>OX101748.1:11638533-14279024 GCA_944452665.1 Stenoptilia bipunctidactyla | reverse complement strand
ATCTTCGACTGTAACCGTTTTAAAGCACTAATTAGGTATGTTTGGTTATTAATTACTTTCATTAAAGTTACTTTAAAGATAAAGTACCTTTTTTATAAAATATGCATGGGACGTTTGTTTTCCATGACACCTAATGTTAAGTGAACACGAAGACTAAGGTGGTACGTCCATCCACGAGAAACCTATTCACTCGACGCTTAAAAGTACTAGGCCTATACTGGTCAGGGAAAATAGACGCAGGCAGTTCATTCCAAACCTTGGCGACTCGTATCATAAAGGAACGGTCAAAGCACTTAGTTCGACTTTTCAGATTAACTACCACATACGGATGGACACCTCATACTACACACCTCAAATTCAATCATTTATAAACTGTTTTAATTTTTTTTGGAAAACGAATGACAAGGCCTCGTTCATTGTTATAGTTCGGCCGTTCAGAGAATGCGTTCCTGACACCTGTCAGTTAGTCACGACTAGTGATGGGCACAACATAACACTGAGTTCGTTACCGTTCCTCCAAAATGAAACGCCGCGTTATTTTTAAGATTATTTTCGTTTTAAATTGGCGGGATCATTTAAAATTTATATTTTAGTAATTTAAGTGGAAACCAAAAAAAGGTAATATAAATATAATAAAATTGTTTTATTTATTTTTTGTTACAAAGTTACAATCTGTATTTCTATGCAATAAAGTACATTGAATTGAATGTGCGTACAGAATATTAACCAGACTCCGATTCGCTTGAGGAGGTAGTGTCTTCATCATCATCTTCGCCTACATGTTTAATTATTTTATTATCAATAACAGAATCAATCCTGATATCTCGGTCAAAATGTTCCATAATCAGGTTTTTAGTCTTTCAACAACCTTTGCCCAGTCATCTCTAGTGACTTCCCCGCTGACTTCTTTTAATAGGGTCATCATCTTTTTCGTGCTGAATGGGGTATAGTGGCGGGCGGCGTAACCTTTTATTTGAGCCCAGATTAGCTCAATCGCGTTATATTGGCAATGATACGATGTAATTATTAGAACGCAATGACCTGTACTCCAGAGCCGGTTCATCGATATCGTATCGCACATTTGCCACTTTATTTTCTTTAATTAATTTAATTAGCTCTGCTTTTAGCATCTGCATATTTGCGTCAATGCCTTTTGTTTGTAACCAACTTTTTTTCGCGCATTCGGTTTGGTCATAGTTTTATTTTTTAATTTAATAAAAGTTATCTTATAGTCCATTATTTTCAAATTCTTAAAAAGAAAAACAAAACGTATTATTTCATAAAGTATACCTGTTTAAGAACAGATTACGATACTGTTATAGCCTGTTCTTGTTAGCACAGCACTACAAATATAAAGCTTTGACACAACCTTGTAATAGCGCAGTATAGATTTTGAAAAATATTGTTTACCAAGTTATTTGACACTCAGTTTGGCGCAAAATTATAAAATTCATTGATTATTGATATAATAATGTTGTTTTAATGCTCATTAATTGTTAAATCGGTAAACAACCAGCAAAAATATTTTTCATCGTAACTGCAACGCCATTACAAAGTTACGTCGTCAGTTCAATCACGATGTGTCAGGAACGCATTCTCTGAACGGCCGAAGTATAATCATTGTCATTCAGTAGGTAGTACACTACACTACAAAGTTTTTAACTGGCATCATTATTGTTCTATTTGATAGTTCGAAATTTCTGTTTGCTGCATTGAATATTTGCCAGGGTATAGTAATATTCAACAAATCTAGTAAACAGCAAAATAATAATTATCCTGTCCCATTGAAACCTTAAATTATATTATTCAAATTGCTGAATTAACAATAGTTAATAATTCACAGGCCGCATTTCATATAGGGATAGCAGATTCATTATGAGAAATACCTATATTTTTGCTAAGAATAGGTAGAAAGGATATGATAGAAAGGAGTTTACCTACATAAGTGTTTTCTTTAAAGTGATACCTAAATGCCCAATCAAGCTCATTCTCACCTTATAGGGCGATACACACGTTAATATACTATAATATGTTATCTTAAGATACGATATCGCTCGCCATACAATTCAATTTACCATCTTCCAAGAACTAGCTTTAAATAAAATATTTAACCGTATGTTATTAAAAGTCTGGGCCTGGGTATCATATATCGAAGAAATGTGATAAAACTTGACAATCGATCCAAAAATTATTAGGTATCTAGTAGATGAAACAGTAAACAATTCTGCTAAAATGAATAAAAAATAGTACTTATAAAATAAAAACCGAAAAGACCGTAAGTTTGATAAATGTTGGAGATAAACTACATTTTGTACATAATTGGCATTTTAAGAATATGTGACATCAAATTTATTATATTGTATTATTTTGCAAACCATACCTATACGTATGTGCAGAATAATCACAAACTTTTTGTGTATAATTTCAACTCTATTCACTACACAGTACGGCTTAAAATATTTCAGTCAGTGTAGTGCACTAAATTTATAAAAGTTCTCCCACTATTCACGTGAAAATTCGCTATAAATTGATTTAATTTCCGAAAACAATTCAAATCATTTGAACTAAAAAAGCATGCGAAATAAGTTTTCAATGAAATTCAATACTGTGGCGGAATAATTAAATTCACAAACATTAATTGTAACTCACAAACATACTTTTAGGTTTCTATATTAGACTAGCTGACCCGGCAAACGTTGTTTTGCCATATAAATAAAAAATAAAAAAATTAATGTTGGCTGATTCTCATAGATACCGGATAAGCACAAAAAATTTCATCAAAATCGATCAAGCCGTTTCGGAGGAGTATGGCAACGAAAACTGTGACACGAGAATTTTATATATTAGACTAGCTGACCCGGCAAACGTTGTTTTGCCATATAAATAAAAAAAAAATAGATTTTGGCCGATTCTCATAGATACCGGATAAGCACAAAAAATTTCATCAAAATTTATGGCAACGAAAACTGTGACACGAGAATATATTAGATTGACTTTCTGATATTTTGCAGTGATGGTATATACCACAAAAAGTCAGTAAAAGGCTTCTAATGGAAAGTCATTTATTTATTTATTTATTTAACTTTATCCAGGAAACAAACAGTCATTATAGGTACTTATAGTTAAAATATATAATTTATACAGAGACCAGTGAAGTTTCTATACCAAAAATTATAAATTTAAACGAAAAACACGGTCACACAATACATTAGTAGGTACAATAATGAAATTAAAATAAATAACTATACATGGAGATGCAAAAAGAGTTCTTTTTTTAATTTTGCATGCAGAGGGAAACGAACTCGCACCTTCTGTAGTATACCACCAGTAAAATGAAATAAATAAATACCATTTAGAGCACCGTAAGGAAAGGACGAAATAAAAAATCTCACTATTATTCGTTTTAAAATATTTTATTAGCGTCATTCATCATTGCCGATTAAAGCTTATCAACTAATACCGGAATTAGACTTTGCTATCTCATAATTATAAATAAAAAAACTGTTCGCGGACTCGTGTCTATCGCAAGACCATCCCACACTCACACACACTGGAATAATACCATTGTAATACTCCATCTTGTATTCCACGTCACTCCTTTTCACTTCATCCAAAAGATGAACAAGACAAGCACACTGCCAGGGATTGTCATAAAAAATAAATCGATTTAACTTAGCCCCTGAGTTTCTCAATTCGAGGCAAAAGTTATCTTGTAAGTATGTAATTCGATTCGAGGCAATGTTCACCTGTTTCAATGGCGCACCTCGGAATGAATTAGCGGGAAGATTCTGTATCAAATTCGAGGACAAATCAATTTCAGTTAGTTTCGGCAGGTTTTGAAATAAGCGGTCTGATATTATCTCCAATTTGTTGGATTTAAGCGTAATTGCTTCCAACTTTTGTAAGGATTTAAAAGTCTCTTCGTGAATCGTTCGGATCATATTGAAATCCAGGTTTAATTGCTTCAAATTTTCTAATCCTGTAAACGAGGTCGCTTCCAGATTATTTATTTCGTTTCGTGATAAAAATAAATTCTCTAAAGCTTTTGCTTTTTTTATGAAACTCGGGACAGAATCCAAAGAATCGCTGTTTAAATATAAGATTTTCAAGTTTATTAATGATTTTATGAAATCTTCGTGTACCTTATTCATATCATTATCTGATATTTTTAAAACTTCCAAAGCTTGATTATTAGTAAATGTATTCGAATTTAATTTATGGCCTTCTATATCATTATTTGAAAGGTCAAGAAACTTCAAATTTGTCAACGCATCGAACGTCCCCGCTCGTATCGATTTTATGCTATTACTACTCAAATCCAGTTCTATTAAATTCGATACTTGCAAAAACGCAGAAAGTGTAAAATCAGCTAGATTGTTTTGTGACAAGTTTAAACTCTTCAATTGTTCTAAGCCTCTAAACGTATTATGATTCAGCCAATCAAATGCGTTGTTTGATAAGTCTAATGTTTTCAAATTTAGAAAACCTTTGAAGACTCCTGAGTCTATTATTTTGAGGTCACAGTTATTTAGTTTTATAAGCACTGCACTTTTGTAATTGGCTATCGAAGAGGCTTGCAAGATACCTGTACTTTCCGAATCGGTGACACAAAAGAGTTCTTTAGTCGGTTTAAGATCACACGTTATTTCGGCACTTCCAACTGTAAGTAAACACAGAAAGTATATCACTTTATAGTCCATTCTGTTAAATATGTTTCTTTGTTTTAAAGGTAGAAACTTAAACAACATTGCTAATGTAAACACGACTTCTAAATAATCAATATAAAAGTATAAAGAAGAGTATTATCCTCGTCAAACAACTTGGTACTGAAACCAGTTTTCATCGCATTTTATATAAAGTTATCCTTTTCGGTAATACCAATTTCGTATCTTATCTATTGACTAAAAGAGACGGCATTAACCAGTATTTATGTGAGACTTATAGGCATCTCGCTTTTTCAATTGCTTTTCGATTGAAGTTCAAGTTCGGGTTAAGTTCAACTAATTTAGATTATTAAAAAATGTGATAAATGTTATTTTATTGTCATATTTGTGAAGGAAGATATGAATCATGATAGTAACCTATTTTCTCTTGAGCAGCTCAGCCGCACCATTTGAACGTATAGATAGTAATCTTCTTAATATATAAAACTCTTTCGTTACTGACTGAGTGACTGACAGACAAACTCATAGAACACATATACTCAAGAGAAGAAGTGCAACTTCATACATTAAAAGTTAAGACTAGACGCCATCTGAAAACGGTCCACATAGCTAATATGGCGGGAATTTCAAACAGTTCAAACGACTTCGAGATTTCAACTTGCTCTGGTCTGAATAAAAATAAGCAAATACTTACAAACTTGTTAGGTGAAATACCACATGTATCAGTTCTGTAAGGTTTGCTTATTTTTATTGCGACTGGCTAAATATAAGGTTAACTTGATAAACAATAAGTAAAACAATAAATAAGTTTTTGATACTTTTATTTTGTTTAAAGTAATACATTATGTATGGATAAATTTACACTATTTCTTAAAAATACAAATTCACACTGACGCGAGTTTCTTCAAGCAATCAGGGGGAGAAAAGTCGATTAAATCACAGAAAAACTTAAAACACAAACACAATTAAAAAATATCGCAAAACCGCAATCGCGAAAAAATGATTTCATAGTGTGAAGTAGACGTTCATTTTTGACATTCATTTTTATGTCTGTGTTGCTATATTCAAATAACATCGATTCGCTAATTCATTCGATTATGTAATACGGTCCCTTTAAATATTTGTTAAATTATTTAAAAATTATGAAGAAGTCATGAACAAGTTTTCGTTCAATGTTATTTCTAATAAAAGCGAAGATTTCTTGAAGAAAAATATGAATAAGTGTAAACTCAAAAAAATACTGCGATGTATTCGAACAATCGATTCAATATTTTTTTTCATGGGCTACACTGGTATCATTCTTGCTCTTTTCCTCTTATTGTGTTCTGTCTTCTTCACTCTGTCTCCAGTATGTAGTCTGCACCATCTCCATACATTGTCGACGCCCCCTGGACAAACTACAGCCAAAACTACTGCCCGTGGAGAGCTGAAATTTGGAACATTCAATCCTTAGAGGTTGTGGAGGAGCATTAAGGAAGGAATTCCTGAAATTCCCACGGGAACGGGAATTATTGGACTTTTAAGTTTATATGAAAAATCTTATTCCTTGAGTGCACGGACATGATACTTGGCATGAAGGTTTTTCAAAGGGTGAATGTTTGTGTTATGAAAGGAATTTCCGAAATCCCGACGAGAACGGGAAATATATGATTTTTTACTTTGTATGAAAAATATTATTCCTTGAGTGCACGCATGTGATACTAAGTATAAAGGTTCCTCAGTGAGTGACTGTTTGTGTTGTGAAAGAAATTCCCGGCATTCCCAAGGGAAGACGAAATTATTTGACTTTTTCGTTTTTGTGAAAAATCTTATTCCTTGCGTGCACGGATGTGATACTTGGCATTAAGTTTCTTCAATGAGTGACTGGTTGTGTTAAATATAAACAATATTTATGCTCGTACGAAGTCGTGGGAAAAAGCTAGTTTATTAATAAACCTATCATATCTTCTTCAAGAGCAAGGTTATCGAATGTAAACAAAGAAATTTCCTAATATAACTAGATTTGATAAAGTAACTAACTCATTTTTCTTGTTTTTATATCCATTTGGTAGTTCCTAGGGTGTGTTGCCGCGTTTCGGTCACTACCTGCACAGGGTCGCCCGGAGAGAGGTGACGGCAGAATGTCACCATTGTGGGGCGGCCGAAGACACGGCGCAGTACACCTTGGCGGTGTGTCCAGCGTGGGATCGGCGGCGGCACAAGTTGACGTCTGTCGCCGGGGGCGACCTCTCGCTTCCCAGCCTGGTAAAGGCCATGTTGGGGAGTCCAGAGGCTTGGGCGGCCATGACCTAATTCTGCGAGGACGTAATGTCGCAGAAGGAGGCGGCAATGCCAATGGCGGTACCGTGAGCTCCACTTATGGCGGATGAGGTATACCTGGAGGTTTTTAGTGCGTCGGTCCGGCCCTCTGCCGGGTCATCCCCACATACCCTGCCGCTCCCCCTTGGGTGGTTGGGGACGTGATTGCACGTTTTCCTCCAGATAAAAAAAAACGGTGTGTTGCCGCCTTAAGAATAGCGCCACCCCATCTCCTCCCGTGGGTGTCGTAAGAGGCGACTGAGGGACAATAATCCAGAGGACGAGCTGCAGCATCCTTCTGCGTAGCTAAAAGCGTCGCGATGACGGCATTTTGCCCCTTTTGGGGAAGCCTATGTCCAGTCGTGGACGTTTACTGGCTGTTGATGATGGTAGTTCCGAGATGGGCGCGTTCAAATAAACTTAACCTTTGAGCTTTTTATATTAGTCTAGATTTGAATTGATCTCTGTAATTGAGTGCATTGGTTATTTATTATGGTTACCTATGTTACAAAGGTTTGACACTTGAGTCCGGCCATTTAACTTCTCTGTACAGTCACGTGCGTTCATATGTAGGTACACACTTCGCAACTTATTCGGGTCCAGCCAGAGAGACTCCCTGCAGTGGGCTCATTACAAAGAGTTGTGATGATGATGATGATGAGTCATAGATAGATATGCAGGGTGTGCATGTCAACATGTCGAGGTATAGGAATTTATTTCTCAGTCGTCGCCACTGTCTACAAATGGGAAATATCCATATAATTTTTTTCCCATACGTCATTTGACAACTGGGAATAAGCGAAAGAAAATTATATGGAATATTAAAATTAAACTATTTAAACTGTGTCTTTAAAATATGCTTTTGATAAACGCGAGGACAAATCGAGGTCCTCACGTTTATCAAAAGCAAATTTTCTCGAACAGCGTTTTGCTGTTTTGAGAAAATTGCGTAAGTACTGTACCTAACAATGTCACACAAAACCTTATTTATTCGTAGTTTAAAAAGGTGTTATGAACAAAATTTAACAAAATCTGGATATCAGGGTTTGCGTGATGGTTTATGACTTATGCCTTGCTTATGCCTACAATTCTAGTTTGTAATCAATCATGCTAACTATTGATTTGTATAAGTTTTCAACGCGGTCGCTATGCCATTAAAAACATATAGCGCAAGGTAGCTACTATAGTGCGGCCAGTGGGAGTTTGCGTTCCTAACAGCTGTCAAAATCATAGCTTTTTTACCCCTTCGAATCAGAAATAAACTTTATTCAGTGGACATAAGGAGCATTCCCGCAACGGTCGCACTGTATTACTTTAGTCGCGTAAGCCGTAAGGTCGGAGAATAGTCTTATCGCCTCTGGATTAGCGGGACGTGAAAAGCGACCAAGTCCGAGTGGCCCCCACTTGGTGGTACCGTAACGCGGGACCGATAGGCGGCAATTCTGAGAAGCAGATTAACTACCGAATGAATAAATTCATACATACATACATAACGTCACGCCTGTATCCCTTATGGGGTAGGCAGAACACCAGAGGTTACAAAACCATCTGATTTCACGTTTGACAAATTTAGAGGTATTATAAAGATGGAGGGAAACTATTGTAGTGACAGGGGGTCAGCCTATCGCCCACAAAAACGCCTTTAAAACCTCTGTCCCTTAATTGACTTTTACAGTATGCCCGGGAAGAGAAGCAGCTGTCACATTCTACGTTTTTCTTTCGCTCCCAGTCCAGCATGGAAGCATTCAGAATAATTCAGTTATTTAGAAATCACTATTTTATTATATTCGACTTAAAATGATCACTTATAATACATTATCGGTTGTCTATTTAAAAAGCGTGGCGGAGGCGGAGGGGCGTAACAGGATCTCGGGATCCTGCTACTTTCAGAGGCAAAACAATTCTCTAGAAAGAAAATATTATCTGACGGAAAACCCGCGTCATTTTTTATTATTTTATTTTTAATCTTTCAACTGGAATTCTTACATTTGCCGTAAGGTTGGTTTGCGCTTGTAAACTCTTTACTTACAAACTACAAGGCGCACACAAACCTTACGGTACCGCTTGGTCGCTTGACCTCCCTTCATATAAACTCTACTGGCAAATGTGGTGGCGATGTGTTCCAACAGCAGGTACATTTTTTTGAAAAGCCAGTTCCTTACAAAACCCATGTGTGATGTCATCTCGACCTCATCTTCACTCACCAGCAGGTGAGATTGAGGTCAATCGAGAATTTAGGTATTCAGCGATAAAAAAAAATACTAATAATATTATTAGCTCTGCGCAGTTTCATTCGTGTAAATGATCAAATTTTTTTGCCATCGAATGCCATAAGATTTTTTTTAAATTAGACATGTAGGTACTTACCTATTTTCAAAGATTAGCTGATTCAAATAGACAAGCATACTTTTCATCTGTAGATTCGGTCAAGAAATAGAACTATCGCATCGTTTCTAACATTAAAACAAAATATTTTAGGCACAAAAAAATAATCATCGACGTACCTATGTGGAGAAAATCGATATCACTCACATTTCCAACTTCTTATCAAAACTTTGAATAAAGTTAAATGTCATATACGTAACTACATACATACATACATAACTTCACGCCTGTATCCCATATGGGGTAGGCAGAACACCAGAGGTTATAAAACCATCTGATGTCACGTTTGACAAAGGAGGTATTATAATGATGGAGAGAGGCTATTGCAGTGACAGGGGGTCAGCCTATCGCCCACAAAAACGCCAATAAAACCTCTGTCCCTTAACTGACTTTTACAGTATGCCCGAGATGAGAAGCAGCTGGTACATTCTAGAAACAACGTAAGTACTTATAAATATTTCCTGTACTATAAATAGTTTTTTTTTAAATTAAAAATTGCATAATAGTGATGAAAGTACGGGACCATCTCTGATTATCTTCTTACGAATAAAAAAATAATCTTTAAAACTGACGCCCGACCGTAGCACGGCTTCCGTGCAGCTTTTCTGTCCATGGACATGTAAAATCGTTTTTTTTAATGACGACAATAGTTTCAGTACCAACTCGACTAAAGAGTCAGAAGGCTTGGGTAAGATTCCCGTCCAGGCCATATCGGTTCCTGCACTTTATAACCAGTATTTTTGAAAAATCTTTTAAAGTTCTCTTTATTTTTTACAATTTTGAGCAAAGCTAAGATTATAATTAAATGATTCATCAATAGGGAAATCACTATAACTATTTCTATACATTGCAAATTCAAATAATACAGAGTTAAAAAGTGTTTAATTTGCTTTCCCTAATTCCACTAAAAAATAACCCAAAATATTTCAAAGGTGATAAAATCCGCAATTTAACCTCAAGCTCACCTTAAAGTAATTGAAGATGAGGTTGAAAATGACAGCACACGGGCTTGGAAATCAACTGGCTTTGCATTAAACATTGCCCGCAACACATCACCACAGTCGTCGGAGCGGAGATATTTGGCGGCAGCTTTTATGAACCGACTTACAAAAGGAGGAAGTTTTTTTTATGTGTGTTTTTTCTTTATTACATGAATTTCGGACAATCATGAATCGATTTTGAAAATTATTGTTTCATATGATAGAAGATAATTCATAGTTGGTCCCATATAAATTTCATCGAAATCGATTGAGTTTTATGAATTCGGAGAGTGTATACCTTGACGAAGTCAGTTTTTTTAATGCTCTGCATTCGTTGAAATGAAGGGTGGTCGCTTGCCTGGCGGACCCTGACTGGATCCTAGCACCAAGTGCTACTCTGATTAGTCGCATTTTACGACACGCTTAACCAGGTTTAGAATAACATGTACGGTTATTCTAAATCGACCCTATACGCTGATTATCATATTGATTAACAGTACTCCCAATATTACTACATTTTAACCAATTTTTTGGATTTGAGGTCTACTGGAAGAAAATTTTCTCTTGCAATCAATTGTACCTGTGTAATTCATAACCTCATTATTAACAACAAATTTAAAATGGTAAAGTAAAATAAGACGTCATACAAAGGGTGTTCACTAGCCATAAAGGAGCTACCACCACCAAGCATAAAACACACCTCAAGACTTAGTCCATAAAATGAATTGAAATAAATACTATTTGATTATTTCCATCATAGAAATCTCAAATATTTCACAAAAGAGCCTTAAAAACCTACGCGTATTCACAATCAACACCGAATAATTAAACCCTTCATTCTGTACCACTGACAGATGAAGTGATCCAATATCAACTGATGCAAAGTGCCAGCATAATTCCATCACCAGCCCCGAACACTAACAAATCAAATCCATCCATCCCCAGTCCAGCCCAGTCGAGTAACAGAGACGTCACTATCTCAAATATAATTTCTTCTCGCTCACTGAACGTGTATTGGACGATATCGCGGCGTTTTAGTACGGGGGCGTATTCAGAAGGTAAGTTTGTATGCCGACATTGTGAGTGAATAAGGGTGATATTAGGATTTGTTCATAGTGTAACGGTTGTTGGCGCTTTGAAAACTCATAAGCTTAATTTTTGGAATTTTTAATAGTGATGGAAATCTAAATTGAGTGGTGATTTTCTAGGCTTATAGAGTCGACTAATGTTAAATGTTTTAGGATACTCTTAAAATTTCAAAGTAACTTTGAAATTTTCTGAATTTCTGAAGTTACTACATTATTTAGATAAAACATTTAATAAAGGTCACCTGTGGTAAAACGTCAAAAGTACATTTAGCTACTTAATTCTATTTTATTTTCAATTTATTTATAAAAAATTGATATTTAAAGAAAATAAATTGTGTCAGCTATTCACATAACGCATCATATAACCATTGGTAATACAGATATGATCCACCAGTAAATATACCGAATTACATCCATATTCGTTCAATATTTATTACAAATAAAACAATTAATCGTAGGTGTTTTACAAACAATTAAACAATACACAAACAAATAAAACAATCAATCATAGGAGTTACACTTCGTTATGTGGCATTAAAATGCCTAAATAACCATATTATATGTATAAATCACGATTTTCAAAGTAAACTAACCTTTAAACAAAAAAATGTCTACAATTCACCTAGGCAGCAATTTTGGAATGCAAACTTTGGTACAATGGAGAATGATCTTAACTTGTCACAGGGCGCATGCGCCAACCACCCCAGCCAAAACCGACATGGCGACTCAGTACGCGTATCGACGTCCGTACGTCCAGCGCTTTACCTTGCCTCCCTAAACCTTTATTCGAATTAAGGAATAGAGAAAAAAACTCAAAAAACAAAAGTGTTTCGGTGTCATAATATTTGTAGTTATCATTGTGCACCCTTTATTCAGTGACAAAAAGTGAAAAGTGTAACACAAAACCGGATTTTTCTGGACAAAACCGATTCAAACCGACTGTAAGTACTCTTTTTATACACGGGGATTATTTTTTAAGCTATTTATGATTAATGGTCTACGTTTGTAGCTTACGTGTGTATTTTTTACGTTTTCGTTAATTTGAAACGAAACGTCACGGTTATACAGCATGTTTTCGTTCGGTGACAAAAAATATAATGGTTCCTGTCGTGTTTTTAAGGTTATCGATTTTATAATATTAATTTTAATTGGTTTTATGTTATTGACGTTCGTGTCTTCAGTGTCTAATTAAAGAATGGGTGCTTCGTTTCATTAGGGTGACCATGCACGTAACTACTTATAAGGCTTCTAGGTAATAAGGGCTTCTTCACACCAGGCTGGGAACGGTTTTTTATTTTTATTATATTCATATAGTTTGGCTTTAGGTATATCATTAATACTTTTAAATTACTCATTTAAATTACAGTAATATTAAATGTAGAGCAAAGGCACAAAAAAATTCATATTTAATTTACCTAGTTTTATACTCACAATACAAAACTAAAGTGGCGAAACTGTTGTTATATTATGCAAACAAATAAAGAGACAAATTAAATTAAAACTTGTATTTTGAGTTTGAAATTCCGAAAAAAAAAACATAAATAAATATTTTTTTTTATCTTCGAAAGCATGTACTAGCCTAAATAAATAAATATCTTGATACTAAAATATGTCAAAGAGATATAGTGCTGTACCCCGCCGTATTAATGTTCTGCAACAGATTTTAGATGGAGAAAAAATATTACCTTGATTTTATCGATATTATTGAGATCAAAGAATCTATTCAAGATTATCTTTTCAGTTATAGTTGATTTGAAGGCCCTCGTTGGTTTTGTTTTAAGGAAACATACATTATTAATTTCGTTTTTAATTTTTACAATGTTAATGTAAAATAAACCTACTGGTACCTACAGTGTAAATAAGTATGTTAACCAATTACCTACTCGAAAAATTTACATATTTATTTAACTTATTTACTTACTGCCGTTTCAGGTTAACAATGTTTTTCGGTGTATGGTTAATGAAATAGTTTCCGGAACTCTACGAGGATTAAAATTATTATATTACTAGATGTAGCCCGGATTCACTTACTACAACCAAACTAGACTTTTACGGTCACTTATTGTTACAATTCGGTTTTTCCTTAGTTCATACGAGCTTCCTTTAACCTCATTGTCAGGTTTAAAAGAATTCAAATACGGGTTTAGTAACAGATTATCAATATCAATAAAACTGTTCCGTTACTGACTGAGTGACTGAGGTACTGAGTGACTGAGGTACTGAGTGACTGACAGACAACGTACAGCCGTAACTACTGGACGTAGAGAGCTGAAATTTGGAAAATACATTCTTTAGGGGTTGGAGGGGTGCACTAAGGAAGGAATTCCCGAAATTCCCACGGGAACGGGAAATATAGGACTTTTTAGTTTGTATGAAAAATCTTATTCCTTGAGTGCACCGATGTGAAACTTGGTGTAAAGGTTTTTCAATGTGTGTCTGGTTGCGTTATGAAAAATCCCATTCCTTGAGTGCACGGATGTGATACTTGATATAAAGGTTTCTCAATAATTCCCGAAATTCCCACGGGAAGGGGTTGGACTTTTTAGTTTGTATGAAAAATCTTATTCCTTGAGTGTACGGATGTGATACTTGGCATGAAGGTTTTCAAAGAGTGACTGGTTGTGCTACGAAAAAAATTCCCAAAATTCCCACGGGCACGGAAAATATCTGATTTTTAGTTTGTATGAAAAAAACTTATTTCTTGAGTGCATGGGTGTGATACTTGGTATAAAGGTTCTTTCAGTGGGTATCTGGTTGTATAGTTTCTGAAATTTACACGAGAAGGGTAGTTAAGCGCATACGAAGTTGCGGGATAAAGCTAGTAATATATATTTTCATTAATTGATTACTGAGACCGCGATTGATTACGAATAGTTAGGACAGTAATATCGGTTAATGTTAATGACATCACTTCAATCTTTTTGATATTAAAATCTTAGGAAAGCCCCACCTTGCAGTAGTCCCCAGGAGTCAATGGAAAATAAACCTTTTACACCCTTTTGGAAAAGTAAAAATTAGAAATACAATGAAATAAATAACGTAAAAATATGCTCAAAAAAACCCAGGCTTCCGTCGATTGGGACAGCTTTGGTTGGAACGTTCACGAATAGGTGTTTTCATGAAAATTATATCAACCAAGGATATTTTTGAATCAAAGAGCTTTAGAATTTACGTTAACCTTTTTCGTTTGACTGTACTGGTTTTGGATTGAACAATTGATGTTTTTATTATTTTTTGAGTGGTCCGAATCGACGGAAGAAAGGTATTAAAATTTAATAATTTCGGCGTTCAGGATCGCGGTTCCAACCATAGCGGTCCCAATGGACGAAAGCCTCAAAAAGAACCTACCCGATTAAGGAATTTATTTAATTAGAATCTTTGGAAATAAAAAATATTAAATTTTGTGCCTCACTATTTATAAGTTAAGAATAATATTTTCTCCATTTTAATGTAAATCGAGTTTTCCGTTTGTAAGAGGGACAACCTCTTGCTGGAATTATTTGAGGTTTTTCATAACTTGCTAAAATTAACTTAGATAGATATGGTTTGTATCCAACATTAACCTGATTCTAGGCATTTTTGCAGTATTCTTTAACTGAACTACTCTCATGGGAAATTATATTGCAGGCCAACTAATCCGAACAACCCTCAATTATTGGTAGGACGCCATATATAGCTTGCCGCCAAATTTCTGGCTTTTTTATGAAGATCCAGTTCCTTCCTATTGCTTAATCATCTTCGAACTTATTTTCACTTACCATGAGGTTGAGGTTGAGGTTAAACATGGTTTAGTTATTGGTAAAAAGGTTTAAATAATAGTGAATTATAATCATTTAATTTACAATTAATAAAAAATAATTTTAATTATTATAAGTAATAGTATACGAGTATTATGAGCTAACACTGGGATAGCAATTGTTAAGAAGATTATTATTGCTGTTATTTGGAAACAGTACTTACAAAATATGTATTCAGGGTTTACTAGGACAATCGATCAGTTCGATTACCAATCGGATCGGAGTTTTTGAAATATTAAAAATTATCGCTCCACGTCGACTGCTCCATTCGTCCGTCGATTGACGGCGACGAATTACTCGCAACTAAATCCTACACGTATGAGTGAGATAGTAAACATTAATAACTAATTATTTTTAATATTTTTTTTCTAATACTTTCAAGTACTAAGCGCTTTGTTATAAAATTACTTTTTTAGGCCACTTTAAAGCCAAAATAGTTCATTACAAGAACTATCAATCAATATATATAAAACTGTTCCGTTATTGACTCAGTGACTGAGTTTATTTATTTATTTATTTATTAGGTATATCAACAGTAGTACATACATAAACATTAAATTAACAATTTTGACACTTTGTCTTGTACTTATATGTCTACCTATTACAGATATACACAGCATTACAGAATAATATTGAGACGCACAAACACACAAAAAAAAGATTAAATGAAATTAAACAAATAATTTACATCACTTACTTACATATAAAAATCACATCAAAATAAAATAAAAATAAAGTAAAAAGATTACAAAATACTACTCAGAGAGGGAAAGCGACTGAGAAATTTTTAATTTTAAAGAATTACGCGAAGAATAAAAAACATCAAATTCAAACTTAGCGTTTAGTTCATTGTGGGTGGTACAGACAAGGAATTAATAGGTACTACGTACAACTGGAAGGATTACTCGCAAACTTTCAACATAACAAAATGAATCATAAGTCCATGCAAGTAAAGTTTTTTTTTAAATAACCAATATCTACTGAATGAAGTGAGCTCAAGTGAAACTTACTTTTTCTTGGTGTGTCCCTTTCGCACAATTGCCATGTAAAATATTATTGGTATAAAGGTAGTATATTCCAGAAAAGTTCTTTCGCAGAAAATAATGACATTTTGTATATGAATAATACGTGCGGCATGTTTGTAATTATACGAATTAAAAATGCAATATTTTGTAGGTGTAGATAAATCTTTTTTATTTCACGACGAGACATTTCAATATTTTGGTAGAGTTTTATTACTCTTACGTAAGGCAGCACTTGGTAAAATGGTAATATTTGTGTGGCACCACAAAAACAATATGGCGTTCTTTTTGTTGTCGTATTGACTTGTTTGCCTCTCTGGGTTTCAAAAAGTGCTTTATATTGGATTTATATTGGTTAATTGTATTGTAAAAATGGTGAACAATATATGTGCTGTGAGTGGGTGTGGAAAAGAATCTTATCCTGGCTGTGGATTATCTTTTCACAGGTAAGTTAGACATAAATAGGAACTAGGGTGACAACATTTTCATTGTTAAATTATGTACTTGATTTAAGCTTGTTATATCGCTAAATACTTAACAAAGAAATTCACTATTTACAACTCTCTCTGCATTATAAGTATATTAAACGTTAAATGATCTGTATGAAAAATACCCTAAATTAACGTTTCGTAGTCCCCTGATTTCTTCTCTAATAAAGTAATAAATGTAGTTTTTCAATAATTTTATTGGTCTGTAGGCTTATTACTGATCTTTTGCGAAAATCTATCTACACACCTAAACAAACTAAATAAATACTATAGTAAAAATTTTTTTTTTTACAATTCCAGATTGCCTTCGGATTTGGAGTTACAGAAAAAATGCAATGCATTTTTATATCATCAGAGAATATTTGGGTTATATCTACGAGTCTAAATAAATCTGTAATGTTTGTGGCATATAACTTAATGTCGTCCATATATAATAAATGTGTGATATTGTGGGAGCAAGAATTGTGGGGGAGGCCGTGGTATACTCAGTAAGACAGATTGGGGTACGACCTGGCAAATATGGAGCAAGAATTCATAGTTTAAAGCCATACAGAACCATAACGGGCTTAGTGAATCCTATTATTATTATAATTTCAAAGATAAATAATAAATATTGGTACTATTTAATTTTGTTTTATTTACCACACATCCTTTGTTACCGAATTGGATGCCCGAGCGCCGGCCGCTGCTGCCGCACTGGACATCGAATCTCGCGTCTCTCCAGTCGAAATTTACTATCCGTGAACCTATGAGTAGGTACATGCGTGTGGGCGTGGATCCATCTATACGGTACGGTGCCGTGCCGTACGGTGCTGTGCACGGCGGTGGGTGCCATGGCACAGTGCGGGTGGGTGCCATGGCACAGTGCGGTGCCGCGCTGTTTACCGGCAACGGCGCTGTGCCGTTACACGACATACGGGGCCGCCGTACCGTAGAGATGGATCCACGCCCTAGGATCCTTAAGTGATAAGAACTTTCTCCTGCTTTCATTAGTGCACTTCTAATAGTATCTAGACTCAGTAAATTTATATTTTCTCCTCTATACAAACTTTGTGGCTTAAAATAAACTGTGCGCTGTAAAGCTGTGGATTGTTTTCTTCGAACCTTATTGAAACCACACATCACACTGGCCGATTTGCCTTAAGTACGCACGTCATTTATTATTATTAAATTTATTCGTAGGCATTGAGCGATTATCTAAATGTCCAATGTATACAGGTAAGAATGGTTACACTAGTTAGAAAGGGACAAACCAAGATTTATGACCTCTCACTCGGCACGTGCTTAGACGCACAGTAAGCCTTCCAGTTGTACGTAGTACTTATTAATTCCATGGGTACAGATTCTTGAAATAGGACTATGCAAAGCGAGGTTTGTCCGACATCGGGGCACATAAAATATTTTTGTAATCACACTTCGGGAAAGTTTATACGGCACATTTAAATTTATTTGTTCCAAGAGCTGAGTACTTTTAATTCTATTATTTAATAAGCTATGTAGAAACATTATATCAGTTACTAAACGACGGTTGCGGAGAGAACTCATTTGAAAATGTTTAAGTCTTTGTTTGTAAGGTTGTCTATAAGATATTCCTGATGAAAAATAGCATAGATGTCTTGTAAATGCTCGTTGGATACTTTCAAGTCTCTGAGAGCCTGCACAATACACTGGATTCCACACTACACTTGCGTATTCCAAATGACTGCGAACAAAGCTTTTAAAAAGTAATATTTTTGTTGAAAGACGCTTCATTTCTTTTGAGTTGCGTTTAATGAAACCCAACATTTGTGCTGCTTTTTTCGTTACGTTATTAATGTGGTTGTTGAAATTAAGTGCACTGCTCAAGGATACTCCAAGATCTACAACTTCTTTTACTCGCTTGAGAATCATGTTATTAATTATATAAGTGACGTTGAGAGCATTCTTGCGTTTGTTAGTAAAACTAATAACGTGACACTTTTGTTCATTAAGTATCATCCCATTATTTGAGCACCATTCTATAATGTTATTCAAGTCATTTTGAAGTAGTTCTGTATCAGCAACATTAACTACGGTTCGATACAGCTTTAAGTCATCAGCAAACAATGAAACATTGCTATTCTTTACTACGGATGTTATGTCATTGATAAAAATAAGGAACAATAACGGTCCTAGATTCGATCCTTGTGGAACACCAGAATTAGCATAAAATATGTTAGATTCAGAACCGTTTACTGACACAAACTGAGGTCTTTTTGCCAGATATGACTGAAACCACAATAATAGCGATCCATCGATACCGTATGATTTCAGTTTAGCAATTAAACGCAAATGATTGACCTTGTCAAAGGCACTGGAAAAGTCAGTGTAAACTGCATCCAATTGTAAGCCTTTATCTATTTCGCGCGACAGGTGTGAGACAAAGGAGACTAAATTACTTTCTACCGAGCGACCAGATCTAAATCCATGTTGAAAATCAGAAATTTTATCTTCAACTGCATTATAGACAAAAGGACATATAAGAGATTCGAATATTTTTGCAAAACACGAAAGAATAGATATTGGTCGATAGTTTTTTATATCAGAAGGATCATTTTTCTTGTGTACAGGGACAATTCTAACTTTTTTCCATTCATCAGGAAATATTCCTCCTTTAAGTGACTCATTAAAAATCAACATTAAAGGCAACGCTAAAGATGAACCACATCGCTTGATGAAGAGTGGTGGGATATTATCAGGACCTGCCCCTTTATGTATATTTAGTTGTTTAATTTTTTTTAGGATATGGTGTTCAGTTAATTTTAAATTGTTAAGTTGTGTACCATTAGATACATCAGTTAAATTTGTATTTAATGTGTGATTTGAGTAGATCGAAGAAAAATGTGTTGCAAACAGGTCAGCCATGGCATCAATAGTTGAAGCTAATTTATTGCCAAGAGTCATTTCTGCTGGAAAATTGGAGTAGCCTTTACGCTTTTCTTTTATTAGCCGCCAAAATGCCTTAGGATTTTTACTTATATCAGATTCTAAAGATTCGTGATATTGATTGCTCAGAGTATTCACCAGTTTATGACATCTGTCTCGCAAAAGCTCATATTCTAATCGATCTCTCGGATTTAGAAATTTAGGGTATCTATTTCTAATTTTATTTTTCTCCTTTAAAAGTTTTATAAGTTTATTATTGAACCAAATAGGAAATTTATTACTTTTAGGTTTACGCACGGGAACAAAATCATTCATTATATTTTTTAAGATGTTATAAAATATACACACCATACCGTTAACGTCCTTTGCAGAACTAAATTTTTCCCGCCAGTTAATTTTTTTAAATGTTTTAATAATGCAATCATATTTTGCTTTAAAAAAATTATAGCCAGTTCTACTATTTAATCGGAGGTTTGCATTGTTAATAGAAATATTGACAGGAAGAGATAATATTATTGGAGGATGATGATGGTCTAATTTACTTAAGATATCAATTGGTTGTGAGACACTGGCATTGTGAAAACTAGTGATAGCCAAATCAAGAATCCTTCCACTCGCATTATGAATACAATTTGCCTGGTATAAGTTGTTCATCGCTAAAAAGTCTTCCAAAAGATAGCCTAAATTATTATGATGGTTCATAGGTAACAGAAAGGAACATTTTTCTTTAGGTTGCCAATTAAGTGACTGAGTGACTGACAGACAACGTACAGCCGTAACTACTGGGCGTAGAGAGCTGAAATTTGGAACATACATTTCTTAGAAGATGTAGGGGTGCACTAAGGAAGGAATTCCCGAAATTCCCACGGGAACTGGAATTATTGGACTTTATAGTTTGTATGAAAAATCTTATTCCTTGAGTGCACGGATATGATATTTGGCATAAAAGTTCTTCAAAAAGAGACTGGTTATGTTATGAAAGGAATTCCCGAAATTCCTACGGGAACGGGAAGTATATGATGTTTTTGTTTGTATGATAAAATCTTGTATTTATTTTTAAGCTGACTTAATCTTAAGGTGTATGGCTTATAAAATAAATGAGATTAAAAAAAAAAAATCTTATTCTTTGATTGCATGGATGTGATACTTGGTATAAAGGTTCCTCAATAAGTGTCTGTTTGTATAATGGAAGGAATTCCCGGAATTCCCACGGGACCGGAAAATAGGACTTTTGAGTTTATGCGTGTACGAAATTAGTTTTTGTATAAATTAACATTTTGCCTACTGAAAAGTTTTGTATTATGTACATATTAATCTCAAATGGTAACAAAAACTACCAACTTACATTTTCACAGTGTAAACTTAGCTTTACATTACGTAAAAAGTAAGGGGAATATCATATTGACAGGGTGTATGAAGGGTTAATTAATTGCTGATAGCTTCATTACGACACCAGGCCGATTGATTTATACTTTAAAGGGGTTGAAACAAAGTTATATAACTTTTATTACCTATTGTCTTTTTAAATAACCTATGTATTATTGATTCATGAGGCTACTGCAGGGCTATGCCTCTCCCCTGGGTGACGAGGAGGTTTAGGCCATAAACCTATATTTCCGTAACTGGTCAAATGTACAGGGTACAACTGGGGACAAATTTTAGATATTAAAGGACAGCACTCTGTACTCGATTCTGATCATAATTTTGTAATAAAAGTAGCACCAGAAATCCCTGCAAACACAGTACAGATATCTACAGTAATTCAACTTCATACAAACGTACGAAACGCGAGCTATACCTACGCTACTCGATCTCGGCATGAGAATTATATGTTACAAATACACCAGCCGGTTGTCCAGTTAATCAGTTAATCTTAGTTTAGATGATTTTTCAAAGAAATGCATAGTTGTAAAAAAATCCATTAACCACATTTATGTTTAGCTACCGATAAAATGCAGTTATTAACGGTTAAATATCTGACAGTGACAACGAAAAGGATAAAGTTATTCTTTCTTTTCCTGTTAACCGACTTCAAAAAAGATGATTATTAATTCTACCCATGTATGTATGTAATATTTCAGAATTGCTCAGTTTTCGTATATGTTAGTCTATATCGTAAGTCTGACTGAACAAATGTGAAAAATTTCAATATTTTTTTTGTTGTACTAGGATTTGTTCAAGTTACTGTAAGTATACTGTAAGTTTTATCAAAATCGGTTCAGTAACTTTTGAGATAGGGAATTTCAACTGACTTTTTTGCCAGCCAATACTGGCATCATCGCGCAACTTGCGATACACATTTCAATCCGTTAGCGACATCTCGCGGTGGTATTTAACCGCAACAAGCATATAATGTGGTAAATTAACAGTTAATAATGAAACCGCGTGGATTTTTCACTTTAAGAGCGATTGAGAAGAAAAATAAATTTATAAAACCGCTCTTTGACGTCGGGAGTTAATATAATCCCTCATATTAACTTCATACATATATCAAAACGTCACATGAAAAGCACAAATACGTATTTCAAGAAGCGCTTTATCGATTTTGATGAAATATCCATTGGCACACTGCCACATAGCTCAAGAAAAATTTAAACCGTTTTATAAATGTAAAAACTAATCCCATAACAAATACTTAATAATAATACTGGTCTTATTGTCCGGTCTTTTCCGCCGAAAGGCGTGTAGTCATAAGTATGCATAATAATAATAATAATTTATTTTTAATCTATTTATTTCAGGCAACTTAAGAATAGTTATACAACTATAATCTAAGGCCCATAGAAAATATATACCTTAACCTAAAATACATACAATATATTAAAACTACACTAATTCATACTTAGACAAAACACTTGGAGTTGGGAATCTACCTTTTTTGAAGTCGGTTGAAAAATGAAAAGTCACAAAGTAATACGGAAATGGGCTAACATATTTAACTCAATTTTAACTCCTAATACTTTAACTTGGTCACGAAAAGGATAAATTTTGTTGGGATCATCGTGAAGAATAATAAAAAAAGGTACACATTTGATTTGGTGTATACACCAACAATAGCCTACAATAAATTCAAGAATAAGCCGTTTTAATTTTTAATTATGTAGTATTTTGGATAAGTATTGCCAGCTTATTATATTCCTAACTATAGAATTTTCGGCATTTAATCGTATCTATTATATTACGCTTATGTTGCGTTGCGTAATGAATTCTTTAACTTTCCGTTAAGTTTACTCAGTAAATAATTCAATTCTTTTTTCTCTTTATGTGATCTCAAACTATCACAACCTTGAAATTCGAAAGTGACCCACCAGTCACCCTGTATACCTAATGATTTTTAAAATACTTTTACCGACTTTTAAAACTAAACAATACAAAAACGTTTTTCGGCCGCTCACAGACGAACTTTGTTAATTTGTATCACTTTAGTAATATTCATCCCTAGAGATTGAGCGAGACGAGACATACTCGAGTAAGTAATTTTAAAGTCATTACGTAAATTACTTTCATGAGCACATGTGAATGTATTTAAGCACTTATATAAATTAAGTTGTGGAAAACAGAGGACATGATTTCAAAGAGCTTTTGTGATATGGTTTAGGTTAAAAACATAATGAAAAGTGATACTTGGGAGGACATTTTTCATAAATTTTAATAAACTAAATTTATTCGAAGTCGTCGTGGCGCCGTGGTTAATGTGTTTATCATACGATATCACAAATTAAGCAACGTTTGGTGCGGTCGGTGCTTGGATGGGTGACCGCCGATCATTCATTTCTCATGACGACTTCCGTGCTTCGGAGGGCACGTTAAGCAGTCGGTCCCGGGTGCTGTATACTTGTATACAGTTGTCGTTAGGGCTTGTCAGAAGCCACTTTGGCGCCCTGAAAATTCTGATATCCACCACCCAGCACTGGGCCAGCTTGGTGGATTATGGCCTATGCCTCCTTGTCACCCAGGGGAGAGACTCATAGCCTTGCAGTGGGCTCATTACAAAGAGTTGTGATGATAATGAAATTTATTCAGAAATGCTATAGTTAGTATCGCAAAATGCTGTTGTTTATAAATGACTTTCAGTAGTTTATAAATATGCGATTAAATAATCAATCTTAGTAGATTGACGTCAAACGAATTTAATTGAAATTCTTTCCGACTCATTCATTGTTGTTCTTGTTGCTGATGTTAGTAAGTTATTTGAAATCGATTGCTTTAGGGAGATTTATCCGAGTCTAGCTGTAGAACCCGAAGTAGCTTTTAATCTTATCTATACTAATAACTATATGAAGCTGAAGAGTTTGTTTGTTTGTTTGAACGCGCTTACTAACTAAACTACAAGTGGGATTTGAAAAATTCTTTTTGCATTTGATAGCCCAACTCTTAAGGAAGGTTATAGGCTATATTTTATCCCGAAATTCCTACGGGATCAAAAGTCACGCGGGTAAAACCGCGCGCGGTGGCTAGTATCTATATATACAGGGTTGATTTGTAGTCACTAGCCAAATTTAAATGCTAGTTTCTTTGATACGATATAAACGTACCTGCATTTCTATTTTAGCGTCGCTCATTAAAAGAAAATTGAAATATGGAACCACAAACTTTAAAAAAATAGATGCTATTGATACATACCCACTACGACGCTTTGTTCACGCTTTTTTCATCTTTATTTTAATGGAAATTTAGAGTGACCATGCGTTGGTTAATATTTTAGCGGATATATTATTTCCTTGTAAAAAAATAAATATTTTTTCTTTGCAAAAATCGTTTCTATAAGTTATACTTATTGTGTAAAAAAAATTTAGCCGGTGACTACAAATCAACCCTGTATAATAATTCATTAAATCATTTTGAACTGGTCTCTAGCGAGTAATTGTGTCTTAGCAATCCCGATGCTCACGATTAATACTCACCTACCAATAGGTATGTATAAAATTCGGATTAAAAAACATTCTATTTAATATTATAAATCTTAAAAATACATACATACATAAAGTCACGCCTGTATCCCTTATGGGGTAGGCAGAACACCAGAGGTTATAAGACCATCTGTTGTCGCGTTTGACAAAATTGGGGGTATTATAAAGATAGAGAGAGGCTATTGTAGTGACAGGGTGTCAACCTGTCGCCCACAAAAACGCCAAGTAAACATCTGTCCCTTAACTGACTTTTACAGTATGCTCGGGAAGAGAAGCAGCTGGCACATTCTAAGTTTTTCTTTCGCTCCCAGTTTTGCTCCAGCATGGAAGCAAAATAATAAATCTTAAAAACTTAAATCTTAAAAACTCAAGACAATATTAGGTTAGTATACCTACGTGAGTCCCACTCGGGACATTTGCCCGGAATGTTCATAATTACTTGCAGTAGAAGCGAGAGAGCGGCCATAACTTGAAGTTCGTAATTATTACTCACATTAAACTCAAGCTAAGCTGTGCAAGTTATATCTTTTGTTTCCTTAAGAAATGGCTGAGAAAATACTTGCTGTATAAGATGTACTGTCGTTTTTACAGGTAAAATTTGTATTTTCTTTAAAAGAAAAGTGATTATTTTTTATTTTAGGTCAATATTTTTCTTTTCGCCTAACGTTTAGGTTTTTAGAAACTTCCAGACTTCGGCTGGATTTTCATTAGTTATGGAGCTGTGAATATTATAGTAGGGTGTACCTACAAAAATCAATATCGAAATATTTTATTCATCATAATGACCACTTAATGACGTCACAATTGTGTACTTTGGCTTTAACAAGAGGTTGATAGTTATTGAGTAAGTTATTACAGAAGACCAAGAGACAAAATAAGCGGCGGAAAAAAAAACTCTTGGCACTCTTTTTTAGTCAGAATTACACAAAATAATAAAAAATGTTACAGCAGAAATTGACAATGACATGAAAAAAAACAAACACAAGACAGCTAATTGTGAGAGCCAATGTCAAGTCATAACCGAATTGCTTACATAGTAGGTGCAATGAGCTATGGATGCACAATACGAACATGACAAACTGGGCCCAGAGTATTTAAACAAGAATGGAATGAAAAAGTTATAGTGTCATCAGCAAAATGACCTGGCACCGCTAGTAGCACCTGTTCACGAGTATTAGGTCCTTACATATGAAATTGGCGTTTTTTTGGGAGGAATAAAAGTCGTTTATTTTTTTAATATAATATATTTATTTAATCAAAGTATGATCCATTGCTATCTATGCACTTCTGCCATCTCATAGGTAGTTCATTTATGCCTTTTCTAAAAAAAACATAAGGACGGGAATCAATAAAATCTTTGAAGGCGGTTTGGACTGCCTCAAACAAAAAAAAACATACAGACGAATTGAAAACCTCCTCCTTTTTTGGAAGTCGTTAGAAAATTAGTCAAATGTTGAGATACCTAAAATCTAAAGAACGAGCGATAAAATGAGTTGAAAATTAATAAAAATAAAAGACTTACTTATTTAAATAAATCGTGAAAATTTAAGACAAGAAGAAGATATTTATTATTATTTATTTGAGGACGTCTACAGGCTTCGGATGATTATGATGATGATATATTTTCTCAATAGCATATTCGCTTGGTTTCGACGAACTACTTATGTACACTTATGTTCATAAGTGCAGTATAAGAAATAATTATGTCTTCTGATTATTTAATTGTTTCTGATTGTTTTCTATAGAAATATACTTGTGTGAATAGTGTTCATTGATCTCCTGTGTTTTTTTGTGTTTATTTTTTATATATTTACAAAATTATTTTGTAATAATATATAAAATAAACACAAAAATGTAATTTTGTAATAATTCTGTAAAATTTTTCTTTAGCTAGGTAAATAAATTAATTATCTATCAATTTTCTAGCTAGCGTTGTGATGAATTTAATTGAGTGTCAACACAAGCATCCACAGAAATCGCCCAAACGCAATATTTTCCCCTTTAAACCGATAACGATTTTGCCTAACACTTCATTTATTTATAGTTCGGGTCACAGGGTCGAAAATGAAAATTAATCATAGCCTGTCAATTCCAAACGTTGCCCAGGCGGTTCGGCAATTTATCAAAATAACCGGGAGTTGTTCAAAAAAACCTGTCATTTCGCACCAATGTAGGTAACGTGGTTTTGAATTCCAATTATGAAATATTCGGGGTATTTGGATTTTGCCGATTAATTTATTTGCGTGAATAGAGGAACAACGTCTTAATATTTTTGTAAGCTTTATAGAGGGTTTTTTAAAAAGGACGGCTCGATTTACAAATGCAATAAAACAGGCTGTGGATGAGATATTGTCGATTTTTTTGAACCTCCTCCTTTTATGGAAGTTGGTTGAAAAAATAAATAAAATCCCCAGACAATCACACCAACTACATGGCCCCAAAGTATGCGAAGCTTGTGTTATGAGATACCATGTAGCGAACTAGAGGGGAACCTAGAATATAAATACATATATAGATAAACACCCAGACACGGAACATTTTTTTTTCTTGTTCCATGAGGGAATCGAACCCGCATCCACTGGAACCCACGGTTCTGAGACAGACAGTGTCGTCACCAAAGTGGTCGTAAAAATCGGGTCACCATTATTTTTTATATTTAAAACACCCGAACTGACAGTACCAAAGTAGGTATACATATACTACTCAAAAGAAAATAAGGTCCACCTCGTTTTTTTTCACAAAAAATGATTGTAGAATACTTTAAACTTAATTTTAAGCTAGTTTAAGTGTTTTTGCGTAAAATTGATATTTTCATGTATTCTTAACATTATTTTGAACAAAGTTTATGAATCTTTACCCTCAAGTGGAAAGACATAAACAAATCAAGTTAAAATTACCATATTCACAATTTCTTATTCACTTGTGTTTAGACTATAATTACGAACATTTCTCGATTTGTTTCACTACTTTTTTGAGTTTATCATTAGAAGTCATTACAATGCCACGTATTTGACACCATTTGAGGTTAAAGATTAAAAAACGATGTTCAGAATAGTGTTAAGAATACATAAACATATCAATTTTATGCAAAGACACTTGAACTAGCTTAAAATAAAACTAAGTTTAAAGTGTCATACAATCGTTTTTTGTGAAAAAAACGAGGTGGCCCCTACTTTGTTTTGAGTAGTATATAATCTTTGTGATATTGAATCTTCAAAAACCCCTAAATCAGACCCAGTTATGAAAAATTATTTTCTTTTGAACCTAGAATCTCTCACAGCACAGGCGACCAGTCCACGAATGCACAACGAAGGTTTTACTTAAAAAATACATAACAATCCGTAAATTTCCCGTACATACTAAAAAGTTATTAATTTAAATAGAATATAAACATCTCTGAGGAAATGGGGAAAATTTATTAAGGAAAATTTATTCCCGACTCTACCCTAATTTATATAAATGGGGGTAAGATATAGCAATTTGACCATCCTTTTTGGTAAGGTAACTTTTTAACCTTGCGAGGTCGTTTCAAAATGTTGCCTTAATGTTTCTTGAAATATAGCTTTTTTCATCAAATACTGTTGTTCCTTTGAACTGTTAATAAAATATGCATGTAAGGTGAGTTAAGCAATGTAATAACTGTTATCATCGCATATTGAACATCCAAGAAATCGGACAATACGATTCTGTAGTTCCTTTAAATAAAACACTTTATAACGAGAATTATATATTTCTTCCATGCTGAACTGGGAGCGAAGGAAAAACATAGAATGTGCCAGCTGCTCCTCTTCCCGGGCATACTGTAAAAGTCAGTTAAGAGACAGAGGTTTTATTTGATTATTTTTGTGGGCGATATGCTGACACCCTGTCACTGCTATAGTCTCTCTCCATCATTATAATGCCTCTAAATTTGTAAAACGTGATATCAGATTGTTTTGTAGCCTCTGGTGTTCAGCTTACCCCATAAGGGATTCAGGCGTGAAGTTATGTATGTAAGAAACTAATTATTTTTAAATTTAAACTCGACGTTTCGCTGTCTTTGCAGACACAAAAAGTGTTCGCGAAACTTAATATAAAAAAATATAATAATTTAAATAATAAAGTTTATAAGTTTATTATTAGGTATAATAATATAGTTTACTGACACGATTCATAAAAAAATTTCCACTTTAAGTCTTACTTCAGCATGATTTAACTTTGAGTAGCCGTCAATTCATTCTTATTACAAGTTCTTCAGTTAAGTAGAGCTTAAGTCGATATAAGCTATCATAATATTGTAGCAGAAACGCATGCAGGCATTTTGGACTTTCTGAATGTATTTAGATGTTTTGTGGTACAAACGAGGCCCATACACTGTATCACAATATTTAAAATGAGAAAGTATAAGGGAGTCGACTATTAGGCATCTAACCTGTTCTGACAAAAAATCTCTTATTCCATATAAAACTTTAAGTCGATAAAACCTTTTCTTACTTTTATATTATTGACAAGTTTCGGGTCTATTATCAATCCTAATTTTTTTACATTATATAGGTACTATTTCTATTTCCTTGTTATTAACCCTTAACTGGTATCGGGGTCGAAATTGACCCCAAAGCTTCACATTTTTAATCACAACTTTGCAGTTAAAGTACCTACACTCTCGCGCATCGAGGTAATCTCATTACGTCGCGGGGTGCGGCGGGTGACGGACGCGCGTCGCTTTACTACTACTAGGAACGGAGGTATGTACATTGCTGGGGTCAAAATTGACCCCGATACCGGAAGTGTGCATTTTATAGTACGTAATATGTCGTAATGTTTTATTATTTTTTTAGGATAAAATCATCACAATGGCGGGTTTTTTACGAGATGGTGACATTTCACAAATTTTGGAAGATGAAGACGAAGAATCTGGCTCTGAAATAGTTCATAGTGCCACAATAACTGCTTGTGACCAAGAAATTATTAGCGATTGTGAGGAAGAGGAGCTGCTTAGCTGTTCTGAAGACAGTATTATAGCTGGCCGTTCTGGTTCTTCAAATTCCAGTAGCGAAGACGAAGAAGAACAGAACGAAGAGGTAATTCCACAATCTTATAGAGGAAAAAATAAGTTTAAGTGGTCTAAAATTCCGCCTAGCTCATCCCGTGTAAGACACCATAATATCATTACGCATCTTCCTGGCCTCGCGGGACCAGCGCGAGACAAGATGAGCATGTCCGAAATTGAATCCTGGCAATTACTGTTACCTGATGAACTAATAGAAATTGTGTGTCTTCATACAAATCAAAAAATTTCAGAATTTACTCAGAAGTATAAAAGCCAGGGTAAGCACACCGAGTTTGTTAATTTATTGGAAATGAAAGGATTTTTTGGACTTCTGTTGCTTGCTGGAGTTTTCAAGTCTGGACACGAGGATGTTGACAGTTTGTGGGCTACAGACGGTACAGGGCGTGATATTTTTAGGATCACGATGTCTCTAAAAAGGTTTCTGTTTCTTTTATCGGCTTTACGATTTGACGATGTTGAGACAAGGGCTATAAGGAAGGAGACTGACAGAGCTGCACTCATATCAGAAATATTCGACAAATTTATAGATAACTGTCAACAAAATTATATCTGTTCAGAATATTTGACTGTGGATGAAATGTTATGCGCATTTAGAGGAAGATGTCTGTTTCGAGTGTACATGAAGTCGAAACCCGCTCGATATGGAATAAAAGTTATGTGCTTATGCGACGCTAAAACTCATTATCTATACAATGCATTCATATACACTGGTAAAACGGAAGGTAGTAAAAGAGGTGAACTATCTATACCTACTAAAACTGTTTTGAAATTGGCGGAACCTGTTATGCGAACTAATAGAAATATTACGGGTGATAATTGGTTTTCATCAATTTAGTTGGTTGACAAGCTAAAAGAAAATGGATTGACTTATGTAGGAACTATGCGCAAAAACAAACTTGAGTTGCCGTCAGATTTTTTGCCTCATCGAACACGAGCAGAAGGTTCATCTCTATTCGGATTTACCAACGATAAAGCACTGGCATCGTATGTTCCGAAAAAAAATAAAAGCGTGGTTATGATTTCTACAATGCATCACGATCAATCTATTGATGCCACTACCGGTAAGCCAGAGATTATTATGTTTTATATTACTACTAAAGGGGGGGTTGATGCACTAGACCAAAAAAGTGCTAATTACTCTGTTGCCAGAAGAACACAACGTTGGCCATGCGTAATTTTTTCAGCAATTTTGAACATTTCGATGGTCAATAGTTATATTTTGTGGAAAGCAGCAAATCCAAATAAGCGTCTAAAGAGGAACAGATACATAAAGACTATTGGAATCGACATAGTGAAACCTTATGTGCAAGAGAGGCGAAAAGATTTTTTTTCGGAAGACCTAAAGCAAAGAATAGAAAGTTTTTTGAAAGAACGTCGTGAAGAGGATATAAGCGTCGCACACCAAGAACTAGCAACTACTTCTGACTCTCAAATTACTGGCGGTAAAAGAGGCCGGTGCTATTTGTGCGACCGTAAAAAGGACGTCAAATGCTCAAAAAAGTGTAGAAAGTGCCAACATTACATATGTAAAGTACATACTGCCATATCGGTAACTTGTACCAAATGTTAAATTTTTAAACGTTTTTTTTTTTTCATTTTTGTGGTGATTGGATTTAGTTCGTAATTTTTTTTATTAGTATTGATCTCACAAAAAGTTTCTATTTTTTGTTATATTAGTTATATACGAAAACAATATAAAGATGTTTTGTTATGCTACGATTTCGTTTTTATATATATAATTGTACCTAAAGTACATACTTAGAAAATAAGAAGATCTCAGCTATTTTTTTGTTTAAACATGTGATCTCAAGTAAAAATATGTTAAAACCTTAATTAATAGTTAGATATTAAGTGCTTTTTTCCTAAATAAAAAGATTTTTTTTAAATATTTTTCTTTTCTTTTTTATTTGTTAACCCAGATATCTGGGGTCAATTTCGACCCCCTATACCACTAACGTTGCCCTTTTTAGCGATACCAGCTAAGGGTTAATAGTACGTTTTGACTTTTGACGATAGTTGCTATGTATATAATAATATTCATGAGTATTTAAGTATATATAATATAATATTCATATGCATGTGGTAACAAACGATTATTTACTCCAATTTTATTTATATGTATACAAAACTTCACTTTATTATTCCATCGAAAAAATAAACTAAAAATCTCCAGGTCTAATTACGAAAAAATGAATTAAACTTTATTCCTTTCGCCAATCGTTCAAGCTCTACAATCAATTTAACACCACATTATTTATTAACGCTTCATTGTATGCCATTAATAAGTACAAAAAAAAGGAAATACATAATATACGAAAGCGCACCCATATTTCTCCAAGTATCTTATACTTACTTGATACGGCAATGTCCCATTTAGCCAGTTTTGTCCATTTGGTACATGAACAGAGGCCGCATTATCTATATTCCAAACTAGCTGTGCCCGCGACTTCATTCGCGTGGACGACAAAAATTAGCTTTTTGTGTAAAGTGCTATTTGTGTAGAACGTTATTTATCGAGCATATCGATATTAATACTTCTGTCCCGGCGCGGGCCCTTTGTGGGTAATTACAATAGAAAGCCAATTGTGTCTCATTAGCGGTGATTAAGAGGGTATATTATATCTTTGCTCGCGACATCGCTCGCGTTCTGTAAGTTTTTTGTAGTAGAATTCTACTTTGTTACCTGTTTAGTAGGATAAACTATAGCAAAGCTGATGTTTGTTGCAACGAAAGCTCACAAAGATAATGGTAACGAACGACAGATAGTCACCGTACGACATCAATTAAGATCTTAAGCATACACGACATTATCAGTGATCCCGTCCGGAATATGAACATAAAGGTTCTTTGGATTACTCACGCTAAAGCCGACCATGTGAAGAACAACTCACGCTAAGATCGATGCCAGCAACGCCTTGAATCTGAGCTTGTGTCTTATTTATTGTCATAGCGTAACATAAAACTACTGGAAACAGTACCTACTCTTTTAACCTGAAATGGGAGATTTAAAGGAATCAAAACACTTGGCCCAGCACCAAAAGCGGTTAAAATTTCTGCCACTCACGAATAATCTGCATTTTTTCTGTGCGATCAAGATCAAAGGTATTTACAGTATATTTAAACATAGTATATTTCCTCCTAGTAACAATGTCGCTGCTATTTCTACTAAGTATTCCTAATAGAATTTCTCCCAAAGTATTATTAGCACTAAGGCAAACACCGTCAAATAACATTTTTTGCTCGGAAGTCATATTTGAAACTCTGTTTTCCAAAGTTTCTAATACTTCTGCAGGATCATACCTATTATTGGTTTCTGCAGCGTACTCCCTATTAACAACTACGTTCGAATAGCTATCAACACTGATTTACGGCTATACTTTAAAATTAAAGTAGTTTTTGATGACCGGCTGGTGTAGTGGTAACATACGTTGCCTTCTAGGCCAGAGGTTCCTGGGTTCGAATCCCGGCGGCAGATATTTGTGTGATGAACACACAGATATTAGTCGTCAAGTCGTAAATATGTATTTCTTCAATAAATGTATGTTTATACATTTCTTAAGTATATCAGTTATCTAGTATCCATAGCACAAGTTCTTTAAGAAACTTAATTTGGGCTAGATAATGTTGTGTGAGTGTCAGAAGTATTTATTATTTATTTATTTATTTATACCTACGATTAACAGTAATAAAACTATATAACTCTAGGGTTAAAGAGTAGTTTTATTTAAATTAAGAATCGTGAAAACTTAAGACAATATTATATTAAGTTTTTATATTAAAACCCCAAACATAAAATGGTAAATGTTGAATGAGAGGGCATACTGAAAATCAGCGTGGCCTTACAACTCTGTTGTAAGTGCTGCACAAGCTAAGTATGTACCTTTTGCCTATTGTTGTTATGTTTACTTATGCTTTTTTTGTATTTTCTTGTTGTAGTCATTTCAGAATAACTTCAAATTTATTTTTTGTACCACATGTTGTAGCTACAAAAAAATTGTAAAAATTGTCGTGAATTTTATTGTAATAACTTTTTTTTCAATAAATGCTATCTTATCTTATCTTAAACTCACAAACTATGCATAAAAACTAATGCTATACTTAACTTAATACATCTCAAGCAAAGCTCATTACGATTCGTCTTAAATATCGCAGTCCCGACCATAAACAATTACTTAACAACTTGACCTCAACCATAACTTCCATTTCACAAATTAGTACGCACATCAAGGGATGCCCAAAGCACAGTCGGGACCTTAATACTTGATTACATACTTCATAGTTCAAAGAAAGGGACCTAAGGTAAGTTTGAATTTCGAACCTGGTGGACAGTCAGACTTCAAAAAGGTCGAGTGTGCTTTTTGATTTGATGTTCGACCTTTTTAAATTTATGTATTTTCTTCTAAAAAGTTTTGTTTTTTTAAACTATTGAACGTTCTTTTTTTTTCTTTCTCACGACGGGTTGTAGGGACTTGCGAAAATTTTATTCTTCATTTTAGAATACATTTATCAAGGCTCTTCTGTTTATAGGCTAATACATTTTAGCTCAATTGATTTCTTTTATTTTTGTACTAATATATTTTTGTTCAATTGATAAAATACAACATTTTGTTGCTAGTACCAGAAAAATACATATTTTAATTAATTCTTCTCCTGAGCCATTTTCTCAAGTTACACTTCACGTAATGAGTTACTGTAGGGTTAACATTTCTTTTTAAAATAAAATAAACTTTGAAACTCCGTATAATTTCAGATATGATTAACTTGTGGACTAATTTTGCTAAAATCCGTCCATTAGTTATCGTTAAAAAGAGTAAGAAACTTCTATATACCTCACAAACTTTCACATGTATAAGTACTATTAGAACCTTATTATAATTTAACAGATGATCTAGTTTAAATTCTTAACAGCAAACGATTGGTTAACTGTCCATTCTCCACCGCAAACCTCAATAAGTTTACAATTTATGGGTTTACACTTTGACCTGACCTTAAAATTGTAATATCGACTTTGACCTTTACAATGTTGGTTGTGAACTTTAGTACACTAATTAAGCTTTAATCTACAAGCCCTTTCCTGCGGTTTCTCACGTTGGGTGGATAAGTTTGGTTATTATTATTGGGTATCTTAAAAGCTACCTTCTTAGGCGGAAGGACCCGACAATCTGACCGGTCGGACTTAATATTATTATTTTAAGAGTCAATATTTAGCACTCAAGTCTTTTCAGATAAGAGTTAATTTAACCATCATCCCAAACGTTCACATTTATGTAAATTAAATCTGGAATGACTGCTGCTTAAAATCATCTATAACATAGTGGCAAAAGTTAGAAATAAGAAGAAAAATTATAAAATGACATCAAACGCTATAAAAAAAAAAAAATTCAAAAAGTTTTATTCATCTTAGGAATTTCACAAAAATATAAAAATATAAAAAAAGTATCTTTTAAATTTAGCTAAATTTGTTAGCATGAATTATTTATAATAAAATTTTACATGGTGAAATAAATATCGTATTAGCATACCCGTACTAATTTATGAAAATTTCGTTGAACTTATGCCAAGTCTACGGCACCTTGACCGACTACGGTGCTACGTCGTAGCTAAATCGAGTCATTGCCGCAATAAAAAATAAAAAGCCGCATAACGAGGGCTTACTTGCTCTACTTCTCCGAATAAGCGTGGAGTAAAAGCAGGGTTCGAAAAGTCCGATTTTTATAATAAATATCAAAAATCCGTTTTTTTTATATATATCCGATATATATCCCGGCTAAGAAAAAGGAGCGAATTTCGGTCTGTAAGAGGATGGTACGCTTAAAAATGTGAAAGGAATTGATAAAATAAAATAAGTATCAAATTATTACTATATTTATTATTTAGAAAACAATCAAAATTATGTTGAATTGTAATATTACGCTATGTATTGCGAGGGTAAACATTAATTTCCAAAATGTTCAGTTCAGAAGACTGGAAAACTCAATTGATATATATCCACTGATATACAGGGTGACTGGTAGGTCACTTTCAAAATTTGAGATCATACGTGAAGAGAAAAAAGAAATATTAATGATTTACTTTGTAAACTTAATCGAAAGTTAAAGAATTAACTACGTAACGAATGGTTACACTGGTAAGGACGTACGCACGGTGCTATCAACACAAAATATGTAGGTATGTATAGACGGCTTCACGAATGGTTGTGGACCTAGTAAAACTCTTTATTTATTTGTAGGGAATTCTGCTGAAAAATTAAGTACCTACCTACTTTTATTACATAATTATAACCAGAATCGAGTACAGAGTTCTCTCCTTCAATATCTAAAATTTGTCACCAGTCACCCTGTATGTCGGCGAACCCTGCGTAAAAGGCTTCTTTTTCGAGTGACAAACGCTTGGTGTCCTTCTTAGTGGCTGCTCTTCGGAGTCCGTCTGTACAGCCTTATAATAATAATCAAGTCTGACGCCAAATCTTACCGATCCCGGGATGATGTGAAATATTTATATGAAATATTACATGCTATTTGTCGACCGGCTGGTATAGGGGTAACGTACATTGCCTTCTGTGCCAGAGGTCCTGGGTTCGAATCCCGGCGGCGGCGGATATTTGTGTGATGAACACAGATAGTAGTCGTCAAGTCATGGATGTTTATATGTTTATTTAAGTTTATTCTAATAAAAAATATGTAATTTATTCAATATGTATGTTTATATATTTCTTAAGTATATCAGTTATCTAGTATCCATAGCACAAGTTTTTTAAGAAACTTAATTTGGGCTAGATAATGTTGTGTGAGTGTCAGAAATATTTATTAATTATTATTATTTATTATTATTATATTTTAGTTTCTCTTAATCTCTTTTTCTACTCGCCCCATAATCACCTAGAAGTCTTTTTGAAAATTATGGCAATTAAAAAGTGTATCGACTTAGCAATGTAGCTGTTATTTTCCATTAGTTATTGCATAATTGGTTTTTTATTTTGTATACTTTCTTCCATTCCGATTCCGAGAAAAAAACAGCATAAAACTATCAAGTTATTTTAGTATTAAAAAACATCCACACAAAAGTAGAGTTACAAAGATACAGAAGTGTCTAAGTAAAGTAACTTCAGTAGTCAAATTTCACAACGCTATTGTGTTAAACTTACAAAAATGGTATCTACTAATAAATTGCATCGTACAGAGTAAATCCATTTACGTCAAGCACGGAAGAAAGGAGCATTTTGAAAACAAAATGGCTGCGATTTCTTAGAAATAGCTTAGAAATCAAGAACGCCGGCGAAGAGCTTGGTTTTCAGTTCTTTTGTGCAATAAATCTTTTCTCGACTATTTTAAACTTGCTTGTGTGTTTCTAAGTCGTGGGTTATCGTTATATTGGCTACATTGTGGGGAGAAATGAAATCTAACAACCTAGTAGGGTAGCTTTTCTGTAAACTGTTTTTTAGAACTTTTTATGTTGAATGCGAAGTGTGAACTGTAACGTTAAAAGTCTAACGAAAATGTAGTCCGTGCTGGATTGGGAGCAAAGGAAAAACATAGAATATGCCAGCTGCTTCTCTTCACGGGCATACTGTAAAAGCCAGTTAAATGACAGAGGTTTTATGGGTTTTTTTTGTAGGCGATAGGCTGATCCTTTGTCACTGCAATAATCTGTCAACAATAAACTTACCGAACTCACTCGTAAAATAACAAGTAAGCTCTGTTTGGTTGAAAAAGTCACGTGTTCTAATCTCAAAAAACAAATGCACTGGAAGGCCTTGTCGGAACGGAGTTAGGTTGCATATAGTAATATACGTGCGCGAGTGGTGCCGCGGCAACGGCCGGCGAAGCGCCATAAACAATGAGTGTGGAGAAGCCAAATTTTGTTATTGTTTGTCTTCTTGACCAATCAGCGAGCAGTGTATTATTTTCCGTATTTTAAAAAAGCGTGAAATTAAAAGCTCTTCTGTGATTGGTCGAACCGTTTAGAATCTTACGAATGAATATCCGTAAATTTATAAATTTACCACGAGAGGTCGTAAATTGATAAATTTGCGAAAATGTGAGCGTAAAATAATACAATTTATGTCTCGTTTAGAATTTCACGAAAGTTTATAAATTCACGCTGAAATTTATAAACTTACGGTTCTTATTATTTTTCGGTAACATATATATACATGAAAATGTATACATTCATTAGACATGACTGAAGAAGAACTGATTAGTAGACCTACCTTACGAATCTTCAATTACGAGTCTCGATCGCAGTAAATTCCCACCTAAGTCAGTTTTTTTGTGCCAACACAGACTCGTCACTCCGACGACCTACATTTCGTGGTAGGTAGCTTATACCTCAACAAAAACATTAGTCATTAGTTCTTCAAGTAAGTCAAAATTTCAACTATGATGTTGGCAATTTCTTTAAGAACCTTTCATTCTCACGAAAGTTTGAAGCAAATTATTTCTTGATTACTTTTTGATACGAATAGTCCAATCACTTTAGGCATTTTGAACCCCAATCTGTGGAAAAATTCCTAGTGAGCTGAATTTTTGTATACACCTTTATTACGGCGTGATAATGAAGATGTAAGAAATTAACATTCATATCGCTCCGGCTAAAAAAGTTATAGAGGCGAAAATCAGCTGTACGCAAATATCTCTCGATCAGCGGTCAATAAAGGTCATTAAAAAAAATATTTATCATGCACTTTTCTAAAAATTATTTCTCTTGCAATTTTCTATTAATTGACCGATTTGAAAAAAAAATTGATGATTGGGCTAGACGTGCTGAATTACAGCCGATTTGTTCAAACATAAGACTAATTCTTAATACATTAAATAAAGATCATTTCTTCAACAATGTGGCAGGGACTACCTTTTAAGTATCGAGAAACTTGTGCCAAGTAGTTAATAAGTAGGTGAATGACGTCATCGTTTTCACCTTTACTTTCCATGGGGTGACTTGGAAGAAAGACGACATTTACTATTTTTGTAAAAGAAGTTCCTATTGAAAAAAGTCAAACTTCAAACACTGAAACGCATTCAAAGCCGCCCTAGGTACATATTTGGGATCAAAGGGATTGTTGATCTTTGATATAAGTCGATCCGTGTTGAGAGAAAACCTTGTGTAAAAGCAATGTATTGATTTGATAAGAAAAACTCTACTGAGCTTTAATGTTCAAGAGTATAAAAACAAGTATTTCGTGTAAGTAGGGAATTAAGAACCCTTTTTTAAACTATAAGGGCACGTTTAAGGACGTCGTGCATTTTAGTACCTACATCGCCGGCTTTACTATGCAGCTATCTGCTGGTTTAGAGTAAAGGCCGGCTATGTAACGAAAACACACGAAGATCCGCGCGACGCGCCACCTGTGCTTAAACGTGGCCTTAACGTCACTGGTTCGACAAACACCGATGGTTGCCGTTGCCCATTCGATTTCTTCTTGCAAGGGCCTACTTAGTAACGGCCCACATAAAAAATATTCGTACGGACTAAACAGTATGCTTGGTAGGGCGCGAAATATTTTTTAAATAATTTTATTCTCGGTACGGACCATTTTATATTCTTGTTAAGGCCCATTTATTTTTGTATAGACTAAATCGACTGATAAGTGCAACCAGCATAAAAAATTACGTATTATTAAAGTATAGATACATTTAGTCACTTGGGATTGGCTTGGAAATAGTCCGACCATCCCAGGATAAGGATGACGTTAAAGGTAACTGATCCGAGCTGATCCGAGTAGTAGAATCCCTTAAAGGTTCACGTGGCTAGTAACCATCCTTTATACAGGCATGTTTTCCTCTTGCAGGCTCTTTTACTCTGAGCGTTGGTCTGCCTCGCACCTTGCGCAGTAAAATATCGCTTCATAATAATAATAGGTACTTCTTACAAAATGTAGAGTAAGGAGCAAAATTTTTTTTGTTTTTATCTTTTGTGTTATTTATCAAGATTTGTAAAAAGTCGTAGAACAAATGTTTTTGGGATTGATGTGGACAGGCTGCGCGCAAGAGTTTATGCGTTAATGAAAACTAACCCTGTATAGAACCTGTTGTAAAATATCACCGCGTCTTCGGCGATTTTTTATGTTTCAGGAAAACATGCCCATTCATTTCACCATCATTTCCATTTACTAATCCGTGAGATTGAGGTCAAAAGATGACAAATCACTACATACATACATACATAACTTCACGCCTGTATCCCTAATTGGGTAGGCAGATCACCAGAGGCTATAAAACCTTCTGATTTTACGTTTGACAAATTTGGGGGTATTATTATGATGGAGAAAGACTATTGCGGTGACAGGAGGTCAGCCTATCGCCCACAAAAACGCCAATAAAACCTCCATCCCTTAACTGACTTTTATAGTATGCCCGGGAAGAGAAGCAGCTAGCACATTCTATAAGTATGATAAATCACTAAGTATGATAAATCACTGTCAAAAAGTAAAGTTAATTTTAATAGTTTCTTTACTGAATGGGATCAAATAGGAAACTCGTTGGAACGAAATTGTAAGCCTTCAAGATATGAAAACAAACAAGAAAGATTTCTGGGCATTAATCAGAAGGAAAATTACAACAAACATTTTCTTTTCTTTCCTTCCCAAGACTTAAGGTGGATTTCAATATTCAACGTACTTTTATAAGGACTAGGAGGCAAGAGGACTTTAAATGACTAGGTTGAATATTTAAAAAGCGTTTTAGCTACACCATATAGCTATACCCTGGCAAATCTTTAGGGAAGAAAAAAAATAGTTATGTGGTTTAAGTGAAAGAATGATTTTTTTAAAAATAATATTGTAATGTAAGTATGGAAAAAATATTTTGGTTAACAAGATATTTCTTTTTTAAAGGTGCTATTAGCAAAGGGCAGCTACTCTTGAAATTTCATTTTTAACAACGGAACGAGTTTAAATAATGTAAGTTATCAAGTAATTTTTTCTTCCACTGTAACCGTTTTAAAGTACTTAGTATGTTTGGTAATTAATTATTTTCATTCAAGTTACTGTAACGATATCTACATACATATATACATAACTTCACGCCTGTATCCCTTATGGGGTAGGCAGAACACCAAAGGCTGTAAAACCATCTGAGGTCACATTTGACAAATTTGGAGGTATTATAATGAAGATGTCTCAAACCTTAAATTCTATTATTTATAAATTTCTTTAAAATTTTATGCAAAACGAATGACAAAGACTCTTTTCAATTTCATCCACATTCTCATTCAGTACTTATTCTACGAAGTTTTTAACTGGTATCATTATTTTTCTATTTGACATTTCGAATTGTCAGTTTACTGCATTGGATTATTTTCCAGAGTATAATTCTACTGTTCGTCGGCAAAACGTACAGTTTTCTTGATATTGAAGCGCGGCATTAGTCCATCAAACACAAATATCTTTTTTATAAATCTCCAAAGTTAAAAAAAATCAGCTTTTATAAGTAAATATTAACCAGACATTTGGGAGAAATCTTCTCTGTTCACGAAAATCCACGAGTATTCGAAGTTTGCGATACTATCTGACATTTCGACACTCCTACCTATGTCAGTACCACTTATAGGAAGGGTAGTTACCCTTCTATTTGTCGTTAAAGGGAACTAGGGAAATCCTTGGTCCTTTTTTCCATTTGCCGACTTCATATAAGTATTTTGGTGTTGGATCTATTTATAGGTAGGGAGTGTAGTTGTTTGGACGAATTAAAGGAAGTTGTTATAACATAAGGGAATATAAAAATAAAGATAGCCGTTACAGGAAACATTAAACGCTTAAGTAACATAGTTTTGTAAGAGGTTACAAGAAAATATTTATATATAAGTAGGTATACAAGATTCCCTTTAAACTCTATGCTTGCGTTTCAGAAAGATCATAAGCGGCTGAAAATTTCCCGTCAAAATATACATTATAGTAAAACTTGTAAAAATCCTCTATACATATTTTTATAATTTGAAATAAAATACGTTCGAGATACTACCATACGAGGTAAAATCAGCCCCTTCACTAAATTCATTTAAACTTAAATTGAAAAAATATTATCTCTCTTTGCTCGAAAATTAGAAGAAGTATTCTTATATGTGTATTATTATTAGCTTGTAGGATCAAAATTTGTATTAAAACCTAGGTATATATTTATGTATATATTTTATTATGTATTTATGTATTATATTATTTTTATTTGTAGTATGTTTATTGTTAAAATGTAGTTGAACTTGTGCTTTATTAGTACCTACCGATCTGTCTAGTTTTTTTCTTTTACTCAAATACAAGGTTGTCTGGTAGTGATCGCTTAACAGCGATAAGGCCGCCTGTTGCGCCTATCTGTATGTTTTTTTATTGTATTTTTTTTCCTTTTGTAATTGTGTGCCATAAAGTATAAATAAATAAATAAGAGTTTTTTCCGTCGGCCATTTTAAGAGACCTACAATTTAAGAGTTGCTTCGCGATAGCCATGTTCCTAAACGTAAGAAAAGAGTTTTTCTGCACACAATACCGCCATAGTTCAGTCTATTTGAACTTAATACGGCTAGTTTATCATATTTTCAGAAGTAAGAGCAAAAACCAATAGCAGCCAGAAGCTTAGTGTTCGTTTGTTGAATAATTTGAATTGGAAATAATCCCTTATAACGCTTTTAAAATAATGGTTTACCTGTATATTTGATAACTTTTGGAGAGTGCGCGAATGCTCTTTTTGGTAAATTGAACCCACATCCTTTTACCATCGGATAACAACACTACACGCAGACAGAATTTCCATCCCTGTATAGTAGACATTCCAAAAAGTAGAACAAAATAATTGGTTAGTTCATTTTGCAACGGGTCGCCAAGGTGTGGTTCGACAAGGGTTGTCAACTTTTTTTACTAGAAATAAAGTATATTTGAGTCTGAAAAGAATATAAAACAGTATTTTGGAAAAATAAACTGTATTCAAATTTAATGTTTTAAACACATATTTTTAGAGCTTCTCGCATAAATTATTAATTTAAGTCTAGCACATAAAGTAAATAAAACTACTTTTTAACCGGATTAATCGCGTATAATTAATATTTTACATTTTAACTCGACGTGGTCACGAGCGAATGTCGCTATTTTTTTTTATAAAATATGGATGGGACGTTTGTCTTCCATGACACCTAATGCTAAGTAAACATGAAGACTGAGGTGGTACACGTCCATCCACGAGAAACCTATTCACTCGACGCTTAAAAGTACTAGGACAATACTGGTCAGGGAAAGTAGACGCAGGCAGTTCATTCCAAACCTTGGCGACCCGTATCAAAAAGGAACTGTCAAAGCGCTTAGTTCGACTTTTCGGAATATCAACCACATACGGATGGAAGTTCTGTGTGCGTCTGGTAGTCCGGTGGTAAAAGGGTGAGGGTTCAATTTGCTCAAACAGAGCACTCGCGCACTCACCAAAATGTATCCTGTAGTACACGGTTAGTCCTGTAGTAATTAAAACTATGAATCGTGAAAACTTAAGACAATAGCACATAAAGTGTTAAGCATTTTATGCTGGAAACAGTATAATACTGTTATTAAAAGTATGGTTAGCGAGGCAACCCTAGCCGTACGGACTACCTGCGTATATTTATTTATACACATTGTAGTGCTTTATTTATAGTGAGTGTAGTGTTATTTTGTTGTCCTGCTGTATAGTTCTGTATTTTCAAGAGTCGAGTGAATACGTTTCTAGTGGATGGACGTGTACGAGTATTAAGAGATACTTGAAGATCAAACGAACTTCTAAGTGAAGTTTGATCGAAATTATATGAGCAGCTTAATTCGAAGCGATTTATTAGGTTTACTTATTGTAGTATCGGTCCCATGTGTCAGCCTTACACGGTTATTTTAGAGTCTTTTTTTTTTGTATTGGCAACACTGCTTCACCTCCGGCTCCTAATTAACCGGCCCTTTTGGAATCATTTTGTTTAAAGCCGAATTATATAAAAATGTAATGGATTATTCTATTTATAGGATAAATCATTGCATGGTAAGGTAAAAAAAAAAACGATAAGCACAGGTAAGTATTTTACTTATATTAAGATATAAGGGTTGGGATATTTATTTTCAGTAAATAAATAAGTAATATATATGTTTCGTTTTAAACTGGGAGGGTGATTACAAATCGCTTCGAATTAAGCTGCTCATATAATTTCGATCGAACTTCACTTAGAAGTTCGTTTGATCTTCAATTATATTTCGCAGCTTAATTCTTTGCGATTTATTAGGTTTACTTATTGTAGGATGTTCAGAGAGAAAATAAGTAAAATAGCTTACATGATCAACAATTATTATCCATTTTTAGTTATAATATAGCAATTAAATCAATTTCCATACAAAATATAACAACATAATTAGGTACCTACATTAATTATTATGTAGGCATAAAATCACTCAAAATAGTTGTTGCGAAATTGCTAGAATTTTCAATAATTTCTTTGTTATATTTAGCGAATACATTGGAAGAGTTAGGTACTCCAGCCAGCGGCTTTTCTAATTGTATCTAAATTAACTCCAAGCTTGTTGGCCTTAGATGTTGCAGCATGCCGAGTGCTGTGAGCACTGAACAGCGAAGTGTCGATTCCACTTTCATACAGAGTCTGTTTTATCCAATTACTTAATCTTTGTGAAGATAGTTTTGAATGTGGCTTTTTATAACTTATAAATAAATATTTACAGTTTTTACGAAGTTCTCTTGTTTTGTTAATATATGATTCTATACACCGGACAGGACAAATCTCTGGACGTTCATTATAAAAAGGGAGCCTTAATAATGGTTGGGGTGAATGTAGTTTGGAGGTTTTAATTATGTCTGGAATTTTAATAAACATTTCAACACTACATTTACTTATATTATCGAGGTGCATTAAAGATAATGTCTGCTTTTTTTTTTTTTTTTTTGTTGAGCCAAAAAATTAAGGACTATGTTTGTGTCCCATGTGACCTCATATTTAGGATTTGTAGGCCTTAGCTTGTAGACTCCTTGCATGAAGCGCTTTATCAATATATTATCTAACGGAAATAATAGAGATAAGGCAGAATATGTATTAATAGTTCCGTATTTTGCACCTTTGTTAAAAAAATCGATTAAAAAATTAATTTCGACATGAACTGAACAGGTCAAGTAATTGTGCTGCATTTCGGAACAATAACTAAACAAGACTTGATACAGCTGTTATATTGCTTGTAAGTATTACTAGATAAAGAAGATAACATTATTTCTGTAGAATCAACAGATAACGATTTATTTAATAAAACCTGCCTGATAACTTCACGGCAATCAAACCGAGTATCTTGTGTAAGCTGTGTGTCAATCTGAAAGGAGATTGAAGAAGGCTAATATTGGGTTCAAAATAAATTGATTTAGAAATAGATATCTTTTTCAATAATGGGAACCATGGCTGTGTGGGCCAATTTAGTACTACGAATATACCCTCGGCCTTATCATCTATTATTTCTCTAAGTGTCTTTAAAATGAGGGTAAATGGCGGAAATGCGTAAAATAATAGTTAGTCCAGTTGATGGTGAATGCATCAACAGCAAATGCTTCGGGTTCATTTTTCCACGTAATGTACAATGGGCAATTTGTATTACACCTACTGGCAAACAAATCTATTTCTGGTCTATTTCACCAAATACCCGTTTAATATCACAATAAGCATGTTCACTTAATTCCCATTCAGTATCTAGAAACTTTTTGCGAGACAATGTCGTGGGCAAAAAATTCGTATTAATATAAGAAGCTAATACTTACATTTTACGTGTTTCGCACCACTGCCATATTTTTTTTTTTTTTTTGGACATATCATTTAAATTTGGGTACTTTATGCTGCCCATTCTATTAATGCAAGATATCGCGGTTACGTTATCAATGCGTAACAAAATTTGACAGTCAGATAATTCTTTAGCAAACGTTTTTAAACCTAAATATGCCACTTTTAATTCAAATTAATTAATATGAAGTGTCATTTCAGACTCCTTCCAATAACCAAAACATTCCTTGTTATTACTCGAGGCACCCCAGCTTGAATGATGCATCAGAATTAATTTCAATTTTATAATCATCAGATCTTAAGCTAGCATAACCATTATCAATTTTGTCTAGCCACCAATAAACATCTTCCCGGATATTTAATGATAAACTAATCTGTCGTTCATATGATGAATTTTCACATAAACTTAAATACTTTCAAGACGTTTAGAATAAAGCCACGATTATTGAATAGCAGGGCAAGTCGATATGAGAAGTCCAATCAATTGTGCATAATTACGTAACTTAATTGTTTTTGCTTCGAAGATTTTTAAAAGAGATTGTTTTATTTTTACCCTCTTTGTTTGAGGTAATTTTAAAACCATGTTTTGGGAATCAAATACAAAGCCTAGAAATTTAAATGTGTTTAAGGGTTGTAAAGAACTCTTATCACAATTACTCTAGAAGCCTAAACTTTCTAAAAGTGTCTTTGTAAAAAGTACGTTATTATAACAATCTGCCTTTGTTTTACCAACGCAAAAAATATCGTCGAGATCAACAACTGATATCATATTTCTTTGATGTGATCGCAAAAATTCCATAACAGGTTTTAAAAGTTTTGTAAAGGTAGACAATTAAATTCATATATTTTGTTATTGAATTTGAATCTTAAGTACTTTTTGTGCGAGTTATGAACTGGTAGAAAAAAATATAAGTCTTTTAAATCAATAGTTGACACAAAACATCGCTCAGTAACGAATTTAGATGCAGTTTTATAGCCTTCCATTTTAAAATGGACGGTTTCAACAAACTTGTTTAATTTTTTCAAATTCAATATGAACCTTTTGTCTCCGTTTGGTTTAGGTACTAAAATATATCGGATACAAACTGTTCACTATCGTATGTACACTTAGGTATGGCTTTTATTCGAATCAAGTAATCTATGCAAATTTTAAAATCGTTAAAATTTTTATCTGGCTTATATCTTGAGTCAGGATTACTATTTCCGAAGGGCTTTTTAATAAACGGTATTTTATATCCCTTAATACAGGACAAAATTATAGGATCATTAGTTATTTTTAACCAATTTTTGTAAAATAGCTTTAGATGGCCAGAATAACTGACCTCAGATGTTAATATCTCCTGTTGTATTTCTTGGGCGGCGAGCGTGAGCGTGTGTAGTTCGGGGTGTGTCGCGGCGGCGGCGGAGGCGGCGGCGGCGGTCCCGAGCGCTGCACCGGGCGAGGTCTCCCCGCTTCGGGCCGCGCAGCAGGCTTCCGTTGCGGGGGCTTCCAGTTTAAACAATTTTGAGAAGTTATCCTATAATTTTGGTTGTTTCTGTTTGAAATAAATGGTTGTGAAGGCTTAAGGGATTCTCCGGTTTTTTGTATAGTTTTTGCGGACCTTAACTTTTCTGGTAAATCGGTCCCAAATAAAAATGTATCTCTGGTGGTCTGACGAAGGGTATCTTTTAGTTCTGCATTGATAGTATTAATAACTAAATTTCTTCGGGCCTTCGTTAGGTAGTAGAAGGAATCGCACAACAATTTGCTTGCATCCCTTAAGGGTTTTAGAATATCCTGCGATGAATATTTCTTTGTAATGACTTTCTCTGTCGTTTGCGCTAATGCAGCCAAAGCAATGCTGATTTGTTTTTGACTAAGCATTAAGGAAAAATCTTTTTTGCTTGTCAGTTCTGAAATACCCGCTTTAACTTCAGGGTTGAGGATAGGCGTTAATAGCATTTCACAGTTTTTGGGTACCCGATATTCTTGTAACAAGGACTGTTTTGTTTCTTTGATGAGACCCTTAGTAAGTATGAGCTGCCATCTATCGGATATGTTTTTATTAATTTCATCTCCCAAAATATCTTGCGACTGGGGAACTTCCCCTAATAATGACAGTATTTCGACATCAATACCACTGTCTCCTCGTACCTCCTTTGTGAGATCCGACGTCGAAGGTACTGGATTCTGTGCCGACGACGACGTATGAGGAACTGCCTCGTTCATACATGCCTCCTCTTCAAGCGATTCTTTGTGATATGGTGAACTTTCGGGAATGACTTCCACGATAGATTCACGGTTGTTCGGTGAAGCTATGATTAGAACTTCACCATGTTCGTATTTTTTTTGTGGGTATTTTTAAAATAGGTTTATTTCTGTAGTATAATTTTTGATATTATCATGAATACGCTTTATTTCATAAATGCTACCGGGCACAAATAATGTATGTTGTGCTTAAGTAAAGCATTATTTTATATTATATTTTTTAGTGAGTACCTACCCTCAGGCGTGGTACAAATTTGTGTCATTTGACAAGTGAGTACTTTAAATAAGTACAAATTGGGTTATAAAGTAAGTATGTTGTGCTTAAGTAAAACATTATTTTATATTATATTTTTTAGTGAGTACCTACCCTCAGGCGTTGTACAAATTTGTGTCATTTGACAAGTGAGTACTTTAAATAAGTACAAATTGGGTTATAAAGTAAGTATGTTGTGCTTAAGTAAAGCATTATTTTATATTATATTTTTTAGTGAGTACCTACCCTCAGGCGTGGTACAAATTTGTGTCATTTGACAAGTGAGTACTTTAAATAAGTATAAATTGGGTTATAAAGTAAGTATATCTGCAGACAGACGCGCAGAATACAAGTTTTTAAACAATGTTAAATGACATTGTTACATAATTTACTTAAATTCGATGGATTCTTCGTCAGATGAAATAACGCGAATTCTTTTCCTCAGCTTACTTTCGTTCTTGCGCTTCTTCCCCATCTTGAGAGCTTTGTGTAACACTAGATGACCGTTACAATGAAGTCTTGAGCGTTGCCAGGAACACGTGCGAAGGCTTGAGCACGGAAACGAACAATGATTCCAAAAGGGCCGGTTAATTAGGAGCCGGAGGTGAAGCAGTGTTGCCAATACAAAAAAAAAGACTCTAAAATAACCGTGTAAGGCTGACACATGGGACCGATACTACAATAAGTAAACCTAATAAATCGCAAAGAATTAAGCTGCGAAATATAATCTTAATATAACCGCCTATCTTGGTCCTCGTCTTGTCAATAAACTACCTTTGAACATGAGACAAAATCTTAGCGTAACAAATATAAAGTATAAATTAAAAAAACACTTTGCTAGTCAATTGTAATCAATTGAGTAGCACCGAAAACCTAACTTTAATACTAAACACATTATTGCTACCCGACTCCGCTTCATTTATAGTTCATTTTATTTTTATCAATTTTTGCCCTAAATTAAAATTTAATAGTTGTAAAAGATGAACTATCTGTCAAGATTAAATAGTATTAATAGAATAAATTTAAGATGAAATTATGTATGTACCTAACTCATATTAGCGCAAGTATAAACCTAAGTGGATTTTTGTCACTAACTAATTAAGAATTTTATAAATTGTTAAAATGATAAATTAATGAAAAAAATATATCTAGTCTTCTATCTAGTGATACGAGTATCTAGACATTAGGTTTTGACGCCTGTTGCATAACACGGATTGGCTTGGAAGGTCGCATTTCGTGGACTTAGGGTTATTCCCAGACCTAAATCTTCACTTTCACTAGATGACATAAAAGCCAAACGTTAAAATACTTTTTATATAAAAATACTAGCTATTTCACCCGTTTTTGCCCGCGTAATTACTAATCTCGCGGGAAAATCGGGACAAAAAGTTTTACACTGTGCGATTTCATCCAAATTCGTTGAGCCGTTTTGATGTGATTGAGGAACAAATATTGAGATATCCATACATGTACAATCCAAACTTTCACATTTATACATTAATAAGTAAGATTAAATCTACTATTCTAAAAAAAAACTTTATATTTCCACGAAGAAAACATCAAAACTACCTATTTTGAATACTCGTCTGGCCTACGAAACTATTTATCTATCAATACTTTATTTCCAAATATACGATACCTACCCTCAGCTATCGTAGAACGAGATAGCTATATGGATGCATCTCTTCTATATATCGAAGGGTTAGCAAAGTAGGCTGTATTGAAGTTGTGCTTGTAAAAGACCTTTTCTATTATTGCTCTAGATCGGTTTGAGTGGAGTTATGAAAAAGGTTTATAGATTCAAAGAATTTTTCGATATGGAAATGTGCGAGAGTTGTTCTTTAAATGGAGTTTATAAAAATACTAGCCACCGCGCGCGGTTTTACCCGCGTAACTTTTGATCCCGTGGGAATTTCGCGATAAAATATAGCCTATAACCTTTCTCAAGAGTTGGGCTATCTATAATAAAGAATATATATAATAAAGAATTTTTGAAATCCCACTTGTAGTTTCTGAGATTAGCGCGTTCAAACAAACAAACAAATAAACAAACAAACAAAAAAAATCTCTTCAGCTTTATATATTAGTATAGATATGTAAATCATTCTGAAGAGTGCCACTTTTCGATATGATTGTACGTCATTTTGACAATTACTCAATTAGAGAAATAGCCCGGATACACATTGAGCGTTTTCAAACGCGCGCTTTGAGCAGCAGCAAAAGCTTTATCTATTTACAAATGTATTTATATTCTAGGTCCCCCCTAGTTCGCTGAATGGTATCTCATAACACAAGCTTCGCTTACTTTGAGGCCATGTAGTTGGAGTGATTGTCTGGGGATTTTTATTTTATTACTAGCTGACCCGGCAAACGTTGTATTGCCATATAAATAAATAAAAAATAGATTTTGGCCGATTCTCATAGATACCGGATAAGCACAAAAAATTTCATCAAAATCGGTCAAGCCGTTTCGGAGGAGTATGACAACAAAAACTGTGACACGAGAATTTTATATATTAGACTAGCTGACCCGGCAAACGTTGTTTTGCCATATAAATAAAAAAAAAATAGATGTTGGCCGATTCTCATAGATACCGGATAAGCACAAAAAATTTCATCAAAATCGGTCAAGCCGTTTCGGAGGAGTATGGCAACGAAAACTGTGACACGAGAATTTTATATATTAGATGTGTATATCATTAGAATAACTGGTTCTCAAAGCGCGCGTTCAAAAACGCTCAGAACACCAGAGGCTGTAAAACCATTTGATGTCACGATTGACAAATGTTGGAGTTATTATAATGACGGAGAAAGAATATTGAAGTGAACCGGGTTCTGCCTATCACCCGCAAAAACGCAAATAAAACCATTTACTAACTTTTACAGTATCGAGATGTATGTAGTTCTAATGATCTATGATATTCTATCTGCACGTGCAAATCGACACCTTTCAAAACCCATTTTTCGAAATTTCGGGTGGTAAGGAATTGGAATAAATTGCTTTCATGGGCATTGACTTCAGAAAAAACCATATTTTTAAAAGGTGTCGATTTTCACGATTCGGGCCAGCAGAATTCGTGCGACCCCTAGGAGACCGTAAATAAATATAAAAGAATAATATTATCGTAAGACAATGACCTTTTAAAACAATTTAATTCGCTTTTTCTACCGTCTACGAGATATTGTTCCGCCGAGTATTTTTTCCATTAGACTCCGGGATAATGTTATTCAATTCGATTCGGCTCTAAACCAATTTTGACAGACACAACAAAGAAATTCGATTGTCATATAAAATTACTTTTAAAGAATTGTGTCTCGATAATGTAAAGACAAAACATTCGTACTTTTGCAAGTTTATTTAGTTAGACTAATATAATTACTCAGAAGTTTTTATAATAATTTTATATTGATGACTAAGCCCGCATTTGACCTCAACCTCACTTGTGTAAGTAAAGATGAGGTCGAAGATGACAGCACAAGGGCTTAGGAATGACCTGGCTCTTCATAAAATATTGCCGGAACACATTTGACGACCACTTTGGCGATGGGGTAAACCTATCTGCCTCAGACGCCAGTGGTTGCGGGTTCGATCCCCGCACGGAACAAGAAAAAAAAAAAATCGTGTCTGGGTGCTTATCTATTTATGTATTTATATTCTAGGTTCCCCCCTAGTTCGCTATATGGTATCCCGTAACACAAGCTATGCTTACTTTGGGGCCATGTAGTTGGTGTGATTGTCTGGGGATTTTATTATTTTTATTATTATTATCACAGGAGAAAAAGAAACTATTAAACAAAAATTGTGTTATTAAGGCATATCTGAATATATATGCCTGTATATATGTATATATACAATATCTGAATATATGGACGATAAAAGTCCTAAGTTATGTAAATTGTTTTTCAAAAGTCCTCAATCTCTAACTCCATCTCCTTCTTATCCAACGCCATCTCCATCTCCTTCTTATCCATACAACAGCAAGAACGTCATGCTCCCTCAGGCGGCATGGCTAGTGGTAGCTTCGGGTATCGGGTCATCATCTTCCCTAAAATATGGTTGAGGAGAAATATGGTTGTTTTATTTTTGCAAAAATCGTTTCTGTAAATAATATGAAAAAAAAATTGGCCGGTGACTAAAAAAGAATCCTGTATAGTAAAGTTGAAAGGTTCTTTTAGTCTATCTATCTCAGTGGTCGAAGTTGAAGTCTTGAAGATTGAAGCTTGAAGGTTGAAGTCGTCGTGGCGCCGTGGTTACTGTGCGTATCATACGATACTACAGATTAAGCAACGTTTGGTGCGGTCGGTGCTCAGATGTGTGACCGCCGACCATTCATTTCTCACGACGACTTCCGTGCTTCGGAGGGCACGTTAAGCAGTCGGTCCCGGGTGCTGTATACTTGTATACAGTAGTCGTTAGAGATTGTCAGAAGCCACTTTGGCACCCTGAAAATTCTGACATCCACCACCCAGCACTGGGCCAGCTTGGTGGATTATGGCCTAAACCTCTTCGTCACCCAGAGGAGAGACTCATAGCCCTGCAGTGGGCTCATTACACGGAGTTGTGATGATGATGATGATGATGATGATCTCAGTGGCTATCGACTCGTTTAGAAAAAATCCTATCAAACTCCATAATAAGCTTTTGAAGAAGGTTGGATTAGTGAGGATATATTGAATTTACAAGTAGGAAATTTTGAAAGTTCACGAAATTCCCCTAATTTTATGTAAACGCATGAATATTTGTTTGTTTTAACTCTAATGAAGCTGATACGGATTAAAGGAATTCGCTTTAATTCGATAATAAAGTAAAGATTATAAGATACTTTGAATTTGTGTTTCCTGGTATTCTACAGTAATCTGTTTAAATATTTTTCGACGAAATGTTTATCGTCAAAGTGAGTCACGCCGAAGGGTGTTTTTTCTCTTCTTCTCCCGGTATAGGTTGTGCCGCAGACTGTTCTAGCAGTAATCATTCATAGTAATTTGTTTTCAATTTTATGCCTCTCGTACTTTCAATTTATTATATAATATACAGGGTTGTTTTTTGGCCACCAGCCAAATTTAAATGTTAGTTTCTTTGATACAATATAAACATACTTGCATATTTATTTTAGCGTCGCTCAGTACAAAAAAGTAGAAATACACAAACGTTTTTGAAAATAGTCGTTGTTGATGATGAATATAGCTACTACGACGCGGCATTTCATTTTTAATAGTACGACGTAGTACTACGAGATGTTTTGTATAGCCGGCGTGGCGAACCTTGATCCCTATGACACTGACAGTAATTTCCACAACATAACCTTGGAAAGTTATGTTGTGGAAATTACTATCAGTGTCAGTGTCACCGTTACATTAGAATCGTATTGGAGGCTTCTAAAAATGGCATTTATTTATTTTACGTAGCTATATTCCAATAAAATGATATTCCGTGGGAATTATAACAATTCATAACATTTGCAAGAAATTATCTCAATCACACTTTACGTTTACGTTCTGCAAAAGTTACTTCGTCGGGTATCTATTAAATCATACCTTATGATTCTAATGTAACGGTGACGGTACTACAAGGTTATGTTGTGGAAATTACTGTAAGTGTCATAGGGATCAAGGTTCGCCGCGCCGGCTATAGTAGCGCGTAGTCGACTTTATTTTAATGGTAATTTAGAGTGACCATGCTTAGCTTAACATGTTAGCGGATATATTAATTTCCTTGTAAAAAAAATAAAATCGTTTCTATAAATGATACTGATTGTGTAAAATAATTTGGCCGATGACCACAAATCAACCCTGTATATTTGTCTTGTTTTTCACTCTACTCGATCATTGCTTTTCGTGCGATAACCCGTTCTCTATTCTTTACCAAGCTATCAATCTACTAATCTAATTTTGCAATCTACTGCAATATTACCATTTTGCCTTTCATTATATCAACTTTTAGGATATTAATTTAAAAGAAAAAAATACTGAATGAAATGAGCATATACTTACACTTTTTTACTTTCCAATATTTTTAATTTTCTGAAATTAATATGGAGAACTTCATGCTGGACACACAACTCAGCTTTTGCTTTCTAACTATGTGCGACAAAGCCCTGATTTTCAGTAACAGCCAAAACACAGTTATGACACGCGTTGAGACTTTTCATACTATCACATAGCTCATTTATTATAATAGTAAATAAACATAAATGATTCTATACGGGTTCCAGTTTATCTTTTGAAGTATACCCTAAATTAAATAAATATAGGGTCACCTTGTAATAGTCAATAATATTTTAATAGCAGATTAAGATTGATGAGTGGGTCATAAATAGCGAAAAAAAAATTTTTTTTTTTTTATAAATTCAAATTTCAAAATTCTTCTAAGTGATCAAAATTTAAGTTTGATCTGTAGTTTTATGACTACACAGCAAGTAATAAAAACGTTTCCATCTAATTGTATATAGTCATAAAATTTAGATTAATCTTAAATTTTACTCACAGAGACGAATTTTGAAATTTTAATTTATGAAAAGTATTAAAAAAAAAAATTTCGAAATTCAGACCCGCACGTCATTCCTCATCTGCTATTAAATTATAATTGGACCCTATATTATTAGCACCATGTTAATATATGCTCATACTCATTAGCCTACAGAGAAACGTTGTTGTAGTTAATTATGTCATCCTCACAATAATAATTAATCCTTATAGTTGTCACCAGACATTAATTCCAGAAGGTACAACCATAATTAAAAGCACACATCCACCAGTGGGTAGGTATATTATAAACAAAAGCTTCTTGTACAAGAAATATTTGCCGGAATGAACTGGAAGGTTGCCAAATTGTTGCAAGCTCCGCTCTGTGTACAGTCAGGCAGAGAATTGTTATGATTTATTTCGCACTTCATTACTGGAAATTAAAATCACTTTTTATATCACATCAAAATATTAAATATTAAGCACTATTTATTACCATCAAAATTAAAATTAACAGTCATCATCATCACAACTCTTTGTAATGAGCCCACTGCAGGGCATGAGTCTCTCCCCTGGGTGAAGAGGAGGTATAGGCCATAATCCACCAAGCTGGCCCAGTGCTGGGTGGTGGATGCCAGAATTTTTATTTAGGCTTCTGACAACCCTAACGACTACTGCATACAAGTATACAGCACCCGGGACCCTGCTTAACGTGCCCTCCGAAGCACGGAAGTCGTCGTGAGATATGAATGGTCGGCGGTCACCCATCTAAGTACCGACCGCGCCGAATGTTGCTTAACCTGTGATATCGTATGATACACACAGTAACCACGGCGCCACGACGACTTCGAAATTAACAGTAAATAATAATAATAAAAATACAATTTTAAGCAGCTAATATAGTAGGAAAAGTGACAAAATATGTTGAACTGACAGAGGAATTCATCAGAATGGGGAACCTCCAAAAAGTTACAATAGCTCCCATTGTGCTATTTACAGCAGGAGTTAATTAAAACAGTTACATACAACAGTCAATTTTAAGATGACGATTACCAAAAATCTTATTGTTTCGAATTTCTGAACTTCATAAGTGATGTGTAAGGTGTACAAAATGCAAACAAACAAACAAGACAAAGTATTTTGGCCTACTTTCGCATGTTTTCTAATCAGATTCCTAACAAACTGATATCATTGTCTATATACAAAATAACAGACTGATGGTATTATGCAAAGACAAAATATTTGCAAGGTGAAAAAAAAAAAAAAAAATATTATATTCCTAAAAAATATTCCATAAAACTACATATTTTACCCTGTTTTTTTTTGTGTTGCATTTCAATATGTGAGGTACATATGAAAGCTTGAAATAACATTTTAAAACTATGATAACGTTTTTTGTTTTCTTTTTGGCAGAATGTTATGGAACGGACTTTTTTGCTATCAGTACAAATACGATATGAGTTCGATAAATTTGGTTACAAACGCGATATTCATATTTTCACATTTTTTATACAAATAAATTCATATTTCTTACATACATATATAACTTCACGCCTGTATCCCTTATGTCGTAGGCAGAACACCAGAGGCTATAAAACCATCTGATGTCACATTTGACAAATTTGGAGGTAATAAAATGATGGATAGAGACTAACTGCAGTGACAGGTGGTCAACCTATCGCCCGCAAAAACGCCAATTAAACCTCTATCCCTTAACTGGCTTTTACAGTATGCCCGGGAAGAGAAGCAGCTGGCACATTCTATGTTTTTCTTTCGCTCCCAGTATTGATGGTTTATCGCTGCGTGTGGCAGCGCAATACTGATTTGTTTGGACAACCTTGGGGTTTGTGGAGGCCTTTGTCCAGCAGTGGGCATCACCTGGCTGATGATCATGATTGATAGTATAGTGGCAGGGTATTAGAGCTTTTTAAAGCATGGTTGTCTAAAGAATTAAATATTTAATTAAATTAAATTGTATGCATGTATGATTTTTTTATTTGATGAATCTTAATTGAATTATATACTTATTAATTGTTAACACACTGATATTGCATGCTGTAAGACAGTAAAATATGAGCTCAATAACGAATATTTATCACCAAATGTATATACCACCATATTTGAAGCAATAAATTGATTTTTGATTTGATTTGATTTTGAGACTAACTGCTGCGCGCTGTTTTACCCGCGCAACTTGATCACCTGGGAATTCGGGATAAAATATAGCCTACAACTAATACGAGGTAAGACGAAAGACAATATCCTTGTCGCAGTGGTGTTAGATGCTATTTCGTAATTCGTGAGGACGGAGGAGCGAAGACCTGGGTGCTACAAATGCTTTAGATCTGGGTGTTAAGTATACCTATAAGTATTTATACTCTAGGTTCCCCCCTAGGTTCTTCTTCTATGCTGGACTGGGAGCGAAAGAAAAACATAGAATGTGCCAGCTGCTTCTCTTCCCGGGCATACTGTAAAAGTCAGTTAAGGGACAGACGTTTCGTTAGCGTTTTTACGGGCGTTAGGCTGACCCCTTGTCACTGTAATAGTCTGTATCCATTATTATAATACCTCCAAATTCGTCAAACGTGACATCAGATGGTTTTATAGCCTCTGGTGTTCTGCCTACCCTATAAGGGATACAGGTGTGAAGTTATGTATGTATGTATGTTCCCCTCTAGTTCGCTACATGGTATCTCATAACACAAGCGATGCTTACTTTGAGGCCATGTAGTTGGTGTGATTGTCTGGGGATTTAGTAAAGTAAGTATAGCTTGTGTTATGGGATACCATGTAGCGAACTAGGGGGGAACCTAGAATATAAATACATAAATAGTTAAACACCCAGATACGGAACATTTTTTCTTGTTCCGTGCGGGAATGGATCCCGCAACCACAGGCGTCTGAGTCAGACAGGTTTACCCCATCGTTAAAGTGGTTGTCATGAAAACTTAGACAAAACAATAATTATTTCTATATAAACCATTTTCACAGACTAATTAATCCGTTCAAAAGTTTTTAAGCTATTGCATAGCTTCTATCGCGGGCCTTGAGCGTGGGGACCGAATCCAGAAATTCCGTAACGAAAAAAACATAACATAACACTCCGACCGGCACAACGGTGATACTTATAAGATTTCATAAATTTACATGCGGGCTTTAATAAACAATCAGCGCCATCTACTAGGAACTTCATATTAAATCAAACATTACTGCATTAATAAAATAAATAAACAATTATAATTGCATAAGTTGACAAAAAATGCTATGCAATAGCTTTACCGCGGCAGTCTCCGAGTGCCACACGTCTTTTTTTGTTATTTTACATACCAGCATGTATTGACTCGAATAAAATGATTGTATTTTTATTGTCAACTCGACCCTGTTAGTAATCCTAAGTCGTCTGCCTGTCTGTCCTTTCTTTTAAGGGCTTTACCTTTTGAAATACCTTTCACATTTTTTGCTGAAAAGGTTCATTTCGCATATCAGACATGGTATTATATCCTGATGTTGTATAAAAAATGGAGATGTGTAAAGGTCCTGTATAAAAGATGATACTTATCATTGCGTGTAATCATGCGTATGAAAAATCGCTTAGTGTGACAGTTTTGATAATTTTTAATCAATTTTATACAACACTAGCTGTTGCGCGCGGTTTTACCCGCGCAATTTCGATCCCCGCGGGATTTTCGAAATAAAAAGTAGCCTATACGGATTCGAAAGAATACCTCTAAGTAGTGGTAAAAGAAATTTTGAAACCGGTCCAGTAGTTTTTGAGCCTATTCAATATAAACATACAAAAATACAAAGGTTTCCTCTTTATAATATTAGTATAGATTTATAATGACAACGACCGGCTATCGATTAACAGACAAACATAAATATTTATATTACAATTTAGATACATTTAATATTAAAAATACAATTACCTAAACCTCAATTTAGAATATGAATGTTCAATTAAATGATTGCTTGGTATGTTACGAAATGAAAAAGTTTAAATGCGACATGTTCCTCATTAAACTAAGGCGAAAGTTAGGGTGTGCATTGTTTCACTTAACTTTTCAATGTTTCTCATACCATTTAAAATCATAAAAATCATAAAATTATGTACTTTTGTCTAGGTATTCTATCAATCAATTCAAGTGCTCTGCCCTATTATTATTATAAGTTTGTGATATTTTTCCTTTGCCCCGGGTTGCCTGGTAGAAATAGCTTTAAGCGATAAGGCCGCCCACATTGTCATTGATAATATTGTTGAAATGTTTATTTTTTAATTACTGTGGCATTATTTATTTATTACGCATACTTATGACTACGCGCCTTTCGGCGAAAAAGACCCGACAACCGGACCAGTCGGTCGGGTATCAGGGCAAGAGAGAAAGAAACCGGTAATTATGTATATTATTCTTCATAAAAAAATTAAACACATTTTGATAACAACAGAAGGTATGGATAAAAAATTGTGAATACAAACTGTTAGGAGCTTCGTTGGTAGTACCTACTAAAAATGTATGAAAAAAAATGAAAAATAAAATTATGAAGAGTAATTATGAACATAAATCGGTAGTAAGACAAAAAGTAGGAGTTACAATTTTATGTGAGCCGATATGGACCCCGAAAATTAACTTTAAAAACGGCCATCACAACGTGCCGCTACATAAACGATTATACACTCAAATTCGTATTAAATCCCGTGGGAATTTCGTAACCTTCCTCAAGAGTTGGGCTATCAAATGCAAAAAGAATTTTTCAAATCGCACTTGTAGTTTCTGAGATTGGCGCGTTCAAACAAACAAACAAACTCTTCAGCTTATATATTAGTACAGATTAGTTCACTTTTTTTGAGTAATAGTGTTTACATATTTGGACTCTGCTAATAAAGCTCATTCATTTGATACAACACACCCATACTAAAGCGTGAAGTTTTTTTTTTAGTTCTTTACTGTAAATCCCCTAGAAGGCGCTGTAGCCAATTTAATTCGACGTCATGTAGCCTCCAGCCGACAATCAAGTGACTCCCAACGAAGCTATGAGGAAATAGATGAACACCCACATACATAGGTACATGCAGGAAAAAATCATTATCCTCCTTTTACTTCACCATAGTCGGGTAAAAAATAACTTTTAAAGTTCTCTCAAATATAACACAAAAGCGAACGGCCCTTCGATTTAACGCCTAACTAGCCGTCCTCGTCGCCCGTACGTGACATAGTTTCAGTGAACTATGAGCATTGCAATATTATGGGCAGTGGTATATTATAGAAGCCTTTAAAGGTGATATTCCCTTGTACTTATAACCAAACTACCTCATTCGTACTAATATTATGAATTAGAAGTGTTTAAGGATACCCTTGTTTATTCTTTAAGTAATAATTATAACTCTATAATAGTTGGCGCTCGTGACTTCGTCTTAGTCGAGGAATAGTGTTTCAAGAAGGTTATATATTATCTTCTCCAAGGTCCCATCTATCTTTAATATAAAAAAAACCTGAGAACGCTTAAAGAACGCTTCCAGTTTCTCCATCTCTCTGATAATTTTAATTTACGTTCGTCCAATACGCTCCAACTAATGACACCTGTACATACCTCTTCCTTTTATGGCGACTCCTTCACAGTACAGGCCGTCAAATCATGGAATACTCTGCTCGCTGCGATACGACATGCAAAATCTCTGCCAATATTTAAGTCACAAGTTTATAATTATTTCTTATATCATGATATTTATTATTTCTTTGATATTTATCTGTATTTTTGATATTGTATTGTATTTATGTATTATTACCTATTTATTGTATTATTGTTTACATATAAATATACGCCGCACCACCTAGTTACAACATTTATAGTTATTCTTGTCCATTCTAAGGGTGCCTGGAAGAGATCGCTCTTAGCGATAAGGCCTTTCTAAAACCGTATGCTGTCATATTCAACCTCATTTGCACTTATAATCAGGTGAGATGAAGGTCAAATAATACAAAAAAAACTATATTTCTTAACAGATACATACAATATATCAAAATATTCTCCGATTTACAAACAAAACCGCCGCCGCGTCTACACTTCAATTGCCCACCCCGTCCGTCGTCGTTCGTACGTGACATAGTTTCAGTAATATACGACTATTACGTCATTGTGGGTGGCACTAAAACTACAATTTGTTCGATCGCCGGTCGACGTGACAACATACGGGGATATTGGACGGATTGATTGTTGATTTTATCGAGCCTTATCAATCTTTTATCGTCTTTCTATCTGGATTTAGTTCTTGAAAGGTCGGAGGATAGGTTTATTTAATAACGTGGATATATAACATATTTATTTACTCTTTGGAGAACCAAGAGCTTTCTTATAAAATATTTTTTTGCCCCGTTTGTTTAGAAAGGCTTACTGACCTGGATAAGTTTCTCCTAATAGGTGACTAATTTGACATCTTTGAATGCATATTTACTTATCATAAAGACTCGAATAGACAAGATAAATATTACCGACTTATTTAATTCTATCATGATAGTTAACATACGCACCATGATAAATAAATATTTCTGACACTCACACATCATTATTATTTAGCCCAAATTAAGTTTCTTAAGAAATAAGTTTCTTAAGAACATACATATTGAATAAATATATATTTTTTATTAGAATAAACTTAAATAAACATCCATGACTTGACGACTAATATCTGTGTTCATCACATAAATATCCACCGCCGCCGGGATTCGAACCCAGGACCTCTGGCATAGAAGGCAAAGTATGTTACCGCTACACCAGCCGGTCGTCTTATGATAGATAGAATTACACGATTGGTTATCATGATTAAGCCCACAGAACAAAAACTGCCATACAAGTATATAAGTCTGCGTCTAAACCCACCGTCTCGCAGTCCGGTGGTAAAAAGGAATGGGTTCAATTTCTTCAAAAAGCACACTCGCACACTCTCCAAAATGTAGACGATAATATACTGTCAAACAAGCAACCTTACGACGGTGCTCTAACTAGAGTCTGCAATTTTCTATTTGTAAGGTTGTCGTTATTAATAACTTTCTGGACTCTTCGGTTAACAGAGTCTAGCGCTTCGAGCTGGTATTTGGCAGAACCATTCCCAAAGTGACTACGGTACTCTTCACTCTACCGATTACCTACATAAATCTTTTATGGGTCGAGCAGTAAGTTTGTGGAATGAACTTCCTGTAAATGTAAAATCCGCAAAATCACCTCTCCTTTAAAAAACTGCTAGTCCCACTATTTGTCAGCTTGTGCAGTAATATGATCCTAATATTGTACTTAAATATATATGTTTGTATATTTATTAACATATTTATTATATCTATGTGTGTATTTTATATTTATATAATATATCTGTAATGTAAGTATAATTTTATTAAGTGTATATTCTATATAGTAGGTATGCCTTTAACCCCAAGCTACATATACTAATTTTCTATATCCATGGTTGTCTGGTAGAGATCGCTTTCCAGCGATAAAACCGCCAATTGTATCTCAAAATTGTCATTATGTATTCCCTTTTTTGTACTTATTAATAATATTAAATACTCAATGCACGACCTCACTTAGGCTATGTATAAGTTGAGCAGCCGTTCAGGGCTGAAGTACCGTCGGAACTTCGAGGTGATACCCAATTTTATAGAGGCCGTTTGAGCCATATTTTAAGAAAATAACAATATAAAGGCCCGATTTCCCGTTGTCGATGGTTGCATGCTTGTCCCGGAGGATAAGCTTCTCCCAATAGGTGACTATTTCGACACTTTCGACCTCATTTTTACTTACCTTAGGCGAGTTGGAGTTAAAGTAGAGTTTAGTTAGCGATAATAATCAACGAATGCAGAGCATTAAAAACCGACTACACGTCAAAACTTTGGCTGAAGTATGAGATCGTCAAGGTAAACAATCTCTGATATATCAACTTCACGCCTGTATCCCTTATGGGGTAGGCAGAACACCGGAGGTTATAAGACTATCTGATGTCACGTCTGACAAAGAAGGTATTATAATGATGGCTATTGCAGTGACAGGGGGTCAGCCTATCGCCCACAAAAACGCCAATAAAACCTTTGTCCCTTAACTGACTTTTACAGTATGACCGGGATGTGAAGCAGCTGGTACATTCTACGTTTTTCTTTCGCGCCCAGTCCAGAATGGAAGATCTCTGAATTCCTACATATTTGAAAAAAAAAAACAATGAAGCACTCAATCGATTTCGATGAAATTTATATGGGACCAACTGTGAAGTATCCTCTATCATATGAAACAAGAATCATCAAAATCGGTTATGAGGTAACAAACATACAGACGAATTGAGAACCTCCTCCTTTTTTTGAAGTCGTTTGACAAATAATAAACAGACGAATAACTGTGGAGAGCCATCTCGCGTTTTAATTACATATTGGGCTCGATTTGACATTAGATTCACTTATTTTAAGTCTCTTTAATGCCAATTGGGATACTTCATATCAAAAGTGCAGTGGTCTAGACGCTTCCACACCAATCGTGAGGCCGCGGGTTCGATTCTGGCACGGAACAAGAAAAAAATCCGTGTCTGGACGTTTATCTTACGTATTTATATTCTAGGTTCCCCCTAGTTCGCTACATGGTATCTCATGACACAAGTTTTGCTTACTTTGATGCCATGTAGATGTGATTCATCATCATCATCATCATCACAACTCTTTGTAATGAGCCCACTGCAGGGCTATGAGTCTCTCCCCTGGGTGACGAGGAGGTTTAGGCCATAATCCACCAAGCTGGCCCAGTGCTGGTTGATGGATGTCATAATTTTTATTTTTTATTTTTTTTCTGACAAACCCTAACGACTACTGTATACAAGTATACAGCACCCGGGACCGACTGCTTAACGTGCCCTCCGAAGGAAGTCACCGTGAGAAATTAATGGTCGGCGGTCACCCATCCAAGTACCGACCGCACCGAACGTTGCTTAACATGTGATATCGTATGATACACACAGTAACCACGACGCCACGACGACTTCCATGATTGATATGTGATTGTCTGAGGATTTTATAACTATTAAAAGTTGCTAACAAAAACTGATTTTGAAGTTTCTACGTTTGACATAATAGAGATTTAAAATTAAAGATTGTAGTGTCGAATACAGTCCATTGTACAACTAGTTCATGTAATGAATGATATGAGAACTAAGTTTTCTATTTTGTAATAAGTATATCTTGGTAGAAGTCGTCGTGGCGCCGTGGTTACTGTGTGTATCATACGATATCACAGGTTAAGCAACGTTTGGCGCGGTCGGCACTTGGATGGGTGAACGCCGACCATTCATATCTCACGACGAATTCCGTGCTTCGGAGGGCACGTTAAGCAGTCGGTCCCGGGTGCTGTATACTTGTATACAGTAGTCGTGAGGGTTTGTCAGAAGCCATCTAGGCGCCCTAAAAATTCTGGCATCCACCACCCAGCACTGGGCCAGCTTGGTGGATTATGGCCTATACCTCCTCTTCACCCAGGGGAGAGACTCATGCCCTGCAGTGGGCTCATTACAAAGAGTTGTGATTTTTTTTTTTTTTTTTATATTGTAAGGATAGGACGTTTGTCTTCCATGCCACCTGATGGAAAGTGCGCATGAAGACTATGGTGTTACACGTCCATCCACGAGAAACCTATTCACTCGACACTTAAAAGTTCCAGGACTGTAGTGGTCAGGAAAAACAGACGCAGGCAGATTGTTCCACACCTTGGCAATCCGTACCAAAAAGGAACTATCGAAGCGTTTTGTTCGACTTCTTGGTGTATCCACTATATACGGATGGAAGTTCTGTCTGCGTCTGGTAGTCCGGTGGTAAAAAGGGGTGGGTTCAATTTGGTCAAAAAGAGCACTCGCACACTCACCAAAATGTAGCCGATAAAAGACTGTCAAACAAGCAACCTTACGACGATGCTCCAGCGTCTGCAATTTTTTATTTGTAAGGTTGTTGTTATTTATGAGTTTTCGGGCTCTTCGGTCAACAGAGTCTAGCGCTTCGAGCTGGTATTTGGCAGAACCATCCCAAAGGTGACTACAGTACTCCATGCAAGACCTCACTTGGGCTGTGTATAAGTTGAGGAGCCGTTCAGGGCTGAAGTACCGCCGGACCTTCGAGATGATACCCAATTTTTTGGAAGCCGTTTTTGCCATAGACTCAATTTGTTGTCCGAAGTTTAATTTGGACGTTATAGTGACGCCCAAAAGCCCTAGTTGATCGGTGATGGGAACAGATACATTCTGGAAAGTGGGCGTAAGAGTAAAGGTGCTCTTTTTTGCGGAGAATAGACACGCTTGTGTTTTGGAGGCGTTGAATTTGACCAGGTTAGATTCGCCCCAATCGGACACATTCTGCAAGGTCGAATCAACGCGCTCAATCATAGACTCTCTCAAAACCTGGATTTCATGGGCGCTCGTTCGCGCATTGGATATATATCTCTCAACAACAGTGCTGTCATCAGCATATCCAATAATGCCTGGTGTTAGGAGGTCATTAATGTGCAGCAAGAATAAAGTTGCAGAGAGAACAGATCCCTGAGGTACCCCGGCATTAATTGCCATTAGGTCAGAGGAGTAGCCGTCTAAGACTACTCGAATCGACCGTTCCCTCAGAAAATCAGATATCCAGTCGCAGAGCCCGGTCGGTATGCCATATGCTGGAAGCTTGCTTAAGAGACCATCATGCCAGACCCTGTCAAAGGCCTTGGAGATGTCTAAGGATACAGCTATTGCTTCACCATGACCCTCCAAGGCCTCACTCCATAAGTGTGTGGCATACACGAGAAGATCGCCGGTCGAGCGTCCACTGCGGAAACCATATTGGCTATCGCTTAGGAGCTCGTTGGTCTCAAGGTATGCCAGGAGTCGATTGTTCAATACACGTTCCATGACTTTACAAAGTATGGAGGTGATTGAAATTGGTCGATAGTTGACAGGATCAGCACGGCTTCCCTTCTTCGGTACTGGTTGTACGTTAGCCAGCTTCCAGGATTTGGGGACTTTACCAGATTCCAAAGAGAGTCTATAGAGACGCGTCAAAACGGGAGACAACTCAGCTGCGCAGCGTTTCAACACCACTGCAGGAATACCGTCTGGACCGCTAGCCTTATTCTCGTCTAGGTGCAGCAAGCACTTAAGAACCTCCTTTTGGCGAATATGAACGGTACCCATTGTAGGACCGAACTGAGGTAATTGGGGTGGGATTTTACCTTGGCTATCTAGACGAGAATTTTCCGCAAAGATACTGGCAAATAAATCCGCCTTTTCCTTAGCGGTGTGGGCCAGAGAACCGTCAGGTTTCCGCAGAGGCGGCAGCGAAGGGCGACAAAAGTTCGCTTCGACCGACTTGGTGAGGGACCAGAAAGCTTTACTTCCCGAGGGGTATGAGGCTATTCTGTCTCCGATACAGCCTATGTGGGCGAAACGAGCTCTCTTGATCACCTTTTTGCAGGACTTGGCGGCAGCATTGTACCTCTTTTTGTGTTCATGCGAATCCACGGCTTTGCTTCTGCGAGCGGTTGCCCAGGCTTTGTACGCTTCTCGCTTACGCTTTTCAGCGGAAAAGCATTCAGCACTAAACCATGGGCGAGCTTTGGTTTCAAGGGATAGATCAGCGTAGGGAATGAAGAACTCCATTGCTTGACCTATCACACTTGAGACTGCATCAGCGCAGCACGATGGATCGGTTGATGTAAAACAAGCTTGCCGCCACGGATAAGATGCGAAGAAATGTCGCATTTCATCCCAATCTGCCGACTTGTAACGCCATACTCGCCTAGAACCACTTGGTCGGGTGTCAGGTGGCGAGTACTGCGATACAGATTTCACCAGACAGTGATCGGATGTCCCTAAGGGTGCAGTGACGGACACCGAATATCTGTCCGGATTGGTTGTCAGCAGAAGGTCCAGGCAGTAAGCAGTGTGGCCAGCAACGTCTGGTATGCGCGTAGGCTCGTCAACAAGCTGAGAGAGGCCATGAGTGAGCGAAAACTTAAAAGCCTCTCTACCAGCATGGTCAGTGTCCTGAAACGGGTATAACCACTGTCCGTGGTGTGCGTTAAAATCCCCCAGGAACACCAACTGCGCTGTGGGAAAACGTTGCTGAACCTTGTCCGCTGTACTGCTGAGATAGTCCATAAGCCTCGTTGTCTCCCGATCTCCGCTGTGTGACCGATAAATACCAGCGTATACCATTTGGTCTAGGCCGGTATCTATGTGAACCCACATAACTGAAAGGTCCGGCACTTCTAAGTAACGGAGACGCTGACAACAGATCTTGTCACTGGCATACATGCACACCCCGGCGTGCGGGTGGAATTTGGACTCCAGGATGTAACCTGGGTAACAAAGGTATGCCGAGTCTGACGGATCACAGATCTGCGTCTCCGTTAGGAAGAGTAGGTGGGGTCTCTCCGTCTCGAGGTGGTGGTGGACATCATTGAGATTGGAGTGCACTCCTCGGATGTTACAGAAGTGCACTTTAAACGAGAGGAAGTGCAACCGCTGTGTTACCTTACTCTTCTTTGGACCTTTCATTAGATTTGGAGTGGAGTGAATAGGGAGGAGAACAGAAGTTGAGTGAAGCGCTGCAAATGGAACCAAGCAACTCGATAGGGGTGACGCACCATTGGGAAACTCGCTTGGAGACTGCGGGGACGCCCGAACCCCCCCGAGTTCGCCATCGGGTCCTCTCAAACCGGTCGCCAACCGGCACGATGGAGCCTCCCGGGATTTTTCGCGAGGTGGCGGGGCAGCCTTTTGCATGTGGCTGGCATGCTACTTGGGCCCCCTACTACCTGCGGTCGGCCAGCGGTGCACCGTGCTTCGGATCCCGCTACCCTCCAAAACGAGTTACCCGGTGAGTCATTATCCTACGAGTTGTAAACAGTTCTCCGATGCAGCACGATTACTCAGACCTATCCTCCTCAATGGCTACACTAGACATCATGCCGGAACGCAACTAGGTTACTTGGCGGCATGGTTTTGTCTAGTGGGTGGTGACAAGCCACGGCCGAAGCCTACCACCAGATTTTACTGCTCGTTTAGCACCACCCAGGGACCACGTACAAGGCATCGAGGGCTAAACCTTGCGGACGCGAGCAGTTTCCAGTCCCCATAAATGATGATGATATCTTGGTATTTGTTTTTTAGAAAGCAGGACTTTTATAAGGCCCTCTTTTCTAGTTATAATAACATCCTATTTCTTCCATTAATATTTAACATTATAAAAATCGAAAATGTATATACATACACAGGTACATATATGTTTGTAAGTCATTCAAGTTGTAAAAATTGTTTGTTTTCACGCGCAAGAAAAGGTTTGTTATTTTGGCAGGCCGCGGCTCACGGCCCGAAGGTTGTATATATGACTACTTCTTATATACAGGGTATATTCATATATACAGGGTGCATGTTTGTAATGCCAAGTGAGGGGAAGGTACTTTTATACTAGAGAATGAAAATTTTGTCGAGGGCTTGGACCTTTTTATAAATAAGTTCAAACAAGTTTATTGTAGGAATGTTCATTGAGAAATTTATAAATGGCAACATAACTTCCAAAAACTTTTGAAATATTTCGTTTGACTGATTTCCTTAAGAATATTTGGCGTCACACCAAACAACACGAAACAAAAGTTTTGCTTAGCTGCTTGAGACATTCTTAAGCTTACATGTTTTAGTAATCTTCTAATTTTTTTATCAGTCTTATAATTAAATGATCATAATTTAGATCCAAGATCCAAGATTATGTTTCGTAAAAATTAATGTAAAATATATAAGTATAGATAGAATATAAAAGAGACTGATGTAAAACCAGTACCTACAGCGCGAATCTCCAGCCATTTCAAGAAGACGGTAACTGAAGCCAAATGAAGAGAGTGTCACTTGAATTTCGCCCGACTTTTCACCCCTCGCACTTGCCGGAGGTATCTTAAGAAATAGGGTTGTCACAAAACTAAAATTTACTTAGGAAGATTAGAAAGAGAGTGGAAAAAAAGAGAAAGAAGCTATCAAGAATTTTGGCTGCCCTTTTGGCCGCATAAACTTTTTCATCGTAATGCTGTTTGGCATAACGATTAGAAATGGTTATTGTAAAAAAAAAAATATGAATTAATATGTAATGCGGATTTATCCTTAGACAATAGAAGTTATGGGTAATGATTTACTCAGTATAAATGTTATGCAGTATTTAAATTATGAGACCCAATTAGGACCCTATAATTTTATAGAGGGTGACTGGTGGGTCATTTTTGAAATTCCAGGATGAGAATACTTTGAGATCGTACCTAAAGAGAAAAACTAAATTAAAAAATATTAATTATTTACTGAGTGAACTTAACCGAAAGTTAAAGAATTCATTACGCAACGCATGGTTACATAGGCGTAGTGCAATAGGTACTTAGCGGGTGGAGGTGTGCGTGTGGCGGGATCACTGCTGTGTGCGTGTTGACTGAGGCAGCGTGTTGGGAAAGGTGTAGTAAGGCCTCTTTATTTATTCATAGCGATTTCCGGTGAAAAATTAAAAACCCAACTTTTATTACATAATTATGATCAGAATCGAGTTCAGAGTGCTCTCCTTCGGTATCTAAAATTTTTCACCAGTCACCCTATATAAACAAGAAAATAAAAGACAACAGTTTATGGCATACTTCAATATGAATGTAAAAATAAGATGCTCAAATGTAGTTGGTTCATCGAAATTTATGTACAATTAGCGATGATACTGGATAGTGATTTCCTCCAAACAAGATGTAAAACAACAAATAAAACAATAAGGATACACAAAAGAACATATAACGATAAAGAAAGGATTGCAAGCCCTAAAATATCAATATACATTTTTCACGTACCCCAACAAACTATAACTTTAAAAGGAACATCAATAAATCTCAATAACGGAAAAAGGTGGCAGCCCTAGAAAGAATCCCTTCTCCCACTAGAGGGCGCTGGCTGCCCTTTGTGCAACCCTGCGGATGGCTCTCAATGCCGTGATGTAGTGTCGCAGAAATCAAAGTAGCGTGCGCAGAAAAAGTATTAGCTGAAGATTACATAAAAAAACCAGCTGTGTCTTGCGGTTTTACCCGCGCAATTTGGAATTCCGCGGGAATTTCGGGATAAAAATAAACTATTGCTATTCTAGACTGTAAACCATCACTATGCAGAATTTCATTCAACTCATTCATTCATTCAACAATGATGATATTGATATGGAAAGGGAGCGTAGGGCGTTGTCGGTCAGAAGTAATATGCTGGGCCGCAGATTTGCTAGGTATATGTAATAAGGAAGTAAAAATATTTCTTTTTGAAACTTACTGCCAGGTATTCTACACCTGCGGTTTGTGGACCAATTATACACGCAAGGCTGGTAGCGCCCTACGCTTCCAATATAACAACGCGTTCAGGGTGATGCTGGGACTGCCATGGTGCAGTGCCTCGGGGATGTTCGCTAAGACACGAGTCCGCAACTACATCGCCGTCGTGCGTCAGCGAGCAGCCTCGCTGCTGCGTCGCGTGCGTCACTGTCCCTGCAGCATCCAGAGCACGGTGGTGGATAGAGTTGACAATAAAGCACTGGGTAGGATTGTCAATTTTGCCCAACCAAAAATAATATCTGGTTCTTAATTACTAACATAGTTTAAACTTATGGATGTATTTTATTCCAAAAATAAACATATTATTATGTATATATGCTTTACATTCACCTCAGTCAAAAAGACGAACACCGATGCGTGCTTTTGGCATATTAATTATTAAAATGTGTATACGAGTAAACAAAGAATATAAAAGAGCTGTATGTAATCCCAGCTAAACTTACTTAGACAAGAACAAAGTTTTTCAGTTTTTTTGCTGACTATACATTTTCTGATGAAAAGAGGTGCTCCCACAAATACACCCTTTGTTTTTTGCTATAAGTAGATGTATGTAAGCCCCCCGTTACAATTGTAGAGAGCGTCTGTTACGCGTCTTATGAATTCACGGGGAAAAAGGCAAGCGCTTGTTGAATTTCAATTGTTTGAATTTAATTTAAGATGGCGTCGTTAAGGTAACAACTTTTTGGGTATGTAAATAATTGCGTTTTACATTTGTCCGAAACGTAATAATGTACGATTTTTGATTAAATAGGAAGTTTGCCTTATAAAATATATGTGTTGGAGAGAAAAAGATGGTGGGTTTTATATGATTTATAAAACGGTTGAATTATTTCTTAGTACTGAATCTGTTGGCTTGGGTGCCCCATACATCCCTACGCTTTATCGACAGCAAAATCTTGATCCACGAGTAAAATTACCCTGACACACCAAACATATGGCCCCAAAAGTAACCTTTTATATAGGGTAACCGGTACATGACCTGCCACAGGAACAGAGCGCAGAGACAAAATTATGTTTATCTCCAAAACTATAAGACTTAACCCATAGAAAGTATGCTTTAAATACTTACAAATCATCACATCTACATGCTCTGTTCTTATGGCGGGTCATGTACCATTCACCCTGTATAAACTTGAGTTATGTAGACCATACACGGGAACCTAGTATACGTACAGTCACGTCTAATAAGATGTATACCTTTCGCAACCGAATAAGTTGACTGTACACTTAGATCCGAGTCGGTTTATGAAAAATCGTTTTCTAAACTGTCTCAACTAGGACTCGAACTCAGATCCTCTTAGCCGAACATGCCGAACATCGCTATGTTTCAATTAGTTAACATTCACAATACTAAATTTATATATACTAATTGTATAAAGCTGAAGAGTTTGTTTTTTGTTTGTTTGTCTGTTTGAACGCGTTAATCTCAGAAACTACAAGTGTGATTAAAAAAAATCTTTTTACATTTGATAGCCTAACTCTTGAGAAAGGTTATAGGCTATATTTTATCCAGAAATTCCCACGGGATCAAAAGTTATGCGGGTTAAACTGCGCGCGGTGGCTAGTTTACAATAAGCTTTACCCTCGGCTTCAATTTCAGAGTATCATTTGCCAAATCGCCACTATAGGTCAAAGTTATAACCGCGGCGCGGCGCTGCGAACAAATGACACTCAGTCGTTTATTGCACTCAGCGCCAAGTCATACGAACTTCTTAATATCGCTAACTTATCGTATATTCAGGCCTATGAGTTGTACCAAATTGTAGAATTCTGGTCCTTAATGCAAAAACTATGTGATAATTTGAAAGCAATTTATTGTAAAAATGTACACAAGATAAAATACAGTTTTAAATTTTCTATACAGTATTATGTAATCTTTAACGCTAGTTATATACATTCTATTAATCTATACATATAATAAAATGGTAGGAAAGTCAAAACTGTACATTGAATATTTTTTTAAAAGAATACTTGGGGTATGATCTACAATCGAAACAGAAACAAAAAATATAGTTTTTAGAATTTTTGTCTGTTTGTCTGTTTGTCTTTCCGGGATAAACTCAAAAAGTACTGCATGGATTTACTTCAAATTTGGCATGAAGATAGTTAAGAAGTCGGGTCAACATATAGGCTACATATTATCACGCTAGCAGTGTTATAATCGTAGGTGCGTTTGGTGCTGCATAGCGTTCACGCAGACGACGTCGCGGGCAGCAGCTAGTATTTCTATACGCAGGTGTACTTTCGGGCTTTTCTCTACTTGGGTATAATTTAAGCTCAGTCAACGTAGCCATTTTAGCATGGAACAGCTACAAACTTCTATCGATCAGGGACTGCATATCGGTATGCAATTTTTAAATAGTAACAGTAAAATTTCAGTACCCTTATTAGTGTACTGCTTCATCAAACACAATACCTGTACAAGCTATTAAAATCTAACTTAATTATATCAGTACCCAAATAATGTATACCGGATTAATTTCTATAGATGTTTTTAGTTCAGAAGTATTTTAACCTATTTAATTTCTGTACCGAAATGTATAGGTCAGCATATGTCCCTACGCTTCATAGGCTTCAACTAAACTATCCAACATTCTAAAGTATCCGCTACATTATTTAAAAAACAAAAAAGACGTGTGGCACTCGGAGACTGCCGCGGTAAAGCTATTGCATAGTATTTTTTATCAACTTAGGCAATTATATTTATTTATTTATTTTATTAATGCAGTAATGTTTGATCTCATATGAAGTTCCACAAGTTCCTAGTAGATGGCGCTGTTTGTTTATTAAAGCCCGCATGTAAAGTTATGAAATCAAAGTATCACCGCTGTGCCGGTCGGAGTGGGGGATGTTAGGTTTTTTTCGTTACGGAATTTCTGGATTCGGTCCCCACGGTCAAGGCCCGCGATAGTAGCTATGCAATAGTTTAAAATTTATATCAATATTAATATTAATACCGGAAAATTTCAGTTAACTGAAAAAAAATCAGTTATGCTACAATAATAAATAGGTACACGAATTATTTCAGTATGAATTCCTGTACTATTATTTTTGAATACACCTAATTACGGTTTGACGTCATACAGAAATTCATACCGGTATGCTGTCCTTGCTATTGATACATCTTCACCAACATTCACATTAACTACATATTTTTTCGTTAGGATCGTCTTAGAATTGCCCTAACGCCCCCTTTTTTTTTACTGGAGGAAAAAGTGCAATCACGTCCCCGTCCACCCAAGGGGGAGCGGCGGGCTATGTGGGGATGATCCGGCAGAAAGCCGGACCCACCCACTAAAAACCTCCAGGTGTACCTCATCCGCCATAAGTGGAGCTCACGGTACCGCCATTGGCATTACCCGTGAGCCCCGGCGGGTTGCACTCAGCCTCAGCCGAGCGCCCTCCGACGACGGAAATGGTCCAGTACACAAGACCATTTCCCCACCATAGCCCTAGTAGCCGCATCAGGTGCCCTACCGCCCCCTGGCTCAGCGTGCTGAATCCAAGTGACCCCGGTTGGTGGTAGGACCCCTACAGGGTTCGCCTGGCTAGCGACCACCCTTCATCGAAAATCTGCAGTCAAATTTCATTCCTCTGGCAGACATGTGTCGTTTATATAAATGATTTGCCATTTTTAGTGAAAGACAAGTGTGAGGTCATATTATTTGCTGATGATACCTCTTTTCTATTTAAAGTGAGTAGGCAATTGAAGCATTGCTTTGAAATAAACTGTTGTATTGAAACTGTGGAGAAATGGTTTTCAGCCAATAACCTACTACTCAATGAAAATAAAACTAAATTTTTAAAATTCTCTTTGCCTAATGTCCGGCATGTAAATACTAACTTAATTGTAAAAGGACAAGAATTGAGCCCTGTAAATTCAACAGTGTTCCTTGGCATAACCCTAGATGCACAACTACAATGGGGACCACATATAGAAAGGTTGGCGAAGAGACTTAGTTCTGCAGCATATGCCGTCAAAAAGATGCGAAATATCTCTAATGAAGCTACTGCGCGGTTGGTTTATTTTGGTTATTTTCATAGCTTAATGACATACGGCATTCTCCTGTGGGGAAATGCTGCCGATATTCAAACTATCTTTGTGCTGCAGAAACGGGCTATTCGCTCAATCTACAAACTTAATTCCAGGGCGACACTTAGAAATAAGTTTAAAGAAATTAATATTCTTACCTTTGCCTCACAATATATCTTTGAAAACCTTATGTACGTAAAAAAGAACTTAAACATGTTCCATAGAAAATGTGACTTGCATAATGTTAATACTAGAAATAAGTACAAGCTAGCCGGCTATGATAGTAGACTTCATAAAGTCACTAACTCATTTATGGGTCAATGCATACGTTTTTATAATAAGGTTCCCACAAATATTCAAGACTTACCACTTGATAAATTTAAAGAAACTATTAAACAAAAATTGTGTAGTAAAGGCTTTTATACAATTTCTGAATATATGGACGATAAAAGTCCTTGGTTGTAAATTGTTTTTCAAATATTCTCAATCTCCAACTCCATCTCCAACACCATCTCCGTTTCCTTCTCATCCAACGCCATCTCCATCTCCTTCTTATCCATACAACAGCAAGAACGTCATGCTCCCTCAGGCGGCATGGCTAGCGGTAGCGTCGGGTGTCGGGTCACCCTCTTCCCTAAAATATGGTTGAGGAGAGTGATGGCTGGTGCTTGCGTTATACTCGTGAACGGGTGCTGCTAGCGGTGCCAGGTCGTTTTGCTGAAGACTTTATGACTATGTTACTTTTTTGAATTTGACTCTGACTTCCCCATCTCCATCCCATTCCCCCATGTTCACGTCCGTGTTAGTGTCCAGTCTCTGTCCACGACTATCCTCATCTCAATCCACATTATCTGTAATATCTCTCACCTCTATCGCTACATCTATCTACTTCTATCTTTACCTCTATATCTATGTCTACGTTTCTGTCTAGTACTTGATTGCCTAATGTATAAATATAATAGTAGACTCCAGAAGATCACCAACTCGTTCATGGGTCAATGTGTACGCTTTTATAATAAAACTCCAAAATATTTAAGATTAACCCTTCGATAGATTTAAGGATAAGCATAAAGTTTTATTATAAGATATCCGGATGCAAGAAGATTGTAAATTGTTGTTGTTGTTATTGTTATTGTGTATTTTTAAAAGATGATTGCTGTTGAGTTTCTTGCCACTTCTTCTCAACAGATCGACTTTCCGAAGTGGTGGTAGATTCAGTTCAATTTGTAAATTGTGACTTATTTCAAATGTATTTAAATACTTACGAAATAAAGATTCTTTTGACTTTGACTTTGACTTTGGTAATATTTTATGAACAGCCATCTTTCTTAGTGTCTTTGACCTCTTCAACTTACCATCAGGTCACACGCGGGTTTAGACACAATCAAAAAACAAAAAAAAAAAAAGGAATAGGATTGTTCTAGTTCCCTAAGGCCCTTAAGTTCGCAGTCCCTTAGCTGCTGAAACATACTTCGCTAAGTGCCCTTCTCTTAAGTTCAAAAACACTTAATATTTAATTCCAGCCGGTATAAACGGGCATTATGCGCCGAAGCAATTAAAATTTCATACTTGTCAGACGGCTGACCTAAAATTTGTAATAATTGTTCCCTCCATTATCTTCCCGAGAGGTCAAAAGTTTAGTTAAGTACCTACTTTCTAGAGATTCTTAATTAAGTAGAATATTGTCAGTGACATCTGAGTCAGGTTTTTGGAAAGTGTTTTTGAGCACATTGTTAAGTTAATTTTTTAGGCTCAAGATAATTATATGCTGGTAGATTGCATAGGGATTTAAAAAAAAATCTCTAACTAAGAATTTCATGATGATTTTTTTATTATGGTTTGATGACCTATAATAAATTTAAAAGTTTATTAAATAATAATAAATGCAACTCTCAATTTACTAAAATCATTTGGTATCCGTGACAAGTAAAAATAAGTTGTACCTACCTTTTGTTTGAGCTTCGGTCTATCAAATGCAATGATCACTATACAGGGTGACTGGTGGGTCACTTTTGAAATTCAAGGACGTGATAGTTTGAGATCATACATGAAGAAAAAAAATGTAATAAAAAAAAATATTACTTATTTACTGTGTAAACTTAATTAACGCACACTAGCATTTGCAGTGAACTGCGTGCCAGGTCACGTGCCGCGATTGACTCAGACGTACGGAAAATAAATAGTAACAAAACTTTATTTATTTCTAGTGAAAAATTAAGTGCGAACTTTTATTACATTGTTATGACCAGAATCGAGTTCAAAGTGCTCTCCTTCAGTATCTAAAATTTGTCACCAGTCACCCTGTATACAGATAGGTAAATAAACATATTAACGGGACGGTGAAAAGTCTCGAGTGCGAGACCCAGCCGGGCCTGTTTTAGAAACGACCTTTTCTAAAGGTCTCGGTGTATATTAGGATCCCACCAGAAACATAAATGTTAAAAAGGAAGACAAACGTCCTATCCTTACAATATAAAAAAAAAGGAGAGCCAAGTTCAATACAAAAATTATGCTTGGCTCTGGGCTTCGCTGCAAAAAGAAAGGTGATCTAAATGAATATCAAGTTCTATTCAAAATCGAAATATGTATTTATTTATTTAAATTTAATTGAATTAATATGAAGAAAATAATTTTTGAACAAGTATTAAACTCTATTTCTTTGCTTTATTGAATACCGTGAAATATGCCAACTTTGCCTCCTAGGGTATCTTTGCCCGAAACGCAATTTTTAAACTATTCCGTTAAGGTGTGAAAATGTATCAGTAATAAGGTAAAATTTATTACGATATTAGAAAATACACTATAATTATAGCATCACCGTGTAAGATGTTTGTCGCAAAGTTCACTCAGTAATTTGTTGGAGCGTGTCGAGCGAAGACAGTGTTTTTGCGGGCAAAAAATTGTGGAATTATAAAAGTGAATTGTGTATGATGGGGAAGACTCAGGTAAGTTTCTTTCATTGTACGTTATAAAAGACAATGTGCTAAGTGATTTGGTAATGGTTTCAACACTGAATATTGTTTTAATTAATAGATATGATGATGGGCAATGTTACCCTGAAATGTTCCAACCTTTGAAAGCCAACATTGCCCGCTGACTAAAAAAGCCTAGGGCTGTCACAATTTACACACTGTATAATATACTAGCTCTGCCCGCGGCTTTGCTTTCGTTAAATTATATTGGCCTATAATTTACTGTTTATGTAGCGTACGCATCGGAAACTTTTAAAATGGTTTTTTTCGCTCCTTCTGGTCACATCAATGTTTTATAGCTTGCAGCCTTCCCTCGACAAACGGACTATTCAACACAAAAAGATTTTTTCAATTTGGACTCGTAGTTTCTAAGATTGACGCGTTCAAACAAACAAACAAACTCTTCAGATTTGTAATATTAGTATAGATAATTAATAAATTTACTACTTACATTCGGTCAATTAGATTACTAAGAGTTGGTAACTTATTGTAAACAGGGAAGGCATGAATGCGAGTATGGTTGAAGGAAGTATTTCCTGGAACTACTGTGTAAAGCAACCTGAGTTTCATATTCCAAGTGAACCAAGTCCCAGGCGTGGAGCCAATATTAAATGCTTTTGGCATGTCTTTCTTAGTAAATAAATAAATTAAAATAATTGAGGTGCAATAAATAATTTATTAGTTTAACAAAAAAAAAATTGATAAATAAAGAACCAGATTTTCTCCTGACTGTTTGCTTTTTTGTTAGGTACCTAGCTGGCCCATAATTTTTATTGTATCTATTTTGTTTATATTTCAGAAAAAGAAAATTAAATCCAGAATTTGACAGAGGAAACTTAGACGTACAATTAGGGTCTAAAATATATAAAAATTACTCCGAGGTCATGTTGAGACATGCATGCGAGGCATTTGAAACACATCAAATTTCTTCAAGAGATGCTGAAAGACCATTCGTTATCACAAGACGCACAATAATTAATAAAATTAAAAATAAACATCAGAACCCTGTTGGACATCCTACCGCTTTAACACCCGCAGAAGAAATAAAAAATTTAAAGTTTAAGTATCTGGTGATTTTTTCTCCCCGCTTACTAAGATAGACCTAAAGTTGGTTCATGAATACTTGAAGAAAAATTCTCGAAGTCATATATTCAAGAGCGGAATGCCCAGCTGTCTGATCTATAGAACTACAACAGTTACTAAACTTGTTTTACTAGTTTTTTAAAATGAGTTCTTTTTTTCATAACACGTATAAAAATAAAACATTTTAGGGATTTTATTCAAATGTGACAACCCTAGCATTCAGAAATCGTGAATTTAGGTTTGTATGGAAAAGTGAAAATATCCTTTGGTAACATTGCCCATTCGGTTTGCTATGTGAGATTTAAAGAAAATGGTTAGATTTCTGCAGCAAACGCCATCATTACTCAAATCCTTGAAGTGAGTTTTATTATAATGCAGATAAATTAGATTTTTGCGTCAAAAATCAATGTGGGCAATGTTGGCTAGAAATCCACATTACTTTGCCCGCCATCAGAATCAACCAAAAGTGGGATTAAATATTAAATTATTACAAAAATAACTAAAAATATGCATTCACTTCATTCTAAAGCTGATGTAGATAGTAAATTAAACACAGGTATCCATAGAATTTTTTTAAAATATTCGTAGTTTTTTGAAAAAAACGGGCAATGTTGGCGTGTTTGACGGTACCTATAACAATTGCATCTTATTTGAAAATGTGATATCTTAAAGTAAGTTAGATTAGACTTTTTTTACAATTACTGAGCTGAATTCCAAATTTCATACTTCTAGGTCATCTGGAAGTAGGTTAGGTTTAGGCACTAGGTATAAGTAAGTCAGTCAGTACTAAAATTTACGACTTTTTGACCTTCATATCTTTATGACCTTTTGAACTAGCTTCATGATATTTGGGTTTCTACATTTCCTTATGGATATAATTAAACACACGTACTTTTATGTGTTTAGGTTAAAGAGGTTTTGAGTTATAGAAGGGTCAAAAGTGGCACCAAGTGAATCGTGTAATATTACACTTGGCGCTGGTTGCTTTGCTTGAACTTCGCTTACCTTGAACCTTACTTTGAGGTCACTTGTTCGGAATATCAATTTGGGTAATGTTCTTGTATAGGTATTATTATTATAAGTATTCGTTAAAACATAAAATAATGTAATTTCTTGATTTTACTTACACATACATACACACATAACTTCACGCCTGTATCCCTAATAGGCAGAACACAAGAGGCTATAAAATCATCTAATGTCACGTTCTGACGGAGGTATAATAATGATGGAGAGAGACTTGCAGTGACCGGGGAACAATACAGATTATGTATGTAGTGACATCTACATACATAATCTGTATTGTTCTTAATCTTGTTAAAAGTTAACTATAATACTAAAATACTAAGCCATAAGTTAAATTTAATTAAATCAAACTCGAGTTCAGCTAACAATTTCGCTGACCCAGCTTGTAAACAAACAAATTAAAACTTGTCCCAACACTGGCGTGGAACTAGCCGAGTTGGGAATTTCATTTAAAACAACGAGTTGGTCTGTAGGAGCAGTCATACCTGTCTAGAACTGTGAATTTAACAACCTTTATGAAATAAGGTTTATTTATTTGAGGTGACACGCAAATTAGCTCATTTAATAAAAACTTCATAGGTAGGTACGGTCAGAAATAATATCAAAATCTTTTATTTATTGTATGTACAGTCGAAGTGAGAAGTGGAGGCAAAATGGTGGCAAATTGTATCCATTGTTCTAGTTTCCTTCACGACCATTTATTGATGCACGCACACTTTCATTTAAGATGTCTGTCCGTTTCATGAGCATCTAATCACAGAGGTTTAAAATTCAAATCGGTAAATGTTTATTTTACAGCTACCTCGCTGTCTACGAACTTTGTTTCAAACTTAGTGTAAACTATGCCTCCATTTGTGACATAATTATATAACATACACTATCGACTAGTTTTAAACTCGTCTCTTAAAAACGGAAAGTAGACCGAGAGGAAATAAGCCGTTGGGAAAAACTCTAGACACTCTATTCTCAATTCAAAAGTGATCATTAAACAAAATGGAAGTAAATCTTCTAAGGCTGAAATATCAAAATTAAGAATGATGGTCAGTGAAAATGAGGTGGAAGAATTTAAAACGGCCTAATTAACTTTTTTTTGGATAACTTACAGCTAGTTAAACTTATTTTTTTTTGATACAATATACACTTACCTGCATATTTATTTTGGTATCACGCAATAGCAAAATTAAAATATGGCACCACAAACTTTTGACAAATAGTCGCAGTTGATGAACACAGCTACTACGACGCGGCATTTAATTGATTACGTTTGATAATTAATGCTACGAGGTAGTACTACAAGATATTTTGTAGTAGCGCATAGTCATTTTTATTTTAATGGTATTAATTCATTATTTAGAGTGACAATGGGCCATATTCGACATTGCATTTTCTTATTTTTAAGTTTCTCCAGTGTCAAATTTTACGACGCGAAACGTGACAGCCTCATAAAAAAAAAAACATTTTTTTTCTCTTTCTTTCACGGCATTAAGAAACACTTGAAATAAAAGAATTAAATGTCGAATCGGGCCTAATGCTTCGCTAAATATGTTAGCTAATATATTAATATCGCTGTTAATAAAATAAAGCTTTTTTTGTGAAAATTGTTCCTGATAAATGACGCTTATTGTGAAAAAAAACTGCCGGTTACTAAAAAATAGCTCTGTATATTGAGGGCCGTCTTGAGCCAGGCGAACCCAGAAGGTTCTTTCAGAATTATAGTTGCCACTTCAAACTCGCTAATCTATAAGCAACAGAGCTGTGCTAAGCCAACTGTACACGAACTTTAGATATTTCAAACCCAATAAACCCATTTTCGATTGGCCCGTAAAGTTTTTATCGATATGACATGTCGTTATATTTAACACTGATTGGCGGTGTCATGTGTTGCGAATCTGAATTTCGAATGTGAAATCCGCGCGCCAAATTATAGGAATTTATTTTGATTTGGTCAAACGTTACTGGGGTGTGAAATATAACTCGAACAATAAACGAAATACGTATTTCGGTCTGAGTATTAGTGTAGGTATAGAAGTGGAACACCAAAGACAAGATAGAAGGTTATCGTAGTGTTAGACACGAAAAGTTACTGAAAATGATTAGTTCAGACTTGCTTAATGGAAAAAAAAGACAAGGAGACCGAACCAACGGAGAGGGAGAGAGGGAGAGAGAAAACTGCGGTTTACTCATTGAGAAATGTCAATGAGTTCATTTAGTCCTAGTTTATTAAGGCAGTTGCGATTTCTACTAATATTATTAACAATAAAGTTTGTTCATGTAATGATAAATATACATACCTATCTCAGTATTTTATTATTATTCTTAATTTATTATACAGGGTGTCCCTGCAATGATATGCTATTATTTTCCCCTGGTATTTTCGAAATTTTACAAAACATGGCAAAGAGCGCAAACTAATCGGGATAAAAAAATACAAGTGGATCGAAACCTCCTACCCGCCACGCACACGTACCTACTGCCTTGACCACCATTATTGGGACACCCTGTATAACTTATTTGCTCTCTAAAAAAGAGTTTCTACACAAACATTAAATAGAGATTACGAATACATCTATGTAGTGGTCACTCTATAGTGATTAGAACGTCATATTGCAATCTTTATTCTTTTATGCCATGTTTTGTACCTCAATATCTTGTATTAATAAAAAAAATATTGGTAACGTTCGTCCTTATTTTTTTTCTTTCTCAGTCCAATTACATAGGCAAGTTACAAGAGGCAAGATGGTTATTTCTAACTGTAAACTACTTACACGTTTTTTGATCCATGAAATTTGAGACCGCAGCGCGGGGCCGCGCGTTGCCTTTTAATTAAAAGTCTCTGAATCCTGGCAAAGGATTTTGTCATAGGTTTTCTTTTAGATTAAAAGCAGTGAAAACGTCTGGTTTTGCAGTCCTTACCGTTTTTAAGTATTCATATAAGTATTATAATGAAATCCCGCTGGTTTATATTACATTACATTGGTTATATTACTTTATTGAGGTTACGTTTTATCCGCAAAATTTTTGACTGTTAAAGAATTTCTTGCTACACCCTTTGTTAGATAATCCTAGACTAAGTAGGTTTCTAATGGAGAAAGAATTTTTGAAATCGCGTAGTTTTTGAGTTTATCTAATACATGCAAACAAACATTTTAAAACATTTATCAAAACCTTTGTCTAGTGCTACTGATATTATAAATGCGGAAGTTTACATGGATGACTATAGAAATGTTTGTTCGTCAATCACGGCAGAACGACTGAACTGAACTTGAAGAAATTTTGCAGATTAATAGGATATAGTCTGGAATAGCATACAGGCCACTTTTTAGGTCGAAAAATGCATGCTTCATTCTTACGGAATAAATTTGTTACAACATCTTCGACGGTGGGGGACGACGAAGTAATCAGACCAGGAGACTTTAGATTATAATTAATATATTTGATTTAATATCACCAACATGATTTAACAATATCACTATAAATAGATTCACCTCCACTGTTTGACGGCTGTACATGAAGTGTTTAGAAAACAACTAATGCTGCCCATGTGCAGAGCAGATTGTCAAATTTAATTTAACTCAAAATAGGAATGTGTCATCGACCTTCTACCGAGAAGGTCGAATACCTCCCTCAACACACCCCCTCAATCTGCTGCACATGCTGACCATTCTGACGAACAAAAGTTTTAAAACTACTATGAAAAATTTCTAATAAATTGCCTATCTCAAATTTATCTATCCAATATTATCTCGCCGTCTACCTCTTAACATAACAATAACATAACATTCATATTACAAAACCTTTCTACCCCTCGAGCCTCTAACTTCATTTTAACACCTATACTCGACCCACCAATTACAAATTCTATCATCTAATATTAAAACCTTCAACTATCTTTAACATCCACTCGACCTACCAATTACAAGTTCTATCATTTTTCCAACACAGAGTTGAATTTAAAAACAATTAATCTATTAAATTCAAAATTAATTAACCTACTAACTCATTAAGACAAAAAAAAAAAACAAATTAAAATAAAGAATTTTTATTTTACTCTCTGACACTTTGACGACCACTTTGGAGAAGGGGTAAACCTATCTGCCTCAGACGCCAGTGGTTGCGGGTTCGATTCCCGCCCGGAACAAGAAAAAAAAATTTCCCGTGTCTGGGTGTTTATCTATATATGTATTTATATTCTAGGTTCCCCCTAGTTCGCTACATGGTATCTCATAACACAAGCTTCGCTTACTTTGAAGCCATGTTGCTGGTGTGATTGTCTGGGGATTTTATTATTTTATTTAAACACTTGGTGGCATAATAGCCCGTGCATAAATCGCTCAATATACTTATTCATTCGAAGAATATCGTTCCAAACAATTACTCAGTTCCCTAATCAAAACTTAGACACGCAAGAAGTCACAGGCAATAGCTAGTATTAGTTAAAGATTAACAGATAACGTTATACCTCATATATGATCACGGTCTCCCTTATCCCAACTTCAATTTAGATCGACCATGTTTCGGTCCAAAATGCCTTATTAACCTAACCGCAGATGGGTTAACGTTTGCTGCACGTGCCGCGTGGATTGTGTGTGTGCACGATGGGTTAATATGACCGACGCAGAGTTTTGGCTCTGTCATAATATAAAGTATAGTCTGGCTAATGAAAGTAGAGACTGAAAAAACCTGGCATATTTAAAAAGATACCATCATGGTAACCCCGAGAATAGTACGAAATACATGGATTAAACAAACTTGATAAGTACTTAATTAAAATTTTTATATGAGTAGATATTGTAAAAAATAACAAAATTGGTAAATACTGTCTTACTTTTTGATGAGAAGTATATTGTTAAAACGGTAGGCAACTAGTATTAATCATGTTTAAAAATAAAACAACAAAATACAGAAAATATTTTTATTCATTGTAATCAAAATCTGAATCCAGCAGTTCTATATGAAATAAATCATCAGAGTAACTGGTATCGCTTTTTCCTACATTGATTATGAAACTATCAAAATCTTTTTTTTTTATTCATTTTCAAATACGAATATTCCAAAATCTCAATTACCGAAACCACCACCAACCGTTCGATTGACAACAGTGACACCAGAAAAACGATTTTGACATTCATGCTAGTACTGCCGTATAAAAAGTTTGCGAAAATCCCCAGTGTAGTAGACACGTTCGTTAGCCAGACTCTAGCAGTTAAAATGCACAAATCAAGAGAAAAGAGTACTTAGAGATATGTTTTAAATAATCTATCCTTTCATAATAAGGCTAAAGAGTTTGTTGTTTTGTTTAAACACCTTCTAGGGTAGGTTTAGAATAGCCCTCCCCCCTTGGATAAGGTAAACGGCGACTTCAATTAAGGGAAAATTAAGGAAAAGTCAATTAAGGGACAGAAGTTTTATTGGCGACATACTTAAAAAGGGCCTATTTAAAAGCACCCGTAACTGGCGATCATTTAAGAAGAGATTAATGAACGTGGAGGAAGCGAAAGAGGTATGTCTGGATCGAAGCAGTTGGCGTTCCCTTGTCTCTGCCTACCCCAAGGGGAGACAGGCGTGAAGTTATGTATGTATGTATGTAGGTTTTATTGGCGGTTTTGTGGGCGATATGCCGACCTGCACTGCAGTAGTCTCTCTCCATAATATACCTATACCTCTTTTGCCAAACGTGACATCAGATGGTGTAATAGCCTCTGGTGTTCTGCCTACCCCGTAGGTAAGAGATACAGGCGTGAAGTTATGTATATGTATACTTTATAATGTTAGAAAAAGGGTTTTTTAAAATCCGAATCAGTATAGAAAAATGCGTTTCCCAATCTCTCTGGCTGGTACTCGAACCCACATCTTTTACAACGAAGGCTAACTCAACAATAGGGCGTGGATCCATCTCTACGGTACGGCGCCGTATGCCGTGTAACAGCACGGCGCCGTTGCCAGTAAACGGCGCGGCGCCGAACCGTGCCACGGCGTCGTGCACGGCGCACCGCTCAGCGCTTCATATTTCCTCTTGAAATTATCTCCATCATAGTTCATTATAGAAAAGTATGGATTAACAAAATATATTTTTTGATTTAGTTTTTTCTTTATTCGTCATCTCAATAGCAACAGGAGCAGGATACGTCTTTGACGAACTAATTTAATTATAATAATCTTAATATTTCTTAAGACATACATACATAACTTCACGCATGTATCCCTTATGGGGCAGGACAGGGTAGTAGGTCAATTATTTTTTTGTCAATTCAATTTCTATTCTCTTTTCAGTTCTGGGTTTACTTATGATCTATTATTTATGGCATATGGTTTACAGGTTTATTTATGGTCCTTGGAAAATTCCTACAGCTTCTGTTAGGAATCGTATTTAAACTTTATTGTAGTTAATTAATGAAAATCCTCTGGTCTAATTACTAATGCACCTATAAAAAGATTATTATTTATTGTTAGACATATTCATATAGTGTGATCGAGCTTTAAATATTAGCTTGTGATGTTTGTTTTCGGCAGGGCACAAAGCTGCGTCATATTTTCATGGTACATGTAAATGTTATGTTTTTGTTATCTCTATTTTAGGATAACATGCTTATTTAGGACAGTTTATACGAAATAAATGCCTTTGCCCTATAGCAAAATATACACCTAATCCTTTGACATTATATAAGGCATAAATTATTTAGTATTTCGTTCTATTTCGACACAGAACTGTCTCTATAATTTGAAGCGACTTTTAGTAACTCGCTCGTTAGGTACTGGTTTATAAAGAGACCGAAACGTCGTCGTCGAGTTAAAATGTAAAATAAATTATACTAAGTACACGATTAAACCGGTTCGCACATGGTTTTATACAGGGTGACTGGTGACAAATTTTAGATACTGAAGGAGAGCACTATGTTCTCGATTCTGATCATAATTATGTAAAAAAGTAGGTACTTACTTTTTCACTAGAATTTCCTATAAATAAATACTATTTACTTTTTATTTAATGTTACTATTTACTTTACATACAAATGAGTCGATGACCACGTAACTGAATCTGGACGTGACCTGGCACGCGGATCGCTGCCAGCGTTGCAGCCATGTGTTGCGTAATCAATTCAATTAACTTTCAGTTAAGTTTACTCATTAAATAAATAATATTTATTTTTTATTATAATTTTTCTCTTCATGTATGATCTCAAACTATTACGTCCTTGAATTTCAAAAGTGACCTACCATTCACCCCGTATAAGAATTATAAAATCATAAAACGCGCGATACGCGAAATTTAAATTAATAAAAGTAGTACCTAAACTTCAATATGTTGAAATCCCATTGGAATTTTGACATTGTTTACTTTTAGGCGCGTCCGGTTAAAGAGTGTTTTATTTAAATAAATAATAATAATAAAATCCCCAGACAATCACACCAACTACATGGCCCCAAAGTAAGCATAGCTTGTGTTATGGGATACCATGCAGCGAACTAGGGGGAACCTAGAATATAAATACATAAATAGATAAACGCCCAGACACGGAACATTTTTTTTTCTTGTTCCGTGCGGGAATCGAACCCGCAACCCTTGGCGTCTGAGGCAGACAGGTTTACCCCATCGCCAAAGTGTTCGTAAAATTAGTTTATTATTTTATTTAAATAGAACACAAACTTTCCAAAAACTTTGTACACTGTTAAAAATTTTTAGTGAAAATTACATAAAAGCTTGGGCAACTCTCGTTGCCCAAACATTTATGTAATATTAATTGTTGATGTAGATTTACATGAGAGATGTAATTTTACATTACATATTTGTGTATTTTTTTTATAATTTATGGAAATTTACGTATTAAAGTATATTTACACATTTTTTATGTATTGCTTCTGTAATAATCCCAGCTCATGTGTAAAAATACAAATTGTTCTGTCATTATACACGTTTATGTATAATTACATAAAAATAATAAAAAATCTGTAAAATTACCGAAAATTATTTTCTTTTCCACAATTTATTGAAATTTACAGCTGTTTTCGGTACATTCTACAGGTTTATGTACTTTTTTTGCATGTAATATCACATAATTTTTAACAGTGTACCTACTAACAAATGAGTTGTTGTCTTGTTCCACGAAAAGCCATCCGTACCAAGTGGAATCTCTTGTAAATTTCAGGGAAAATATGATCGATATGATTCCCCTATTTTTTCGGCTAACTCTTTGATTGATAACTGTATCGATTGTTTCCGATATTTACGAAAATTGTTATATGTCAATTGTGTCGAATTCATATCATCACAAAAGATATAATTATAGTAGGTAGGTATTACCTACTAGTTAAGGGGTAGGTAGCAAAATAATTTTTGGAAACGAAAAAACGCGGAGTAATTGAATAAATAAATGTTTCTGATACTCACACAACATTATCTAGCCCAAATTAAGTTTCCTAAAGTAGGTACTTGTGTTATGGATACTAGTTAACTGATATACTTAAGAAATATATAAACATACATATTGAATAAATACATATTTTTTATTAGAAAATAAACATATAAACATCCATGACTTGACGACTAATATAGAATCTGTGTTCGTCACACAAATATCCGCCGCCGCCGGGATTTGAACCCAGGACCTCCGGCATAGAAGGCAATGTACGTTACCCATGTACTGACGGTTTCATCTGTTCGTTTGTGTCATCATCATCATCATCATCATATGAAACTCTTACTGAATAAAAATTAAGTATACAGTCGTGCGCGACTTTTGGAAAATATAAATGCACATTTTTGGCCTACCCATCTCTGATTAAGACTTTGAAACCATCCAGCAAAAGTCCTCAACCGGTCTCATTTGAAAGCCAATAATGCAGAAATGGTGTCCTTAGCAAAAAATGCATTACTCGTATTTAAGCGCTCTTGGTTTTGGAGCAATACCTAGCACATAGCGTATATACATCAACTAGTTATTAATAATAATTAGCTTTTATCTGGGTTCAATTTATTGAAATATTTAGGCAATACGATAATAATTTATGTCCACAGACAGATTATTAGGACAGGTTATATCAACAATAATTATTAATCATGGTTTATAAGCTCGCAGCTAGTAATTTTAATTTATTAGGTGCATAGGAAAATAATCATTCATGCATTATGTCGAAAATAAACAAAATTCACAGAATATTTAACTGATAGGTACAGTTAGCATCAAAAGTTGATGACCACATTGAAATTTTCAAAATCAATAGGTATTAGTCGTTATTTAGGAATAATATGGTGAATAGCAATTTTGAAAATTTTAATGTGGTCATCATCTTTTAATGCTGTCTATTCTATAGGTACTCCTAACTGAATTTGATTTTGTTCAAGTTTTTGGTGGTCATAACCAGAACATTCGAATATAATTTGTTTTATTGATAATATTCGATAATTTATACTACTACGCCTATTTGACTAGAAAAGATAAATAGTGAGAGGTCCTGTGTTCGAGTCCCAGGCGGTATAGGAAAAATTTTTTCTGGATGGGTAAAACCTTGCTGTCAAGTTGTCATTTGTCATCCCGTTGTCACTGTCATTATTTTGGTTATCGTCTCTCTTCATCGTGACCTTGAATTGGTAATTCCACTCATAAGTCTAAATTTTATGACCATCTTTAAATTCACATTCATTTACAAGAGACTAATGAACAGAAAACTTTAAAAAAAAAAAGGCAAAAAAATAAACTCTTTTTAAATACTGGCAGCCCTAAAGTTGCACCTGCCAGCAATTCTGTAACGTATGGAGAAACTTCTGCTTGGGGATTACGGATACACTCGCTAATTCAAATTTACGAGCACAGGGGGCGCTAGTGCCGCTAGTTACAACTAACGCCCCCTATGGAAGCGCGCGTGTATTAAATAGTTGGGTTTATCACAACTAATGGAGACTTACGAGTTACGAGGCTGGAGTTTACGATTGCAAAGGTAAATAAATAAATTGAATACAGTGTATTCATCTCTTGAAGTTTGTGTTAATTTGGCTCGTAAAACAAAGAGATTAGAGCCCATTTTCTCATACATATCTTTCCAAAACAGTAGTTAGACCCTTAACTAATGATATATTACACTTACTACATTACTACCTACTACGCCACAAATAACGATGAAGTTGTTGGCAATGCAATTTAACTTGCGTTTTAACTAATTTACTGTTAGTTTCTTGCGATTTCAGTCGGGTGGTTTTTAATACCGCAATTTTATTTGTTCTAATCCGTCTGCTACTTCCAGAGTTTTCCTTCTATTAAGTTATATCGACAAGCTTCAGAGATTTGTACGTAAGCTTTTAGTTTTGCAAATGTGAAGAAAATAGTCTATGTAACAACCTAAGCATTAGACCAACGCGTTTAATCCTGAACACAAAAGGCATGTTTTAGTAGACTTGTAAAACACACTAAGTTAAATTTCATGTAAACATATTATTGCCACTCTATTCAATTCAATTCAATTCAATTCAATTCAATTCATTTATTCATAATCACAGGTAATTTTACAGAGATGGTTTTATAATAATAAGTAAAGCCATGATTCGCCTTAGTGGCATATGAACATTTTTGTCAAATATAAAAGTAAGTCAAAAAAAAAATTAATAAGTAAGTATTGAACAAAAAATTAAACATAAAAAAAATTATAATAATTAGGTATACAAAGATATAGATATTTAAAATTACATTATAAAAATATAGAAATCAAAACATCATTTATTTACAGTTACAATTTCTGTCGGTCAAAAAATCATTGAGTTCATAATAAGCTTTTTCAACAACGAAGCCATTAAGTGCAGATTTAAATAGTGTGCGATTACTTATTTCTCTTATATATGCTGGTATTTTATTATATATTGAGGGTGCCATGCTATTTATGCTCATTCTATATAAAAGAGTTTTGCGTGTTTGTGTAACTTTAAGATTGCCCTCACGTCGTGTTCCAAGTGGATGTGTCTCAAAGTAGTGGGGATTATTTTTTACAAAATTCGAGATTTCACATATGTATAATGAGGGCACTGTAAGAATTTTATACCTACGAAAGTAAGGTCTGCATGATTCATCTCGTTGTAGACCGAACATGGACCGAATACATTTCTTTTGGGCTATAAAGATGCTCTGCTTTTCAGTACTATTGCCCCAAAACATTATGCCGTATCTTAAAGCTGATGCAACATATCCATGATAAGATGTCAACAGTGTCTTTATATTGGCAACATCTTTTAATTTGTAAAGAGCATAAGAGAATTGATTTAATTTATTTTCAACACACTTGCTCGTAAAGTGAGCGTTATTCTATTGAGTTTAGAACTATAATCTGGGCTATAAGTCACGCGTGCATTAATATATTATACCCTAGTGCATAATATAATGAATCCTACAAAGTTGAATTGTAACTTTGTGCAAATAACATGCGAGAAAACAGAGCATATTTTATTGGTCCGGGTTATACACTAAATATTTTCAGAAACAACAAAGAGGTTTTATACCACTTCAAATCCATATACATTTTTAAATGTTTGCGCCTTATATTAGTAAAATAAATTTGTATATTAAACAAATTATTCACAATTTACAATAATTTGTCATAAAATATTAAAATATTTGCATTTACCACTCCAAATTAAACATTTTCACTTAAAATAGGCTGTATATGCTATACAGACATTGACACATTTGACGGAAAAAAAAACCTACGCGCATGCGCGAGGTTCGGCGCCATTTTTCAATCACAATTCACAGCTTTGTTATCAAGTGTGTTTGTTATTTTATGATCACGTATGTCTGTCTTTTACTCACAAGTGTGTTGAAAAACGTCGTATGTAACTCGTGAGCGTTGCTAATTACAGTCAATTAGCAACTTCGCTCACTTGTTACATAATATACTATTATTAAACTGTCAATGTGAAATTTCCATGTCAGTTTGCTATCTATCTACCTGAAATAAAGTTCATACCATTGCATTAATTCAAATTCAAATAACTATGATACTAAAAAAAACAATGTGATGTGTTCTTAACTATTACTGATCAATTTGGGTAGGTAAGTAAGTATCGTTTACAAAATAACTTCCACACTCACAACTTTTGCATCGTCTCAATCCATACACATTAAGTGCCAACGCTGCGTTTCCGTACGTCCGTATCTTCAATTAAATATACCTACCCATAGATTTATATAACGCCTACTAAGAGAGATTCAAACATACAAAATTTCATAACATTTTCCGTATTGGCGCATTCCAAACATCCGCATCGAACGCGCGTATGGTACGGACGTTGAAGTTTTGTATGAAACATGCGTTGGAACGCCTGACGAAGCGTTGGCACTTAAAACAACGACGGAGTATTCTTTTGGCATACCTACTTAAACTTCATAATGTAATCTAGAAGGGACGTCCATTATAAAATTTAATCTGTCCTTACTTGTTATCCTGGCTTTATTTCAAAAAGCTCGTTAGCTTGTTGTAAAACTTTCAGACGAAGATAGTTATGCTAACAGGGGCTAGCAGTCGATGACTTATAAGTATAACTAAACATCAAACAGCCTGATACCTGGCATAAATGGGTACTAATAGTCAAGTCCTAACCTCAATCGAATTTAATTCAAATTCTAAAAAAATATATTAAAATCAGAACTAAAAATGCCTTTGCTATTTTGGTACTAACCAAAATTAGATGTCTGGTGGAGTAGCCATCGTGAAATAAAATAGATCTTACAGAAGACACAGTCAAAAGATTTTCACGGAATAATATAGAACGATAGACTATATTTAGTAAAGGATATCCTGTAACTATTCAGCGTTAATCAACTGGACTTTAAAGGACTCTACCACAAAGTGAAGCCTTATTAATATTTCTGTTGCATGTCATCTAACTAACCTTGCCGGCATACCAAAGCCGACCGCCAAACTTTCGGAGATACCAACTTTGCGACAACTTGCCGCTGTCATGTTGTGCCAACTTATATAAACTTAATGCCAAGATTACGTAAGCCATAATAGGGATTAATATGTTCGGTTTCAACTTAAATCTTTCTAAGATGTTTTGTGGCTTAAATGTCTGATATCTTGGTGGGAGAGATCGACTAAAGGCGATGAAACTTAGCGGTTCGAATAATGCTTTGTAGTAACTTTATAAGTACCAAGACTATGATAGGGCAGTTTAGATATTGGATACTTACTTGAATTTTCGCATATAGGATATAAATTTCAATAGTAAATTATGCAAATAGATAAAATCCGCAGACAATCACACCAACTACATACATACTAGAATATAATAATGAAAATATCAAATAAAACAAATCTTTTTAACCTTTGTTTACAAAACCTCAAAAAAAACCTTTCGCTCTTAATCCTTGCCGAATCGGAACAAAGCTAATTGCATGCCTGACGCCGCCATTTGCAATTAACAACAAGCCGCGGCTACTGATTGGCCGTAAATCTAAACTTTCGTCGCTGATTGGTACGACCATTTTCAACAAATGTCGTGGATGTGCAAACGGTGCGGTTCGAAATTTGAATGATAGGTAACTTTATGGTTATAGATTAATTATTGATATTTCCAAGCTGGAGAAAAGGAAAAACATAGAATGTGCCAGCTGCTTCTCTTCTCGGGCAAACTGTAAAATTCAGTTAAAAGACAGAAGTTTTATTGGAGGTTTTTTTGCGGGCGATAGGCTAACCCCCTCTCACTGCAATAGTCTTTGTCCACCATTATAATGCCTCAAAATTGGTCAAACGTGACATCAGATGGCTTTATAACCTCTAGTGTTTTGCCTAACCCATAAGGGATACAGGCGCTATGAAGCTATGTATGTATATATGTACCTATTGATCTACGTTTTTAGATACTGCCCTATCTAAAAGAAGCTGCTCAGCAATATGAAGAAAACCTGCTTAAGCAGAATCTTCAATATCGTAGTAGGATTTGATTTTTGTCCGCATTGGTCTAAAGAAAAGACAGATTGCTTAGTCCTGGGTAAGCAGAATTCGCCAGGATATTGAGGAGTGTTTTGGCGATACCTATCTAGTTCAGCAAGACACGGTGAGACCTTATGTGTATATCTAAGTACCTATACCAATTTAAGTACATATTTATTACGACTATATTCCATAAAATCTTCCACTCATTATTATTTCCGACAATTAACACAAGACCGTAATTAATTTCAAACCAAACTTGTTCCTGAATTAAAATTAAACACCTTTTTGAACGGATACCTAAGACTTTTTGACACCAAAACGTCGTCGAGTTAAAATGTAAAATATACTTAATTATACGCGATGAATCCGGTTAAGAAGGATTTTAATTAAAATTATGAAACGTAAAATTTGAAATTAAAGAAACATTTAAAACCTATTGTTTTTTCGTTTTGTTGACAGAGAATCATCTCAAAAACTATTATGGCCGAATCAACAAGGCATTCTTCTGATTTAAATAAATTTTTGAAGGCTCCTTATTTGACATTATCAGATCAGATAATGACATATTATTAAAAAAATATTTTACATTGAGTAGCTATCTAGTGTTGTAACAAACGTTTGTTGTATTCCCTTACGCAAGGTCCCAAATTCCAGAAATAATTAAACAAAATGACTTGTCGTTTTGGTACTGCTACAAAAAAGTCGGCATGGAATTATCTACTTAGAAGATATATTTATGAAACTGTGTCAATAGTAGGTATTTTAATAATATTTTAAAGTTTTCCGCATTCTAAAACGCTTAATTACTCTTAAATAACTGAAAAAATGTGTTAAATAAAAAAAAAATAAAAAAAAATCTGTGATTTAAGAGTAATTAAGCGTTTTAAATGCAAAGAACTTTAAATTGTTATTAAACATTGCAATGCTTCACTTTAACTGGGATTCACAATTTCTGTAAAGAAATTGGTCACGTGTGGTCTTAGCTGCAAAACTTTACCATTAGATGGAGCTACGTTAGCCCTGATATTTATATAAATTCACTTGTTTTTTAAACCCGTGTGCGTTCACCTACGAACGACCTCATCTGTACTTACCATCAGGTGAGATTGAAATTAAATGCAGGTTTTGTTATCAATAAAAAAAACATAACATAACATTGATGACCGGCTGGTGTAGCGGTAACATACATTGCCTTCTATGCCAGAGGTCCTGGTTTCGAATCCCGGCGGCGGCGGATATTTGTGTGATGAACACAGATATTAGTCGTCAAGTCATGGATGTTTATATGTTTTAGTTTATTCTAATAAAAAAAATATGTATTTATTTAATATGTATGTTTTTATATATTTGTTAAGTATATCAGTTATCTAGTATCCATAACACAAGATCTTTAAGAAACTTAATTTGGGCTAGTTAATGTTGTGTGAGTGTCAGAAATATTTATTTATTTTATGCCTTCCTTTGGCTACCCCAAGGAGACTAGAAAACGCCAATTGCTACGATCCAGACATACCTACCTCTTTCGCTTCCTCCACGTTCATTGATCTTTTCATACTTGATCACCGGTTAGGAGTAGGTACTTTTAACTAGGCCTGTTTTAAGTATATTACCATTTTGGTCGGCATACGTTCGCCTAGGGCGGCCCCTTCCGACATAACATCCATTCTTGCTCTGTACACCTCATTCGTAAATCTACTTTGACTCATCCTTTCTAAGGTCCAAACCACCGTAGCATGAAAAGTAAAGAAAATATACAGGGTTCTCTTTTAGTTACCAGCCAAATTGAAATGTACCTGCAAAATAAGATAAAACAAAAATATACATATTTTAAATTTCGCATAGTATAAAAAAAAATAAAGATATATGACACCACAAACTTTTTTACAAATAGTCGCTGTTGATGAATGTAGCAACTACGACGCGGCATTTCGTTGATAATAGACTACGACGTAGTGTTACAAGATGTTTTGTAGTAGCGCATAGTCGTCTTTATTTTAATGGATTCATTAATAATTTAGAGTGACCATGCTTTGCATAATATTTAAGCGAATATATTAATTTCCTTGTATCTGTATATATCTTTTTTCAAAAGAATCGTTTCTATACATGATACTTATTGTGTATAAAAAATTTGGTACGGTGATTTAAAAGCAACCTTGTAAATAAATACAAGCCTTTCTCTGCTGACTCTACCCAGCAATCGTTTCAAATTACATAAACAATCTACGTAGGTGTCTGTCAGTACGATACAGAAATGCTTGTCATAGCTCAGGATTAATGGATTATTACTCACCCCTTTGTACTAATGAGCTCGGAATAAACATAAACGCACGTTGTATAGCAAACTTGCTATGTTTGCAAAATGGGCTTGGTTACGGTATATTCAGCCTGTTTTGAACAAAATTTTAATCTATACTAAAGCTTTAGGGTATTTTTGTTTACATTCATAGCATCTCGCCTGTGATGAGACTATTGCTGTGACAGGAGGTCAGCCTATCGCCCACAAAAACGTCAATTATATTGGAGGTGCAATATGCCTGTGCACTGGCCACTAATCGATATTACGTGCACGTCAGTCAGATTTGTTATTATCTTGTTATGTTGCACCTCTTGTAAATTATTAATTAGAAAAATATAGCACTATCGACCACTGCTACTCATTTTATTAATTTTTCATTTGGGCGGATAGTTAGATGTTATTTATATGTATGTTTTGCGATGTGTGTTTATATATTTTTATATGTTTTATGTAAAAGAGGTAATTTTAATGCAATGGTTAATTTTTTTATGTGTGTGTAATAGATTAATAGGGCGTATTGGAGGTGCTATATGCCTGTGCACTGGCCACTAATCGATATTACGTACTCGTCAGTCGGATTCACACATCTTGTAAATTATGAATTAGAAAAATATAGCCCTATCGACCACTGCTACTCATTTTATTAATTCTCCATTTAATTAAACCTCTGTCCATTTACTGACTTTTGCAATAAGCCCGGGAAGAGAAGTAACTGGTACATTCTACTTTTTTCTTTTGCTCCCAATCCACCATCGAAACACTGGCTCTTCTTAAAATATTGTCGGTAATATTTTGCCGGAGATTTTATATGAAGGGTGGTCGCTAGCCAGTCGGACGCTGACGGGATCCAAGCAGCGGGTTTCACTCGGATTAGTCGCATTTACGACACGCTTATAAAGGACGCTAGGGCTCTTCTAAGCTGATCCTAAACAGATTTTTGTTTGAACTTACTTAACTCAGAAAAAAATTACCTAAGCCGATTTGTCGGATTTCAAAAAGTCTTCTAGCATTTGATAGTTCAGCTCTTAAGGACGGTTATAGGTTATATTTCATGAAGAAATTTCAACAGTTTCAAAAGTTATGCAGATGAAACCGCGCGCGACAACTAGTCTAATGTTAAGTACAGCTATAATTATGTGAACGGCGTGCTCTCATGCCCGCAATGTGTGAGAGCTTTTACAAACAAAATTGGCTAAATAAGCCACATGCGAGCACACCTACGGCAAAACCGGAGTTGAAGACAGCCGTGCTCGAAATCGGCCGGATTACATCATCATCATTAAGTACTGTTTATTCTTTTACAAGCTTTTGCAGAAAACAGAGAATCTCTTCGAGAAAAGTTTAAAGAGATTGGTATCTTGACCCTTGCATCACAATATATTTATGAAAACATTATGTATATTTATAAGAATAGTAATAAATTTAAAACTAGGAAAGATAATCATGATACAAATTACTCTGTAAGGACTAGGAATGACCATAAGTTAGCGTTTCCTAAATTAAGGCTGGCTAAAAGCAGCAAATCATTTATTGGAATGTCAATACGTATATATAACAAAATTCCGAAGTCAATTCAATCCCTGCCATTCAATAAATTTAAATCAATCATTAAAAACACTCTATCTCGAAAAGCTTATTATAAAACTAAAGATTACTTACATAGATGATAAAAAGGCATGGGATTAAGCACAACAGGATATTTCTAAAAGTTTCTAATTACTTAATAATTTTGTTTACGGCTTGGCTGTGCAGTACATGTATGACATACTGGTGACTGTCCCACTCACTTATTTTCTTGTCAAGACATCAGCAAGAACGTCATGCTCCCTCAGGCGGCATGGCTAGTGGTAGCGTCGGGTATCGGGTCACCCTCTTCCCTAAAATATGGTTGAGGAGGGTGATGGCTGGTGCTTGCGTTAACTCGTGAACGGGTGCTGCTAGCGGTGCCAGGTCGTTTTGCTGATGATACTATGACTATTTTATTCCATTCTTGTTCAAATACTCTGGTCCCACTTTGTCATGTTCGTATTGTGCATCCATAGCTAATTGCATCTGCTATGTAAGCAATTTGGTTGTGGCATGACATTGGCTCTCACAATTAGCTGTCTTGTGTTTGTTTTTTTTCATGTCACGGTCAATTTGTACTGTACCTATTTGTATTAATTTGATAATTCTGACTGAAAAAGAGTGCCAAGAGTTTTTTTCCGCCGGCTTTTTTTGTCTCTTGGTCTACTGTAATATCTTATTTAACAACTATCAACAACTAGTTGAAGCCGAAGTATGTGATGACTGACTTCATCAAGTGTTTTGTGGGATTCCTAAGATGAATAAAACTTTTTGAATTTTGAATTTCAAAGTTTAGATCAAAATATCCAAACAGCTGTTAGCTTTGATGAAATCTATTCGATAACAGATGGCGTAAAAGTAAAGTGATGGGTAACTAAGACAGATACTCAAGTCCTGTTTTAGCTTATTAGGTTGACTAGGGTTGTCAAAATATTTTGTTGTAAAATAATTAAATAAAGTATGAAAGTCAATACCAGCACTGATCATGCTAATTCTTTAACTGTATATTCTACGTATGGTATAGAACTTAACCCTTAAGTTTTATCTCTACATTTTGTTACACTTTGTAGAATCACAATGATGTGAAGATTGTATTTAAGTTAATTCTAGGCATATGGAATTCATAACGGCGTGGTAATTTAAAAAATGGTAATTTTTTAAAAGTGTTTTCGGAAAAAAAACTATCGAGTCAAAATTATTAAATCATGTTTTTGAGCCATCAAAGTAAAGACAAGTAAAGATATGAATGTACACATATTAAAATTTCAGATCCGTTCGCTATGTCATATTTTCATAGTTTGTAATGAAAGTAAATGCAGTTTTACAGTATGTCGCCTTTACAACGAGCTCCCGCAAAACAAGACCAAGAGAATATGTTGTAAAAGAGCGAAATCACCTCTGTTTGAAGCCTAGGTTTAAACAGTGCAGCCAATGCTTTTTTTTATTTAATTATTCAATGTACACACAGATATAAAAATACAGGGTTACTATAATCTAACAAATGTACGAAGGTACTGCTTATTTCTAAAAGAAATTTCTACCAGCAGACCTGTGAATGGAGAGTTGTAACAGAAGCAAAATTAGTGCGTGCGTACCTAACAGAAATAATATTCCATTTCAATATACTAATACTAAATACTGCCAATAACTAAATACATATTTAACTATATACTGAGCATATACATACATATAATACAATATTTCAAGTTATATTCGTTGATTAATATTATATCATGAGAGAGGTAATGCTCCCTTAATATTTTTCTGAAAAGTGTTATGGTTTTTGACCCACGTATTTCGAATGGTAATGAATTCAACAATCTGACAGCATGTATATTGAAGGAGTAGGAAAAAAATCGGTTTTATGAGGTTTTATGTATAAGAGAGTAGGTTTATGTGTTCTTTAGTCACCGATAAAACAAAAACTCTGAAAAAGCCTAAATTCCGATTTGTTAGATTTACTAGAATTTACCAAAAAACGTGTTGGCATTGCGCACTTGCCAAAGAAAAGGTCATATTGTATTTTCACTGAGTCACTTGCCAAATTCAGTAAATTTATCTTCACTTCTCCGTAGTTTCACATGATTTCAGTTAGTTAATTAGGTTAAGTACTTACTAGAAGACATTTCGCTGACGTAATATTCGCTAACTCGATCGTACGATAATGCGTGAAATATTAATGCAGTGTTGAACATTGGGCCCATTATGTCTTTTTAAGCACGCGTATATTGTAAAAGAGAGGGGTCGGGAGGCTTTCTGGAGCAGGACCGCGGTCCGGAAACTCGGGGGTCATTCGGGACCACAAGAAAAAAAAAGGAAGAGTACAGATCGCAAAAAAAGGTCAAATAATACTTTGATTAACACTGCATGAATTACTCGTATTAGTACCGACCGGTATAAAATAAAATGTAACTCAGTCACTACTTAGTTGTAGCTGTACAATAAAATAACAATACATCTACGAGAAGGGAATAGAGAGAGCCATTTTTGAGAACGTAAGTAGTCCTATTTCTCTCTCTTATTGTCTTTTCTTTTATGAGGCGATGGGTTACTAAACTACTTTGTCAATACGTGGATAGAAAATGATAATTACTCAACATTATGGTGTACAGTCACGTCTAATAATATGCAAACTAAAAATTTCTAGAAATATTTCAAAAAGAACAACTGAATTTTTTATAATTATAAAAGAAAAGATCAATTAAAAAAAAAGTGTTTTAAAGAAGAATATTAATTTTATTTAATAACTAGCTGCTGCCCGCGACGTCGTCTGCGTGAACGCTATGCAGCACCAAACGCACCTACGATTATAACACTGCTAGCGTGATAATATGTAGCCTATATGTTGACCCGACTTCTTAACTATCTTCATGCCAAATTTGAAGTAAATCCATGCAGTACTTTTTGAGTTTATCCCGGAAAGACAAACAGACAAACAGACAAACAGACAAAAATTCTAAAAACTATATTTTTTGTTTCTGTTTCGATTGTAGATCATACCCCAAGTATTCTTTTAAAAAAATATTCAATGTACAGTTTTGACTTTCCTACCATTTTATTATATGTATAGATTGATAAATTCTAATAATTATTACTATCCATGTAAGACTGATTTCATATCTTATTAATATTTCTACTTTCCAAAGCAAAAACTTGTTTATTTTAGTTGTGGTGCCGAATGACCCCGAGAAATTAATATTTTTATTGAAGGGGCTTTCCGGACCGCAGTACTGGTCCAGAAAGCCTCCCGACTCTAAGAGAGAATATACATTTAAGAGAAGGTGCAGTTTAACGGATCTTATCGTGTATATATAGCACATATTTTACACTTCTCGAAGTTTCCTGTATTTACGAGATATTCGGTTACAACCTACATCTGTTATTTTATGTAATGCATAATGCGGTAATAAGGTACCTAATCCACCAATCAACACTGTGCCAGCGCATTGGTTAACGGCCTATACCTCCTTGTAACCCAGAGTTAGTATATGATTAATTACTAAGTACTCTAGGTATTCGTAAAATTTAGATATAATAATTTTAACTTCAATTTATAATCTAGATATACTACTCATTCAATATCTGGTAATGTTATACCCTACCATTATCGCTATACTAGTTTTGTCTTTTACGATTTTACTACCTATATATTTAACAAGATAGTTTAGTTATTAGTTAAGAAAACTAAATCGAAATGTTGAACATTCGTTTTTTTTTGGGTTCTTGATTGTAAACTTTGTTATTAAATATTGTTCATGTGTATACCTTTTGTTATAGTATACTATGTACAAACGGACGGTTATAACGAATATCTCATCTCTCATCACTTTCCCCGTGATGTTCGATTTTGTCGGGGGGAGCTGTTACATATGCAAATACCCAGTAAGAGTACCTAACGAAAGTGCTGACTACAAGCTCCTTTTGTCAGCACTGACGTCTTAATCTTAACCTATTGCGTTTAAGTACTTTATTTTTCAAAATCTTTTAATGAGTTAGTCTTTACTCAGATCTCGTCGTAACCGGAAGTTTTAATACTATTTTCAAAGTTATAATTCTATATCGTTTCTATATCCAAGTGTTACTATTTCTAATTCCAATAAACTTTAGATTATTATTAACATCGTTTTTCAAAAACTCCTTCCTGACCCACTCCGTAACAGTTTCCTCAGAAAATCAGATATCCAGTCGCAGAGCCCGGTCGGTATGCCATATGCTGGAAGCTTGTTTAAGAGGCCATCATGCCAGACCCTGTCAAAGGCCTTGGAAATATCTAAGGATACAGCTATTGCTTTACCCTCCAAGGCCTCGCTCAATAAGTGAGTGGCATACATGAGAAGATCGCCGGTCGAGCGTCCACCGTGGAAACCATATTGGCTATCGCTCGAGGTATGCCAGGAGTCGATTGTTCAATACATGTTCCATGATTTTGCAAAGTATGGAAGTGATTGAAATTGGTCGATAGTTGACAGGATCAGCACTGCTTCCCTTCTACGGTACTAGTTGTACGTTAGCCAGCTTCCAGGATTTGGGGGCCAAAAATTAAAAAAAAATCAAAAAGTTTTGTTCATCTTAGGAATTTCATAAAACACTTGATGGAGTCAGTCATCACATACTTCGGCTTTAACTAGTTGTAGATAGTTGTTAAATAAGATATTACAGTAGACCAAGAGACAAAAGAAGCCGGCGCAAAAAAACTCTCTTGGCACTCTTTTTCAGTCAGAATTATCAAATTAATACAAATGGGTACAGTACAAATTAACCGTGACATGAAAAAAAAACAAACACAAGACAGCTAATTGTGAGAGCCAATGTCATGCCACAACCAAACTGCTTACATAGTAGGTGCAATGAGCTATGGATGCACAATACGAAGATGACAAACTGGGACCAGAGTATTTCAACAAGAATGGAATAAAATAGTCATAGTATCATTGGCCTTACCAGATACCAGAGAAAGAAAGTCTTTAGAGATTATAAATAAATTAAGATAATTTTGATCCGATTTGTACCAGTCTAAAAGCGGTTACGCACTTAGTACATCCGGTTCTTATTCTATCCGTATCCGAGAAAATAACAACCTAGAAATTTTGTATGAAATGACAATATCATTTAATAAATAAATTCATGCGTTCACATAAACCGCATCTCTATTTTTTCTGGTCAAAAGCGTGTAAAACTAGGCACGACTATAACATGTTAGTATATTCTTGAATATAGATAGTAACATATTAGTGAAGGGAGCTCTACAATACCAGGCAGATCTAGGTTAATGTAACAAGGCGGGAACCATTTGGCAGAAGAGTTAATAGCTTTTCTAATTGAGTTGGATTTGTGGCTAGGATTGTCTGCTAAAAATTAGAGCTCGTGGAACAGATAGATCACTGTTAGGTTAGGCAACGATTTTGTCTTGAATTATTCGTAGGAAGTAGAGCTAACATTTCAATCTTTAATGCTTAGTTAGTGTGAAGAAATCGTTTTGTGGTGAATTTACGAAATGTCAGAACCATCAACCAATTTAATAATGAGTTTATTTCCTTCAGTATTATAAATAGATTTTGATAATTCTTGTTTCATTTGGTAGAACATACTTAACATATTATCCAATATAGCTTCCCCAAAATTGATAAAAGGTTTAGGTACCTATAGAACTTGCGCTTTCGGAAAAAAAAAGAAAACAAAAAATATATTATGTTTTAATTTACGGAATTAGTTTAGCAAAGTATTGAAGGACTTGAAAATGTGGGTGAAGTTGATTTTTCAACCAACTTCCAAAAAAGGAGGAGGTTCTCAATTCGTCTGTATGTTTTTTTTGTCTTTGTTACACGATATTTCAGACAATTATGAATCGATTTTTAAAATTCTTATTTCATATGATACTTCATAGTTGGTCCCATAGAAATTTCATTAAAATCGGTTTCAAATTTTTTAAACAATATGTATGATTTCGGAGAATGTTTACGTGGATGAAACTCAAAGAAACAACTCAAAGATGACGGCCAAAGTGTTGACGTGAAGTCTGTTTTTTTCAATGCTCTGCATTCGTTGATTATTATGTTTTGCATTCGTTAATAATGTTTAATGGTGAATTTATGTAAGTATTTACAGCATTTTTTTTGTTTTCAGGTAAGCACTTCTGTTTTGCTACGTAAATCTAATCTTACCGGTAACGGTAAGTGAAAAGGAGATAGAAGATAAACAACAGGGACTATAGTTTATAGAAATTACCACCATTTATGGTATGGTTTTCAAGTTTATCTTTCTGCGCTGTAATATAAGTAGGTAGGTACCTATACCATAAACACGAGGCAGCAAACAGCTCCATGGTTCCGTGTACTTATTTGTAAAAACCATTTGTAAGGAAATAGGTAGAATCCGTTTATTGTGACTCCGCTTATATTGACCAACCGCTTATTATGACGTGTTTACACAGTGAAGTTTGGTTTTCGTATAAATTATATAACTAAGTCGGATATAATGACTTCGCCTATAGTGACATATCGCTTATTGTGACCCTTTTTTATCAAATTTTGTCCACTTATAGTGACCGACCGTATGATTTCTAACACCTTTGGCAGTGTTCGGGAGAGTCACGTTATACCCAAAGACTTTCGGCGCGTGAAAGGCTTTTTTGATTTGAGTCTCAGTGCGTAGATTTACTTATTAAGTCTACTTATTAATATCTACTTTCATTTATCTCTATTTTATTCCTTTCTATTAAAATAAATCACATACTTACTTAAACAGTTTATTTATTCTTGCAGTACCTATGCTTTGTATGACGTCCGTTTAGTATGACTTGTTTCTTATTTCCTTTCGATGCCATTATAAGCGGATTCCACTGTATTAGCTTACTAAGGCAAAAAATGTTTCTTTGACATCACGTATGCTCAAGGATCCTTCATTCTACCAACTTTGCAGAGCATTAGCTTACGAAAGCTTATCTGATCTTACTTTGAACTGCCAATCGAAGCTTAAAACAAAAGCATCGATCTTCAAAGTAAGCGAAATTACATCGTCTCAGTACATGATAAGGTTTACATTTGAACGACGATGATTTAACAGGATATTAACAGTCAGCTAGTCGTGTCATATCCGGAGCTGAGACTACATCCGTTTCCGGAATAACTTGGGAGGATGATTTATGGGATTTTGGCAACATTTCGATGTATAAAGTTGCAAAGTTGTTATTCGATTCTTTTGAGTTTGATTTAAAAAAATCGGGGTTGTGTTGGGACTAAGAGTATACAGGGTAATTTTTTGAAGATGAAAACATTTTAAGAGAAGGTTAAGAATAATATGTGGATTCAATTTATGGAGACAAAAAAAAATTATATATATTTTTTTTTAATTGTAATTTTACAATTCTTTTAAGTGACCAATTTTTTCTGACTATTGAAAAATCGGGGCTTAACGTATTTCTTGATAGAAATAGTTGGAAAAAAATCTTTTATTTCTTGCTATTTAGTCGTAAATAACAGATTAAACTAAAATGTTGTTGGATGGAGTACTGCAGTCATCTTTGGGATGGTTCAGCCAAATATCAACTAGAAGCGCTGGACTCCGTTGATCGAAGAGCCCGTAATCTAATTAACAACGTTAATCAGGTGTCATGGAAGACAAACGTCCCATCCATATATTATAAAAAAAAAAAAACTAATGAGAATTATAAAATATCAATTTACCTTACTTGATAATAAATTGAATCCACACATCATTCTTAACCTTCTCCGAAAATATTTTGATCTTCATAAAGAAGACCCTGTATATATACAAAGTAGTTTTTTAATCACCAGCCAAAACTTTTTAACACAATATGAACACAATTTTTGCGAAAAAAAAAGATATGTATTTTTTCAAGCAAATTAATATATTCGCTAACATATTGAGCAAAACATGGTCACTCCAAATTATGAATGAATACTATTAAAATAAAGACGACTACTCGCTACTACAAAACATCTGTAGTACTACGTCGTAGTAGCTGTTTTCATCAACAGCGGTTATTTGGAAAAGAGTTTGTGGTGCCTTATCTTAATTTTTTTCTGATGAGCATTAGGTTCTATAATAAATATTACGTTTATATCGTATCAAAGAAAATAACATTTATATTTGGCTGGTGACTAAAACCAACCCAGCAGTGCGATCACAGCACTTTATCGAATCGTATATTAACGAATGTTTACGAATGCTCGTATAGTATGGAGTCGGTTGCAAGTTTTGAGTAACATTGTAATTTTTTATTTTACAGATATTTATGAGTACAACATGTTTACAAACATTCAAAATTAACAAGGCACACATTTATTTAAACTGGCTGTGCGGCAATAGATAGATTTCATTTTTTTCTTAAAAACCGTCTCCATACTATACGAATATTCGTTAACAAACGATTCGATAAAGTTCTGTGATCGCACTGCTGTGTAGTTATGTACGTATTTATGGAGCCTGTGAAGAACAAATCACAGTCTAGCGGCTATTACAACTGCGGATTTATATTCTGTTGGAATATCTGGATAAAAAGTTTCCTTTGAGTAGTAGTAGTACCTAGTCCTTTCTGATAGTTTGCCAGGCGAGCAGTGGGTCCAATGCACAGCTTGAAGATGTGGTCTGATTATTCAAAATGTGTTAAAGGTGATTTATTATTTTACGAATGCAAACATTGTACCGATTTCGAAAACTAATATATTACGTTCCTCAAAAAATAGTGATTCAATGATCATATTGTTATATTTATGGAAATTTCAATTATTTTTTGTTGTAATGAGTTATATTTTTAAATGTTTTCTATTTTACTACTTGATTATTTACATATTTCACTGTAAAAAACTGAGTAGGTCAACCTGCCCCTAGGACATAGTCAACGTACCTCGAGTAGGATCAGTTGACCAAAAGGAGGTATAGTAAAACGATCAATAAAATCATGATGACAACAAACTGGAAAATTTTCAAAAGTAATATAAATTGAAAAAAGTACCTATATCCATTCGCACAATAAAACTTTTTAAACAGTATTTCTTATAACAAAAAAAATATACCAAAAAATGTTGAAAATTAGTCAAGCAAGGGATAGTGCAAGATAGGGCACTATCGATGTTTGCTTAGCAATTTTCAATAGATCTTTTTTTCGAAAGTCGTTTGAGCAAAGTAGCTTAAGCAGCTGACTTCGTGTTTAACTAAACTTTAGTCAAACACTTTGTCTAGGTACCTACACTGCCATAATGAATCTAAGCAAAGTTTGTTGCTATAGTTCATTACCGACACCGAATATAAACATATTTTTTAAGATATCATTTAAATTTTAATCAAATTAAAAAACAGGGTATTTAAATGATATTTCGATACAAGGGTGTCGAAAAATCATTTAAATACCTCGCTTGCAACGGCAAGCGCTGTAATCAAGATATAATCATACTATGCTAGTTTAATGCAAAAGCACCCTACACTACACGTGCTTTTGTATTTACAACCTAATCCACTACAGCCACAAAGTTCAAAGTTGACCACAAATTTGCAAAGGATAACTGCAATTTTAATTACATCACTGGACCTTTATTGTGATGGAGAATGAATGAACGAGTAACTAACCAACTTTTCGAAAAGCTGTGAACTACAAAATAACTGCCTTCATTCTAGATGACCGACTTGCTCTCGTCTGAAGGGTGCGCCATCCATTTAATTTCTGTACTAACGTAGTGCTTCTACGTTAGCAGTTATTGGTAGTTAGCGTAATATCAATATTATTAGAAATACAATCAAGTGATATAATTAAACTCGAACTGCTTAGATATTACATGCGAAAATGTGTAAATGGTGTATAGTTTTTATTGTTGTTTATGTTTAGTTTATTAAATCACTGTATATTTTCAGAATAAAATAAAATAAAATAAAATAAATATAGGAAATCTTACTTTATTTAGGTATAATTTAGAGTAAAAAATACATAATTGTAGGTATTTTGTTATTTTTAATGAGTAGGTAATTTGTTCATATAGGTACATAGCTTCACGCCTGTATCCCTTATGGGGTAGGCAGAGTCTGTTCTGACAACACCAGAGGCTATAAAACCATCTGACGTCACATTTGTCAAATTTGGAGGTAGTAAAATGATGGAGAGAGACTAATGCTGTGACAGTTGGTCAGCCTATCACCCGCAAAAACGCCCATAAATTCTCTGTCCCTTTACGGATGACCAAGTTAATAAATTCTATTTTCATATGAACACAAATCAAGAAAACATTTATAATTTAATGAATTTACGGGATTCTTACCACGATTTTAGAGTAAAATTAACCGCGATAGTTTAAAACAACATTTATAATAAAATGAAAGCGCCATTACCCACAAATTATTACCAACCTGCGCGTGAAGCTAGAATATAAAAAGAAATAGCTTTGTCGACCTTGCCGACGAATTTGTCGAACGGCGTGGGCACTCTTAATATTTATTCTTTGTCATCTAATTTTCTTTGCAGACAAAGAACAAATTTAACATCCTGTTTTAATAAAAATGCTAAACATCTTCCTTATTAAAATATGCATCAATATTTTATACGGAATCTCGGTGAGGACAAGGGGAATGAGATTAATAGGCAGGTTACATGCTGCGAATATTATTAAAGTTTTAAGGTATCTAGAAACAATAATTTTCAAACAATATAAGCCTCCGAATTAGTAATAGGAATAGGTAGGTACAACGAAATATTAATCTGGCTAATGAAAGTAGAGACTAGAATTAGGCGCGAATTTAAAAATATAGCGTCATGGTAACCCCGACAATAGTACGAAATAAATGAATTAAACAAACTTGATACTTGATTAATGAAAAAAAAACAAAACAAAATTGGTATTGTCCTACTTTTTGATGAGTATATTATTAACATGATAGGTTAATTAGGTTTTAAATCTCTTCACAAGTCCGGTGATAACAAACTAATATGGCAAGTCCAGGACACAAGAGCCTCTCAAGTTTGGTTGTGGCTAGTGTACCGCATGAGGAACACGGACTCGGTGGATACCGCTAGGCGTGTAGCCTATAGGGTACACTGGACTGGAAACGTGAACAACCATCGTAGAGGTTAGGAAAAACAACCGCAAGCAGTTCTTTTCAAACGGGTTTCAACGGGTTAAAAGCAGTTCTTTTAACCCGTAACACAAAAAGCTATTAAAGCATTTTAATTATTTACTTACAAAACTCGTAGATGCCAAAGTAATCTTTCGTCTGACTCAACTCCAATCAAATTATCGCAGTTTGATTGAAGTAAGAATTCTGTACTTTCCTAAAATTATTTTACAGACCTCTTCGAAGACTCTCTCCTTTTAATACCTTTTTGAAATATATATGGTGGAATTTAAACATTGATGTAGTACGTTAGTACATAGTAAGTCAATGTATTGACGACCACTTTGGCGATGGGGTAACACTGCCTGCCTCAGACGCCAGTGGTTGCGGGTTCGATTCCCGCACGGAACAAGAAAAAAAAAATGTTCCGTGTCTGGGTGTTTATCTATATATGTATTCATATTCTAGGTTCCCCCCTAGTGCGCTACATGGTATCCCATATCACAAGCTTTGCTTAGTTTGGGGCCATGTAGTTGGTGTGGGGATTTTATTTTATTTACTTATTTAAAAGACCTAAATCCTTAGTAATATATTTCAACAAAAGGCAAATTTTTATCGATGTTTAATTGAGACTTCCTTAAAATTCAAACTTAGTACGTAGAATTAATACCGCTCCCACGCTACCCTATTCATTAAAATATAAATAATAAATAAAATCCCTAGACAATCACACCAACTACATGGCCCCAAAGTAAGCATAGCTTGTGTTTTGGGATACCATGTAGCGAACTAGGGGGAACCTAGAATGTTAATACATAAATAAATAAACACCCAGACACGGAACATTTTATTTTCTTGTTTCTGCCTCACTGGCGTCTGAGGCAGACAGATTTACCCCATCGCCAAATTGGTCGTCAACTCATTATATCTTACTGTTTCAAAAGTAAAAGTAGAAAAATAAAACAATAAAAAAACCAACAAAACACAGCATTGCTAGTAACAAAAACAGAAACAACATAAATAATGTAACAGAAGCACGATTCTGGTCGTGCTTTACCAAGGACATGTGGGAATTTTCCCACGAACGGGTGACATCTTAGCCCCCAAGTTGGTAAATAAAAGATGGCGCGCTTCACAGCAGTCTCATTGTAGAACATGTTTTATTTCGTTAGCTACTTATATTTAATTTGGACAATGTTGTTTGTATTCTATTTGAGGATACTTTTGTGTTTGCTAAGGCTTATGTCACAAAATAAATAGTACAAGAATACTTAGAAGCTTCTCTTCGCGCAAAAATTATAGAAAAAGCGACTCTTCCTACTAGCAAGAAAGTATAATTTAGCTTGCAAAGCGCTTAATGCCTGGCACGACATTTACCTATCTAAACGTTGCCGCCCTCTCTAACGTGTAATGTGTCTATCCACCTAATTGACCACGTATCTTAAGTTTGGTGCGTATGATTACACTGATACATTTTGCATTAAATAAACGGTTCGTAGGCTTAGAATGGTAACCTATCTTACTTTCGAAACTTTTTGTTCGAATTTCAAAACTTCGAAAACGTAATGACGAATTTTTAAATGCTAGATTGGTTTGCTTACATAAGTTTGGTATCAATATTTTACTAGCCAGAAAATCATTATTCCGATTATTACAATGTTTTTTTTTTTACATTACATTCGAACTTCTGAAAAACGTATTTTCGGTGAAATTAAACATATAGGAAACAAAAGTATGGGAAACGTTTTCGAACCATTAAAATTCGGAAAAAAGAATCGTATTTGGGATAAGTAACCCTTAGAATAGCTCTACCATGCTTGTAGGAGAAAAAAAATGGTAAAAGGAGACTAATCCCAGCGGCTTTAACATGGTTGTAGGACCATCAGGGTATGCCTGGCTAGCGACCACCATTTAAAACGTGCTACTTAATATCAACGGACAACGACCACCACTCAAAGTGTGCCACTTAATATCAACGGACAACGACCACCACTCAAAGTGTGCCACTTAATATCAACGGACAACAACCAACACTCAAAGTTTGCCACTTAATATCAACGGATAAGCGGTGATATGTACCGGGAATATTTTATGAAAAACCACTCCTTTCCTAAGCCCGTCTGTATTCTTTGACCTCATCTTCACTTACCATCCGATGGCTTACATCCCGTTCACACATTGTCCGTTTTACTGGACACGTTTTATCGGACACTTTTTTTTTGATCGATCGGCCCTGTTAGGACAAAACGCTGCAATCTAGAAAACGTCATTTTGAGAAAAACGTATTTATAAGTTTAAATCTTTAACTCGCTACCAAATTTAATCCAATATAGATAACAATTTAGTTTTTTTTTTGGCAGATTTGGCATAACATTTAATTATTTTCATTTTAACATAATTTAATCATCGGATGGCGCATAGAGTTGTATGGGCGACTTCACATATGGCACAGTATTCAGTATACGTATTTACGATACAAAAAAGGTATCCAGTAAAACGGATCATGTGTGAACATGCTGTTAGGTAGGTACTCGTCGTTACAAAGTCTTGAGTAGTAGCACTGTATGCCTGGGGCCGTGCTACACAGCCTTTGCTATTTAAACTACCACAGCATCTACCGGAAAACGTAGCTGCGTTTCGGTTAAAGGGGAGGAACAGTGTACAAAAGGCTTTACCAGCTAAAGCCTTGAGTCGGCAATGCATCATTAATCTAGCCCTCTTTAATAAATGAGATTCAGGGCCAGGTAACTACTTACCATAAAGTAGATCCAGTGTCCGCTTGCTGGCTTTCATATAATGTAGAATAATAATCAACGAATGCCATTAAAAAAACCGACTTCACTAACATTTTTCAATCCTTGCCAAACATTTGGCATCAACGAATAAATTCTCCATTTTCATAAATATTTCGAAAATTATTTGTTTTTCAAAAAGTATTCTTTCGATTTCAATGAAATTTATATGGAATCCCCAAATACCAGCTAATGAAATACACTTCATCATAAACAGGATCAAAATACCTTTGTAATTCCCGACAATCTCGCTATTACATCAAAATACAAGCCAAAATTAATTTTTAATGAAAGACTCCCTCGCATTTTGTCCTGTTTCGCACCCTATATATTATATTACGGAGGGTGGTAAATGAATTAAAGGAGCGATATATCAAAACGGTGTATGCTGAAAATGCAATTTCGCGCAAAGATCGAGTGGTTGTAAGATTGGTGAATAAGTTAGAACAATTTAGAGAAAATGGCAATATTTTCTGAATGGGTGAAAGAAATGAAATAGGGTGAATGTTTGATGGAAATCTTTTCCCTTAATATCAACGAGGCGTTACATTTTCGAGTGGTTTCTTTGGTTAATATGTTAGAAATAATCATGGTTTTTAATTTGAAAAAATATGAGATGTAATTAGGGACTTTGACTTTGAAAAATTCACCTATCTTTTTGAAAGAGACACGCCAATTTTTTTGACGTGAAAACATAAATACTTTCTAGTTTTTGGAAATGTTTATGAATTAGAAAGCTAGGGTACGTTTAAGCAAAGGCGGTGCGACAGGCGATCAGCTATAATGGCGCAGTCATCACGCCATGAACGCGCGATCCATTGCTTTACATCGTATTATGTAAGCGATAGCTGTTCAATCGTTCGTTGATCGCAGAATGCATTTATTGCTACGATACTAGCGCCAAAAACAATTTGGTAGCTAAAAAAAAACTAAAAAATGTGAAACAGATGTTCACTTTTAAAATTTCGCTTAAAAGTACACACGAAAAGTATGAAATTCAAAGGGATTATATGCACTTTTAGTACATCGATTGTACGATAGAGGCAGCACAGTCGTCGAATTGCTATGGCTTTGTTTTTGCTGTAACGTAATACGAATTAGTTCCTTTTTAGCAAATCTTGCGCAATTCATGCCATCGCTTTGCTCTTGCAAGTTACGTGATAAAGCAGCGGGTTTACTATGGAACCATCCGCTGGTTCGTAGGCTTAGAATGGTAACCTATCTTACTTTCGAAACTTTTTGTTCGAATTTCAAAACTTCGAAAACGTAATGACGAATTTTTAAATGCTAGATTGGTTTGCTTACATAAGTTTGGTATCAATATTTTACTAGCCAGAAAATCATTATTCCGATTATTACAATGTTTTTTTTTTGTCAGATATTCTATTTAACACTATTTTCATAATTCGAAGTATTAAAGATCGAAGTACTCGTATGTTTCTCACTATTATAATTTGCTACTTTTTTGTCCTTCTAACATTATTGTATCAATAACATTCATTTTCATTTGGTAAAATCCCTGGCTGATCACTTTTATTTTGACACGTAGTTATGGGGCATAAAATAGGAAAGATGGTAGGACCTACGACCCCGGATAAAAGATATTACTAAAAGTAAAATAAGGTGCGACGACGAGCGTTGTGAGGAGTAGTAGTTAGTGTGTATGTAGGAACTTAAGGGGGAATAAGGGGTGCTAAGGAGAGACTGAAACTTAACTCAGAACCGAATTGGTCAACCTCTTATCTATGCAGTATTGTTCTGTCCCATCCTAAAGTGTTTTTGTAAAACCTGAGGCGCGGAGGGAGGGCAGCCCCCGCCCGCTCAAACGAAGTGTATGCACGTTACGTATGGGCGAAGGGGCTGCACATCCCATAGCGCCTGAGACGTGACGGATCTCTGAGCCATCAACGTACCTACGTTGTAAGTGAACTTGTAAAAAAATATGTCAGGCGCTTCATTGTTAGTTTTGTGTTTTTATAATATTGTTAATAATATTATGAAAAGCAAAACGTCTGGCAACATATGCTTTGGCTAAACATTCGGTTGAATTTTAAAACATACTTATGCAAATTTAAAAAAAAACATTTAATTTGAAAATCGTACATTCGAACTTCTGAAAAACGTATTTTCGGTGAAATTAAACATATAGGAAACAAAAGTATGGGAAACGTTTTCGAACCATTAAAATTCGGAAAAAAGAATCGTATTTGGGATAAGTAACCCTTAGAATAGCTCTACCATGCTTGTAGGAGAAAAAAAATGGTAAAAGGAGACTAATCCCAGCGGCTTTAACATGGTTGTAGGACCATCAGGGTATGCCTGGCTAGCGACCACCATTTAAAACGTGCTACTTAATATCAACGGACAACGACCACCACTCAAAGTGTGCCACTTAATATCAACGGACAACGACCACCACTCAAAGTGTGCCACTTAATATCAACGGACAACAACCAACACTCAAAGTTTGCCACTTAATATCAACGGATAAGCGGTGATATGTACCGGGAATATTTTATGAAAAACCACTCCTTTCCTAAGCCCGTCTGTATTCTTTGACCTCATCTTCACTTACCATCCGATGGCTTACATCCCGTTCACACATTGTCCGTTTTACTGGACACGTTTTATCGGACACTTTTTTTTTGATCGATCGGCCCTGTTAGGACAAAACGCTGCAATCTAGAAAACGTCATTTTGAGAAAAACGTATTTATAAGTTTAAATCTTTAACTCGCTACCAAATTTAATCCAATATAGATAACAATTTAGTTTTTTTTTTGGCAGATTTGGCATAACATTTAATTATTTTCATTTTAACATAATTTAATCATCGGATGGCGCATAGAGTTGTATGGGCGACTTCACATATGGCACAGTATTCAGTATACGTATTTACGATACAAAAAAGGTATCCAGTAAAACGGATCATGTGTGAACATGCTGTTAGGTAGGTACTCGTCGTTACAAAGTCTTGAGTAGTAGCACTGTATGCCTGGGGCCGTGCTACACAGCCTTTGCTATTTAAACTACCACAGCATCTACCGGAAAACGTAGCTGCGTTTCGGTTAAAGGGGAGGAACAGTGTACAAAAGGCTTTACCAGCTAAAGCCTTGAGTCGGCAATGCATCATTAATCTAGCCCTCTTTAATAAATGAGATTCAGGGCCAGGTAACTACTTACCATAAAGTAGATCCAGTGTCCGCTTGCTGGCTTTCATATAATGTAGAATAATAATCAACGAATGCCATTAAAAAAACCGACTTCACTAACATTTTTCAATCCTTGCCAAACATTTGGCATCAACGAATAAATTCTCCATTTTCATAAATATTTCGAAAATTATTTGTTTTTCAAAAAGTATTCTTTCGATTTCAATGAAATTTATATGGAATCCCCAAATACCAGCTAATGAAATACACTTCATCATAAACAGGATCAAAATACCTTTGTAATTCCCGACAATCTCGCTATTACATCAAAATACAAGCCAAAATTAATTTTTAATGAAAGACTCCCTCGCATTTTGTCCTGTTTCGCACCCTATATATTATATTACGGAGGGTGGTAAATGAATTAAAGGAGCGATATATCAAAACGGTGTATGCTGAAAATGCAATTTCGCGCAAAGATCGAGTGGTTGTAAGATTGGTGAATAAGTTAGAACAATTTAGAGAAAATGGCAATATTTTCTGAATGGGTGAAAGAAATGAAATAGGGTGAATGTTTGATGGAAATCTTTTCCCTTAATATCAACGAGGCGTTACATTTTCGAGTGGTTTCTTTGGTTAATATGTTAGAAATAATCATGGTTTTTAATTTGAAAAAATATGAGATGTAATTAGGGACTTTGACTTTGAAAAATTCACCTATCTTTTTGAAAGAGACACGCCAATTTTTTTGACGTGAAAACATAAATACTTTCTAGTTTTTGGAAATGTTTATGAATTAGAAAGCTAGGGTACGTTTAAGCAAAGGCGGTGCGACAGGCGATCAGCTATAATGGCGCAGTCATCACGCCATGAACGCGCGATCCATTGCTTTACATCGTATTATGTAAGCGATAGCTGTTCAATCGTTCGTTGATCGCAGAATGCATTTATTGCTACGATACTAGCGCCAAAAACAATTTGGTAGCTAAAAAAAAACTAAAAAATGTGAAACAGATGTTCACTTTTAAAATTTCGCTTAAAAGTACACACGAAAAGTATGAAATTCAAAGGGATTATATGCACTTTTAGTACATCGATTGTACGATAGAGGCAGCACAGTCGTCGAATTGCTATGGCTTTGTTTTTGCTGTAACGTAATACGAATTAGTTCCTTTTTAGCAAATCTTGCGCAATTCATGCCATCGCTTTGCTCTTGCAAGTTACGTGATAAAGCAGCGGGTTTACTATGGAACCATCCGCTGGTTTAGAGTAAAGGCCGGCAATATAACGAAAACACACTAAGACCCGCGCGACGCGCCACCTGTGCTTAAACGTGCCCTTAGTGTTTAATGTTTGACTAGATTGTTATGGATCTAAATAATCAACGAATGCAGAGCATAAAAAACCGACTTCACGTCAAAGTTTTGGCTGAAGTATAAGGTCGTCAAGATAAACGATCTCCGAATTCATACATATATTTGAAATTTTTCATGAAGTACCTACTCAATCAATTGCGATGATACGGGAACAAAGTGAAAGTATTCTTTATCATATGAAACAATAATCATCAAATTCGGTTCACCCAGTCAAATGTTATGAGGTAACAGACATTTAAAAAAACAGACCAATGGACAGTACCTCCTTCTTTTTTTGAAGTCGGTTGAAAAATGTACGACCACAGTTGATGCTCCCATGCTGTACTGGGAGCGAAAGAAAAACATAGAATGTGCCAGCTGCTTCTCTTACCGGGCAAAGTGTAAAAGTCAGTTAAGGGACGGAGGATTTATTGGCGATTTTGCGGGCGACAGGCTGACCCCCTGTCGCTGCTATAGTCTCTCTCCATCATAATAATACCTCCAAATTTGTCAAACGTGACATCAGATGGTTTTTATAGCCTCTGGTGTTCTGCCTACCCCATTAGGGATACAGGCGTGATTTTATGTATGTATGCACAGTTGATAATCTACATTAAAATAATAAAGCTGAAGAATGGGTTTGTTATATAATGCTAATCTCTAAAATCACAAGTTAACTTTGATAGCTTAAATCAGATATGTTATATTGTTTTAAGAAATTCTTAGGGCTTACTAAGTGACCACTGTGCAAATCTGTAAGTTCAGCAAAAAAAAATAGTGTAAAAAGGACAGAAAATAAAAGACAGCTTTTAATATAATGGTAACAGTTTACTTGAGATAAACAATCTGAGATCTTTACGTTTGAGCACTTCAGTCGAAGCTCTTAAATGTAAGTTAATTAGTTTAAGTCTTTCTATCTACCCTAAAGCGGGTAAAGAGTTATTAACACTATACCTGAAACAGAAAAAAAAGGTTATTAAGTTATCTCAAATACCCATAACTTGATTAAATTATGCAACGTGTAACAAAATGGAGAGATAAAACTTAAGAGTTAGCTTCTATACCATACGTAGAATATACAGTAAAAGAATTAACATGATCTGTGCTGGAATAGACTTTCATACAAATTTATTTAATTATTTTACAGTAAAATATTTTGACAACCCTAGTTGTCAGCCTAACAGCTAAAACAAGACTTGTGCGGCATTCAGTGACCTTATGACCTTTCTCGCACCGGATGAACTTTGTAGTATCTGTCTTAGTTACCTACCCATCACATTATTTTTACGACATCTATTATCGAATAGATTTCATCAAAAGCTGTTTACAGGGTTGCCACTTAGATATTTTGATCTAAACTTTGAACTTGTTTTTCGGTTGAACCATAAGGATGACAAATTTATGTTACTGTTACTTATAAACTACATCACCAAACATACAATTCCCCTAAGTATTATCTCTTCATTATGTTACACGTTGTATAGGGTCTTTCAATAAGGACGGGTCGATTTCAAAATGGAATAAAACAGGCTGTGTACGAGCTATTAAGGAAATTATTATTTTATTTGAAAGACCTATTCATGCCATTTTGTTTTGATGACGTTGTTCAACTGCCCGCCGCGTCTTCGAATGGCACAAATCTGAGATGTCAAATCTTCAGCAGACAGACAACAACCAACAGGCAGATCCATTTTAATCATATATTTAAGCCTAAATTGAACGATATGGTTGTGGATGACATGTGTTTCCAGCAAGACGGCACAAAAGAATGGACATTTTGCATGAACAATTTGAATTTAGGGTTATTTCGTGCAGACGTGAGTTGACAGTTTGTTACCAAGGTCGGGCAATTTGATTCTGCTATATGCACATAGCGCCTATTCATCCATCTAGCCATAGGCCGTATACAGAAAGAAAGCTTGATAGCGCTGGTGACTATCAAGCTAAAAAAAAACATTTTTCTTAAATATTTATTTAAAATTAATGGAAAAGTTCGAACAATTCGTAAAGTTTAAAGTGACATTTTTATTCACATATAAATCGGTGACATATTTCTATGTAGGTAGGTATAGATATAATTTTTTACATAAATCAACCCTATGTATTAAAATAATTATATATAATTAAGAAAATTATATATTTATATATTTTTTTAAATGATAGGGACAAAATATAGACAAATATAATTTTTTAAATTACTTCTTTTAACTTGACTTCTAAAATAAAAAAACATATTTAAAAAATCAAAATTTTTGACAGTTGGCTTCATAAGAAATGTATTAGTTCTATTTTTGAAATCCATTCCGGCCCTTGGTTCGAAATGAATTTGTATGAAACATTCCGACCGGCGGGTCGGATGAAGCATTTTCAGACCGATACTTGGATCAAACATAGACTACTTTCCGAGTTAAGAAATGAAAAATATATGAACGCGCGCCGATAAGCACTGAACGTTGCCGACAAGTTCCGACAAGCTTCAACACGCGCTGGTCAGCGCTGGGAAATCATCGTCCGATGAGTCCGACATTTTGCTTGGTCTGCCTCAACCTGCCTCCTTTATGTAGAACGGACCAGCGATGTCAAGCGCCGGTAAGCGCTTATAAGTTTCCAGCTTTCTTTCTGTATACGGCCATACAGTGGGCCTTATTCGACATTACAATCTTTTAACTTAAACGTCAAACTTAAAAACTTCAAAATCAGTTTTTGTTAGCAAGTTTTAAATTTGAAGTATGTATGATGTATGTATTTGACATAGGGACTTAAAATTTGCGAATCTAATGTCAAATCGATCCCAGAAAAGGTCATAGCTTGTGTAATACTACAAATAATATAATCAAATATAGCTACGTCTAATATTGACTAACTTCTATGTATAGTTTTAATAACAAAACATAGAAGTAACGTTATTTAGGCACAATATGGTAAAAAACGACTTTGAAAATTTCAATGTGTTCATCAACTTTAGATGCTGACTGTACTAGACAACGGATACCGGATATACATCCATCCACTTATTTTTTTGTCAATACATACATATCATACATAGCACTAGCAATAATGCAAACAAGTAAACATGTTAATGCACATAAATTTTTGCTTTGTTCGGGCTTCAAACCCACGACAACTGGCGCCTGAGGCAGACAGTGCTACCCCATCGCCACACAAGGCCGTTCCTCTAATAATAACACGCCCAATAAAACATGGTTCCATGCTGGACTCGGGGCAAAAGAAAAACATAGAATGTGCCAGCTGAGCCTCTTTCCGCGCATACTGTAAAAATCAGTTAAAGGACAGAGGTTTTATTGCCGCCTGTCACTGCAATAGTCTTGCTCCATCATTATAATGCCTCTAAATTTGTCAAACGTGACATCAGATGGTTTTATTTCCTCTGGTGTTCTGCCTTCTCCATAATGCATTCAGGCGTGAGCCGTGAAGTTATGTATGTATGTTACGTGTATAAAAAAAAATGCCGGACCACTTACGTAAGCGCGGTTCGCAATATTGGTTCAATATCATAGGCATTTATTACGCTTTAGTACATAACGAAAATAATAACTTCTATTCCTGATTAGTTTTAAAAAAATATAAAACTTGTACTGTATAATACATACATACATACATACATAACGTCACGCCTGTATCGCTTATGGGGTAGGCAGAACACCAGAGGTTACAAGACCAGCTGATGTCACGTTTGACAAGTTTGGAGGTATTATAAAGATGGAGAGAGACAATTGTAGTGACAGGGGGTCAGCCAATTGTCAATTGGGGGTCAGCTTAACTGACTTTTACAGTATGGCCGGGAAGAGAAGCAGCTGGCACATTCTAAGTTTTTCTTTTGCTCCCAGTCCAGCATGGAAGCAGTACTGTATAATGTGTTTGTATTATTCGTATAGGTAAATGAGTATTATATATTACCTCTTGGTGGCACTGTGACCTCTATATGCTGTCTTGATGATACATTTTTAATCGCATAAGGTGAATCTAGTAAATGCTGAAACAATATTACAATATCAGTTTATCATCATCACAACTGCTGCAGGGCTTTGGATGTCGGAATTTTCAGAGCGCCGAAATGGTTTCTGGCAAGCTCTAACTACTACTGCATACAAGTGTAAAGCACCCGGGACCGACTGCTTCACGTGTTCTCCGAAGCACGGAAGTCACCGTGAGAAATGAATGGTCGGCGGTCAACCATCCTTGTACCGACCGCGCCGAGTATTGCTTAACCTGCGATATCGATTGATAAACAAACAAACAAAACAAAAACTTTTTATTATTAAAAGAAAGTGCATAATAATGTTAGGGATTGGAGTCTCCTTTTAAGCATACATAGCCTGTATCAGGGGACTCCGCTCTTCCATAAAAGCATGTTATAAATTAACGTACCTACCTACCATTTATATAAAACAAAAACAAAAGAAAAAAAAATTACATACATACATAACGTCACGCCTGTATCCCTTATGAGGTAGGCAGAGCACCAGAGGTTACAAGACCATCTGATGTCACGTTTGACAAATTTGGAGGTATTATAAAGATGGAGAGAGACTATTGTAGTGACAGGGAGTCAGCCTATCGCCCACAAAAACGCCTTTAAAACCTCTGTCCCTTAACTGACTTTTACAGTATGCCTGGGAAGAGAAGCAGCTGGCACATTCTACGTTTTTCTTTCGCTCCCAGTCCAGCATGGAAGCAAAAAAAAAAATTTTACAATTAAAATATTAAAAGACACATGTAAAAGAAAAATAGAAAGTGTATTATGTGTGAATGTCCGTGTGTAGGAGTGGATGTGGGCGTGTAAGTGTGTGTGAGAGATGTGAGAGAGTGTGTGTGTATAATAGCATAAGTGGATACACATAATATAATCCATCACATTACCTATGTTAAATTATTATATTCAACAGATCTTCTACTTCGTCATAAGTTTTAGATTTTAGCCATATAGTGATAATTTTCTTGCAATGGCCATATAATTTATCATAAATGTCAAGTTTATTGTATAGGAATGCTGATCTAAAGTAAGATTGTCTTTGTGCAAAACTGGTTTTAGTACTAGGTCCTACAGCGACTATATCTTTTCTTCTTATATGTTTTACTAAAGGGTTATAATTAAATTTTTTGTGAGTAGATAATACACAGTGTAAAATATACAACTGTCTCACTGTTAGGAGGTTGCATTCTTGGTATAAAGATACGGTTGAAAATATTTTTCTCTTAAAGTACATTATTTTAAGTAGATGTCTTTGGGCTCTTTCAAGGCCAAGAAAATGCGTCTTAGCTGCACCCCCCCATACCGATATACAATAAATAAGGATAGATTGAACTAGAGATATATACAGGGTGTAAAAAGACCGCGACCTTTAACTTTAGGGTATGATTATACTACGTATACTGATTACGGAAAAGTAGTTTTTTTTCAAATCTGAGACCTTTTTTTTGGACATTTTTTAATTATTTTTTTTACATTTTTCATGCTTGGACACGTAAATGTATATACATTATTAAAAAGGTTATTAGAATTATTTAAATTACAATATGCCTGGGACTGTACGTTTAAATTTACATTTCTCGGTACAACATGCCTTAGTGACTTAAAAATAAATGATAGCTTTCTGACTCTGTTTATGACGTGCTCAAGATGTGAAAACCACGATAGTCTTTGATCCACCATGACACCTAGGTATTTTATTTCAGCAACTCTTTTGATCTCTGGACAATCACAGTTCGGAGCAGCTTGATTACAGGAGTGTATTTTAATACTATAATCTACATTGGGTTGACTACGAGAGTCAATACCAAAACAGACATAGTTCGTATTAGCAGTATTGAGAGTAAGTAAATTGACTCTTAGCCAGTCAGCGACACGTATCAAACCCCTCTCAGCACTAACTTTGGTGTCATTCCACGTGGGCCCAGTAAAGACAATCGCTGTGTCATCAGCATAAGTGAAAATTTTTGCGCTATTGATGGTCATGTTACATAGGTCATTGATATAGGTTAAAAATAAAGTAGGGCCAAGGACACTACCTTGGGGTACACCGTATGTAACCTCCTCACAATCACTAATATGGTTTTCAATTTTTACCCTTTGTTTTCTGTTGCTGAGATAATCTTTAAATAAATCTAGAGCTATACCTCTAATTCCAAGCCGCTCCAGTTTGTGTAGGAGAATCGGGATAGACACAGAGTCGAAAGCACTTTTCAGGTCGAGAAATACCGAGATACATTTGACGCCCTCATCCAAAGACTGTGCTACGAGATTACTAAATTCGGCCACTGCATCCTCAGTTGATTTGCCCCGCCTAAAACCAAACTGAGTAGAGGAGAGAATATTAAACTTTTCCAAATAGTTAACTAGTCTATAGTTAAGTAGCTTTTCTACTACTTTTGAGATAGCGGATAGAACGGAAATGGGTCTATAATTACTGATATCACTTCTGTCACCCTTCTTGTGGACCGGTGTGATGACGGATTGTTTAAGCTGGATTGGAAAGACACCTTGTGCGAAACAAAGGTTAATGAGGTGAGTTAAAATTGGTACAACTTCTTCTTTAGCAAGTTTAAGAAAAGCTATAGGGATTTTGTCCCATCCCGCTGCACTGCCTGATTTCAGGCTCATTAAGACACTGTTTACTTCATCACAATCTGTTGGTAATATAACTAAGCTGTTTGGTTGAGATGGAATATTATTTAGCATAAGATCTTATTCTGTGTCCGAGCTATCCTGAATGCACATAGCCAATGTCTTTCCGATATTTGCAAAATAATTATTCACGTGATTTACAGAATCTAAATTTGATGGTTTAAAATGTAGCAATTCAGAACTCTGACTATTTATTTTATTAGTATAGGTGATGTTTTTAATAGATTTCCATAGCATTTTTTATTGTTAATTGATTTTATTAGTACCTCTTTTTCATAATTTCGTTTTTTGATCAGGTTATTACAATAATTTCTATATCTATGATAAACTATTCTAGTCATATTATTTTCAGGGTCCTTTTTATAATTTATTTGTAATTTATTTCGGGTTTGTATACATCTTAATATTCCCGGTGTGATCCAAGGCTTAATAGTTCTTTTAAATCTTGGTATTTTAACAAGGGTAGAATTTTGTTCAAGGCTTTTAGATATTTTATCAATTAATTTATCTATTACATAGTCAGGGCATTCAAATTTAAGTAGTTCTTCTAAGTTACTGTTTTTCAGACATGTAAGAGCCCCATCAAAATCAGTTTTAATCATATTTGTAGACCTTGGAGGGCGGTGCTTTATCTTGGACAACGAAAGGAAAACTGTTTTGTGATCTGTGATACTAGTCAGAAGAACAGAAATAGCTGCCGAATATTTTGTTTTGTTCAGTTTAAGCATCACATGATCCAGACAGTTTTTGTCTTTAGTTTCAAGTGTATGTCCAGCAAGTATCCCGTGACCCGATAGCATATTTAAGTATGAAATCCTGTTAGTGCGTTCAAATGCAGGTTCATTATCTTTAAGTTTAATATTAATGTTTAGGTCTCCCATAATAATTATGCTTTCTCTAGAGTTCAAAGAGGACAGATGTGTGTTCAACGAGCTTATAAATGGTTCAGTATTTCGATTTGACGGAGACCTATATATAGCCAAAACAACAGTGTCTAGCGTTTCAAGTTGCAGACATGATGCGTGAAACAGTTTTATTTCCGTTACCTTATGTTTCAGGGAGTTTTTAATGTAGATAACAACTCCATCATTTTGGTTTAGATGTTGGGTAGTGCAATAGTAAGTATAGTCATTTATTTGCGGTAAGGGTCTATTATTTTTTAACATACATTCCGTTAATATTAATATGTCGGTTTCGAAAGTAAAACTAGCTAAATTAATAATAAAATCGTCGAAATTGTGGTAAATACTTCTTATATTTTGAGTTAAAAAGGTAAGATCAGATTTATTTAATTGTATTTTTGAGGTGAGATCTGTAGGACTGCAAATACAAGAGTAAGCTATATCCATATTATCAAGGTCATTAATAGTTTCCAACCTGTCATCCATAATATAAGAAAAATTTGAAAAAGCTAGTCAATGTAAAGAATCGTCGATATATGAGTTTTATAAAAATGAAGTATAATTTAAATGTGAGGAAAGGTTGTTTGTTTATAATCCACATATTTGATGTATGTTTATACTGGTATATAAATAATTTTGGTGTGTATTTCAGTAAATTGTGTAGTGTAAATGTGTATGTAAATGTTTGATATCTATGTGATTTGTTTTGCTTGTGTAAGAGTGAAATAAAACTAATTAACAAAAGTAATAAAAAATAACACAATATGTAACTTATTATACGGTTATTTAGAGCTTGGTATTTACGTAGTGATAATAGTCATTTATCTTGAAAAAGATGCTGCACTTGATCTTCAGTCTTGATATTAATTATTGGCGAGTTTTCAGTTTTCCTAACGTATACCTTTCCGTAAGCTGTCCAGCAGAATTAGTAGCCTTTTGATCGAGCCAGGTCACGCGCCAAGAAGTAGAGCCGCGATCCTTTGGAAGTCAGATGTTCAGCTAGAAAGATTGGTGTATCTTCTTGAGTTTTAAAGCCGAGATGTTTAGCAGATAGTTTATTTTGGTTTTTAATGTTAAAATTCTTGGCCATCTTTAATAATTCGGTCTTTAGTATTGCTGAATTTGTCTCGACTACAATCGGCGTGTTCTTTTTTTCCGGATATTTGCCCCGAACTCTGTACACGTCGATGATGTTAGATTTGTTTATTTCGCAATTAACTGCTTTTGATAGGCAAGTAACCATGTTAATGAGGTTCTCTTTGGTTTCAGTATTCAATTTAGGAACATTTTTTATTTCAAAGTTAGACTTTCGGGATCCTGATTGGGCATCTTCAAGTTTATTCTCTAAAATATTAATATAATCTCTATTTCTTTTTGACTCAAACTCTAACTCATCTACTCTAGCTATTAGTGCATTATTTTGGTCTGTTAAAAATTCAATCGAATTTTGAATTTGTACATTAGTCTCTTTAATCTCCTGCAAGTTGTTACTGATCGTATCAAGCTGATGTTTTTGTGACATAAAAAGTTGTCTCATTTCCAATTTGAATTCATCAAACTTGTCACCAGACTCCTGACAGCGCTTAGAAGCTTTGTGCGTGCGATCAGAAACAAAGTCGGGCGACTGAGATTGTTCCTTCGTAGTTTCCACAGACATATTAAACTCATCCGTATTATCGTATTTATTCAAGGTTTGATTCATAGTTACCAGGAACTAAGAAGATTGAGGAGGTGTACTGTGTCTAGAATAAGATACTTAGCTATAGATCGAACAAAGATGACTGTCTCAAGATGGCCTCTAATATCTTATTAGTGATTGGGCATTGATATGCACAAGAACCACGTCATATCAGTTTATACAATGTTAAAAGTACTTTTAGTAGCCGTTTTCATTTTATGTTTGACTCAGAATAACCCTACCTCCCCTAGTCTTGTAAGGTAACTAATCCTTGCAACCCCCGCTTCGTTGTAGGACCCCTCATACAGGGTTGGTTTTTGGTTACCAGCCAAATTTAAATGTTAGTTTCTTTGATACAATATAAACGTACCTGCATATTTATTTTGCGTCGCCTAGTACAAAAAAGTAGAAATATGGAACCACAAACGTTTTTGAAAATAGTCGCTGTTGATGAACATAGCTACTACGACGCGGTATTTTAATGTTATGGAAAGTGCGCATGAAGACTTTGGTGGTACACGTCCATCCACGAGAAACCTATTCATTCGACACTTAAAAGTTCCAGGACTGTAGTGGTCAGGAAAAACAGACGCAGGCAGATTGTTCCACACCTTGCCAATCCGTACCAAAAAGGAACTATCGAAGCGTTTTGTTCGACTTCTTGGTAAATGCACTATATAGGGATGGAAGTTCTGTCTGCGTCTGGTAGTCCGGTGGTAAAAAGGGGTGGGTTCAATTTGGTCAAAAAGAGCACTTGCACACTCACCAAAATGTAGCCGATAAAATACTGTCAAACAAGCAACCTTACGACGATGCTCCAGCGTCTGCAATTTTTTATTTGTAAGATTGTTGTTATTTATGAGTTTACGGGCTCTTCGGTCAACAGAGTCTAGCGCTTCGAGCTGGTATTTGGCAGAACCATCCCAAAGGTGACTACAGTACTCCATGCACGACCTCACTTGGGCTGTGTATAAGTTGAGCAGCCGTTCAGGGCAGAAGTACCGCCGGATCTTCGAGATGATACCCAACTTTTTGGAAGCCGTTTTTGCCATAGACTCAATTTGTTGACCGAAGTTTAATTTGGACGTTATAGTGACGTTCAAAAGCCCTAGTTGGTCGGTGATGGGAACAGATACATTCTGGAAAGTGGGCGTAAAAGTAAAGGTGCTCTTTTTTGCGGAGAATAGACATGCTTGTGTTTTTTATGTACATATTGTACATTACATACATATTGTGTTTCTTTATTTTTTTTGTGTTGTAGCGCGTAGTCGACTTTATTTAAATGGTAATTTAGAGTGACCATGCTTAGCTTAACATGTTAGCGGATATAATAATTTCCTTGTAAAAAAAATAAATACTTTTTTTTTGCAAAAATCGTTTCTATAAATTATACTTATTGTGTAAAAAAAATTTGGCCGATGACCACAAATCAACCCTGTATAAAGACTGCCGCCGCCAAATATCACCGCTGCGGCAGTGATATGTTCCGGCGATATATGAAAAGCCAATTTTTTTTTTTTATTAAGTGTGGATGGGACGTTTGTCTTCCATGACACCTGATGTTAAGTGAATGTTAATTTCATCATAAGATCATGTGCTGTCATATGCCACCTTCAACTTTACCATCAGGTGAGGTTGAAGTCAATCGCGGGTTTATTCGCCGCTTTAATAACGTTCTTAGTTGTGTTCTGACGGCCGGTCTCAATAACTTAACAAAAGGTAAAAGTAAAGTATAAATTCCTATAGTATCTTGTGTCAAATCTGTCATGTAATAGATAATAATATTTTAATAGCAAATTAAGACTGATGAGTGGACCATAATCAGGAAAAAAAAAATTAAATATTTTTCATAAATTAAAATTTCAAAATTCTTCTAAGTGATCAAAATTTAAGTTTGATCTGTAGTTAATGACTACACAAAATTTAATAAAAACGTTTTCATCTAATTGTGTCAGTCATAAAATGTAGATTAATCTTAAATTTTATTTATTTATTTAATCATTTATGTACACACAGTTTACAATATACAATGATACTTAAAGACTAATATATGTACAAAGGTACAGCTACTGTAAGTTAAGTTTTTTACTCACAGAGAATTTTAAAATCTTAATTTATGAAAAATATTGAAAAAAATATATATTTTTAGTCGAAATCAGGCCCACTCATCATTCCTAATATGCTATTAAAATAAAATTGGCTATTATATGCGGGCCCTGTATATGGGCGTTTCTTTTTAACTCAAGAGTGTAATCGTACGTAAAAGGGACAACAGTAGTTTTATCATTGCCTTAAATAACAACAATGCGGCCAGTCGCCATGTTACGACACTGTCAACAACGAGTACGTCAGTTGTCATAACGACTTGCTTTTTGCAAATTTTGAAGAAAATTTAAGTGTTTTTATGTGAAATCGTTGTTGTTTATAGTGCAAAACTTTGCATAATACTGCCATTGCCATCGTTAGATGCAGTGTGTTAGGCTGCCCCAAGAAAAACTATGAGCACTACGGCAAGCCGCCATCTTTGTTTCTGACTAAACAGACACGTTTTTTCGTAGTTATGTCATGTCCTCTTGTTTCCTATTGTCGATGCAAATAATTCAATGCAGTAGAGTAAAAAAAATGATACCAGTTATAATCTTCGTAGTGTAAGGTACTGAATGAGAATGATTGAAAATGAATGGTTCTTTTCATTCGTTTAGAAAAAAATTTTAAACAATTAATGTACCTACACAAATATATATAAGTATTTACATGTAGTTGAGGTGTGTTCTTTATCTTTACAGTAACTTCAACGAAAATAAATAATTACTAAACATACCTTGTGCTTTAAAACAGTCACAGTAGAATTGAAATCAGTTTGTTGTGTTTTTTTTTTGTTCAAAGACAACGAAAAAGTAAGTGCCGTACTCACTTTAGAAATGAGTCAAATATTTTGTGGGTCAAAATATTTTTTTTCCCCATATCGTTAAGGTATTATATTAAAAAAAACATTCATTCACTCAAACCGCAACACTATTTTTTTTCTTCCCTATAGTGGGCACACTGGAACTGTAATTTTACTGCATTGAATTATTTGCCAGGGTATAGGAAATTGCAACTTTGCTGTTTGAGAAAAAAAAACATACAGACGAATTGAGACCCTCCACCTTTTTTGGAAGTCGGTTGAAAAAAACGAATCATTAGTCCTATAATCTATAGGTGATGATTACTACTGTATCGAATGCCGCGAAAAACAAAAAAAAAACTAATAGAGAGGTATATTATGACTCTGATAAAACTCAAAAACTTAAAACTTACATATAACGTGTAGTTGTCAGTCGAGTGTGCCCCAAACTTCCACGGTTTGAAACTGACAGTGACAGGTGTGACACGTGACAGAGCTGTCAGAGCGAATGAGTAGGAATGGAACCGTTCCCCTTTGTATGGTAGATGTGGCTTTACCCATAATGTTACGCTATTGTCTAACTGAAATGAAAAAAATACAATAATATATTTTTTTATTTATTTGTCATGTTGATCAGGGCACTTGGAAAATATAAATATACAGGGTGTATGGTACAGGGTCTGACAAATTAAGTGAGCGTGCTCGGGAACCAATTTGAAGAAAAAAAAAACCATTAAAAAAAAAAAATTAGTTGGCCAAAAAAACTCGGACCCTCTATTTTCTTAAGAGCATTTTGTAAATTTTTAGGTTTTCACCAAAATTGTAGCAAACTGTAACAAAAAGGCATTGATATTGCAGTTTACCTCAAAAAAATATATTGACCTATGTTAATATATTTCTTAATTTTATTATACGTTACCTATACGCTGGCAAATAATTCAATGCAGTAAACTGACAGTTCGAAATGTTAAATACAAAAATAATGATACCAGTTAAAAACTTTGTAGTGTAAGTACTGAGTGAGAATGATTGAAAACGAACGAGTTTTTGTAATTCGTTTTGCATAAAATTTTAAAGAAATTTATAAAGTAGCTTCAATGAAAATAATTAATAACCAAACATACCTAGTGCTTTAAAACGGTTAAAGTAGAAGTAAAATGAGCTTGAAAACTTTTTTATTTTTAAACTCGTTTCATCGTAAAAAAAAAATCTAGATTAGTTTCCCTTTGCGAACAGCACCATAAAAAAAGAAATATCTTGTCAGCCAAAATATTTTTTTTCCATACATTACGATATTATTATTTAAAAAATAATTACATTCACCTAAACCACGCGACTATTTTTATTTTCCCTAAAGTGGGCACACTGGAACTGTCAATTTACTGCATTGAATTATTTGCCATAGTATCCATAAAACAAGTTTTTAAAGAAACCTCTACGCTAGATTATCTAAATATCCTTATATTTATTTCAATACAAATCTTTGCTGTCAACCACTTACCTCAAAAGATGAAGCCATTTGCCCTAAAGGGTCTTGCGCTATGGCCATAAGGTCCATGTTGAGTATTAGTTCTTTCTCAGCTGGCCTGATTTGTCTCATATCACAGCTCAGAAGCAACGGAACTGAAAGCATGACGTATAGTACGAATTGCAACTTGAGATCTTCGTCCGGTAGCTTTTGAGTACCGATAAGTAACTGAAAGAGAAATATTACGATATAGAAACACATTTGAGGAGAGGCTCTTGTGCTTAATGAAGTCGAATTCAAAAAAAAAAAAATTTCGTAGGTATGTGCTGTCTGCAACAGAATTATGTATACCACCCAGTCTCCCGCACACATACAACGCGGATGCATATTGTATGAGCCACCATATGACGACCGGCTGGTGTAGCGGTAACATACATTGCCTTCTATGCCGGAGGTCCTGGGTTCGAATCCCGGCGGCGGCGGATATTTGTGTGATGAACACAGATATTAGTCGTCAAGTCATGGATGTTTATATGTTTATTTAAGTTTATTCTAATAAAAAATATGTATTTATTCAATATGTATGTTTATATATTTCTTAAGTATATCAGTTATCTAGTATCCAAAACACAAGTTCTTTAAGAAACTTAATTTGGGCTAGATAATGTTGTGTGAGTGTCAGAAATATTTATTTATTTATTTAATTCATTTTGGCAAACCATCTAAATGCTAGTAGGTCGATATTCGCTTGAAGATAGCTTATCACTTGTTATCACTTCATTCGACACTGATATTTACTGAGTACAGAATTCGTACAATAGGTATCTAAAATGTCCTAAGTGAATTATACGCGATAGACCTTACAAGTTTGACAGTTTCAAACGCATAATCAGTCATGATTCTGTTGGTTAGATAGTACATACATACATACATTTGAAATAAATCACATTATTTACAAATTGAACTGAATCTACCACCACTTCGGAAAGTCGATCTGTTGAGAAGAGTGATAAGAAATTGAACAGCAATCATTTAAAAAATATACAAAAACAATTTACAGCCAATGATTTTATCTATCATGTTTTCAAATAGAATAATGGTTATCATTCAAAATAGCAAGTTTATGAACGTTCGGCGCGGACAGTACAAGGATGGGTGACCGCCGATTACAGATTAACATCCTTACAACTCTTAGTAACTCTCGCCCACTGCAAGGCTATGAGTCTCTCCCCTGGGTGACGAGGAGGTTTAGACCGTAATCCACCAAGCTGGCCCAGTGCTGGGTGGTGGATGTCAGAATTTCCAGGCCACCGAAATAGCTTCTAGCAATCTTCAACGACTACTGTATACAAGTATCGGGACCGACTGCTTTACGTGCCCTCTGAAGCACAGAACTCTTAATAAGAAAAAAATGTTCGGCGGTCTCCAATCCTCAGAGAGGCTCATGCCCTGCAAAAAGTAATGAAGTACTCAATAGATTTCGATGCAATTTATATGGGTCCAACTGTATCCTCTATCATAAGAAACAAGAATCATCAAAATCGGTTCACCCAGTCAAAAGTTATGAAGTAACAAACATAAAGACGAATTGGGAACCGCCTCCTTTTTTTTGAAAAACAAAAACAGAAATCATACAGTCTCAGTGGGAACCTCCTTGATTTAAAAGTCGCTTGTAAAACTGGTTTTGAACTATGAATACTATTAAAAATAAATTAAAAATAGAGAGCTTTGAAGAGCATGTGTGGAGTGAAATTGAGTGATAGGGCGCGCAACAGTGATATAAGAAAGAGATGCAGATTGAAAGAAGATGTAGTGACTAAGATTGAAAAGGTAGGCTACGGTGGATTGGACATTTGGAAAGGATGAGTGAAAGTAGATTTACAAAAGAGTTGTACAGAGCAAGAATGGATGGTTTTGTCGGTAGGGGCCGCCCTAGGCGAACGTATAACGTATTGGCGACATTATTAAAAAAGGCCTAGTGAAAAACACCCAAAACCGGAGGTCATGTATGTATGAAAAGATTATTGAACGTGGAAGAAGCGAAAGAAATTGATTGAGAAATTGGTGTTCCCTTATCTCTGCCTACCTCAAAGGGAGACAGGCGTGAGGTTATGCATGTATGATCTCATTACGTGAGCTCTGAGATTGATAACGTAAAGACGCCTACCATATCCGGATCGTTCCAATGCCCCGGTCCATGAAACTTGCGGTACAACTGATTATTCGCTCTGTAGTTTTCAATCGTATAGAATAAATTGCCATACACCGGCTTAATATCATGGTAATTTCTCCATAGGTTACAATGCTTGCTTATTGTATCATAATCTGGCTGAAAATAATTATAGTATCATTGAGTTATTATTTCTGCGTATATTTTCTATGCCAAATGCAACTCATTTTGCAAAGGAGACAGAACCCGTCTCATACATTTTTGGGCCACAGTTTTAACATGTTTACATCATGTTAAAACTGGTTTAACATCATGCTTTTTTTACTATAAAATACAGGGTGTCCCGCCAATCCTATATAATACCTTCACGGAGGTATTTTAGTACCCATAAGGATTACAGAAAATATTGAAATTTATTTTTCAATTTTTATATGAAAGAAAATGTCAAGAATTGAAAAATAAATTTAGATTTTTTCTTTTTTCTTTTTTTCTGTAAACTTTATGGATACTAGTATACGTCCGTGAAGTTTCATATTCATTATTAATATTTATTTTTCGAAAGCTATGACGTGATTTTTGTGACAAGCGCTTGTTACAGACGAATTTGTACAAGTAGTTAAGGACAACAGGCTCTAAACTGGGCTATATATAACCGAATCTATTTGAAATTTCCTCTCTATACGTGTAATAACTCAATGGATATGAAAATAATAATAACACTATTGCCTTGACAAGTATAATACACAAGAAAATATATGATTTTCAACTGGATTTGTTGGTATTGAATGTGTTTTGACGGTGATTAAACTCATCTCAATCTCACCTGATGTTAAGTGAAGATGAGGTCAAAAATGACAGAAAGGGTTTAGGAAAGAAACTGGCCCTTTATAAAATATTGCCGGAACACATCACCTGTTGACCGGGGCCAGTTATACGAACCCTGAGGAGGCCTACCAAAAGCGGGGGTCACTCGGACTCGTCGCGTTTAACGACGCTTATGCAGGTGCAGTAGGGTTATTTTATGCTGACCTTACGCGGCTAAATTTCTCTATTCAGTTAGGCGCAGCGCAGACACAGACTATCCATGACGCACTTTTTAGTCTGTGAAAATAGAACCTATGCAATTATATGCAGTAACGCACACGACGCGCAAAAAGTCCGGCGCACAATAATTTGACAAACGTTTTACAAACTAAATAATTAGCACTAGTAGGTATCCGGCTCCTTTCGGGTGCAAATTGACATCAAGTTACAAAATTTGAGAATAAAAAGAAAAATATTTAACCACCGATTTTTACTAAAAACTAAAATCTTTTTGAGCGATCGAGTCTGCGGTCCGGCGCCTCGATCGCACAAAAAGTGTGCCGTCTGCGCTGCACCTTAGGTTTCATCACAAAAATGAGTATGTAAAATAATAAATATGCGTGTACGAGTAAATGTGTAATTATTATTTTTATTATACCTTATTATCAAGGGAAAGTTGTTAAAATTAATAAGAGCAATTTTTTAAAGTTTATTTTTAATTTGGGACTAACTAAAAACCAGCGCTGGTATTACTACAACATGCCAGCAACATGCTAAGTCTGTTTTCTTTACCTTATTGCACCTATTTAATATGTATAAATGTAAAAAATATATATATCCACGTTATGCCTTTGCGGGATTTATAGTTTCTTTCTTTCTAAAATTTTCCGGCAATCCATCGGTAGGTACACAATTAAAAAAAAATAAGAAAATGTACAGATCTATTTAAGTTAAGATAAAAAGTAGTTCAAGTTACCGCTCCTTTGTGTACGTAGACTACGTAATACGGCCAACTGCACGAGTAGACCATAGGCCGGCCAGTTTTGTTCAATGCTTTACCCAAATCTATATACGCTGAAAATAAAACACTTATTTTAATTTATTTATTCTTTCTTACAAAATTTAATGTAACTACCTATGTTAGAAAAAAACATACATATTTAATAATCAACGAATGCAGAGCATTAAAACAACCGACTTCACGTCAACACTTTGGCTGAGTTGAGAATGTCATCAACGTAACCATTCTCCGAAATCAAACATATTTTTTCAAAAGTTTGAAATTTTCAATGAAATACCCAACCGATTTCGATGAAATTTAAATGGGACCAACTATGAAGTATCCTTTATCATATGAAACAATAATTTTCAAAATCAATTCATAATTGTCCGAAATATCGTGTACACACAAAAAAAACACACACGAATTGAGAACCTCCTCTTTTTTTGGAAGTCAGTTGAAAATGCCCTAGTTAAAAGTACCCATAACCGGTGGTCATGTATGAAAAGAACGCGTAGGACGCGAAAGAGGTCCTAAGTATGTTTGGAACATTGGATCGAGGCCATTAGGGTTCCCTAGTCTCTGGCTAAATAAAAATCTATTTAAGTATGTCCGTGGTCCCGAAACATTTGTTAAGTGCCACTTTGATTTCATTATTATGAGCAGCAGGCGTAGCACGGGTTTCATAAGAGATAAGTCACACGACAAGACATAATTTTGTCACAGTCCGGTAATTTGTCTTATATGACAGCACGGGCACACGACGTGACAAAAATGCTTGCCGCGACATATCTTTGTCTTGACGTTTATACAAAGAACGAGTTTAACAACTTTAAACCTCCAAATGTAATTTTTTAGTTTGTGAATTTTTTGTTTTAATATTATTTTTAAGTTTTGTGTCAAGTGCCAAAAAGCAATAAGTACTTTTGCCGTTGAAGTCTTAAAAGAATCTGATTATAATAATTGATAGGCATAATTATTATTCATCATCATCATCATCACAACTCTTTGTAATGAGCCCACTGCAGGGCATGAGTCTGTCCGCTGGGTGACGAGGAGGTTATAGGCCATAATCCACCAAGCTGGCCCAGTGCTGGGTGGTGGATGCCAGAATTTTCTTTTTTTTTTTTTTTTTATAATTGACTAAACCCGCGTTTGACCTCAATCTCACCTGATGGTAAGTGACGATGAGGTCGAAGATGAAAGCACACGGGTTTAGGAAGGAACTGGCTCTTTATACAATATTGCCGGAACACATTACCGCCGGAGCGGTAACATTTGGCGGCAGACTTTATATAAAGGGTGGTCGCTAGCCAGGCGGACCCAGAAGGGATCCTACCACCAAGCTAAAAGCTTTCAGGGCGCCGAAATGGCTTCTGACAAACCCTAACGACTACTGTATACAAGTATACCGGGACCGACTGCTTAACGTGCCTTCCGAAGCACGGAAGTCGTCGAGAGAAATGAATGGTCGGCGGTCACCCATCCAAGTACCGACCGCGCCGAACGTTGCTTAACATGTGATATCGTATGATACACACATTAACCATGGCGCCACGACGACTTCATAATTATAATTATGAAAAAATAATCTCACAACCTCCGAACCGCAGTGATAAAAAATGTTTGGCGATGTGTCAAATTGTGACAAAAATAAACAAAACGATGCCGCCATGCTATTAAATAAGAGATAGAACTTGAAAGAAGTCTTAAACATCTGTCAAGATGTGTTTGTCACGCATTCTAGATAAATTAAACTTGCCCCGTGCTGCTGTATAAGACTAAGCAATTATGTCGCTCAAATTGTGATATAATCTGTGACATAAGTCTTGTCTTGACAAGCCGTGCTACGCCTGCAGGGATGCCTCCGTTACAAAATAATTAAATCTAAACATAATCATTAAATGAAACGTGCTGTTAATTTTAAGAGCGCTAGGTTGTATTGGACCGACGCTTATTCGCAAAGATTAAAGAATAGAAAAGAAAGATAAATTATTATAGATAATATAATAAGATAGATATTAATTTTTACGCATGTTGTTTCGAATTAAGTACGTTTACAAACAAAATGGATCCTAAAAAGTTACATAGACGATATGTACTTAGTAAAAAGACTGCCCTAGAGTGGTACGTAAACAAAGCGCATTTTTGGTCATTGCAATCTTTAGGCAGAATTGTAAAAGTAAACAATTAAACCGAAATATTTCAGTGAGTCGGTCCGATGTTTAGAATACAAGCTATCGAAAGTATGTTGGTATAGTCAACACATTGACAAAAATCGATATCAACAGTAAAGATAATACCTATATGAATAGGTAACTGTAATAATTTGTTTGTTTTCGGAAAAAAGACATTTATTTTAAGGCTTAAATTAAAACTCATCCGAGGATGCCACACTATATAGGGTTGCCACATAATAGTCAATAATAATTAAATAGCAGATTAAGAATGTTGGGTGGGTCAGAATTTCCATTTTTTTTTTACATACATTGACACATAACGACACGCCTGTATCCCTTATGGGGTACGCAGAATACCAAAGGCTATCAAACCATCTGATGTCACGTTTGACGAATTTGGAGGTATTATAATGATGGATAGGGACTATTACAGTGATAGGGGGTCAGCCTATCGCCCGTAAAAACGCTAAAGTAACCTCTGTCCCTTAACTGACTTTTACAGTATGCCCGGGAAGAGAAGCAGCTGGAACATTCTATGTTTTTCTTTCGCTCCCAGTCCAGCATGGAAGAAACATTATTTATTATTCATAAATTAAAATTTATGAATTCTTTCTTCTAAGTGATCAATTTTTTTGTTTAATCTGTAGCTTATGACTACACATCAAGTAATAAATACGTTTCCATCTTATTCTATATTATGTAGACGTAAAATGAAGATTAAACTTAAATTTTACTCTCTGAGAAGAATTTTGAAATTCTAATTTATGAAAAATATATTAAGTAATTTTTTTTTTCCAAATTCACACTCTGTCATCATTCTTAATCTGCTATTAATATATAATTGACTGTTTTAGGCGGACCCTGTACAAGTTATTCGGTGGCAAATCTTCCGCAAATGAAAACATTTTCAGATGAATCGGCACCTAGCAAATATGTATTGAAGTGGTGTTTTCGTCTGTAATGAAAGTATAACTTTTTATTTACCTACATATAACGCAACATGTCACGTTTATAATATTACCTAGTAGAATTTACGAGTCATGTTATTGCAAAAAAACGAGTTTGATACCAAAGTCGTTTATACCACATACTAGCATAAACTCACGCCTGTCTCCCCTTGTGGTAGGCAGAAACAAGAGAACACCAATTGCTACGATCCAGACATACCTCTTTCGCTTCCTCCACGATCTTTTCATACATACCGCCGGTTACGGGTACTTTTAACTAGGCCCTTTTTAAGAACGTCGCCAATTTGATCGGCATTCGTTCACCTAGGGCGGCCCCTTCTGATAGCACCATCTATTCTTGCTCTGTACAACTCTTTCGTAAATCTACTTTCACTCATCCTTTCCAAATGTCCAATCCACCGTAGCATACCCTTTTCAATCTTAGTCACTACATCTTCTTTCAATCCGCATCTCTTCCTTATTTCTTATTCACTGTTGCGCACACAATCACTCAATTTCACTCCACACATACTCCTCAAAGCTCTCGACTGTTTTTAAACTATGTCAGTCATAACTATTTGACTATTTACAAGCATGATTTATTTTAGCTCTCGTTAGTTGGGTAGAATAGACAATCCTGCCCAGGGTTTTACAAAAGGGTCGTCAGGTTTGTTCACCACCGTGCTCAGGTTAATAATGATCGACTTAATGCTTTAATTTCATTACAATCACACTAAAAAATCAGTACAAAGCGAGTCTTTAATGCTTTAGATCTTTAATTCTCTTTTGATGTAAAATGAAAGAAACATAAAAAAGTGATTTGGACTTCTATTTTAACTGTTTGATATGAGTTTTTTTTGTCTACTATTTCTATAGGTAATAGTTGAAAGAACAGCAGATTATGCACCTCGCCTTAAGTAATTTATATTGCCCTCGTGCCTGTTAGATTAGTCAGGCACTCGGTGCAATAATAAATGAATTTGTGCACAATGCAATAATCTACTATTAAAATCCCAGAATGGTGAAGTTTACGTGTTTATTGGCGTCATAGAGATCCTGGGTTCCAATCTTAGTAGGTCCTATTTGGATAAAGAAGTAAGCGAGTTAGATATCAGCTCTTGACTACTACGAATTAGCAGTTTTACGTCGCTTTACCCAGTCCCTGTTCCTGTGATGATTTCTTGATAAAGTTATTTCTAAATAATGAAGCATTCTAATGGCGAAAGATTTTTCAAAATCGATCCAGTATTTTCTGAGCAAATTCAATACAAACATACGAAAATTCAAAAAAGAATTTCAGGTTTACAAATACCATGAACTATGTATTGGTCTGCAGTTACTTCCAAATTTTTATACTTTTTAGCTGTGAAATACATAATACCTACTATAGGAAACAAAAAAAAAAACGGTATGAACTATGCGATTGTGTGTGAAAAAAAAAACGAAAATAAGGTTTTACACGAACCTGTCTCTAGAAACTCTTTCGTAACATAGCACCCATCCACTTTAAGGTAGTCAACATCCCATGAAGCGAACTGTCTGGCATCCCTCTCAAAATAACTATAAGAACCCGGGAACCCTTCGCATGTGATCGCGCCGATATTAGTGTACATGCCAAACTTCAGCCCTTTACTGTGGATCTGTGGAAAAATTATTACAGCGTCAATTACAGCCTTCAAAGGGTCAAGCGCGGTCAGCATCACAACTCTTTGTAATGAGCTCTCACTGCAGGGCTATTAGTCGCTCCCCTGGGTGACGAGGAGGTTTAGGCTGTAAGTCACCAAGCTGGCCCAGTTCTGGATGGTGCGTTTCAGAATATTAAGGGCGCCGAAATAATGTAGCGACAACTAGCGACGCGCCATAGAACCACGACGACACGACGAAGCTTCCTACATCGCGCTTACAAAGTTTATGTAGCAGCTAACATACATACGACATCCTGACATCAACCGTCGGGCCGTGGACCACCCTGTTCCCAAAGTGGTGACCCCTAGCTGAACTACCTTCGCAGCCTTCGAAGAAAAGGGATGGCAGGCCGCGGCCCACGGCCCGACGGTTGATGTCGGGATGTTGTATATATATTCGCTGCTATTTAATTAGTTGATAGCGCGTTGTAGGATCCGTTGTGTCGTCATCGTCGTTGTTACTATGAAGCGACAATAGCTTCTCACAAATATAAACGATTACTGGTATACAAGTACTGCTGTATACCGACTGCTTAACGTGCCCGCCGTAGCACGGAAGTCGCCGTGAGAAATGAATGGCCGGCGGTCAATACCTGCAATATCGATTGATATCAACACAGGAGCCATTTTTGGGGGGTCACTTGGTGGTAGGATCCCTTCTGGGTCCGCCTGGCTAGCGACCACCCTTTATATAAAGTCTGCCGCCAAATGTTACCGCTCCGGCGGTAATGTGTTCCGGCAATATTGTATAAAGAGCCAGTTCCTTCCTAAACCCGTGTGCTTTCATCTTCGACCTCATCTTCACTTACCATCAGGTGAGATTGAGGTCAAACGCGGGTTTAGTCACTTATAAAAAAAAAAAATGGAATTCATTGCACAATACAAGGTGTTCCGCTTGATTTCCCATAACTCTAGGGTATTAATGGGACCATGTAATACAATCAAATAACATGTGAATAATTTTTCAATTTTAATTTTATTTTTGTTTTTATTATATAAAAATAATTCAACTGAGTCAAAGAATGACAACATGGCATTTTCTATAATATAATATAATTTCAAGATTTTTTTTTAAAATACTTAAGTATACATTTTATTTTATTTAACACATTTTTCATTTTATTCAAGACTTAATTAAGCATTTTAAATGCAAAAAGTTTAAAATATAAGCAATGCTTCATGTTGACTGGTATTCACAATTTCTGAAAAGAAATTGGTCTCGGGTGCTCTTAGCTGCAAAGCTATACCATAAGATGGAGCTACTTTAGCAATATAACATAAAACAAAAATGTGTTAAGTAATTTCGAGGCGTACTGCCAGGCCCCAGTAGCTCAATGGGAGAGCACTCATCCATCCAGCGAGAGGTCCCAGTTAACACATTTTTCATTTCATTTAAGAGTAATTAAGCATTTTAAATTTAAAAACTTTAAAATATTATTAAGTATACATTTATTTCATTCTATAACAGACTACTATAACAGGCTTCATGATAAGAAATGAATAGAAAACTTACATAATCAGCTAGAAACTTCATTCCTCTTGGAAAGTTAGCTTTATTTGGGACGAGGTTGCCAAAAAGATCTCTTTTTTTCTCCAACCAACAATCGTCAATAATAATGTATTCAAAACCTGCTTCCTGATAACCTTCTGAATAAAACCTGTCTGCCACTTCCATTATTAATGCTTCACTGGAAAACAGCATCAATAATATGATTACTATAAGATTTATTTCTTTGTGGTCTAAGTTACCCCTCTGAATGGGAAAAATGGACTCCTGCAATTATACAAATTATTCAACAGATTTGAACATAGTTTAACCCAATCTGACCTGCAAAAAAGGTTTTAAGCCACACAGGAAACAATAATAATTAAATTGTAAAATTGAAGTCTGGCTTGCGTAATGTGTTACGGTAGCTAACATTGCCTTCAAAGCTAGAAGTCTTGGGTTCAAATCTATATTTTGTGATTAATACAGATGAGAGTTTCGTCAGAAATGTGATTTGGCCTGAATAATGTGTTGTGAATGTTAGGAAAAAATATTATTTAATTTTAAGTAATATGTCATACAACAAGTTAAAATAAATATATATTCAAAAATTCAGCTTTAATATGCTTATTTTCTATGCATTCAGAAACTATCCAGTTTGTAAACCAAAGTGCCCCAAATACTATCTTAATTGCATTGTGATGCTGCAAATTTATCTGCAGTATCAGTACTATTATTTATCTTTGATACTGTACTTTAACGTGCTGGCACGTTTTATTTGCGATTATGGGATAGATCATATGAGTATTACTTTAAAGGATTATTTAAGATTGTGTTAATCTATAGGATATGCTTATAAATTATTTATAGGCACGAAGCGATTACTGTATGAATTAAACATTACAACAACATCATATATGGTAATGTAGATAGACGATTTAATAAGGAAAAAATAATTTCATTTGGTCTTTTTAGGAAATTTCATGTATTTGATGATATAAGAGATTCTCATACGCCTTGGTGATATAGGTACTTACTAGGTTAAAACACTTACTTTAAACACTTTTCATTGTCAAAACATTGATAAGCACATTCATAATGACCCCATGACATCCATCCCATTGGTGGAGTTCTTGCTAGTCCATTTTCCAAAAACTCTGCTTCATGCCAAAAACACATAAAAAGCGCCAATCTAGATAATATTCTTAGCACACTCATAGTACTCATGTGATTATTAATACTATTGCAGACTTTTATGTTATGTTGCTAAGGATAATAAATGATTACGAACTATGTTAGAAATCTACACTTATTGGTAAAAGTATATCAATTAATGAATTTGTCGGTCGATCATGACGTTGATATTTCTTAGAACTTAAGAATTAAACTGCTATTCAGCAACGGAAAACAGCAGGGTACGAATGAAACGAAAGCGGCCGGCAAACTAGCATAAAAGAAAACACTTTATTTGCTTGCAAACAAATAACAATTTCACAAAACAAACGAATGTCAAACGAATTGTCACTGATTGCCTGTTACAGTCGGACAGTTGCTCAAGAAAATAGTTTTAAATCTTCGTTCTAAAACACAATGAATGCCATATTGAAAAAAAATATGGTAGTTTCACCGTATTTCTACATATCATCCATCATACAGAACATATCAATCATAAGTTATGATTATGGTATTGACCAACGCATTTGCCCATATATTTGAGTTGATATGTACAAATAGGCTGCTATAAGCAACTTCGATAACAACTTGTTCATTTGACAGTTTGTTATGGGTCAAGCGTATGAAGCGAGAGCTTTTCGTTATTTTATTGCAATTTTGGTCCAGCAGCGATATGCAGACCGTTATGGTGCATACGTTCACTTTGCGTATTTGGAAGTGTAGTGCGCAGAATGTTACATTCTTGTTCCATTGGGTAGTAGGTACGACGACGCGTCATTACTTTTCAGCTAGGATCAATCTTTTAGTTATAGAAAGGGTTACAAAACTTTCTATACAGGACCTATAAAATAATATTTAAATACCTACCTATTAAGATGAAATTTCGCTCGTTGAAGTTGATTTTGGGATAAGCCTTAACGACACGGCTGGTTTCCATTACGCTAAAAGACCATCTACAAATTCTTTGCTTTTAGCACATCTGAAAACTCCTCATTGAAATGACCCATTTGAAAGATATCAATCATAAGTTGTTATTATGGTATGGACTAACGCATTTGCCCATCTGTTTGGGTTGATGATAATCAAAATTTTACCTTTTAACTTGAATAATTTTCTTCAGCAGGTCGTGTCATGAGCGGCGATGCAGCATAGCGCGATGGTTGCGCGATCGGCGTGGATACTAGCTGCGTGTGCGCTGGTCGCGGGCTCGGTCCCGACCAGAGATACTCCGGAATTCGAGGCTGCTTTTCAAGGTAAGATAAATGGGATTTTGATATTTCTCTCCTTTTTTTCTGGACGTGTGTGTGATTGGTCACCCAAGTGGGCTTCAAGATGATCAAGCATGTGGTAATACTGATCCAATTAAAAGCTCTAGGTGTAGGTACCTCTTCCACAGTAGTTGGGACCCACGGTTTCAGCAATTCTGAATCGAATAATTTAAAATATCAGTTTGTTTAATGTACAAATCACATGAGTTAAATTGAACTTAAATAATTTTAGTAAATAATTTTAGCTAATTATCCTAGCATCTTGTAGGCACAGAGCTTGCTCATCGGCATTTCGTTAAATTTATTTCATGTAATAAAAATAATCTCGCACCGGATGAAATATGAGTATTTAATATAAAATCAATTAGATTGATACATGACAAATATATCACTCTTATACTTAATTATCTTATAAGTAATTAAAACTAGAAATTGTCTTTTAGTGTTCCCAAAGAGCAATTAAATGCAGCATCATATTGAAATGTGACGTAGTTAAGATTTTAATTTTATAATAAATAGCATGCAATAAATAAAATAATTTTACCAGCGCTTTGACGCTGACAACACACAATTTAAATGTATTCACCCGCAAATGACGTCATTAATAAGGACGAAAACCGAGGTACTGCCTAATAATACACAGCGATGTAATCCACAATTAATTATGTGCTCTTTTGTGGGAAACGGGAACGTTCAAACAAAAAGTTTAAGAACAAACATTGAACATTTTTAATCTGTGGTTAGTCGACGTTGGGCTGAAGTGAGCTTCTATTGTAATTGCGCCGAGACAAAGCCGTTTATTTACAATGACTTAATTGACATTATATTTGAAGAGGATCGTTAGAGGCAACTGATGCGGTCTGCATTATATACTTAATATCTTCCAAAATAAACGATGTTGGTTTTGGCTTATTCATAATGGATGATCGGCTTTGCTTGATTGATTGTGAGCACAGACTAGTAAATTGGCTGCGTAGGTATATTGTGAGTTTCTTGATTTATGATGAAAGGCTATTTACTATGATAATGTCTTTGATTTATGTTAACAAATAAGATAATGTTACCCTGATGTATGTCAAAAAATGGGTTACTGTCAGTCTGTCTTTACAATTTTTGTGATAGGTTAAAATGATGTAGCGATATCTAAAAAAATCGTATGCCATCTTTTATAGCAAAACAGATTCATTTTAATAATAATATCAAATCAAAATGGCATACGATCACAGCTACCCTATAAACATATCTCTATATATATGTCGCAGTCATCTGGTTGAATTAGCCACTCAATTGGACGCCTAGGCCGTTTCAACCGGCTTAAGGACAATTAGTCAAGTCGTTGATCGCAACGTTTAACCAGTTGCCTAAACGTTGTTTAGCCATTTAGTTAAATTGGATATTGTTAAATTTATGATGTTTGGTTTAAATATTAAAACATTAAAACGGAACTTATTTTATTATATTTATGATATTTATATTTACGCGCGAGCCGAGCGAGCGAAGCGAACGTGGTGCGGCAGCACCCGGCGATGCGCTACAACGGATTTTATTTCCTGATTTTATTTATTTCCTTGTAATTGAAATAAATAAAAAAAAATCTTATAAAAAAAAATTTTGCTTGACTGTGTTTTCCGTCATGACAGATAATTTAACCATGACCTACTTGTTTTATTACTTAAGCCAAACCTGTACCAAATTTAAATCACTTGGCTGAATTTTGGTCAGCCATCTTCAAGGGGCTAACTTTCAACACGCCAAGTTGTTAAACTTTGAGTTTTTCGTGTTCAATCAACTATCGGCCTAGGCCGTTGATTCGGTCTAGGCGTCCAATTGAGTGGCTAATTCATCCAGATGACTGCGACATATATACACGGTGTTTTCACTAAATTTCGTAAGTATCACTAAGATATAGATGGCGCTGTTTATAATTTATAAAATTAGAAAAATGCCATAGACAATGTCTCTTTCATCCTACTTTTCATTCTTCGGTTCATTCAATCAATCACCTAACCGACTCATTAAATCTATCTTTCATTCGTTACCCTTGTTCGTTACTGGGCACCCGTTTTTGAATGTTGTTTTGATCGCTTTTTTCTTGGATTGCTTTTACCCACAATTTGGACCGGCCACCATTTGGACTCTGACGCTCCTTTTTTTAATTCTGACCCGGCAATTCTACTGGATTTCGGAAACAACGCTGCAATTCGACCTTTGCTTTTTTATTGGAATTTTGAACGATTTTCTGATATAAGTATACATATTTCATATAATCATGATAATATACATATTTGAGGAGTCTTAAATATTCTTAAAGAAAAATACAGAGAAAGTTCCCGACTGGTTCTACTAAAAGTTTCAGTCACTAAGTTCTAGATGGCGCTAGAGCTCCGTTTTAGCTGATATCTCTATCTCAACCTATAAAAGTTACTTTATGCATATATATGACGTGATACATAAATATATCAGCGGAGACTATTACCTACTGGTTTCCTACTTTTTAGAGCGTGTTTTTTGTAGTCGGGTTTTAGTTTTTGAAAGTATTTTTGTTTCACACGTTTTGGAGTTCTTAATAGTGTTTAGGTACATATTTGAAATGTGCTAACGAAGTTTTTTTATTTGATATCCCACACGAAAACGTCAAGATTTTTTTTAAATTCTTTACTATAATTACTATTTCACTTATTTTGAAGTTATAATTTTTACATATTTGTGCTGTGCTGACACAGTTCTTTCATTCTATACCAAAACCATTCACCCAAAACCGAAAAGATTTTTTTTTCTTTTCGTTATTTCGTTTTTCACTTTAAGTCGCTGTAGTCAATTTAACATAACTTCATGTAGCCTATAACCAGACACTTCATTTGTCCAATTGTGATTAGTAGTTTAGAAGTTCTGAGGGAACAGATGAACATCCATACCCATATACATACATACAAACATACATACATACACGTCAAAATCGTAACCCTCCTTTTTCCTTCGCCGTAGTCGGGTAATTATGCAGCGATATCACACGCCAGTGGTTGCGGGTTCGAGTCCCGCACGGAACAAGAAAAAAAAGTTCCGGGTCTGGGGATTTATCTATGTATATGTATTTCTATTCTAGCTTCTAGTTCCCTACATGGTATCCCATATCACAAGCTCTGCTTAGTTTGGAGCCATGTATCTGGTGTGATAGTCTGGGGATTTTTTTTATAGGCAGGTAAGAACCTAATACCTATCTAAGACATAAAAAACTCTGTACGCAATAAAGTAAAAATTTATTATTGATAAAATTTTAGTAAATTTTATTAGTCTAAAAATACGTAAGCATTTTCCGTAGTTGCCGCGAAAGTGTGCCCGAACGAACTGCTGAGTACCTTTTTTCTGCCCCTGTAGATATTCCGTTCTTTCAGGTGTCGAGGGTCTAAGTTCCTCAAATGGGGACGGCTAACACCCTAGTCTTCTTGAGTAAATAATCTCCCCGTGTCATATAGAAATAAACAATCATCTAAAAGATAGTATTGTCTTAAGTTTTCACGATTCATAATTTAAATAAAACTATACGCGATTAATCCGGTTAAAAAGTAGTTTTATTTTCATCTAAAAGATATTTTTAAATTTAGGTACCTATACAAAAAAAAACAGATTTGCCATTTTTTTTGGCATAAAGTGACTAGGTATATTTATTAGTTTTAACAGTCACCTAATCACGTTTTTTGCCGTACCTATTGAAGTTCAGTTTATTTTAAAGGTAAACAGCGTTCTTCCTTCCATGCTGGACTGGGAGCGAAAGAAAAACATAGAATGTACCAGCTGCTTCTCTTCCCGGGCATACTGTAAAAGTCAGTTAAGGGACAGAGGTTTTATTGGCATTTTTGTGGGCGACAGGCTGACCCCCTGACACTGCAATAGCCTCTCTCCATCATTATAATAGCTCTTTTGTCAAACAAAAGTGACATCGGATGGTCTTATAACCACTGGTGTTTTGCCTACCCCATAAGGGATACAGGCGTGAAATTATGTATGTATGTATGTATGTATGTACAGCGTTCTCCTGTGGTTTTGTCCTGCCTAATGAACCAGTTTTCTTGTTTCGAAGGATCTTGATGATTATACGAAGGGCTTAATTGTCAAATTGTATTTTCATCCGACGATTCGTCTGTACCTATGTTTTTTTTGTGTCTTTGTTAGTACCTACACGATAATTTGGGCAATTATGAATCGATTTAGAAAATTCTTGTAACATATGATAGAGGATACTTTATAGTTGCTCCCATATAAATGTTATCGAAATCGATTGAGTATTTCAAGGAAAATTTCAAATTTTTGAAAAAATATGTATGAATTGGGAGAATGTTTACCTTGACGACAATATAATTCAGTCAAAGTTTTGACGTGAAGGCGGTTTTTAAATGCATTCGTTAACAAGTGTAGTAAGCGCCTCATAAGTAATAGTTATAGATTGACTGGACAGTAAAGTAGAAACATTTGTATATGTCGAAAACATAAAAAATATTAGCACATGAACTATTATATGTCTACTTATTACATAAATTACCTTTAACTTCCTTCAACCTACAAAAGAACCTATAAATAAACTGAAATACTCGGTATACTAAAACCACCAAAAAACGGGTATTGAGTTGAAAACTAGCAATGTCCTAAATCGCAGCGTTAATGGACTTATTTGTCATTAGAATGCAAATTTAACAATAAACAGTCCTCCCCACAAAAACATATCTATTATTATCGGAAGACGACCAAAAAAGGCAAACTAATGACGTTAAAATGCTAATTAGAGGAGTCTTATACAACGTGTAACAAAATGGAGAGGTAAAACTTGAGGTTTAGCTTCTATACTATACTTAAATATACAGTAAAAGAATTAGCACGGCTAGTGCTGGTATAGAATTTCATACAAATTTACAACAAATTATTTTGACAACCCTAGTCAACCTAATAAGCTAAAACAATACTTGTGCCGCAGTTAGTGACATTATGACCTTTCCCGCACCGGCTGAATTTTGTAGTATCTGTCTTAGTTACCTATTACTTTATCTTTACGCCATCTGTTATCGAATAGATTTCATCAAAAGCTAACAGCTGTTTTTAGGGTTGACACTTAGATATTTTGATCTAAACTTTGAACTTGTTTTTCGGCCGAACCTTAAGGATAACAAATTTATGTTACTGTTACTTATAAACTACATCACCAACATACAATCCCCTTAAGTATTATCTCTTCATTATGTTACACGTTGTATAGACCTACAAATGTTAGCAAATAACAAGATCAGGATCTATAGAAAATTAGGCTGAGACACACAAGACTTTTTTGTTTCATGATTCGTATTTTCAACTGACTTCCAAAAAAGGAGGAGGTTCTCAACTCGTTTTTATGTCTTTGTTACACGATATTTCGGACAATCATGAATCGATTTTGAAAATTATTATTTCATATGATACTTTAGAGTTGGTCCCATAAAAAATTTCTTCGAAATCAATTGAGTACTTCATGGATAATTTCAAATTTTTGAAAAAATATCTATGATATGATACATACCTATCTATAAATATCTATGAATGTTTACATTGACGACATTTTAATTCAACCAAAGATTTGACGTTTTTTGTAATGCTTTGCATTCGTTAATTACTTTCCCTTTTTATTGTGACTTAATCCACGTACCTACCTACCTCAGTATCAACAGATGGTAAGGGAAGATGAGGTCAAAGATGTACAGGGGCTTAGGAATGAACGGGCCTCTTTTATTGCTGGAACACATCACCGTTGCTGGAGCCGCTATTTTTGGCGCCAGATTTTATATGAAGGGTGGTCGCTAGCTAGGTGGACTTAAAAGAGTCCTACGACCACGTGGAAGTTCCTTGGATTAGTCGCCTTTTACGACACGCTTATCTAAGGGCAGTAGGACTACTCTAACCCTACGTGGTATGAAATACTTCTTTTCTCAAACATGCTTGGAAATTTGAGCATGTTTTTGTCAACCTTCTTCGAGATAAATCGAATAGCGGCCGGCAAAATAGTTGAATGAAAATCCATATGTGACGTGTTAAGCGGCCAAATAAATTACTACGTAAAATCATATTTGTCGTGTAATTTAAAAATGGAACGATCCTCTACTCCGCAACATGACGACCAAAGAGGTAACTTATCAAAGGTTTAATATAAATTTCGAACTGGCTTGCACATAGAAAAAAAAATACTTTGGCGCGTAAAAACTATTGTTATTAGTTGTTCGTCAACTTCGTCATTGGTTTAAAGTTCTGAATTGTACTACCTACTTAGTTTAACTCTACTCGTCAGATCAGCGTTTAAGGATATAAAGAGACTGTGATAGAAATAAGTTTATCTTAGTTTCTTCACCGGCCAGGGAACGTACATACCTAACTGCTATAGTATACTCCTGTTCAGGCGTTCAGGCGCAAAGAGTACATTGACCTTTAAAGGGTACCAAGCTATTTCATTTTTTTTAACCCCGATGCAAAAGAGGGATTTTATAAGTTTGTTATATGTTTTAACTACCAAACTTTTAAATATACCTATAATACTGCTCTTAGTAATAATATTTTCGTTTAGTAAAGAAAAAAGAGAAACCAAAAGTTTATTAATTTACGGACATCAAAAATATTGTTTCTAGGCATATTTTAATTTAATCTATGAAAGCAGACGCTGTTTTCAAGTTAAATTATGAACTTAATTAAGTTTTTCTCAAAGCCCTTTCTAGAATTACGAACAAACAAAAGTTATTCTTTGAAGCTTTTAATAGTGTGACCCGAAAAAGTTTACAAAGCTTAAACAGTGGCCTTTTACTTATGCTGATATTTTTATTTTATCGAGAGACTTATCGAACGATTAGGGCTGCCATCTTTTTTTCTAGAAATAAAGTATCTTTGGGTCTGAAAAAAATATCAAACAGTACATACATACATACATAACGTCACGTCTGTATCCCTTATGGGGTAGACAGAACACCAGCGGTTATAAGACCATCTGATGTCACGTTTGACAAATTTGGAGGTATTATAATCATGGAGACAGACTATTATTGTGACAGGGGGTTAGCCTATCGCCTACAAAAACACCTTTAAAACCTCTGTCCCTTAACTGACTTTTTCAGTATGCCCGAGAAGAGAAGCAGCTGGCACATTCTATGTTTTTCTTTCGCTCCCAGTCCAGTAGAAAGGTGAAACAGTATTTTGGCAAAATAAACAGTATTGAATTTATTTAATGTTTTAAGCTCATATTGTTAGAGCTTCTCGCTCAACTTATTAATTTAAGGGCCTCTTGTAGTGTGGTGCGTTTTTGCATACTTCCCGCCTAGATATCGCTAGCGAAATTCACCGACAAAAATACGTTTAACGGGTTTATTTTAAAAAATAATTTCTATTTTAAATTTTTGCTTCAAAGCCGAAATACACTGTTGGAAACAAAACATCAAACCAAGGTGACATTGCTAGTTTACAACGTGTTTCCAACAGTGAATACGGCTGTTGACAACCAAATTACATGACCTTGGCGGGTTGGAAACGGTGGTGTTTAGAATCACAGACATACATATACATAGACAACGCAAGTGCCACGATTTGTATTCGAATCAAGCGTGCCGACTTTTTAAGACCTATTGTGACGTCACAGCTGATATTTATTACTGGAAAATACAAAAAGATTCAGAGACACCGATACCGCCGATGAAATCGATTATTAAGAACGATATTGATATTGTGGACTCTATTTTCTAACAGACATACATACACGCATATTACAATACATATTATGTAAATATAGAGGCGACCAACCTTGACGCTTGGTCGGGGTTCGGACACGCAAAGGATATGCATTTGCGTTATCTATGTAGATGTATGTCTGTTTTTAGGACAGTGTGTACGCTTGTTATTGTATATTTTACTATGTAACTATGTAACTATAACTAGAAATGACTCGAGTTTTGTAGCTTTTTATCCTGCGTTTCAACCTTTCCTTCTTTGTATCCTCAATTGCATACAAAACTGCCATCGCGAAGATGTTGCCAACGCGAGAGATCAGAGCACACTGACGATTAAGGGGCGTGGCCTGGCGTGACCTTGGCTTGTGTTCTTGTTTGTCTCCTTGTTGGAAACCACCGTTTGTAACAGTGTGGATGACTCGGAATTGGTTGACAACAACTTAACCTTCCTTAACCTTGGTTGGAAGCATTGGTTTTCAACGTGTTTTCAACAGTCTGGCGACCCTATCATCACACTTCGGTTACAGATAGTTTAACTCAGTTGTGCGCGCGGCCCTATGTGTGCGTGGGCTTGTAAATATACAACTTTCATTCGTGTGGCAGTGACGCGGCAGTCGTCGTCCGAGCAAGACGTGTCCTTATCGCTTTTTCTTACGGGTACAGTCGTTTACGAAAATGTCTAGTTCTTCACGGAGAAAATGTTTAAGGAGTCAGGTAAATATTAAAAGATTTTTATTTTATTTATTTATTTTTTTAATTTAGATTTTTTTTTTTTTTTTTTTATAACTGACTAAACCCGCGTTTGACCTCAATCTCACCTGATGGTAAGTGACGATGAGGTCGAAGATGAAAGCACACGGGTTTAGGAAGGAACTGGCTCTTTATACAATATTGCCGGAACAACATGTAATTAATATTTATTATTCAGAGATCGGAATTGGGTGTGTGAAAATACCTAAAGTTTGCAGCGGGACATAATATGGAGCACGTGTTATATTCTCGATATTTTGTATTTTCACACACCTAATTCCGATCTCTGATTATGATTCTATATAAGAAAAAAATTTTCCTTGTTGACGTTTACGTATTATTGTTTTAGACTCGAGAAACCATTGCTAAGGTATACGAATTTCTGAAAATAGATGCGAGAGATATATTGGAACTAGTAAGTGATCCAGTTTGCAGCGCAAGTCCAATTTTAATATCGAAATTAAGTGAACATTTAAATAGCGTACGGAAAAGAACAGCAATGGCAGTGGGGGTATCAGAGAGAACAATTACTAATATATTGGCTGAAGGAAAAGAATCTGACTCTAAATTTAAATCTCCGCATAAAGACCGTAAAAAACGTTTAAAGAGGTTAGAATTAGACAACTTTAACGTTGATGTTATACGTTCCACTATTCAAAATTACCATTTAGAACATCGTGAATTACCTACGTTGCTAAAGTTGAAAAGAATATTTCAAGATAAACTTAACTATGATGGAAGTATTTCGACTCTGCGTACAGCTTTGTTAAAGTTGGGATACAAATGGCGAAAAACTGTGGATAACAGACGTGTTATTATAGAGCGGCATGACATCCAAAAACTACGATTTTCCTACCTAAAAAAATTACTCAGATACCGTCAAGAAAATAGGTGTATCGTATATACAGATGAGAGCTACATCTTAACTAACCATGTGCAAAACTAAGGATGGGGTAATAAAGATGGACCACCTTTAAAGAGAAACCTGTCGAAAGGACAAAGAATTATCATTGTGCATGCTGGTTCAGAACAAGGTTTCGTACCTAACGCACTATTGACATACAAAGCAAATAGTGTTTCTGGTGATTACCACATCTAACATGAATGCAGAAAACTATGAAAAGTGGCTGAAAGAACGTCTAGTACCGAATCTTCCACCTAACTCTGTGGTTGTGCTTGATAATGCCTCATACCATTACGTTCAAAATGACAGAGCCCCAAATTCTAATTCAAAAAAAATAGAAATGCAGAGATGGATGACAGAAAAAAATATAGCTTTTAATCAAGAAATGAAAAAAATTGAACTGTATGATTTGATTAAAAAAAATAAAGAAAAATATATTTCTTACAAGATTGACGACATACTTCAGCCATATGGCATAAAAGTTCTTCGATTGCCACCATATCATCCTGAACTAAACCCCATAGAAAACGTGTGGGGAATTTTAAAAAATTATATTGCTTCACATAATGTCGATCAAAATGTGACGGAAATAATGAAACTCATAAATGAACGTTTAAGTCAAATTGATGAAGGGATGTGGGGTAATACTTGTCGACATGTACAAAAGAAAGAAGAAGAATACTATAGACATTTTGACATGGAGTCAGAAATCATAATTAACCTTGGTGAGAGCAGCGAATCCGAAAATTCATCATTAGATTTTTCAAGTAGCGATGCAGAATAATGTTCAATAAATAAACATTAAATTACGAAATAACTGTTTTTTTTTAAACCCGTATATTATAACCCGTAAATAACAGTATTTGTATTTGTACCCGACTGTACCTCTTATCACGCACACAAAGTCACTGTATATGTACAAGGTTGACCCACACATAAGGCCGCGCGCACAACTGAGTTGAACTATCTGTAAGAGTAGTTCGTTTCATCCTCGCCTTAAGTCTAGCGAATAAGTACAGAGTTAAGCATTTTATGCTCAAAACAGTATTATGTATACTTACTTTCATTTTGTTCAACAGAAAAAAGTATAATGTAGTGAAAGCAGTATACCTAATACTGAATGTAAAAATGATTTGTGAGTCATATTATACTATTTATAATGCGGCTTTACGGCTTTACACTGTCTTATACTGTTTTTAACATTATGGTAGGCAACCCTACGACCGACCGACATTAACGCGGTAAACAGGTATTTTATTGAATACTAGCTTTATCCCGCAACTTCGTATGCGCTTAACTACCCTTCTCTTGGAAATTTCAGAAACTGTACAACACTCACTGAGAGAACCTTTATACCAAGTATAACACCCATGAACTCAAGGAATAAGTTTTTTTCATAAGAACTAAAAATCATATATTTCCCGTGCCCGTGGGAATTTTGGGAATTTTTTTCGTAGCACAACCACTCTTTGAAGAACCTTCATGCCAAGTATCACATCCGTACACTCAAGGAATAAGATTTTTCATACAAACTAAAAAGTCCAACAACTTCCCGTGGGAATTTCGAGAATTCCTTCCATAATACAAACAGACACTTATTGAGGTACCTTTATATCAAGTATCACTCAAGGAATGGGATTTTTTCATACAAACTAAAACATCATATATTTCCTGTTTCCGTGGGAATTTTGGGAAATCCTTTCATAACACAACCAGACACACATTGAAAAACTTTTACGCCAAGTTTCACATCGGTGCACTCAAGGAATAAGATTTTTCATACAAACTAAAAAGTCCTATATTTCCCGTTCCCGTGGGAATTTCGGGAATTTCTAAAATCATATATTTCCCGTGCCCGTGGGAATTTTGGGAATTTTTTTCGTAGCACAACCACTCTTTGAAGAACCTTCATGCCAAGTATCACATCCGTACACTCAAGGAATAAGATTTTTCATACAAACTAAAAAGTCCAACAACTTCCCGTGGGAATTTCGAGAATTCCTTCCATAATACAAACAGACACTTATTGAGGAACCTTTATATCAAGTATCACTCAAGGGATGGGATTTTTTCATACAAACTAAAACATCATATATTTCCTGTTTCCGTGGGAATTTTGGGAAATCCTTTCATAACACAACCAGACACACATTGAAAAACTTTTACGCCAAGTGTCACATCGGTGCACTTAAGGAATAAGATTTTTCATACAAACTAAAAAGTCCTATATTTCCCGTTCCCGTGGGAATTTCAGGAATTTCTTTCTTAGTGCACCCCTACATCCCTTAAAGAATGTATGTTCCAAATTTCAGCTCTCTACGCCCAGTAGTTACGGCTGTACGTTGTCTGTCAGTCACTCAGTCACTCAGTACCTCAGTCACTCAGTACCTCAGTCACTCAGTCAGTAACGGAACAGTTTTATATATATTGATTGATGTCAACTTTATTTACATCATACGTTTATTTGGAAGTGGGTTTCATCAATTTATTATTTTTGTAAAGTTACAATCACCTACAATGATGATCCTGATACCAATCTACTTTTAAACGTCAGCTTTAAATTCATCCGCACTTCTTACAAATCTATGAACTTCATTCATTCATTTCGTTTTCATTCATTTGAACCCTCTATCTATAACTTCTTTACTTCCGTTACCATCAACTAATATGAACCTCTTTAAATGGCTAACTTATATTGAGCTCCTAGTATATTCTTCCTACAATGTAACAATTTGTTCGGTCCATTAACTCAAATGCACAAAGAAGCCAAATCAAAAAGACCTTTTCATCCCTGAACAAATATTACACAGGGGGCACGCTCTCGATTGTAGACAGCAATTCTCGAATACCTTATTCGATAGATTCTATATAGTCGATCGATTCTAAGGCCTCGAGATTAAAGATACTTTTAGTTTATTTGTGCTTTCAAGACCTTGAATCGAAATGTAGTATGTAGGTAGTTCCTACTGGTTTTATAGGTTGGTTGGATGAAACTTTTTGTTTAGAAATGTTTAAAAACCGTTTGGTTCAATTTGGCATTATATTCGCATATTTTAAGCCTTTTTGATGACAAGGATTTTTTGAGATTTTTTGTTTTCTACATTTTGGACCATTGACTTTTCTGGACACGGGTTTTACGAGTCGTTAGGAACATAGGTAAATGTTTAGTTCTGTACCTAAAAGAAGATTTACTGACGAATAATTATTGAAAATTTGGCAAAAGACAGTGGAGAGCAGAGATAAATATGGGGGTCAAAAGATCCAATAAATAAAGGATAATTACCTTTTAAAATCGTAAGTTTGACTTCTGTGTTGGATAAGCCATCTATAGCAGGTATAGTTTTTAGTTTGCAAAACGCCTTGTATGAAACAACTTCAGAGGGTTTGGCGAGATCTACACAAGGTTTTTTAAATAAATAAATAAAATAATAATCCCCAGACAGTGACACCAACTACGTGGCTCCAAAGTAAGCATAGCTTGTATTATGGTATACCATGTAGCGAACTAGGGGGGGAACCTAGAATATAAATACATAAATAGATAAACACACAGACACAGAACATTTTTTTTTCTTGTTCCGTGCGGGAATCGAACCCGCAGCCACTGGCGTCTGAGGGCGATAGGTTTCCCCCATCGCCAAAGTGGACCACTTATCAAGACCACTTCCATCCCGGACACTGGACACCTATTCTTGTATACGGTATTGGTAATGGAAGCCATTTGGGCCCTTTCACGAATTTGACATCCAACAACCAACGCTGGACCAACTTCGTGTTGTATGACCATAAATGAAGCCGCTGCAGAGTTTCATAGCCCTTTTTGTTAAGTTTACTTTTATATTAAGTTTTATATTTATCTCCAACTATCACGTGCTAGAATTTCGAATGTGACCCAGCAATCACCCTGTATAAAAGTACAAAAGGAAAAAACAAGAAAAGCATCAAAAGGTCCTACCTAAAATCACTCGCGCGTCTCCACCATATAACGTGGGATCGTAACTCAATATTTAAAGACTTTTATTATTTATCATATGTACTCATTTATTATTTGAGAAGCACTTTAACACAATAATACAAATATTATCACTGGGGACAAACAACTTATTATTTAAATATGGTGGAGCGATACGATTCGCGGAATATAAAATCGAAGACTTTTTCTCCGAATTAAACAATGAACAGCCCTTTCTGAAGGAAAGGCCGAGAATGTTCTGACAAAACTAAAGCGTCTCTGTCAGAACGAAAATATTCAACTCAAATGTTAAAAAAAATTAAAACAATGACATACTGTTAATTCGCGCCATAGCCGTCTTTTTTTTCTCAATATAAGGCGCGCTCAAGCAGTATGTTACGGTACCTACCTAATTTACTTATATTATGTTTCACGCCAGTTAAGCTTTCTAAAATACCTTTTTGTTAAAAAAAATACCTATTCTTGTATACGGTATTGGTAAGGGAAACCTCTAAAAAATTTGACATCTACCAACCAACGCTGGGCCAACTTGGTGTTGTATGACCAAGATGACCATAAATGAAGCCACTGCAGAGTTTTATAGCCTCGCAGCGGCCTCGTCGAAGAGAGTTTTGATTACTGGTCTTAGAAATCTAAGTTTTAGTTTACAGAGATTAAAGAACGGAGAGTAGAATTGGGACTACTCTATTTCGTTTTTCTTGTGTCCACCTCTAGTTGTAATACCACAGACTTTATTAAAGCAAGTTCTTTCATGCCTCTCTCAATCTATCGCTGTTTCAATTGCGAGTAAGAATGCCTTTTAACTACTGTTGACCTATTTTATTGAAAGGAAAAAACATGGAATTTATACTTCAAACAAATTCTCTTTGAAAACGGCCAACGACGTTTGATTTCTTTTAACAGCTAGTCGTTGTAAACATTGTTGTAAACATTATTGTGAAAAATCGTCGCTCATTGGCTAAGCAGCGCAAAGTAACAAAAGCATCATGATCGCTTAAATTAAACATGATCGATGACATGTGCTGCCCTACCATAGCCATACTAAAGATATTTGAGCCAATTTGACAAGCGAAGGACAATACTTAATATTCAATCAAGTTACAGTTACCGTGAGAATGCCAAGTCACTAGTCTCCCACCAATCAGGTTAGAAATGTATTTAAAATTTCAAAAAATGCGGGGATCAGCTGGCCAACAAATACTAGTCTTTGAAAATTCCAATAAATCAGCGTGGATCCTACTCTTAAAAAAAGGTGACTGTTGAACCTGACGTCAGAATGAACGGTCACCTTTAAATGTGCTGATTCTTCTAAATATAGCTGCACCAATTGTATTGTTAGCGGCACTTAAAGGCATCAAATGCGTGCCCTTTTTTTAAATACATTTCTTACCTGATTGGAGACTAGAGACTTGCCATTCTGACGGTAACAAGTTACAGTTTCATGATTTTTATCTTTCTTTTTATTATCATCATCATCACAACTATTTGTAATGAGCCCACTGCAGGGCATGAGTCTCTCCCCTTGGTGACGAGGAGGTACAGGCCATAATCAACCAAGCTGGCCCAGTGCTGGGTGGTGGATGTCAGAATTTTCAGGGCGCCAAAGTGGCTTCTGACAAAACCCTAACGACTACTGTATACAAGTATACAGCACCCGGGACCGCCTGCTTAACGTGCCCTCCGAAGCACGGAAGTCGTCGTGAGAAATGAATGGTCGGCGGTCACCCATCCAAGCACCGGCCGCACCAAACGTTGCTTAATCTGTGATATCGTATGATACACACAGTAACCACGGCGCCACGACGACTTCGAAAACGAAGTCGAAACTTGAATAAGCTGGGATAAATGGAGAATGTTTCAGTAAGTGGCACTGAACTTTACATCTTTGGCCTACCCCCATCCCATAGCCCCTTCACTCTGGAAATGAACTACTCCTGTTAAGGCGATGTAGGGAAGTTAAATTCTAATATAGGTATGTCACGATGGTATACTAAAAAAAATTACAAAAGCAAACTATTTTCGTTACCTATGTTCAAAATTGAAATGCAAAAAAAAGCAATATTTTTATTATTAGTATCGTTTTTAAATGTTTTCTCACTCAGTAATGGCAATCGAACGGTAATGGAAACGAAATGGAATTATTCTCTTAGTTTTTATAATTAGCAGAGGAGTCATTCGGATAACATGATCGCCTTTGACGATATGCTTATGTAGAGGCTATACCTACAGCCATACTAATCTAAGTCAATCCCACACGGCTAAAACTCATATTTTTAACGCGCATATCCAAAATAGATAATTTAATATCCTCAACCCGACACTCATTAATGTAGTAAAATATTTTTCTTCATCTAAAAAGCTAAAAAAGAGCGTAACTTCATTATTCACTTAAAATACTCGAGGTGCGAAACGAACCGATGTCGTCCAAAACCAATATTGAACACTTGCTATATTTTTCATCAGCCACATTTTTCTACAGATGGGTGGGTAAGGTAACTTTTGATGTAGGTACTAAATAGGTAAGTAGTTAATTGAAATACTTAACTACGGCAAATGTTTAAAGCTCGTTTTAAGCTTACTAAGCTAAGAGTATAGAGTTTTTAAACCGACTTCAAAAAAGAAGGAGGTACTCAATTCATCTGTATGTTTTTTTTTGCGTTAGTTACCTCATAACTTTTGACTGGGTGATTTTGATGATTCTTATTTCATATGATAGAGGATACTTACCATTTGGTCCCATATAAATTTCATCGAAATCAACTGAGTACTTCATGTTTTTTTTTAAATATGTACTAGCTGACCTGGCAAACGTTGTTTTGCCATATAAATAAAAAAAAAAGTAGATGTTGGCCGATTCTCATAGATACCGGATAAGCACAAAAAATTTCATCAAAATCGGTCAAGCCGTTTCGGAGGAGTATGGCAACGAAAACTGTGACACGAGAATTTTATATATTAGATGAATTCAGAGATCGTTTTCCTTGACGACCTTCTACTTCAGCCAAAGTTTGGACTTCCAAAAAAGGAGGAGGTTCTCAATTCGTCTGTATGTTCTATTTGTTTTTGTTACAAGATATTTCGGACAGTTATGAATTGATTTTGAAAATTTTTGTTTCATTTGATAGAGGATACTTCATTGTTAGTCCCATATAAATTTCATCAAAATGGGTTAGACACTTCCTTGAAAATTTCAAACTTTTGAAAAAATATGTATTATTTCGGAGAATGTTTACGTTGATGAAGTCGGTTTTTTTAATGCTCTGCATTCGTTGATTATGACATTTCTCTACTACCCCGCGTAGGGTTAACTTAGAATATGTATTTTTTTAAAAAGAAATCAATATATTCGCTGACATATTTAGCAAAGCATGGTCAGTCTAAATTAGGAATGAATACCATTAAAATAAAGACGACTACGCGCTACTACAAAACATCTTATAGTACTACGTCGTAGTATTATCAATGGAATGCCGCGTCGTAGTTGCTATATGCATCAACAGCGACTATTTGTAAAAAGTTTGTTGTGCCATATTTTTAATTTTTGTTACTAAAATAAATATGCAGGTACATTTAGATCGCAAAAGAAAATAACAAAATTTGGCTGGTGACTAAAACACAACCCTGTATACTAATCGATAGGGAATAAAAACCTGAATACATTTTTTTGCGCCCAGAAATATCGATATAGGGCAAGACGATTGAGAGCTGGATTGTGTTGTGATACTACTAAAGCCGAGCGGGTTGCTAGTTATCTACTCATCCTGATAGGCAAAATTACTTAAATCTCGTAATTTCAATTACACAGGTACATTTCTTAATGGTCTAATCTAATTAAGTGTGTAATTTGTTTGCCAGATTATCCGAGGTTTCGTGCATGGATACATTGCTACACATGGGACGCCCAAACAAACTAAGTCTGTTATGTTTACAATAGGGGTGGTTCCCATGTGTACTCGTAAATGCGCCCCCCATGTGTAAGAGTAAAAGATCTTTGCTTCCCATGCTTGTAAATAAAACATGAAATATATCTTTCGAATTCGATAAAGCTGAAAAGTTGGTGAGTATTTTAATTTTAAGGCCCAGTCTTATACTACCAGTTGGATTTGAAAAATGCTTTTGCATCTAATAGACTTATTTTGAGGAAGGACTACATTTTAATCTTATAAATAACCTTATTCGTTTAGATACGCAATACAAGTAAGAAACTAGAAAACATCGACGTTAGGTAAAACTTAATAAAAAGTTTTTTCGTAACACAATAAGGTCCAAATTGTGCAAACTTGCCCAAACGTTGATCACATATAGCATAGATTCACTATAAATTCTTCGTAGAGAACTGATAAAAACATTAGGTAAATTTTCACAGTTCGAGCCTCAATGCGATTTAAAAAGTTTTCAGAAGTAAATTGCTTTAACAGCGACGTTATCCCGTAAGATTATTTTACCGTGGCTTAACGTGAGTTTGAAAAAACATCGTTTTACATTTCAACTGTTGTTCAAAGGAGTAGAAATGGAATGAAATGAAATAAAAATTTAATGAAAACTTTATATTCACAGTTGGTATTCTTATACACTTTGTGACGTCAAACGGCGACATGACGAATCTTGGGGGAGCCCTCCGTCCGTGTGCGTCTCTCGGCTAATGAAGATAATGATCGCCATTATTCACCAATATCTTGGTGTTGTCTACCACTATTTCTTCGGCTTTAAAAAACGAAATGAAAGTAGAACCCTAGGTAGACCGAGAGGAAAAAAGCCGGCGGAAAAAAACTCTCGGCACTCCTTTGTAAAAAGTGCTCATTATAGGTAAAATTTGGCAGAAATACAGCAGTGCGATCACAGAACTTTATTGAATCAACGAATGTTTACGAATGCTCGTATAGTATGGATTCGGTTGCAAGTTTTGAGTAATATTGTAATTTTTTATTTTACAGATATTTATGAGTACAACATGTTTACAAACATTCAAAATGAACAAGGCACACATTTATTTAAGCTGGCCGTGCGGCAAAGGATAGATTTCAATTTTTTCTTAAAAACCGTCTCCATACTATACAACCATTCGTTAACAAACGATTCGATAAAGTTCTGTGATCGCACTGCAGCTTTGCTATGACATGAACAAACAAACAGAATATAGATGTTGAATATGACGGAATCAAAATAAGACCGATATTGGAACAACCCAATATTTGGCTTGTATTTACGTTTTGAAATGCCTCTGCCAAAATGATAATAGGCTTTACTAAGAACAGGAAGAAGACTTTGTGTTACGTCGTGTTTTGAAATATTTGATGCCTTTCACTACAATTGTTATCATCCTGCGTTATTCATCGCTAATATTGTTTGTTTGTTTAGTTAGATGTTAAGAGCACAGTTATGCAGAACGCTCCTCATACATACATAACTTCACGCCTGTATTCCTAATGGGGTAGGCAGAACACCAGAGGCTATAAAAACCATCTGATGTCACGTTTGACAAATCTGGAGGTATTATTATGATGGAGAGAGACTATAGCAGTGACAGGGTGTCAGCCTGTCGCCCGCAAAATCGCCAATAAATCCTCCCTTAACTGACTTTTACAGTTTGCCCGGGAAGAGAAGCAGCTGGCACATTCTATGTTTTTCTTTCGCTCCCAGTCCAGCATGGAAGCAGCTCCCAGTCCTCATTCATGGCTTAATTCACTTAAAATCTCAAGGGTTGATATAGCAATCTCTGCTAATGTCATAATAGCGCAGGGGCGTCACTACACTTTTTCAAGTATGATGAGTCCTGTGACACATAGAATTTTTCCGACTTATGCATACAGACCGTTCACAGTTGGTTTACCTCTGAAGTATGTTATCTCTATGTGGCCCTGTTGGCTCTCTACTGTGCAGTTTCCCTGAAAATGTTCATATCAGTTTTATGTGAATTGCCCGCGTTTTTCTATTATTTTTGTGTTGAATTTAATTTTTATGTAATCTATTGTATTGTAATAATCGCGTTGAAGGCAGACCTGTTGAGTTCCTGGACGAGACCTTTTACGCATCCTATAGGTAGACAATAAATGCTGGCAAATACAAAATGAAGGTGTCTTTAAAACGACTCTGTTGGTGTATGATGGATCATTATTAAGGCTGGTATTGAAATGGGGATTATACCAAACGCCCAATTAGTATCAAGACGAACAACGAACATGAAATAATGTTGTGTACTTTTAAAAATATAGGTGCATATATTATCTATTAGTAATACAAACGGTATTTTGTGATAAAAGTTTAATAAGCACGGCAACCCAAGACTCTGGCAGCCAACCTAACAGCTCGAGGTTAACTTAATATGAACGCACAATAATATTTTTCAACACACTTGCTCGTAAAGTGAGCGTTATTCTATTGAATTTAGAATTATAAACTGGGCTATAAGTCACGCGTGCATAATATATTATACCCTAGTGCATAATATAATGAATCCTACAAAGTTGAATTGTACCTTTGTGCAAATTAAATGCGAGTAAACAGAGCATATTTTATTGATCCGGGTTATACATTAAATTTTTTCAGAAACAACAAAGAGGTTTTATACCACTTCAAATCCATATACATTTTTAAATGTTTACGCCTTATATTAGTTAAACAAAATTGTATATCAAACAAATTATTCACAATTTACAATAATTTGTTACAAAGTATTAAAATATTTGGATTTACCACTCCAAATTAAATATTAGGCTGTATATGCTATACAGCCATTGACACATTTAGCGGAAAAAAAAAACCTACGCGCATGCGCGAAGTTCGGCGCCATTTTTCAATCACAATTCACAGCTTTGTTATCAAGTGTGTTTGTTATTTTATGACCACGTATGTCTGTCTTTTACTCACAAGTGTGTTGAAAAACGTCGTATATACTATTAACAAATGACTTTTAAAAAGTCATTGATTGTTTGTTGCCATGCAATCAAAAAATTTTGAAACTATACCTACTTCTTGAAACATTTCAACAAAATTTGTGTCCTCTGATTACATTTTATATAAATTTTAAAGACTCCATGGAAACAGGCTCCTCGGAGCAGTATAAATTTCTTGCTTTGGATCTCTGCGTTCTGGCTACAGATCGCCTGCAGGACACTTGGAACAGAAAGTGGGATAGTTCACGTGTACAAGACACTGTTCTATCCCTGTTTTTGTAACCAAAATAGGGGTAAGGGATTCTCCACTTGACTGTGTCCTGAAACAGGAACCAGCAGACCATATTAAATGTATTTGCCCTCTTACTATAGCTTCCCTTGTCGAATTCTTACCTCCTAATATTCCAAGTCCTATTAATATTCCTTCAGTATTGGCCATCTATAATCCCCGGATACTCAAAAATAAGAGCGGGTGAAACAGCTAGTTACAAAAAAACGTATATCTCATAGTACTTAAGCATATGAAGAATAGAAAAGAAAGAGCTTCACAAAAATATCTTTATTTACTTCGAAGCTGAAAAAATTCTTTGTTTTCAACCGTCTAATTTCTCCAAACATCCAAACCACTTCCACCCAGTGATTACCGCGGGCCTACGGTCAACACCTCATAATCATTTATTTCGACCCTCCCTCAATTTACAAAACCAACGGAACCAACATTGTTTTCCAGAAATCGTGGGTAGGTCGTATTTGTTTTCATGACGTAACATTATTCCGCCATTTTTGTTGGACAGAAACGAATTGTTATCTTCCCGCTTGAATATATTTGTGGTCTGTTTTCTGTTTAAGAATGAAAACGGTAATTCGTGTGTTTTAAGTGTAATAAATTACACGAACTGACACTGTAGCGTGTAGCTCATAGAGAACGCTTTAATAAAGTTACCTATGTTAAGCTTTTGTACACCGAGGAACTAGGTAATATAAATAGATCAACTCAGTTGTGCGCGCGGCCCTATGTGTGGGTTAAACTTGTACGTATACAGAGACTATGTGTGCGTAAAGTGACGAAGACTGCAGCGTCACTGCCACACAAATGGAAGTAGTATATTTACAAGCGCACACACACATAGCGCCGCGCGCACAACTTAGTTAAACTAAATAAAACTACTTTTTAACCGGATTAATCGCGTATAATTTATATTTTAAATTTTAACTCGACGTTTCGGTGTCTTTGCAGACTCCGTGGTCACGAGCGACTCGCTCGTGGAGTCGCTCGTGACCACGGAGTCTGCAAAGACACCGAAACGTCGAGTTAAAATGTAAAATATAAATTATACGCGATTAATCCGGTTAAAAAGTAGTTTTATTTAAATTATGAATCGTGAAAACTTAATACAATACTTAGTTAAACTATTTATATCATAATTTACTCTGAATGGAGGTAACCATGATTTTATATACAACGATTTGTATGCAAGCTTATGATAAATAAAAAATTATGTAACACTGATTTCGATGCGTAGTATCTCTTGCGTATTTAATTCAGTGTGCCTTATAAGAGACGTGTGATACAAGTTAATTACATGAAGGATAAATATCCTTGCTTGTGAAATGTTTCAAAATAAGGTAGGTAACTGAGGTGTAGAGTTTCTGGCCACTTTTTGTGTGTGATCGACCTCCTAGAAGTTGATTCTTTTTCGTTTGTATATAAGGCGAAATAGGTAGGTACCTATGTCAAGATCACCCGAAAGTGAGAAGTGAAATTTACAAAACTCCTCTAATTAAGTTAAATTGACATTGGGCATTTTCGATATTACCTACTCTCTGATATTAAATCTCTCTAATGTTAATTTTTTTTAAGTAGAATTCTCATAGAGAAGCCTAAAACTTTTGAAGAAGCCGTCAATCTGGCTAAAACCATCCGGAATACAAAAATACATGCTGAAGCCTTGACACAGTCACGACCAGATAATGTACAAGCAGTACACACAGCCAGAAGTCGTCCAGAAGGAAGAAGCCGTCAATCAAGCCTAAATCGTCCAGCAAACGGAAGACATCGTCCCCAGTCTTCGAGTCGCAGCAGTCATCAGTGCCCTAAGTGTGGACAAGTTCACAGAGTGAGATGCCCAGCTTTAGGAGTAACATGTCGGAACTGTAGAAAAAAGAACCATTTTGCAGCAGTTTGCAGGTATAAAATTAGTAAAGTCGACGTCAAAGACAATTCTAATATACTAAATAGTGATAACTTGTACTTAGGATCCTTGTATTTATCCTCAATTAATTCTAATCCTTATGTTCTCAAAGCTAACATAAACAATTTTGATACACTTTTCTTACTTGACACTGGTGCACACACAAATATACTTTCATTCAAGACATTTAAAAATTCAAAATTTCCACTTTCAAATATTACTAAAAGCACACACACTTTCAACATTCAGTGGTGAAGTCCTGCCAACAGTAGGCCAATGCAACGTCTCATTGAATCACGACAACAGAATTTATAGTATAATTTTTCATATCGTAGACTTGCCCTGTCAAAATATATTAGGTCGTAAAACCTGTGAAGACCTCAAATTAGTCAGGAGGGTAATCAGCTTTCAGGAACAGCTTATCTCTATTCTCTATTCTCAACTCTCTATTGTAAAAACGAGCAGCGCCGATACTCTACAGCAGCAGCCGTCAAGTTCAAGCAGTAGGGTTGATTTACCTGCATTAATACATGTGTAAATGGCACTTTTTGCAATAAATTAAGATCACGTCCGAATGACGAAACATGTTTTTAAGATATCGTTTAATAAAAAAATAAACATGTTAAATACTGTTCATCCTCAGGTAAACTGAAATTTAATAAGGCGTGTTAATTGTTCTAATACTTTAATAGTGGATAATATGAACCTTCTAATTTGACTGATTATTAATGTGATAATTAATAATAAATAAGTATAACTAGATAACTATTTAATTTAATTTAATTTTATCGTAAATGTAAGTGAATTGTGAAGTTTAAGAAATAAATGACTGCTTTTTCCTTTGAAGATTAAGTCTTTAAAGTTTATTATCTTTGTCACATTACATTTAAATTTAGAATAGAATAAACATTAGAATAAATATTAAGCACTATTATTATAGAGAGAGAAAAATAATGTGATAAAAAGTAAAAGGCTCAGCCTGTGCTACTGAAACTGTAAGTCTCAGCAGCGCTGGTTTTGCTCTAAGTGAAAGAAAATACATAAAAAACATGTAGGGAGTTATATTCAGGCCGTCGGAGTAAGGCTTTTAAAAAACAATTTACTTTATAAAACTTTAATATAGTTACAATTCAAAGACATGAACAAGACTGAACTAAAATAATACAAATATAAAACATGATATCGACTAAAAATGACAATGCAGCAGTAATAGAATGCTTCTGTCTGCTGCGAGTGTGGGAACCTGCTGACTACGCGCGTTATGTCCGCGTAACTCCTCCGTCCTTAAGAGAGAAGCGCGACCCGCAGCTTCTTTCAACGTCCTCGTTGACATCAGGTTGGGATGGTATCTTCTTCTTTGACCGCAGCTTCCAGGCGATGAAGGCGACCGCAGCGGCAATGTATATGGTCACACTCGATAGACTTGGTATTGCAACTGCTATGGGGAAACTGAAGTCCTGTTCTTCCATCTGTATCTCTTTGGCTTGATTTATCAGCTCATGGATGCTGTCGAGTCGAATATCCTCAATTTTGATCTCGTACTTCGTTAGTTCATTGTTGATATAGTTAGTTTTCGGGAGAGGTATGATATCATTTATACATAATGTTTTGGTGTGTGTCTGCAAGGTTCTGTTCATGATGGTTATTTGGCAATCATCCGTGAGTTTCAGTAGGTAAGTACCAGATAACCGCTTGTATTCTACTTTTTGTTCACACTGTTTTCTTAAAATTTCGTCTTCTTTAGTAATTATTATCCAGGTGTTTTCTTTGATTTTCTGTATTTTTCCGTTTTGTAAGTCTACTTTCGCGTGAGTACAGTTGGTGGGCCTGTGTTGGATGAGCGAGATGATGCAATCTTCGGTGAGATGGCTTCTTCTTAGATTTGGTAGTTTACAGAGACGTGTATCATCGGAGATGCTGCGACAGTCCTCTTCCAGGTAAGCGAACTCTTCGCTTCCGAGTGCAAGGTATTTGGATTTGGGAATTATAGATTTGTTTTGCTTATTAGGGATGGAGTAGAGGTGAATAAAATCATAAATATTAGGGGTGACTACAGGGATCTCTAAAATAAAGGTAAGTGAGTGCTCAGTACTATACGCTTTTACCTCTATTGACCGTTCAATCTTATGTATATTTCTTATGTCTATTTCCGCTACTGGTTTATATTGTAACTTACTACTAATATTTAACATTTCTAAAATTAAATTTTGTGGACTTATTATACTTGGATGCATAGTCCCTAATCTAGAAAAACTAATAGCATCTTCTAATAGTGAGAGCTTATCTAAAATAATTTGTAAACTAAAATCTATTTGTACGTAAATATCTAAAAACTGTAAATGATTACTAACTAAATTTGACGAATTTGTAGCTCTTAAAAGGTTAAATAAAAGTTTTCTTTGATTATCATTAATTCTCTCTAATTGAGAACTAAACTCCTTGATTGCATTATGTGCTAAAGAAATAGTTTTCTTTAATGGCGTTTGTAGGTTTTGTAAGCTAGATTTTAAAGTATTAATTTCACTTTCTATTTTTAGGGCGTCCTCGTTATCTAAATTTCCTGTTATTGATTTTACTATTGAACCTAAACCGTTAATTAAACCACGTTTACGTCTGGTTGGCGGCGCAAGGAAAGATAACTTTTTATTTATTAAACTTAAGTTATGTTCAATTTGATCTTTATAAGTTTTGTGTATATCATCGGATGGTGTATTTGCCTCTGCTCGTTTAGTGCTTGCATATAAATTAGTGATACTAAAAGTTGTATCTCGGAGATAAGTTACATTATAGACACATGCTAGGCTAAAGGAGTCCACATGTCTACGTATTTCGCCTTGCTTAAGTAGTACTATACCGTTGGTGTTGTCGATAGGGTCTAGGATTAGGGCTGCCTTGGCGCAGAGCAGGATGGCTCCTGAGATGACAAATCTGGAACAAGGTGAGGTCTCCGTAGCAATTTGAAGTGTACTCGAATCGATTTAGAATTAGGATGAGTACCTATTATTTCAGCGACGCTGTTGGGGTGTAAATGTATAATTTTATACGGACCTTTAAATACCGGCTTAGTTTTATCATTTCGTGCCGTTTTGGCAACCTGTTTATAAACAGTTTCACCTACCTTGAAGGTGATTTCTTCTGCATGCTGGTTTCTCCTAGAAATGACCTGGTCTTTATTTTTAGATAAATGCGCTGAAATGCATTCCTGTACGGCTTCCGCGTTCATCTTATGCTTAATAATGTAGTCTTGGTAGAATTCTTTTGGGTAATATAGTTCAAGTGGATTTCTGGATGAAGTATGACCGAAAAGTAATTCGTGTGGAGTGTAATTTGTAGCAGAGTGTATGGAGTTATTGTAGGCTATTACTGAATATTTCATTATATTTTGAATGGGGTCTTCTTTGTTAGTCATTCTTTTGATTCTAATTATTTCGCCAATTGTGGAATGAAACCTTTCTATGGGGGAGTTAGAATTAGGATTATATGGTGTAGTGAAGTGTATTTCTATGTTATGGAGTGCACACAATTCTTTAATAACATCGTTCTCAAATTTGGTATCTGAATCTGTAGTAATTTTAAGTGGTAGGCCAAATACAGAAAATATTTGAATCAGAGCTTCCGCGATATGGACACTACTGCAAGCTGTTAGTGCAATGGCCTGAGCATATTTGGAAAAACAATCAATTATAGTTAGGAAAGTAGCTCCGCCTGTGGAATAAAGATCCATAAAAAGATGCTGCCACGGTTTAGTTGGGGTTTCAGTTATGGCTAAGAGAGGTCTTAAAGGGTTGCGTTCATATTTAGCCTTTAAGCAAGTGTCACATTGATTGACGTATCTTTGGATAGAAAGGAGCATATTAGGCCAGTGATAATTGCGATGAAGATGTTTGTACGTCTCTTGAATACCACGGTGTGTTGTTTTGCCCTCGTGGTACTTCATTATAAGGGCCTCTTGTTCAGACTTATTTTCGACAAGAGTAACACGAGTTGAACATTTGATTAATTTAGGACCTCTGTCATTAAATATGGTAGTATATACTCGGGAAAATACATAGTAAAGTTGTTCGTCATAAAAATAACAATGAAAAACTCTATCTGCTATAGTGTGCTCCTTTAGAAATTTTATTATTTGTTCCTCAGTATTATTAATAGGTATGAAAACGTCTTTGATTACAGTTCGGGAATTGGTTGACCTATTCTCTACTCTGTATTCAGAACCTGGTGTTGAACGAATATGAAATTGTTTGAGTTGTCGGTCAATGGCGTCCGTTACTATTGGAATACCTCTATTGTCGTTGTCAGGTTGTGTGTGGTTGGTAGATACTAATTCGTTTGTGTCAGTTACAACACTCATGGAGTCGGATTCGTTGTCTACTGAAGGAGGTGGGTGAATAAGGTCACTATTTATGCTAGGTGGGTTATTAGAAACAGGATTTTCGATTGGTTGATTTTCATTTTGGGCACGCTCGTCAATCATGTCAAGTATATCGTCAATTATTTGATGTTCATTGTCAACGTTAACGGCAAGTGACTCTGTACTATTGTGAAAAATTTTTGCACGTGATAGGGCATCTGCGTTGGTATTTTGTCGGCCCTTTTTGTACACTATTGTATAGTCGTACTCGGCTAGCTTTAAGCGCCATCGGGTGAGCTTCGAATTTGGATCTTTTAAAGACATTAGCCACATTAGAGGGCGATGGTCGGTGTAAATGGTAAACTTTCGACCATACAGGTAAGGTCGGAAGTATTTTACGGCCCAAATAATTGCTAGTAACTCCTTTTCGATGGTAGAGTACCTAGATTCGGTGTCGGATAACGTTCTAGAGGCGTATGCTATTGGTTTATCGGATCCAATATTACCTTGCGATAATACTGCTCCTAAAGCTATGTCTGAAGCGTCAGTCGTCAGTACAAAAGGCTGGTCAAAATCGGGGAACTGTAAAATGGGTGCGTTGGTGAGAATCTCTTTACATTTGCAAAAGGAGTCGAGAAACTCTGGGGAATGAATGACTTTACTATTTTTCTTTAGGCAAACTGTCATAGGTTTAGTTAGTTTAGCGAAGTCCTTTATGAACTTCCTATAGTAACCAACTAGCCCTAGGAAAGACTTTATTTCTTTTTGGTTACTGGGTAGGGGAAAGTCTAATACTGCTCTTATTTTATCTTTGTTAGGTTTTAAACCCTCATCTGTTAATTCGTGCCCTAAGAAGTTGACTTGTTTTGCTAAGAATTCCGATTTATCTAACTGAATTTTGAGGTTATGGGTTCGAAACCTGTCAAACACATCTTTGATTTTTTGAATGTGTTCCTGTAGGGATGTGGATACTATTATTACGTCATCTAAATAAGTAAAAACGTTACTTAAGCCTCTTAGGATATGGTCCATTAGTCTTTGAAATGTGCTAGGCGCGTTTTTTAAACCAAAGGGCATTCGAAGGAATTCATAATGGCCTCGTTCGGTGGTGAATGCGGTTTTCTCTATATCGTTCGGGTGCATTTCAACCTGATGGTACCCGCTAGCTAAATCTAGCGTGGTGAAATACTGCGCCCGCCCTAGCCTGTCTAAAATGTCGTGAATGTTAGGAAGAGGGTATTTGTCTTCAATAATCCTATCATTCAGTCGCCTGTAATCGATGACAAGTCTCCATTTCACCTGTCCGGATGCATCAGGCTTTTTAGGTACTATGTGTACAGGACAAGACCAAGGTGATATGCTTTCCCTAATTAATCCCTGCTTAAGTAATTTGTCAACCTGATTTTTAATCTCTTTTCTTTGCTGTGGTGCTTGTCTATAGCTCCTAACAAAAACTGGAGTTTCATCTTTAAGTCTGAGTTCGTGTTTGACTGCATGTGTGAAAGTCAATGGTATGTTTTCAGAATAAAACAAGTCCCTATACTGGTAACAGAGTCTGGTAATTTCCCTTTTCTCTTCGTCATTGAGATGGCTTGTCTTTATTTTATTCAAATTATCGACAAGTTCTCTCTCCAAATCTGATTCTACGTCCATAGTCATTGAATTTAAATTAGTTTGTGAAAAATTTTGTAGGTCTAAGTCATACCGTTCTAAGTCAATGTGAGTTTTATTTGAAATGATTTTCTTTTTATCGCTAAAATTAATTACAGAAGTTTTAAACGATCCATTTTTTACTGTAACTACAGCTGAAGGAGATTTAAGTTCATCCGACCAATAAAATTCATCATGTAAGTATTGTCCGTCAGTATAGTTTGTTTTAACTGTAATTATTTTAGAACACTTTGGATCAACACTTATTTTTCTAACTGGATAATCGAAATAAAGAGGTATGGCGGCTGTGGATGTATGTAAAGTCTTATGTTTCAAGTCAATGTTACTATCTAAAATTTTTAATAAGTCTAAACCAATTAATCCCTTATATTTAGTGTCAAACTCAAAAATTAAAAATTTGTGTATAATGTTAGTGTTGAAAATGGGTGGCAGGGGTAGGTTTACTACGTGATTATGGCGAGTAATTGCATGTGCAGTTTTAACTTCAAAAGGTTCCACTTCAACATAATTTTCAAAAATAGAATTCTTAATTGCTTCGGGAGAAATCATTGATCGAGAGGCCCCTGTGTCTATCAAAAATTTACCATTAAATTCTTTTATTTCGACATAGGGTAGGTGATCTTTATCCTGGTGGTTTAATTTTACTAAGTTTGGCCTTCGGTGTCCTCGGTCAATGAAAAATCCTGATTAATACTATTACTTACCTCGTTACTGCTACTCTGCTCAGCAAAATTCTCTAGCTGGTACGGTTCGCAATTATTATTCAGTGTAGTGTAGTAGTCCGGTTCGCTGTAAAAATAGGGTTGGTTATTATTTGGTATAAACTGTTCGTCAGGCGTGTAATACAGTTCCTGAAACTGTGGGGTTGCAGGTTTGTTTACCGATCTCATGGTGACGTCAGATGTTTTCTGCGGAGGGTTGTGTTGCGGCACGTTCTGCTGCCTGTAATTTCTGCTGTTCCTAAAATTACCTGAGTTCCTAGGTTGAGTAAAATTATGCTGCCATGGTGCTGCAGGTCTAATCCACTCGCGTACTTGCTCTGGTACTGGAGGATTCTGGAAAGGTGTTACCGTCTGCTGCTGCACAGGATATAGTACAGGCCGCTGCATCATGGGGTATATGGGTCTAAAATTGGGATTAAAATTACTGGTGGGCTTTTGTGGCTCCTTGGGTCTAACGTGTGACGTCATTTGAGGTAGATTATTAGAAGGTATTATACGGTTATGTGCAAGCCTAGCTTCTTCTTGGCGAGCGGCAACTATAGCTAACTCTAATGTAGTAGGTTGAGTGATTCTAACGCCAATTGAAATATTAAACTCTAATTGATGTATATATTGCTCGATAGCCATACTCTCATAATACATTTTATCTGAATGACCACCGACTGAGTGAAGCGTATCGAGCATCTCTCGAATGCGTTTTCCGAACGCATCCGCATCTTCACTCTTATTCCTACGCATCCTAGTGAGCTCCTGCATCAATTGTATCTCGTTACGGGGTTCGCCTAGCCGCCTAAGTAGTGCGGTTTTGATAGACACCCAATTGTCTAAACACTCCTCGTACGCAATACTATCGATAGCCGGGCCACTTAACCGGCTCTTAATTAAACACACTAATGCTGGGTGATTAGCATCCGCAGGGGTCATTAATGAGATAATACTATCCACTTCTCTTATATAAAAATTAAGGGTTTTCGGATTGCCATCATATCTTGGCATTAAATCCGCAACTATTTTAAAATTAGATCCGCAATCTGATAACGCCATCTTAAAAAAAATATACCACTTTTCTACGTAGATATACTATTAAGAAACGCGTAGACTATATAGCGATAATAGCAAATAGACCGAAACACACACTTAACACAAATAATACGTATATAACTAATTATCGGAAGGAAATATAGCACGGGAAGTCGGAAGTTTCAAAGAGCTTACCGGGATATCCTTTGCTTCTCCCACCGGGTCTTGTCAGTCACGGATCTCCTTTATTCCGGATTTCCGTTATTCTCCGACGCCTGCGTAGATTCTTCTTATACGGATCGCGGTTAGAAACGATAAAAACCGTTCACTTCGATGATTCGCGAAGAGTTTAATTCAACGATACCCGAAATGCCACGATCCTACCGACTGCGCCAGTTATATTCAGGCCGTCGGAGTAAGGCTTTTAAAAAACAATTTACTTTATAAAACTTTAATATAGTTACAATTCAAAGACATGAACAAGACTGAACTAAAATAATACAAATATAAAACATGATATCGACTAAAAATGACAATGCAGCAGTAATAGAATGCTTCTGTCTGCTGCGAGTGTGGGAACCTGCTGACTACGCGCGTTATGTCCGCGTAACTAGAGTTAGACAACATTAGTATTTATACGAAAAAAATAAAATTGACAGTTAAATTAATAACAAATACTAAAAAGTTTAACACATCAATATATATATGTATAAAACTGTTCCGTTACTGACTGAGTTACTGAGTGACTGACCGACAACGTACAGCCGTAACTACTGGGCGTAGAGAGCTGAAATTTGGAACATACATTCTTTAGAGGATGTAGGGGTGCACTAATTTCCGAAATTCCCACGGGAACGGGAATTATTGGACTTTTTAGTTGGTATGAAAAATCTTATTCCTTGAGTGCACGGAAATGATATTTAGCATAAAAATTCTTCAAAAAAAGAATGGTTGTGAAAAGAATTCCCGAAAGGAATTCCCGAAATTCCCACGGGAACGGGAAATATATGATGTTTTAGTTTGTATGATAAAATTTTATTCTTTGAGTGCACGGATGTGATACTTGGTATAAAGGTTCCTCAATAAGTGTCTGTTTGTATAATGGAAGTAATTCCCGGAATTCTCACGGGAACGGAAAATAGGACTTTTTAGTTTATGCGTGTACGAAGTCGCGGGCAAACACTCGTACAGGAATAAAAACATTGAGAACTACTACATTTTAAAATATTAAATTACTAATTATTTTTAATTCGTATTAAATTAATTTATAATTTCGTACATAACTAATTAAATGATTAGGTTATTAAAAAGATTATCACTTTGCAAGGTATATCACGCATATTTAGTAGGTTATTACCTGATTTTTTATTGTTAAAGTATTTATCTATATTTACGACTAATTTCTGTGACTTTAAATCGTGTGTCTTACAGCTAGCTTTAAACAGATTACAAGATTTTATGTGTAAAAATTACTATTTGCACTGTGTTTGTTGGTTAAACTTTTATTATAATAATTTAACAAGATTTGTAACAAAATAAAATAACATAAAAGTCAATGTAACAGAATAAAGTTTCAAACTTCGAAAAATCCGGATTGTCTGGATTTTTGATCAAAGAAAACCTTAAAATCCGATTTTGAAAAAAAATCCGGATTTCGCAATCCCTACTTTGTAAATATGTCTTGAGTTTTATATTATCATCATCATCATCATCTCAGCCCGCGCTAGTTCACTTTATATATACCGCTAGTTTTATATACGAGTATACCCTTTCAAATAATTAAATGCAGTAAACTGACAGTTCTAATGTAAAAAGAAAAAAAATGATATCAACCAGTTAAAATCTTCGAAGTGTAAGGTACTGAAAGAGATATATTGAAAATGAAGGGTACTTTTTCGTTCGTTAAGTATAAAAATTTACAGCAATGTATAATGTTATACGTGAATATGAGGTGTGTACTTTATCTATACAGTAACTTCAATGAAAATAATTAATAAACAAACATACCTAGTGCTTTAAAACGGTTATCGTTACGGTTAGAAGTAAAAGGAGGTCAATTTGCCATCATAAAAGCTGGCCCATTTTAGTACCGTGAGGTACATGGGCACCAAATTGTAAGAGAAGACTAAAGGAACTCGGAAATATGCAAATATTTGCAAAAGAGAGCATTAACTTTATGAAATAAATTATTGAAAGTTGTAACAAACTAAGGAAACAATCACGGTGAATATGAACACAGCTTAGAAAAAACGGTTTTGACACTGACGTTTTGTAGGTACTTCTGTTGGCAAATATCAAAATGGCGGCTATCTGTTATTCAATGAAATGTTTATTCCGTTCGTTCCGGGGTGCTCTTTTTTCGATTGCTGTGCTGTGTTTTCCTGATCTATTTATTGAAAAGATGAATCTATAATCTTTTTAATGTATACTTAACGAATAATTCATAATAACAAAGCAACAACAAAAATAAACAAAGTAAATGTCGAGTCGAGTTGATGAACACGACGTTGACAGTTCGACTTAACAGTTATAGATAACGGCTTATGAATTTGTCTTGTAAGTGCATATTAGAGGGAAAATGGCTTGCGCGTGAAGCCCACAAAAATATTTTTTTCTTGGCTCAAATTTCATCTTTGATCAAAACTGTAAATGCAGTTGTACTAAATGGTTAGTAGGGTGTTATAAACCGCGGAGTGTACCTCGGTACCAAAATGGGCCACCCGGAATGACCTTCTTTAAAAGCTTCTTGCTATTTTTCAAAGTCAACGAAAAATTAAGAGACGAGCTTGAAATGAGAAAATGAAAGTATAAAATATTTAAGGGACGATAGTAGGTATAAAAAAAACGGGTATCGCTTGAAACCGCATCATTATTTCTTTTCTTCCTTAAAGTGGCACTCTGGAATAGTCATTTGATTGCATTGAATTATTCGCCGGAGTATAGTATCGCACGCATACGTACATATAAATAAAACTACTTTTTAACCGGATTAATCGCGTATAATTTATATTTTACATTTTAACTCGACGTTTCGGTGTCTTTGCAGACCCCTTGGTCAGTCGCTCGTTACCACGGGGTCTGCAAAATTATACGCGATTAATCCGGTTAAAAAGTAGTTTTATTTAAATTATGTGTCGTGAAAACTTAAGACAATATTACGTACACATACTTATCATGTATGTAGGCAAGATAAATACTCAAGCTTTACATATAATTTACGTACGTACATTGAAAGCATTTCATTTTAGGTTAATGAAGGTTTATTCAAGGAACATTCGAGAGCTTTTCTTCCACGAACATTTCGTTAAAGAAATCTCATTAAATATGAAGGTAGGGTTTCATATGCATATCTTTTATAAGCACGGAGACAAAGGCTTATCTCCGTACCATTAAAATAATCGTAGGGTTGTCAAATACAAGGCCTCATTCGTTTAGTATTCGTAACGACACAGATAAAAAATCTGGTTAACATCTTTCCTTCTATTGATCAAACGTCAGTGCTTTTCCAGTTTTCTACGTATGACTAAATTTAAAATTTGACCACAATTAACAGTAGCATTGTAATACGGATAAAATTTTATGCAATGAAAGGTAGGTTCATCATCACAACTCTTTGTAATGAGCTTGCTGTGAGTGAGCTGGCTGTGAGTCTCTCCCCTGGGTTGCGAGAAGGTTTTGGTTGGCAGTGCTGGGTAGTGGAGGTTATTCAGTAAATCCAAAATCTCAAAAATGACTATACTTATGTAATATAATTAATCTAATACTTACATACCAATACAATAAAGCTGAAGGGAGTTTTGAATTTTTTTGCAATTGAAATTGGGGATACTAGTTATAGGTTAAATCTAGGCATTTTAAAAAAATAACGCGAGCAAAACTTCGCGCTATGGTTTGTATTTTAGTAAAATCCAAAGAAGTAATATAAAATTAAAGTTGCTGGACTGGATGCTGGACTGGGAGCGAAAGAAAAACATAGAATGTGCCAGCTGCTTCTCTTCCTGGGCATACTGTTAGTTAAGGGACAGAGGTTGTTTTTACGGGCGATAGGCTGATCCCTGTCACTGTAATAGTCTCTATCCATCATTATAATACCTCCAAATTCGTCAAACGTGACGTCAGATGGTTTGATAGCCTCTGGTTTTCTGCCTACCCCATAAGGGATACAGGCGTGAAGTTATGTATGTATGTATGCATATTATGTAAAGTTAAACACGAAAATAAATTAATGCAATGAGAAGTTACATATGTTTTTATAATGTTATTATACGTAGTTTTGGTTTATTTAGTAATTAGTATTTATAATTATCATCGGAAATCGAAAGCATAGTTCGCTAACAATTTTTAACAATAAACATTATTAACCCATTGAAACGAAAATTTATCATTCGAAATTTAGTTAAATTCAAAGATAATTCCTGAACATGGCAACCCTCACACATGAAATATGAGTGCATACGAGTTTTAATTAAAACTTATTGTATAGTTGTGCACTGAACTCAACTTCCTACAAATTAATTATTATTCTGAATTCAAATGGATTATGACAGCGATTCTAGAATAGTTATGCAACAGGTAAATAAATTTGAGATAAGAAATGAACATAATATTGATTCTAGTTATAGTAGTTGATCTCGCAGTTTAATGTGTAAAAAAGAAATTACAGTGAAATAATCCTATTCCCATTGGAATGCCAGAATACAAAATTATTTTATAGTACTTAGTTTTTTTATCGGTGCCTAAACCCACGCTTGCCCCTGTGATTTGAGAGACAAGGAAAAACAATACTAATAGTGCTTAATACTGTCCGGTTATTACTATTTAGTACTTACCTATAACATCAATACTAAATGTTTGATTTCTTCCATGCTGGACTGGGAGTGAAAGAAAAACTTAGAATGTGTCAGCAGCTTCTCTTCCCGGGCATACTGTAAAAGTCAGTTAAGGGACTGAGGTTTTATTGGAGGCTTTTTGTGGGTGATAGGCTGACCCCCTGTCACTGCAATAGTCTCTATCCATCATTATAATACCTCCAAAATTGTCAAACGTGACATCAGATGGTTTTATAACCTCTGTTGTTCTGCCTACACCATAAGGGATACAGGCGTGAAGTTATGTATGTATGTATGATTTTATTATTTAACACAAAGGAAAAATACTGATAAATATACAGGGTCTGTATTTTTATCAGTACTCGTCTATCCACGAGTAACCTATTCACTCGATACTTTAAGTACCAGGAGTGGTCAGGAAAACCAGATCGTTCCACACCATGGCTATCCGTACCAAAAAGGAATGGAAATAAAACTACATTGCTACATATTTTTTAATACAGTTGCTCAAAAAGTGGCGTATTGCAGGGACGTTTAGCGTTCGGGATGTGGGCTATTACACACTTGTGCTTTTTCTTTACCTTTTCCGCACTCGTGCGTTCTCTTTCCCAAATGTCAAAATAATGTCTATTAAAAAGAAAAAATCAACCACGAAGTTTTTACTAAAAAAAAATTCATAGAAGTTTTTACGACTCATGCAAATATTTCTGAAAAGAAGCTACTAATTTGTTTCAATATCAGATATAATGATTTGATGCAATGAGTTAGGTTAGGTTTCATTTCATTTTATCTCATTAAATTCATTTTCATTTCATGTCAATACAAAAAATCTACTAAAGACTTGGCTGTATGGGCATAGTTCCCTTTGCCTACCCAGAATGGATAAACAAAAAAATCTCTGTTTATAATCTTTCACGGCTAGCGCCATTTTGTATATTTTATAAAATTGCTTAATTTTTTCGCAACTGTATTAAAAATAGTCGTTCAGTACACGTGCGGAACCGTCATTGCAACTTGTTCCGACTGTCGACCCTCGCCTTCGGCTGCGCCTCGGCTCGTGTAGACATTTGTCGGAACTCTTTGCAATGACAGGCTTTCCGCACTCGTAATGAAATATACTATTTACTCTTGAACAATTTTTTTTTCCGAAATTGGGTCATATTGGAACGTGGGCTCAATTCCCGCTAGCGATAGAGAATTTAATTAGTATTTTACATCTTCTGAAAATAATCGTTAACACAGCATGGGTTAATCAAATTTTTAGGAACATGACCAAACAAGAAATTGTTTTTCATTTCACGAAAATCTGTGTCGCATTTTAATCTTCGTTTAATAACAAAAATAAAGACTCATTTAAAAAATCATTATAAAAAAGTCTGTCGTAAAAAATGGATAATCCGTTAACTGGAGTTGGTCTGTATGTAAGACTGTGAGAAAATTGTATCCTCTTGATGAGATTCTCAGCCATATGAAAATGGCGTACACTTTTGTACTTTTCAATAAATTCCCCAAATTCTTTCAATTATTTCGCTGTCATTTCATACAATTTTAGTATTTTTGATATTTTTTTTCTGAATATTACTTCTGAATACTTACATTTAATATTAATACAATTTTAGGTGTTCTCAGCGTCAAACATTATCAAAATTAATAATTGTTTTAAACTATCGCAGTTATTTTCACTATGATTTAATATATTTACGGGATTCTTACCACGATTTCCGATTTTATTTTCGCACGTCCGATATTCCTGTCCGATATTCCCGATTCGCAGTCCGCGATCATGGTGCTTGTAACAGCATCGAAATATCGGACGTGCGAAAATAAAATCGGAAATCGTGGTAAGAATCCCGTAAATACATTAAATCATTCAAAATTGTCGTTTAAGGACATTTTTTTTTCAAGGTTTTTCATGGTGTCACCTTTTGATCATCTAATGTGACAAAAAAGTGTATGGTGCTGTAGCTGCCTATAACCTTAAAAACTTGTCTATTATGTTTAGATTTTAAAAAGGTATGACAATATGTAGTTTACAAGCAACATTAAGTTACAGGAGCAAAAACACTGATTAAGGTCAGAATTTAAAATTTTCAAGTAATGTTATATTTCTTGTTAGACTGGATCCAAGATATTGCACAAAAACATTATTGGACCACTAATAAGAATATTCAGGAGAAATCTAAGTTATATTAGGGAAAAAAATATCATACCTCCATGATAATAAAGTGATGAAAGTGTACTTATTTAAAATTGTCGTGATCGGATTGTTACATGCAACAAACAAGTTGCGACAAGTGAAATAAAAATTGTACTGGATCACGAGGCAATAAAAGGACAAAAATACTCCATACATAAACAGGACGATTGATGGTCACTGTTACTAGGTAGATGCATGCGCATTTTTACTTTCATACCCACGGTGTGTGAAAACGTTAGAATGTTTTGCCTAGTTTTCCTATGAATATCCTAACCTTCTGTACCTACCCTAATTCGACATAAGAGAATGTTCAAAATGTTTATAGAACTTTGCTTACCGTTGTACTTCATTTTGATTATTGTATTTTTATTATTTGCAGCGCCGGTGTACAAACATAAATAATTTATGTTTAATAAAAAACTATATTGATTCTCGAGGCAAATGTGCTAAAACAAAAGACGATTAGAACTGATTTCTCTTCCGTATAATATATGATATAAACATAAGGCGTAAACATTCATTTTTGTTTCTATAGCAATATTTTTAAACATAGCATTAACTTTAGAAGCAAACAATTTAAGTTTATTGATAATAATTTCGTACATACGTGTACTTTCATACATAACTTCAAGCCTGTATCCCTTGGAGTTGCCAGAACACCAGAGGTTATAAAACAATCCGAGGTCGCGTAACACTTTGGAGGTATTATATTGATGGAGAGAAATATACAGGGTGTACAATCCAAATGGGTCAGTCAGTATGGAGAAGTCAGGAACTATGAAAGATATCGAAATCTGTTCGTAGGAACCATGGCGTCGATTTTACATTTAATAATAATCACATTCAAACTTTTTTCTTAACGAACCTGCAGTGCTAGCACGGATCTTTTGTCGATCGTAAGTTTACGAATGATCGTATAGTATGGAGACGGTTTTGCAAGCAGTAATTGAAATCTATCCATTGCCGCAGGGTCAGCTTAAATAAATGTGTTCCTTGTTAATTTTGAATGTTTGTTAACAGGTTCTACTCTTAAATAACTGTAAAATAAAAAATTACATTGTTACTAAAAACTTGCAACCGACTCCATACTATACGAGCATTCGTAAACTTACGATCGACAAAAGATCCGTGCTAGCACTGCTGGTCAGTACTCTTTTAATAGCGTCAAGTATAAAAACCAAATTTGGCTGGAGTATTTTAAATAAAACGAGCCTCTTCATAACCTCTTCGATTGATTTTAGATAGATTTTTTATGACGACCGGCTGGTGTAGCGGTAACATACATTGCCTTCTTTGCCAGAGGTCCTGGGTTCGAATCCCGGCGGCGGCGGATATTTGTGTAATGAACACAGATATTAGTCGTCAAGTCATGGATGTTTATATGTTTATTTAAGTTTATTCTAATAAAAAATATGTATTTATTCAATATGTATGTTTATATATTTCTTAAGTATATCAGTTATCTAGTATCCATAACACAAGTTCTTTAAGAAACTTAATTTGGGCTAGATAATGTTGTGTGAGTGTCAGAGATATTTATTATAATTATTGTGTTATGTACTGTTTGTATAATGCTTTTAACGAATGCATAACACTAAGATCTACTGGAAGCATACTACACACGAGCTTTAGATTGGTACCAAAATAGGCATCAAAGATTTTGACCAGGTTCTATTCCCGGTTATGTATGAAAGTTAAGAAAAAAGTTTGAAGGTGATTATTATTAAATCTAAAATCGACGCCATGGTTCTTAAGAACATTTCGCTATCTCTCATAGTTTCTGACTTCTACATATCGACCCATTTGGATTGTACACCCTGTATAGTGTAAGTAAGATTTCTTTAAAAAAACGAGTTAAGAGGTTTTTCCTTGAAAAATTGTGATTATATTTATACCATATTCTAAAACATAACTTATTTTTAATAAACGTATTAGACCCTTTGCTTTCTATTTATGCATATTATTAAAACTTACTTATTTATATATTTAACTTAATTCTATTTAATATAAAAATATACTTTGCCCACCAATTGAATCTTTAAACCTAAGGTTGGCTGGTAGATAATAGCATGTGGCTTAATGCCACCTGTACAACGGAATGTGTACGAATAAATAAATAAAAAATATAGTGATAGGGGGTCAGCCTGTCGCCCATAAAGACGCCAGTAAAACCTCTGTCCCTTAAATTACTCTTACATTATGCCCCGGAAGAGAAGCAGCTGGCACATTCTATGTTTTTCTTTCTTTAGTCCAGCATGGATAAATAGCATAATCAAAATAACTGAAATACCAACGATGAGGTTGAATGATCTTATTAAGTACAAATGCTATGTATATGAAAGTTGTAGTAATCAGGGTGAACATGAAGCAAAGTAAACGAAAATAATAATTTTTACTAACTAATTATCAAACAATATTTGCATATTTTTGGCTCTTGTCACATACTTCTGTGTACAACTAAGGAATGTTTCACGCTGAATGTTTCTCATTGTTAGACACTCGAAAAAACAATATCCTGAAGTTATCATGTACCTACAAGTGCCTCATAATATTGTCATGATTTTTTGATTCATAATTTAAAATAGAAAGAAAAAAGTTTAACCAGCAATAATTAGAAACATAAAATAAAAATAAAAAAACAAAAAAACAAGTAAATATAATACCACTGTTTTTTATACCATGGTGCTGATTTTCAGTTTTCCATACAACCAAAATAAAAAACTCTTTGACTGGATTTGGCGATTATAATTTATATTTCAACTCGACGACGTTTCGATATCTTTGCAGACCCCGAGATCATGAGCGTACTTCATGTTTTGTCTTCTGAAATGTAATCCCCGAACAGAATATTCCATTGCCCAGTTTCCAACCAAAGGTTGATTATCCTAGAAATATTTCATAAATCCGGGTAAAATTATTTTCGTATTTTGCTATCCTGGTGAAGCCATGTGATAACAGATCAAAAGGGTTTCATAATAATCGACTGCCCTTCGGTCTGCGGTAGGCTGAGAGGAAATAATATAATGTATGAGTATCTACATTGTTGTTTTTATGTTGTGATGATAAAATAAGATTGTTATTGCTTTATAAGTTCATTAAATATTACATAGGTATCATATTAAAGATTAAAATCTTTTTGTATGTAACTACTATAAAAAGTTACATTGGTAATGGGGAGTTTTCTGACAGCTCATTAAAAAAACAAAACTGTACAAAATTGGTACAAAAGGCTTCGATAGATGGCGCTTTACAAAAGGCGAAGGCGAAGAATTTATTCCACACTGCGTTTTTAAAAGTAAAATAAATTAATTGACGTCTGTATCAGAAATTGAACGTATAAATAACCATATATGGTAGATACCACTTACCTACATTATAGTTTACAGACTTAACGCCTTCGGCTTTTTAAAAGTGCCATCTATAGAGGTTTTTTGAACGAATTTTTATGAGCTGTCAGAAAACTCCCCATTCCGCGACTTGTACTTGCACTAGTGATGCAGGATTTTTATGCGTAGGTTCACCGCCCTCCCTCCCTCAAGCAAGAAGCAAGACATGCAATGAACACACACTTGGAACCCACACCACAAGCTACAACCGACACGTGTTTCGCTTCAACCAGAAGCATCCTCAGGGCGCAACGACCACCACCGAAAGTCGTTCGGAATTAGCAAAGTAACTTTTTATAGTAGTTGTCATGGATTTCCGCAAAGTAACGTCTGATTCAATCAATTATACTTTTTTTATGTGCTTGAGAATCTTATAAGCTATCTATTATACGTTCGTTGACGCTAATATTTACCATTAACTGTTCCATGATGGAACTACTGATAATAAATTACCTCACTAGTTCCATTTAAAATGGATCTTAAAATAATGGAACAAGTGCACATTTTTACTTAACACTAGTAATATTGATTATCTGAACCTTCTGCATTAGACTTTATGAGTAGATAAATGTTGTTTTTGGCCCATTGGATTTGGCTTCCTTATAGTTTTAAGTATTCGGATCATGTCCTTCATTTTATAATGGAAATGATTCGAAATAAAATGATTGAATTGAATTGTATAGTCCTTATAGTTTTTGTCCGTGAAGGGTCGGCTTAGAATAGCCCTACCGTCACTGGATAGAGTAGGTAGGGGATAGGGTGGATAGGGTCAGGGTCCGACTGGCTAGCGACCACCCTTTATATAAAATCTGCCGCCAAATTTTACCGCTCCAGCGGTGATGTGTTCCGACAATGTGTTACGAAGAGCCAGTTCTTTTCTGGGCCCGTGCGCTTTCATCTTCTACCTCATTTTCACTTACCATCAGGTGAAATTGAAGCCAAACGTGGATTAAGTCTTAAATAAGAAACCACCCACCCCGAACTCGTGTGCTCCATCTTTAAAATTATCATCACTTACCATACATACATACATACATAACGTCACGCCTATATCCCTTATGAGGTAGGCAGAACACCAGAGGTTACAAGACCATCTGATGTCACGTTTGACAAATTTGGAGGTATTATAATGATGGAGAGAGACTATTATAGTGACAGGGGGTCAGCCTATCGCCCACAAAAACGCCTTTAAAACCTCTGTCCCTTAACTGACTTTTACAGTATGCCCGGGAAGAGAAGCAGCTGGCACATTCTTCGTTTTTCTTTCGCTCCCAGTCCATCATGGAAGACCATCAGGCGATAAAAAAGTTAGATGTCTATTATACCTACCATAGACAACTCCGTGTTTTGTTTCAGGTAAATGACAAAAGCAGAGGAGTTACTTTGACAATAATTTAAGTTTCTATTCTATTTGAAGCTTCGACGCGGAGGTTTTACAATGAGTCATAGAAATAAACTTAGTTTATTGCTTTAAAACTAGGTCACTTGGTAAATCACTTGAGAAGCAGTTTGTGAAAAACTTAGTAGTTCCCGGGAATAAGTTTTAATGTACACTTTGTGTAGAGCTTATTTTACTAAAATCGATAAAATGCTTTTTAAAAAGGAACGTTCATACATATGGAACATACATTTTACATACGAACAATGCTAGTTTTTCTTTGTGTATAACTGAGCAAACTTGTATTTGACCTCAATCTGAATGTAATTAGGTAGGAAAACCATAATAGTACTTTATAAAGGGTTTATATTCCCGGCTGGTAAGTCACAATGAACTATAAAATGTCGTTGATAGGCATGATTCACCTCATTTTTACCGATTAAAAACAATTTTAGAGGTCACCGTTTAAAATACGCTTTTCCAGTGGAGGTAGAGCTAGTTCTGACACGTATGAAACCGCATAATAGTATTATTTTATAAAAATCACTGATATACAGGTGTTAAACAACGTCTAAAAAAAATGCTTCGTTAGTTCTTTTTGGTTCAGGTGGCTAAGGTGTGCAGTGCCATGAACTCATCCAATCTGTCGTGACCACGGTGTCTGCAAAGACACCGAAACGTCGAGTTAATAAAATATAATCAACGAATGCAGAGCATTAAAAAACCGACAATGAAAACAATGTAATTACGCGATAAATCCGGTTTTTATTGAATAATATGAATAGTGAATACCGACAATATTATGTGGAACGAGCTGCCTGCGTCTGTTTTTTCTGATCTAACGTGAAACACAAACTTTCTGTCCGTACGATATTTCAAAAAAAAACTTAATTAGGTTAAATTTAAATTACGTGCGCGAACGCATATTCCTTTTCTCGGCATACATGAATGATCTTGGATTAGCCAATCACGGCGCAGGACTGCGATTTTTCATCCTACCGCCCGCGTCGCTTGTTTGTTATCAGATATACGTTCAGACGTTTGATATTTTTGATAGGGAAAAAGTTTCATAGGTACTTACTTTTTAAGTTGGTATGGTTATTTATTATTATGAACTATGAGACAAATTTTTATGTTGTTAATTGTTTGAAAAGTCTGATTAAACATGTTAATTAAACGCGTTGGCTTTTATTTTTGTAAAATGTTTCGACCTTACTTTTCTTTCACCTTGATAAATTGATGAGATTCTTATTTTATTTATTTATTTATTCTTGTTTAAATGTAACTTAAACTTTATCAACGTTACTAAGTAAGACTGTAAAATAACTTGTACGTAATTAAATGAATAAACGCATTTATTTGCAATATCGTATTCATATGATCTTCATTTTAGTTTACGCCCTGCAGCTGGACATTTATTTGGACGTAAAAATGTTTTTGCCCATTATGCCCAGGTTGCCCATCACTAGTCCTTTCTCATCTTAAACTACGTAAAAATGAAACACCTTTTCCCAACTACCCTCGAAACACGAACTTGGTTTATTAAAACACATCGCACGTCAATTTAACGAAGGTTTTCTGACAAAAAAGCAAAAAGTAACGGTACGGTTAGAAAAAAAAAGAAAATGAAGTGATTTTTTTCCGAAGTATTTGAGTAAGGATAATCTTGCCACCCCTTGTTTTACAGCTTTATTATCCAATGTGCCTACGCAAGGGATGGCAAAAAAGGGATGCAGTTTAGATCCGGTGTATTTTTGTTTCACAATGATTTTAATAAAAAGCCTGGCTTAAAGTATTAAATGCTTAATTTTTTTCGATTGTATTTTTAATTTTTTGTTTGTTTACGTGTGGGCCAGCAATTTTAATTAGGTTTTAAAATGATGAAGAAATATATATTTGAAACCTTTTACCAACAGACTATATGCTTTAGTCTTAAACTGTTCTTGTTGTTATATTTTGGAGATAGTTTTTATTACTCTATCGCGCTTGCATAAACTTTTAAATTTATGCTAAGTACGCCGAATAAATAACTTTTAACAACTTCAAAACTTAAGTAGTGTAAGCTTACTAGTTTGTGTTATTAAAGCTATACAGCGAAACAATTGATGGTGTGATTCTTACTTTTTACCAAAAAAGTAACAAGGTGTGACTTTTTTATTCTTTTGTTTTAATTTTAATTTGTAATTTTTCTATTTTTTTGTTGTGTATGTGTCAATAAATTTCTCATTCATTCATTCATTCTAATATGTACAAAGGAAAATGCTAATTTTCTGAAGTTATAATTATAAATCTTCTATGCTGGACTGGGAGCGAAAGAAAAACATAGAATGTGCCAGCTGCTTCTCTTCCCGGGCATACTGTAAAAGTCAGTTGAGGGACGGAGGTTTTATTAAGGATCAAACGAACTTCCCAAGTGAAGTGCGATCACAATTATGTGAACGGCTTCATCGACGCAATTTACCTGTTAACGATTTGTAGTAGTATCTCCTGCCTAGGTCTTCACACAGAATATTTAGAGATTTTAATAAAAAATTACACTGGCAACACCATCTCCCACCCCGACCTATTTGGTCACATCGCACAATTTATTCATTTTTAGAGCATAGGTATAGTGCAAAGTAATTCACATTACTGGGAGGGGTATAGTTACAGCTATAACTACTACCTATTATTGTATTGGTAGTACAGTGGTGGGTGTATGTAAATTGCGTCGATGAAGCCGTTCACATAATTGTGATCGCACTTCACTTGGGAAGTTCGTTTGATCCTTAATTATGTTTCACGGCTTCATCTTTGCAATTTACCTGTTAACGATTTGTAGGATGTTTAGAGTAGGTATTCAATGTGAATTACCTTTTGTACTCAGTAATAAAATAAATATCTATAAGAAAAAACACAAGATTTCTTATTTACTAATCAACCATTTATTTAAATACCAATCAAGGAAAAGTAATTTTTACAAGTTGTGATTTGACAATATTGATTGTGCAAACTCTGAAGTGTCCGGTAAGATTTCTTTATTATAAAACTTAGCAAAAGTAAGAGACGAGTCGCTCCATCCGGCCGTCTACCTTATTATTGCAATGTTAACACCCGCTTTGCTAGCAGTAGATGTCGCGGCATGTCTTGTACTGTGCGCGCTAAAGATGGACGTATCTATTCCAGCACTTTTAAGAACATCCTTAATCCAATGACTTAATCTCTGCGATGATAGTTTAGAATAAGGTCTTTTATAGCTTATGAACAAATGGTCATTTTCATTACTGCGCAATGTATTAGTTTTATTTATATAAGTAATTAAACAGGTAGCAGGACATATAGCAGGACGTTCATTAAAGAAGGGTAGTCTTAAAAGTGGCTGGAAAGAATTGGGTCTCGAAGTTTTAATTAGATCGGGTATTTTAATAATAATTTCCGTGTTACTGTAGTTTATGTTACTAATTTTTATTAATGAAAATGTTTGGACCCTGTGTGCGGTAACTAATGCTAGCAAAGTGAGAGTTTTCTTTGAAAGAGTTTCCAAATTAAGATCCTCGTTTGGCCATTTTTGGGCCAAATAATCTAAAACGATGTTAGGATTCCAAGTAAGGTCATATTTAGGGTTCGGGGGTCTTAATTTGAAAACTCCCTTTAAGAAACGCTTAATTCTATCATCATCAAGACTATTTTCCAGTACAAGCGATAAAGCAGAACGGTAACAGTTGATAGTGCCATATTTGGCACCTTGATCGAAAATATCTGTTAAAAAATTTATAACATTTGAGACTGAAGCATTGAAACAATCTAATTTATTGGTGTTACAATAAATAATCCAGGCCTTTATACAACCATCGTACTGCTTGTAGGTATTTGGTGATAAAGCTGCTAACATAATGGCAACTGACCTATCTGACAAAGATCTTCTTAAAAATGCTTGCCTGACAATCTCGCGGCAATGAGACGAAGGCTTTTGTGCAGCTTGTGTGGTTTCCTGGAAGGAGATTTTAACAATTCTTCATTAGGGCCGAAAAATATGAATTTGGAGATAGCTAGTTTTTGAAAAATTGGGAACCAGGGTTGGGCTGGCCAGTAAGGAACCAAAACTATACCCTCTGCCTTATCGTCAATAATTTTACGAAGTACCTTAAGGATAAGCGCAAATGGTGGAAATGCATAAAATAACAGGTTTGTCCAGGACACGGTGAAAGCATCAATCACCCAGGCTTCGGGATCGTTTTTCCATGCAATATACGTAGTACATTTTGCGTTACACCTACTTGCAAATAAATCTATTTGAGGTGACCCTAAAGTAATCATGATTTCCTCAAAAGCACTATTACATAACTCCCACTCAATATCCTCGAACCGTTTTCGAGATAGTGAGTCAGCTTCAACGTTGTCATTAGTATTAACGTAGGACGCAAACACTGTTATTTTACGTTTTTCGCACCATTGCCATAATTCTTTGCTCATATCGTTTAAATGTCTAAATTTGATACTACCCATTCTATTAATGCATGAAATTGCTGTAACATTATCAATTCGTAATAATATTTCACAATTCGATAATTTTTTTGCAAAACATTTTAGAACAAGAAAAGCAGCTTTCAATTCCAAATAATTAATATGAGCATCCTTTTCACTAGCTTTCCAATAACCACTACATTTCATCCCATTACAATAACCACCCCAACCCGAGTTTGAAGAGTCCGAATAAATTTCCATTGTGTAATTATATTGCCTCAATGACGAATAGTTATTGTCTATGTTGTTTAGCCACCAGTAGAAATCGTCGTGTAAAGACGTTGGAATATCTATAATTTGTTCGTAACTAGGGTTATTTAACAAGCAATCATATTTGTGTTGTTCAAGTTGTTTGGTGTATAACCACGAATATTTTAAAGCTGGGCAAGAAGAAATTAATATACCAATAAGTTTAGCAAAATTACGCAACTTGCACCGCTTAGTTGTTAAAAATAAATTTAAATAAGTTTTCAACTTGACTTTCTTTTCATCGGGTAATTTTAGGGACATTTGTTGAGAATCGAAAACAAAACCAAGATACCTACATTTTGTCTTTAGAACTAAGCAGCTTTTATCGTAATTTATAATGAAACCTAACCTTACTAAAATATCTATAGTCATATTAACATTTTGTAAACAATCTTTATACGACTGGCCTAGACAGATGAAATCGTCTAAAAACAGACTTGAAACAAATCCTTTACTTCTTAAGTATTCCACCACGGGTTTCATTAATTTCGTAAAAACTAATGGTGCTGTACACAAACCAAACGGTAAACAGTTAAATTCATATAAGATTTTATTATATTTAAACCGAAGGTACTTTTTATGACTAGGGTGTATCGGTAATAAAAAATAGGCATCTTTTAAGTCAATTGTTGCCATGTGACAATTTTCGGTGATTAGTTTTGAAGCGGTTCGGTAGTCTTCCATTTTGAAATGGTTAGGTATTATGTAACTATTCAACTTTTTTAAATTAAGAATGAAACGCTTGTCACCGTTTGGTTTGGGTACAAGGAACACATTTGATAAAAATTCACCGTCTGTATGAACACATTTTGAAATAGCGCCAATTTTTAACAAATTATGAATTGATTTATCGTAATCAACCTGTTCTTGAGGAGTTTTAGCAAAGACGCCTTGATTATGACAATGACTAGGTTGTGTCGTAAAAGGGATCTTATAGCCTTTTATCCAGGACAACAACGTTGAATCATTTGTGATTTTAGACCATTCACCAATATAATGTTGTAGCCGTGCGGCGTAACGTACCTCAGTATTTAATATTTCCTGTGGAAGTTGGTGGAGGGTGCAGGTCGAGGTGGGTCGTCTGAGGGGCGCGGACGGCGCCGCTGTGGCGACCGCGGTATCCTCGTCTGCGTAGGAGGTGGCGGCTGGAACCGAGCTGGTTGATATCGGGTCCCGTCCGGTTTGTTGGGGGTCTTGCGATGGCCTTTCCAGTTTTTTGACACGGGTCTTGTCTTTGAAACAAAGTTGTTTTTGTTAAAAGGCTTATATGGAGTGTTCTTTAATGCTTCTCCTGACTGTTGGATAGCTTTGGCGGCTTTAAGTTTCTCTGGGATGTTATCTCCAAATAAAAACTTGTCTCTGCTCGTATTAATGAGGGTATCCTTGAGATTCGTGTTAATGGAGGTAATAATGAGATTTCTTCTCGTTTTTGTCTCATTGTAATGCATGTCACATAATAGGCGGCATGCATCACTTAACGGTTTCAACACAGATTGTTGAGGGTTGGAAAGTAATAATGCTTCAGTAGCAGAGGACAATGCGGCTAATGTAACGCCGACTTGGTTTTGACGCTGCATGATAGAATAATCCCGCTTAGAAACAGCCTCACCAACAGCTGCCTTAGCCTCCAGGTTCAGAGCCGGTGGTATCAACAGATCGCAATTGCTCGGCACTAAGTGTTCCTTCAAAAGACTTTCTTTAGAATCTGCTGGAAGGCCTTTCATCAGAATCTCCGACCATCTAATGGCAATTTCTTTATGAATAGGTTTCCCTAACTTTGGTGCCGTGCTTGGAGCATCCCCTAGGATTTCCAATATCTCTTCATTTAAAATGACATCTTCCTCGTAACCATCGAGAACGTTGGTATTTGAAGTCGACGGAATCGGCTCCGGTGTCAGGATCGGCAAAGTGGTTTCCACATGAGCTTCAAGGGGTACCTCTGGTACCACGATTGCTTCAGTCAGATCTGTAGCACATTGTGGTGTTTCTTCATCCATAACGTCTGTAAAGACATTCATGTTATATTTAAACCGTCAAATATAAATCTTTAAATACGATTTAACAAGCCATAAAAAGAGTTAAGTTATCGTGAAAAGTAAAGCCCATCAGTTTGCAGTACCTAATCACATTTTTTTTTTTTTGTGAAGGTATCTGTGAATTTGTAAACCCTTAATGGTACTACACATCTTATTGCAACATGAAAATAACAGACACATAATTTGTCATGACAGTAAAGCCCATAATTAGCAGTACCTATCACATATTATTAAGTGTCCAATGCATTAAGTAGACCTATCGTCATCGGTTGACGACGAAATAACTCGGCAGCGGCGTCTTTTCTGCAGTTTAATTTCAAGCTTCTTAATTTTTTTCAAAATTTTTTCATCGTCTTGGTGCTTCCTCTTTCCCATCTTAATTCTTTTTTCTTCTTGTATAATACTGGACACTTACGTGCGAAGACTTCGGTAGAAAAATACAGAATGAATAAATTGTGCGATGTGACCAAATAGGTCGGGGTGGGAGATGGTGTTGCCAGTGTAATTTTTTATTAAAATCTCTAAATATTCTGTGTGAAGACCTAGGCAGGAGATACTACTACAAATCGTTAACCGGTAAATTGCAAAGATGAAGCCGTGAAACATAATTGACATTTTTGTGGGCGATAGGCTGACCCCCTATCACTGCAATGGTCTCGCTCAATCGTTATAATGCCTCCGAATTTGACAAACGTGACATCAGATGGTTTTACAGCCTCTGGTGTTCTGCCTACCCGATAAGGGACACAGGCGTGGAATTATGTATGTATGTATGTATAATAATAAATTACCCCAAGTAAGCTTTGATATAAGCTCGTGTAATGGAGAACTACGGATTATCCCATTGCACCCAAACCCGAACCAGTTAACAAAAGTTCGTTTTCTGAACTGCCCCGGCTGGGACTTGATCCCACGCCGTAGCTGCACACTCGATTAATGCACCACCGAGGCTGTCAAAAACTAGTCTAGCCCTTAGCACAGTAGAGATATCTACAGTAATTCAACTTCATACAAACTGACGAAACGCGAGCTATACCTACGCGGCTCGATCTCGGCATGCGGCCAGTCGCGATTGTCTACATTCCGAAACAATCGTTGATTGAGCTTTACATTAATATGCAGATTCTTTATACTTTAAAATTTAATAAGTAATTCTTTTTTTCGTGCGTCTTAGTAGAGGCGCGTGTATTTTTCCGTCGCTAATTTATAAGACCGATTTGTTATTAAACACTTCCTATTCAATTTACAAAGTATTTTATTTGTTTATATAAAAAAGGATATTTGCAGTCACAAAGCTAAATGGAAGTAAACACAAAGTAGGCAAATGTAAGTAATTTAAACGTTGAAGGCCCTATCACATGTGAACGGACCGCGGCGCTGTAGGCATTTATTCCAAAGATGCGGCCGAGATGAATTAATGAAGATATTCCTATATCCTATACTACATATCCTATACTGAAACACTGGCATTGAAAATAAGAATAAGGAAATAAATAAATTATTATTATTATTATACTAGGGGTAGTGTAGGACTAAGTTTGCGCGCGGAATAACCTGCATGCTTTAAAATTCACCCGTTTTAATTTTTTGACAAAATTTAATCCCCCTCAAGAGCTGGGCTGTAAAATATTAACAGTTGGTCATATGACATAGACTTAAAACGTCAGAATATACTTAATCGCTTTTAAAACACGAATAAAAAAAAGACCGGTAGAATTAAAGCGCGCGGCAACAAACACTCGGCACTCTTTGCATGATCATTTTTTTTAATCCACAGAAATACAAGCTGAGACACGAAAAAGAAACACAGGACGGTCATAAAATTGTAATTGAATTTGAACTCTATGCCCTACAAATTAATTTTCAAATTCGCTGGGGTTTGAAAGGTTTGTTACGCTTGATCTGCTACCTTCTGTACCTATTGTCATAGCCTCAGATCTTGTATGATCTGAGGTCATAGCTAAGCTTTTCTTTTCAACCGACTTCCAAAAAAGGAGGAGGTTCTCCATTCGTCTGTATGTTTTTTTTTTGTTTTTGTCTTTGTTACACGATATTTTGGACAATTATGAATTGATTTTGAAAATTGTTGTTTCATATGATAGACGATACTTCATAATTGGTCTCATTTAAATTTCATCGAAATCGGTTGAGTACTTCATTCAAACTTTTAAAAAAATATGTATGATTTCGAAGAATGTTTATGTTTTTTTTTTTTTATAAGTGACTAAACCCGCGTTTGACCTCAATCTCACCTGATGGTGACGATGAGGTCGAAGATGAAGCACACGGGTTTAGGAAGGAACTGGCTCTTTATACAATATTGCCGGAACACATTACCGCCGGAGCGGTAACATTTGGCGGCAGACTTTATATAAAGGGTGGTCGCTAGCCAGGCGGACCCAGAAGGGATCCTACCACCAAGCAATGATGACATTCTCAACTCTGCCAAAGTTTTGACGTGAAGTCGGTTTTTTAATGCTCTGCATTTGTTGATTATTATTATCTATTAGTAAATTTCTGCCTAAAATGAATTAATACTAAATAATATAATAAGATCATTAATAATTTATCTGGGTAGTTATTAACATCGTTTTTGAAGTCGGCGCCAAACCAAATTTTTAGGACAACAAAGCACACTGCATGCATAAGAGGTACTAACATAGTTACATGTTTTGTAACTATGGCTACGGAACCTTTGTAAACGCAAACTCCAACAAGACCCAGACACGAAATATAAACATCATATTCCAATTTTAAATTGCTAAATAATTTAAGGCCTCACTCTCTTCCATATGCATATCAAAGTCAACTCATGTTTTTGTCGACGGTACTTAAATGCAAAGTTTTCATTTCACCTGATGCTTTACTGTCTAGACAGGCATTTAGCTGTGTGGCGTCCTCCGACGTGACCCACAGAGAATCAATATATTATTTCCTATTAATCAAACGTGCTCGATAAAATCAATACCAAGATAAGATTAAATATTGTTAACTTAATTATGCACGTATATCTTACTATATAAACTATTTCTATTTGTTAATAAATTGTCACTCAAGATGTAATCGTGTCTTGCTTTAAAACCCCTTTCCTGGTCGTAATAAGTGGTGACCCCGAAGTTAGTCACGCAGCCAATCAAGCAAGAAGATTTTTGAGGACCCGACCAGAAATAAAAAGGAAAATGGCACTACATGCTCCAGTCAATCCTGTTACATTGGAACCTGAAGTTGCCGCCAGAAACATATCGGAACGTATCCCGCGCTTCTGGCAAGACCAACCCAAATTATGGTTTACCCATTTCGTCGCTATATAGTCGCCGCACAGAAACAAGGAGATGACTACAAGTACAATCTGTTTTAGAAAAAATTGTGAGATGGCAGACCGGATATTTGAAAACTTAAGTAATGAAGTTAACGAGGTCACTAGACTTGCAAATCAGCTGACACATATGAAAACTGAAATCGCTGCACTACGCGACGAAAACGATGACGAAAAAGTATTGACGCAGAGAATTCCGTTCAAGATCAAGTGCATCGAGGTATCGTAACCAAGGTCAATATCGTAAGCGATTCAAGAAAAAGACACATAAATGTCAAGAAAAGTGCCAAGAAAACCCAGAAAAAAAACAACGGGCTCTACAATTAGCTCGAACCAGGGCGGAACTTTGTGCTATTCACCCCTACGACCGCCTTATCCTAGCCGACCTACAAAGTGGCGAGAGGTTTTTAGTCGATACCGGGGCAAATATGTCAGTTTTAACGACGGAAAAAAGCTTATTGAGAAAGTTACTGAGCTGACAACGCCTGCAACAAGCATCAGAGCAAATCAACCGAGCGTTGAAACTGTTTCGCAAGGAAAGTAGCATAGGAAAATTACTGGAAAATATGAAGATATAACCAAGGCAGCAACCAACACATCTAACTTCAAGCTCAAAAAGGAACACCATATCCAAACAAAAAGAAGAACACCTGCAACACCTGGACATAATTTTAAAACGCCTGCATGAACATGGGATAACTATTAACCTAGAAAAATGCAAATTTCTCAAGACCGAACTCGATTTCTTAGGTTATCATATAACGAGCCAAGGAATCACTCCAAAGGATGAGAAAGCAAAGGTTATTTTCGATTTCCCGAAACCAGCAACAGTTAAAGATTTGAGACGGTTTCTCGGAATGGTAAATTTTTACCAGAGCAGTCTACCACTTGCAGCATCAAACGCAAGCTATTCGACTTAATTGTTATTGTGGTCTGACGTCATAGTTCTATAGAAATTGCTAGGTTTGCAAATATTTCTAATATTATGTCAACAAAATATGAGTGTTTAGCTTGAAATTGTTATGTAGTATTTAATTTTAGAGTAAGAATATTGAATTGTTATTTTGTGTTTACTTTTTTTAAGGGGGGAGTATCTGTGGCGTCCTCCGACGTGACCCACAGAGAATCAATATATTATTTCCTATTAATCAAACGTGCTCGATAAAATCAATACCAAGATAAGATTAAATATTGTTAACTTAATTATGCACGTATATCTTACTATATAAACTATTTCTATTTGTTAATAAATTGTCACTCAAGATGTAATCGTGTCTTGCTTTAAAACCCCTTTCCTGGTCGTAATAAGCTGCTTAACATAAAGGCACATAAGACGGCGACTTAATATATCATAAACCTTAGTACTTACGTAATATGTTTTAGAATTAAGTGGTGAAAAAGTTTCGCTTCATGTAATAAAACAGGTTTCAGTATAGGTATTTAGTCTATGTGAGATAAACAAATAATTAACTGAAAGGATTTTTAATTAACGGATGAAGTAACATGAGTTTTATGGATTAGGCTTTGATGTAGGTATATGGGAAGTCGGTTCAAATCATCTTTCATTATTTTTTCATTTCATTACTTTCATTTTCGTCTTTTATAATAAAACATGGAAGCTTAAGACAATTTCTATGGAGGCCACCACGCTGCGAAAATAGTGGGGTTGAAGTGGATAAATAAATAGTAAGTACCGTTTATTTATCGACTTCAAAAAAAATAATGTTATGTATTCGATTAATAGTATCAACTTCGTTTAAGCAGGGTTGCCCGATCTTGAATTTTAAAATGTCTCGCCTTATGTCTTGGACAGCTTTCGTTCGTCAGACTCCTTAAAGATTGTTAGACACACCATAAAACTACATTTTAAAATGAAATATTCGACGCAAATTGAATAATACGAAATGGCGTCGATGAATTTAAATCCACGGCAACCATTTTAATTTTGTCGACAGCTAAGAGACGCGGCCGTGCTCAAAGTCTCCAAAAGATACAATTATTTTTAACTTTTGTTTTATTTGGCAACTACGTGAAAGTACTGAATAAGTAACGATTGCTGTACAAGATGGTCAAATAAGGCAGTCTTTTTTGAAAATACGTAGAAAAACAGCACTATTCGACTCTCTAATTTTTGGCCTCTCATGTGTCAAAGTCATTGTGGCGCCGCGCCGTGGTTACTGTGCATATCAAACGATATCGCAGGCTAAGCGCGTGCGGTACGGGAGGCCGGTATTTGGATGGTTTACCACTGATCATTTACGTCTCACGACGATTTTCGTGCCGGGGGGGCACGCTAAGCAGTCGGTCCCGGGTGCTGTATACTTGTATACAGGAGTCGTTAGGTTAGAAGCCATTTCAGCACCCTGAAAATTCTGACATCCACCAACCAGCACTGGGTCAGCTTGGTGGATTACGGCCTATCCCTCCTCGTCACCCAGAGGAGAGACTCATAGCCCTGTAGTGGGGTTATTACACGGAGTTGTGATGATGATGTGCTAATTTTGATGCCTGTGATATTAGTGAAACTTAAATTAGGGAGTGTAATGTCGAATGCAGGCAAATATTACATTAAGTATGTACTTAACTATTTGGAATCCAATGGGAAAATGGAAATGAGATAAAAATATTTGGAACAACATTTTGGTGTGTGTCAGACATAATTTCCATTCATGTATTATGAAGGCAGGTAAGTGAATATAATGGTGCATTTGTGTTTTTCTATATTATAAGGACGTTTGTCTTCCACGCCACCTGATGGAAAGTCTATGGTGGAAGCCTTGCATCCACGAGAAACCTATTCATTCGACACTTAAAAGTTCCAAGACTGTAGTGGTCAGGAAAAGCGGACGCAGGCAGAACGCAGAAAGAACGTTCCTAACCTTGACAATACATAAAAATACAATTAGATATTATTAATAAATGTAAAAATAAGTGTATTTTGGTAGAATAAATACATATAACTAATATTATAAACGTGCAAGTTTGGATAGATGTAGGGATGTTTGTTCCTCAATCAGCAGAACGGCTAAATGGATTTGGTTGAAATTTTCCTTTATCCCGATATTCCAGAGGGATTAAAAATTGCGCGGGTAAAACCTCCTAGTTCGTGCGTAGTATTACATATCACAAGCTTTGATTTATGATGGACCATGTATCTAGTAGGTGTGACTGTCTGGCTATGAACAGTAGGGCTATTCCCCTAAACAACAGCTTCGAGTTTATTGATGCATCAGCGACGAGTGACATAATTGGTATTCAAATAACAAATAAATCGACCCCAGCGCTCGCCGCTACTAACATTCGTGGACTGTTCGACATTTCATCGACGAGCTCGTCGTCATGTACAGCGCTGTTGTTTTAGTTACGCGGCTAGCCCTGCTGGAGGAACGCGGGCGCGAGCACGCGGGGGCGGCTCACACAAACTTGAGCATCGCGCGAGTTGTTCGTATGAGTCGCCCGCGCCGCGGTCGCGCGCGGTCCTCCTGTTTGCAGCTTCTACGGATCGTATCATTAATCTATTTACCATTTCCCATGCCTTATTCCTTACATTTTTCGGCAGGTCGCTGCGGAGAAGGCAGTCCTTGCGAACAGTTATGTCGCGAGCTGCACGACGGCACGTTCGAGTGCGGCTGCGGGCCGGGGTTCGTGTTGCATGTCGATGGCTACGGCTGTCTTGGTAAGTTCAACATTAGTTTGTTAGGAATAAGGTTTAAAAAGTTTTGGGTTGCTGATAATACTGATATTATTGTCTTAAGTTTTCACGATTCATACTATTAAATAAAACACTTTTTAACCGGTCAGTCGCTCGTGACCACGGGGTCTGCAAAGACACCGAAACGTCGAGTCAAAATTTAAAATGTAAATATACGCGATAAATCCGGTTATAAAGTGTTTTATTTAATAATACTAATATTGTTCTAAAAGCCACATAACTTCACGGCTGTATCCTTTACGGCCGTGAAGACCAGGAAGAGAAACAGCTGGAACATTATATGTTTTTCTTTCGCTTCTAGTCCAGCATGGAAGGAATTTTTTTGGCAATAAGGGTTACAAAGTATTGCTTATCTGATTATAGTGATGAAAATCAGTACCCATTTGTTGTCATTGAATTGTTCCGAGTGTTGTTTTTTTGTTAGTGGCTAAACTCACATTTCACCTCAATCTCACTTAATGATAAGTGAAGATGAGGAAAGCACACAGGTTTGGGAAAGAACTGGCAGTGATATTCGGCGGCAGATTATAAATGAAGGGTCGTCGCTAATCAGGCGCACTTTGAAAGGGTCCTATCACCAAGAAGGGGTCTCTTTTGAATTAATCGCCTTTTACGGCAAGCTTGCATATCAAAAGCAAAGACCGATTGAAACAATTAACCCCTCAAATAATGTTTATCCCGTCGGATTCAAGATTTAGAGATGCCGCACGAAACAAAATTAAATAAAACATGTTTTTAACTGGACTTCATCATAGAGCTAATTATAATATACTGTTTCCCCTACTGAATTGATGGCTGTCAAGTGGCTTTCAGTCAGATATTAAATTAAATGAATTATGAAAGCAATATTACGAAAGTCACATTATTCACAGCCAAACATATTCCAATTTCAATTCCCCAAGTACACTCTAAGGAATAACATAATTTATCTTTAACATTCAACATTAAACAAAATTCATCCATAAATTTAAGTTAAAACTACATTGGCAGAGCAGTCGGACCACATTGCACAGCCACGTACGAATATAAAATAAATCAGATGTATTTTATTCACCAATTATTTACTTTTGCTTCGTTGAAATACCTCGGTTCCTTAGGGATTTACAATGAAAACATGAAAAATAAGGTTTCGATTGAGAGGAAAATGAAAAGCTCTAAATAGATGTCGCTTCATACGCTTGACCCATAACAAACTGTCTTATGAACAAGTTGATATCGAAATTGCTTGTTCAGTGTACTTTTTTGTCATAAATCTATATAGTAATTAGTTTTTCTATATAAAAATGTGGAAAATTTCGACCGTAATATGTACATTCTAATATCTCCATCTCTCTAATAATTTTAATTTACGTTCGTCCAATACGTTTCAACTAATGACACCTGTACATACCTCTTCCTTTTATGGCGACTCCTTCACAGTACAGGCCGTCAAATTATGGAATTCTCTGCCCGCTGCGATACGACATGTAAAATCTCTGCCAATATTTAAGTCACAAGTTTATAATTATTTCTTGTCAATGTCAGCTGCTATGGAATAATGTTTAAATATATCATGATATTTATTATTTACATACATACATACATAGCGTCACGCCTGTATCCCTAATGGGGTAGGCAGAACACCAGTGGTCAGAGAACATCTGATGTCACGTTTGACAAATTTGGAGGTATTATAAAGATGGAGAGAAAATATTGTAGTGACAGGGGGTCAGCCTATCGCCCACAAAAACGCCTTTTAAACATATTTATTATTTCTTTGATATTTATCTGTATTTTTGATATTGTATTGTATTTATGTATTATTATACCTATACATATATTTTATTATTATTTATATATAAATATACGCCGCACCACCTTATTACAACAATTTTAGTTATTCTTGTCCATCCTAAGGTTGCCTGGAAGAGATCGCTCTTAGCGATAAGGCCACCCATTGTACCCATTTTTTTTTTCTGTTTTCATTCTTACTGTATCTTATAATATGTGGTGTGCAATAAAGAGTTTTTGTATTGTACTGTATTGTACATTTCCATAAAAGTTTAAATCAAGTACATCTACAACCAAAGCGAGTGTATATACAGGGATAATTTTAATTAGCGCATTACCTCTTGCAGGCAGCCTCTCCACATCAATCCCAACAACATTTGTTCTACAACTTATTAATATTAATAGATTTTAAAATTTGAGTTTTCCCATACAAAACAATATTTATAGTCTCTGTTTAGAGGCGTAACTCTATTTACTCTGAGCGTAGATATGCCACGCACCTTGCGCAGTAAAACATCGCTTTATTTTTTATTTTTTGTGTTATTTATGAAGATTTGTAAAAAGTCGTAGAATAAATGTTGTTTGGCTTGATGTGGAGAGGTTACCCTCAAGAGGTGATGGATTAATTAAAATTAACCCTGTATAAACCTTATGACTACGCAATGACGCATTTCTGATTTTTTTTTTATAAAAATCGCTGTAAAATTTGCTATTACTATGGTATTTGACCGTTGTTATAGGTCAAGCGTAATCAGCGCCTCCAGTAGAATAAGTAGGCAGTTTTCTTTAGTAAAGTATATTTTATTTATCAGTGACTGAAAAACCCGCGTTTAACCTTAATGGTAAATAAAAAACAAAATAAAAATTTTGAAAAACCCACGACGCGACGGTTAAAAAATAATTGAAAAAGAATAAAATAATTTGAAATCCCCCGACTGAAATGATTTATGTGACAAGAGATAATTAACGTGAAAAGCTTTTTTAAAAGTTCACTTGATCTCACACAGAGTCGGTCATATTATGAACAACATACTATTCGTTTTCATAGCACTTCCCTAAGCTTACCTATTCGGTTCTCGAATATACAATGTGTTAATTTTATACTTGATCAAACGAAATGTGCGGATATAACATTAAAAATTATCGACAAAACGCGAAAAAAAAATTTTTTTTCGTACACCATTTAGAAATTAAAGCCAAAGAAAAATTTATTTTTATTCAATTCTCATTTTTCGTTGTTAATTTTTTGCCTAACTAAGTAGACCATGGATTTTTTTTAAATTAGTGTTATTTTGAAGGTAAAGCCATGAACTAGTAATAAAAATTAAAAAAGATCACAATATCAAGCCGGAAAGTTGTAAAAACATTAATTCATTTTTATTTTTTCATAAAAAAAATGTTTTTTTTTTTAATTTTTTACCTTTTACTCCGAAACTAGCAAGTCAAGGTAACTTTTTTAGCATGTTTTATTAAATTTCATAACATACCCTACAAGTTCACCAAAATAACATAGGTGCTATCTCTCTTCGTTGTTACGATAGGTACTATCCGAATTAAGTAGGTAATTTTAACAAAATGAAATAAGTACTTGGATTACATCAATAGTGCAATACAAACACAATTAAACTAAATCATTTATTTAAATCAAGTTTTCAAAGTGTCCACCATTCTCATCCATGCAAACAATGGCACGCATTTCCACACTACGCACAGTTTTTTTTAAAACATTGCGTTTTTCTCTTAGAAAACCCTTTAGCAGTTCGACCAGCATCGTTCCAGGAGATGTGGATCTTCAACACGGAGAAGGATGTGGTTCCAAAATGACGGCGCTCCAGCTCACTTCAGCACAATCGTACATGAGTACGTAAATTAACGTTATGGAACTAGATGGATTGGACGAGGCGGACCAGTGGCATGGCCGCCGCGCAGCCCAGATTTGACACCACTTGATTTTTATCTGTGGGGTCATATGAAGCAGATGGTGTACAGTACTCCAGTTGCAACGCGAGAAGAGCTTTTGCAAAAAATAATGCCTGCAGCTTATGAAATAAGAGAAAAACGCAATGTTTTAAAAAAAACTGTACGTAGTGTGGCAATGCGTGCCATTGTTTGCATGGATGAGAATGGTGGACACTTTGAAAATTTGATTTAAATAAATGATTTAGTTTAATTGTGTTTTTTATTGCACTATTGAAGTAATCGAAGTACTTATTTAATTTTGTTAAAATTACCTACTTAATTCGGATAGTACCTATCGTAACAACGAAGAGAGATAGCACCTATGTTATTTTGGTGAACTTGTAGGGTATGTTATGAAATTTAATAAAACATGCTAAAAAAGTTACCTTGGCGTGCTAGTTTCGGAGTAAAAGGTAAAACATTTAAAAAAAAAACATTTTTTTTTATGAAAAAATAAAAATAAATTAATGTTTTTACAAATTTCCGGCTTGATATTGTGATCTTTTTAAATTTTTATTACTAGTTCATGGCTTTACCTTCAAAATAGGACTAATTAAAAAAAAATCCATGGTCTACTTAGTTAGGAAAACAATTTACAACGAAAAATGGGAATTGAATAAAAAAAAATTTTTCATTGGCTTTAATTTCAAAATGGTGTACAAAAAAAAATTTTTTTTTCGCGTTTTGTCGATAATTTTTAATGTTATATCCGCACATTTCGTTTGATCAAGTATAAAATTAACACATTGTATAGATGTCGCAATAACATAGGTATTCAACTCCCTATGAACTTTATAAGAAGAGCAAGAAAATCCGTCTGGGGCTGTCATTGAATGAATTCGTTTTGTGGTTTTATATTGAAATTTAAAATATTGATGGCAGCCCTCGACGGATTTTCTTGCTCTTCTTATAAAGTTCATAGGGAGTTGAATACCTATGTTATTGCGACATCTACATCTTCGAGAACCGAATAGGTAAGCGTAGGGAAGTGCTATGAAAACGAATAGTATGTTGTTCATAATATGACCGACTCTGTGTGAGAACAAGTGAACTTTTAAAAAAGCTTTTCACGTTAATTATCTCTTGTCACATAAATCATTTCAGTTTATTTCAGGGGGATTTCAAATTATTTTATTCTTTTTCAATTACTTTTTAACCGTCGCGTCGTGGGTTTTTCAAAATTTTTATTTTGTTTTTTATTTCAAACTTTTTAAAGATCATAATATAGGTACCATACATTACATTACACAACACCTCATTCCTCATCAGCCCTCTAATGTCCCCACCACCGCTGGAAAACCCGTAGTTTATTTAAATACATAGTGAAGTATTACTGATGAGTTGTTACCGTTAAACCTATTTAAGAACATTATACCAATCAAATCCAAAGCGATAATTGAAAACGGCATTCAAATCGGACCAATGGTTTGCAAACAAATATTTACTGCAGCGCCCCCTGGCGAGTTGTTACCGTAACACCTATCTCAGAACATGCGCTAATCAAATCCAAAGCGATCACTGAAAACAGCATTTAAATCGGACTAATGGTTTTGCAGATAAACGGTAACATTGGCTTTTACAAACAAATGTTTACTGCAGCGCCCCCTGGTAAGTTGTTACCGCTACACCTATCTAAGGACATGCACCAATTAAATCCAAAGCGATTACTGAAAACCGCATTAAAATCGGACCAGTGGTACTGGAGATAAATGGTAACATTGGTTTGCACAAACACCCTCTCACCCCAAACGCATATACCGTCTCCGTTCCGTCGTGGGTAATAAAGATACGGGTTTACGAAGGAACCAAAGACCTTTTACTAATAAATATAATGTCTTTGGAAGGTACTGACTCTACATAAAACATTCCTGGTACCTACACGTCATCGCCTTAACGGTGATACGACGGTATAAAGGTGGATAAAACACAGAGAAATCGAATGTTTAATACCCCTACTGTCTCTATAATTAAATTTTATTTGAAAAACTTTGCAAACCAGAAACAATAGGGGCCAATAAACTTGTTCATAGTAATTTTACCTGTTGCCTGTTCTGTTTGCCTAGTGATTTCAAAATGTTCTCACTCAATTTGTCTAAGCGGATGGGATTAAAGATGTCCGAGTGCTGTGTATACGAGCGATTATAGAAACAGAACTCTCATTGTTATTGAATGAGATAGATAATAAATCAGGTTATTATGTATAAGACACATGGATAAGAAAAATATTACAAACGAGCGTTTGTCTACGACTTCGTACACGCATAAACTCAAAAGTCCTATATTTTCAGTTACCTTGGTAATTCAGGGAATTCCTTCAATTATACAAACAGACACTTATTGAGGAACCTTTATACCAAGTATCACATCCGTGCTCTCAAGGAATAAGATTTTTTCATACAAACTAAAACATCCTATATTTCCCGTTCCCGTGGGAATTACGGGAATTCCTTTCATAACACAACCAGTCACTTTTCGAAGAACCTTTATGCCAAGTATCATATCCGTGCACACAAGGAATAAGGTTTTTCATACAAACTAAAAAGTCCAATAATTCCGGTTTCCGTAGGAATTTCGGAAATTCCTTCGTTAGTGCTCCTCTAAACCCTCTAAGGATTCTATGTTCAGAATTTCAGCCCTCTACGGCCCGTAGTTTTGGCTGTGCGTTGTCTGTCAGTCACTCAGTCAGTTACATAAGAGTTTTATATATTAAGAAGATAAAGAAACACAGCACATTTTGTATCAAAATGAATGCTTTCAGCTGTGTTGAATGTAGTAAAAAACGCAATTTTTTTACATTTGTCAACAAACTGTATAATATTATCAAAAAATATATTGAAAACGACAAAGCTTTTTACAATCTTTACTTACACATTAGGTGATTTTGAGGTAAAACGCGAGATGAGTCAGTAATGGCAGGTCGCACGCAAGTCTCTTGTAAATAAAGTTATTTCATAAATGAATAACGTTTTTAGGCTTTATATTGTATAAATCTGTAAAAAGCCTTCTTATAGACAAAATCATCTCAATTCAATTCAATTCTTTGGTTATAATGGCAATCAGCCGTCGTAACCAAAACCATCTCAAAGACTATCCTGAGTGCCGCACCAAAGCGCGGGAAAATGTGACAGTCCATTTTTTAATTTTTATGACAAAGAGGAGAGTTTTTACTGCCGAGGACAATTTTTGTAATTGTATTAGAATGGATTTTTATTGGAGTCGGGTTTTGAAATTTAAATTGTTTTTGAAAGTGAGGGGATTATTTATAATGGACTTTATATAGATTTTAACGCACTTTGAAGGAGTTTTAGAAGAGATACGGTCCATTAAAATCGGACTTTTTACCTAATTATATCGGTCATTGAGTGTCGAACACGATTAGTAGGGTGAGTGGGGGCAAGATCGAACGGTTTTTTAATGAGATGAGGAGTTGTTTTTAAGTCCATGCGAAACTTTAAACATTAATAATATTTAAAAATAAATGTCATGTTTGAAACCTATATAGTATTTTTTTAATTGCTTTGGTTAACAAAATGAATACCAAATAAAGTAAAATACAAAAAGCAAGAAAATAAAACACGAATGGCGAAAAGGTGACGGGGAAAGATTGAAATTGGATAAATTCTTTGAAAAGAATAACATAAATTTTTGGTATATAATACTGGTCTATGCAAAAGAACAATAACAGACTCGTCAACAAAAACAATATATTTTGTTTTTTGTTTTTCAATCTAACCCACCACCGGGGAAAGTGAAAAATATTAAATCGTAAACCTTTGTCAAAAAAGTAATGTCCCTGAACATTAACCATCGGACATTGAATAAGGCGTGGGGAACGATGAAACGGCGACGGTTAAAACGGTGCTTCAAAACTAGAAAAAATATGTTTACTGTGGCGATATTGTTGACTTTCTCTGTTACCCCGTTTTTCGTCTTCCCCCACTCACCCTATTTCAAGTTCAAAATTACGTTGATAACGCCTGAATACCTTCAAAACTAGGACATTTGTGGTTGTCATTTAAGAAAAGGGAGCTGAAAATAAAAGTTATTTGATTGTTTTTATAGCTTCAGAATTCGATATTTTAAACTTTTAACCCGAGCTCTGTCATTTTAGTGATTAGTACTCACCGGAATTATGAGTTAGGATAAAAAAAAATCCAGTCTTGAAATAGTCTCATATTTAAATAAATTTTTGATCCGTCTTTTAAAAAAAAACGAAAAATTTAATAAACTGTATACCTATAGAATACATTAATTGCGTTGAAGTAAAATCAACCATCATTTCCATTAGTACTTTGTAAGGCTCAATAGTAATATAAATACTATAATACTTTTTGTTTGTGCAATTGTTTTAAAAAGTGGTACCTTCTGCAAAGCGATCGCTAAATAAAAAAAAACCTCTGAAATAATTACCAACTTCTGAGAATGAATTGATAACTGAAATTTAACTCTACCACCAACTGCTTAAAATTAATTTTAGCTATTTGTTATTTAGCTTATCTAGCGCACCGCGACCGTCGCGCCCGCGGCCTTTCCTGTGGTCGTTCAGTTTGCAGCCTTATGTCTTGCGATCGTGCAACTAGCAAGATCACTAAACTTGTCTATATTAGTTGTGATTGTATTCTTAAAATGATTTAATCTTTAAGTTTTAGAAAAAAATAGTATCAAAAAATTTTATACTAACATGTAGTTTTCTTTCAGAACTCAATACAACGAACCCACCAGACTCAGAAAACGCCATTCAAGAAGACGTCATCTATCAAAAAGACGTTTCGTTCTCAGCTGAACTCGTAATAGCACCGTCCAGTAGATTAAGTAATACTTATAGCGAAAAACATATCGATAAAAAAACAACACTGCCTACTATCGATATCGAGACGAGAAAAGAACGGAACTATTCCTACACTGGTGAGAAGAGTAAAGAAGAAGATGGAATCAAGAGTTTGATAGAAGATGGAGTGAGCAACAATGATTTGAGCATCATGGCGGATGGCAAACTCAATGATGTTGGAGAATTGAAGGTTACAACGCAAGGGCCTAGTTTAGAACAAAAAGTGAGTATATAGGTCGCCTTATAATAGTCAATTATATTTTAGTAGCACATTAAGACTGACGAGTGGGTCACAATTTCAAGAAAACTATTTTTCTTTTAATATTTTTCATAAATTAAAACTTAAAAATTCTTCTAAGTGATCGAAACTTTAGTTTGATCTGTAGTTTATGGCTACACAGCAAGTAATAAAAACATTTCCATCTAAGTGTCTGTAGTCATAAAATTTATTAATCTTAAATTTTACTCACAGGGAAGAATTTTGAAATTTTAATTTATGAAAAATATTTTTTTTCCAAATTCAGCCCAACTCATCATTCCTAATCTTCAAGTCTTAAGTTTTCTCTATGCATTAGATTACCTAAATAAAATATTTGAGTCATAACTTTTGTTTATTATTATGTGGCTGTTAGGGTGTTACACACCAGTCGATCAAGGTAGAATGGATTGGTCCACGTCGATCGATAATTTTTTCTAGACCAATGCGATCAGAAAAAACCTTTCGACATCTATCGATTGGTCTGGTTATATCCTTACTCACACGTTGTTGACGGAGGGGTCCGAAAGTCTAAATAATAAGATGAACAACTACCGGAAATACATTATGAGGGACGGCACAGTGGACGTATGTCGGGCGTGCCGCTAACCTGGCGAGTCCCTCAGACATGTAGTTTCGGGTTGTTCGGTTCTTGCTAACACTGCGTATCTGCAAAGCCACAACCAAGCAGACAAGATTCTCCACCAAGAGCTCGCTCTGTAATACGGCCTCATCAGTCAGACACTGCCTTATTACTAGTACACGCCGGAGCCAGTTCTCGAAAACGGCAGCGCCAAGCTCTACTGGGATCGGCCCATTATCACGGACAGGACTATTTTAGCGAATAAACCTGATATCGTGTTAATGGACCGATCGTCGTCCAAGGTGTTTTTGGTGGACATAACTATACCACAGGACGAGAACCTCGTGAAGGCCGAGACCGAAAAGCAACACAAGTACTTGGACCTTGCACACGAGGTGACCGAAATGTGGGAAGTAATGTCCACCTAAATCATCCTGGTTGTAGTATCCGCAAACGGTTTGATCCCAGCCACTTTGGTCAGAAACCTTGAAAGGCTGGGATTCGGCGGCGGTTCGCTTTCAGCACACATGCAAAAAGCGGTTTTGCTCGAGACTGCCCGAATCGTTCGTCGGTTTCTGTCTCTCTTGCCCTGATCCCCGACCGACTGGTCCGATTGTCTCTTCTTTCCCGCCGAAAGGCGTGTAGCTGTAAGCATACATAATAATAATAAAATAAAGCCACAAAATAGTAAACAATAAATTGTATCGCGTACATTTTACATTTTAACTCGAAGTTTTAGTGTCTTTGCAGACGTAGTCACATCACCATACATCAAAAATCCTGTTATTTTATTACAAAAAAATGCATTTTATTTGATTCATTGAATTGTTATGAGGAATTTCCATATTAAAGAGGGTTTCAATATGTTGTCAGCGGGAAGATTTTACTATGAATAGCGTTGCCATGACAAGCTAGCTACGGATATCATTGTATTGCTAGTTACGCAACTGGTCGATCTTTGAAAGGTAATATTGAAACTGCTCTTTTGAAGCGTTAACGACAGTATATTATTATATTACGTTACTGTATGTTCACTTTATAGAACCCACCCTTTATGTAACACAGAACTTTTTTTAATAAGCTCCTCAAAATATTGTTTTCAAATAAAGAACAAGCCAGGATTGGGGCAGGAAGAACGCCAGAGGTTATTAAGTCACGTTTGACAAATTTGGAGGCCTAATAATGGTGGACAGAGATTATTGCAGTAAGAGGAGGTCGGCCTTTCGTCCGCTAAAAAAACCTCCAATAAATCCTCTGTCCCTTAACTGACTTGTACAATATGCCCGGAAAGAGAAGCAGCTGGCACATACTATGTTTTTTCTTTGCTCCCAGTCCAGCATGGCAGAATTCTAGTTTCTCAAATAATTCAAATTAAAGCTCATGCAATTGGCGATTTCCAATAAAAAAAATTTACATAATGAACCAAGGGGAGACCACTTTCATTGTACCTGACTTTACATACAAAAATCACATTCAAATTAAGGGCCGTCTCTTTGATATGCTTATTACCAAATGTACTATGAATGTGAGCAATTACTTACTTATACAGGAAGTCGTCGTGGCGCCGCGGTTACTGTGTGTATCAAACGATATCACAGGTTAAGCAACGTTCGGCGCGGCCGGTACTTGGATGGGTGACCGCCGCGCCGACCATTCATTTCTCACGTCGACTTCCTTGCTTCGGAGGGCACGTTAAGCAGTCGCTCCCGGGTGCTGTATACTTGTATACAGTAGTCGTTAGGGTTTGTCGGAAGCCATTTTCGGCGCCCTGAAAATTCTGACATCCACCACCCAGCACTGGGCTAGCTTGGTGGATTATGCCTAAAACCTCCTCGTCACCCAGGGGAGAGACTCATAGCCCTGCAGTTGGCTCATTACAAAGAGTCGTGATGATGAAAGGAATTTAGATACATTTCTTTCAATGGGTAAAAGTAGGTAGACCTAATTTGAAGAAAAGTTAGACAAATGATGGACTTAAAGAATATGTGTGGTGAGTCATATTAGCTATTGTTTATTATTATTCGGTATCTTTAGAGTCGTTCATCAGGGGTGAGTGCAGTCGTAACCTCCGACAATAAGGTGAAAGTAAAAGCCGCATACTAAACAATACTTAATACATACCCATACATAAATAACTTCACACCTGTATCCCTTATGAGGTAGGCAGAACACTAGAGTTTATAAGACCATCTGATGTCAGGTTTGACTTTGGAGGTAGGTATTATAATGATAGAAAGAGAATATTGCAGTGACAGGGGGTCAGCCTATCGCCAACAAAAACGACAATAAAACCTCTATCCCTTAACTGTCTTTTACAGTATGCCTGGGAAAGAGAAGCAGTTGGTATATTCTATGTTTTCCTTTCGCTCTCAGTCCAGCATGGAAGCTGGACCAATACTTAATATGACTTACAAAACATGTTCTGAATAAATTTTGAAGATATCGTTTCAATTTCACTTGTTTTTCAAGTCTCCGATTGTCATCTTTTATAAAAAATATTGACACGATCATATATTATTTATCTATTGTTTATCTGCCAGGTCCCGGGCGGCACAGCAGCGCCGGGCTGGACTGCGGCGGTGGACAGCTGCAACTGTGATTGTGCGCGTACGCATTGTTCCTGCTCCATCACTTCGAACAAGTGCAAAAACGGTCAGTATCTGTCAACGTCAAATTCAAAATATTAATTTTTTCATGAGTTATTTAAACCCGATTTTCAATGATCCGATGATTAGTAGCTAATGAATAATAAGTCAATAGCTTCAAGCTCGTTTCAAGTGTATTGTCATTCTATGCCATTGTCATACAATTATAAAAAAAAAAAAACTGTAAAAGAACTGTATTCCACCGAGTAATAAATTGTTCGTCAGATAAGTTTTATCCGAGTGCTGAAAAATCAGGCCTTAATAATATAACTCTAAAACCCTTGTCATGCAGGCAGGATTTTCGTGCCTTTATGTACCATCGTCTAGCTAGTATTATGGGTATATTTGATCGAAGAGTATTAGTTTACCTTTCTCGTTATTTTCGTCCATTCGTGGAAATCGTATGAAAACACATTTTGGCTTTAAAGCTTTTAGCGTTTAGTTTAAGAAGAATTTGTTTCATAATTTTAAAGGCTTTCACGCAATTTACCCGCCTAACTTTACATTTGTAGACATTTCTTGGTGGTATGTCTCAAGAATTATAAATAAACAAAATCCCCAGACAAACACACATACATGAAGTGAAAAAATAAAATTAAAAATAAATATTAATTATTTACTGAGTAAACTTAACCGAAAGTTAAAGAATTCATTACGCAACGCATGGTTACATAAGCGTAATACAATAGATACTTAGCGGGCGGTTTGCTTGCGTTTGGCGGGAATACTGCTGTGTGCGTGTTGACTGAAGCGGCGCGGCGCGTCGGGAAAACTGTAGTAATGTCTCGTTATTTATTTATAGGAAGTCCTGGCGAAAAATTAAGTACCTACTTTGATAACATAATTATGATCAGAATCGAGTACAGAGTGCTCTCCTTCAATAGCTAAAATTTGACACCAGTCACCCTGTACAGACAGACACCCAAACCTGTAACGGGAATTGATCCTTACGATTTGGTCATCGAATATGTTTTCGTCAAAATACGCTATCGAATACGCAAAAAGTATTTTCTGAATGTACAGCTAATTTCAGAAATTAGCACATTCACACAAACAAACTCTAGCTTTATAAGTTACTAGCTGCTGCCCGCGACGTCGTCTGCGTGAACGCTATGCAGCACCAAACGCACCTACGATTATAACACTGCTAGCCTATATGTTGACCCGACTTCTTAACTATCTTCATGCCAAATTTGAAGTAAATCCATGCAGTACTTTTTGAGTTTATCCCGGAAAGACAAACAGACAAACAGACAAACAGACAAACAGACAAAAATTCTAAAAACTATATTTTTTGTTTCTGTTTCGATTGTAGATCATACCCCAAGTATTCTTTTAAAAAAATATTCAATGTACAGTTTTGACTTTCTTACCATTTTATTATATGTATAGATACTGGCCACCGCGCGCGGTTTTACCCGCGTAACTTTTGATCCCGTGGGAATTTCGGGATAAAATATAGCCTATAACCTTCCTCAAGAGCTGGGCTGTCAAATGCAAAAAGATGTTTTCAAATCCCACTTGTAGTTTCTGAGATTGGCGCGTTCAAACAAACAAACAAACAAAATCTTCAGCTTTATATATTTTTATAGATTAGTAAGGATGATATAAGATTGATATTCACGAAGCGCACTGTAAATACAATACACGCGTATTGTATTTCTAAAACACCCACCTATAACTAAAGACCGCTTCTAACATAGAATAACTTTACAAATTGAAACTCCTACTCGACCCGGTCGGCGGAAGTAGCCCGTCCGCCATTTTACCCGCAGGCTGCCCACATCCGGTGGCATGGCCGCTTTAACTTGTTCTTGGTGTATCGGATTGTTTATTATATTTCATAAGTTACGAAAGCGGTGAACTTTTATATGAGAATGTAGCCCTGATTTTTAATTTTAGATAATAATTCAATGTAAACGAAATAATTTAGTTTTCTGTCGGATAAAACAGACTGTATAAAAATAGATGGAAAGAATAGATATTTGAAAAACGAAAGATTAATGAACGTGGAGGAAGCGGAAGAGGTATATCTGGATCGTAGCAATTGGCGTTCCCGAGTCTCTGCCTACCCCAAAGTGAGGCAGGCGTATGAACTAAATCTTTACACACTTTTATTTTTATGGATAAGTTATCTTGCGTTAGACGAAGGTCCAATACGAAAAGCATTTCTTAAGTAAAAACTAGCTCCATAGTTAGACAGACCTAGAAGATCTCCTAGGATTGACTTAGAATAACCACTAGAGCGTATAAGACGACCCCAGTTTGGTAGTAGCGGTAGTGGGACCTCTTTAGTGTCCACCTGGCTAGCGATTTCCAAGCCTGCCACCAAAAACCTTAGGTTTCATAAGGTGCCTCTAATTTTATACCTAATTGAAATATGAAAATATGAATATGAAATATGAAAAATGTCTATTCACACAAAATGTACAAATATAATAAAACTGAAAGTAAGTTTATACAAGTAATTAGGTGTGAACAGGTCCAACTCAGCATATGCCAAGAGAGTCACCTCAAGGCGCTGGTTTTCAGTTGAACCCTTTAATGGAGAGTATAGTTTAACAAAAGTAAGGCTTATTAAAATAACACAGTAAAACAAAACAAAATAATAAAAATATGTATGTCGCAGTCATCTGGTTGAATTTGCTATTTAATTGAATGACTAGCGCGTTCATTGAATGACGACATTTAATTGAATTACTAAAGGACAACTCGTCAAGTCGTTGAATGTAACGTTTAACGTTTTGACTGAACATTATCTAGCGAAGTCGTTGAATGGGATATAGCCGACTTTGTAATGTTTGGTTAACAGGGTTGGCTCGTCCGCACTATTTCATGAATAATTTTGGTCTTAAACGATAGTTATAACTGCCTGAAAACCGACATGGACCGGTTAGGTTAGGTTAGGTTAGGTTAGGTTAGGTTAGCGAAGCAAAGCGGAGCTCCTTGCATTAACCTCCGAGGGTTATTTTTTTATAATCGCACAAAACAGAGTCTGAGACAAAATATGATCCCTTGTAAAAAAATTGTAAGGCCCTATTCTTTCTTGTATTATCGTAACAATTTTTTTACTTATCGGATTGAAAAAATGAACTAAATTTCAATCACCTGACTGATTTGACGTCCGCTCTGTTCAAAGGGCTATGTTACAATCCGCTAACTAGTTGGACGTTGAGTGACGCTTGTTCAATCAACGTTCGGCCTAGTGATTCAATTAAATATCGTCATTCAATGAACGCGCTAGTCATTCAATTAAATAGCAAATTCAACCAGATGACTGCGACATGTGCACAAGCATGCAGGAATAAACAACAACAAACCTTAATGTCATAATAATTATAACTGAAGCTAATTTGATTACATAATAATCCATTACAAATGTGTGTGTGTGTATGTATAAAGAATATAAAATACGATATATAAAGTCAATAGATATAAAAATAAATTAAATAAATAAATGAGTATTAAATATATTAGATTAGAATTCGTAGTTTAAGTCAACGTTTATGAAGGTCAATTCGTTCGATTACATCACCCTTATACCCGCAGGGCTATTTTTGGCCAGCCTACACGTTCAAACATTTGACTTGCAATACAAACAAAGTGAACTCGAATTTTCCGTTCACAATTCGTGTAAATCAGGTCAATCACCTGTGAAATTGCTCTAGGTCCAATGTTTTACATGGGGCTAAACGAAATTAACGAAATTTTTTACGTTTTTACGGTGGTCGTAAAAATGTCTGCCCACGTATACTGCCGAGGGTTTTAATAGTTATGAGGTAGGTTTTACCGCCTTATGTCTTTAATAGGTTAAATCTTATTATCACCTTACCTGAGATTCTTTGTTATCTAATATATAAAATTCTCGTGTCACAGTTTTCGTTGCCATACTCATCCGAAACGGCTTGACCGATTTTGATGAAATTTTTTGTGCTTATCCGGTATCTATGAGAATCGGCCAACATGTATTTTTTTTTTATATGTCAAAACAACGTTTGCCGGGTCAGCTAGTCTAATATATAAAATTCTCGTGTCACAGTTTTCGTTGCCATACTCATCCGAAACGGCTTGACCGATTTTGATGAAATTTTTTGTGCTTATCCGGTATCTATGAGAATCGGCCAACATCAATTTTTTTATATGGCAAAACTACGTTTGCCGGGTCAGCTAGTAAGCAAATAAAAATAAAACTTTATAATGACTAGCTTTTCCACTCTATTTCAAGTCGTTAATAAAAATGATCAGATCTTTTAAACGAAGGGATTCTCTAGGAGTCACTAAGACATCAGTAGATCATCAGTTTAGAACACTGCAGGGCTATGAATCTCTCCCCTGGATGAGTTGTTGGTTTAGCCGTAAGTTAGACCTACAGCACTGCACAGAATTGAATTGAATTTTAAAGAAACCCTAACGACTAACTGTATACAACAATGCAACACCCTGAACCGAATACCTTACGAGTCCTCCGCAGCATGGGTCGTTGTTATATAATCATTTTACATGGTGACTGGTGGCCAATTTTATGTCGATATTGAAGGAGAGCACTCTGTACTCGATTCTTATCATAATTATGTAATAATAGGAGGTCCGTATTTTTTTACCAGAATTCCCTATAAATAAATAAAGAGACATTACTACACTTTTCCCGATGCGCAGTCTCAGTCAACACGCACATAGTAGTGTTCCCACCACAAGCGCACCACCACCCGATGTGTATCTATAGTATCACGCCTATTATGTAACCATGCGTTGAGTAACGAATTCTTTAACTTTCTGTTAAGTTTATATCTTCATTTATGATCTCAAACTATCACGTCCTTGAATTTTGAAAGTGACCCACCAGTCATCCTGTATGTAAATTAATAATCGGCTTGTACCGATAATCCATTATAATCCTTGTACCGACCGCGCCTTACGTTGCTTAACCTGCTTTATCGATTAATATACATAGGGGCCATTACGCTACGACAAACCCCTCCAGAGATTATTAAAATACCAAGAAATATAATTTCAGCTACGCTCCGTTCAACTTTGTTTTTAATTTGCGCCGCAAAAACAATTTCAGTATGCATCGACAACTCGGTAACTTTGAATTTCGAAACGTAATCGATTCAATGACATTCAATCAGCCTTCAAAAAAATAAATAGCTTTCGAGTCCATTCGAAATTTTTCACTGAATTGATTTCAAGATTTTTTCCAAAACTGCCTTAGGGCAAGGAACTAAGGTACAAAATACTCTTCAAGGACTCAAGTAATAGGAAATTACTCCGCCGATAAGAAGGATCGTTGAAAAGTGCTTCTACGTTTTATGTAAATTAATTTGCGTATTTTTCTTTGAATCTAAGTTTATATTTAAGATGTTTACAGGTTTTCGTTTGTTACGTAAACATAAAATTTTGTAGGAGTAACAAGATGAAGAGACTTTATTAATCATTATAAAAACTTAGCTGTACTGGAAATCGAAAACAGACTATAATATTATTTAAATGAACCTACATTAAATTAAAATAAATATTTTTATCGTATATCACATTATCTAGCTCAAGAAGTTTTCGATGACGGAAAGAAGTATAAATAACCATAAATAAACAATTAACATGCAAGCATACATGACTTGGCTGTAATAATGTCTGTGTACCTACTTACATCGCAAACATCCCCCTTAACCAAAATCAAACCCAAGACCTATGGGCAAAACGAGATAAGGAACTTCTAAATCGATACATAGATCCTATAAATATCTACTACTTATAGATTAAAAGTGAAAACTCCCGAAATATCCCGAGAGACATACGTAACATTCCAGTCCCCTAATACTAGAATGCCAAAGGGGTCTGTAATATTATTCTGGAATCTATAGCCCCCAAAGTAGGGCGAAATTCCTGCAATTTTGGCTATTAATATTGAATAACTCAGGAAGCGATCCACGCGAGGCGATATTTGGGTTAACAGTCCTGAGGGTTAGAGAGTAAACGATATAGTTTAACAGTTATACTTTAAAATATGTCTAAGGTTCATACATTATTCGCCATGAAAGCAAATTCAAATTTAAATCATTTATTTCAGCTAATATGCCATATTTTTACACAAAGTTTACATTTTTAAATATTATACAAATAAATTACCTAATGGCGTACCTAATTAACAATTAGGTACGCCATTTTTAAAATTTAAACTAAATTCCAAATATTACATTGAAATTTAATTACATGTATCTGTCAATTACTAATAATATTATACAAATAAAGAAATGTCAATATTGAAGTGAATGTCAAATTAAAATCAATTTCAACTTGTATTTGGTATAAAGAAAGAAAAATTATTATAAATGTCAGGTCAAATCATTTCCAAAATTTATAGAAAACAACAAAAAATAATTAATTAATGAAAGCGCCTGGTTGACAACTAGAGGCATGCAAACTTACAATTTTTTGGAGTAGGGGAGAGTTCCATCTATTCACCAGCGCATCCATGATGGTGCTAGGGGTGCCGCGCATGCGACGCAAAAACGAAGCACTTCAGCAAAATTGCAGAAAAATATTTTTTGTACCTACTAAACGGAACCTTATGAAACGGAAAATTCGCTTACATATTGTTTAACAAAGAAGTCCAGATTTTGATTATCGTCGACTAGAATAATAAAACTAGAAGTAAATATTTGAATACAATTTTTGTGATAGCCCTAATTTTCTCCACTCATCTAGAGCTGGGCTACTTGGTGAGATCGCCTTATAGCTTTAAGGCCGCTCATTATTAGGGGCTTTTGTTTATTAATGGGTCAATGAACAAAAACGTACAGCAACATATAGGAGGGCATGATCCACAAACTAGCTTTAAGAATTTATGATTTTCATAAAATAATTTTATTTGAAGTCTTGCATTCCGAGTTTACGATAATATCTCTACATATTCATTGTTTTCATTTTTAGTCTCCATATTTGAGTACTCCCGGAAATCACTTGGCAAAATTCTTAAATCCATTCAAAGTTTTCGCTTGGGCTTTTTATGATATTAGTATAATTTTAAAAAGGATGAGATTTTTTTTTCATCTTGTAGAATTTGGTCATGAAGATGAGTGCACTCGATACTTAAATACGTACATACATAACCGTTACATAACCTCACGCCTGTCTCCCTTTGGGGTAGGCAGAGACAAGGGAACACCAATTGCTACGATCCAGAAATACCTCTTTCGCTTCTTTCAAGTCTTCTTATTAATCTTTTCATACACGATCGCCGGTTACGGGTTCTTTTAACCAGGCCATTTTTAAGAATATCGCCAATTTGATGCAAGCCGTTCGTTCCATATCTTGGTAACTCTCACCAAAAAGGGACTTGATGTTTTTTTCGATCTTATTGGTCCTGTTGGTACTCAATCTTATCTGGTGGTAAGTGAAGATCAAAGAGGGAGGGAACTGATGTAAAACATTACCGGAACACATCACTGAGCGATGATTTGACCTTTCGACAGACTTTAAATAAAGGGTCACTAGCCAGGAGAACCCTGAAGCGGTCGTACTGCCAACCGGTGGCCGGATTAGTCACCTGCAGCAATACATCTGTAGGGGCTGACCTGACCAGACCTTAAGAAGCTAAAAATATGAAATATCCACTACCTATGAAGGGATGGAAGTTCTGTCCGTGCCTAGTATTCAGATAGCAAAAGGGTGTATGTGTGTATCAAAAGAATTGAAATTTTAAACTTTGGAATATTTTCAGTAATCCTTTACTCTCTTCAACAGATTTAAACATAACAACGCCTCGTTTCTCTGGCGCGTCGTGGCTGGCTTTACGCGCACTCCGCGGCGCCTACAAACGCGTACGTCTACGTATTCGCGTTAGACCCGAGAGCGCTAGAGGCGTGCTGTTGCTAACTGGTGAACATGACGACCTCTCTGGAGATTATCTTGCCCTGGTGCTTCGAAATGGACATGTGGAGTTAAGGTGAAGTATTTTTTTTCTTTTTTTTATCTGCCTTCAAATTAGTCACGCGACAGGATTTATATGGGTTAACACAGCCGCATGGATATATTTGTTCTTTTTTGGAGAATATCTTGCCTTGGTACTTTGAAATGGCTATGAAGAGCTAAGGTACCTGATAGACCTGAGATAGCTAGAAACGTACCTAATGTTACACAATGGTGAAAATAACGACCTGCCTGGAGATTATCTAGCCCTGGCACTTCAAAATGGACATGTGGAGATGAGTTGAGGGTTTTTTGTCTTTTTACGTAGAGTTAATATTAAGATTTTTTTAAAACTAAGATCGAAGATTAATTCAATGTAAACGTAGTTTTGTTCTGCAGCAATGGAAGGATCTTAAATCACATACATACATAACGTCACGCCTGTATCCCTTATGGGGTAGGCAGAACACAAGTTACTTCAGAGCTAGATGGTGTTGTTCGAACATAAATCCAACAATTATTTATTATAATTACTATCGTCTGAACACTGAGATCGTAGCTAGATACTAACAAAAGGCCCACTAGTCTACAACATAATCGTTGATACCATATGTGGCTTCACCCGGGCGGGTTTAATTATCCAATGTGACTTCCGACCAGATTTGAATATCTTCTGCTGTCAGGGGATATCTTATATAGTATTGTGTTACGTGAAGCCATTATGTATTACTGTGTAATTGATGGTTGTCTGCGGTTAAGCGATCGATGGGATAAGGGTGATGTGCAAACAAGATCGACACACTTTAGCGGTGAAAATTGTATAGCTATGTTCTAACATATCGATATCGGTTTTCCTGACCATAATATGAATCACAAAGAATTAAAGATTCTTAAAGAAGATGTCAAATAAGACTAATTTTAATTCATATAAACAAATAACTTCAAGGAAATGCAACTTTTTCTAAGTAACCTGTAAGCAATTATAGGTAAAAGATTATAAATTTAGATTATTATAATAAATTTAGAGAATGGCGGTGCGAGAATGCGTTCCTGACAGCTCCTTATGTCCACTGAATAAAGTTTATTTCCGATTCGAAAGTTAAAAAAGCCATGATTTTGACAGCTGTCAGGAACACAAACTCCCACCGGCCGCACTTAAGCAGATGATATTATTGTTTACAGGATGTCCCGTAAACACTAGATCAAACATAAATTGTATATAGTTTGCTGAATTTCTTACAACTTATTTGAATTGTTTTTGAAATAAGTACCTACTCACTTTAGGATTGTGAAGAAAAACCATTTTTTTTTATAAATTTTTCCGCCGAAAGTCCTTTTTTTGATGCCATGTTTCTATTTGTTACTTTTTTTTTCTAAAACCTACAGATTCGACTGCGGCTCCGGCGCTGGCATCCTCCGCTCACCGGAACCGGTCCGGCTTGGCCGGTGGAACGTCATCTCCGTGTACCGGCACCGGTGGGACGCCTGGCTGCGGCTTAACACGGGCAAACGGGTTCGAGGCAGGTCTAAGGTAAGGTTTTATAAGATATTTTATCCTCTGTTTCGTATGAAGGTACACTACAGGACCGTCAGAAACTGCTAACGCTGGTTACAAGGACATTATTTTTCCTGGGCCCCGTAATGATGGTTGGCTGCGGCTTAACACGGGCAAGCGGGTTTGAGGCAGGTCTCACTAAGGTAAGCTTCAGTAAAATTCTCTATCCGCGCTCGTTTTTGTATGGAACCGCACCCACGTCCATGCAATAGCGTTGGCCTTAAGTCTTCTTATCCTCCGTTCGTTGTTTCAAAGTCTATCCGGTAGTAAGTAGGTAAATCCACGCTGTGTCAAGATGCATAGACAGTTATTATATAAAGCCTAGTGAGCTACCGGATGATTCGTGATGCGATACGACGTAATGCAACCAATACTTCAGATGACTTCTGGATACACCGAACATTTGATAGTTTTGAATCACGTCGTGTATTCACGTTTGTGTTGTCTAGGATAACGGGTAAGAATCTTTATTGCAAAATCTGTCCGGTAGTAGGTATGTACCTAAGTATTGCTATATCTAGATGCACAGACAGTAATAGAACGTTAGAGAATGTTCAATAATGTTGAAAGGCAATTTTTTAGAACAATTGTAACAAATTGTAAGCAAGTATCCTACTTATATTATAATTGTGAAAGTGAGGATGAATAAAAGTAGTCTACTAAGTAAATATAGCTAAATCATTTATCAACTCTTCTTGCGCTATTGAATCGACGTACAGCGACATCTATCGAATAAAAGCAAACTAAAATGTTGTATATTATAAATGTGAAAGTTTGGATAGATGGATGTATACATGTCTGGATGTTTGTTCCTCTATCACGGCAAAAGGGCTTAATGGATTTGGATGAAATTTGGCATAGTGATAGTTTACAGTCTGGAATAGCAAATAGGCATTTATTTCGATATTCCCACGGGATTTGCAATGCCGCGGGTAAAACCGCGGGAAACAGCTAGTACAGATTAAGAAAGGGTATTTCTCGCTACTGGTCAAGCATACTCAGAAGACCGAACCACTGATGGCTAGAAGTGTCTTGACCACAGTGAGAGAATTAAGTATATTATAACTCTGAGTTCTGAATTTTTGTTAAGTAAGACATGTCCACTACTTTTTATTTATTCAAAGTTTTCGAGAATAAAAGGCGTTTAAATTTAATCCAGATGTTTCAACGACGACGCATTTCTGTTGGTTAAACTTTTACGGAGCTTGCTAGTTTAAAATCGCTGAATAAAAACTGCGTCTAAAACCGACTGTCGAAAAATGCTTCGTAAAACTTTTACGGAATGTTTAATGCGATAGTCGGAAAAGAGATGAACCATTTGGGCACGTGAATGTTTCACACAATTCCTGGTTTGCTAAATTTAGTCGTTTTTGCATAAACTTAACACAAGTACTTATCTCCCTTTTATGTAGAAAAATGAGTTTATTTAAGTAGCGAGGATAAAAGAAAATGATATAGGTAAAGGCGTGAACCTATGCAGGGTGTCCAAAAAAGTATTTATGAGAAAAATATCCCAGTTAGGGCTAGTCTTCCTCGTTCGTATAGAAAAACCATGTTTTATATTTGGACTTAGGTATAGTATTTCCTTAAAAAAATTCTAAACATTGAAAGGAAAGTGCGCGCGCGCGACCTTTTGATAGTGTCGACTTTAAATAGCACCGAACAATCACAAGCGGGAAATAAAAGCCTAAAAGAATCCCCAAAATTCATTAATCTTTATCACAACGTTAGTTCAAAGTGGAGTTAATTCCGGGGAGTTAACTAACTAAAATACCTATTTACGTTTACAAGCTCTAGAAAGAGATTTTTATCTATTACTAGCTGACCCGGAAAACGTTGATTTGCCATATAAATAAAAAAAAAATAGATGTTGGCCGATTCTCATAGATACCGGATAAGCCCAAAAAATTTCATCAAAATCGGTCAAGCCGTTTCGGAGGAGTACGGCAACGAAAACTGTGACACGAGAATTTTATATATTAGATGTAAATAACTCCCAGCTGATCGGAAGGCGCGCGTGTTATCTGGATAGGTGAAGGGTCGCTCGCACGCGCTTTCCTTTAAATGCTTATATTTTTTTTTTATGGAAATACCGTAAGTTTAAATAAAACATGGTAGTTTGTAGTCGAATGGGGAAGACTAGACCTACCTGGGTACTGTTAACACCCTGTGTATGGAAATTTTAAAACAGATTTAGGTAGCATGGCATGGGCATTTTTACAATCCACGTGGTGACGACTGAGCTGTGAAACAAAAAAGTACTTTATTTGTGAAAACTACAGAATTTGATAAGTTAAACTTTTTTTATAAGATTGCAAGTTTAAATTTCATCAAGCTTTGTAGTTTGGTGCCAAGGGCGAGCGCCAAGCCAGGTCGAATTACTTTTTACATACAGAATGCCTAACAGCCCCCAGGGGGCTGTGTACCTTAACTTAAAATATTGTGTTCTCAATTCTCAAAATTTTTTATTTATATATTTTTATTTCTGTAAACATTTGGAAAGCGAAAACTGAAGAACATAACACGGCTAACGCTACTTTGGGCTTCAGGGCTTGTAATTGTAAACCTGTTTTATTGATATTTTAAAAAAAAATATTATTATTAAAAAAAAAATACTTTTAAAGTTTGGCAAAGTGACTTTACTGAGAGGAGCTAAAAACTATCTATCTTAAAATTACTTGATAATAGTATTGATATTTGACGATCTCCGTGGTGCAAGATGGTCTAATCGTAAGTTGGCGGGTTCAATTCCCACACGGAACAAAAAAAAATGTTCCGGGTCTGGGTGTGTATCCATATATAATGTATTTATACTTATTCTAGGTTCCCCCCTAGTTCGCTACATGGTATCTCAAAACATAAGCTTTGCTTACTTTGAGGCCATGTAGTTGATGTAATTGTCGGGAGATTCATTAATATTTATTTATACTGGGTGACTAGTGGGTGGGTCACTTTCAAAATTCTAGGATGTGATAGTTTGATAGCATACACGAAGTAAAAAAATTTAAAAAAAAATTGTTTCCTGAGTAAACTTAAGCGAATTAAAGACTTCATTACGCAACGCATGGTTACACTGGTACGGAAGTACGCACGGTGCTATCAACACAGCAGCAGTGCGAGTGCAGAACTTTATCGACTCGTATGTTTACGAATAATCGCATAGTATGGAGGTTTGTAAGCAATAATTGAAATCTATTCATTGCCGCACGGCCAGCTTAAATAAATGTGTGCCTTGTTAATTTTGAATGTTTGTAAACCTGCTGTAATCTTAAATAACTGTATAATTAATAAAAAATTACAATGTTACTAAAAACTTGCAACCGACTCCATACTATACGAACATTCGTTAACATAGGAGTCGATAAAGTTCTGTGCTCACACAGCAGAATAGGTAGGTAGGTATTGACGGCTTCATCAACAGTCGTCAACCTATTTAAAACTCTTTATTTATTTATAGGGATATTTTAAAGTTTTTTTACAGAAATTGTGAATCTCAGAAATTAGTCTCGGGTGGTCTCAGCTGCAAAGCTATACCATTAGATGGAGCTACGTTAGCAATATAACGTAAAAATAAAAATGTGTTAAGTAATTTTGAGGCGTACCGCCAGGCCCCGCTAGCTCAGTGGGAGAGCACTCGTCCGGCAAACGAGAGGTCCCAGGTTCGTGTCCTGGTCGGGTGATTTTTATTTAACACATTTTTTCATTTATTTATTTATAGGGAATTCAGCTGAAAAATTAAGTACCTACTTTTATTACATAATTATGATCAGAATCGAGTACAGAGTGCTCTCCTTCAATGTCACCCTGTATATTAACATATTCATGTCACCCATCTAAACAAAGACAAAACATACCTTAGCCGATGCTTCAGGTAACTTCTTTATCTAATGTAGGTCTGTGAAAAACATAAAAAACTTGGTTAATCCTTTAAAGGTCTATGACATCGTTTCCGCCGTTCCCAGAAATAGCCAGATACTTAAGCGTTTGAATTCGCATTGTAATTATCCCCTAAGACACTAGACTGACTAATGAAGGGTTTCGAAATACGCCATTTAGCTTTAGCTAAAGCCATGAGTTGTCTCTGTGATTGCAGTCGGGATTCATGCAAAAAATACTAAATATCGTAGTATCTATTCACAAAAACGTAAAATAGTCAAATATTCGGCACTTTGAATTGTAACAAAAAATAGGTAAATGTTATTTTCGAGTATTTTTCCCACTATACCTACTTTATCTGGTTCTCATAATATCCACTTATTTTTAGACTAGACTTTTTGTGGGGCTGAAGAAATTATCTAACAATTTGATTTAGGTTCGTTACAATATCAACTTTATAATAAAATCTCACGACTGAACCACGGTAATATTATCTATTCAGTATTTCAAATCGACCGCATCTTTGAAATAAATGCCTACAGCGCAGCGCCGCGGTACGTTCACTCAATACGATAGGACTGCCCGCCTTCAACAATTTAATTACAATTGCCTACTTTGTGCTTACTTCTATTTAGTTTTGTGATTATAAATATACTTTCTTATACAATCAAATAAAATTCCTTGTGAATTGAACTGGAAGTGCTCAACAAAAAATGTGTTGTGTCAAAAAATCATGTTTAGGTTTGAATTACAAATCGGTCTTATAAATTAGCGACCGAAAAATACTTGTGCCTCGGCTCAGAAGTACGAAATGATTAATAATTAAATGTCAAAGTAAAAAAAATCCGGATTTTACATAGCTCAATCAACAATTGTTTCGCAATTGCACGACTGGCCGCATGCCCAGCGCAAGGCGAGATCGAGCCGCGTAGGCACTGTACAGATATCTAACAGTAACTCAACTCGGCCGCATCTTCGAAATAAATGCCTACAGCGCCGCGGTCCGTTCACCATGTTATAGGGCAGCCCGCCTTCAGCGTTTAAATTACATTTGCCTACTTTGTGTTTACTTCCATTTAGTATTGTGGCTGCAAATGTACTTTTTTATATAAACAAATAAAATACTTTGTAAATTGAATAGGAGGTGTTCAACAAAAATACTTTTATTATCAAAAAACCATGTTTACGTTTGAATAACAAATCGGTCTTATAAATTAGCGACCGAAAAATACTTGCGCCTCGACTGAGAAGCACAAAAAGATGTGTTATTAAATAAAGTATACCTAAACAATCCACATATTAACGTTAAGCTCAATCAACATTTTTTTCGGTATGCAGACTATTACGACCAGGAAAAGGGTTTTAAAGCAAGACACGATTACATGTTGAGTGACAATTTATTAACAAACAGAAACAGTTTATATAGTAAGATGTACGTGCATAATTAAGTTAACAATATTTAATCTTATCTTGGTATTGATTTTATCGAGCACGTTTGATTAATAGGAAATAATATATTGATTCTCTGTGGGTCACGTAGGAGGACGCCACAGATACTCCCCCCTTAAAAAAAGGTAAACACAAAATAACAATATTAACAATATTCTTACTCTAAAATTAAATACTACATAACAATTTCAAGCAAAACACTCATTTTTTGTTGACATAATACATATTAGAAATATTTGAAAACCTAGCAATTTATATAGTACTATGATTACGTAAGACCACAAAAACAATTGAGGCGAATAGCTTTAAGTTTGATGCTGCATGTGGTAGACTGCTCTGGTAAAAATTTACCATTCCGAGAAACCGTCTCAAATCTTTAACTGTTGCTGGTTTCGGGAAATCGAAAATAGCCTTTGCTTTCTCATCCTTTGGAGTGATTCCTTGGCTCGTTATATGATAACCTAAGAAATCGAATTCGGTCTTGAGAAATTCGCATTTTTCTAGTTTCCGTTAGTAGTCCGTTTGCAGCTCGTAGTTTATGACCTGCAGCTTGCCTGTGCTTAAATGAGTTTCCTCTTAAAACTGATATATTTGCCCCGGTGGTGTCGACTAAAAACCTCTCGCCACTTTGTAGGTCGGCTAGGATAAGGCGGTCGTAGGGGTGAATAACACAAGTTCCACCCTGGTTCGAGCTAATTGTAGAGCCCGTTGTTTTTTTTTTCTGGTTTTTCCTGGCACTTTTCTTGACATTTATGTGTCTTTTTCTTGAATCGCTTAGGATATTGACCTTGGTTACGATACCTCGATGCACTTCTTGATCTTGATATTGAGCGGAATTCACTGCGTCGATACTTTTCGTTTTCGTCGCGTAGTGCAGCGATTTCAGTTTTCATCTGTGTCAGCTGATTTGTAAGTCTAGTGACCTCGTTAGCTTCATTACTTAAGTTTTCAAATATCCGGTCTGCCATCTCACTAATTTTTTTGGGTGTTGCGTTTTCTAAAACAGATTGTACTTGTAGTCATCTCCTTGTTTCTGTGCGGCCACTATAGCTTCAAAGTGGGTAAACCGTAATTTGGGTTGGTCTTGCCAGAAGCGCGGGATACGTTCCGATATGTTTCTGGCGACAACTTCAGGTTCCAATGTAACAGGATTGACTGGAGCACGTAGAGCCATTTTCCTTTTTATTTCTGGTCGGGTCCTCAAAACTTCTTGCTTAATTGGCTGCGTGACTAACTTCGGGGTCACCACTTATTACGACCAGGAAAAGGGTTTTAAAGCAAGACACGATTACATGTTGAGTGAGAATTTATTAACAAACAGAAACAGTTTATATAGTAAGATGTACGTGCATAATTAAGTTAACAATATTTAATCTTATCTTGGTATTGATTTTATCGAGCACGTTTGATTAATAGGAAATAATATATTGATTCTCTGTGGGTCACGTAGGAGGACGCCACACAGACACTCGCGACTTGCCGCATGCCGATATCAAGCCGCGTAGGTCGCATTACGTCCGTTTGTATGAAGTTGAAATACTGTATTACAGATAATACGAGCGTTTGCCCGCGACTTCGTACACGCATAAACTCAAAAGTCCTATTTTCCGTTCCCGTGGGAATTCCGGGAATTACTTTCATTATACAAACATACACTTATTGAGGAACCTTTATGCCAAGTATCACATCCGTGCACTCAAACAATAAGATTTTATCATACAAACTAAAACATCATATATTTCCCGTTCCCGTGGGAATTTCAGGAATTCCTTTCATAACGCAACCAGTCTCTTTTTGAAGAACTTTTATGCCAAGTATCATATCCGTGCACTCAAGGAATAAGATTTTTTATACTAACTAAAAAGTCCAATAATTTCCGTTCCCTTGGGAATTTCAGGAATTCCTTCCTTAGTGCACCTCTACATCCCCTAAAGAATGTATGTTCCAAATTTCAGCTCTCTACGCCCAGTAGTTACGGCTGTACGTTGTCTGTCAGTCACTCAGTCAGTAACGGAACAGTTTTATATATATTGATTACAGTGACTGAACTGCCAAGAAGAGATTTAAGTCCTACCTATACTCGAGTAGTCTATATAAGTACGGCCTTACTTATCTCTAGATATCTTGTCGCGCCTGTCCATCTTATAAAATAACCTCGAAACTACTTTATCGATTTATGGATGGTTTTTACAGAATTCATTAGGAATTAATGGTGTAATTTACATATCAGCTGAAATATAACAAACATACATAGGTACGCTATATTGGTGCCTACATCTCAAACGAAGTTGGATTGCGTCGCTAGAGAAAATATCAAATTGACATCAAACACGGATTTCGTTAATCTTTGTTTTCAAACAAATCAACAAATTAATCTTAAGTCTTAACCCATCAAACTTAGGAGGAGGTTGACATTGGCGGATAACTTTTAATGAGGCCTTTTTGTTTCATTTTTTTTTAAGCTTTTTCAATACATACTAGATGGCGTTGAACAAAACTGAAGAGTCAATGTCAATATCGTATCCTCTTTGTTGACAGTTGACTGATCGTAGAGATAAAATTCTTGCTGATTGCCATAACCTTCAAATTAATAATATTACATTTCATTGTTTTTTATTCTCCTAGTTTGTTTTGCAGCGTTTTTTTCTTTACATGAAGTATATTAATAATTATTACACGTAGGTACGGTACAGTACGGATCAGCGCCATCTAATGTTGAAAAGTGAACTACTTTTTTTTTATCGTAGACTGAAAACTCCTCATTCAAATCCAAACAGTAGGTACCTATAACTTTATAGCCTATAATTTATTATTTGTAACTCTTTCATATAAATTAAGTAACGTACGTACTTAGCTGTTCCTGAGTCAAAATGCTTGCACGTTGAAAATTTTAAGAAAACTAAAGGAAACGCTAAAACAAGGAAAGATAATGTGGGTAATAAAAGAGCGTGGATTTAGATATTCCTCTACAGGCTATTTCTGGAAAATAAATTTAAATCTGCGTGATTTAAAGTGCCCAGATTATTTCCACAGGTTATTTTTTTTGTTTATTTACCCTTTAAGACGTTGATAAAACTAAAAATTACGATATATTACCTACTCGTCAAGTTATCAATTTGAAGAGACAACTACTTCAAACCAAAAAGCACCCGGGTCACGGTACAGATATCTACAGTAATTCAGCTTCATACAAACGGACGGCTCGATCTCGGCATGCAGCCAGTCGCGAGTGTCTGCATGCCGAAATATTATTTTATTGAGCTCTACGTTAAAATGCGGATTGTTTAGACTTTTAAATTTAATAATACATCATTTTGTACGTCTCAGTCGAGGCGCCAGTATTTTTCGGTCGCTAATTTATAAGACCGATTTGTTATTTAACGTGAACATGGTTTTTTGGCACAAAACGCTTATTTGATGAACTCTTCCTATTCAATTCACAAGGTATTGTATTTGTTTATATAAAAAAGTATATGTGCAGTCACAAAACTATATGAAAGTAAACACAAAGTAGGCAAATGTAATTTAAATACTGAAGGCGGGCAGCCCTATCGCATGTGAATGGACCGCGGCGCTGCTGTAGGCATTTATTTCAAAGATGTGGCCGAGTTGAATTACTGTAGATACCTGTACCGTGGCCAGGTGAAGCCGAGTACTGGGATAGTACATACATACATTATACAACTTCACGCCTGTATCCCTTATGGGCTAGGCATAACACCTGATGTTACGTTGGAGGTATTACAATGATAGGGAGATACTATTGCAGTGACAGGGGGTCAGCCTATCGTCCACAAAAATGCCAATAAAACCTCTGTCCCTTAACTGACTTTTACAGTATGAAAAAGAGGAACAGCTGGCACATTCTATGGTTTTCTGTCGCTCCCAGTCCAGCATGGGAGTATCTTATAAAATAATCTTATTATCTTTTAAAATAAGTCATTCAGCTGAAAAAGAAAAAAAAAACTCCAATTCCTTTCTTAATTATATTATCTCATAGTTCTTGTTTTCACTGTAGCTAATTAATTCCTTCCTTTGAAATGTAAGATACTTTCTTTTTCTTTCGCTTTTATGTCATTTTACTGGAACTTTAAATTGAATTGCGCTTTTAGAATAGAAAATTATACAATGATGTTACGACACACACATATAAAAAAGGAAAAAAAAATATAAGTACAAAACTAAATAGCGCTAACTAATGGCACTGTTACTGTACAGACGGTCGCAAGCTTAACAGAATCAAAATTTCAAAACAGCTGAACTCCCAAAGAACTATAAGTCTTTGTTATAATATTATGTTTATTATGAACGACTGTAAGTTGAGTTTTCTTTGCGCCCTTGTCATGACCAATCCTTATGATTCTACTATAACTAAGTTACCTTACTTTTCGCGACTCCAAAGCGCTAATGTGATGTAGGATTTTCGAGCGTTGGTGCTCCTTAGTTTCTTAGTGCAACTTAGTTCGGTGGTGGTCGGTGCACCCTCCTGGTAGAAGAGAAATACGTGTCGGAAGTTGCTTGTGGCGCGGGTTATAGTGTTCCGAGTGTGTTTTCGTTGCCCTCCTTGCTTCTTGAAAATCCTGCACCTCTGCTTTGAAGTCGCGGAATTAAGGAGGTAACTTAGTAAGTAGTTGTTATGGATTTCCGCAAAGTAAAGCCTGATTCAATCAATTATATCAAAATATGGTTCGTTGGATACTCAGCTGTTTTGGCACTTTTTATTTTGGCAAGCGACTATAGGGGCTGACTGAACTAGTTAGCCGTTTACCTCCCGTAATTGGGTTGGTTATGGTTTGGTGGCTTATGACCGAAACCTTCTCGTAATAGAGCCTCTTGACCCAAGGTCAAAGGGCCTACGGTAGACATAATAAAATAGGGATAATAGTATTTGTCATCGCCTCTCCTCTTCAGACTATTTCTTAGAAATTACGCAGTAGATTTGAGGTTAAGACCGATAAATAAATAAATTGGAAATAATTTGAGTCTTTTTAGTTATAAATGGAGGCCATGTAGTGGAAAAGTATATTTCATTCTATGCAAGAAGTACTAGGTTTGAATCCTGGTGGCTGTTGTTATTTGCATGTTTAAAATATATTAGCCGTCAAGCTAAGGATATTTGTGTACGTTTAATTTTAAAAATTAGGTATATTTACTATCTAAGGATGTATGTTTCTTAAATTTATTTATCCGGTATCTACTATCCATAATACAAGTTTTTTATGAAACTTAATTTACAATAATTGATAATGTGTTGTGAAGTTTGGAAATATTTATTCCTGAGGTGAGCCCTAGATTTATGCCCTTCAAAGTGTGACAATGTTTAACTCAATAATCAATAAGATGAGTGGGGGCAAGATCGAACGGGTTTTCAGTGAGATGAGTAGTGTTGTTTTTGAATCCTTGTGAAACACTACATATTAATCAAAATTTAAACTTGATGTATTCTGTATGACGACCAGAGAGTATATTTTTAAACTAGTTTGTTAAATTTCATTTAAATCTATAAAGAAATGAGTGCCAGACTTGCAATCATTTGCAATGGACAAAAATAAAACAGGGGAAAGACGGAAAGGTGACAGGGAAAGATAAAACTATTTTCTAAAATCGTTTACGAGAATGACATACATTCTTGGTCAATACTTGTCTATGGAATTTAATGCCCTGAAAACAAAACAGACTCAAGCATCAAAACGCCTAAGGAAACAAAGACAAGACAAATATTTTGATTTTTGTATTTCAATCTTACCCCACCGGGGAAAGATCGAAGTGAATGTTCTCAAACATTGCTGAGCGATTGTTTAAAGTAAAATTGATAATAAAAGTTTAAGGCAAAATCAGAAACAAACAAAAAATCTGATTATGTTACATTTGTCATATTTGATAGCATAATATTATTCCAAATATCTTACTCGAAAATTGATATGTTCATCTTACCCCATTAATGGGTAAAGATAGAAAATTGTTTCAATTCCTAAAATACGAGTAATGGCAAAAAATGTATTTAATAGCTCAAAGGTAAATAAAAAGTAATTATTAAGTATCCAAAAGAATCAGTTGTACCTACCTAGCTTTTAATGATAGTTACAGGATGCGGGGTAAGATAAAAATACTTGAAGAAACACGCAAAAAGTAAGATTGTATAATTTTGTAAAAAAAAACATGTTTCTGTGCAATAACCTTCAAACATTGACTATGACATAGGAGAAAATTAAATGGCGGCTTAAACAGTGCTACAAACACTTCAAAAAATCTGCTAGATGTGGCGTTATTGTTGACTTTCTGTTTTACCCCGTTTTCCATCTTCCCCCCACTCACCTTAATTAAGTTTCATCATAAGTTAAAACTTGTAAAAGCGGCTATAATCCAATCGTTCTTCATAGCTACAAAAAATCCGTAATTAATGAACGTTCCTTTCACCTTTGTTCCGAGCTCTTAATAAAGTGAAGCCGAACTAAGGACTTTTCATCTTATTATCTACCTTAGCATTTAAATCGAGTCGAGACATCGAATGGAAATATTCGTTGGGACTTGGAACCATCCAGTACCTAATGATAACCTTTTCCTAGGATTATGATAACAGACTAAACTTCCAAATTAAGTCAGTTTTGTATGTTCAACTTGTTGACTAATATTTGTGTTCGTCACACAAATATTTTACTGGGAGCCAAACCTAGGACGTCTGCATAAAAGGCAACTTAGTTACCTCTACACCAGCCGGCCGTATTATATTAGTAGAATGCCATAGGGTAAAGAACTCTATTTTGCAATCGCCCATCTTCTGTCGAGCACAATTACTTCAAACTTTCGTTCAACAACGGAGTAACGGATAATTCGTATTTTTCAATCGCAGCGTACTGAACGAGTGGGCACTGTCTGTCAGGCGAGTGATCAAGTGAGCGGCAAATTAACTGTCAAAAGTTCTTATTTTTCTGCAAAGAATTAATTTTTGTTTTGGCATTTTGTTGGAAACAGTCCGGCCCCTACTTATAAATGTTTTTTTTTTAAGTAAATTTTACAGATGTGAAATTTTTACAATATAACTCTAAGGGTATTTATTTATAGAGTGTTTTCATTTCCTGATAACAATTTGTCACATTTACTCGTAGAAATCGTAGAATATCACGCGAGTAAGCGACGCGACCATCGTTTGTCAACTAAGTAGCGCACCCATGTCACACGAATGCTGATTTAGACACCTATCTATACCACATCAATATGTTGGATCGCGGATTCGTATGACTAAAAATCGCGTGAACTCGCGAAATTCAAAATTCAAAAAAATTCAAAATTGCATTGTCGCATTCTTTTAGAGCGATGACTATGATGAAAGAACATGCAACTTTGTTAGAATTTACTCAAAATGATTTAAACAATGCTCTCTCAAATGTTGTGCAGTGGTTCAGTATAAATAATCTAGCTTTCAATGATAAAAAACTAAATGTATAAAATTCTCGGCACCAAAATGTAAAACAATGGGAACAGTTTGAACCTAGTAGATAACACTTTTTCTTATTTACCTTAGATTCTAAATTGCAATTGGGCGCCCATATCTCACAGCTAGCGAGTAAACTTAGCTGCAGCATTCGCGTTAAAAAAAATTCGCTCATTGACTGATGTTAATTCGGCGAAGCTGGTTTTAGTTATTTCCATAGTATAATGTCCTACGGCATCCTACTTTGGGGCAATGCCGCAGATATTGAAACGATATTTACACTGCAGAAAAGGGCTATTTTTTTATGTATAAACTTGGAAATAGAGAATCTCTTCGAGAAAAGTTTAAAGAGATTGGTATCTTGACCCTTGCATCACAATATGTTTATGAAAAATGTTGTATATTTATAAGAATAGTAATAAGTTTAAAACTAGGAATGATAATCATGATAAAAATTACTCTGTAAGGACTAGGAACGACCATTAGCGTTTCCCAAATTAAGGCTGGCTAAAAGAAGCTAATCATTTGAGGAATGTCAATGCGTACCTATATATAACAAAATTCCGAAGTCAATTCAATCCCTGCCATTCAATAAATTTAAATCAATCATTAAAAACACTCTATCTCGAAAAGCTTAATATAAAACTAAAGATTACTTAGAAGATAAAAAACAGTGGGATTAAGCACACCTCAGGATATTTCAAAAAGTTTCTATTTAATTATTAGTTTTGTTTACGGCATGACTGTGCAGTTATGACATGTGGCATAATGGTGACTGTTCCACTCACTTATTTTCTTGTCAAGACAACAGCAAGAACGTCATGCTCCCTCAGGCGGCATGGCTAGTGGGAGCGTCGGGTATCGGGTCACCCTCTTCCCTAAAATATAGTTGAGGAGGGTGATGGCTGGTGCTTGCGTTATACTGGTGAACAGGTGCTGCTAACGGTGCCAGGTCGTTTTGCTGACGATACTATGACAATTTTTTTCCATTCTTGTTTAAATACTCTGGTCCCAGTTTGTCATGCTCGTGTTGCGCATCCATAGCTCAATGTACCTACTATGTGAGTAATTTGGCTATTTCATGACATTGGCTCTCACAATTAGCTGTCTTGAGTTTGTTTTTTTTTCATGTCATGATCAATTTGTACTGTACCTATTTGTATTAACTCATATAATCCTAACTGTAAAAGAGTGCCAAGAGTTTTTTCCGCCGGCATTTTTTGTCTCTTGGTCTACTGTAATATCTTATTCAATAACTATCATTACCTTGTAAAAGCTGAAGTACAAAATTGTGACGTCATTGAGCGGCCATTTAATGGTCTTATGATGAATATAAAATTTTCATTTCATTTCGATGCCTTAGTATTGGGGATTTAAATTTTCATTCTAAAATCAAAAAAATTATAACGATTTCCATGACAACCATCCTAACAACTGTTGGCTATCTTCGTCATCAGCCTAAGGACGCCCGCTGCTGTCAACTGTGTAAAAATTAAGGGCCAACGCTGTGACTACGCGCGTACCATACGTCCGTATCGTACGCGGCACGGCACGCGTGGCACAGTAAAATTTAATTAGAGGGCCTTGTACAGCCGTGTCAATGGAATACTTAACCTTTTTTGGCTATACATTGATTAAAATTGAAAAACGATGTACGGGCAGGCCTGGCTTACTCCGCGCGGTACATCCGTTATTTACCTACAGCGAAGCGCTCCGCCGGCGGATTTCGAATCAGTCGTGTGTCACGTGCGCGCGTTTTAGACACCTACCTACCTAATAGCACTCACAGTAATTATATGATCGAGGTCGCAAATAGTATTTAAAAATGGACATTAAAAGAAACAAATATTCAATAAGATTATGTTTAGATTTGATTACGTTCAATTTAGTAAACAAAACATAGGTAGTATTACTAATTATTCGTCGTAACATTTTTTTCATTTTGTACTTTAGGTAAGTTGAAATAATATTTTTTACAAAGGTAGAATAACAGTAATACCTACATCGGTAGATACTTAATTACAAATAAGGAGATTAATTATTCTTCACTAGGCAGCAACCCTAACAGCGTAAGAAAAGATAAGAGGCATGCGATAGAAAGAGACAAAACTTCTAGGTATATAAATTTGCAGGTACGTAATGCTGTGCGAGCTGAATTCCACCGTATCGCGTCGTAGCAAGACTCGAATTTATTTAGATCTTCTTGCGGAGTAATTCTTCTGTACCAACGGTACTATTACTTATTCTGTGGTACGGGCGTGTAGTACACGCAGGAACTACCCACGTCCCACGCGAGCTTAGCGCGTTCCGTACATCTGTACCTGCCGTTCGTAGCTACGACAGCGTTGGCCCTAAGATTGAAAGTTAAAGTACCAATCAATAGTTCCAAAAATTGACGTTTCGGTATTTAATTTTTCAATACCTTTGCCTACCTGACTATTAACTTAAAATATCTGCACAAAAAACTTCGTTAATTGCTTTTCGCTCTTCAAATTATAAACTTCAAATGAAAGTCAAAGTTTATTGACCTATATCGTGACCCATAGTAACCTCGTTAAGAAACTCTTTGAACGTTTCTTGTCAAATTAATATCAAAGAACTAACTTTTAAGTTTCTTTTTGTTTTTATTATTATCTTTTTTACAGTTGGTGAACATTAATTGTCGAGCTTATTGTCACTAGAGGTTTTATATTTGGATCGAATTTTCATATGCCTGTTAACTAATATAACGCTTTATCAATATCATGGTGTTCTAACTGGTACTGGGTAACAGCCAAGTAACAGTGAGAGTTTCTGATCTAGTTCGTAAAACGTACTTGATATATTCATACTAATATATTATAATATAATGAATATCGCGCGCTTTCATATTATCTATAGAGATTTAAGAAACACTCACTCTATGTATATCAGCACTTATAATTTTGATGTGACGTTTGCACAAAGACAATATTAACACGACTAACTTAATGATTATTTGCCGTGTAATAGGCGTTATTGCTTTCATCCATATCATACCTAAAACTAATGCATTTTTTTACAATTTTTATTTAATCGTTATCGATTGCTTGCTGTCTTTCTGTTTATCCACGAACCTTCTATACAAAACACGAAGTGTATACATTATCGCCAAGCGCTGTGCGTCGCAAGGATCTCGGAATGATTGGTAAGTATGGCAACGTCGCATTTTTCCAAAACGCGAGACGCGCGGGCGGGGCCGCTCGTCATAAGAACACGATGACTGCATGTAACGTCGCTCACTGTTACTTGACTGCTATTGAGTAACATGATAAAGAAATGTTCCTATTCCCTAATATCACATTTTTGCCGTGTAACTGCTACGTATAACTGATATGAATATATTAGTCACACCTCTAATTGTCACAACCAGAAAGCTTTATTTACAGGGCGGCAGTCACCGGACATTTTTTTTAATACGGTATCATTTGTAGAAATACATGTTTTTGTAAAAAAATAGTTTTTTTTTTTACAAGGAAATTAATATATTCGCTGACCTATTACGCAAAGCATGGTCACTCTCAATTATGAATAAATCCCATTAAAATAAAGACGAGTACGCGCTACTACAATACATATTGAAGTACTACGCCGTAGAACTACCCATGAAACGCCGCGTCGTAGTAGCTCGGTCCATCGGCAGCGACAATTTGTAAAAAATGTGGTCTTATTTATTTTTTCTACTGCGCGATACTAAAATCAATATGCAGGTACGTTTATATAGTTTATATCGTTATTTTTTACACTATAAGTATCATTTATAAAAATATTTTGTGCAAAAAACCTTAGAATTATTTACAAGGAAATTAATATTTTCGCTCAAGCAAAGCATGGTCACTCTAAATTATGAATGAATACCATTAGAATAAAGACAACTACGTGCTACTACGAAACATCTTATACGTATAGTACTACGCCGCAGTACTACCAGTGAAAGCCACGTCGCAGTAGTACTGTTTATCAACAGCGACTATTTGTAAAAAAGTTTGTGTTGCCATATCATAACTTTTTCTACTGAGCATACTAAACTAAATATCATAAATCAAAGAAAATAACGTGGTGGGTGGGGAACCAAAATATAGGTGCCCTGTATAGATGGAATACTATATGGACCATATTAGGTACTGTCACCCGAACTTCTAACTAAGTAATGTTCCAGAGTTAGGGATACGTCTTGTTAAGTAAGACACCGAAGCATCGAGCTATAATGGAAGATAAAATTAAATGCAACAAAATTTGGTTTCCAAGTTATTTTTATCATCATCATCACAACTCCGTGTAATGAGCCCACTGCAGGGCTATGAGCCTCTCTCCTGGGTGACGAGGAGGTTTAGGCCGTAATCGGCCGTAAAGCTGGCCCAGTGCTGGGTGGTGGATGTCAGAATTTCAGGGTGCCGAAATGGCTTCTAACAAACCCTAACGACTACTGTATACAGCACCCGGGACTGACTGCTCAACGTGCCCTCCGAAGCACGGGTTATTTTTTATAATATTTTGAAATCTTAGCATTTATAAATATCATGTATTGTATTATAGTATACTATCACGAGTAAAAATTAAATATTTGGAATATCTTACTACTTCAATTATAACCAAATAATCATAAAAATAATAAACCACCTCAATAGACAACTTTTATGTTAAAAAAACTGCCCTGATATCCATTTATTCGTTCATCATACGACGCCGTCATTCCTATACACGTGTCGACTAATAACACCCCTTTTTCCGCCGAGGGCTAGTAAAAGGCTTCGTTGCGGAGATTTTAAACCGTCAGACACTCGCAAGTTTATTAGTAGCTAGAATTCACACGCAGTATTTAGACGACGTAAGATTTTTAACTAAAATTTGAATGAATGAGAGTGAATTGAGAGTGGGGGGCTATCATTAAAAAAAAGTTTTTTAACACCATCGACTGGTAGATATAAACATGACCGCTATTTATACAGGGTTCATTTGTAGTCAAAAAAAAAGTATTCATTTTTTTACAAAGAAATAAATATATCCGCTAACATATTAAGAAAACCATGGTCACTCTAAATTGCCATTAAAATAAAGGTAACTACACGCTACTAAAAAAATCTTGTAGTACTACGTCTTAGTATTATCAATGAAATACCGCTTCGTAGTAAGTATGTTCATCAACAGCGACTATTTTTTTTAAAGTTTGTGGTTCCATATTTCTACTTTTATGTACTGAGCGACGATAAAATAAATATGCAGGTATGTTTATATCTATCAAAGAAACTAACAATTTAATTTGGCTGGTGACTACAAATCAACCCTGTGTAAAACGGAACTTTTGTTCTCAATGCCACTCGGTGGAAAAAGAATATGAGGACGAAGATGCTACACGTCCATCCACGAGAAACCCATTCACTCATCACTAAGAAGTAACAGGACCTTATTGGTCAGGAAAACACACTGGCAATTCATATCAAAAAGGAGCTTTCGAAACGCTGCATTCTTATCGCTACATGCAAATTCCCATCTCAGCACAGAGACGTTTGACACGTGTCACTTTGGACATGTTCTATAACGTTTAGTCCGTGAAGGGTAGGCTTAGAATAGCCATACCGCCCTTTCGTAAGAGGCAATTAATCCAAGTGAACTCCACTTGGTGATAGGATCAGTGTATCACTGACTAGCGACCAGTCTTCATTTAAAATCTTCTACCAAATATGACTGCTCCGGCGGTGATGTGTTCCGTCAATATTTTATATAGAGCCAGATCTTTCCTAAGCCCATGTGCAATCATTTGGAATTTCTTCCCATCAGGTGAGATTAATATCAAGTGCGGCCTTAGTCTATAATAAAACAAAATTAAAGACTGTTACAAACAACAATCAACGAACGCAGAGCATTAAATAACCGAGTTCACGTCAAAACTTTGGCAGAAGTATAAGCTCGTCAATGTTATGTACAATGTTGTGTACATTCTATTAATTTAAAAAAAAAAACATAAATTACCTAATCGATTTCGATGAAATGTATATGGGGCCACCTCTGAAGTACCCTCTATCACATGAAACAAGAATATTCAACATCAATTCATAATAGTCCACAAATTCGTGAAACAGACACAAAAAACACACGAATTCAGAACCTCCTACTTTTGGAACTCGGTTGAAAAGAACATTCACACTTATAATACAAGTAGCAGAGAAAATGGCTAATCCTTTCGAAGCTTTTCAAAGCGCTTCTCGCTAAAATAAAGCTAAAGTTCTGGAAACTTCCGAGCGTTTAAGTACTGAAGATAGTTTTGAGTTAAGCTCGTTGTTTTGGAGATCACGATAAGCAATCGAAAGTATTGAACGGAATGAATGGAGATTTTTTTGGGTTATTCCGATCTATTAGCCTAAAGAATTCACCCTAGTCTGAGAATTTACCTCAACCTGGGTGAATAATAGGACTTGTTATCTATACTCACTTCCTATTTATCACCTCGTTAATGTACACTCGACTAGAGATTTTCTAATACATCTCATATAGAGCACACATTAAAACAATAATTATAACCTCTTCTTATAGGTATATCTGCATGTCAAATATTATTTTATTATGTATTAACATTATCATTGTGTTAATTTTTCTTAAAATAAATAATAAAATGTCTATCGGCTGCGGTGATAATGATAAAGACTATAGTACACATATTATAAATTGACTGTACCTAGAGTGAAAAATCGGAATACAATTTAAAAGAAAATTCCATTTTTAACCTAGCATAGGGTACAGTTTAGGTACATACATAGGGTACAGTTTCTCAGAATTTACCCTAGGTGAATTCTTTAGGGTAACAGATCGGAATTACTCGATTTTTTTGTTACTGTCTACTATTGATAGGTATTTTTCAAATGTTGACAGACTTTGTTTTAAATAATCTTTAATTTTAGTACACGTAGACTCCAAATCTCGATAACAATCTCTGATTTTAGCGTCATCGATATACATGTAAATATTATTTATGTCAGCATGAAAAAATGTAGAAAGTATTTGAAAATATATTTATTTTCAAAAACTATTCCAACGATTGTTAATGGGTTGATTTTTGTGGGCTATAACTGTATATTGAATAATCTTTTATAAAAAATCAAATGTGGCAAACTTTAGTTAATAATTAAGGACAAGTGACTGAGTTTAAAAAAGAATTAAATATGTATACGTAACATATTAAAAAGACTAGTGTGGCGTCCTCCGACGTGACCCACAGAGAATCAATATATTATTTTCTATTAATCAAACGTGCTCGATAAAATCAATACCAAGATAAGATTAAATATTGTTAACTTAATTATGCACGTATATCTTACTATATAAACTATTTCTATTTGTTAATAAATTGTCACTCAAGATGTAATCGTGTCTTGCTTTAAAACCCTTTTCCTGGTCGTAATAACTAGTATCAACACCTATGATTAACTACACAGTAATATTAATATTAATACAAATTATTTGTCAATCCCCTTATGATTGTAATACTTATGATATTTCAAGTCCTTTCTGGCCTTATTCTATTTCATGACACTATAAATAAAGTATCACTGGCCTCAGTGTCCATAAATCTGTTTAATTACTCCCGAACTCAGAGTAAGAATACGCGTTTCCAAAACCAGCATATTGGGATAGTCCCATATAAGTCTGGTGAGGAAGATTAATCGTTCCAAAAACCATTATTTCGGCTACGGCGCGTTTGGCAGTAAATTAACCTAATTTGTCAACTGAGGACTTTGTTACCTTGAGTTTGTGAACTACTATGTAAAGACTATAAACAAGGTTAAAAGCGAAATAAAACCTTATGCTAACGGTTAATAAAACACCATTTCAATCAATCTATCACGTGTAGGTACTTCACAATTTAACTCACCGTTACAGCGTCTTTAGTCAGAATGTAAAATATAATTTTACCCGATAAATCTGTTCAAGAATGGTTTTATTTAAGAATATGAAACGTAAAGACTTATGACAATATTATTCTGATAGCTTCAAAGCTATATTTCAAGAACACTTATAGCAGAATTAAAAATATAAGGTAAATAACTGTTCCCTGTGATTTTACACGCGTAAATTTCTGATACCGAATGAAAAGTGTGGTTTCTGTTCACCTGTGTGTCTAAATCCGTTTCAGCTAAATCCGTCAAATTTATGTTGTCAGAGTTAAAATGTAACAAACATTCATTCATTTATCTTCATTCATAGAGATGCGAAAGTATAGTCAGCATCAGGCATTCCGTACCCATCTGTTTCTAAAAAAATCTATCCATTAACTCTACCTAAATTGGTTTTTTAGAAAATATTATTATAATGGATATAATAAATAATGGATAATCATATTTTTTTTCTAAATTAAGTATATAAATAAAGCACCCAGGCCAATGCAGACAAAACACTTTTATGCTCTCAAAGATTGGGATCGAACCGTCAGCACTGGCATCTGAAGCACTGGGTCTTTGCCCTATTATTTAGAATTTTAATTTTATCCAAACAACTATAAAAAATCTGAAGAGTTTGTTAGTTTATTTTGGTTGAAATCGTGGTAACTACAGGGCTATTTTTTGCATTTTTATAGCCTAATTCTTAAGGAAGAATAGGCTATATTTTATCCAGAAAGAGTCCCAACGATACCAAAAATTATGTGGGTAAATTGGCCCGAAACTACAACAAGCAGTAAATAAATAATTGATTGTATAACAGTAATAAAAGACCGACAAAGGAGTCTTTATAATAGGGTCCTGTTTTACCATTTGTGTTCGGAACTCTAGAAATGATTCGCAAGTAAATTCCCGGTTGCAACTGGAGTAATATAATAATGAAGAATACTTGAAGTTCTGAAAACGCTTCGAAAACCGCTTCTCTGATTTTATATTGTTTGCTACAATAGGAATTGATTTCATTGTAGAGCTCCGACTCAGAGATAGAAGAGATTTCTAGCAACCTCATAGTTGTATTTTCAATTTTATTCTCCAGCAGGGCTAGCATATATTATTTTATCCTATCATGTTAGCTTACATGCGCACCCTAATAGATACAATTACTCGATTCGATACCGTGATGAAGCCCACAGAACCAAAGACGCTATATTTAAAAAAAAAAATACTCAAAGTGCCATATTCTAAGAAAATATCGATAAAAAAGACCGATTTATGGTTGTCGTTGGTCGTATGCTAGCCCTGCTGGTGTCGTAGGAGCCGAAAATTGATGCTTGAATAGAGGATGCGCTAACCTGAGCATAACTTTTTTGTGCCAGAGCGGAACATATGCCCACTTTTGGGGCACATATTTGGCGTAGCAGTTTGGATGCCTTATTTATGTATTTATATTATAACATTGGAATTCAAAACCATTATTAACTCTACATTTTTAGAGCTTTATGTACATCTACATTTCCAAATCATCGATTACGATTCGCATGTTCAAAACTGACACATTTTGGCGTCTCTTTTTTTATTTGTAGATAAGTATGTCTCGTCTTTTTGATGTTGAAATTCTATGTTTATCCGAAATCGTATTGTTTTCACATTATTTCTAAAATAAAATGAATGAAGCAGATTGCGATAAAGTCTTTTTCGGGCGGTTTTATCTGTAAAAGCGATCTGTGCTAGATATTTTTTTGGTTTCTGTTGAATATTTATTTTCATAGGTTTTTCTTATCATTGTAAAAGCAGCTGACAATAATAACTACATTTTATTCCATAAGTTTCTATCTGTACAGAATTATCACACTGGAATTATGTTCAGTTAATTGTCGTCCAGTTACACGGGTCAGTGTCAGAAAGTGTCCTCTGTTCTTGCCAAAATAAATAAATAAAATAAAATCCCCAGACAATCACACCAACTACATGGCCCCAAAGTAAGCATAGCTTGTGTTATGGGATACCATATAGCGAAGTAGGGGGGAACCTAGAATATAAATACATAAATAGATAAACACCCAGACACGGAACATTTTTTTTTTTTCTGGTTCCGTGCGGGGATCGAACCCGCAACCACTGGCGTCTGAGGCAGATAGGTTTACCCCAACGCCATAGTGGTCGTCAAATTGATGAGTGTCTTTTGACTTTGACTTTGACTTCCTCTCCAGGTGGGAAATGGCATTCTCCATCTTGGACGCCGAGATGGAGGGAACCTCAATTTCCCATGCCATTCCCGCTGGGGGAGGCAAGGAGTGGTCGGGGCTGTTAGGAAACAGCTCTCACACGACCACTCTCAAGAACTCAGGCTGGAGCAGAATCTGGCCCCTGACTGGTCGTCATTTACGACACGCTTAATCCAGAAGCATCAGAGCTATTTTGGGCCCAACGGAATCAAAATGTGAATAATAATAATGTTGGTAGATAGACGCATCTAAAATTTACAGAAAAAAAAACTTCATAAAATTTTAATGCTACATACATACATACATAACTTCACGCCCGTATCCCGTATGGGGTAGGCAGAACACCGGCGGTAATAAAACCATCTGATGTCACGTTTGACAAATTTGGAGGCATTATAATAGTGGAGAGAGACTATTGCAGTGACAGGGGGTCAGCCTATCGTCCACAAAAAAGCCTCCCATAACACCTCGGTCCCTTAAATGACTTTTACAGTATGCCCGGGAAGAGAAGCAGCTGGCACATTCTATGTTTTTCTTTCGCTCCCAGTCCAGCATAGAAGTTTTTAATGCTACGTAACAGAAATACAATATAGAAAATTATACGGACCATCCGCATATCTACGAACTAAACGCAAGACATTGCTAACATGAAAAGCCAATAGCCCAATTTTCGCACAAAGCAACACTTAATCGAATTAGATTTAATGACTCGAGGCTCGTGGCAATTACCCACGGAAAATGGGACTAATGTACTTAATGCCGCCATGATGCTTTGAATTGGTTTTGGATCTGCTATATTAGTAACTTATCGTCTTTAGTATTAGGCCTGTATTGCTTTCGGCTCTTTAACAAATTCTCGCAAAATCTTTGAATTTATTTAACAACTAGCTGTTTTGAGCAGTTTTACCCTAGCGATTTCGATTTCCGTGGGAATATCGAGATAAGAAAGAAAGTAGCCTATCTGCTATTCTAGACTGTACACTATTACTATGCCACAGAGTAATTCATAGCTGACCTGTCCGATTTTTGACAACTAATGAAATATATTAAAACATGGGTATATACAAATAATACAAATAATAGCTCATATAGTACAAATAATAGGTCATGTTAGGATAATTTAAAATCATTTACATATATTAGAAACCGCAGCAACGATTTTAATATTTACCCCCTCAAGTTACTCAATAAACTACTAGTATCATCCACTTAAAGTGAAAATCCCAATATCGTTTCTAGGAAATAAAATCACGTCTGCACCAATAGTTTAGATATAAACAAGCAACATTTCAATGACAATATAATTTTTATACATTCACCAGTCATATAAGCAGAAAACCACACTCTTAATAAAGGAAAAAAAAATAAAACAAAAATTTGATCGCATGCATAGTAATGGTGTTGACTCTTTTAAGTATATTTCAATGTAGATAAACTTTACTGTAGTATAAGAGAACATAATATTATTATTTTTAAAGCTTTTTTAGAATAAGTCCGTAAACCTTGATTTAACTTGTCGGTTTTGTATTTTTGTCTGTTTTTGTATCTATTTTCATATATCATATAATAGACGCTATGGAATCAGAAAGTGTGTCAGCGAGTTACTGGTTCCAAAGCATAAAACTATGGCGTTCCGTGGTAGCTTCAGATATCATGCAACCAAGTGCTGGAACAATATTCCTCCTCCACTGCGAGATGTCAATAGTGTCAACATATTTAAAAGTAAAATTAAGCACCATTTATTGTCTCAGCAAAAAACGCATTACCTCCCAAAGTTGCATGATATCTGAAGAATGTAATCCATATAAGAACCAATTTATTAATTTTTAAACCTTATTTATGTAGTTAGTTATGTTTAAGATTTTTTGTTTTTTGTTTTTCATTATTTTATTATTGATGTATCCTCAATTAAAAAGATGGTCTATTTTTTATAATAAATAGAAGCGAAGCGTAGCTATTCAACGCATAGGATTTGGCAGAATAAACAGCGTTGTTGCTGAACTTGTTCCAGCATATCAAGCTGAGCCAAAGCCTTTTTGCTCGCACTATCATTCAATTTATTATTTTATATTGTATTAGTTCTAAGTCCCTTTTTTTTGTGAGCAAAAAAACTGATTTTATTATTATTATTATTATTTTCTGGTAAATAAATATTATTTTATTTATTTATTTTATTTTATTTATTTATTACTTACCTAACAAAAAGTAGTTTGACAGTTCAGAAACTGTATGGACCTTGAACATTACTCTTTTATCTTATTAATCCGTTGAGCCGATTTGTCGTGATTAAGGAATAAACATCCGGACATCCAAACTTTCACATGTATAATATAAGTAAGATGTAAGATTAGAAAGACAGTAGTGCTAAATGGAAGAAAATGTTATACAGAATTCCCGCACAAAAGTATTTGTAGACTAAAAATATAAACCACAGTCTTTTCTGTTGATTTATTGTGGAGGTTAGCAATTAATACAATTTTATGTTGATGCTAAAACGATTTTTGTGTCCAAGTCTTTGATTTTATTCGTCTTTTGTTTGAATCGAAATAACAGTGTTAGTAAACCAAGATCAAAAATGTATCCATCGTTATTAAGTTACCTCTAAATAAAACATACAGGCAAGAAATTTCAACATTTAAAAAGTCATTTAGATAGAACGGAAAAATGGCCGCCGTAAATGCTCTTTTCAAAATGTTTTGAATTTCTAAACTGTTCCGTTACCTCTGGACGCTTGCCAGCAGAGATACCGTTGAAGAACTACCATAAATGTCTGAAAAGATTTTTAGTGAACTTAGTGACCTATTTTTGACATCTGTTGCTTTCATATTTGATCTATTTTCACGAGAAATGTTGCTTGATTGATACTTGTGAGAGTTATAGGCTCACAATAAAAGAAGTGGTATTTAGAAGCTGTAGGTTGGTGGTATAAAGAAATAAAACCAACCAAGTTGAGTACAAAATAATGACTGATTTATTTAGTATACTTCTTAAACTAAGAGCATAAAATTGCTGACATGTTAGTAGGTCAGTTCATAGTCCTAAGGTTAATGTACGGTAATTTAGGTAACCCGTACAATACTTTAAAACCGAACTGAAATATTAGTTGTATACATATGTTTAAGCTTTGCTACTCTGAGGCGCTTTTTCCCCGGAGTATTTGTTGCGGTAGCTACCAAAATAAATGATTCCTGTAAGAAGTTGATAGTTGCTATAACGTTTATGGTTGCCGCAATTTTAGGAAATCTATGAGCAACTTTCATAGCCGAATATTCGCTGTTGACAAACACCCTACGCACTTTTGTAGTAGTGCGTAGTCTTCTTTATTGTATTGGCATTCATTCTTAATTTAGGATGACCATGCTTTGCTTAATATGTTAGCGAATATATTTATTTCCTTTTGTAAAAAATGCATACCTTTTTTGAAAAAATCGTTTCTATAAATGATACTTATTGCGTAAAAAATAATTTGGACGGTGACTTAATAATAGCACTGTATGTAAACAGCCAGTAGCTGCAATAGTTGATCCGTAAGCAAAGCCTGAATGAACTAAAATATATGTAAGAATATATTTTTCTTTTAAAATCAACTCTTATTTTCCTGTAACCTTTGGATTTTATTGCAAACTAGTAGTTTCGCCTCGTTAGTTTCTGATCCCCCGGGAGTTTCTGGATAAAAATACCTTTTGTAACTCCTGAAAGATGGAACTTTCTAAAGATCGGTTTTGTACATTTTGGAATATTCAAATCTTTGGTATTTATATGTTTCTAGATCTGAAGTCTCAATAGCGCTTTTTCGTGGTTAAATTTCGAACTTTTTGGATTATAGGTACACGTAGGTAGACTCCAGAAGATCACCAACTCATTCATGGGTCAATGTGTACGCTTTTATGATAAAATTCCAAAATATTTAAGATTAACCCTTCGATAGATTTAAGGATAATTGTTACATAAAAAAATTACTATAAGATATCCGGATGCAAGAAGATGGGATTTCCTGGTTGTTAATTGTTATTGTGTATTTTTAAAAGATGATTGCTGTTGAGTTTCTTGCCACTTCTTCTCAACAGATCGACTTTCCGAAGTGGTGGTAAATTCAGTTCAATTTGTAAACAGTTTGACTTATTTCAAATGTATTTAAATACTTACGAAATAAAGATTCTTTTGACTTTGGCTTTGACTTTGTAGTAAAAAAAATATTGTAAAAATCAACTCAAAAATGTTGTCTTCTTTTCTTAATAAATAAATGTAAATAGACAGTAACAGATATGTATAGAACATAACAAATACAACACAAAAAAAATACAGAAAAAATACTAAAATAAACTTATGATTAAATAACAAAATAAGGCAGTATCCGGTGCAAAGGTGCCCATGACGCTCGCTGTATTACCACGCTGGATTGCTATGGCAATTCTTTGCCCCAGGAATGTCCCGGCCCTAGGATCGCATTCTTTTTCCCTAAGTCGACGGCCAATTGCATTTATGAATGTTTAAGTGTCATCGAGTTTCCACTGCTAGAGGAATAAATGAGTAAATATCTGTGAGGACTGAGTATTTCAACCATTTTCTGTCGGCCGCCAACTCTGCCGCGGCTCCAGGCACTTTCAAATTGCTTGCGATATGACTGGCCGTAAAGGTGTCGACGCAAGTAACGTCCCACAACAGACCCCTTCCCCGCTCCCACGGTACAGGAATTTTATGATCTTTTATTTAAAATAAGAACCTTTTGATTAATTTATCATTTGATAACTCAAGCAAGCTCGGGTAAGGTAGGTAGGTCCTTTTAGGGTAGCTACTAAAATATTATGATATAAAACCAAATCTTGAAAAATATACTAATATTATGTACTCCTTGATATTATATGGGTTTGAATTTTTGTGGTGATGATTATTGAAGTGATAAACACAGAAACAAATTTCAAGCTATGCTCATTTACATAGATCTCAAAAAAAATATTCAAGAATTGAAATTACTCACCAACCATATAGCGCATTAACAATTTTGAGGTAAGGACAACGAAACTGGGGATCTCCAATACCTGAGACCCAAGCCAGTTTAGAAAAGGTCATTTTCAACACACTTGCTCGTAAAGTGAGCCTTATTCTATTGAATTTAGAACTATAAACTGGGCTATAAGTCACGCGTACATAATATATTATACCCTAGTGCATAATATAATGAATCCTACAAAGTTGAAATGTACCTTTGTGCAAATAACATGCGAGAAAACAGAGCATATTTTATTGGTCCGGGTTATACACTAAATATTTTCAGTAACAACAAAGAGGTTTTATACCACTTCAAATCCATATACATTTTTGAAATGTTTGCGCCTTATATTAGTAAAACAAATATGTATATCAAACAAATTGTTCACAATTTACAATAATTTGATATAAAATATTAAAATATTTGCATTTACCACTCCAAATTAAACATTTTCACGTAAAATAGGCTGTATATGCTATACAGACATTGACACATTTGGCAGAAAAAAAAAACCTACGCGCATGCGCGAGGTTCGGCGCCATTTTTCAATAACAATTCACAGCTTTGTTATGAAGTGTGTTTGTTATTTTATGACCACGTATGTCTGTCTTTTTCTCACAAGTGTGTTGAAAAACGTCGTATGTAACTCGTGAGCGTTGCTAATTACAGTCTCGGCTCATTATTAAGCCTCGACTGTAATTAGCAACTTCGCTCACTTGTTACATAATATACTATTTCCGAACCCACCTGACTAGTGTTCGAAACCCAAAACCTCTCAAACTGTAGTCAAACATTTGAAGCCATGAAAAGTTTAATCAATATAAGATCAAATTATTTACTAATCCGTTATCCAGATTCCATAACACAAGTTGTAAATTTAAAATTAATTTAGAAATAGATAGTTTCATTCGCGCCAGAAGATGTGAAACTAAAATGTGAATGCCAGAAATGTTTACTTATCTTCCAGCTATACTAGCTAATACTTATCGTTAGGTGGGATTGAGCTCAAACGAGGTTTAATTACCAATAAAAAATCTTTGTTTTTTTTATTAATGCCGAATTTTTCTACGAGCAAGTGGTTGGATGACGCTGGCAAATGCAACTAACCTTGCCAATTTAGTTATCACCTCTATTTCGTCATCACCAGAGTCTTTAATCCCACATGAATTGAAATTGAAATTTGAATTTGATGAATCAAATCTTGCGATCAAAATCTTTTACACCTTAACATTAAAAATGCAATGTCATTACTTACTCAAAGAAAAAAAGGAACTTTCACTACGAGTACGATTTCAAAGGTGAAATAATTACAAGAGTGTCCTTGGTGAGAGACCTGGGGGTGTATTTGGATAGCAAACTGATTTTTGACACTCACATCGATATGATATGATATGACCGAAAAATCCTACAAAATGTTAGGTTTTATACTCAGAGTCGGTAAAGAGTTTAAACAATTTCAAACATTAATTTTGCTCTATAATGCATTCGTAAGATGTATATTGGAATACGTAACTGTAGTGTGCAATCCTCAATATAAAATATATATAAAAAAGATAGAAAGTATCCAAAATAAATTTATTAAATATCTAAAATTTAACACTAACTTTTACAACATTAAAAATGAGGAAATTTTACTTTGCTCTCTCTCCGAAAGGCGGTCTACACAAGATATAGTTTTTCTTTTCAAAATTATGAATAATATAATCGAGTCTCCATATTTATTAAGTTATATAAATTTGCTTGTCCCGGAATAAATTCTCGTCACAAACCTACTTTTGTCTCGTCTCTTTCCCGAACTAATTATGCCGCTAACTCTTTCATTAACAGATCTTGTACCCAATTTAATAAGATTTATAATAATATCAACATCTTTCATCTCTCTCTCCCAAAATTAAAAAAAGAACTCTTTTTGCATCTCCTACATGGAGACTAGTTATTTATTTTAATTTTATGATTGTACCTACTAACTACTAATGTATTGTGTGACCGTGTTTTTCGTTTAAATTTATAATTTTTGGTATGGAAACTTCACTGGTCTCTGTATAAATTACTAGCTGTTGCGCGCGGTTTTACCCGCGCAATTTCGATTCCCGCGGGATTTTCGGGATTTTCGGGCCTATACGGATTCGGAAGAATCCCTCTAAGTAATGGTAAAAGAAATTTTGAAATCGGTCCAGTAGTTTTTGAGCCTATTCAATACAAAAATACAAAGGTTTCCTCTTTATAATATTATTAGTATAGATATATTTTAACTATAAGTACCTACAATGACTGTTTGTTTCCTTAATAAAGTAAAATAAAATAAAATAAAATGAACTTCCATTGGCTAGTGGGTATGTGGCGCTAGCAGACGCAACGTACCTTACCATCTTAATTTTGTCCTCTATTTTGTTTTTCCCAGAGCCCCTTATCCCTCGATTTTTCTACAACGTGTATTTATAATCTTGCCAACTAATCTTGCTGTTTTATTTTAACCTCTATTTCTTCTTCTGCAGGGTCTCTTCTCCCGCATGACCTTCCGTGAGCCAGTGTGGGTGGGTGGTGCTGGCAATACCAGCGGGTTGCTGGATAAATTAGGGCTGTCTGATGGACTGCAGGGCTGCGTCGACTTCCTCAGGATCAATGGGGATACTTACCATCTGGTGAAGGATTCTGTTGCGTTGCTTGATGTTGGTAAGTCGGATTTTTGTATAATTATGATTTAACATTGTCTATGTATATATTCTTGAACGAATCTTTTTGTGGTCGGGCAATAGCTCAGCCGGAGCTTTTTAAAAAAGAATTCACATAGATAATGTAACATTAATGTTAGAGAAGAAGAAATTACAGGTTAATCGGGAAGAGAAAGAGCTTTTACAACAGTAGTACATTTATATTATTACGTGAAATTTCGGTAAGTGTCTACCTATTTAATATAAGTAGCTCCAATGCACAAATACAAATGGACACACAACTCAACTGGTGGGTATTTCTCCGAAATTTCATTCTTTGACGATTCATCTGGCTAAAATTTTATTTCAGTTATAGTTCTATTGCACATGTTTATACAAAATTTTATTTTAATGAGGGACTCGTTTTGCTATTTCCATTTTCAAGATATCGACCTTTATAAATTCTATGTCCAGAATTCGTTGATTTTTGTAGCACAACTTTCGACAAAAAGCTGTATTTTTTTATTTTCACTTAGATTTTTGTGTGTTATCATCTTTTAACTTATTCCGGCAGTTTTATTGACTCTTTTAAGATCTAGAATCCAATTTCAGGTCTTTATGGTAAATTTTCTGAAACCTCCGTAAAATATGTTTCAAGGCAATTTCTCTTTAAAATGTGTTTCTTTTCCAGCATAATTAAGCAATAAAAGTGCTCCTCTCTTTATGGAAAGGCATAAATATTTATTTATTTTTTGATCCATATGATCAGAAATTTGCCTACAATCATGCATAGCTCATCGTTCATACAGACTTCACTCACTATTGTTATTTTTCCACATCAATCTCCAACTCAAAAGCATCACACGAAACACAAAATGAAGTTTTAATATTATAAAATAAATTTTATAAAGTAGGCATATGAATCAGAGTGCCACCTAAACCAAATACAGATGAATCAGGTATTTGTCTTCGTGACACCAGGATCTAAACCAACTAGCTGCCATCCTCTTTCTAGCGCGTTCGTAGCACGATTTGCTTTTCCTTGCAAAGTTAGCCATATTCCTAATTTATTTATCTGACCAAATACGGTCAAACGAAGCTCTTGCCATATTAATCAGTAGTATACGCCGAACACTTTTTATTTAATTATTTTAAAAAAAATACGAGGTAATTTAATTGTTATCACACAAACTTTATCTGTAAGAGGTCAATTAATTACTTTTCGATATAATTATAATTAATTTTCCATGTTCCGGAAAATGGCAAACGGATGCGCCATAGGAATCTGGAGAATCAACTTATTTATTTGTTAATTTAAACTTAGGCTGCAATTGTTGTAAAAATATAATTTGCTCTTGTAAGGGATAAAGCTGAACTGTACCCAAAAAATTTTCATCCATTTATTTTGGTTAGTTACAGTAATAAACCCAAAGACATCAAAAAGGAGACAGAACCTGCTCCATACATTTCTGGGCCACGGTGTTAACAACTTGACATTTGCTTTTTTATTTAAAATATAATCATGTTTCTTCACCGAAATTTTCAAGATAAACCAGTGTTGAGGAATTGAGATATCCATAATTTTGTGCATAGGTATACACAGAAGTTAAGTGAGCTTAGAATCACTTTCGAAAGCTATTCTTTTTCTTATTGTTGAGAACTATAAATGAATTATTGTATTTTGATTTATTTAGAGAGTTTATAATAAAAAATAAATAGTAGCACATTTTACTTAGATAGCATACTAGATAAAATAGGACATTATAAGATATTACCTATACTTACTTAGTTATTAGTTATAGTTTTAAACAACTATTCAAACTAATAAATTAACTAACCCGGTTAGTTTACATTCATTTAACTTTATGATGATTCTCATTCAATATTTCTTCAATTTTACTCAGCGAATTTTCAATTATATTATGAGTTATTCATCCAAACTAAAAACCCATGACAGCGATTTCCATATCTTGAATTAACTTGTTTCCCCCTCACTACATCTTTAGGGGTTTTATGTATTTTGAATAAGGATAAAATAAGCTATTTTTTAGACCAAAGTCAACCTGTTAACCCTGTGGCCCAGGCTTACTCAGTTTCCTTTTATCTTGTTTAAGTATCTCTAATGTCAAACTTAGAAACTTACAAATTAGTTTTTGTTGACAACTTTTGAATTTGACATTAGTGAGACATAAAATTAGCGAATCTTATGTCGCCTTTATGACAATACTTTGGAAATCGAACCCAAACTCAGTTTGAAACTTAGAACAGTCTAAGCAGATCGGCACGAAACGATAGTCCGTAATCGGGAAGATAATCTTCCCAAGTGTGATTACTTAGTACACTGCCCTCACTTAGGGTAACCGATTTCTAGGGTCTATTGAAATCAGTGAATTCAAGTAAGTTTCCGTCCAAGACTAAATTGAAGATATAGGTACTATTGAATTTGGTTAGGGTGAATGTAAAAGACACTTCTGAAAAAGCAATTAATAAACTTTATAATTATAAGAAACTGAATCAACAATGTGTAAATATTGTGTTGTTGCACAGCTTGCTTTTTTCTGCATGAAATTGAAGAAATTCTGACCCAATTGAAGATACTTTTGAGGTCGGTTAGGGTGAATATAAATGAACACACTTCTAATTCCAACAATGTAAATAAAATTATTCAACATTGGTTTCGTTGTACTGCTTGCAATTTTGCGGTGCATTAACACACGAAAATCCTGATTTTCATGTCACGAAAATTGCAAGGTAACCTGATTATTGACTAAATAAAACATAAAATAAAACAATTTTTAACCACATCTATCACGTGTATTCTAAATAGGTATAACATTTTAACTCGACGTTTCGATGTCTGCAAACTCCGTTGTCACGAGCGACTGCATGTCTGCAAAGACACCGAAACGTCGAGTTAAATGTAAAATATAAATTAAACGCGATAAATCCAGTTAAAAAATGTTTTATTTAAATTATGAATCGTGAAAACTCACGACAATATTATCTGATTATTGTAGCAGGTGTTGTTTTCCGCCTGGTTCAATCAATTGAATCGTAGTCACACAAAAATATTACCTCCTTAATAAACACGTTTAAAAGCAGAGAAAGTCTGAAAGTCACCTTGCTAATCCACATAATGACAAAGGGCTTCTCAGCTTAAACGAAATAAGCTCAATTTAAATATTCCCTTTTGCGAAGTTTGAATGAGACATCAAAAGGAAAAAGAATTACCTGTGTCTATCTGAAATACAGTTTTCGGGGACCTACTTTGAGAATTTAGCTTTGGATTAACTTTTCTCTCTCGTCCCTCTGTTTTCGCTTCTTGTTTTGTGTTGTAGCTTAATTTCAAAGGAGTTAATTCTGGTTTATTTATTTCTGTAATTTTTCATTAGAACTAAAAACATTGTGTATTTGAAAATAATGTAAGAAACATGAATATTTTCCTAATATCGATCCTTATAAGCAAGAGAATCCATTGCTGAGAAAATTATATTAATATACATTGACGACCGGCTGGTGTAGCGGTAACATAAATTGCCTTTTATGCCAGAGGTCCTGGGTTCGAATCCCGGCGGCGGCGGATATTTGTGTGATTAACACAGATATTAGTCGTCAAGTCATGGATGTTTATATGTTTATTTAAGTTTATTCTAATAAAAATATGTATTTATTCAATATGTATGTTTATATATTTCTTAAGTATATCAGTTATCTAGTATCCATAACACAAGTTCTTTAAGAAACTTAATTTGGGCTCGATAATGGTGTGTGAGTATCAGAAATATTTATTATTTATTTATTTATACATAACTAGCTGTTGCGCGCGGTATTACCCGCGCAATTTCGATTCTCGCGGAATTTTCGGGATAAAAAGTAGCCTATACGGATTCGAAAGAGTCCCTCTAAGTAATGGTAAAAGAAATTTTGAAATCGGTCCAGTAGTTTTTGAGCCTATTCAATACAAACATACAAAAATACAAAGGTTTCCTCTTTATAATATTAGTATAGATAAATCACACAAAGTGGCTAGGAAAATAAACTAAGAAAGAGTATTCATTTTATATACTCTCCTAAGTAAAAGATGAAATGGGACATGTTTTTAACATTACAATCGTGTCAACCGTCAATTGTGACTCCAATATGTACAAAGGCATTGAAATTAAAGAATTACTATGCGATAAATTCGGTACAAAATTTAAAAAATGAGCATTTTGCGCAATAAGTTAAAAACTTCACGACAATTTAAATTGATCTTGTAGTAAAATTTAAGTAGATACATTGGGTATGATTTCTTAAATTTTTTTCCCGAGTTCCAGCTCGTACCGTACTCTTAAGGCAAATATAAAAATCTCAAGTTTTATGGGTTTTGTGTGGATGTCTAAGAAACAGTTAATCCAAACTTAAGATGACAAACTCTTTTTATTTATTATTCACACTTTCAAATTAAGCGCAAATTAACCTTATTAAGCGAATACCACTAAAAATCCGTTAAAAAATCATCGAAACTGTCTCTTCTACAAAACTTGGCACAGAAACAGAATGTTCTGCAATTTGTTCGATTGAGAATCGATTGAATCATAGCTCGATCAATTAGTCTCCGTCTATTCGATTCATAATTCGATAACTCGAATATTTCAATCGACGCTACGCTGATCAACTTCGGTTGAAAATTTACAAAGGACAGTCTGTCCAGGCACAGATTACAAAGTATTATGTACAAGTACAGATAGGACACATCAATATTATAGGGAGTTTGGAATGCAAGCTTTTTTGCCGCTTGGCGGCGCTTATGTGCTTGAGGTTTTGTGGGTGGACTATGCACTGTAGTGGTTTTTATTATTGTTGTTGATAAATATTGATTTTTATATGTGAAAGAAAGGGTGCTTATTTCAAAGTGCAATAACAACGAACTAACGAACCACTAACTAAAATAATCAAAAACTAACACTTGTTAGCATGTTTGATACTTATAAAGTTATTCGACGAAATATGTGAATCATGAAGTCTATAAAGTCACATTAATTCAGTTACATAAATGATAAATCTAAGTTCGATTGACGCTACTTCTGAGTTTGCTGGAAATTATATAAACACAGCAGATATATCCATTTCACAACAGATATGCATAGGATTTTCACAAGCCGGTAGCGTTTTGTGAACAAATGGCAAATGATTATCAATCACTCACTCAATTTACTCATATTAAGTTGTTATTGCCAATAATAAGTGGCGCCACCAAACGTTAAAATAATTCTATGGCCAAACTCTTGAAATTTAATACAAAGCTTTGATTGTCAATGCCGTGTGTCCAGGTTGTTTCCATTACACATTTTGATGTTATAGCATAATTTAATTACTGAAAATTGAAATTAATCGTTTCAGTAGTAAATTAGTTTAGACTGTACACTATTGGACGTGATTTAAATATAATTACTACGCCTGAAATCATTAACGTACTCCGAAGTGATATGTTTAGGTTTCATAAAGTTTATTTATAGGAACTCGGCAAATTGATAAATGTACCTAATAGAAGTGTCAGCGATAAAGTAATGGATTGCCTTAAACATAGGCTCCTTCATCTTTTTGATTTCTAAATCAATTTGATACATTTGACTTCATCGTCTGACTCTAAAAATACGTATTTAAAATTACTTGCTGAGGCTAAGGCTTAATACACAAAATTAATAACTGATATTGATTACTGATATGTTGCTGATGATGTAGAGGAATAATGAATTTTATTATTTGTTTAAGTATTTCTTTCATAAAATTAACTAGACATTTCTTTCATAGATTTTTGCCTTTTCGGTTAGGAAACAAATACAACAGGTACATATAGGTATCATAGATATTTAAAAAAACTCCATCCCTACATATTTTGTTGAATTTAAACATTGGTAGGACGTGTATATAGTCTCACCATAGAAAAAATTCGGGGAAAATTATGGGGAAAAAATATTATTTTACAATGAAATAAAATTCTGCTTCTTTCAGCGGTTCTTCGAAAGTGCGATACAATTTAATGTTGCAGGTTTTTTATAAGATATATGAGCGCGAATTACAAAAGCATGCGCGCAACTGAATTTTCTTATTTTGGCGTGAGAATTGAATTGACAGATAGAAGCCTATGCCTTCGGTTGCGTTTGCATTTTACGGTCCTCCCTCCATCATTGACTGTCGATAAGAAAACCAAAGACAAATTGATACATACAATGCAACGCCAAAAATTTTCTACTAGTTTTAAATTTGAATGAGGTCTCAAAATATACATGAATTTTTTAATTGCTCGAACAAATGTAATATAATAAATGAGACGAGGCATTAAACGCACTGGTCCCAAAAGCTATTTGTCAGATTTCAAAACACCCTTTAATGTATCATCGCAGGGCTCTTCAAACAGGTTTGCTGTGAAAAAAAAATTGCTGTTGTGTGAAATAAAACTTAAAATATACTATTTTTTTTTCTTAAAAGCATAAGAAAGTATAACACAGATGTTCCAACGCTTGTATTGATTAGTTTGAAAGAAAGAAAAGAAAGAAAGAAAGAAAAAACGTTTATTTGATATTTACATGCACAACTTAATACTAATTACATATTTTTATATTCTTGTGAAAGTAGGTACATGAATAAATATCAAATGGGTCCCCGCTCAGCTTTTTGCCATCAAAAAAAAAAGTTTCAACATCAAATCTCTATTCACCTATGTAATTGTAATTTCCTACACACTTGTAATGTAATGGGAACACACTTATAATCACCAAGTTCTCTAAGTAAGGAACTTTCAAACTTAGTTGTAAAATGAAATGTTTTGTGCCGACTGTCGAGTTTCGGGGTCCTTTCACTGAGAAATACGGGCTCATTATCTCTTCAAAACAGTCTACCTACTTACTTAAAGACTTGAGTTTATATATGTATATGTCGCAGTCATCTGGTTGAATTAGCCACTCAATTGGACGCCTAGGCCGTTTCAACCGGCTTGAGGACAATTAGTCAAGTCGTTGATCGCAACGTTTAACCAGTTGCCTAAACGTTGTTTAGCCATTTAGTTAAATTGGATATTGTTAAATTTATGATGTTTGGTTTAAATATTAAAACATTAAAACGGAACTTATTTTATTATATTTATATTTACGTGCGAGCCGAGCGAGCGAAGCGAGCGTGGTGCGGCAGCACCCGGCGATGCGCCACAATGGATTTTATTTCCTTGTAATTGAAATAAATAAAATAAAATCTTATAAAAAAAATTTTGCTTGACTGGTTTTTCCGTCATGACAGATAATTTTACCATGACCTACTTGTTTTATTACTTTATCCAAAACTGTACCAAATTTAAATCACTTGGCTGAATTTTGGTCAGCCATCTTCAAGGGACTAACTTTCAACACGCCAAGTTGTTAAACGTTGAGTTTTTCGTGTTCAATCAACTATCGGCCTAGGCCGTTGATTCGGTCTAGGTGTCCAATTGAGTGGCTAATTCATCCAGATGACTGCGACATATACATATTTGAACTATAGACTATTACTTGTTTCCTAATTTTTAGGGCATGTTTGAATACGGGGTTTGGTTACTTTTTTTTTTACTTATTTTGGAGTAATAGTATTTGCATATTTCAACTGTGCTAATAAAGCTCTTTCATTTGATACCCCACACGAAACCATCGAGTTTTTTTTTAGTTCTTTACTTTAAGTCCCCTAGAGAGCTCTGCAGTCAATTCAACATGACGTCATGTAGCCTATAACCAGCGGACAATCAAGACGCTTCCAAGCGTTACACTTCATTTGTCCAATTATGGTTACTAGTATTGTCTTAAGTTTTCACGATTCATAATTTAAATAAAACTACTTTTTACTTTTAATCACGTATAATTTATATTTTACATTTTAACTCGACGTTTCGGTTTCTTAGCAGACGCCGTGGTCACGAGCGACTGAGGTGTCAGGCGTCAGATTGATAGTGGAAAAAGTTATACATCATCTCCATCTATTTCACAGTCTTCGAGCGTAGCGTTCAGGGTTAACACAAAATGAGCTGACAGTGTCTTGAGTTTCAGGTCGTGATGTTTGTTTGATGTTTTTATTTATGGTTTTCTCTTTATAATATATAATATTTAATATTATAATAAGGTTTCCTCTTTATAATATTAGTATAGATTTATTTATTTATTTTCATTATTCATAAATTTCACACTTATAATATTTGTGAGATAAGACGCTTTCTATGAAAAGCATATGACGATTAGTTTTGAGTTAGACGGAGTTTCTCTTCTACTTTAACAAAAAACGAAATCTTCGTTACTTTATGACTTTGCCACGGCAACCTCCCTTTATTTCAATTTCAACTATAATCTTATCACTAAAAAACAAGCAACACTATAATGACTAAGTATTCGTGCACCTGCTACATTTCAGCTAGGTTTACCGCCACGACTGAAAAACTGCCGCCAGCCACGAACTAAACCTTATCTATCGCAAAGATTTGTTGCCACAATTAATGACACGCCAGTTGAAGTTAACTATAGGTTTATCTTTTATAACATACGGTTTTTATAAGAAAATGTTTGTCGTTTAACTTATGAGCCATAAAGAATGTGATATGGTTTTTTCAAGACAGTTTCTTTGCTTTTATCTTACCTCGTATACAGGGTTGTTTTTAGTCATCGGCCAAATAATTTTTACACAATAAATATCATTTATAGAAACGATTTTTGCAAAAACATTTTATGTTTTTTTTTACAAGGTAATCAATACATTCGCTTACATATTACATATTAAAATTCATTTATTTCAGGCCATATTTACAATGAGATCTTAACAATTGAAAACAGAGGCCTATAGAATAAATACCTTACAGTCTAACAAGATATAAGATAAACAGATATAAACCTTAAACTAGAATATATAAAAATACTTAAAACTACACTTTGAGTGACATGTATAGGCTGCGCTGCGACGTGGGGCGCTGCGTCTTTGTGTCGAGTATGCGTCCTCTGAAGCAACGAAACACGACACCCTGCCGCCAAAACTATTTCTGAGAAAGTTCGTGGTGCCATATCTTATTTTTTTGTACTGAGCAATACTATAAGAAATATGCAGGTACATTTATATCGTATCAAAGAAAATAACCTTTAAATTTGGCTGGTGACTAAAAAACAACGCTGTATGCATAACAAAATGAGAACTTTTTTACTTTAACTTTTAGTTTTATGCTATGTCAATTTCTTTGACACGCCTTACAGTGAGCGCAAAACGTTAAGTCGAAACTAACTTCGCCGAATGCTCGTTACGCCGAAAATTAAACGCTGAGCTACAGTCTTAACTACTTGGTAGATTAGTGCATAAAATATGTCATTCGAATCATTAAACTTAAATTTCCTCTTACTATTATTGTATTTCTTCCATGCTGGAAACAAAATAAAAACATAGAATGTGCCAGCTGCTTCTCTTCCCGGTCATACCGTAAAAGTCAGTTAAGGTATGGAGGTTTTATTGATGTTTTTGTGGGCGATAGGCTGACCCACTACTGCAAGTCTCTCTCCATCATTATTCATTATAATACCTCGAAATATGTCAAATGGGACATCAGATGGTTTTTAGCTTCTGGTGTTCTGCCTACCCCATAAGGGATACAGGCGTGACGTTATGTATGTATGTATTATTAAATTGTTTTGATTGAAACCAAACTCATCAATCTTTAGAAATAAGCTGCTTTTCTTCAATAAGTTTATGTTTGACTGATATTATGAAGCAATAACGAAGCAACTTGTGTCTACAGAAATTGTCCACACATTCAAAATATGATCTTAGTTCAAAAAAGTCACGTTTTAAGAGGAACCACGGCTTCTGCAAAGAATCAAAACATAATAATAAAAGAAAAGGTATAACTAATTTAAGTACAATCTTCTTTCTTAAACTATTGAAGCGTTAGGAAACAATTATGAAACAGACTTTAAATCTCTACTTATTTTAAGTTAATACAAAGTTGGCTTCTTTACTTTATAACTTTAAAATTCAATTTAAATTTATATGAAACAATAAGAACCTGATAAATGGTGCGTCTACGAGCCTATTCACAAAACCATCTAACTTAAAATTTAATTTGACTAAGTTTTGGTTGAAATTGTTTTCTTGATCAGTTGGCTAAAGTTTATTGAATAAATAAGAACACAATATCTTGAAAACTGTAATGCGTTCGTAAATCAAAATAATTTGAGACATTTAAGTAGGTACATTAAGATAAGTATATTAAGATTATTTACTTAAATGCCAAACTTAAAAAATAGTTCTTTATCAGATGCGGCAGCGGCTTGTTTTGAATTCTATTATGATCTCCATTTTCAAATTCTACACATCGTTATATAAAATTACATTACATACATAACTTCACGCCTGTATCCCTTATGGGGTAGGCAGAACACCAGAGGTTATAAGACCATCTGATGTCACGTTTGACAAATGAGGTATTATAATGATGGACAGAGGCTATTGCAGTGACAGGGAGTCAGCTTATCGCCCACAAAAACGCCAATAAAACCTCTGTCCCTTAACTGACTTGTACAGTATACCCGGGATGAGAAGCAGCTGGTACATGCTACGTTTTTCTTTCGCTCCCAGTCCAGCATGGTTTAAATACAAAAATCATATCAAACTGTAGCTATTATAATTTTCATAGCGGCCAGTACAACTAATGATTTCATAGGGCATAAGGCATAGAACAAAAAAAAATGCAAAGAACTTTTTCTGAAGCCTTTTTCTGAAGCCCAGCTCCTAGCTGATAAATCATCATCAGCACAACTATTTGTATTGAGCCCACTGCAGAGCTAAAAGTCTCTCCCCTGTGTGATGAGGAGGTGTAGGCCATAATCCACGAAGCTGGCCTAGTGCTGATTGATGGATGTCAGAATTTCAGAGCGCCGAAATGGCTTCTGACAATCCCTTATATCCCACTATATACAAGTATACAGCACTTGGGATCAACTGCTTAACATGCTTTGAGAAGCCGTGAGAAATAAATGGTCGGCGGTCACCAAGTACCGACCGCGCCCAATGTTTCTTAACCTGCGATATCGTATTATATACACAGTAACTACGGCGCGGCGCCGCCGCGACGACGGCTCATAAATAGGGCGAGGTATACTCTAATCGATATAAGTTTAAAAAAACTACAGTGCAAAGGCAAAGTTTACCTGTAGTGCGTTTTTCTTACTTGGCCCCTTCCAATATTAAATTGAAGTTTTCTCCGAAGAACCAGGATTTCTTCAAAGTAAATGACAATCTGGTTTTTACTATGATTTAATGTATTTACGGGATTCTTACCACGATTTTTGATTTTATTTTCGTACGTCCGATATTTCGATGCTGTTACAAGCACCATGATCGCGGACTGCTAAGAATCCCGTAAATACATTAAATCATAGTAAAAATAACCGCGATAGTTTAAAACAATCTGGTTTTGGTTACTAAGTGAAACATTTGAAAATCTGATTACTCTCTGTAGGTATATTTCAGTTGAAGGCTGAATTTATTAAGCAACATTAAATAAAATGAATTAAACAAGTTTGTTCAATTTAGACCTTCCTTTAAAAGAGTATCAAATCATCATCAAAAACTATGTTTCATCCGTATAAATCTTTACGTCTATAATTAAACTCGAAGCTTCACCTCGTTTTACCCCCACGTTACTTTAACTACCTTCTCTCTACCTTCTTTGAGAGTTATGCTGCGTACTATCATCAAAACTTCCTTCCTTCACAATTCTTATATATCTTTCAAAGCTTATTTTTACGCACATGTATGAAAAAATGGCTAAACTAAGCTAAGCTAAACTGACTTGTATAGTTGGCGATGGACGATCTGCTTTACGTTGCACTGCCTTATTTCTGTTTCTTACGGAAAGAAGGTAAAACATGGCTCTTACCTTCTTTGAGAGTTAGTCTTTCGAATGCAAGAAGAACTATTTGCAGAGACTAGCCTATTAACCCCGTAGGAATTTTATGATGAAAACTTTTAAATCCGACTAGCTATTTCCGTCAAACGAAGAATCTCTTCAACTTAATTAATAAAGGTGAGTAAAGATTACGATAGGGTAAGCTACCTTAAATAATTAAAAGTTAATTTGAATGCCAAGCCTGAATTAAGCTTCATATCAAAGGAAATATTTCCTCTCAGCATCGATATTTTCCTTTTCCTAATTTTTCAAAGAAAAGAAATTCCCTCCACGTCTCAGATACGGAATGTAGCTCCGAAATCAAAGCTCGTTTCAAACGACTTATCGCGTTAAAATTTATGAAGTTGTAGAACATTCTCGATTTTCTGGAAATTAATGGCTCGTTTTATAGATAATTTTGGTAATTTAAATGTGTGCCTTTTAAAAGGTGATTTGTGGGGTACTAGCAGCTTTGTGCAGTTTTATTATACGTGTAACTATAGATTTCGTGAAAAATTCCTTCAGGATTAGGTACCTCATAGATTTTTCAAAGATTAAGGTTAAAAAGACTTCACCATTATGAAACAAGAACCTATTTATTAAATACGGGAAAAATATATTGTTTGAGCAAATAAAAATAAACAGATTTCTTAATGTTTTGCAATAATTTCATTATAGCTGCTGACAGTTCATCAATCTTGTTCGTTCGCAAGATAAATAATGATTCATATCATTTGAAAACTTGAACAACTTAAAACTAAATAATAAGCTTCGAAATTTTCGGAAATAAAGGCTTTCAAGCGAACAAACTCTTCAGATTTATAATACTAGTTACTGAACAAAACTCATTTTTAAACTCTTTTATTCTTCAAACGAAAATATTTATTTAACCCACAAAGACAAACGATACAAAACATTTGCATTTCTAAACGAGAATAAAATAAACAGCTTTCAGAACAAAACGGTTTCGACAAACATGGCGCCAAGTCAGTTCGTTGTGTCAAATGGAACGCTTCAAATCCAATCGGGGATATAGGCGACAGGGATTCGATCGCAAATTGTTTAAACGAAGCATGCACCGCCTCATAATAGAGTGCTGAACGAGTTTTGGTAAATCGAATTTTTGAGTTTTGATAATGGAATCGTTTTAGAACCAATTTTGTTTTTCTTTTGTTAAGATAAATATTGATATAAATTAATTGTTGGAGATGTATATTCTAAACACAGTGCTGAATAAGTGCCTAGGTCAAACGTCAGCACAAAAGAGACCTTTTGTTTTATTCGTGGTCTCTGTACACCATCTAGAAAAAAAAATACTAATCATAGGCAAAATACAAAGTATTTACATAAATCATAAATCATTTCAACCACCTGTTTGTAGGTTGAAATGAAAAAAGAATGCATTGCTTTTGGAAGCAACACTGATATGATGGCGTCTTTTATATGACGAAAGTCTAGTCAACTTTACTCGTAGTGTTCTTATTGTCTATGCACATGACCGTTTTAAATCGTATTCGCCTAGTAACTAAAAGAAGAAGAAGAAGCTGCGAAAATGTCATTTTCCCGCATTGTTTAGTTTTCTTTGTGTTGCAAATTGCAGCACACAATTTTATTTCCTTCCATTGACAAATTGATATAATTGTCGAAAAGGATGGTGTTTGCTCATTTTAGACATAGTGTAGGTACATGGACCTGGCCAAAGGCATTTCGGGCCATCTCTTTTAGTCATCTCTTTAGGTATCTTCTAGACAAAGTATGAACATATTTATTTATACTACTTTCTTGAACTTTCTCAGACTAGAGTTTAAGTTCTTATATGGAGAATTGTCAAAGAATCTAGGTTTAACACATAATCAATGCTTTCAGAATACTTGCCAAAATCAAGTTTAAAAGTATAATAATAAGGAAACTTATATGTTATGAAATGTTAACAACATACAAAAGAAAAAAGCTTCTTCGTAAAGTGCCCTGGAAAAAGTTGTGCGAAATTACTTCCATCAATAAGTTGAACGTTACAAGTGACCATTTTGTAAAATGGAATATTTACATACAAAAATGGCTTCCACATTCAAGGGAGTATAGAAATGTTGCGGGTGAACTTTCAATAAGAATAGAGGTATGAATGGCTTTGTGAACTTTAAATCGTTTTGTACGAAATCATTTGTAATATATTAGAAGTGAAACATAAAAATAAAAACAAATAACATTTTGTAAATATTCGATATAAATTGCACTACTCACCATTTTGAAAATCGGCAGAACTATCTATGCGTTTTTCCTTTAAAAAATGAAAAAAAAATGTAGAGCTACAAAGCAAATAAGACTTGAACCATATTCTTTATCGTGTTAAGTTATATCATTATCATTGTATAAGCTTATTTTTACTACTTTATATTGTTTTATTTGGTAATAATTATCATATGAGCAGCTTTGCTCGGTTTTAATCGTGTGACAATTTTAGGAGTTTTCAGGTAAAATTTAACCATAAGAATCAGGTTATCAAATGCCAAAAATATTTTGAATCTCAGATTATTGAATTCAAAGAAACTTAGTATTGTGAAATAAACAAAATATCATAATCACAACTCCGTGTAATGAGCCCACTGGGCTATGAGTCTCTCCTGTGGGTGACGAGAAGGTTGTGCAAACAAAATATATGAATAATAATATATTAGAATTGATAAAATGTCTAGGATATATGAAATTCTACAAAAAATCATTCTAGACTAGAAATAAATTGTTTGCTTCTTTTTTACAATTTAAGATTTCATCAAAACTTTCATCCGTTTTCACGCTTCATAATATTGAGTAGAAAACCTTTTTAAGTGGATCGTTCGCTTTTAGAGGGTCTGTAAAGCACTGAAACATATAAAATAAAATAATAAGTTATAAAAACCGGTCGATAACTAATTATATAAATTCATTAAAATATTTTCCTTACATTTTCCATAGAGCTCCTGAAAATTTTATATTTCCTTTTTCCAACCCCATTTTCCTAGAAATGTCTAGCTGAAATCGTTCCCGCGGTTGTACCGTGGCATGGCGTGTTCCCACTTCAGTAAAGATACGTCACTAAGTATATGTAGATTGATGTACTAAGTCGGGAATGGATACAGATTGGTCTGGGATCTTTGAGATTTGCATCGCTTTATAAAACCGGAGCATTTGTGGCATTTGCGGCGATCGTGGTCATTCGAACTAAGCACATATTGGATTTATTTGAAAAGAGGGAACAGAACATGAGAACGATTCTTAGAGTTATTTGATATAAGAAATCAATGGATTTTTTTTATTTAATCGTATTATGAGTGTATTGTTATACTGTATAATTAACTTGCTAACACGAAACACCGAAATTTCGGGTTATGAAGTTAACGACTTTTATTTTATACTCGTACCTAATAGCTTTTACCCGCGCAATATGTAATACCGCGGGATATATAAATATAATATAAAATCCCCAGACAATCACACCAACTACATGCCCCCAAAGTAAGCATAGCTTGTGTTATGAGATACCATGTAGCGAACTAGGGGGGAACCTAGAATATAAATACATAAATAGATAAACACCCAGACACGGAACATTTTTTTTCTTTTTCCGTGCGGAAATCGAACCCGCAACCACTGGCTTCTGATGCAGACAGCTTTACCCCATCGCAAAAGTGGTCGTCGCTGGGATAATAAAAGTGTATATTGTAATTGTTTTTTGTAATTGTTTTTGTAATTGTTTATTTATTTCAGTAAGAAGTGACACAACAGAAACAGTAAAAATATTACAGAGCATTGAAGCAAAAGGTATACATGAATAAAAAAGGGAAAGACTTTACTGCATTCACTACTCCCTAATAAAGGGCAGAGCCCTGTGAGCTTAGGATAAGTAGTTTCCTCTTCCCAGAAGCTGTTTCTACAGTAAGATTATATCAATTAAAAAGTTTACCAGATAGAACTGAGTTTTAAACAATCAAAAAGGAATAAAATGAATTTTAAACAAACAAAAAGGAATAAAATGAGAATAAATGTGGTACACATACATTGTATTGGAGGTTGCATAACTGGACGAGTCAAGTATGTAAGTGAGATGTGTGAGTGTTAATGAAGTATGTGTGTGTGAGAGAGTGTGCGTGCGGTTTGTGTAAGTTTGGAATTTATTGTTTGTGTAGGCATAATAAAAGATAAGGATTGGTTTTGTGTGTGCGTATTTTTTTTTTTTCTATTTATTTGGAATTCATTTTATAGGTACCAGCAGGGACTCAGTATGTTCATAATTTAGTGAAAGGAGCCACAGAGCAACTCTACGCTTAAGTTCATACTTATTGACATTATATATAGAGAGTATTCGGTTTATTTTATTATAGAGGTATGGACCAAGGAAGGAGAAAAATTTACTGCTAAATTTGGTGTTCATCTTATGCTTCATGCATACAATGTCAGCTCTACGTTTTTGAAGCAAAGTTCTATCAAAAAGTGTAGTTTTATGTTTTAGAAGGATGACAGATTGTATGAATAACTGTCGCACTGTGAGAACTTCGCAGGACTTATACAACAACTCGGTAGGGTAATGATAAGGTTTAAAAGTGCAAACTTTAAGTAGGATCCGTTGAGATCTTTCAAGAATTAGGAAAGTGGTTTTGTTTGCACCACCCCAAGATGTTATGCAATAAGTTATTAGGCATTCACAAAGAGCAAAATAAATTCGTCTTAGTAGTGTAGGGTTAGTAACATGCCGTAAATTTTTAAAAATATAGATGAGTTTCCTAATCCTCGAGCTAAGTTGCAGTATGTGTGGTTTATAATTTAAATTCTGATCCAATATTACTCCCAGGTATTTAATGTTGCACACTCTTTCAATAGGTGTGCAAGAGCATTTACCCAGAGTAGAGCATTGAGGAAGATGAGCGACAAGAGAAAAGCTTTGCAAGTGACTATTGGAGTTTTTGATGGAAAAGGCAAGGTATTTAGTTTTATTAGTGTTTAAAGTCAAAACGTTACTTTGTAGCCACAGAATTACGTTGTTTAGCCCACGTTGGGCTGTTTCAAAAGTTTCCTTCCAGGTTTCTCCCGTGAACAAAAGAACTGTGTCATCCGCATATGATAGCAGCTCACCACCTGTATTAAGAGAGCATAGGGTGTTGATGTAGATTAGGAACAAGGTGGGTCCCAAGATGCTACCCTGTGGGACGCCATAAGACATAGCAAGGGGGTCACTGATAAAATTACCGATCTTTACAAACTGGGTTCTCTCTGACAAGTAATCCCTAAAAAGATTCAAAGGTAAACCACGTATTCCGATTTGCTCCATTCGATTTAATAAGAGGGGAATCGAGACGGTGTCAAACGCCTTTGCTAGGTCCAGAAAAACTGCAATGACCTTTTTATGACTGTCCAGATTTTCGGAAACGAAAGATGTTAGTTTAAGAACCGCATCTGAGGTAGATTTGCCTCTTCGAAAACCAAACTGATTTTTTGAAATGATTGAGTATTTTTCAAGAAAACTAATAAGCCTATTGTTAATAATCTTTTCCAAAATTTTTGATAAAGCTGATAATAGTGAAATGGGCCGGTAATTGTTTACACAATCTTTACTGCCTGCCTTGTGTATAGGAATAACTATGGCCTTTTTTAGATCATGTGGAAAAACGCCCAGATCAAGACATAAATTAAAAATGTGGACTAAGATAGGGGACAGGATTGATTTGCAATGCTTTAAAATTTGGTTGGAGATATTATCCCAACCCACCGAGCATTCAGTTTTTAGATTTGAGATAGTTGCATCAATTTCAGCCAAATCTGTTTTATCCAACACAAAAGAATTTGGAAAATTGCTGGAAGATGATTCAGACATAGGAGTTTCTTTATTACATAGGTTTGGAGGGCGAGGGATACTATTTGCTAGAGTGCTACCTATATTGGCAAAAAATTTATTTACTGAATTTACTGAATCATATTCAAAGTTATCCTTTAGAAGTTGATGCGCAGATCTTTCTTTTTGGTCATTAAATGTTATTGTTTTAATTGCTTTCCAAAGCAGTTTAGAGTTATTACCAGCCTTAATTATCTGATCTTTGTCATATTGTCTCTTAAGTTGCTTGATTAGATTAAAATAGAATTTCTTATATCGTACATAAGTAATTTTTAAGCATTCATTTTGGGGATCTTGTTTAAATTTTGCATATAATCTGTCTTTGTTTTTTTGGCATCTTAGAAGCCCTTTAGTCATCCAAGGTTTTTTAATATGTTTTTTGGGAGTAATTGACATTGTTGTAGTATTGTCCTCAATAATCATTTGAAGCAAGGAAATCAGATTGGAAATACAATAATTTGGATTACAGCTTGTCATTATGTGGCTAAAGTCATAAGATGAAAGATATTTCTGTACCCCGTCATAATTAATGCATTTTCTTACTGTACTTGGTGAACTTTTGACTTCCTTATGATTTATTTCAAAGAGCACCGGCTTGTGATCTGTTAAGTTGGTTTGTATGACAGTTGTTGAGGAAGTCATCTTCGATTTTAGAAAAACATGATCTAAGCAGGTGTTACTTTCTGTGCGAGTAGCATAAAAGTGGCAAGAAAGGAGACCATGAAAAGCTAAAAGGTTTAAATATTTCATGCTGTTTGGATCATCATTTTGATTGCTTTGTAAAATGTTTATATTTATATCACCAAGTAGAACAACATTCCTGTAGGAGCTGTAACGTAAAAGAATGCTATTTAAAAAATTAAGAAATATATCAAGGTTTTTTTGTTTTGTAAGATATTCTTTATCATAAGCATGGGGACGGTAAATAGATATTATTACTATGGTTTGGGACTTGAGAACAATACAGTTACATCCTTTGTAAGAATGGTCTTCAGAAGTAAAAGAGAGGTTTTCTTTTATATATACTACCACCCCATCATTTTGAAAGTGATTATCTTTGCTTGAAATGTGGTTATAACCAGCAAGACATGGAATAATGGGACAACATGAAAGCCAGCATTCTGTCAGTACTAAAATATCACATGTAATATTTAACCTTACAAGCAAGGTCACAAAATCATCAAATCGATGACTATGGCCTAAACTCCTAATATTTTGTGTTATTATTTTTAGACTTTTATCTGACATCAATAGCTTGTGACAGTTTTCTACGTCAGCCTCGAATGACTTTGACACTTCAATCGAGTCGATGTCATTGATAGTAGGATGTAGATCAGCGAATTTTATGAAAATTTAAGAGGTGAACAGAACACACGCAAAAAATGTATAAAGTATTAAGATCCACAACAATGGTTCGTATAAGTAGTGTTGAAGAGAGATAATAAATTGTGAAAGTGTAAAAATGTGTGCTAGAGTTTAGTAATGTTGGGTTATGCAACCTTCGTCTAATAAGCTTTGAACTCATACAAGACAACAAAAATAATGGATATAAATAAAAATGTAATAACAAGAAAATCGTAAACGTTTCGAAAAATAGTCAGTCCTTATTTTTTAACTTACACAGGTCCGCCTCAGAGTTGATTCTTGTAAATGGGGCGCCTTCACTTCTTCTTATGTAAATAGTACAGCGTGATGTCCAGCAGTACATGTAGTTGTTTTCCTTGGCAAATTGTCGAGCGGAAAAAAATAGTTTTCTTAGTTTATAGGGTAGATATTCTGACACAAAGATTGGTTTGTGAGGTGCATCCTGTTTTAAAATCTCACTATTCAGTTTTTTGTCGACCGTGCGAGTTTTATTATATTTTTTTACTGCCAAGAGAAACTCTTCCTTTTTGATAACTGAAGAGAAGTCAACAATCACAGGTTTTTGAGAGTCCTTCTGTGTTTTCAAGCGGTAGATGTCCTTTATCTCTAATTTAGAAACGGGAGCTTTTATAGTCGCGCCTATAGTAGTAATATACTCGCTAAGTTCATTTTTAGTCTCCGATTTCTTGTCTGGAATATTTCTTATTTCAATACACGACTGAGAGTTCCTGAGTTCCATATTTTCTAGCTTAATTTCTAATTCTCTAATGATTCTGCGGTCCTCCCTTTTCTCATTTTCCAGTAAATCTATTCTTTTCAAAAAGCCATCATAAGTCTCAGATAAAAAGCACACGCTCTTTTGAAGTTCTTCATTTTGGCCTTCAATCCTAGTTATACTTTCTTGGAGGGAGAAGAGTCGCTGGTGCATATCATTCTTAAGTGAATCAATCATCTCGCTTATAAAACGTTTCATCCCCGAGTTATCTGAAGGCTTATTACGATAAGTAACATTGGCATCCATTTCAATAGGAGATGGAGGATTTGTGTTTGAAGCCGAACCAGCTTTAAGAGGCACGTGTACAGGTGTGATGCGTCTACTATCGAGATCTGATGATGGCGTCGTAGGTGGTGTACGTTTGAGTGGCATCATCTCTATCTTATAGGACCGGAGGAGTAGTTATTCAAAATATTAACAGCCTTTTCAGGAAATCCAGAGATTGCTAGTGTGTAAGCAGCTTTACTTTATCAATCAGAAATATTGTTTCTGGCAATTGTTATAGTTACTTGATTGACAGTGGCTATGTGAAAGGTAAGTAATGTCACGCCTGTGTGTCAGACAGCGCTTGTTTTGTTTACTTGTTTGTTTGATTATTTATTGTTTTTGAGGGTTGTAATGACGACACAGTTTAGATTTCTTGCTATTGGTTCAGTTTAAACTTTGAAATATACGATGGTGCCAAAATAAAGGCTAGCACTAACCGTTACAAGGATGTGTTTTCCAGTGGATGTCTTCTAAAACTTCATGTGTTTCAAGTTTTTCATTTGATGTGCAGGCCTGAGCTCCTGGCACTTGTTATCACTGTTTTTTACTTGTTTAAGGCAAAATTTATAGTAGATTTTGATTTATTTACACGAGAGACACGAATTATGTATTGACGCTGGTAAGAGCGAGAGGGAAGAGAATATGTATTATTCCAGACAATAATCTATATTTTTACCAAATTTTATCCACATCTGTTACCCCGTTTTTGCGTGCAAGTGTAACAAACATCCATACATGCAAGCCTTATAAATAAAAGATTGATTGTAAATATTTTTGTTTTTGTCAATTCATATTATTTCTTATTTATATACTATTTTTAAGCTATTGCATAGCTTCTATCGCAGGCCTTGAGCGTGGGGACCGAATAACACCCACCACTCCGACCGGCACAGCGGTGATACTTTGATTTCATAACTTTACATGCGGGCTTTAATAAACAATCAGCGCCATCTACTAGGAACTTGTGGAACTTCATATTAGATCAAACATTACATACATACATACATAACTTCACGCCTGTACCCCTTATGGGGTAGGCAGAACACCAGAGGCTATAAAAACCATCTGATGTTTGACAAATTTGGAGGTATTATTATGATGGAGAGAGACTATAGCAGTGACAGGGGGTCAGCCTGTCGCCCGCAAAATCGTAATAAATCCTCCGTCCCTTAACTGACTTTTACAGTTTGCCCGGGAAGAGAAGCAGCTGGCACATTCTATGTTTTTCTTTCGCTCCCAGTCCAGCATGGAAGCATTACTGCATTAATAAAATAAATAAATAATTATAATTGCATAAGTTGATAAAAAATGCTTTACCGCGGCAGTCTCCGAGTGCCACACGTCTTTTTTTACGACACTCTTAGGTATCCAGTGGTGCTAGGGCTATTTTAAGCCGACCCTATGTGACAACTTTAGTTTCTTTAAAAAACCTCAGTTTACAAAAGTTCCGTTGCATTCCTGGCCGCAACCTGTGCCAAATTTTAGGATCGTGGAAATTATCCACAAATCAAGCAAAAATACAACTTTTAAAGTTAAATCAGTAATTTAGGTGTACAAACGACAAAACAAAACGACGGTATTGCCATAAATCTCCTCACTTATCCAAAATGGCCGGAAGTTCTTACTGTATGTACGTACTCAATCTATTCCAAACTTAAAGAGATTTGTCTTTTGTTCTTAGAATGTATAAAAAAATAACAAAAACTTAGAGAATATATTATTACTTCGAAGCATACGAGTTTTATAACAAAAAGTTAAAAAACGGTTAATGAGAGATGATCTTGAAAGTTCAACATACTTAATGTACGGGAGTGAAATTTCACCACTACTAATATCTATCAAAAATACACAATATTTTATGAATTCAGTTTGCTTTATTAGTTTTATTTATTGAAATCATATTTTACGTCCAGGCAGAAATCAAAAATATAGGAATGTCAGCAAAATTATGACTTCAATATGGCGTCGTCAGTCACCTGTGGTCATTGTCGATTCAAGTAGTTTCTTAATGTACACGAAAAGTAACAAACAATTTAATTAACAGTTATTTGAAGTGTTTTTATAATGGTATTCCACAACTATTTTCTTTGGCACAGGAGCTGGCCAGACGTCCATAATAAAATGAAACGTGTTATTTCTACGTTAATAATAAGAGCCTTATACTTATGATATGGAAAGTTTTCAAATCTGTGGTTTACTTTACGTAAAGAAAGAGTTTTCGAACCGTAATTGCACAAAGTCTTTCAACTCAACACAACATTTGGATATCTGATAGTTTTATATTACATGTAGGTTATTTTCTGTGGTACAAGTAATAAGCGATTATTACAAGTAATTATCAAACGAGCGTAGGGTGTTCATGAACAACGACTATTTGGTTTGTGGAGCCATTTTTTTTCTACTTTGCGATACTAAAATAAATCTGTAGGTACGTTTATATTGTATCAAAGATAATAATTAAATTCCAGCCGGTTGCAAAAAAAATTACCTGCAGACCTTCTGATGTGAGGTTTGCTTAGTATGATTTGTGTGGTCTTTACAATTTGCCTTCACTTTAAGGTGTATACAATAAAACAAGTTTGAATTCTAATTTTATTTTAGAGTATATACCTACGTAAGGTTATTTATAAGTATATCTTCCAAAGGTCAAAACGTCAATGCATTTTCAAAGTAAAGTTATAAAAATCTGAACAGGATTTTTCTAAATAAACGTAGGTAAGTATTTAAAGTAAGTATCACATAAAAAAATTAAAAGACTTTCTCGTCTTGCGTTAGAGTCCGCTTTCCTACACTTCTGTCTCCATTTATCCCTGTCTTAGATATCTTCCTTCATTTGTTGGTGAACCAAATAACTATATGAGTATAAATAATGAATCTTACAACTTGTACCAGCTCCGATTATTGATTATCTGCTTCGTTATTAGTTACAGCTTCAGTGCGTGTCCGGAATACTCTAATGAGCTCCATCCTTGAACTTTGACGGATCTACTGTCATTTGTCAACAGCTGTCACTTTGACAAGCGCCGAGTGGCAAATTGGGCCGTGGAGAAATACCATAATTCCTGCAAAACTCATAACTAATTGGTTTCGAATTATTGACAGGTTGATTTAATTTCACTGTGCTTAATTAATTTCTTGTAGTAAATGCGAAAATATTGGACGAGTAAATAAAGTATTAACATACAAACTATTCTTATTTTTATGAAAAGAGAAAATGCCGAGAATCACAAAATTCTTAATGTTGGTAGGTATATAAATGAATTGATTTTTTTACTACTAGCCACCAAAATATGCAGTACCTATATTGCGTCACAAAAATACGGTAGTTTATAATTAAGAGTCATGGTACCTATTAAGTACCTACTTACAACAAATAATTTTGTAAGGAACTAGTGTTTAAGATATGCATGAGAATTTGAAACACAGATCATTAGGCCTTTATATCTCTGTACCTTTAAACTTATATGTCATTAATAGGCTTTAAAACTAACCGATGATGACTCTTGGCAATGCTTTCTGAAAAGCCAGTTTAATCCTTAAAAATGAACTATCATCTGTGACCTTATCGTCGCTTACCTATCAAACGAGTTTCAGGTCACAAAAACGGGTATCAAAAGCGTTTAAAGCAAATGTTGCGAAAATATTAAATTAAATTTCAATAACGTTTTCCCGTAAACATATCGCAGAAATCTCAAATAATCATAACTTATAAGATTAACGAAGTTTAAAATTCATAATGAATGACACAAACTCTACACGATCTCCCGAAACTTTGTTTTCTGAACCGATTTAATAACAATACTTCAAACGTCACTGTCAAAAATTCAATCAAAAACAGCGCCAGAATCTGTCAAAGTGAAAATCACGAAACATGATTTTCACGACACCTTTTATTCTCTCTAACATGCTCTTTAAGATCCCATTAACATCATAATTCCATTGGAAAATTACTTAAAAGTGTGTCTAATGGAGTGACTCCCCTGCTCTGACGCGGTCCCTCCGTAGAGGGAGTCTTTTTAAGACACGAGGAGGGCCCAAGCGGCACTAAGGGCCCAAGCGGCACTAATTAGAGAAGCTGTTGGCTTTTGATATAGTCGTTACGACTTTTGGATATGTGTTTCTATTTTTAAATATACTTACTTAAGTCTACCTTGTTAAATATGTGCAGCGACGCAGGCGCGGTTTATGACGATGGTTGAACGCGTACAAACATGTAAATCGAATACCTACTTAATGATTTTAAAATCATTGTTGTAGTTTTTTCAAAAACGTTGTATTACATTAATAGCTGTTATAGTGGTTTTAAATCAAAGATAAATGTACATCAATCAATTTTTATATGAATATGTTACCAATTACCCCTGTTATTTATTTTTCTTCAAACAAAGCATTGACAACATTTGAACTTTTTACGTCAAGGATTACGCATATAACACTGATTTATTAACATTTTACAACCATTTTTTCACACTTTTTCGCTAGTTTTAATATACAACCTGATACTTATGAACTCTTTATTATGACATAGTTAGGTGGGAGAATAATAAAACAAAACACTAATAATACTAATTTCAAACAGAGCTACACTTTTAATTCTAAATTGACTGTACAAATAATGTCATTTACAAATAATTTGTAGCATAAAACAGATATTTACTTGTTTCAATATTATTGTTGCATAATATTCTATTTAGGTACCAATAAAGCCGACAAATCTACATCATAAAATACATTGTAAATAACAAAACAAACTGTGTATGAAACTTTTTTATCTCTACCATCTTAATATATAAAACTGTTCCGTTACTAACTGAGTGACAGCCATAACTACTGGCAGTAGAGAGCTGAAATTTGGAACGTAAAATCCTTAGAGGTTGTGGGGGAGCACTTAGGAAGGAATCTTCCAAAATCTCCACGGGAACCGGAATTACCTGACTTTTTAGTTTGTGTGAAAAATCTTTTTTTTATATTATAAGGATAGGACGTTTGTCTTCATTGCTACCTGATGGAAAGTGCGCATGTAGACTATGGTGGTTAACGTAAAAGTTCCAGGACTATAGGGGATCAGGAAAAACAGACGCTGGCAGATTGTTCCACACCTTGGCAATCCGTACCAAAAAGGAACTATCGAAGCGTTTTGTTCGACTTTTTGGTAAATCTACTATATAGGGTTGGAAGTTCTGTCTGCGTCTGGTAGTCCAGTGGTAAAAAGGAGTGGGTTCAATTTGGTCAAAAAGAGCACTCGCACACTCGCCAAAATATTACCGATAAAAAGCTGTCAAACAGTGCACGGATATGATACTTAGCATAAAGGTTCCTCAAAGAGTGACTAGTTGTCCCTCTTTCCCAAGGAATTCCCAAAATTGTCACGGGAACGGGAAATATATGATTTTTTAGTTTGTATGAAAAAATATTTTTCCTTCAGTGCACGGATGTGATACTTGGTATAAAGGTTCTTCAATAGGTGTCTGATTGTATTATAAAAGGAATTCCCGAAATTCCCACGTGATCTGGAAAAATAAGCCTTATGCGCGTACAAAGTTGCGGGAAAAAGCTCGTTTATAAATAATGAATATATTCGACAAAACTTTTCCAATACAAAACTGTCAGCACCAACTGTCAATCATGATGTCTTCCGACTGACATTATCTGTATATTCTTGGCATTCCATTTCTTATCTCTTCCTACTCTGCGCGTTTTCATTTGCATTTCGCACTCCTGTGTTTTATAAAGAATACTGTGCTTTTGGATTCTAGATGCTCTGTTTTATTTTTGTTAATAATGCTACAGGTACCTACAACAAATACGGTTACCTAATTATACAGGGTGACTGGTGACAAATCTATACTAATATATAAAGCTGAACAGTTTGTTTTTTTGTTTGTTTGTGTGTTTGAACGCGCTAATTTCAGAAACTACAAGTGGATTTTGAATTTTCGCGGTGGCTAGTTTAAGATATAAGAGAGCACTCAGTTCTCGATTCTGATCATAATCATGTAATTATCTAGTGAAATATTAAGTAGGTACTTAATTTTTTACCAGATTTCCCTATAAATAAATAAAGAGACTTTACTACACTTTTCCTGACGCGCCACCTCAGTCAACACGGACACAGCAGTGTACCCGCCACACACACACCAACACCCGTTAAGTATCTATTGTATTACGCTTATGTAACCATGCGTGGCGTAATGAATTCCTTAACTTTTAATAAAGTTTACTCAGTAAATAATTAATATAATTTTTTTTTTCTTTTTCTCTTCATGTACGACCTCAAACTATCTCTTCCTCGAATTTCGAAAGTGACCCTCCAGTCACCCTGTATTCTGTCAGTTTCAAAACTTGAGCTATTTTACATTGTAAAATATTGCAAAGAATACAAAAGAGATAAAAAGTTAATGTTGCTGTTTTTCCGTAAATCACTAGGCACTAACGCCTACAATTGCTTAAATTTAAATTGACTTTAATATTCAAATAAGAAGGTCACAGAACAAGAATAGATACTATAATATGAAGTACTATGGCGCTACTTAATTTACATTATTTGTAAGTTGGTCAACTAATCTACCAACTTGAGCGTCTCAGAACCAACAAGTTACCAACCTATTGGTCGTATTACAGAACAGTACTCATGTATTGATACTAGTTTTGAAACTAGTATCAACGACTTTCTTTATTACAAAACGTTGCCTAATACTAGATTCAATGATCAGATATCACTTGAGTACTAAATGATTTGAACTGTGTTCACGCTTATTATAGAACTTTACTTATGCATATGCCAATGATTGAAACTAGTTTCACAACTGTATTCACTTGAGTGTGCTGTCTACCATACTTGAGCGTACTTCAAAATAAGTTTTTGATATTGTGAACTGTGGCTTAGAGAAAAACTAGATAGGTACGCGATTCGTGCCTTCTTTAATAGTGATCTGTATTAACTACAATAGATCCTTTCAATGATATTGACCATTACGATAATATTTTTATAACAACTTTGAACTTTTTAAAACAAGTTTGAACTTGCTTTTCGTAAATAAAAACTATATTGGAATCTATAATTTATAAGTGACTTTACTTAGTAGTTGGCAACATTACATTTAGTTTTTACGTTTCGTATTATTTTTGAGTGATAAATATAAATATAAAAAGTAAAAAGAAGCGATAGTTATAATTTAACGGTACTGCTTCTATCGAAAAACAGATAAATAATTCAAAACATTGACAATTTTGTCATATATCATATAGAATTTAACGCAATTTATAAGACATTATAATCTAAACGTTGCGTATAACGTAACAGACCATTAGTTTTTGTTTTTAAATGTAATGGGAAACAAATTTTTTTCAAAGAAAACCCAGTATCAACTGAGTCAGATATTTGAAACTATTTTCAGGTAATCTGGTTTTGATAATTGTTTTGTAATAAGACTAAAGCTCAAGTCAAGAATCAGCTGGTGAACAACGCTTACGTGAAACGAGTATTAAGTCTCGTTCTGTAATACGAGCATAAGAGAAACTAACGAATTCTCAGGTATTCAAAAATGGATTTTAATGTTTTGAATTGGGAACCAATTAGGTGAAAGTACTCGAGGAGGAAATATACTTTATAAGCGCTTGTTAACTTCTCATAAAGAAGTTACTTATATCCATTTTTATCTGACGTTGAATTAATTTTGGTCGTATTACAGAATAGTACTCATGTATTGATACTAGTTTTGAAACTAGTATCAACGACTATCTTTATTACAAAACGTTGCCTAATACTAGATTCAATGACCAGATATCACTTGAGTACTAAATGATTTGAACTGTGTTCACGCTTATTATAGAACTTTACTTATGCATATGCCAATGATTGAAACTAGTTTCACAACTGTATTCACTTGAGTGTGCTTTCTACCATACTTGAGCGTACTTCAAATTAAGTTTGTGTTGTTGTGTACTGTGGCTTAGAGAAAAACTAGATAAGTACACGATTCGTGCCTTGTTTAATAGTGATCTGTATTAACTACAATGAATCCTTTCAGTGATATTGACCATTACGATAATATTTTTATACTTACACGAAGTGCGTATTCCACGACAATTATTACGAGATGTATAGGATCCCTTCGCCATGGACGAGCTAAACTTTAAAAAAGATATAGGTTTACACAATCTACAGGAAAAGATGTGATTTTTTCGTCGCAAGCAGTGTTGCAGATTGATAAAGTGTTTTTCGCCAAATCATATAAAGATATTTATCACATGTTGTTATCTTATATAGCTATGGAGTTATTATAAAATGAGGAATTAGTAGTAAATTATGTTTGAATTATATTATGGTGCCTTTGATGGCTCTGAAAAGTTTGAACTTGCTTTTCGTAAATAAAAACTATATTGGAATTCATAATTTCAAGTGACTTTACTTAGTAGTTGGCAACATTACATTTAGCTTTAACGTTTCGTTTTATTTTTGAGTGATAAATATAGATATATTTTCATAGTAAAAAGAAGCGACAGTAATAATTTAACCGTACTGCTTCTATCGAAAAACAGATAAATAATTCAAAACATTGGCAATTTTGTCATATATCATATAGAATTTAACGCAATTTATAAGACATTGTAATCTAAACTTTGCGTATAACGTAACAGACCATTAGTTTTTGTTATTAAATCATTAAATGTAATGGGAAACAAATTTTTTTCAAAGAAAACCCAGTATCAACTGAGTTATTTGAAACTAGTTTCAGGTAATCTGGTTTTGATAATTGTTTTGTAATAAGACTAAAGCTCAAGTCAAGAATCAGCTGGTGAACAACGCTTACGTGAAACGAGTATTAAGTCTCGTTCTGTAATACGAGCATTAGATATGTGGAAATGTATTATGTTGTTAAGAAATGGTCGCATTTTATAAATTTGCTGGAAGGTTTTGAAATATGGAATAATAGCGTCGTAAGATTGTAGGTTCTTACTCCTTTATACATTTTACTTTAATGGTTTGAACATCGTAGACGGCATATACGTTTTGATGCTGTCCACTATACTACGAGGAAAAGTTATTTTCAACCGATTTTTTTTTGTATATTTTTTTTCGCGATATTTTGGACAATTATGGATCGATTTTGAAAATTCTTGTTTCATATGATAGAGGATACTTTATAGTTGGTCCCATATAAATTTTATCGAAATCGGTATGTTATAAAAAATATGTATGGTTTCGGAGAATGTATACGTGGATGACATTCTAACTCAGCCAAAATTTTGACGTGAAGTCGGTTTTTTTAATGCTCTGCATTCGTTGATTATCAGAAAGCATGATCCAATACGCGCATCGGCAAAATACTATTAAGTAAGTATCTAACCATTTTCTTTTTCTAAAAATAATATAAACATTTTGAAATCTATGACTGCCAAGAAGTCTATCGTTACCATCATATAGTTGGATTGGATTAAATAAGTAGGTAGGTATATTTTGAAGCCTTAAACCTATCTCCTCACAAGCACGTATTATGCATAGCTAAATCCAACACGTTTTTATAAACATTTCTAACTTTCCAATCTAAAACATTCATAAATCTTCCAAACTTTTAAATAAAACATTTCACCAGCAGTTTTCTAAGCCACGTCGCGTCGCGTCGCCCCTTCTCGTCGCCTCTTTATTATTCCCGGTCGCGTCATCGCCTGTATTCGTCGCCCCTTTATTATTCCCGTCAGAAACAGGTGGAAATTCCCACATTGCAATATTTCTGCGATCTTCACGTGATGTGTTGACACCTATGATGCATCATACTTCATGGAATGACACTACGCTGTGAGCTGTGAGCTGACGGTCGCAGCTTTAGTTTTGTTTTACACTTTTTACAGGTCAAACAGTGCAGTTTTTCGAATTGGGCTTTCCGTTTTCGATTTTCTTTTTGAATCATATATGTTGTATTTAAGAAGTATTTATGTTAAAACTACTGACACGCAATTAAATTTGATTCGGAAGTCAAGTCGACGTTATATTTAAATCAATTTAAACAAAACTAAAATCAATTAACATCTAAGCCTTCACTTAAAAAGCCGCATTATTTAGTCAGCCTATACGTTTAGGCTCTTTTTAAAGAAATAACCTGTTAATATATTAATATAATTATATTAATTAATATAATAAATATCTAAATACCTACTAAGTTTTAATTGGCATCAAAAGTTTAAGATAACAATCAACAGTAATTACTTAATTTTAAAAAAGACAGTTAAATAGTACTTACTTTCTTTCTCTCAAAGAGTTGTTCGTTAAAGAGTTCTGAACTTAAAAGCATTAAGTATCAACTTGATAAATGGTATTTCTTTGCTAGTTAAGCAGTTACCCGAACTAAGTACGCTTTGAACACGCGTGTATGGAAAGATAAATTATCGGAAAATATGATCACGAAGAAACTTCGCGAAAATACTTTTAAGAGAATTCCAAATGGAGGATTTTCTCGAAATAATTTTGGGATTCTTGAAAACTTCTTCTAATTTATACAGTTTTCTTGTACTTGCTCTATGTAATTAACACTCTATCAATCTGTGCCCATTATTACAACTAGAATTATAGTAAGTCAAAATATTTTAGGAAATTGCACCCTGTTTCCGAATTTTGAAATTGGTGTATCTTGATGACTAAAGCAGATAACTCAAAGATTCAAACGGATATACAAAGATAAATTTGCGAAGAACAATTCTGTATACAAATATTTACATACATACATAACTTCACGCCTGTTTCCCTTATGGGGTAGGCAGAACACCAGAAGCTATAAAACCATTTGATGTCACGTTTGACTTTGGACGTATTATAATGATGGAAAGACTTGTGCAGTGACAGGAGATCAGCCAAATACAAATATTATATTATGCAAATATTTGTAAAACACTTTTATACTCCTTGCTATGTTTATCGCTATTGGGTAGACCCCCTTCTTACCTGATACTGTTTTTTTTATTTAGTATGCATCCTACAGCTTAGAAAATTTAATTTACTTAATAGGTACTTTTATGAATACTATATATTTTTTATGTTATAAGATATTATAATGTACTTACATAGCCCTGGAGGTCGATATAGACCACTTTGGGAATAACTGGTTTAAAACAAGTCTTACTAACAGTAACTCGACTTACTGTAAATCAGAAAATGTCGGCTGGGTCGGTTGTGAGAATGGGACTGCCTCAAGGGTCCATTCTGGATCCATTTTTGTTTCTAGTCTATATAAATGATCTACCCTATGTGGTAGGCAATAATTACGAGATTGTATTATTTGCTGACAACACATCATTAATTTTTATAATGATTAGACAGAAAAACAACTAGGTACGACGATGCAAACGATGCTCTCTAAAATGTTGTGCAGTGGTTCAATATAAATAATCTAGCTTTCAAAGAAAAAAAAAAAACTAAATGTGTAAAATTCTCTGCACCTAATGTTAAACAAGTTAAGTCTGATCTGCGTCTTAATGGGAACAGGTTGAATCTAGTAGATAACACTGTTTTTCTTGGAATTAGGTACCTTAGATTCTAAATTGCAATGGGGCGCCCATATCTCACAGCTAGCGAGTAGACTTAGTTCTGCAGCGTTCGCGGCACAGAAAATTCGCTCATTGACTGAATTTAATACGGCGAAGCTGGTATATTATAGTTATTTTCATAGTTTTGTGATTTTTAAGGGCAATATCTTTTTTTCTGAGAATTTATTTTTGGCAAAAGTCGATGGAACTTAAACACACGCACGCATAAGTTACTCATTAACGATAATTTATAAAAAAAATATGGATTAATAAAAAAGTTGTGAGAGTCTGAAGACAAACTTTTGGGAAAATTCAAAAAAGTACATTATGATTATCTCCAAAACTATAAGACTTGACCCAAAGAAAGTAGGCTTTAAATACTTGCAAATTATCTCACCTACACGCTCTGCTCTTATGGGGGGTCATGTGCCAGTCACCCTGTATAACAAAATTCCGAAGTCAATTCAATCCCTGCCATTCAATAAATTTAAATCAGTCATTAAAGACACTCTATCTCGAGAAGCTTATTATAAGACTAAAGATTATTCAGACGATAAAAAGGCATGGGATTAGGCACACTGCAGGATATTTCAAAAAGTTTCTAATTACTTATTAATCTTGTTTACGGCATGGCTGTGCAGTATGACATGTGGCATACTGGTGACTGTTCCAGTCACTTATTTTCTAATGGCGGGTTTCAATATTATGAAAACTGTTCGTTTTGCCTACGAACAATAGAAATCACTACCAAAATGCCTTTCTATATTCAAAATCATGACATCTAAACCACTGCTTACGAACTGTTTGACTGTAATGGGTTGCTAGGTTATATACATTTGACCATTTACAAAATAAGTCATTATGTCTAGCCAACGACGACGTAACAAGTTATTAATTTAAACCAATGAGGTAAGGTAGCATGGTAGTCTGCTGCAGCCATTAAGAGTTATGTTTTCATTACGTATGACCAATTAAAGAATAGAAGTATGTGATGACTGACTTCATCAAGTGTTTTGTGAAATTCCTAAGATGAATAAAACTTTTTGAATTTTTTTTTTGATCATTTTATCTAGCCAACGACGTAAAAATTTATTCATTTAACGAAATATCCTATCAAATATCTGTCAACATATCAATAATCCAGTTTTCTCTTTCTAACTTATCTATAACTGTTTTTGGAAAAAAGGACGAATATTATTGAATGACATAATTTTTCTTTTAAATATTTACTTTGACGTCATAAAAATGTGATTCAACCAATGGCAAAATTAGTCGAAGGATTGGCGTTTCGTTTTACGTAAGCAGTTAAACGCAATTATTGATAAAAAGCTCTAAAAACATACCTACTATAATATATTTATCGAATACTAAAACATAGCAAACATAAATTGAATAAGTTTATATATTTCTTTAGTTCAAATATCATACAAATAATTTGCGAATGCGTATTCTATAAATCACATATCACCATTTTCTTGGAAGAACGTCACGCAAGGAGGGTCCATGCCAAATTTGAGAACTTACAGCCCGTAACTAGTAGATATTGTGAAACGCTACTTTTTTCCTACCAGTTTTGTACCTGTACCGGCTACGCATAGCAGTCAGTTGAATATTGAAACCCACCATAAGACAACAGCAAGAACGTCATACTCCCTCAGGCGGCATTGCTAGTGGCAGCGTCGGGTATTGGGTCACACTCTTCCCCAAAATATGGTTGAGGAGGGTGATGGCTGGTGCTTGCGTTATACTCGTGAACGGTGCTGCTAGCGGTGCCAGGTCGTTTTGCTGATGATATTGTGACTGGTTTATTCCATCCTTGTTTAAATACTCTGGTCCCAGATTGTCATGTTCGTGTTGTGCATCCATAGCTCAATGCACCTACTATGTAAGTAATTTGGTTGTAGCATGACATTGGCTCTCACAATAAGCTGTCTTGTGTTTGTTTTTTTCATGTCATGATCAATATGTCCTGTACCTATTTGTATTAATTCGTATGATCCTGACTGAAAAAGAGTGCAAAGAGTTTTTTCCGCCGGCTTTTTTTGTCTCTTGGGCTACTGTAATATCTTATTCAATAACTATCAACACCTTGTTATAGCCGAAGTACAAAATTATGACGTCATTAAGCGGCCATTCGATGGTCTTATGATGGATAAAAAAAATTCATTTCATTTTTCATTTCATTGTGTTTATAACAACGGGGGCAGAAATATTCAAACGGCCTCCGTGATGTGATATTTTTTATTTCAATCATTTTTATAATCATTTTGATGACTGTGTTTGACTACAATTTCACCTAGTGGGTGATAATATTGATGATGATGTAGACGTTGAAGGCACATGGGTTCAGGTTACACTGCATATCCTAATAGATACTGAGATAAAACGTGCGTTTAGTCACCAATAAAAAAAAATAGTAGTCCTGGAACTTTCCATGATTTTTTACATACATAACTTCACGCCTGTATCCCTTATGGGATAGACAGAATACCAGAAGCTTTAAAACTAACTGATGTCTGTCACGTTTGACTTTGGAGGTATTATAATGATGTAGAGAGACTATTGCAGTGACAGGAGGTCAACCTGTAGCCCACAAAACCGCCAATAAAACCTCTGTCCCTTAACTAAACTCTATGTGCGCAAAATATTATTATTATATAAATAAATAGTTTTACTTTGAATGGATTCAGTTCGCTTTGCAAAATGATTCACAGAATTTTTTTAGTTACGCTTCGATTCTTCAATATCGAAACAGGTTTCGGGAATTCAACTACAAAGAAATAAATGAAATATTCTGTGTACAATTCAATCCTGGTATATAAAGGTGGTTATATTTTTGTGCGAAGCGCACATATTGGCCCAAAATTAACATAGATATTGTCTTCTTTATTTTAGTATATTTATGATATTTGTGTTTACGGCTAAATAACCTTGAAAATAACTAAACGTTAAAACTAATTTTGGCTATTAAATCTTGTACAACTGTTTATACATTAAGGTATATGAATAGACAACGTAGGTACATAGCATTATTTTTTGTTATTAATAAAATTAAATGAAATAAGGCACATAGGTAGGTACCTAATAAGTTAAGATGAAAAAAATTTACATAACAAAAAGAACATAACACATACTTATAATATGAATTTACAAGTAAGTAATGTACCTTCTACTTAATTTAACTTATCGCAAAAGAGAAAAAGGTTACCAATTTTATTCCTTACTTCTTTGCGAAAACATTAAAAAGGGCAATTACATGCTTGGCATTTAAATTATTTTGGGTTGAGTAGACTACAGGCAGAGGACTATGAACCGTTTGGTTTATTTTAGAAATATTTATTCATAATTTGAATATATTTAGGTTCTAAATTCAAACGTAATCATAGAATATACTAAAATCTGTTAACTTCCATGCTCTACTGGGAGCAGCGGAAAAACATACAATGTACCAGCTGCTATTCTTCTCGGGCATACAGTAAAAGAAAAAGAGGTATTTTAGTGGGCGATTGGCTGACTGACCCCTGTTACTGCAATAGTCTCTCTCCACCATTATAATGCCTCCAAAGGCGATGGCCAAAAAAAACCCAGAGTCGACAAAAACTCCTTGGGTGAGGTTTGAATAGGGTAAGCATTTACATAAAACAATGCTTTCATAATCGCCATAGCTATCGGGGTATCCGAGTTATACGGATATCCGTGTTTATCCGTATACTCAGTTATCTTTATTATTTAAACGACTTCCAAAAAAGGAGGAGGTTCTCAATTCGTCTGTATGTTGTTTCTTGTGTCGTTTTTACATGATATTTCGGACAATTATGGATTGATTTTGAAAATTGTTGTTTAATATGATAGAGGATACTTCATAGTTGGTCCAATTTAAATTGCATCGAAATCGGTTGAGTACTCCATTGAAAATTTCAAACTCTTGAAAAAATATGTATGATTTTGGAGAATGTTTACGTTGATGACATTCTCAACTCAGTCAAAGTTTTGACGTGAAGTCGGCTTTTTTTATGCTCTGCATTCGTTGATTATTATAATAGCACAACGATATTTCTACTTACATTTCAAGTACCACATGGCTGTAATTCTATTCTCATTACCTAAAGTAATACTTACCGCCATAGCGTTAAGTGACTTTTCGAATTAGCAATAAATGAGTTTCCTGCGTTGCATAAGGAAAACGGAGCCTTCGTTTTTGATTGGCGATGCATGAATTATCACTTACCCACTGCAATTGATGTGTATGCGTGGAGATAGTTACTAACCACCATTTAACAACACTGAAAGTAAACACTTACTGTTTATAAATCAAATCTCAAAATCCAAACAGACTGTATCTAAAAATCCTGCTGGTTGATTTATATCTCCTTCGAGTCTAGCTCAGGCAAGATAATGTTATTTAAATAACATGAGCACAACTGCCTAATGTGCGACGACCATGTATGCAGCTACAATACTCGGAGATGTTGTGGTTATTGTATAGAAAATAACAGTAATAGGTTTTTGAGCTGACGTGTCTGGATTTGATTCGGCACCGTATTAATGAGTTCGGTATACACAAAGCAGGGGTCAAAGTAAAATAATCTTCGGGAAACTACGAAAAGCACTAATCACGACGAAAGCGTAAGAAGAACTGAGCAGAACTGAGTCCGAGTGCGTCGGAAACTATCAAAGCGTCATAATCGGAACCGGTTTACTGAAAGCACAAGAACTATTATTTAAATGCCCGAGCCCGACCAGCGCCCGCGCGCAGATAGTAAGGAAAATGGTCACGGCCAATCATAATAGCAATATGCTAGATAATATCAGACTTGAAATATCGTTTAATTTTAAAATAAATACTAATCATTAATAGGTACAAGAAGCTCTGATTACTCCGGTACCCGGTTAGTGCCGATAATGAAAGTATATTTTTAATGTAGATGAAAATTTTTGTATGGGTATTTGGCCATTTCTTTTGTCAAACGTGACTTGAGATAAATAAATAAATAATTAATAAATATTTCTGACACTCACACAACATTATCTAGCCCAAATTAAGTTTCTTAAAGAACTTGTGTTACGGATACTAGATAACTAATATATGTATACTTAAGAAATATATACACATACATATTGAATAAATACATATTTTTTATTAGAATAAACTTAAATAAACATATAAACATCCATGACTTGACTACTAATATCTGTGTTCATCACACAAATATCCGCCGCCGGGATTCGAACCCAGGACCTCTGGCATAGAAGGCATATGTTACCGCTACACCAGCCGGTCGTCTATGTTTTATAACCTCTGGTTTTAACCTGACCGTCTGGTTTTGAACCCTTATGGGATACAGGCATGTTATGTTTGTATATGTTTGTACTGTACTTTAAAAATGCATTTGAGGGCGGTAATTTTAGCCGTGCAGTGTCGGCATAGAATAGTCCTAAAGCCCCTGGATAAGCTTGCAGTAAAAGGGACTTATTCAAATGGCCTTGATGTATGGTAGACCCTTAAGGGTTTGTCTGGCTAGGAACCACCTTTCATGAAAAATTGCTGCCAAATATGTGTTCCGGCAATCAATATATATAAAACTGTTCCGTTACTGACTGAGTTACTGAGTGACTGACAGACAACGTACAGCGGTAACTACTGGGCGTAGAGAGCTGAAATTTTTAACATACATTTTTTAGGGGATGTAAAGGTGCACTAAGAAAGGAATTTCCAAAATTCCCACGGGAACGGGATTTATTGGACTTTTTAGTTTGTATGAAAAATCTTATTCCTTGAGTGCACGGATATGGTACTCGGCATAAAAGTTCTTCAAAAAGAGACTGGTTGTGTTATGAAAGGAATTTCCGAAATTCCCACGGGAACGGGAAATATATGATGTTTTAGTTTGTATGATAAAATCTTATTCTTTGAGTGCACGAATGTGATACTTGGTATAAAGGTTCCTCAATAAGTGTCTGTTTGTGTAATGGAAATTCCCGGAATTCCCATGGGAACGGAAAATAGGACTTTTGTGCGTGTACGAAGTCGCGGGCAAACGCTCGTATTTTATGAAGAGCTAGTTCCTACCTGAACCCGTGTGTGTGCTGTATCCGTGTGCTGGTTTTGGTACCTATTTATCTTAGTAATTATCTTCACTAAAAATGAGGTTAAATTAAGATAAAACGTAGACAAACCCATAAAAAATAACACTCGATTTTCTATCTCTTATTTTTCGGAAACACAATCCAAATACATTTTGATACTATAAATTATTTAAATACTTACTATTCAGTCAAACAACCATTATCCTGTAAATAACATTGTTCCTGAAGTTCTTGGAAATCATATGGAATACAGACTTGCGTTGCGTTTATAATGGTGTTTTTAATTCTTCATCATCAGCACAACTCTTTGTAATGAATTAAGGGTCTGGTGGAGATCAGCTATAAGCATTTTGTACCTTTTGTTCCATGTTGTTTGTTTTCCATTTTTGCTAATAATAAAAGAACGAGGGAAGCCACTGCAAGACTATGAGATTCTTCACTGGGTGACGAGGAGGTTTAGGGCAAAAACCACGAAGCTGGCCCGACGCTGGTTGGTGGATGTCGAAATTGCTTTTCCATGTGCATTGGTAATTATTTAAAGCAAGTAATCTGCTCGTTCGCCTTAAAATTACGAAAAATATTTGTTGATTTTGTTATTTTCCTATATTTGGAGATTGCCTATTAAGAAACTGATCCTCGTATCGGATGCGATCATATGGGCCTAATAAATTGTAGAGTCTCTTTAAAAAATGTTACCTTTTATGAAATAAATATAAACGGATTTTATACTTGACCGTGGCAGTCAGCAACGCTGGAAAAAAAAGAAAAAGGAAGTAATTTTTAAATGGATTTTATAGCGTTTGCATTATAAAATTTTGTCACCTGATTTTTTTATTTTATTATTAATAAATATTCTAATAATATTGTCTTAAATTTTCGCGATTCATACTATTAAATAAAACACTTTTTAACCGGATTTATCGCGTATATTTACATTTTAAATTTTGATTCGACGTTTCGGTGTCTTTGCAGACCCCGTGGTCACGAGCGACTGAGGTGTCAAGTGTCAGATTGATAGATTGAAAAAGTTATACATCATCATCTCCATCTGTTTCTCAGTCTTCGAGCGTAGCGTTCTGGATTGACACAAAACGAGCTGACAGTATCTTGAGTTTCAGGTCGTGCAGCTTGCTGGATGTTAGATTTAATGTTTTGTTTTTTTTTTAACTATCACCGACATGGGACCCTATCCTGAAAAACATTAAATCTAACATCCAGCAAGCTGCACGACCTGAAACTCAAGATACTGTCAGCTCGTTTTGTGTCAATCCAGAACGCTACGCTCGAAGACTGAGAAACAGATGGAGATGATGATGTATAACTTTTTCAATCTATCAATCCGACGCTTGACACCTCAGTCGCTCGTGACCACGGGGTCTGCAAAGACACCGAAACGTCGAGTCAAAATTTAAAATGTAAATATACGCGATAAATCCGGTTAAAAAGTGTTTTATTTAAAAATATTCTAATAATAATAAAATAAAAAACTAAGTATTTTTTATTTTCTTAGATTTTTTCATTTAACATGTTTATTATCCTGTTTATTATCCTCATTCATCGCAACGCGACGCACAACGCAACGCTAAATTGTAACCATCATCTCAAATAGGTATACAGCTCGGATATTTGTATAATGAAATTCCGGAACACCCTGTGGAATACATAATGCACGCCGTGTGATGAATGTATAACCAATGCTATTGTTACAGGGTGATCGCGTTTTGATAAGGACGTCATCCAAACGGGTCCTTTGTTATAATAAAATAAGGTTTTCTAACAAAATTTGATGGAACAAAGTGATTCCATTTAAATGGAAATTTAGATAATTTTGTTTTAAGTGTTTAAGGTAGATTAGCGAGCTGCGAAGGCTTTCATTTTAATGTGGTTTTGAAAATGGGTAATTTTATACAGGCTGGTTTTTATTTGCTGTTGACAGTACCTATTTATTTATTAATTTTTCGTATTTAATTAAACTGTGTTTATGGGTGTGGTTAAGAACCCATCATAATTATTTTTTGTACTTTTTTTCTGTATAAATATGGTTGATATGATGGCAGGTTCCTTGTGTTGTACTAATAACCTCGGTAAAGTTAGTTATTTATTCAGCTTTGACACTTAAGTAACAACTAAACTTCTAAAATATAATGATAATATGTTTCTGTCTCTCCTGCCCTGATCACTGACCCTGGTCAGAATGTTGGGTATTTTCCGCAGAAAGGCGTGTAGCTGTAAGGATACCTAATAATAAGCAAGTAGCTTATTGTCCGGTATCATTTTATAATGGATAATTCCCGAAACTTCCGAATCTTTAACCAAATCGTTTCACCAATGGAAAACAAAATAATAAACGTAATTTTCATTTGTTTCAGCGGAATGCGCACCCACACTAGCACCATGGAGGTTCAAACCCGAAATGGCCACCAGCGAATCCACACCGCAACGATCCAAAGACAACCACGCCATCTACGACTTAAACGACATTGTACACTTCGAAGACAACGACTTAGTAATGAGAGACGCAACCGATCACAACAAGCTAGCAAATACTGTTCATCAATTTAAAACATATTTTAAAGATGTTAAAAAGACAAAGCAATACGATTATAGCAAGGAAAATCGAGTCGATGATCATGTAAAGGATGAAAGGTATAAGGATGATTTGAAGCCGATTCGGGATGATTTAGACGCGAACTGCAAGTGTCAACATGGCGGTGGTTGTGTTAGTAACGTCTGTGTTTGTCCTTTGGGTTACGCAGGCGATAAATGCGAGATCACTTTGGATTTAAAGGTAATTAAACAAAATTGTGGTTAGTAATTAAATAAATAAGGTTTGAAATAGTTTGAAGAACTGAAACACTATTTGATTTCAGATTCCCCGTTTCAATGGTTCCTCGTATTTGCGATTACCTGGAGTTGGCAACACAGCTGAATCCTGGCTAGACATACAGGTAACATTTTGCACATACATACATACATACATAACCTCACGCCTGTCTCCCTTTGGGGTAGGCAGAGACAAGGGAACACCAATTGCTTCGATCCATACATACCTCTTTCGCTTCCTCCACGTTCATTAATCTTTTCATACATGATCGCCGGTTACGGGTACTTTTAACTAGGCCCTTTTTAAGAACATCGCCAATTTGATCGGCGTACGTCTGCCTAGGGCGGCCCCTTCCGACAGCACCATCGATTCTTGCTCTGTACACCTCTTTCGTAAATCTACTTTCACTCATCCTTTCCAAATGTCCAAACCACCGTAGCATACCCTTTTCAATCTTAGTCACTTCTTACATCTTCTTTCAATCCGCATCTCTTTCTTATTTCACTATTGCGCACCCTATCACTCAATTTCACTCCACACATGCTTCTCAACGCTCATTTTGCAATATTACTATTATTTAATTAATAGACACTCATTTGATCCAGTAACCAGTCTTTGCTACTACAGACTACTACTGCCAGTATCACGTAGTGGCAAAAACACAGTTTGATAGAAAGCATTGTAGGCTCTCTATGGGGCTGACACAGAATAAGACTGATTTGGTGCTGCTGCGTGTGCCGGCTTAACACAATTTTACTATGATAAGTTACTATGCGATGATGAGCTCCGGCAATATTCTATGAAGAGCTGGTCTTGAACCCTAGTGCTGTCAACTTCTATCTTATCTTCACTTATCATCGAGTGAGGAAATCAATCCCGGGTTGAGTCAGCAATAACAAAAAAGTGTACACTATTATAATTTATAAAAACGCAAATCTTTAAAATATTATTAATGGAGGTGCTCTGATCATGTAAGAGTTCTATATGTAATTAATTTTTGCGGTAGGTATCTACAAAAGCATTTTTGGATTTCGAAAGGACTTGTTGAAGGACACAGATTCCAGCCAAAAGCTCTGGAATATCTTTTTTGTTTTTAACTATTTTCATCTGTTTCACTTTGATATTATTTAAGTTATTTTTCTCCTTTATTCAAAAGTTTTGAAAGGTTCTCAAAGTTCTAAGTTCTTCCTTTAAAGTAATTATCAAAGTTTTATTCTATTTCTACCGTGAAATATGATACAGATTAGTTCTCTAACTTGTTAACCCAAGGCATTTAACTCTGCCTACAAATACTTGAAATAACTAGATACCTATTTGTACCATTTTGTTAAAGGTTTTGATGAGTTATCTGAAACAAATTACTTTTCTTTTGATGTACTTTTTATTTTACTTTTCAAAGTGGTGATCGTATTTTCTGATATTCATTAATTAATATAGAGCCTGTCGCACCGAATGAAAAAGCTGCAGTTGATCTGGATGTTAGACTGTAAGAAAAACATATATTTTTCCTAGATATTTTACTACAGATATACTTGCTGAATATCCTAATAAATGGCCCAATAGTAAATAAATAATAAATAAATAAATATTTCTGACACTCACACAACATTATCTAGCCCAAATTAAGTTTCTTAAAGAACTTGTGTTATGGATACTAGATAACTGATATACTAAAGATTGAATAAATATATACATATTGAATCAATATATTTTTTATTAGAATAAACTTAAATAAATATATAAACATCCATGATTTGACGACTAATATCTGTGTTCATCACAAAAATATCCGCCGCCGCCGGGATTCGAACCCAGGACCTCTGGCATAGAAGGCAATGTATGTTACCGCTACACCAGCCGGTCGTCAATAGTATTCGTGTAAAGTACCTATCTTGATAGAATAAAATCATTCTGATGCCTACAGACCAAAAAATATCCGGACCAACTGTAGTGATCGGATTATCCACTCACCACAACAGATTCTGTATATCCTAAACGTACAAGGAATATTCTTGCCTATTCTAATTTTAATTGATTATGTTTCTTTTTTTTTTCAGATAACCTTGAAACCGACAAATGGCGATGGACTAATTTTGTACAGCTCGGAACACGCGGGAGGCGGGGGAGATTTCTTTTCGCTCTATCTTGTCAATTATTACGTTGAGTTCGCATTTGATTTGGGCTCTGGAATTTCAACTGTTAGGTAAGCAAACACTAACGAAAAGGTTGATAACAATAATATGTACATGTTTATCTGTTAAAATATGACATTATTAAAAGATACAAACCTGTGTAAACATAACAATTATCAACCTTTTTTTATTATTATTTATCTTGGTAATGGGGAGTTTTCTGACAGCTCATAAAAATTTGTTCAAAAAACCTCTATAGATGGCACTTTTAAAAAGCCGAAAGCGTTAAGTCTGTATACTATAATGTAGGTAAGTGGTATCTACCATCTATGGTTATTTATACGTTCAATTTCTGATACAGACCTCAATTAATTTATTTTACTTTAAAAAACGCAGTGTGGAATAAATTCTTCGCCTTCACCTTTTGTAAAGCGCCATCTATCGAAGCCTTTTGTACCAATTTTGTACAGTTTTGTTTTTTTAACGAGCTGTCAGAAAACCTCTCATTATGGTAGCTAATGATGTCAATAGAGTTTGATTTGAGATTGACCTGGCTTGGTGGTAGGGTCCTTTTAAGATTCGCTTGGCTGGTGACTATCCTTCTTATAAAATCTCCCGCCATATTTTATTTTATTTTATTTTACACTTTTAGGAAAACTTACAGATATTATAGTACAGTAGTGAAGAGAAATGGATTGTTTATGGCTATTTACAAATTTCCACTTTTAAAACAATTATGTTAGATACAAAAAAAGTCACATCCCGCCGTCAAAATCACGCAAAGTCATTCGCTAGTTAGGTGACAAACAAGAAAGGTTTATACATATATATGCATATATGTATAAACCTTTCTTAATAATGTACAGAGAAGCAGATAATTCAAAATTTAATACGGCGGCGGCGGGTCGCTATAATATTATGTATTGACTAAATATGATATGAAAAAATATGTATAATAAAAAAGAAATAATAACAATAATTAAGTGAGACATATTGTCAAAAAATAATCTGTTGATTGCTACTCGAACGCTAGGAAGGCTGGTATGGAATATGTCTAGGTTGAGGTCGAGGTTGAATTGATAAAATAGGTCGCTTTCTCGGAGTAGGAATGATTGCTGTCTGTAGCTGCTGTTAGCAAAGGGAACCTGGAGTAATTTTGGATATCTGTATAATTTAGTCATCACTATAACGTTCATATGTTCCGGAAATGTTATATGAAGAGTCAGTTGAGGGAAGTTTAGCTTTTAATATTAGCTTTTATCTACTTATTAATATTTATTGTTATATTGGTAACAGGAATACATCATCTGTGAAATTTTCTACTGTTTACCTATGACCTGCAGACAAATGGAAGGAAAAACGGACAGCGGAGTCTTAGTACTAGAGTTCCGTTTCACCCTTTGGATACGGATTCCTAAAAATATTAATGTTACTAAAAATAATATTCCACCCACAGATCAGCGCGCCCCCTCACCCCGCACACCTGGCACGACATATCCCTCACACGCTTCGGCCGCCGCGCGTCGCTCCGCGCGGGCGGTGGCGCGAGAACTGTGACGTCACGCGGCGAGCGAGCTCTTGCGCCGCAACAACCTTTGTTGTTGGCTGGCACGCCGTGGCAATTGGCGGGGGAAAGGGCTGTTAGTGGAGAGAAGAAGTTTGCTGGATGTGTTAGAGCGGTAAGTTGAAGATATTCATCCAATTACTCAGGTATCATCGAAGTTAGAAGATTTCATCGAATTAAGCAGATACAGAGTACTTAGTAGATGCCTTCTAAAGCAGTTCGTAAAGTTGAGAAGGTTTCCTCAAGGTAAAGAGAATTTATAGAATAAGATAGAGTTCATCGAATGAGGCAAAGTTCATTAGTCTCATTCAGACAGATTTTATATTTCTCATCGATTTTAAGTTGGAGGAATAAGTGTTAAATAAATAAATTCATTTAAAGATTTAAGCAAACTTTATAAAACTCCCTGAACTGTTTAAATAGCAAAATTTTTGTCGCCTGATTTTGCTTAACTTCATTACAAGTACTTCTTTGTTTTAAAACTGAGTCAGGGCTTAAGTATGATGCAGCTTAACTGTAAACACACAAGTATATACTGGGAGAAGATGTTGGATGTAATTTTATGTTAAAAAATATGATGGCACCTCTAAGCGTCTGAAGCCCAGGTGTTCAAAATTATACTTAAAATATTTTCTATTTATTTTGATATGATATGTGTTTGAATTGCAGTTAATCATCAACGACGAAGAAATCTCGATTGTGTCATCAGCTCTTGGTGGTGTCAACGTGGATAACTGCGAGGAAACTGCCAACAGCACATGCAGGTAAGAATAACTCTACCGTACTTGATATATTCCTGTACCTAAAGTCTCTATGGAAAAATATACATCATGCTTAATAGGGTGAATATTATATTTATTTGCTACTAGTTTAAGCAAAAAATATGGCTAATGGATTGGAATAAAATTTGAGGTTGAGTAGCTTGTAGCCTGAATTGTTTAGTGTAGGAACTGTTCATGCTACTGTCCATCTAGCATAATACAGATTCAATTTTTTTACTGGCTACTAATAACGCATTTGAGTTTAATCTTATTTGATAGGAAGTGACGATGGGTTCAAAGATGATCAGCATACGGCTGGCTTTTCATTAACCGTTTTCGGCAAACATCACGGGATTGCTACACTGGCAGACTTTACATAAAGGGTGGTTACAAGTCAAGCGGATCCAAAAGGCGTCCCGAATAGAAAACCAACGGAAAAATCAACAAAAAAACTGGGCTGACTTAAAAAAAAGATCATTCCTGTGCGGTAATTTTGAGAGCGAACAAAGCTGCATTCATTATATCTAACGTGTGTAAGTTTAAACAACTATCAAACTATTGTAAGTTAAAGTGAAATACTAAAAACATTTTTTAAATTCCAGCGAAACCCAATGCAAAGAAGTCCTCGAACCCATACCTCTGTACCCTCAAAACATCAGCGAAAACGCCATCCACCACTCCATCGTCCCCAAAAAGAGCTTCAAAACAAAATACCACAAGAACAAATCGAAAAAGCACGCCCAATACAACCACCTAGACAAACACAAGAAGAAGAAGTACTATTCCAGCAAAAAACTCAAATATTTAAAGAGTTTAGAGTTGGAAAGAAACGCGGTGGTAACAGAAGGTCCTGTTTATGATGGTCAAACGTACATGCAGGTTAAATATCTGGATACGAATGAGATCAACTGGGGAGACACCAATTCTTATCCGAGCTTCAGTGGTACTGACAGTTTCATTCATATTGACGATGAAGAGACTATGAAGAGGTAGGTTTTGTGATTAAATACTTTTTTCTTTTCTTATTATGTATGGTAGTGAATCGTGGGTGTGACAGTAGAGACATGAAAGCAGGATTAATACTGTGTAGATGAGAGCTTTGAGGAGCATGTATGGAGTGAAATTGAGTGATAGGGTGCGCAACATTGAAGAAATAAGAAAGAGATGCGTGAGGTTATGTGTACGTATGTATCAGAGTAATTAAACATTAATTGAAAAAACGTATTATTTAAAAACGCAATGCTTCACTTTAACTGAGATTTACAATTTTTGTAACGAAATACATCTTGGGTGGTTAGCTGCAAAGCAATACTACTGCATGGAGCGTTAGCAATATAACGTAAAAGAGTAGTTATGAAATTTCGATAATATGTACAAGGGTCTGGCAGCTCAGTGAGTAGAGTACTCACCCGGCCAGCTCGAGACCCAGGTTCGAGTCCTGCTCGGGTTATTTTATTTAGTGTATTTTTTTCGTATCTTTAAGAATAACTGAGTATTTTCTCTTACATATATAGAAGATTTAAAGTAGTATAGAATCTTGGATTTCAAATTAAGGGTAAGGTCTGACATGCAGGACTGGAAGCGAGAGAAAACATAGAATGTACCAGCTGCTTCTCTTACCGGGCATCCTGTAAAAGTCAGCTAAGGGACAGAGGTTCTATTGGCTTTTTTGTAGGCAATAGGCTGACCCTCTGTCACCGCAATAGTCTTTATTCAACATTATAATAACTCCAAAATCAATCTTGACATCGGATGGTCTTATAACCTCTGGTGTTCTGCCTACCCCATTGCCGATACAGGCGCAGGGACCGGAACCGCTTACCCTTAAAGAGGTTTTTGATTGGGTTTTTCATAGACTTGTTTTAAAAAACCCTATCAATTTGGTAACCGTATCGAAGACTTACCCTAATTTAAGGCTTACCATATCAATAGAGTTAACTGCATGTAAGCAGTAAGCCTATCGAAAACCCTATTGAAGGTTACCGATTCAATAGGGTTTTAAAACCTGCAGGCAAATTTAATCCCTAAGAATATCAAATTATCAAAAATATCACCATCTATTCAATATCGCACTTTGAATTATACTTCCAAATTCAACAGCATGCGCGGAAAAGAGATAGAAATAGGCTAACCCTAACACAGGGTAAGCGCATCTGAAAGTAGTTAACTTTATTCAAAGTGTTACCACGTCGATAGGCTTACCATATCAATAGGGTTACACTTCCATATGGTAAGGTTTTGATAGGGTTACCCTATCAATAGGCTTAATCAAATAAAGGGGTTTTCCGGTCCCTGTACAGGCGTGAAGTTATGTTTGTATGTAAAATTTATCGTATTTTATATCCTCTCCTCCAGATTACACAGCTACACGCTGGACATCAACGTTCGATTCCGGGCGGTGTCCGACGGCTTGGTGGCGTGGAGCGGCCGCGCTATGACGCCACCTGCGGATTTCCTCGCCATCGCTGTGGAAAACGGCGTTCTTGTGTTCAGGTTTGATTTAATTTTGACGACTGGGTTGTTAAAAAATATGTTTTAATATTGTTTTTAAATACTTAAGAAAATTATTGAAAAAAAAAACGTATTATGAAAGCCTACTAATTCTACTTAACAATATATTTTCTGTCAGTGCTCTATGAAGAATTTTCAGCTAATATATGCTTGAGCCAGGATCAATGCTTTAGAATGCTTTCATAATTCGAATCTTACAGAATAAGTACTAAGGATTGGAGGATTAGTTGGTTGTATATATCTTTCTGTGTTATGCATGGAGAAAGGTGGAGTACAGGAGTCTTAATCGTATTTTCGTTCTTATGATTCTTTTTTTTTAACTTGTTACAAAAAGCTCATTAGATTTATCTCCTAATTCTGATTTCTCTTTATATCGCATTTAAGAATAGCTAAAAAATCTAGATATATTATCCTTAGAATACAAAAAAATAGTTTTGAAACATTGTCTTCAGTTTTCGTAATTCATGCTATTAATAATATATTTACATTTTAAATTTTAACTCGACGTCTTTAATCACGAGCGACTGACCACGGAGTCTGCAAAGACTCCCAAACGTCGAGTTAAATTTAAAAAAAGGAATACCTATATATCTACGCGATAAATCCGGTTAAAAAGTGTTTTATTTAATAGTTTTGAAACACCTTTTAGTTTAAGCTAAAATCATCCAAAATAGGACAATATTTAACTTTATTTGTAACTTATTATATTGAGATACATATAATAAATTGATTGAGGTCAAACGCGGGTTTAGTCACTTATAAAAAAAAAAAAAAACTTATCATAATTTGCAGACAGCAGCACCCCTGTTTCTTTTGATGTTAGAGTGGTCAAATTGACACGTGGTTTCATTGCAGATATGACCTCGGAAGCGGCGAGGTGGTCATCATCGCTAACCACACCCGAGTTGACGACGGCTTGTGGCATAGAGCGCGAGCTACCAGGTATTTTAATTTTTTAATTAATTTTAATTTAGTTACCCAAACTGACCCACTAGTTCAGTATCCTTGTTCCTAGAAATCCAGAACCAAGTTAGTTTAGAAAAGAAAATATCTATCGTTTTTTTTTTAATTGTTCTTCTCGTCGATGCCAATTCCGCTTTGAAAACGATGTACTTGGGTATTTCACTCACAGGGCAAGACCCTTACATACGTACGAATCTAATGTGTTTTAGCTGGCTAAACAATCTTTTTTTTTGTACCTAAGTTGTCATTATTATTCCGTATTTTTAGAAACAGACAAGCGGGTGTATTAGAAGTGGATGGACTAGGCTCAGTCGGCAAGGTGTCCCCTGGGAAACTGAAGCAGTTAAATACTGAAAACGGTCTCTATATTGGTAAGTTTCATTTTGTATTATGCACGGTTATTGGTAATTAATAATTGTTTTAAACTATTGCGGTTATTTTCACTATGATTTAAAAAATTTACGTGATTCTTACCACGATTTCCGATTAACGATCATTAAATTATTATTGGCAATTAGACTGAAATGTTTTAAATTCACTGTCGCATTTTACAATTTGGGATCAAATTATTGCAAATGACCTACGTCACCGTAAATAAGAGATTCCGATCTAATTACCGATAACCTTGCATATTTTACTATTTGCATTGTATCTACTACTAGCTGCTGCCCGCGACGTCGTCTGCGTGAACGCTATGCAGCACCAAACGCACCTACGATTATAACACTGCTAGCGTGATAATATGTAGCCTATATGTTGACCCGACTTCTTAACTATCTTCATGCCAAATTTGAAGTAAATCCATGCAGTACTTTTTGAGTTTATCCCGGAAAGACAAACAGACAAACAGACAAACAGACAAAAATTCTAAAAACTATATTTTTTGTTTCTGTTTCGATTGTAGATCATACCCCAAGTATTCTTTTAAAAAAATATTCAATGTACAGTTTTGACTTTCCTACCATTTTATTATATGTATAGATAGACTCATTAGCACCCTTTTTTGAAATCAACATCTTTTCAACCGACTTCAAAAAAATAAGGAGGTACTCAATTCGTCTGTATGTGTTTTTTTAATGTTTGTTACCTCATAACTTTTGACTGGGTGAACCGATTTTGATGATTCTTATTTCATATGATAGAGAATACTTAATGAAACCGATTGAGATTTTCATAGAAAATTTCTTTTTATGTTTTTAAAATATATATGAATTCGGAGATCGTTTACCTTGACTACCTTATACTTCAGTCAAAGTTTTGACGTGAAGTCGTTTTTCAATGCTCTGCATTTGTTGATTATTATTTCAGAGATTTAGTTGAAGATATAGCAAACAGGTGAAAAATAGAATTGGCTCTTCATAATAGTATATTATGTAACAAGTGAGCGAAGTTGCTAATTACAGTCGAGGCTGTGATTTGAGCCCGAGCCGCAGGCGAGGGCTTAATAATGAGCCGAGACTGTAATTAGCAACGCTCACGAGTTACATACGACGTTTTTCAACACACTTGTGAGTAAAAGACAGACATACGTGATCATAAAATAACAAACACACTTGATAACAAAGCTGTGAATTGTGATTGAAAAATGGCGCCGAACCTCGCGCATGCGCGTAGGTTTTTTTTTCCGTCAAATGTGTCAATGTCTGTATAGCATATACAGCCTATTTTAAGTGAAAATGTTTAATTTGGAGTGGTAAATGCAAATATTTTAATATTTTATCTAACAAATGATTGTAAATTGTGAATAATTTGTTTAATATACAAATTTATTTTACTAATATAAGGCGCAAACATTTAAAAATGTATATGGATTTGAAGTGGTATAAAACCTCTTTGTTGTTTCTGAAAATATTTAGTGTATAACCCGGACCAATAAAATATGCTCTGTTTTCTCGCATGTTATTTGCACAAAGTTACAATTCAACTTTGTAGGATTCATTATATTATGCACTAGGGTATAATATATTAATGCACGCGTGACTTATAGCCCAGTTTATAGTTCTAAACTCAATAGAATAACGCTCACTTTACGAGCAAGTGTGTTGAAAAATATATTTCACTACGTTCTGGTAAGTTAAGATGACGATAGGACTGGCTCTTGGTAAAACATTGCCGGAACACATCAAGGCAGGAATGGTGATATTTAGCGGTAGTTTTCATATGAAAAGTAGTCGCTTATTAGGCGAAGGGCTCCTACCACTAAATAATAGTCACTTGGATTTGTAGCCCCATAAGCTAATCCAATGCTGGTAGCAAGAGGTTTTTTGGTATTTGTGTGTGCGATAATCTGACCGCTTCAATTATAATAACTCCAAATTTGTCCAACGTTATATCAGATGGTTTTGTAGCGTCTGATGTTCTGATTACCCCATAAGGGATACAGGCGTTGAGTCACGTATGTATGTTTCAATAAGTTTTGCAGTTTAAATAATACATTTGTATCTATATAGCTTCCATGCTGGACTGGGAGCGAAGAAAAAACATAGAATGTGCCAGCTGCTTCTCTTCCCAGGCATACTGTAACAGTCAGATATGGGACAGAGGCTTTATTTAAGGTTTTTTGCGGGCGATAGGCTGACCCCCTTTCATTGCAATAATCTCTCTACATCATTATAATGCCTCCAAATTTGTCAATAGTGACATCAGATGGTTTTATAAACTCTGGTGTTCTGCCTACCCCATTAGGGATACAGGCGTGAAGTTATATAAATATATATATAAATAAATCTTATTTTACAGGTGGCCTTCCATCAATAGAAGTGAACACAGTGGGCAGATACAAGCGCGGCCTAGTCGGCTGCGTGTCACAAATATCTTTAAGCGGAGACTTTGACATACCTCTGACGTTGTCAAAATTGCCTCACACAATCACAAATAACGTGGGACGATGTATGCCGTAGAAACTATTGTTTTTTTTTCTTTTTTTTAAGTGGTAAGTTTTTGACGTTTAGAAAAAAGTTTCAACCAAAAAGATCGATTAAAAAGTTGATTGTTGTATGGAGCAAACAAAAACTTACCACGTAATTACTATGTCCTAGAAATACAGGTAGAAGTTTATTTAAGGAATTTAAATATATATTCTTTATTTATTATCATTTTATATTTAAAAAAATATGTGGCGTCCACCGTATAAGTAATATTTGGTTGTTTTTTTTTTATTCAAATACCAAAGCGTTACAAAATACATAGTAATTTAAAGGTCGATACAAAAATAACACATCCTATAGTCCTTAACAATGGTATTAGTTAAATAATTTAATTACAAATATAAACGACCAAATATTTACATAAACTCATTATCTACATATCAATATTTATTATAAATTAAAGGCAATAATGTTAACGTGTATAATGTCTTCTATTGCCGTAAAGTCCCATGAATATAACGCTATCGTATGAAACCTTTCGAGTATACCTTATACTCCTAGTCAATTTAGAAAAATTATACTGTTTCTATTAATTATATTATTCTGTCCATTGAATTGACGTATAGCTTAATACAGTTCAATTATTAAAAAAAAAAGAATTTAGTTTTTTTTTTTATTGAAACATATTCTAAGATAATCTATGTAAGTATACTACTCGTAGTGAAAAAAAGAAAAGCTTACGAATAAGTGTTTTTTTTTTCTTTATTTGAACAGCTTTTATTTCTTATTTAGGCTTTATGCCTTATGTATTAAGGGTTATTTTTAACTGATAATTACATTAAGCTTAGTGTTATTATGCTGTACTACTTTTATAAACACGCTTTTGTGAACTCAATGGATAGAAAAATCTGTGTTTCTTTTGTGTTTTTCTATTCTCGTTTCTCTATGAAACTATATTTTTTATTTGTCCACGTAAAATGGACGAACTTTTCAAAGTGCTTTACTATCTCGTAGATAATATGAGGAAAAAATATTTGTAGTGTTAAAATTAAATTAAAAATAAAATTCTAGTTGTACGAGTGTTTTGCACGCAATTTTTTATTTATTAGTGATAATTCTATAAATATATATTCTTATTTCTGAAACTGATTAGCAAATCACAATTTGTTACTACAAATGTATTTTATAAATACATAGATAAGTATACATTATAGCATTTGTATATCGGATTTTTATTAACAGATCTCTCAAATATTGTATAAGTAGTTAATTAAAATATAGTGTCGGGCTGATAATTAATTTAATAAACATTTCACCTTTCGAACGCCACAAGCTAACGGGAATTTCTTGTACTTAACCATTTACTTAATTTAGCTTAACAGTACACTTATCTAGTGTCATTAAAATTATATAAGGCACCGTCTTTATTGAACGCGACAAAGCGATCATCACGAGCTCCCGCGATTTTCAATGAATCGAGCGAATTTGCAATTAAGGCGAGCATGGAGCGTTTTTACGCTTTTTTGAACGATAATATACCAAGTAATGTATCCATGTTGTGTCTGAAAAAAATATTAACTAAAATTTACCATATAATCAACCGCTGTGTAGAGACAGAAACATGATTAATGAAATCTGGCTCGTTAAAAAAAGGTCACAAACATAACACTAATTTATCATTTCAAACGGACATTGCTACTAAATGCCATAATGGATTTATGTAAAAGTTACTTACCTACATAAAAACATAAAGCTGAAGGTGAAGTAACATTTTTAAATAGTTGTTTTTTTTTTTTAAATAAACCAGTTAAACGTAATTTTTCTTGCTCACGTCAGCGAAATTATCTGGGCAGGAAGTATGGAAGTACGCACCGCGCTACAAGAGGTTCTTAAACATAGATAGGTACATATGGTATAGGTGTCGTTATCAACATTCGCGTAATGTGGTCGCGCAACCCAATTGCCACACGATGGTTTTCTTTTCCACCAACGAAAGATTGGCGCCCAGCAAAGTGTAGGTACTTTGTAAAGTTTAAGCTCAAGCAAGGTAGCTGAATACTATTACGCACGAAAGGTCCATATATAACAGATTTTCCTGACAGTGTGGGTGTCGCTCAGCTGAACTGCAGGGCTATTCTCCTAAACAACTACCTACGTCGAGTTCATGGATGCAACAGCGACGAGTGACATATTGGTATTCACATAAATCGTTACTGTACACGCTCGTCGCTGATGACGGTGTGAGTTAGAACTGTTATTCGTCGAACTGTTCAATTTTCTTCAGGTTTTAGTAGTCTGCTGAATAAAACATCTGTGAGCTCGACGACAAATCGAAAAAAAAGAATCTATTTCATCGACGAGCTCGTCGTTGAGCACAGTGCTGTTGTTTTAGTTATGCGAATAGTCCTGCTGAGCATACCCACTAAACACCCCCTTGGCTGATAACAACGATCAGTAAATTAAAACTTTTCAGGGACAATTCATAAAGCCTGATAGTCACATAGCTTACTCGCGCGATATTCCAGCATACGCTTTCTTTTAGGACAATACATTAATACACCTTTCTTTTTGTCCAAATATCAAAGCTTCCTAGAGTCAAATACAAAATAAGTCACACTATTTACAAATTGAAACCAATCTACCACCGCTTCAGATGGTCGATCTGTTGAGAAGTTTTAAGAAATTCAATATGTTTTTCTTTCATATTCAAAAGGTCTTAACAGTCTATTACGATTGACTTTTAAAATTCCATTATATGCACTTACTGTAGGCATATTATGCTGTCATGTTACTCTAGTATTTTTGTCTGATTACCTGACCGCTTGATATCTATATTCGAATTTCAATCGTCAATCCAATATCTTAGTATTTTTTTATTTGTAGGTACTTTATTTGTCCATGACAACTTCTACATTTATAGTGTTTTTCAGCTATAAAGCACGATAGACTCAAAATCGAAAAGCACCAGAATTTGTCATTACAGTTTACCTAAGCAATTACGCTAGTGATTCTCTAGAAAGACGTAATTATTAACAGTACAATGCTCCGAAAAGTTCTGGTAGTTTTTTACCAGGCACGTCAAAACATTATTGTCCATTGTAGAGTAAGTACCAAATCGTGTTATAGCTTGTCTCACAGTATGTGGCGTTTAATGGGTTCAAGCGATATGCTGGAAATGTAAAGCAAAGCAATTAGAATAATAGATATTTAAAATAAAAGTATACATACATAGCACTGCTTCAGTAAAAGTGTTAACTATCAGATTAAGTTAAATGGTGCAGTTTTCTAGTCTTTTTTATGATTAAAGCCACTAAGGCTGCAAGCTGGACGACAGCGACAGCGAGAGCGACAGCAGCGCGGGCAGCGATTTCCGCGACTCGACAGAAAGTATTGTTTTTGTATGAAACCGCGACAAATTGCTCCGCTGCCCGCTGGCGTCGAGAACGGCCCAGATTCCCCGCGTCGCTGTCGCTGCCGTCCAGTTTGCAGCCTCAGTACTGTTATTTTATAAAATACCATATAAGCAGATTTTTTGTATGGTCTGTCCTATGAAACAGTAGAGTTCGCTTACATGTATTGATTAGTTGCAATAACATTTATTGTTGAAAAGTTAAATGTAAAGAGGGTTCATTTCAAAATACTGGCCACCTCTAAGTGCCTACAGATAGATACACTATCACATTTTTTTTTGATTTATTGCATACTTTTTGTATGGAACGAATCGCATACATAATATAAACACTATCTATATTAAATGGATATAATTTATTTACCTTCATATTATTCTGTACTTGTATGCAATAAATAAATGATGACTGCGCAGTATCAACATACATTACATACTATGGTCTTAGCCAAGAAAAGCTAGGTAATAGTTTATTGACCCTACAATCACTATATAATCATTATTTTTTAACACAGATAACCTCCTTTGATTATGAACTTTTTTGTTTCAAGACTATATTAAATAAATACAATTCATATTAAGCCCTAAGCCAGACTTCTGCAAAAGTGTTGGTAATTAAAAAACCTAAATGTTTGTGCTTCTGAATTTAAACCGTACCCTCAAATAATGTCGGTGTAAATCAACAGAGGTAAGTAAATAAATAATAATAATGAACTCTACAGTAAACCAAAGTCTCCTAGCCACCCCTATAATTTCTGTCAATTATTATATTTCACAGGGTGTGAACTTCTATAAATAAATACATATCCTATATAATATTTATTTTAATGAAAATGTGAACTTTCCTATTTTATTTCTGTAAAATATGTATTGTAGCGTATAAGATGGATTTACAATGTTTTTTATATGTTTTCTTTGTGATTTCTAGATTTCTTTTCACTATGTCAGCTAATTACAAATGTCTTTTTATATTTTTATTTCATAATTATAATAAGGTACTTGGAAATATCTCATTTGCAAAAAATGTATATATTTTATCTGATATAGGTATTCGAAAAAAAATGGAATAGTTTCACCCCTTCTAAATAATTAATAGCAATAACTCTTTTGGTCTCCTTAATATTATGTTAGATCTTCGATCCAAATAAAATATAATTTTATTTAATAAATTCTAAGGTATGGTAAGGTCTAAACGTACTTCCATAATATTAAAACAGTCCTTTTACAGTCCTTCAGTATGAGGTTCCAAAAGCTAGGTACCAAATCTCTTAGGCAGAAAATTCGCCTTGGCACACTTACTACGCCCAGTACCCCAGCAAGTAATATTTAAGTAATTTGATTCGAAATCACATTTTTCTATAATCAATCCACTGTCTCATTCCAATTGTGACCAGGAAATGAGAAGGAAGCGCTCAGCCGCAGCTTTTAGTTGCGCATTCTTTGGGAGAGGCCACTTTATTGCGTTGCGAGACGCCTTGTCATCAATGTTGACGACGCTGCATCGTCATCATTTTCCATTTATTTTAAATCATATGCCACACGTTGCGTCGTCGCCTTCGGAACGTTCCAACAGGTTGACAGAATAGCAAGCTGAAAGAGATGCGCTGCGCTGTTCTGAGCTCCGCTTGTGCGATGAGATAGGAAGTCGGTGTTCAATTGTTAGAAAACAAAACGAGACATAGGTACATTAAGAGATTGATTGAGGTGACATGCATTTTTCTCTTGCTCTGCGATGTCGTGCGTCGTTGCCGCGTAGGTTTGGCATACAATTGAATATATTATCAATTGGCACTACATTTAAGATATTATGGTTGCAACCTAGTTTTTTAAGGTGTTTCATCTATTGGCAACTCCACAAACATTGCGTTGACCCGCTGCAACGACGCAACGCATCGCACTAATGTCGCCTCAGCCTTAAGCGACGCATGCGCAGCGAATGGGGAATCCCGGCGTCGAGATGTCTGTGTTTTCCTGTATTAAACCATAAAATTTGATGAGGTTGCTAATAGTTGTGGCTATCCTGGTATTCTATAGCATGATGGTTTATTGCTCGAGTTAATAGAGTTTTTCATGGGTTTGCAAAATATTTGGGGTGGGAATGAGGGAAATGTATTTGTGCGTAAATACCCCGAAAATAATGGTTAATGAACTTGAAATATATCTTATATCTACCGAGAATTCAGAGCTCCTTTTGTAAATTACTTTAAAGTTCAATTTTAAATACTATTTTCTGTATTAGCTATAATTTAAGGCTCCGCTTTCGTGCAGTTTGGTTTTAAAGTGATGTCTTTACAGTTGAAGTCTTTTTAAATCGTCGTAATAAACACAATGGGCATTAGTCATTGCAGATAAGAATTTATTCCTTACAATGCAGGAACTTACAGTTACAGATAAATTAATTAGTAGGTATTGGTGAACTTCGTGGTCTATCGAAGTAGTGATCTTTGCTTCAGCCTTTCTCGGCAATTCCCACAACTAAATAAAAACCGTATGTTACCAACAAATTAATAAACGTCGAAGATCCATGACTTGACGACTAATATCTGTGTCTGTGGCCATCATACAAATATCTATTCTATGGGGATTTGAATGCAGGACTTCTGGCATAGAATGAAATTTTGTTACCGCTACACCACTGTCCATCGTGGGATTTTTGCAAATGAGTTATATTCCCAAAGTACTGAACATCCTGTCTTCGCTAATTAGGTTAACACAAATAATTGTACTGCTATTAATGCTTTTGATATAAACAAACATACATAATTTAATGAATTTACGGGATTCTTACCAAGATTTTCGATTATTTCGCATATTTCGATACTGTTACAAGCACCATGATCGCGGACTCGCAGCTATTTGTGGTGATGGCTATTAGAGGCAGATAAAATGATCTACCCCTTTCTTGTTCGTTTTGACCTGCTACTACTGGAACTCACATTGAAGTCATTTTTTCAACGCTTATAGTATCACAAGGTTTTTGACCGGACACCACCGTCGTCGTTATATCGTTTAATGAAAAATGAAAAAAATGTGGTGAGAATCCCGTTAATTCATTAAATTATAGTGAATAGTTTAAAACAGTTATCCTAAACAAATATGTGTTTTAATTTAATACTTAAATAGTCTGAAAATCTGTTGTAAGCGAGTTGTAGATTATTTGTGACATATTATTAGCTTGTCTAGAATTAGTTTTGTATGTGAGAACCTGTCCGATGTAATATACCCCGTTATTTGTACAAAATTATATCATGAAATATAATAAAAAATGTATTTGTTGTTTTATTTGGAGTCTTGCTTGTGTCCCATATTTTTTTATACATACATTCATAACTTCACGCCTGTATCCCTAATGGGGTAGGCAGAACACCAGAGGCTATAAAACCGTCTGATGTCACGTTTGACAAATTTGAGAGAGACTATTGCAGTGACAGGGGGTCAGCCTATCGCCCACAAAAACGCCAATAAAATCTCAGTCCCTCTGCTGACTTTTACAGTATGCCTTTTACAGTATGGGATAGCTTTTGTTGCTGCAATGTTCAGTTGAAGTTATCTCACAAAGTCTACACGACTTCGGTCAATTTCTGTACTAGAATAGATTAGGGTTTCGGCAAGTTTTTGTCATACAAAAGCTAAGCCAGTTCAGTTTGCACTTTCACTCTAATGGCCTTTGTAAATACGCTGCCCGGGAAGAGAATCAGCTGGTACATTCTATGTTTTCTTTCGCTGACAGTCCAGCATGGAAGACTTTTCTTTATTAGTGACTAAAACAGCATTGGACCTCATGGTAAGTGGACACGGGCTAAGAACACAACAGGCTCTTCATAAAATACTAGCTTAAAATATTTCGAATTCCGAAATGATGCCTATGTGCTATTCCAGCTCTATCGCTATCATCATCATCATCATCTCAGCCCGCGCTAGTCCACTGCTGGACGTAGGCCTCTCCCAACGCGCGCCACCGAATTCGGTCTCTAGCGCTGCGCATACAGTCCCTGCCAGCCGTCTTCCGCAAATCGTCTTCCCAACGTGCTGGGGGGCGTCCCACACTACGCTTGCCATGACGTGGCCTCCATTCGAGAACCTTTGGACCCCAACGATTGTCAGTTCTTCGACATATATGGCCAGCCCACTGCCACTTTAGCGTGCTAATCCGGTGAGCTATGTCGGTTATTTTAGTTATTCCGTCGGATAACCTCGTTTCTGAACCTTAACCGGTCTCTCAGAGAAACACCTAACATAGCTCTTTCCATAGCGCGCTGTGTGACTTTAAGTCGGTGAACTAGCCCTACTGTTAGCGTCTACGTCTCGGCTCCATATGTGAGCACAGACAGGACGCACTGATTGAAGACTTTGGTCTTCAGGTTTTGCGGAATAGGCGACGAGAAGACGTGACGTAACTTCCGAAATGCTGCCCACCCCAACTGTATCCTCCTGTCGATTTCCCTCTCGAAGCTGTTTTTACCCAGATGTATAATCTGCCCTAAAGAGGTGTATTCGGAAACCACTTCCGATTTAGCTGTGTCTTCTCGGCGGGTTGGCTTGGGAAAGAACTTAGATAAAACAAAAATCATGTTTAACAAACATATTACCCCAATGCCGATAACCGTCGCAGATACGCTTCTCTATCACTATAATAAAGTTCATTCAAATCCGTTGAGCCGTTTTGCCGTGATTGAGGAACAAACATCCATCCATCTAAACATTCACGATGACATTTGGCGTCAGATTTTATATGAAGGGCGGTCGCCAGTCGAACCCTGACGGGATCCTACCACCAGGCAGGGGTCACTCGCATTAGTTGCCTTTTACGACACGGTTATCCATCCAGGGATGGCAGGGCTAATCTAAACTGACTCTATAAGGACAATAAGAGAGTTTTTACATACAATAAAACTTACCTATTATTTTTCCTGCGATACCCAGAATTACTAGTTTGGTTTTCAATGGTAGAAGCATTTGTAAAAAATAAGCTAGTAATACTACCTCCATCTCGACGACTTTGAAATAAATGTATTTAAAGTCATCGAGATTGTTTATGAGTTGCACTGTCAGTTCTGAAACCAAACTTTGGCCATAACGTCAACGAATCATCATCATCTTTTATTTATTTATTACATCAAAACACTCATAAGTTGAACCGACCTTTAACAGAGTTAAATCATGTACTCGGCGTCCACTCTCGCCAGTAAGAGTTACATGGCAGTGTTTTAAGACCTGGTACAGCGATCGCCCAAGCAGATTGTGATCCCCTAAATAGTTCAAAAAACGCCAGAGGTGCAGAATTGCCATTGTGCAAATTTTAGTAATAGATGGCGTTGCACCCAAATCTGTGAATTACATTTTAAAACTTCTTGCGTTGTGAAATATTTACGGGGGTCAACTATCTGCTTGGTTGACTGAACAAGTTTTATTTTTCCGGACTCTGTGAACTCAGAAAAGATAATACATTAATACTACAATTGTTTAATATGCTAATCCCTCAACATTGTGGAGAAAAACGAGATAGCGGGCCACATTCGACGTTTCTGGACATTTCAAATCAAGTGATTGAGATTCACACCACTTTATCCATTTGTTAAGAGCTGTACGTAACGTAGGTCCTGTTTTCGTGTCTAGAGCAGGTCTCGGATTTTACAGAGTGTGAATGATCCGCTGCTGTAGTATGGTCCCAGGCGTCCAGATTTTATTTATGTGACTGGGCTATAATAGGGACATCGGTAAACCGATAACTGAAAAACACTTGCATTTACTACTGATGATAGATGTACGGCGTAGTTACATTTAATCTTATCACCAATTAGTTATTCAGACTTCACGCATCCGCTGCAATGGCAATTTGAGTCGGATATGGTGGTTTGAGTAGGTACTTTGACTCTCATAAATGAGGGAGGGTTGCATATTCCATGCGTAATTTGGGAAAAGAGGAGCCTATTAACAATGATTGGTTAGGATGATGGTAGTATTTCCCATTAAGACACTGTTCGGTTTTAGTTCCCTATATAGGTACAGTATGACTGAGTCAGCATCAGGATTCAGTTTTATAAGATTAATTCAATTTCAATAATAAATTATGCTGCCTTTATTCTACTGTAAACTGTATTTAAATGTAGAGAAAATTACTTTGATTTTGAATTGCTAGTAATTTTTGCTGTCGTTAAATAACTAGTACACTAGAATCTTTTATAAATTAAGTTTTAAAATATCGCGGTTATTTTCAGAATGATTTAAAAAAAATCGGGATTCTTACCACGATTTCCGATTTTTATTTCGCGCGCCCGATATTTCGATGCTGTTACAAGCACCATGAACCAAAGAAATAAGTAGGTATACAACACTCATGGCTTGACAACTAAATCTGTAAGTATTAATCACACAAATATCCACCCCAATGCATATTGGAACCCGTTCTTTGGCATAGAAGACAATATTTTACCGCTACACGGCAACCCGAAATTTATATGAGCGTCTTTACAAGTGACAATAAATTATGTCAATTTTGCGGTAAAAACACGCGTCAAACGTAAGTAAAGAAAACTACGTCACAAACTAGTCCACTCAAAAGATCACAACTCACGCCTCCAAACGTTTTAAACACAAAATGTATATTGTCATTCATCAGAATACTTGGTTTTACCAGAAACACATACAAGACGTACAACTTATGAGTATGACAAGCAAAGCAACCTGTTGCATGATTCATTTTACTCGCGGGCGCTAGTAGAAACACAGAGTACATGTAGAACGAAAGAAAACAGTTGAGCGTCGACAACGTTCTGGCGCGCCCGCGTGTTGTAACGTTTTTTTCTTCGATTTAAAAAAAAGTTTGTTTAGAAAAAGTTTTCATTCAAATTTTGTTCATGCACTCAATTTGTTTTTTTTTTTTCTTAACTAATCTGGTTGATTGATTATTGTTCGAATTAAGAAGTGAATGTGCAAGAATTTTAATAGCGTCTTCTGTGTTTGGAACGCAAGATTGTTTTTGAATTAACTGTCTGTGAATGTTTTGTTTTTAATGTGAATTTTATTATTTAATTTACGAATTGTGTTTTGTAATACGAGTGAGTGTTTTGGTGGCATTTCGTCGTGTTTCCTTAAGGTTTTAACCTTGCCGGACCGGTTTTTTATAGTAAGTATGAATTGAAAGTAAGAGTTAGTAAACGGAGAATTCTTGGCGTGTTTGTTCTTACTATTTAGTAATGTTAAGCGCTTATGGGTTAAGATCGTGACGAAAATTTTAACTTGTCCACTATACTTACCTAACGTTTTGTGTCAAGATCCTGTTATTATACCTAGGCAACCTTAGTATCAAAGTTAAAACAGTTTGTTATTTATTCTTGTATACCAAGTGTTATAAAAAAGATTATGACTAAATTCATAAATACCCCCAGAATTTCTTTTCACATGGCTCGAAGCATAGTGAAGATCAAATCGTTTGATAAAACTAGGTAGGTAACGAATACAATAGTTTACTACTTTTTTCTAATAATACTTATAATTACCAACGTAGCTAAACGACAAATATCTAAAATCATAAAAATATTCGAAAGTCGCCGGGAGTCGAACCCCCAACCACTCGAGAACTAGTTCTCGACCACAGCGCCAAGGGAGCTCATTGGGTAATTCAACTCACTCAGATTTGCTCATTCTATTTTTTTTTTTTCATTGGAGACTAATTAAACCCGGTATGACCTAAAACTCACCTGATGTTATTGGAAGATAAAAAATTGCGGTAAATTTTATATGGTCTAAAATTTTCACGATATGAATTTAAAAAAAGTTTAAAATGTGTTTAATTTTAGAATTTGGTAGTATATTGGTAATTTGGTGGTAGGAACCAAACGGAGGTCACTCGAATAAGTCGCCGTTTACGACGCGCTTCTCTAGAGAAGCCGACCCTATAATTTTGACTATTATATGACTACTAGCTGACCCGGCAAACGTTGTTTTGCCATATAAATAAAAAAAAATAGATGTTGGCCGATTCTCATAGATACCGGATAAGCACAAAAAATTTCATCAAAATCGGTGAAGCCGTTTCGGAGGAGTATGGCAACGAAAACTGTGACACGAGAATTTTATATTATACGAGAATTTTATATATTAGATGACTATAATGACTTCAGGAATTGAAGTAAATACCAAGTGTTCCCAACTTCTTTTCCCATGCAAAAGCGAATAATAGGATGAAAAGTTATGCAAAGCTACGTGTTACTCTAAATTAAGCCCTTGTTGCTTGTGTTTACCTACATGTTTGCTAAACCAAGGTTTAGCCCGCGTAACTTTTGACCTCACAGGCATTTCTTGATAAAATAAATAGCCTATAATTTCCTCAAGAGCTAAGCTATTAAATGCAAAGACAGAGAACCGGCCGGTGTAGTGGTAGGTAACATACATACTTCTATGCCAAAGGTCCGTGGTACGAATCCCGATGGCGGCGGCGCGGCGGTGGATATTTGCGTAATAGACACAAGTTCTGTAAGAAACTTAATTTGGGCTAGATAAGCAAAAGACAGAAATATTCATTGATTTATTAATTTACATACATACATAACTTCACACCTGTATCCCTTATGGGGTAAGCAGACTACCAGAAACTATAAAACCATCTGATGTCACGTTTGACAAATTTGGAGGCGTTATAATGGTGAAGAGAGGCTTTTGCAGTGACAGGGGGTCAGCCTCTGTCGCTTAACTGACTTTTACAGTATGCCCGGGAAGAGAAGCAGCTTGCACATTCTATGTTTTTCTTTCGCTCCCAGTAAGCATGGAAGTTTATTAATTTAGTAGGTATAGATAGGTACTACCACGCATAGTTTTAAACGCGTAAATTATTATCCCGAAGAAATCGTTTGATAATTTAAAAACATTCATCCAGAGTTAGCCTTTCTAGGTAAATTATTAATTTTTCATTATCAATGGAAATATATCTTGCTTCTATGCTGGACTGGGAGCGAAAGAAAAACATAGAATGTGCCAGCTGCTTCTCTTCCCGGGCATACTGTAAAAGTCAGTTAAGGGACCGAGGTGTTATGGGAGGCTTTTTTGTGGGCGATAGGCTGACCCCCTGTCACTTCACTATTATAATGCCTCCTAATTTGTCAAATGTGACATCAGATGGTTTTATTACCTCTGGTGTTCTGCCTACCCCATACTGGATACAGGCGTGAAGTTGTGTATGTATGTATGTGTATGGAAATACCCTGTTGAAATTGCAATAAATACAGGCGTTACCAGGGAGTCTGTCATTATACAGTTCTTGGGAATTAAGGGGCTTAACATACACTTTTGTTCGTAAAATTTATTGTCCGCAAATCCTATGAAAATAAATGAAAAAAGTTTATTCGCAGAAATAAGCACAAACAGCAGGAGTGACTCCGATTAGTCAGGAGTATTAGGGCTTATACTGTGCCGATCACGAGGAAACCCACATGCTACTATAACATTAAAAAACACTTAAATGTATATAAAGTTATCAGTATGTATGCTCAGTTAACATATGTATTTAAATTAAATATACTAAGTAAGAACATATACACCACGCTTGTGTTATACAACTAAGTGAAACGAAGAAGAAAGTTAAGTAAATAGAAATGTGTTTGAGTGTTTCTACTTATGAGTTTTCATATTGAATTCTGTTAATCATTTATAGAATATCTATGTAAAGAAGGCAATCAAATTGAAATTTTATGATAATATTAGCTTTTTCTTGTGGTTTTACCCACGCAAATCTGGTTGCCATGGCAATATTAAACAAATAAATAAATAAATATTTCTGACACTCACACAACATTATCTAGCCCAAATTAAGTTTCTCAAATTAACTTGTGTTATGGATACTAGATAACTGATATACTTAAGAAATATATGAACATACATATTGAATAAATACATATTTTTTATTAGAATAAACTTAAATAAACATATAAACATCCATGACTTGACGGGTAATATTTGTGTTCATCACACCGATATCCGCCGCCGCCGGGATTCGAACCCAGGACCTCCGGCATAGAAGGAAATGTATGTTACCACTACACCAGCCGGTCGTCAAAAGTAAGTATACTACTTATGTTCTTCAGGCTTTGTCTTACCAGTGGGCAAAATTTTTGCTCACACATACAATTATTTATTATATCTTTCTTTATAAGCTGTCACGTTTATAATATACCTTTTTAGTAAACAGTAGGATTTGGGATCGTAGATAAAATTTTCATTCTTAAATATATATTTTTTCGTGTTAAATTAAAAACGTTTAAATCGGATTTGTAGAGTATAACTTCGAGTATAGTAATACGGTATACATTATTCATTCTTTGTTCATTCATTCTCTCCACTGCAGGACCATGAGTGACGAGGAGCTTGAGACCGTAATCCACCAAGCTGGCCCAGTGCTGCTTGCTGGATAACCTAATATTATGAACATTATATTTTTGGTCCGTATTTAAAATTACACTCTCTAATTGTAAGTCTCCCTTATATTAAAATAAGAAGCTTTAATATCAGTTTTTGTTACCAACTGTAGGGTTTGGTGAAAGTCGCCTAATTTGACTTAAGACGTCGGCACTTTGAAATGTTAGCACGTTAACACGCCGACATAAGGTCGCGTTTTGCATAAAATCGCGACCATCGACACCGCTCAGATATTGAAATCGTTTCAAAAATCGATAAAAAAATAATGATGAATGCTATGTAAGTTTTGATCAACCCAAATTCGAACAATAATGTGAAGTTTTTTAAGTTATTTCTAGGCATATGGATTTCATAACTACGTGGTAATTTAAATAAAAATATTTTCGTGGACGTGTTTTCGAAAAAAAAACTATAGAGGCAAAATCATTAAATCATGTTCTTGAGCAATTAAAGTGTAGATAAAGATATGAATTTAAACATATCAAAATTTCAGATCCGCTCGTCTTGTCATATTCCCATAGTATGCGATGAAAGTCGATGCATTTTTTCAATATGTCGCCTTAAGAAAGACCTAAAATTACAGAGTGTATTGTTGAATTGAACTGAATATTGTATATGTGGATGTATTCATGTTTATACAAGACGATTTCTATAGATAGGTACCCAGGTAAGTAATGAGAAAACGTGAAACAAAGAAATTCATTATTATCATTAAATCATTGTAGGTTTATCGCCTACGTCCGGTGTGTGTTCTGTCAATCATTTAAGCCATAACGAAATGTTTTGATAAAAAGAAACCGACCAGACTCACACACGAAGGGTTCTGTACCATTTTCTATAATTAAGCTTTTATAGAAAATGGTACGGAACCCTTGGTGTGTGAGTCTGGTCGGTTTCTTTTCGGATATTCATTGTTTTATGTTTTTAGTAAGTGTTTTAAATTTTAACCGTGTAAAACGATCACAGTTTCAAGACATAAGTAGGTACAGCTTGGTGACAGCGGACGAGCAACGAGTCTACCTATAGAGTCCCGTTTTACACTTGGGTACAAAACCCTAAAAATTACAGCGAAAAAAATTTAGTAGTACCTACTCATCATTATATCATTGAAGGTTTATCTATTACATAAACTGAGTATGGTCAATCTTGTATATTAAAATGAAGTGTATGATAAGAAAAGGTTTACCATAAGCAACGTCAACTCTTAATAAATAAATGGTGAGTTTTCCAATGATAATGTCGATTAACAATGATATTCAGTCATCTCACACACCAATCATAATACGCTTATCTCGAATGCTTACCGAAATTGACACTTGATTGCTATTTTCCGCACTTGACAGCTGCATTGTTTTCGAATTCAAATCGCGCGTTTGAAATAGCTTTGTTTGATAATTAGATTTTTTTTATTTAACTTTTTGTATCCACATACGCGTAGGCATAGGTCTAAAGCCATACAGACTCCATTCTAGTGTAAGAACTGTCATTTGTTTCTTTTTATATTTTTTATTAACTTTCAGCTACTTTGGAATGTAGGATTTGGTGATTTACTCCGTTGTAGCCACGTGTGTAAGTTGTTTTAGTTTCTTTGTATCTAAAAAATAACTATTCAGAAACAACCGGAGACAATGGCTCGACGACATGTAAACATAACTACGAGACGTCAATTGTTACAGTCAGTTTTAAGGAAATAAATCATGTTCATATATACAATACAATACAAAACTCTTTATTGCACACCACATATTATAAGATACAGTAAGAATTAAAACAGAAAAAATAGGGTACAATGGGCGGCCTTATCGCTAAGAGCGATCTCTTCCAGGCAACCTTAGGATGGACAAGAATAACTAAAATTGTTGTAATAAGGTGGTGCGGCGTATATTTATATATAAATAATAATACAATATATAGTTATAATAATACATAAATACAATACAATATCAAAGAAATAATAAATATCATGATATATTTAAACATTATTCCATAGCAGCTGACATTGACAAGAAATAATTATAAACTTGTGACTTAAATATTGGGAGAGATTGACTGAGATTGATTGAGAATGACATTTGAATTTTCTATGCTAAAATGGTACTGCGAAAGTCAAAGGGTCACTAATATTTTTTTATCCCAAGAAGGCCGAGAAATCCAGCAGGGCTGGCATGCAACCATCGATAAAGACTCGAATCGACAAGATAAATATTACCGAATTATTTTATCTTATCATGTCAGCTAACATGCGCCTCGCTATTAAAAAAACTTCAACGCGAACGACATTTAATGCAACGATTTTTGGAACAAATTATATTCCAAAAATCATTTATCTCACAAATACGTAAAATTAGCATAACATTTACTAAATTCACTAATAAATTATATTTTGAGCCTTGCACACCTTTCATTGCAAAAAATCCTTTTCCTGTGTGCGGATTACGGCATTTACATTTTATAATAAACTTTTAGTAATATAATTTGTTTTTAAACCAACGAATTCCATATTACAGGCACAACTATAGTGTCTAAAGAACCTTTAAAAAGACAATCGTGGCTCTAGGCGAGGTCGCATGTCTTTGCTACGTCATCTGACGCACCATTGCAATTTCAATGACACACATTTTCGTAATAAATAAAGTCGTTATCAAATGGCCGCTATTTTTAAGATTCCGCAATCAAAATACTAAAAATCCGTATTTCGAACATAAAAGCAAATAGAATGGGTAGTAAAATAATGACTTAAAGCTAGGCACTGTTGGTAAGCAAGTGGATATTTGAGAGATAAATGTAGGATCACTATAGTTCAATTTTCGTTACAGGTCAAAAGCTTCAATCATAGTGAAGTTGCCCTAATGAAATTGTTCCATTTTAAAATCAATTATTTCAAAATACCGATTCAGTTGGTAAAAGAAATGGGATAAAAGATTATAGAATTTAGTTTTCATCTTATAAAATGGGTAGGTACCTAAAATTGTAATAAATTATAGAATAAAGCCCGTTGGTTTCAAATCATTAATTTAATTCGTCACTGTTTGTCCACAGAGAACTTGTTTCGGTATCAGTATCATCTCCGAGTGAAATAATTAATTGTTGATCGTGAACTCTGGATATATTTATTCCAATCTTCATTTAAGTATAGTTCGCTGCGTTTTTTGACAACTTTTCTCCAATTTTTTGTATTCAATCGATTACAAGATGGCCGCTCATATTCATCGATTTGGTGTCGAATCAATAGCGTCAATCCCTATTGACAGACGTTCCGGTCCCTTGCATCTGACAGTTTAATAATGTATTTATTTTATTACATTTACATATTTTATTAAGAGTTTATAATAATAATAACATGTGTTATATAGTTTACTTTATACTATTTAAATTTACAATTTTATTTAAATACTTTTTAATTTTTATCCCTTCGCTTTATTTTATTTTTTTCTATATAAAGTTGTCGCAAAACGGAATATGAGAACTGTCACGAAAATCATTTGAAAAATTCAACTACCTATAGATGACGCATAATCGGGGAGTCCCAAAATCAACGAAAACTTTAGGAGAGTATTGTGGCAAAAGAGTGGCGAATCGTTTCTCTGTCTGTCTGTATTAAAATTTATTAGTAACTACTTAAGTTATTAACTTACCCATATTATATTCATATGGGTAGTTTAAATTGAAATAGTTAGGTCAAGTAGGGCGTTACTTGAAAACACACATTGTTTAAGCATTGTGTTGTTTCTGAATTAGAATTCATATTCAAAATATCACTCTGTATCTCCATAGAAGATAAAAAAAAAATACATTTGTTTACATTTCACAAAATAATCAATTCTACTACTGATTGATCAAGATAAATAAATAAATAAATATTTCTGACACTCACACAACATTGTCTAGCCCAAATTAAGTTTCTTAAAGAACTTGTGTTATGGATACGAGATAACTGATATACTTTAGAAATATATGTATACACATACATATTGAATAAATACATATTTTTATTAGAATAAACTTAAATAAACATGTAAACATCCATGACTTGACGACTAATATCTGTGTTCATCACACAAAAATCCGCCGCCGCGGCGCCGCCGGGATTCGAACCCAGGACCTCTGGCATAGAAGGCGATGTATGTTACGTATGTACCGCTACACCAATTCTTATTTTTGAATGCAGCCAATAGTCGACGTTTTAGGATGAACGCTTTGTACAGGGTTTATTTTAATTAACGCATCACTTTTTTCGGGCAGCCTCTCCACATCAATCCCAACAACATTTGTTCTACGACTTTTTACAAATCTTGATAAATTACACAAAAAATAAAAACAAAAAAATTTTGTTCCTTACTCTATATTTTGTAAGAAGTGCCTATTATTATTATAAAGCGATATTTTCCTGCGCAAGGTGCGTGGCATACCTACGCTCAGAGTAAATAGAGTTACGCCTCTAAACAGAGGCTATAAACATGTTTGTACGGGAACTAAAATTGTAAAATCTATTAATTTTAAAAAGTTGTAGAACAAATGTTGTTGGGATTGATGTGGAGAGGCTGCCTGCAAGGGGCAATTAAAATTAACCCTGTATATCTATCTATACTAATATATAAAGCTGAAGAGTTTGTTTTTTTGTTTGTTTGAACGCGCTAATCTCAGAAACTACAAGTGGGATTTGAAACATTCTTTTTGCATTTGATAGCCTAACTCTTGAGGAAGGTTATAGGCTATATTTTATCCCGAAATTCCCACGGGATCAAAAGTTATGCGGGTAAAACCGCGCACGGTGGCTAGTGTTCAAAAATTCAAATAAAACGATCAGTATTCGGAACATACGCTACAAAGGACACTCACAAAATGTTGAAACACAGAAGTATTTATTAGGTACGGAACCTTGGAGAGCGCGATAAACACTCACATGACCGTTTTTTTTTACGATAACGTCATCAATTAGAATTTTAATTGTTTATTTTACATGATTTAAATAACTAGAAGGCCTTAAACTGTTGTAATAATTATGTGATACTTAAAAAGTTTTCTATTTCTTCTGAATGTAGAACAAATTCAACATTTCATTTTCTCATTTTTAAACAGTTCTCATATATCAAAGCTTCAAATTATTCTTATTTATTTAATATCTGCTTCCACGCTGGACTGGGAGCGAGGGAAAAACATAGAATGTGCCAGCTGCTTCTCTTCCCGGGCATACTGTAAAAGTCAGTTAAGGGACAGAGGTTTTAAAGGCGTTTTTGTGGGCGATAGGCTGACCTCCTGTCACTACAATAATCTCCCTCCATCTTTATAATACCTCATTTGTCAAACGTGACATCAGATGGTCTTCTAACCTCTGGTGTTCTGCCTACCCCATAAGGGATACAGGCGTGACGTTATGTATGTATGTATTTAATATCTTGTCACTGGCTTAATCTAAACATCTCGCAAATTGCTCCTTTTGTTTCCACGAAACATAATAAAGAATCATCTCGACGTAGACTTAAACTTTTATTGTCAACAAACGTAGATCATTAAAAATCCTTTGGCTGAAGTGAAATATAATGTACAGTCACGTGCAATAATATGTATATATTTTCATTTGACTTTGAGCCTTATTACAAAGGAATAAGTTGCGAAGTGTATACATATTTTTTATTTATTAGGTATATCAACAGTAGTAGGTACATACATAAACATTAAATTAACAATTTTGACACTTTGTCTTGTACTTATATGTCTACCTATTATAGATATACACAGCATTACATAGTAATATTGCGACGCACAGACAAAAAAAAGATACGATTAATTGAAATTAAACTCATAAGCTAACATCACTTACTTACATACAAAAATCACATCAAAAAATAAAATATAAAAATATTACAAAATACTACTCAGAGAGGGAAAGCGACTGAGAAATTTTTAATTTCAAAGAATTAGGCGAAGAATAAAAAACATCAAATTCAAACTTAGCGTTTAGTTCATTATGAGTGGCACAGATTCTTGAAACAGGACTATGCAAAGCGAGGTTTGTGGTCGACATCGGGGCAGAAAAAATATTTTTGTAATCACACTTCGGGAAAATTTATACGGCACATTTAAATTTATTTGTTCCAAGGTCTGACTACTTTTATTAATTATATTATTAACCGTGACTGAAAATTATTTACATATTTTTTCATAATTCAGACCCACTCATCGTTCCTAATCTGCTATTAAAATATAATTGACTATTATAAGTGGACCCGTTTAAGTGAAGAATAATTCAGAACCGCTTCCTTTTTGAAGTCAGTTTAAAACTACTCACTCGTATCTGCTTCAGAGATAAAAAAGCGCAACGCGTTGCTTGTGCGCATCTAATGCGTGATGCAATTAAAAGTGAATTCAACTTTGATGTAAACTACTATTGCGTAATAATATGTAAACGTTTTCAATATAAGAACAGCAAATGTTAAATTCATGAATTTATACTGATACAATAAAGCTTTGTTTCACTGTTTAAACACGCTAATCTCCGAAATTAATGTTATTTTTGAAAAAATAGAAGTCGTCGAATAGTTTGAGATCATACATGAATAGAAAAAATATAATAAAAAATAAATATTAATTATTTACTGAGTAAACTTAACTGAAAGTTAAAGAATTGATTACGCAACGCATGGTAGCGCCATGGTCAGCGTCCCGCGTGCCAGGTTACGTGCCTCGATTAACTCAGGCGTAAGTAAAGTACTTAAATAGTAACATAGTAGTATTTATTTATAGGGAATTCTAGTGAAAAATTAAGTACCTATTTTTATTACATATTTATGATCAGAATTGTGTACAGAGTGCTCTCCTTCAGTATCTAAAATTTGTCACCAGTCACCCTGTATATCATGACACGATATCGCAGGTTAAGCAACGTTCTGCGCGGTCGGTACAAGGATGGGTGACCGCCGCCGACCATTGATTTCTCATGTCGACTTCCGTGCTTCGGAGAGCACGTTAAGCAGTTGGTCCCGACTGCTGTATACTTGTATACAGTAGTCGTTAAGGTTTCTCAGAAGTCATTTCGGCGCCCTGAAAATTCTGACATCCATCAAACAGCGCTGGGCCAGCTTGATGGATTACTGCCTTTACCTCCTCGTCACGTAGTGGGCACATTAAAAGAGATGTGATGACGAATGAACTTGAAAACAAAAATTATGATAGTCCAACTCTTGTTGAAGGTACCTAAGTATATTTTATTCTAACGCAATTAGAAGCTGTAGGTACCACGCAATTAGAATTGGAATAATTGATGAGGAAGAGTGTAGGCTATTTTGATTTATAGCATTGGCTTGGAACAGTTTTTCATTTTTTTTAAATAATAATAATCATTTTATTATTACTTAATACTACTGAAGTGAATACTGACTGTAGTTCTTTTCTATTAAAGTGGTAGGATTCATTTTGAAAGGCATTATTTAAAATTTAAAGCCGTTATGGATTTGGACATATGAAACTGCTACTGGTACAGCATCTTCTGAGAGTTTCGATTCTACTACTTTGGTAAAGAACCCTAAAATGTAAATTACCTATTTGCGATATCTTCTGTCAAACTGTAATGTAAATAAACTTATAATTAAGGATAAAGATGATTTGGCGGAACAACGTCCTGCCCTATTGCAATTAATTGTCCGTTTCATCGCAATTTATGCACAAAAAAATATTCAGTAATTTCATTCATTACGGCAAGTACATAGAACTACCTGGCAGAGCGGTTACGCACTACGTCCGATTGGAATCCGAGAAATTAAGAATCTAGACATTTTATATGAAATGAAGTCCTATTTAAGTTATAACTATGGTGAAGTAGTCGTGGCGCCATGGTTAATGTGTGTATCATACAATATCACATGTTTAACAACGTTCGGCGCGGTCAGTACTTGGATGGGTGACCGCCGACCATTCATTTCTCACGACGACTTCCGTGCTTCGGAGGGCATGTTAAGCAGTCGGTCCCGGGTGCTTGTATACAATGGTCATTAGGGTTTGTCAGAAGCCATTTCGGCGCCCTGAAAATTCTGGCATCCACCAACCAGCACTGGGCCAGCTTGGTGGATTATGGCCTATACATCCTCGTCACCCAGGGGAGAGACTCATGCCCTGCAGTGGGCTCATTACAAAGAGTTGTGAAATGAAGAATGACGGATGCCGGATGTAGTGCGCAACCCCCCGTTCACACATGGTACTGGATACGTTTTACCGGATACGGTTTTTTTTCATCGATGGCGCATGGTGTTGTATAAGCGACTTCACATATGTCACAGTATTCAGTATACGTATTTACGACACAAAAGAGGTATCCAGTAAAACGGATCATGTGTGTACGGGCTGTATGCTATCATAGATATAGTTATACGGCTACGCCGCCGCCGAGCCGCGCCAGACCGTCCTTTCTCGGATTCGGATGTAGCGCGTTACCGCTCTAAGTATGCCCTTCACGTGGTGCGTATAAAGTTAAGGCAGCTGTTTTAATGCGACTATTTTGATAAAATAAATTATCAATATAGTCGCATTACAAAAATATATAAAAATATTATAAAAATATTCAAAATAATACTTAAAATAAAAGACAGTTATAAAAAAGAAGAACTTAAAACATAAGATAAACAAATAGGTATCTACCCAAAAATATTTACAAAAATAATAGACTACCGCAAATTTTATTTTTCAATTTACGAATTTTAGTTGAGTTATAACTATTGTTTACTATTTGGTTTTAACGCAAACGATATTGCCCGAGGTGCGAATAGCTTCGAACTCTTATGGAGTACTTCATCAGAGGTACATAAGTGCGGTCGGACTGCAGTTGTCAGCCACTTACGACAATAAATAAATAAATATTTCTGACACTCACACAAAATTATCTAGCTCAAATTAAGTTTCTTAAAGAACTTGTGTTATTGATACTAGATAACTGATATACTTCAGAAATATATACACATACATATTGAAAAAATACATATTTTTTATTAGAATAAACTTAAATAAACATATATAAACAATAAAGCAATTTTACCGATATTATAAATCGGAAAGTTCGGATGGATGTATGGATGTTCTTTCCTTAGTTACGGCTGAATGGCTTAACGGATATTGATGAAATTTTGCAAGAAATAGTTTTATGAAATGGCGCATGGGCTACTTTTCAACCGACTTACAAAAAAGGAGGAGGTTCTCAATTCGTCTGTATGTTTTTTTTTGTGTTACACGATATTTCGGACAATTATGAATTGATTTTGAAAATAGTTGTTTCATAATATGATAGAAGATACCTCATAGTTGGTCCCATTTAAATTTCATCGAAATCGGTTGAGTACTTCAATGAAAATTTCAAACTTTTGAAAAAATATGTATGATTTCGGAGAATGTTTACGTTGATGACATTCTCAACTCAGCCAAAGTTTTGACGCGAAGTCGGTTTTTTTAATGCTCTGCATTCGATGATTATTATCCAATTGTTTCAAGAATTTTATGTCATGCCTTGAAATTAGATGGAATTAAAATACATTTTAATCTCTCCGTTAAAATTTTTACCGCAATTGCCCTTCAAAATGTGAGATTCCAAATAGTATACTAATGAAATCTTTAACGCAAACGAAGCCTCAGGCAACAGCTAGTAATTTTATATTTCGTCGAGCGGAATCAAAATGAGCAACTGCTAAACTAAAACAACTTTTAAAGCTGCTTTTAAAATCTTACCAAAACCAACAAGTACAACCATCCTACGCATCATTTTCCAAATCTTAACAATAATAACAGTACAGGTACAATCGAGTACAACCACGGTTCATCACGCTGTAGTGTTGCTTGTTGCTAAAGTGTGAGAATATGCGAAGCGATGTCGATGACACTGGGCCATTGTTTGCCCGTTACGGTCTGTGGCTGTACTGGCGATTGATGAACTGATAATTTTGAGTTTGATTTATAATCCTATTTCTTTTTTACGACTGTTAAATACAGACATGTCATATTTTTCTTTTTACTGAAACGTTTTATTTAAAAGTTATAAAGATTTTGTTTTAAATGAGTCATGGAATAGAATAATAATAAAAAGAGTTTCATAAAAAGCGACTAATCCGAGTCCGAGTGTTGGTAGGTTATTCATTATGTACCTCGCTATCGACCAATCTTCATATATTTTTTCCCATCAAATATCACAACTCCGACGATGAATTGTTTTTGCAGTGTTTTATGAGGGACCAAACCACTCCTAAGCCCGCGTACTGTGTATGTCATCCTCACTTAAGATCAAGTAAGACTGAGTTCAAGCGCAGGTCAACGTCAAATGTATGTACACATATTACATAGTTACATTACAACGTATTCGAGACGTAACGAAATCAATTAGTTTACGTTGAACATGCAATTATCAAATTAAGTTTCGTTATGGTATTTTATTTCGAATTCCAAGTTATTTGATACGCAGCGATGTAGGTAGGTACCTACTTACTTTCATTAACGAGGTCAAATACGAACTAACCAAAATTAATTACGAGAGTGAATTTATTTCCTACATTTACTTAAGTATTTTATACTAAGTTATAAAAAGTTAGGTAATGTTGTTACAGAAAATGTTTTAAATTTTAAGTGTAAGAGAGTTTCACTTTTAAACGCGATTGTACGTAACAGTTTTCGAGAAGTATGTACCTTATTGACAGTTTGTACGCACCAATTTTTGTCATGATTTTAGGACAGAATAGTTATGTTGGACAAATTGAATTAATATTTTAGTTTTACTTAGATACTCGTACTTGTAGACATTGGGTCAATTTTTAAAGAATATTAGATATTAGAGAAATATGGGAAACATGCTAATACATATCATGAAGCTACAGAGTATGTTTATTCGTTTGAATGAACTTATTTCCTAAATTTCCAGAATATTTAATAAGAGAAATTACTCCGTAATAAAAAATTTCGATGGCACAACCAGGAAGCGTTAAAGAATCTTTGCAAATTAAAATATCATTAGGAAGTATTAATAAAAAGCAGGATAATTATTAGAGTATTTTTTTATTTAGATATTTTTTATAAGGGTCGCAACGCATTGGTTTAGAATGAACTGCCCACGTCTATTTTCAACCGACTTCCAAAAAAGGAGGAGGTTCTCAATTCATCTGTATGTTTTTTTTGTATCTTTGTTACACTATATGTATTTCGGACAATTATGAATCGATGATATGAACGAATGAATGATAGAGGATACTTCATAATTGGTCCCATATTTTCATCGAAATCGGTTGAGTACTTTATTGAGAATTTCAAATTATTGAGACAATATGTATAATTTCGGAGAATATTTACGTATAAGACATTATAAGTCGGCCAAAGTTTTGACGTGAAGTCGGTTTTTTTTAATGCGCTGCATTTGTTGATTATTCCTAACCACTACAGTCCTGATACTTTAAATCATCGAGTGAATAGGTTCATGCTGGATTTGCAGCGAAAGAAAAACATAGAATGTACCAGCTGCTTCTCTTCCCCCTTACTGTAAAAGTCAGTTAAGCAACAGAGGTTATATTGGCATTTTTGTAGGCAATAGGCTGACCCCTGCAATAGTCTCCCCATCATTATAATACTTACCACCAAATTTGTCAAATATGACAACAGATGGTTTTATAGGCTCTGGTTTTCTGCCTTCCCCATAAAGGATTCAGGCGTGAAGTTATGTATATGTAAATTACTTCGTAATCAATGAGGGGTTTAAGGAAGAAAAGTAAAGAATAAAATTATAATTTTAGAGAAGGATTAATAGATAGGTAATAAGTTGATTTAATGTATTTACAGGATTCTTACCACGATTTTCGATTTTATTTTCGCACGTCCGATATTTCGATGCTGTTACAAGCACCATGATCGCGGACTGTGAAAATAACCGCGATAGTTTAAAACAATTATTAGGTAATAAGTTATTTAAAAATCTATACTTTTCTAAACTAACAAAGCCTCAGTGCAAGAGATGCCTCAGTCAAGCATTTTTTATACGGTTCGGAATGTACTGCCAGCATGCATTTTTCCTGACCACTACAGTCCTGGTACTTTAAAGTGACGAATGAATAAGTTTCTCTTGGATGGACGTGTCCCATGTTGGTCCTTATGAGCACTTACTACTAGGTGTTATGAAAAACAAACGTCCCATCCCAATTTAAAAAAAAACCTAATGACTTTTTAAGTAAAGCTCATTTTACTACCACTTACTATTAAACTAACTAATTATTGCTTGAAGACGTGTGTGGGAACAACCTTCTATTGTACGAACTATTATACAATGATAATTTATACGTAATATGAATTACAAACATCGTGTGCATACCAAGGTTAGTTGCTTATTAGTGGCTTAAAGGTTATGGAATACATAAATTGTTGTAACATATTTTTTTTGGTTTGGAAGACTTGGGAATATAGTAAACATTCTTACAATTTATCCACCAACCAGCACTGAATAACTTAGTCGCTTACCTACGGCCTTAACCACCTTGTCGCCCAGGGAGAGACTCATGCCTTGCAGTGGGCTCATTACAAAGATCGGCGGATCGCCAGGCCCCAGTAGCTCAGATAGAAGTGCACTCGTCCGGCAAACCTGGTCGGGTGATTTTTATTTAACACATTTTTTCATTCATCACAAAGAGTTGCAATGGTGCTGATGACTTAGAACTTCGCGCGGTTTTTACCCACGTTCTTTGGATCATATCATATCTTATCCTTATTAATTTCTCTATAAAATAATAGATACTTTAAACCTTTCTCAATAGTGAAGTTATTGGATTCAAGATCCTATTTATGTTTTTAAAGATTAGCGCGATCAAACTACAAACAAATTCTTCCGCTAAGTATACAATAGTTGTGTTCTAAGTATACCCAATGAAGTCAAGATAATATAGTACTATTATTAATTTACAAGTTAAATAGCCTGCGAATACCTGCATATAATTTAAGCGCCATTTTAATACCAAGTGATCTCCGTTACGCGGCAACTATTTTATGTTATAGGTAGTGTACATGCTGGACTGGGAGCGAAAGAAAAACATAGAATGTGCCGGCTTTTTCTCTTCCCGGGCATACTGTAAAAGTCAGTTAAGGGACAGAGGTTTTATTGGTGTTTTTGCGGGCGATAGGCCGACTCCCTGTCATTGCAATAGCCTCTCTCCATCATTATAATGCTTCTCAAGCAGCTGGTACATTCTACGTTTTTCTTTCTCTCCCAGTCTTGTATAGAGATAGATTACCAAAATGCTCCTGTTAAACAACATACTACTTATAGATATTTAAACAACAACTCTATAATATACTTGGCGATTTAATAGATACCGTGTGGGCTAGGCTATAGAGAATGGAATTTTGGTGGTTCAAGGACCACTAGTTTTTGCTTGAGGTTTTTTAATGTTACAACGCGATTAATCATTTTAAGGTATACTCGTAATACGGATTGGTAAGTAGTGTGAAGAATAATTGAAATAAATTTGGAAAATTAAAAACGCTCAGTTAATAATATTGTCTTAAGTTTTTAGATTATATTATGTAAAAGACTTTTGAACCAGATTTTATCACAAATTATGAATTATATATTTTTTCAAAAATATTCTAAATCCACCTAAACAGTATTTAGGTACTTTAATCATAGTCAATCTCTTTACGTACTTCATACAAGCAAGTTCTTAATTTTCCTAATTGCCTTTATTAATAATATTTTAAAGTTTTTCCATTTAAAATGCTTAATTACTATTAAATTACTGAAAAAATTTAACATGCTTAAATTTAAACATTAAATTTATGACACTTAGTAAATTTAATCAAATAATGTTTTTAATAAGAGTGTTAAAGTACCTGCTAATTGTTTTGTTATTAAATAAAAAATATTTGAAGACGCACTAAGCTTTAATCACAACTCGCATGAGCCTACTATGTTTAAGTAAACACCTACGTACTCTTAATACTTCTTAACCTTAAGACAAAGGTAGTTACTGACAATTGATTTTCTATAGCAATTACAACATACTGTAATATCAAAAGGTAGGAAGCTTAGTATGAGTCATATACTCCTAAATTTAATAGCGAACACGAGATATTTCGCCATTTTGTTTCTTGACGAAAATTGAGGTTCTCGTCAGACGGACTTTGAATGAATAACAATTAAACGGTTTTATTTATGATCAGCAGCGCAATATATCTCAATGGAGATTGTTTTTACAATATGAAATAAATAATGTTACGGACTTCAAGCTAACACCAGGTGATATAGAAATTAATTAAATATATAATTTTAAAAAAAAATTGAAACACAGCACGCAATCCTTAAATTCCAAATCTCTAAAATTGATTCCCTTTCTGTTTGGTTCGTTACATTCCTTTATTGTTTTAATGATTATTTATTTCTTTACAAAATTAATCCTACCCAGTAATATTATACCTATCTATACGTACTTACATGTGTTTTTATGTTAAAATGTGCAGAACTAATAAAATTATGTATTAAACTATCCATCAATATTAACATTCTGTACATCATAGTACTTAAAATATATTACGGTTTATAATATTTTGACCGCTATATGGCCAAATTTAAAAAATCAACAACGTACAGCACAAATCGTGACTTGATGCAACTTCACCACTCGTGTCGTGCGTGAGCGATCTCAGCTATTTGACCACACATACATACACATAATAGAAAATAATACCGGATCTTGCAAGCATTTGTCGCTGGGATCAAATCCCCAAATTTCGGGCAATTTCGCTTAGGTAGGTACTCACTGCGCCATGCGCCATGCCTCTTTGTAAAGAAATAAAAAGCAAGAATAAGCAGAAACAGAAAAAACATAGGTAATTTGTGTTGATATCTAAATATTTATTGAGGAACCATTTTAATCAAGATTTCATATCATAGTCAGTCTAGTTAATATTCTTCTTGTATTGTATTCAAATCTATCAGATCCCATCGGAAAGATTTAAAGGCTTTTTTCTTGTTTTTGTATTACTCACGTACCCATTTTTATATATAAAAAAGTGTTGTTTGTCTCGCTTGTCAACTGATGGAAAGAAACAATGAAGACGTAGATGTTATAAAATTATCCAAAAGATAACTATGAACTTAGCAGTCAACGAAAAAAAAATTAGCAAAAAAGCAACAACTTTTGTATGAAATCGCGCCGGGCGCTCACGCACTTTCGGCTGGTTTTGGTTTATTTCACTTATTTTACTTCTGCGAAATAAATATTTTTTTGACTTTGTCTTTTGGCCGTAATGTTCTAGAAACAAATACACTGGCAAAACGTGTCAAAAACGATGATAACTTTAGAATTAAATTCGTCGTATGATTTGCGCATAACTTATTTTAGTTTGAGCAAGATTACGGCTATTAATGCAAAAACAATTTCCCGAATCGGACTGGTATTGAGAATTTTTGTTATTATATTAGAATTGATAAAACTCTGCTTTAACAGCACTTTGAGTTATTCAGGAAAAAATTGTCTTGAGCTAATTAATATTTTGCTTAATTAATACTGAACGAATAAATTTTATATGTTTGCTTGCACACTATGTATTTCAAGGTAGGCTAATTTTGAGGCCCGCATTACTTACTTAAAGAATTATTGTTGATTTCCATAAAAAAATGTCGGTCTAACATTATTTGATATTAATTTTTTACTGTAATTGGATGCTTTACGGCTAATTAATCCTAGTTTAGAATCTAAATAAACTATTTTAAAAAAGTGATGCAGTCTTACTATAACAATCAAGCTAATTTTGTGCATTCGATCAAAATCCAGCTTAGGCTTCATGCTAACATAGCATTTAATAAAATTGAGGTCAGACTTAAAAAAACTTAAGAAAACATATTGATTTTCGTAACCAGGACAGAATTGAAAAAACAAGCAATTTTATGTCTATGCATTGTCACTATTACAACCTTGACATAGTTGGTCTTGAATACAAATTTACGATTATTATGACGTCGAATTATAAGGTTTTAGATGCTATTATAGAGATTACAATAGAGTGATTAAGTAGGTACTCTAGATCGTTATAACTCATCACAAGTATTTAATGAGCCTACTGCATGGGGGTTAGCTATGACCCGTCAAACACTAACTTAGCTCGACGTTGTGCTTGATAAGAGTTGGAATTTCATGGGACCGAAAATATCTTCTAAGAAATCCAAAAGATCACTACGTACAAGTATACAGTGGGCCGAGATTACAATCTCTAATGTTATTTAACATACATAAGTAACTTAGAAACTATAAAGTCAGTTTTTGTTTTAAGCTAATGAATTATGAAAGTAGATACTGGAAAAACTTAGCGAATTAAAAAAAATTGCATCAAACGAACTAGTTACTTGATTATTTTTATAAAAGTGTTATAAAAAATTAACAAAATTGTTACTTTTTGATGAGAAATGTATTATTAACATGATAGGCAAATAGGGTTTAAAAATTAAACAACAAAGTTCAATAATTATTTTTATTCATTGTTATCAAAATTAATAAAAATAATAAGTGTGAATCCAGTAATTTCTATGAAATGAATCGTCAGACTCACTGGTATCGCTGTTTCCTACATTGATTATCAAACTATCGATACTTTTATTCATTTTCAAATACGTGTATTCCAAAATCTCAATAACCAAAAGAACCAACAACCGTTCGATTGACAACAGTGACACCAGAAAAACGACTTTGACAATCATGTTAGTACTGCCATATAAAAAGTTTGCAAAAATCCCCAGTGTCTACTTTCGTTTTGATTCTAGCAAGTTTTGAGTTTTGAAATTAGAGAGACTTAAATTAGCGAATCTAATGTCGAAATAATGTTAAACGCGCCCGCCGTTGCACGGATCATTGTTAAATTGTAACTTGTAAGTAATATAAGTACGTAAATTCAAAATGCATTGAATTGTGAGTACCTTGTCTACTAGTGGTTAGTTATAATAGATTTACGGAGACACGCGTTAGTAAACACATCAGCACGAAACGACGAGATAAAAATATGTAAAATTAAGTAAAACGCGATAAAATCCTGTTTAAAACAAGATTTATTAAAACTTAAAAAGTGAATTGACTATGTCACTACTGCGCCGCCGCCGCACAAAGTCATGACCGCTTTCCACTGTAAGCGGAACGGACCCATTACGGACTCCGCTATACCCGTAACGATGATTTTCATACATTGGCTTCACCATAGCGGAGACGAGCGGAGTGAAGTGAACGAGTTGAAAGAGTCACATGCGATGTTAGCGAGTGGAGCGAGTTTCCTACGGACTCCGTACGAAACTCGCTGAACTAGTTTTATAGTATTTCATACAATTACTTACACTTCAAAAGAATAAAGCAAGAGCAAGCGTATAAAGCTGAGTCTTGAAAATAGGTGTCGAACGGAGTCGTAACGTCACACTCACACCCCCTCCAACGACAAAGGACGCACCACTTCGCTGGATGGAGCGAGAACTAGGCAGAAAATGAACGGAGTAGTCGTTCATTTCCCGCTTCCCGCTCCCTCTGGTTGAACTTCTTTTCAGTGGAGGGCGAAATAAATTATTTTAAAAACTCTTTCTTAGTGGAAAGCAAAAGCTATTTATCATTTCAAACTCCGTTCCGGTCAACTATTTCTCGCTCATTTCACTTACGCAGTGGAAGGCGGGCATTACATATGGATTTATTTTAAACTAAATGAACATAGCCACGAAAAAGCTGATTGCAAAAAATATTCAATAAAACCTAAGTAGTTTAACCGAGTATGGTTACTTGAAATGAAAATGAAAACTTTTTTATTCGTAGTAGGTAGGTAATTTTATACACTTTACGAACGTCAAACGCTGGATGAGGGCGGCGCGGCGGCGCGGGTCCGGACGACATGACGAATTCTGGGGAGGCCTCCGTCGAGAAGTGTGCATCTCTCGGCTCATGAAGATAATGATCGCCCATTATCCACCAATGTCTTGGTGTTGTCTACTACTACTTCTTCTTCGGCTTGTAAGAGATTACCAACTCATGTTTGAAATATCCAAAACCGAAGAGTTCAATTCGTTTGAAAGTTTGAGCGGAAGGCCCAAATAATACGCCCCGTTTTTTTCATCTTGTTTGAATATAAGAAATATTTATTTACTTTAAGACTTAAGTTACAGAAAAGTTGAAGCAAACGAGTTAAAGTTACCAACTTATCTAATTGTTCACAATTCCGTGTCTGATTAACATTTAAACGCAGAGCCTTAACCTATTAACTTAAAGTAATGATTGTCTTAATACATATTTTAATTTCATTTGCATTTTTTATCATATCTATTATTGAGAGACAATGATAACGTGTAGGGTTGGTTAAAATGGCTCTACTAGCCCTTGATTAGCGTATTTTAAGTATTTTTTAAATTTATTTTATTTGGGAAACAGAAAGCACAATTTACAATATACAATTAATGACAAAGTAATAACTTAATCTAACAAAGTTCCAAATATACCTAATCTCTAATCTCCGTCTTTTCGAGGTGTGCTTTGGAACTTCTGATTTTTATCTGGTTTGCAAAAATGAAGCAGTAAATCTTGGAGCTATTAAACATCACGACGACCGGCTGGTGTAGAGGTAACATACATTGCCTTAAATGCCAGAGGTCCTGGGTTCGAATCCCGGCGGTGGCGGGTATTTGTGTGATGAACACAGATATTAGTCGACAAGTCATGGATGTTTATATGTTTATTTAAGTTTATTCTAATAAAAATATGTATTTATTCAATATGAATGTTTATATATTTCTTAAGTATATCAGTTATCTAGTATCCATAACACAAGTTCTTTAAGAAACTTAATTTGGGCTAGATAATGTTGTGTAAGTGTCAGAAATATTTATTATTATTATATTTATTATCACGACATAGTCTTAAGTGGGATAGGTAGATGAAAACAACAACGTTAGAGAAAACTCTTTCTGTAGACCCAAGGCTGAAGAATTTGGTAAAAATGCTGTTGATAGTCGTAGGGTAATACGTCCCACTTTTTTTAATCTTTAAAAAATATGCAAAAAACGTTTATTTGATATTTTTTTATTATTGCATAGTATTTTATATCTTAGAAATATTATGGCATTTGATAATATACCATAATAATACATACATACATAACGTCACGCCTGTGTCCCTTATGGGGTAGGCAGAACACCAGAGGTTACAAGATGTCACGTTTGACAAATTTGGAGGTATTATAAAGATGTAAAGAGACTATTGTAGTGACAGGTGATCGATCAGCCTATCGCCCACAAAAACGCCTTTAAAACCATGATAATAAAATGTTGCTAATCACGTTTTTCTTAAAATAATGTGGTGGGGCGTTTTGCTAAGGTAATCTGCCTGGACACAAACACAATTTTCAAATTTTACATCCATTATACGACAAACTATTCATTTTTAGCCCGTATGGATATACTTAGGGGCGATTTCACCGATTTCCTTTCGATCCGAGATTGCGAAATCTCAGATCTGATCAGAACAAGATCAGAAGCTAGTTTTGATCGCGATTTACGTGTCACGGATTTCATGGGCTTCGTTGTATTCTCGTTTCATAAAACTTAGTTTAGCTGTAACACCTATGCCTAGGAATGAACGAAAGAATGATGCGTTCAAAGTGTTGCAATGAAAAGAAAAATCCTTCTCAAATGACGAAATGGGAAAGTCAGATCATGATATTTTTTAATTATTAGTTCTACATAATTTATTTAAAAAAAACTGAAATATGTAATATGTAATATCATTAATAGTAAGTACTCAGCACAGACGACATAACGTATACCAAAGTAGAGTAATCACTAAGCTTATGGAAACCCTGCCATCTTAAATTTTATGTCCGAAACTCGAACACAATATTCCGAAGCCTTGGCATATTTTGAACTTTACCTTAAAACTCTACCCGTTCATAGATGATATTTTCTATCATTTTAATATAGGTAATGTATGGAACTTATAGCTATTACTTAACTCATTAAGCAGTCATTGTGTTATTGTGTTTGGTTTTGTAAGACGAAATCTGGTTACAAAATCTTTATCATAAAGAGTGTCGAAGTGTTCTTCTCTCTCGCGTATCCATCTGGGGCGACGAATAACAATATCATCATCATCAAAATCTTCGCCAAAAGCTAGTGCCAAGGCTCTTTTCATTTTAATTCTAACAAACTTTAACTTTATAAATAAATCACAAAAATATAAACAATTCTCCCTTCCCTTTTGACCCATAAACAAATACGGAGAAATATAAATTTAATATAACCTCGAAAAGATGGCTTTTTATAAACAAATAATAGTTTCATATCACACATTGACAATGACATCAGGCAGCTCCTAAACGCGTTTTAACACGCTAAACGGCGAAAATCGGACGTTTAGGCACTAATCCAGATTTAAGCTAATCTAAGCTTTTTAGGCGTTTCGGTAAGTAGGTTAAAAGTAGGTTAAAAAGCACATATAAATTGGGCTACATCAATCTCTGCCTAGTTAAAATTCAAACAGGTCACAAAATCCTTCGTGTGAACCGACATAAAAGGACCTGATAAAGATTCTTAATCGTTTCTTGGCCCTTAGTTGACCCGAATAATTTGTAGAACGCTATTATTTATTAAGAACCCTTGTTCTTTGCCTTTACAACCTGCTTGCCCTAGTTGGCTTAATCGATAAGAATTTAACTTCTTGACTGAAATGTGGAACAGTTAAAACGTTGATTAGAATAATTAATATTTTTAGAGTTCCCTGGTAGAACGGAGCCCATATTTAATTTTTTAATTCTGCTATTTTTATACTTTTGGTATGACATTTAAAATTATGATTCAATTTTATTTACGCTCATCCAAATGCTTATTTTAATTTATAATATAGTTGGGACATTTCTTTTCTTTATTTTAATTTTAATTTATATGATGACTTTTAATATTTTGCTGTTATTTCTGTTTTATTTTTATTTTGTTTGACATTTAATGTGATTTTAATTTTAATTTAGATATTTTAATTAGTTTATCCTTAGTATCAATGTAAATTATTATTTTGATGTGTTTTAATAACTTCTATAGGTCTATGCAACTCGAAAATAAATGTTATTTTTTTTATAAGCTCACATCTGTCTCTTAGTTAAGATTATTTTTTGCAAGAACGTATAGAGGTGTATTTCAAATCAAATACTCAAGTATCTATGCAATTTCTTAAAGCAGAAATTAACGACATACGTCAACGCAATGAAAAACAACGTCCGACGAACTAACTATGCTATCTTTATGAGTTTATTTCGAGGTTCGCAATGTAATCAAAACCTTTGTAGTACACTCTATTCCTATTTGGAATCATGAAATTTGACAAGAAATAAGATCTTACAGTAAAAATAACGGAGAAAACACACAAAAATTTGTTATTACACATAAAGTCCAACTCGCAGTTAACCGGCCTTTTGAGAATAGTTTGGACTCTGCCTATAATTACGTGAAAAAAACTGTGTACGCCTTATTAAGTTCATAACGCACACGAAGGATATTTAAAAATAATATTACTTTAAATAAAACACTTTTTAACCGGGTTTATCGCGTATATTTACATTTTGCGTGGTCACGGGGTCTGCAAAGACACCGAAACGTCGAGTCAAAATTTAAAAAATTTTAAATCGCAAATTTGAATCGCGAAAACTTAAGACAATAATATTACTTTGACTACGAAGTGACTACGATCCGGTCCTTTATTTAAGATCGACTTTACTCTTGGGGAAGTAGTCTTGGCGCCGTGGTTACTGTGTGTATCATACGATATCACAGGTTAAGCAACGTTTGGCGGGGTCGGTACTTGGATGGGTGACCGCCGACCATTCATTTCTCACGACGACTTCCGTGCTCCGTGTTAAGCAGTCGGTCCCGGGTGCTGTATAATTGTAAACAGTAGTCGTTAGGGTTTGTCAGAAGCCATCTGGGCACCCTAAAAATTCTGGCATCCACCACCCAGCACTGGTTCAGCTTGGTGGATTATGGCCTATACCTTCTCTTCACCCAGGGGAGAGACTCATGCCCTGCAGTGGGCTCATTACAAAGAATTGTGATGATGATGATGATGATGATGATTACTCTTGGGATTTTCTTTGTCAGCGAAATCTTTTGATTTTTGATGTGATCAAATATAAGTGATCGTAATATCGTTATCACAGTATACGCAATGGCGGCAGACAATTCTTGTCATCATTATTTCATCATCATTATTTGACGACCACTTTGGCGATGGGGTAAACCTAACTGCCTCAGACGCCAGTGGTTGCGGGATCGATCCCCGCACGGAACAAGAAAAAAAAATGTTCCGTGTCTGGGTGTTTATCTATTTATTTATTTATATTCTAGGTTCCCCCCTAGTTCGCTATATGGTATCCCATAACACAAGCTATGCTTACTTTGGGGCCATGTAGTTGGTGTGATTGTCTGGGGATTTTATTTATTTATTTATTTATTATTTGTTCATGAATTGTTAGATTATGGTCACAAATAATTTGTGCCATATTCCAAAGACTTCATTATAGGTACAATCCAAAACATAGCGACTGTAAGCTTAATTTTGCTATACGAGTGAAACCGGGGTACTGCACTAGTAAATCTTAAACCGTATTAGGAAACAGGTTATATCCACTGCATTTGTCTTATTCATTGCATTGACGTAATGACATTGCTCGCCTTGTCCAAGGTTCGAAACCGGTTGACCTACAACTTGACGCTGTTAATCAGGGCAAATTATGAAAATAACTTGAATATTAAGACTGACCTTAAATCCAATTACATTATTATTCGTTGGATTAATGACAAAATAGGCCGTTAAGCAATCGGTACCGGGTGCTGTATACTTGTATACAGTAGTCGTTAGGGTTTGTCAGAAGCCATTTCGGCAGCCTGAAAATCTGACATCTATCAAACTGCACTGGTCCAGCTTGGTGGATTACGGCCTATCCCTCCTCGTCACCACATAACAGCTTCACCGGTTTTGGCGATATGAGTATATTATGAAAAGCGAATATCTTTGTATATTTGCATATTCACTTACTTTCACAGAACCAAATGAGATGAAATGAAACTCGAGGTTTTCTACCGGTAAAAAAGAATTAGGTATTTCCACCAAATAAACCCAAGTGGGTACTAAATCGATAGACAAGACTTTTGATAAAACAACACATCACTCGAATTAAAGAGAATCTATGATGCACACGGAACACATTTAACATGCCAAACAAATGACTAGAGGAGTCATTTGCGTTGATGTTTAAAAAACAGTGTGTATAAGTCGATGGAAAAGATACCAATGATATGTCTTTTTGTAAATAAGTAATTAGGCCTGACATTATCTAGCTCAAATTAAGATTCTTATCAAACTTTTTTTGTGTGAACGATTCTAGATAACGACCAATAAACGTAAGAAATATGACCAAAGATTTTTTATTAGGAAATAAACTTTAATAAACATACCTATAAACATCCACGACTTGACTTAACAAGCATCCACCGCCAGCGGTATTCAAACCCAGGAACTCTGACATCGCAGGCAATGTCTAATTAGGCAACTACACCAGTCAGTGGAATGGATAAGATAGAGAATTGGATAATAGCTAATCCGAGTGACCCTAGCTTGGCAAAAGGTCCACGTAGCCATCGAAGACCCTTTCTATAAAATATTGCGCCAATATCACCGGTACTTAATCTACTATCTACCAATGTAATGGAATGTGATATTTTCTTGCTTTACCAGGTCAGACAGAGTTAAACGCAGTAACTGCAAAAATAGGACGTTAAAAATAATTATTTAAAGATAATGCTATTCAATATCGATAGGTATGTAGGTATCTCATTTTATAGGCAGAATAAATATCCGTATCATAATGAACTGATTAGTTATATATACTGAAAAAAAATCAGCAGAATTTATACATGTTCAACGTGAAAAGAAACTAATATCTATCTATACATTTAAAAACGTTTTATCTAAGAGTGGGATATTTTTAAAATAAACAAATGATTTCCCATAAACAGTTCACCATTAAGTATCCATTATCATTTAAACCAGAAAATCAAGTATTTGCACAAGAATGTCCCAGATGCGTAATAAAGCCTGCCATTTTGAAAATTATTTTCCTGCTATAGATGGTCTTAAATATTGTTAAGAACTTAAATGTTGTTTATGGTTGAATCAGTCACGAACGTTCACACTGTTGTCTTGAACGTTGACACAGTGCGATCACAGAACTTTATCGAATCGTTTGTTAACGAATGTTCGTATAATATGGAGACGGTTTTTAATAAAAAATTGAAATCTATCCATTGCCACACGGCCAGTTTAAATAAATGTGTGCCTTGTTAATTTTGAATGTTTGTAAGCATGTGATACTCATAAATATCTGTAAAATAAAAAATTACAATGTTACTCAAAACTTGCAACCGACTCCATACTATACGAGCATTCGTAAACATTCGTTAATATACGATTCGATAAAGTTCTGTGATCGCACTGCTGAGCACGGTGTCAAATTACACCACACAACTATAAGTATCAAATGGAGAGTATTAAAAAACCAACTTCACTAACATGTTAGATCCTTGTCAAAATTTTGTCTGGAGTCATCGACGAAAATATTCTCCGCCGTCATACATATTTATTCGTTTTTTTTTAAATACCTACATTATTGTTTTCAATGTAATTTATATGAAACCACCTCTAAGGTATCCTCTTTTATATAAAACAAAATATTCAAATCGATTTGTAATTGTGTTTGGTTTGGCCGCCCTAGGTGAATGTATGCCGATCAAATTGGCGACATTCTTAAAAGGGCCTAGTCAAAAGTACCCATAACCAGCGGTCATATTGTGTGAAATGATTACTGATCGTGGAGGAAGCGAAAGAGCTATGTCTGGATCGTAGCAATTGGTGTTCTCTTGTCTCTGCCTACCCCAAAAGTAGACAGAAGTGAGGTTATATATGTATGTATGATTTGTAATTGTCCAAAAAATAGGGTTTCAAAGATTAAAAAAGAAAACACAAAGTCAAAGTCAAAAGAAGCTTTATTTCGTAAGTATTTAAATATATTTGAAATAAGTCAAACAATTTACAAATTGAACTGAATCTACCACCACGGAAAGTCGATCTGTTGAGAAGAAGTGGCAAGAAACTCAACAGAAATCATCTTTTAAAAATACACAATAACAATTAACAACCAGGGAATCCCATCTTCTTGCATCCGGAAATCTTATAGTAAAACTTTTTATATAAGACTTATCCTTAAATCTATCGAAGGGTTAATCTTAAATATTTTGGAATTTTATCATAAAAGCGTACACATTGACCCATGAACGAGTTGGTGATCTTCTGGAGTCTACTATTATCAATATATATAAAACTGTTCCGTTACTGACTGAGTGACTGAGGTACTGAGTGACTGAGGTACTGAGTGACTGAGGTACTGAGTGACTGAGTGACTGACAGACAACGTACAGCCGTAACTACTGGGCGTAGAGAGCTGAAATTTGGAACATACATTCTTTAGGAGATGTAGAGGTGCACTAAGGCGGGAATTCCCGAAATTCCCACGGGAACGGGAAATATATGATGTTTTAGTTTGTTTGAAAAAATCCCATTCCTTGAGTGCACGGATGTGATACTTGATATAAAGGTTCCTCAATAAGTGTATGTTTATGTTATGGAAGGAATTCCCGAAATTCCCACGGGAAGGAGTTGGACTTTTTAGTTTGTATGAAAAATCTTATTCCTTGAGTGTACGGATGTGATACTTGGCATGAAGGTTCTTCAAAGAGTGACTGGTTGTGCTACGAAAAAAAATCCCAAAATTCCCACGGGCACGGGAAATATATGATTTTTAGTTTGTATGAAAAAACTCATTCCTTGAGTGCATGGGTGTGATACTCGGTATAAAAGTTCTTTCAGTGGGTGTCTAGTATTTATACATTAGGCAATCAAGTACTAGACAGAAACACAGGTAAAGATAGAAGTAGATAGATACATGTAGCGATAGAGGTGAGACAGAATACAAATAATGTAGATGGAGATGAGGATAGTCGTGGACAGAGACGGGACACAAACACGGACGTCAAATTCAAAAAAGTAACATAGTCATAAAGTCTTCAGCAAAACGACCTGACACCGCTAGCAGCACCCGTTCACGAGTATAACGCAAGCACCAGCCATCACCCTCCTCAACCATATTTTAGGGAAGAGGGTGGCCCGACACCCGACGCTACCGCTAGCCATGCCGCCTGAGAGAGCATGTCGTTCTTGCTGTTGTGTGGATAAGAAAAGATGGAGATGAACACGAATTGAGAATCTCTCCTCCTTTTAGAAGTAGGTTGAAAAGCGACTATATTGCGAACACTGGAATACAATATTTAATATCAATACTTGATCTTAGTTTAAAAATAATACAATTATGCTATGGAAACCTAAATCAAGGTTCTTTTTTGTACGAAAAAAATTGGGATTTAAACTTTAGACTCAGTATCGAAATCCTACGTATTACTAGTAATAAGTACCTACATTAAAATATTTCGCATTATCTATTGAAGCACTTAAGTTTAGCTTAAGATCGCTGTTAGCGATAACAGCCCATTACAACGGTCCGTCCCTTCTATGAAGTAGCAATAAAGAGTTTTCGTTAGATTTATTAAGAACGTATAAATGAAGTATGAAAATATTGTCCTCAAAAAGTCTAACTAAGCTAAATCAAACATTGAAGTCGAGCGTCTCACTATCACTAATCATACCAACTACAGTTTGTACCAAATAACATTTTTTTTTTAAATCCCCAATCACACCAACTACATGGCCCCAAAGTAAGCATAGCTTGTGTTATGGGATACCATATAGCGAACTAGGGGGGAACCTAGAATATAAATACATAAATAGATAAACACCCAGACACGGAACATTTTTTTTCTGGTTCCGTGCGGGTATCGAACCCGCAACCACTGGCGTCTGAGGCAGATAGGTTTACCCCAACGCCAAAGTGGTCGACAATTAAGATTTTGACAAAACTATTTACAGAAATGATTTATATTGGGTTTCCCAGGCAAGTAAGACGCAGATGGTTACCCGACACCCTATAAACTCAAGTTTTCCTTCTTCCTACACAAATTTCATGGCTACACTAAGTGGGCATACGTAATGAACTGGTCTACTTATTACCTTATGTCAATTTGGAAATACCCAATAACATTTTGGTACCTACGACGTGTTGTTCTCACATTTAAGGTTATGAGATTTATGGCCCGAAGTCAATGCGGTATTTTTTATTCAAGGTCGTAATGAAATATTTTGTTTTGTATTATACGATTAAAGAGCCTATGTGCTCTGTGTGCTTGATGTTATATTGTGTAGGTCACGGAACATAAAACACAAGAGGAAAGGGCATCGCTTAATAATTCATTAGGAAAAGCTATCGCCAAACTAACACATTTACATTTTACGCACACTGAAATATATCCAATTAGAGCGGTTATAATTTGGTGAAATCAAGAAGACATAAGGACTATTACGAATAAAAGAATATCAACTATAGTACACTTGCAATAGAGTAGAAGTTAGTAATAAAACTTAGTGATTTATGTCAGAATTCTATCTGCATGCTTTTAGTTGATTCTGTCAACTTAGTTATGCTCTTCGACGATAGATGTCTATCAAACCACGCGTTATGTAATTTTAGATTTTATTTCAATGAGATACATGTCATTTTTCATTTACACTAATATTTTTTCCGAATTAATTGGCAAGAACGATTAACGAAACATAAAAAATGAAATTAAACGAAAATAGCGACTTACCGATGATAGGAAACACCTGATCGTATTAACGTTTTAGTACCACTATAGTTTTTACACTCTAGAACAGAATATCGAGTTATTTTATGGGTTTTTTTGTAATGGAACACACCGGCAAAAGACGTCACAAAGCGTTGTAATCACGAGGGCGACTGACTCGAGTTAAGTCTCACTAGTCTTAACTTTGGCACGTGCGCCACTCCCACAAGTCCCTTCCTCTTATGTTTTATGTTCCGTGGTGTAGGTTGCTTTATTAGTAGTTACTAGAGCACTGTGTCAAAACTTTCGTTTGTATTATCAACCATTTTCTAATTTGAGTAAAGTTCAAAATTATGCGAAGATTTCTTAAGCTTTTATTTAAAAATATCGCACCTCCAGAATAGTTAGTAGTGACGTATTAAAAAAAACGTGTTTTTGGCAAATCAAGAAGTTTTAAAACTGCAAACTTTCAACTTTGAAATGATTAAATTTATTAATAATGTATGAAACATACAGAGTTGATTTGTAGTCACTGGCCAAATTTTTTTTACACTATAAGTATCGTTCATGGAAACGATTTTATATAAATACATCCGCTAACATATTAAGCACACCATGGTCACTCTAAATTACCATTAAAATAAAGGCAACTACGCGCTACTAAAAAACATTTTGTAGTAGTACGTCGTAGTATTATCAAGGAAATGACGTTTCGTTGTAGGTATGTTCATCAAAAGCGACAAATTTTTTAAAAGTTTGTGGTTCCGTATTTCTACTTTTTTGCACTGAGTGACGCTAAAATAAATATGCAGGTATGTTTATATCGTAGGTATCAAAGAAACTACTAACATTTAAATTTGACTGGTGACTACAAATTAACCTTGTATAAATAATAAAATCAATTTATTTTCTCATCACAATAATGTTTACGTATAGGCAATTAATCTATTATAATATTTTTATTTACAATATTGTTATTGTGTGAGACTGGTGCCTATGCTAGGCTCGACGCCTGTGTTGCTGGACACCAGGTCTCCATAAAGTAAGTACATTTCAAAATTTCGTTACATAAAAACTAATTTAAATTATAAACGCATAATTTAAATTAGTTCTACATTAAGAGTTACATTTAGCTTTAAGGAATTTTATCACAAAAGAAAATAAAAAGTTAGTGTTACAATCATTGACATATGTATAGTTTTATTACATGTTAAAGTGCGGCCGTTGCGAGAATGCGTTCCTGACAGCTCCTTATGTCCACTGAATAAAGTTTATTTCCGATTCAAAATTAAAAAAGCTACGATTTTGAAAGCTGTCAGAAACGCAAATTCCCACCGGCCGCACTTTAGTAATTTGGTTTCTTTATAAAGTCACGTTTATCTTTCGTGAAATAACAGCAAAAAAATACTTCTATAATGGTAACTCGATTTCTTGGATTTTTTTATTGAGTCTTCTATACAATAAAGGTGCGATATATTCAAAATATTGTTTGTAATGCGGATTTTACTCGAAATTCGGAGCCGCAGCCGCGACTGCACTCAACTCTAACCTAAGTAAGGACTCCATTAGAGTTCGAATCCAGTCGGACACCTCGCACAATAACCTGTGCGTAAAAACCGCAAAATAACCAATAGTTATGAATTATGACTTACAAAACTTTTTTTTCTATATGTTTTTTTAAATCCCCAGACAACGACACCAACTACATGGCCTCAAACTACTCAGAGCTCGTGATATTGGATACCATGTAGCGAACTACGGGAGGACCTTGAATATAATACATATATAGATAAACGCCCAGACCCGGAACATTTTTTTTCTTGTTCCGTGCGGGAATCGAACCCGCGACCACTGGCGTCTGAGGCAGACAGTTTTACCCCATCGCCAAAGTGGTCGTCGTTATGACTCACAAAACATTTTTGCATTCAAAAAGTTACATTCATCTCAGAAAAGCCTGAAAGTGTCTTTTTCTTATTTAAAATATTTTTATCGTAGGTTTGAATATTACCTATTCATAAATAGGAAATAGTCAAATTGCTGATTATTCCGATTATGTTTGATTAAGTAGGTACCTAGTAATAACTTAACAGATCTTTAGATTACTATATCGCTTGAAATTTAAACTAATACTATTTATCCGGTAACAATACACTGAACACATTTAAATGTACAGAAGGCAGCAGATCAAGCGTTACATTACCTGACAAATTTTGCCAACCAATTTTAACCTAATGTCGAGGGCTTAAAATTCAGATTCAAGTAAAAAATTTTGACAGATTTGTAACGCTTGATCCGCTGTCTTCTGTACATACGTATCCTTTTACATAATAAACTTTATCTTAATAAAAACAATCATCAGTATTTGAAACGACAATTAAGGATACTTTTCAACCGACTTCCAAAAAAGGAGGAGCTTCTCAATTAGTCTGTATGTTTTTTTTTGTGTCTTTGTTACACGATATTTCAGACAATTATGAATCGATTTTAAAAATTCTTAATTTATATGATAGAGGATACTTCATAGTTGGTCCCATATAAATTTCATCGACATCGATTGGGTATTTCATTGAAAATGATTGAGAATGTTTACGTGGATGACACTATTAGTCGGCCAAGGTGTTGACGTGAAGTCGGTTTTTTAATGCTCTGCATTCGTTGATTATTGTATTTACATAAATAAGTCGTTTATCAAGGTCGACTGGTTTACGATATCGGATACTGAACAAACAAACTTTCAAACAAACCTATTAATTAGCATATTTTCACGGTTTGAACTAATTACTTCATGGCTAATTAGAAGTACTCATTAAACATGGCTAAACTATACTATAACGACCTCCTTGGTGCATTTGTCGTTAGTTCGGCTGCGGCGTGAGAAGGCCAAGGGTTTTTTTTCGGCTAGGAACCTTTGACACTCAACCGAGACGCCTCTAAGGAAATCTCAAGAAGCGAAGAGGTGAATACTCAGAAGTACGACAGGTCCCTGCACAGATTCATATTCTAGATAATCAACGAATGCAGAGCATTAAAATAAACGACTTTACGTCAAAACTTTGGCTGAGTTAGAATGTCATCCACGTAAATATTCTCCGACCGATTTCGATGCAAATTTATATGGGACCAACTATGAAGTATCTTCTTTCATATGAAACCAGAATTTTCAAATTCGCCCATAATTGTCCGAAATATCGTGTAACAAAGACAGAAAAAAAACAGACGAATTGAGAACCTCCTCCTTTTTTGGAAGTCGGTTGAAAATGATATTAAAAATCATATTCTAGGGCCACCTAGTCGGAGTTTGAGTAATTATTATACTTAGGATCGACTTAATTACTTGCCGGTTAAATAGTACCTATGCACTTATGTAGACCTAAGTAATGAAGTCATTCAAATAGATCTCAGGGTTAAGTTGTAAAATGTATTAAATAATAGACTTTGTTCTATTATTGACTTTGAGGTTGAAGATGACACCATACAGGCTATAAAGAACACTTGGTTCTTAATAAAACAAAACCAAAACACATCAAAGCGATTTTAATTGACTCCTGACTTTGAATGTGATTGCTAGCCAGTTGCACTTTGAAGGGTTCCTGCTACCAAACTCTTGGAAATTCGGAGTAGACACCTTTTACGAAACCCTTATCATGTAGGGCGCTTAGCCGATCCACACTGCCAAAGACTCAAACGTCACTCGGCATTTGAATAGGATTTGACAAACCGTGAGTAACGAACCCACGTCCTCTTACTTCTTTTTCTTTGCGAGTCGACTCTGCAGTGCGAGCACAGAACTTTGTCGACTCGTATCTTTATGAATGTTCGGTTGGATGTTATGGAGACGGTTTGTAAGCAATAATTGAAATCTATCCATTGCCGCACGGCCAGCTTAAATAAATGTGTGCCTTGTTAATTTTGAATGTTTGTAAACATGTTGTACTCTTAAATAACTGTAAAATAAAAAATTACAATGTTACTAAAAACTTGCAACCGACTCCATACTATACGAAAATTTGTAAACTTACGAGTCTATAAAGTTCTGTGCTCGCACCGCTGGTGTCAGATTTGTGAGAACCTTACTTGGAGAAGTACTTAGCCACTGACAGGGCATTATTGGACATCGCGTGTACAGGTATTGCGGCACGCAGGGAAAGACAAAAGATGTGCATCGTCTGAGGAGAGATACCAAACTGACATTTGCTGTCAGGACTGAACCCCACCTCTGCACGTGCTCCTTGCTTTGACCTTTTACTTATGTTTACGTCATTGCCGTATGACAAATTTAATGTAAACTCTTAACTATAACTTAAGTATAATAATAACGTGACTTAGACCATAAGGATTTGTCCCCTTCACTCACCATGGTCGTTTCCGGATTGGAACACTTCCTGTCCTGTTTTAGCACTATAGATTTATATCTCTACATCCTTTTCGGACAATATGTGTAATACCCGAGGTATTTGCTTTAGAATACTTCGTTATTTTCCCACCTATTGTTTTGTAAGTGTACTGATCGAATATGCATATTTTAATCTTTAGGAAGAAATTAGTTTATTTTATGGTAGTAATTAAACACGCGTTTAATCAACATTTTTAAGTATAGAAGGAAGCACATCAAGCGTTACAAATCTGTCAAAAAATTTTACTTGAATCTGAACTCTATGTCCTCGATATTAAGTTGAAATTGATTAGGGAAATTTGACGGGTAATGTAACGCTTGATCTTCTGGCTTCTGTAGGTTCATCTACTTTTGACCACAATTTCATTACATGGTGAATCTTTTCAAGTGAAGATGAGATCGAAATCGAAGATTTAGGAAGGAAGGCAGCGAGTTCCGTAATATTTTGATTAATTTCAATTTTATTTTGCGAAATTGAAAAATGTTGAAAATAATATTAACAGCGATATAATGGGGTTAAAAAGATCCCATAAGGGATACAGGAGTGAAGTTATGTATGTATGTATTACATAATGAATCGAAAAAATTTGAGACAATTTTCTGGTTGAGCAGTAAAAGTTGGGGTCATGTAATCAATCATGTACCTAATGGTTGTTTTAACGTTTGTGAAAGTGAACTATTAAAATATATTTTTCATGCATTGACTTATACGTATCCACAACGAATGTTCTTAAATATCCCTTCTTAATTCGGACTAGGTAGATAATGTGCTCTGAATGTTAAAACTATTTTTAGGTATAATATTTTCAAATAATTAACAGTACCTCTGATGTTCTGCCTACCCCATAAGGGATACAGGCGTGACGTTATGTATGTATGTATAATTAACAGCTAATAATCTCTCTTTCCAGGTAAACCAATATGTTGCCACGGAAAATAAACTCCCTGCTGCTACTCCTCCGAATCTTTCTCTTCATCAAGTCTTCAGAACAGCATGGATCTGGAGCTCCATCAGGCGTAAGTATATGCTCATACTTATCATTCCAAAAAAATAAAAATAGATATTGAGAGGTATAAAGCAGCGGTATTTCCACGTAGGAATTTTTAGTTTATCCATAGCGTCAAAAACGACCACAATTTTACAAAATCAAACTAACCTAACCAAAAACAAAAGACTAAATATCAAATAAGATTATCAGCGCTTGGCTATTAAACTTATTTGAACATACTACATTGGTTGAAAAGTTCGCGGCCTGGCCATTAAAAAAAAAACTTTTGTTATTTTTTCTGCCGTCATTTTGAACTGTCATTATTCAATTGTCAGCCCGCGAATTTTCAATTTGATATCTTGTTTAAATAAAATTTTACGAACAATATAAATACGTGTGTAGAACAAATTTTCACTAATGGAGAAATTTGAACAACGTGCTGTGATTAAATATTTGTTTAAAAATAGATTAACACCAAAGGAGATCCATGATGACATGCAAACAACATTAGGGGAATCTGCCCCGTCTTATACCACTGTGAAAAAATGGGTTGCAGAATTTAAACGTGGACGAGAGAACATCGAAGATGACCCTCGCTCCGGCAGGCCAATGACGTCTACGACCGAAGAAAACATCAATAAAGTGTGTGATCTCATATTGAAAGACCGTAGATAGACTATCAGAGAAATTGCAGACACTATAGGCATCTCATATGAACGAACGCAAAACATCATTGTCCATGAACTCGGCTTTTCTAAGGTTTCGGCTAGGTGGGTCCCCAGATTGCTTTCAGTAAAGCAAAAGCGAATTCAACTCACGATTTCTCGCGACTGTTTGGAGATGTTCGAGGCTGATCCACAAGGTTTTCTTGACAGATTTGTGACAATGGATGAAACCTGGGTTCACCACTATACCCCAGAATCAAAACAACAATCCAAACAATGGAAAAAATCAGGGGAACCAACTCCGAAAAAAGCAAAGGCAATTCTGTCGGCTGGCAAGGTGATGGCATCGGTTTTTTGGGATGCTAAGGGTGTCATTATGGTGGACTACCTTCCAAAAGGCGAAACAATAAACTCTGCGTACTATAGCACCCTTCTGCGCCGTTTACGTGAAGAAATTAAACAGAAACGCCCAGGATTACTGAGAAAGAAAGTGTTGTTTCACCAGGACAACGCCCGAGTCCACACGTCTGTCGAGTCTATGGCTCAAATTCGTGATTGTGGTTTCGAATTGTTGTCACATCCAGCTTATTCTCCTGATTTGGCACCTTCGGACTTTCATCTGTTTCCAAACCTGAAAAAACACCTCGGTGGGCAGAAATTTTTAACGAATGAAGAGGTCGAAGCCGCTGTTAATCTGTATTTTGAAGACCTTGAGGAATTTTTTTTTAAAACAGGTATGGAAGCTCTGGAAAGCAGATGGAAGAAGTGCATAGAGCTAAATGGAGATTACGTCGAAAAATAAAAATATTTTTGTATGTACTTTATTCTGTTTTCTTGACTAGGCCGCGAACTTTTCAATCCACCCTCTCGTAGAATTAGACGCCAGTCCACAGATAATCAAATCTGAATAATCTGGTTTTTAAATCTTCAGTTTTATAGGTACAACCTCTAATGAATAACGACAAATTCCGTGCTTTATAGGGCATGAAGCCTACGATATCAGGTTCTGTTTACTAGTAAACTTTGAGTAAAATTACCCAAACTGACTGGATATGTGGCCTAAAGTAAAGATGACAGCACACGGGGTTAGGAACGACATGGCTGTTCAAAAAGACGTGTGGCACTCGGAGACTGCTGCGGTAAAGCTATTGCATAGCATTTTTTATCAACTCATGCAATTATAATTATTTATTTATTTTATTAATGCAGTAATGTTTGATCTAATATGAAGTTTCACAAGTTCCTAGTAGATGGCGCTGATTGTTTATTAAAGCCCGCATGTAAAGTTATGAAATCAAAGTATCACCGCTGTGCCGGTCGGAGTGGGGGGTGTTAGGTTTTTTCGTTACGGAATTTCTGGATTCGGTCCCCACGCTCAAGGCCCGCGATAGAAGCTATGCAATAGCTTAAAAAAACAAATAACTTATCGCAGTGTTTTGTTGACTTCACTCAATTGGTACTTACTATGAGTCAAGGTTCTGCATGGCTAGTTGCCACCCATCCGTATAAGTTTAGCGGCTAAATAGTTTTGCTATTATAGTCACGTGCCGTCGTGTAGACTGTTTTTTGTAAATAACTCAGGGTTTCCGAATTAAATCAGTTTTTAGTTAAGTCCGCAATTATTATTTCAGACTTTTATTTATGCTTTAAGTACTGTAATCGAATTAAAAACTTATAAAATGTCTTATTATAAGTACAGAGTGCGGACGCGGTCTTATCGATAGGTACTTGTCGATCGATGTCTTGACGACCACTTTGGCACTGGTGTAAAACTGTAAACCCATCTGCCTTAGACGCCAGTGGTTGCGGGCTCGATGCCCGCACGGAACAAGAAAAAAAAATGTTCCGCGTCTGGGTGTTTATCTATATGTGTATTTATATTCTAGGTTCCCCCCAAATTCGCTATCCCATATAACAAGCTCTGCTTAGTTTGGGGCCATGTAGTTGGTGTGCTGGTCTAGGGGTTTTATTATTTATATTTATTATTTAATGTGATTTCTTTCAGTCAATATCTGGGAGAATGTCACAAATTTATTTGCCGCCATATTTTGACCGATTTGCAAAGGCTGTGGTCGCAATAAAACTGACCATTGGTTGTAGGCTGTTGATCAACAAAGCGCAATAGTTTAAAAACATTAACCTGTTTATTGGATTCTGTCTGTCCTAAGCCACAAGAAGCATTAGAACTGTACTTCTTTTAACACATCGGTTAACTGTTTTTATAACAATCGTACCTACTAACTTTAGAAACGGGATATTAACCATGTTTTTGAATTATTTTGATTTCTAAAAACTTTGGTATCTACTGCTGCAAGTGCCCTGACATGGTAAATATCCCGTTTATAAATTAAATATGAACGCTAATAATTATTCTAGTGTAAAAAATATATTTGTAATACTTACCTATCAATTTTATTGTAACAAGCAATTAAAATAAAATAGAAACAACTAGAATTGAACAGATAATACATACGCGTCATACTTTTTGTAGACAACTTTTTCTAGTTCTAACCTCGGAAATGTAATTGGCCTCGGAAATGTATTTTGTAAATGCAACTTACAAAAAAGTTGTCAAATCTTTTTGTTATATTTCAATTCGAATGCGAAGAATGAAATTCGAATCTTTGGCATGAAGAATATCTAAAGCATTGAGAGAAAAATATTATCTAATAAATCGTGAAAACTTCAGGGCGTCCATTTCTTTATTTTTTAAATACAAACTTCGTAGCCCCATAATAAAATTGTTTGGTTCCAAATACCAATATGATATCGTTATCTCGTGGATATCTAAACTTTTGGTAGTCAGTATAATACTAATATAGTACCTAAATTATGAAACTATGACCCTTGAAAAATCCATATTTCAACCTTAATTATTGTATTGTGAGATTCAGCGAAAATAATATATAACTCTGTGCATCAAAGTGTAAACATTATTCTTCATTGTTATTTAAAGTTTTATTAAAAATGAGTTATACTATTGCCGGAACTTCACTTTTTCTTTATTAATACTTATTGAGTTTTGTGAAACACAAATAATCAAGACTGCTGATTGGAATTTCATACAGGTCAGAATAAGTCACAATTGAACAAAAATATTTACGATTCATGTGTATTACGCATGTGCCGCTATCATATTTATTTATTTATTCTTTATTGTACAAATTATATTTACATAGTAATTTTACAAAAATACAATAGAGTACAATTGGCGGCCTTATCAACAAAATATGATCTCTTCCAGGCAACCTTTTCGACAAGATACAGACAATTTTCTTAGTAACAAGAAAGTAAATTTAAAGCTACACATAAAGCATTGCCGGAGGACATCACCGCCGAAGCGGTGATATTCGGCAGCATATTTTATATGAAAGTTTTTATCATAATGAAATATGTTCACAAATTGACATTTTTAATTGTACTCTTGCCACATATAAATCGTTTTTGTACCTTAATATTTAATTAATAAAAGAAATATGTAAAAGTTTGTCTGGTAGTTATAGATTATATAAAAATAAAAATAAATTATGTAATAAATTAGCTTGAACTTACCCATAGTAAGTTCTGAAGTTATCAGGATATTTGTTTTAATAAATAAATAAAATCCTCAGACAATCACACCAACTACATGGGCCAAAAGTAAGCATAGCTTGTGTTATTGGATACCATGTAGCGAAATAAGGGGGGAACCTAGAATATAAATACATAAATAGATAAACACCCAGACACGGAACATTTTTTTTTCTTGTTCCGTGCGGGAATCGAACCCGCAACCACTAGCGTCTGACAGGTTTACCCCATCGCCAAAGTGGTCGTCAAAATATGTAATAAATTAAGTACCTATAGTAAGTTATAGTGTGTTTTAAAGTTATCAGGTTTTTGTGTTAATGTGTAAGGCAAATAGAATATTTGTTTGCAGCTTTGTTAAATATATCAGGTGAATGTTGTGTACAACTTTAATTGGTTTACAAAATAAAAAATGTTATTTTGTTCAACTGTAGCCTGTAAGACGTTGATTTGTAAGCTTTTGTTGTTCTTTAATAAATAAAATAAAATATTTGGGAAATACAAAATCACTTATCGCCGATGAATATGCAATAAATAATAACTACAAAAACGCAACTTTTCAGGAAGCGAAAAAAACGTACCACGTCCGTTTCAAAGGTTTTCTCTTATACATATATTATTCTTTAAAATGTTCATTTAAGCCAACTACCGTATAACGACATTAAAATTTTTATTAAATTATTTCTGGTTTTTAAATAAATTGCAGATAGAAGGTATTGTTTCTTCGAATGAAATATAATGTTGGAATTTGAAGATATTCGGTATTGCTAGTGCAGATAGAAGAAATTGCTTCTAAATTTACACAAAAATATTAAAATACCAGGAAGATAACACAAATGCTGCTTGTAATTTAATGTAATTTTTCTAAAATTTTATTTAAAAAATAAGGGGTATACTTACAAAAATAGTGAAGTAGAAATAAAAGATAAATATTTAAATAAAATCACTTAAATGAGCAGTTATTTGCACTGTGTAACAGTATCGCAAAGTAAATTTGCGTTATTTATCTTAATTATAAAATCAAGAGAATAAAAACACCAACGGTGCTTTTGAAAAATAAAATTAAACATGCAAAAATACAAAAGTAAAACTTAAATTACGTAGAAAAATTAACAACCTTTTTTAACTCTTTAGGTAGGTAGTAAATTAGATCAAAAAAGTAAATCAACTTGCAGTAGACATTTCATTATGAAAGACCTTATTATAATTAAAATGGCACATTAATTGCTTAAAAGTACACTCAACAAGGAAAAACAATAATCAAGTCAAAACTTAGACAAAGAAAAACTCGGATCAGTTATATGAAATATTGATCAAGATAGGAATACTTATTCAAAAGGCAAAGAATCATAATAGGGATGACAATCACTAGGAATAACTGCTTTTAGTTGTTGTAAATGGTTAAATTTAGTGGCTTTTATTGGTACTCTATTGGAATGTAATCGATTATAGATTACTTCGTCATTCATATTTTTGGTCCGCTGTGGTAAAGGCATCCAGTCTTGATCGAAATTTTATTTTATTTCAATTGTAATATATTCATATTTTATAGCCCTAATATCAACGACATGTGGATCTCCAACCTTACGACCTGGTCTAATACTTCTGGTCTAATACGCTGATCTATCCCTTGAAACCAAAGGTCGCCCATGGTTTAGTGCTGAATGCGTTTCCGCTGAAAAGTGTAAGCGAGAAGCGTACAAAGCCTGGGCAACCGCTCGCAGAAGCAAAGCCGTGGATTCGCATGAACACAAGAAAAGGTACAATGCTGCCGCCAAGTCCTGCAGAAAGGTGATCGAAAGAGCTCGTTTTGCCCACATAGGCTGTATCGGAGACAGAATAGCCTCATACCCCTCGGGAAGTAAAGCTTTCTGGTCCCTCGCCAAGTCGGTCGAAAAGAACTTTTGTCGTCCGTCGCTGCCACCTCTGCGGAAACCTAACGGTTCTCTGGCCCACACCGCTAAAGAATAGGCGGATTTATTTGCCAGTATCTTTGCAGAACATTTTCGTCTAGATAGCCAAGGAAAAATCACACCCCAATTACCTCAGTTCGGTCCTACAATGGGTACCGTTCATATTCGCCAAAAGGAGGTTCTTAAATGCTTGCTGCACCTAGACGAGAATAAGGCTAGCGGTCCAGATGGTATTTCTGCTGTGGTTATGAAACGCTGCGCATCTGAGTTGTCTCCCGTTTTGACGCGTCTCTATAGACTTTCTCTGGAATCTGGTAGTTCCTAAATCCTGGAAGCTGGCTAACGTACAACCAGTACCGAAGAAGGGAAGTCGCGCTGATCCTGTAAACTATCGACCAATTTCAATCACTCCTTCCTTGCAAAGTCATGGAACGTGTATTGAACAATCGAATCCTGGCATACCTTGAGACCAACGAGCTCCTAAGCGATAGCCAATATGGTTTCCGCAGTGGACGCTCGACCGGCGAACTTCTCGTGTATGCCACACACTTATGGAGTGAGGCCTTGGAGGGTCATGGTGAAGCAATAGCTGTATCCTTAGACATCTTCAAGGCCTTTGACAGGGTCTGGCATATTGGTCTCTTAAGCAAGCATATGGCATACCGACCGGGCTCTGCGACTGTATATCTGATTTTCTGAGGGAACGGTCAATTCGAGTAGTCTTATACGGCTACTCCTCTGACCTAAAGGCAATTAATGCCGGGGTACATCAGGGATCTGTTCTCTCTGAACTTTATTCTTGCTGCACATTAATGACCTCCTAACACCAGGCATTATTGGATATGCTGATGACAGCACTGTTGTTGAGAGATATACATCCAAAGCGCGAACGAGCGCCCATGAAATCCAGGTTTTGAGAGAGTCTGATTGAGCGCGTTGATTCGACCTTGCGGAATGTGTCTGATTGGGGCGAATCTTACCTGGTCAAATTCAACGCCTCCAAAATACAAGCGTTAGTGCAAAAAAGAGCACCTTTACTTTTACGCCCACTTTCCAGAATGTATCTGTTCCCATCACCGACCAACTAGGGTTTTTGGGCGTCACTATAACGTCCAAATTAAACTTCGGACAAAAAATTGAGTCTATGGCTAAAACGGCTTCCAAAAAATCTTGAAAGTCCGACGGTACTTCAGCCCTGAACGGCTGCTCAACTTATACACATCAAAAGTGAGGTCGTTCATGGAGTACTGTAGTCACATTTGGGATGGTTCTGCCAAATACCAGCTTGAAACGCTGGACTCTGTTGACCGAAGAGCCCGTAAACTCAGAAATAACAACAACCTTACAAATAAAAAATTGCAGACGCTGGAGCATCGTCGTAAGGTTGGTTGTTTGACAGTATTGTATCAGCTACATTTTGGTGAGTGTGCGAGTGCTCTTTGTGACCAAATTGAACCCACCTCTTTTTACCACCGGACTACGAGACGCAGTCAGAACTTCCATCCCTATATAGTGGATTTACCAAGAAGTCGAACAAAACGCTTCGATAGTTCCTTTTTGGTTCAGATTGCCAAGGTGTGGAACAATCTGCCTGCGTCTGTTTTTCCTGACCACTACAGTCCTGGAACTTTTAAGTGTCGAGTGGAAGCTAAGTAGTGGCCGTGTCATCGTCGTCATTTCGTATTTTGTATACTCCTCTCTTTCTCTCTCTCAGTAATGGCGCCAAATCGACAGGTAGCAAACAGTTAGTACGCCGTGATAAGTCATAGATAGTATATATTGCCATCATAAAAGACGTAACAACATTTAGTATATATTGACTATTTTTTCTTGGAAAATTAATAAGAAATCGATCCAATACTTTAATCAATAATTGTATTACTATATTTAACAATGAATTATTCAATAAAACGAAAATGGCCAAAATGTCAGTTATTATTTATTGACTCTTCATCGGCGTTATGTCGACTCAACTCAACTCAACGACGAGTTATATTACCTATAGTATCTTTTATGAATGAGGATTCTGAAGAAACTATACATGCGTACATACATAACTTCACACCTGTATCACTAATGGGGTAGGCTGAACCCCAGAGGTTATAAAACCATCTGATGTCACGTTTGACAAATTTGGAGGCATTATAATGGTGGACAGAGACTGTTGCAGTGACAGGAATCAGCCCATCGCCTACAAAGAAGCTTACAATATAACCTCTGTCCCTTAACTGACTTTTACAGTATGCCCGGGAAGAGAAGCAGCTGGCACATTCTATGTTTTTCCTTTGCTCCCAGTCCAGCATGGAAGAAACTATTAAGTTCGATTTTGAAGTAACTTGAGTTAGACTTCGTTACTTTATAAGATTTCTAGAATTACCCCTTAATCTACTTTTTCTCTCCATTATTAACTATCTGAATCAAAGTATCAAAACAGAAACAACTAAAATTGACTTATTCACTCAGTATTTACGAGTGGGTTCAGCAAAAATGCGGAAACGGTTAACTGAACATGAATAATAATAAATTTAATTTTCCCACAGCGCCATCTAGCCCTAACCTACTTAAACAAAGCAATGCGGTGTGAAACCAGATAATGGATAGAATACTTAAATACTTTTCTCATTTATAGAAAAGCATACCTATTTTACATGTTAGATTTGAAACAAAACAATGCCTGAAAATATGAGAAAAATGTCTACCATACTTTTAATATTTTGTTCCGTTTAGTATTTCGTATGTGCTGTTTCTGGTTTTCCCCATCTTCCTGTATGGAGTGAAAACGTCGACAATCCTGGCCCGATAAAGACAACGAATTTATGCACTCGAGATGTAGTGTTGAAAACGAATGCTTCGAATACACTGCAAAACGCACCAATGCCTCTATACTAACCCAACTTCAAATAAAAATTAGCTTATCAACCATATTCCAACAACGCATAGTGTCTTATTTCAGCTGCATAAGGTGCAGAGGAGACGATAATTTGTAAAATTTTATTGTGATATTCGAGATGAATCGATCAATTAAAAGACTTGTCGACCTCTAAATTTCTCACGTTAATGAGACACGCGCTGGACCGAAACCGGGAGGCAGATTATCCACTCCAAATGCAACTGTGATGCTCACCACCAGCATCACTCAAGCAAGACCGACCCAAGATAGAAAGAGAGAACGTTTCTTATAGTATCCAAGTATCCAAAAATCATTTCAAATTAAACAAATCATTGTGTCACCTATTTATGTTTCTTGTTCCAAAGATCTAAGTTCTTGTAGGTTGTTTTTGACATACTTTTAATTAAATTAACAAGAGGACCTTCACCTCGCACTTACCCTTAAGCCAATTCCTATCAATAAACATTTGTGTTCTATTCTTTCCAGGCATGCATAGACCAAATACCACGCCATTCAACAATCCAGCCGCAGACGTCAGCGCCACCATATTTGATCGTGACGTCATCATCGCAAGTGAGGCAGGGAGATTTGTTGAATGTGACAGTTGGTAGCCCTGCCGGTGCTCCGTTGCCTATTGGCGGGTTTATTCTGCAGGCTAGACAGATTCAGGTAAGAGATTAAGCTGTTATTTTTACTAGTCGAAGATCGACCACAATTGCGTCAGAAAGACATATGTGCACTGCTTCTCCATGTGAATTTTAATTATGTCAAATCGAATACTCTTCTGGTGCTCTACAAAATGGGAAGGATAGAAAACCCACAGATTAGGATATCACCCCACAAAAAGTCGTCATAAAAAAGGTGAAAACTTGTTGCTTCAACAATGCAAACGCACATACTCAGATTTTTCACACTGGCTCACTCCTCCCGCGCCACTTCATGGGTGGGCAAAACTCTAAAGATTCGAAAAATTAAAATGAGCTTTCTGAACCCACAAATATAGCTAAACTTGCAAGTCTGGCAACTATGACATTCAATAATTCCCATTTTGTAGACACCAATTTCAACTCATTTGGAAGCTTATCTTCACGGTTGAATAAACACCGAAACACCTTGATACGGGCTGTTCACCGTTTCTTAAACGTGGGTATGATACTTGTATGAATCTATCTTACTATTTGTATTTATGACATTCCTGAGACTGATATAGGATTTATGACGAGGTATTACTTTTTGAAACCCAGTCCATGAGTTCTACCCTGATCAGTCTCATAGGTTGTCCTTGTCCTTGATCTTACCTTGTATAAATGTAAACTATTAGGAATTGATGAATGCTGTTATATTTCTTAATGTTGTCTTAAGTTTTGGTCTTATTATTAGATAACACAGTACTTTACTTACAGGTGACCAAATGATCAATACCAAACCAATTCCCGATAAATTTTGGCAATCTTTTCTGACTAAAATTTATCTAACTCTTCAGCTGAATATCACCGCTCTGGCGTTAATTACTCCAGCAATGTTTCATAAAAAAGCACATGAGTTCCTTTCCAAATCTGTGTCCTTTCATCAAGCATTTCCTCACCACTTATCATACAAAAAAAAGTTAAAGACTTTTTCTTTCACAGACCCACTTCGACGTCATTCTTTAAAAAAATATTTTTCTATTACAGAACCCAGACACAATAATCGGCAAGTTCGTATCTGTGCCCAACCCTGAAACCACCCACATCGTCAGCTGTCGCGGTGACAACGACACTGTCACTCACTCCACTCCGGAAGACAAGTCAGCCTTGACTTTCCAATGGAGAGCGCCTGATGACTTCCTGGGCGGTGTGGAGTTCAGGTAAATGACTGCTTTTTGTACTTCGTCAAGAAGGAAGGCGAAGATTGCGTAAAGAGGTCGTCATGGCGCAGTGGCTTCTGCGTATATCAGTCGATATCGCAGGTTATCAACGCTCGGCGCGGTCGGTACTAGGATGGGTGACCGCCGACCATTCATTTCTCACGACGACTTCCGTGCTTCGGATGGCACGTAAAGCAGGCAGGTCCAAGGATCTATATACTTATAGGTTTAATTCAAAAGTATCTATTTATATTTTTATTAATTTGTTTATTCACACTTCAGTGTACACAGTAAAAAAGTAGAAATTAAAATAAAAACAGAATTGGTTTCAAGATATGTATTTTATACATTAGCTATACGAGGATATGAGTTTTTGCGCCATTTTAATATCTATACAATCTTTGAAATAATAAACGTATTCAAAACGTAAAAGGACCAACTTCACCCAGCTTTTGAAGTTGTTACGATAACTTTGGCTAAACCAAAAAAAGTCACATACTTAACTATTTATTTTATGTTTTCATAGATTTTTCCGACGAGCGCATTATCGATTTTGATGAAATGTATGAAACGCCTTTTGAAGTATCCTTTAGCAAATGAATCAAGAATCAACAAAGAAAACACCTTACCTACAGACGAATTGAGACTGAAAATACCTGCCTAACTTTATTTTTAACAAAGTTAATCATGTATAGTAAAGAAATGAACCTTGTTTTCCGCAGAGCAACAGTCGCCCAATCGTACGCTACCTTCTGGAGTGGCGTGGAATCCCCTCTGGTAGAAATTGTGACTCCTGACACGGTAATCACCACTTCGGTTCCCGTGACTTCCGAGAGGACGACGACTACTGTAGCTCCTCCAGTTATTTTGGAGTCGAAGGTTAGTAGCTAGTTTAGAAAATGTAAATACTTTAATTGGCTGAACAACTTCGAATGGTCATACCGCTTCTGGATAAAAGGGACTTCTCGTAAATGGCGACTAATTAAATGGTGGCTTGGATTAATGTCTTCAAGGTTCAACTTGCCATCAAGCACCTTGTATGTCTGCCACGTTTTATTGCTTCTATGTTATGAAGAGCCTGTTACCTACTTTCTATGCCCGTTTCATCTTTGACCTCATCTCCACTGACGATCACATGATATTATGGTGCGTACAGATTGCTGTAATGCAACTTGTAATGTAACATTCTGCGCACTACACGTCCAAATACGGAACGTGCGCAGAATGTTACATTACAAGTTGCATTACTAGCAATCTGTACGCACCATTAGGATCAAACGCGGATTTGGTCATCGTTGAAAGAAGGAGCAATCCTAGTATGCCAGACCTAAGTCTATTTAGAAAAGTCTGACTACAATATACAAGATATAATAGATAGATACCCTATCGGTACCAGATTTAATATGAAGGATGATCAAGTTCTAGTCACCACTAACCGACAATGCTGTCAAATATGATACCAGTTAAAAAAATACGTTACCCTTTGTCACATACATAGTTATGAATCTGTCATATACACTAGAAATACCGCAGTCATCATAATCAACGAATGCAGAGCATTAAAAAAACTTATTTAAAAAAAAAACTTTGGCTGTTGAGAGTTGAGAGTGTCACCAACATAAACATTCTCCGAAATCATACATATTTTTTCAAAAGTTTGAAATTTTCAATGAAGTACTCAACCGATTTCAATGAAATTTAAATGGGACCAACTATGAAATATCCTCTATCATATGAAATAACAATTTTCAAAATTATTTCCTAATTGTCTGAAATATCGTGTAACAAAGGCACAAAATAAATATAAAAAAATACATACAGACGAATTGAGAACCTCCTCCTTTTTTAGAAGTCGACTGAAACTTGTCGTCGTCATTTTAGTGAAGTAAAATGGGCACCTTTTTAAAGTTAGGTACTTCTTTACTTTTAATTTTCAGTGATTTTGCAATTCTCGTTTAATGTTTCCTTCTCTCTTCCAGCCAAAACCAGTATCCCAATCACTAGACCTAATTTACCAAGGCTGCGCTGACACTAAACTTTGTTACGGAGTACCTGCAAATTGCATCCAAAATGGCAACTGCAAAGCAATAGTCGCAGTTTTCGTCGCTGGCGACACTTATACCTTTGAGATGCAAGCGACTGACAACCCTAAATACGTTGCCTCAGGGTTGAGTATGGATAATAAAATGGGAGATGACAGCGCGATGGAGTGTGTCAATAATAATGGGAGAGTCAGTCTGTATTCTTCATGGACTTATCCTAAGGTAAGTTTTTGCTATTAAATTCTAGCCTTAGGGAAGATAAACTTTCGACCTCATTTTTAAATTAGTTGAGGATTGAAATATCTATTATGTGAATTTTCAAAGTAGTTTAGTCCATATTTGTTGTCAGACATAGGGATTGCAAAATTGGATTATTATTTCAAAACTGGATTTAAGGTTTTCTTAGATTGAAAAGCCGGACAATCCGGATTTTTTGAAGTTTTCAATTTTGTTTTGTTGCACTGTCTTAAATGTTAGTTTATTTAGTTGCAAGAAACTCTTTATAATAAACTAGCCACGCGCGGTTTTACCCGCGTAACTTTTGATCCCGTGGGAATTTCGGGATAAAATATAGCCTATAAGAGTTGGGCTATCAAATGTAAGAAGATTTTTTCAAATCCCACTTGTAGTATCTGGGATTAGCGCGTTCAAACAAACAAAAAAACAAACTCTTCAGCTTTATATATAGTATAGATTAATCAACGTTCATTCAACATCAGTACCTACTAATAATAATTTTCATACATATAATCAGTCAAATCCAAACCTTGGCGACCTTTATCAAAAAGGAACGGTCAAAGTGCTTTGTTTGACTTTTTGGAATATCCACTACAAAGAACCGGCAGGTCTCACCATTGCTGCTTCATTGGGCGCAGATACAAACAGACTTCTGAATTTGATTTTATTTTGTTTCGTTTTTCTATTCCCGTTATTATTTATTTCTATTAAAGTTAAATGTTAGATATTTATAAATTATGGATCATTGATTTCTAAAGTAAATTATTTATTATTATTTGTCATATTAAAAGATACTCGCCATTTATGGCGGAAAGTTCCCGAAAATCTGATTTCAATTTGTTCTAAAATAGCAGACGCGCACTCTTTAAAATATATCCTGTTGTAAACTTACCTATTTAAAGAAATGTTTACATTATTTCTTTTAAAACTTACCTGCAATATTTGCCATCATCTTCCAGGCTGAACCCTACGTATCACGATCTGACGCACCCCAAGAAATCCTCCAACTGAAGGGATCCTCCACCATCGATGGCAAACTCTACTGCAAGTTCACCAGAGATACCGTGTCTGTTGTGAAGGGGAATACCTTCGATTTGGCCAATGGGAGATATAACTTGATGGTGCTTGCTGGTGATAGTATGAAAGGTAAGAAATTTGAGGGATTTATTTTTCTCGTATTAAACCCGTGTTTAACCTCAATCTCATCATATAGGTACGTCACGATTATTCAGTAGTAGGATAGCTACCGAAGGATTTTAGTCGTTATGAGTCCGACATGTGTGACCTACTTCCCGAAGTGACGAATCTCCCTATTTGTATTACTGCCAATTTGTATAGTGAGCACCTTCCAAAAGGGTATCAAAACTTTTATCCTCCTGTCTTTTTCCTCTCAATCAAATTTTATATTCTACTTTTGATTCGTTTCTTTTAAGGCGAGGTTTTTATGGTCTATCGGTCATTTTAGGCTATACAAAAAGAAATAAGATATACACAGAAAAACAATCTTAGGGCGCCTTGAAGTTATCCACGTGACAGGATTTGTATGAATTAACGCGTTGCAGTTAGTTGCAGCCGGACGGGTAACTGTTTTTCCTCCTATTCCACTCACATACGATTCAACAGACGAGTGACTCTCTTTAAACCTTTAACCGCCACGGTCGGATGAATCCGACTAATATTTTCGAGTTCATTCCGCCAAGATCGTATATTTACGACTAAAAACCACCATTCGTTTCATATGCTTTTTTATTTAATAACGCAGTACTATAATAAAAAAAATAGTATTTGGTAAATAGTTAGTTAAGTAATCATTTACAATTGAGTACCTACACTTAAGTATTTTAATTAGAAAACCTTAAAAACATGTCAGAAGTTAGATAAATTACTGATGTTATTATCAGAAAATTGCATTGATGTCCAGCGCTATTGTCAGAATAACCAGATTTACTGATACATCCAGCGAGAGCCACGGTCGGAAAAAGACGACCAATTCTGACGTCATAAACGAGTGCCACCTTGTGGAATTTTCCATTATTGTTGTGCTTGCGCGTAAAGTTATTAGGTTCGTGCTATCGATAAATTAACTACATTAAAAGATGTAAACTTCATCACAGTATAGAGTCGTAAAAATATTCATCTCTGGCCTAATATATTGTGCGGAAATCGATAAATCTTTCAAATCTTTAAAACGATATTTGTTTCTTATGGTTACCGAAATACATTAGAAATCTCTTTCTATCTATTTGTCTGTTACCTGTTCAAGGTTAAACTATTAAGATTGAATTTGAAGCGTGCGAAGCTGGGACGGGTATATCGATCTACCATTGAACATCCCTATTTGTTGTAGGTATTTATTTTTAGATTTACTGTGCTTGGCGCTGGGAGCACGACAACTGATATAAAGTCTGGCGAGTAAAGGGTTAAGCATGGTCTATTCACAATTCTATGAGATACTTATCTAAAACACATAATTATTATATAGGTACTTCGCAAAGATGGCCAAAAATGTATGATACTTTACAACTTGTTGCGTTTCTCTATCGCATTAGGCTACCTGTAAAACTGTAGCATGCAATGCAACAATTCTCAACAAAAAATGCGCAGTAACATTACACCAATATGTGTCCAGCTTAGGGATAGATGTGAGAGGTTTGGTTTTTTAATTATTATTATTAATTATTAAAAAACCAATTTAAAAAACCAATTGCTTCCATGCTGGACTGGGAGCGAACGAAAAACATAGAATGTGCCAGCTGCTTCTCTTCCCGGGCATACTGTAAAAGTCAGTTAAGGGACAGAGGTTTTATTGGCATTTTTGTGGGCGATAGGCTGACCCCAATATCAATGCAATAGCCTCTCTCCATCATTATAATACCTCATTTGTCAAACGTGACATCAGATGGTCTTATGACCACTGGTGTTCTGCCTACCCCATAAGGGATACAGGCGTGAAGTTATGTATCTTTAATTATTTTTTATTTTATTTTGTTTTATTTTATATTAATTATTTTTCCTTTTTAGACGAAAACCGAGTAGGTTTTCACTCGCTCGCGTACGAGTCGACAGGCGAGCCGCTCGCGCTCAGTGTGGTGGGGGCGGCGGCCGGCGCCTCCAAGTTACTGCTCAAGTTGCACGGCAGCTTCATGCTGGCCGCCTGGCTGGGGACTGCTTCCTTGGGCATTTTGTTGGCTAGGTGAGTCGAAGATAAGATAAGGTAGTTAGGAATATAAAACTCTTAATGCTTAGAATATCTTGGACTGCAAAGCGCACCAATGCGTCTATACTAACCCAACTCCAAATAAAGATTCGCTTGTCAACCATATGCCAACAACGCGTACTGTCGTATTTCAGCCACACAATGCGCAGAGGAGATGACAATTTGGAAAAATTGATTGTGGTAGGGAACACCGAAAGCAAAAGAGCGCGCCGTCGTTCGCCTGCGAGATGGATCGATCAACTGAAAGACTCGTCGACCTCTAAATTCCATACGCTAATAAGAGACCGCTGCTGGACCGAAACCGATGGCGGCATATCATCCGCTCCAAATGCAGCCCTGATGCTGATCACGATCCTCAGACATGAGGGACCGACCCAAGAGAAAATTTAATAGTATGAACTCTAGGAAAGCCGAACTTAAAGTGGAAGAAAGTGTAGGTTATAGTGGCAAACAAACGGTGGCTTGGGATGGTGCCTTGTTTTATTTTTTATTGTAGACTAAGCCCTTAACTTAAATATCAGCTGATGGTAAGTGAAAATGAGGTCGAAGATGACAATATATGGGCTGAGAATGGACTTGGCTCTTCATAAAATATTGTCGGAACGCAGGAGCGGTAATATTTGACGGCAGATTTTGACCCTGATGGGATCCTATCACCAAGCGGAGGTCACTCGGATTATTTGCCTTTTACCACACGTTTGTCCAGGGGCGCTAGAGCTATTCTAAACAGCCTCACACGGGCTGAATTATTGGACGCTTTCAAACATTAGGTAAGCGTTATATAGATTAAATTACCCGCGCTACTAATTTGAAAACGCCCTAAAAGTTCTCTAAAATCTAAGAAGGTCCAGGTTATGGCAGCAAAAACGGTGGTTCTGAACAGCCTTGATGGTAGTCTCGATGGCTAGGTAAGTTTCTGGATTAGATTCAGTAATTCATTTTCATTAGTCGATAAGTCGGTTGTTAGCCCGAATGCGGAGACATTGCGCTTGCGATTTAACGATTGGCATGCGTTTCAAAAATCTCCCGCACGCCACATGCGGTTACTAACGACTAATGAAAATGCGCCTTTAGTCAATGACAATAAGGTTTGATGTAAATTAATAGTGAAGTAACATTTGTACATACATCCGTTCCCATAAATAAAAAATATAACACACAGACTTCCTTGCTTTTTTTTTATTAAAGACTGTTCCGAATTGAAGATGAGATCGAAGATAAAAGCCAAATGCCAACTGGATCCCGAAAATTCTGACCAACCAGATGGGCAAGATTCTGGTTTAAGGACCTAATATCCTTATTATCCAGAGGCGAGAACCGTATTACCCATTGCCATAGACTCATAAAAAAGGGTTGTGATGATGATAGGTAAACATTCTGGGACAAAAGAAAAATTTTACGTTTTCGATAGTATTAAAACGGTGTCAATCTTTTCAGATACTTCAAACAAACTTGGGTCGGCAAGCAGATGTTAGGCAAGGACATTTGGTTTGCTGTAAGTATTTAATTTTAAAACATCTACTATTGTTCGCGACTAAGAAATTCAGAGAGACACAGTTATAAGGCCGATTGGTAAAAATATTTTTTAATACAGTTGCTCAAAAAGTATTGCAGGGACGTTTAGCGTTCGGGATGTGGGCTATTACACACTTGTGCTTTTTCTTTACCTTTTCCGCACTCGTGCGTTCTCTTTCCCAAATGTCAAAATAATGTCTATTAAAAAGAAAAAATCAACCACGAAGTTTTTACTAAAAAAAAATTCATAGAAGTTTTTACGATTCATGCAAATATTTCTGAAAAGAAGCTACTAATTTGTTTCAATATCAGATAAGTATAATGATTTGATGCAATGAGTTAGGTTAGGTTTCATTTCATTTTATCTCATTAAATTCATTTTCGCTTCATGTCAATACAAACAATCTACTAAAGACTTGGCTGTATGGGCATAGTTCCCCTACCCAGTATGGGTAAACAAAAAAAAAATCTCTGTTTATAATCTTTCACGGCTGGCGCCATTTTGTATATTTTATACAATTGCTTAATTTTTTCGAAACTGTATTAAAAATAGTCGTTCAGTACACGTGCGGAACCGTCATTGCAACTCGTTCCGACTGTCAACCCTCGCCTTCGGCTGCGCCTCGGCTCGGGTAGACATTTTTGTCGGAACTCTTTGCAATGACAGGCTTTCCGCACTCGTAATGAAATATACTATTACACCAGATTTTTGTGAGTAGATTTCGATCTAACTTGGCGGTAAGTGAATGAAGTCCCAGATTGTACATGATATGAACTGAAATATCTAATTTCTGTGAAGATACTTCAACTCGGGTGGTGAAAAGCAAGATACCTAAACAAAAACAAAACAAACAAAAAAAAAACAAAACAAAACAAGATAGCTAAAAAATCCAATAAACCCAATAAAAAAATTCGAAGACCATCGGCCAAGACCCGGTAGCTCAGTTGGTAGAGTAGACCTGGGTTCGTATCCCAGCCAGGATCGATTTTATTTAGTATATTTATCAATAAAATATTCTAACCACTTCTTTCCCCTCAGTGGCACAGAATTCTGATGGTGCTTACCTGGCTGCTAACCGTCGCCGGGTTCGTTCTCATCGCCGTGGAAGTGGGCGGTTGGTCCACTACTGGAGATAACCCCCACGCTATCACCGGCATTGTTACTGTGCTGCTTTGCTTCATACAACCTATTGGTAAGATATTTGGATTTGTTTATTTTATAGGAAGTCGTCGTGGCGCCGTCGTGAAGTCGTCGTGGCGCCGTGGTTACTGTGTGTATCCTACGATATCACAGGTTAAGCAACGTTCCGCGCGGTCGGTACTTGGATGGGTGACCGCCGACCATTCATTTCTAACGGCGACTTCCGTGCTTCGGAGGGCACGTTAAGCTGTCGGTCCCGGGTGCTGTATACTTGTATACAGTAGTCGTTAGGGTTTGTCAGAAGCCATATCGGCATCCTGAAAATTCTGACATCCACCACCCAGCACTGGGCCAGCTTGGTGGATTATGGCCTAAACCTCCTCGTCACCCAGAGGAGAGATTTATGCCCTGCAGTGGGCTCATTACACAGAGTTGTGATGATGATGATGATGATTTTATAGGAAAAGAAATGTGGTAGGTACTTTCACAGTTGATATAACATCTAGAATGTAAATTGTTCGGGCTAACCGAACATTTTATAACTATAATGTCATTGTATTCAGCGTCGCTACTAAGCAATTTACCTAACCAGTGCATAACTAACTGTCGACCGCGATGCGTGTACTCATAACTAGCAACTTTACTATCTAGCTTTTACATCTTCATTTATCTATAAGAATTTAGTGAATAAATATCTAAACTAGCAAGAACTATCTTTTACTAAATTCTACATAAATATTTCCATTAGTTACCGATAAACTAATTCATGTATCCTTAGCTCTTTTTTTCAACTTTACCTCATGGTTTTCACGGCACTGTATGTATTTTGCAATATTTCCTTTCAACGGGAAAAAGTAGAGAGTTAATATGAAAAAATCAATGAATGCAGAGCATTAAAAAAAACCGACTTCACGTCAAAACTTTGGCTAAGTTGAGAGTGTCATCAACATAACATTCTCCGAAATCATACATATTTTTTCAAAAGTTTGAAATTTTCAATCACATACTCAACCGATTTCAATGAAATTTAAATGGGACCAACTATGAAGTATCCTCTATCATATGAAAACACAATTTTCAAAATCAATTCATCATTTTTCGAAATATCGCGTAACAAAGACACAAAAAAAACATACAGACGAATTGAGGACCTCGTCCTTTTTTAGAAGTCAGTTGATAAAAATAAGACCCCAGAATAACAATTATAACTAAAAAAGTTTCACCATAGTCAGGTTGGTTAACGCGATGCTGTTGCGTTAAGTTCCTTAATAAGTAACTAGGATTATTAGAATTAAAACTGACCCCATCACTATAAAAATCCCTACATATGCATATACGACGTGTAACAAATTGGAGAGATAAAACTTTAGCGATAGCTTCTATACCATACGTAGAATATACAGTAAAAGAATTAGCATGATTAGTGCTGGTATAGACTTTCATACAAATTTATTTAATTATTTTACAAAAAAATATTTTGACAACCCTAGTCAACCTAATAAGCTAAAACAAGACTTGTGCCGCAGTCAGTGACCTTATGACCTTCCCGCACCGGTTGAACTTTGTAGTATCTGTCTTAGTTACCCATACCTTTATTTTTACCCCATCTGTTATAGGATAGATTTCATCAAAAGAATACAGCTGTTTTTAGGGTTGAAACTTAGATATTTTGATCTAAACTTTGAACTTGTTTTTCGGCCGAACCGTCAGGATAACAAATTTATATAACTGTTACTTATAAACTATATCACAAAACATACAATCCCCTTAAGTATTACCTCTTCATTATGTTACACGTTGTATATGCTTCCATGCTGGACTGGGAGCGAAAGAAAAACATAGAATGTACCAGCTGCTTCTCTTCCCGGCCATACTGTAAAATTCTGTTAAGGGACAGAGATTTTATTGACGTGTTTTGTGGGCGATAGGCTGACCCCAGTCCCTGCAATAGTCTCATCATTGCAGTGACAGGGGGTCAGCCTATCCATATAAAACCATCTGATGTCACCTTTGACTCCAAATCAAATGGTTTTATAACCTCTGGTGTTCTGCCTACCCCATAAGGGATACAGACGTGAAGTTATGTATGTATGTATGCATATAAAATCATGTAGGTACCTATAATTAAACCAAAAATCTTTCCTCACAGGAGCGTACTTCCGCCCGCACCCCGGCACCAAACAACGTCCGTGGTTCAACTGGGGCCATTGGTTCGCTGGCAACGCCGCTCACATACTTGGCAGTAAGTAAAAAAGAAACTGGAAGCTACATTCTTCCATGCTGGACTGGGAGCGAAAGAAAAACATAGAATGTGCCAGCTTTTTTTTTTTTTTTTTTATAAGTGACTAAACCCGCGTTTGACCTCAATCTCACCTGATGGTAAGTGACGATGAGGTCGAAGATGAAAGCACACGGGTTTAGGAAGGAACTGGCTCTTTATACAATATTGCCGGAACACATTACCGCCGGAGCGGTAACATTTGGCGGCAGACTTTGTATAAAGGGTGGTCGCTAGCCAGTCGGACCCAGAAGGGATCCTACCACCAAGCAAGCTGCTTCTCTTCCCGGGCATACTGTATAAGTCAGTAAGAGAGGTTTAATTTTACAGTTAGTGATACAGTCACTGGATACCCTGTCACTGGAATAGTCTCTCTGCGTCATTATAATACCTCCAAATTTGTCAAAACGTGACATCAGATGGATTTACAGCCTCTGGTAATCTACCTTCCCCATAAGGGATACAGACGTGAAGTTATGTATGTACAGGGTGACTGGTGGGTCACTTTCAAAATTCCAGGACATGATAGTTTAAGATCATACATGAAGAGAAAATATAAATTAAAAAATAAATATTAATTATTTACTGGGTAAACTTCTCCGAAAGTTAAAGAAGTCATTACGCAACGCATGGTTACATTAGGGTAATACAATAGATACTTAGCGTGTGGTGGTGTGCGTGTGGCGGAAACACTGCTGTGTGCATGTTGAATGAGGCGGCACGTCGGGAAAAGTGTAGTAAGGTCTCTTTGTTTATTTATAGGGATTTTTAGTGAAAAATTAAGTGCCTACTTTTATTACATAATTATGATCATAATCGAGTACAGAGTGCTCTCCTTCAGTATTGCAAATTTGTCACCAGTCACCCTGTATAAGCTTACATTAAAAGGAAACTATGTATAGGTACCTAAGCTTTCCACTTTAGTATGTAATACTTATGTACATATGGTAGTGTAAAAAATAATTCCACTTTAGGCATAACTTTCAATATTCAAAGATCTACATGATTTTTATAGTAACGGAAAACAAATTAAAATATCCGATTTTTTTTTACAATAATAAATAAATAAAATGTGAACACTTACTTAGGTAACGATTACACCCTGTATTACAGAGCATTTCTATAAATAATCTCGTGAGGCCAAATAATATCGTTTTGTCAATACAAGTGTATAGAATAGAATAAATGAAATAATAGGTCAAAATGTCAAATTATGTTTCACCATTGTCGTTTTTTTTTTGTCTTAATTTTAATACTTACTTTTAATGATTAATTTCGTTTCAAATATCTATTGTCACACGGCCCGCTGGAAATGTCCATAAAGTTGTATAATCACCTCCCGGAATCCCTGAAAAATAAAACCAAAGAAAAAGAATTTTTAAAATTACTCAAACAATTGCTTATCAAAAAATGTTACTATACAGTTAAGGAATACCTAGATGATAAATTAGATAAGATAAATATAGAATTCAATTAAAATTAATAAACAAATACTGTACCTATTTAATAAAGAAATATAAACATATATTGTATATACATACCAACTAAAACTAGCATTAAGTGTTATAACTATTTAGATAAACTTAGGTTAAGAAAAATGTCCTCTCATCTACATTAATTGTATGATATTGCAATGCCCTTGCAGGGCGTCACTAGAACCACCAATTATTTTAAGATCCTTTCTGTACAGTGATATGCAATAAAGAAATTTGAATTTGAAAAGATACTTAAATACAAAATGATTTTATTTTATTTTTATTTAATCATTAGCAATCCACCGAAGTTAATACGATCAATTTCGGAAGAACCTTCATAATAAAACTTTATCTTCTAACTCCCGCAGTTGTAACAATCTTCTTCGCCGTGTATCTACAAAAGGCGGACTTACCACCGTGGAGCGTTTACATCTTAGCGGCTTTCGTAGCTTTCCACGTCATTATGCATGTAGTGCTCTCTGTAAGTATCTGGATTCATATCGTATCAATATACAGATTTAAGTAGGTACCTACCTATCTACAGAAGGCAAATCAAGCATTATATAAATGACAAATTTCCCCAACCAATTTTCAACTTAATGTCGAAGACATAGAGTTCAGAATCAGATTCAATAACAAAAATACGTTTGTAACGCTTGACCTACTGCCTTCTGTACCTATCAAAACTTGCAGTCGCAAAGTAATAAATACATAAATATATTTCTGACACTCGCACTTCTTAAAGAACTTGTGTTATGGATACTAGATAACTGATATAAATAAACATACATATTGAATTGAATAAATACGCATTTTTAATAGAATAAACTTAAATAGGTAATAAACATCCATGACTTGACGAATAATATCTGTGTTCATCACACAAATATTCGCCGCCGCCGGGATTCGAACCCAGAACCTCTGGCATAGAAGGTTATGTATGATACCACTAAACCAGCCGGTCGTCAAACGTAAACTTTGGTAAAGGTTTTGAAGATTACACAGCGAGACTAGACGAGATTAGATAACTTAAGCCAAACTCGCCCGGATGAGAATCGAATCCAAGACCTCTAGGGCCCAGATATTTCGATAGGATATGGATTTACGGTTTTAAGTAGTATCTACAATTGCCAATATTTTGTGCATTCCATTTTGCTTTGTTTTAATACTTAGGTACCTACCTACTTAGATTTTGACACCTTCTTGTTTTTTTATTTATTTGTAGTGTTAAAATACATGATTCATACATAATAAACTTTTCATTTCATTTTGATTTTTTCTTTTACTTATAGGTACCTATTTAGTAATTATAATAATAGATAAGTAAATATTTTAATTCTCAAGATGAGGATTCTCACTGATTCCTAAAATATAGAGTAGGTAATCTAATTGAGGAATCAGAGTCTTCAAGATGCTCTTTGTATATCTCTTTCTGGAAATAAAATAGGTATTTTATATTGCCCTTTATCAGGGAATCGGCATATACCTAGATCCCACCAAAATTTTGAAACTTATGTATGCATGAAAAAAAAGGGTTCAAAATTAATCGATTAATCAACAATTTATGTTATGCCCGATTTAGAATCGTATACCCGATAAGTTAAGGGTTAAAACATTCCATTCCATTCACAACTTTGGCAATAGGGTAAACCTGTCTGCCTCAGACACCAGTAATTTCCCGCACGGAACAAGAAAAAAAAATGTTCCTTGTCTGGTTTATCTTTTTATGTACTTATTTTTATTCTAGGTCCCCCTAGTTCGCTACATGGTATCCCATAACACAAGCTATGCTTACTTTGGGGCCATGTAGAGTGTGATTGTCTGGGGATTTTATTTATTTATATTTTTGTTTTATAGTATAGTTATAGGTAATAAATATAAAATTCCCGTCCACAGCTAACAGCGTGTGTATCAGACGGCCGCATCAGCAATGGCCGCGTCAACTCCTTCCCCATGAAAGACATGCTCGGAGTGTCCACTCACACGCAAGTCGATCGCAGCGGCGACGCTCCTGTAAGTATAGAACACCAGCTGCTTCCCGCGGTTTTACCCCCGCCATTTTTAAATGATAGCCTATTCCTTATTGAAGACTGTAAACTATCACTATGCCAAATTTCATCCAAATCCATTAAGCCGTTTTGCCGTGACAGAGGAACTAACATCCAGACATGCATAGATCCATCCATCCAAACTTTCACATTTATAATATACAAAATTTTAGTTTGATTTTATTCGATAGATGTCGCTGTACCTCGATTTAATCGCGCAAGAAGAGTTATAAATGACCTAGGTATATTTACTTTATAGACTTTAATTATTCGTCTTCACTTTCACAATAGTAATATAAGTAGGATAGTATATAGTAGGATATTTCAAAATTGTCTTAAGTTCATGTAAGAAGTAGAAACTTTATAAGAAAACTTAAGAAAACTTTTTTCTTTATAGTGCAACTGTATTACTAACTGTAAAAGTTTTATTTAAAAAAAAAGACTATTTCTCGTTCTAAATTCAAATCCAAACAAAACATGTTCGCTGCGCACCGCTCGCGCCACAAATTTGATTGCAGCGCCGACGACGCGACGCTCCCGTGATTATAACGCACTAGCACCATAGGCGCGTTCTAAATTCAAATTAATGTAGCACAAACTCGCACCATGCAAGTTGACCGAAGCGTCGACGCTCCCGTCTTAGTATATCCCATAACTTTGAGGTTTTGTTCCTTACCAAAAAATAATACTTTTTGCCAAAGAATATGTGGTTCAAAAGTGCATACTTTCCAAGATATCATCAATCTTATAATATAATGAGTTCGTAAATTATCACCCTAGTAAAATCTTTTTCATTCAATAGACGCGTGTCACTGAAGCTATTAAATAAACCAACAAAAACATTTTTAACGTTGAGGAACGTTCCATACAGTTACAACGCAAAACGTAGACTGTATGTACCTACGTGTGCATAACGATAACAAAAGGGATAGAAAATGCCACGTTGTCATACTTCGCATAAAGGTATTTTACATAAGATGTTTTGACTTAGGCAATTGAATTATTTTGTATAAAAAATAGAAACAAAAACAATGGAAAAATTATTCACATGTTATTTGGTTCTATTACATGGTCCCATTAATACCCTAGAGTTATGGGAAATCTAGCGGAACACCTTGTATAATAGGTACTTATTATAAATGCAAAAGTTTGGGTAGCATTGGTTCGGCCTTACCGCCACTAGATAACCGTATCATAAAATGTGCCTAATCCGCGTGGTGGTAGGATCCCGTCAGGACCAGACTGGCTAGCGACCGTACCTAGTCGTCAAAAATCTGTCGCCGAATATACTCCTGCGGTGATGTATTCCGGAAATATTTTATAAAGAGCCAGGTTCTTAACTCTCCACCTCAATTTCCTTTAATTCCTAGGTTACCTGGCAGAAATCGCTCTTGAGCGATAAGGTCGCCTTTGTACAAATGTATTTTATTGTCATCATTTAATGTAATTTTTCCTCTGTAACCATGTTGGTGTACAATAAAGAGTTTATTATTATTCTTCCTTGATCTTCAATTACCTACCATCAACTGAAATTGAGGTCAAACACGTGTTTAATCGCCATTAAAAAAATTATGATCCTTTTCTAACACAATTTTTTTTTCACAGTTCTCTGGATTCCGAAGACTGCTTGTGGGTATCTACGCACCATTAGTCATCCTCTTCGCCATAGCTATGATATGCTTAGTTGCATTAGCGCCTATCGTCGATACGTATAATACTATCATGGGATCGTAATTTTAGTGACCTAAGTATAAAATGTGAAATAACCTCATTATTAAAGTATTAAAATATGAAGTTACATTGTTAAGTCATGAAATAAATGCAGCAATTTTTATAATGTTTACATTGGTAATAAATAATTTTAAGAATTGGTACCTAACACACGGTAATACCTACTGTTTTAATTCATGCAGCACACGGGAAAATAAGCATGAGATACCTAGAGCAAAAAACTGTTTGTCCATTTTCTTTATAAGTGAGGAACTCTTTCTTATATAGATAGAGCTATAATAGAGCTATACAAATGCTTTATTTAAAATCATTGTGAGTTATCGAAACGAATTAGTAAGTAGACCTGCCTTTGTTGAAAAATGTCTATATTATATAAGAGATCAAATAAATTTTTAGAATAAGTATAAACATCAATAGGTTTTAAATAATAAGTCCTTTTCATTCATCTACGCAGATTATACCTTACTTCAATGCCATAAGACTCAAATTTAACATAGAATTTGATTTTACCTTTTAATGTACCTATGCAACAAACTATTACTAAACTACGTAATTCACATTGGTAGAATACTAGCTGATCCAGCTCAATACAGATATTTGGATATAATAGGAGTCCTGATGTTGGAAGCTTTGGCTTACCTATGTACAGTCAAGTCTAAAGAAATGCACTTTGCACAACATTCGTTTGTAATAATGAAAATGTACACATTTCATTACACATGACAGTACCTAAATTTAGCTCAATCTGTCAATCATTTCCGCAACAAAGAATAACTAACATCAATCTATTTTCACAAATTTTCATGTTTACTGTTTAATGAGTAAGATATTAGGATGATTAAGTAGTTCATGTTAAACAACAAACTATACCTAATTAATGATTTTGTAGGAACAGATATAAGTTATGGCTTAAACACTACAATATATTTGTAAAGGTGCAATATAGGATTGGTGCAAATTGTTCTACAAATACAGTATGGTCATAAAGATCTTTACATATGGAAGTGATTTTTGCTTAAAATAGTTGTTATGTCAGCTGTGAATGTCATTTATTTGACTATTTTATTAGTACTGATTGACTCTATGATAATCTTAATTGCAGTAGCTTGCAACTAGTCCATAAGTAAAATTTGTGTTGCATACATTGGCCAATTAATTTATATCTTTATTGTTACCCTCAAGTGCAACTTATTGTTCAGTGTATCATAATGGATATGAGAGATATTAAGTATTTAAGGTACAGATAGAAGTTTTTAAAACAATATATAGAAAAGGATAATAAAACTAATATTTTTACTTTAACAAAAATAATACTTATATTTCATTCAAATTTATCATATTTCTTTTACATATAATCAGGAAACAGATCCAACACTTATAAAATATTTTAGGTCCCTAATATTTTTTGGACTGAAATTATATTTATTGATATTGAAATGTATAGCTCGGTCTAGAATTTTGAATCTTATATGTATGTTAACAAATCAAACAGTGAGAAACCTTACATGTTATTACAGAAACGAAATTATTTACAAATTAGAGATTTATATTATCTAATTTTTATATTTAAGAGAATTCCCTCCATTGTCATCTTAATTCTCTCATCTATTATAATAAATTAAGGTACATATTGGTGACTTACAATTTTAATGCTATGAACTTAGATGTATAAAACTGTAAATACTTAATTTATAGTGATACAATGGAAAATAAATGTTTAGAAACCAATTTTTGTAAGTGAGTTTCATTAAGTATCATCATCCTTGGGAATTTGAGAATCTTCCACTGTGCGAGATGCGGGAATGTACACTTTGAAGGAAAACTCTGTTTTGGGAAATGACCCAGGATTAACCACTTTACAGTCCTGATATGACCTAGTGTATGGCTGAAAATGATCACCAACAACTACTAAGTCAGGCATTGGATATAAATTCAAAGCATCTGCGTGTTTCCAATACAAAGGCTGGACTCCCAATGTCATAGGAGATAATGTACATTGGCTCAGTAAAGTTTTAGTTAAATGATCCGGTATATCACCACTTTCTGGAAAATGAATTGCATTTCGGCACATCTTAGTTACTAAATCTTGTCTAAAGACCACTATTTCCTGGGTACAGTACTGTATCCTACATGGATTTGTAGTAAATATTACTGAACCCCCCAATTTATCTCTTATGTTCTGTGTTACTGAATTTGGAATCGCTGGACGAGGCAAAATATTAGGTGAAGCAGGGTCACTTCTGCCAGGTACAAAAATAAACTTGCAAGTGTCTTTAAATTTTGGGAACTGAAATATTAACTCTCCTAAATTTGTTAATGCAATTCGCATTTGAGTGCTATGCTCATAACCATATGGACAAGACAAAAATTCTCCCAAAAAAACCATTGCAATTGGAGGAAACTCATTGTACCCTGTAAATAATGTTTTCAGTTTCGACATCACTTTTAAATTATCAAACCAAACATCTGATAGAAATATAATCATACCATCTTCATTTTCTTGTTCAACTTTCAATAGATTTTGTGAACTTTTGAGCAGTGTCTTAGATTTACCTCCAAATGTATTAACACTACCAAAATATGGAATAGAATCAGCTCGAGTTTCTGATGGAGGCAAAACCAATCCCATGACATGTAAAACATTATCATCATAATATCCTTCAGCCAGAACAAAACTGCTTTCAGTAAACAATCCAGAATGATACCTAGTTTGAGACATATCCAATTGAACACTTCCAGTTGGATCTTCTAAATAGAACTTTCCTTCAACTAGTTGTGTCAGCAAACCTAAAACTATAACTTCATCAATTCTACTAGAAGAACTAAGCAACACTTCAATTTGTCGCAGTCGAAATCGACTTTCACTTTCTGTTGGCCCTAGTGGATCCTGAGTGAATAATTTGTTCCTGATTGTCCTCTGCCATATAATTGTGTATCTGTCAATTAAATATTGAGCTTTCCATTTTGGCTCTGAATACAAGTTATTTTTCCTTCCGATATCTTTGGTGAATTTCTTTCTTTCATTATCATACGTAAACTTAGGAACAGAAAACGCATCTATCACATTAAGTACAGTTTCAGTCTCTTCAAGTCCGGTATTTGAACATTCTCTGTACGCGAGCTCTAAATGTTCTTTTTCTAATGTAGGCTGAGATAATCGCTGGTGTAGGATGTGCACGGTTAATTTGTCTAGCATTTTTTGCCTCTCTTGCTGTGATAATGATGAAAGTTGTTCAGCGACAAATGTACACGCTTCTCTTCGAATAGTAAAACCGTTTAACTTAAATGCATTGCTAACTTCAACGCGTATATGTTGGAATTCTGCCATTTCAGTTCAATTAAAACTTTAATCAAGTTACTAAATTTCTGCGAGTTTACAATAACAACAAACTTTATTATAACCACTTCACAAATACCCGATTCTCGCGCCAACCAAAAATAAACAATGAATGACACAGTGACACTGACGGAGTTATTGTCAATCAATAATTAAGTGACACTTGTCACTTGAATGACACTATTTTGCTGTGACTTCGGATTTTAACCAATCAATTTATTTATGAACCAGTTTTCTTTCCCTTTATTCCTATTGTTAATTAAAAATTGACAATTATTAACTAAAAATGAAAAACATAAGTATCAGTCAGTAAGAAGGTAAATCTAAAAATAATTATGATTTTTGAACCATAGTTTGTGTGCTTATAGGTTCATGTCAGAAAAAAATATTTATTTTATTAGATTTGTAAATATCCTACCGAGTGACATGGCATAAATCTATGACCGTGATGTAAAACCGAGTAACAAATAAAAACTTTGTGTTGTCGCCACAGAAATAGTAATGTTCTGTGGTTGTCGCACTTGTCAAAGTTTATTTTCCTTCCCTTCCTTTCACTCAGTCAGTCACTCAAATTGAATTGAAAGTATTGAAACCAAATAAGTCAAAACATTTGCGAATTTATAGCTTTCGCTGTAAATCGCAGTTGCTTAGGCAATTAAAACAGTATAAAAAGCGGTCCCTTGTGAAGATTTTATATTATACATTGATGTTATATGTGGTATACAAGCTTTTTAAGAAATCCTGTAAAAAAATACTGTTACGAAGCAAAGTTGTATGTTTTTTTTGTTTTTAATACTTACCAACTGCTTATGTTGTTAAATAACATTACATCATAAATGTTAACAGGAAACCACATCCGAAACGATGGATATATTGAGACAGTTCCAGAATATATCATGGTTAGTAAAGCTTTTACTCAAGATCAGCAAGCATAATTTAGTTAATTTTTATTTATTAATTATACATATCGGCAACTCTTTAGGTGTAATCCAGACTGGTGTTACCCTAGTATGGGCAAAGAAACCAATGAGCTCTTGAGGCAATGTGTAGATTTACCAAGTATACAAATAAGTGATGATATAGAAGAGATAATAAAAAGAAGCAAAGCATTTCCTGTACCATTTCCACTACAGACAATAAGGTTTGTTGTCTTTTGATTTTATTTAAATTAGTTAGCTTCTGCACAGTAGGCATCATCATTTCTAAATTTATGCATTAAGTACAACAATGTTTTGATTATGCTTTTTCTTACTGAACTTCCTGGTTGAAAACAGTTTATTTTACAGCACCCATCCTACAGATAAGTTTGTGATAGATTTTTTCATATCTCAAATACATATTATGATAATTCACATGGCTAGGCAGTAACACATAGGTTATATAGTAATAACATAATATATCCTGATACTCTTAGGGATAAAAATTTATATAATGAAAAGATTTGTAAAATGAAAACAATTTCTTTTTAAATATCATTGATTAAAGGCATTATTTATTAATTTAACATTTCTTCATAAAAAGTAGAACTACACACTATACTACCTGCATAAATGTGATTATGGTTGGTATAGATTTTATTGAGAACATTTTTTTTTGTAATGTCAGAACAAAAATGAAAACGACATTTTAGAGTTTGCCAAAAATGTTTTGTTGTGAACAGTTTTATTTGTTGTATCAAAACAACCAAAGGTTGCTATTTAGTAGTACCATCAAACCAACTGAATCATGACCCACAACAAGCTCATTTTGGCAAATCGTCTAAATGCTAGTTGGTGAAAATTTGTTTGAAGATAGGTTTCCTTGGTGACGAACTTGTTATCATTCGACACTGAATTTGTACAGTATCTAAAAAGTCATAAGTGAATTATATGCAATTACAAGTTTGATAGTTTCAAACATATTTTCAGCAAAATGGGTCATGATTCAGTTGGTTCGATGGTTCTTAATTCAAAAAGCTTTGGACTATAAGATAGATTTGAATATGGAACATAGGACCTTCGTTAAGAAGTTGAATGAATCACTTTGTTTCAAAGAGAGATGTATGTGTCATATTCTTGTCTTTACTATCTGAAATTGAATATACTTGCTTGAGCAATAATATGACAGAATATCTATGACCTCATAAGAAAATGAATCATTGATTGATGAAGCATTTTGTAGTCTGGCTTTAAAAAAATCCCATCATGAATAACAAACTTAATATTTGATCAATTTTTTTAATAAAATTATCGTAAAAAATAACAATATTGGTACTGTCCTACTTTTTGATGAAAAGTATATGTATAATTAAAATTATAATGATAATGATAAAAATAAAACAATAAAATACAATAATTATTTTTATTCATTGTAATCAAAATCTGAATGCAGCAATTCTATATGGAATGAATTATCAAAGTCACTGGTATCGCTGTTTTCTACATTGGTTATAAAACTATAAATTTTTTTATTCATTTTCAAATATGAAAATTCCAAAATCTCAATTACCAAAACTACCAACAACCATTTGATTAACAACAGTGACACCAGAATAAGTTGCAATATGAAAAGTTTGCAAAAACCCCCATTGTCTACTTTCGTTAGCCAGACCTAGATAATACCCAGAGAAGAATACAAGTGCTGAATCCGAAGATGATCATCACAAGGTGCATTGGTCGAGCGAGAGTCAAGAGGTAGGTAGGTATATTCCTTGGATTGGTGCTCTAGCTGATGCCAATTACAAAACAATATTTTCTAGTTTTAGTTAGTAGGTTTGGTTGAAGTAGTTGTGGCGCCGTGGTTTTTACGATATTATACGATATCGCAGGTTTATCGACGTTCGGGGCAGTGATGGGATACCGCCGATCATTTATTTCTCATGGCGACTTCCGTGCTTCCGCGGGCACTTTAAGCAGTCGGTCGATACAAGTATACAGCATCCGGGACCGAGTAGTCGTTAGAAGCCATTTCGGTACCCTGACTTTCTCGCCACAGTGGGCTATGTTATGATGACAGTAAAACAATAACCCAAAATAATTTTTAATTATCTCGTGTAGGTTTGCAGGCCATGCAGTGGAGCTACAGATTAACGTAAATCAAACCAATCCTCATTGTCATCATCACAACTAATGATGAGCCCATGACGAGCCAATGATGAGGAGTTTTAGGCCGTAATCCACCACGCTGGCCCAGTGCTGGTTGGTGGATGTCAGAATTTTCAGGTTGCCGAAATGGCTTCCGACAAACCTTAACGACTACTGTATACAGCACCCTGGACCGACTGCTTAACGTGCGCTCCGAAGCACGTTTATTTATTTACAACTTTTAAATTCTGTTTTTAAGAAATATGTTATGGTAATTCATTTTAAAATTAAAAAAGACCATTTCGTTGTATTTTATATTGCAAATTTCCAATTTCAGAATAGAAAAGTTGAGAGATCACAGGCCAATAGAGGAACTGAAGAGAAACATTGTTTCTACGTACCCACTAATACATGCAAGAGTGCTTTTACTGATAACACACTTCCTTATCTATAAAAGGTGGGTATTTACAACTTATTTAATGTATTTTATACATAATATAGGGTCCATCTATAATAGTGAATTATATTTTAATAGCAGATTAAGAATAATGAGTGGGTCTAAATTACGAAAGTAAAAATTTTTTACGATTAGTTTTCATTAATTAAAATTTCAAAATTTTTCGAATTGATCAAAATTTAAGTTTAATCTCTTGTTTATGACTACACAGCAAGTAATAACGACGTTTCCATCTAATTGCATGTAGTCATAAAATGTAGATTCAACTTAAATTTATAAAAATTGTAAAAAAAAAATTTTTTTTTATTGAATTTCATACCTACTAATCATTCTTATTCTGTTATTGAAATATAATTGACTATTATAAATGGACCCTATATAATAAGTATTTCGCTTAGTTTCGGTTTAGAACAGCCCTACCGTCCCTGGATAAGCGTGTGGTAAAAGGCGACTAATCCGAGTGACACCCGCTTGGTGATAGGATCCTTTGAAGGTTCGTCTATACTCTGGCAAATAATTCAATGCAGTAAAATGACAGTTCCAGTGTGCCCACTTAAGGGAAGATAAAAATAGTGATATGGTTATAAGTGAACGAATGTAATTATGTTTTAAATAATAATATCGTAATGTATGGAAAAAATATATTTTGGCTCACAAGATTTTTCTTTTCTTATGGTGCTGTTAGCGAAGGGCAACTATTCTTGAAATTTCATTTTTAATGACAAAACGAATTTATAAAGCAATATGTTATAAACTCTATTTTACTTGTACTGTAACCGTTTTAAAGCACAAGGTATTTTTGGTAATTAATTATTTTCATTAAAGTAACTTTAAAGATATAGTACACACCTCAAATTTTATGCAAAACGAATGACAAATGCGCGTTTTTAACTGGTATCATTATTTTTCTATTTGACATTTCGATCTGTCAGTCTGTAGTTTAGCATTGAATTATTTGCCAGAGTATAGATAGCGACCATCGCTCTGGTGACGTATGCCGAAAATGATTTTTAAAGAGCCAGTTCCATCCTATGCTCCTGAGCTGTCATCCTTGAAGTCTTGACCACAGGAATCCAGATTTTCTTGCATAATATTAATGTTAATGTCGCCAATTAAAATTATATTTTTAAACAATGTTAGACTTTGTAGTACGATTTGTAAAAATACTAATATTTTTAAATGAAGGAGACCTATAAATGTCTAGAATTGCGGTGTCCACCAATTTAAATCATCAAAATAGTTTGACTGAAACAAGTCATTTAAATACCTACAAAATAAAGAATGTTTTGACTTTGAGTAAAAAGTTAAATATTTATTTATTTACACTTTATTGTATGCTATAAAATAGTTCAAATAATTATAAACAATTATCTGCCTTATCGCTGGGAAGCGATGTCTACCAGACAACCATGTTCGATCGCTTGAAATATTTGCTCATTTATTATTAAAGATAAGAAAAAAACACCTTAAAAATTCACTCGACCTGGACTGGTGTCTCAGTTTGTAGAATACCCGCCCGGCAAGTCGGAGACCCAGGTTTGATTCTTGGTCGGGTGAATTTATTTAAAAGGTATTTTTTTTCTGATTTTTAATGAAAGAAGATGTAATAACTAAGATTGAAAAGGTATGCCACAATGGTTTGGACATTTAGTAAGGATGAGTGAAAGTAGATTTACGAAAAAGAGCACGAATGGATGTTGATGTCGGTAGGGGCCGCCCTAGACGAACGTATGCCGACCAAATTGGCGACGTACTTAAAAAGGGCCTAGTTAAAAGTACCCGCAACCGGCGATCTTGTATGAAAAGATTAATGAACGTGGAGCGATTGGCGTTCCCTAATCTCTCCCTAGGCACCTCAAATAGAAACAGGCGTGAAGGTATGTATTTATTTATGTATGTGCAATAAAAAAATCTCATAGCATCCCACTGTAGGGCCAATAGTGACAACATTATCAAAAAATCTATGAGTAATCGTCGCAGGTAAAAGAGATCAGATCTTCCTGTACAAAATCCTGATTATCCTCACAGATTCTCCATATCTTTTGAGTAATATTTATCTGATGTGTCCACGAATAAATTCTAGAAAGACCAAGGTATTTAGCGTTCCTCTTGTTAAAACTAACTGCCAATTCATTATTATATAGAACTTGTAATGTATATAACAACAAATTTACATTAATAGATATATTTCATTATGCTTCCATGCTGGACTGGGAGCGAAAGAAAAACATAGAATGTACCAGCTGCTTCTCTTCCCGGGCATACTGTAAAAGTCAGTTAAGGGACAGAGGTTTTAAAGGCATTTTTGTGGGCGATAGGCTGACCCCCTGTCACTACAATAGTCTCTCTCCATCTTTATAACACCTCCAAATTTGTCAAACGTGACATCAGATGGTCTTGTAACCTCTGTTGTTCTGCCTACCCCATAAGGGATACAGGCGTGACGTTATGTATGTATGTAGATATATTTCATAACAGCATCAATGTTTATAGAAATAAAATAAGAGAAGTACTTCAGGGTTAACTATTAATACTGTATTATATATTTAATGATGACCACTTTGGCGAAGGGGTAAACCTATCTGCCTCAGACGCCAGTGGTTGCGGGTTCGATTCCCGCCCGGAACAAGAAAAAAAAAATGTTCCGGGTCTGGGTGTTTATCTATATATGTATTTATATCCTAGGTTCCCCCCTAGTTCGCTACATGGTATCTCATAACACAAGCTTCGCTTACTTTGAGGCCATGTAGTTGGTGTGATTGTCTGGGGATTTTATTATTTATTTAATTTTTGTTTTTTTTTTTTGAATATGTTGCAATATCTACTCTTAATGTTATACCTAACTGTGAAAACTTTATTGATATGTATTACTAGTTATATTATTTTATATTATTGTGTTAAAATATTGTTTGTTTCCCGAATAAAATAAAATAAGCATTACATTTATCTATGAACTGTTTCTTTCCCACAGAGAATTTGGATCAGTAGTAGAGAAAGCGTTCTATAGAGAGATGACAGTGCCTCAGCTGATTGACAGGATACTCAAAAAGAGAGCCGTTTCGTTCATGGGTGCGGAGGACAGTTACAAATTGCTGGGAGGAGAGGAGGGGTAAATATTTATTTGTTAAGAAATGTGGAATAATCAACGATTGCGTAGCATTAAAAAACCGACGTTTTAAATCCTTGTCAAAACTCTTGGCTGAAGTATAAGCCCATCGACTTATATACAGTGGAATCCGTTTATAATGACATCGAAGGGAAGTAAGAAACAAGTCATACTAGACGGACGTCATACAAAGCATAGGTACTGCAAGAATAAATAAATTGTTTAAGTTAGTATGTGATTTATCTTAATAGAAAGGAATGAAATAGAGATAAATCAAAGTAGATATTAATAAGTAGACTCAATAAGTAAATCTACGCTCTGAGACTCAAATCAAAAAAGCCTTTCACGCGCCGAAAACCTTTGTGTATAACGTGACTCTCCCGAACACTGCCAAGGGTGTTAGAAATCATACGGTCGGTCACTATAAGCGGACAAAATTTGATAAAAAAAGGGTCACAATAAGCGATATGTCACTATAGGCAAAGTCATTATATCCGACTTAGTTATATAATTTATATAAGAACCAAACTTCACTGTGTAAACACCTCATAATGAGCGGTTGGTCAATATAAGCGGAGTTTTAAAATTAAAAAAGAATATTGTTATTGGTAATAAATAATAAAAGTCGTGAATCGATTTCGATTAAATTTATATGACACCACCTCTGAAGTATCCTTTATCATATGAAACACTAATCATCAATATCGGTTCATAGCTGACCAAATCATCGCGTAACAAAGTTCCAAAAAATATAATAAAGTAAAAAAAGTAAACATGATTTGAAAACCTCCTTTTGGAAGTCGGTTGGAAATAAGCAAGTCTTGAAAGTTGGACTTTCATGACTATGGTATGGAGTATGTATAAAATTCTTTTATACGTTTAAAAATAAACTCGTAAGTGTCACGAGTGTATATTTGTAATCATACTTACACAATAGTATATTATGTAACAAGTGAGCTAAGTTGCTAATTACAGTCGGCTTAATAATGAGCCGAGACTGTAATTAGCAACGCTCACGAGTTACATACGACGTTTTTCAACACACTTGTGAGTAAAAGACAGACATACGTGGTCATAAAATACAAACACACTTGATAACAAAGCTGTGAATTTTGATTGAAAAATGGCGCCGAACCTCGCGCATGCGCGTAGGTTTTTTTTTCCGTCAAATGTGTCAATCTCTGTATAGCACTTATAGCCTATTTTAAGTGAAAATGTTTAATTTGGAGTGGTGAATGCAAATATTTTAATATTTTATGACAAATGATTGTAAATTGTGAATAATTTGTTTAACATACAAATTTATTTTACTAATATAAGGCGCAAACATTTAAAAATGTATATGGATTTGAAGTGGTATAAAACCTCTTTGTTGTTTCTGAAAATATTTAGTGTATAACCCGGACCAATAAAATATGCTCTGTTTTCTCGCATGTTATTTGCACAAAGGTACAATTCAACTTTGTAGGATTCATTATATTATGCACTAGGGTATAATATATTATGCACGCGTGACTTATAGCCCAGTTTATAGTTCTAAATTCAATAGAATAACGCTCACTTTACGAGCAAGTGTGTTGAAAATACACTTATATTATGAGCATCGTCGTAAGAATGCCTGTTTGACAGTATTTTATCGGCTACATTTTGGAGTGCAAGTGCTCTTTTTGACCAAATTGAACCCACTCCATTTTACCATCGGAGTGCCAGACGCAGACAGAACTTTCATCCGTATATAGTGGACTTAAAAAAAGATTTTAAAAAAAAATTTAAAAAAATAGTTAATTTCAGTGTTAGTTTAGAACCATTTTTGTTTTTCATTTTATTTTCAAGGACAATTTACAGCAAAATATACAATAACATACAAGAAAAAATACATGTAAGCTACTAAAATGTTTCACATATAGTATTATTATATAATTTCAGCCAAGACGGTTGGGACGTAATCGGCACACCGCTACAAAAGCCGCCACTTATCTTAGAAAACTGCTTGAGTTACGACGAACTGAAAATATCTTCCATGGTGTATGTGTCAGGGCCTACGGCTTGTATCAATGATGGCGAGAGATATAACGCTGGACGAGTCAGTGAGAAAGACGTGGAGAATAGTGCTGTTATTATTGGTAAGTTTTTTATGCTTGTTTTCGTGTTTAGAATAGCTCTAGATAGATAAGTAGATATTATACAGGGTTGATTTGTAGTCATCGGCCCAATTTTTTTTACACAATAAGTATCATTTATACAAATGATTTTTGCAAATAAAGAGTATTTATTTTTTTACAAGGAAATAAATTTATCCGCTAGCATATTAACCTAGGCATGGTCACTTTAAATTACCATTAAAATAAAGATGACTACGCCCTACTACACACATTTTTTAGTACTGCGTCGTAGTATTATCAAGAAAATGCCGCGTCATCAACAGCGACTATTTTTTTAAAGTTTGTGGTTCCATAGTTCTAATTTTTTGTACTAAGCGATGCCAAAATGAATATACAGTAACGTTAATATCGTATCAAAGAAACTAACATTTAAATTTGGCTGGTGACGAAAACTCAACCCTGCATTTTCACATCAAACACATATACAGATTGACAATAACATTATAAACACTAAAAAAATTAATAAAACAAACAATAAAATTAAATACAATACAAGTCAAAATTAAGAAGCAAGTTACTAAGTTAATAAAATAAAAGAACGAAGCGTTTGCATTTAAGCAAACTTCTAAGCGTAGAGGCGAAATTATCCATATCCATAAAATATCCAACGTATAAAATAGAAACTAAACGACAATTTTGGTGGCCTTATCGTTTGAAGAGAAGAAAGGCAAACCTAATAATATTTAAAGATTACTCATAATAACATTACTACATAAACATTACTCATAAACTCGTGTATAAATGTAAAGTTTAACCTAATATATCTGTAATTTGTTATCTTATTTTCTACACCTGTGCTCTGTGAACCAATCATACACGGAAGGCCGGTAGTGTCCATGCTAGCATGCGAACATTGACAACGAAAAATCGTGCCTTTATGATTTGAGAATATGGCATAGAGTATGTAAATTTTTAAGAATATGACATCTTTGGTTCTGTGGCCTTAATCATGGTATCAAATCGAGTAATTCTATCTATTATGGTGCAGATGTTAGCTAACATTATAGGATAAAACAACAAAATAATATTTATCTTGTCGATTCGAGTATTTATCGATGGACGTATGCTAGCCCGGCTAGTACGGACAAACCTGTGCGGGTCTGTTCCTTTAAGAAAGCACTCTTATTTAAGCACCCATACGTTCCAAAATTGATTAGCATATAATTTATCAATATGTGTTAGTTGACCTGTTTCTATATGGAAGCACTCTAAAGCCGGCGCTACACTTAGCTTCAAATGTTTGAACAAATGTTTGAACAAATGTTTGCACAAATGTGTGGCGCTGGACTTTGCATATGTATTCAACGTTTGCACAAAGCTTTGCACTTTGCCATCCGGTGTCGGTCTTTTTCTATACATCAAAGCGTTCAAATTTGAATGTGTGCAAATGTTTGCGTGGCCTGCCACACTTGTTCAGTGTCCAGTTGCTCGAGCGTTGTTGAGCGGGACGGTTGTGTGCATGTTATGTATTTATGCGGCCATATAATGGACTGGGGCAGCGAGTGCGTTCTGGAATTTGTAGAGTTGTTACAGGGGCAACTATGTACATGGAACCCGAAAAATAATAAATAAAAAAATATAATTACATATATACAAATAATACAGGCTAACTGAGTCTACAAAATCGTTGTCCATCTTGTTTGTTGTCTACTAGCATACTGTGGAGAAAAGTGTTTGCGAAGCAAGTCTGGCAGGTTACGTCAATATGTGTTCAAATGACTTTGCAAAGTCGTCAAACATTTGTGCAAATCTTTGAAACTAAGTGTGGCGCCCGGGTTAGGCACGAGTCCGCGACTATTTCGCCGTCGCGTGCCAAGCTGTCCCGGCAGTATCCAGAGCACGGTGGTGGACAGAGTTGACAACCCTTTCATAAAGCACTGGGTAGGATTTTCAATTTTGCCCAACCAAAAATAGAATAATATCTAGTTGTTAATTACTAACATATTTTAAGCTTTTACTAACACAAATTGATGTATTTTATTCCGAAAATAAACATATTATTAAGCTATTGTATAGCTTCTATCGCGGGCCTTGAGCGTGGGGACCGAATCCAGAAATTCCGTAACGAAAAAAACCTAACATCCCCCACTCCGACTGGCACAGCGGTGATACTTTGATTTCATAACTTTACATGCGGGCTTTAATAAACAATCAGCGCCATCTACTAGGAACTTGTGGAACTTCATATTAGATCAAACGTTACTGCATTAATAAAGTAAATAAATAATTATAATTGCATAAGTTGATAAAAAAATGCTATGCAATAGCTTTAATGTTATGTTATAGTCTCCGAGTGCCACATGTCTTTTTTTCCTACATTTTTTATATTTTATTATTATTATTTCAGGTCTAATAGGCCCGCGTTTTGAGCGTAAAATGCGAATGGAATACGAAGACATATTAGTGACGGATCAACAAAATTGTCCCGAAAATGGGTACGGTGAGGAGGTGACCCCGACCACCTGTCTGAATGTTTTGAAGACCACATATGTGAGGAATAACCAGTCGGCGAAGCTCATGTGGCGGCAGATGTGGTCTGAGTTTTACCAGGTATGGATGAAACCACCAACTTTTTGGGTTTATTAATATTTTTAAGTATTTGCGTTAAATAATACGATTGCGTTATTTATTTTAATAAGACATCATCAATTATTCTTAAATAACTGAAAAAATTTGCTAAATAAAAATCCACAATGCTGTCAGATTGTGGAACTCCTTACCGTGCAAAATTCGTGAGTCGAACGCTATATATTTTCAAAAAAAGTGTTAGAGAACATTATCTTTCTCTAAGTTAGGTTTTTAAATCGTATAATTATATATTTTTATATTATAGATCGTTCATTGATAATATTTCAACAATAGTTCATAGATATATATTTTATGTATTTATATATTTAATTATATGTATGTATTTAGTATGTAGTGTATGTAATACATCTTTATTTGCTTGTAAGTAAGTTGTACGCACTTAATTTATTCTTTTTATTCTCATTCTCCAGTCTCAGGCTTGCTGGTAGAAATTTCTTGTAGAAATAAGCTTTGCCTTTGTACATTTTTTTTATTTATGTTTCTTTAATTAAGTTTCTATGTGTGTACATAAATTATTAAATAAATAAATAAATCAATCGAATTTTTATTTAGCACATTTTTTCAGTTATTTCAGAATAATTCAGCTGAAAAATATGATTAAGCTTTGCAATGCTTTACTTTAATTGGGATTCACAATTTCTGAAAAGAAATTGGTCTCGCGTGGTCTTAGCTGCTAAGATGGAGCTACGTTAGCAATATAACGTAAAAACAAAAATGTGCTAAGTATTTTCGAGGCGTATCGCGCCAGGCTGCGGCAGCTCAGTCGAAGAGCACTCTATCGGCAAACTAGAGGTCCAAAGTTCGAGCCCTGGTCGGGTGATGTTTATTTAGCACATTTTTTCAGTCATTTTTGGGTTTATGTTCACATAGCGCTTCCTAATCCTAAGGGCCAATGCTTTTCATACAAAAGTACCTTGTCGCGTCTTTTTTGTATGGAATCGCGCTCGCGTCTGTATAACATAGTGTTGGCCCTAATAAAGCACATAGTTTGTGTTATAGGCACTGACAATGGATGGATTAAATTTAGAATAAATTTTATTGTGTTGTCTTGTTTGTAATTTTGTGTTACATAAATATGTGAATTTAAAAAAAAATTAGATATCTATACTTCTATACTAATATTATAAAGAGGAAACCTTTGTATTTTTTTATTGAATAGGCTCAAAAACTACAGGACCGATTTCAAAATTTCTTTTACCATTACTTAGAGGGATTCTTCCGAATTCGTATAGGCTACTTTTTATCCCGGAAATCCCGCCGGGATCGAAATTGCGCGGGTAAAACCGCGCGCAAGAGCTAATACATAATAAAACTTGTTTCTGTTACACTAACAGATTTTGATTTGATAACAAAGAAATTATATTTTGTTATAGATCACCTAATCCACTTTAAGTCGACTTATATTTCTGTTTAAGGCTCCCAAGTGTTTTTTTGTCGGCTTTTTTGTTTCGGTAGTAGTTTTAGTTTCTGTTAATAATTTTTTTTTAAAACAAGATACCCACTGATTTTATACCTTTTACTGTAAATTTTCAGGTTCACAGTTACACCTACGAAGAATTAAGATCGTATGTGAATATACAAGAGAAATCGGAAACGCAGAAGTATACTGATCGATATGTACCACTTTATCCGCGATCTGATGACATTTTTGATAATGAGGTACGTTTAAGTTAAGGGATAGAGGTTTTAAAGGCGTTATTGTGGGCGATAGGCTGACCCACTGTCACTACAATAGTCTCTCTCCATCATTATAATATGTACCTCCAAATTTGTCAAACGTGACATCAGATGGTCTTATAACCTCTGGTGTTCTGCCTACCCCATAAGGGATACAGGCGTGACGTTATGTATGTATGTATGAAGGTACGTTTATATCTACACTATACTGTTTTCGATATAAGATGATATTGGTGACAGCTCCCAGATTCCATTTACAAATTACTATCAACCAATAAAACATAAATTGGCGTGATAAAAAATTAAAGCAATGTAAATAAAATTGTTTATTCAGATAAAATAAAATCTCTACACAATCACACTAACTACATGGCCCCAAAGTAAGCATGGCTTGTATTATGAGATACCATGTAGCGAACTACGGGGGAACCTAGAATATAAATACATAAAGAGATAAACCCCAGACACGGATCATTTTTTTTTTCTTGTTCCGTGCGGGAATTGAACCCGCAGCCAATGGCGTCTGAGGCAGACAGGTTTACCTCATCGCCAAAGTGGTCTTTAAAAAAATATAAATTATAAGTTTCTAATTATTATTAACTGTAAATAAAGTAATTAAAAAAAAATAGCTTAAATTTTAATCGATAAATATGAGCGGCTTGTAATCGTAATTCTGAGTACTTAAATTTTTATCACCAACTGATTCAATATGTCTAAACAATGGAATCGAAATTTTGTAAAGACAGCATAGGAGCATTTTTTGGTGTCTGTATCAATCACTTATCAATCAGTGTTATCGACGAGTTCATTGTATATTTACGTTAGAGTTTTATTAAGTGCATAGATAATTATAATGTGTTATAAATAAATAAGCGATGTATTTATCTTTTCTCAGGTATACTATAAAAGATTGCGTATTACGGCGGAATGTGCCTTGTTGGAAGCAGATAGTCGAGCTAAGGAGGTTAATAGAAGTGCCTATGTCAATATTATTGGATGCGGTATGTTTTTGTAATAATTTTAAAATAACCTTCTTTTATTAATTTTGAGCTCATCAACTTCGAAAAATACTGTAAAAACGACTAAGATAAAAAAATCGCTCGTGACCACGAGGTCGGCGAACCGAAACGTCGAGTTGAAATGTAAAATATAAATTGTACGCGATAAATAAATAATAATAAATATTTCTGACACTCTCACAACATTATCTAGCCCAAATTAAGTTTCTGAAAGAATTTGATAACTGAATAACTGATATACTTAAGAAATATATAAACATACATATTGAATAAATACATATTTTTATTACAATAAACTTAAATGAACATATTAACATCCATGACTTGACGGCTAATATCTGTGTTCATCACACAAATATCCGCCGCCGCCGGGATTCGAACCCAGGACCTCTGGCATAGAAGGCAATGTATGTTACCACTACACCAGCCGGTCGCCAAATGGGGTAACTAAGTGTTTTTTTTTTAATTAAAAAGAACTTTAAAAAATCCACATTTGACATCAATCTTACCTCGAGGTAAGTGGAAATGAGATCGAAGATGAAAAGCACACGGGCTTAGGAAAGAACTGGCTCTTCATAAAATATTGACGGAACACATCACAACATTTGGCGGCAGATTTTATATGAAGGGTGGTTGCTAGCCAGTCGGACCCAGACTGGATCCTACCACCAAGGGGGGCTCACTGGGATTAGTCGCCTCTTACGACACGCTTATCCAGAGGTGATGGGGCTATTCTAAGCCGACCCTACACGGACAAAAAAGAACCTCAGTAATTCAGAACAGAATTGGTACTAACGACATGTCAATGAAAAAATATTTTAAGATCGACATTATTTAGCTTTGTAATTTTCTACATCTTCATCGACAACGTAAATTTACGATATTTTAATATCCTGATACGAAAATGCGTCTTCCATGCTGGACTGGGAGCGAAAGAAAAACATAGAATGTGCCAGCTGCTTCTCTTCCCGAGCATACTGTAAAAGTCAGTCAGAGGTTTTATTGGCGTTTTTGTGGGCGATAGTCTGACCCCCCGACACTGCGATAGTCTCGCTCCATTATTATAATACCTCAAAATTTGTCCAACGTGACATCAAATGGTTTAATAGCCTCTGGTGTTTTGCCTACCCCGTAAAGGATACAGGCGTGAAGTTATGTATGTAAAAATATCACCCTAACATTACAGGTTTAGGAGTATGGAAGATATCGGTGCACCAATCGGACGTGTACATTCTATCGTTTTTAGAAAGGATTCGGAATCTAATGAAGAATAACATGTTGCAACATGTTTCGGATGTCAACTTCGCCTTCATACGGCCAAGCGAGACTATTTTGGGTAAGCTATAGGTATTCTTTGAATAAACTGGCTGTTGCTTGTGACTTTTTTCTTGTTGTAGTTTTTATTGGTATTGTGAGATTTTACATTTTGAAGAGTAATAGCCTAAAGAAAAGTTTACAGCGCCATCTAGTGTGAAAGGGTGAGATCAAATTCTTTCAAAGACCCTTGTTACAAGTCTATCCCGTAATAATCAGTATTTATCGGATAAAATGTAGCCTATGCGCTATTCCAGTCTATAAACCATTTCTGAGCAATATTTCCTGAAGATCCGTGCATCCATTCTGGCTTGATGGAGGAACAAACATCTATACATCATCCTCCCAAACTTTCTGATTTATAACACTATAGTTTAATTGATTTCAAATGATTTTCCTGACAGTTCTCATTTTCCATTACGCGCAAACTATTTACAACTAATTAAATATAAAAATAGGCGCGATAAAAGTTAAAAACTATGTAAATAAAATTGTTTATACTGAAATTCGAAATTAAACTATTAATCAAGTTTAAATTTTATTATTAACTGTATTAAATTAAGTAAATGTCATAAAAATATTCATCTCAAATTGACATATTCATAGAAACGGAACGTTCAGATGATAGGGATTGACACTACTGAATCATCATTGAATCGCTGAATATGAACGACCATCTTGTAATTGTAAGTTTCAATACATTTTTTTCACCAACTGATTCGATATGTAAAAGCAACCGAATGGAAGATCGAATAAATTCGTTGCGGCAATGTCACTGAGGTTTCAATTTTGAACTGTCACGAAAATCATTTGAAAACAATTCAACTGTAGTTGGATGTAATCAATTTAACATAAATATCATATGAAATGCAAACTAGTCTGAAAAAGGTAGCTATAAAATGCATACTAGGCTGCATTTCATATGCAATAATAAAAGCACTGTCAACTTTTACTAATAGTGTTTAAAGCTTGTTTGGCGTAGTGTTAAAAACTTTGTTTTCTATACCAAAGGTCCTCGATTTGAATACCGTTAGATGAATACAAATATTAGCACGTGATTGGTGCAGGTTTGGGTTTATATTAAATTTTATAAAATGTTTCTTTAACAATCTGCAACCATGTTTTATTTTATTGCAGCTCTATTTATTAATTCCACTGCAAATGAAAATACAGAAGAAAACGAAAAGAGGATATTCTTTGAAAGCAAGAAACACCCGAGAGGTAAGGTTTTTTTACAACGCATTACAATATTAGATCTCAATCCCCAATCTTAAGATTTAAAACACTTGGCATAGGCATTTTGAAGACAATGTAAATACAGAAGTTAGAGTTTATTATGTTTCTGCCAGAAACATAAGGCATCGTCGTAAGGTTGCTTGTTTGACAGTATTTTATCGGCTAAATTTTGGTGAGTGTGCGAGTGCTCTTTTTGACCAAATTGAACCCACTCCTTTTTACCACCGGACTACCTGACGCAGACAGAACTTCCATCCCTATATAGTGGATTTACCAAGAAGTCGAACAAAACGCTTCGATAGTTTCTTTTTGGTACGGATTGCCAAGGTGTGGAACAATCTGCTTGCGTCTGTTTTTCCTGACCACTACAGTCCTGGAACTTTTAAGTGTCGAGTGAATAGGTTTTTCGTGGATGGACGTGTAACACCATAGTCTTCATGCGCACTTTCCATCAGGTGGCATGGAAGACAAACGTCCTATCCTTAAAATATAAAAAAATATAAAAACTGTACATTAGCCAGTTAAAGGATTATGGTGTAATAAAGTAACACCCTGTATATACAACTTTGCGCCGTGTTTATTAGTGTTTCCAATTGCTCAATATTTGCTAATCGCTAACTGCCCGGTTGATCGAGAAACCGACTGGGTCCAAAAAAGTTTCTTCAATGAATTCTTGTTATTAAAGATTTCATACATTCGCTTATTTTATAAACAATATAAATTATAATAGTCGAATTAAAAAAAGAAAGGTTATGTGTGGCGGTAAGAATTATACAATTTAATGCAGTCAAATGTCTGTTACAGTTTGCTCAGTTTAGGGAATTAAAAAAATGCTATTTAAGCGAATAAATGTTTTTTTTTTTAATATCGTCAAGTTTTGATTTTCTCATTTATAAAGCGTGGATTCTTAACATAACTTACCTTTTCGTTTACTTTAAAAGATAGCAAAATAATAGACGTGTGGCACTCGGAGACTGCCGCGGTAAAGCTATTGCATAGCATTTTTTATCAACTTATGCAATTATAATTATTTATTTATTTTATTAATGCAGTAATGTTTGATCTAATATGAAGTTCCACAAGTTCCTAGTAGATGGCGCTGATTGTTTATTAAAGCCCGCATGTAAAGTTATGAAATCCAAGTATCACCGCTGTGCCGGTCGGAGTGGGGGGTGTTAGGTTTTTTTCGTTACGGAATTTCTGGATTCGATCTCCACGCTCAAGGCCTGCGATAGAAGTTTAAAATCGTTTTAAAGCAGGAGGTACGTTTGGTTATTAATAATTTTTAATAAAATTACTGTGAAGATAAAGTAAACACCACAAATGCACGTATTTACATATTAAATTGCTTTAAAATTTTATGCTACACGAATGAAAAAGTATCATCATATTATACATATCATAGTACAGTACCTTACACTACGAGAATTGTAACTGGTATCATTATTTTTCGTTTTGACATTTCTGTCAGTTTACTGCATTCAATTATTTGCTAGGGTATATATTGGGCCGTTATGTATATATAGTATGTATTGGGCCGACAAAATATTTGTAAAGGATAAAGTTATACGAAGTGAAGATAGGCGTGACTTCGTCCGTCCTTCAGTTGCACGGTGCTAACTTCAGTCGCGATTGAATCAGGCGTATTACTCCGTGGTACGATAGATGGCGTTGCCAATAAGCATGACAACCTTTAAGCCATTTTTTTACTATTTTTGTTTTTTTTTTTTATTCTAGGAGGCATAAACGTGACCCTATTAAACCGGGAACCGTCAGCGAAATTGACAGGCGAACACGCGGGCAAGTTGCTAGTGATAACGTATCCTTGGGACGCTAATGCACACCCCGGGAATGAGTTCTGGTGAGGAATTATTTTGGTATTCATTTATAATTGATATACAGGGTTTTTTGTAATTACCGGCCAATTTTTTTACACCATAAGTATACATAGAAACGGTTTTTGCAAAAAAGGTATGTATTCTTTTAAAAAGGAAATTAACATAGTCACTGACATATTAACCAAAGTTTGGTCACTCTAAGTTATGATACGTTTAAATAAAGACGACTACGCGCTACTACAAAACATCTTGTAGTACTACGTCTTAGTATCAACGATGAAATTCCACGTCGTAGTAGCTATGTTCATCAACAGCAGCTATTTGTAAAAAGTGTATGGTGCCATATTTTTACTTTTTTGTACTAAGTGACACTTAAATAATATGGTACGTTTATATTGTATCAAAAGACATAACAGATTAATAAACAGTCCTATATTTATATAAACGTGACTCTCGTTAACCGTGAGGGGTCAGCGAAACTGGCAAACTGGCACGCGGGCAAGTTGCGAGTGCTCACCTACCCCTGGGACGCTAATGGACTCCCCGGAAACGAGTTCTGATGAGGAATTTATTTTCGGGTTTAATTTTTTCTGCGAAAGAAGATATAATAAAATAAAAATAAAATAAAATAAAAATTCTTTATTAAACAAAAAGATCTTCTAAATTATACAATAACTTTGTTCCCCGCACTAAGCAAGCCTGTACCGCGAGAAACCTTAACAAATTACCATTTATATAAAATTACTTAAACATAAGAAAGAGGGAGAGCCGAGAGAGAGTGAGTGTGTGTGTGTTTTGATTGGTTGTATAAGTGTACGTGTGTGAGCGCATGTGATATTTGGGTCACTAACCTATCATAATATTGCCACATTTGTTTTAATTAATAGTAATTTCTAAGCAACAGTTCTGTTGATTCATAATCCATTGAAAGTAAAAAAGATCTTGTTACTTTTTTCAATTCTTGTTAAGAAAGATCGGTGATATCTTGATGGTTGTTAAAATTTTTATATAAGTGAGGAAAACAATGTGCTGAAAAACGTTTAGCAAATGTAGTTTTTATTACACTTTGTTTAATATTAAGCCTTCTTCGTTTATGAGGTATATTTGAGTGGGAATATGTGGATCTGTAGATTTTATAGTACGATAATATTGCCTTTTGTATATATAGTTGCCTAACAGTGAGTATTTGTGCTTCTTTATATAATATAGTAGTAGAAACACGAATATTTTTGCGGAACATCACCTTAAGGACTGATCTTTGAGGTCTTTCGGCTTGTATTAAAATAGTTTTTGAAGCACTGCCCCAGGCGGATATACAATACGAAAGAATTGACACAAAGCATCATATACCAGTAAAAGAGTGTCTTTATTTGCTCCATTCCTTAAAAAATTCATTACTTAGATAGATTTATTTTAAGTTGCAGGAAAAAAGTAAAAATGCCGCTTGAATTTTTTTAAAGCATTATTTGAACGATAAAATTGTATTTTATAATCATTATTTCAATAAAACTTGTTTTTCATCATTATAATTTTACTTTTTTTATGTACAAACCCTAATTAATAATAGTAATATGATTTATTTCCGTAAACTCAAATACACGAAACAGAACAAGATATTATTTATATTAAATTTATTTTATGTGAAATCGTTTAGTGTATAAGTTAATTGTAAAATTATGGAACTGAACATCAAAAAAACCCTCATTCAGCGAGTAAAGAATTACAATTTAACGCCCTCTTATAGCGCGGTGTGTATCCAAACGCCCAGATATCACTAGTGAACGGAAATACGTTTAATTGGTTTCTTTTTCGAAAATTATAAATACATATTTAAAAGTTTTTTAACCATCGGTTAAGAGAAGTACAGTCGCGGCCATTGCCGCCTGATCACTTAAAAAAAATATCGCATAAACATTGCTGCGGCGCCCGAAATGTTTTATTATCAATTCTATTTTTGAGTGCAAGCAAAAATGAACTTAGTGGTGTTCAGGGGGAAGTGTATTCGATAGTACATACGCTTTAGGTTTTTAGGTAACTTTTACATGAATTCATGATGGCATATCGTAGGTAATTTAGTGTTGTATTTATGACTTTTTTATCGAGCCAATTTTCGTAGATCATATTTCTATCTTTACACATCGGCTGTTTCTTAGTTAAATTTTTGTAAATATTTTTTTCAGACACAACATGTAACATATTACTGGGTGTGAAATCATTAAAAAAAAGTGTAAAAACGCTGTATCCTTGCCTTAATTACATTTAATTTGCATATTACAGGCTAGGCAGTCTAACAGGGTCGGGTGACCCGGCGGCGGCGAGTTCCACGCAAGTTGCCGAATTACACAACGCACATATTAACACGGCCATTTGCGGGGAAAATGTTAGGTGAGATATCTAGAATACATTTATTGATTTAGATTATAAACTTTTGAATACTTATTGTAACATGATAATAGTCCATTATGAGCTTGTGTCTGGGACTTCATCTTAGTAAAACACATGTACAGAAGGCGGCTGATCAAGTGTTACACAAATCTGTCAAATTTTTTTAACTGAAACTAAACTCAATGCACTCGACATTAAGTTAAAAATTGGTTGGCGAAATTTGACAGATTTATAACGCTTGATCTGCTGCCTTCTGTACATTAAATTAAGTCAATTAAAATAGTTGACGGATATTTTGACGACTTCATCACACAATTTGTCCCTTTAAAGCATAATATTTACATACATACATACATAACTTCACGCCTGTATCCCTTATGGGGTGGCAGAACCACAAAGCAGATACATAGTAGAGCTGCTGTAAGCAAAGTTGCACAGCTTCAATTTGGGTTGTCCTGACGTCACAGCCTTTAGTTCAAGCTATTCCTCGCTAGAGGCACTGGCGTCAGTACGTCGCTGACTTCTGTGAAGTATGTACACTCGTAGATATTATAAAAATATTAAATCCTCCATTGTTTCTCGATGTAAAATTTAGTTTTCTATACTTTTATAAAGGAATTACATTGACAATCTAAATAAAATTAACTTACCACGAAGATAATTTCATTCATAATTATTTTTTACAAATTGTTTGTTTTCCAATTATTTGTGTCTAAAATTCCAGATTGTTATTTGTTGCCTAGGTGATTTTTATGCCGCGAAAAAAGGTTGCGCTATCTAGCGTCAAGTAGAAATACTTTTATTTCGCGGTTTTTTCTGACAGATTTGGAACGTATGAAATTTTGTTAAAAAACTAGTCACCTGGTAAAGTACAGCTGAACTGTTTTGATGATCATGTGAATATTTTAACCTTATGTTTCAACCGGTTTTTACTACTCGCTACTAGGTGACTAATGCCATCGCCTGTTTGGCTATGATTGGCCATAAGTGCCATAACCCACCGCTACCCCTCCCGCACCCCGCGCGTAAGCTTCACTTGAGTCCCTAGAAAAAACTGGATAGGGCAGCTCCTCTATATATTTCCTCCGTGGGCAGAACATCAGAGGTTACAAGACCATCTGATGTCACGTTTGACAAATTTGGAGGTATTATAAAGATGGAGAGAGACTATTGTAGTGAGAGGGGGTCAGCCTATCGCCCACAAAAACGCCTTTAAAACCTCTGTCCCTTAACTGACTTTTACAGTATGTCCGGGAAGAGAAGCAGCTGGCACATTCTACGTTTTTCTTTCGCTCCCAGTCCAGCATGGAAGACATAATAATAGCATAATATTTTCAAACTTTGAATGTCGTTTTACTTATGAGAAATAATTTTTAAACATTTTTAAACTTTCTCAGACTCTGGTTCTTTTAATTAGGCGTAAATGAAATACACTAATAAACGCTGGCGTTTGTAAAGACAATGTTAGATAAGATATCTTAAAATACATTTATTTTTGAACACCAATATAATAAAATTTCTTACATTTAAATGTAAATCCGATTACAGGTGACAAATACAGACATTTAAAGTTATTGTAAACATTAATGGTAAAGATAAAATCATCAATCATATAACTAATACAAAAAAAAAAAATTTCAATGAGATTTTGCCTTAAACAAAATAGTAATAAGAAGAAAAAATAAACAGTAAATTCAAATGCTTTGAATTCAGGAATTTTGAATTTGGGGTACCTTACAATACATTTTATACGTCCTAAGTTTTTTTTATTTTTTTATTTCAGGGTCGCTGGGTCTTTAGGAATCAAGACTTTATCCGAATACTGCGTTGAGCTTACATAAAACTATGTATAAGTAATTTTAAATTTATAAAACATCTATTTTATTTTTAACCAAAAGTATTAAAACGTTGATAATTTCCAGTAGAATATCCTAAGTCCGTTAATTTTGGCGAAATTATTAAATAAATTGTATTTTAATTTAAAATAATCTCTTGACTTATAGGTCCGAAGCACAAATAAAAATTGACCCTACAGACGTAGGTTATAAAATGAATTTAAAATCTTAATACGCTTTACGAAAGTTGTATACATCAATAATTTATTTTTTAAGCACTGTCTTATTAGACTAAAGGTATACGGTATTTAATGAACTTCTATGATCTTCTAACAGATGGCGCTTATTGTCAATGCAACGGGTTAAATGTGTTCCTTAACTAAACATTTCAATGCAAATAATTCATTATAGTTTCACTATTACTAACTATTAATAACAGTTAAGCTGTTATTAAGACAGCAGTGCAATCACGAAACTTTATTTATTTTCGTATTGTATGGAGTCGGTTGCAAGTTGTAAACAACATTGTAATTTATCTATTTTACAACTGTTCAACAAAAAAACATGTTCATTCAAAATTAACATGGCACAATTGTTCATTTGACAGATTGTTATAGGTCAAGCGTACGAAACGACATCCATTTAGAGCTTAAGAGAGCTGTAAACCAAAGTAATAACAGCATCATTTCAAGCAAGATCGATGACATGCACTGCCCGTCTGCCACAGTCGAACTGAACATATTCGAGGCACAATAATGGAGAAGAAAACGAAAAGCACTAAATAGATATCGCTTCATACGCTTGACCAGTTACAAACCGTCAAATGAACAAGTTGTTATCGAAACTGCTTGTTCACTGTTCTTTTTTGCGGTAAATCTATATGATAATGTGTTTTTTCTGTAAGAAAATGTGGAAAATATGGACCGTAATATGTGCATTTCCATAAAAGTTCAAATCAGGTACATCCACAACTTCCACAGAAAAACTGTGGTATTCACTACGCAATGATGCATTTCTATTTTTTGATAAAAAAAAACAGTATAAAATTAACTTTTACTATGTTATTTGACAGTTGTTATGAGTCAAGCGTAATTAGCGCCTCTAGTGGAAAAAGTAGGCAGTTTTCTACCCCATTGACAAGCGACGCCCAGCCTACATTGGGTCATTTTTAAGCGCTACTGACAATTCCATGGTTTTTCCGTTCATTGATACAGATTTCTAACTTTTTAGCTTCAGAGGATATTCATATAGAAATTAGTCATTAAAAGATGCTTTAAAACCAAAACTAATATCTTTTAGAACCCTGAAACTTTTAAACCTAATAATTTGTTCAATTAATATGCTGTCATTAAAATTATTAAATGTCATTAAATAAGACTATAATTTGTTAGTAGGTTCGTATTGTGGAACGTTTTCGAACATAGTACACTTTTTAACAGATTTTTTTTTTCAAAGTGACAGCGAATCTATTCGGTCGAAAGCAATGGGCATTGTTCATTTTTTTTTAATTTATTTCATACGAAAAACCGTTTCGAGGAATAAGGTTTCTGATTCATTTAGTCGATTTAAAACATTTAAAAATATTGAGGTTTAAGAGATTTTTAACAAAATACATTTGACCTTTATTTAACCTTGATGACGTCATCAAAGGCATCTAATCGATCAAGTGTTATGCCTTGAAGCTGTTTAAAAAAAGTCAAACTAAACTCTATAGCTCTATAGTGGTTGTTTTGTTTATATTTTAACGTTACCTCAACGTAACAAACTCAGCTTCTTTATTTTTCCCTGCGATTGATCTAAGTTTAATTAAAAATTAAAATTTTAAGAATAATTAATTTTATTATTTTAATTATAGATTATTTATACAAACTACAAAGAAAAGAAACAGAGGAAATAAAGACGGTTAAGATTTGATTTGAATCAATGTTTGAAATGTTGGTTTGTTGTCTGTTGACAATCCATTGGGTGACAGTGACATAGCATGACTTTAGCACACAGACACAGCTAATGTTTTTTTTACTGACTGACACATGTTTATAAAGTTAATTCCACTGATGACGTCATCACGTACTAATTTCATAAAATCAATATAAATTAAACGACACAGTTAAAAATAAAACTATTCAAATTGTTCTGTCAAAATAGACAGAAAAAAAGTGAACAATGCCCATTGTTTTAAACTACGGACTTTAAGGCTAAAAGTTCTCCACTTAGACCCATTTTATGTCCGCTTATTGTATAAATTTACTTACTTAAGTCACTCTCACAGTTTATTGTGGTTTATAAATGTAATAAATGTCTAAGTTATAGAACATAACTGTCAGGTGTGTCAAATTAGAATTGTTATACGTCGTATTGTAAGAAGTAACTTTAAGTTCTTTGTTACATGTCTACTTATTACAGCCAGGCAAAGGGTTATAAAGCCAGACACGATTACAATATGTTGAGTGACAATTTATTAACAAATATAAATAGTTTATATACTAAAATATGTATAAAATTAACTTAACAATATTTTATTTTATCCTTATATTGCTTTTATCAAGCACGTTTGAAATAATAGATGATAACATATGCATTCTCTGTGGTTCACGTCTGAGGAAGCCACATTACTCAACTGCTAAATATTACTTATGAGAAATTGTATACTTACACCACCAGAGGCTATAAATCCATCTGATGTCACGTTTGACAAATTTTGAAAGGAACCTGAGTAAGCCTGGGCCACAGGGTTAACAGGTTGACTTTGGTCTAAAAAAATAGCTCATTTTATCCTTATTCAAAATACATAAAACCCCTAAAAATGTAGTGAGGGGGAAACAAGTTAATTCAAGATATGGAAATCGCTGTCATGGGTTTCTAGTATGGATGAATAACTCATAATATAATTGGAAATGCGCTGAGTAAAATTGAAGAAATATTAATGAGAATCGTTATAAGGTTAAATGAATGTAAACTAACCGCGTTAGTTTTATTTTAAATAATTATTTTGTAATTAAAATAGGCGAAATTCTTTATTAGGTTTGGCAATACTGAGTGAATGAAGAACGAAACTATGGTAATTGACTAGTTCAGTAAGTCAATCGATCTATTTGTTCACTCGTTTGTTTGGTTTCTTTTCTTGCGCTTGAGTATTTTCATGGTTTTTTTCTATTTTTAACGACTTTAGTTATTCATACGGACTTTACGATTCTTCTATAAACGACTATTTTGTGCTTGCCTACTGGATCCCAAGTATCCGCATTACACGGCGATTTTTGGCTTTTGTCATTGGACTTATGATTTTGCATTTCGACATGGATCGCTGTATTAATTGCGGCATTGCGTTTGGTCGCTGTGCAGCTTTAGGCAGACAAGCTTTAGATGAAGAAACGCGTAATGTTATTCGTCAATGGCGTACACCCGATGTGGTAAGTATCTTCCTCTTTGTATCTTTTAGTGCTTCTCTGACAAATATGTTTCATGTTAATTGATCTGCATAAATAATCATTTGAGTGAAATATTAACTTTTTTGCTGTCTACTCTATTTTGGATATTATAGATCTCAACAATAAGAAAAAGAATAGCTTTCGAAAGTGATTCTAAGCTCACTTAACTTCTGTGTATACCTATAGACAAAATTATGGATATCTCAATTCCTCAACACTGGTTTGTCTTGAAAATTTCGGTGATAAAACATGATTATATTTTAAATAAAAAAAAGCAAATGTCAAGTTGTTAACACCGTGGCCCAGAAATGTATGGAGCAGGTTCTGTCTCCTTTAACAATGAGTTTCTAATTCCGCGGAATATCAGGATAAAACTATTTGCTAGACTGTATACTATCACTATGCCAAAATTCATGCAAATACTTTGAGCCGTTCTGCCTTGAATGAGGAACAAACATCTATCTATCCATACGTCCAAATATTCACATTCATAATATTAGTAAGATACCTATGAAGTATACCTACTTTATGAAAGTCAGAATATCTTCGGATAACGTAAAACTACAATATTCAAAACGTGTTAAATGTAAAACGAGAGGAATAGCCAACGGAAAGAAAACTATGAGCATTCTCATATGAGCATTTGTTATACATAAGTGCCCATTTTACAAATTAGCAGAAAACCAACTAAACTAAAACATGAAACATTCATGTGGGCTATTAATAAAACACTTTTTAACCGGATTTATCGCGTATATTTACATTTTAAAATCTAACTCGACGTTTCGGTGTCTTTCCAGACCCCGTGGTCACGATAGAATACACCGAAACGTCGAGTTAAAATTTAAAATGTAAATATAATATGTCAGCAGTGGCATGACAGCCACTATATTTACACAGATTCACATTTTATATCTCGAAACGTAAAATTAAATATAGCAAATGTCTCCGTACACATTCAAAGTGAAAAAAGTACAAAGAAGCCAAAAAATATGTAAAGATACCAAAAAGTAAAACATTGTTAACAAAATATGAAAAATCCTTGTCTTTTGAACAATTTTTGTAACATTTGAAAGGTACGAATATATAAGAATACGATTCTAGCTCAGGTAATAAAGGTAATCGGAATGAGGTCAAACTGGAAAGTTGTTGTCAAGTGTTCAAAGAATTTGAGGTCGTGAAGTACATTGTCAAGTCAGTCCAGCAGTTGAGATTTTGTTACGACTCGTATTTTTGCGTAGGGCTTATCTAAGAGACCACTTTATGAATTAATGGGCTAAGAGGTGAAAATGTAAATACATACAGGGTTCATTTGTAGTCATCGGCCAAATTTTTTTTACACAATAAGTATCATTTATAGAAACGATTTTTGCAAAAAATAAGTACTTTTTTTTTTACCAAGAGATAAATATATCCGCTAACATATTAAGCAAATCATGGTCACTCTAAAGGCAACTACGCGCTTCTACAAAACATCTTGTAGTACTACATCGTAGTATTATCAATTAAATGCCGCTTCGTATTAGCTATGTTCATGAACGGCGACTATTTTTTATAAAGTTTGTGGTTCCATATTTCTACTTTTTTGTACTGAACGACGATAAAATAAATATGCAGGTACGTTTATATCGTATCAAAGAAACTAACAATTAAATTTGGCTGGTGACTACAAATCAACCATGTATAAACTCTACTTGAAAAAGGAAAGAACCAAAAATTCTACAAGAGGCTTTTATTGGTAAATTTATCACACTTATGATGTAAAAAGTTCAAAATGTATGTATAATAGGCATATGTTTTTCACTATTGATGTGGAGTATGCTAGGACAAGCAGATAAAACATAGTCATACAACCTTCAAGATATGAGCTGCCAAATCCATTTTTATTTTTTCAATTTTTTTTACTAGTTTCATGGTGATAGATGTATCAATTATATGTTTATAAATTTTGTAAGTTTATCTTTTCATTGTTAAACTTAGGATATATTGTCGTGGTCTTAGAAACATTTGTTTAAAGTTATCAATGACTTAGTTCTTAGCTATATAGGGTGTCCTAAAATTTCATTTTACAGATATGGCTTTATTATCTTTGTCTCCATCCCGATATATGTATGTTTACATGTTATTAATAGTTATTATTTTTACTTGTGTAAGGAAAAGGTTCGGTAAATAATATTTTGAGATCAAATGTCTTTTTTTTTCAAATAACAGTGTATAAAATGAACAAATTAGTACTTATGTATTTTAAAACGTTTCAGTTTTAGTATAGCTTTTCTTTAATATTATTTTTTAAATTACTTCGTTCTTTAAAAAGCTATTAAAATTTTATTTAAGAGGACTTGTAAGAAAAAATGCTATAACGGTAGAATCGATGTTTTGTTATTAATACTATAATGTAACTTGCCTGTATAAATATACACCAACTTGTAGCAATTGTATCTACTGTGATATATAAATTAATATTACTATGTTATATAAGAAGTTATCGCCAACTTTGCTTAGTTAAGAGGTAAAGGTGTAAACTTAGTTTAATATTATTGTACTTGTGTACAACTTTTGACAGCAGTTTTGGCGCTAAATTAATTTTCAATGTACCTTATGAAGATCAATTTTATGTAGTGTTCTTTTAATGTTTATGAATTATAATTAAATATGTGATTATGTAAAATTTGTTTATTTTTTTCTTTAATGGTCGCTACCTAGGTGAATCCTTTACTATCACTATGCCAAGTTTCATCCAAATCCGTTGATCCGTTCTGCCGTGATTAAGGAACAAACATCCATACATCCAGCCATCCAAACATTCTCGTTTATATTATTAGTAAGATAAGATAAGGGGTACAATTACATAACATACTTAAAAACATTAATTGATTATTTTGAAGGCCAGAGATACGTAAACATGCTGGTCATACGCTGGGTCACCAATAAGGTCGCTCTCAACACCAAGAGCGGTCATAATATTGATCGAGCCAAACTAATAGCACAGAATAAGTAATAGTTGGTACAGAAGAATTACTCCGCAAGAAGATCTAAATAAATTCGAGTCTTGCTACGACGCGATACGGTGGAATTCAGCTCGCACAGCATTACGTACCTGCAAATTTATATACCTAGAAGTTTTGTCTCTTTCTATCGCATGCCTCTTATCTTTTCTTACGCTGTTAGGGTTGCTGCCTAGTGAAGAATAATTTATCTCCTTATTTGTAATTAAGTATCTACTTATGTAGGCATTACTGATATTCTACCTTTGTAAAAAATATTGTTTAAACTTACCTAAAGTACAAAATGAAAAAAAAGTTACGACGAATAATTAGTAATACTACATATGTTTTGTTTGCTAAATTGAACATAATCAAATCTAAACATAATCTAATTGAATATTTGTTTCTTTTTATGTCCATTTTTAAATACTATTTGCGACCTCGATCATAGAATTACTGTGAGTGCTATTAGGTAGGTAGGTATCTACAACGTCCCGACGGGCGCGCGCGTGATACACGATAACACGACCCATTCGAGTAGCGCCGGCGGAGCGCTTCGCTGTAGGTAAATAACGGATGTACCGCGCGGAGTGAGCCAGGCCTGCTAATAGTAATGTAATAAATAAATAATAAATCATTTATTTCAGGCAACACAAAGTTTTCAAGATGGAAAACATAAACAAAGGGCCCCTAGATATATACGTTAAACTAACATATATAAAATATACTTTAAACTACACTAAATTTGACATAATTTCACACGTAAAGTCGGAGACGTGTGACGCGAGTCATGAGACAGTCGCCCTCGAAATTTCCGGAAGAAGACTCCCGCCAGAACTCCTCCTTCATGAAGGTCGGCAGATGTTGGGTCGGTACTCTCACCACAAATGAGCTGAAACTAATCCCGCGCAGGTTTTTTGAAGTATAACACCCGCCTTGCAACAACTTCTGAGGGGACTAGATGTTTGGCGCGATCTATACCTACTAGTAAACGTATAAAAAACGTAAGCAGTTGTCACCTATCTCGGCGATATTCTCGCTTAAGATACATATAATAGACACCTTTATCTATTATACAGGGTGTTCAAAAAACTCTGGAGAACAAATAAACTTAGTCATCTAGGCAGATACTTATATGCATACTCGTACACTTTCCTCTCGATTCCAATTTTGTTTGCTACTATTTACGAGCTTAGGACTGTCATAATGAAACATGAGCTTGATGCTGTTTTCACCTTAGTAATTTTTATCTAAAATAATGTACCGAATAATCTTAAATAACTTCAATTGTCACGTGCGCATTCAAAATCACAACAACTGTTTAATGTGGAGGTTTTTTCCATTTCTTTTAATGTCAAGTCGATGCTGTCAAAAGGAAAACGCCGCCGGCGCGTTTTAAAGGAACGCTTTCCTTTCTACAAGTCCAAATAAAAAACGAATTTTGTAGGTAGTCGTATCGGGAAGATTTTTTTCTCTGTAAACAGAAGCAGCGACGCATATATTATTAGTGGCTCGCTTTACTTGTTCTACTACAAATAATACACTCGCTCATCCTTCCCTTCTTGCTTTTCTGCTCGCTTCTGTCTTAAGGTACCTACTCCTATGAAAAAGCAGTCAATCTTCGAATCAAACTCGGTTGAGCAGCATTTGGAAAACACCGTAAAATCTCTTCGCCACGAATAGCGCAATGACTGAAGACAAAGTTTTTTGATATAGGTGCATACTTTTGTTAGTGTTCAGATGGACACTTAATATGGGCTTTTAGCTCAAGGTCACAACGGACAGGAGTAAAGGTAGGTAATTCGTAGTGTGATCAGATCCTAAGAGAGCCAAGCTTGTGCTTTTGATCCCTCGGAAGAACAAACCATTGCCCATACATACATACATAGGTACATAACTTCACGCCTGTATCCCTTATGGGGTAGGCAGAACACCAGAGGTTACAAGACCATCTGACGTCACGTTTGACAAATTTGGAGGTATTATAAAGATGGAAAGAGACTATTATAGTTAAGGGGGTCAGCCTATCGCCCACAAAAACGCCTTTAAAACCTCTGTCCCTTAACTGACTTGTACAGTATGCCCGGGAAGAGAAGCAGCTGGCACATTGTACGTTTTTCTTTCGCTCCCAGTCCAGCATGGAACCATTTCCCATCTGTCCTATTAAGGCAGTAAAATGATTTCAAGTAGAGCAAAAACCAGCGTTACAAAAGAAAACAATAATTAGGTAGGTACCTACAGCCAACTATTAAGCAGCAATAAAACACAAAAGTTCTTCATACATTAATTTTGCCCGAGAAGGGGTGGCTTAAAATAACCTTATTACCCCTGGATGAGCGTGTCGTTAATCACGACTAATCCGAGTGACTCCCGCTTGGTGGTAGAATCCCGTCGATGTTCGACTGGCTAGCGACCATCCTTCATATAAAATCTGCCACCAAACACTACCGCTCCGGAGGTGATATGTTCCGGCAATATTTTATGAAGAGCCGGTTCTTTCCTACGCCAGTATGCTAGCATCTTCACTTAGGTACAATGAGATTCAGGGCAAACGCGGGCTTGGTCTATAATAATAAATATATACAGGGTTGTTTTGTAGGCACTTGCCAAATTTAAATATAACGTACTTTGATATAATACGAATAACTTGCATTTTTATTTTAGTATCGCTCAGTAGAAAAAAGTAAAGATATGGCACCTTGATTTGTTTCACGAATAGTCGTTATTGATGAACGCCCTACACACAATACGATACTATGACGCGGCACTTTATTGATTACGTTTAATAATACTACGAAGACGTAGTACTACAAGATGTTTTGTCGCGCGACAAAACATGTTTACGATATGAGGTTACAAGGTCACACTTTGAGTTCAGTAGTTATGCATACCTACAGACAATAAAAAAAGTTATCTACATAAGTTACGTACAATCTTTTCTTCATACTTTTACAGGCTTAGAACCGGCAAATTGCAAAAGGTTTGAGGGATTTAATGTGAGAAAATTTAACATAATACTTTAAGTGAATGCAAAATAGATAGAAAGAAGAAGCATTTTGCAATTCGGCGTATTTAAAAAGTTTGAATAAACTTATGTACATTAATTAAAGCTCTAATCAACATTATTTACACAATTATTACGAATGAGTTTCACGTTTAGTTATTGAGTAAGTGATCAAAATGCATACCATTTTTCTCCAGGCAGAGTCTAGCACGTTTTAACACATTTTCATGGGCTTTATTGAGCACTGCAGTGTCACTTTGTCAAATTCACACACTATTTGGTTTTTTAAATCAGAAAGGCTTCGAGTTTCGTTCTGATAAACGATTCCCTATTTGTAAACATTATCGATAGTTAGCGACGACTCACTGTCTAATAAACACATGCGGCGCAGGTTTCGCGGGCTCTCGCGAACGCAGCTGCGTTACGCACGCTTCCGCCGAGGATGCGCGAGCGACTGAAGGTCATGGCAACAGACAAGTGGTTCCGGGTTTGCGACGGCGCCGCCGGCCGGTTTCGTTCACGTGCGAACATGTCGGTATCTTACCTGCTTGATGTAATGGCACTTATTGTCAAGAGGATACGATTGTTTTTTGAAAATTTAGACGTCTGTGATGTAATTCATCCGGCTAAACAAGTTGTACCACTGCGCGTAGTCTTTATAGTATTCATTCATAAAATAGCATGACCATGTTGTGCTTAACATTTTAGTGAATAATATGAATTTCCGTGTAAAAAAATAACTACTTTTTTTTGCAGAAATGGTTTCTATTAATGATACTTATTACGTAAAAAAAATTTGGTAGATGTTGTCAAATGAACCCTGTATACACGATAGAAAGTATTGAGTTTGTTTGAAACCGCGACAAATCGCTCGAGCACCCGCTGGCTTCGAGAACGGTGCGTCGCTGCCCGCGCCGCTGTTGCTCTCACTGTCGCTGCCGTCCAATTTGCAGCCTTAATTTAAAAATACATAAAAAAAGCCATAAAAATAATAATACCCAGTAATTTATTTCGCAAAAAAAAAGTAAGTATTAAAACCAGCCCTGATAAGATTAATGAATGAGTCTCCTAAAGCAAAAAGATGAGAACATATCGCCGCCCCCGGAGAATAAAATGATATCGGCTTCTATCTTAGTGTTAGTGTTATGTAATTTTTGAAATCTGTGGATGGTAATACATCTACTCAATTTTTTCGTGATTTTTATAGTGTTATTTAACGAAGTTACAAAATTTTAAAATAGTATTCACTGATTATTACAGGCTTTGAAATTACGAGAATACAGTGTTAATATGACATTATCGAAATGTAATCCTACTTGTTACCATGACAAACTATCATAGAATTATGTTCTCATGAAAAATATTCGACTAGATAATGATAAAAGCACGTATCATTTTATTCTCGTCCAAAACCAATCAGTCGCTTCGTATAAAGCTGTGTAGGTAAAACAACGTTCATAGTTTTGAACTGTAAGGTATACTGTCATCCTTTTTCCGCACTTAGATTTTACCTAAAAGCAATGGCATTGGCGTATACAAACTCGCCGGGCATTCCCACGTAGTGATAATGTTTATTTTCTTTATTTCACAGTAATTAGTGTGCGTTTTTTTGCCATTGCGTAAGCATTGTAACGCTAAGTTTTTTGTTTTTATTTGTTCAATTGAAGTGTTATTAGTTTTTATAAAGTTATAAATGTTATTAGTTTGTTACAATTCAAATAGTAGTTTGTGATAATGTACAAACAACGGAATGCACGTTTAATCCCTATAATGAGTAATGTTGAGCAGATTGAAGAGGAGCCAAGTAATTTTAATTATGGTCAGTACCTAGTTACAACGTACCTAAATTAATGTATTCTTAGTTTAATTTTAAGTTTTTTTTTATATAATTCTTTTTTTTATTTTAATACCTACCTAGATAATTATGATATTTTTTACTGACTTAAAAGTAAACCTACCAACATCAATTACTCATAATAATTATTACTGCAGTTCAAAAGATTTCTATATTTTTCAGTATGAAATTAGTAAAAATCACTATAAAACAAAATAAGTTATTAAGTTGTCTAATTAACTATGTAGGTACCTAATGGGCTTGCAAATGAACAGGCTATAAATTTATACCGAGTATAAGTCAAAATTTGTTGGTTATTCTGGATTTATACTAGGTATAACTTTATATCTCGTTTATTTGTAAGCCCGTTTTTAAGAGTTTTAGTTCGGATTAGTAGTAGGTAGTAAAATTGGTGGAGTAGAAGCGTACCTTCTTTTCAATTTAAAAAGTAAGGGTTTGTTTAAGGTTTCGTATATACCCATACGCGAACGCGAAGCCTTCTCTGTGGTGCCACTCCCAGCCACTGCGAGTGTCGCCTCTCCAGTGCAAATGCCTGCTTTAAAGCAGCGTGCAGATGAGGCAGACCGGAACAACCCGGTGGCAGGGGACGGTGCAACAGAGATGGCTTCCCAGGATCTAGAGCACATGAGAAGGCTACTAGAGGATACGATCGAGGAAGTACATAATACTCCCCTTGAAGGAAGGCCGAAGCTTCCCAAACTACCATGCAGTGTTCGCAATAGGCAAATCGTTGAGGCCGTTAATCAGATGTTGCCCCAACATTTGGAGAGCAGCTCTGATCTTGTCGAGATGAACTCAATCCTTTTTGGAGCGGCTATGGCGTATGTCGGTTTACTGGCGTCATGTCTGCTCCAAGCCCAACTACTGGACGTGCTACTCCCCGGAGTAACGCTGTACCAACTTGGAAGAGGAGGATTGAGCGTCGTATCGAACAAGCCAGGATCCTCATCGGTAACCTAACTTGCTTCAGCTCGGGCAACACCAGGCCAAGGATTGTGCGTTTTGTCGGGAGGGAGTTTTCCGGAATGGATACCAACTTGACCAAACAGGACTTCACCCGGAAACTGACAGAGCGCATCGACGAGCTAAAGCAAAAGATCGCTGCATGGGCGAAGCGTATTCGGAGGTACTCCCAAAGGGTTGAGAGATACAACCAAAATCGTCTCTTCTCGAGTGACCAGAGGAAGTTCTATAAATCCCTGGAGAGTTCCGAACCCTGTTCGACTGGCCGCATTCCGGATAAGGCCGACGCTATTAACTTCTGGCGCGGCCTGTGGGAGCACCCAGTTGAGCACGGAGAGGGTCCCTGGATTGATAGGGTTGAAGAAGCGTGTGCGAAAGTGATCCCTATGAGTCAAGTCCTCATATCAGAGGAGGACGTAAGTGCTGGAATCCGCCGGAGCCCGAACTGGAAAAGTCCGGGCCCTGACGGATTGCAAAACTATTGGCTCAAGGGATTTTCTCTGCGCCATGCAACTTTGGCCCGTCAATTCCAGGAAGCCTTGGACACCGGAGCTCTCCCGAACTTCCTCACTACTGGGGTCTCTCATTTAGTTCCTAAGTCAAACAATACCGTGGATCCATCGAAATACCGGCCCATAACGTGTCTTTCTACCACCTACAAGACGCTTACCTCCGTTCTGAGCACCAAGATTCGCCAGCATTTAGATGCTAATCGCGTTATATCTGATGCTCAGAACGGATGTAGGGCTGGTAGCCGCGGATCAAAGGAACTCCTTCTCGTGGACGCTGTCGTTGGTAAATTGGTCAAACGCAACCGGCGCAATTTCTCCGCAGCCTGGATTGACTATAAAAAAGCATTTGACTCCGTGCCTCATACATGGCTCTTGAGAGTTCTTGAACTGTACAAAATCGACGGTACAGTTCGAATATTTCTCGAACGATGTATGAGACAATGGAGTACAATGCTCAGTCTCCAAGGCAGGCGAATGACGGCTGCGGAAGACCGAATCCAGATTAGTAGGGGAATATTCCAGGGTGATTGTCTGAGCCCACTTTGGTTTTGCCTGATTCTGAACCCTCTTAGCACATTTCTGGAGGGATCAGAGACAGGCTTTCAGTTTCGTAGAGGAAGGTACTAACTAGTTCTCTGTCGGGACTCAACAAAGTCCGAGCGTTTAACGTATGGGTTATGTCCGTTCTTTCGTACGACTTTGGCGTACTCAGATGGACTCAGACCGAATTAGACGCCCTGGATCGGAAAGTCCGCAATACTATGACCCTCCATAGAATGCATCATCCTCGGTCGTCAGTAATGAGGCTGTATATCTCCCGGAAGTGTGGAGGAAAAGGCCTACTTAGTGCCAAAACCTTGCACTATCGGGAGATATATAGCCTCCGAGCCTATTTTATGGCAAAGGTGGACGTGGGTATGCATAGAGAGGTTGTAGCGTGTGACAAAGGACTCACCCATCTCAATCTGGGCCTCGAGACATGGCAGACTCCGGCAGTACTAAGCATTTCTGATCGTGAGACCGAATGGAAAGAGAAAGAGCTGCATGGAAGGTTTGACAAGGCTCTACACGAGCCACACGTGTACCGTAAAGCCTCTGTGCATTGGCTGCGCTTCGGGGACCTCTTTGGGGAAACCGAAGGGTTTGTCTTTGCGATACAGGATCAGGTTATCAAGACGAACAACTACCGGAAATACATTATGAGGGACGGCACCGTGTACGTATTTCGGGCGTGCCGCCAACCTGGCGAGTCCCTCAGACATGTAGTTTCGGGTTGTTCGGTTCTTGCTAACACTGAGTATCTGCATAGACACAACCAAGCAGCCAAGATTCTCCACCAAGAGCTCGCTCTGAAATACGGTCTCATCAGTCAGAAACTGCCCTATTACCAGTACACGCCGGAGCCAGTTCTCGAAAACGGCAGCGCCAAGCTCTACTGGGATCGGCCCACTATCACGGGCAGGACTATTCTAGTGAATAAACCTGATATAGATAGTTCAACTCAGTTGTGCGCGCGGCGCTATGTGTGTGTGCGTGGCGCTATGTGTGTGTGCGCTTGTAAATATACAAATTCCATGTGTGTTGCAGTGAAGCTGCAGTCGTCCTCACTGTACGCACACAAAGTCACTGTATACCTACAAGGCTTACCCACACATAGGGCCGCGCGCACAACCGAGTTGAACTATCTATATCGTGTTAATGGACCGATCGTCGTCCAAGGTGTTTTTGGTGGACATAACTATACCACATGACGAGAACATCGTGAAGGCCGAGACCGAAAAGCAACGCAAGTACTTGGACCTTGCACACGAGGTGACCGAAATGTGGTAAGTTATGTCCACCGAAATCATCCGGGTTGTAATATCCGCAAACGGTTTGACCCCAGCCACTTTGGTCAGAAACCTTGAAAGGCTGGGATTCAGCGGCGGTTCGCTTCCAGCACGCATGCAAAAAGTGGATTTGCTCGAGACTGCCCGAATCGTTCGCCGGTTTCTGTCTCTCTTGCCCTGATCCCCGACCGACTGGTCCGATTGTCGGGTCTTCCCGCCGAAAGGCGTGTAGCTGTATGCATACATAATAATAATAATAAATTCAGATAATCTTTGATCATATGGCTGATTTTTTAATTTAATACCAAATAGGAACAATGAGGGTAATTTACATGAATAATAGTGATATTTTTCATTAAAATTTTATATCTTTTTAATATGTTTAAGTTTTTTAAAACTGAGAACCCAGCTTTTTTGTTCATATAACGATTTAGAAAATTATCGTTAAAAAGTAAATTTTTGCAAAATTTAATTGAATAAAAGTATTGTTTATTACCATATTATAGTTTCGTTGAGAACCCCAATTCAGAATCCTTAAAACGAAAAAAGATTTACTATATTTACGGGAATAAAATTATATAACAGTATTATCGTAATCATTTGTAGCCCAAAAACGTGTAGAATATAATGATAAGTAACGAGTACACAATTTAATCCAGATGAGGCTGTACGAAGAATAAAATGATAAAGGATATTGTAGAACTAAAGCGACAACCAGTTTTGACTATATTTTATTTTTTGAAATAATAACTCTATTTCGACAATAAGGCGTACTTCACTAAATCATTTCGAACATAAAAAAAATACTTTATTTTCAAAACCAACAATTATCAGTGTACGTCCAGTATTTAAAGAGCAATTGACGAAAACATGTTTTTTATTTTTCCTGAAAAGTTGCGTTTTTGTTATTATCATTTTATTCTCCGGGGACGGCGATATACATACTTACTTATTTATTTATTTATATAGTTCACCAACGCAGTGGTCACCAAAACAAGCTTTAACAAAGAACATATGGCATTGTGATACAATTCTAGCGCCACCACACTTATAGGTGAAGACAACATGCAGTTAATTTTGCGAATAGTAACAATTAAATAATAAAACAGAAAAAAAATTATGAAATTTCATATTGATTCAAAAACTTAAATTTATAACTTCACAAATTGATTTTAAAAACTAAAAAAATCATAAAAACTAAAAAATTGGTAAAATTAATAATAAAAATAAAATTAACACTTAACAAAAATTTGAAATTTATAAAATACCTACTAAAAGTCACAGTGAATACGGATGTAGTAACATATAAACAAAGAATAAAGAATAAGAAAACAAAAACAATAATTGAAGTGCGCTCCTTATCTTACTCTCACTGTCATAAAAAAAGTCAATGAGCCCTGATTTGGTGAAAGTATTGCATTGTCTAGATGCCCGAGCGAGAGGAGCGTTGAAAGCCAAGTTAGACATTGCCTAGATTGAATCTTGAAGTCCTAGGAAGCCTACTGGGCGCGGATAGAGAGAGTGCAGACAAAAGAGTTGAACAATCGATTTTGTTATTTAGTAATTTATGAAAAAATAGTGTGTCGAGCTTAATTCTACGATTTGTGAGTGTATTCATTTGAAAATGATTTACCTAGTCGATTTTCGTATGTCAGTAAGGTTTTCGCTAGGTTACATGAGTAAGTGAGGTACCAAAGAAAGCGTTTTTGAATCCGTTCAATTCGCTTTTTGTGAACGTCATAGAAAGGGCTCCAGACTACGCTACCATATTCTAGTCCGCTACGTACCAAGGCATTATAGGGTTATTTTAGTCTTGGAAGATTTAAAGTTTTTGCAATGGGGAGTTTTCTGACAGCTCATTAAAAAAACAAAACTGTACAAAATTGGTACAAAAGGCTTCTATAAATGGCGCTTTACAAAAGGCGAAGGCGAAGAATTTATTCCACACTGCGTTTTTAAAAGTAAAATTAATTAATTGACGTCTGTATCAGAAATTGAACGTTTAAATAACCATAGATGGTAGATACCACTTACCTACATTATAGTTTACAGACTTAACGCCTTTATTATGACCTGTCAGAAAACTCCCCATTACGTTGTAGGAAACCTAGGTTCTTAAACCCTTTTGAAGTTATATTATTTTCAACACACTTGCTCGTAAAGTGAGCGTTATTCTATTGAATTTAGTACTATAAACTGGCCTATAAGTCACGCGTGCATAATATATTATACCCTAGTGCATAATAAAATGAATCCTACAAAGTTGAATTGTACCTTTGTGCAAATTACATGCGAGTAAACAGAGCATATTTTATTGGTCCGGGTTATACATTAAATATTTTTCAGAAACAACAAAGAGGTTTTATACCACTTCAAATCCATATACATTTTTAAATGTTTGCGCCTTATATTAGTAAAACAAATTTGTATATCAAACAAATTATTCACAATTTACAATAATTTGTTATAAAATATTAAAATATTTGCATTTACCACTCCAAATTAAACATTTTCACTTAAAATAGGCTGTGTATGCTATACAGACATTGACACATTTGGCGGAAAAAAAAACCTACGCGCATGCGCGAGGTTCGGCGCCATTTTTCAATCACAATTCACAGCTTTGTTATCAAATGTGTTTGTTATTTTATGACCACGTATGTCTGTCTTTTACTCACAAGTGTGTTGAAAAACGTCGTATGTAACTCGTGAGCGTTGCTAATTACAGTCTCGGCTCATTATTAAGCCCTCGCCTGCGGCTCGGGCTCAAATCACAGCCTCGACTGTAATTAGCAACTTCCCTCACTTGTTACATAATATACTATTATATGACTGTGGAAATTTAGTTTGCTGTCGAGAGTTATGCCCAGATCGCGAATCTCAATTACGACTGCCAACGCATCACCATTGATTTTGTATATTGGAGCTTAGAAATTACTTTTTCTTGTAAATAATATCGACGCACACTCGGACACGTTAAGCGTCATGTAATTTCCAACCCACCAATCTACTTATCTATTCAGATCCTCCTGTATTAGTAGAGTATGAATATGCGTCTGGATGGAACGGCATAATTTTAGATCATCAACGAAAAGACGGTAATTACAGTTTTGAAAGCATTCGCCAATATCATTGATGAACACATTGAAGAAAAGGGGCCCGAGGTGTGAGCCTTGGGGCACGCCGGAATACACGGGGAAATAAGCTGAATTGTGGCCATTAACAACCACCGATGATTGTTTTCCTCTAAGGTACGACTTACACCAACCGAGCAAGGGTTCGGCAATGCCGTGAGTTTCGAGTTTTGATATGAGAATCGAGTGGTTCACTTTGTCGAAAGCCCTGCTAAAATCCGTATAGATGGCGCTGACAGAAGAACGCTGGTCAAGGACAGAAGAAACTTCATTGACAAAGGATACCAAGTTGGTAGAAGTGGATTTTTCTTTCATAAAACCGTGCTGTTGAGAATTAAGAATGTTCTTAAAGTGCCAAGAAAGAATTGGATGTAGCGTCTTCTCGAACACCTTAGCAAAGATAGGTAAAATAGATATTGTTCTATAATTATTAATTAAGTTTTTATTACCAATCTTGTGCAAAGGTACGATTAAAGCTTTCTTCCAGATGTTTGGAAAAGAAGCCGTCGACAAGGACTTATTAAATATCAAACATAAAGGAAGTGCCAATGCTGAAGCACACTTTGCAGCAAAAATGGAAGGTATGCCGTCGGCACCGGCACCCTTAAAGTGGTCAAGTCTTTTTAATGTTATGTAGACCTGATCATTCCTAAATTTAATGATATTCAAGTAATTGCTCGATTGTAGTGAGGGCTTATCAGTGTCGGTGTGTCTGAAACATTTAGTGGGGTTGTGGTCGTAAGCTGCGGCAAAATGACGACAGAATAGCACAGAAACATCCTGGTTGTTCGAGGAATAACAACCAGGATGTTTCTGAGTTAATACTTTCTATTTTGTCGCAGAAATCGCTGCCCGCGCCGCTGTCGCTGCCGTCCAGTTTGCAGCCTAACGGCAAGTTCGTTTAACAGGCAAGTAAAGGCCACCTATAGATTTTACGTAGAGTTCAATTAGATTTTATTAGTATCTAGACTTTGTCTTAATAATATTTCAAAGTTTTAACTGCAAAGCTATATCTACCATTAGACGGAGCTACGTTAGCAACATAACGTAAAACAAAAATGTGTTAAGTAATTTCAAGGCGTACCGCCAGGCCCCGGTAGCTCAGTGGAAGAGCACTCGTCCGGCAAACGGGAGGTTCGAGTCCTGGTCGGGTGATTTTCACTTAACACATTTTTTCCGTTATTTAAGACTTTGTCTTTCTAGTTGGGTCTGATTGAACCACAGTTATTCGTGATTCATTCATTATTAAGTTCATTAATAAGTTATTAATGATTGGCTTCTGTATCACAGGTTTCTCTCATTTCAGAAGCCAGCGCCACATTAATCTTTGTGCTGCGGTGATTGTTGCAATAAAGATATTTTATTTTTTATTTGAATCTGGTAATCTGGAAATAATTTTCAGATGTAGTTTTTAGTAGATATTTAATACTAAATCATAATTTGTAAATCGCGGTCATTGATAATAACTCAATGATCGCGGTAACTTTCAGGGAAACCATACACATCACGAAAGCTGTCATCATCATCTGGAATAATAAATGGCATTAGGAAATGTAACTCTTGATCTGCTGCCTTCAGTACATTAAAATTTAGAGAGATATCGAATTCTTAGGGATATCTAAAGATAACATGCAGAAATATGTAGGAACTTATTTATAATTACATTTCATACTTTCAAGGTAAACAACATCGTTCAATCCGGTTTTGATAGCCTCGTAAAAATCGTATAATAAGATAGTTATAGTCTCCATTCGCGATATTTTGGTACCGTAATATCCCTTGATATCTTACAGTATAATTAAAAAAATGGGGTTTATGTTAAAGAAATATTAAGGAGATCCTTTGAGATTTTCATCCAAATTAACAAGAGCTTCTGAAACTTAAAATTTCTGTGAAAATGTACCTAAGTTTGAGTCCCTGCTTTTATATAAAAAGTACTCATACGGCTTGTACCTACACAACAAGTTTGTTTTTGCATTTTGTATGTTTGCGCATCTCAACTAAACAGCAAACTTGTTATCGAGTACCTGGCCAAGTATCAAAAGGTCACGTTTTAATATTTGGCGCCATGTGATTGTTGTTATGTTTGTCATAGGGTTGCCACCTATGCTGTTAAAAACAATATTATAAGTACCTAGGTACTGTTTTTCTCCAAATTACTTTTTACTGTTGAACGAAAATATACAATATACTGTTTTCAGCATCATTAGTTAGTAGCCTATCAGTTTCTGAGTTAGACTTAGACAGACAGGAATTTGTGTACTTACTTGTGTAGCTTAATATATTATAAAATGAATACTCATACTGGCCAAACGTGCACTTTATTAGACCGCTGCGCTGATGAGTTTATAAATAAAATGGTGTCATATTTACTTTCTGTTCCCGCCATACGCCAGCTCAGCATTTATTGAAACAGATTTTCTATAATGAAAAATGGCGGGGTGATGGAAATAGAGCAACTATTTATTTTAATTCAGTTGCAATTGTAAGGCTTTCGAAGCCGAAAAAATGATACTGTTTGATATTCTTTTCAGATCCAAATAAAGGATGGGATCGCGCCAAACATGTAGTCCCCTCAGGTTTTTTGTATTTATTTCTGAAGTAAGAGGTACACCTGCGAAAAAAGTTGGCAGCCCTAATTTGTGAGTTCACAAACAAACTGACTCATCATACAGAGGAATAAACTTAAATTTGCACTCTACAATAAACAGAGCATGTTATTTTCTAAGATGCATTTCATACGCATTAAACAATTACAATCTACAATACAACTTCGTCATAGATGATGTTGTTTATTTTATGTGACATAACAAGTTTTCTGCTTATCTAAACAACCAACATAAAAAAAGTAGAGACCTATCGTTAAGGAATGTAGTTCTGTTGTTCTGAACTCACCGGGTTGTTATTTTTATCACTAAGATTACTTTTTACGAGCAAGCGAAGAAAAGGAACAGGCTGAGGATACAGGGTGAGTCACTTTTGAAATTCGAAGACATGATACTTGGAGATCATAATGTAGAGAAAAAATATAATAAAAATTAATAATTATTATTTACTGAGTAAACTTGACCGAAAGTTAAATAATTGACTGCGCAACGCATGGTAACACTAGCGTTAAGTACCAGCGATCCGTGTGCCAAGTCACATGCCGCGATTGACTCAGACGTAAGTAAACATAGTAAGTAGGAATTCTCTCTTAAGTACCTACTTTTAATACATAATTATGATCAGAATCGTGTACAGAGTGCTCTCCTTCAGTATCTAAAATTTGTCACCAGTCACCCTGTATAACATAAGTAATTCACGGCATTACAATTGAGTAGTAGTCATGGGGTAGCTCATACCTGCTACATAACTTTAGTTACTTGCTTATTACCCTCATAGGTAGGTAGGTACGCAACTTCAGACTTATACTTTAAAACAACTTCTTTAATCTGCCTAGACTAAAATTACCTTCACATTCCAGCATGTTAAAAAAGAAGAATAATGCAAGAAGATGTAGATGTAGTATCCTACCCTGGTCAGTAGGTTAGGTACCTCCCTATACCTTATCCATAAAAGTCCGATCGACGACGTGTGTATTATAAAATGACTTAGGTACCTAAAACCTTGTCACTACCTACTCCATCTAGTGCAAGTGATGATAACTGTCGACAAGGTCAGTTGCTACATCTCTTTGAAAACGAATTCTCAAATTACTACTGAAACTAAGTGAAACGTGTTATAAAAAAATAATACACCCAAGTGATTTCACAACGAAAATTAAGCATTTAAGTAAGTATTTGCATCATTCCAAGTTAATTATTTAAATTCATTTCAGAATCAGTTAACCTAAAATAGTTCTAGAGCATCTACTTATACATACAGAATTTAGTTTTATAAATAAATGAACAATAGGCATGCATTAATCCCTATTAATTATTAAGATTTAGGTACGTACCTACATACTTAATAAAAATGAGATGATGACTCTTATGTTTAGGTAACGCGGAAATGTTGTGCTGCATATGTTACAAAATTAAACATCGTACGATGTCTGTTTACAAATAAACCTGTCTAGCATTAAAAACGCGCGGAGGTGTGGCCAGCCGGGTGCAACTAAAAGCCTAAAAGGGGGATTGATTGAAATTTTGCAATAGACAGTAGCGCTGCTAGCGTACATTGCTATACAACTTTTGAGTTTATATTTACATATTGGCTTCAACAGATGGCGTAACTAACGGGATATATTGATCACCTATTATAGATATTTTATATTTATCATTTATTATTACAAAATAAATATCATATGATATGCCATGATAGTTACTATAAAAATGTGTTATCGATCAATAGCACTATTTATCTGTGACTATTGATAGTCTCAATCAGGTAGAAATGATTGATTGACTGACTCTATTTTGACTCTATTTTCTCCATTTTGAATTCGAGTCGTTGTCGTTGTTGTAAGAGTGAGTTTTCGAGGCGTTTGTGTTTTTATTTTGCGATCTATCACGTTTTCCTTTTCTAAATTGACCCGGCTTGTTAGTGGACTTGAGTGCTTTATGACTTTATTTGACCCTCGCTGTGAACTGGACTTCCGAAACTGCTTTAGTGAAAAACCACTCTTACTTTGTGTATCACCGGACTTTTGAGTGCTCACCTACTTATTTGATGCTTAAAATGCCTTCCCGTTTTAAATGTTATTTCGGTTGTGCGAACCACGGTAAGTTTAATGTTTTACATAATTATTTGAATACTAAACAGTGTATATTACGACCTTGTACGTAGGTATACTGAAACAAGAAATATTAAAACTTCTTATTGAATTATTTGTGACATTATTTTGTATTCTAAAGTATAAATGATTTGATAATCTTATTTTCAGGACCATTGCATTGCTTCCCAAAACCTGTTGATGCACATTTGGAAAAATTCAACATGTGGAAGAAAATACTTCCTTCACATGTGACCGAAAAAGGAAACCGGTACATTTTCAACCAAATAAGACTGTGCAATAATCATTTTGAAAAGTATTTTATATCTAATAGCAATCGTCTTACCGCTAATGCGATACCCACACTTTTTCTTAACCCTTAACTACTCGCATGGGGTCACTGCACTTTACTACCTTAGAAAAGAGTATATACATTTATCGAATCATTACGTCCCGCCCGCTATTCTTTTACCGTGCCGACTAGATGTCAAATCAGTGCCAATTGTGACGTTGCGGTGGAAGGTCGCGTCTCTGCTTTCTTGAACCTTGACCCCATGCGAGTAAATACGTAACTTTTATTGAACAAGGTAAGTTATTTATTTGAATGATTTAAACATAAATACTTAGATACATTTGTTATATTTTTGTTTTGTTATGTAAATTTAACTTTTATTTTACATTTTTACAGTAATTGTTTGATTTTTATAAAGAAATACTTATTATTTTATTTACAATCATATTTTTTATTGATTTTTACTGTTTTATTTTTAGTTTTTGATCATGGATAGACAAGAAAGAAATATTGTGGAGTGGTTGGATGCTCCTGATGATGAAGAACAATCTGTTGGCGGATCAGAATCAGAGGCTGAAGTCGATGAGGTCGTTCAAAGCGATCATGACAGCGTAAGCGAAATAGATGCAGCTGAACATTCAGGCGAATCATCAGATAGTGAGCACAAAAGGAGGAGTGGACACTAATGATCAGTTGTGTGGGACCTATAACGTTGAAAGAAGAACTAAACGATGGCCTTTGGCTATTTTTTTTCACCTTGTCAATGTAACAAGTATAAATGCATTAATTGTACATAGAGCAATCACAGAAAAGTTGCGAACCCACGTGAGACGACTTTTCTTGCAACAACTTGCCGCAGAACTTGTTGAAAGCTACCAAAAACGGCGCATCAACATCAATGCAACTCCGAAAACAATAAAAAAACGTCTTTTGGAGGTGCATAACACAGAGAATCGCACCGTGTCATCTACTGTGAAACGTGGACGGTGTACTAGTTGTCCAAGGAAGACTGACCGTAAAGTGTCAACAAAGTGCAGCAACTGCACGAAATTTGTATGTTCTGAGCACTCCATAATTAAATGTCAAAATTGTGATGATAACGAGTCTGATAGTTCTTAAGATTTACGTTTATTTTAACTTTGATCTCAACCTATCCTAAAAGTTATGATTATTTCAGAAGTTTAAGAATTTTGTTTTGTAATTTTTTTAAAGTTCTAATATAAGTGGTTCCTAGTACTTTTCACTGTTTAATTATAATATTTTCGTAATAAATAATAACTTGTTTAATTGCACTCCATAAAACAATGAATTATCTACTTTTAATCAGGGGTATTGCACGACCCCATGCGGGCAGTTACGTGATTTCCTTCATGCGAGTAACTAAGGGTTATTGGTAAGTCAAATTTTTCAAAACATATTTCCGTACTAACATAACCAGTTACTTAAATTAATACAATGTATGATAATAATAATAATAAATCTTTATAAATATAAAAGCATTACATTGTTGTACTATTATATGATGATTGATGAGGTACTTAGTTGTTTTAAAATAAAGTGGCTCATTTCACAAATAAAAACTTATATCTAAAAACATGTATGAAACTTATAACTATACAAATTGCCAGGGGTACTTAAACTAGGCTAAATGAGCCTGTATCTTAAAAAACCAATTCAATTGCACTTTGAGTTATGTTTGAGTAGGTTTCAATACAATACATATAAAATAATACACAAATTATAAATAAATACATTGATTACTGATGAGAAGTACTATTTTTAATAAATTCTATGATATATTTAGTATCATACTGTCCAGAGTATATGATGGATTCTGTATAGTAGTAATCTAGTTATTCTTGCAAATGTAGATTGAATTGTTGGTAGTGGTATTTTGACTATTCATTTATTTAAAAAGATTTTTTATTTTAACAATGAGATAATTTCTTTGTGAGTATTTAGGCAGATTACAATTACAAAGATTACAATTGGCGGATGCGAAGTAATTGTGTGTCATTGTATAGTAAGTCAGTAGGGAATCTGAATGGCTTTTTCATCATCACTTTCAACACTGCATGTTGAGCTCACTTTAAATCAAAATGATAGTACCTAGTATATTTGAGTGATTTGTATTTGAGTAATTCCATAAAAGTAAGGAGTTATTGTAATAATATGAAGTCTTGGCAAAAGTTTCATAAAAAATATTAAGTAGGTACTTTTTATTTAGTTTGAACCATGCATTGCAAAAATAAAATTATGTAAATTCTCAAGCAGTCAAAAACCTTATTTTTGTGTAAAAGTTGCTAAGTTTTTGAATTACCACAGAAATAGATCATCAGATATCAACATAATTATCAAATCAACATGTATAATCAAAAATTGGCACCCAAAACTGTCAAAACAATTATTGTATTATTTAATATAATAATAACATGATTCTTTATTATAATGACTTAAATTTGGTATAATATGTGAGCATCGTCCTTTCATTAATTATAATAATAATATATTTATTTCCAAAAAGTAGTTACAAAGCTGAACAGGTTTTACATAGTTATAGGAATTAAGATAATGTACATTATATATATATATTCTTCTTTTTTTATACAACAGACCCCGAACTAGGAACTTGTCCTGTATCTCGGGAGTCTATAATTATGATTACTTACAAAATTAATATAAAAATTTTCAACTGAGGAGCTAATAAAGTTACAATCCTTTTTTATGGAGATTATTACATACGGCGGATCACTTGAGTGTGAGTGAGTGTTTGTGTGTGTGTATGTGTGTGTGTGTCTGTGAGTGTGTGTGTTGAAAGTACCCAGTGTTTGTGCAGTTATGTTTTTGTGTGCGTGAAGGGCATTATGTAGTAGCTGTTGGGAATTTTATATTAGATATGAAATGGCGAATGTTCAGTTCCGAATCTGTGACCAAACTCTCTGTAGACAGGTAAGAAAGATGGAGCAACAGATTGACTACTAGAGTTTTGGCCTCTCTTATGCTGCATTCACTTATGTGGCACAGTTGATGCATGCGATTGTATACAAATGGATGAGTGAAACTAGGTAAACGACATGCAAATGCAGTGTTTACGCATTGTTGAGGAACAGCGAAAACTCTTTTTTTTTAATAAATTCGTGTAAATTTCAGAGTTTAAGATCTTACGGTGATAATAAAGTGTTACACGAAGGGTGAATAGTTTACGCACGCTTAGGAATTTGGTTTCCCGGTACAGCTGATCTGTGGGATAGTAATAATGCTTCTTATATGCAACTTTAATTACTGATCTCTGAGCTCTCTCCAGTCCCAGCATTGCCGTCTTCCCAGCTCCACCCCACACTCTTATACAATAACATATAAGGGATTCACAGAGGGCCACATAAACAAGCCGAACTGTTTTGGCGTCGGCTGAGTTACGCAAGAGTTTCATGATATGAATCAGTTTGCGCACTCTGTTTGCCATCAAAATTAAGTGTGGTTTGAAGGACAGGCTTTCGTCAATTTCTACTCCCAGGTACTTAATGCAATGTGTGCGTTCAATCGATGGACATACACAATCAGTGTTATTGGCAGGATTACATTCTGAATGAACTGTTAATTTAGATACTAGCCTAGGTTCGGATGCTTTGGTAATTCTGAAACACACAAATTTAGTTTTGGAGATGTTTAAAGTAAGAAGATTTGCATCTAGGTAATTATTTACTCGATTCAAAGCGAGCTGAGCTTGCTGAAAAGCTATATCCCAGGTTTTACCGTATGAGAGCAAGACGGTATCGTCAGCGTAGCAAATGGTATCTACAGAGTGAGGGAGCAGATTCGAGATGTCATTAATATACGCTAATGGCCGGTTGTTCCAAATCATCTGCTTTTTTACAAATTCCGTTTTACATTTTACGTATACTATTACTTTTGCTATTACGAATTCGTAAATTTCTGTTGCTCCAACAAAATTCCTGTAAAAGTAACAGTATAGAAAGTAGCCAGGCGTCAAAAACGTTTACTCTTCCATTTCAGCTAGGGAGCTTTTTATTACCATTTTTTTACGTGGCAAGACCAGTCATACCTTTCAAAATAAACTATCGTGATTGGCTGACTGTATGACAGACAATGCATTCAATATTGTGATATGATTGTCAAAAACAAACTAAATAAATTGTTTATAATTTCTAAAGTTGTTTGTTTTTTTTTGCATTAAAATAGTATAATGGAATAATATCTGAAGATAATGTTGCTCTGGAAAAGTAAGTACAACATCTTCAGCACCTATGTACCTATTTAATTTTTCACGTTTTCATAGAAAATATACCGAGCTTATTGTGTTTGTTTGTTCCAAACAACGAAGTGCTAAATTCAATGAAGATGAGTCGAATTTACTCAATAATCTGTTAAAAAATAACATATTTTATTAAATAAACAAACAGGCATGATACCTTTTGTTTTAAAAAAATTTAACTCATATACTTAGGTAAGTGTTAAATCATGTACATTTTTTCAGGTAAAGTTACACCTAAGCAGAGGGAAGATGCCTGGCGCGCCATTACCAATGAATTTAATAGCGATCCCGCATGCTCCTTTGCCAGAAAATCGCACCAATTAAAAAATAAATGGGATTATACGAAGCTTTGCCTCACCGACTGTCGCGCTACCAGCGAATAGAGCAGGCCAGGCAGCCCTTTTCGACTCGGTGGTCAAAGGAATATGTATCGGAGCTACAAATCCGGGTGAAGTGGAATAACTTTTGAGACACCTTGAAAGAAAATACGCTTGTTCTTGTCAAGGAGGACAACTCGCGGGTGGGATTTTGAATTACACATCTGGAAAATTGGATTGAAATGGGTTTATTTATGTAGGGGTGGGTTTCCCCTTTCGATTAATACCCCTCTTGTTTTGCAGAGATGCATAGTTTTTTAATTATACGTGTTTGAAATTTCCTATACTGAAACGATATTTTACATACAAAAATTCAATTTATATGATTGCTTGGTAAAACGAAACGTATATCCAGACAATCCATTTGTGGCAGAAGATGGAATGCATACCCAAAGGATTGAGTCTCAGTGGCGGGTGGTTAAAAGGTTTTTCTATAAAGATAATTATAACCACCCAGAAAATTTTGCTGACATTATAGTTGAATACAAGTGGAGGCGTTACTTGCTAAAATATGTATATAAAAGACCAATTTATGGAATTGTTAAATGTAATAAAACAAGTTTATAAAATATAACAAATAATAAGAAAAATATTGTTGTTTTATTAATATGCATACTAGTGAAATGTTCAATTATTAACGTACAAAACAAAACGTATGTTGTTCGCCCTTATAAACGATAAGAGTCCAGTATTAACTTAATAATTGTAACTTTTACAATTTGTGTCACAGACCGACATGGACCGGTTAGGTTAGGAGGTTAATGCAAGGAGCCAAGCAAAGCGGAGCACTTACTACAAGGATCCGCACCTCCCCCTCAGAGGGGGAGGTCACCAACCACCTCCCCCCCCCTAAATTCGACGGTCCATATCTATGTATCTGCTTTGTGGTCCATATACTGTAGTTTTACCAAAATCACCCCTAATCAGTGATTGATAACCCTATTTTTGAGGTTATAAATAACAAACTTCAAAATTCATAAAAAAAAAACTAGTCATCTCCGCAACTCCGCATCGTGGTGGGGAGACCCCCTTTGCCCCCCCTCCCCCTCCACCCCAAACCTAAATTCCAGATGTGTAATTCAAAACCGATCCCCAACTCGCCCCCCCTCAAGTGGTGCATGGGACGAATCATCGCGATCTACCCAGGGAAAGACGGAGTGTCGAGAGTAGCTTCTATACGAATGGCTACAGGCAGCACTATACGTAGATCATTTTCTAAAATTTGTCCACTACCTATAGAATGCAATGATACAAATTAAATAAGGTGTTTCTCTATTGGAAGTCGGTACTTCCAAGGCCGGGGGCATGTTAAGAACGCATCCCTACGGTTTAAGAAATACTATGTTTTAACGCAACGTAACAGATGAAAGAAGCCTGTGAAAGAATCCTGCGGAGAGGAGCAACTTTTATACGCAACGAACTTTCAAGCTTTACGCACACGCATACGCACTAAATCAATTTCTATAATTAAAATCATTTATACTTGTAATATCGAAAAATATAAGGTTTAAATACGACACAAAGGCCTATTATTAACAGAGTGCAAAAAAGTATTTTTTTTAATAATTAAACCAAATTTAGCACACCTACTATAGGTTATTTTCCATTTTCCAATCAAAAAAATATACTTTTACGTTATGAGGTGGGTCTGAGCTCCGTATAAAGTATACGTAAAAAGTAACTGTAAAAAGTATAAAAAAAATGTGGTGCAACACTTTTTACGGGATACTTTTACGTTTTACATTTTTTTTTACGAATTCGTAAAAGTATAAACTTGGAACAACCGGCTGTAAGAATAGAATCGGGCCAAGGACGCTGCCTTGAGGAACGCCAAAATTCAGAATTACTTCATCGCTGATTGTGTCGCCAACTCGTACGCATTGGCGCCTATCACTCATGTAACTTGTAAACCACTGAAGGGGTAAACCTCTGACTCCTAGATTTTCAAGTTTCTTGAGGAGGATACTTGGTGATATGGTGTCGAATGCCTTAGCGAGGTCTAAGAAAATACCAATGCAGTGCTGTTTACCGTCAAGGGCATTCGACACTTTTTCCACAAGTTTTTGCACTGCATCCTCAGTGGCCATGCCTGATCGGAAACCATACTGGTTAGTCGATAGCAGCGAGTTTTTTTCAATGAAGTGAATAAGACGAGAACTCCGTACTTTTTCCATCACCTTGGAAAGTACGCTAAGCAATGAGATCGGTCTATAATTATTCGGAGTGACTTTAGGGCCGTTTTTGTGTATTGGTACGACAACAGCACGCTTCCAATCACAAGGGACAGTACCAGAAGAGATACTCAAATTAATTATGTGAGTGAGAGGAACTCGAATTTCTCGAATTAACTACAATTAGTTAATGATAATTTTATTTAATAAATTGTAAATTAAGCTAACTCAAATTAAGCTAGTAAGTGTATTATTAAGTTTCTGTGCTGCAATTTTGTTACTTGAAATTTTAAAGTGAATTAACGTTTGTGCCCATAACAATGTGCCATTGATTGCTTCCATAAAGTACAAATTATTTATTTATGTATTTTTTTATGTTTACAGATATGTCCCAATCAGCAGTTGGTCCGATCATTGGAACAAATACTTTGCCGGAATCATTATCAGCACCAGTTTTAATGGCATCCAGATCATCTGACATAATAAATCCACTTTGTCAACAAAATTCAGGTAAAATAACATAAAATGTAGTATGGAAAATTTTATAACATAAAATGTAGTATAGGAAAATTTTATAATGTGGTATAAATCATATAATGAGGCATAAACCATACTTGATTTATATTTTATGACCAATGAGAAAGGTAGGTACAGTATCCAGTCTAGTAAACATATTTCATTACTTTTTGCGTATAAGCTTCGGAATAAGAATATTTTGATTTTTCACCATTACAGTAGTCAGTTTATACAGGGTCAATTTATAATAGTCTGTGATATTTTAAAATTGAGTTAACAATGATGTGTTGGTTTAAATTATGAAGTAAATTTCTTTTTTATATTTTTCATAAATTAAAATTTCAAAATTATTTTTAATGAATAAAATTTAAGTTTAATCTACACTTCATGACTAGGTACATAGCAAAAAATAAAAATATATCCGTCTATTTCTTTTAAGAAAATCACTTCACCAAAACAATAATCTTACGCGAATAGTAGATACCTACGCATCCGAGCGAAGGTCGTTGACGCGCGCCCGTGTGTTTGCGTGACCTAGTTACCTACTTAGCGCGGAATCAGCTGTAATTACGTCATACATCAGGATAAAAGGTGATTCTAATGTCCCATCACACTACTGTTACAGGTTTTTGACTATCAATTTCACTTTAAACTAATTGTATCTAAATACTGTTTTAGTTTTGATCTTCATTAAATTAAAAATGAACTTAAAATAAAGCATTCGTGCTTGAAGTCTTTGTTAAAACAAATAAATTGATTTTACAATTAATTTAATGTTAGAATGACGTGTTTAGTAACTGGAATAACCTTATTTATAACTATGTACAGTGTAGGTATAACATACAAAAATAACTTACATTTTTACCTTGCGTCCTGTCGCTGATGTTAAATACCGTGCTAGGTATTAGTCACTGATAACTTATCACATTCACAATTATAACTGCTGTACATGGAGTCCCATTAGCCCATATACTGAACACAAAACCTGTCATGTTTAGCTTATTAATTTAGACTATCCATAAAGTATCCTTATCACTTTTGATAACAGCGATAGGTGGACTCGTCAGTCCATAGAATGTGCTTCAGCAACCAACCATAGACTACATTCGCGGAGCATAGGTAGTTGCTTCAGTTCTTGCACTTTCGTAAAGTAGTAAGACTTGAGTCCTCGTCGCAGCAAGCGCCGCACCCACGAGCTGCTGACTTCGAAAACCTGAGCCGCATCGTTTGTGCTGGCTATCGGATGCTGTTCAAAACACTCCAGCACGTCTTCTTCGAGTGAACCAGAAATCGAGGTCTGCCGGCGTCTGTGACTGTGGATTAAATGTGCCATTATCGCGTAATTCGACATTTTTGTTAGTTATCGATTTAGTGTTCGCGCGCGCGAATCTCTGGACAGACTGACGAGCGGGGGCCCGGGCGTGGCGTGCTTTCAATCAAACATAGAAGGCGCGGGCGCGGCGGCGGCTCGAATTTGACTTTCGGCTCGTTTGCTTGTGCCGCGCAAGAACGTATAGGTATTGTTTGGTAATGTAATTAATATTTTATTGTTTAATAGAAATAGATGGAAACGTTTTCTCATCTTGCTATGTAGTCGTAAATTAGAGATTAAACTAAAATTTTATGCACTTAGAAGTATTATGAAATTTTAATTTATGAAAAATGTTGAAAAAAAATTTTTTTTTTTTCGTTATTCAGACCCACTCCTCATTCTGAATCTGCTATAAAAATATAATTGACTATTATGTGGCGACCCTATATAAACGAAATTTACAAAACCCATTTGTCAGTGATTGGTATCAAATAAATACTTAAGGGTTGAAATTAAAGTTTGTGCCATAAACAATGTGCCATCGATTGATTCCATAAAGTACAGATTATTTATTTATGATTTTTTTATTTTTACAGTTATGTCGCAATCAATAGTTGGTCCGAGTATTGAAACAAGCACTTTGCCGATATCATTGCCAGTACCAGTTGCAATGGCATCCAAATCACCAAATATAGTAATTCCTCTTCATCAACAAAAATCAGGTAAAAAAATACTGTAAAATATATTATTATGGGAAAATTTTATATAGTGATAAGATTTATATTTTTTTACCGATCAGAAAGTTATATTATGCAGAAGACACAGAAGTATTTTATTAGGAAATTCCCACCTGCAGGCTTACTTTAAGTATTTGAATTCAGAATCGAGTTTTGGATTTAATACTATTGTAATGGACTTTTGTAGAACTAAATGAAATAGAGTTTGCTCGATTGTGTTCATACATTTGATACTCTTGACAAGATTTTAATATTTTGCATCGTGTTTGCAATCGAGTTTAGATTCGTAAAGTAACGATTGCAAAACAGGTACTTTTTCGTGTTCGAGTACCTATGTTTTGTCCTATCAGTAATTCTTTATCAACATAAGAATACTTTCTTTGATCCTACGTTAAATCTTAAGCGCAAGGCAGACATTGTTTACATTAAAGAAGAATTCAACACAAAATTTAGTAATAAATTCTACCCTTTCCTTGGACCTTACTTGTGCAATCTTTTAAATAGACTTCTAAACCTGCACAATCTGACTAAATTTGAATACAACCGTAGGGCTTCTCACACAAAGCTATGAACAAATAGAATAATTTCTGTTTCATTAGAATAAAATAAAACAAAATACGCAGTTTTTCTGCTTTCTATAAACATATTTAATAGTAGTTACATACACCTTCACACACAAATACTCACACACTTACACACACCAATACCACACTGATGCTCTCCTGCCGGGCTAGCATGCTCACATCGATAAATACTCGAATCGACAAGATAAACATTATCGAATTATTTTATCCTATCATATTAGCTAGCATGCTCACCATGATAGATAGCTTTATTCGATTCGGTAACGTGATAAAACCCGTTGCCATATTCTAAAATAGTACATTCTTTTCTATTGCAACATAGACTACATCCGATGTTGCCAAAGGTGTTTCTGAATATTTCAATCACTCCAAATAGTAGGGTATGTTCATTCCACGATGACTTTGACAGGACATTTGACATTTAAACGTCAAGTCAAAGTCAAGTAACCGGCAAAAATGGCGACCTAAAAATGTTTTCGTTTAAATATTATTATTTTGTGATGTGTTGAGCCACTTTTAAGACCAAGAACCTAGCAGCACAGGGATGTTAAAACTGCACTTGGCCCTGTGCATTAAAAGTAGTTGTAAACACCACTCCGAGCAACTTCGGTACTCATGCCTTAAAGCTCCATTTAACAGTATAAAGTAGTAAGTAATCAATTTATTTATCAATATTAACTACATGCAATAGTTTGCCTACACCGGAATTACCACAATATATTCTGTGATAATTGTCTACTCCATTGGCTGTGTTGCTTTTATATTTTAAGAAAAGCTGTTTCTCATAGAAAACTTTGCTAGAATAGATATAAATTCATTGACTTTGATTTCTTTTCTATCTGTATGTTACGTGCCTTAAGATAAAACAGATGTCATTTAAAACAAAAATATTGTGATTTTTTTCAAATATCATATATGTTAAAAATCTTTTCAGTGTTTAAATTTATAAACCAATATGTAAAAATAGTGTTGAAAAGGGAAGAAAACATTGTTAAGCACATACTCAGCACATAATAGAATTGACTTGAACAAATCATATATCATGTGTATGTTTTGTTATTATGTTTACTATCAGAAACACAATTCGTGAAGTATACCTTTGATTTCATCTGTGTCCCTGATCAATACTTACTAATGTTTACAATTGTGATTTCAGGAATTGCTCAGAGAAGTGCTGACAGCAATGTTAAGGAACATAATGCGTTATAAAGGAAGAATAAAAGAATTGCTTCTTGTGAAAGAAACTTAAGCTTTTCACCATTACAGTAACTAAATGCAGCACCATAATGAATTATTTTTATGCAGGCCTGATACTAACTTACTAGTACCTTATAAGTTTGGGTATTTAGAAATTATCTCAGTATGTATTTAAAACTATAAGATAGTTTTTTGCACTGAAATTAAGTTGGAATGTTACTCTATGATAGAAAAACATATTTTACACACTTTATCAAGTGATTGTACCTAAGGTTAATAGTAGAAGCTATTTATACAGATTTTATTTACTTACACTAAGTGCTTCATTTATCTGAAGCAGTAAAGTGCCATTAAATAGTCATGTTCTTTTTTCAGTGCATTGTATCGTAGACGGGTCCAGGGTGTTATAAAATTGTTTTTACAAAGAACATACTTTGTTGATTTTAATTACAACATATTTAGTTTTGAGCTTAGTATCGTAAAAGTGTTTACTATCATAATATTGGTTTATAGTTAATTTCAATAAATTGTGTTACAATAATGCAATATCAAGTTTAAGTTAGTATGTGAAATTTGATTTCTGAAACGTTCTTAGATTTGATAAAAATAATGGTTTCAATGGTTTTTATAACTTACTAGAACAGTATTTCAAGTTTGTGTAGTTGAATTTAACATAATTCAAAATTTAGGTGAGACTGTTCATTATTTATTATTTTAATTAAGTTTTGTAAATAATTGCTGTATTATTATAAGTTTGACAGTATTAAAGATTACACTATTTGGCTTCTGAGATAACTTGATTTCCCCACAAATGCTCTTTTATATTAATAATAATTTCGCAATATTATTTAGATAAATGTCTTAGAAATGGTTTTGTATTTATTTTTTTTCCATCAGAGCATAGCATACGGCCCTATTCTATTTTGTTCACGGTAGTGTTGTAGAGGCTGTGACACGCTGAATGTTGATATCAATTACCTACCTATATCGTTGTTTGGTTTTAAGTACCTACTTATTTATATTTTGTCATTATTCAATGATATAAACTATAAAAAATATAAACTAATTGATGAAATGCTTGCTTAATTGATAACTTTTGATACAAATAATAACAATGGTTTACTCATTTATTATTTGTAATTGTTCAATAAGACTGCAATATTACAGTGCATTTAGTATTCTAAAATATAAATTATGCATCAAGTAAATAAATATATCTCCTAACTCAAGTGTTTTTCTTATTATCCTTTTCATGTACCTACAATGTTAACTTGCTCTTAAGTTCAGTTATAATGCTAATTTACTTACTAAGTAATTTCCTACTCTTCTCTCATCCTACTGAAATTTCCATGCAAGCATGTTATTGCAATTTTCATAGTTAGAAGGGTCTTGGAGAAACTGTTGCCTGAAAGCATGCTTTTTATACAGGGTGTCCCGCCAATCCTATATAATACCTTCATGGAGTTATTCTAGTACCCATAAGGATTACAGAAAATATATAAAAACAGGAAAATACGAAATTAATTTGAAAGTTTTTGTATGAAAGCAGTAAATTTCGACTTTTTCTTTCATACTATATTTTCTTTTTTTATATATTTTCTGTAATTCTTGTGGGTACTAGAATACCTCCGTGAAGGTATTATATAGGGTTGGCGGGACACCCCGTATAAGTTTGTGTTATGGAGACCACGCAATGGAACTTGAGGTCATCTTCATATACACCCAGAGACTAGCTACCTAGTTATTTCCTAGACTGACTAGGAACTTGAACCCAGCCCAACTTGACCAACGCACCAGAGTACCTCAATGCACAATTTGTTATACAAAATAGCATTGCCTTCTATGGTATATAGTTTCTACTTATCATTTTTCAGTCATTGTTTGTCTGCTACTACCCATTAGAGTACCTAAATAATGTGGGATCTTATGAAAACATGTAAACAATATATTAAGAATATTTTTTATTTAGATAGCTTATAAACAAATCTTTATGACTCTTGAGATTCTCTCTTCAAAATATGCTTGTTATTCTTAAAAAATAAATAGATTTCTCAAATATAGATTCACAGCCAGCTTTTCTTCTTCTTGACGTTTTCTGTTGATTGTGAGCTCGTTCAACATGTAAAGAAACAAATATTAGATTGAGGTATTCATTATTCATATATTTTACATTACAAATAACACTAAATATATACCTAAACAAGAATCTGTATAAAATTTACTGTAAATTATAGTGTCTATCTAGTACAGTTCAAATAAAAATCTACAATACATCACGAGTATTGTGGTGATTTAACTTTCAGACTTTCTCTTTATCTAGGAATTCAACAAGGAATTAAATTAGACAGGTACTCATTTAATATAGCCATTGAACCATTCTATACATTATTTAAAGATACTTACAATATTCATAAATGAAGTCCATCCCTAAATAAGAATATCCAAAAATGCATTTCAAGTATCCTTTCAAATGGGAGATATTAATAGTTATAATACTGTAATAAGTACTAGCTATGGTACTGTAATATATTGATGTCAGTAAACAGTTGCACTCTTCTAATTCAACAAATCAACATTTGGGTTAAATTCAATACACCGCTTCAGCCATTTATACAAAAAAGTTGAATATGAAAGTGTAATTGAAATTACAAGATAGAAATGATTTAGGTAGCGGTTTTTTATGTTTTTAATGATTTAAGTATTGATTTAAATTTTAAGCGGAACTATGAAATATCTTTTAAGTAACTACTCTATGAGTTTTCATTTCATATCATGATAACTTACTTACCTAACAGAAAGTATTTTCCTATTCTTCTATCACAAAACCTTTTTACATAATTTCTAACATTTGAGTCTTTATCAATGCGGGCATCACAAACTCTTTCTAGGTCCAGCATTGATACTACTATTCTTAGTGTGGATCTGCAAAAGAAGCATGAAATTCATATAATTAAAAGATCAATAATTATGTCTAGACTGTTGTTTGTAGCAGTTATAATCAATCAACGGTTGAATGTTTGATTATATTTAAATTTTTACATAATGTATATGTGTTTTGCACAGAAAATGTGATAAATCATGAAAACTGAAATCAATATCATAAAAATATTAATGTTATAAAGGGTCACTTCACAGTGATTTATTCAAATCTTCCTAGTTAATATTATAGGGTTCTAATATAGTAGGTACACTATCATGTTTTGGATACAAAACCTAATTTCACTAAAACATAACCTAATACCTAGATGGTGCAGGATATTTTTCACCCTGCAGAAATAGACTGCAAGAATTTTGCTCAAAGTGGTTTGATCAAGACAAATTGTATGGTCTTGTCCACTTTATCTTTAGTAGCCAGCTACCATTAGTAAAAAACTGCTTTGAACATAGGAACACAAAGTTATTTTACATCTCTTAATTTAGGCTTATTTTTTAGTAAATATTTAATGTCTATGCAAATCATAAAAAAAAATTTTTCAATCTGCTTTAAGTGTACAAAAAATACATAAAAGCGATGGCAAATCTTAAAACATCACTTCATTAATAACAGACCTTTTATAGATTGATGAATGACTAAAGGTTTGTCAGACAGAAGCCATTTCGGCGCCCTGAAGATTCTGACATACACCAGCCAGCACCAAGTCAGCTTGGTGGATTATGATGAAGTGGACTTACCTTTAAATAAACTGGCAAATCATCACCATTTCTTCCTTTCAAGGTTCTAAATCCACGCTGTCTCATCTTTTTTTATGCATGCAGCGCCTTGGTTAGGCTAGGTGATACTTTCTTTTTGGTTCCTTCTCATATCTCTTTCCGTTTATAGAGCGATAATAAACCACTGACATGTTTAAAAAATCCAAAATAAATCCCTAAACTTTCACAGACTTTGTTGTCGTGCACCAAATCAGCCACGAAATGAAGTCATGTTGAACTGTCATAAATATCGGGAAAAATATAGACAAAATTGTGACCATGCTAGGGAAAATCGATACAAGTAAAAAAATCGGTATTTTGACAGATGAACATGATTCATTGTTGCAGCCATGCTAGCACATGTAGACAGGATAAAAATATATCTAAAATATCGATATATAGGCCCGATATATCGTTGTCGACGTGAGCATGCTAGCCCTGCTGACAATTTCTTTTATTTTTTTAATTTTACTTAAATATTTTTCATATCATAATTGTTTGTTTTTGTGTCCAATATGTAAGTTATTAATTATTTAATAATTATTAATTTTCTTAGGTAGTAGTGCACTCGGTAATAATAATATAAGTAAGTGTTAACAAACTGTATGTATTTTTACTGTATATTTTATGTACCTTATTTCTGAAAATAAACAATTTATTTATTATGTTTATTTAAACAAATTATAAATAGCTGTTGGTTTTGAAAGTTTTTTGACATTTTAGAGAGCATAATTTTAGAGTCCTAACATACTAAAGCTAAATTTTTGATAGCACAAATTTTTGACAAACATAATCCTTACATACTTCACATTATTTACATTCAGTCCTCACTCATCCATTCATATCTTTCATACTACAACAGGGAATTAGCTTTATCTTAAATTATGTAATGTAAGCTCTACATATTCTAATAGTACTGTCGCCTACCCTACATTCAGTCTGTCCTCTATAAATGGTAATTCAAATAAAAAACAACTCTCTCATATCAAAAAAAAGACATTTAATACTAACTTCTTATGAATTTACAAACAACTTTAAGATAGATGCGTACGTACTCATAATCATTTACACAAAACAGGTTGTTGTTACGTTAGGATTTTTTTTAAATATGCTGTTTAACACTACACAGTGGGCTCAGTTCCTTAGTATGGTGGTAAATATTACTTGTGCCTGCCTATCCTACTTAGAAATAATTATAAAGCAAAGATAACCATAAATTATAATAATAAATACTCTTTATTTTCAACAGAAATCAATGTTGAAATGTGTTGAAAATAAAGAGTATTTATTATTATTATTTATGGTTATTTATAACGAGTTCCTTAGTCGCATTTTATTCAAACTTGGCTGTATTTATCATGTATTCATGTAGTCTTGGCATGAATAAAGAATTATGTATTATTAATCTTGTAGCCGGATGACATACACTCCAAGAGGGTTCCGCATCTTTCGATTAAGCTTTGGGCGACGCGTTGTAGTAGCAGACTTATAACCAGCCAATCCGCAAATTTCCGCAAAAAACCTTTACGATAATTAAGACGACCGGCTGGTGTAGTGGTAACATACATTGCCTTCTATGCCAGAGGTCCTGGGTTCAAATCCAGGCTGCGGTGGATATTTGTGTGATGAACACAGATATTAGCCGTCAAGTCATGGATGTGTTTATATGTTTATTTAAGTCTATTCTAATAAAAAATATGTATGTTTATATATTTCTTAAGTATATCAGTTACCTATTTAGTATCCATAACACAAGTTCTTTAAGAAACTTAATTTGGGCTAGATAATGTTGTGTGAGTGTAAGAAATATTTAATATTTATATTTATTTATTTAAACCGTTTATGGCCTTTGGTCTAGACACATTTCACTACAAAATTGATGATAAATTATCATTAAGTACGATTAAGAACAAAGTTAAAAGTTTAAGTTAAAAACAAACTGCAGATGTTATAATGGTCTTCCGACTTTTAAATGCAATTTAAAATCTTATTTATAAGAAAATAAAAAAACAAAACTCATTTAGTGGCATATAATATAATGGACTTATTGATATACCATATTATTATAATATAGCAAGATGTAATTGTTAGTACCCATCAACTGAACTAATATATCTATTTTGATTTTTTTTTCTCATTTTTATGATTTTGGTTATTATATTATCATTATTAATGTTTAATACTTTCATTGAAATTTATATAATATATTATTGTATGTATTATAAATAATATAGTTATTTATTTACTGCCTAAAGAGTGTAATTTACTAAAATATAAAATGGGCGTCTACGCTGGGGCTACGACAGAATAGCATCGTCGCGACACAAGTCGTGACATATGAGGAGTCGTCAGCCTTTTGGCTGGCTCAGCACTGCCAATAATTGTTGTAAATTTAACTTATCCTCTTTACCCTGTTGTATCAAATTCTTTAATTTTTGTCTTGTAGCAATCTGCATACTTAATAGCTTAATTCTTTGCCTGTTGAATAACTTTAAAATACATAACATTCACTATGGTGAATGAACGCAACGCTGCCTGAGAACCAACTCGTTCTTTTCCCTCCCTGCGGGCGCCTCAGCCTCGGCCATTTCGTTTCGTGTTCAACTGAGAGCGGACGCGCTTAAAAAAACAATTTAACTCAACTTATATATCTTGAAGTTTTCCCGTCTACCGGGTGAGTTGCCTTACTGTTCTATAACGTTTATTTTTATGGTGTTCTAACTTAAATTATAAAGTCACTATGTGTAACCCTAGAATACCCTTCCTAACTTCCTTATGGAGACACTGCGACCTTTGTGCCGTGAGCGTCGTGTCGGCCATTTTGTTAACGCGACTAACGCCCTTTCTATTCGCCGTGCATTCCAGGTTCAAGGAGAGGACTAAGTTGTAAGGTTCAAGGAGAGGACTAAAATCTAAAGCGGAATATATAATCCGGCATATATATAATCCTAACAAGCACGTGAGGAACAACTACTACCCTAAAAGTCCTACGTGCAGAATACTACCGAGAAGAACCTGCATTGTTGGAATTTGATTAAAAAGGGACGCGCCTGGAGCAGAACACCGGCACGAGGACCACAACTTCAAACAACAGGCCAGTGCTCCACTAACATTGTTACCTTATAACCTAGCCGCGGAAGGTAATTAAATAACTGTTAAACCGAAGTTATTTTTTTTATTTGGTTTAACCTACGAACCCACCTAGTCTGCCGGCTAAGCGCGGCAGTGGCGCCTACAACGTGGTTTAATTACCTTCCAAAGCTCGTCATTTCCTAAATTCTACGGGTTCACATAACCTAAACGTGTGAACGCGTGGGTGAGTGTGCAAACTGTTACGTACTAGTCTAAATTAATTAACTTCTTTCTTTGTAAATTCTAAATAATTGCTTAACGTCGTTTTTATATAGTTTTTTTGTGCAAATGCAAAATTGTTAACAATTACTTCCATGCTGGACTGGGAGTGAAAGAAAAACGTAGAGTGTGCCAGCTGCTTTTCTTCCCGGGCATACTGTAAAAGTCAGTTAAGGGACAGAGGTTTTCTCTCCATCTTCATAACACCTCTACTAAACCCGTATGCTTTTGTTGAAACTCTAATTTGTGTTTTAATTTAAATTCTTGTTTAATTCTAATTGTTGCTCTAATTTTTAACCTACAGTATATTAATTCCTAACTATCAATTTGTAAAATTAACGTCAAACGCGGGTTTAGACAAACTTAAAACTTTTATACTGTTTTAACCAGTATATATAAATAACTTTTATACTGTTCTAACCAGTACATCTAAATCATTACCATTTGTAATACATAACAGTTTGTACACTAATATTGTTTATTTTCTACTAAAACTACTTGTAATTTTGCATTAATTTAACGTCCCCAAATTGCTAACTTTAATTTTTCTCTCTAATTAACTAAATTTTCTACAAATAATATCACCTAAGCGTAGTTTCTTGCTTGAATTAATTGTAAAGAACACCATCTAATTCCTTTTAACTATAAATATTGTTTAACTTAGTAGTATAAACATCTTGGAACATGGGAACTCACCCTATTAAATTTTTTTTGCTAAACAAAAATGAATTAACCTACGAAGTGCTTATTAGAGGCGAGGAACCTGCAAATACTGTGCTTGAACTACGCAGGCAGATAAATAAATTAACACCATTAATACCTACATCTGACATAGTCGAGTCAGGCATCGAACCGGAGATAGATATTACAGGCGCTAACATTTCTTTTACTGAACTTGTGAACAAATTAAAACTACTTGAGGATAAATTTGAACAGAGTTTGTTCAACCGCACTACAGCATTGTGCAATCATTTATATTATCGCTTAAAACGTATAGATTGTTCTGAACCTAAACATACAGAAAAAGTAAATTTATTATCAAATAACTTAAATAAGATTAGGAACAAATTAAATAATTTAAATAAATTGGCAAGTTCTAGCTGTGATCCTGCAATAGAGAGCGAACAAACAACTTCTGATAACCCTACACCTGTGATGTCTGTTAACTGTGATCGTTCTCACATTAATGACCTTCAAAAAATTAAATTTGACGGTAAATCTTGTGTACACGCCTTTAGACAGAGAGTGAACGAGTATAGCACCACTAGAAATATCCATCCATCTAAATTGTTATCTTATGCAACTGAGATATTTACTGGCGATGCCTTACATTGGTATCGTAGCGTTAGGGATACTGTTTGCACTTGGGATGAATTAATAGCTTTACTAATTGAGGATTTTAGCCAGTTCGATTTCGACTATCGTCTCCTAGCGGAAATTCGTAACCGAACACAAGGTGAAACTGAGAATATTATAATTTATTTTTCTAAAATGACTGAATTGTTTTCAAGACTCAAAACCAAAGTTCCTGAGAGTGAACAACTAAACATCCTAATGCACAATATTAGACCTTGTTATGCAAGTGTACTAGCTGCAAATTCCTCATCAATTGATAGCATTTCGAATCTTAAACAAGTCTGTAGGAACTTTGAAAGAATGCAATCACTCACTACACAATTTAAAGAACCACCTAGGATTTCATCTGAAACTTTAGCCCCTGATCTGGCATTTTTATCAATTAACGAACCTAGCACTTCCAAAGCTAAAACTCATTATCAATTTAAAAATAATAATAGCAACTACAAATCTAATTATAATTATCCTAAACCTAATTTCTATAAAGACAATAATTCTCATAATAAATATTCGGAAAACAAAGTAAATGTAGCTTCGATTAACTATACGGAACCCCACACTAGGAAAATCTACTGTCCACGCTGTAGAACTACAGAACATTCCTTAGGACGGTGCAAAGTTGAAAGGTTTCTAATTTGTTTTAAATGCGGTAACAAAGATGTTAAATATCCGAATTGCACTAAATGCCACCCTCATAATAAGTCAAAAAACTAATTTCTTCCTGTTGTAATGGTAGTGCTATCCTACCTTGTACTAAAAAGTCAAAAAACTTTAATGAAATTGACTGGAAAAACTGGCTAACAACTCTAAAAATTTTCTTTACTAGTTACTACATTACAACAGTAAATAACAATAAATCTAATCATGACATGCGTCCATATGCAACTATTGGAGTAGGTAGTACTAAACTTACTGGTCTGTTGGACTCTGGTTCTTCAGTTAGCATCTTAGGTAACAATTGCCATGAAAAACTTAGCTTCTTGGGTTTGGTGCTACACACCAACGCCTCTATAACGTTTACTTCCGCTGGAGGTGAGCGACTGCCTGCTACTGGTTGTATTTATCTACCAATTTCCTTTGAAAATCAGTTTCACATACTGAAGGTTTATGTGGTACCTTCTGTAAAAACAAACTTAATACTAGGTATAGATTTTTGGAAAAAATTTAAACTATTCCCTAAATTTTGTAATTCTATTTCACTTCAATCTTGTACTAATTTAAATGAAGTGACAATAAAGGAAGAACCATCGCTATTTCTACAATCTTATCAAGAACTATCCGAGACCCAACGTACAGTCGCCGACAACGTTATTGCCCAGTTTCAAGACATTTCTACTGAAAAACGTGGTTTAGGTAGAACACAGTTAGTTAGTCACCAAATCGACACTGGCGATTCACCACCCATTAGACAACGCTACTATCGTGTTTCTCCTGAAAAACAGCGTATCCTATCGGAACAATTAGATGAGATGTTAGCCCTGGGAGTGGTTGAAGAATGTGAAAGCCCTTGGTCTTCACCGGTCTTACTCACACCTAAAAAAGACGGTAAACTAAGGTTTTGTCTAGATAGCCGTAAGCTTAATTCAGTTACTAAGAAAGACGCATATAAGTTACCCTACATAGCCGACATCTTAGACAACTTAAAAAACGCCAAATACCTAAGTAGTATAGATTTATCTAGAGCGTTTTGGCAAATACCTATAGTTGAGAATGATAGAAATAAGACTGCTTTCTATATTCCACGTCGGGGAACCTTCAGATTTGTTACTATGCCTTTCGGATTAACAAATTCACCCGCTACTCAACAAAGACTAGTCGATACGCTGTTCTATGGTCCTGAATTCGAGAACTCTGTCTTCGTGTTCATAGATGATATAGTAATTGCTAGCTCTGACTTTGACAGCCACATTTCTCTATTATTAAAAGTACTTAAAAAACTAACCTTGGCAAATTTATCTATAAATTTTGAAAAATCTGTGTTTTTCCGTAGGGAACTTAAATACTTAGGATATATCGTCGATTCTAGCGGCCTTCATGTCGACCCAGAAAAAATCAACACTATTGTTAATTACCCGACACCAAAAAATAAAAAAGAGGTGAAAAGATTTCTAGGTATAGCCTCTTGGTATCGTAAATTTGTTCCACAATTTAGTACAATAGCTGGTCCTTTAAATAAACTAACGTCTACCAACAAAAGAACTAATCCCTTTGTATGGACTACAGAAGCTGACGAGTCGTTTACCAAGCTAAAAGAGCTATTAGTGTCCGCTCCTATACTTTCTTGCCCAAATTTTGATCTTCCATTCGAGGTTCACACAGACGCTAGCGACTATGGTGTTGGAGGTCTATTAACCCAAACCATAGATGGCATTGAGCATCCAATTGCCTACACTAGTCGTACATTAACAAGACCAGAAAGGAACTACAGCATCACTGAGCGAGAGGCTTTAGCAGTGTTAGTAGCACTAGAACACTGGAGATGCTACTTGGACAATGGTATCTGAATATCTATCAAGGTTGTCAGAACTCGCCTACGTCTTTTCCTAACTATGCTATTAGAGACAATCGCTTATTTCGCTTTATGCAGACTAAATCTGTCCTACACAGAGAATTCGAGTGGAAAGAAGTGATTCCTGTAGAGTCAAGACACAACATTATTACTGAAAATCATTCGGAGGCAACAGCCGGTCACCTAGGCATATTTAAAACCTTCAAACGCCTTAGCCTAAAATACTTTTGGCCGGGAATGCATGCTGACGTCGTAAAATTTGTAACGTCTTGTGACACATGCATTGCATACAAGCACCAGAACCATGCACCGCTGGGTGAAATGGGTAGGCCGAAACAATGTTCTAGACCCTTCGAAACTATTAGCGTCGACCTAGTAGGACCTCTACCGACTACCAGAAAGCAGAATTCCTACATCCTGGTAGTTACATGTTGTTTCAGTAAATATTGTCTGCTGTTTGCAATCAAGCGTGCAACAGCTGAAATAGTCACTAGAATTATAGAAGAACATGTATTCCTCATACATGGGATTCCCTCTACCGTGATTCTCGATAACGGAAAACAGTTCATTAGTGCTACGTTAAAACAAATGTTTGAAAAATATAAGGTTCCAAAACTCCACTTCACCCCTAAATACTCTCCGCATGTGAACACAGTTGAGAGATATAATAAAACTATTATGACTGCTATATCGTCATTTATATCAAATGATCAGCGTATCTGGGATCAACTAGTACCCAAAATACAATTTGCTATTAATAGTTCGGTGAATGAGGTTACTGGCTACACTCCTTCATTCTTAGTCTATGGACGTGAGTTAGTAACATGTGGATCATACTACCTTGGCAAGGAAAGCGATGACCATCCTGTTTTTCAACCGCGCGATTGTTATGCTGATAACATAGGTGTACTATCTAGCATCTTCAATAAGGTGCAAGCTTCCTTATTGCACGCTCACAGCAGAAACTGTCAACAATATAACCTACGTAGGAGACCTGCAGAATTTAATATTGGTGATGTGATTTGGAGAAAAACATTTTACCAAAGCGATAAGGACAAATATTTTAACAAAAAACTCGCACCAAAATTTATTAAATGTAAAATCATTAAAAAACTATCTCCACTTGTTTATGAACTAGCCGACATGTCTGGGAAACCACTAGGATCATACCACATCAAAGATTTCAAACTCACTAATTATAAAGAATAATGAATTTTATTAACTACTCAATTTAAACCTCCTAAAGTAAAGACTTAGCTATCTATCTGATCTTATTAACTATTAAATCATTGTTCCCTATAGAATACATTTTTTTTAAGGACTAAACATTGAAATCTACTAAACTAAAGACTTGCTGTTCGAGCACAATCTGACCTAAAAGGATTGTTCTCTATTAAATATTATTCTCTTAAAGAGTAATAATTTTTTAAATGCCTACACATTTAAATCTACTAAAACAGAGTCTTGCTGTTTGAGCTCAATCTGACCTAAAAGGATTGTTCTTTTTCAATAACTATTCCCTAAAAGAATAATGATTTGTTAAATGACTATTTAAATCTACCAAATAAAGACTTGCTGTTTGAGCACAATCTTGTTCTAAAAGGATTGTTCTCTGTCTGAAAGGGTCTCAAATCATCCTAATATGATATGATGACAGTATGGCTATGAATGAATGTTGCGTGAAGTATGAAAGATGTATGAGAGAAACAATAGTAGGTCCAAATAGTAGTATTAGTCGGATTTTGCATACAAGTACGCCAAATCCTTCGCTTTGTCGGGGGGTACTGTAGCAATCTGCATACTTAATAGCTTAATTCTTTGCCTGTTGAATAACTTTAAAATACATAACATTCACTATGGTGAATGAACGCAACGCTGCCTGAGAACCAACTCGTTCTTTTCCCTCCCTGCGGGCGCCTCAGCCTCGGCCATTTCGTTTCGTGTTCAACTGAGAGCGGACGCGCTTAAAAAAACAATTTAACTCAACTTATATATCTTGAAGTTTTCCCGTCTACCGGGTGAGTTGCCTTACTGTTCTATAACGTTTATTTTTATGGTGTTCTAACTTAAATTATAAAGTCACTATGTGTAACCCTAGAATACCCTTCCTAACTTCCTTATGGAGACACTGCGACCTTTGTGCCGTGAGCGTCGTGTCGGCCATTTTGTTAACGCGACTAACGCCCTTTCTATTCGCCGTGCATTCCAGGTTCAAGGAGAGGACTAAGTTGTAAGGTTCAAGGAGAGGACTAAAATCTAAAGCGGAATATATAATCCGGCATATATATAATCCTAACAAGCACGTGAGGAACAACTACTACCCTAAAAGTCCTACGTGCAGAATACTACCGAGAAGAACCTGCATTGTTGGAATTTGATTAAAAAGGGACGCGCCTGGAGCAGAACACCGGCACGAGGACCACAACTTCAAACAACAGGCCAGTGCTCCACTAACATTGTTACCTTATAACCTAGCCGCGGAAGGTAATTAAATAACTGTTAAACCGAAGTTATTTTTTTTATTTGGTTTAACCTACGAACCCACCTAGTCTGCCGGCTAAGCGCGGCAGTCTTATTATCTACCTGTGTACTTTGTGATTGTGTTAAAATTGTATTTTATCTGTATTTCCATTTCTATGTCCCAATTATTGTTATGTGTTGTGTCCAACAATAAATGTTCTTCTATTCTATTATTTGCGTGACCTCATCGTCATTTCTATAATTAACTTTAAGATGTCAAAACGTATATATAAATCAAATCATAAATACCTTATAATTGAAACTCCATACCAAAATATTGAAGAAATAAACTAAGTTTATGGTGTTTGTAAATATACTGATCTTTGGGGGTTTACAAGCCACCAAAGATCAGTCACTGGATGTAGATTGGAATTGCAATGGGAGGAAACTTAACTTTGTAGGTTTATTGTGTGCCTGTTTGTAAATAAATGTAGTACGACTCCTTCGTAATGAAATGACAGCATTTAATATTTAAAAATACTTCCATCTTTTTTTTTATATTGACCTCTGACGACACCACTGTGGGCTGTAAAACTAAGTTCTAAGTTCAAAAATCTTTGTTTAATAACAAAAAAAATAATAATAACAAAAATAAACGCATTAATGGCCTGGACGGACAGCCTTTGCCATCACATATAACCATTGCTTGTTTGTCGACTTACATTATCTAAAGAACACTATTTTCTTTTTCGTTTATTACTTGAAAATAGTGAGGCACTCATGTTATGATATGATATGTTATGCCGTAATTTAAAGGTTCCTTCCCTACCTTGCGAATATAAAACAAGGACTTATTAATACTAAGATTTTTCTTTTTATTTGTTTCAGAGTCTTCCCGGAGAAATCGTAGAGAAAGCTCTTCAGATAAAGTCATCGAAAAATTGAAAACCAAAATTAAATCTCTAAAATTAAAATGTAAAAATAAGAAAGCAAAAGTTATTTTAGCGAACAAAATGTGCAAAAGTAGGTCATTTTTGAAGATAATCGATAAAATGCCCAATTCAATTAAACTATTTACGACGATGCAGCTTCAATATAACAAAAGACCAAAAGGAAGACGATTTAGTGTGGAAGAAAAAATTATGGCACTAACTATATTTAAACAAAGTCAAAAGGCATATAGACTATTAAGAAAATTATTTGTCTTGCCATCAAAACGCAGTCTTCAAAAATTATTAAGCTTCTTTAATATTCAAGGAGGAATAAATCCACAAATAATGGAAAATTTTAAAAAAATGGTAGAAGGACTGCCTCAAGAAAAAAGATTATGCACCCTTTTATTTGATGAGGTGGCTTTATCAGCTAGCCTGCAGTATGATATAAAAAAACATGAAATCATAGGATTCGAAGACAATGGGCAGCATAAGTCAAAAATAATAGCTGACCATGCTCTGGTGTTTATGGTTAAAGGAATAAAGTCTAATAAAAAACAGCCTATATGTTTTACTTTTTGTCAAGGTGCAACAAAAAAACATGATTTAAAAAATATAATCATAAATGTTATTAAGGCTGTTACAAAGACTGGCATAAAAGTTATTGCCACTGTATGCGATCAGGCAACATCAAATGTTGCCACTATAAAGAGCCTTAAAGAAGACACAAGGATTAAATATATTAAAGAAAATAATGAATACCAGAGCACAGCATTTGAAGTTGGAAGTGAAAAAAATGTTCATATCTTTGATCCACCTCATCTTTTAAAGGGTGTAAGAAATAATTTTATTAAAAAGAATATCAAATATACACAAAATGGCAAGGAAAAAATTGCTAAATGGGAACATCTTAAAATGTTACTTGAATTAGATATAGGAGAAGACGAAATTCGTCTAGTGAATAAACTAACAGAAAGGCATGTGAATCCAGAGAAAATTAATAAAATGAAAGTGAAACTCGCAGCTCAAGTTTTTAGCCAAAGAGTTTCTTCAGCAATGCGATTTTTATCAAGTAAGCTCAATGTTATATTATTTATTTGGAATCTTATTGGTTTAGTTTAAAAGTTATAACCGTAAAAAGATGTCTAAAAAGGACAAAACCAAATAATGTTTTTCATGTTATTTCTCTAATATAGGTGTGATTTTTGGATTTCTATCTAAATTATTTTCTGGCCTCTTTCCTTTTTTATGTAGTCGGGTTATAGTTTTTTAAACTATATTTTTATGTTTCATACTTTTCCGTTTCTCGATCATGCATAAAGATTAGCCTTGCAATATTGATATCTTCGCATCCCGCGATTTTGTGTAAATTCAGAGCCTAAGCTACTCTCAAAATCTTAATAACAAATTTCATTAAAACCAACAAACATATATATGTCGGAATCGGGGTGATTCCTCTCTCTTATTCAACATCAGGTATTCTTGGGGATTTCATGATTCTCTAATACAGTCTTTTGTGTGGGCGTCTTTAGGGCGAGTCGGTTTTTCTATAATCGACAATGCTTGTGGTGTGGACAATCAGTTCAGATGAACTGATTGACCTTCGGTGCATGACAGTTTCTACTTCTACGATTTTAGTAGCGTGACACTTCATGGTTGCTTCTTCTCCTAAAAATCATCTTCATCATCTTTATTTTTGTTTCCATCTTCTATATTGTTATTATTCTCCCCGCCGTTGACAAACTCGTGACGTAGACTCTGTAAAGACCAAGAAGGTGCTGGCATCCGAAGACAATCCAAATAAACTATAAGGCTCTTGCTAGACACCGCCGACATATACATACAACATATAAATACAACATACAATTATTTGTCCAGCGCTTGGCGATCTAAAGCTCCTCAAGACTGCTCGTAAGAAACATGCTGCGTTCTAAAATATTTTAATTAAAAAAATATATATTGCTTGTGCTCTTAAATGTAGATACGCAATTTTTTATATATTTTTCATCTAGAAAGAAAATCTATATTATCTATAAAAAAAATTCGATGTTTGTTTATTTGAGCAATTTAGAGGTGTATTTGTGAGTTTATCTTTCAGTCAAATATGTTTTGAATACCTGTTTTCCCTTCATAATAATCTCATGTTTTCTGTGATAAAATTTTTAAAGCCGAATTATATTAAATAGCTTAAACATTGTATTTTTTCTGATGGGAAAAATAATAAACATGCATATACAGGGTGACTGGAGACAAATTCTAGATACTGAAGGAGAGCACTCTGTACTCGATTCTGATCATAATTATGTAATAAAAGTAACTTAATTTTTCACCAGAAATCCCTATGAATGAATATAGAGACCTTACTACACTTTTCCCGACGACCTGCCTCAGTCAACACGTACAGAGAAGTGTTCCCGCCACACGCACACCACCACCCGCTAAGCATTTATTGTATTACGCTAATATAACCATGCGTTGCGTAATGAATTCTTTAACTTTCGGAGAAGTTTACTCAGTAAATAATTAATATTTATTTTTTTATTTATTATTTCTCTTCATGTATGACTTCTTAAACTACTTAAACTATCATGTCCTGGAATTTTGAAAGTGACGCACCAGTCACCCTGTATAAACTGCTCAAATCATTACACTTCCTTCTACCATCGCTGTAGTCAGGTAAAAATAGAACTCAATAAATTTGAACAATGATGGCCGTCTATTCCCACACGGATTATCATACATACCTATACTTTTTTTTTTAAAGTACTTATTTAGTTAATAATTCCATTGGAAAACTAACGATACATTTACATAAGTGGGATACACAGTAAATATAAAATCTAGAGTATATGAAATGCTAATTATAGGTTTTCACAGATAGGATTAAGGTACATGAAGTAAATAAGAAAATAGACATAACGATAGCACAACTTACTGGTTTAATATGCAGCTTCAGAAATTTTTAAAAAAGAAGTAATAAATTTATGGTACAATAATCTAAAAAGTTTTAAGATATCAATGTTTTTGTTTCAGAACACAATATCCTGCCAGCAGAGAGCGAAGACACAGCTGATTTACTATTAATTTTTGATAAATTATTTGATTCTTTTAATGGCCACTCATATCAGGATTCAGCAAAAGTTCTTAAGGGGAGTCTAAAAAGTAACTCGCCACATTTTAAGTTCTGGCATGACATAATACCAGTTTTGGAGTCAATGGCATTTTTAACGATTAAAAAGCAACTAAATGGTAGTGATTTAGTCATTAGTGAAAAAATACCATCTCTCCAAAACTGGATTTTGAATATAAAAACATTTATAGAAATTTTTGAGGAATTAAAAACAAAACATAATATAAAGAATGTCATCACAAGAAATTTTAATCAGGACCCCCTTGAGAACTTCTTTAGTTGCATCAGAAGCAATGGTGTACGAAATATGAATCCCACGTGCCTTCAATTTATAAGTGCCTACAAAACTTTATTGATTAATAATTTGGATTCACCGCACTCAATCAACGCTAATTGTGAAAAAGATAACAATCAATCAATGCAATCTCTAAAATTTTTACTTACTGATGAAAACCGTTTTATTAATAGGCCTGATTTTGCATGCAATATTGATTCGCTTTTAATTATAATGGATGAAATGAAATCAAGAGATTCAAGAGAATTAATACATGTCGAATCAAAAAATTATGTAGCAGGCTATGTGATTAAAAAATGTCGGACAAAAATTTGGAAAAACTGTAAAGCATGTTCTAATAATTTATTGGCTTTAGATAAAAATGTTGATTCATTTAATTATGAAATTGATTATACAAAAAAATCATTAAATTATGCATGCGAGGCTTTTATTAATTTATTAAATGAAATATACTTTATGATTGTAACCTGCCTAAGGGAATCACCTGAAATACCATCATTAAAAAATAAGATTTTATTTTTTATTAAATGTAATTGTGATTTTGATTCTGTAATAACTTGTAATAGACATAAAGCTGATTTGATAGAATTTATAATAAATTTATCTATAAAATTAATAATTCATAGCTGGTGCACTGGGATTAATAGGATATTGAGTGGCAAAATAAATAAATTTGATCAAGATGATTTCTGCAAATTACAAGCGTACAATTATTATAAAAAACATTGTAAAAAGAAATAATAAAGCAATATAAAATAATTTCATACTTCTTTGATTAACAACGTTGCAATAAAGAATACAAAACAATGCTTTGTATTCTTCATTGTGATTTGTATTTCCCTTCCCTTAATATAAGCTACGAGATTAGTGTACGTATAATTATGTAGGTATAGGTATATATATAGGTATTAATCAACAACGCCATCTAGCGTTCATTGTCATATTACTTTTCAGCTTTGAACGTCGAGATGCGTATCTATACCAGTTATATATGTATTATCTATGGGTGTGGCCAAAATCGTCACACAAACTCACTACGACGTTGCGTTGTTTTCGTACTATTCAAGCAAACATGTTTTGTTATCATTATAAATTTTGATGGCTTTGACTCGTAACTTCAGTTGGTTGTTATTACTGCAACGAACCACCACACTTCTGAAATAAATAATTAAATAAAAAAAATATTCAAAGTTGGACTAATACTGTGAGTGACCGAACCTTGTGAAAAAAAGTTATTTGTTATGATTTGCTGATGTTGGTAGGCCTGATCGTCCGATATTGTACGTCATTCGCAAAGAATCGTCACTGAGCTAATTTTATCAATAACATTATCGCTTTGCGATTGTGTGTCTTCTAAAAACTTTTATTAGCAGTAAAGAAGTGACACGAAATAAACGTGAAGTGTTCCGACAGTTTAAACGATTTCGTTGACAAATTACGGTGCAAAGACAAATATAAAATCTTTGTTTACTTGTGTGATAAATATTGGTTGTGTTCTTTAAACAGTAAAGTGTATTCAAATTAATTGTGTATTAATTGTCACTTCTATTATTTACTGTGCTTGTGAACTAAAAACTAAAATAATGTCTTCTTTTGGGGGACAGTGGAAGTATATAAGGCACTATCTTTCTATGTCTAACTTAAACATAGAAGTGGAGAAGTTACTGCAAAAAGTAAAACCAGCTACGCCTGAACAATGGGAAAGTGAGTAAACTCAATTAAATTATACCATAGCATAATCAATAATGATAAAAAAGTAAATTAAACAGTAGACAACTGCATTATTTCCTACAAAAGATTTACAAACAGAAACAAGAACCCTCAAAAAATTCAATGCATAACTGCAATATAATTAAATAAAGTGTCTGTTACAGTATCTACAAAAATACTGTATAACTTGAACCTTTTCTCAAGTGCTAACCTTTACAACCACCTAGATTAAAAGGTTGTGTTTTCTCTAGTCAATTGAATAATATAATGTTGTATAGAAATAAAAGTAAGTTTAAAAAATTTCAATTTAAAATGTTGTGTATCTACATTATCTTGTTTCTGTTTATTTTACAGTACTTATCACAGAATAATACAATAACTTTGGATATTTTTGTTGCATTTCATTCCACAATAATACTAGTATTATGGGATGAATTAATAGTGTAAAGTGCTAAGTTGCTGAATTATTAATAAATATTTTAAAAGCTTTTTCCCTATTGCAATTTAAGAAATATAAAATAGCATTTAGATATTCTCTTCATTGGTTGCAAGAAACTTTGCTTTTTTTATTTACTTTAAATACTTTGATTAACACTAATTGTCCTTTCATTATCGAATTATTTTAATATGAAAACAATATTTAAACAGGATACTAAAATAAAATCTATCATTTATATCCTTAAAAGCTAAAAATTTGTTTCTTAATTTATTATATACAACCTCAACAGGTCTGATAAAAAGATTTGAAAATGCAATTGCGGCTCGGCTATCTCAGGATGTTAAAGGAGACAAACCAACGGACCCTAAAGAACCTAAAGATGCACATACAGTGAAGGCCACCACAGTTGAAGAAACAAAGAAAGTTCAGGCTCCTAAAGAAGCGAATGCAAAAGAAGAAAAAATAAGTCAAGAGGGTCTTACCCTTGGCAATGAAATGAAAGAGATTACCTTTGAGGGCCTCATGCAAGGACTTAAGTTGAAGAAAGATTTGCATTTTGGAAAAATTTCAGAGCCCAGTTGGAAAACCAATAAACCTGCCGTTACCAAGGTGAGATATTTCATTCTAAAATGCTAAACATTTAACTATTAAAATTAATATGACTTTATATCATTACCAAGTCTATTAAATAAATATTGTTGGACAAACAGAGCTATTCTGCAGTCAGCGGCCAAATTTGAATATTATGTTCTTTATTTATTTATTTTATTTATTTGAAAAGCCACACCAACAACATATATACAAAGAATTTCAAGTTATATAGTTAAAAGATAAAAAGAGCTAGTATCAATAACAGGCATGTACAACATTGACAAACTGAGTCCAGTAAAAATAAAATAAGGTAGGTATACAAAAGCAGCTTGATGAGTGTGAAGTTAAGCAAAAATTCAGAAATATGTCAAAAACTAAAACAGCAATGTAAGTTGATGCAATATAAGTTGGTCTGATTGTCTGGGGATTTTATTATTATATAAATATACCTGCACATTTATTTTAGTATCGCTCAGTAGACAAAAAAAATTGGTATTTATTTAAAATTTATTTCACAGAAATTAATAATCTTGATTCATTTGAATGTCTCGCTACTGTACTGTACTTTTCATCTATAATGTCGCCAGTATTTTTTTTAAAAAGAATCAAAAAATTTTGCTGAATGAAGATTAAAATAAGTTCTTTATAACATGATATCAAAAACAAAACAATGCTCTTTGATAGCATTGTTTTTATTCCTAATACCGTATATAAATGTAAGATAGTGTTTATCAGTAATAAAAATGTAGGTCTAAGATTATTAAGTGATACATAAACAAAGATTTATTTTTTAGGTAGTTTCTATTTTTTGTTATCTTAAGTTTAAGACCTCATTTTAAATAACTATTGGAGTCAAAGGAACTAATAATAATATGGAATAGATTTTATTTGATCAATACTTGTAATTTGAAAAAGGAACTCAGTCTTTTCTTTTTAAATGGTATTGAAGTGGTAGTAAAGAAGTTTTTTCATTCAATACTTATTATTTGAAAATGGAACTAAATGGAACTCTCATGTTTTTCTTTTTAAATGTTATTGAAGAGGAAGTAAATAGGTTTTATTCAACCAATACTTATGATTTGAAAATGGAACTCAGATGTTTATTTTTAAATGTTAATGGCATAATCGCAAACGTGCATACTACACGCTGATAAGGCGTGAACAAAAAGTTTTCTATTTATACTTACGCAGATGAGCAAGAAACGTTATTTCTATCTCTATATTCATTGTCGTCAACTTTCACCGTCTTACGTGCAGACAGAGTGAAGATCACATGTTTTATTCATAAATATCGTGCTATTACGTGATCAAACCATTAAAAGTGATAGGTTGCAGACCATTGTCATCAAATTAATTTATCACTTATCTAAATACTTAGTGTAAAACAAAGTCATTGTGTCCGTTTTTACGCTTCGATTTTAAATTCAATTAAAAAATTATCAATTTAGAAGTTGTCGTAGCGCAATGGCTTCTGTATTATCAATGCATACTGCGGGTTAAGCAACAAGTTCGGTTAAAGCATGGATGACCGCCGACCATTCATTTCTCACGGCGACTTCTGTGCTTTGACGTTAAGCAATCGGTCCCGGGTGCTGTGCACTTGTATACAGTAGTCGTTAGGGGTTGTTAGATGCCATTTAGGCGCTCTGAAAATTCCGACATCCACAGCACAAACCAGCACTGGGCCAGCTTGGTGGATTATGGCCTAAACCTGCTCGTCACACAAAGGAATGACACTTAGCCCTGTGGGCTCATCACAAAGAGTTGTGATGATAATGAAATTTCACTTAGAAACAGACGAAAACTTTATAATACTGGCATGTATCCAATTATGAAATCGACAGACAATTAGTAGTCACTCACACCAGAGCTGGCCAAAAGCGGTGTTATTTATATAGTTCTTTTCTTTATTTGAGCTATCTACAAGAGTCTTAATAATAAACGAATGCAGAGCATTAAAAAAACCGACTTCCCTAACATCCTTGTCAAAATTTTGGCCGAACTATAAAATCATCAACGTAATTATTCTCCTTTTATCTACATCCTTTTTTTTCCATTTTTTTTTTCAAAAAGTACTAACCGATTTCGATGCAATTTTTAAGGGACCACCTCTCAGTATCCTCTATCATATGAAATACTTATGAGAATATTCAAAATCAATTCATAAGTGTCCGGAAATCGCGTACTTAACAAAGATACAAAAAAACATACACACTAATTGAGAACCTCCTCGCTACTTCGAGAATAGTCTTAGTTCAGTAGACAGCCAATATGGAAAGCCTCAAAAAATTGAAATCAACTCTCATGTGTACCAACATAATAAAGATGAAGAGTTTGTTTGTTTATTTGTTAGAATCCGCTAAAGTCGGATACCAGTCGGAGATGAAAAATATTTTGCTGCTCTTGTAAGGTTAAAGGCTGTATTTTATACTATAGCCTTCTTTGAATAATTCCTACGAGTACAAAACTCGTTTTTGTCCGTATACCCTACTTAAAATAATTCTACCGACCTGGAAAAGTGTTTCGTAAATGGCGACTAACAGCGACTAATCCGAGTGACCCCCGCTCGGTGGTAGGATGCCGTCAGGGTTCGACTGGCTAGCAAATACCCTTCATATAAAATCTGCCGCCATATATTACCGCTCCGGCGGTGATGTGTTCCGGCAATATTCTATAAAGAGCCAGTTCTTGCCTGTGTGCTGTCATCTTCGACCTCATCTTCACTTCAGGTGAATTTGAGGTTAAACGCGGGATTTGTCTTTATTAAAAATAAAAAAAAACATACATACTTAACGTCACGCCTGTATCCCTTATGGGGTAGGGAAAACACCAGAGGTTATAAGACCATCTGATGTCACGTTTGACAAATTTGGAGGTATTATAAAGATGGAGACAGACTATTGTAGTGACAGGGGGTCAGCCTATCGCCCGTAAAAACACCTTTAAAACCTCTGAAAATAAAAAATAATCTTATTTTATCTTACAGACCTCGATACACTCACGAACAGCCTACGTTATCTCAGCCATAGTGACTGCGGAGTCTCCTGAGTCGCTACTGAGAAGAACTGAGCATTTCATTGAACATCTTCTGCAGTACCCTGAAGCTAGAGATTACGCTATTAAGGTAAGAAAGTTTAAAGAGGTCTCTTAAAATGTCTTACTGTATGTTAAAATTATAAATAGGTATGTGAAAGTTTGGATGTATTTATTTATTTACTTACGGAAAACTTACAGCTCATTATATAATAGGATATTTTAAACATTAGAGAAAATAAGGCCAATATGCAGTTTTCACAGTCAAGTAAAGTTATATTTAAAAAAAAAATAAGAAAAATAATGAAATATTAAACAAACATTATAATATTTTTTCCTTTAACCTTGGATTCCAAAATACAGATAAAAACCATTATCATAAAATTTTGAAACAAAAATTTTAAAAATAATTACGAATTAAAAACCAGTATGTATGGATGTTTGTCCCTCAACACGGCAGAACGGTTCGACGGATTTGGAAGAAATTTGGCTTAATAATAGTATACAGTCTGGAATAGCACATAGGCTTCTCTAATCCCGATTATCTGTAGGGATTAGTTACAACTACTGTGATCTAAATTCGAGAATGAATCAAGTTACCACATTGTGCCGATATGTAATTATACATATTATGTATATCCCGTTTCCGTGGGAATTTCGAGAATTATTCCCATAATGCACCCCTACACGCCCTAAGAAATATATCTTCCAAATTTTAGCTCTCTACGCCCAGTAGTTATGGCTGTACTTTGTCTTTCAGTCACTCAGTACCTCAATCAGTAACGGAACATTTTATATGTATTGATTGATTGATTAATTAAGTCATTTGTTATTTTTTTGTAGGAAGGTGCAGTGAGAGCGTTATTGAGGGTTCAACACAAGTTGGAGAATAATGAGCCCATGACCAAAGAAGTGAATGGTGTTGTCAATGAGGTATAAAAATAATATGTTATCTGTAGATTAATTCGGAAAAAAATAACAAATTTTTAGGCATAGTTGAAGAAAGAGGAGTGCAGAAAGTTGAAGTTTATGTTTGCAACTTTTGTCACAAACATAGAGAAAGATAAATATACCAAAAGGAATAGAGAGCCTACTCAACGCCTCAACTTGTCACCCCATTGACGCGTCGCCATTTTGCTACGCCCCGTGCTGCCATCTGAATGTCGGTCTTGTAATAATATTACGTAGCTGGTACTATAAATAATGTCTAATATTGTAAACACCACGTTCTCTCGCCCAGATTAAGTTACATTACTGGGTTTCGAACCCGGGACCTTAGCTCAACTCGCTGCGCATAAATCACCAGAAAACACCACAAGATAACAAGGAGATCACAAAATACTACATCAACATATACACATACAAGAGGAGCAGACATTTTGTGACTGGCTGGATGGTCGAAAGTCACAACTGTCAGCAGACCTTTTGTTTGATTGGTGTATTACAGCTATAGACATATACCGTATTAAAATGACAACTTTGCTGGTCCATTTTATAGCATTTGATAAAACTTAGCTGTCAAATTGAAGTACTTTAAGAGTGACAACCCTGGTCACAAATAAAAACGAAATATGATTTTTTAACAGTTTAAAATAGTCTGCTCTTTTCATACATGATCGCCGGTTATGGGTACTTTTAACTAGGCCTTTAAGTACCTACGTCGCAAATTTGGTCGGCATACGTTCGCCCTTCCGACATCATCCATTCGCTCTGTACACCTCATTCGTAAATCTACTTTCACTTATCCTTTCTAAATGTCCACAGGAGCATACCCTTTTCAATATTAGTTACTATATCTTCTTTCAATCCCCACTTTCACTCAATTTCACTCCACACATGCTCCTCAAAGCTCTCATCTCCACAGTATTAATCCTGTTTCTTTTATAATGAAAAAAAATCTCTTTACTTCCAGGCACTAGCACTAGTAGGCTACACAGGCCCTACTAAGGGCCCCGGTCCGAACATCCTATCAATCGACGGCGGCGGAATCCGCGGATTGATTGCGATTGAAATACTGAGACATCTGGAGCGATTGACAGGCAGAAGAGTTCATGAAATGTTTGATTATGTCATCGGAGTTAGCACTGGCGCTATCATTGCTGCTGTTCTTTGTAAGTTATATGCTATATTTTTCAACTAAAATAGTATATAATAGAGAAATTATATCAGTAATGTAAAGGTATAAAGTCACTTTGCTTGATATTTACTCGAAGCTACAGAAAGACATATTCCATTTTATAAGAAGTTTAAAACTGCAAAAGTTAGATTAGTTACCTACTCTGATGTCTTTAAAAAACATTTTAGCTACTAAAAGTAGGTACCTACTATCAACAAGATTTTACTTAAAAGTGAAAAATAAAATTAATGTATACACATTGCATTCGCGATAAGAAAATTGTCAGGTCATTATTTTCCGCCGGCCCCAATTAGAATGCAAAAAATTCTTAACATAGGTTGACTAGACTAGACTTTTAGAACTAGACTTTCTAAATTCTAGTATTCTAATAGGCTGGTGGCCGGCGGAAAATAATGACGTCACTATTTTCTTATCACGAATGCACTATAGTAAAAACCCAATCATATTTTTATATTTTCTATTATTACCATATAAAAAAATAATAAGAGATGAACACGGAAAATTAAAAAAAAATATGTAAACTGTCCCCAAACTGCTTATTTCTTATTATATAGAAGATAACAAAGAGAAATGTATATCTTGTTTCAGGCAGCGGAATCGGTAATTTAGATACTGCGAGCGAAATGTACCACACACTGTCTAAGAAAATGTTTGGCAATACCTCAATTATTGGAGGTAAGGCATTGTTTATATAAACCCTAATTCTAAATAACCCTTAAACAGACATAGCATTGTTGATAAATTGATTGGTTTTGGCCACTATTTCAAACAAATAAGGTTCAAAATTTGGTGGGATCTATATATATTGTATATTGCCTATAACTAAATAGAGGTGAATAAAATTTATTATCTCTACTATAATTTAAGGTGATTTTAGTCCCTTTTTAAGCGATGATCACGACACAGGCATAAATTCGCTTTCAGTTTTCTATAGAGAAATATCAGTTTAATCTTTTATACAGAGCAATTTTTTCGTCACTGGTCAAATTAAGATATTATGTTGTTTGTGATACAATGTAATGTACCTGAATATTTATTTTAGTATCGCTTAGAAAAAAATAAAGATATGGCACTACAAACTTGTTTACAAACAGTCTCTGTTGATGAACATCCTACGCTATGATACTACGACGCGGCATCTTATTCATACGTTTGATAATACTACGATGTAAAAATCAAAATCAATAATCAAATAAAAAAAAATCAAATTCATCTTAGGAATTTCACAAAACACTTAATAAAGTCAGTCATCACATACTTCGGCTTTAACTAGTTGTTGATAGTTGTTAAATAAGATATTACAGTAGACCAAGAGACAAAAAAATCCGGCGGAAAAAAACTCTTGGCACTCTTTTTCAGTCAGAATTATCAAATTAATACAGTACAAATTGACCGTGACATGAAAAAATAACAAATACAAGTCAGCTAATTATGAGAGCCAATGTCATGCCACAACCAAATTGCTTACATAGTAGGTGCAATGAGCTATGAATGCACAATACGAACATGACAAACTGGGACCAGAGTATTTGAACAAGAATGGAATAAAATAGTCATAGTATCATTAGCAAATGCTGTACTGTATAACGATTCTCAGACCATTTTAATTTTAAATTTCCTTATATCTGTTAACCTAAAATGAACCTTAAAGTTAACGTAATAAATTATTTTTTGTTTCAAGGTACGTCAAGACTAGTATGGTCTCATTCCTACTACGACACGGAGGCTTGGGAGAAATTGTTACAAGAATATCTGCAAGAGCGTACATTGACGGAATGCAATAGACATGACACTCCTAAGGTATGTTGTATTTATTTAAAACGTTTTCATATGATATGCGTGTGTTTACGCAATAAAACGAGTAGTCACAGGAAAACTCAAAAAATATATTACTTCTCATATTACTTAAGTTGATGATTTATAAAAACTAATGTGCGCTTTAAAATACCATCAGAGCCATCTAACGTAACTCTATGCAACTAAATTTTATAAACAGCGTGACAGTTCAACAAATCCCACTGTTTCTACTGTTTAATTCGTTTTTAAAGCCTATAAGTAGGTATGTATATTATTTTTATTTTATTTTGAAGTTTATAGTCTGTGTCTGACGTCAATCTCACTTGATGGTAAGTGACGAGATCGAAGATATCAGCACACGGCCTTAGGGTGGAAGTGGCTTTTCAACTGACTTCAAAAAAAGGAGGTGTTTAATTCGTCTGTACCTTTTTTTTTAATGTTTGTTACCTCATAACTTTTGACTGGGTGAACCGATTTTGATAGTTTTTGTTTCATATACTTCATCTAAATCGATTGAGTACTTCATATTTTTTTTTAAAATATGTATGAATTCGGAGTTCGCTTACCTTGACGTGAAGCCAAAGCTTTGATGTGAAGTCGGTTTTTTAATGCTCTGCAGTCGTTGATTATTGGAAAATCCACTGATCCTACCCGGAAACTTAATTAACTGACTTAATTGCCCAACTGACATGTTAAATAGTCGGTCCCGGGTGCTGTATACTTGCATACAGTATTCTTTAGGGTTGGTGGGCACTGCGCTAATTTGGATATCTATATCTCGCTATACCTCCTCGCCACCCAGGGGCGAGACTCATAGCCCTGCAGTGGGCTCATTACAAAGAGTTGTGATGTGATGATGATTATACTGCCAGGGGCGGTACTCTAAGACTATTACCACAGCAATCCATCGCATTTTGGTCGACGGCGTCGAACGATGGTAGAATGCGGTAGTCGATGTCGGTCGATAGTTTTTACTGGACCAATCCGATCAGAAAAAACCGATCAATTCGTGTGGTATCATCCTACGCGGCAACTTAATTAACCGACTTAATTCCTCAACAGCTGGCGCTAGTATCATGCGTAGTGAACTCGGGATCCAGGCTCTCGCCGTTCCTCTTCCGCTCGTACTCGAGCGGGTTCCGTGTTCGCTCCGTATTTCCCGGCACAAGCCGCGCTAGCGTGTGGCACGCGGTGAGAGCTTCCGCCGCCGCGCCGACCTATTTCAACGAGTTCCACTTGCAGGGATTGTTGCATCAGGTAATAGAATATAAATAAATAAAATCCACAGACAATCACACCAACTACATGGCCCCAAAGTAAGCATAGCTTGTGTTATGGGATACCATATAGCGAACTAGGGGGGAACCTAGAATATAAATACATAAATAGATATACACCCAGACACGGAACATTTTTTTTTCTTGTTCCGTGCGGGAATCGAGGCAGACAGCGTTACCCCAGCGCCAAAGTGGTCTTCAAGAATAGAATAACATTTATTTTTTATTCATTCAAAGTATACACCCATCGTTACAGGTGCTTAATCAAGGTGCACAGCTTAAATCTAATATATAAAATTCTCGTGTCACAGTTTTCGTTGCCATACTCCTCCGAAACGGCTTGACCGATTATGATGAAATTTTTTGTGCTTATCCGGTATCTATGAGAATCGGCCAACATCTTTTTTTTTTATATGGCAAAAAAAAGTTTGCCGGGTCAGCTAGTAATTACATAGAATTTTATTTTTTAATAAGAGTTATGACATAAGGCTGATTTCGGAGATTGTCATAAGGTTTTAAAAAATTGCATCTAAAGCGACGATCGTTCTTTTACTAAATTAATAAGTAAAAACTTTCGTTCTAAGACTTCTCACAAAACTTCTTATTATCATTCTTTGTCTAAGAATACTATGATAAAAATTTAATCCGAGACAAATGGCCCTGGGCCCAAACTTTTCTGAAGCTTACAGTATGATTAGGCATTAGAAAGGTGACATAAAAATAACTTATTTATCACTGGAAGTTTTGGGAAAGATTAAAAAAATAAAATACATAGAACTCATTTGTTTATCTTTTGTTGTTTTCTTGTTTCACTATTCAAGTATTTCTGTATGATTACTGCCAAACATTCATAACTATCTCACTTACCTACATAATCTCACATTAAACTTCGCTGGATTTACCACGACTTTTTAATAAATGTGAAATTGTTTTTTTTTCCAGGACGGAGGTATAATGGTGAACAACCCAACAGGCGTTGGTCTTCACGAAGCTAAACTACTCTTCGGGAAAGATTCGCTCCATCACGGCACAGTAATCTCCGTAGGCACCGGCAAAGCCCTTAACAAGCACTTGGACTACCAAATGATGTCTAAGGGCCTGACGAAGGAAACCTCCGGAACGAGCTGGAAGGATAAGTTCAACAAGATCTTGGATTCTGCGACTGACACTGAAGGTAGATCATTATTTTAAATTTAACAACTTTTATCTGGATTTATCGCTTATAATTCATATTTTACATTTTAACTCGATGTTAAGGTGTCTTTGCAAACCCCGTGGTCACGAGCGACTGAGTCAGTTAAATATAAATCTGGTTAAAAAGTTGTTTTATTTGATCATAATTCATTATAAAACTTAAGACACTATAAGATCAATATTTCTAATACACACTTGATTATCTAGCTCACATTAGGTTTTGGAAGAGGAATTTAGTATACTAGATAACGGATACAGAAACTTGGAAAAAACATTAAAAGACACATTAAATAATTTTTTGCAGATTAACTTTAATGATTCATGAGTTGTCTCATACTTGAATTCATCATACAAATATCTATGCCAACTGAGACTAGAACCCATGACCCCTGGCATAAAAGGCAATGTTATTACCACTGCAGCGGTCTGTCAGAGATACATTTTGAATTTAAAAATATACTAATGGCTACGAATCATCGGACCACCCTAATTCAAACACAGGATCTCTTTTACGGAAAGCAAAGTTTTTACAGCTAGTAAAATTAAAATATGTATAGGTATTTCAGATCATTTATTCGGCTAAAAATTTTAAACAAGTCATAGAATTTCATTTATTTAAATTTGGAATTAATTTCAGGAGTCCACCTAGTGCTGAACGACTTACTGCCTCCCGGGAGCTACTACCGCTTCAACCCGACTCTCATGTCGGAATGTGCCATGGACGAAATAAACCCGGAGAAGCTTGCCTCCCTAGTGACTGACACCCATTCATATATCCGGAGGAACCAACACAAGTTCGAAGAGGCTGCCCGGATGCTAATCAGGAAGAGATCTGTTGCACAGAAAGTTGTGGACTTTGTCAAGCACCGAAGCCAAATCATGGGCATTGCCCAAAGCAACTGACATACAAGTGCTCAGCAGGGCACGGAAACTTGCTGACTTGTGATGACTATGGATTGTTAAAGTGATCGGTGAAGTTTAAGTGATATGCAACGCTATTTGATATTTAAATAGTTGCTTCTTGTTGCTTTACACATGTGATACTCAATCCCTTGGGAAAATGGGATACAAGGTACCCTTATATGTTATAATATGATATGTTATTTTATTCAAATATTATACAAAATTGTTTTTTTTTAAATTGACTCGACTGGGACTCATACATATAACCTTTTAACTTTGCTATATTATGGTTTGTATGAAAGTAATGTGATTGGTAAAGTATTAGAGGTGAGTGGAGTAAAATTAATTTATTCCATTAGTATAAAAAACTAAACCATTTTGACCTCAAATTTAACCGGAGTGAGTAAATCTATAAGATGTTTGATTTAAAAGTAGCAGCTTCAAAGAGCAGCTTGAAATGGATTTCACTGCCTTAAATCCATTAATTTCAACTCAATTCAAGGTCATCTTTATTTGATAAAATGGGCCTTGCCATAGTAATAGAAAAGCCAATCTTTTATTTTATTGTATGAAAGCAAGATTCAGAAACATCAAACTGGTACTGTTACCATGGTTTTGTTTATTTCAGAAAAGTTATGTTTTATTCTATGCTCTAGTCATAGAAAGATCACCGTTTCCTGAAATATTGGTAACTTCTTTTTAAATTTTGTTACTCACTGTGTGCAACAAAAAATAAAACGTAATACAGAAAGATATATTAATTCAAACATACAGCTTAGAAATAAAGCTGCATGTTTGAATAAATATCGCTTAATAAGTTGTAATGTATGAAGAACATCTACTAAAAGTAATTTTAAATATAAAAATGTGCAATAAGTAGCCTTTAGATAGATATAATGCGTAGAATAAAGTAGTTGAATACTACATGTAGCGAATATAAGGTTGTATACACTGTTTTTGTATTAATTGTTTTCATATTGCATTTTCATATATAGATTATAAATATTGTTTATTATAATTATATACAAAAATGTTATTTTCATTATATGAATGTTCATATTAATAATTAATAAAAAGCAATCTTTAAGTTTTGTACCTAATACATTTTGTAATACATAGATATATTTATTTAGTAAATTTACACATGTTTTCTTTCCAAATAAAAATATCTTTCATTGCTTTCTAGTCAAATGTAATTTGTGTCAATAAAATGCAAAGCTATTATAATAATAAGTTATTGAAAATCGCCTTATAAATTGATATGATGTAGAAGTGAATTGTACATTTTAGATATTTTCAATAAAGTTTAAAAGCAATAGTCGGTGATAAATAATTTTGGTGTTTTATTTTACTGTGAGTAAAGTTAAGATAAATGAGCAATAAATAATGCATGCAGTAATCAATATGCTTCAAACATGTTTATGGAACAAAATACCTAGGTAATTGACTGCCTGTCGTCCAAAATTATGTTGTTATTGGTTCTATATGTATATTTGTAAATGTTATTTTAAGTGACCATCACAAAAATGTATGAATAAATACTTTAAACCTGATATACAGGTAAATAAGTACCATCAAAATGGCAGTTGTATAGGAATATTTTTGAAAATAAATTTGAAAATTTTCTTAAATAAATGATACAAAAAAAAAATTATTTAACAATTAGGACTACAGTTCAAAAGCAATAAAAATGTTTATCCTATATTAATTATTCGCTTTCTATGCTTCTGCCTATTTTAGTGACGAGCTATAAAATATGATATTATTAAATGTAAATTATATTGTGTAAATAGAAACATTTTTCGTAATTTGTTAGCAACATGTGATTTAAAATAAAACAAATATTATTATAATGTATGGCGTTTTATTGCTGTAACGATTTTTAACTTCATTATACAGGGTTGCTGGTGACACAAGATATTGAAGTAGAGCACTCTGTATTCGATTTTGATCATAATTATGTAATAAAAATAGGTACTTAATTTTTCACTACAATTCCCTATAGGTACATAAAATAGTTTGCAAATTTATTTCAACTATTTTTCTCTTATTATGCATTGGTTCTACGTTCAACGTTCTATGTTTATATGGATTTTTGTAAAATTGATAGCAGAAAGTTTATAAATTATTATTTCCTGCCAACTAGAACTGTTAAATAGAGAAATCACTTTGGGGCATTTTCTGGAAGCATTACATTAAAAATATTTATCATACTTAATTTCAACGTTGTTCAATTTAACTAAGTAATATAGCTAGCACAGCACTAGTTAGGATAAAGGGTGGAGCAAATCCGTGGTGTGACTAACAGGAAAAAATATTCCTATTTGTCACACTGATGTTACAACCTAGTGTGACTACGAGTCATCCCTTAAATTTGTGTCAAGTAAGCTGTAGTCGCTACCCTTACACATGTATAAGATAAAAAAAAATCATGTACATCCGGATGGCTGGACCATTTGGCGTATAAAGCTGGCTCTTACATATATCGATAAACAATCGTAGGTGACTGCAATCTGCCTACATTTTATCGTTTGTGACTGGTTAGTTTATTCAAAAAATAAAAAAAATGGTGTCCAGCCAGCCAGAATTTCGTAATTATGAGCATCTCGGATCTCAGCCCCAAGACGGTTTTGAGAACCCAGTTCTTATTAAAAGTATAGTGACTGGATATGTGACTGCAACCAAAGTTGTTTCATTCAATTTGATACGATACTTTTCGAGAAATCACAAAAACAAACTGTCCAGCCAGCCATAATCCGGTCGGCTGGACCATTTTGTTTTTGTCGATATATCAATAATTATAACACTGAAAGCAGCTAATTTAGAAAAAATCCTTAGTGACTGGATATGTGACTAACATTATATAGCTATAAATATGAATGATTCGTGCATTTATGAGTTATTGGCAAAAAAAATTTGTTGACACCTGTCAAACTTCCGGCTGGCTGGACCACCCATTCCAGCACTTCTGAAAGGCCTTCGCAGTCGGAATCTTATAAAACGGTTAGTGACTGGGGCGAAGAACACAAATCTTCGTTTGTGACTACTCTAAATGCAGTCAATCAAAATATATAAGCAATTATTTTTATGCCATACTATGTAACTGAGGGTGACCATAATTTTTGGTTGAAACAGGGATTAAACGTGTTTAATAATGATATTCGAGTACTTTTAGTATTAAAAGTTGTAAAATGTATGTAATGCAACAAAATAAAATAAATATTATACAGGGTTTTGAAATAATAGTTAAAATATTTTAAGAAGGTATTAAGAACAGGGTATAGATTCGATATAAGCAAAAAGAAAAAAAATCATTTCAAATTCTGCTAAGTAGGTAGGTACTTACCTTAACAAAATTTAAATTGTAATATACGACTACTAGCAAAAAATAAAACCTAAATAACCCTCTTACGTGGCACGGTAACTACGCGCCTATGACGTATAACAGCTGTTTCGCCCGCTCGGGCGTGACCGGGAGTGACCTCGCGTCGAGGTACTTAACAGAATTTTGAATTAAAAACAAAATCTTTTTACATACATCGAATCTATACACTGTTCTTAATGCCCCCTTAAAATATTTTACACTATTATTTCTGGACCCTATATACTATTATAGGTACTTAAAAACACTGTAAGTAGGTACATTTTAGTATTAACAGTTGTAAAAACGTATTTATAATGCAACAAAATAAAATAAATATTATTTACGAATGTACTTAAAAACACTGTATGTACTTTTTTGATAATAGAGTCGATATTAGTTTGTTTTATTTAGAATTTTAGGAAATTATTCATTGACCCACCCGACGCTACCGCTAGCCATTTTTATAACAATTTTAATCAGAATAGGCCGAATTCATTGTGGACTTCGCGAAATAAGATAAGGTGTCACTATTTATCTACAAAACGTTGGGTGACTAACACAATAAAAATACAAGTGCTATATTGACTCTCATTTTCAGGAATAAAATAAGTTTTATACTTGCTTATTAGGTAAACAACTTTTGGAGATTAAATCATGTCTTTTCATTTAAATTGTGATGTATAAAATGAAAAATTGGAAATTTGTTTTCTGGTTTTGGTTTTTATTATTGTTTCTTTTATTAATCCGTTGATTGACTTTTTGTGTAATTTATTTTGAATATCTTACTTAACTAAAAGACATGATTTGACCTGAAAGGCTCACACACACAGAAAGCTTTCCATTCTTTCAACCTGCTAAAACCGCTTGCTTGACACCCGTGAAGTTAGCAACGAATGTTAAAAGTAACCGAATTTGGAAATTTTACTAAGTAGGTAGTAGGTACCTACCTTAACAAAATTTAAGTTTAATTTGTAATATACGACTACTAGCAAATAATAAAAACGTAAAACAATATTAAATAACAAAGTACCTACCATTTTACGTGGCACGGTAACTACACGCCTATGACATATAACAGCTGTTTCGCCCGCTCGGTCGTGACCGGGAGTGACCTCGCGTCAAGGTACTTAGCAGAATTTTGAAATGAAAAAAAAATTTTTTTTTTGTACGTTAATCGTGTCTATACACATTTCTTAATGACCCCTTAAAATATTTTACACTATTATTTCTGAACCCTGTACATACTCACTTATATATACCTACTAACCAAGCTGTGTTAAGAATAATTTCCCAAACTTCAACAATTAAAATTAAATTAATAAAGGAATTCTAAAAAAAGTATTCTAAAATTTGGTCACCCTAATTCAACAAAACATGTCAAAAAAACAATTGCTTATATATTTTGATTGACTGCATTTAGAGTAGTCACAAACGAAGATTTGTGTTCTTCGTCCCAGTCACTAACCGTTTTATAAGATTCCGACTGCGAAGGCCTTTCAGAAGTGCTGGAATGGGTGGTCCAGCCAGCCGGAAGTTTGACAGGTGTCAACAAAATCTTTTTGCCAATAACTCATAAATGCACGAATCATTCATATTTATAGCTATATAATGTTAGTCACATATCCAGTCACTAAGGATTTTTTCTTAATTAGCTGCTTTCAGTGTTATAATTATTGATATATCGACAAAAACAAAATGGTCCAGCCGACCGGATTATGGCTGGCTGGACAGTTTGTTTTTGTGATTTCTCGAAAAGTATCGTATCAAATTGAATGAAACAACTTTGGTTGCAGTCACATATCCAGTCACTATACTTTTAATAAGAACTGGGTTCTCAAAACCGTCTTGGGGCTGAGATCCGAGATGCTCATAATTACGAAATTCTGGCTGGCTGGACACCATTTTTTTGATTTTTTGAATAAACTAACCAGTCACAAACGATAAAATGTAGGCAGATTGCAGTCACCTACGATTGTTTATCGATCTATGTAAGAGCCAGCTTTATACGCCAAATGGTCCAGCCATCCGGATGTACATAAAAAATCTATAGAACTTGAGCCAAGTTAATCCAATCATTAAAATTAAAAAAGAATAGACTTGGTCCTGGTCACCAAAATATACCTATTTGCTATAAGTAAGTATACAGGGTTGTTTTGTAGGCACTTGCCAAATTTAAATATTACGTACTTTGATATAATACGAATAACCTACATTTTTATTTAAGTATCGCTATATATAAATATACTACAAGGTAGTGTGCGTTCTTTCCCTCAGAAAGCTCAGCTCAACTGATAAGAAATGCATGCACTTTTAAGAAGCGATTTAAAACTTTTCTGTGCAAAACTTCGCTCCAAAATATGATCCACAATGATGACAAATTTTCGAAGGACAGTTATATTTCAATTCCCCGAAAACTTCACAGTCCCTTTAAAAATATGAAAACGCCTTTTACCAATAGTACCTACAACTAATGGATTTTTAATATGGGTAATGATTCGATGATCATCTTACTTACACTTAGTATTTCAGATACGAGACATACTTAATCACTACGAAAGTGATCGTGGGAAACTGCACCAAAATTAAAAAGCGGATACAAAATGTTATTTCAATGTAATAAAATAAATAAGAAATGAGAACTTATTTATTGCCTCAGGTAGACAATTGTAGAGTCTAATTTACAAAATACAGGGTTAATTTTAATTAGCACATCACCTCTTGCACCTCTCCACATCAATCCCAACAACAATTGATATACCTACAACTTTTTAAAATTAATAGTTTTAAAACTTTTAGTTTTCCCATTAAAAAAATATTTATAGCCTCTGTTTAGAGGCGTAACTCTATTTACTCTGAGCGTAAGTACCTATGTATGTCACGCACCTTGCGCAGTAAAATATCGCTTCATAATAATAATAGGTGCTTCTTACAAAGTGTAGAGTAAGGAGCAAACATTTTTTTTTTTTTTTTTTTTGTGTTATTTATCAAGATTTGTAAAAATTCGTAGAACAAATGTTGTTGGGACTGATGTGGCGAGGCTGCCCGCAAGAGGTGATGCGTTAATTAAAATTAACCCTGCACAGAGTAAGGATGCCTGTTATGAGATAGGCGCCAAATATGGATTGCAAGGTATTGGCCAAACTATTCACGTCAGCCATTTGGTGCTAGTTTCCCTAGAATCGACACTTCAAAAGCGCTAAACGTCTGTCAGTGCGCGCCGGCCACCGGCGATCTAAAAACTTGTGAGCGTCGTTTATTTATTACATTATCGTAAAGCCAAATATTTTTCAAATGTTTACAAGGTACGTAAGAACTTAATTTTTACGTTAAAAGATCTTAATATATTTTTAGTTTGTAGCTTATATTATCCATTTTAAGATGTAAGTAAATGCTGTTTTATCGTGTTTTATTTTTGCAACAAAAAAAAGAGGCATTCATTTTGTAAAACTGTTGTTTTTCCTAATATGAGATATGCTGGGGTTCGTAGATATCTTACTTATATTGTTCAGCGCTAAGTATGTGAAAATGAATGACCATGCTTCTGCTGGTCATCCATTTTAACATAGCGCGGTCTGATCTTATTAATATTAAGACTGATAAGAAGATGTTTAAAGTAGGTGTAATATTTCATTAATAAGTTAGGTACAATAAAATGTGATTATAATGAAATTTATATTGTTTCTTTTTGTTTGTTTACCACTAAAATTTTGAGGAACCGAATATGAGATACTATCTTATATTAACAACCCCTTGTATCTCATAATAGGAAACCATTTGTTTTGGACGACTTTTCTGATATTTTTCACATTTTACAGCGCAGCCAGAAAAATATTGTATTTAGCACTAAATAGCTATTGCATTTTTAAAGTAGGTAGGTACATTAAATTTCGAATCTAAAACTATATCTTAGAAAGCTACAAATGTAACAGGTTGGTTTTTAAATTAAAAAGTAGAAATGGTATCTTATAATAGGCATCCTATAAGCACACCTTTTTTTTACTTTTTTTTTTATTTTAAATTAATTTTAATGTAATTATTTTTGCTCTTTTTTGTGTGTCCAATTTTAAATTTATTTCAATGAAATTATGTTTTATTTGGATGTTTTTTTTCGCTGTTAAATTATTTCAATCAATTTAATTTAGTTTTAGGTATATTGGTGATATTTCTTGTTATATAATATAATACCCTGAGGGAAGTAGCGGGTCATTCCCGATACGAGTATCTTTCGATTACTCAATGGGAAGTCTCAGCAAATATTGTAACTTGGAATAACTGAAATAAATTAAAATTTTCATTTTCATTAAAAAAAATTCATTTTCATCCTTACCCTATCGCACTTTAAATTGAACCCTCCACACTTGCATTTTTATCGCAGACACTTGTTTGTGCTTGGGAAATTCACCAATGCATGAGCGATGTATGGTAACAAATTCAATAATAGATGAAAAAACTCAAGGGTGTTCCGTAATATAATATGAGATTTGTATTCTTATAACGTAAGCCGCCACAGCCTAGCTAATTTACAGTTGTTAACCTAAACAGAACGATTTTTTCGGTGAAATAGGTAAAAGAATTTGAACGGACTAAGTAAAATTGTGATGTGTTTTTCTACAACTACAATAAGTACCAAAAAGTGCTCAAGGTTATAAACATTTTATTTCATAAATTTACTTGGGTACCTACATACAACTATGCTATCTCAATACCAAGTAATAAGTAATAGGTTTATTACTTCATACAGCTTTTATGACATTTATTCCAAAAATATAACTTTATACTATAGCTATTAATAATACTTATAGCTTATAAATACCTTCAACGTTATCAATTTTTTTAAACCAACAACTCCGTGGACTAAAGTCATAGACCTACTGTACTTTCTCTGCTGCGTTCAACCAATACGAGACAGGTTTACTAAGTAGGTAAGCGAGCATCATTAACATTCTACTTTCCACCACCAGTGTCTGTGTTTACGTCAGTCGAAATACCGTATAACGAAGAACCACACGCACGCTCAGCTATATAACTTTATACCTGTGTCAAATTAAAAAAAGTTTTCTAGTGTTTTTCATAGGCGGGAAAAGTTCGAGTCGAAAAATGGAGTGCTTAAAATATTTTGTTCTAGTGGTTAGTATTTGTGGTTTTTAATGAGGTAAAAGTTTGTTGTGTAACAAAGTTATGAAATTGTACCGTGTTTGAGGTGAAGGCTGTGGGCTCTGTGATTTCTGTTTTTTTTTTTTTGAGGATTTTATATGAATAATACTAACCTTAAAATTGTATAAGCGCATTGCAAATCACACATATCAGTATTTCGTAAGTGATTTCGAACAGGGAAACTTTATGTAACTTGAACACTTCATGTTTAGAGCAGTACAAATGACGAAATCATCACCAGAACTTAAATTTTCTTACTTCAGAATATCTATATTTTGGTCTTGGTGTTAATATACCTAGATAAATACAATAAACATAACACAGAATACATAAGTACAGATTTAAAAAAAAAATACAAAATTCAACTCTGTACCTACTTAATATAAGTAGAGAAATCAAGAACGAACTTTCTGGGATCTTTATAATTTTGCACAACATTACCTACTACAATCAGTCAAAGCTATTTCTAACATGTTATTAAAAGGTTCACGCAGAATAAGTAATTGGAATAGGTATAAGATTAATCTAAATATTTAAAAGGAATAACAAAATTTTGAAACGCGAATAACAAACAAAGAAAAAAAAGAGCTTTCCTGCTGGAACTTTTTGTCCTAAGTGTACTTACTTGTTTTAATTTTCTTCCACACAAAAATAGGTAGGAGCCACATAGCTTCACTATTTGGTGTCAAAAACTTACCAAAAATAATTACCTACGATCTCCATGGTGCAGTGGTGTACTTAGCCCCAATTTCACCGTGTAATAAAACGCGATCAATTCGAGTTGGACGCGGTTTACGCGTTAAAACGAGTTCCGCCTTCAATTTTTCTTTAGTCGAATCCGAGATTTGTTAATCTAGGATCGGAACGAAATAGGTGAAATCGGGGCTTAGACGCTTCTGCGCCAATCCCATATTCGCGGGTCCGATTTATTTATTTACTAGCTGTTTCGCGCGGTTTTACCCGCGCCATTTCAAACCTCGCGGGAATATCGAGATAAAAAGTAGCCTATTCGCTATTCCAGACTGTAAACTATCACTATGCCAAATTTCATCCAAATCCATTCAGTCGTTTTGCCGTGATAGAGTAACAAACATCCAAACATGCATACATCCATCCATCCAAAGTTTCACATTTATAATATACAAAATTTTAGTTTGCTTTTATATGATAGATGTCGCTGTGCGTCGATTAAATCGCGGAAGAAGAGTTATAAATTACTTACCTATATTTACTTTGTAGACTACCTTTATTAGTCCTCACTTTCACAATTTATCCCGCATGGAACAAAAAATTGTTCCAAATATACTTTTCCGTGTCTGGGTATTTATCTACATGTAAATTTATATTCTTGGTTCCCCCTAGTTCGCAACATGGTATGCCATATCACAATATATGCTTACTTTGGGGCCATGTACTTAGTGTGTTTGTCTGGAGATTTTATTTATTTTATATTTATGGTATCGTTTTTCTCCTCAAGAAAGTAATTGGCAATAAGCAAAGTACTAATAGAATGCAATTATGGTACTTGAATCCAAGTCAACTTATGCAGGAAGTTAACATTGCGAGCTTTTTTTCCACATCCAAGGTCGATTTTGTCTTTGCGAAATGAGGACTTTTAATTTTTCTTAACACAAGAAAAAACCGTGTCTGTGATTACGTAGGCAAAGATGTCGGAACAACTTAAACCGATTGAATCGTTAGTTTAACAATTTTACTATAGCAGAGGCTTACTCGTCTTATTGGTCTTCAACATAGAACTAATAGAATAGAATATTAAATTATGGTCCTTGAATTCTAGTCAACCTACGCAGAAACTAAACATTGCAAGCTTTTTTCCACACCCAAGGACCATTTTGTCTTTTCGAAATGGGGACTCTTAATTTTTCTTAACACAAGCAAATGACGCGTCGGTGATCACGTAGGCAAAGATGTCGGAACAACTTAGGGTGTTACCATACACGCTAGTTAACAACTTAACAACAGAAGACGCTTACTCAAAAATAAAAAAATAGTGATATCGTAATAGCACTAATAAATTACAGAAATATACATACATACATACATAACTTCACGCCTGTATCCCGTATGGGGTAGGCAGAACACCAGAGGTAATAAAACCATCTGATGTCACGTTTGACGAATTTGGAGGCATTATAATAGTGGAGAGAGACTATTGCAGTGACAGGGGGTCAGCCTATCGCCCACAAAAAAGCCTCCCATAACACCTCGGTCCCTTAACTGACTTTTACAGTATGCCCGGAAAGAGAAGCAGCTGGAAAATTCTATGTTTTTCTTTCGCTCCCAGTCCAGCATAGAAGCACAGAAATATGTACTCTTTGTTTAAGTTTTGAACATATAGAGTGAACTCTACATATTGTGTTCAGTCATATTTTAGAGAAGACGCTGGTTATATTTCTAGACTTAATGTTATAGATATATCTATTGTATTTTATATGGTGACTTACTTATTACCTCAACCTGTCATGACAGTGAACGAAAGTTTCCTGATAGTAAGAGAAGTTCAGCAAGGCACTGGCTCTACATAAACCAGCCGGCACATATCACAACTGGAGTGGTGACATGTGGCAGCAGACTTTCTATGGAGGGTGGACGCTAGCCAGGTGATCCTACTAGAAATCGGGTTTCTCTCGGATCAGCAGACTTTTACGACTTTTACTAAACTATGGCACATACAGAAAATGTATTTTTTTAGAATATAGCTTTAGTTCTGTGGGCTTTATCATGGTATCGAATCAAGTAATTCTATCTATGCGCATGTTAGCTAACATGATAGGATGAAATAACATACATACATACATAACGTCACGCCTGTATCCCTTATGGGGTTGGCAGAACACCAGAGGCCTCAAGACCATCCGATGCCACGCTTGACAAACTTGGAGGCATTACAAAGATGGAGAGACACCATTGCAGTGACAGGTGGTCAGCCTATCGCCCACAAAAACGCCATTAAAACCTCTGTCCCGAGGATGAAATAATTCGGTAATATTTATCATGTCGATTCCAGTCTTTATCGATGGTCACATGCTAGCCTTGTAGAAGCGGCTATGAATATATTAAGCTTACCCTACGCGGCTATTTGGTTAAGCTAAGGCTAAAGAGTTTGTTTGCATGAATGTTTGATTCTGCTCTATACGAGTCATCGGGATACCGCACGGGAACTCATGGGTATTACTTTATCTATACATATAATAAAATGGTAGGAAAGTCAAAACTGTACATTGAATATTTTTTTAAAAGAATACTTGGAGTATGATCTACAATCGAAACAGAAACAAAAAATATAGTTTTTAGAATTTTTGTCTGTTTGTCTTTCCGGGATAAACTCAAAAAGTACTGCATGGATTTACTTCAAATTTGGCATGAAGATAGTTAAGAAGTCGGGTCAACATATAGGCTACATATTATCACGCTAGCAGTGTTATAATCGTAGGTGCGTTTGGTGCTGCATAGCGTTCACGCAGACGACGTCGCGGGCAGCAGCTAGTATACCTAATAAAAATATAAATTAGTACCCAATGGGTTCCCGTAATTGTTACCATACTTATATGGTAGCAATTATGTTAGATACATGTAGATATAGGCCCAAATGCAACTTATTCACATAGCTAAGTTGCTCTACAGTAGAATCATTAAAAAAAACTACTACCTAAGTTAGCATACATTGTTCGTGTAGGGTCGACTTAGAATAGCCCTACCGCCTTTTGATAAGCGTGTCGTAAAAGGCGCGACTAATCCGAGTGCCCCACGCTTGGTGGTAGGATCCCGTCAGGGTTCGACTGGCTATCGACCACCCTTCATATAAAATCTGCCGCCAAATATTACCAATCCGGCGGTCAGGAGTTCCGGCAATATTTTATGAAGAGCCAGTTCTTTTCTAAGCCCGTGTGCTTTCTTCTTCGACCTCATCTACACTTACCATAAGGTGAGACTGAGGTCAAAGTCGGGCTTAGTAAAAAATGAAATACATGACTTAACAGAAATACGATATATTTTCAGCTCGCAGTCATCCTGTCCGTGATGATAACTGCTGAATCCGTCGGCCCGCAGCCTCGAGCTCCTAACTTCCAGTACTTTGAGAGGTAAATGTTAAAATCTATACGTAAGGTGAAGTTAAGTCTAGTTTATAAAGTGTTCAGCATGTTATGCTGAAAACAGTATTGTGTATACCTTATTTGTTTAAAAGTAAAAAGTATAATACGGTTTAAACCGTATGGTTGGCATAAACTGTTAAATAAAAAAATCGATAAAGTTCTGTGCTCGCACCGCTGATATGGAATGAAGCGTTTCAAGATAAATTAAGAACTGAGAAAGAACATGTAAAAAATAAATGAGTTGAGGATGTAGGTACAACTCACTTCGATTTTAAGATTCTGTTCAATATCTGAATATACCTTTTATGTATTCGGTAACATTTTTAAACAAACCTTTTTTGTGCAGTGTAATACAATTAAAACAACTTACTTATATTTCGTTTACAGTTTAAAAATAAATCTAGCGGGTAAAAAACAGACCATACTCAACTACTTGTTTTTCCTTTTTGCAGGCCCAAATATCGCTATCCCTACTACGATGAAAATGGAAAAGGAAAACTGCTTTATGGATATGGTGGACCAGAGCTCTACCAATACAAATCTTATTCACCCTTAGAGGGTATTTATTGAACAAATTTTGGGTTATATAACTTTGCAGACTCGTTGGTACATGATTACATGACGTTTTTTAAAAGTAAGTAGGTAGGTAGATATAAAAACAAGTGTTTTCCAAAATTTGTTTTTATGACGAACTAAAAGTCAGCTTTTCTATAATATGGCCGTTATCATCTTAGTAAGAATATATACGAAAGTAGTAATTATACGCGATAAATTTGGTTAAAAAGTGTTTTATTGTATTTAATAAAGAGTCAACGTATTTAGGTACCTAAGGTCAACTTTAAAAGTGCAGGCACATTGCAAAGTTGGTACTATCTAAAACTAATAAAATATGAAATCTGCTTCACTCTATTACTTAAACTAAAAAAAAGTTTAGGTGTCAAGTTGCGTTGATCTCAACATTAGCATAGATTCTATATCAAGTATCCATAGATAAATGTCGGAAAATACCAATATGTACATACATACATAACTTCACGCCTGTATCCCGTATGGAATACAGGCCGGAGGTTATAAGACCATATGATGTCACGTTTCACTTTGGAGGTATTATAATGATGGATAGAGACTATTGCTAGTGACAGGGGGCCAGCCTATCGCCCACAAAAACGCCAATAAAACCTCTGTCCCTTAACTGAATTTTACAGTATGCCTGGGAAGAGAAGCAGCTGGTACATTCTATATTTTTCTTTCGCTCCCAGTCCAGCATAGAAGCATCCAATATGTAAGTCTTCAAATATCACAAACTAGACATGATTTTATTTTTGTTATCACCTATTGAGATCCTTTGACTCATAAGTTGCATGTAGAGTAACTTTTACCTTTGAAATGAAACACATAATGACAGTTTATCGATATGTACAAGATCATTACTAGCTTGTTGAAGCGCAATGAGTAAGATATGATAACGGCCCTGCTATAGAAGTAGTTTACTTACTCGCTCGCACTTTATAATTAAATTTGTCAATATTATCCGAGTGTTAAAACTAGATATTTTTAGCAACTTAATTAGCGAGCGAGTTAGATATTAGCTATAACATCAGTAGGTAAGTCGGTCTGTGTTTAAATGTAAATATTATGAGAAGGATTGGTAAACTTTAATTAAAACTGTTAAAAAAGTTTATATGCTTTGTTTTATTATCCTTACTCTTTTTTTTGTGTCATTGTTTTATGTAAAATATGTACCTAAGTACCTAAGTTTTGATTTAAATAAATCTTATGATCCATTCAACAAATCTTGATTCAACAAAAGCATTTTAAAGACGAGCGGCACAGTCTTTACGGAGAGAGAGAACTTTTAAAATCATAAAAAATCAACGCTCTAAATTTTTGACTTACCTAATTACATTTTCGTTGCTTGCTTATGTAGAACTTTGATGTGTGTTAAAAACAATTGACAAATGATTTGCCGCCATTTTTTTACTAAGAAGGTTGCAAGTCGTGTAAAAAAATATAAGTAACATTCGAATTTCAAATAGTTCCGATTAGGTAGAAGTGCTAAACTAGTGTGCCCCATGTAGGTACTAGGAAATTCTCTAGTTCCGCGATGTGGTCTCCATTATTCAAGCTCGAGCACTCTTTACTCGATTCTGATCACAATTATGTAATAAAAGTAGGTACTTTTTTTCACCAGAATTTCCTTTAAATAAATAAAGAGACATTACTACACTTTTCCCGACGCGCCGCCGCCGCCTCAGCCAACACGCACATAGCAGCCTGCAGCAGTGTTCCCGCCCCGCCACACGCACACCATCACCCGCTACCCGCTAAGTATCTATTGCATTACGCTTGTGTAACCATGCGTTGCGTAATGAATTCTTTAACTTTTGGTTAAGTTTTCTCAGTTTATTTTATTTTTTCTCTACATGTATGCTCTCAAACTATCAGGTCCTCGAATTTCGACAGTGACCCAGTCACCCTGTATAAAAAGCTAGGGCTACTTACTTTAGAGTTGGGGTGCGAGTTTGGTTAATTTTTTAATCTTTTACGTTGGAGCTGAAGTTTTGGTTAACTTACGTCATATAGCTTATGCGGGTACCTACTATAATTTGTTAATTAAAGCTTGATTGATTGTAGGAGCATGACAGGAGCATTATCACGTTGATCACGGTTGTCTGGAAGAAATCGCTTGACAGCCAATTGTGTTGCAGTTGAAATATTTGATTTCCTTGTTGTATTTATTTTATTGTAACTGCAACAGTGTAGGTAAATAAATAATTATTGCAGTTGTAGGTTCAATTCCCGCCCGGAATTATTATAGCGGGAGGAACCTAGAATATTTTCTATTCTAGGTTCCTCCCGCTACATGGTATCTCATAACATCAATCTCATCATACATGAAGAGAAAATCTATACATATAATAAAATGGTAGGAAAGTCAAAACTGTACATTGAATATTTTTTTAAAAGAATACTTGGGGTATGATCTACAATCGAAACAGAAACAAAAAATATAGTTTTTAGAATTTTTGTCTGTTTGTCTTTCCGGGATAAACTCAAAAAGTACTGCATGGATTTACTTCAAATTTGGCATGAAGATAGTTAAGAAGTCGGGTCAACATATAGGCTACATATTATCACGCTAGCAGTGTTATAATCGTAGGTGCGTTTGGTGCTGCATAGCGTTTACGCAGACGACGTCGCGGGAAGCAGCTAGTATATAATAAAAAATAAATATTAATTATTTACTGAGTAAACTTAACGCATAGTTACACTAGCGTTGGCAACGATCCGCGTGCCAGCTCACGTGCCGCGATTAACTTAGATGTAAGTAAAGTTAGTAGTGACAAAACTTATTTAACTTATCTAATTTATTTATAGGGAATTCCAGTGACAAATTAAGTACTTTTATTACATAATTATGACCAGAATCGAGTACAGAATACCCTCTTTTAGTATCTAAAATTTGTCACCAGTCGCCCTGTAGAATCCAGGGACCCTCTTCTACAGGGTCTCACCTGAAGGTAAGTGAACATGAAAGCACACGGGCCTAGGACAGAAGATGAGAAAGTCTGTCAATGTTACAGGAACTCTTTATCTTAACACTTTCGAGTGACGCATTCTGAAAAATGTTTGTCCCAAACCCTTGTAATTTTTTTCATCTATTTTCATCCTCGGTTACGCTTAAGCCTTGTTCATGGAAATTTTAGTACTTATAAAACAGTATATTGTCTTTATTTAGGGTTACTTTATTAATAATAGTAGTATAAATATAATAGTAGACTCTAGAAGATCACCAACTCGTTCATGGGTCAATAAGTACCTACGCTTTTAAAATAAAATTCCAAAATATTTAAGATTAACCCTTTGATAGATTTAACAATAAGTGCTATATAAAAAGTTTTACTATAAGATATCCAGATGCAAGAAGATGGGATTCTCTGGTTGTTAATTGTTATTGTGTAGTTTCAAAAGATGATTGCTGTTGAGTTTCTTACCACTTCTTCTCAACAGATCGACTTTCCGAAGTGGTGGTAGATTCAGTTCAATTTGTAAATTGTTTGCCTTATTTCAAATGTACCTATTTAAATACTTACGAAATAAAGATTCTTTTGACTTTGACTAATTTGTATTGATAAGTAATAAACCTGGGTGAAACGCCAAGAAGTATGAGACTTTAATAATTAAGTAGCTTTTTGAATACCATAAAGTAAAACTAGAATATAACCTTTAATATTTGTGGAATAATCTATAGATAGTCTAACAGATACCTAATATCTTAAAAGTAGAGCAGACAGACTCAAGATAGCAATAAAAATAATGTAATCTTCCAATGAAGCGATTACTAAAAGGAGACAGAACCTGCTCCATACATTTCTGGGCCACGGTGTTAACAACTTGACATTTGCTTTTTTTTATTTAAAATATAATCATGTTTCATCACCGAAATTTTCAAGATAAACCAGTGTTGAGGAATTGAGATATCCATAATTTTGTCTATATGTATACACAGAAGTTAAGTGAGCTTAGAATCACTTTCGAAAGCTATTATTTTTCTTATTGTTGAGATCTATAACTGAAATATTGTATTTTGAATTATTTAGAGAGTTTATCATTAAACATAAATAGTAGCACATTTTACTTAGATAGCATACTAGATATAATAGGCTATTATAAGATATTACCTATACTTACTTAGTATTTAGTTAAGTATAGTTTTAAACAACTATTCAATCTAATAAATTGATATGAACAGAATTGATATTGATATTTTTAACAGCTGAAGTCGTTAAAAATAGAAAAAACCATGAAAATACTCAAGCGCAAGGAAAGAAACCAAACAAACGAGTGAACGAATAGATCGATTGACTGACTGAACGAGTCAATTACCATAGTTTCGTTCTTCGTTCACTCAGTATTGCCAAACCTAATAAAGAATTTCGCCTATTTTAATTACAAAATAATTATTTAAAATAAAACTAACGCGGTTAGTTGACATTCATTTAACCTTATAATGATTCTCATTTAATATTTCTTCAATTTTACTCAGCGTGTTTTCAATTATATTATGAGTTATTCATCCATACTAAAAACCCATGACAGCGATTTCCATATCTTGAATTAACTTGTTTCCCCCTCACTACATTTTTAGGGGTTTTATGTATTTTGAATAAGGATAAAATAAGCAATTTTTTTAGACCAAAGTCAACCTGTTACCCTGTGGCCCAGGCTTACTCAGTTTCCTTAACATTCTTTGTAACAAAACAGCAGGCCTTTTTACATCAATTAGGCACCTACCTTATCAGAACCCTTTTCAAACCCGGGCTGACGGAGAGCTTTAGCCCATAAGCCACTAAGTTGGCCCAGTGCTGGTTGATAGATATCATAATTTTACTATGATTTAATGAATTTACGGGATTCTAACCACTATTTCCGATCGCGGACTGTACAGCATCGAAATATCAGACGCGCGAAATTAAAATTGGATATCGTGGTAAGAATCCCGTAAATTCATAAATCATAGTGAAAATAAACACGATATTTTACTACAATTATCATAATTTTAATATCAGAAATGGATTCTGAAATATCATGACGACTAATATACCTACCACAACTATTCAGCACCCGGAATCAACCGCTTAAAGGATCCTCCAAAACTCGAAATTCGTCGTAACAAATTAGTGATTAGCGCTGGTGAACCATGTACCGTTTAGGTAAAGCCGGTCTCAGTAACTTGGCAAAAAGAAAAATTAAAGATAGTTTCTTTCTACACTATCCTGTCTCAAATCAGTCACTTGAGCTGCTATTGAATAATAAGTGCCATCGCTGCGTGACGCGTTTGAAAGCGCGTACCGTACGTCCGTATCTTCAAATAGGCACACTTACCTACCCATATAACACCTACTAAGAGAGATTCAAACATACAAACTTACATAACATTTTCCGTACCATACGCGAGTATCATACGCGGCGCTTGGCGCATTCCGAACGTCCGTATCGAACGCGCGTATGGTACGGACATTGCAGTTTTTTATGAAACGCGCGTTCGAACGCGTGACGCAGCGTTGGCACTAAACAGCCAGTCAAAGATAGGTTGAAACCTGCTGTACCGAGAAATATGCGCAGAAGCTTCTGGCCACTGCGCCATGGCGATTTCGAACCAACTGTCTACAAAGGTCTAAACAAACTGAGTCAATGACCAGTAAACAGCGGTGGCATTGGACATGAATTTGTTTGTTCACGTGTTAAGTGCAGTTTGTTTTCTGGAAAAGAAACTTTATTCATTTTGTTTATGCCTTAATTTAGTGTGTGTTAATAAAACTCAACTCTGAGTCGCTGTGATGTGAAGACGGCGATTTCTACGTTTAGCCACGTTTAGCAGTAGGTATGTATCACTTAAGATAGCTATTGACGCTGAGAGCGACATCTTAATTGTGCCGAACTGCGCTGCCTAACTTCATGATAGTACTAGGTACCTACTTATATGAGAGGGAACATAACAGGACACAGTATACTAAAGTAAATGATTCAACCACTTCATAATGCCACTTGAAAACTAAGTCTAGCATGTTTAATATCCCTCCTATTTAAAAAAAAAAATATAGACTCCGATATAAAACGCGGTAATATTCAGTCAAAACGTATTTACTTCATTATTAGTATATAGTGAACAAAATTCTGTTAACTTATTAACGATCTATTCATATTACGTCAAATCTATATTTCAGCCGTGGCGTGGGTTTAAAACAATAACAATAATAGCTAACCCAGACCACAGATAATACAAACATAAAGGGCCAGCAGACTCACGTAAGCTGTGAGAATTTAAAGGAAGGTTTTAAAAGGTCGTGTTATTTTAGATTACTCCGTAGTTTTACATCCCAGAACAACTACAGCACATAATAAACAGCATCATCGCTGCATCGGTTCGTAATTTTAAATGCTTTATTTATGGTCAGTTTTATTACTTAAGATACCTATTTCAGTCGTTTAATTTGAACCTAGAATAATAGGTAACATAGAAAACATACTTAGTCCTATATTTCTGTATAAGCGTGGCATAGCACTACTTACTCAAAAATAATTGCAAAAATGAACATGTCTGTTTAAAAAAGAAAAAGAAAAAAGAGACTCGAAAAGTGGAAATGTAAGACGAAAACGAAATTATAAAGGGCACCGTACTAGTTCTGCTTATTAAAATAAACCTGAGCCTTAACATGCTAAGAACCTTGAATGACGCTAACACATCAAACATCACATAAGCCGTTTACTTACATTATTTTGTCCGAGAATATTGACAATCATCGTAAAATCGCAAACATTTCCTGAATGTATACTCATTTTAATCTCGTCTCTTGCGTAATAGACAACCTCCTTTAATTACGAAAAAAAATGTATTTCAAACTCTTTTTGTTACTGGCCAGTATCATTGTTTGTGATTCTGTGTATGTGTATTCGAACTTTTACGCGCCATTATTTAATCCGAGAATTTTGAATTACCGAGTCGATGCTAAGTTTGATCCTGAAGCAGGGATAAAAGCAAGAGAGGACTTTCAAAGGAATTATGGATACAGAGGAGCTAATTTGATTGAAGATTTAGGCAATGGAAGAGGACCTAAACACTACACTGCAACGGTAAGAGCTGTTGGAATAAATACTGAATTGAAACACTACATTGATATTTTTAGCAACATTGATATAATAGCTGCTGCTATTATAAAATTGAATGTAAAAAGAATCTTTCGAATTAAACTTTTAACAAGACGCTAATCACATAATTCAAAGGAAACTTGGTGAAAAGTTCACATAAAATATTTTTACAATTAATGCGCATTACATGACAGTATGGCGGATGATGATGTGTACATGCCTAACAACTGATCCCTTTATAAGTAAAATATAAGAAGCCTTTCGTCAAGAGCTGGGCTCTAAATGAATATTTTGTCTACAAAATAGTGATGTTCCTTTTTTTTCAGGATGACAGTGATGTGAAGTTCTATTTTACCTACAAAGGATCAGGAAATGAAAAATAAAAACCTGTGAATGAACAACGACGATACGAAACGGCGAAACAGAATTTTGATAAGATTTAAAATTAAATTAATTAGGGATTCAGTTTCAGAAACGAACTTTGACAGTGGTATGGATAAACAGGCAGTTTATTTCAATATTCAATGCAGTTGATTGTCAATCACAACAATCAGTAATCATGTTTTGATGTATCATCACATGTAGAGATGTGCCATGACAACGCAAATCCTCCCGGTGAAGTGTGATTCCCAGGTGAAGTGTGATTCCCAGGTGAAGTGAGCAAATTTTCGAAAGTCTTTGTATGTGATTTTATTTATTTTCAAAAATAAAGGAATGTTTCTTTGGAGTAAACATTGTTATCGCTATTATTTAGAGTAGGTACTACCTACTTTCCCTCAAGCTGGCATTAAAAATTTCCACACTGTATATGAAAACAAAAATCTTGCATCGTTTCTTGGTCAAAGCAAGAAAAGATGAATTTAAAAAAAAAAAATTTGAAGACTCCATGTTCGATGATAATTTTAAGTATCTGATGCAATGTGATGATGAGACCAAAGATCGGAGCGGATTAGCACTACACTCGATCCATCTGTTTTCCGCATCTAGATTCGCATTAGGTACCTACAGAAGGCAGATCAAGCGTTAAGAATCTGTCAAAAATTTGTAATTGAATCTGAGCTCTGTGCTCTCAACATTAAGTTGAAAATTGGTTAAGAAATATAAGGTTTGTAACACTTGATCTGATCCGCCTTCTGTAGCTTAAGATCGCTCTCATACTTGAGAGCATCTATTTATTATGGGCTAAGCCATTTGATGATGATGAATGTATATAACTTAAGTGGGAGTTAAATATATTGACAATAAAAAAACCTTGTTTTTTAATAATTGCCCATAAATATCATGTCACATACTTAGGGATTTAATGAATGTGAGAATTAACTTCTAGGTATATACCTACTTAACATTATTTATGACTTGTTTCTATAAATTAATAGTAACATTATTTATTGATCATAAAAGTAATTCATATACATTTGATTTTATTGATATACTTTGTACCTACACGAAAAACATATTTTGAAAGCCAACCAATTTGTAGTCAATACTTGGGTAGAGTTTGAAATGGTGACAAAATTTATATTTTTGGAAAATTTTAGACTAATTTGGAAAACAATTTTATTATTAATCAAAAAGTGTCTTTATTTCTCTTGTTTTATTTCAAAAAAGGTTTTACCTTCTAAACCTACTACATTGGTTGAAAAGTTCGCGGCCTGGCCATTAAAAAAAAACTTTTGTTATTTTTTCTGCCGTCATTTTGAACTGTCATTATTCAATTGTCAGCCCGCGAATTTTCAATTTGATATCTTGTTTAAATAAAATTTTACGAACAATATAAATACGTGTGTAGAACAAATTTTCACTAATGAAGAAATTTGAACAACGTGCTGTGATTAAATAATTGTTTAAAAAAAGATTAACACCAAAGGAGATCCATGATGACATGGAAACAACATTAGGGGAATCTGCCCCGTCTTATACCACTGTGAAAAAATGGGTTGCAGAATTTAAACGTGGACGAGAGAACATCGAAGATGACCCTCGCTCCGGCAGGCCAATGACGTCTACGACCGAAGAAAACATCAATAAAGTGTGTGATCTCATATTGAAAGACCGTAGATTGACTAGAGAAATTGCAGACACTATAGGCATCTCATATGAACGAACGCAAAACATCATTGTCCATGAACTCGGCTTTTCTAAGGTTTCGGCTAGGTGGGTCCCCAGATTGCTTTCAGTAGAGCAAAAGCGAATTCGACTCACGATTTCTCGCGACTGTTTGGAGATGTTCGAGGCTGATCCACAAGGTTTTCTTGACAGATTTGTGACAATGGATAAAACCTGGGTTCACCACTATACCCCAGAATCAAAACAACAATCCAAACAATGGAAAAAATCAGGTGAACCAACTCCGAAAAAAGCAAAGGCAATTCTGTCGGCTGGCAAGGTGATGGCATCGGTTTTTTGGGATGCTAAGGGTGTTATTATGGTGGACTACCTTCCAAAAGGCGAAACAATAAACTCTGCGTACTAAAGCACCCTTCTGCGCCGTTTACGTGAAGAAATTAAACAGAAACGCCCAGGATTACTGAGAAAGAAAGTGTTGTTTCACCAGGACAACGCCCGAGTCTACACGTCTGTCGAGTCTATGGCTCAAATTCGTGATTGTGGTTTCGAATTGTTGCCACATCCAGCTTATTCTCCTGATTTGGCACCTTCGGACTTTCATCTGTTTCCAAACCTGAAAAAACACCTCGGTGGGCAGAAATTTTTAACGAATGAAGAGGTCGAAGCCGCTGTTAACCTGTATTTTGAAGACCTTGAGGAATCTTTTTTTAAAACAGGCATGGAAGCTCTGGAAAGCAGATGGAAGAAGTGCATAGAGCTAAATGGAGATTACGTCGAAAAATAAAAATATTTTTGTATGTACTTTATTCTGTTTTCTTGACTAGGCCGCGAACTTTTCAATCCACCCTCGTACCTACAATTATGTCATTTTTCACACAAGGTCATATCTAATCAGATGGTGTTGTGGGATCATATTCTGCTAAGTTTTGACTGCGGTTCACTCAGGCTTGGTATTTTTATAATTTACTAGGAAGTAAGTACTTACTATCGAATCAACTGAATCATGACCCACAACAAGCTCATTTTGGCAAATCGTCTAAATACCTAGTAGGTCGAAATTCGTTTAAAGATAGGTTTCCTTGGAGACAAACTTGTTAGCATTTCATTTGATACTGACATAACGACCGGCTGGTGTAGCGGTAACATAAATTGCCTTCTATGCCAGAGGTTCTGGGTTCGAATCCCGGCGGCGGCGGATATTTGTGTGATGAATACAGATATTAGTCGTCAAGTCATGGATGTTTATATGTTTATTCTAATAAAAAAATATGTATTTATTCAATATGTATATTTATATATTTCTTAAGTATATCAGTTATCTAGTATCCATAACACAAGTACTTTAAGAAGCTTAATTTGGGCTAGATAATGTTGTGTGAGTGTCAGAAATATTTATTTATTATTATTATTTAATGAGTATAGAATTCTTAAAGTATATAAAAAGTCATAAGTGCGTTATACGTGATAGACCTTACAAGTTTGACAGTTTCAAACGAATTTTCAGCAAAATGGGTCATGATTCAGTTGGTTTGATGGTACAAGATAGGACGGGCTATAAACTAGCCAGCAACGAAAATACACCATTTGTGAAATTTTCTACTGTCTCATACAATATCACGGCTTATGAGATACAGCCTGGTGACAGCAGAGCGTTAATATGTAACAGAGTCCCGTTATATCCCCATAATATACAAGGTATTCCTGTTGATTCCCCATAACTTTAAGGTTGTGCTCCTTACTAAAAAACAATACTTTTTTCCACAGAATATGTGGTTCAAAAATGCATACTTTCAAAGATATCATCAATCTTAATATAATGAGTTCATAAATTATCACCCTTGTAAAATCTCTTTAACATTCATTCAATAGACGCATCACTGAAGCCATGCAATAAACAACAAAAACATTTTAAACATTGAGGAAAGTTGCATATGTCGGCGTGTAGCTAGTGCCTTACCGTACAAATAGAAGATATCCGACAGCCAGCATCTTCATCCTGCTGTCATCGAACGCTGTCAGCGAGATTTGAAAAAAAAACAAGAGGAAGAAAAGAAAGGAACAGCGGCGACGCCGAACAACAACAACATTTCAGAAAACGTCCTGCGATCTCTAATCTTCTGTAAAACATTACATCTTATCTTGATTTGAAAAACCAATATAATAAAAACTCGTGGTAAGAAGACCTTGTTTGGTAATCTACTAAGAACTGACTCGTCACACCCAAAGCCCACTAAACGACGACAAAGAATGATGAGGCCACAAACTGATGTCGCGCCGACACATACAATATACAACGCAAAGCGTTGCGAACTGTACCTGTAAAAAAAGGGATAGAAAATGCCACGTTGTCGTACTCCGCATAAAGTGTTTTACATAAAGATGTTTTGACTTAATTGAACTTATTTTGTATGAAAAATAAAAACAACGAAAAATTTAAAAATTAATCACATGTTATTTGATTCTATTACATGGTCCCATTAATACCCTAGAGTTATGGGAAATAAACAGGAACACCTTGTATAATAGAGTCCCATGGAACCCTAATAATCATTTAATTTCTTTTTCAATTTGTACCCACTTGTCTTAATTAGAAATTCTATGCATATTTTCAAAAGAGGTGTCCATTTATACAATTAAAGTATGGTTTTTTAAGAATCACTTACATATGAAAGTTTGAGAACCACGAAATTATAAATTTTTTCACTAAGGTACCAAGTAAGATACAGCTACTAAGATACTTTTTAACACCAAAATGTTATCAAGATTTATGTAACATAGGTACACACATCAATATCATCTAGGGATATTTTGAATTTTCTCAATTTACTCAAATAAAAATATAAATAATGTGCAACATGTAGGTATGTATTTTTGAAAAGCCCATTTAACAGACTACACTTCAAAATAAAATAAAGTCATATTTGAAAAATTTCAGTTTCATTAAGTAATGACAAAAAATGGAAAAAATAAAAAATGAATGTTTTTTTTATAAGAAAAAAGAGTTTTTTAAAATTATACAAAAATTTGAAGTCAGTAAAACCACCCATGACATAAATAACAGTTCTGCAGCGGTTTTTCATGCATTGAATTAAGTGGTCAAAGTCTTGCTGTGGAATATTGTACCAGGTCCTGCTTATATGCAAAAAAATTTTTGTCTTCAGTTGCAATGTTTGCAGGAAAATCCTGGTATAATACTACAGACCACTGGATATCCTCCTAAAGCAAATGTTCACGGGCCCACTGTAATCTTCGGCCATGATTTCCTCAGCGCAGCGCTGGAGTATGAAGCAGTCTGCCAGCATTAAGGTTAGCTTCATGCAGTCTTCTCCTCACAAGCAAGTGGTGCCCTTTTTTGGTGCTTCTCTTTTTAGCCTATGAACTAACTGCATGGCCGTAACATTTGGTATAGATATTCAATTTCACGAAGTCCGTTCGGCTTTGATTGTAGTAGTGACGTATCCCGACAAGCGCGCTTGTGTTTGTAAATGTAGGTAACGTTAGCAAAGAAATCATAATAATATAATATGTCAGAATCATCTTGTACATTGATTAGACGAGTGGCCAAGGCGTCCGCGTTGTGATAGAATACGCTCCTGCGTCGAAGTGTCGAGGATTCGAAACCCAGCCCGGTCAACTTTTTTTACATTTAAAAAATAATAATCTTTGCTTGTTATAAAATCTAACAACATTATGACACCAAAGCATATCACGAAGCAATGTTCTAAGTGTAACAAAAATATTGTAAATAATGAATTTTTAACGTGTACAAAATGTAAACTTACATACCACATTGAATGCCAAAATGTCTCATCACAACGTTTCTACAACACATTGACTACAGAGCATAGAAATAAATGGAAATGTTTAAAATGTGTTCGCAAACTATCGCACCGAAAAACTATACACGATCAACAAACAGAGATAAGTAATAAAAAACTGAATACTAGTGAAACTGGGAACGTTACACTAAGAAATAAAACAAAAAATAAGATGACTACCGCCAGACCTAATAAAATAAAAACACTGTCATGTGAGTCGCTTGACCATAATCTATCACTAGACTCAATTGACAATACTTACTCAAAAAGTTTTGACCTAATTGATACTAATAATGACACTCAAAATGAATTAAGAAATGAAATTGACAATTTAAGATTACAATTAGAGAGTACACGTATGGAAATGGAAACCCTTTTGATTGAAAATCTAGGTCTCAAAAAGGAAGTTTCACAGTTATCACGCCAAGTACACTGTTTGAAATCGGTGTGTAATAATCAACACGCAAATAAAAATCAACAAACTGGCAGTAAAATACAACAAAAGGGAAACTCTTCAAAAATAAATAGACGGAAAACATTTGCGGTAAATTCGGTTACATCAGGCGAGTCTGTCAGTGAACCGTCGGTGAAAGAAACAAATGTAAATTGCGAACGTGAGAGGGAGCCACGGTCGCCGCCAGCTTCTGGACTGCAACTACATAATAGTTCTAGTAACTGTGATAATGATAAAATATATAAAAATATATACATAATAGGTGGCAAACAGTATAAAGGTTTAAACTATCACCTTACAAAATCTAGGCGCAATAGTCCTTACGAAAAGTACAAAATTATTTCTTACCTGAAGCCATACGCTAAGTCAAATGAAATTGTAAGTATGATTAAATGGTTTGAACCTAAAGAGGGTGACACTGTCATATTGTCAATTGGAGAGCATGACTCTAATCCAACTAAAACTATGATTGAACTTAGCGCAGCTCTCAAAAACTTGAATAAATGTAATATTTTAGTATTAAGTGTAAATAATAATAAGTATTTGAATGAACAAAAATTAAATGACATGATATATATGACTTGTAAAAACTTTTCTAATTGTAATTATACATACATAGGTGATTGTTACACATGGAATTCGATTTGCCAAAAACTGAATTTATTAATTGACGAACGTGACTATCGTAAAAAATTCTTATCATTTGCAAGGTATAACCCGGGCGCCACACATTTGTCCAAACATTTGTTCAAACATTTGTTCAAACATTTGAAGCTAAGTCTGGCGCCGGCCTACATATGCAAAGTCCAGCGCCACACATTTGTTCAAACATTTGTTCAAACATTTATTCAAACATTTGAACCTAAGTCTGGCGCCGGCCTAAGAAAAAAGATGTACATACGAGTATCAACAATTTTGAAATAAGTTCCAAGGCTCCAATAAAGAAGGGTACTATACCTTATTACTTTTTGAAAATGAATGATAAAAACATTAAAAAAACTAACAAATCAAGGTTTTTTCGTTAATAAACTTATCTATAATACCGATCAAAAGAACAAATTTATTGTACTGCACCAAAACATTGCTGGTCTATTATCAAAAAGAAATTTATTAGATGTAACATTATCCGACCTACGTAGCCAAAGTAAAATGCCCGATGCCTTATGTTTTTCCGAAACCTTTACAAACACGACTAACCAGAGTAATATTCATCTGAACGGATATAGAACCGCAGCAATATATTGCAGAAAAAGAAACGAAAAACGAGGAGGTGTATGCATACTATTGAAAAATGGTATATTATACAAACAAGTTGACATTAATAAATTCTCTAATGATAAATTTTTTGAATGCTGTGCAATTAATATTATAGGCACTAATATCATACTAGTATGTGTTTATCGCACCCCTACCTCAGACATTGATTCGTTTTTTGTACAGTTAGATAAGTTATTATACAAATTGACATTAAAAACAAAAAATAAAATCATTCTAGTCGGCGATCTCAACATTAATACACTTCAAATATCAAAGGGAAGCAAAAAATTAAAAGAAATTGCCGAAAATTATAATTTAATTTTACATATTAATGATCCAACGCGGCAAAATTCATGCATTGATCACGTACTTAGTAACTTCGCGGACGCTGAGGGGGAAGTTCTTAATTTAGAGTTGTCTGACCATAATACAGCACAAATGTTACATGTACCTAAACAAATTAAAAAAATACCCTTGACATATTATAAATACATCAGAGACATTTCTGATGAAAATTTAATTAAATTTAAACAATGCTTAAAATCATTATCATTTTCGGAGCTTTACAATCAATCGGACATAAATACATCTATGACATTATTTTTTGACACTATCGATATGTTTTATAAACTTTGCTTTCCTCTAAAACGAATTAAATTATCTAATGAGTACAAGACACCTAAATGGATAACTAAAGGTCTGAAACAATGCTGTAGAACAAGAAGATGTTTGAGATATCGCTTTTATAAGACTAAGTCTACAGAAAATAAAATACGTTATGAAAATTATTCTAAATTGTTGCGTAAATGTTTAAATTTCTCTCAAAAAGTGTATAATAACAAGCTGATAACGAATTCAAATAACAAAAGCAAAACTTCATGGGCACTTATAAATGAGAAAAAATGTAATTCATGTAAAAGTGACATTAAACAAATTAAAACAGATGGAAAAATTATTGAAAATCCAATAGAAATAGCTGAAGAATTTAATAAATACTTGACTGATCGAAACGCTAACAATTGTATAAATACAAATAAAATAAGGGTTAAACAATCTATGTTTTTGGAACCTGTAACGGCTTCAGAGGTGATCAATCTGATAAAAAGTTTAAAAAATACTAGTGCGGTCGGATATGATGACATAAGTACGAAAGCTGTCAAATTTTGTAGTACTGAATTAGCGCAACCGTTAGCATTCCTAATTAATCTGTCGTTTTCTGAGGGTATTTTCCCAGAACTACTAAAAAATTCGATCGTCAAGCCCATATACAAAAAAGGGGATAAAAGTGAATTACAGAACTATCGCCCTATTTCACTGATCACTATATTCTCTAAAATATTTGAAAAGGCGATGAAAAATAGACTTTTGCACTTTATAACTAAATTTAACATAATCTGTACTGAACAATCTGGATTTCAAAAAGATAAATCTACTATCACAGCCATCTTTGAACTAATAAATGAAATAACAAAGAATCTTAATAACAAAGAAGAAACCACCGTAATATTCTTTGATATGTCGCGCGCTTTTGATTTTGTGTCACACGACCTATTATTAAAAAAGCTAGAAAATTATGGTATCCGGGGCAGTGTTCTGAATTGGTTTCGGACGTATTTATCCACAAGATTTCAGGCTGTAGAAACAGAATATATAAACGTTAAAGCTGAACTTCAGACCCACAGATCAACATTTAGAGAAATTGGGACTGGGGTACCGCAGGGAAGTGTTCTTGGGCCCCTTTTATTTGTTTTATATATAAATGACCTTCCTAAAGTGTCCTATCACAAATATTTCCTATTCGCAGATGACATTTCAGTAGTATTTACAAAAAATGACTTTAATAAAAATAATTATGAAAATGAAATTAATTACACTATAAAAAAAATAGTTGAATGGCTCTTGAATAACAATCTTCGGGTTAATTTAACGAAAACGCACTATATTAGATTTAATACCACTAAACGACTTTCAAAAATTTACATTAGTTACGGAAACAATAACATGAATGAAGTTGATAACACAAAATTCCTTGGCATTAATGTTGACAAAAATTTAAATTGGAAATATCATATCGAGTACGTATGTAGTAAGTTAAACAGCTTTGTCTATCTACTTAGTAGACTTAGAAAAACGTGTAATATGTCAACAGTTCTAACCGCGTACCATGGTTATGTAGCGGCAGTATTAAGATATGGGTTGCTTATTTGGGGCAACTCAGTAGAAATAAACAAATGTTTTATAGTGCAAAAAAATGCATAAGAGCAATGTTAGGTAAGGAGCCTTACGAACCATGCAGACCCTTATTTAAGTCACTAAATACAATGACGTTGCCTTGTATGTACATCTTTGAGGCTGCAATGTTTGTTAAATGTAATCCTCATTATTTCACTCGCGCCAGAGATGTCATGAGAGCAACACGTCATGCAGAAAGGTTAATTTATAAAGATATGCCGCGGCTGGAACTATATCACCGTCAGTGTTATGCGATGTGTACAAAAATTTATAACGCCTTGCCTAAAGAATTTAAAACTCTTCCGAATAATAAATTAAAAGTTCAACTTACAAAATGGCTTAAAAATAAATGTTTCTATTCTCTAGAGGAATTTTATAAATGTAAAAATGAAAACATCTGAACATGAAATAAAATTGTAATAAATACTACTAATATAATGACATGAATAATATGTAAATTGTATTGAGATTATAAATTTATTATTTTTATGTTAACAACAATATTGCATGCTGATGGACAGCATAGTATGTAGAACTTGAAATGATTATATAACAACTTGTATGTACGATACTATGAAGCAATAAATAATTTGAATTTGAATTTGAATTTATAAATTCAAAATCGAGATCAAAATATTGAGATAAAACAAAATGTAATCAAAATAATTAAGAAATATAAACATCTTAAAACACAAAAAAATAATCATTTAATAAATACTTCTATTGCTATATTAAATATCTTTGCATAAAATTTTAATCGAAAACGTATAAATAAATATTGCCTCACTATGGACAACTCTTCTTCGTTTTGTTGCCATGCTGACCTTACTCCGTGAAACAATTTGGCGAGAACTAAACACACTACTGATCCGGACTCCCGATCGACACTGAGAGCTCTCGAGGTTACGCACACAAAAACAATGTGCATGTGCACGCTTGACAACAAAAGCGAGAATGCTATAGAACATCTATAGGGTGTCTTTCAGTTTTAATTATTTTTCTCAAATTCAAATTTAGAATTGTTAAAGAAACCCTATAAAATATTTAAAAAAAAAAATGGCCAGTGTTTTTAGAATTTTAGAACATTATATGAAATATCTCTAGACGGTGTCGAGGTGTGTATTTACTTTTTCTATTACATTATCTTTCTATTTTTTACCTTTTACTTAATTAATTGAGTTTTCAAATGAAGATAAGATAAACAGTAAAATCATCAAAAAATTCTTAAAAGCAGAGTTACTGATGTGGACATCAATTAGCTAGCCTGGACATAGACTCACACAATTGGTCTATTAGATTGCATTGTGATGAGCAGACAGACTCACAATAATGCAGTTAGTAAATAAAACGAAGATGAATGCAAAACTTACTTATATTTAAAATTAAATCCTTAAAAATTATGTTACAATAATTACTACTACATCCTTCGTTTTTGAGTACTTATGTACAATACATTGTTACCTCTAATGAATGCATCACCATATTTGTTTTTCAGTTGTCCATTTACATATTCTTCAGTCTGTTCTAAAGCTATGTTCATGTAACCATCTAAACATGCTAAGACACCTGAAATTTAAAATAAAACAAATGAAGCTCAACATCCTCCGTAGTTAAATGTTTGTGATAATATATTTCCTACAGTAGGTAATAGAGATTCTTAGTTCAAAAACTAAAGGTCTGAACTGAATTGATGAAACAAATAATTTAATGGATCGCCTATTTCCTAGGGACAAAAATAGTACACACATTCACCAAAAAAAAAACTACATAGTGCAGCGTAATAAAGAAATAAATTCTAGAGATAAGCAGTTTATTAAGAGAATTATTGGCTTGATTTTTGATTTCGATATCTCTAAGAAAATACTCATGTGAAATATGAAACATAGAAACTAACCTCTGTAATCAACACCACTGTTTAGCTTGACTACAACTGGACGACCATGTATATTTTGAATGAAAGACGATAGGGCTTCTTTGCGGCTCATGGTGAATATAGATTTATATCTTTTCAATTGTGTTAGGAAAACCTAGAAAATGTGAAGTAAACCGGCAGAGAGAATGATTGATTGAACGAACTGACAAATGGACGTTACAGATTATTTCTGCCAAACTTGAAACTTATGACACTTGGCTGACTGGTGATTCTGTTCGGAAGTTGGGTTTACCAAAAAATTCACAAGAGCCCTAATAACGGTTCATCGTTAATAATTCAATATAGTGATAATCCATAAATATTATTGATTTATTCAATAATATCCAGGGCTGAGCAATGTGGAGAACCTTGGGGGCGATCAGCAGTGAGTGTCTTGAGGCTTATAGATAGAATATCCATAGAATTAACTGAGTAAAAAACTTGAAAGTAAATGTATACTCTGGTAAATAATTCAATAGAAAAATAATGATACCAGTTAAAAACTTCGCATAGGTAACACTTTTCTGCACACATTATTGTACTGAGTGGGTGGATACTTTTTGTTTCTTTACCTTAAGTCTGACGGAAAGAGCTACATTAGTTTGGTTGAAATTTTTCATATTTGCAGGTTATTAAGCTGAGCAACAGGAAGTGTTACAAATAAATTCATTATCTTTTAAGTACAGTGAAGTCATACGAATACAATTTAAATCTGCTAAATAGAGAAAAACACAAGTTCTTTATAAAATAATTTATAATGAAATGCTTAATACTATCAGAACTTTAAGATCTTTCTTTCGGTTCTAAGGTAGTCCAAATGAATCCGTCATGGTTTTCCAACTCTTTATCTGTCAGGAGATATGGGGAGTTATCAGCTTTGTAATAATCTGATGGTGCATGCATTATGAATTCCATCACTTCTAGTTTCCTCGGGAGATCTTCTTCAGGGCCTATAAAATACATGAAAACACAAAAAATATAAATACTTCTATACTACTTATGTTTAAAAATAGTAAGTTACTTCTTCAAATCAGGGACTGCATACCGGTATGAATTTTTACCGGTACATAACATACCGGTACGAAAAATAACAGTACAGGAATTCATACTGAAATGTACCTTTTTATTATTGTAGCATACCTGTTTTTTTTTCAGTTAACTGAAATTTTCCGATATTAATATTCATGTTAAAAAAATACTTTGAATAATGTCGCGGATACTGTAGAATGTTCGATAGTTTAGTTGAAGCCTATGCAGCATAGGGACATATGCTGACCTATACATTTTGGTACAGAAATTAAATAGGTTAAAATATTTCTGTACTAAAAACATCTACAGAAATCAATCTGGTATACATTATTTGGGTACCTACTTATAGAATTAGGTTAGATTTTAATAACTTATACAAGTATTGTGTTTGATGAAACAGTACACTAATAAGGGTCCTGAAATTTTACTGGTACTACTTAAAAATTTTATACTGATATGCAGTCCTTGCTTCAAACATTCTCTTTTGAGTGAGCATGATATTGTATTACCTCAAGTAGGTAATTTAGACATTACTACAACCATATAGGTTGCAAGATTGAAGCAATATATTTTATATGCATGATAGGTGCGACATCAAATTATCTAACATATTTAGAAAAACTCAGTTACCAATAATATAAGTAGAAGGGTCAAAACATTCTTCTGGTGGTGGACTGGCTTTAGTGGGTAGAAGCCATGTTACTGCTGCACTCTTCTCACAATACTCGTCAGTCAGGAAACCCCGGATTTGAGCATAGTAGGTACCACCATCCATTCCTATCATGGATACAATGTCTCCAACTTGCATATAAGTCCCCTGAAAAAAATTATTGTATATTTTATAAGTAAGCATATAAGATACTTATTTCTTTAACACTTTTTTTGCCAGGATCAAAACAAATACAGAACTTTGGAAAATAAAAGCTTGATCCAAGATATTATCGGCTTTCTTTTCAGACATAAGCACTAAATTGAAAATATAATTTCACTAATAGACATACATCCCCTTACATACACTCCTCAAAATTGACTCACTGCATTATATATTCTAAACCTATTTAAAGAATGAAATGAGCTTAATTTATGACAGAAGATTAAATTTACACTTGACCTTAAGTTCATCTAAGTATTTGCAAATAATTCAATGCATTCAGGATAGATAATGTTCAGGATATAATTGACTCTTCATAAAACACACTGGTGCTAAGTTAATTAATAAAAGACTTATGTTATTTATGGTCAGGCCAAATAATACATCAGTATTTATTGTTTAGTCCTTAATTTGAGTTATTTGTTAGGAATGAAAACTAATAAGCAATAAACAGTTTTATATTCTACTTGTCACATTCACTCTTCTTAAGTTTATTCAGAGGCCATAGAGCAAATTTTAGCCAACTCTAAAAACAAAATAAGTAAGATTTATTAAACATAGAAAATTTAAAAGCTAACATTGTAATAGATTGATTCACTAGTGACTACAGTTGGTGTTGCAATTGGAGCTTTGAGTGGAGGCCGTTTAAATAAACTTCTGCGTCCTCTGCCACGAGGTGCAGCCAATTTTGGAGGTGCTGGGGCAGGCGTTTTAGCTTTATATCGCGTCGCTCTTGTGCTTTTCCTTGTACCCTTTCCAGTGGCTTTTGCCGGTGTAGCTTCATTTTCACTTTTTCCATTTCTACTATCACCATCCTCCTTATCTTCTTTCTTCTCATCCTCTTCGGTTTTTACCGCAGATACATCACTTGTCGATTCTTTATTTGCAGTGTTGGATAGATGACAATCATTACAAATTTGACCGTTTTCAGCGCTACGCCAGAGTAAAGAATCATCTGTATTACATTGTACGCAAGTTGGTTTTGGCATTTTAAATTAATTTTCACATATGTTAAGTGATTCCAAATGAAAAATATTAGAATCAAATCAAACAACACAGTTTGTTTGAAAACATTGCTTGCTCGTTGATTGACTTGACACTTGCTTGACAGACTTTGATTGACAGTTTATAGCATACTAAAAATTAAAAATATTTTTATCCCAACAGTAAACAACAGATGCTATTTACCCATTTTATATTTGTTTTAAAGTAAATGATGTAAAAAATAGAACACCATTTTATTATAAGAATTAAATCAAATATTATTCGTACACGATTATTTGCGGTCGGACGCCATCTATTAGTGTTAAGTAGTTACTTTTACTACTAACTCCATCTAGAGTTCAATAGCTAAATATAGAAAATTTTACATTTGAATCTAAAATTTATTTACACAATATCGTTTGGATTTTAACAAAACTACCCTTTTATTCGAAATCCCAAGTTTTGTTGTGAAAATTCCACTGGCTTTTATTTATGTGAGCCAAATGTAATGTATGGTATTCCTGACATTTTGAAACGCATAAATAACTTTGAAACCGACTGACCAGATAGCGGAAAGCCGTCTGATTTATTATTTTATCTCTAGGAACATTGGTTTTTGGCCAAATGTTGACTACGCTTAAAATATTTGCAGATTTAGGGATTAGAATTCAAATTTATTTAATGGAATTAAATACAATTAGAAATTACTTGTAAAGAAAAAAATAGAAAAATTAGGTAAGTAGGTACCTACCTAATTTAAACAAAATACTGGTGTCCTAAATCTTCGAATACTTAATGAGGTACTTAGTCACAAGTTTGAACTTAAAACAGAGGATGTTTAAAGTTCAACTATAATAGTATGAGATAAGAACAAAAACAAAAGTAATTCAGTGACAGGTTACAGAGTATGTACCTAGCTACCTATCCAATCTACACAAACATTTAGGTAAATGAAACATTACTTATGTAGTAAATAAAAAAATAAAATAAAAAATAATATACTTCCGAATTTCAACTGAGTTCCAGTTTTAACTTTTCTTTGTTATTTTAAAACCTACTCTTTTCTTAAAGATATTTTTCTTAATGCAGACGAAGCCGGCGTTTGCCCTCAATTTGATGGTAAGTGAAGATGGGGTCGAAGATGAAAGCACACGGGCCTAGGAAAGAGCTGGTGTCGAATCACGATGGCGGTGGATATTTGCGTGATGAACACAAATATTACCCATCTAGTCATGAATGTTTCAATATAGGTAATAATAAAATCCTCAGACAATCACACCAACTACATGGCCCCAAAGTAAGCATAGCTTGTGTTATGGGATACCATATAGCGAACTAGGGGGGAACCTAGAATATAAATACATAAATAGATAAACACCCAGACACGGAACATTTTTTTTTTCTGGTTCCGTGCGGGGATCGAACCCGCAACCACTGGCGTCTGAGGCAGATAGGTTTACCGCAACGCCAAAGTGGTCGTTTATTTGAAAATATTACTTACTTATTTACTGAGTAAACTTAACCGAAAGATAAAGAATTCATCACGCAGCTCATGGCTACACTAGCGCACATACTACTTTCGCGGCAGCAGCGCGGCGGCGGCAGCGCGCGACGTACAGTCTGCAACAGAACTATGTATACCACCCAGTCTCAATATGTCTCATACAATATGCATGCATATTGTATGTGTGCGGGAGACTGGGTGGTATACATAATTCTGTTGTAGACTGTACCTACTACTTTTGGCGCGGCAGCTTACAGAGTTATGAGCGCCGCGAAAAAACATTTTAGTCGATAAATAGAAAACCTCTCAAGAATTATGAATGGCCCCTAATGCCTAAATTTGTATGATTTTGAAGTCTATGGCTTTTAGTTAGATGGAAAAACAAACTAGGCGGAATAATCTAATGTGAATAGCTTGTACAGTCAAAGTCAAATAGACAGAGGGTCGCTATAAACTAAAGATTTACTTATTTGAATTTTAAACGCGAACTAGGTGCTCAATAAACTGACAAACATCTTAAATGAAAGTGTGTGTGAGTTAACTACGTGAGTCAATCAATAGTTGTGCAGGAAATTATAACCCTTGTTGGAATGTGCCACTATGCCTCCATATTTGAAGGCGACTATACAAAGTAGATCAAAATGGTAGTGTTCATACTTTCTGAGAGCAAGATAACGGATGTAACAGGATCAGGAACAGGGCAACACTCATACAGGGTGTTAGATAAAGAACCCGGCGCAAATACATCGCAAGTTTAGTGAGCGCCCAAACGCACTAGCGGTTGACCGCCTAGGCAGTTGGTTTGGGGGGTTCAAGCCGCGATGCGGCCGCAACTCTCCGTTAAGCGCATCATGATCCTTTGTAACCTTATATCATATAAAACTTTTTTGAATATAGTGATAAGAGGTTTATGGTCTGTTTCAAAATTTACTTGTCTACCTTATACATATTGATGATATTTAGTACATCCGAATAGTATGGCAAGTAATTCTTTCTCAATTTGACTGTAATTTTGTTGACTTTTAGTTAGTGAAGCTGAGGCATATGCTATAGGATTTATTTCATGTGACAAGACAGCACCTAAAGCATCTTTTGACTCACTGACAATAGAAGAGGTTTATTGACATCATAGTAAGTTAAGACAGGTGAAGAACTAATTGGAGCTTGACAGAGAGAACAATAGATTTAGTTGCTTGATTTTTTTCTTTATAAAACTTCATCTAAACATATTTAACTAAATATTAACTTTATATTTAACTTTACATATTCAACTAAACATAACACAAGTTCTTTAAGAAACTTTTTAACTGATTGAATTCGGTCTCATGTTGGTCTGACCAGTACCATTGTGTATTCCTGGACAATAAAGTTCTTAAGTGTGAAGTTTTTTGAGACAAATTTTGAACAAATGGACTGAGATAATTGACCATTCCTAAGAATCTTTTTAATTCTGTTAAATTAGTAGGACTTGAAATTTTATTTATAGCTTCTACTTTTGACTCATCAATGCTAATACCATCTTGAGAAAAAATGTGACCTAGATATTTGACTTTGGTTTGACAAAAGACTTTTTGCTTATTAAACTTAAGGTTCATTTTACGAGCTCGATCTAAGACTAATTTAAGATTTTGATCATGCTCTTGGGCAGTTTTTCCATAAATTAAAAAATCATCTACCATAAAAATCACCAGAAATAGAAATTTTGTGGCGGTTAACTGCGTAAAATCACAGGTGGTTGCATATTAAACTGGAAAAGCGACTAACCGCGCGGTTAGCCGCCTCTGCGGTCAACCACTAGTGCGTATGGGTGATGAGATATCTTATGTCAGAAATAAAAAAATATTTTCTGTTTAGCGATCACAAACTCACTTTTGACTTCCATCTCCTGATATTGAGTGAAGATGAGCTCAAGGAAGACAGCACAAGGGTTGAGGAAAGAACTGGCACTTCATAAGATATTATCATAACATGCCGCTGCAGCGGTGATATTGGTTGGGAGACCTAGGGTGGCCGCTACTCAAATGTATCGTAAAGGGATGCTAATATTTATTTGTTTATTTATTATTTATTATCATTAACAAATGGAGTCGGTGGAGTCGGATTCGTCGCCTTTTACAAAAAGCTTATGGATGGTAGGGCTATTCTAGACAGTGTGGCCAAAAAATATATGGTCTTTCCACCTCTTCATAATAGTGGATAGCGTTAAGTGTCATTCCAAAGTGGAACCTGTTTTGTATTTACTGCACAGCTGAAGATTTTAGAGAAAATAAATATTTTGGAATTGGAGCTTGACAGAGAGAACAATAGATTTAGTTGCTTGATTTTTTTCTTTATAAAACTTCATCTAAACATATTTAACTAAATATTAACTTTATATTTAACTTTACATATTCAACTAAACATAACACAAGTTCTTTAAGAAACTTAATTTGGGCTAGATAATGTGGTGTGAGTGTCAGAAATATTTATTTTTTTATTTTATTTAAACATAAACAAAACATTAAAATTACAGGAACATCAGATTCTTACAGCTCATTTCAAGCACGAAAGCATGCTTTAATTGAGCATGTGTGTCGGAATGTGGCTTAAAATAAGAATGCTCGTGAATCGATCGGTTTGCGATTTTCGAGCATGCTACCAGCGGCGCGGGTGGAAGGGGGTGTGTTTTAAGCGAGTCTAAACAGGTTTGCTTATTGAGCATGATAGTATCGATCAGTTTTCATACTTAAAACTAGCATGCTTATTGCTAGCAAATACAAACCGCTCCCAAGCAAGCTTGTATTGAGCATATTTATTTATTTATGGCACTGAGCTGTCGATCCCATGAACGATCAATATAAGGTCTTTTCCAGTGGACGTAAAGGTTAGAATTGCCTGTTCTGTTTTAACACTTTTAGCTCGGAACTAGAGGACGTAAATCTCAAAACTTGTTTTTGCTTTTTGTTACGATTGTGTGCATTTTATTGAAAATATTTTCTTACAGCTTTTTAATACGATATAACATCTTACACTCAGAAAAATTTCACGTAGTTTGCTCCGGCAGTTTAAGAGATATATCGAGAAATCTCTAAAAAACACCTCTTTTTCAAATAAAAAAAGTATCGAACAAAACTTAGAAAAAGTACAATTTGCTTAAAACAACCACAAGAAAAAGATATGAATAATCATTCCTCTAAATTTCGGAAACATCGAACTGCAGTACAATAAAGCAGATCACTTCAAAGTCATAAGATTTTTGAAAGCGGATTCTTAAGTTGAGATGCCAACAATAATAATACATAGCACTTATAATAATCATTTAGAGAAGTCTTAAATCTAGTACTCATATCACTTACAGGCATATACAGCATTCTATATAATAGCATATTAAATAACTTGACCGTTAATTTGAAGCCTAATAATACTTGAGAGAGATACCACCGTTCTGTCCTTTTTTCGCACGTTCTTTCCTTCATATACCTACTCTATTGCCTTCTCTTTCTTTACCCCACCACCACACAGGTAGCAGCTATGCTGAATGCGTTAGGATTTTGACTCATTGACGTCGTTGTTCGTGTCCTGACAACTTGTCTATATCAGAGAAGACACAGTGTTTACTGAAGGTACATATTTATCTTTATAAAACTTGTTTCGGATTAAAGCTGACATTGGTGAGTTCATTTTATCTTAATTATTTTACATGCCTATGTGTTTTCTTTGATAAATTTCGCACGGCTATTGTTATTTATAATGCAACGTGTTATAATTTATAATTCAATTTTTATAAATTATTATACCTGCTCCAAAATAAGTTTAACGTTGTTAACGTTCGTTTTAGAATTGTTTTTTATCTACCTTTTAGTTTCCTTTGGTAAGCGAAATTTATTATTTGCATCGTGGTTTAAAAATAAGTGATCAAAACAATGTAGTACTAGTACTTCATATGTACAAACTATCTCAAGGACGACAAATTTGAGTAGTTCTTCGTCTAGTAGTTCTGGATCAGAAGCTCGAGTAATTCTTCTAGTCAAAAGCATTCGCGCCGTTACCGTCAGAATCGAAAGCGGAATCATAATTACGGCATAATAGGACAGTTAATCTAAGATGTAGCTTTTTTAAAGAATCTTATCTTAATCTTGTTCGGTTAGACATCTTATAATGATGATCCTATAATTGACGAACATAATCTGAACGATCTGGGATTCACAAAACCTACAGCCACATCTGTAGTTTCAAAAACACCTCATAATTATTCTGAAATTCTTAAAGTTATACAAAGCTTTGACAATCCTGATTGGACAAATATTAGGTTATTTTAGCTTCTGTCAAGGATCCTTTAAATAAGGTCATGTTAAGTAAAACCCCTCCCTCATGCCATCACTTATCATAATGTTAGAAAGCCCTTTCGAGGTCGTGGAAGTAAGCAGGCACACGGTCGTAAATTTAACGAATCTTCACAAGGACTTAAAGGCTCTCCCTCATCCCACTGGGATAGGACAGGAAAATCCAGACGATACTGACCGCACGGTCGAAAATCTAACGAATCTGCACAAGTACGTAAAGGTTCTCCCTCATCCCACCAGGATAGGTGAGGTAAATCCAGACGATACTGACCACACGGTCGTAAATGTAACGAATCTGCACAACTACATAAAGGTTCTCCCTCATCCCACCAGGATAGGAGAGGTAAATCCAGGCGATACTGACCACATGGTCATAAATCTAACGCATCTTCACAAGGACGTTAAGGCTCTCCCTCATTCCACCTAGATAGGAGAGAAAAATCCAAACGATACTGACTCTTCGAGTATTTTCCATGAAAAACTTTCACAACCGGTGGAAAGAAAGGGGTAATTTCTTGCAACCAACAGCAGAGTAGACAATAAATCGAGCCGAGATTACGTATATATTAATTTATGAACGAAAATAATTGACAGCTCCAGTGGCTGCAATGTATGATTTGTGATTGATGTTATTTTGAACGCTGGCAATTTATGAACATAATCTTCTTAGTCTGTGGTTAAGTTGATCAATTATCAATCCGTGATTGGTTGTTCTCATAGATTAATATAAGTACTAAAGTAGTTGTTCTATCCAGATTATGACGAAGTAATACATTTCAAATTATTATTGGCTTATGAGAATTTAAAGATATTAAGTGAAATTGATAATCAATGTTCCTCTTGCTTGCAAAATGATATCCGCTGCCACAGTTTTGTGATGCAATTCGCTGCAGTGTATGATGTAGTCGATGTGATTCCCTTTATTTACTCAACAAGTTTTTAAAATTTTCAGGTCGGTTTTGAAATGTTTTCTAATTGTTTTGTGGAGAGTCTAATAACATGCTGTTTACTATACGATACCGTGGACAGAGGAGTTGGCTGCCCTTCGGGCTCAGCTTTGCACTAGGGGACTTTGCTTGTATGCAATTGGGTTGCCCAGAAATTTCGAGAGCACGGAATACGAGCTATGGTGTATTTAGCTGCTTCTCAATTGATATTGAAATTAAACTATCAGGGCTGGAGATTAGAAAGAGAATTATTTATTAAATTGATACAGCTTAATTAATTAGCAGCAGCTAGTTGCTAGTTGCTAGGGTAGCTACAGTGCTCCCCCTCAAGCGAAGCCTATTGGTGGTTTGACGCCTCGTCACTTCGAATAGTTTGTAGTGTCGTATGCTGCGAGGTATTGCGGTCGGGGCTAGGACGTCGTCATGCGGCAGTGGTGAGGCGATGATATACGCTGGTTTCAGTCTATCGATCGATAGCTATAGTAGTTTCTCGAGTCGGTAACTTTATCGGGAGAACTTTTCTGTTTCATTTCTGTATAGGAAACGGGCCTTCATGTGCCGGTGCGAGTGGTGTCTTCACTGCGTCGCATCTTATGAAAACGTGATCGCACGATGACAAGTCCGAGTGTCCAAAAATACTGCGCTTGGTTGCGTGCGGAGCTAATGTTGGTTGCAGTTCTTTCATGGCGCGTAGCTGGTTAATCTAATCGTATTCCGTTACTCGTAGCGTATTTTCATTATTTATTTTTTTTCGACAGTTCGCCTGATAGTCGTATAGACCCGAATGTCTTGCACAGATGTTGCTTCCGGCCATCGTGTACAGCAGTCTATTATTGTAACACAGTATTTGTAGCCATCACTCAATGTAGGCAACAACAGGCCGATTATATCGATGTGTACATGAGCGAATCTTTCCACTGAATGTTGTGTAAATAGTGCTGGCTCACTCTTTGTATGTCGTTGTATCTTTACACGTTTTTCGACCTAGTACCAAAGTCGATATTCATGTGTGGGCAAAAATACTGTGACTTAACTATAAGGCGTGAACTTCTAATACCAGGGTGGCTTACATATAAAAAAAAAAAAAAGACGTGTGACACTCGGAGACTGCCGCGGTAAAGCTATTGCAACAAAATAAGGTGTTCTGCTGCGACACGTCATACAGAGCTAAGACGTACTGACCGGGCGGCCGGCCTGCAGCAGCACCGCGCCCTGAGCCACGCTGCTGGCGTACACTGACACCAGCACCGGCTGCGACACGTCATACAGAGCTAGGACGTACTGATCGGGCGGCCGGCCTGCAGCAGCACTGCGCCCTGAGCCACGGTGCTGGCGTACACTGACACCAGCACCGTCTGCGACACGTCATACAGAGCAAGGACGTACTGACTGGGCGGCTGGCCTGCACCAGCACCGGCTACGACACGTCATACAGAGCTAGGACGTACTGATCGGGCGGCCGGCTTGCAGCAGCACCGCGCCCTGAGCCAAGCTGCTGGCGTACACTGACACCAGCACCGGCTGCGACACGTCATACAAAGCTAGGACGTACTGACTGGGCGGCCGGCCTGCAGCAGCACGGCGCCCTGAGCCACGCTGCTGGCTCCACTGACACCAGCACCGGCTACGACACGTCATACAGAGCTAGGACGTACTGACCGGGCGGCCGGCCTGCAGCAGCACCGCGCCCTGAGCCACGCTGCTGGCGTCCACTGACACCAGCACCGGCTGCGACACGTCATACAGAGCTAGGACGTACTGACCGGGCGGCCGGCCTGCAGCAGGCCCGCGATAGAAGCTATGCAATAGCTTAAAAAAAAAAAAAAACAGACAAACTGGTCAGAATAACAAAAATGGTTGCTCATGAAGAGTTGGTGAGCTTCTACAATAAATAATTATAAACCAGCGTGGTCAAGTGTGGTCCGTGGTCCGTGGTCCAGCAAGTGTCTGTAAACGAACCAACTGGCTCAGATTAAGCTCAATTTCTGGCAGACCTGCATCATAATATAAAAACTCTCTTAATAATAAAGCCGTCGTCGTCTCCACGCTTTGTAGCCCGGAACGAACTGAACGGCTGAGAGGACATGCTCTTGTCAAGCGAATCCTATAATCTTTTGCACTGGTCGCGACAAAAATGCACCAAATCATCGATCTGGAATATTGATAATGTTATATTTTTATTTTTTGTCCTGCTAAAACCCTTCTGAGCAAGCCGGTAGTAGTATGTTAGTAGACTCTTCCGCGTGCAAACGCAAAACTACCCCGCCGGGTAGTGACTCTGACTCCGCTCCTATTGTTCCAGAATCTCCTACTCCGTTCACAGAGGTTCGCAAAAAGTCAAAATCGAAGAAGAAGAAGCAATCTGTTACTTCGACTTTACCTCCATCCGTTTCAGCTGCTCCAGCCGCTCTTCCTGCTCCGCAAAATGTCGCACCGGCGTCTGCTCCTGCGCCCTTCGTTTCAGCGATCCCGGCGTCACAGCCTGCGTCGCAATCAGATTCGGCTCCGCCGAAAGTCAAGTCTCCGCCCCCCGTCTTTCTACGGGACAAGAGCCGCTAGACCGAGGTCTCAGCTCTCTGCGGTAGACACAATCCCAAGATCCAGTATAGTAAGGCATCCAACGTGGGTGACTCTATTAAGGTCGTTGTCAATTCCATTCCCGATTTCAGGAATCTCACTCGGCTTCTTGCTGATCAAAAGCTCGAGTACCACACTTACGCCCTCCCTGAGGAGCGTAAGATTCGTGCCGTCCTCAGGAACGTGCCGTTCGAGCTCTCGAACGAGCAAATCCAAGAGGACTTGTCTTCTCAAGGCTTCCCCGTCGAATTTGTGCACAAAATGCACAGCCGCCGAGGCAAGCAGTTCCCACTTGCGCTAGTGATCCTAGCGAAGAACCCGCAAGGGCAGTCCATTTTCAGAGGCAAGCCCACCGTGTGCGGTCTGTCCAACATCCGCGTCGAAGTTCCACACAAGCGTGGTTTCCCAGGTCAGTGCCACCGCTGCCAACTGTATGGTCATGCGGCGGCAAATTGTTTTGCTGCCCCTAGGTGCGTCAAGTGCCTAGATCCGCATGGGACTAAGGAGTGCTCCCACACTCCCGAATCGTCCACCGCTCCGTCCTGCGTCTTGTGCGGCCAGTCAGGCCACACAGCAAACTTTCGCGGCTGCCCCAAGGCACCGCGTGCTGCCAGGGCTACCGTGAAGCCCACCGAGAACTGGAGAGAGCGACCGCAGCCTAGCTCGGACGCTCCTCCAGTCAGTTCAAAGGCCCCCAAAGCCTTTACTTCTATCGTTCCAGGTCAGCGCAGCCGGGTCGCGACTCAATCGCAACCGGCCGCCAAATCGGCTTCCCAGTGCCAGAATGCAAATGGTTCTCAAGACCGCATGGCGTTCTGGATCCAGCTCGCTCCCATCGACGAGATCCTGGCTTTCGGCGCCGCTCTCGACGCCAGCCCAGAGGGTTTCAACGGTGCTCTTCCGGTCCTAACCAAGTTCGCTCCCCTTATTAGGAAACTCCAGCAAGCTCAACGTTTCTAAACGGTGTCCTTCTTTCCAGCATTCCTATCTCAGAGTGAGTCTGATCACTCTAGATAATCTCTTAGTTTCAGCTTTGTCATTTCTGCTAATCTTAGCTTTGTTTTTCTCACTTTCAGTTCCTTTTGGTGGCAGCCGTCTGGATGCCGCTCACTGCGCAGCCTCTCTCTCCAATTGGCTGTCGCTCCGATAAATGATCAAGAACCTGGATTAAGGCAGGTCGTAAAGGGGGATGTTTAGTGGGTATGCTCGGCTTCACTGAGTGAGTCTCCACACTGTCTGGGCATTCTATTTTCCGTTAGCCACTGGGGTTAAATGCTTATAGAATGCCCATTCGTCCGTAATAGGATTCATCCTCCTCCCGCTAAAGCTTGCTTTACTGGTTAAAGCTTGTTTTAGGGGGTGCCAAAATTTTCTGTGGCGGAAAAACAAAAAAAAAAAAAATTAGGTAAAACGTTGTTATTGTCACAATAACATTAAAGACGATCATAGCATGCAAATAAATAGTTGTAAAAAATAAAAAGATATAGAAAAATAAAAACGAAACAGAGTACCTATGTCAAGAATTACATACTTGATTTCAAATGCAGTGACATGTCAGCTATCACAGTAATTTAATATACTTACACTACATTAAAAGTTTAAAATTACAGCATACTAAATAGCAAGCTTTTAAGTATGCTTTTTTTCGAACATGTGTAACAGTAGCATAAGTCTTGGGTTAGCAACGCATTTTTAATCTTACTGTTTTTGGATGTCACTGCTTGTGCCACTTGCAGGGAAAGGGACGGCAAGCCACTGCCCAACGCTGTTTTACCCATTGGCTAAGGAATCTTAAAAATAACGCTTATCATTATTATGCGTACCAATAGGTACTGTTAAACTCAGAATCTGGGGGGTAAAACTTTAAATTTGAGAAGGAGGAATTCTAAATTGGGACTGACATTAGGATGTTACCCAGAGGTCTGGGTTGTAAATCCAGGATAATTTAAGGCTGTTTGAGTTATAACGATACCCTGGAGGCGATGTCTACACACAATCACACAGGGGGATATAAATTCACCCGTTTTGATGGGATAACATAAACTTTTGCATTATACCGTGCATGTACAGTTGAAGTGAGTCAGTTTGTCTGTCTAATAATAAGACTTTATAGGGGGAAAAATATAACTTAAAAAGTGGGTAGATATAAAGTTCTCATTCAAAATTCGTTATTAAAGATGCGTTCAGTATAAAACTGTGTCTATTGACTGCGCTCGTAAATTACATCTAATCTTGCTGTATCAGAATCTATTGCTATTTCAGCAGTCCACGCAATTAAAGGCTTTCACAGACAATGAATAGGTACCTTCTAAGCATTCGTAAAGAATATTAAAGTTAAAACTAACTAAAGAATACCATGAGTTCATTCTGTGAATCCCAACCTGATCATAGCAATCAATAACTTAAATTAATAATTAAAAAACCAAATTATTAAGCATTCATAAAAAAAGCACTAAAGCATTAACTCACTCTCAGACACACAACACACGCACACTCAGATATACACAAACATACCCACCCACACAAAAGGATAAATCTAAACCCATTTAGGATATGGTTAATTTTATTTTCTTTGATTCTTTTTTTCTTTGACATTTTCTAATATCATATAATTTAGTTTTGTTTTTTATTTTCAATTATTATTTGCTATTATTTAATTCCATTTTCATTATTTTGTGAACTTATCATGACTTTTTAATGGTATCTTTCTGTTTAAAATTGAATTCATGTTTATGCTATTTCTGTACATTATTTAACCGCTCCTTTAAATTTCATTAATTTTTAAACATACCATGATACTTTCATTGTATTTGTTTTTCTGTTTAAAATGTATTATTGTTTTTCTCTCATTAGAATATATTTAAAATTTTAATTCTCTAATTATTATCATTATTCTTGTATGTGTTTTTTTAATCAAAATTCGAAAGTGGTATCTACTTCGCTAAATTATACTTTGTATTTAATTAATTTTTAATATTTCAATCATTTTTGTATGGTTCCTACAATTTACACGTAACTAAATTGTTTGAAATCCAATTACTGTAATAAGTATTATTGTTTTCTTTTATTTCTATTCTAATTGTGTATTTCTTTTTTTGGCCTTATCTTAATGATTTTAAGTTGATTCTGATACTGTATATAAACGCTGTAGAAATACCTTTAAATAAATAAATAACAAAAAGAACCTACACACGTAAGCTTCTTAAATTCCTACGAAACAAAGTTTCCTAAGCCAATTATAAGTTCATAACTTGTTCTGCTATTATCAAAGGACATATCGGTACTAAGAATATTCAATACGATGAAAACTTTTAATGAATGCAACCTATAACTTTTAATTAGGCTGCAAAGCGACGTCGGTACTTAGTATTCGTAACATTACCTAGGGTTGTACGTACAGCCAGGAAGCTGACTAATAGGGTTGTACAACCAGGAAGCTGACTAAAGCTGTGCAAAAGTCAGAAAAAAATAAAAAGTCAGCTATGAATGTGCTTTAAAATGGAATATGGATTATTCTTGGGCAAATTTAAAGTGGTGGCGTCTTTTAAGTTTACAACTCTAGTTCTTGTAAGGATTAATCTTAAATAACTGAAAAAATGTGATAACAAAATTAGAATTATGTAGATGGAGCTACGTTAGCAATATAACGTAAAAAAAAATGTGGTAAGTAATTTCGAGCCGTACCGTCAGGACCGGTAGCTCAGTGAAAGAGCAGTCGTCCGGCAATGGAAAGGTCCCAGGTTCGAGTCCGGGTCGGGTAATTTTTATTAATTCATTTTTTTAGTTATTTAAGAATAATTGAGCAATATAAATGTAAAAACTTAATAATCAACGAATGCAGAGCATTAAAAAAACCCTTCACGTCAAAACTTTGGCTGAGTTATAATGTCGTCAACGTAAATATTCTCCGAAATCATACGTATTTTTTCAAAAATTTAAAAAATTTTCAATGAAGTACCTACTCAACCGTTTTCGATGATACTAACATGGGACCAACTATGAAGTATTCTGTATCACATGAAACAAGAATTTTCAAAATCAATTCATAATTGTCCAAAATATCGTGTAACAAAGACACACAAAAAAACATACAAACGAATTGAGAACCTCCTCCTTTTTTGGAAGTAGGTTGAACACATTATTAGGATAAATCTTAGTTCCAGTTTTCCCCACCGGGTCAGATGAGCTTGTAGCGCTGTACTCTTGTTCTTAAATTAAATAACTTATAGTATACAGGGTGGAATGCCCCCTGGAGGGAAATAATAGAGATAGCAAATTTTACTACAAAGAAACATTCCTTTATCATGGAAGAGCAATAAAACTACATTCAAAGATTTTCGAAAATTTAGTCTCTTCACCCTACTTCAATAAAATCTGTAAAAATGACACCCTGTAATTTTGTTGCATCAATCGAAAGAGAGTTAAGAATGAAGTCTCTCTAACATACTAGGTTAATTTAATGAAAGAAAAACCATTAAATCTTCATTTTTAAATTTTAGTCGGTTCGATTTCTGACTAATGCAGGCAAATTTTCGAAAAATCCTTGAACGCAGTTTTATTTCATTTCCAAAATAAAAGAATGATTTTTTGTCGTAAAATTTGCTATCTCTATTATTTAGAGCATTTTCGCTCCAGGGCGCATTCAACAATTTGAACTCGTCGTATGAATGAATGATACATTTATTGAAGCATACAGTGCATAAAAACATTAAGGTAGGTACATAGTAATAATAATAAAAACGTATCGGTTTCTTACAGTTTTTTTGAAGTATGATGTTCTTATGGTGTCGCTCAAGAAAGCACTTTGGGACAAACTCTATTCCTTATATTTCGCCAAACAATTTCGCTGAAAATATATTTGTATTAAATGATAATTCTGAAAAAGAGTGCCAAGAGTTTTTTTCCGCCGGCTGATTTGTCTCTTGGTCTACTGTAATATCTTATTTAACAACTATCAAGAACTAGTTAAAGCCGAAGTATGTGATGACTGACTTCATCAAGTGTTTTGTGAAATTCCTAAGATGAATAAAACTTTTTGAATTTTTTAATATCGATTTTAAAAGACTTTAACTGTAAAGGAACCAACATGGCCTCGAGCAGAGCCAGGATACATACTTATTGTAACACTTTTTACAACTACTGTGATTTTTAGTCAGCGGCCAATTTTTTTTTACACTATAAGTATCATTTATAGAAACGACTTTTACAAAAAGAAAGGTATGTATTTTTTTTTCAAGGAAATTAATATATTCAGCATGGTATTAACCAAAGCAAGACGAATGAAATTCCGCATCGTAGTAGCTACGTTCCACAGTGACTAGTTTAAAAAAAGGTTCGGGTCGGGTGCCATCTTTATTTTTTCCTCTAATATGCGGGTACGTTTATATGGTATTAAAGAAAATATAATTTAAATTTGGCTGGTGACTAAAAAACAACCCTAACAACAATTTCTAAAGATTTAATTATTATTTTAAAGATAATTGGACTACCTGGTTTTATATTAATCTTGACTGATAAAATTAAAGGGAGAGAATAAGAAAAAATAAGTTTAAGGTGGTATAAAATTTATTTGAAAATTGTCAGAGTTTTATGTCAATAATAAGTTAAACTTTAAATACTAAGGAATGTATAGTAGATTACTTTATTTAATACAGGGTGTTACACAACGAATTATCTGGGCTTTTATGATTAACAAACTACTCTTATAATAATAAAATTAAATTTGACTACTGTGTCACAAAAAGTTACCTATATCTTCAAATATGAATAAGTATGTGATTTTGATAAACCCATTTCTTAACCATTTCAAATTATGACTTATAAGTAGGTATTAAAATTGCTTACAGGTTAAATTGTGGCATACATTTTATTTTGCAACTTTAAGACACCATATTTCACCATGAATTTGTTGTCTAAACACCCTGTAAAATTAAGTACAAGTGTGATATATCGTAATAAGTTCTTACATTTAAAAGCGAGACTTAATAAATTAAAAGCATAATATAGTACATTTTAAGTAAAATATTAGGATATATTTACAAAATAGTTACCTACATCGTAAGCGTCTTAATTTGCAGGCATGTCTGTGCGTTATTTTAAATCTTTATTTATTAAAATTACTAAATATAAATGTATTTATAATAATAATAATACAATTAAATTTAAAATGAGTTCGAAATTAGTCGGACACCTCCGACAATAAATTGTGAGTAATCATGATAAACTATAGTTAATAATAGTACAATTTATAATTATAACTACGAAACTAAACATGGTGAAACATACATAACTCGTTCTCAAAACACATGTTTCTTACTGTTTAATGTGTAAACTCATGTGGACGTGACAGCCAGGCAAAAATATACAAATGTTTTTAAATAATTCCTTGATCAAAAGGTGGTTTTAAATTTACTTAGTCTCATAATCACCATAATTGCTACGTTTAACTGTCATAGACCAAAAGCATTTGTACTGAGATAAATCATTAATCAATCATAAGGTCGGTATTTTGCTATTGAAAATTATTATCAATTAAGTTTAATTGTGCTTCTGGAAGATGTCGTCGTGGCGTCGTGGTTACAGTATGTATCAAATAAATCGTCGTGGCGCCGTGGTTACTGTATGTATCACACGAAATCTAAGGTTAAGCATCGTTCGGCGCGGTCGGTACTTGGAATGGTGACCGCCGACTATTCAATTCTTACGGCGACTTCCGTGCTTCAGAGGGCACGTTAAGCAGTCGGTCCCAGTAGTCGTTAGGGTTTTTCAGAAGCCATTTTGGCGCCCTGAAAATTCTTGCATCCACCACCCAGCCCTGAGCCAGCTTGGTGGATTATGGCCTATGCCACCTCGTCACCCAGAGGAGAGACTCATAGCCCTGCAGTGGGCTCGTTACGAAGAGTTGTGATGTGTGCTTGATGCAAGTAATTTTACAAAACGTTCTATTTACGACTCACGTTACATCCAACATTTTTTAGTTACATGGAAGAGTTTTCTCTCTTACTAAGTTAATAATTTAAGTAATTTCTTGAAGTTATAACAATATACAGTTCTAGTACAGTGACGTCTAATTAAATGAATACACTTCACATCTTATCTGGTTTTAAAAAGGTTAAAAGTCCAATGAAAATGCATCCATTTTAGTAGACGTGATTGTGAATAGGTAGACGAATAAAACAGTTTGAAAAAATAACTTTTTGTGCAACTCTTGCTTATGGAGTCAGTAAAATTTATTTCAATAGTTTCTTAAGAATTACATGAATTATTTATGAAAATATGTAGTTCTAGTACAGTGACGTCTAATGAAATGAATACACTTCACATCTTATCTGGTTTTAAAAAGGTTAAAAGTCCAATGAAAATGCATCCATTTTAGTAGACGTGATTGTGAATAGGTAGACGAATAAAACAGTTTGAAAAAATAACTTTTTGTGCAACTCTTGCTTATGGAGTCAGTAAAATTTATTTCAATAGTTTCTTAAGAATTACATGAATTATTTATGAAAATATGTAAACGATGTCATGCATAAAATATAGTAGTATAATTATTTAGTAAAATTAGCTTTCTATTATTTTACTGGCCTAATCATTCATAGGAATTATTTGGTCATGGAACAAATAATTCCTATGAATGATTAGGTTTTAGATTGCACATTTACAGTTTATAAAGCGACGATAAGCAAAACTTAAAAAAAAACATGGTAAGATTCGTGTGAGTAAAGTTCGTACATTGACCGTTTAACGTGTCATTGTTCATACAGCCCGGGCAAAATAAATTATAACCTAATTAAGTACTTGGTTTCATTATATTTGTGCTATAAAATTATCTACACAGCAAGACCTTAAGTTCTCGAATATAAGCCAGGTTTTAAAATATAGTACCTAATGCTTATATCTGAATTCATAGTGAAAACTTTTTCTACATCCAAAATTCAAAATATGAATTTGAAAACAGTGTTCCCGATTTAAAATTTAATCAACTCAGGGAATTGAAAATTAAAATAGAAAAAAATAAATAAAGTAAAGGTGCAGCACAGATGACAGACTATCCATGACGCACTTTTAAATTCGTGAAAATAGAACCTTTACAGTTATAAGCAGTAAGGAAAATGAGATGCAAGAAGCCCGCGATTAAAAAACGTATACTTATTTCTTTTTATGTACTTTAAGTATTAAATAATGCATTGCGTGAATATCTTAACATTTCTGCAATGTGAATGTCTAAAAACGAGCGTAGAGTCTGTTGATAATCCGCGAAAAAATATTTGCGCGCCACAGACTCGATCGCTCAAATAATATATATTACTTGGACTGCATCTTAGATTAACAACAATACAGGACGCAATATCGAATTGGGCCGAGTACTGGCTGGTTATTCTCCAATAAAAAAACATGTTACTTTTTAATTGATATTGATTGAATGATGCAAGAAGGATAGACAAGCAAGAAGGTTGTATTCTATTTTCTAATTGCAGATATGTGTTTCGATGAGCGAGACACACTTGTCGCAGGTGACTCGGCAACACCAGTGGAACTGACAGCGACATTTACTTTCCACTACAGTCCTTACAGTGTTGTAGCCTCGACCACAGCAGAGCGTCTCGCAACCGTCTTCTCCTGAAAGAAATATGCGAGTTGAAAATCATATAATTAAGTACCTATTTACACCAGATTATCTAACGCAAATTAAGTTTTTTACACAGCTTATGTTATGGACACTAGATAAAGTATAAATACTAAGGAATATGTAAACGTACTGACATATTGAATATACAGGGTGACTGGTGACAAATTTTAGATATTGAAGGAGAGCACTCTGTAGGTACTCGATTATAATTATACAACGTGTAACAAAATGGAGAGATAAAACTTAAGGGTTATAAGTAGAATTAGCATGATTAGTGCTGGTATAGACTTTCATACAAAAGACATGTTTCCATTTATTTGCATCTGGTGCTCGAATTGGGCTCACATTCTATTGTATATTGGTATATTGAAGAGAAAATGTATACAGACGAACAGTCATCAATCAATTTTAGATAGACATCATATTAAAAAGCACAAAATTTATTAAAAATAGGTTCACCGAACATAGCTATTCCATTCCTTCCAATTTCAAGTGACAGATTTTTACGAAATGACAAGTCAGTAACAAAAAAAAGCATACATTATGTCACATACATAAATAATTTATATGTATATTTTATTTTAGTTTTCTCTTCATTCGAAAACGATTTCGAAAGTGACCCACTAGTCACCATGTATAAATACATTGAAATAAACATTTAAACACCAATGGCGGCTAATATTTGGGTTTATTTCACATATATTCCACCCACAGGCATAGAAAGCAATAGTAACAACTACACCAGCCGATGGTCAAAGCGTTTGTCGTAGTAGCTATGGATATAGAGGTTATAACAGCATTTCTTCTTTTATTCAGAAGCTCTGCAATGTAAAGACTCGGAAATAATCTATTCTTATAAGTCTGAGTAAGCTCCCGTAACACGGGCCTAAGTTTGAGTATAAATACTAAAACGAAAATCATTTTTAACCTTTCGTCTTAAAAGATGAGGTCGTAGATAGATAAAAACTTTTTTTTTTATTAAAGACTAACTTCAAATACCTCAATCTCACCTGATGGTAATAGTCTAAGATCCGCCTGCAGGATTAGTTCGTTCATCTGTTTTTTGCAGAAAACTGAATTTTTATGTATTTTTATAATTAGGAGAATATATATTTATCAGGTTGCCTATCAAAATTTGGCCGCCAGTATTTTTAATTAAATTATTTTTAATTATTTTTTTAGAAAAAATTTCGTTCACTTGTTTTTTAAATAAAATAACGTCTACATCACAGCAATTCATATGAAGATTCAAAAAAATCACGGTTGCCGTTGCGCACTTGGCCGCACCTCTTCGCAGCCATGTGTAAACAGGTATGATTTCGATACATTTATACGTTCATAACGATTATTCATTAATTATATATCTATTTTTTTCTATTTATTATAATATATGGTTGCCTAATCAATATTAGTTCAATATTAAATATATTAAATGAATATTATAATTTTTTTGTGATTGTTAAATTTGTCATTTTGTAAAGGAAGACATATTTTTTGGAGTATTTATTAAGTCGTCTCTAGTACTCCTCGGTGGTTGAGAACACTAACATTCGACACATGCGCAAGGGTTTAAAAGCGTCGCACAGCTGGTAATCGCTATCCTCGTCTGACAAATGATGTTAACTCTCTTTCACTCTACCTTAAATATATGTTATTTTTAAAAGCCAGCAACCCTTATTAGCGGGTAGTTTTAATTCGGCAACCATATATTATAATAAATATAAAAAATAGCTTTAATTTGATAAACAGGGTTCATTTGACAATATCTACCAAATTTTTTTTACGTAATAAGTATCATTAATAGAAACCATTTCTGCAAAAAAAAAGTAGTTATTTTTTTACACGGAAATTCATATTATTCACTAAAATGTTAAGCACAACATGGTCATGCTATTTTACGAATGAATACTATAAAGACTACGGGCAGTGGTACAACTTGTTTAGCCGAATGAATTACATCACAGACGTCTAAAATTTCAAAAAAACAATCGTATCCTCTTGACAATAAGTGCCATTACATCGAGCAGGTAAGATACCGACATGTTCGTACGTGAACGAAACCGGCCGGAGGCGCCGTCGCAAACCCATAAACACTTGTCTGTTGCCATGACCTTCAGTCGCTCGCGCATCCTCGGCGGAAGTGCAGCTGCGTTCGCGAGAGCCCGCGAAACCTGCGCCGCATGTGTTTATTAGACAGTAAGTCGTCGCTAACTATCGATAATGTTTACAAATAGGGAATCGTTTATCAGAACGAAGCTCGAAGCCTTTCTGATTTAAAAAACCAAATAGTGTGTGAATTTGACAAAGTGACACTGCAGTCAAATAATAATAAATAAATAAAGCCCATGAAAATGTGTTAAAACGTGCTAGACTCTGCCTGGAGAAAAATGGTATGCATTTTGATCACTTACTCAATAACTTAACGTGAAACTCATTCGTAATAATTGTGTAAATAATGTTGATTAGAGCTTTAATTAATGTACATAAGTTTATTCAATCTTTTTAAATACGCCGAATTGCAAAATGCTTCTTCTTTCTATCTATTTTGCATTCACTTTTGCATTTTTTTGCAATTTGCATTCACATTTGACAAAAGTATTATGTCAAATTTTCTCACATTAAATCCCTCAAACCTTTTGCAATTTGCCGGTTCTAAGCCTGTAAAAGTATGAAGAAAAGATTGTACGTAACTTATGTAGGTAACTTTTTTTATTGCCTGTAGGTATGCACAACTACTGAACTCAAAGTGTGACCTTGCAAACTCATATCGTTAACATGTTTTGTCGCGCGACAAAACATCTTGTAGTACTACGTCTTCGTAGTATTATGAAACGTAATCAATAAAGTGCCGCGTCATAGTATCGTATTGTGTGTAGGGCGTTCATCAATAACGACTATTCGTGAAACAATTCAAGGTGCCATATCTTTACTTTTTTCTACTGAGCGATACTAAAATAAAAATGCAGGTTATTCGTATTATATCAAAGTACGTTATATTTAAATTTAGCAAGTGCCTACAAAAAACCCTGTATAATTAATGAATAAACGCTATGAACGTATAAATGTATCGAAATCATACCTGTTTACACATGGCTGCGAAGAGGTGCGGCCAAGTGCGCAACGGCAACCGTGATTTTTTTGAATCTTCATATAAATTGCCGTGATGTAGACGTTATTTTATTTAAAAAATAAGTGAACGAATTTTTTTCCCAAAAATCTATTAAAATTAATTTAATTAAAAATACTGGCGGCCAAATTTTGATAGGCAACCTGATAAATATCTATTCTCCTAATTATAAAAATACATAAAAAATCGGTTTTCTGCAAAAAACAGATGAACGCACTAATCCTGCAGCCGGATCTCGTACTATAAGTGCAAATGAGGTCAAAGCACAAAGTAGTTTTTTACAAGAAACTTAATATATTCGCTACATATTAAGCAAGGCATGGTCACTATAAATTGTTAAGAAATATCATTAAAATAAAGACGACTGCGTCGTAGTATTATCAAACGTGATCAATGAAATAAATAAAATAAATTAATATTTGTGACACTCACACAACGTTATCTAGCCCAAATTAAGTTTCCTAAAGAACTTGTGTTATGGATACTAGACAACTGATATACTTAAGAAATATATAAACATACACATTGAATAAATACATATTTTTTATTAGAATAAACTTAAATAAACATATAAACGGGTAATATCTGTGTTCATCACACAAATATCCGCCGCCGCCGCCGGGATTCAAACCCAGGACCTCTGGCATAGAAGGCAATGTATGTTACCATTACACCAGACGGTCGTCAAAATGCCGCGTCGTAAAAAGTTTTAAAAAAATTTGTAAAAAGTTTGTGTTGTCATATCTTTATTTTTTTGATACTAAATTAAATATGCAGGTACGTTTATATCGTATCAATGAACATAATATTTAAATTAGGCTGGTGACTAAAAGCAGCCCTGTTTTACCTTTTGAAGTCCTATTACAATGTCGTCCATGGGTCCCTATAGATCCGACAGCAGGGTCCGGTTCGCAGTAGGATGGCGATGGTTCGAGATATACCAGCTCCGATTTGCGTGGTTGCCGTGTGAAGCCGTCGGCGTGTCGAGATCTGGGTGAAAAGAACCAGAGAAGATGTTAGTACAATTTCACTTAAGAACATTGATAGTACCTAATACTAAAGGAATCACTTAATATGTTTTTTGAGATAGACTGGTGGACAGTATCTTTTAAGGGTGATTGTGAAGAGAAAATAGTTTTTGTAGTTTTTCGGTTTCTACCCTCAAATTAACTTAAATTGTTAAACTTGTTCATTTATTAAGTATTTTTTAATCAAAAAAATTTAAATAATAATTGGCAACCCTGCTCAGCTTTCAAATAAAAACGAAAACTTCGTAACGTTTCTAAACAACAGCGTCGAGTTCATGGATGCATCAACGACGAGTGACATAATTAGTATTCACTTATATCATAATAACACGACACCAGCACTTGTCGCTGATGACGGCGTGAGTAAGAACTGTTATTCGTCGAACTGATTGACAATTTTCTTTAGCTTTTGGTGTTTTGCTAAATTTAACATCTGTGAGCGCAACAAATATTTATTTAACGGAAACTTAATTCACTTTTGACCTCCATTTCCCCTGTGTTAAGTGAAGATGAGTTTGAAGAACATTAATAGTACAAGGCCAGCAAAGTCTCCACTATTACAATACGAAGGGTAGTCGTTAGCCAGTCGAACAGGACCTGACAGGACCTACCACTAAGCGGGTTCCACTCGGATAAGTCGCGTTTTACGACACGCTTATACACGCAGCCTGTAGGGTTGTTCTAAGCCGACACGGAACATCTATACTTTTATAAGAATGGTGATCGCTATTCCAGGCTTTTAAAAAAGGCCTTTCAATGCAATTCTTGTCAATTTGGTAACCAGGGTCTTTAAATTCAAATTCAAGTATTAAATATCTTCCAACTTAATCATAAGGTCCTCCTATCCTCTAGCCATCCCCTTTTCCTTAAAATCCGTTGTAAATATATCCGAGATTTTAATATCTCTCTGTATATATGTAGCTAGTGAATTGTTGTATTATATGTATATGTTATTAATTGTATATTAATGGTGTTTGTTGGTGATGGCAAGAACTGTGTTGTCAAATTTTTGTAGGTATCTCAATGTCCGGTCTACGTTGCGCCCAACCTGTCATGTTAAATTGATTTTAAACATCACCTCTAATACCGAGTCTATCTCATCACGTGATACTGGCAATAGCATGTCGCCTGGTATCCACGACTGGTTGCCATTAAACTTAAAGAAGAAGATGAAGAATTAATCATAATAATAAAAACAACAGTAACTTTCTGACAACCAAGGAGTTTGCATGTGGTTTTGACGTCACGATCTCCGGTACCGAAATCAAATGATATAAACTCATTACCTTAGAATGTGGTGTTGCCGCAACAATCTTTGCTTCAAAGATCGAATAACAAATACTAATCATACCTGAGAAATTATAATAAAAAAAAATACTTACTTTCTGACAACCAAGGAGTTCGAATGTGGTTTTGCCGCCACAATTTTCGCACGCTTATACTTGATAAGTAACGCGCGCGCCACTGCACTGAACTGCGGCAAAGCGCGCCAACACGTCCGCATCGCACACGATCCCGAAACTCCGTGGCATTTGCACTCGCGCCGAACCAAGTCTTTTACCAACTGTAAGAAAAATAATGTAGAGTTTAAATTTAGAAGTAAGAAAAGTCATGGTTGAAAAAAATTAGGGAGTGGACCAATATGAAGCGTTCTAGAACCATTTCCTTATAAGAACTTCATAGGTTGGGGAAAAAGTCTTTTCGCATTATAGTATGTATGAACTTGTAATAAAATCTCTTTGGCTACAGTATTTGTATCTGGCTGGTTTTGGTATCATTGAAAGTTAAAATTTTAGAAAACATAATTCCAAATTCAAATTAGGAAAATGTGTGATTTTCATTTGTTTTTCGTACTGTCAAGATGAGTGAATCTAATGAAGAAATTCGATACATTTTAAAAATTTACTACAAAAAAAGGTAAAAATGCAACGCAAGCCGCGAAAAAAATTTGCGATGTTTATGGACCTAGTGCAGTGTCTGTGAGAGTAGCACAAATTTGGTTTAAGCGTTTTCAATCCGGAAATTTTTATGTCAAAGATGCACCTCGCTCTGGTCGGATAAAATGGATGCCATTTTTGAAAAAGTGGAGCAAGATCGACATATCAGTAGTTACGACGTAGCTGAAGAACTGGGAATTGACCACAAAACAGTTTTGGCGCATTTGAAAAAAGCTGGGTATACAAAAAAGTATACCAGCAAAAATTAAGAGAGTTTGGCTGGGAGGTGTTAATGCATCCGCCGTATAGTCCTGACCTTGCACCTTCAGATTTCCACCTTTTTCGGTCTCTTCAGAATTCTTTAGGCAGTGTTAGGTTAACATCACGAGAGGACTGCCAAATCCACTTGTCGCGGTATTTTGATGAGTGGTCCCAAAAATTTTATAGCAATGGGGTCATGTCCCTACCTACAAGATGGCAAAAGATTATCGAACAAAATGGTACTCGTACATACATACTTTAGTTAAATGTCAATAAACTGTATTAAAAAATGGTTTGAATTTTCTTAAAAAATGCGAAGAAACTTTTTCCCCAACCCAATATGTACAAGATAGGAATAAGTTCGCTGAGCTGGCGGCCAACCTCAAGTAGTGGAAAGACATCTTAAAGAAGAATCAATTTAAACCTGGAACCTTATTCTTCTTCTTTAAATGCTTCTTCGTTACTGTAGGTTGGCAGTCCTGCTTCTTAACTTACATGGTAAATAAATAAAATCCCCAGATAAACACGCCGCTCTGTTTACTTTGAGTCGTATCTTATCTGGGCTATTTTTTTATCACCAGCCAAATTTTTTTACACTGTGTGTATCATTTATAGAAAAGATTTTTGAAAAAAGAGATACTTATGTATTCTTTACAAGGAAATTATTATTATATTTGCTTACATATGAATCAAAGCATGGTCACTCTAAATTATGGATGAATACCATTAAAATAAAGACGACTACGCGCTACTACAAAACATCAATGAAATGCCGCGTCGTAGTAGCTATGTTCATCAACAGCAACTATTTGTGGCCGTCCAAATCAAAAGGGACCTTAATGCGAAAACGAGTTAACTACAGGGCTAAGATCTTCATAAACGCACCTGACTATAGACCCAAGAACCAACCCCCTAGCCCTTACCATTAATTTTTTACGAATTTTTGAAGTTCACTGATCGAAATTAGAAGTTTCGAGAAAATTGCAATTTCAGTTTGCCGTACAAAAAAGTTATCTTTTAGTATGAAGTTATGCTATGTTATACTATGATTGACTATGGTTATTACTAATGGAAATTCTTACAATCGCTGTATAAACTTGTCTGTTAATGAAACTAGACCCGCCAACATGATGCATTATCAACGAGGTGCAAAGTATCGTTAACGGTGTTAAAAATATGGAATCTGCATATTTCTCACAAAAATTTTATCGTTTTTATATTGCTACTGATTACATAGATTTGCGAAAGGCCTTACATGTAAATAAAATCAACACATACTTCTATAAAAAAAAAAAAAAAATTAACTTGCAATTAAATATTAATTTTTATAAACTTCAAGATCTGACAGTAACAAAATTAATATTTAATCAATAAATATGCTATTATTTATTTAGATTATAGGTTTAGATGCTAATAAAGCTAAGAGATCAATGAAAACTGTCAGTCTTCGAAAAGCTGTACACATCTACATGTAGTAAATACATTCATCTTTTTAAAAATACAATAAACAAAAAACGATTTTTTCAGGTATTTTTACAAATTTATCAATATCTCGGAATCTAGATACCGCCATAAGGTCCCTTTTGATTTGGACGACCACATTTGTAAAAATGTGGCGCCTCCACCACGTGAAGAACAGGGAGGCGAGACGCTAATACATTTTCTAATGTCCACCATACTAGCTATCAATTCTGAAGGCTTCTTTTCTTATTCTTAAATAAAATCTTCGCGTCAAAAGTATACGCGGCCAATGAAATACAAAGAGGTCGTATTACACAGTACCGAGTGCTGATTTAAATATGTATTTAATTTATCCCCATTTCTATAGATGTCATTTACAAACATTCAAAATACAGCTTAATATAGCGATAAGATATTCATGTAATAGATCATTATTTAAACTATTATCGTAAGATGGTGCTATAAAATTAGTAGATGTTTATCTAAGCGCATTAAATTTAATAAATGCATAATCTCCTGCCATAAAGTTTAGTCAAACACGATGACAATTTGCTAAGATTACATCGATAAATCAATTTCCAGAAAGGCTGTAAGTACAGTCATCGCCTTTCATTTTTCAGCATTGTCGCAATAGAACGCAACAACGCGGTTATAGTAATTTTCAGTCGTAAAATAAATCTGTGATCAAACATACATAGGTACTGGGGATTCACTCCGACGCAATCGAAAATCAAATCAACTCGATCTAAAGCATTTTCGCACTCCCGAAACCGATACTAGCGCCGAATCGAGCTGTGGCTCAAATTGTAACAAATCTGGATCGAATATAACTGTTTATAGCTTGTAATAAATGACGAAATCTATAAGCCTCCCATGACACCTCGGTCCCTTAACTGACTTTTACATTATACCCGGGAAGAGAAGCAGCTGGCACATTCTATGTTTTTCTTTCGCTCCCAGTCCAGCATGGAAGCAAAATATAACTTAAATAACTTTCCTCTTTAAATAAATATAACTTAACTTTATTGTAGCTGGCTGTACCTGTTAAACTTAGATTACTTAATCCATCCACACGATATTTAACAAGTTAAGCCAGCAATGAGAGAGACATAAAAATAAAACTATTTTAAATACTCCGCCGTAGGAGATAGTTTGTGTAAGTAGGGGTCTTCAAATAGTTCTTAACCATGGCTTACATGGTACTAAAAATAATATATTTTTTCTTTAAAGCCCGATTTTTCCACGGTCAGATAAAAGTTGTTTATAGAATAAAGTATTACCCGACAGCTCGTCGACAGCTTTTTGCTTGGTGGTAGGATCCCTTCTGGGTCCGCCTGGCTAGCGACCACCCTTTATATAAAGTCTGCCACCAAATGTTACCGCTCCGGCGGTAATGTGTTCCGGCAATATTGTATAAAGAGCCAGTTCCTTCCTAAACCCGACCGTGTGCTTTCATCTTCAACCTCATCGTCACTTACCATCAGGTGCGATTGAGGTCAAACGCGGGTTTAGTTACTTATAAAAAAAAAAGCTCTGAAGTTTATTGTCATTCTATGTCATTGGCATACAATTATAAAAACTTGTACATACAAAAACATTATTTCGACGAGCAATACTTTATTCGTAAAATAACTGTTATTCGAAGATTAAAAAATCAGCCCCCACTTAAATAAAAATAAATTTTATAACATTCGCAACATATAATAGATGATTAAACGAACTTCTAAGTGAAGTTCTATCGCTATTATATGAGTCGCTTCATTCGAAGATATTATATAACAGGTAGTCCTTTTTAGGTACTAGGTAACTTCGCACAATTTAAAGTATCATAAAAAAAACACTGTGGTGGGGCGCCGCGTGGCATGATCCACCCGGTTCGCGCCAAGCCCTCATTCTTTAGAGACCCTAAACGAAACTTTTAAATGGGTTCTGGGGTGGGTGGGTACGTCATATCTTCGAATGAAGCGACTCATATAATAGCGATAGAACTTCACTTAGAAGTTCGTTTAATCATCTATTATATTTCGTCGCTTCATTCTTCAGATATTATATAACAGGTAGATTTTCAGAGATAGAAAGTTTTGTTTAGGTATATACTTGAAATTGAAATAAGTAAAGTTATAAATATGTAATTACATATTTTATTATTATAGTACTTAATAATTAGTATTATTACATAATGAGCTTCAAATAATCTTACTTTATTTGAGTTGCTAGAAATTATAATCAGCTTAAATTAATGAAACTTAGCGATAGTCTATTTATAGACACATAATTTTTAATGTAGTAATTTACTTAATATCAAAATACGTAATATTCAATAACTATTTTTAATATTAGGTTAAGTATTGTTCATGTCTCGATTAAGTATCGACAAAGCAAAGTTATTTTGTTGATCATCTAAAGGCCGATGGTAAAACTTTGCGAACACCTGTGAGTTTTGTGTCCACCCGGCCGTTTTTCGAATGACATCGACACTGAGACCGGCCGCGCGCGCGGCTGAGGTTGACGCGTGTCGTGTGCTGTGCGCACCAAAGACGCTCATGTCAATGCCGCTTGTGGCGAGCGTTTGCTTAATCCATCGATCTTAGCGTCTGACTTGATGCAGTTCTGTGGGGAGCTTTGAATGTTACGAAGAGATTCCCGGAGTTTGAACCTCAGATATTTTTTGTAATAAAATATATTCTTTTAAAGTTGATACTGGGCATATGTTGATATTGCTTTGAAAGTTTGGGAGAGATAATAAGGGCTGTTCACGATTTGGAGCGGAAGTCTTGATTATATCTGTTATAATAATATTTACTTTATCAGATTGAAAAACAATATTTTCTAATTTAATTAAAGACAATGTCTGTACTCTTTGACCGGTACATAAAGCTAATAATGTAACGAGTTTTTTTTGTAATATTTTCTAATGATGAATTAATATTTGGATACCAAGAAGACAGTTGATTTAGTACTAAATTTGGATCCCAAGTAAATGAATATTTAGGCTTAATAGGTTTAGTTTTATAGGCTCCTTTTAAGAGGCGTTTAACACAACTATTATCACTTATCTCTTCTCCTAATAAAAGAGATAATGCAGATCGATGTGTATTTAATGAACCGTAAGAACATCCCTTATTAAATTGCTCGTTTAAGAATCAAAGAACTAATGGAATGGATTTTTCGAAACTATTAATTCATAACCACACTTCTTGAAACCATAACTTCAATGAGACGTTGTACTGGCGAACAGTAGCGTCTGCGAGCGAGGCGAGCATCAACGTAAGAGCCTCTGGTGGGCAGCCGCGCCGGCTGAACGACGCCCGGAGAGCCTCGCGGCACCCAGGGTAAGGCTGGAGTGCAGTGGGTGCTGACTCCATGGCTGGGAAGGCCAGAAGGGGAATACAAATACCCCTTCGGCTTTATCATCAATGATTTTTCGTATACATTTTAATACAAGAGAAAAGGGAGGAAATGCATAAAAATCCAAGTCAGCCCAGCTTATTGTAAATGCATTAACTGCGACTGCATCAGGTTCAGGCTTCCAGGTGACAAATAATTAACATTTGGCATTGGCTCGACTTGAGAACAAGTCGATCTTAATGGGCCCGAAACTATTTACAATAAGTTGGAAAGCGCTATCCGAGAGGGCCCATTTCTGGACTCGAAATCTGCTCGATTTTCTTTGGTGTTAACATAAGAAGCAAATATCCATAAATTGCGTTTTTCACACCATTGCCAAATTTCTCTACTTAAAATATTCAAATATGGGAACTTAATACCTCCCATCCTATTAATGTAGCTAACGGCGGTAGTATTGTCAATACGTAATAATATTGCACAATCTTTTCCTCCACTAGCTATACTTTTGAGACCTAACAAAACCGCGAGTAATTCTAAAAAGTTCATGTAATTTTATTTTTCACTGTTCGTCCATGAACCACTATATTTATAATTTTTGCATACTGCTCCCCAGCCTGTCCTAGATGCGTCGGTGTAAATTTCTGACTTATAATTTTGAGTAATGATTGGACAAGAAATAATATTAATATTATTTTTCCAACACCATAAATCTTTTAGTAATATCTTATTAAGATTCATTTTCGCCTCATAGTTTCCTCCGAACTTATTTAAGGCTAAAAACTTTTGTCTCTCTAATATTTTTGTATATAAGAATCTATATTTTGTGGCTGGACAGGCTGCGATCAATACACCTATAAGTTTAGCGAAATTTCGTAACGAACAAGTTTTAAGATTAATGTACCTATTTATTAACTGTGCAATGTTATGCCGCTTATCGCCAGGTAACGTAATAGACATCTGTTCTGTGTTGAACATAAAACCTAAGAATTTGATTGACTTTTTTGGTACAATGTGACTTTTATCGAAATTTACAATAAAACCTAGACAATGTAATAACTTCAAAGTTTCTCTTACATTAATCATGCATTCTTCATATGTATCTCCTAAATAGGTAGTAGACTTAAAAACCTTGTTTTCTCAAATGACTCATTACTTCACGCATAATTTTTGTAAATACCCACGGAGCTACCGATAATCCATACGGCATTGCTGTGAACTCGTAAGTGATCGGCTCAGACGAATCATTTTCTTGGAATTCGAATCGTAGGTACTTTCTGTCACTAACAAAAAACGGTATAAGTAGATATGATTCTTTCATATCTATGTTGGCTAAGTATCCATTACGAGGAATTAATTTCGAGGCTGTTTTATAAGATTCCATTTTAAAATGTACTTTTGTTACGAACTTGTTTGAAGATTTTAAATTTAGTATAAACCTTTTTTCTCCGTTAGGTTTCGGAGCAAAAATATATTTGAAATAAATTGACCATTTGAAGGAGAACAAGGTTTTATAGCCCCTAAGTCAAATAATTTATTTATAGCTATTTTCATGTCTCTTTTTTCACATGATGACAGATTATTTTTAGGAATAGAATACTGACAAATTTGAGTATCAAATGGTGTTCTAAATCCATAATTTATCCACTTCAATATAACTTCGTTTTTAGTTACTTTTGTCCAACAATCATAAAATAAATTAATTCGACCTGCATGTACCTTGATTAATGTTGGGTCGGAGCACGCGTCCTGGACGAAGTCTGCGGCTGGAACTTGGCGTTGAACGCAGAGTTCGATTGAGGGCGCCGCTGTGTTTGAGCTGCTATCGGTTTCCTCTGACCTCCCCGCCCCCCCCTGAACGACGGGTAACGAGGAGGTCCTGTCCAGTTTCCCTGCTGAGACGACCGGTTGACCGTTGATATTTGAGAGGAGACTATTTTGGCTGGGCCATTTTTAATTAGGGCTCCCTACTTTTCAATGGCTTTACTTGCCTTTATTTTTTCCGGCAACGAACTTCCGAATAAAGTTTCGTCTCTTTCGGAGTCTTGTATAACATGTTTAAAGTTTGTATCCAAATTAGGTAAAATCAGTTTTACCCTATCTTTGGTGAACATAAAGTGGAGGTCTGATAATAGGCAGCATCCATCACTTACGTGACGGAGGGCCTTCATTTTGTTTTCTTCCTTCTCAGGGAGGACGTCCATCTCTCGATTTATGGCGGTAATACCGTACCCCAGCTGTTGCTGAAAGTTTTGAATTTTTTTTTTTTTTTTGTCACGTGCTCGTGCTATGTCAGTTATGGCTGCTGAGATTTCAGCATTTAATTTTGGGGCTTGCAAGTTTTTGCAGTTTTTGGGTACCGTATTTTCTATGGTTAATTTATCTTTGTCTTCTTTGGACAGTCCTTTTCGTAGTAAAGGTGCAGCTCCAAGTGCAGTAAACAGCTCTGGATACAGATCGGGATTACGTTCTCCCGATAAGCCTGGTGCGTCTTGTGATATTGACGGCTCCGGATTAGGGAGCGTCTCTGCAGATAGCTCTTGATCCACAGTGAATGACGCGGCAGTCTTCTGGTTATCCAGGTTTACATCATCCAGTGGTAGCGGTAGCTCATACCTTGGAGACGACATGTTTATGTTTTAACAAACATATAATTCATATTAATATAACGCCCATAACGTATTACAGACAACGAGATAAATCTCCTTGAGATTACCCGCATTTTCTGTAATCGTATTGAAAACAAAAGGTGATCGATAAGATCAGATAAAATTTAATGAAGTTTACATCATTACGATATTGAGCAGTTAACGTGATATATCTATTATAGATTACACGCATTTTCTGCTCTAATTTTTTAAATAACATTTTTAAACCGAATAAGTAGGTCTTACGTAGTAAGATTTCTTCTTCATTCTTCATTCATTACGATATTGAGCAGTTAACGTGATATATCTATTATAGATTACACGCATTTTCTGCTCTAATTTTTTAAATAACATTTTTAAACCGAATAAGTAGGTCTTACGTAGTAAGATTTCTTCTTCATTCTTCATTCATTCATAATTCGCTGTTTCCGTTTTTTATTTATTTTTTGTTCCAACTTTTCTTTATATTATAATGTTGAAACTGTTCTTCTGCTGTACGTTTAGGCATTTTGTAAAAACTTAAGTAAATGATTAAAGTAAATGACGTATGCTTGTTACCACGCACGAAAAAAGAATGAGGGCTTGGCGCGAACCGGGTGGATCATGCCACGCGGCGCCCCACCACAGTGTTTTTTTTATGATACTTTAAATTGTGCGAAGTTACCTAGTACCTAAAAAGGACTACCTGTTATATAATATCTGAAGAATGAAGCGACGAAATATAATACGAGTATAACCTAAGTAAAGTTGTATTTAAGAATTTGTTGTGTGCTTATTTTATAACGGTTGAATAAAATAAGAAATATGGAAACGTATATGACGACCGGCTGGTGTAGTGGTAACATACATTGCCTTCTGCGCCAGAGGTCTTGGGTTCGAATCCCGGCGGCGGCGGATATCGGTGTGATGAACACAGATATTAGACGTCGAGTCATGGATGTTTATATGCTTATTTAAGTTTATTCTAAAAAAAAGTATTCATTCAATATGTATATTTATATATTTCTTAAGTATATCAGTTATCTAGTATCCATAACACAAGTTCTTTAAGAAACTAAATTTGGGCTAGATAATGTTGTGTGAGTGTCAGAAATATTTATTTATTTATTATATTTATAAGATAAAAAAACCATACTATCAAAATATTATATGAATCTGTCGTGGCGCAGTGGCGCAGCGCCCTTGTAGAGGTGTAACACACGTTATTGCAGGTAAAGCAATGTTAGGCGCATCATCGTCATAATCACAACCCTTTATAATGAGGCTATGAGTCTCTCCTCTGGGTGACGAGGTGAATCTATCTATACTAATCTATACCAATATATAAAGCTGAAGAGTTTTTTTTTTTTTTCGTTTGTTTGTTTGAACGCGCTAATCTCAGAAACTATAAGTGGGATTTGAAAAATTCTTTATGCATTTGATAGCCCAACTCTTGAGGAAGGTTATAGATTATATTTTATCCCGAAATTCCCACGGGATCAAAAGTTACGCGGGTAAAACCGCGCGCGATGGCTAGTAAGCTATAAACCACCAAGGTGATCCAATGCTGGTAGGCGGAAATCAGAATTTTCAAGGCGCGAAAACGGCTGACATACCTATGTACAGCATCTGGGCCGACAACTGGTGCCTTTCACAAATACGAAATTCGTTGTGAGCACATCACAGCAGTTATTGTGAAAAATTAATAATCGGTTGTCACCCTTCCTCCGTGTATGATACGGGTTCCCTACGTGTGTTCGAAACACCTATATTCGGAAAATGATACATCGACAACCATACTCCAATGCTTTCATAGTTCTTCATATTGCGAAAGTTTGTTTCTGTGAAGGTTTCTGTAGTCTCGAAGTATTTGAACATCAAAAAATTTACTTTGAACCATGTTTCTACAATTACTGTATTTCGATATAATGTTCGATATAAGAAGTCGTCGTGGCGCCGCGGTTACTGTGTGTATCAAACGATATCACAGGTAAAGCAACGTTCGGCGCGGTCGGTACTTGGATGGGTGACCGCCGAACGTTCATTTCTCACGGCGACTTCCGTGCTTCGGAGGGCACGTTAAGCAGTCGGTCCCGGGTGCTGTATACTTGTGTACAGTAGTCGTTAAGGTTTGTTAGAAGCCATTAGCAGGCCCTGAAAATTCAGACATCCACCACCCTGCACTGGGCCAGCTTGGTGGATTATGGCCTATACCGCCTCCTCACCCAGGGGAGAGACTCATAGCCCTGCAGTGGGCTCATTACAAAGAGTTGTGGTGATGATGATATAATGTTACTTCGAAAAGGCACATTAAAGTCCCGGCTACCAGGTGTACGGGCACACTAACTTTGGGGAAAACTACAAGAATTAACACGAAGATAGGTTAGTTTTGGGTTTCTACTACGCTTTGGAACAGTACCATAATGATTAAAATAGTTAAAACAGTTTTCTTTTCATGGTTACCTAATACAGTACAGTCAAACTAAAAATATTTGCTTACTTATTTCTCCTTTCTAAATTGATACAAGGAGTTCCTGTTGATTTCCCATAACTCTAGGGTATTAATGGGACCATGTAATAGAATCAAATAACATGTGAATATTTTTTTTTTGTTTTTATTATTCATACTAAATTCAATTAAGTCAAAACACCATTATGAAGTATGACAACGTGGTATGACAATGGTGGTAGTATGACAAAGTATGACAATTCCCTTTTTTTATTGCTATGCAAAGGTACAGTTCGCAACGCTTTGCGTTGTACATAGTATGCAACTTTCCTTAACGTTTAAATTGTTTTTGTTGTTTATTGTATGGCTTCAGTGACACGCGTCTATTGAATGAATTTTAAAGAGATTTTTACAAGGGTGATAATTTATGAACTCATTATATTAAGATTGATGATATCTTGGAAAGTATGCACTTTTGAACCACATATTCTTTGGCAAAAATAATTATTTTTTAGTAAGGAACAAAACCTCAAAGTTTATGGGATATAAAAAAGAACATCTTGTATAAAATCTTAAGATAAAATATTATAGTATCTTAGTCGTGTCTAGCGCCCTTCTACTTTGCCCCTCGTATGATATACACAGAAGCTACTACGGCACGACGACAGGAGGCAGGTCACTCACCTCTGAAACGGATTTTGACTTATTTCTTGAATGGACAAATAATAATACAATACTGTTGATTAGAAGAGAAACGTATCGCGCTACGCGAGTAATCTGATTGAATTTAGTTTAGTGACGATTGGATCTTTTTAGGGTTCTGTACCCAAAGGGGTTCTGTAGGGTTCTGTACCCCATTACTGAGACTCCTTTGGCCGACTGTCTTTCACCATGCTGTATCTTTCTTTACAATTTTATAGAGATTTATAAAAAAAATAAAACACTTCATAATATATATAAAATTTTAAGCATAGCCTCCCGAATCAACCCTATCCATTGCTTATTTGTGTAGATCCGATAAATCGGAGAGACGAACACGTTAAGTTATTCAGGTAGATACAACGTTTTTTCAATAAGCTCTTAATATATTGTTTTGTTTATAAGAGCAAATAAAAACTTATTTAAGGAAATTCTGCAAATAAGCCATGCTTCCATGCTGGACTGGGAGCGAAAGAAAAACGTAGAATGTGCCAGCTGCTTCTCTTCCCGGGCTGTAAAAGTCAGTTAAGGGACAGAGGATCTCTTCGAGAAAAGTTTAAAGAGATTGGTATCTTGACCCTTGCATCACAATATATTTATGTTAAGACTCTAGCGTTGGCATAACTAGATGGCGCTGTGGTGCTCCGAAGTATCCCTTGCAGAATCTAACATCGCGTCACAGCCAGCCAATCGTAGAGATATATCTCGCATCATCGACAGCCAATGATGGAGCGTTATTATAGCGTCATACGGCCACATACTCAACTTGCCAGTACGGGAACGATCCACCAACCTTCTTGCTTTGCCATATTCTTTTTATATAAAGTAGCTTCGCACGCAAATCTCAATTGTAAAATAGTGAAAAGTCTATACCTACTTAATTAAAGGTTTTCAAGTTGTACCTAGTTGTTTTCCTGAAGAAGATAATCAAATACGTTGAAGATACAGTAATACCTAGTTAGCTATCGCAACATATATGGTCCTTCTAACTCGGATGCAAACCGGAACCAGCACACAAAATTCAAGCAAACTAATCAACTAGTCAACTACTAAGGTCATCACTGCGCAGCAATAGCATATACCTACGCCCTACGCCGATTTGGATACGACGACCCATACAAAAGGAAATCGAGGATCGAGATATCGCTACGTTTGAATCGGCCGTTGAGAGGAGCCCGCAGCCCAGGATTGACGAAACCATTAACCAGGAGAAGCCTGAAAACCGCCGCGTGGAGTTTCTGAGCAGCAGCTAAGCTGTTGAAGTTGACGTCATCAAGAGCTAACGGACAAGGGTGTCGTGGCCAGTGCTGCGTTGTTCTGGTGATTACAATAAAACTGTAAGTACTTCTGTTTTCTCATTCCCTCCAAAACATGTCGAAAGAGGAACTAGCGCGGTCAATTGATATTGCAATGAGAGATTTAAATAAGCAAAGAGGCTCTATTAAAGGTAGATTAACTGTGTTTAAAAACTACATCAAATCTTTTGATTGCTCTGATATAACTCCTAAACAGCGAGCCGAGTTAAAATTACGCTTACAGGCTACAAAAAATTTGTACAGTGAATTCAATGAAATACAAAATAAAATTGAGTCGTTGCTCCCCGAATCTGAATTTGAAAATCTGTTAGTAGTTCGCGAAACATTTGAAAACGATTACTATAGTGTAATAGCTCAAAGCGAGTGTATGATTATTGACGATGAATCGTGTGACAAATCCATCACAATGGGTACCAGCTCATTACAGTCAGTAAAATTACCAACAATTTCGCTTCCCACCTTCGACGGTAACTATGAGCAATGGTTAGAGTTTCGTGATACATACATTGCTTTAGTTCACGGGTCTAATGTCATCTCAGATATACAAAAATTTCATTACCTAAAGTCGTCGTTACGTGGGAGTGCACAATTAGTAATAGATTCTGTTGAATTTTCAGCTCACAATTACTCGATTGCCTGGGATCTACTTATTAATCGATACAACAACAGTAGGCTTCTAGTTCACAATCATGTCAAATCACTTTTTTGCATTCCTTCTGTAAACAAAGAGTCGCCGGCTCAGCTTCGAAAGCTTATTGACACTATATTAAAAAACATACGCGCATTAAATTTGCTTGGGGAACCTACAGAGCACTGGGATACATTAGTTATTTACCTTGTAGTAACTAAGTTAGATCCTCCTACAGAACGCGAGTGGGAACAGTATAAAAACACCTTAATACCTACCACCGAGTCATTGTTAAAGTTAAAGTTGGATGATTTAATTAAATTTCTGAGAAACAAAGCCGATATGTTAGAAACTTTAACAGTATCTCATTCAAAGCCCGCAACCTCTTATTCATTCGATCATAGGCGTCAATCTACAAATTTTAAAGGGCATAATAAGGTTCAATGTAATATGGCAAATAACAAAGTTAATTTACATACAAATCGTACTAAAACACGCACTAAAAATTGCATAATGTGTAACGCGCATCATTCGTTATACTCTTGTCAGCAATTTTTAAACTTAAACTTACACGATAAAATCAATTTCATACAAAACAAGAACTTATGTGAAAACTGCCTACATTCCGGTCATACACTTAGCGAATGTCGCTACGGTCCTTGCAGAAAATGTGATAAAAAGCATAACTCCCTAATTCATCGTGATGAAGACGAGCGCAGCCACGAGATGCGCACTCTGTCATTGCTTACTACAAATGAAGCGAAGACGACTCGTGGCCCGCAGCCGCAGCAGCCGCTCGCGGAACCGGTTCAGGTAAACAGCGGCACTAACACGCATACTAACGCATTCTGCACACAGTCGAATTCGCACGCCGTTTTGTTATCAACGGCTATCATTGAGATTTATGACGGAGTAAATACTTATCATAGGATTCGTGCTATTTTAGACAGCGGCAGCGAACGCAGTTTTATATCGCAATCTTTATGTAATAAACTACAATTACAATTGTTTCCGTCCACTCTGCAAGTGAATGGAGTTGGCAATTTAGTTACAAAAAGCACAAAAAGGTGTAACGTAAAAATAAATTCTATTTGTGGTAAAGTTTCCTTGCGCATTTCTTGTTTAGTTTTGAAACATATATCCTCGAATTTGCCTACTTTTACAATTAATAAAAATAAATTTATGATACCTACACGCATTCAATTAGCCGATCCCGAGTTTTATGAAAGTCAACCCATCGATATGTTGATTGGAGCGGATCATTTTTGGGATCTTTTAGAAACAGGGAAGATGCGCTTACCCAACGGCCCTTTCCTCCAGAACAGTAAACTCGGCTGGTTGGTATCCGGCCCAGTTTATCAATATAATAATAGCACGCAACTCGTATCTTGTAATTACGTAACAGTAGACACGCAACCTTTAGATAAACAAGTACGTATGTTCTGGGAATTAGAGGAATTACCTTGCAGTCGCAAGTCAGGAGATAAGCGCAGTGAAGATGAACGTCGATGCGAGGAACATTTCTTACAAACGATGACACGAGCGGCTGACGGTAGGTTTTGCGTTCGTATTCCTTTTAAACAATCGCCTAACACACTAGGTGAATCTTATTCGCAAGCAAAAAGGCGTTTTTTAGCATTAGAAAGGCGACTAGATCGTAGTACTGCTTATAAGAAATTATACTCAGATTTTATTAACGAATACATAAAATTAGGTCACATGACTAAAGTTAATTCTTATGGTAACCCACATTATTTCATGCCGCATCATGGGGTATTCCGCGAGCACAGCGTTACGACTCGCTTACGTGTAGTATTCGACGCCAGCGCAGCTACTTCTAGCGGACAATCACTTAACGATTTACAACTTATTGGAGAGCCATTACAGGGTGATTTAATAACTATTTTGTTAAGATTTCGTGAAAGTGCATACGTTGCCTGCGCTGACATTGAAAAGTTTTACAGAAATGTGAATTTGGACCCTGAACAACGCGATTTACAACTTATTTTATGGCGCGACAACTCGTCGGAGGAAATAGGTATTTATCAATTAAACACCGTGACTTACGGTACTGCCTCTGCACCATTTTTAAGTTGTAGGTGTTTAAAACAATTAGCGCAAGAATGCAGCATTCCAGAGGTCGCAGACGTTATTAATAATAATTTCTACGTCGATGACTATATTTGTGGTGGGGATAGCATAGAGAAGGTATTGTTTGTATGCGAAGAAACAGCTAAAACTTTACAAAAGGGCTGTTTTAGTCTTCGAAAATGGGTTTTTAATTTCGAGCACGATAATTACACAAACAGCACGATTAAGGAACTAAATTTAGGTGATCATACACATAGTAAAACGCTGGGATTAGGGTGGCATAATAAATCTGATAATATACATTTTCATTCAAATATAGAACCTACCAATCAGTTTCCAACCAAACGCATTATTTTATCTATGACGTCACAGATTTTTGATCCTCTCGGCTTGTTAAGTCCTGCTATAATAGTAGCAAAAATTTTATTACAAAAAATGTGGTTATTTCATTTGGACTGGGACCATGAGGTACCGCAGGATATAGCACAGGCATGGTTTAAATTTGTTTCCAATTTGTCAAATTTAAATAAATTACAGATTCCACGTTATGTAATTTGTCACACAGCCACATATAAAGAACTGCACATTTTTACAGACGCATCACAAGTAGCTTACGGCGCGTGCGCGTATGTTCGTAGTATAAACAGTGAGTCAGCTGTCGTAGTGCGGTTACTATGCTCGAAAGGCAGGGTGGCGCCACTGACTCCTACAACTATACCGAGGTTGGAATTGTGCGGAGCTCTGTTAGGCGCAAGGCTGTATTTAAAAATCAAGGAGTCGCTCTCAGGTACTTACAATAAAGTAATTTTTTGGACTGACTCAACTATTGTGCTAGGATGGTTACATATGTCTCCGAATTTGCTAAAAACCTATGTACAGAACAGAGTTTCGGAAATACATGAGCTGACTAGGGATCACATGTGGCAGCACGTAAGGGGCAGAGACAACCCGGCTGATTTAGTTTCGCGTGGGATTCACCTCGACGCACTTGGCAAATCGTCCATTTGGTGGAACGGGCCTGCATTTCTAAATGAATGTAATTATGATTACAGGTGTAACACAGACTCGATTCCGAGTTCCGTTGATTTACCAGAGACTAAATCAAACGTTATTCAATCATTAGTGTCTAGTCAAGTCAGTAACGACACGTTATTTCCCTTTTCCAGGTTCTCTCAGTTCGGTCGCATGCAGCGCGCCGCCGCGTATGTACTTCGCTTTGTACATAACGCACGAAACAAACAACGGCCGCGATCCGGCGCGCTGTCTGCGGACGAGCTGAGCGACTCTACATTGAAGTTAGCGGCGTTGTCACAGCGTGAAGCGTATCCAGGTGACTGTGATGCCGTAGACAAATTTAAACAATTACGTAGCAAGCATCACTTGTCTAAATTGAATATTTTTCTAGATAAACAAAACATCATTCGCGTGGGTGGTCGTCTAGGAAATTCAAATCATTTTAATTTTGAGAAAAAACATCCAATTTTATTGTCGACTAAACATCATTTTACTTTGTTATTATTTAGATACCAACACAAATTATTACTGCACGCACCACCACAACTACTGTTGTATACGCTCAGGGAAATGTGGTGGCCAGTAGGTGGTAGAAATTTAGCAAAAACTATAGTTCACAAATGCATCACATGCGCGCGCATGCGATCTAAGGCTGTAGCACCGCTCATGGGTAACTTACCACCTGAAAGATTACAACCCGGGTTTCCTTTTATTAAATGCGGAGTCGATTACGCAGGCCCAGTGCTTATTCTTAATCGTAAAGGTAGGGGAGCGAAAACTATTAAGTCATATATTTGTTTATTTATTTGTTTCGTTACACGCGCAACTCATCTTGAACTTGTCACCGATTTATCGTCAGAGGCATACCTACTGGCGCTGAAACGATTTATTTCGCGTCGCGGCAAACCATCAGAGATATTTTCAGACAATGGGAGAAACTTTGTAGGTTTATGTAACGAATTTTCAAAATTGTTATTATCATACTCTGAACAAATTAAAGATTACGCAGCCTCTCAAAATATTAAATTTAATTTTATTCCTCCATACGCTAGTCATTTTGGAGGGCTATGGGAGGCAGGAGTCAAGAGTTGTAAGCATCATTTGCGACGCGTTGTTGGTAACGCACACCTAACGTACGAAGAATTTAATACAGTTTTAACACAAATTGAGGCTGTATTGAATTCTCGTCCCTTGAGTCCTATGTCAGCAGATCCGGCCGACTTGCAACCACTCAGCCCCGCGCACTTTCTCATTGGCCGCCCCTTGACAGCGCCAGTGTTCCAGGATCTGGGCGATAAGCCCACTCTACAGCTCACGAGGTATCAGCGAGTGGAGCAGATGCGACAACACTTTTGGGCAAGGTGGTCTAGAGAGTATGTATCGGAACTTCAAGTCAGAACAAAGTGGAACGAACACACAGGTGATCTCAAGGTAAATACAATGGTACTTATTAAGGACGACAACTCGCCACCTCTTCGATGGCTGCTTGGTCGTATCATACAGACATATCCAGGACGAGACGGCATATCAAGAGTGGCTGATATTAAGACGGCAAACGGAGTCATTCGACGAGCCTTTTCAAAAATATGTGCACTGCCAGTTAATGAAGAGTAGTTTGGAAGCCGTACCTACTTCCAAGGCCGGGAGAATGTTAAGACTCTAGCGTTGGCATAACTAGATGGCGCTGTGGTGCTCCGAAGTATCCCTTGCAGAATCTAACATCGCGTCACAGCCAGCCAATCGTAGAGATATATCTCGCATCATCGACAGCCAATGATGGAGCGTTATTATAGCGTCATACGGCCACATACTCAACTTGCCAGTACGGGAACGATCCACCAACCTTCTTGCTTTGCCATATTCTTTTTATATAAAGTAGCTTCGCACGCAAATCTCAATTGTAAAATAGTGAAAAGTCTATACCTACTTAATTAAAGGTTTTCAAGTTGTACCTAGTTGTTTTCCTGAAGAAGATAATCAAATACGTTGAAGATACAGTAATACCTAGTTAGCTATCGCAACAAAAACATTATGTATATTTATAAGAATAGTAATAAATTTAAAACTAGGAGAGATAATCATGATACAAATTACTCTGTAAGGACTAGGAACGACCATAAGTTAGCGTTTCCTAAATTAAGGCTGGCTAAAAGCAGCAAATCATTTATTGGAATGTCAATACGTATATATTACAAAATTCCGAAGTCAATTCAATCCCTGCCATTCAATAAATTTAAATCAATCATTAAAAACACTCTATCTCGAAAAGCTTATTATAAAACTAAAGATTACTTAGATGATAAAAAGGCATGGGATTAAGCATAACAGGATATTTCTAAAAGTTTCTAATTACTTAATAATTTTGTTTACGGCTTGGCTGTGCAGTATATGTATGACATACTGGTGACTGTCCCACTCACTTATTTTCTTGTCGAGACAACAGCAAGAACGTCATGCTCACTCAGGCGGCGTGGCTAGTGGTAGCGTCGGGTATCGGGTCACCCTCTTCCCTAAAATATGGTTGAGGAGGGTGATTGCTGGTGCTTGCGTTAACTCGTGAACGGGCGCTACTAGCGGTGCCAGGTCGTTTTGCTAATGATACTGGTACTATGACTATTTTATTCCATTCTTGTTCAAATACTCTGGTCCCAGTTTGTCATGTTCGTATTGTGCATCCATAGCTAATTGCATCTGCTATGTAAGCAATTTGGTTGTGGCATGACATTGGCTCTCACAATTAGCTGTCTTGTGTTTGTTTTTTTTTCATGTCACGGTCAATTTGTACTGTACCTATTTGTATTAATTTGATAATTCTGACTGAAAAAAGAGTGCCAAGAGTTTTTTTCCGCCGGATTTTTTTGTCTCTTGGTCTACTGTAATATCTTATTTAACAACTATCAACAACTAGTTAAAGCCGAAGTATGTGATGACTGACTTCATCAAGTGTTTTGTGAAATTCCTAAGATGAATAAAACTTTTTGAATTTTGAATTTTATCAACGAGTACAATGTTTGCAGCCGAGAGACTATCCTTTTTTGAGGCTTTGTTGGCGTTTTGTGGGCGACAGGCTGTCCCCCTTTCACTGCAATAGTCTCTCTCTCCATCATTATAATACCTCCAAAGTCAAACGTGACATCAGATGGTCCAATAACCTCTGATGTTCTACCTACCCCATATGGGATACAGGTATGTATGTGTGTATGCAAATAAGCCAAAGACACATAGTTGAAATTTTCCTAAAACATCATCATCATCGGGGTTTACTGACGCTGACCTAGTAATAAAAAAACTTTGACATCAATATACATTCAAAGACATCGACTATTTAAAAAAAAACAGGACTTCTAAATTAACATAAGAAGGTAATAATTAGAAAACTACGTGGCTAATCGTTGTCACGCCTCAGTCTTTAACTTCTGATTAATTAATAAGTTGCCATGTAAACCAACCGTCCATCTCCCATTGAATCGGCGGAGACACCAGTAATCAAATACCACATTACGACTAATGTTTCCTTTCGACATTTCTCGACTACCCTCAAGCGCCAATTAAGGTATTGTGCGAAATTGGCGGTTTCTACTCAGAAGCAATGATTATGGCATCCCTAGAGCCGCGGGCGCATACTGGGTGGGATCATGATTCTGTTTTTAAAATGAGCTGTGTGGTTCTGTATTTCTTTTCTTTTTTTTTATAGGTTAAGTATAGACAAAGATCTCTGGAATTATTATTCAGATGTAAGATCGAAAAAGATTTTTAAGTTTATGAAATTGTTATTTTGGTTATCATGTCATTATGTGATTAGTTTTGTAGGAAAAATAAGGCTTTGTTATTATTTTTTAGCTGAAAAGGAAGACTTGTGAGTAAAACTTGCATTTTTAAATAAAAATGTGCCTACTAAGAAAATTTCCGTCGGCCTCAATCATAATTTATAATTTTCTGAAATTAATGTAGTACTAATGTTTTTATGATACTAGATACCTACGGCATCGGCAAATTAACTTGAATAAATTCCCGCTACGAATATCTCTACTAAAACCTCACAATTGCTTCACAATTAAACATTACGTCTCATCACAATACTATATACGGTTGCCGGACGGTTTTTATCACATTTCATGCATCTCTAAAACCATCAAGTCAGGGTCCACACAAATGTAACTTCTGAGTTTGCAACTGGCAGTTAAGAGAGATATTAACGCTGCACTGTGAGAACTCATCATGAACGTCTTATTATTTAAAAAAAGAACATCATAACAAGCTTATTATCCATTTTGTATTTCATGATGTCTTGGTAACTTGAGTGTGTATTTTTAAAGATTTAAGGTAATATTTATGTATTTTTTTGTGGTTAGCTTAGTTTTGGACAGTAAATGACAAGGACGTTGAAGATGAAACACACAGGTTATTTATTTATTAACACTTTATTGCACACATTACAAAAGGACGAAAAAAAACAATGATATGACAAACTTAAGAATGGTACAATGGGCGGCCTTATTGCTTCAGAGCGATCTCTACCAGACAACCCCAAGGTTAAGGATGAAGCTGGTGTAAAACAGTGCGGATTGAAATTCTGAAGTGTGTTTGAAAAAGTCATATTGTGTTGTTTTGTGTTGACAAAGATTCTTTTATTTTTTTTTGGAAAATAGACACCAAAAAGAAAAATTAACGACAAAATACCTAGGTTTGTGACATATTTCCACAAACTGGTAACCCAGTCCCGTTCTTTCCGAAATGACCGCAAACTTTTTTTTCTTTTTTACCGAGGCGAGGTGGCACGCAAAGGCAATAACCACTATAGTGCCACATTATAAAAAATGATTTCATTTTGTTTATTATAATTGGTTTTTGTTTAAATTTATTGTTTGATTGTTTTCCTTGGCAGGCATTTAATTCGGCGGTCTTCGAATGTTTATTTATTGACGCCATTTTAACGTCTCAATTTCGTTTTGACAGAAGCATTAATATTTACATGTTATGATGGCTTTTCGACTCTCCGTATGAATTTATTTGCACTGACAACTTGTTAAAAAATATATTTGTAATATTGCATTGTTTCTTATTATGCCTGATTAAATACGGAAACAAAGAGGGTAGGTAAGATAAATAAAAAAAGTCCCTTTCTAGGTCAAGTGTTGTTAAAAGCGTGTTTTTCTTTTATCTTGATTTTTCAACTATAAGTAAAAATATAAATTACCTAATTAGCGCTATACAAATTTGAGATAAAATTATTTTAGTAAAAATTTGAATAAAATATCTTATCACATCTTAAAACTTTATTTTACATTTTATAATGATTAAATATAGTTTTAAAGAAAAAATATCAAATAAATTGTCCTATAGACTATATATAATATATCGTGTCGTATAGGCCCCTATGTTAAGTTGACATTGAAAATCGAGTAAGCGATACCAATATCGATGCAAACATTTGTACGAAACCGTATTTGAACGCGGATTATTACGGTTGAAAATCGCGCGGGATTCCCTTGTATACCTAGAGTCGAAATCATTTAAAAGTTCGATTTCTAAACTGGCTTAGCTGGGATTAAAAGCCGAGACCTCTCATACTGCATGTAGGTACCTCTCAAACTCCACAAATGCTCCAGGAAGTCAAATGGGCTTCGTTTAAAGTAATGTTGAATAACATAGAAGAAAAGTCATGACTGTTACTAGGAATACCACAAAAAAGAATCATATTCATCTTTAAGAATACCTTCCGTCCCACTCTGTTATTGTGCAGGTTGACCTGCGCTCGCGCATCGGCATCCAACTCTCGCGCGTCCAGAAAGCGCCGCGCGAACCGCGCGCCGTACGCCTCCGTGCCGCAGCCACCTCGCTCGAACTGCTCGTTTGTTGACGCTCGACGCCTGGATAGAAAAAAACGTAACATAAATTACAGACTTTTAACATGTGTGTTCGTATGAATAATAAATAGATAAATCATTGTTGGACATATTCATATACCTAAAGTAAGCTGTAGCGTACCAACGACTATGCATACTTATTAACTTTGTACATCCTTTAGTAAATACAACAGTCATTCATAATTTACCACGAATGCAAGCAAACATGTTAATGCACACAAATATTTCCATCGAACCCTTGGCCTTTTAAGTTAGTGTTACCCCATCGCGAACGTGACCATATGTGCCGCTTTGGGCGGGAGTCGGGACAGTCCCGCTTTCAGGCAGTCTGTTCCGATGTCCCCAGCAAGATCGACACTGTACCGCTTTTGCAAACAGTTTTTTTTTATTTATAATGTATTTTTCACTAATGAAATCACGCCACTACTGAGCCTTAGATCCTTAATCCAAAAATAAACTTATTATAAGTTAAAATGAGTAAATTATTGTTAAATTATGCATCGGTAACTTATTATTTTACTTATTTAGATTTTTATAAATATACCATATATTAAAAACGTTGCCTTTTATAATGCTTAAATTTAATTTTATCTACATAATTTTACCTTACATTTGCTTTAAAAATGGAGTTGCAATTTGGATTTTCCGAGAACCATAAATTGAAAATACTACAGTTAGCAATAATGCTGACTAACTAATAAGTCGACAAGAAAGACGATACACACTTATTTTTGGTATTTTAGTATAAAATTATGAAGCAATTGGGCTCCAAAGTTTTAATGGAAAAATTGAGGTACTAGGCAACAATAAAAGAGAGGAAGTGTTTACCTATTGAGAGTGCATCGACAAGCGGGCAGGTCGCCGCGAGCGCAGGCTGCGGACAGAGCGTGCGTCACTCCCGCTGAAGTGATGGCGTATGTGAACGCTGCTTCCCTGGTAGCTGGGGAAGGAAAGACATTGTTAATTCTAGTAAAAATCATAATTTGTTGTGTGATATTATTTATATAGGGGACTGATTACCGGTATGAATTTCTGTACATTTTATTTCTGCATGACGTCATACCGTTAAATTAGGTGTATTAAAAATATCAGTAATTACAGGAATTCATACTGAAATAATTCGTGTACCTTTTTTATTATTGTAGCATAACTGATTTTTTTTCATTTAACTGAATTTTTACGGTATTAATCTTAATATTAAAAATTTATTTTTAAATAATGTAGCGGATACTGTAGAATGTTCGATAGTTTAGTTGAAGCCTATGAAGTGTCGGTACATATGCTGACCTATACGTTTCGGTACAGAAATTAAATAGGTTAAAATATTTCTGTACTAAAAGCATCTACAGAAAATAATCCGGTATACATTATTTGGGTACTGATATGATTAAGTTAGATTTTAATAACACTAATAAGGGTACTGAAATTTTACTGGTACTATTTAAACATTTTATACCGATATGCAGTCGTTGATTTTATAAAAATATTATTATTTATGTTAGGTCCGGATGCGATTGAAAACAAAGAAATAGGTAGGTACGAGAAGAAATTGTTAATTTTTTTCTCGTACTTCTAACCGGAACTCACAAAGCTTACAAATAAAACTTCACTGAAATATGTAATTTACACAAGTAGATTATTACAATAACACATATTTATTTTATTCATTGGCTTATTCGTTGGTTGGTTTTAGGCGGGTCAAGCCACGGGGAACAGCTTGGTTTTATTTTCTTCATTTTCAGCCAGCTTCCTTATTACGTAAATATTAGCGATCAGCTATAATGGCGCAGTCATCACGCCATGGACGCGCGATCCATTGCTTTACATCGTATTATGTAAGCGATACCTGTTCAATTGTTCGTTGATCGCAGAATGCATTTATTGCTACGATACTAGCGCCAAAAACAATTTGGTAGCTTTTAAAATTTCGCAGAAAAGTATGAAAGTCAAAGGGATTATATGCACTTTTAGTACATCGATTGTACGATAGAGGTAGCACAGTCGTCGGTTTGTTATGGCTTTGTTTTTGCTGTAACGTAATACGAATCAGTTCTTTTTTAGCAAATCTAGCGCAATTTATGCCATCGCTTTGCTCTTGCAAGTTGCGTGATAAGGCAGCGGGACATGCCCACGGCTGGACAATGACGCCTCCGAGGTTCTCCACATCGCGTCGCTCGGCCTTCATCCAGCATTTACCGGCGACATTGGTCAGATCGTCGATCCACCTTCCGGTTTTTGTTTCCACTAATATTATAATATTGAGAAGGAATTTTATTTGTTGTACAGAATTCATTGGAATTCCCACGGGATCAGGATCGTTGCGAATGGAACGCGTAAAAATCGTATATCAAATAAAATATGTAGCTATTACCATCTACTACTAAGTTTCAGTCAACATATTAAAGATGCATTACACAAATTACACTTCAACGCATAGTTCAGACAAAACAGACACTTGACCTTGGATTTCGCATAGAGCTTAAAATTGGCAGAGGCGTTAAATACATCATTACAAATGAAATTATAACATCCCATTTGATCCAGTATCTACAATTTTTGTTCCAGGTACGACAAAAAAATAAGGTTTTTCCCACATTTCGCGAAAAGAGTAAGTTAGAACGTTCATTCTAATTAACGTCCCAACAAATTTTCAGATCTATGCGATTTTTTCCGCAATTGTACTTATTGTTGTCCATTGTAACTGAACTAATATGACTTACATACCTCATTCTTGTCTGTGGAATAAAATGTATATTCGTATGTTTATTACCCCTGGAAAAGCTTTTTGATTAGCATTTGTTTTATAGAAAATTGTGACAGTCTCCAATATTGTTGCTACTGCTTATGCTCAAGCGGTACGTTAGAAATATAACTATTTGCGTTCCTGCATTTATACTCGAATAATATTAAGCTACGCGTCGACAGGCTACGCAAATGGACACTTATCATAAACTTGCAGAGAGGAAACTGGTTCGTTCCGGTTGGATCTGATTTGCTGAGATTTAAAGTGAATAGTATATATTTATAATATTGTTTTGTATTTCCTCTACAACATATCAAATTTAAATGAACAATATCAATTTTGCAGAAGCTGGATCCTATCCTAGAATATCCCGACCTTCTGTATAAGATCAGATTGGTATATCTTTTCTTTTTTTTAATGTTTCGTAAAGATATGTTTTGTGTTTTGACAACACATACCTTGATTTAATCCTGAATTTAAAATGATACCAAAAAGATGTTCTCGGTGGCTTACACTTTTGTACATACAGCACAAGTAGATAGACAGGAATTTAACCCGAAAGCATAACTAGATTTACTCAATAGATACCAAACTATGCAGCTTTGGAGATGTATTCATAAATATGAAAACTAATTTTCTTAACTGCAAGTACAACCTACCAAAATCTACATTAACATTTAACTGTACACTTATCTACGAAGATTTCCAGCTTCCCGCGGGACGTCTAAGCCGCTATTGCTCTAATCTATACATGCCGTTTACAGGCCTGAGTTTCGTGATAAAACAAGCCGTTTGTGATAAAAGGCTTGTTATAGTAAGTAGTGTTGTAGTGGATATTGATAAATACTATACAAAAGTTTAGTCGAGTTTAAAAAGTTCATAAGCGAAACAATCCAAAAATAGGAAAAATCTTTTGTGCTGGTTAGTTAATAGAGCACCCCACCTACCCCCCCTTCCGTATGTTTAACGTTGTGCCGAACAACCTGTATACTATCTACAACCTAAAGTTTATGCATATTACGTCTTTAGTTATGAAATGGGATATCTATACATATAATAAAATGGTAGGAAAGTCAAAACTGTACATTGAATATTTTTTTAAAAGAATACTTGGGGTATGATCTACAATCGAAACAGAAACAAAAAATATAGTTTTTAGAATTTTTGTCTGTTTGTCTGTTTGTCTTTCCGGGATAAACTCAAAAAGTACTGCATGGATTTACTTCAAATTTGGCATGAAGATAGTTAAGAAGTCGGGTCAACATATAGGCTACATATTATCACGCTAGCAGTATTATAATCGTAGGTGCGTTTGGTGCTGCATAGCGTTCACGCAGACGACGTCGCGGGCAGCAGCTAGTCTTAAATATGTTTTTTTTACAGTAAAGTAATGGCCTAAACGTTTCATACAATTTTGTCATGTCGATGGCAGTTCCCTTTACTGTAGAACTCCGTCGCACGGGAATTTATGTATTCCTTTACTGTAGAAGTCCGTCGCACGGGAAGCAATGAAGTCAGCGACAGCGTTTTTTAGATAAAGCTCATTCCTTTAAGACAGATGGAAAGGATGACCGCGATTACTCAGATTTAATAATACTTAGACTTTTTAACTGTATTTTATCGATAATTGAATGAATTTTTGTATTTGAACTTGACATTTGATGGTCTTTTCAAACCCCTATTTTTATACTAATATTATTAAAGATAACATGAAGATTTTGTTTGTTTTGTTTAGTTGACCCCATTAATCTTTCCAACTACTGGTCTGATTTGAAAAATTATTTTTGCGTTTGATAGCCTAATTCTTAAGGATAGTTATAGACTATATTTATATTCAGAAAATCCCGCGGAAATAAAAGCTAGGCAGGTAAAACCGCGCGAAGCTGTTTTAAAGAAAAATACTCAGATGCAAGTGGAACAAACCAAAATCAACAGGCTATCTATTTACATTTAACTGTACACTTATATCTATGAAGATTGCCAGCTTCCCGCGGGACGTCTGCACCGCCATTGCTCTAATCTATTCACGCTGTTTACAGCCATGCTTAGCTTCAAGCCTAAATTAAACATGAGCTTTCCTTAATTTCGTGATAAAGCAAGCCGTTTGTGATAAAGGCTTGTTATGGTAAGTAGTTTTGTAGCGGATATTGGGACGTCCAAACCGCCATTGCTCTAATCTACTCATGCTGTTACAGGCAGGCTTAGGCTTCAAGCTATTATTCCATGCTGGACTGAGAGCGATAGAAAAACATAGAATGTGCCAGCTGCTTTTCTTCCCGGGCATACCGTAAGGGACAGAGGTTTTGTTAGCGTTTTTACGGGCGATAGGCTGACCCCTGTCACTGTAATAGTCTCTATCCATCATTATAATACCTCCAAATTCTTCAAACGTGATATCAAATGGTTTAATAGCCTCTGTTGTTCTGCCTACCCCATAAGGGATACAGGGAATGTATGTAAACGGCGTGACAAATATTGTGTGCTGTGAAGTATTGAAAAGAGTGATGGGGAGGCTCGCACGTTTTCCACCACCATTCGTCAATCGCTCGGTTCTGCTGCTCCTGAACGACAAAGCGCGACCTCATGCTGCACAGAAGACGGTCTCCGAATGACAAGAGCTGGGGTTGGAAAGTCTCCGTCATCTATCGCACTCATCAGATCTTGTCCCTATAGACTACTACTTTTACAGAATTTGGATGAATTCTTGACGTTGAAAAAATTCAATACCCAAGGTGGATAACAGAAATAGGCAATTTAAAATTCCGTTGAAGATTTATTGCCTCCCGACTAGCAGTCTTTTACAAGAAGGGCTCATTGGTAAGCTGCCTCTACTTTGGCAAAAATGTATCGATTGTATGGGTGATTACTAAGTATGAATTGAAAAAAAGGTGTGTTAATTTATTTAAAAAAAAAACGGCAATTTCATAGGTAAACACCTAATGGTGGCTTCTCACTGCGCGTGTTAGCCCGCGCCGCGCCCCTCGCAGTATGAAAAGCGTAGTAGCACGCGCAGGGAGAAGCTACCTTAGCCCGCGCCGCGCCGCGCCGCGCCCCGCGCAGTGTGAAGAGCTAGGGGAGGCGCGGCGCGGCGCGTTTGAAGCTACCGACTTTTAGCGGATAGGGCGCGCCGCGACGCGCCTAGCTCTTCACACTGCGCGGGGCGCGGCGCGGCGCGGGCTAACACGCGCAGTGAGAAGCCACCATTATATTACGGATTATCATATCGGAATTCAACGAACAAAACCAGAAAGCTTGTCATTCATTCAATTCATTGAACAGCCAAGCATAACTTATCTTTAAAACCATAACTTTACCGTATTTATAGTAGAGCGCCTTATCTATAGTTGTCTCCAGCCCGAGCATTGCCAGTGCACATTAATTGATAAATGAATACTCGATGCTCTTCGTCATTCGATTCCATTTAAATCGCGATCCTGTTTACATTATCGATTTGTTTCTAGAATAGCATTAAGAGATTGGTCTAAATGTTTGTGAGTTGTAAGTATATAGCACACGTTTGTAGCAGCAGCTCTCGTCGTATTTTGAATGTTATAATGATACTGTTCAATTGGGATATCCGAGGGTGATACTACGGGGAACAGTTAGTTTGCAATATTTCTATAGAATAGATTATTTGCAAGTAAGTATATTAATATTAATAAATAGTATATTATGTAACAAGTGAGCTAAGTTGCTAATTACAGTCGAGGAAGAAACCTGCATCCATCTTTCCTGTATACAGTACAATACAGTATACAGTACAGTATAGTAGGGGAGACCGGGGCTGGTTGTGACAGGGGCAGGTAGTTACAGTGAAAATTTCTGCGAAACTGAGAACGTGATAGTGACATTAGGAAGGGACATATACTCCCGCCATCGCCAGCTACCACGCCGCGAGAGCCAGTGGCGCTAGTGTTTTTGTGAGAGAAGTCAGCACGTGTTGTCATTAAAATTGCAGATTAGTAAAATTTTACTCATTTAGTAATATTGGTTTTCAACCTATGTTCCATGAAGTCACAGATGTTCTTGTTGTGATTTTTACATCCTTATGGTTTTGTCTTGCAAAGGCTGTAAGTTTATTTAGCTAAGTTTGTCGACGTTTTTACTACATGACCTTGAATGTTCAAATTTGTCGTTGGGGTTAAAAGTTACATTTGCTCGGGGCAGGTTGTGACATGACCAGTGACCTGCCCCGTAGTGTTTGTTGCTGACTTACACAATTTATGCTTCATAACTTTTGTAGGATGAAGACGCATATAAGAAAAACTGACGGGGGAAATAAATCAAAAGACATTTAGGAACGAACAAGCAGCAGCTATTTTGGAAAAAAACAAAACTAAAAAAGTTCGTGGTATTACATGACACTGACAAAGAAAGCGAAGTGGAGGATGGTTCTTCTTCTTCAAACTTTAGAGCTAAGCTTTTGTCGGTTATTTTTGTCTTATATGTTCGACCACATTGATACGAAAAAATTTGGTGAGGAATGGGTATAGTGTAGAATACGTAAGAATTGGTCACATGTGAAAGAAAATATTACATATGTTAGAATTGCGAAAGTGATTTTTCAGACTACAGTGACTAAACTGCTTCATTTTCCTTTTAAAACTGATGGTCTTTTTTAAACTATAATTTATCTTCAATTTAAAAATACGTTCTGTTCATATGTTATGTTTTATACAGATGTTTATAATCTTATAGGTAAAAAATTAGATTATTTTCTTACGAAGTAGAAGACCATTTATTAAGTATGTATTTTTTAAAGATATTTTTGTTGTAGAGGCAAAAGACTGCTTTATAGACATAGTTTTACGTTATCAAAATGAAAACAATAACTTACTGTGATGGTTTTTGCTAATAAAAACTATTATGATATGTCTGTTTTTTATTGTAACAACTTACCCCAATCAGTGTAACAACCAGCCCCAAGCACGGGGTTGAAAGTTACACTGATTTTTTTTAATAATTGGAATATTTGTGTTGTTGCTATTAGAGTTCTACATAAAATTTATTATTAATAAAGACCCTGAATAGTTACTTAATCAAACAAACTCATAGTCAGGTAAAACAACGAAACCAATACAAAAATATGTGAGTTGGAAAAAAAAATGTCACAACCAGCCCCGGTCTCCCCTACAGTATAGCCAGCAAGCGGTCACCGATAAGACTCGAATCATGGTGTCATGGAAAACAAACGTCGCATCCTAAACTTTTACCAAAGCATTATCAAATCAAATGAAAATGAATGAAAATCCCCACACAATCACACTAACTACATGGCCCCAAAGAAAGCATAGCTTGTGTTATGGGATACCATATAGCGAACTAGGGGGGAACCTAGAATATAAATACATAAATAGATAAACACCCAGACATGGACCATTTTTTTTCTTCCGTGCGGGAATCGAACCCGCAACCACTGGCGTCTGAGGCAGACAGGGTTACCCCAACGCCAAAGTGGTCGTCAAATTATACCGTGTTTGATAGCTTAAACAATTAGATTTATTATGGTGCAATCTGCACAATACTATGATGTTTAATCGGATAGTAATCGGTTTTTAAATATGAACTTATGGTTTAACTCTAGACAAGAGTAGTGCTGATAAGACCATAACTTGCGGTCCTTTGAAGTTATTTGTTTTGTTTCATATCATGAATTCGTTTATCATTAAGAGGGCCGCCAGACTGTTGAAAACACGTTGAAAACCAACGCTTCCAACCAAGGTTAAGGAAGGTTAAGTTGTTGTCAACCAATTCCGAGTCATCCACACTGTTACAAACGGTGGTTTCCAACAAGGAGACAAACAAACAAGAACACAAGTCAAGGTCACGCCAGGCCACGCCCCTTAATCGTCAGTGTGTTCTGATCTCTCGTGTTGGCAACATCTTCGCGATGGCAGTTTTGTATGCACTTGAGGATACAAAGAAGGAAAGGTTGAAACGCAGGATAAAAAGCTTCAAAACTCGAGTCATTTCTAGTTGTAGTTACATAGTAAAATATACAATAACAAGCGTACACACTGTCCTAAAAACAGACATACATCTACATAGATAACGCAAATGCATATCCTTTGCGTGTTCGAACCCCGACCAAGCGTCAAGGTTGGTCGCCTCTAGATTTAATATGTATTGTAATATGCGTGTATGTATGTCTGTTAGAAAATCGAGTCCACAATATCAATATCGTTCTTAATAATCGATTTCATCGGCGGTATCGGTGTCTCTGAATCTTTTTGTATTTTCCAGTAATAAATATCAGCTGTGACGTCACAATAGGTCTTAAAAAGTCGGCACGCTTGGTTCGAATACAAATCGTGGCACTTGCGTTGTCTATGTAGATGTATGTCTGTGATTCTAAACACCGCCGTTTCCAACCCGCCAAGGTCATGTAATTTGGTTGTCAACAGCCGTCTTCACTGTTGGAAACACGTTGTAAACTAGCAAGGTCACCTTGGTTTGATGTTTTGTTTCCAACAGTGTATTTGGGCTATTACGCGGTCACGTTAAAAAAAGCAAGTTAGATAGCAAAGATTTTTTATCTCTTACTAAAACTAGTAAAAAGTAGATTTCTTCTGTAAAATCCTAAAAAGTGAATAAACTCAAGAACGGTAAAATTTTGGAGGAGTGGTTCTGTACCGAAAATGGTCTGTTTTGGTCTAGTCTATAACCTGTCAACGGACGCGAGTCCAATAAAAAGCAACCGTGTATACCAGAAAATAATAAATTCCGTAAATTTATAAATTTACGCGGAAATTTATAAACTTCCGTAGAAATCTAAACGGGAGACAAAATGTATTATTTTACGCCCATATTTTCGTAAATTGGTAAACTTACCGAACGAACTCGTAAAAGAATAAGTAAGCTCTGATCGGTTGAATAAGTCAAATTTACGCGGAAATTTATAAAATTACGGTTCTTATTATCTTCCGGTAACATATACATATATCGTGTACGGAACCCTTCGTCATAGTATAAAGAGGGTAAGTAGGCTATCTTCATACAAACGCATCGCGCGCAGCTTGCATACAAAAATCTCGACCCGTTTCTCAGTGCTGAGTGCGCCAGTCGGGGATAACACCACACGAGTTTCGCGCGTCACGGCTTTTTAGCACCGCTAAATGAATGGAAAATGTGTGATAATCGCAGGACAACGTATTGCTGTGTGTTTGGGTGTCTTAATAATTCATCGATTCCAGAATTGTCTCTGTTCAGATTACCTATTGAACAGGAACAGGTTTCATTTCATATTGAATTATATTTAATAATCATTTCATATTTCATATTGAACAGGTTTCATCATCGTTTAGATAAAACCGACCTCACAAACCCTGTAACCAGACAATACAAGTAAAAAATACAACTTTCTGACCCTTTCCAATTTATAGGCACTGAATTAAAATTTAGCTAAAAGTGACTACCCTGAGACAGTAGGAAATTATATCGCGGTTAGGACCGGAGATAGCCTACTTCCCCTCTTCATACTATGCCTTCGTGTACGAGTCCGACTAAACCGAACAATGCGTAACTCGGTTAAGGTCCTATCATAAGCCCAATATTGGTTATGATTCTATTAAAAATAAGTAAGGATCAATCAATTGTATGGTTGAGATGGCTTCGTAATTTGAAACTCTTCTCCTATGTTGTTTGTCTGTGTAGGATCTGGGTCCTAGCTTCTTATAGATAGGCAGGATAACAAATGAAAATCTCGTCAGTATAGTTTTGAAGAAAGTAATATTTATTAAGTAAAATACTGCTTTTATAGATAAATTTCTGCTGCGTAATAATTAATAACAAATGTGGTGCAATGTGCCGATTAGTACCTACATCTGTATTTTTGTTATGTACAATAAAGAGTACATAAACAAATGAATGATAACAGAAAGTTACACCAATTTGTCACTATTATCTGCAAAATTATTGTGAGTTTAAATAGAAATACTGGTTTAACCACCTGTCCACCTGATAATATTGTCACGAAAAACGTAGGTTTCGCGCTATTTCGGGCCATGAGTATCTAAGTACCTTGGGTTACGGGAAGTTACAGGCCATAATCCACCAAGGGGGCCAAGAATGTCGGTTTCAGAGCAGCTATCAACGAATGAATAAATAAACAAAATGGCTACTCTTCTGTCACTTTCTATCAACACAAAAGTGCCAAAACAAACATGCACGCCGGCAGACGCGAAGTCTCTCCATGGCCATGAGTATTTAAGTACCCCGGGTTACGCAAAGTTACAGGCCATAATCCACCAAGGTGGCCCAGAATGTCGGTTTAAAATCAGCGAAATGGCTTCTGACAAATCTTAGTGACTTTTGTATTAAAGGTCACAGCACCCCAAGGCTGACTGCCTTATAATATATCCTCAAAAGAATCGAAGTCATCTCATAATAGGTATGGAAAAGCTAAACAAATTAATAAAATAAATCCACAAAGCTCTCAAAGGATTTATTAACATTCAACCAGGATTCGTTGTCAATAAATAAGTAAGGCAATTAATAAACATCTTAGATACATACATAATACGGTCAGATAAGCGAGCGATGCATTCAATCAGACTGGCTGAGTACGACTGATTGCTTTGCATTTGTCAATCTCGCGCGTTGATACCGAAACCTGTGATTGAGTTAATGTTAATTGAGTTAAGGTGGTTTGGGTTATCGCGTAACTGTAAGATTTGGGATAGTCCTACTAATATTAATGTGTATGATATTAACATAAATAGATGAATTGATGTTTTCATCTCTTTTACGCCAATGTTTTGACAGATTGAGCTGAAAGCAATACATTCAACGGACAAGGGATGTAAAGAATACCTTTAAATCATTTAACAAATAAACGAACAATTTAAAAATAAATAAACGCAAACAATAAAAAAATAATTGTCGAGGAATATAATTCATTTGTAGCAAAAAACATATTTCATCAATACTACCAGAACACCATTAATCGCCGAAGCAATAATCGCCGGGAAAACGTTTCATGAGGTCCCGTAGTAATTTCAAAGGACGCTAAAGCGACACACATTTTGGCAAAAATAAACCAGCAATACTTGTAATTATTCAGTTACAAGTATTAGTAGTTTGAAAATAAAACGGTTACCAATTAAAAGTCTCGCTTTAATTAGCAGAATATAAAAGTTATACAGAATGACTGGTGACAAATATTAGATATTGAAGGAAAGCACTCTGCACTCGATTCTGATCATAATTATGTCATAAAAGTAGGCACTTCATTTTTCAGCAGAATTCCCTACAAATAAATAAAGAGTTCTACTAGGTCGGACCGTTCGTGAAGCTGTCTATACCTGCCTACCTATTCTGTGTTGATAGCGCCGTGCGTACGTACCAGTGTAACCATGCGTTGCGTAATGAATTCTTTAACTTTCAGTTAGGTAAGTATACTCAGTAAATAATCAATATTTATTTTATATTTTATTTTTTCTCTTCATGTATGATCTCAAACTGTCACGTCCTCGAATTTCGAAAGTGACCCACCGTGTTTTTTAGGTAGATTCCTTCTATGGGTAGTTTCGGTCGAATCTTTGTACGGGAGCTAAAGGTTCTCTAAAAGGTTCGTCCAAGCGTCACTAATGGGTCACTCTGATTAGTCTTTTCCTATTATTAGGTGGCGATAAAACAATTGTTACAGTCTCTACACCGACAAAAAATAGCGAGCATAATTTTTTAATATTTAATATGGATGAGACGTTTGTCTTCCATGACACCTGATAGTAAGTAAACATAAAGACTAAGGTGGTACACGACCATCCACGAAAAACCAATTCACTCGACGCTTAAAAGTACAAGGACTATACTATAAGGAATATAGACGCAGGCAGTTGATACTAGCAAAAGATTTATGAATAAGCAAAAACAAACAACTCTAAAAATATCTTCATAATATTATCAAGCCGTCACCTCTCAGTCGAAATTCAAAAATCGACTATCAACGAAAGAATAAATAAACAAAATGGCTACTCTTCTGTCACTTTCTGTCAACACACAAGTGCCAAAACAAACATGCACGCCGGCAGACGCGAAGTCTCTCAATTAACGTCAAATAAAAGTAAATAAATAAAAATCAAGTGACGTACGGACAAACAGTACATTCTGTAGCTTTAACCTATTTACATGTTACGATAATAATGAAGAAAGAAAGTATATATGACGATATTCAAATCAAATAATGCACAAATAAGTTTCATTAGGGACTTGCGCTATAAAAATTGATAAATAAACTTAGTTATAAAACTGTGGCGATGGGGTAAAACTGTCTGCCTCAGACGCCAGTGGTATCGGGTTCAATTCCCTCACGGAACAAGAAACAAAAATGTTCTGAAAAAATTCAAAAAGTTTTATTCATCTTAGGAATTTCATAAAACACTAATGAAGTCAGTCATCACATACTTCGGCTTTAACTAGTTAACTAGTGTAACTAGTTAACTAGTGTAACTAGTTTATGTATTTATTTTCTAGGTTCCCCCTAGCTTGCTACATGGTATCCCATATCACAAGCTCTGCTTAGTTTGGGGCTATTTAGTTGGTGTGATTGTTTGGGGATTTATTTTAAATAACGCACAAAAAAGTTTCACTACAAAAAATTATAAATAAACTTAGTTTTGACTTAAACCCGCTAGCCAGGCAGGTACTCTACTAACATGCTATCGGGTATCCTAGCGCCAACGAAATTATTTAGTTTGTAAGATTTTTTTCGTTATATGTGGGTAATGCTATTAGATATTAGGTAATGTGGTTAGACGACCGGCTGGTGTAGCGGTAACATACATTGCCTTCTATGCCAGAGGTCCTGGGTTCGAATCCCGGCGACGGCGGATATTTGTGTGATGAACACAGATATTAGTCGTCAAGTCATGGATGTTTATATGTTTATTTAAGTTTATTCTAATAAAAAATAAGTATTTATTCTATATGTATGTTTATATATTTTTTAAGTATATCAGTTATCTAGTATCCATAACACAAGTTCTTTAAGAAACTTAATTTGGGCTAGATAATGTTGTGTGAGTGTCAGAAATATTTATTTATTTATTTAATGCTAAAAGTAGCTCAAGCGGGAGATCTGAGCTTACCCAGTCGGAGTCAATTTTATTTAGTAATTTTATATACAAAATAGTATTTAAGTACTTTAATGCAAAAAGCTGTGAAAACACCTTTGTACAATTATGAGAACATTTAAAACTAAGTACATACAAACATCTTCACGCCAGTGTCCTTTATGGGATAGGCAGAACACCAGTGATTATAAAACCATCTGATATCACGTTTGATAAATTTGGAGGCATTATAATGGTGGATAGAAACGATTGCAGTGACCAAGCGCCCACAAAAAAACCTCCAATAAAACCTCTGTCCCTTGACTCACTTTTACAATAATCCCGAAAAGATAAGCAGCTGGCACTTTCTATGTTTTTCCTTTGCTCCAGGTCTAAAAGACTCCAAGTCAAATATATTACTTTGACAGTGGTTAAAGTGGTGACGTATGGTCAGTAAAAAATAGCTGATTGGTCCCTAAAGGTGAATAATCCGCCTGTTCCTAGCTTTGACTCAGCTAACGAACATCCTTTATATCCTAGTATTAATTTGGATACTAACAGCAGTGGTTTTGCATAAAAGTTTTGATAGCGTAAGACTTTCTTGATAAAATGTAGCCTAAAACCTTCATCTATAGTTGTGCTAACAAATGGAACTACTTTTTTAAACCTGATTGTTAGTTTTTGAGACTTATAAACATTTCAGCTAGAAAGTCTCGTCAAAGTCGGTCCAGCCATTTTCGAGTTTAACCATAACAAAAAGACAGACAGATACCTATATCGAATAGATAAAGTGCAAAGAGTCGTTTAATCCCGGTGGACACCATGACGCAGGCACCAGGTGCTGAGGCATCGTGCGAGGTCTTGCCTTTTCCTGATTTATGCTGCCCTGGTAACTTTATCTTGTATCTTGTCTAATGTACGTAATTAAATTAATTAATAACGTACATGAAATAAGTGATTAGACATACCTACCTATTTATGATCAGTAGAAATGGCTGGTAGTTCCCAAAGTGTAATTAATTCGAGTGTCTCAAACTTGGACACAGTGACCACCTTTTATACACTGCTAGCCATTTATATACTACTAGCAGCTACGTGCCTGTGTAACTTTAAACATCGGAAACATTTTGACAAAATATTTGTCAAGGCTTAAATGATCAATTTTTTTTATTTAACAGGTAGTTTTTGAAACATACATACAAACTTATGATCTTTATTAAATCATTATTGGTAGATTATTGATAAAGTTCAACAAGTCGGTTAATCCTCGTGGAAACCATGACGCAGGCACCAGGTGCAGAGGCATCGTGCGAGGTCGTGCCCTTCGTGATTTATGCTGCCCTGGTACCTTTATCTTGTATCTTGTCTAATAAACGTTATTAATTTATCGACTGGAAATAAATAAATTGACATAAGTTTGTAGAGGCGTTGTAATTAAATACAGTTTCAATAATTGAATTATTTATTTTTGTTTGTATCTTTATGTGATATTTTGCTTTAAAAGAGACTTCAACTTAAAATAATTATTTTAAACGCATTTATATATTTTTTTACTGGTTGCTTTTAAAAACCTACTTATTTTATACGCATCAAAGTCTAGGAAGATGTATGAATGTCTGGCTTAAACTGCTAGTAGGGTGATGAAAACTTCGTAAAGGTTTGGCTATCAAATGCAGAAACATTATTTATATACAGAGGTATTTTCAGAGATTATCGAGTTCAATCAAACATATTATTAACATGTATCTAATACATTTAGATGTGGCATTCGATCTATTGTACAACATAATAATAATAATAAAAAAAAACTTAGAACAAAGGCCTTCAATAAAACTTTCTTTAATTTCAAAGGTCCTTACTTATGATAGACACTTCACTTCGATATTTCAAATTAAAGCTTCCTTTAACTAAATACCTAACATTAAATTTAAACAGACTTTGAAGTTTGACAAACAAACGCAAACCCTCCGACTCTACACCTACAATCGTGTCGTGACGTATAAACGCACCCACCCAACCAAACCAAACCAAACCGAGTCAATTAGTCGTCTAGTATAAATCACGAGTGTCATTGTGGGTGTGATACTTCGAAGTGGCTTTTATTTTATATAAATAAAGCTTCTTTATTAAGGTTATTGAATTTATTGAATCTGTTTGCAGATATGTACCTACAGGTACTGACAGTACAAAATTATTCAATAGATCAATAAATACCTACCGACAGTATCAAATACTTTAATAAACAAATTGTTAATTCGGTAGACTTTAAACCAGGGGACTGCATATCGGTATATTTTTTTTAAATAGTACTAGTAAAGTTTCAGTACCCTTATTAGTATACTGCTTCATCAAAATCAAACACAATACCTGTACAAGTATCAGTACCCAAATAATATATACCGGATTAATTTCTGTAGATGTTTTTAGTACAGAAATATTTTAACCTATTTAATTGCTGTACAGAAATGTATGGGTCAGCATATATCCCTACGCTTCATAGGCTTCAACTAAACTATCTAACATTCTACAGTTATTTAAAAATAAAATTTTAATATCAACATTAATATTAATACCGGAAAATATCAGTTAACTGAAAAAAAAGATCAGTTATGCTACAATAATAAAAAAGGTACACGAATTATTTTATTTCTGTATGAATTCCTGTGCTCACTAATATTTTTAAATACACCTAATTCAACGGTATGACTTCATACAGAAAAAAAAATGTACAGAAATTCATACCGGTGCAGTCCTTGCTTTAAACTACATTGTTTTGGTATGAATCGTCGATTTAAATTTATTTTTCTAGCCGCTTAGGGCTGGCTTAAAGTAGCCATCCCGACCATCGATACCATCCTTTACCGACCATCCATAAACACTCGACTCGACAAGATAAATACTATTTAATTATTTTATCCTATCATGATAGCTAACATGCGCACCATAATAGATAGAATTACTCGATTCGATACCATGATTAAGCCCACAGAACCAAAGATGAAGTCGTCGTAGCGCCGTGGTTACTTTGTGTATCATACGATATCACAGATTAAGCAACGTTTGGTGCGGTCGGTGCTTCGATGGGTGACCGCCGACCATTCATTTCTCACGACGACTTCCGTGCTTCGTCCCGGGTGCTGTATACTTGTATACAGTAGTCGTTAGGGTTTGTCAGAAGCCTCTTTGGCGCACTGAAATTTCTGCCATCCACCACCCAGCACTGGGCCAGCTTGGTGGATTATGGCCTATACCTCCTCGACACCCAGGGGAGAGACTCATGCCCTGCAGTGGGCTCATTACAAAGATTTGTGATGATGATGATGAACCAAAGATGCCATATTCGCATGCTAGCCCGGCTGGATAAGCGTATGGGCTACTCTTGGTGGTTGGACTCCTTAAGGTTTCGCCTGGTTAGCGACCACCCTGCATAATAACTCCGGAGCAGTGGTGTGTGCCGGCGATGTTTAACGAAGATCCAGTTCGTTCCTGAACCCGTGTGAAAGTCTAGATGATATCATCTACACTTTTCGTCACATGCATCTTCCTTACCATCAGATAAAATTGAGGTTGTCAAATGAGGGACCATTTTTAACACTGATAAAAAATAATGAAATTCAGTTGGAAGGCAGCCTTTGTTAACACAAAAAATCTAAGTTTCCTTAAAAATAAGTACCGTATTTAAAAAACATTACGCCTCCAAGAAAAAAGGCTAGGTATGCCTTAGAAAGAAAGCCTCGATAATGTAACTGTAGCTCTTGCGGGTATAGTGCGGCCGTTGTTGGAATGCGTTCCTGACAGCTCCTTATGTCCACTGAATAAAGTTTATTTCCGATTCGAAAGGGTAAAAAAGATATGATTTTGACAGCTGTCAGGAACGCAAACTCCCACCGATCGCACTATAAGCGTGCATGGGCTTAGGTAATTCATCAACAGAACTCATTGTAATGAGTTCACTATAAGGCCATGAGTCTTACTCCTGGATGCATTAATTGCTGAAGACCTCAAACCACAAAACTGGCCCAGTGCTTGTGGGTGAATGTCAGAATCTTCAGGGCGTCGTAATGGCTTCTTCTTACGCATGCAGCACCCGGATGGAAACGACTGCTTGCCGTTCACCCGTCCTTGTGTAGGGACGGATGCTTGTTCCCACTCCCAGAAAAGGGATGGCAGGCCGCGGCCCACGGCCCTGTTCTGGGGATTGGGAACAAACATCTTGTTCCCAAAGTGATGACCCCGACGTGACTCTACCGATAGAGTCACTAGTTGCTTAGATCATTGAGAAGTTAAGGTCAATTAGAGGGAACACAAGTTTTATGATCAAATTCTAATTTGAACTTGTATCATTGTCGTCAACCGTGAAACGCACCATGCTGAAGAGAGGCCTCCCCGAGGTTCTCCACGTGTAGCTCGGGCCCGCGCTCACCTCGTTAAGCGTTTGACCTTCAAAAAGTGTATAAATTTATTCATCATCATCATCAACTCTTTGTAATGAGCCCACTGCAGGGCATGAGTTTCTCCCCTGGGTGACGAGGAGGTATAGGCCATAATCCATCAAGCTGGCCCAGTGCTAGGTCGTGGATGCCAGAATTTTCAGGGCGCCGAAATGGCTTCTGACAAACACGACCACTGTATACAAGAATACAGCACCCGGGACCGACTGCTTATCGTGCCCTCCGAAGCACGGATGTCGTCGTGAGAAATGAATGGTCGGCGGTCACCTATCCAAGTACCGACCCCGCGCCGAACGTTGCTCAACATGTGATATCGTATGATACGCACATTAACCATGGCGCCACGACGACTTTCCTACTATAAATTTATTCCCACTGTATAAAAAAAAAAAAAATAATTAATTTTCAAAGACATATTTCTCGGTTCGTACCGCAGTTCTCGAACATACCTCAGCTATTTACGTAACATCTATTTACTGATAAACCTCAGATTACAAAAGAATTATTCATGCCCAAATCCCAAATAAATTTTCTTTGCTCAAATAATTTACCGTACCTCAGAAAAGAGGCTTAGCAAGCCTTTTTCAAACTTATACAAAAGAGACGATAATCAACTATACAAACATACAAATAACCAAGTTGTAACATTGTTTTGTTTGTTTACGATATTAACTGCAGGTTTTAAATTTAATACATGTTGTGATAAGTAAGATGTTTGGGCTTTAATTTTTATTTTTATGTTTCATTATTGCTATTTTTTTTTCAAGCGGATTTTTGATAGAAAAGAAGTGACACTCGTGACCACTGTGCACGGAAAAACTCCGAAATGCATTGAGATAATGCCGAAATGCCGATTTAAAAATACATAATTTAACAAATCTAGATAAAATTCGGTTAAAAAGGTTATTTATTGTTAATCTTTTTGGTAATAGTTGGTTTTGTAAGAATTCGTCTGAATCGAAAAAGTAGTTATTTTATTATTATAATCGCAAAGTGAAATCAGTTACATTATAATGACTTAAATGAAGTTATTATTACTAAAATATAATCTAATATTGAAGAATATTATTATTACAAGAAAGAATTTAGACGCCTACTCCAAAAAGCAAAAAATCAAAAACTCAAGATGCCGTCGCCGTAATTTGTGTTAATCGTAAGCTTTGCGCGAGAAATTAATGGAGATGATTGATTGCTTTAATACTTGTCATTCTATAATGTATAGTTATAAAAACAATTATATGTATCTCAATAATCAAAACTTTCATTGTGGCTCAACTTTCATGCAATAGAATTCAATCTGTTCGAACTGTCAGACTCTGTTAGGACACATTGAACCCTCACCCTCATTACCATCGGACTACTAGACGCAGACAGAACTTCCATTTGGATGTGGTAGATATTCCGAAAAGTCGAACTAAGCGCTTTGACAGTTCCTTTTTGATACGGGTCGCCACGGTTTGGAATGAACTGCCTGCGTCTATTTTCCCTGACTAAGTGTCGAGTGAATAGGTTTCTCGTGGATAGACGTGTACCACCTTAGTCTTCATGTTCACTTAATATCAGGTGTTATGGAAGACAAACGTCCCATCCATACTTTATATTTAAAAAAATCTCTCCTTCCTCAATTTTTGAAGTCGACTCTAACCACAGAAATAAAACCTTAATATCTATAAAGAATATTCAGTAGCATAACTTAAAATAACAAAGAAGCCTTAGCAAACATATAACTAACTACATTTTATTTTTAATCACGATTTAAGGGCGTTCTCGGTCACGACTTCTGTTCATTGATAAATTATAGCGAATATATCGATTTTATCTACTCGATCTAACTTGTTATTGATCGATAATTATCGATTTTATCATGAATCTGATGTTCGACCAGTGACCACATTGTTTATGTCTTCTACTGATTAATAAATCGGTCTTACTCGGCGTGCTATTTCACGAGATATTCCAATACCATGTAATTGTTCTTACAAGGTGTTAATGTCTAGAAATAAATGATTAATGGCAGTTATATTCATTAAATGTCGTTAGTAATCCTTTGTCATGTTGCTGATAATTCATTGTTTGAAATTCTGATTACAATAGTCTGTTGGTATGCCACACATAAAGTAATCTTTTTGATCGGATTTAGTTAAATCGCGTTTAGTTATATTTTTAATTTTAAATCGACATTTCGTTATCTTTACGGACCTCATGGTCAGATCCTCGCGATGAATTAGACGCAATAAATCCGCAATAAAAACTATTACGAAAATAATAGTTCATTCGATAGCATATTTATTCAGGAGTATTACCCAAAAAACAGATATAAAAAAAATATTCATTTGTAGTCTTGACGCCAAAAATAATGGCGGAGGGTAATATATTTTTTTTAAATTTGGAAAATGTCGAATATTTTAGAAACTGAAGGACTTTTACAAAACATAAAATTTATTTTTCTGAACCGGCATACTGCCCTCTACCCTTAAGTGCTGGGTTATCCATTCATCATGACACACCCTGTCTGTTTATATAATACTTTATTAGATGTAACGTAGATAACGGTTGTAATTTGTAATGTGCATTATTTAAAATAAAACTTTATTTAAAAAGTCATAATCCACCAAGCTGGCCCAGTGCTGGGTGGTGGATGCCAGAATTTTTAGGGCGCCTAGATGGCTTCTGACAAACCCTAACGACTACTGTATACAAGTATACAGCACCCGGGACCGACTGCTTAACGTGCCCTCCGAAGCACGGAAGTCGTCGTGCGATATGAATGGTCGGCGGTCACCCATCCAAGTACCGCCCGCGCCGAACGTTGCTGAACCTGTGATATCGTATGATACACACAGTAACCACGGCGGCGCCACGAAGACTTCGTAAAATACAATAATACTAAAAATTAAGCGCTGTGACATCATTCAATACAATCTAGAGCTCACTCACTTAGAGCATGCATCATATTGCGGCTGTATTATTATAGTTGGACGACGGAAAATTCTATAGTGAAGATAAAAAATATATTTTCAACCGACTTCTAAAAAGGAGGAGGTTTTCAATTCCTCTGTATGTTTTTTTTGTATCTTTGTTACACGATATTTCGGACAATTATGAATCGATTTCGTAAATTATTGTTTCATATGATAGAGGTCCTTCATAGGTGGTCCCACATAAATTTCATCGACATCGGATTAGTACTTCATTGAAAATCAAAAATATGTATGATTTCGGAGAATTTTTACGTTGATGACATTATAGCTCAGCCAAAGTGTTGACGTGAAGTCGGTTTTTTAATGCTCTGCATTCGTTGATTATTAGTTTATTGATAAAAACAGAGAAAAATTATTTACAGAATTATTTATGTGATCGGCTGACTCCCGGTCACTGCAATGGTCTCTCTCCATCGTTATAAAATACCTCAAAATTTTTCAAACTTGACTTCAGATGATTTTATAGCCTCTGATGTTCTGCCTACCCCATATGGGGTACAGGGATCTCTCTTTGGGGCTTCCTCAATGTTCATTAATCTTTTCATAGGTAACATGATCGCCGGTGACGTGTACGGGTAATTTGCGATAAATTTAAAAAGGGCCTAGTTAAAGTATGTAAGTATAGAAGTATTTACTTCACACCGTACAAACTTATTTCTATCTAAGTTATTCGGTGACGGTGGAGTTAGTATATAATAACTTAATTATTTATTGATATGTATAATTATGTGATTTGGTAAACCTAAAATTTTCCTAAGACAATGTTTGAACTTTTTTCTCACAATGAAATTATGAACTTATAGTTTTTTTTTATAGAATACTTAGAATTTTAGGTGAAATCTATAAAAACTTGCAGTTTTTCTTTTTTGCGGTCATTTAAACACATTTATGAGAGAACATATCGGTCTTCGAGATCCTTAATGAATGTAGAAAATCGATATAATTAGATGTTTACAGGCCTTATTTTTCGTATTGGCCTTATAAGTGAAGAGAGCTAAATCAAGATTAAGTTTACTCCTACATATAAAAGTTAAGGGTATTCAGGAACCTTTTTTTTTTTTTTTATGAATTATGGATAGGACGTTTGTCTTCCATGCCACCTGATGTTAAGTGAACATGAAGACTAAGGTGGTACACGTCCATCCATGAGAAACCTATTCACTCGACGCTTAAAAGTACTAGGACTATACTGGTCAGGGAAAATAGACGCAGGCAGTTCATTCCAAACCTTGGCGACCCGTATCAAAAAGGAACTGTCAAAGCGCTTAGTTCGACTTTTCGGAATATCTACCACATACGGATGGAAGTTCTGTCTGCGTCTAGTAGTCCGATGGTAAAAGGGTGAGGGTTCAATTTGTTCAATCAATTTGTTCTTGATAACATTGCAACCTCGACTGAAGGTTGCAATGTTATCAAGTAGAATGCTAAACTTGTTAAATTAGCTAAAGCTGGGTACACATTGGTGTTATTTAATGTAACATGCTATGCAACCAATGTGTACGCGCATTTTGAATACCTCCGGAAAAGCATGTCATAAGAGGCGACTTATTTGTTATTGTAATGTATAAACATTACCTGTAATCCTAGGTAAACGATAAATGCGGTAAAACGACGCTATGCAAAAATTTCAGGTAGACACATGTCGTAGTCACGAATCGCTTTATAGCAATAAGGCCGTGTGGCACAACCTTTTAAAACGGCTTTTATTTGTGTGTATTTTTCAACCGACTTCCAAAAGAGGAGGTTCTCAAGTCGTGTGCATTTTGTTTTTGTATCTTTGTTACATTCTTTGGATAGCTTAGAATCGATTTTGAATATTCTTGTTTTATATGGTAGAAGATAATCCAAAGGTAGTCCTATATAAATTTCATCGAAATCGATTGACTACTTTTTGAATAATTTGATACTTTCGAAAAAATATGTATAAATAAATAAATAAATATTTCTGACACTCACACAACATTATCTAGCCCAAATTAAGTTTCTTAAAGAACTTGTGTTATGGATACTAGATAACTGATATACATAAGAAATATATTGATATACATTGAATTATTACATATTTTTTATTAGAAAAAACTTAAATAAACATATAAACATCCATGACTTGACGACTTATATCTGTGTGTTTATCACACAAATATCCGCCGCCACCGGGATTCGAACCCAGGACCTCTGGCATAGAAGGCAATGTATGCTACCGCTACACCAGCCGTTCGTCGAGATAAATATCGAGAATTTGACATTGATGACCTAATAGTTCAGCAAACTCTTTACTGAAATCGGCTTTTTTAATGCTCTGCATTTGTTGATTATTCCTTCTGTTATTGTGTGTAATGAAGTCTAAATAAATAAATAAGTCACATCACGTGTCGCATTTCTTCTCACCGCTAATTATCGAGTTCTGTGTCCACCTAGAAAAACGTATTACGCTGGTGTGGAGCGCGATTTCATACATAAGTGCCCCGTCACATGTCCCTGTTATATACTTTCTAGGATGGATGTCCAAAGTACTTACCCAGAGGCATGACGTGACCAAAGTTGTCACCATCTCCTACTCCAGAACAGTTCCATCTGTTCCCGCTCAACTGAGTTCGGCATTCCGCGTACGCCATTCTGAAAAGATGGACACAAATAAATCTATTTCTACTTATACATTTTCGTGACTACCACACCTGCATTTATTGTGAAATAAGAAATAATTTTTAATAATGTTATTTATTTATTGAGAATTCAAATTTATTATATTAGGTACCTACTGGATGATCATTTGTACAGGTTTTTCATTGTATTGACCAAGTGGGAGTGTCCCGGAAAAATCAATCGCCTTTTACAAATGTTTAGATATTAGGTAGTCAGTTAGGAAGTGAGGGTTTAGAATATTCTAGGTAAAGTATTATTATTAAAGCACTTTCTTATTTCTAAATAAAGGACATCAATTTAATAAAAAATAAATAAATAAAATCCCTAGACAATCAAACCAACCACATGGCCCCAAACTAAGCAGAGCTTGTGATATGGGATAGGTACTATGTAGCGAACTAGGGGGAACTTAGAAGAATATAAATACATACAAAGATAAACGCCTAGACCCGGAACATTTTTTCTTCTTGTTTTGTGCGGGAATCGAACCCGCAACAACTGGCGTCTGAGGCAGACAGTGTTACCACATCGCCAAAGTGGTCAAAATCGTTATCTGAAACTACTTTAAGACATTTTTAGAGTTTTAGATTTTTATTTATTTTATTTTATTTAATGTTCACAGAACCAACAGCACTTATGACTATTATAACAGAAAAATTAGGTTAAATACATATTGCCAATAGGTTCACCTTTTTTTTGCACAAAAAAACTTTTTAGAGTAGGTAGTATTAAACAAACAAAAGTACACCAAAGAATCAAATTAAAAATACAAAATTAAGCATACAAGTAAATACAATAAGCATTAATTAAGAACATATTTTTTTTTATTTTAGTACAGAAATAACTTATTAATAACAATATTATTAATCTCAATAACTATACAATAATTATCAATACACGAGCGCTGTGGTGTGGACCTATTCGACTAGAATAATGTAAATCCATAATTGGCTATATGTACTATTTTTATGTTTGTAATAATTAATTATTAAGAGCTGTGGACTTTGTAATAAATAAATAAATAAATTAATTAATTAAAAATATCACTTCCTAGAAATGCTGTACCTATATTAGCACCATATAAAAAGTCCTTCTCAGCCCTTCTTGAAAATTAATTTGGGTTAATGCAGTCGTAGGGCCAACGCTTGGCCGCGCCACGCGTGTCTACGCGCGTATCCATACAAAACTGCTACGTACGTACCGTATGCGCGTACGGTCTAGCTCCCGCGTGCACTACACGCGCCCGTACATCGTTTGTCCATTTTAATCGAAGCTTAGCCAAATAGTAAGAGGTTAACTATACCATTGACACGACTGTAAAGGACACTAATGACATTTTACTAGCAAAATTGCGTCATGCAATTTTAATTCGTTGATTGTGAATAAATCACATTTTGCCGTGTCTTTGAAATCGTTACCTGCCTTTGGGCGTCCTTGTACATTGGTAGCATAATGTATTATGAACTACTGTTATTTAGTTAACAAGTCATACCTTAATCCGTTGCAGATGGCAGCGGGCGAGGAGCGGCACGTGGCGCGCTGCTTGGGCGTCAGGCCAGCAACGCATGCGCACACGAGATACGTCCTTATACAATTATTTCAGTCAACAACTATTGCCACCTAGTAAACAAGAATTACCTTAATCCGTAGCCAATAGCAACGAATTCTCGCTCCTGTCAGTCGATTTCCAATGTTTTTCACTCATTGATAACGGTCAAAATGTTACTTACCTTAACCCGTCGCCGATGGCGGCTATAGCAGCGGGCGAGGAGCGGCACATGGCGCGCTGCTTGGGCGTGAGCCCGGCGACGCGCGCGCACACCAGATGCGCGCCCAGGGACACTTCGCCGCTGTTCCTGAAAGGTAGATGGCTTATTTAGTACGTCATTTTAAGATCTGTGTGAATTTAGATTCAAATGAAATTTGAAATCAAAACAGAAAGAAGCACCTTAAATACTTAAATGTAAAAAGTATTTTAAATGGTATAAACAAAAATCAAAAACATTCAAAGAGTTGCGTTGTTGCGTGTTTGCGCAATAGGACACATCTCAACATATGCTGCAAAACTTTCTTATTACGTACGGTTACAAATTTTCGATAGGAACTTTACGACTGGAATAAATAATAGAAGCATTCGTTTTAATATAAAATATAGGTACATGTAATAACTATTATTTAGTTATAGTTTTATGTAATTATAGTACCTAAGTCAATCGCTACGGATTAGTTTTACTTTGACTTCTATAGGCGAGGACAGATCGCTCATATTCTTTTGGCATTTAGGATTAAAAATTATATTATAGCTTTAATTAATGCGTTGGCTTTTGTTCTTTTATAAACTTTCACATGATATGACGTATATGAAAATGACAGGTCCGACCACTGTTTAAGTTCAAGTACGGACCTGATTGTCATTATTTGGCAGATTATAAGTCATTTATGTCTATGTCTAAATGTGCGTTTCACCTCAATCTCACCTGATGGTTAGAGCAGATGAGGTCGGAGATGACAGCTTGGGTTTAGGAAAGGATTATTAATCAAATATTGTTAGAACACAATATTTGGCGGCAGATTATGTACGAAGGATAGTCGTGTTGGCGAATCTGTATGAGGTCCTTCCCCTCAATGGAGAACCCATTTATAGCAAGCTTATTTAGAGGAAATTGGGCAAAGCAAACCCTACACTACTGATACCTTTTCCTCGAGTGATGATATTTCAGACTCTTTATGAAAAGTTGCTGCTTCCACAATACGGAAATCACCCGGAATAATCGTCTTTTACACCACACTAACTTATCAAAGGCACGTCTAAATATTTTTGATGGTACTTATAATAAAAAAAATAATAAAAAAGCATTCTATTTTTAAACTGCACATTCCACAACAAACCTACAAAAGATTCAGAGCATACAACGGGAGCGAATGACCATTACGTTCACGGTCAATTACCGGCGGCTGCCGAATTTCTGTGTTATCTGTGGTTGGAATCAAATTTGACAGATTCACACTGAACCTGTTAATTCTGTGTTTACAACTGACAGAGATTGATGGCGTGGGAATTTTAGAGGAGTTTGATTTTTATTGTACTTACAGTTTGTAAATTTACACTTTATAGGTGCTGAAGATGTCTCTAACTTGAGACAGGTTAAGAAAATAAATTGATAGAGAAAACTACTTTACTTAGCTATGTAATTAGAATATCAAAAAATATCAAAAATCAGAAAATATACTAAAAAAGGCTAATAAGATTGTCTCGCCGTTTTTTGTATATCACAGAACCCTTCGTATGCCAGTCCGAATTTTACTTAGGTAATATTCTAGTTTTTAAAGATAATTAAAATCGAATGAGCAATTTCTAATACGGTAAATCCTTTTTTAAATTCATATCGTCACACTTCCTTTACTGAAACAAACTGTATCAATACAATACATAAATAAAACTTCATCTGTCATTCGAAATCTTTTGTCAACTGCGTAGGCGGTGTGAATTGGACGTCAGCCTGTCACTAATTGTCACCTTCATTACCGAGCGGGTATTAATGACAACAAAATGGCCGACACATGGATCGTAGGCTGAGATGTGAAGTTGACGAAATTAACGGGTTTTCTTTTCTATTATAAGGATGCAGTTGGTTTTGTGGAAGATTTAATTGGGAGGGTTAGATTTCTTTGCTAATTGTACCTGATGGTCGCAAACTAAACGTCCTCTTAAATTAGACTAAGCAAGTAACCCTTTCAGAAATCGTCTTGACGTCGTCGTGGCTGCTGTATTTATTACCCGATTTTGGCGAAGCAAAAAGGAGGGTTATGATTTTGACTTGTATGTATGTTTGCATTGTATGATCATGTTCATCTTTTCCCTCATAACTTCTTAACCTAGCTGGGCTGATCATATTTGGACAAATTATCTTTCTTATAAATTATTGTCTGCTGGTTCTAGGCTACATCACGACAACTGAAAAAAAAATTATAAACCTAAATAGAGTTTGCAATTCTTGACTAGAATTTCGTGTGGGGTACTATCAAATGAAAGAGCTTTGTTAGACCAGTTCATATACAGGGTGGAAGTTTTGAATGCCCCCTGGAGGGAAAGTACTCTAAATAATAGAGATAGCAAATTTTATTCTAAAGAAACATTCCTTTATTTTGGAAAAGAAATAAAACTGCATTCAAAGATTTATCGAAAATTTGCTTGCTTCACCCAGAAATTGAACCGACTAAAATCTAAAAATGAAGATTTCATGGTTTTTCTTTTCTCTCTGATATTTATAGTAAGTACTTTGCATCCAAAGGGCATTCAATAATTCCACCCTTTATATCAGCACTATTACTCCAAAATAAGTGAAATAATAAAAAAAGTTAAAGTTAAACTAACACGAATTCACATAACTCCTGAGTAAGTAAAATATAAATATAGTTAAAAAACTAAAACTCGACTCTAAAAAGTACGAAACAAGAAAGGCTCCGCTGAAATATTTATGTATTTTTATATGGCATACTGCTAGAGATTAGCCGTGATCGTATGTCACCTATTATAAGAAAAAGATATACTTAGTATAATAATTAAATAAATAATAATAAAAAAATCAAAGTGTATGAAAAGTGATATGAATTTCAAGGATTATGTTTAGTGTTAATTTTTTTTATGAAGAATGATCATTATGATTTTAAATGGTATGAGGAACATTTTCGAACTTCCGATTTGAGGAGTTTAATAGTTATGTGAAACAATGCGCACCCTGTATATTCATATACTTCTTCAGTTCAAATCCATGGCACTAGTTTCTTAAAAATTTTAATCTGGGCTAAATTTTAGTCTATGTTAGAAATATTTATTTAGTTATACGTAAAATCCCCACAAAATTTAATTACCGTCACACGTTATGCCCTCGTAATAACCCGTCAGACATCATAACTTAATGAGGAGTTTTCAGTCTACGATTTAAAAAAAAAAAGTAGTTCACTTTTCAACATTAGATGGCGCTGATCTAACTCAAATGTCAACTCAAGTACCAATTTCAGTACCGTACCGACGTGTAATAATTATTAATATACTTCATGTAAAGAAAAAACGCTGCAAAACAAACTAGGAGAATAAAAAACAATGAAATGTAATATTATTAATTTGAAGGTTATGGCAATCAGCAAGAATTTTATCTCTACGATCAGTCAACTGTCAACAAAGAGGATACGATATTGACATTGAATCTTCAGTTTTTTTCAACGCCATCTAGTATGTATTGAAAAAGCTTAAAAAAAATGAAACGAAAAGGCCTCATTTAGAACACAACTGTGAAATAATAACCCTTTTTAAGTTACTAAAAGGTCCAAAAAGCCATCTTTTTGTGTAACGACCCATTGTATTCCTACAAGCAGGCGGGCTTCTTTGCATTCTACCACCAACGGCGAAAAACTTAATTAGAATGCTAATTATTTTTTAATCAGTAACTTAAGTTGTAGTTAAGTTACTTTCTCTTTAGAAATATGGTTATTATGTGGGTGGCGTCTATAGGAGTTAGTTTTATGTAATTATTGTTAAGATTGAAAAGTTGTAGTTTTAATTATTGGTTTTTAATGATTGTTGGGAAATGTTTGTTGCAATCGATTTTCTTTTTAATAGCTTATTTTGATTAGTCTTTCTATTATTGCCATACTATTTCAGTTCATCATCATCATCATCACAACTCCGTGTAATGAGCCACTGCAGGGCTATGAGTCTCTCCTCTGGGTGACGAGGAGGTTTAGGCCGTAATCCACCAAGCTGGCCCAGTGCTGGTTGGTGGATGTTGGATATTTCAGGGTTCCGAAATGGCTTCTGACAAACCCTAACGACTACTGTATATACGTATACAGCACCGACTGCTTAGCGTGCCCTCCGAAGTACGGAAGTCGTCGTGAGAAATGAATGGTCGGCGGTCACCCATCCTAATACCGGCCGCACCGAGCGCGCTTAACCTGCGGTATCGTTTGATATGCACAGTAACCACGGCGCGGCGTCACGACGACTATTTTAGTTGCGAATAAAAAAAAGGATGAAAGAATTACTTAGGGTATTTTTCTATGTACCTACTATAAAGCGTTTTCTTTTAGTGAGTATATTCTTCCATCCGTGACTGCTCAAGCTGACTATTAGAAAATGGCAGCATCTATTGAGATATTCTGATACTTTAAGATATATTATTTAGTATACAGGTATGTACATACTATCGAACCAACCATCTGCTCATTTTGGCAAATCGTCTAAATGCTAGTAGGTGGAAGTTTGCTTGAAGATAGGTTTCCTTGGTGACGAACTTGTTATCATTTCATTCGACACTGACATTTAATGAGTAATTCGTACAGTATCTAAAAAGTCATAAGTGCATTATTCGCTATAGACTTTACAAGTTTGACAGTTTCAAACGAATTTTCAGCAAAATGGGTCATAATATCATGATTCAGTTGGTTCGATGGTACATACCTACTTAATATATGCTTACTATATTAGGCACATAAGGAAATAGTTGATCTTACAAATAATCTTCACTATTGTCATTAAACAAATGTCTTTTTAACCGAATTATATTAAATTGACGTTTCGTTGTATCTACAGACACTATATTCAAAATTGATTTAGGTGACAGTGTCACGTTGACAGTTACATAACTCAAAATCAATTAACAGTATCGACCGTATTCGACATTACTCTCATAGATGAATATAAGTTACTCTCTTATTTTGTGTCTCTTCAATGTCAAACTTACTTCACCTTATTGGACGTTTTTAATATAATAAAATGATACCACCGTGTGCTGTTTAATCCTGTGGTTCCGAGCTATCTCGTAGATCTATTTTGTTTCCGACATGAAAATCACAACAGACAATTACGGTCCACAGAAAATTTGATGCTGAGCACTCCAATACATAAATCGCACTGCTTTAATCAATCCTTCTCCGTAAGAGCAGTGTCCTTATGGAATAAACTACCATACGAGGTAAAATCAGCCCCTTCACTAAATTCATTTAAATTTAAATTGAAGAAATATTATCTCTCTGCTCAAAAATTAGAAGTATTCTTATATGTGTATTATTATTAGCTTGTAGGATCAAGATTTGTATTTAAACCTAGGTATTTATTTATCTATATATTTTATGTGTATGTATAATATCTATATATAAATATGTATTATATTATTTTTATTTGTAGTATGTTTATTGTTAAAATGTAGTTGAACTTGTGCTTTATTAGTACCTACTGATCTGTCTAGTTTTTATCTTTACTCAAATACAAGGTTGTCTGGTAGAGATCGCTTTACAGCGATAAGGCCGCCTGTTGCGCCTATCTCTATGTTTTTTCATTGTATTTTTTTTCCCCTTTTGTAATTGTGTGCAATAAAGTAAAAATAAATAAAATAAATATCAATGTCGTTATTATTTCCAGCCACGCATCGCTGTAGTATAAATAGATAATTGTTGAAATCTGCATTAGATCAACAGGTCAAACAGTCTCTTAGGATGAATATGAAAACCGTTAAGTCCCGGGTTCGATACATGCACTATGCGAGCATTTTTGAAAAAATATAGTATGTATATCCATTGTCTTGTACCTCTGACTCAAACTATTTGCTTATTTCGCGAGTACTTTCCCGTGAGTTTACGAAGTCTTAAGAAAACGGCTGGCGTTTTATAGACCATCATATTAAGTATAAACTCTGAATAAATGTCTCCTAAGAAGCCTTAGAACTGATTGTGGTTCACTTTGATTAAACATCGTACATGCTTATTTAGACTTACTCAATCTGTACAATAACAAAATTGAATATATCCCTTGGAAGTCGGCTTTATAAACAAGTCGGTCGCTGCCGGTCGCTTACCACGTGTGACTGCAACAATGGAACACTACTAAACTGTCCATCATGTCCTGACAGTTAAGATAAGATAAGATAACATTTATTGTCCAAAAAGTTATTACATTTAAGTTCACAACAATTTTTTACAATTTTTGTAGCTACAACATAAGTTACAAAAAATAATTTTTTTTTTTTGAAGTTATACTTAAGCGACTACAACAATAAAATACAAAAAAGCAAGAGTAAACATAATAACAAAAGGCAAAAGGTACATACTCAGCATGTGCAGCACTTACAACAGAGTTGTAAGGCCACGCTGATTTTCAGTATGCCCTCTCATTCAACATTTACCATTTTGTGTTGAGGGTTTTAATATAAAAACTTAATATAAATTTACAAACAAAAACAGACCAACTTTGACAAACAAAAACATGTGAAGACAAAACCTCAATTACCTACCAAAATTATTAGTTAATTTACTATGGTAAAAATGTAAATATAAATAAAAAATATATATATTTATACACACATATATATATATATATATATAAACATACATATACATACATACACATATATACCCATATACTTAACCAACACTGCATATTCTTATTAATTCTTATACCCAAATAAACCAAAATACTTATATTAGAATATACAATAATAACATACCTACAAAAAATTATGCATAGCATACATTCAATAATCATACACAGATTATATAATCTACGCAAAATAGTCATGGTCCCTTCACTGCATAGATTTTTTTAAATTAAATTAGACGGGTTTGTTAAGCAATATCTTTTTATACTTTAGTTTAAATGTATATTGGGACATATCTTGTCGCATGGGGGTGGTAAATCATTCCATATTTTGGAAGCAGCGAATTTAAAGCTACCTCGAAAGCCCACAGTCCTGTGTACAGGTACCGACATAGTTTTTGTTATCTTGCTACGAGTATTAAAAGCATGCTGGTCTTTCGCCCATGTAAATTTGGAATAAAGATAATGCGGCTTCTGTTCATGTACAAGTTTATGGACAAAACTAGCTAAATGGGACATTCTACGTGTTGCCATATCAAGTATATGATACTTGGAGATAATTGGAGAAATATGGGTGCGCTTCGGTATATTGTAGCAGAAACGCATGCAGGCATTTTGGACTTTCTGAATGTATTTAGATGTTTTGTGGTACAAACGAGGCCCATCACAATAATTAAAATGTGAAAGTATAAGGGAGTCGACTATTAGGCATCTAACCTGTTCTGATAAGAAATCTCTTATCCCATATAAAACTTTAAGTCGATAAAACGCATTTCTTACTTTTATATTAACATGTTGCAGATACCTTAGTTCCGGGTCCATTATCAATCCTAAATTTTTTACACTATTTACTCTTTCTATTTCCTTATTATTAATATTTATATTAGGTTTGAAAATGCTAATAGATTCGATCTGGTGTTTGGTTCCCAGCATCATATATTTTGATTTGTGCGGATTTAAAACGAGGTTATTTTCCTCCGCCCAAACATATATATTTTGCAAATCCTCATTTAAGAGTTTCTCTGCCGTTGCGGTATTTTGTGGTGGAAAAGAATAATATACCTGGGTATCGTCAGCATAAAGATGTAGTTTACAGTTTGTAACCTGGCTAGGAAGGTCTGACGTAAATAAAATGAAAAGAAGCGGACTAAGAATAGACCCCTGAGGTGTTCTCTCTCTGTAACGCTAATTTCACATACGGTTCACTCGGAAACGCTAATTTCCGAGTGAACCGTATGTCCTTCTTCATTCTGTACAGCTACAAACTGAGTTCTATGGTTTAGATACGAATCAAACCACTGCAAAACTTCCTCTGTTAAACCGTAGTATCGCATTTTTGTAAGCAGAAGTTTTGTATTAATGCTGTCGAACGCCCGCGAAAAGTCAAGAAGCACTAAAATACTACCCATACCTACATCGGAGGCCGCAATTATTTCATCCGTTACATGGGCGAGAGCTGTGGTCGTACTATAACCTTTACGGAACCCAGATTGCATGTCTGGCAGAATATTTTGCTCATTGAGATATCTAGTCAGTTGCTTAGATACTATTACCTCGATAATTTTCGACAAAACAGGCAAGACACTAATGGGTCGCAAATCTGTTAGTTCTTCTACATTAGAGCATTTTGCTAGTGGTATGACTTTGGCCAGTTTCCATGTATTTGGGAAGACACCGGACTGTAATGATAAGTTTATTATTTTAGTTATTATTGGAAGTGTAGCGTCTAGAGTTAACTTTATCATATCTATGCTAATTTTATCATGTCCAGTTGCATTACTTCTAACATTTTGAATTATTTTAAATATTTCTTGATCAGTACACTGCTCAAAGGAAAATGAACCTTTAGAGAATCTGTTATTTTTATAAAACTCAAAATTACCCTCATTTATTGAACCATTACCAGGAATATTCAAAAATGCCTTACTAATTTCATTTGGATCTCTTAGATGTGCAGGAATTTGGGTTGAATTCTCAATTGGTAACGAGCAACTTTTGAGATAACGCCACATTTTAACAGGGTTTTTAATATTTTTGTTTACGTAGAAATCATAAAAAGCCGCTTTTTCCCTTCTGATAGCACCGGTTACATAATTTCGCATATTTTTATAAAAATCAGCATGGGAATCCTGTTTTGTTTTTTGATATTTGATAAGAGCTTTATCACGTATTTTAATCATTTCCTTGATAGTGTCTGTAAGCCAAGGCGTCGGTCTTTCTTTGACTAGGCAACGTTTCTCTGGAGCATGCTTATCAAACAGCTGCAGAATGAGATCATTTAATGTATTTACCATCGACTCAACATCATCGCATTCCGATACAAGGTGCCAGGGCCATACGCTAAGATCACTTTGAAAAGATTCGGTATTTATATATAAAAGTGAGCGCTTTGTTACATATTTTTTAGATGACTGAGATTTTCGTAGCTGAACGTTAAAAAGTACCAATGCATGGTCACTTAAAGCTCGGTTATGGTGAACCCTTAAATCCTTGCAAATTTGCGGTGAATCTGTCATTATTAAATCTATAATAATGACAGATTCACCGCAAATTTGCAAGGATTTATACAACATGACCTAAAAAACTTGGCTAATGCTCAGGAAGTAGCCAGACTTTATTCAAAGACTAAGGAAATCATTTACAAGGGGAGGAAAAACAAGAATTACTTCTTCTTACCATATTACTTAAACAATATTTCAGCTATTGATAATAAGACAAAACGAAATTCTCTGTAGAGAACTTCATCACTCAACTTAGATCGCGTTAACACATGAATCACTTTTTCCGAGAAAAATCGAGAAGTGATAAGTACCTTAATTAATTATTAACTTGAAAAGTTCGTGGATATGGATCTTTTTACTCTCTAACGCAATCCCTAGGACAGGAAATAATTGGATTTGCATAAAGAAAAATCATCATGTTTTCACACATGGATTACTTGTTACCAAAAACTTCACAACAAAGATAAAAACCGAGTTGTCCACGTTGGAACTCTCAAAAAAAAAACGTGTTAAAATCCGCAAAAGTTCAAGAAAAACAAAGCAAAATTAATATCGACTGCACCCATAAAACAGGTACTTACAACAATTTCTCTCCGAGTAATAGTTTAAGTAAATCTTTCAATCTAGACCGGTGTTACCCACTCACTTGTCCGCGTGTCTGTCTGTCTGTCCGTCTGTGAGTTATAATTATTTGATATATATCGCTTGATAGTGTTCCAACCCGTGTTTTAGGCGCCATTTCTTGTATACTCGTTGAGGTATTTACTCCAGTGAGAGATGTAAGCTATAAGGGATTATAGTTTTCAATTACGTTTTTGTATTTTTGAGGTGAGCTGTTTTAGTCGCCTTTTATATAAATTTGGTAAGGCTATTTAGCCTTACGAATAGGTACTGGATTGACGGGATTTAAAATGTCAATTTAAATTTGGAAAACATGTTAGCCACGCCGGCTCAGCTTATAATAAACCATGGACAAGCGTGTCGTAAAAAGACACTAATCTGAGCGCCCCGCTAGGTGGAAGGGCCCCATTATCATTGCTATATTGCTGATTTTTTGTCTTTAAGATTTAGTTTTCTTATGCTATAAAATCTATTAAATCTTTTACGCTAGATAAAAAACAGACCTCATAGACCGTTTCTTTGTCGCGTTGTGATCTACATTCGTTGGAACATTTTCGCAAAAATTGGGCTCGTCATTTAATTTACCAGCATAGCCTGAAACATTCACTGAACTGAAACTGGCTAAAACGGGTTCTTCATTTTGTCAAGCAACTAACCACAACGTCTGTTAATACACCAAAAATCGAAAATTATAGTGTTAGTTATTGTAATTAAACGCGATAAAATCTTGTAAAAACTTCTTTTCTGTAATTTATTGAAGTCTAAACACTGAAGAACAATATTGAACCACAAATTTCATTGTAAGTTTTCAAATCTTTATTTCTATTTTAAATACAATAAGCAAATATATAATATCACTAGCCACCGCGCGCGGTTTTACCCGCGTAACTTTTGATCCCGTGGGAATTTCGGGATAAAATATAGCCTATAACCTTCCTCAAAAGTTGGGCTATCAAATGCGAAAATATTTTTTTAAATCCCACTTGTAATTTCTGAGATTAGCGCGTTCAAACAAACAAAAAAACAAACTCTTCAGCTTTATATATTAGTATAGATATTACTCAGTACGACACAGCCTAGGGCGGCGATAGACTAATAAATAGTATTCTCCAGTCTTCCTGCTGTTCGAGTGATAGATTTGCAGACGTACCATTAATAAAAACATCGATTAATTTTGCAGCTTCATTATCAGTGCTAAATCATTATAATTACATTTGTATGCAAAGTAAGGACATTCTATGGAAATTGATAATTTGGAGTACGTATAGAGAAGTCGTCGTGGCGCCGTGGTTACTATGTGTATCATACGATATCACAGATTAAGCAACGTTTGGTACGGTCGGTGCTTGGATGGGTGACCGCCGACCATTCATTTCTCACGACGACTTCCGTGCTTCGGAGGGCACGTTAAGCAGTCGGCTGTATACTTGTAAGTAGTAGTCGTTAGAGTTTGTCAGAAGCCACTTTGGAGCCCTGAAAATTCTGATATCCACCACCCAGCACTGGGCCAGCTTGGTGGATTATGGCCTATACCTCCTCGTTACCCAGGGGAGAGACTCATGCCCTGCAGTGGGCTCATTACAAAGAGTTGTGATGATGATGATGATGATGATAGAGGACTATCTAATTAAAAAAAAGTTAAAGGGATTGATAAATTGGTGTGTAAAGGAAGTATTGGTAGAGCTTATGTGTTTTCTCTGCAAAGACTCGCTCCATAGGTGAGTGGTTTATAGAAATTGAAGATTGCAGGACAGGTGTCCACTGCCAATACCATATTGGTCATCGCTAAGGAGATAGGTTTCAAAGTATGCCAGGAGCTGTATGTTACGGCTTTGACAGAATCAGCACGACTTCTTAAGTACTTGGTGTAAGTTAGCCAGCTTCTAGGATTTGGGGAGCTTATCTAATTCTAAGGAATTTGATAATAACAGAGAGAGTGTCAGAATGGGAGACAATCTAATTGCACAGCGTTTTGAAAGAGATGCTGCAAATATTCAAGAACCTCTTTTTGGTGAATATGAACAGGAATAGGTAGGTATTGAGGGCCCAAAACTGCATAAGTTACTTTAATATATAAACTTAATTTAACTAGTTATAACATATTTTTTATTTTCAGTGTATAAAAATAGGTATATTTAAGTAAGGTTACAGCTTATTGCAAATATCAATATTCGATTAGCGAAATATAAGTCCATAAAGAGTTGCATGTTTATTTTGAAGACCCAACAGTATCTAATGGTGCGTACAGATTGCTTGTAATGCAACTAGTAATGTAACATTCTGCGCACGTTGCGTATTTGGACGTGTAGTGCGCAGAATGTTCCATTACAAGTTCCATTACAGCAATCTGTACGCACCATAAGAGAAATCGAGTCTCAAGGTAATATGGTTAAGAAAATTCAATGGAAAATCTAAATAACTTCCCAGTGGATATATAGTCTGTCCCAACGTGATAAATGATTAAATGAAAAGCTTTGATAAATTTTGCTATTCACGGAAAGGAATTGAACAGTTTTCAATCAAGCGTTTGTCGTAAAGTTGGCTTAGCATAGAACTACGACCCTTATCCAGGGTTATTTTTATGAAGATTAAAACATTTTAAGAGAAGGTTACGAATAATGTATGGATTCAATTTAAGACAAAAATAAAATTATATACTTAACTATTTTTTTTATTTTTTATCTATTTAACAATTCTTTTAAGTGACCAAATTTTAGTTTAATCTGTTATCTACGACTACATAGCAATAAATAAAAAAAATCCATCTATATATTTCAACAAAATCACTCCACCAAAACAAAAATCTTACGCGGTTAGTACCTATCCACGAGAGCAAAGGACGAAGCCTCGCGCGCCCGGGCGTTGCGTGACCTACTTAGCTTGATGTATGACGTAACAATCAGCTGTTGCAATTTCATACTTATTTAGTGTAAAACGTGATTCTAATTTCCCATCACACTTCAATTGGACCGTGAATTTAACGTTTACCGAATTGTAAAGACTGTTTTAGTAATGTTGACTTCTTTGATATTGTTTAAATTAGAAATAAACTTAAGAAAAGCTTTCGTGCTTGAGCTGTTTGTCTTAACGAATAAATGTATTTTACAATCAATTGAATGTTTAAATGGAATCACCTTATTATCAACTATTATTAATTACAGTTTATGAACAAAAGTTACTTACATATTGCTTCCTGTCTATGATTTTAAGTACACAGCACACGTATACACAAGCACTTTATAATAACTGCTGCACACAGTCTTGCCCGTTTAATGATATTAATTTTTGCTTTCCGAAACCTGACCTTATCAGCGTGTCAATTAAGCGTGTATTAAGCGTGTCGTAGGGGACTAATACAAGCGACCTTCACTTGGTGGTCTCTCAGAGTTTACCTGTGCCAACGGCGGTGATGTCTTCCAGCAATGTTTGATGAAGAACATGTTTGAATAATGTTTTTAAGTTTTTCGCATTGATAATGCTCAATTATTCTTAAATAACCGAAAAAATGTGATAAATAAAAATTACCCGGCCAGGACTCGAACCTGGGACCTCTCGTTTGCTGGACGAGTGCTCTTCCACTGAGCTACCGGGGCTTGGCGGCACATTTTTTTTTACGTTATATTGCTTACGTAGCTCCATCTAATGGTATAGCTTTGCGGCTAAAACCACCCGAGATCAATTTCTTTTTAGAAATTGTGCATCCCAGTTAAAGTGAAGCATTGCAACGTTTAATAATGTTTTTAAGTTTTTGCATTTATAATGCTCAATTATTCTTAAATAACCGAAAAATGTTTGAAGAATTAATGAACGACCCGTTGCTGTAATCATCAACCTCATCTTTACTCACCTTCAGATTAGTTTGAGTAAAAATAGATTTAGTTACCGTTAAAAAATTCACTTCGCTAAAAAAGTTGCGGGAACGAAGAGAATTTATTGATGTTTAAGGTATTGTAATGTTGCAGCCACAATTGGAAAATTGGTGTTTTTAATTATAAGAACTAAAGGCTCGTCCAGGAGATTAAATATTGAAGGTTCAGACTACAACAGAATTATGTATACCACCTTGGATGACCGCGCGTATGCATACTGTGTGTGCGGGAGACTGGGTGGTCAGTCTGTACTGTCATTTCAAAGAAATCGGAACATCCTTTGTGATGAAGGAATTGGTTTTTTTAATAAGCTTGAAATCGTTTAAGTGTAAAATAGTATAACTATTAATGATAGTTAATAGTTAACAGATGATAATATTGCTTAACCTACATCATAATAGTATAACTATACTGATGTAGGTTAAGCAATGTTCAACTCGGATCATATCTCGAAGACTTCCGTGCTTCGGACGGCGCGTTAGAAAATAATATAATAATCGTTTATTTCAGATATAAGAATTACAAAAATCAGTAAACGTTTTACAATATTTGAATAATCTAACAATTAGGAATATAATTTTATTTTACTGAGTTCACTAATCAATATATATAAAACTGTTCCGTTACTGACTGAGTTACTGAGTGACTGACAGACAACGTACAGCCGTAAGTACTGGGCGCGGAGAGCTGAAATTTGGAACATATATTCTTTAGGGGATGTAGAGGTGCACTAAGGAAGGAATTTCCGAAATTCCCACGGGAACGGGAATAATTAGACTTTTTAGTTTGTATGAAAAATCTTATTCCTTGAGTACACGGATATGATACTTGGCATAAAAGTTCTTCAAAAAGAGACTGGTTGTGTTATGAAAGGAATTTCCGAAATTCCCACGGGAACGGAAAATAGAACTTTTGAGTTTATGCGTGTACGAAGTCGCGGGCAAACGCTCGTCCTTAATAAAGGGCAGAGCCCTGTGAGCTTAGGATAAGTATTATGCTCGACCCAAATAATTGTAGCTGTATTTGCCAGATTGAGAACACAATAAATAACAGTTTTTCCGTATACATAAAATTCTTAAGGATAAACAATTACTTACTTTTTATAAATTAAAGAAAAAAAGAAAAATATTACGTTACATTTAAAAACAAACAAAATAGAAATTTGAAATTAACATAATATAGTTAGGTATACATACCTACATGTAGCATCCGCACAAAGTGGTTTAAGAAAGTGTAAATTTAGTAGTGTAGTGTATGTGTAGAGTGTATATGTTGTGTATTTGCGAGTGTGAGTTTGTGTATTTTTTTAATCCCTAAACTAGTGGAGTCAGTTTTGATTCAATTTGTTCGTAGGTTTGCGATAGGAGCCAAAGTGTAACCTTGTGATTACATTCATTTTTACTTTTTTGAAAGAAGGAAGAAAGTTATTTCAGCAATACCTAACAAATAGGAAACTTAAATCCAAAAAAAATATGTAGAAAACCGAAACGGTTAAAGCTGAGCACAATACCAATAGATTTTTACACCATGACGCTGATTTTCAGCTTCAACCATGATTAGGCGTTAAGCACTGTATTATTATCCTGGGTACTGTATTATTGCATACACTCGTCATTCAGGCTTGGCCACTGCGAGGCAACGATATCCTGTAAATTATATACCCACAAACCAGGGTTAAGCCAGATTAAAGGCTTAAATGGCTTAACTTAAGGCGGGTACTCATTAGCGAGCCATAACGGTAACCGTTGCATGCATTGTAACCAAAAAACATGGTGTATACGGAGTTCGCGAACGTGTATGTGGTTCGCGAACCACGTACACAGTATGTTTTTTGGTTGCAGTGCATGCAACGGTTACGGTTTCAGCTCGCTAATGAGTACCCGGCTTTATAACCGTTTTATCACCCAGGCCAGAGAGTCATGATAAACGTGCAGTGGACTCTTTAAATTTAATAATCAACGAATGCAGAACATTAAAAAAACCGACTTCACGTCAACACTTTGGCCGACTAATAATGTCATCCACGTAAACATTCTCCGAAATCATACATATTGTTTCAAAATTTTGAAACTTTCAATGAAGTACTCAACCGATTTCGATTAAATTTATATGGGACCAATTTTGAAGTATCCTCTATTATATGAATTAAGAATTTTTAAAATCGATTGATAATTGTCCGAAATATCGTGTAACAAAAACACAAAAAAAAACATACAGACGAATTGAGAACCTCCTCCTTTTTTGGAAGTCGGTTGAAAAGGGATGTGATGATAGGTTATTCAATTGGTAGTTTCCTTATGAAACTTTAGTCGTACGACTTAAATTGTTTAGTCAAGTTCAATTGAAGCTATTATTATTATAAAAAACTATCTTATATAACCAGTAATATAAACGTTAAAGTGTATGAGGATAAATCATCATCATCATCATCATCACAACTCTTTGTAATGAGCCCACTGCAGGGCATGAGTCTCTCCCCTGGGTATAGGCCATAGGAGGAGGTATAGGCCATAATCCACCAAGCTGGCCCAGTGCTGGGTGGTGGATGCCAGAATTTTAAGGGCGCCAAGATGGCTTCTGACAAACCCTAACCACTACTGTATGTATACAATGATACAGCACCCGGGACCGACTGCTTAACGTGCCCTCCGAAGCACGGAAGTCGTCGTGAGAAATGAATGGTAGGCGGTCACCCATCCAAGTACCGACCCCGCCGAACGTTGCTTAACCTGTGATATCGTATGACACACACAGTAACCACGGCGCCACGACGACTTCAATAATTATTGAGGATAAATGTTAAAAAATAAATCCCGATTATCGTATTAACTACTGTTTCAGGCTGAAATAGTGTCGTAAATGCGATGACAAATTGCAATGAATAAATCATACTTAGGATTTCATTAAAAGTAAAGCTATATTTCATGATAAATAATTCAAAAACAATTAAATAATAAACACCAAGAATATTGATCTATTTCTTAACATATCTGAAACTAAAATATTAAACAATTATGAATATTAATATTCCCATATTGCAATTAAAATGAACCGTCTAACTAAACTAAAACTATTTTAAGTATAATAAAGCTTATTGTGTACGCAAAAGGTTTATTTTTAACTGAAAAATAAGCATATGCCATAATTTATTCGAGGCTGTATCGTTTGCTTCCTACGCGTGGGCTACAGTCAATTAATTTGTGATTTATTAATAATGCCTTGTGTGGTAGAGAGGGGGTTTTTATCGATAAACTATATAAAGATCCAAATTTTTAGGACGTATTTCTAATTTACTTTTTAAATATTGAAATAATGTGCAGGAACAATTATTGCTTAGAAAAAGGTTGATTAAATGTTTAATGTTTAATAATCAGATAGATACCTATAAATGACCATATTTTGTTACAGATTCGAAATTGAAATTTTATGCTTCAAAACTGTCCTTCACTCGTTCTTTGCACATTCAATTAAATTTTAAAGTTAACAATTTGATTAGATATTAATTTTAAGTCAGCCGTATCAACTTTTTTTTCACGTAAACAGGATGGGACCTTTGCCTTCCATTTCATCTGGTGGAAAGTCATCATGATGATCATGGTGGTACCCGTTCATCAACCGTGAATTCCATTCACTAGATGCTTAAATATACCAAGACAAATAATAATTCAATTCAATGCAGTAAACTGACAGTTCGAAATGTCACAATGAACAATAATGATACCAATTAAAATCTTCGTAGTGTAAGTTACTGAATGAGAATGATTGAAATTGAATGGTTCTTTTTCATTCGAGTAGAATAAAATTAAACGAATTGTATAAATACGTGAATTTGAGGTGTGCACTTTATCTTTACAGTAACTTTAAAGAAAATAATTAATTACCAAACAGCACATTGTATATGTGCATTAAAACGGTCACAGAAGAAGTGAAATTAGCTGTTCCCATTTTTTTAGAGACAACGAAAAAATAAGTGATGTAAAGCATCCCCACTCTAGAAATGAGAAAATGAAACTTTAAAATATTTTGTGAGACAATTTTTTTTCCTATGTCGTTAAGATATTATATAAAAAAAACATTAATTAACTTACTAAAGCGAATCACAAATTTTCTTCCCTAAAGTGGGCACACTGGAACTGTAATTTTACTGCATTATATTATTTGCCAGAGTATACACTGTTCAGGAACAATAGACGAAGGGAGTTCCAAACCTTTGCGACTCGTACCTAAAGGGTACTGTCAAAGCGCGAAGTTCGACTTTTTTGAACATTGTATTTGGATGGAAGTTATGCCTGTATCTGGTGGTCCGACGGTAAAAGAGTTGGGATAAATTTGTTTATCGACAATTGTTTTTGAAGTAAATGCAACACTAATCAACGAAGGTGTCTGTGTTTTAACACTTAAGTTAAGCCTGTTAAATAATTGGGTAAATATTTGCAGGGTGCACTTCAATGTAAATGATAGTAAAGGATCAAGATTTACGCGGACAAAGCCGCGGGAAACAGCTAGTATGAAATAAATTGTAAAGAAGTGTATATATTAGTTTGCTAGCTGTTTTCCCGTCATTAAACCCATGATCTTCGTCGTCATTTGTTCCGTATGGTGTCAGAAACTTAAAGGATACTTATCACACTTCTTGAGTTAAAAATACGAAAACTTATGATTAGAAAGGTGCAATAAAAGAGATTTTGTATTTTTTTGAGTTGTGATACTATTTGAGCGGACGTGCGATATTAGAACATCAGCAAAACTTTTTCGAGCAAAGGCATAATTTTAGTCCTGGCTTTTAAGCCCAAACTATAAAAATAACAAGAAGATTAAATACATAAATGTTAATTAATTTAATGAATATTGCGAAAGTTTTGTTGTGTAATCGGTAAATCTAAATAATAAAATATTGTATGGATAATGTAGTTATCTACTGCGACCGAAACAGAGAAAAATAAATAAGTTGCGTTCGGAACTATCATCATCATGTTGATATGAAATCAAAAATAAACAAAAACGTTGTGAACAAGTAAATATAGTGCAAAATATTAAGAAGAATTATTTTCGATTATTTTATTAACCGATGTTTCTTGAAGTGTGACCGCTTATGTGTAAGTTCTTATACAAAATTGTATCAGATTATTCTGTAGAAAAGAATAGTGTCGATTTAAAACAGTTTATGTATTCAAGAAATTAAGTTAAGTTAGTATAAATGTATCTTACTCATATTATAAATGTGAAACTTTGGATGGATGTATGGATGAATTTTGTTCCTCAATCACGGCAAAATGGCTCAACGGGATTCGATGAAATTCGGCATAGTGATGGTGATCAGACTGCAATAACAAATAGATAACTTGTTATCCCGATATTCCAGCGAAAAAATTACCAAATACCTAGTTTTAATGAAGATTTTTTTCATACTTTGCAAGGTTTATTAAGCGATAAACATCAAAAATTGGTACAGATTACGTTTAAAATATGATCCACTTTAGAAGTGTGTGTAATAGTTGATTGTTTGAAGTATATTTTGATTATTTAAGGAACTGTTGATTAAATTCATTGTCTTTAGGTTTTTGATTATTTTATTTTCCTAGAAATTGATTATTTTTTTAGTTTTATGATCGAAATTTTATTACCTTATAATTTGAGACATATTTGAGTTTTATAACTTGAGTTATTATTATATTTTTCCGCAAAAATAATTTTTTGTGTTACTTTAGTATACATATGGTGTCGTAACTCTAAAATTTCCATGATTTCTTTTAGGCTTTTCAGAATTGTGAAATCATTATTTTGTAAAGCTTCAAAAATCATATAAATTTGCTATATAACTTTTTTTCCTGTTATTTACTTTTTGCATGAATGTGGAAAAAGTGAAAATTTTGCGTAGGTTCATTTTCAAAAGCCTTTTTCTTCATAATTTGATTTTTAGACTTATGACACTATTTGAACGGAGGTGCGATATGTAACCCTTTGCGCTGCGATGCGGTCCGACAAAGCTAGCTTGTGCGTACCTTTGAGGAAGAAAAATTTTCCGTATAGGCTTGGCTTAAATTAGCCTTACTGCCCCTGGATATAAAAGGCGACTAAACCGAGTGTTAGGATCCCGTCAGGGTGCGAATGGCTAGCGGCCACCCTACCGCAAAATACTAAATCAAATAATCAACGAATGCAGATCATTAAAAAAACCGACTTCACGTCAAAACTTTGGCTGAGTTGGGAATGTCATCAACGTAAACATTCTCCGAAATCATACATGTTTTTTCAAGTTTGAAATTTTCAATGAAGTACTCAACCGATTTCAATTAAATTTAAATGAGACCAACTATGTGGTATCCTCTATCCTATGAAACAACAATTTTGAAAATCAATTCATAATTGTCCGAAATATAGTGTAACAACGACACAAAGAAAAAAAAAACAAAAAAAAAAACATACAGACGAATTGAGAACCTCCTTCTTTTTTGGAAGTCGGTTGACAAAAAATCTACCAACAGATATTACTGCTCCAGTCATGTGTTGATATTTTATGAAGAGCCAGTTCTTTCCTAGGCCCGCGTGCTTTCATCTTCGACCTCATCTTCACTTACCATCAGTGACAATGAGGTTCAATGCGGTCTTTAAAAAAAAATAAAGCACCTTATGAAGCTGAAGAGCTTGTTTGTTTGAAAGCGTCAATAAGGAACTATACCCTGGCTAATAATTCAATGCAGTAAAATGACAGTTCCAGTGTGCCCATTTTAGGGAAGAAAAAAAGTTGTGATGTGGTTTAAGTGAATGAATGTAATTATTTTTTAAATAATAATATTGAAATGAACGGAAAAAAATTTTTTTTGGCTCACATGATTAATCCTTTTTGTATGGTGCTGTTAGCAAAGGGCAACTATTTTTGAAATGTCATATTTGACGACAAAACAAGTTTAAAAATAAAGAAGTTATCAAGTGGATTTTGCTTCTACTGTAACAGTTTTAAAGCAGTTATGTTTGGTAATTAATTATTTTCATTAAAGTTACTATAAAGTATACGTCTCAAATTCAATTATTTATAAATTTCTTTAAATTTTTATGCAAAACGAATGACAAAGACACGTTTGTTTTCAATCACTCTCTTTCAGTAGGTACTTACACTACGAAGTTTTTAACTGGTATCATTATTTTTCTATTTTTCTGTTTACTTCATTGAATTATTTTCCAGAATATAGTTTTTAGATTTGAAAAAATATTTTTAACTTTTGGTTGCTTGACTCTTGGGAAATGTTCCCTCGCTAGCGCTGTAAGTAACTATATTGCTACAGCTGCACTATCGCGATAACGCGAAGATTAGCATTGTCAACAACATGATACAACATCGCGACAACTTTTGCACTTCGCGCCGCTGTCGGTAAATTGCCGCACATCAAAGGGTTTTATCGCGACAAAGTTCGTGCCGTTGGCTACACTTTGCTCGCTTTAGTTGACAGAGAGACGCCGAACGGTTCGAACGTGTTTAACTTATTACCTACATAATGGATTGGAGTATTGAGAAGGTATTAGATGTCATACAAAAATATACATCTTGGCCAGGTTGACCCCGATGCAACAAAATAATTATTTGCCGCCATTTGATATAAGTAGTACAATCGCCTCTTCCATGTTTTCTTGCTAAATGATTATCGCGACGTTCTAAATTATCGCGACGTCGTTGCCAAGCTATTCGTCGTAGATCAAACACGATGTTTTATCGCGACAACGGGAACGCAAACATTCGCGGCATAATGGAGCCGTAGCATATGAAAAGCTCCAATAACACCCTCACGCATTACACACGGTACGTTTTACTGGATACGTTTTACCGGATACGTTTTTTTTTCATCGAAGGTGTATGGAGTTGTATGGGCAACTTCCCATATGGCACAGTATTCAGTATACGTATTTTCGATACAAAAAAGGTATCCAGTAAAACGGATCATGTGTGAACGGGCTGTTAGTTGACGATACAGTTAAAATCATGGCACTGTGTTAATATAAAATTCAGAGTTATTTATTTAAATTTTCATAATTTTACAAATCTAATCTTTCAACATATGTCTGTAAAGTACATTTTAACTTACATTTCCGAACATTACCTCCGCATATAGAATTATCAGACAATTTGTTACTATAACGATTGCTATCTAAACAACGTAATAGCTGTACTGAAAATGAGAAAAGATTAGTGTTTGGTAGCTTATTGATAAGAGTAAGTTATAGTAAATGGTATCATTTGTATTTGGAAGTTCTGCATATAGAATAATTTAAGTACATGTCGTTAGTTTTAAACTTAAGTACATAGGTAAGATAGAAAACGAGGAAATAATGAGGATATAATTTAAGATAAAATAATATTATAAATGTGAAAGTTTGGATGTATGGATGTTTGTAACTTAACCACGACAAAACGGCTCAACGGATTTGGATAAAATTTGGCATGGTGATAGAGTACAGTCTGGAATAGCACATAGGTACTTTTTATCTCGATATTCCCACGGGATTCAAAATTGCGCGGATAAAACAGCTAGTTTAAGATAAAACAAATATTTAGGTACAGTTTAAATACTTCACTTTTAATTTAAGTTACTGTGAATATTTGTTAGGTTGCTTGGTTAACCGTTTACTTCAGGATGAGTTTTTGGAGAACACCTGAGTGCTCTTTTTGAGCAAATTGAACTCAGGCTTTTTACCATCGGAATACTAGACGCAGATATGTGGTTGATATTCCGAAAAGTTGAACTAAGTGTAAGAGATCATCTTTTGATGATAAGGCCGCCTATTGTAGTCTGTATCTATAAAATTGTTATAAAAATGTTCCTTATCTTTGTGTACAATGAAGGATCTTACTAATATGATAAATGTGAAAGTTTGGATGTATGGATGTTTGTTTCTCAATCACGGGAGAACGGCTCAACGGATTTGGATGAAATTTGGCATAGTAATAATAATAATAGATACAACCAAGATTCTCCACCAAGAGCTCGCTCTGAAATGCGGTGTCATCGATCAGAAACTGCCCTATTACCAGTACGAGCCGGAGCCAGTTCTCGAAAACGACAGCGCCAAGCTCTACTGGGATCGGCCCATTATCACGGACAGGACTATTCTAGCGAATAAACCTGATATCGTGTTAATGGACTGATCGTCGTCCAAGGTGTTTTTGGTGGACATAACCATACCACATGACGAGAACCTCGTGAAGGCCGAGATCGAAAAGCAACGCAAGTACTTGGACCTTGCACACGAGGTGACCGAAATGTGGGAGGTTGTGTCCACCGAAATCATCCCGGTTGTAATATCCGCAAACGGTTTGATCCCAGCCACACTGGTCAGACACCTTGAAAGGCTGGGATTTGGCGGTGGTTCGCTTCCAGCACGCCTGCAGAAAGCGGTGTTGCTCGATACTGCCCGAATCGTTCGCCGGTTTCTTTCTCTCTTGCCCTGATACCCGACCGACTGGTCTTATTGTCGGGTCTTCTTCGCCGAAAGGCGAGTGGATTTTGATATGCCGAATAATAAATACACTTAATACACTTTATTGTCAATCAGAACACAACACACAAACATTAGGTATTCATGAATCAAGTATGGACAATATGGGCGGCCTTATCGCTCCAAGCGATTTCTACCGGGCAACCCGTTTACAGGACAACATTTTTTAATACAATTAAAAAAAGGGAAGAGCTTAAATTATAACAGTAGGTTTCTTATCTTAAAATGTAAGAATATAAATATTTTTAATCAGAAGAATAACATAACAATAACTGGTACGCAATATATATTCGAGCCACAAATAAAGAGAATAAAATAATAATGAGTAATAATAATAGTTAAATATAACAAAATACTATAATACACTTACATAGGCATAGTGATAGTGTATAGTCTAAAATAGCTTTTTATCCCGAAATTTTGCAGATAAAACCGCGCGGAATAGCTAGTAAATAAATAAATAAGTACTTTGACAGTTCCTTTTTGATACGGGTCGCCAAGGTTTGGAATGAAGTATCTGTGTCTGATGTCCCTGACCAGTATTAGTCCTATTAGTGCTACTTTTAAGCATCGAGTGAATAGGTTTCTCGTGCATTGGCGTGTTATCACTAGAGATGAAACGGATATCCGGCAACTATCCGGTATCCGGCCTATCCGGCGGCTTTAGCACTATCCGGCCGGATACCGGATAGCTGCTTTTACGCCGGATAGTATCCGGCGTAGTAAAAAAATAAAAGTGGACAATTTCTTTAAGTATTTATTAGCTTTATTTAGTTAGTCTTAGTATCACTTAACAAGTATTATAAGTGTACATTTTTTTAAATTTAATCAACACAATCGTGCCCCTTGATGGGGACGTATATGGGCTGATAAAGAAGAATCAACACAATAGTTAATGAATTAATGAACGTAATGAATATAGAAAATGAATTATTTAATATTCAAAATGCACTAAGGGCAAATTATGGTGAATAAATACTAATTTCTCTGCATTGAGAGGTAGCAAGTGGTTTCGCTTCTCTTCATGAACAAGGCCAGCTTTAGAAAAAAATCTTTGGCTGTATACACTGCTGCAAGGTGCTGAAAGATATATCTTGGCAAACTTTGTTAGATTTGCATATTGTTAAGCATTAGCTGCCCACCAAGAATAAGGGTTCCGATTGCGATCAATTCGCACTGAGTTGATATAAAAATCCAGCTCACAGGTTATTTTGTGTTTCTTTCTTTACGTTCAATCTGGCCAGTATTGTTTTCATTTGCTAACTCCTCCTCCTTCACCCGATCGTTCGTGCGCTCTAACGCAGGTGTGTGTGTGTGTGCGATGCACCAAACGGCTAAGTCCCGCAGGATATCCGGCTGCCGGATATCCGGCTATCCGGCCACACAACTGGTCGGATATCCGGTATCCAGTATCCCGCCAAACTACTATCCGTTTCATCTCTAGTTATCACTTTAGTCTTCATGATCACTCCTCGTCCAACGTACCTATACATTTTTCTGTCTTCATATCTTTTTTTTATAAAACGTGCAAAGTAAATTTATATGGGACCACCCCTTAAAAAACTTCCTTGAAATAAAACATCAATCATCTCAATCGATTCATAATGACGATATCAAACATACAAAAAATAAACATACAGTCGAATTGAGAACTTCCTCATTTTGGAAGTTGGTTGAAAACTTCCTCAAAGTAAGGAGGACTATATTTATTTATTTATACTAACAAGTGCACATAAAAATATAATAAATAAATAGACTATCCATGAGGAACTGTTCACTCTACGCTTGAGCGCACTGACATTATATTGCACTTAGTAATATTAATAGACGCAGATAACTCATTCCGCATCTTGGTAATACGTATCAAATAGGACGATTTGTTCGATTTTTAAACCTTCAATATAAATGCTTAAAATATTTTTAAAAGAAGAAATACGTAAAATCAACTTAAAATAATCTTTTTTTTATTAGGTTGGTCGTGACATTTTTAAAAGGGATTCACAATGTTACTATTTCTCAAACATGCTTGGAAATTTGGGCATCATTTTGACAACCTTCTTCGAGATAAATCGAACTTGTGGTCGAGCAGCGGCCGGCAATAGTTGTATGAAAATCTATACCTGTCGTGTAAAGCGGCCAAATAAATTACTATGTAAAATCATAATTTGTCGTGTAATTTAAAAAAAGAACGATTTTCTACTCCGCTACATGGCGACCAAAGAGGTAACTTATCAAAGGGTTACTTTAAATTTCTAACTGGCTTGCACATAGAAAAAAAATAGAAAAAAAGAACTTTGGCGCGTAAAAAACTATTGTTATGTATTAGTTGTTCGTCAATTTTGTCATTGGTGTTAAAATTCTGATTTGTACTTACTTAGTTTAATTTCCGTGCATTATCTGAGAAAAGTACTATACAGGCCTTGGCCGTAACTTAGGCATTGAGGGACTTATATGTATTCACACGTTCGTCCATCAATGCCTCTCTTGCCGGCCGCTGCAGTAATGTACTATATCGACATACGATTTTTATTTATTTATTTATTGCAAGGAGACAAAACAGAAACAAACGATATAATAGGTATTAAGAAGAACATAACTTAACAATTACATTTGCTTCGTTCGACAGTCTCGCAGAGAACATCATAATGATTTTATACAATGAGATAAAACACCCTACCCCAAATTTCGAGATAAACGACTTTTATTTCGAAAACCGTTAGTTTTGGGGTAGGGTGTTTGATAGAGAAATAAGTTAGAAAAGACGGGTACTATACGCCCCCTAAACGGATCTAGGTCGACTTAACCAGTAACCCTGTATAAGCAAATAAAATACTTTGTAAATTGAATAGGAAGTGTTCAACAAAAATACGTTTCGTGTAAAAAAAACATGTTTACCTTTGAATAACAAATCGGTCTTATAAATTAGCGACCGAAAAATACATGCACCTCGACTGAGACGCAATAAAAGATGAATTATAAAATTCTATCAAAAATCCGCATATTAACGTAAAGCTCAATTAACAATTGTTTCGGTATGTAGACACTCGCGACTTACTGTAGATATCTGTACTGTGCCAGGACCTCAGGTTAGCATGTGATTGTAAAATTATTCTTCGGTTATTAAACCCGCGTTTAACCTCAATCTTACCGAATGGTAAGTGAAGTTGAGGTTGAAGATGACGGAACATAGGTTTAGGAATGATAATAAAATAAAATAAATAAAATCCCCAGACAATCACAGCAGCTACATGGCCCCAAAGTAAGTATTGCTCATTATATGGGAGAACAAGTAGGGAACTAGGGGGACCCTAGAATATAAATACATATATGTAGGTATAGATAAATACCCAGACACGGAATTTTTTTTTGTTCCACACGGGAATCGAACCTCGCGATTGGCGCATCTAGACCACAGCACCATGAAGACCTGAATGAACTACTTCTTTATAAGACAGAAATCGAAAATATATTCATAGGATATAATTATATAACTTACACCCATAAAATAAACTAACCCAACCTAACAGATAGATACTTTGCTATTAGAAAAACCAATTTTAACTTAATCCCAGCTCATAACCCACAAAAACGGTAATTTTATCCTAGCTAACGATATATTATTACAATAATGAGGTATACGCCACCGGATACACGGACAAACACACGGACAGACGGACAAACAATGAGACACGCTCCGGGGATTGTACATTGTTGTACTGTTCTGTTATTAGAGATCCTTTGGGAGAATGAAAACGCTTGGAGTAGGTACATTTTATTCAAAAACCTTAGAAACGGGATATTTACCGTATTTGTTATTTATTTTGTGTTCTAGAGACCTTCGATAGTAGGGACCAAAAATACCTTGAACTTTGTTTTGAGTTTTTCATTATGGAAAAAATACGTTTTTAATTGGATTCACCTTGGTCACGAGGGATCAAAACATAATGGGGCTATAATGTTTTCGTTCCACTTGACCAAGGCAACAGTGTAGGAAAGTTCATTGAATAAAATAGGCCGGATGAGACGAGTGGCGGCCACGTACTGGGAGACGCAGCGTAGGCAGGCTCCCCGCAAGGTGGACCGACGACCTGGTCAAAGTCGCCGGTAAACGCTGAATGAGGGCGGCGCGGGATCGAGCGACGACGTGGAAAACCTCGGGTGAGGCCTATGTCCAGCAGTGGATGTCTACTGGCTGTGGATGATGATGATGAGACTAGAATCCAGATCCTCCTCCCTAGGATGATTTGATAATAAAATTAGGATTTGATACTAAAATTACATCAAATTTATTGTTCAAAATTAATCAAAGATATGTAAGTACGCTAAATACCCAATTCAGATAATTTTTCTACTCTAAAAGTCTACCTTGAAGAAATCTGTCAGTGTTTTTCAGTGATAAGTCCACCTGATGTACCTATATAATTATGATAGTGTAGGTACTTTATTTTATTTTATTCTGTGAAAAGAGTATCAAATAATTTAAAAATCCAATTACAACGCAAAACATTTTTGAGAGGTTCCTCAAATACTTTATTATTTACAAATAAATAAATAAAAAATTATACTGAACCTCGTTAGTCAAAAATGTATGGCACGCTTGCATTCCGTTAGTCTTTTGTCCAGATAATCATGTTAGTTTTTTAAATTGGTCGTGATTTGTTGCTTGGCATTTTTCTATTGTATCGATACAATAATTGGCATTTTAGCAAAATTGCGCATCGTTCATGTGAATCGACATTTTGACGAGTATAGTTATAGAACCACCATTATGCGTATATGCATGCGGAGGTATGCCGATCAAATTGGCTACGTTCTTAAAAGGGCCTAGTTAAAAGTACCCGTAACCGGCGATCATGTATGAAAAGATTAATGAACGTGGAGGAAGCGAAAGAGGAAAAGAGTCCCTTGTCTCTGCCTACCCCAAAGGGAGACGGGCGTACGGTTATGTATGTATGAATTATAAGAGCTATATCAAAACAGAGCGAGTTATAATAAAAGTGCCTGTCTTTTTTTAACGGTGATTATATTCCCGTTTCACCTCTATCTCACCTGATGATAATTGAAGATGAGGTCGATATAGTAAGGATAGGACGTTTGTCTTCCATGCCACCTGATAGAAAGTGCGCATGAAGACTATGGTGTTACACGTCCATCCACGAGAAACCTATTCACTCGAAACTTAAAAGTTCCAGGACTGTAGTGGTCAGGAAAAACAGACGCAGGCAGATTGTTCCACACCTTGGCAATCCGTACCAAAAAGGAACTATCGAAGCGTTTTGTTCGACTTCTTGGTAAATCAATCAATCAATATATATAAAACTGTTCCGTTACTGACTGAGTGACTGAGGTACTGAGTGACTGAGTGACTGAGTGACTGACAGACAACGTACAGCCGTAACTACTGGGCGTAGAGAGCTGAAATTTGGAACATACATTCTTTAGGGGATGTAGGGATGCACTAAGGAAGGAATTCCCGAAATTCCCACGGGAACGGGAAATATAGGACTTTTTAGTTTGTATGAAAAATCTTATTCCTTTAGTGCACCGATGTGAAACTTAGTGTAAAGGTTTTTCAATGTGTGTCTGGTTGTGTTATGAAAGGAATTCCCGAAATTCCCACGGGAACAGGAAATATATGATGTTTTAGTTTGTATGAAAAAATCCCATCCCTTGAGTGCACGGATGTGATACTTGATATAAAGATTCCTCAATAAGTGTCTGTTTGTATTATGGAAGGAATTCCCGAAATTCCCACGGGAAGGGGTTGGATTTTTTAGTTTGTATGAAAAATTTTATTCCTTGAGTGTACGGATGTCATACTTGGCATGAAGGTTTTTCAAAGAATGACTGGTTGTGCTACGAAAAAAAATCCCAAAATTCCCACGGGCACGGGAAATATATGATTTATGGTTTGTATGAAAAAAACTTATTCCTTGAGTGCATGGGTGTGATACTTGGTATAAAGGTTCTTTCAGTGGGTGTCCGGTTGTATAGTTTCTGAAATTTCCACGAGAAGGGTAGTTAAGCGCATACGAAGTTGCGGGATAAAGCTAGTCTACTACTCGTATATAGGGACGGAAGTTCTGTCTGCGTAGCATGCTAGCCCCGCAGGTCAAATTGAGAAAGATTGCTTTCATGCTCGGATCTGGCTGAAACCTACATTAAGATCGCTGCGGTCGTCCAGTTTGCAGCCTTAAGGAGGCACATCGAAATGTTTTTTCTTGAAATGTTAGCACCGTAACACGCCGACATAAGGTCGCGTATTGCATAGAAATCGCGACCATCGATACCGCTCAGATACTGAAATCGTTTATAAAATCGATAAAAAATATAATGGTAAAGTCGCCTTAAGCTGTGTGGTTTTATTATACAAACTCAATGACATCTTCTTTCTTCTACATAGTTAATATATCAGTTGGTTAACAATTTTATTTATCATCCGTTATCTACTACGTTTTCATTTTCCTTATCGTCATGACTACGCTTAACGATATATAACGCCGACTGTACCGTTCATAAAAAATCTCATACAACATTTCGATTGTCGCACTGCAAGCGTATTATCAAGCTATTCCGTTGACATTTAATACATAATTTGTACATTATTACGTACATTATTACATCTCTCAACAGGACTACCTGTCGAGCCACTAAAATATGCTTTGGTTTTGGGTGTGTTCCGATAAGGAACGTCGAAACAAAGTCATTTCTATATCTATTATTTTGCTTGATATAAATTTCCACTAAAGTAATTGATATTTCTGTTTTGTTTAATTTTTGAATTAATCCTAGATCGATTCAGTAAATGGCTAACTTTAGAGAATTCCACCAAATACTACCGTGTTTTTTCAGAGAGCTAATTTTTATGTTATTAATTTTTATGGAGCAAAAGAGACTGTTTTTTGTTTTTGTTTATTTCACTTATTGGTTTCTACAGCACAATCGATTACATACAATTACATTAACAAACATTACAATTTTTTTTATTTGCTACGCAGACGCCTATTATAAGAAACCTATTTGCAACAACAGCAATACTAAACCAAAGCAAATTTGCTTTTAGTGTTAACTCCAAGGGAAGTAATGGTTGCTGTAAAGGACATCTATACTTATAATAAATCTGTAGAGAGGTCAATTCTGTACATGAAATATATTTTCAAAATAACTATCAGGGGGTGATTAGTTATCGATACTGATGCCAAAAATGCAATCAGTAAAATTTTTGTCTGTCTGTCTGTCTGTCTGTATGTTCCTTATAGAAGCAAAAACTACTCGACGGATTTTAACGAAACTTGGTAAAATTATTCTTCATACTCCTGGGCAGGTTATAGTATACTTATTATCACGCTACAATTAATAGGAGCAGAGCAGTGAAGGGAAATGTTGGGAAAACGGGAGAAATTACTTCATTTTTTAAGCTTCCGTCGCGTGTGCAGCCTTAATGGTTAAAGCTACATAGAAATCATGTATTACAGAAATATTCTTCATAACATTATATATAAAATATCCCACAACAGTACATATCTATATTTTATGGTTGACTCACAATAACACGTGTAAATCCCGATATTCTGATTAATTCAATTACTCTTACGTTTATACTGATTATATTTGTTTACTCTTACGTTTATAATACTCTCACTCATCCCTAATTAAAAAAAATTAACATTATTACCTATTCAATAAAAAAAGAATCATCTATGTCGATATGTCGATTTCTAAATCGGTATAGAAACACCAAACTTATACATGAAATACGCTAATAACCCATCGCGCGTGAATACTGAATGTTATTGACAGACAATAATTGATATTATAAACCGTGCTTATCAGCGCGACTTTTAGTCTTTAAATAGTTTATTTGAATTTCTTTCGTTGTTATTTTATAAAATAGGTATTAGTTGTTTTGGTAGTGTTTAAATATTCGGTCAAATTCCAAATTTTGGCTAATTTATGTTCAGTTTTTTGTATTTTTTAGGTAAAAGCGTAGGTACTTTTATTAATTATTGTAGTTATAGGTATTTATTTTTAAGTGAAGTAGGTATAGGTAGATAGCATTGCACAGGTGTTTCAGCATTATTTTCATTTCTTTTTCTGTTGTAAGTTGTACATAATTCTGGGTATAATTCTATTTGGATATGTCAAATTTTAACAGGTTGCGGTGCAGGAGAAACCGTCTTTATTCCCAGAATTCCCATAATAACTAATATTTTTCCATTCCAATTTAAAAGAACGCAATTCCCAGTATCGGTGTGTTTTGCAATGACAATTAATAAGGCTCAAGGGCAGACTTTTCGTGTTGCTGGAGTAGATCTCGGAGTCAGTTGTTTCTCGCATGGTCAGTTATACGTCGCTCTTTCCCGGGTTAGCAGTTCTAGAAATCTTCATGTTCACGTGCCGGACGGGTCAACTTTCAATATAGTTTACTCGGAAGCTTTGCGCTGAAGTATTTTCGTTCCATAGATACTTAAGCCTCATGTGAAAGTGATCTAAACAATTAATTGTCAAATATTATAAAACTAGCTGCTGCCCGCGACGTCGTCTGCGTGAACGCTATGCAGCACCAAACGCACCTACGATTATAACACTGCTAGCGTGATAATATGTAGCCTATATGTTGACCCGACTTCTTAACTATCTTCATGCCAAATTTGAAGTAAATCCATGCAGTACTTTTTGAGTTTATCCCGGAAAGACAAACAGACAAACAGACAAAAATTCTAAAAACTATATTTTTTGTTTCTGTTTCGATTGTAGATCATACCCAAGTATTCTTTTAAAAAAATATTCAATGTACAGTTTTGACTTTCCTACCATTTTATTATATGTACCTATAGATATGAAAGCGTGGATATTTGTTCAGCTTTCTCGCAAAAACTACTCGACGAATCATGAGAGGTACTAGAAGTAACATAGGATACTGTTTATCCCGAAATTATCGCGAGCGGAGCCGCGGGCACAGCTAGTTTAAGAATAAATTTCGAAGCCATCAATATTAAAAGATGAAAATAAGGAAAAGTGTATGGGAATAAGCAGGACTGTACATACGCAGACTACTAATCTAATTACCACTATCGAATACTGAATATCGGTCAGAGTTTTTATTTTAATTTAGAAGGAATGTCTTATTACAATTAATTGAACATAAAGGTGTTAAATAAAACGTATAGCTTATTTCCTAAGTTATTTTGAAAGGACATTCCAAAATACTAAATCAAGACTATTGAAGAGTATACTTTATATGTAATAATTAAATTACATAAAATAAATATTCGTACATACCATCAATCTGATATTTACTCAACTTATAATATCAAAAATAAAACAAAAAAATGTATTTTCCACTAACTCCACGTCCTTGAACGGAACAACCTCAAAGCCCTATAAATCACAATGCAGGTTATTCTAATGAGATACAGATATTCCCGATATATTGGCCGTCTGTGATCTATGTCCGCCCAGACCACATATATAACGTCTTTCGAAATTTTTGGAATCCGCTAGTTCTTTTTTTAAACCAAAGACCACCTAGATTTAGGAATTCGTCCGAACGATGAAGGTAAAAATAGATTAGTTTTCCATTATTAGTTGTAATAAATAAAATAAACTAAAAACCTTTATAATAAAACTGGAGAATTTGTTTGTTTGCATGCACTAATTGATAAAATATCAAAACTTATGTCGTCTAGAGCTACTAGTTAATTTATCTTACGAATCTTACAAATATTGTTAATGTGAAAGTTTGGAAGTCGTCGTGGCGCCGTGGTTAATGTGTGTATCATACGATATCACAGGCTAAGCAACGTTCGGTACTTGGATGGGTGACCGCCAACCATTCATTTCTCACGACGACTTCCGTGCTTCGGAGAGCACGTTAAGCAGTCGGTCCCGGGTGCTGTATAATTGTATACAGTAGTCGTTAGGGTTTGTAAGAAGCCATCTTGGCGCCCTGAAAATTCTGGCATCCACCACCCAGCACTGAGCCAGCTTGGTGGATTATGGCCTATACCTCCTCGTCACCCAGGGGAGAGACTCATGCTCTGCAGTGGGCTCATTACAAAGAGTTGTGATGATGATGATGATAAAAGTTTGGATGGTTGTATGGCTGTTTGTTCCTCAATCACGGCAATACGGCTCAGCGGATTTGCATGAAATAGTGATAGTGTTCAGTCTGCAATAGCACATAGAAGACTTTTCATCCCGATATTCGAAATTGGAATCGAAATTGCGCGGGTAAAACCGCGCGAAACAGTTAAATGAATCTAACAGTTAGTTGAATCTAATAGTTAGTTGAATCTAAAGATCAATTCGTCTGGAGAGACTAGGTTATTTTAACTAAAAACTCGGATTTAACCTCAAACTCTTCATTTAAGTGATGATGACTCCGAAAATAGATAGATGTACCTACGCATGCTTAGGTAGAATCCAAATGATGGGATTGAATTTAAAATAGGAAAAATGTAGGTATTATTTTTTAGGGCTTTGTACAGCCTACACTGGTTGACAGATCTTGTCATCTATGGTGGAATTATTTTGAAACATATTTTGACATATAATCAAAAAGACAGTGAAAAAAAATTTCGGTCGTTTAGATCGAATTCGTACTTTAACAATTTTAAGGTAATCAGATTCTTCACCCTCATTAATGGTAGGTATTATTTTAAGTATCTGCTTAAACGCTGTTTGAAATTCAATTTTAATTATAACATTTACGATGTTTCTATTTATTTTTTTAAATCAGTGGAATAATACATACCTCCTCCCGTTCTTTAATATTAAAAAGAGTGCACTACATGACAGCATTACATAGTTATCGTAAAAAACGAATTTATTATCTTTACAACCAGCAATAAAATCTAAAAGCACTATCATTTATATCCTAATCAATACTCTTAGTGCATTAATTCATAATGGTTTTCCATATATTAGCATGAACTATATATCTTGATACTTCAGAATTATAGATTAAGTGATCTTGACACTTAGTCCTTATTTCTTAAACAAACATACAGTCTAACTATGGAGTACTTTTAATAGTTATATAGCGGTCGTTAATGTCAATAATTATTGTTTTATAATTTAATTTATTACAAGAAATTGAATTTAAATGTTCGATAAAGCACTTATTTCTGTATTATTAAGTAGTTCATATACATTTTAGTTGTTTACTAGTCTCTTGCGGCGGTTTCCCTGGCTTGTCGTCTAGAACTTCTTGTCAGGTTGTAAAGGACAAAATAAATTCTGATTTGTAATAATACATCAGTCTCTTCTCTCTATCCATCTCTATAATACCTCCAAAGTCAGACGTGACATCAGATGGGCTTATGGCCTCTGGTGTTTCGAGTACCCTATAAGGGATACAGGCGTGAAGTTATGTATGTATGGTAAGTATTTAAAAAACGCGTCTTCCATTTATCTCTGTCTCTTGCGAATGTAATCCATTGCGGGCCAGCATCCCTTTTGATATTGTCTTCGTGGAAAGGCAAGCTTTTAAAGAAACCGATCGCATGGAACAAGAAAAACAAATGTTCCGTGTCTGGGTGTTTATCTATTTATGTATTTATATTCTAGTTTCCCCACTAGTTCGCTACATGGTATCCCATAACACAAGCTATGCTTACTTTGGGGCCATGTAGTTTTTGTGATTGTCTGGGGGTTTTATTTTAATTACATACGTACATACATAACGTCACGCCTGTATCCCTAATGGGGTAGGCAGAACAACAGAGGCTATAAAACCATCTGATGTCACGCTTGACAAATTTGGAGGCATTATAATGATGGAGAGAGACTTGCTGTGATAGGAGGTCAGCCTACCGCCCACAAACACGTCAAAAAAACTTCCGTCCCTTAACTGACTTTTACAGTATGCCCGGGAAGAAAAGCAGCTGGAACGTTCTATGTTTTTTTTTCGCTCCCAGTCCAGCATGGAAGGTTATTTCCAATAATAATTAATAGGTATTTATTTATTTATCGTCAGAATTAATTTATTGAAATGTAAATATTTTGTGAAATGGCAATAAAAACTGCATTTATTTATTATGATTTCCAGATTTCATCATGCATCATCATCATTATCATTATTTTAAGATCTATGTCTTAATTCTGATTTCTATTGATAAAAAGATTTTATGCATGAAATCCTGAGACTGCACAAATTGTCCCTTCTGTGCTATAATCATGTTTGTTTGATACTGATTGAGAAAATCGTGTATTTATATTACACAACATTGGATTCACCACCCAGCACTGAGCCAACTTGATGATTTACGGCCTTAACCTCCTCGTCACCCAGAGGAGAGACTCATAGCTCTGGAGTGACCTCATAAAAAGGGTTGAGATTTTGATGATGATGATTATTGGGAATGTATTTGACACTATCTTTCGCTCAAATAAAACAGTCACCGTGGGGTCTGCAAAGACACCGAAATGTAAAACATAAATTAAACGCGATAAATCCGGTCAAAAAGTGTTTTATTTGATAGTATGAATCGCGAAAACTTAAGACAATATTACTGTTTTCCGATTTAAATATTTAATATTTTCTTTTAATGTAAGATTTTTTTGATATTTAATTTTTGGGTCGTATATGGAAAACCAATGTGAAGGCTCTAAGAGTATCACACAGACACGTTCCAGTTAAACTAATTTAAAGACTATTAAAATTCCATTTCGGCGCTAACCACAACCTAATAAAGTACATTATTTGATACACAACATTTAGTGGTAAATTTAACGATTTACTAATTCAGTTCTCTTTGTAAACGCCGACATGAGAATGCGACAGATGTACCGATGACAGTATGGTGACCACAGTCTTAGGTCGGAAAGGAGATATTTTTTTATCACCGTCACTTGTTTTATTACTAATGTCTTATATAGGTATTTATGTTCCATTCGATTAGTTTGTAGGTTTATGGGAAACGGTTACCGAAGTGTGTTACCTACTACTCGTTTTGTTATAGACTCTAAAGCCTTTTCATTTAAAATTTACTATGTGTATTTCAATAATAAATAAATAAATAAATATTTCTGATACTCACACAACATCATCTAGCCCAAATTAAGTTTCTTATGCTCGTATTACAGAACGAGACTTAATACTCGTTTCACGTAAGCGTTGTTCACCAGCTGATTCTTGACTTGAGCTTTAGTCTTATTACAAAACAATTATCAAAACCAGATTACCTGAAACTAGTTTCAAATATCTGACTCAGTTGATACTGGGTTTTCTTTGAGAAAGTTTGTTTCCCATTACATTTAATAACAAAAACTAATGGTCTGTTACGTTATACGCAACGTTTAGATTATTGTCTTATAAATTGCGTTAAATTCTATATGATATATGACAAAATTGCCAATGTTTTGAATTATTTATCTGTTCTTCGATAGAAGCAGTATGGTTAAATTATAACTGTCGCTTCTTTTTACTATGAAAATATATTTATATTATCACTCAAAAATAATACGAAACGTAAAAGCTAAATGTAATGTTGCCAACTACTAAGTAAAGTCACTTAAAATTATAAATTCCAATATAGTTTTTATTTACGAAAAGCAAGTTCATTGTTTTAAAAAGTTCAAAGTTGTTATAAAAATATTATCGTAATGGTCAATATCACTGAAAGGATCTATTGTACCTAGTTAATACAGATCACTATTAAAGAAGGCACGAATCGCGTACCTATCTAGTTTTTCTCTAAGCCACAGTTCACAACATCAAAAACTTATTTTGAAGTACGCTCAAGTATGGTAGACAGCACACTCAAGTGAATACAGTTGTGAAACTAGTTTCAATTATTGGCATATGCATAACTAAAGTTCTATAATAAGCGTGAACACAGTTCAAATCATTTAGTACTCAAGTGATATCTGGTCATTGAATCTAGTATTAGGCAACGTTTTGTAATAAAGAAAGTCGTTGATACTAGTTTCAAAACTAGTATCAATACATGAGTACTGTTCTGTAATACGACCATTAAAGAACTTGTGTTATGGATACTAGATAAATGATATCTATACTTAAGAAATATATACACATATATATTGAATAAATACATATTTTTTATTAGAATAAACTTAAATAAACATATAAACATCCATGACTTGACAGCTAATATCTGTGTTCATCACACAAATATCCGCCGTCGCCGGGATTCGAACCCAGGACCTCTGGCATAGAAGGCAATGTATGTTACCGCTACACCAGCCGGTCGTCAAAAATTACATAATTTATTTAAAATTCAATAATTACATTTTGCAAATAAAATGCTGGACTGGGAGCGAAAGAAAACATAGAATGTGCCAGCTGCTTCTCTTCCCGGGCTGTAAAAGTCAGGGACAGAGGTTTTAAAGGCGTTTTTGTGGGCGATAAGCTGACCTCTTGTCACTTGAATAGTCTCTCTCCATCTTTATAATACCTCCAAATTTGTCAAACGTGACATTAGATGGTCTTGTAACCTTTGGTGTTCTGCCTACCCCATAACATAAGGGATACAGGCGCGACGTTATGTATGTCTGTATGCAAATAAAATTACCCCAGAGTTCGAAATTGGACCTATAATGAACTTGAGTTTCATATTTTTAGAAGTGATCTTGTTCAGGCTGCCTATTAAAACAAAAACAATGTTTTTATTAAACCCGAGTTTGACATAAAAAAAAAATTGTCGGAGCTCATCACCACTGTAGTGGTGATATTAGGCGGCAGATTTTATATGAAGGGTGGTTGCCAACCAGTCCTAACGGGGTCCTACCTGCAAGCGGGTGTCACTCGGATTAGTCGCCTCTTACGACACGCTTATCCAGGGCCGGTAGGGCTATTCTAAACCGACCCTATGCATACTGTAAAGTGTTCCAAAATCTTTATTATTGTTTGGGCTTAAAACCTATTTTTATAGGCTTATTTCATTAAAACCGATTTCTTTTCCTGTTCCTTCAATATACCTACATGCTGTCAGATTGTGGAATTCATCACTATTCGAAATACGTGAGTCAAAAACTAGAACACTTTTCAGAAAAAGAGTAAGGGAGCATTACTTCCCTCATGCATGACATAATAACTTACAGTCAAATACTAATCAACGAATATAACTTGAAATATTTATTATATGTATGTATGTATGTGTTTAGTATATAGTTACGTAGGTGTTTAGTTAATTGTAGTATTCAGTATTCGTATATTCTATTGGAATATTATTTCTGTTAGGTACGCACGCACTAATTTTGTTTTTGTTACAACTCTCCCGGTCTGCTGGTAGAAATTTATTTTAGAAATAAGCAGTACCTCTGTACATATACATATTAGATTTAAGTTACCCTTTGTTCATATATGGTTGCCTTATAATAGTCAATAATATTTTAATAGCAGATTAAGACTGATGAGTGGGTCAAAATTACGTAAAAAACATTTTTTTTTTAATAATTTTCGTAATTTAAAATTTCAAAATTCTTTTAAATGATCAAATTTTAAGTTTGATCTGTAGTTTATGACTACACAGCAAGTAATAAAAACATTTGCCCACCTAATTGTATAGAGTTATAAAATTTAGATTTTTGATGAATTACAAAATTTACTCACTGAGAAGAATTTCGAAATTTTAATTTATGAAAAATATTTAAAAACGTATTTGTTTTCGAAATTCAGACCCACACGTCATTCCTAATCTGCTATTAAAATATAGTTGACTATTATAAGCGGACCCTGTATATCTGTGTGTCCATAAATCAATACATATAATAAAACAGTAAAAAAAACGTGTCTGTACATTTAATATTTTTACAAAAAGAATTATCTAGGGTTATAAAGAAATGAAAAAAGAGTAAGAATCTGAAAAAAAAAATTTGTCTGTTTGTTTGTAAGTTTGTCTGTTTGCACACGCTAATCTCTGGAACCGCTGGACGGATTTGAATGAACCTTTTTTTGATGTATAGCTGTGAAGCCGGGGCAACATATAGGGTATATTTTATTTCGTTTACTGGAACACCTGATGCAGAACCCTTAAGGGATCATCAAAACCGTAAGAAATATAGATATGATGCCTTAACAAAAGTTGTCCAGGATGATGAGCAGATTCTGCAGACATAAAAAAATCTAGGATCTAAAAAAATTGTAATAGATTTTTAAAAGTTATGTCTAAAACTTACTAGAATATGGTGGAGATGTTCGGCATACAGGTCAGAAGTACTCATTGCTCAGTTGCGCGTAGACCGACCATGAGTCTTAGGTCGTGGGTTCGATCCTGCTCGCGTAATTTTTTTTTATTATATTTTTTTTTATTTTGTTTACAATACCTAAATATTTAATTGTGAACAAAATTGTCTTTGACACCACTTGATTTCAATCAAGATCCAAAGAGATATCGTAATAATTTTAAAATAACTCCGTAATAAAATAGGTAGGTATGTTCGATAAGACGCGGGCGGGCGAGCGAGTGATTCGCTGGCATGGCCGGCCACTCACGCTGTTAATTGTTCGAGATACCTACCAAACTCTGGGTGCCTATGACCATATTCACCCAACTTTTATTATTTCACTTGGAAATAAGATTTCTCTGAATGAACCACCAAATTTTTGTAACGGTTGGGAGTCAGACTACCCACGAGTTTAATTTTATAACTTTCTATTCCAAAATATTAAAAATACTAAGTTTTTTTTCAAATCGGTGAATAAGCCCGAATTTGACCTCATTCTCACCTGATGGTGAGAATGAGGTCAAAACGGTAAAAAGGTAAAAACAGACCCGTTTGCGGGTCTAGAACTGGCTCTTTATAGAATGTTTTCGGGACGCGTCACCGCTGGCAGTAGTGATATTTGACGGCAAATTTCAGTCAGCCGAGACAGTCAGTTTACCACCAAGCGGGGCTCACTCGAATTAGTCAATTATTCTAGGGGTACTTAAATTATAACTAAATTGTCGTCAAAATCAATGAATGCTGGGTTTCAATATTTTACATGAGTAAAAGCTACTACAAACGAATGGTAGGTAGTAACAATATAACAATAGTAAGTAGTAATTTGACAAGACTCTCTATCCAATAAAACCTCTATCCCTAAAATGACTTTTAAGGTATGCCCGGGGAGAGAAGCAACTGGTACATTCTATGATTTTCTATTGCTCCCAGTCCAGCGTGGAAGCAACGAACGAACAGTGTTTTTGATATTGTAACGTGGCATTAGTAGATTAGATGTAAAAGCTTTGGATAGCCAGAAGAAAAGAAACTGAACTACACTAAAAATAAACATGGGAATAAGAATTCTAAGGAAATACTCCTGGTAAAAGTACTAGGGGCTTAAAAATAATAAATCTGAAAAATAGTTGGTATGCAGTAGAAAATTTTGCTATGTTGATAGGGCTACATCATTAATAAAGCTTCTTGCGCGATTTAATACAGGTAGGTACAGAAGGCAGCAGGTCAAGCATTACATTACCTGTCAAATTTCCCCAAACAACTTTAATTTAGGTAATGTCGAGGGCATAGATTTCAGATTCAAGTAAAAAAAAATTACAGATTTGTAAGACTTGATGTGCTGCCTTCTGTACATACAGAGATAATATTGTAAGAAAGTTAAACTTAAAATAATGGGACTCAAGGTTTTATTTATTTCGTGATCATTTCGAGCTCTTGGAAGTTAGAAACCTTACATTTAGACGTAGAATAAAAAGTACCGTGGGTAGGTGTTAACAACCAAAAGAAATTACATTAATATTGGCTCAGCCATTTTACCGTGAAAAGTAGCCAATCATAACTATAGATAGATACACATTATACACTGATAATGGCTAGATGGATGGATCTTTGCTACTCTTTCACGCAAAAACTGTCGAATGTATTCTTCTGAAACTTTACAGTAATATAGCTTTACCTAGAATAACAATAAGCTATAATTAATGAAGATAGGTATTGCATGAAATATGTAAAATTTATGACACTTTGGCACCCGATTTGTTTATAACGCAAGGTGCCTAATATAGTTACCTATGTTTGTAATGTACCTAATATAGTTACCTATGTTTGTGGTTAGGAGTTATACATATTATATGGGCGAAGATTCTTCATTTTTATTTTTGTTATTAAGATAGTACTTAGGACCTTGGAGAAGACAATAACCTACTCGAAATACTAATTCAATACAGACGAAGTCGCAGGCATCATCTATGTAATATACTTACCTACCTATACTTTTTCACAAAACACCTAAGTGAAACTGCGGATCACAGCTTTGTTGTAACATCTATCAGTAAGGCTTTCACAGCTTAACTACTGAATCGATTTTGACTAAATTTTGAATAAGGTAAGTTTAAACTTCAAGGAGAATATAATAATAGTATTTATCCAACTCCAACAACCGGTATCCACGCGGACGAAGTCGCGGGTCACAGCTAGTAATTAAATAAATAAAAATACGCCAAGATTATTTATTAAACTGTTAAGTTAGAAAAAAACGAAGCTCTTATTAATAAAAATAAACTAAAGTACTCCACAAGTTAAAGATTCATAAAACTTATACATGATGACAACAGTACCTACGTCTAATGGCATAGAAATCGTCGTTAACGCGGTCATACATATTGACAGATAATACTTAGACTTGACGTTTATTTGACATTTGGTCACAGTTAAGCTAAGGTTTTATTGTATGAGCTTTGATTGGCGGAATGGATTTTATTTTCTTGCGAAGTTGGATAAAAATATCTTAAGTTTATCTTCAAGAGCTCAGTAGGATGTAGAGGTGGGTTTAAATTTGCGGCTTCTAAAATATGGAATGATCTTCCACCACCAATTCGAAATATCATGTCTTGTAATCTGTTTAAAGCTAGCTGTAAGGTTCACCATTTAAAGTCTCAGAAATTAGCCGTAAATATTTAGATAAATACTTTGATAATAAAGAAAAACAGTTACGGATAAACTACTAAATTTGTGTAATGCCTATACCTTGCATAGTGATAATCCTTTTAAATAATCTAATCATTTAACTACTTTTGTTATGTTCAATACTATAAATTTATTATGATAATTAGTTCTGTAAGTACATTGAATTTTAAAATGAAATAGTTTTCAATGTTTTTTATATCCTGCATTGTGTTAAACTTCTAAGTATGTGTTTTATTTTTATTAATTCGTAATATATTTATCTATTACCTACATTTTTTCATTTAAATACTTATGTTGTCGAATTCCACATGTTTTTATGTATTTCTTTGTCTGAGAGCAAAGTGAAGGCTGAAAATCAGCGCTGCTGAGACTTACAATCTTAGCAGCACAAGCTGAGCCTTTTACTGTTTATCACATTTTTTTTTCTCTGTAATAATAGTGCTTAATATTTAGTGTTTTTAGTTTTATGTATTTGTTATTGTTATTAGATTACTCTTGTATATGTGTGTGTGTGATAATAAATAAATATTCTATTCTATTCTATTCTATTCTATTCAAGATGTCAGCAAGATGTAAAATAATTGCAGATATAACTCCGGATAACATATACATTTCGGAAAAAGAGACCTAGTAGTATTGAGAAAAATCTTTAGAATTAGACACTGGGCAGATACTTAGTGCGGAGTCTGTGGACTTGAGTAAAACCCTGCCTTTATTAGATAAAAATCTTTATTCGCGAGTGCGTTCCGTCAATTAATTTACAGTAACTTACTTTTAATCAAATAATACCGAGTTATTTAAACCGCCAGATCGAGATATATCCGCGCGCCTTAGTGTATGATATGTATGTAATATATAATTATTATTAATATAATTTGACCGTCTTTTTACCTTTCTGGGCTCCTTCTCTACAATGAACTTGAATTTCATATAATTATTATTAATATAATAATAAGAATTAAAAACTTACCGGATGATTAAAACACTGACTCTGATAATACATTCTAAATAGTTTCAGAGTCAGGGTCTCCTATTCTTGTCATAAAATATTGTACAACCCAAAAAATCTCTATTCATTGTGTAGCTCTATGTATACTCTGTATGTCCGACAGAATTGATTGTGTGGATTATGAATAAATGATTATCATGTTTGAAGTTTATTATGTCTATGTTGTCCCTACTGTCCAGTTTCCCTTAAAGTTTTCATAACAGTTCATTTGGATTGCCCGCGTTTTTATTTTATTTTGTGTTAATTTGTATCATGCCGAAAAGGTTTCAAAGTAGTAAAAGAAACATCGTATTATCAGTACGACTTAAAATTGTGAGAATACTTACAATTGGAAGAAAAAAACTTGTTCATACTATGAAAAATAAAGCTCTCGTTGTAATAAGCCTATTTATTTCACAATTTATGTACACACTTATATAAAAAATTACATTTAATAAACTTAGCAAAAAAAGATTTGTACAAAGGTACAGCTTATTCCTATAGAAATATCTTCCAGCAGACCTGAAGAATGGAGAATTTGATAAAAAATACAATTTCAGTATGTACACTAAATATAACAAACATAAATAATTTAAAAAGTTTAAATATATATATATATATTATATCCATAACTTAATATATATATTTAAACACAATAAAATACTATACATAAACATAGATGAATATATAACAGATAATAATATATACTTATATATAGACAATATATTATATATAATATATAACCACATGAAAATGAATCTTGTGTGGGTAATCAATGTCTAATTATAGTTGAGAAAAAAAGTGCTCTCGTACTTTTTTCTTGAAAACAGATAAGGATTAAAATTACCTATTTACATAAAATTAAGAGCTTCAAAGCGACGTGCCTACGTTTAAACATCGAAATGTCAAGATGGGGAACATATAGGATAATTTATTGAGAGATTCCAACGAAATACCGAATGCCAAAGAATATCGATATAGACATTCGTTATTATTACCGAGTATTACACGTAATAGTGTCGCTTTATTAAATGTAATTTATTATGAGATAAAAAAAATCGGGCAATTGCTAGTGCTACTTATACCCTGGGTTCAGTAGATATATATATTTTTGATTTTCATGAGTAGAAATGATAAATAAACCGCAGAATAATATAAGAGGGTCTACAGAGAATCCAGCCAAAGCACAGTTTCATTGAGTTTAGAAGATTCTTTTAGTTTTTGTACTTTTATGAAATTATTATCCCTTATTTGTATTTAATGTCCCGATTACTATGCATAAATTCCACCACTTTAAAAGCTTGATATAAATATAAAAAATGTTACAACTACCTCTTTACTGTATCGACTAAAGACCAATCTTTTAAAACTTGAAAGACTTTTGACAAAGTCGATTTTATTAAAATTTGTATCCATTTTAAGTACCTATTATAGCAATAATAAATAAAGAAAAAAAGCAATGCACACTTAAGGAAATTAATCCAGACAGATGTATTTTCTTTTCGTTTGCTTTATTCTATAACGGAATCCTGAAAACTAGTTAGAAACTAAGAAAGTATTCTGATTCCATTTCTGTACTTTTTCTTATTTGTTACACTTATAAATAACCAGCGATTGATGTGAACAGATTTTTTTATTTCAACTCAGATTCAGTAACTGGGAGCAAAGGAACAATATAGAATCCGGGCATACTGTATGAGTCACTTAAGGGATTGGAAAGGATGGGAAGGATTTTTTGGAGGTTTTGTAGTGGACAATAGGCTGACCCCCTGTCACTGCAATAGTCTCTCTCCGCCATTATTAGCCTCCAAATTTGTCAAATGTGACATAAGATGATTTTATAACTTCTGGTGTTCTGTCTACCCCATAAGGATAAAATATAAAGATAAAAGATAAAAAACGTTTATTGTTTCCTTAATATACACAGTTTCAATTTGGAACATTATAGTACCTATATAAATTTTATGGATTTAGAAGATAGCAGTAGTATTAGGTATATAAATCTCATAGACCATACAGGAAACAAAAGGCTTCAACTAGGCATATGCGTTGCTGCAGAAAAACTTTAGCACCTGTAAGGGATACAGGCGTGAAGTTATGTATGTCTACCATCTGTAGACCAACTACCAAGTCACGTTTTAAACTGTATATAAATTAAACATAAATAATCGATTTTTTCACCATAACCAGCTTGGTAATTTACGTGCTTAAACTCCTGGTCACTCAGAGTAGAGACTGCAATGGGCTCATTAATAAGGTGTGGGATGATGAATGAGTATTTAAAACTAAAGATCGATTCCCACTCGATTTATAGTCGTTTAACTTCATTTTTAATTTTAAGTTGACTTTAATAAATATAATTTTGAATTCTAAAAAGTTTTATACATTTTCAGTAAATACCTACGCAACAAAATTAGGCATTTCAATATGATGAATTCTGAGATTTTAAAACGACTTTTCGTGTCACACGAATACCCGAAAACTCGATTTTCAATGAGAAATTCGATTTTCGAAATTCGATTAAATCCGATTTCAAAATTTTTTTTTTAAACTCGGCAGGTAGGTATTTCTTTTGCAAAGCTTAGAATACAAAAAAAAACAAATTCAAACAAAATCATATTGTTCAATTTTGAATTTTTTTTTTCACTTCGTTCTGTTTCCATCTTGTTTTTGTTATGATGAAACTGTGAACTAAGAGTCTGTGTTTTTTTAAATAAAACTTTGTTTATTAATATTTTTGTTATTAATATAGGTTTATGCATCTATAAAAGTATTCAGCAGAATATCACCGTCTTATATGACTAAAATCATATGACTAAATAGGTCCGTTTCGCATAATATGTAGCTGGAAACTTAGTATTAATTCCTGTATATTGATCCAAGCCATTGATTTATATTTGCCGTGGAAATAAACATCATCATCATCACGCAAGAGCCACTATGACTCGAAGATTTCACGATATTTTTTAACTCCGCATAACTCTTTCTTAAATATATTAGATATTTTTATATTGTGCCATAGCTATTGTAAAATTAAGGAAGGTTCTCTTGCCATAACATATCGTATACGTTTTATATGTTAAAAATGATTGCATGTTATATTAAAACGATCTATCTAGGATCGGACGTAGGACCTTCTTAGGTCATTTGAAGTAATGCCTCATAAAAATGTTGCCTACATTAAAAGCTAAAAATAATTTTATTTTGTTCGTGAACGCAAGCCTGCTGACGTCCATCGCTGGACGTCTACATAGGAAATGCCGTAATCGCCACGCTTGGCAGGCGGGTTGGCGACTTGGCGATCACAGTAAGATGATTTAGCTACGCAGAAGGACGCTGCTGCCCTTCCTCTGAATAATTTTATTTGTCCCCTAGTCGCCTCTTACGACACCCACGGGAGGAGATGGGTAGCTTTCTTATAGCTACAAGTACAAGCAAAAGCTAACGTATTTTTTTAAATATTTTTTTAATACATTGGTACAAATATTAAATTGTGAAAATAAGGACAATATTAAGCTATTGTTTTTATCATAACACAAAGTGATGCGAACGATCTCACAGGAATCCACTAGTTAAACTATAAAGCCAGTATTAATTTAATGTCTAATCGAAGAGGGCGTTTAGTTCATTTTAACTACATCGTAAAATTAGTGGATGATCGTTCGTCTGTGGTGTGGGCAGTCATTATGGTTATAGCTTTTCGGAAGAAAAACTTATTCTAAATGATACTTCTGTTTCGGTTTTTTCCTGAATAGCGAAATTATTTAAAATTAGATGAATACAATAAAATATAACATCATTTTAACACTGATCGTTTATCATTTTAGTGTGCTGTAATATATATACCTATAATTTGTCGTGATAGCATTCTTATATTTAAAAAGTATTGTTTTAGGCTTGCCCTGAAATAATTAAACAGAAAATTGGGAACTTCTAAAAGGTCTTATTTTACTACTTTTTATTTATTTCTCTCAAAAAACAAGATTATATTGCGCGCGCAGTAGCCTATTCAACATGACGCTGAGGATACATACATAATATTAAGATTTATGTTTACCCTGGAAGTGATATATAGGATAAATAGGAGGCGTCCACTTAATAAAACACTTAAAAGTGAAGGCTTTATGGTTTCTAATCGATCTGGTTGGTTTATATGTTCAGTTTTAATTGTATTTATTACCAGGCGTACCTTTGTATGTTGATGGCAAGTTTACATCGTAAATTTGTAGTGAACAAGCAATTTGCTCTATTATTGTCTATTTTATTGAAGACCCTAGTCATATTTAAAAAAGGTATTGTGCTTTTTGTGTTCACGAAAAAGATTATTTTTAGCATTTAATGTAAGCAACATTTTTATGAGGCATTACTTCAAATGACCGAAGAGGGTCCTACGTCCGATCCTAGATCGCTTTAATATACTTAACATGCAATCATTTTAAACATATAAAACATACTAGCTGACCCGGCAAACGTTGTTTTGCCATATAAATAAAAAAGAAAAATTGATGGTGGCCGAAATTCAAAATTCAAAAAAATTCAAAAAGTTTTATTCATCTTAGGAATTTCACAAAACACTTGATGAAGTCAGTCATCACATACTTCGGCTTTAACTAGTTGTTGATAGTTGTTAAATAAGATATTACAGTAGACCAAGAGACAAAAAAAGCCGGCGGAAAAAAACTATTGGCACTCTTTTTCAGTCAGAATTATCAAATTAATACAAATAGGTACAGTACAAATTGACCGTGACATGAAAAAAAAAACAAACACAAGACAGCTGATTGTGAGAGCCAATGTCATGCCACAACCAAATTGCTTACATAGCAGATGCAATGAGCTATGGATGCACAATACGAACATGACAAACTGGGAGCCGATTCTCATAGATACCGGATAAGCACAAAAAATTTCATCAAAATCGGTTCCGGAGCCGTTTCGGAGGAGTATGGCAACGAAAACTGTGACACGAGAATTTTATATATTAGATATGATATGTAATGGCAAGAAAACCTTTCTTAATTTAACAATAGCTATGGCACAATATAAAAATATCTAATATATTTAAGGAACAGTTATGCGGAGTTAAAAAATATCGTGAAATCTTTGAGTCATAGTGGCTCTTGCGTATATCTATATCTATACTGTATAAAGCTCAAGTGTTTGTTTGTATGTATGCTAATTTGATTGGTTAATCTCAGGAAGTACTGGTCCGATTTGAAAAAATATTTTTGCTTTGAATAGTTCTTTTATCGAGGAAGGCCATATATTATATTCCGGAGTTCCTGCGGGAACAGGAATAATGCAGGTGGAACTTTATAAATACAATATATTTGAGTCTGAAATGAATGTCTAACAGTCTTTGGAAAAATAAACAGTATTCAGTTTATTTAATGTTTGAAACACATATTTTTAGAGCTTCTTGCAAAATTTTTTAATTCAAGTCTAGCATATACTCGTACAGTGTTTAGCTTCTTATGCTGAAAACAGTATTTTGTATACTTTATTTTTGTTCAACAGTAAACAGTATAATGTAGTTAAAAACCGTATAATACCGTTAAAAACAGTATGGGTGCCAACCCTACCTATAATCTAGAGCGTGATACATACGAACACGGGTTGACTATTTCAAGTTGTCAGCAGAAAACCGGAAAACCGGTGTTCCGGATATATTCTTGGAATCATATATTTCTTCCCTATTCCTAGTAATTACATCTTCGTCCTATAATTATCAAAAAGTAAAAAATACCAATGGGATCGATAAACATATTATATCAAAATATTACCTAAACATGTTTTTGTGATGGTCATTTAATTATTTTGTGAAGACATATAAATCCTAATTCCAAATTTATTTTCCTCCCAACCCACATTAAACGAAGCAATATATCATACATATTAAACAAAAATTGATTAAATCGTCTCTAACAAGAATCAATTTAGTAAATCACATTACGAAGCAAACCAACCAAATAACGACGTATTTATACAAATTTTGACAAATTACTTATTTATATGCAAATTGGGTGAACGAAACTGATAAGTATATTAATAAACGAAGCTCTTCGAGAACCAATAAATAAATACAGAATAAAAATGATAATAGGCACCTAAAATAGGTATAAAGTTTTACTATGAGAGGGGTATCATTATGACTGTAATACAATATGATATTCGCACAAAAACGCTTTAGAAAATCATCTTATTTAATACAAAAAGGAATAACGTTGGTACTTTTTTATCAGCGTTGGGACCCTATAATTACGCCCAATAAATTTGAGATTACTTTGGCTTATAAAAAGAGATTTTTCAATACAAAATACACAAATGTTTAGCGAGTGCGAGTTGGAGGTTGGCGAGTGTTCCGTATGATTAAAAAAACTTGATTTTGAGGACTACTGCTTTTTGAGATTTCTGACTTTTCTTTCTTCAGGTTCTAATATATTTTTTATTTTATTCTTTATTGTTCTACTAAGTTGTGTTATTTGAGTATGTATTACTAAAATAAAATGCAACGACTACGCTTTATAGACCCTGTATTCAATCAACATTATATTTTTTAGAAAATAATAAAAAGTTACTGAGAAAGTCATTTAATACTAAAATGTTACGTCAACCCGATATTTCAATAACCAAATAAAAATATCTGACGAATAAAGTTTTACTCGACAACTTTAAATGGTCATTAGTCTTAATATGTCATGCAATAACAGAAAAATATTCAGTTATTTCTAGTTTTTGTATAAAGAAATTAGCGTACCGAAGTTATTAATTTATAAAACAACATAAGTACATTAATATATCTTGTACGTCAATTACGGCTTAGTTTCTGTCAATCGTTTGACGAACTGTCAGTAACATCTGGTTAGCGTTGGACTGTTGATCAGAGATAAGATTTTATAATGCAAGATAAAAGTGCATCATTATACAAACGAGTACTTCGCTTCATGTCTTTCTATTTTTGCGGTATAACCTGGAGAGTTAAAGATTTGTTATTGTTATATAGCTATTTAGCAACCAGTACTTATCGCATTTATATTAAAAATATAGTGGCATTATCCATAAATTTGTTTTGTTTGTACAAGCATCTTAATTTTTATTTATAGCTTCAAACATTAACTTATACTCGTCACTATCAGAACTCCTTGTATTGAGCCGACTGCAGTGCTACGAGTCTCTCATACTTCATTTACTAAGTGACGAAATAAATATAGTTTGTCTGAAGTTAGTTTTGCCAATAGAAAAAAGTAACATATTAATAAATTATAAAAGTACTAAATCATTTCGATGAAGGCTTTTTAAATATTACGGTACCCTAAAAAAAATACGCAGCCTCTCAGTAATAAGGCAGGTAATGCGACTTGAATAGAAACGATCTGTTTGCGATGAGCAAGCTGAGATGTAGATGTGATGCCTACATTTTATGACAGAATTATGCCTATATTTTGTAACCTGATATTTTGCCGTGTGCGTCATTTGTTTTATGTGGGATTTTACTTGTAAAATAACCGTATGCAGGAAATTTTAACTTTGGAGAGCATTTTCTGTTTGAATGCTTTTTGTAATAATTTAATGATTTTAAATCTTGACTTATACAAATAAATAATTTTAAATATATTTGTAGAACAAATGTTGTTGGGATTGATGTGGAGAGGCTGCCTGCAAGAGATCATGCGCTTATTAAAATTAACCCTGTATACTTAGTAATTTGTCTATACGTAGGTATAAATACTTGTATTTGGTATTCTCTTGCTGAGAAAACCAAATGCAAGTATTTATACGTATGTTTATGAAGATAGACTGATTTTTAATTGTTATTCTTTCACACTGAAATAGATTAAGTTGCAATTTTAATAATTGGACAAAGCATGTAATGATAGATTCAATGATTCATATAAGATTATTTTCTTGATATTCCCACAGGTTACATATTTATAGATAAACACACAAAACACCTACATTCAAAGCTGGATATACTACTGTCTATTTTTATTTATATTTTGATGTATCTGATCATCTAAAATCACCGGGGTGCTTGATGCAAGGATGGAAGACCTTCAGCCACAAAACCACGACGACCTCGTAGTCGGTCCCAAGTGTCGATCGTAACCAAGTGATCATGGTGCTTGCAAAGACACCGAAAGACAGAAAATGGAACAAAGTAAAAATAGATTTTAGAATACTTAACAGAATAAACATTATGATAACTTAATAGTAAATAAAAATACTTGATCAATATCGCATCTATAATTCTCTTATTCTTTGTTCCACTCTTCTTTAAAGCACGTTGCACTCTTCATACACGAGTACCTTTGTTGATACTGTAGTAACAGGCCAATTATGATTTTGAGGAAATAATGGCAGCTTGTTAAGAAATAACTACACACTGCTACCTGGTTCCTATTGTGCAATTTTGGATCTTATTATCATAAAAAAGCAAGGCAGTGTCGTAAAAATTTGCTTTTAATTGATATATGATAATTTTATAACGTGTATCGATTTGAGTCGTGCATTTTTGCTTTTTTTAAGTGTTTTACTTGTTTTTTTTTGTTAATAATGTGTTTGTTTTGTATTAAGTTTGATTATTCAGGTTTTTTGGAGGTCTTCGTAAGTAAGGTGAACATTTTGAACCTATAATCATGTAGAGCATTATAAGTCTATGAAATGAATTGAATATTGAAGCTTGTGTTGCTTGAAAGAAAATATGTAGAACCTAACATATTTAAAGCTAATTTATTTTTTGCACTTTAAATTGTATGTGAAATAGTCTCTTGATCTGTTTGTTCGGTAAGTATTCTATATTATTTATTTATATTAGGTATAAATTCCTTCAATACTAGAATACGTTCTGGTTATAATCATATTATAATCTGTTTGACAACTACCTTGGTATTTTAGAAGATACGCTTCCTTTGATCAGGTGTAACATATTGAAACTAAACTGGTGCTGTGCCAATATTCAATCCCTAATTCCAATGATAATCAATTTATGTTATATTATGTTGTTTGATAATTATTAAGAATTATTTTAGAATTATAATCAACGAATACAAAGCATTGAAAAAACCGACTCACGTCAAAACTTTGGTTGAATTATAATGTCGTCAATGTAAACATTCTCTGAATTCATACATATTTTTCTAAAAATGGATAATCCATGAAATACGCAATCGATTTCGATGAAATTTATATGGAACTAATTCTGAAGTATCATATATCATACGATATAAGAATTTTCAAATTCGATTCATAATTCTGTCTGAAATATCATGTAACAAAGGCACAAAAAACAACCATTCCTTTTTTGGAAGTTGTTTGAAAATGTGATGTGTTCCGGCAATTATTTATTAGCAGCCAATTCCTTGCTACACTCGTGTGCTGTCATATTTGACCTCATTATCAGTCAACATCAGGTATTCAAGATAAATTACTTCGAACAAGCATGTTATATAATTTATTTTTTATTGGGAAAGCAGAAAGGCTATAACAATTTTTTGTTTCCAATTAAGCTCAAGGTATTTGGTATCAAACGCTTTCTGCTGAGCCTCCTTCCTTGGTTCGGTTCCTTGGTTCGGTAATAGTAAAATGACACGTGAAGAACTAGTTAATTGCTTCAGACTACGTTCGGGTCACGTTTCATTGAACAATTTTGGTTACCTAATGCGCAAAAATTAAAGTCCCATATTATAATAGAGTGTAAAAATAATGAGTCATTACGAAATAAATTGTTAGTAAATACATGTATGTCATAAGCAATATATTACGTTTATGTTCCACTGTATATTTAGTTCCAAATTCACGAATGAGAATAGCTTATTTATTTTGATATGCAATGTCTAGAGTTAAGGAAACATATGATGTCTACCTAATATTTTCTATTGTTAAATTAATTAAAAAAATGCTAACTTATACTTACTTAAACTTATAGCTTTATAAATAAAGATTTAAAAAGATCAAGAATATCTAACATTTTCCATTTTAAACCTTATTATAAACAAATATTAAATGAAAATCTAGCCAATATCCGGCATTATTCTAACACAATCACCATAAACAGTTATATCCCTAATATACTTACGACAACCAGCTATTTACATGAGTTCCTTAAGTACTTCCACGTGAACTTGCTCAAAACCCATCATTACGGGAATAGCCTTTCAACAGATTTCGTAAACAAAAACAGTGTGAAATCACCTTTATCTCTGCTTTAAACACATCTAAAATGAATCTTATCTTCACAGTTATAAGGTTGATATTGCTTTGACCAGTGTTTAGGAAATGATTTGAAATATCCGATTGAAGGCACACCCACTTACCCACGTAGTTTTGCCTGTTTTTGGTTGTTGGGTAAGTACCTACAGGACTTTAAGATGGCTTGAGAGGTTGCCAATGCTGAGAGGAATGTCGGCAAAATGTTTGACGTACTCCGACAAGTTTTACCTAAAGTTGTACGATGAGAGATGAAAATGCGTCAGTATATTTCTTTCCCAATTATGATTTTTTCTTATATTTTATTTATTATAAGTTCACTATAACAGGATTACTTTAAGTCAATGTAGCAACATGAAAATGATAATAGTGTAAGCGGGAAACTTTTAGGTCCAAAACTTAGAACTAATCCACAGCGAGTCACAAATACGTGATTACGTGATGTCTTTTTACGACTTAATAACTAAAATTACAATTTTATTTATTTTAAAAGATAGCTTTTTTAGTTATTTTATGTAAAACGATCAATTAACTAACTAGCAAGCTATTTCAACACTTATCTCGCATCGTAAAATATCTAGCTAGTGCAGTTCTGTTATGTTATGTTTTACTTAGCTTTTTTTAAATATTATATTATATCTTTTCGAAATATTATTTTAAGTTTAAGTAATAATATTTTTCCATTCCATATTTACTTTTGCTTTTACAGAATAATTTTATTTATTTTATTCCAAATAAAAACTACATCGATAAAAAGTTGTGAAGTATAAGCCATGAGTAAAATTAAATTGCATTTGCTGTTCTGATATTTTCTAGGGAATGATAATTTTATTTAAATACGAATATTTTTTGCTGTAGTTTAAGTCGTTTAGTTCATAACAAAAATAAAAATTCCACAGTTTTTAAATAAAGCAATAATTTAAAGGAAGTCGTCGTGGCGCCGTGGTTACTGTGTGTATCAAACGATATCATAGGTTAAGCAACGTTCGGTGCGGTCGGTACTTGGATGGGTGACCGCCAACCATTCATTTCTCACGGCGAGTTCCGTGTTTCGGAGGGCACGTTAAGCAGTCGGTCTGGAGTGTTGTATACTTGTATACAGTAGTCGTTAGGGGTTGTCGGAAGCCATTTCGGCGCCCTGAAAATTCTGACATCCACCACCCAACACTGGGCCAGCTTGGTGGATTATGGCCTATACCTCCTCGTCACCCAGGGGAGAGACTCATGCCCTGCAGTGGGCTCACAAAGAGTCGTGATGATGATGATAATTCAAAGAAGATCTGTATATTAGCAGCATGATACTTTTTATCAGTCTCATGTTTAAAAATTTACGACTCATCAATTTCATCTAGGTTCGGTTTACCCATTCAAGTAACTACCTGTCACGACTACACTATTAATTGGTTATTATATTACGTAAGTGATTGAAAGATGGCGTGAGAAAAGTAATGATCTTTGGCTACTGTTCTTTACCGCCGCCTTTTGGTGTCTTTATTTGGAGATCGGTTCATTTACACTTAGTTGCTTGAAAATCTGCGATATTGGATTATTGCGAATTGGTAGAATTTGCATAAAGCATGTCTATTATATCTACAAAGGAGATATAAGATAATTGAGGATAAAATACATTTCTAGTTCTATAGTAACTTATCCTTGCTACACTATTAGAGGGTTTCTATAGTAAATCTTAATTTTGAATCGAAGATATAAACGGAATCTGGAGTTTGGTAGTCATGGAAACGCTTATACATTTTGGTCTTTCTGGTAATCTAATTTTAATCTAAATTAAATATAAAAATAAAACAGCAACTGTCGCTCGTGACCACGGGGTCTGCAAAGACACCGAAACGTCGAGTCAAAATGTAAATATACGCGATAAATCCGGTTAAAACGTGTTTTATTTAATAGTATGAATCGCGAAAACTTAAGACAATATTAAATATAAAAATCTACATGTACAGAAATTTTGTAGTTAAGACCTTTACGAGAGGGAAATAGTGTAGAAATCTTATGAAAAAGAGCGTGAAATATATTAAATAAAATATATACTATAAATTATATATAAAAAAAAAATTTTGACGTCAAAATCTCTTGACATACAGATATAACTCGTCTAAATAACTATTTATATCAATACATTTTATACTCTGCAATAATTTTTCACTTCTTTCTTTATTGAAAATCATTTAAATAAATATTTTATGACAACTCAAAATATTACTACTGGCGGGCTTATTGCAAAATGGCGATTCCTTTCAGATAACCTCGTGAATTTGTGAAATTAAAAAATAGCTTTGAGTGAGCTTTACATCTCAGTGGTGCGAGCACAGAACTTTATCGACTCGTATGTTTACAAATGTTCGTATAGTATGGAGTCGGTTGCAAGTTTTTAGTAACATTGTTATTTTTTATTTTACAGTTATTTAAGAGTACAACATGTTTACAAACATTCAAAATTAACAAGGCACACATTTATTAAAGCTGGGCGTGCGGCAATGGATAGATTTCGATTATTGCTTACAAACCGTCTACATACTATAGGAACATTTCGTAAATATACGAGTCGAGAAAGTCCTGTGCTCGCACTGCTGTATGGTTTTGTGCCTATTTTCGAAACATCTTTGTAATTTTATATTGATTAGGGTATAATACTAAGACTATAAGGCCTGTATTGTAAAATATTCTTAAGCGTTGATAATGAATTAATAATGATTCTAGCAAAGTGTCGCTGTCAATTTTCTATACACGATATCTCTATACTTTATACGCTACCTGTCAAAAATTAATTCTTAATTAGAGTTCAAATCTAAGTAATTGCTTTCTTAATATTAACCTTAGTAACTTGTAACTAAGCACCAAACTCACCTGACAAAAAGCAGCAGTAAAAACAGCGTCACGACCGCCGCATCAATCCTGTATAAGAGTCTGGAAGCGCGCACCGTTGTGTTCGCGCGCAGCACACATACACACATTGTTTTACATCGTAGGTAGTATAATTCTCACAAGGTCGCACTATGCACTGTCGCTTCTGCGGTAGTTGTTGTTCTTTGACCCTTTGACATTGTTTTGTTAGGTTAGCACTTTTCTGTTTAATTCACTATGTCTTTCTCATTTGGTTTTTGAAAGCTGAAAAAGAACAAATTAATATGTTATTAAAAAACAACTGGTTTATTCTTTAGTATGGTAAAGTTCCTTTATTCATCTTCACTCGCCATCAGGGGAGATGAAAGTCAAACACGGCAATAGTCTCAAATAAAAGATATTCCATCTAACGTAGTACGAGTAGATCTATTTCTTTATTGTTTGATATCAAAGACCGAAACGTAAAAAAAAGTAAATTTTTAATAGTCAGCATAATATCAATAAAACGTTTATATGTTATAACAAATAAATAAGAAAAACCCCCAGACAATCACCAACTAAATGGCCCCAAAGTAAGCATAGCTTGTGTTATGGGATACCATGTAGCGAACTAGGGGGGAACCTAGAATATAAATACATAAATAGATAAACACCCAGACATGGAACATTTTTTTTTCTTGTTCCGGGCGGGAATCGAACCCGCAATCACTCTCTGAGGCAGACAAGTTTACCCCATCGCCAAAGTGGTTGTCACAAAATAAGGAACATTAAAAAATATATTTCGCCATTCTCTACGCAACTGTGAATTCTACGAGATATTTTTAGAGGGTATTGAAAAGTTATTTTCTCCTTCAAATAAATGTATAGGTGTTAGGTGTTACAACCGGAAACATATTTTTTTTTAGAATTTTGAGCCTTTTTATTCATACCAATACCGAGAATACATTGAACGCCCCTCGTAAATATTAGTATTTAGATAATATTAAAGACTTGTACCAGTAAACTTTGTTTATTTCTCTGTTGACTAAAATGCGTTTATTTTATAAACGTGAATTAAGTGTTACTTCATACGAACAAAAATACCAATAGATTTTAAAATTATATCGCTTGGCTAATTTCCGTAAGGAAATTTCGCTCGACTCACCAAACACTTTAACTTGTATGAAAGTTGAATAAACAACCCATGTTTGGCAACCCATGTTAAATTAAAAACTAAGCCAGCATTTGACCTGCTTCTCATCTCATAGTAATTGAAGATAACACCACACGGGCTTAGGAAAGACGAATTTGGTCTTCCTAATGCGTTTTATTAAATAATGTTCGAACAAACCTTCCATGCTGGACTAGGAGTAAAAGAAAAACTTAGAATGTAGCGGCTGCTCTCTTCCTGCGGGGCTAGCATGCTACCGTCGACAACGATAAATCGGGCCTTTTATCGATATTTTCTTAGAATATGGTACCTATTTAGTGTGCAATTTATTAAGATTATGACATATTTGGTTCTGTGGACTTAATCATGGTACCAAGTTGAGTAATTCTATCTATTATGGTGCGCATATTAGCTTACAAGATAGGATAAAATAACAAAATAATATTTATCTTGTTGATTCGACTATTTATCGATGGTTGCATGCTAGCCCTGCTGGGTGTACTGTTAAAGTCAGTTACGGGATTGAGGTTTTATTGGCGTTTTTGTGGGCAATAGGCTGACTGCAATAATCTCTCTTCATCCTAATAACACCTCCAAATTTGTCAAACGTGACATCAGATAGTTTTATAGCCTCTGGTGTTCTGTCTACCCCATAAGGGATTCAAGCGTGAAGTTATGTATGTATGCATGCTCGGACAACTCAGTTTAAAGATGAACTATATGTTGACTAAGCTTTAAATTGATCTTGTGTTTTGTAGAGCATGTTTAACTACTCGATTTGAGTATTTCATACTTGTATACCGCGGATTCTAAGGTTTATTGGAAGCCGTTTCGGTACTCTGAATATATCTAGCAATAATAATATTCCGCCGACCAAATTATCGACATACTTAAAAAGGGCCTAGTTAAAAGTACCCGTAACCGGCGAGCATGTATGAAAAGATAAATGAACCTGGAGGAATCGAAAGGAGTATGTCTGGATCGTAGCAATTGGCGTTTTCTTGTCTTTGCCCAAAGGGAGACAAGTGTGAAGTTGTGTATGTAATAATATCTTAGTTTCAAATGCTTTCATAAATAAATACTATATCATTATATATTGGGATTGTTGTATTCAGTCTACATGGCAAGAACTTAGCTACGAGATTTCGCCGAGTACTTAGTAATACTTACCGAATAAAGATCGCATGATATCTTTTACCTCAAAGTAAGTCTTTCATGATATCATCACATGTTTTTCCGTTTCCTGTGCTTTCATAAATCAATACTATACTATTATGTATTGGGATTGTTGTATTCAGTCTAATGGCAATGCTTAGCTAAGAGATTTCGCCGAGAAGTAATACCAAATAATGATCGCAGGATATGTTTTACGTCAAAACTATTTCATGATATTAGGTTTTAAGCTCCATAACAGGCCCACAGCTCTAGGACATTTTAATTGCCGGTGAGTTCATTATACAGGATTGCAAAAATGAGTAGCTTCACACCTATTTAAAATGAATTTATTGACCGCCTCACATTCGTAAACTAGTCTTTAGAAATGCATTAACTGTATTCTAGTACCAGTTCTAGGTTAATCACCGCACTTCCGCAATACAAAACGAGGCCCAAAAATATCTGACTTGTTGCGAAATGTTCTGTATGAACAAACACACAAACTGTTTTGTCGGTGAGTCGCTTTTAGGTGGTAAAAGCGTGATTTGAAATAGTGTTACTACTGTCTTTTAACTATTAAGTTTAAAGAAGATATAGGTAATAAATGGAGTAGGTAAACTAATTTAACAAAGGTAGAATATGTTATTAGTGTATTTTTCTATGAAATAACTAATCAAATATAAATTCAATTGACATTCAAGAATATGATCAATAGGAAAAGGTTATATTTCAACAGGATGAAAAGGTACCTTCTTAACCCTTTAACCACCACGGTCGGTTAACTCTGACAAATATTTTCGAATCCATTCCGCCAAGGTCGTATATATACAACTAAAATCTACCATTAATTTCATATGCTTTTTTTTACTTAATAACGCTGTATTGTATTTAAAAAATGTTAATATTTGGTAAACGGTTAATCAAGTGATCATTTAGAATTGATTACACTTAAGTCTCCTTATTAAAAAACCTTAAAAATATGTCAGAAGTTAGATAAATTATTGATGTTATTATTAGAAAATTGCATTGTAGTCCAGCGCCGTTGTTGGATTAATCCGACCATAGGGACGGGACATAAGCAAATATTTACTGATACGAAAATCCACTTTAGTAAAAATATTTCTATTGAAACTGACTATTTTTAACAAATAAATTAAAACAATTAAAGAAATTGTTACTATAGAAATAAATATGTTTAATTTCTTTTATAAGTATAAAAATGTCAGTGACTGAGTTGATGATTCCCATTTTTTTTGATTCCAATTTTGCTAGTTCACTCAGCGCCACGGTCGGAAAAAGATAACCGCTTCTGACGTCAAAAATGAGTGCCACCTTGTGAAATTTTCCATTAGTGTTGTGTTTACGCATTAGTTATTATGCTTCGTGTTATCGATAAATATGATTTAACTACATAAAAGGTGTAAACTTCATCACAGTATAGAGACATAAAAATATTCATCTCTGGCCTAATTTATTGTGAGAAAATCAATAAATCTTTTAAACGATCTTTGTTTCATTTGGTTACCGAAATACATACTATTAGAAATTTAATATCAAAGTTACTCTTTCTATATATTTGTCTGTTACCTCTTCAAGCTTAAACAGCTGAAACTATAAATATTTAATTTGAAGTGTGCGATGCTGGGACGGGTATGTCGATCTACCATTGAACATCCCTATTTGTTGTAGGTATTTATTTTTAGATTTGCTGTGCTTGGCGCTGGGAGCACGACAACTGATATAAAGTCTGGCGGGTAAAGGGTTAAAACCGTGCGAACTGGAATAATTTATCATCACAGCTCTTAGTAATGAGCCCACTGTAGGGCTATGAGTCTCTCCTCTGGGTGACGAGAAGGTTTAGGCCGTAAACCACCAAGCTCACCCAGTGCTGGTTAGTGGATGTCAGAATTTTTAGAGCGCCGAAACAAACCCTACTTACAAACTCTACGGACTATGTATACAAGTACACTGTATCCGAGGCCGACTTCTACACCGTTCCTCTGAAGCAAAAAAGACGTTGTTAGAAATGAATGGTGGGCGGTCACCCATCCTAGTACCGACCGCGCCGAGCGTTGCTTAACCTGCGATATCTATTGATTTATATAGAAGCCACTACGCCACGACGATTACCTACTTAAAGAAACTTTTATTTTAATTAAGACCATGATAGTTTATTATCATAGATGATTATATTATCTGTGTAAGCCAAACACTTCTTGATGATTGCATAACCAAGTATTAACCTAGAACTATTGATTTAATTATAAATTTAAACATAAATAACAAAACTTAACCTATAAATCGTTCACCGGTCTTAACTTACAATAGAAGATCTAAATATTTTATCCTCATTACTATGTGTTGGAGATAAAAAGTACCTGTTGGAGGTGTTTTTCATGTTTTTTCTTATCAACAACTATTATAACAAGTTTACATGGACTCAAGTGTAAATATGTAGAGTAGGGAGATGCGGTTGGTTTACTGGCAACATCTTGTGACATTGTTAAAAAAATCATATTACGGTGTAATTAATATGTAGATGTTACCGGAAAATAATAAGAACCGTAAGTTTATAAATTTACGCGGAAATTTATAAACTTTCGTAAGATTCTAAACGAGAGATAAATTGTATTATTTTACGCTCAAATTTTCGCAAATTTATCAACTTACGACGTCTCGTGGTAAATTTATAAACTTACGGATATTCATTCGTAAGATTTTAAACGGTTCGACCAATCACAGAAGAGCTTTTAATTTAACGCTTTTTTAAAATACGGAAAATATTACACTGCTCGCTGATTGGTCAAGAGGACAAACAAAAACAAACTTTGGCTTATCTACACTCATTGTTTATGGCGCTTCGCTACTATATGCAACCTAACTGCCCCTCCTCGCTGCGCTCGTCGTCACACCTAACTGTTCCGACAAGGCCTTCCAGTGCCAACTGGAACACATGACTTATTCAACCAATCAGAGTTTACTTATTATTTTACGAGTGAGTTCGGTAAGTTTTTGTCTCCCGTTTTACATTTACGGAATTTATTATTTTCCAGTGACATGTATATAAATCTGTATATATACATTGTAATATCTAAGCAGAAGCTCTTTGAATAAATTAAGATTTAAAAGTAAAATAAATGAGTTCTTCTCATAAATGAGTATCTTCCGTGCTGGACCGGGAGCAAAGGAAAAACATAGAATGTGCCAGCTGCTTCTCTCCCCGGGAATACTGTAGAAGTTAGTAAAGGGACAGAGGTGTTATGGGGGGCTTTTTTGTGGGCGATAGGCTGACCCCCTGTCACTGCAATAGTCTCTCTCCATCATTATAATGCCTCCAAATTTTTCAAATGTGATTTTATATCCTTTGTTGTTCTGCCTACCCTATAAAGGATACAGACGTGAAGTTATGTATGTATGTATATTATAAATGAGTTACTTTATTAACTTACTTTACTTTTATTTATCAAACCAAAACCTTACTTTACCTTTATTTTGGGTTATTTTTAGTAAAATGTAATCGCAGATATTAAACTTGCTGGTAGAAATTTCTTTTAGAAATAAGCTTTGCCTTTGTACCTTGTTGTCAATTTAATTGTTTGTCTATTTAAGTTTCCTTGTGTGTACATAAATTATTAAATTAAATAAATAAAGTAAATTATTTATTTATTGAGTAAATAAAGTCTCAAAATTGTACCAATATCTCCTGAGTTTAGTTATTATTGAATTCCCAAATGAATATTAGATTGAATAGGTACTAGACGGTAGGGCGATAAGTCTTGAATATTTTATTCTTTGTCACTTACAAACTGCAATATGCATATAAACAACAAGTCATACAATAGCGAAACCTTGCTATGACTTTGTTAGTCCTTTTAAACCAGACTACTTATAGCTTTAAATTCGAGCAAGAGCTTTTTCCGTGATAAGTTCGTCCGCGCAAAAGTTTGAAACGTTTTGTTAATCAACTGCGGACACTTACACTGTGTCAGCTATTACAAACGACATCGGGCCATCATTTGCTCAATTTACACGAGATTCCACTTAAGGCTGAGCAGTTTAGTTTGAGCTTCAAATATTACAGATGGCAAGAGGTAAATAAAACGACAAATTAGGTACATAAACATGTGTGGAATTTTGTTTGGTTGTGGTGTGGAATACCTTTAAACACATTTTTTGTATGTGTTGGTAAATGATTAAGGTTAAACATACTTATGTGTAAAATTTTCCAAAATTGACAACTGAAAATTAAATAGAGCGAATTAATTTCTCGGTGAATGCCTTTGGCTTGCTATCCTTGTTTTATTGAGTTCATTTTAGTTGCTTTTTAAGAGTTTTTTTAAATAAGTTTGTTTTTTAAATAAATTTGTAAATGTATGGGCGAACAAAAAAATATATTAATTTAACCATTCATTTACAAACATAGAATGCCAAATTTGTAACTTGTTAATCTCACGTTTACTTAACATTTCAATCATATTTAAGGGTACGAAACAACAGGTACAATTTTAGGTTCCTCATTATCAACTGGAACAGGTCCACGTCTGGATAAAAGCCTGTCCCGACGTCCTCCACATCGCTAGGTTTTATCACAGTACAGATATCTACAGTAATTTAACTCGGCCGCATCTTTGAAATAAATGCCTACAGCGCCGCGGTCCGTTCATATTATGTGATAGGGCTGCCCGCCTTCAGCGTTTAAATTACATTTGCCTACTTTGTGTTTACTTCCATTTTGTTTTGTGACTGCAAATATACTTTTTTATATAAACAAATAAAATACTTTGAAAATTGAATAGGAAGTGTTCAACAAAAATACGTTTTGTGTCAAAAAAAAATATGTTTACATTTGAATTACAAATCGGTCTTATAAGTTAGCGACTAAATAGTATATTTCATTACGAGTGCGGAAAGCCTGTCATTGCAAAGAGTTCCGACAAATGTCTACACGAGCCGAGGCGCAGCCGAAGGCGAGGGTTGACAGTCGGAACGAGTTGCAATGACGGTTCCGCACGTGTACTGAACGACTATTTTTAATACAGTTGCGAAAAAATTAAGCAATTTTATAAAATATACAAAATGGCGCCAGCCGTGAAAGATTACAAACAGAGATTTTTTTTTGTTTTGTTTACCCATTCTGGGTAGGCAAAGGGAACTATGCCCATACAGCCAAGTCTTTAGTAGATTTTTTGTATTGACATGAAATGAAAATTAATTTAATGAGATAAAATGAAATGAAACCTAACCTAACTCATTCTCATTGCATCAAATCATTATATCTGATATTGAAACAAATTAGTAGCTTCTTTTCAGAAATATTTGCATGAATCGTAAAAACTTCTATGATTTTTTTTTAGTAAAAACTTCGTGGTTGATTTTTTCTTTTTAATAGACATTAGTTTGACATTTGGGAAAGAGAACGCACGAGTGCGGAAAAGGTAAAGAAAAAGCACGAGTGTGTAATAGCCCACATCCCGAACGCTAAACGTCCCTGCAATACGCCACTTTTTGAGCAACTGTATTAAAAAAATACTTGCACCTCGACTGAGACGCACGAAAAGGTGAATTATTAAATTTTAAAGTTTAAACAATCCGCATATTAACACAATTGTTTCGGTATGCCGACACTCGTGACTGGCCGCATGACGAGCGCATGCCGAGATCGAGTCGCGTAGGTATAGCTCGCGTTTAGTCCGTTTTTATGAAGTTGAATTACTTTCAAAGGCTTTGAAGTACTACTGTGGTTTTATGCTAACCATATCCAAAATTTACCCGATGACGTCGATTCACCTTATCGTTTAATTTAGAGGTTACTACCAAAACTTTCATATTGATATTTTCTAAATGTGAAACGTACACTTTGACTGACACTTAAAATTACTTTAAAACAATTTAAATTACTCAATGTGTGCTCTGTACTTAATTAATTAAAGCCAAATAGCACTACCTAGTAAAATTATTAGTATTCCTTCAGCAACCTGAAATGTGGGTGACAAAGAAAGATTTCTGAAAGTTCAGGATAATCTAGACAGTTATTATGTTTGATCAACTGCACGACCTGTTTTTTAAATAACCAGTAAATCTCGCTAAACCTATTAAATATAGGTTAAAGATACCTTTAGTTTTAATTCAGAATAAGAGTAATAAAATATTGATTGATACAAAAAATACACAATAGGTATTGCCCGGTTCCTTTTATTAAAATCCTATCGTTTTTTCTACGAACAGTAGGATTAGAGCAGTTTAATTATTTAACATCTCGTCATTTAAACTACCACCAATGAATAGGAGGGATAGGAGGGAAATATAAACGACTAGCCACCGCGCGCGGTTTTACCCGCGTAACTTTTGATCCCGTGGGAATTTCGGAATAAAATATAGTCTATAACCTTCCTCAAGAGTTGGGCTATCAAATGCAAAAAAACAAACTCTTCAGCTTTATATATTTGTATAGATTTGTAAATATTTTGTAAGGAAATTGTCTTTTAGGGTATTTCAATATGAATTCTTAACCGATATCATACAAGTGTATTCTTTATGTTTGCACTTATTACTCATTCATGCAAATTATATTTCGGAACATAATAGACCCGACTGCACAAAGAAGAACTTTTTTGTAAACGTATGTTTTTCTTTAAGGTATTATTAAAAGGGTCAGTATACCTTTTTATTGTAAAAAATAGATTAAATTATCTCTTAAAATGCAGAATATACTAGTTTGGAAGTTCTGCACTCAGTAAGTCATCAATTGCTGTAATCAGAATGAGGGTGAGGTGAATGCATGTTTGACTTCAAAATATTATAATTGAAAACTCTAAAAGCTGCAAAAACTTGAGTAAATATATCGTTCAAAATAGTTTCGAATGTTTGACCTATGATCGGTTTAAAGATGGGTTACAGCTGCACGTTAATTAATTAAAAACACTCACTTATTTTGGCGGGTACGTTAAACAGACTCGTTTTGTTTTGACATTTCAGTTTCAACACTCTGACCTTCACCAATTATGGCTGAACTAGCTTGGAAATGTTAAGCTTCAGAAAACTAGATTTTTGGGTGGATACAGCATAATTTTGTATTATTAATTAAATTAAATCAATTAAAATTATTAAAATTAAATTAATTAATTAATTAAAATCCCCAGAAAATCACACCAACTACATGGCCCCAAAGTAAGCATAGCTTGTGTTATGGGATACCATATAGCGAACTAGGGGGTAACCTAGAATATAAATACATAAATAAATAAACACCCAAACACGGAAACATTTTTTTTCTGGTTCCGTGCGGGGATCGAACCCGCAACCACTAGCGTCTGAGGCAGATAGGTTTACCCCAACGCCAAAGTGGTCGTGACATATAGGAAAATAAGAACTAAACTTTACTAACTAATGGTACCTTATCTTGGGCAAATATTGTCAAATATTTATTACGTACGAGTATATGACGCGTTAAATAAAGATGTTCTAAATCTTAGCCGTCTCTAAAATATGTCTAAATAAGCTTAAATGATGCTTAAATGCTTGCATCTGGATGACTAAACATCACATACGATCAGCATTGAAATAAATACTCTTTCCCGATGTCACCGTAATCGGTAAAACGTTTAAGTAATAAACTATGTAATATGATAATTATGTAAGTAACCGACCAACGACACTACCATTAATAATCATTACCCAACATGACTTACCAACAAACTTAAAATACCAAAGCCTCATTACAAAACAATAATCCATAAACTACATATACTTAGCAACTTAGCCCATTTTTCTTTTCACTTGCCCTTCGAACTTTAAAAACAATACGTAGTTAATATCTTTAGACGTGCAAAACTGCAGTTAGCTCACTCTAGACGTCTTGACGTAATCTGAACGGAGTCTAGTAAAGCTTGCAAGCTCGATCAGTTGAAACACTACGCATATTTCACAGTCGGTTAAGGGTAACAAATCTTGCTTCTTATCTTGTAGGGAGGTAATGAATGGTTTGGACCTCAGATTACTTCAGGATAACGTGTTAAAAAGGATTTGTAAAATGTAATTGAATTTGTATTGTATCTTTTAAGTATTTCATGATTTACTTTCTATAGTCATATAATAAGGTTGAAGAGTTTGTTTATTTTGGATAATAATAATAATAATATACTCTTTATTGCCAAAAAATAAAATATACAATTTCATTGTACATGCTTAGGAACAGACAATTCGGCGACCTTAACGCTACAAGCGATTTCTTCCAGGTAACCTTTTGAAAAGAAATACATTAAAAAAAACACTTAAATTAACAAACAAAAACGGAACTATTAATATAACTAGTTAAATCTATGGGCAGAGTATAAAGACAGTAAACGCTTATCAAACAAATAACAAATAATTTTATAAATATTTCCTACATACCTATACATACATACACATACTATATATATATATATATATTATATTTCATAAATAAATGAATGATTAATGACCTAACTACATAATATACAAGTTTATACAAGAAAATGTATACAAACATGCTGCACGTACGGTGAATGATCTGTGAATATGCTTGTCTCTGAAAATATTAGGATTTGAAAACAAATTTTTGTTTTGTTAGCCCAACTATTAACGAAGACTAATGAAAAATATCTAATAGGCTGAAAAGCACAGACATCAGTATATCTACATACATAATAGGTAGTTCCTAGCGACGTTACTAACTAAATACTCACTAGTATTTAGTAAGTGCCATCCCTCATATATCATCTAGATTGTAAAAAGAAATATAAAAACTAACAGCCACACATTAAAATTAGCTTCCCAGTAATGTAAAGCCTATTAACAAGAATTGCAACTGGTTTCTCGAAGACGCAGTAACTAAGTATTTCACTTATTTATAGTGCTTAGATATGGATGGTATTTCACTTATGTGTGCTTAGTATAAAGTAAGATGTGTGTAATTTGTTGCAGATAAAACAAATGGGAGACTACCTGTGCACGCAGTGCTGCAGGTCGTTTAAACTTCATTCCATAGTTCAACTCTCTTATACAGGGTGACTGGTGGGTCATTTTTGAAATTCCAGGACGTGATAGTTTGAGATCATAAATGAAAAGAAAAAGTAAAATAAAAAGTAATAATTATTTACTGACTAGACTTAACCGAAAGTTAGAGAATTCATAATGCAAAGAATGGTTACATAGGCGTAATACAATAGATACTTAGCGGGTGGTGGTGTGCGTGTGGCGGGAATACTGCTGTGTGCGTGTTGACTGAGGCGGCGCGTCGGGAAATGTATAGTAACTTCTCTTTATTTATGTAAAGCGAATTCTGTTGAAAAATTTAATACCTACTTTTTAACATAACTATGATCAAAATCGAGTACAGAGTGCTCTTCTTCAATATCCAAAATTTGTCACCAGCCACCCTGTATCAACATTTAAACTTTCCCGACTTTTAAATAAAATATGTTTTTTATTAGATTTTGGCGCGTTTGCTTATATTGTACACTTGTTCCAGTTTCTCAGATTCCTTTCGGCTACGCTAGGTTTTTACCATCGAAGCGGCCGTCGCCACTTCACCTTACGCATCCGTGAGTGACGTACATACTTCTAACTCACTATCCAAATCTGTACTTATTTGGTACATAGTAAAGTTAAAACATACCAGTGCTTAAAGGCTAAATTTATTCTTAAAAACTTATGTCCTACCTAGCAAATGATCCGGCTCGAAGGACCACACTCGTTGCTCGGTTTTTGCCTTTTTGGTTCGGTAGGATACTAAGTTGGGAAAGAGTAGGTAAGGCTATCAAATTCATTTTATTTCGTATTAGCTAGATAGCGTTATCGTCAGTTCAGGTAAACTTTGATTCGACATCTTGGTATCTTCGAAGTCGTCGTGATCATATTAAAATAATACATACATACATACATAAATTAGACCTGTATCCCGTATGGGGTAGGCAGAACCCCAGAAGTAATAAAACCATCTGATGTCACGTTTGACAAATTTGGAGGCATCATAATAGTGAAGAGACACTATTGCAGTGACAGGGGGTCAGCCTATCGCCCACAAAAAAGCGTCCCATAACACCTCAGTCCCTAAACTGACTTTTACAGTATGCCCGGGAAGAGAAGCAGCTGGCACATTCTATGTTTTTCTTTCGCTCCCAGTCCAGTATAGAAGTTAAAATAATTAAATAAAAATTATTGAAAATAAATTGGATCTTTCTTGAAGCATGATCCTGTTTATTCATTTAATAGTTGTCGAGTAAGGAATAGCAGCAGCTCCATATTCATAGGCCAATCTATGTCTATCTGTAATTATTAATCCATGGTACACAATTTTACAAAAAAATCACAGTCTACAAATACTTTTTAAATTATATACTTTTTTTTTGTCTAAATTAGACAAAATTTCTCATAAAGATGAAATCGTACTTTTAATAATATGAGCAGGTTTCCCGTAAATCAATTTCCAATGATTTATTAATTACTAGCTGTTGCGCGCGGTTTTACCAGCGCAATTTCGAATCCCGCGTGAATTTCGGGATAAAAAGTAGCCTATATGCTATTTCAGGTTATATTCAATCACTATGTCAAATTTCATCCATATCCTTTGAGCCGTTTTGCTGTGATTGTGGAACAGACATCCATACATCCAAACTTTCACATTTATAATAGATATTAGTAAGGTTCACCGAAAATCAAATAAGTAATCAAATGTAATTATTAAATAAAACACTTTTTAACCGGATTTATTGTGTATTATTACATTTTAAATTTTCGTGGTCGCGTTGTTCAGTCGGTCGTGACCACGGGGTCTGCAAAGACACCGAAACGAATAAATAAATATTAAATATAAAATAAATATTTTTGACACTCACACAACATTATCTAGCCCAAATTAAGTTTCTTAAAGGACTTACTACTAGATAACTGATACTAGATAACTGATATACTTAAGAAATATATAAACATACATATTGAATAAATACATATTTTTATTAGAATAAACTTAAATAAACATATAAACATCCATGACTTGACGACTAATATCTGTGTTCGTCACACAAATATTCGCCACCGCCGGGATTCGAACCCAGGACCTCTGGCATAGAAGGCAAAGTATGTTACTACTACACCAGCCGCTCGTCAATTAAAATGTAAATATACGCGATAAATCCGGTTAAAAAGTGTTTTATTTAATAGTATGAATCGCGAAAACTTAGGACAATATGAAATGAAATTATACAAGTTATTGCTTAAGCTAAACCATCTTGTCTGTGTGTTCAATTTATTTTAATAACATTTAACATATATTTTGAAAAATTTGTCAAATGTGAACTCAAATAAAGTACATACTTTTTACACTTTTTAACGGTGAATTAGCGGAATCTAAATAAAATAACTAATAAAATCCCCAGACAAGTACACCAACTACATGGCCCTAAACCACCCTAAACTTCGCAAAGCTTGTGATGTGGGACACCAAGTAGCGAAATAGGAGGAAACCTAGAATATACCCACATATGTAGACAGATAAGCACCCAGAACCGGATTTTTTTCTTGTTCCATGCGGGAATCGAACTGGCTACTTCAGGATTTTCGTAGTAGCAGTGACTGGTTTTCGGCTCTTGCTGTTACTAGGATGATCCCCTAATTCTGCTATACGAATTTCATAACGGAAGCTTATAATGGCGTTGTTCGGTGCTACTTACTATACAGCGTCTGCGTATAACAGTCAATTATATTTTAATAGCAGATTAGGTATGATACGTGGGTGTGAATTTCGAAAAAAAAAACTATTTTTTTATTTTTCATATTTTAAAATTTCAAAATTGTTCTCTGTGAGTAAAATTTAAGATTAATATAGATTTTATGACTATACACAACTAGATGGATACGTTTTTATTACTTGTTGTGTAGTCATAAACTACAGATCAAACTTAATTTTTGATCACTTAGAAGAATTTTGAAACTTTAATTTATGAAAAATATTTTTTATATAAGTATATTTTATTCTTCGTAATTATGACCCACTCATCAGTCTTAATCTGCTATAAAAATATTATTGACTATTATATGGCGACCCTTTATATGCCTATCAAGGGACTCTTTTTAATAACATGAAATCAGCTAGACTCAGGAGGAATCACGTACCAATACGAACTAAATAAAAATAAATAGATGAAAGTGTTCATTTTTAAATTTGACTACTAAAATAAATAATTATTCAATTGCTTATAAATTGACTTCGAGATCAATCATTATTGATATAATCATTAATTCACTTAAAACTTATTTAACGGTTCACTTAGCCGAGAAATTAATTAAGTAATCAGATGAAATTAATTAAGTTGAAGTACCATCTACTTACTTGTCCGAATGTTTAACTTGGTTTAATAGGTTTATGTAAGTGTCTGTCTGAGTTATTAATTGTTTTAATCTTTAATTAATAATTGGTGGTAAAGTTATGTATGTTCAACTTGATAGCTTTAGAAGAAAAGTAAGGATGTTTAAAAGAATAACATAGGTTTATTTATTTTGAGAGAGCATTGTGATAATTTTGTTTTAATTGTTTAAGTTGATTTAATTTGAAAATAAAAATTTTAAATTGTTATAAATTTTTTATAAACAATTAAAAAAAAAATTTTTTCTCTAGTAAGTATTAAAGTTTATAATCATATAAGTAATAAAAAAAAAAGTTATGAGTTTTTTAAATTTTTCAACAACTTATGATTTTTTAAAGTTCCTGTTATTATCCCCTAGCTTCTAGCTACCCTATCTCAGTTAATTTCAATTTTAGGAAAAAAAGTTATGCGAGAATTTTTATGTAAAATTTTACGTTCTACAACTTTTTTTCGAAACTTTTTTTTCTAACACTTACCATTTCCCCAAAATTTAAAAAAAAAACACTTTTTTTATTTTGTTTCACCCCTTCTCGGGGGTGAAGTTAAAAAAACCTTTCACAGTTCGTTTTTAGATGCTTCAAAGTAACTTATATCAAAAATTCAAGTTTTAAGCTCAAAATTCGTATTTCATTGACCATTTTCTTGGACTATAATGAAGAATTCACGTTTTTTTTAGTTTAGAAGTAGGCTTGTAAGGTAGGCTTAGAATAGTCATAGCTCCAGTCCTAGTACAAGTACACCAAGTACTTGCAGGTGTGGCTAGGGTAACCATACTGTTTTCAACAGTATTGTGCTGTTTTTCACAACATTATACAGTTTATTGTTGAACGAAAAATACCAAATACTGTTTTCATATATAATCTAAATACTATATACAGGGTCCGCATACAATAGTCAATTATATTTTAATAGCAGATTAGGTATGATGAGTGGGTCGGAATATCGAAAAAAAAAATTTTTTTTCAATATTTTTCATAAATTAAAATTTCAAAATTCTTCTCTGTGATTAAAATTTAAGATTAATCTAGATTTTATGACTATACACAATTAGATGGACATGTTTTTATTACTTGTTGTGTAGTCATAAACTACAGATCAAACTTAAATTTTGATCACTTAGAAGAATTTTGATATATTTTTGCAAGAAGCTCTAAAAATATGTGTTTAAAACATTAAATAAATTGGATACTGTTTATTTTTCCAAAAAACTGTTTGATATTATTTTCAGACTCAAATATACTTTATTAAGAGAAAAAAAAGTTGGCAATCCTAGGTGTGGCGTAAAATTAAATGTAGATTAGGTTAGGATATATTAATAACGTTTAGGTACTAAAAAATCTAACTGAAGGCTTTGTCCATAGAAGAGATATAAAAAAAAATTGAATTTTCGGCAAAAGGAGCATTCAGCTTACCGTTGTACGCTCCCCTGCCGCCCCTAGATAAACTCTCGTAAAAGGTGAGTAATCCGAGTGACCCCCGCTTAGTCACAGTACAGATATCTACAGTAATTCAACTTCATACAAACGGACGAAACGGGAGCTATACCTACGCGGCTCGATCTCGGCATGCGGCCAGTCGCGAGTGTCTGCATGCCAAAACAAGTGTTGATTGAGATTTACGTTAATATGCGGATTGTTTATACTTTAAAATTTAATAATATATCTTTTATTTTGCTTCTATGCTGGACTGGGAGCGAAAGAAAAACATAGAATGTGCCAGCTGCTTCTCTTCCCGGGCATACTGTAAAAGTCAGTTAAGGGACCGAGGTGTTTTGGGAGGCTTTTTTGTGGGCGATAGGCTGACCCCCTGTCACTGCAATAGTCTCTCTTCACTATTATAATGCCTCCTAATTTGTCAAACGTGACATCAGATGGTTTTATTACCTCTGGTGTTCTGCCTACCCCATACGGGATACAGGCGTGAAGTTGTGTGTGTGTGTAATATATCTTTTTGCACGTCTCAAATGAGGAGCAAGTTTTTTTTGGTCGCTAATTTTAAGACCGATTTGTTATTCAAACGTAAAAATGGAATTTGATGAAATGAAATGGAAGTAAACACAAAGTAGGCAAATGTAAATTAAATGCTGAAGGCGGGCAGCACTATCACATGTGTACGAACCGCGGCGCTGCTTTTAGGCATTTATGTCAAATAGCGGCCGAGTTGAATTAATGTAGATATCTGTATGGTGGCTTAGTGGTAGGAACTTCATATAACTATGGCTTTTAAGTCACAGTGGAATAATATGCAGCTGAAAAAAAAAACTTCAGATTTAATTCTGTCTGGTTAAAACAGGGGAGCTAAAGTTTTAAGCACTCTTTGACGATATTTTTTAAGATGCATACCTACCTACTCAATACGGATGTTAACTTTTATACAGGGTGTTAGGTCCCTAGTACTTTTTTTGAACACCCTGTATGGTATTCTTAATTAACCGAAAAAATGTGATAAATAAAAAAAAATATTCTCCATTAGATGGAGCTACGTTAGCAATATAACGTAAAAATAAAAAATGGTAAGTAATTTCGAGGCGTACCGCCAGGCCCCGGTAGCTCAGTGGAAGAGCACTCGTCCGGCAAACGTGGGGTCCCAGGTTCGTGACCTGGCCGGGCAATTTTTATTTATCACATTTTTTCGGGTATTTAAGAATAATTGAGCATTATAAATGCAAAAACTTAAAAACATTACCCTGTATGGTATTTATTTTATTGAAATGAAAAGACCTCGTAATTCATCTTGCACACCCTTTAAATTAACATTTATTTTAATGAAAGATCTAATGAAAGGTTTTAGAAAACAAACAAAGAATTAATTTACATAATTTGTAACAGCCAGGAAACTAACTGCACTTTTACCACACCTTATTCATGCACCCTGTATTTAAGTCCGTTTAGCCATATGAAGCAATCGTTAGTAACTATATATAGCTAAAGTTAACTGTAAAAGATTATGTTATTTCACCCACGGTAAGTGTAAAGTTCCCTAATAGGGAGTTTAACAGTTTTATACCTAAACTAGGTGATTTAGTGTACTTCTCCTAGGAAGGCAATCAGTCGAGATTCGACAAGGAATTTATCACTTGCATTTGTTATACGCAGAGCTATCAAACAGATTTATTTATAGAGAGGTTCCATTAGTTATTATAGTTGAATTAGAGATGTCTTAGATTACAATGGGTATAAAACATGGTAAGTGTACCATCTAACCAACTGAATAATGACCCATTTTGCTGAAAATTCGTTTGAAACTGTCAAACTTGTAAGGTCTATCGCGTGTAATGCACTTATGACTTTTTAGATACCTACTGTACGAATTCTGTACTCATTAAATGTCAGTGTCGAATGTAATAATAACAAGTTCGCCACCTAGGAAACCTATCTTCAAGCAAATTTCAACCTACTTGCATTTAGACGATTTGCTAAAATGAGCATGGTCATGATTAAGTTGGTTTGATAGTACATAACTTTATAAATCGTGAAAATTTAAGAGATGCATTATATGTATATCTTCACGCCTGTATCCCTTATGGGGAAGGCAGAACACCAGAGGTTATAAGAACATCTGATGTCACTTTGACAAATTTTGAGGCATTATAATGATGGAGATTATAGCAGCCTATCGCCCACAAATACGCCCACGAAACCTCTGTCCCTTAGCTGACTTTTACAGTAGGGAAGAGAAGCAATTTCTATGTTTTTCTTTTACTCACAGTCCAGCATGGAACTAATGCTCCAATCAGATGTATGTTTTTACAGAGAATAGACAAATGTTGCTATAAACACCCGCTATACCTACTAATAGTTATATGATACTTTAGTAAAACCATGCCATATTTTTATCTGTTTCGATTTCTGAGACAAGTATCAAGGTCAATGCTGACCTGTATGAGTACCCTTAGTACCGTACTGAGGTCCATTTTCAAATACTATTGTAAGGAATTGTAGTACCTGGGGAACAAAACTCTGTCTATTTCTTGAAACATACCTTGTATTGTTTCATCAAAGCATCTTTCAATGATGCTATCCTTTCGTTAAATAGCTCTCATAAATACATCCTGGCAATGTATTATAACAAACATTTTGTAGGCCCGATTTGTTGGGACTATATAAAAAAATATTACGCAGAGTAGAAATTAATCGAATTAATTCTGAAATGAATAGCTTATTCAAAAGTGGGAACAAAGGTTCGCTAGGCCACAGGGGCACTATGACAATATCTGTGGCATTTAAAGCAGATGAGTCAGGCAGGATACTGTTTTCTTTTTTTCTTCTCATATTTTCGCGCTTATCTGTGAAAACCGATTAATGGCCTTTTTCTAACTTATTTTTTATTAAGTACTTATGTTTTAACTATATGAAAACCCAGCTCTAAGTTTTCCTATAATATATAAATAAATAAGTTTCTGTGAATAATTAAAAAAATGTGTTGAATAAAAATCACCCGACCAGGACTCGAACGAATTATTCCCTTTACGTCGAGTCCCGTTATGTCGAATCTGGAAGTCTATTGTTCTCCAAAATATTGATATTTTACGCTTTCTATTACCTTTATGTCGATTTTAGTAAACAGGTACAGTCAGGGATGTAAATTAAAAGCCAAATATAAAACATTGTTTTATTATAATCTTTCTTAATCTTAACATATAAATCACAGAATAATCATCACAATTGTTGCAAATATTAAAGAGCGTATATTGTTTTAAAGTAAAAAATAATTCTTATTAAAGTACTTACCTACCTAACTTTCTTAATCTAATTAAATCACAGTCAAATCATCACTATTTTTGTAAATGTTAAAACATTGTTATATTCTTGTTCCAATTGTATATTTTCAAATATATAATCTTCCTTAATCTAAACATATAAATCAGATAATAATCATCACTATTATTGCAAAAATCGCTCCAAACAATCGATCGCAACCAAACAATTCTTGGCGAGAAGGTTGCAACAATGGTCGAATTTTACGTGCATTTGCTAGTGAATAGTTGATGGGAGCATCTTCTCGCTTTTTATATTTATGGACAAATTTGCATAACTCTAAGCTACTTAAAGTGAGAATTTTGTATTTGCGGAAAAATGGCAAATATGGAAAATACTTTTCATCATGCACATAATATCTTCGAATATTCAAAAAAATAAATTGTGAGATACTTTAATGGTTATTAAAAAATATAATAGTACATAGCATTGTATGGTTAAAGTTATAAGTTGTTTTTAAATCACATTTTGTGTAAAAAAATATTCTAAATTATTTGTCTTTGATTGGATATCACTGTACTACTAAAATATGATATTATTAAACTCGACATAAAGGTAATATAGCATGGTAAAGAAACTCGACATAAAGGTAATAGAAGAGTGACGGAAAACTTAGCTCGACATAGGGGTAACAGAGGCGAGACAGCGTTTTAGACTCGACATAATGGGACTCGACGTAAAGGGAATGAATCACTCGAACCTGGGACCTCTCATTTGCCGGATGAGTGCTCTTCCACTGAGCTACCGGGGCCTGGCGGTACGCCTCGAAATTCCTTAGCACATTTTTGTTTTTAAGTTATATTGCTAACGTAGCTCCATCTAACTAATGGTATAGCTTTGCAGCTAAGACAAAATAAATTAATTACTTGTCTTTCTGTAGTTAATAAAATTGTATATTTCTGAACCAAATTCAGTAATTAATACCCGTATCTTATAGATAGAGCTTAATACCCTATATTACCTACGGATTTGTCTTCCCAATTACCAATTACGGAGCTTACAATTTTATAGTTAGTTGCTACGAAATTTACTGCCTTGTTAGTGTAATAAATTATGGGAAAATTAATATTCTTCAATATCATTAGGCGATTATGTAGTTGCAAGTAATTGCTAGGTATGGCTATAAGTGGTTTAAAGTACAAGCATATTTAGAATATTTATTGTTATTAGAAAATAATAAAATATACACGAATATACGATCCTAAAAGCGAGATTTACTTTCCTAGGCTAAACCAACTCTAAAAAAACTATCGCCAAAATATTGCTTTGGTGGTGACGTAAAACTGAATGTTTTATCAAAAGGCAATTCCTTGTCAAACTCACTATATGAAAGGCGGTTAAGATGGCCTACACACCGTGTGTTTACTGAGATAGGTCATAATATGGCCATTCTATGCTATTCTGGCTATTCTAAGACCATTTCCGACTCAAGAGCTATCTAGCAAATCCCCATAATAGGAATTGTCTTATGTTAAATGGAAGCATCCCGCAATAAAAAATATGTGTAAAGGTTCAGTATTCGTACCAGAGTGTATAAGTGAGTCTATTTTCATTCGGGAAAGCCGAAAAAAACGTATATCGATGTTTGTATTTTTAGGTCAAGAATGAACAGTGAAATAACAGAACAGTACAATAATCAAATCACTTATGTCAGATTAATGTGTTAAACTTTACAAAATGGCAAGCAAACGCGCTACATCTTACAAAATCACAATGTATGTACCAGGCTTCTAAAAAACATAAGGAGCTAAAAAACGTGATTATATTTGTATCAGCAAAGGTTTTATTTTACATAATCTGACAGCTGACAGATGAAATCGGATTATCTTTTTTTTTAATTGTAATTGAGATTGATTTGTTCTTGATTGTGAATTTAGTACGGAAGTTGCAAATACCTTCTTTATGTAGGCATTATAAGCTTATTTAAGCTCAATCAAGGGCTACCTACGTTGTTGGTGTCATTTTGTTATTTTTTTAGAATTTCGTTCGGTAAGTATTTTTTTTTTTATTTATATTTCTGACACTCACACAACATTATCTAGCCCAAATTAAGTTTCTTAAAGAACTTGTGTTATGGATACTAGATAACTGATATACTTAAGAAATATATAAACATCCATGAATTGACGACTAATATCTGTATTCATCACACAAATATCCGCCGCCGCCGGGATTCGAACCCAGGACCTCTGGCATAGAAGGCAATTTATCTTACCGCTACACCAGCCGGTCGTCAGTATCGATCGCCTCAAATATCTGAAGTTGTTGCAAGGCTTTTTGCGCAGGTGTATTATATGTATGTACAGTCTGCAACAGAATACGCATGCATATTGTATGGGTGCAGGAGACTGGGTGGTATACATAATTCTGTTCCAGACTGTACCTACACAAAAGAACCTACGCGAAACGTCTCGGGACAAGTTTAGAGGGCAATAGATGCTAGGCACGGTCTCTACCTCTTTTAATATTGTTGAAAGTTTTCCCGACTAATAACTTTTGAAACGGAATTATCGTGTGACCACGGGTTCTGTATGTAAAGACATTTATTTATTTAAACTTTATTGCACACAATTACACGGGAAAACTTATAAAATAACAAAGAACGTATAGATAGGCACAACAGGCGGTCTTATAGCTGCTAAGCGATGTCTTACAGGATACCTTATAATGGTGTAAATAAAAAAAAACTGAAATATAAACAGACATATAATTAATTAAGTACGAATAAAACAAGAAGTCGTCGTGGCGGCGCCGTGGTTACTGTGTGTATCCTACGATATCACAGGTTAAGCAATGTTCGGCGCGGTCGGTACTTGGATGGGTGACCGCCGACCATTCGTTTCTCACGGCGACTTCCGTGCTTCGGAGGGCACGTTAAGCTGTCGGTCCCGGGTGCTGTATACTTGTATACAGTAGTCGTTAGGGTTTGGCAGAAGCCATATCGGCACCCTGAAAATTCTGACATCCACCACCCAGCACTGGGCCAGCTCGGTGGATTATGGCCTAAACCTCCTCGTCACCCAGAGGAGAGACTCATGCCCTGCAGTGGGCTCATTACACGGAGTTGTGATGATGATGATGATGAAATCACAAGTTGAGACATGAGTCACTCTTGGCTTTAAAATAGACTTATCCTACTTATATTGTAAATGCAATAGTTTGGATGGATGTACCATCGAACCAACTGAATCATGACCCATTTTGCTGAAAATTCGTTTGCAACCGTCAAACTTGTAAGGTCTATCGCGTATGACTTTATGATACTGTACGAATTCTGCACTCATTAAAATGTTAATGTCGAATGAAAGTATAACAAGTTCGTCACCACGGAAACCTATCTTCAAGCAGATTTCGACCTACTTGCATTTACACGATTTGCCAAAATGAGCTTGTTGTGGGTCATGATTTAGTTGGTTTGATAGTACAATAGGTAACGATTTTTTTATCCCAGTGGTATGTCCTTAAAATATGTGGTTCCTACGGTATACAACTTTTCAACAAAGAGTTTTATTTCATGCTTTGTCACAAGATGGTGCAGTTAGTATTTTAAAACGTTTTTGTTCGAAGAATAACGTTTCAAGCAGTTTTTGAATTCTCAATCTTATCAATAAAGACTTGCGAGAAATTCGTCGCGGGCAAAAGCTAGTACGCTGTAAATCCGTTCATCTGGGTGATATAACCTAGGTGAACAAAGTGGAATTGGTTTGTCTTCTTTAATAAACTCGGAAATAAATCACCTGGGTAATATAACCCAATGAGGAATGGATTAGGCTACTTTTTGCACCTCCGATATATTTATAAATATTAAAAAATAGACGCATAGAAAATAACAAAAAAAAATCAAAACGGATAAAAATAAATAACTTTACATTGATTTCCGACGCTGATTAAAATACGAATAACAGGTTTTCTTAATTTTTTAGCACTTCAAATTATTGTCTTGAAATAGCCTCCACAGGTAAATATCACAGATACTTACGAGGTACTTAAGTATAGTGATATTATCATAGCTAATGTCCGATAGTGATATGGCTATCCTATGATAAAAAGTATGTAGATGACCGTCGTAGTCATCACTTTATTAAATCCATGCTGTTCCACGCGGCATTACTCTAGTAAATCTTGTAGAAATATCGGGATAAAAACCAATGCCGAGCACATAAGCGTACTCTCTTGTATTTAAAACCCCATAAAACCGATTTCTTTTCCTACTCTTTTAATATACATGCTGTCAGATTGTGGAATTCATTACCATTCGAAATACGCGAATCAAAAATTATAATTTCATTTAGAAAAAGAGTAAGAGAACATTACTTTTCTCAAAATGCGTAAAATTAAAGTCAAATTAATCAACGAATATATTTTAGTTATATGTATATTTCTTAAGTATATCAGTTATCTAGTATCCATAACACAAGTTCTTTAAGAAACTTAATTTGGGCTAGATAATGCTGTGTGAGTGTCAGAAATATTTATTTTATTTACAAGAGGCTTGACACTAAGACTTGTCGAGTTCATAATATTATAATTTTGTACGCTGATTTTATAAACGAAAATATTTGATACGTGTGTGAGGTTTAGCATAAACAAAAAACAACATTGTATACAGTAATTTCAGCTTAATCTGTCAATCCATGTAATCATGAAAAGTTAAGTAACATGCAGACATCATCATAACGTTCTGATGTATAATATGAGCAGGAACTATCCACGTTGATATAAATATTGTTTGTTACGTAGTCAGTAAAATAAAGCGTCAGGTTAAACATAATACTTACGTGTATCGTAAGTTTAAACAAAGGAAATTCGCAACATACTTTCCAAAAGTATAGTGTTGCCGCGTTAAAATAAAATTTACTGACAACTTTACCGACCGAGGTGACGTTTACAGTGACATTGATTTAAAGATCACGTTATTCAGTCTTGCCAATCGAAAATATACGACCCCCATAACTGATTTAGTGTGGCCAGTCTAAATATCTTTATGTTTTGACACATTGTTAAGTTGTAAACATGACAGTTTATATGTGTTGTAAATTGTTGGATATCGTGGAATGCGATGTGGGTCAAATATGTGTAGTAAATAAATAAAAATTTTCTTTCTGCGTTTAGGCTGTTATGTTTTTTTTAATTTGGAATAAGGTGCTGCCACAGAATTGCAACTTTTTGATGTTTTACTTACTCTATGAATATCCTTAATGTTATTAACTAGTCTGAGAGTCCTCTATCATTATTGTTGTGGCATTGACGTTAATTAACAGAATAACTTATTGGCAACCTTTATTATGTGTTTTATTAACGCTTTGCGTTATTACATCGTTTTTTTTATACAAAACCCTACATTTTTATTTACTATTAAAATTGAAAAGTAACTCTGTATGAAGAGCCACTGAAAATATTATTGAATTTAAAATTCATTACCCTAAACGACACACTGAGAATAATAAATAAATATTTCTGACACTCACACAACATTATCTAGCCCAAATTAACTTTCTTATAGAACTTGTCTTATGGATACTAGTTAACTGATATACTTAAGAAATATATAAACATACATATTGAATAAATACATATTTTTTATTAGATAATAAACTTAAATAAACATATAACCGTCCATGACTTGACGACTAATATCTGTGTTCATCACACAAATATCCGTCGCCGCCGGGATTCGAACCCAGGACCTCTGGCATAGAAGGCAATGTACGTTACCCCTACACCAGCCGGTCGTCAAAGCACAGAACGCAAGAATGAGCACTAAAGAGATTTTTCATAAGCTTGCTGAACAAAGACAATGAAACAAAGAGACACCCTAGAGTATATTCAGACTCGAGCTAGTATATCACAACTTCACACGTCCATTAGGTACTTATTTAAATATTTTTCACGACCATGGTGTATGTAACAGCATCGAAATATGGGACACGCAAAGTAATAATTACATACATACATTTTACATTTTAACTCGACGTTTCGGTGTCTTTGCAGACCCCGTGGTCACGAGCTCGTCGAGTTAAAATGTAAAATATAAATTATACGCAATTAATCCGGTTAAAAAATAGTTTTATTTAAATTATGAATCGTGAAAACTTAAGACAATACTACATACATACATAGCTTCACACCTGTATCCCTTATGGGGTAGGTAGAACACCAGAGGCTGTAAAACCATCTGATGTCACATTTGACAAATTTGGAGGTATTATAATGATGGACAGAGACTATTGCAGTGACAGGGAGTCAGCCTGTCGCCTGCAAAAACGCCAATAAAACCTCTGTCCCTTAACTGGCTTTTACAGTATGCTCGGGAAGAGAAGCAGCTGGCACATTCTATGTTTTTCTTTCACTCCCAGTCCAGCATGGTAATTAATAATCAACGCAAAGTAAAACCGACTTCACGTCAAATCTTTGGTTGTAGTAGGCATATTCATTAATGTATATGGTCCGAATCTAAAGTACTTAAAAAAAAAATTTTTTTTCAAGAACTACTATATCGAATTTGATGAAATTTACATGGGATCACATCTGAAGTATCCTCTACTTATATGAAATATTAAACATCGATTCATAATTGTGCAAAAAATCGTGTAACAAAGATACAAAAGGAAACACAATAAAAAACAAACTCGTATTGAGAACCTCCTCCTTTTGGAAGTCGGTTGAAAATAGGAAATCGTGGTAAGAATCCCGTAAATTTATAATTCTAATTGAAGTTGCTAAAAGTTTTATGTTGGACTTTAAGCGGTCTCGGAGACTCTAATCCAATCGTTATGCCACCAACATCGTTCTACATAAAAAATTAAAACTATAGAACCATACCATGGCCTATCTAAGGTGTATGACCCATTACAGGTCATGAAACGTGACCCAATATGAAACCATTGAATCAATTAACAATTGGTAAAAAATTAACTAACTAGAGATAATCGAAGCTATTAAGATAGCTGTATTGGGATGTATTAGCGTGTCTTCAGTTAGCAACAGATAAAAATACAGATAGTGAGCATATTTTGACTCTAAATTCTCTATTTTAGGTTGTTTTAGAAGGCAATGTATGTTACCGGCTGGTGTAGCGGTAACATGCATTGCCTTCTATGCCAGAGGTCCTGGGTTCGAATCCCGGCAGCGGCGGATATTTCAAGTCATGGATGTTTATATGTTTTATTAAGTTTATTCCAATAAAAAATATGTATTTATTCAATATGTATGTTTATATATTTCTTAAGTATATCAGTTATCTAGTATTAGTATAACCACTTAACTTAATTTGGGCTAGATAATGTTGTGTGAGTGTCAGAAATATTTATTTATTTATTTTAGTGGTGACTAAAACTGCATATGACCTCAATCTCCCCTGATGTAAAGAAGAAAGTAAAGAAAAAGATCGAAGAGATGACAGCACACGGATTTAGGAAATATTTTCTAATAACTTCAGGGATTTCAAATTCAATAGTTGCCATACTTAGGCACTACACTGGAGTTGCTGGTCTCCCATAGGATCCGCGCAAGTAGATGGCGTTGGCGGCGGCTTCGCAGTCAAATGCTTTCGCGTACCCGTGATCCTGCCGTTTGGTTCTTGGAGAAGCACCGTGCGAGTCGGACATAACCTGGCTGCTCCCCGAGTGAATGGGTATCCATTATGGATTGTACCAAGTAAAAAAAGTTAGTACTAAGTACAATCTTACAATCTTACGTTACACTTCGGCGGACGAAGTAAGTCGGTACGAGTGTAAAATGACGTCGCAAGCTACCTACCCGGTGTTCATTATTTCATTATTCAGTATTCATGAAAATTTTACCAATGACATAAATAAAAACTAATAAATAAGTCAAAAACGAATAGTATTAGTACTACCACGCAACTTTATACAGGGTGACTGGTGGGTCACTTTTAAAATTCGAGAACGTGATAGTTTGAGATTACACCTACATGAAAACAAAAAATATAATAAAAAATAAATATGAATTATTTACTGAGTAAACTTAACCGAAAGTTAAAGAATTGATTACGCAACGAATGGTTACACTAGCATTGGCAGCGATCCGCGATTGACTCAGGCGTAAGTAAAGTAAACAGTATCAAAACTTTATTTATTTGAAGGGAGTTCTGCTGAAAAATTAAGTATTTACTTTTATTACATAATTATGACCAGAATCGAGTAGGTACAGAGTGCTCTCCTTCAGTTTCTAAAATTTGTCACCAGTCACCCTGTATAATGTAAGCGAGTCTGTAAGTCTTATTTCAGTTCATCTTAAAATTATTTATTTATTTTTTCATTCAAGGAATAAACAGCTTAAAATATTTCTTAAAAAAGTAAATATTAGAATGCAAAATGTTTTTTATTATTTTTCATTTAAAATTTAGCAAATCTTCACGTCAAATCTACACCGCGATTTCGTTAAAGTTAAGTAAATTACTGTCGTCAATTAAATATTTAAAAAGGGTTTCGGACCTTATCAGATAATTTTGAGCTCAAATACAGATGAGGTTAGGTCTCATTTATGAAAAAAAAAGATTCTTGAAAGTAACGGGCTACTATTTATTTTTCTTCTTGGTAACTAATCAGTGAGAAGGTGGTCACTAATCTCCCCCAGAAAGAGTTTTACTACACAGGGGAGTTAGGTACAACGTTATTAAGATATATAAAACTTACAAGAGATATTTTTGTCGTAAAAACCAGAACACGAGCTCTGATGGTAAGTGGAAATCAGGCTATAAACATAACTAAATTTCGCTAAGATGTACTTGTGCCATCTTAGTCCTCATGTAGACTTTCCACTAGGTAGTATGACAGACAAACTTCAGAGCCATATTAGCTAAAAAAAATCTTTAAACCACAAAAACGTCTAACAAAACAAAATGGCGAACGGTTCGTGAATCAATTTCTTAAGATGTGATAGATAGCCGTCTAACATAAATCAGTCACAGATATTGATCAGCCGGTCAATCGTCCACATCTAAGATTGGAGGCAGACTAAGATATGATCGATAAATTGCTATCTGAAACAGTGAAACTGATACGATGAAAGCTTAAGTATGGTGTTAGGTAATGACTAAAGGGATTTTAATTGAATATTATTGTAGGTCCTTAACAGATTGATTGCCATGTCAATACGTAAGCAGGAACTAAGAGTCCTATGGCAAAATATTTGATAATTAACTTAATTAAATTTTAATAAGTTTATTAAATTAGCTTCTAATGGTGGCCGTTAAATTGATATGTGTTTATTTATAAACTAAATAGTTTAGTGAGCCTTTATTACCCGTAAAATACAATACTTTTCCCCACTAAAAAAGAGACAAAAAACCAGAAATTAAAATAATTGAGAAAAAACTTTTATTTAGTATATTATTTATTATTTGCGACTTCTCTTACTAACAAGCAGTTATCGAAGTCAAAAGAATGGCTCTTTATATGCGTTCTCGAGATATATTAAGTTTCTCAAAATTAAAATTCAAATAAAACATACCACATTGTCATAACCAAGAATCTTTTCCCCTTGGCAACTATGAGGTTTAGGCCGTAAACAGCTATGTTTACTTTTCCGTCAAAGACCGTTTAGCACCCAAAGAGATCCCCTTAGGGAATCTCACGGTGGGAGGAGGTGAATACTTTATGTACGAAAAGGGGCCTAAACGTCCTTAGTACCACTGCTCAATAGAACACGAGCCGCCCCCAACAGTATCTTGAAATTATTCTCAGATAGATGGGATTATCCCCTTTTCAAAGGTGGATAGATATGCACAAACCACCGCGCCCTTAATGTTTTTTACTCACACTAGCAAATAAGTTTTGTATCTCTTCACTAACACCATAAAGTTCTGTAATTGTATGTGTAATAATTTTAATAATGTTATATAAATTTTCATATTTTAAATTTTAATGAAACAATTGCACTTTATTTTAAATACTTATTATGACTCTTATTTTAATCGTCATCTTATAGGTACCTTAATTCTTATTTTAAATACCTACCTATTTTTTTTTTGTTTCAATTTAATTCTGATTTAATGTACTTAAGTTATTGTTATTTAATTTATTCAATCCGTTTCATGTTTTTGTTAATTTTTAAATTATTTTTATGGGTCTATGCAACCTGAAATAAATAAATTATATGATATTATACATAAGCTACACCGTCGGCGACTCCCTGACATTTCGGAGACTCTCTCAGCTGACCTGAGCATACCCGCTTAACAGCCCCTGAATGATCTTATGTGTTACTGGGGACAATTGATCGTAGAAATGGAGCGACAGCCAGTCGGTGATAAAGTCTGCACATCCTGCATGGACCTTTACTGGTTTAAAAAAAAAACCCCAGACAATCACACCCCAAAAAATTTGACCCCAAAGTAACCCCATTGACCCCAATGTAAGCATAGCTTGTGTTATGGGATACCATGCAGCGAACTAGGGGGGAACCTAGAATATAAATACATATATAAACACCCAGACAACCTAACCTGTTTTTTTACCTTGGGGAAATCCTCATGGATACCTGTTGCCCGAGGGAGCAACCAGGTTATGGCAGACTCTTGCCGACTAAAACCCCAACCCAACCTAACCTTACCTAAGAACATTTATTTTTATTGTTCCGTGCGGGAACCAAACCCGCAACAACTGGCGTCTGAGGCAGACAGATTTACTCCATCGCTAAAGTGGATGTTCCAAACTTCCAAATTAACTTCAATGACTTGTGTTGTTTTACTATGAATTCTGCTTAAATTTGTTTAAGGTTACTTTTAGTGTACCATGTCATTTTTACAGTGAAGCCAACTCATTTTTAAATTAGCACACACGTGTTCATTATAAAAACAAAATATTTAGATGATAACCACAGATAAAGTGTATCATTTCAACTTTTCCTGCTTCCTTAAAAAACAAGACAAGATCATCAAGACATTTTTTTGGTAGCACTGTGAATCATACACAAAAAACAAAGTTTCCATAATGAATCTCAATTTTTATATTACTAGTTTATTCTATTATTTTTATCTATTATTGTAAAAACATTTTCATGATAGATAAATCATGTGTAGGATTTTGCAGATTAAGCAACTTTCGGCTAGGTCAATACTTGGATGGGTGACCGCCGATCATTCATTTCACACGGCGACTTCCGTGCTTCGGACGGTACGTTAAGCACACGGTTCCGGGTGCAGTATACTTGTATACAGTTAGGGTTTGTTAGAAATCATTTTCAGCGCCCTAAAAATGTTGATATCTGCGAACCACAATGTACAGCTCGGTGGCTTACGGCATAAACCTCCTCGTTACCCAGGAGAGAGACTCATAGCCCTGCAGTGACGCTCATTACAAAGAGTTGTGATTATGATGATGAATACTGATAGAAATATATAATCGAATATATGATCATTATAAAATGTTCATTGAAAACTCAACTTTACAGCAACTTTTATTTAGTAACAAATTTCCATGTTTTTAATTTTAGTTTTATGTGTACCGTCGTAGTTGTTTTCGCTTTATCACAAACAATTTTCTTTCAGCTTTTACAATTGCACAATGTTTTAAACAGATACCGAATTGTACTCGTAGCAAGAACAAAAAAGGGCTTTACTTAAATTTGTCCTTGAACTTATACACGGGAAAGTACTTGCAAAGTATGTGACATATAACCAAGACATATATTACACAACAATAACATAAATATCTTATAATACTTTCAAATTAAAAGACAAAAATATTTTTATTTAGGTGACAAAAGTTTAGTTACTTAATACCTATTTAAAACGATTTGACAAAGACAGAATATAAAATATACTCAAAATATACAGACTTATAGAGAAAATATTGAAATATTTCAGTTTTAAAACCTACTAATACGATTTAAACCGGATCTTATTTTTATTTGCATTTTAACTTGTGTTATGTTAAACTATTCATAAAAGGAATTGTGAAAATTTAATACTACGGAACCCTCCAAATTTGAGTTCATCGTGCCCACCGCGACACTTTACACATTAATCCTGACACAGCAACCAAGTCTAAAGAAATTTATATCGCACCTTAAGTTAGAACAAGTTTATACACCACAAAAGTATGGTTGATCTATTAATAAAAAATCCAAACTTTATTACTTAACGAAATCAAGTTACTACTTAGGTAGCCATGTGATTTATTTAAGTGTCTATAAACTCATAAATTACTTAAAACAAGATCTCATATAATTGCAGTCGTAAATTAACTTGCCGATTTTTATTGGCGTTAGAATCGTATATAAAAATCCAATTTTAGTAAAATAGTCTTTAATTAATTTGCATTTTATGACTTATTACCATTTTATTGCAGTTTCTTGGGGATCAACGCCTAAAATTAATTAGAATATTTGAAAAAGGCAGTTTTGGTTACAACTGAATCCTAAATAAACATCTTATTTAATTGACGACCACTTTGGCGTTGCGCACTTGGGTAATCCTAACTGCATCGCATCAGACGCCAGTGGTTGCGTTTCCCGCCGCCCGGACTAAGAAACAAAAATGTTCCGTGTCTGGCCGTTTATCTATATATGTATTTTATATTCTAGGTTCCCCCTAGTTCGCTACATGGTATCTCATAACACAAGCTTTGCTTACTTTGAGGCCATGTAGTTGGTGTGATTGTCTGGGCATTTTATTTTACTAAAAAAATGTTTTTTTTAAATCAACATGAAATTAATTATGGAACGAAAAAGTGTTACAAGGAAAAAAGATAATCAGCCATATACTCAGGTTTTTGCTAAGATGAATGTTGATGAATGTCTTCAGAAGGACAACACAACCAGAAATCATCACTGAAAGTTTTAAAATATTTGATAGACATCTAGTTATGAACCACGAGTACCTAAATGTATCATTTCAGTATTTAGCGAGGAATCTTTTTTTACACAAACATAGTTTTTAAGTCACAAGTTTCTTCCATGCTGAACTGGGAGCGAAAGAAAAACAAAGAATGTGCCAGCTGCTTCTCTTCCCAAGCATACTGTAAAAGTCAGTTAAGAGACCGAGGTTTTAAAGCCGTTTTTGTGGGTGATAGGCCGACCCCCTGTTACTACAATAGTCTCTCTCCATCTTTTTAATACCTCCAAATTTGTCAAACGTGACATCAGATGGCCTTGTAACCTCTGGTGTTCTGCCTACCCCATAAGGGATACAGGCGTGACGTTGTGTATGTATGTATGTAAGTTTAAATTGACCCGATTTATATTTTCGGTATTAAAGCAGAACTTGTTAGTGAAGATAATCGAGAATGTGTTGAAAACCCAAAGTCATAGGAACACATAGAACGTCCGAACGTTTCTTGGTGGTAGGATCCCTTCTGGGTCCGACTGGCTAGCGACCACCCTTTATATAAAGTCTGCCGCCAAATGTTACCGCTCCGGCGGTAATGTGTTCCGGCAATATTGTATAAAGAGCCAGTTCCTTCCTAAACCCGTGTGCTTTCATCTTCGACCTCATCGTCACTTACCATCAGGTGAGATTGAGGTCAAACGCGGGTTTAGTCACTTATAAAAAAAAAAAAAAAAAAAAAAAAAAGAAAAACGTACGTAATTTTACGTACCTACTTTCAAAACCATTTTTTTTGTTTTAGTTTATGATCGTACCAAAAATTGCCATGAGGTCTAAAGTATTATTTGGTTCTTCTAAACTTTGTTGCTTCGCGTGCGATTCATGACTGAGCATACATACATAACATACATAACTTCACGCCTGTGTCCCTTATGGGGTAGGCAGAACACCAGAGGCTATAAAACCATTTGATGTCACGTTTGACAAAATTTGGAGGTATTATAATGATGGAGAGACAAAGATGTCGCTACAGACTATTGCAGTGACAGGGGGTCAGCCTATCGCCCACAAAAACGTCAATAAAACCTCTGTCCCTGAACTGACTTTTACAGTATGCCTGGGAAGAGAAGCAGCTGGCACATTCAAGTTTTTCTTTCGCTTCCAGTATGACAGTCATGACTGAGCAATATTATAATTATAAATTATAAATTAAGTTACGTTAGAACTGACTTTAGATATCATCATAACCATTTTTAATAAGCACACCCATATCTAATACTGATTTGCACCTAGGATTTCAGTCATCGGCCTTTAATATGTCGTCCAAGACTTTAAAAAGTACTTGTAATAAACATTTCTTCATAGCACATAATCTACAACCATTCCCCAGAGCTGCTTTTTAATAAAATCAGTATTATTATATAAATAATAAATAAAATAAAATCCCCAGCCAATCACACCAAGTATCATAAATATTGTAGATTTCTGGATCATACCGGAGTTATGTTATATTTTGTATTGCTGACTCGACAAGTATTTAAATCAATCTCGCCTGATGGTAAGTGAAGGTCAGATCAAAGAACAGACAAAGAAAGATAGCTCGCGGATTAAGGAAGAGCCTGGCTCTTTATAAAATGCTGCCGTAAGACATCACCGCAGGAGCAGAGATATTCGGCGACAGATTTTATATACAGGGTGGTCTCTAGCCTGCGGACCATTAAGGGGTATTACTACCAAACGGGCATCGCTAGAATAAGTCAACTTTTACGACACGCTTTACCAGGAGTGGTAAATTTCTAAATCAACCCTAAGCAAGCTAAATTTTGTGGCAATTTGGCAGCAAACTTAAAAAAAGGGTTGATGATTCCTAAATGGGTCCTACAGTCGTGAGTCACTTTTTTTCTTTTACGACGCCCTTATCTGACCCTAAAATAGTGTTCCTTATATTGTAACTAGCTGATCCGGGAAACGTTGTTTTGCCATATAAAAAAAAAATTGATGTTGGCCGATTCTCATAGATACCGGATAAGCACAAAAAATTTCATCAAAATCGGTCAAGCCGTTTCGGAGGAGTATGGCAACGAAAACTGTGACAAGAGAATTTTATATATTAGGCTAGCTGACCCGGCAAACGTTGTTTTGCAATATAAATCAAAAAGAAAATAAATGTTGGCCGATTCTCATAGATACCGGATAAGCACAAAAAATTTCATCAAAATCGGTCAAGCCGTTTCGGAGGAGTATGGCAACGAAAACTGTGACACGAGAATTTTATATATTAGATGTAGCTAACTTTACAATTTAGATAAAAAGATTTGTCTTACCAACCCAATCATGTCTATCTAGGTTTTATAGAACCACTTAGCTTTGACACGATACCTGTAGATTGATTCTAGATTGTTCTAGTGCTTTACGTCGTCAGTGTGGTTAATCTGAAGTAGGTACAAGGTTTGAATCTAGATTGAAGTCTATCTTTTTTATTTGCTGAAATAAGTTTATAGGTATAATAATACTCATACTAACATACTTCATGCCTGTATCCCTTGGGGAAGGGGTAGGCAGATCACCAGAGGCTTTTGAGGTAGGCACGTTTGACACGTTTGGAGGAATTATAAAGAAGAACAGAGACTATTGTGGTGACAGGGGGTCAGCCTATCGCCCACAAAAACGCCAATACAATTTCTTTCCCTTAACTATCTTTAATACTATGCCCGGGAAGAGAAGCAGCTGGCACATTCTATATTTTTCTTTCACTCCCAGTCCAGCATGGAAGAAAGCAGCTGGTATACTCTATTTTAGTGGCTCACTCTTAGCCCAGCATGGAGGAATATGCTCGGTAATTGTAAAACGTTTTTTATTTTTATTAATTGAATTACAAGGCGGTTTATACTTTGCATATTCTAGTTTTAAGTTTTGTGAACATTTGTAATACACATTTGAACAGTAGTTCAAAAATAAAACAATAAATATCGGCACGGTATAAAAAACGCCGGCAGATAACTGTAATATTATTCTGCAGTGTATGCCATAGGAAAAACGTATTTCACACTATTGCAAAATATTGCCTTTGACTCCACTTCTTATCTTTCTGACATCATTTGGTTTAAAAATAAAAAAAATAGCAAAACACAGTGATCACACATTGAGGTATTTTTGATTCCAGTTTTTTGCATAATTAATACATATTAATTTAAGCAAAGGAATATTTCACATATTTTATTTATCAATTAAGGAAATTCGCATAGTAATGATACGGTTCGAGTCATTAATAAAACTGTTTATTTGATTTAATGAATAACTGTCATTATAAAGCTTTTTATATTGTTCAAAAAGTTTGAATTTAAAAACTTCTTCTTTCACAATAAGTTTATTATACTTATATTTTTATCAAAACATTAAGATTAGTTTTTTTTATTTACTACGGAACACCTTACACTAATTTAAAGGGTGTGTAATAAACTTTATCTTGTTTTCATGGTAATTTATTTCGTTATCATCTTTATATTTTATTAAAATAAATAACTTCGAAAGAGATGCAAAAATTATGCTACGACATAACAACTAAAAATAGTTTAATGGGAGCAATAAAGTTTTGTCAATTAATTGGGTAATAAATTTTGTTACTAAAGACACGTCGAAGTCATTTTTTTTAATTTTTACTCTGTTTTGCATACATATAAAGAGTTTTTTGAGAATAAAAATCAATTTAATATTTTTTGCTTTTGTATAATTCTATAACTTATTACTTTAGACATTACTTACTACTATTTAATATTTAAGAATTGTTTCAATTACCTGAATATAATTTCGCGGAACTTTTTTTTAAATAATAAACAACTCACTTTGTTCAATATTTTCTCACTAAAATAATCACAATATATCCATTGTCACCATAACAATTTTTTTTATTGAAAGAATATACTTTTTATAGCTAACTTTAGAAGTTCGTTTTACGTAAAAGTTCACTCAGTTCGCGGGATCGCAGCTTCAACGTGCGGTCAGAGCAAGATCACAGAATCCACTGTTTGAACTGCGAATGGACCAGTGACGTTTCGAATGCATTTATTTTATATGTGGCCAGGTTTTATTATAAAAATTGTAAGAAGTTTGTAACCGTGTAGGTTTTACTCTAATTGGAATTGATATAATGCGCGCTGCATACAAAAGAGCTTTAGCGTTGAAAATACCAATAGGTAGTTGTAAAATTCTTGACAGTGATTTATGCATATTTTATAATTGATATTTATGTAAATTGTCTGTTAACTATTTCAATTTTAATTGAAAACGGTGGGGATGTTAGAATCAATAATGTTTTTAGAGTATTTTATTGCTGATTTAATATGCCCGCGGCTACAAAACCATTTATTTAAGGGAAAAAGTAGTCTAAACTATGTTTTCTTAGAGGTATTCGTTTTTTATATTCAAATTTAAATAAGAATTGTTACAGAGTTTTAAAACTAACGTAAAAGACGTTAGTTTTTAAAACTTTTAAATGTTTACCTACTTATAAATATAAAATATAAGTTCCTAAATATAAGTTCTTGTAATTTTTTGCATTATATTTAGTAGGTTTTTTGAAAGCGATTATGAATTAGTTGATGATTTCAATTTCATTGGCTCTGTGTTTTATAATTAAGATAGGTACTCCAAATTTACAAACTGTTCAATCAAAACTTATCATCCAAAATATAATAAAAAATTTAATATTATCATGAAAAAATTTAGCGTTTTTGTAAATTTCGTATTAATGAATATATTTACGATATGAAAACTTTCTATATGTTGTTTTAAGTTTTCTCGATACCTATAAATCCGATTAAAAAGTATTTTATTTAATTTCTATATGTTTTTTGACAATGTTTTTCCAAGAAAACACGGCAAAACATAGCATTATAGAATATATTATTGATTAAATCAGATCAGTGCTTGTTTCCCCGCCTTTTTTGATGGCACTATCTCTTTCCTTGTTCAATATTAAAAGTGACTTTATGACACTCATATAAGCAATGAGCTTACAAACTTACTGTTCTGTTGCATTGAAGCAAATTTACTCATACTTTTCAACCGACTTCCAAAATAGGAGGAAGTTCTCAATTGGTTGGTATGTTTTTTTTTGTGTCTTTGTTACACGATATTTCGGACAATTATGGATCGATTTTGAAAATCTTTGTTTCATATGATAGCGAATACTTCATAGTTGATTCCATATAAATTTCATCGAAATCGCTTGAGTACTTCATTGAATATCAAAAATTTTTGAAAACGTGTTCGGAGAATGTTTACGTGGATGACATTATTAGTCAGCCAAAGTTTTGCCTTGAAGTTGGTTTTTTTAATGCTCTGCATTCGTTGATTATCCGTGGTAAAAACTTTGTGGCAAATTTAAAAGATCCCCTTATCAAGAGACAGGTTATGCTTGGGGTATTCATGTAAAGGCTTCAAAAAAATTGCAAAATTTCTCAAACTGCTTTGACTAATAATCGGTCACAGGACCTATCTTGCATATGGAATATACATGTTTACATTCGGCTAGTGCGCCTTGGAATAGTCATTTAAATGAATTTTTTGATATATTGATTCATATGTTTTACTTCCATGCTGGACTGGGAGCGAAGAAAAACATAGAATTTGTCAGCTGCTTCTCTTCCCGGGCATACTGTAAAAGTCAATTAAGGGACAGAGATTTTATGGGAGATTTTTTTGTGGGTAGTCTCTTTCCATCATTATAATACCTCCAAATTTATCAAACGTGACATCAGATAGTTTTATAGCCTCTGGTGTTCTGCCTACCCCATAAGGGATGAAGGCGTGAAGTTATGTGTGTATGTATGTACCTATGTATTTTTTAAGATCCCAAACATCATCAACATCACTGAAGCGTTGTATGGAGCCGACGGGCTCAGCGTGTCCTCGCTGGGTGACGAGGAGGTTAATGTCATAAATCACCACGCTGGCCTAATATTGGCGATTGTCGGTACTTTATTGGCGCCGAAATGGGTTCTGAAGTTTGCAGCACCCCGGAACTTAGCATGGAAGTTGACATGATCAATAGATGATCAGCTTGGTTGTCATCCATCCTTGTATTGATGGGCAGAATGTTCCTAAACTTGTTTTATCGTAGGATATGCCTAGGAACGGCGAAATGACGACTCTGATGCCAAATATAAAATAGGCTGGGATTCGGTGGTAGTTCGCTTCCAGCACGGATGCAAAAAGCGGTTTTGCTCGAGACTGCCCGATTCGTTCGCCGGTTTCTGTCTCTTAAATCCTAAACCCCGACCGACTGGTCCGATTGTCGGGACCTTCCACCTAAGAAAGCGTGTAGCTTTTGACATACCAAATAATAATAATGAATAATAATAAGGCTGGGATTTGGCGGTGGTTCGCTTCCAGCACGTATGCAGAAAGCGGTATTGCTCGACACTGCCCAAATCGTTCGCCGGTTTCTTTCTCTCTTGCCCTGGTACCCGACCGACTGGTCCGATTGTCGGGTCTTTTCCGCCGAGGCGTGTTGTTATAAGTATGCGTGATAATAATAATAATTTATTTGTACCGAAAAATATTATTACATAACACAACTTCTAAAATAGCGCTTTTAAACATATTTTCACTTTACACAATATTACAGTCAGTTGAATAGCATCTGCTGCTGAACTAGGTTTAATCCCCGTATTCCAGCAGACAGCGCCTCCAGCCTCGTTTATTTAATCAACAAAAGCTAAACATACTTAAGTATTAACAAATTAACACATTATTATCCACCCTTACAGTTTTTTAAGGTGTATTAATTGTATTGGTGCTGTGTGTTTTAGGTATGATATAAATATATATTTATTTTTCTACTGATATGACGTATACATGGATTCAGTTGAATAATTATACATACAAGTTTTCTTGCAGTTATTCATTTAAAAACATTTCAAAGCTTAGAATATTTTAAAGTTTATGTTAGCTTCAAAAACAGCACATAAACACATTCAATAACCCAGCATCTCATATAAAAACATCCGTCAAGAAAAATCAAGTTACTCTTATGCTGAAACATGCAATCACTTTTTTAGGATACCTTGGGTCAAATAGAGAAACCCGTCTACGTTAAAAGACTAAGAAAGGTTATTAAGGTTCTTGATTATGGAACAAATTTGAATAGTTTAATACAATTTTTTTAGTTCTCTCTATTTTTAGTAGTTTTTTAGGTATCTCCCTTAGGATAAACCCTCAATTAAGAAAGGCATTTTATTTGATTTGATGAATCAACTGTTGATCCGTCAATATACCTACATAAAACTGTTGTGTTACTGACAACGTACCAGGCATAACTACTGAGCGTAAAGACCTGCAATTAAGAACTTTTTAGTTTGTATGAAAATTTTTAATCCGATCTGAAACTGGATACATACATAACGTCACGCCTGTATCCCTTATTGGGTAGGCAGAACACCAAAGGTTACAAGACCATCTGATGTTACGTTTGAAAAATTTGTAGGTATTATAAAGATGGAAAGAGACTATTGTAGTGACAGGGGGTCAGCCTATCGCCCACAAAAACGCCTTTAAAACGTCTGTCTCTTAACTGACTTTTACAGTATACAGTATACTACGGGAAGAGAAACAGCTGGCACATTCTATGTTTTTCTTTCGCTCTCAGTCCAAGCTTTTTAATGTTTGTCTTTATCTAGTGTAAAGGTGCACTAGGGAAGGAACTTTTAAAATTCCTACAGGAGCGATAGTTTAAGCGCGTACAAAGTTGTGAGCAATAGCTCGTGAATTAAAAACTTCTAATGGCGTTGATAAACAAAAGCACAGCTCACAAGTATTTCTCAAAGACGTTTATTTGAGAAAGCCTATAAATGTCTTTGATAGGCTGGATTGCGAAAAAAAATAGAAAAATAACATATTTACCAATAAGAATTTTTGAATATTTTATTCGTTTGGTTTACAATGCGAAAGTTTTGATGGATGGATGTTTGTTCCTCAATCACTGCAGAATGGCATAAAGGATTTGGATGAAATTTGGCTAATTGATAGTATACATTCTGGAATAGCACGTAGGCTAATTTTAATACCGATATTCTCGTTGGGTTAAAGACAGCTAGTAAACTAATAAATTAAGATTCAAGTACTTTGTGATAGGTGACCTCACAGGTTCAGCATATAGCTGTTAAACAACAATAACTTAAAAAACACTTTTTTCATTTTAAACTCTACGGAACTCTACACCCGTGACCCAACTCGGTCTTTGCTGTCGGTTTTTTCTTCATTGACAAGTTCTTACCATAAACAGAGGCAGTTTGTACAAAAATGTCCGATGAAAGTATTACTTGTCGATACGTTGCGTACGCGCCGATGTTATGCTGAATTTTAAGATTTGTGCCTTTTTTAATATAGGTATCGATATTTTTGAAGATGACATTGTAAAGAACGTTATGAGATAAAAACTACTCTTTCATTTTTGGTTTTCATCAGAGAATAGCTTTTATTTAACTAAGCTTTATTATTTAACGATTCTTGTGATCTTAGATGATTTAAAATTTAAGCATATTGGGAAAAATGTTGCATATTTTAAAATTATTTTTTGATAATTTTAAGAAGGTATTTCGAAACTGGGGTTGTAAGTGGAACCATTAGTGCTTTGGTTCTGGTCATATTGCAAAATAAACATTTTATTATCGTTGTAATTTTGATTAGACTTTTTACCGTATTAATTATTATTGTCCATTTATTAACTTTACTTTTTATAAACTAATTAGCAATTCTGACTTTTGCGAAATGCTATGAATCCTAAATCCTTTACCTAAATCCAGACTAATATGTCATATATACAATATCAGAAATGTAAACCTAGTAAATTATAAACCTAGAATTATTGTAATACATTCGTTGTTGGTATGTCATGTGAATAAAATGAATAATTTTTTAAGCTTAAAAGGAGGCACCAACCTTGAACTTGTAACCATATTGTGTTTAAAAGAAATAAAGAATATTTATTATTATTATTATAAATAATATTCTTCCATGCTGGACTGGGAGCGAAAGAAAAACATAGAATGTGCCAGCTGCTTCTCTTCCCGGGCATACTGTAAAAGTCAGTTAAGGGGCAGAGGTTTTGTTGGCGTTTTTACGGGCGATAGGCTGACCCCCTGTCACTGTAATAGTCTCTATCCATCATTATAATACCTCCAAATTCGTCAAACGTGACATCAGATGGTTTGATAGCCTCTTGTGTTCTGCCTACCCCATAAGGGATATAGGCGTGAAGTTATGTATGTATTATAAATAAATACTGCCCTTCGATCTTGAACATACTTTAAGATTGTTTAAATAAGCAGCAGTGCGGTCACAGAACTCTATCGATTCGTATAGTATGGAGTCCGTTGTAAGTTGTAATACCGTAGCGACCTCTAGCGACGCTTCATAGACGAAATTCCTACATCGCGCTAGCAACAAATTTAATAGGGCTAGCATATATACGATATCCCAACATAAGCCGTCGAGCCGTGGGCCGCGGCCTGCCATCCCTTTTGTGGGGATTGGGAACGAACACCTTGTTCCTAAAATATCACTGTCCCACTACTAGACTAAATAAACGTGTGCCTGTTAATTTTGAATATTTGTGAACATGTTGTATTTGTTATAATTGTAAAGTAGATAAATTACAATGTTGCTTACAACTATAATAATAAATAATAAATATTTCTGACACTCACACAACATCATCTAGCCCAAATTAAGTTTCTTAAAGAACTTGTGTTATGGATACTAGATAACTGATATATTTAAGAAATATATAAACATACATACTGAATAAATATATATTTTTTATAAGAATAAACTTAAATAAACATATAAACATCCATGACTTGACAACTAATATCTGTGTTCATCACACAAATATCCGCCGCCGCCGCCGGGATTCAAACCCAGGACCTCTGGCATAGAAGGCAATGTATGTTACCGCTACACCAGCCGGTCGTCAACTGAGCAAGCAGTTTCATCCATGCTGGACTGGGAACGAAAAAAATATAGAATGTACCAGCTGCTTCTCTTCCCGGGCACACTGTAAAAGTCTGTTAAGGGATAGAGGTTAAATTGGTATTTTTGTGAGCAATATGTAATAGGCCCCGTGTGACTGCAGTAGTATCTCTTCATCATTATAATACCTCCAAAGTCCAAAGTATTCTGCCTACTCCATAAAGGATATAGGCGTGAAGTTATGTATGTATGTGCAATGTTGCTTACAACTTTCAACTTTAAAGGAATCGATAATATTCTGTAAACAGGACAATGGCAGTGGTGCCAAATTAAACCTCTTCAGAGGGAACTATATGTTTGGCACGATTTATACATACGTAGACAGGTACGGATCACAAAGCGGTAAACCCTTAAAAGGCAGAGATAAAAATGTCTGAGATAAATGTGTTAACGGTATAGTTTGTAGTTAAAAACAGGATGCTTTATCGACCCTAATAAAACTAGATAAGGGACTAATTTGTTCGTCCTTAAATTCCTGCATTGACAAGGGGCCTCAAATTAACCTTGGTTGTAAGGTTTTATTCATTAGGTATATTGATTTTGATATAAGTATTTTTTTTTTCTGATTATTGATTAGGTATTGTTTAACTGGATTATTGAGGTAAACTTATTATTTTATATGATTTGGTTTGTATGTCTTACATACATACATAACTTCACGCGTGTATCCCTAATGGGGTAGGCAGAACACCAGAGGCTATAAAAACCATCTGATGTCACGTTTGACAAATTTGGAGGTATTATTATGATGGATAGAGACTATTGCAGTGACAGGGAGTTAGCCCAACGCCCACAAAAACGCTGACTTTTACAGTATGCCCGGGAAGAGAAGCAGCCTGTACATTCGATGTTTTTCTTTCGCTCCCAGTCCAGCATGTGTGTAATAACTTTATTACATACATTTTTTATATTTAAAAAATTCAATTCAAAGAAAAACATTTTAAAACGGCTGGCAAGTCGTGAGTTTATGCTAGAGTTTTCTTTCACATTGTGCTATCTTGTATCGGGAGGAGCCTGTCCGGTTCAAAGGCTGGATGAAAAGAAATAGTTTACATTATTTTATTTTTTAAATAAATTGTTAAGTTGCATGGTCATTCTTGTTTCTTATTAGGCTATTGTATACTTAATTAAAATTTCAACTAGTCGTTTTCAAGATCAGTAAATTCACACAAAATCTTCTGATTTTTATTTATTATTATTTATTATTTCAGCATAAAATTGAACTGGTCTCAAGTTTTAATATATTGTGAATAAATAAGTTAAAAGAACATGATGACGAATTCAACAAAAAAGAGGTTTTCAAGCACAAAAAAGAACATTAAATACCTATTGCTCATACTCGTACTTTTGAATCATAAATCGCTCAAACAAGAGCGCGGTGATTCAATAAAAAAAATTACTTATCAAATTATAGGAATGATCTTGTGGATAAGGCCTAGAATGTATGGCCTACAGGTATGGTGACGAATCTGAATGACTCAAGGTTATAATTGAAAGAATATTTCTAGGGCCACGATTAATGTGCGGGGTGTTTTTTTTAATAGGCGAAGTATGGGGAAACATTTGTAATAAAATAAAATAGATTTTAAATCGGACTCTTTTGGTTGAAATATATTCTTCAGTTTGTTTTTATCAAAGGTTGTAAAAAAAAAAAACAATTAGACGTAAAATAATTAACTTTATTCTATAATTTTTTTGTATTAAAATTTCATTGATACATAACATATTTGCCTTTTAATGACTATGCCGTTATTAAAATCTATATAAAATATCAACCCTAAATCAAGTACTTGGTAACACTTTTACAAAAATATGTACCTCTCACAAGTTTAGCTTTGCGGCATTCGTATTATTAGGGAAGCGTATTAATATTGTCTTAAGTTTTCGCGATTCATCTATCTTCTATCTATCTATCTTCTTCTATCTTCTATCTTCTATACTTATAATAAATCTGTAGAGAGGTCAATTCTGTACGTGAAATATTTTTTCAAAATAACTATCAGGGGGTGATTAGTGATCGATACTGATGCCAAAAATGCAATCAGTAAATTTTTTGTCTGTCTGTATGTTCCTTATAGAAACAAAAACTACTCGACGTATTTTAACGAAACTTGGTAAAATTATTCTTCCTACTCCTGGGCAGGTTATAGTATACGTATTATCACGCTACAATCAATAGGAGCAGAGCAGTGAAGGGAAATGTTGGGAAAACGGGAGAAATTACTTCATTTTTTAAGCTTCCGTCGCGTGTGCAGCCTTAATGGTTAAAGCTACATAGAAATCATGTATGACAGAAATATTTTTCATAAAATTATATAAAAAATATCCCACAACAGTATATGTCTATATTTTATGGTTGACTCACAATAACACGTGTAAATCCCGATAGCTTAGCAGTTCAGAGCTTTCTGATTATATTTGTTTACTCTTACGTTTATAATACTCTCACTCATCCCTAATTAAAAAAATTAACATTATTACCTATTCAATAAAAAAAGAATCATAGAAATCGGTATAGAAACACCAAACTTATACATGAAATACGCTAATAACCCATCGCGCGTGAATACTGAATGATATAAGGATTATTATTGCGTAACGGTTGCCGCGCTCGACGCGGCTCGCGGCGGCGGTAGGGTATAAAAAGGCGGGAGGCGAGAGCAAGCTTTATAATTCATTCATTCAATATAGTCTTTAAATAGTTTATTTGAATTTCTTTCGTTGTTATTTTATAAAATAAGTATTAGTTGTTTTGGTAGTGTTTAAATATTCGGTCAAATTCCAAATTTTGGCTAATTTATGTTCAGTTTTTTTTTGTATTTTTTTAGGTAAAAGCGTAGGTACTTTTATTGATTATTGTAGTTATAGGTATTTATTTTTAAGTGAAGTAGGTATAGGTAGATAGCATTGCACAGGCGTTTCAGCTTTATTTTCATTTCTTTTTCTGTTGTAAGTTGTACATATTTCTGGGTATAATTCTATTTGGATATCTCAAATTTTAACAGGTTGCGGTGCAGGAGAAACCGTCTTTATTCCCAGAATTCCCATAATACCAAATAATTTTCCATTCCAATTTAAAAGAACGCAATTCCCAGTATTGGAGTGTTTTGCAATGACAATTAATAAGGCTCAAGGACAGACTTTTCGTGTTGCTGGAGTAGACCTCGGTGTCAGTTGTTTCTCACATGGTCAGTTATACGTCGCTCTTTCCCGGGTTAGCAGTTCTAGAAATCTTCATGTTCACGTGCCAGACGTGTCAACTTTCAATATAGTTTACTCGGAAGCTTTGCGCTGAAGTATTTTCTTTCCATAGATACTTAAGCCTCATGTGAAAGTGATCTAAACAATTAATTGGCAAATATTATATAATGTCAATCCTTATCCTTACTAATATTATAAATATGAAAGCGTGGATATTTGTTCAGCTTTCACGCAAAAACTAGGATACTTTTTATCCCGAAATTATCGCGAGCGGAGCCGCGGGAACAGCTAGTACTATTAAATAAAACACTTTTTAACCGGATTATCGCGTATATCTATATTTTAACTCGATGTTTCCGTGTCTTTGCAGACCCCGTGGTCACGAGCGACTGTGTTTTATTTAAGCGTATTAATCGACGTTGAAGTCTTTTGTACGAAACTTCTTCTGTTGCATACTTTGTTACTAAACCTACTACATGGTCTTGACTAATCAGAGCTATCTTTTATGATGAAAACTAACTTTTTAAGGAGTAGGTTTTATTGAGGGTTCATCTGACTAAAGAGTGAACATATGAAGTCTGTATATCAACGTTCTGTTCCAGCAATAATTTAAAAGAACATCTATTTGTTTTTTCACAGATTTGTTGAGTCACCATTAAAAAATAAGTAAAAATAAGATGATCAAGTTCGTAAATTTAATGTTAATAGTTACTTATCTAAAAATTGTACATGCAAAAACTGTATTTATTAAACGAACTATTAAAACATCACACAAATTAAAATGTATTTCAATGCACTTTACGTTACACATACAATAAATGTAATATGTATTTCAATTCAAATTCGACCGTACCGTTAGCAAAGTAGCTCAGGTTCCCTTTCAACCGCAAACCACAGTTTTCCCTAATCAACGCTGTAGGGATAGTAAAACAAGTCAAATAGAAAAATATATTGTTTTATTAGTTGATTTATTTTTTGAACAGATTAACAAAAATTTTAGTAGTTTGTACTGTATATTAAAAATATAAAGGGTGATTGGTGGGTCACTTTTAAAATTCAAGGACGTGACACTATGAGATCATACATGAAGAGAAAAAATAGAATAAAATATAAATATTAATAAACTAACCGAAAAAACTTACTTAAAAAACTTACATAGAAAACTTAACCAAAAGTTAAAGAATTGATTACACAACGCATGGTTACACTAGCATCGGCAGCATTCCGCGTGCCAGGTCACGTGCCGCGATTGATTCTAAATTGAAAATAAATTGTAAAAAAACTTTTTTTATTTATAGGCAATTCTCGTGCTAAATTAAGTAACGATTTTTATTAGATAATTATGACCAGAATCAAGTACAGAGTGCTCTCCTTCAGTATCTAAAATTCGTCACCAGTCACCCTGTATACAGGGTGTCCCGCTTACCCTATATAATACCTTCTCGGAGGTTTTCTAGTACCCATAAGGATAATAGAAAAAATACAAAAAAAGATAAATTCTAAATTTATTTTTCTATTTTTGTATGAAAGAAAATGTCGAAATTTATTGCTGACATACAAAAATTAAAAAATAAATTTCGATTTTTTCTTTTTTTCATATTTTTTCTGTGACACCCTGTAAAATAAAAAATCTTAACTCATAAGCTACAAGTACAAAATTTATGTATCTATATTTTATACGTTACTAAACTCGCTTTTGACCTATCACTTACCAGATGGTAAGTGAAGATAGAGTCGAAGACAGGACAGCACACGGGTTTATGCAGGACCTGGCTGAAGGACATCACTGTATATGCATCTGTAAATACATCTTGGTCAGCGGAGTCTCAGTAAAAGAGTCCTTTCCATTGCCTTTTTCATTGCCTTTTCCATTCCATTGCCTTGTCCTTTCCATTGCCTTTGCGCACCCAACCCTAAAAAGTAGTTTTTCGCAAAATAACACCGTAAAATAAACTGCACAGAAATTCTGCTAAAGTTAAATTTATTCCATTAAATAGTGTATTTAATCTATTAAATTTTTAAATACTGTTAAATGTTAAATGTTAAATACTGATATTTTCTTGAATGAAACTAAATATTTCTTATCTCATAAGCTACAAGTTACATACCACTAAGTGGAATGTATGTGAAGCTATTTAGTCGGATACAAAGATATTCTTTGCGTAATAAATTTACATTATGTAGTATCCGTGCATTTATCTAAAATAAGAAGAAGCTATAATACTTATTGTAATACAGAATTAAAATATAAAATTATACGCGATAGATCCGGTTAAAAAATGTTTTTGTTCAAACTAATAATATTACATACATACAAGGCATACATGCTCTTGTTAGTATCACCTTCAATTTCAAGATTCAATCTAAAATAAACTTTTGATCTGGATTTATAGAATATTTATAGAATATACTCGTCTTATTCGTATTTTTCCATAATTTTAATTTGTAATTTTTCTATTTTTTTGTTGTGTGTGTGTCAATCAATTTCTCATTCATTCATTCATATTACAGAGGAAATCCAAAAGGTAATTGATATGTACCAAGTTTTATTTGAATGATTTGAATTAAACTTGTGCAATTATAAAAAGTTCACTGTTTTGCTATCGGTACGTAGTTTTCAAATGCTCGAGTAATAGAATCCTGGAACCCGCAGACCTCAGATACAGTAATTAATTGTTGAGACATGCGCCCGATTAATGCTAACTACTCCTCTGTTTTACACAACTTCATTAGGCATTAATAATTAGTTTATTATATTTTTGACTTAAGTCGTCGCGGCGGAGTACCTCCTTTGTATATTATAAGGTATGGCAAGTTAAGCAATGTTTAGCGTGGACGGCCTAAAGATGGGTGACCGCCGATCATTAGTTTCTCACGGCGACTTCCTTGCTTCGGAGGGTACGTTAAGCAGTCGGTCCCTGGTGCTGTATACTTGTATGTAGTGGTCACTAAAGTTTGACAGAAGGTTTGAGAAGACGGTGGATTATGGCCCATAGCCCTGCAGTGGGCTCATCATGAGGAGTTCTGATGATGATGATTTGTGACAAGGATGTGTACCACCTTGGTTTTGAGTTCACTCTCCACCAGACGGCTTGAAGGACAAACGTCCCATCTTATTACGTAAAAAAATATTGTATTATACTTGAATGCAATTGGGTATGTACTATAAAAACTAGTAGCATATGCAATTGTATTATACATGGTGATTGGTGACTAATTTTAGATATTGAAGGAGAGCACTCTGTACTCGATTCTGATCATTATTATGTAATAAAGAAGGTACTTAATTTTTCACCGGAATTCCCTATAAATAAATAAAGAGTTCACGAATGCTTCAAGGCTAGACGACCGTTCGTGATGTCGTCTATACCTACCTACCTACCTGTTCTGTGTTGATAGCGCCGTGCGTATTTCCGTGGTAAGTGGTAACCAGTGTAACCACGCGTTGCGTAATGAATTCGTTAAATTTCAGTTAAGTTTACTCAGTAAATAATTAATATTTATTTTTTATTTAATTTTTTCTCTTCGTGTATGATCTCAAACTATCACGTCCTCGAATTTCGAAAGTGACCCACCAGTAATATAATATATAAAGTAGATATTTTTAAAATGGACTAAATTATTGGTAAAATATTTGGTATACAACGTGTAACAAAATTGAGAGATAAAACTTAAGGGTTAGCTTCTATACCATAAGTAGAATATACAGTAAAAGAATTAGCATGATCAGGGCTAGTCTAGACTTTCATACTAATTAATCTAATTATATTACAACAACATATTTTGACAACCCTAGTCAACCTAATAAGCTAAAACAAGACTTGACGACCTTTCCGGCACAGGCTGAATTTTGTTGTATCTGTCTTAGTTACCCATCACCTTATTTTTACGCCATCTGTTATCGAATAGATTTCATCAAAAGCTAGCAGCTGTTTTTGGGGTTGACACTTTGATATTTTGATCTCAACTTTGAACTTGTTTTTCGGCCGAACCGTAAGGATAACAAATTTATGTTACTGATACTAATAAAATACATCACCAAACTTACAATCCCCTCAAGTATTATCTCTTCATTATGTTACACGTTGTAGAGTCATTGAAGATAAATATAAAAGTATACTTTGGGCCCACAAAAATTGTGTGTTAGTTTGGGTTACCTTTTTATTACAGTAATTATTTTTCAAGATTGTTGCCCTTTTTACTATCTTCTTTTGAAGGCTATAAAGCTATTTTAAGCGGAAAAACTGAGTTTAATTAATAATTCTTAACAATATTCCATTGTCGCGAGTATTTTTTAGCTTGAAGGTGATTCATTTAGCTTAGCTTGAGGCCAAACATGCATAGTTATGATTTAGAGTAATAAAATAACATATTTATTAATAAGATTGCTATCAAATGACGATCATATCGATCATTTTTACTTAAAGTGATCGATTTTGCCTGGGGTAGAAAATATATTAATTCTGCAGATATAATTATTATTATTATTCATATATACATATGTGCGTATATGAATATGAACTCATAAGTCATAAGAATACTAGCAGTAGTTCAATGAATGGCTGTTAAAGTTATGACGATATATCGAGACATATTTTTAGAGACGACCATTTTAGCGACGGGGTAATACTGTCTGTCTCAGACGCCAGTAGTCGCGGGTTCGATTCTCGCACGGAACAAGAAATAAAAAAAGTTCCGGGTCTGGGCGTTTATCTATATATGTATTATCTAGGTTCCCCCTAGTTTGCTACATGGTATCCCATTTCACAAGCTCTGCTTAGTTTGGGGCCATGTAGTTGGTGTGTTTGTCTGGGTATTTTATTTATTTTATTTAATTACATGATATTTGTTTGTCAATCAGCTGACTCAAAGATTGCAAATGGATGTCTATAATAATTAGCTCACTACAGGGCTATGAGTCCCTTCTCTGGGTCATGAGAAGGTTGAGACCTTATCAAACTGACTCGGTGTTGGTTCAAAAAAACAAAAGTTTCTTTTCACTGTAGGTATTTAAAATACACTTAATGAATGTTAAACAAAAGATGACGGACGCGGACGCGTGCGCGGGCGACGCTACGACGACGTGGAGAATCTTGAGGGAGGCCTCTGTCCAACAGTGTGGGTCTTCTTAGGCTCACGATGATGATTTCCGCCAAATATCCGTTAAAATAACTGCTTATTTTTGGTTGATCAGAATTTTCAGGGAGCCGAAATGGCTTCTGACAAACCCTAATGACTACTGTATGGTTCTTATATGTTATGCATGTGTGTTTCAATCTGTAAGCTTTTATCAGCTCGGGCTTTAAATTAAACAAGACTATATTTGAATAAAAAAATCTCAGTGCATATTTTTCAAAAAAACTTTGTCTTACATGATGCGCATCCTCCGTAAATATCTACTATCATATGAAAAACAAAAATATGTAAGTTACTCTTTAAACATTACGTTAATTCAAACAATGTCGATTAGAGCTCGAACTAAAAGATTACTTTTGTTTTAGAAACTTCTTGTTGTTTACATCATCCTAATTAAAAAATAATTTATAACAAATCCTCTTTAATTTGTGATACTTATAAACGATAAACTTTATTATAATTCTATTCACATTTCCTAACATACAAGATCATTAACTTACGCTATAATGATACAAAATAAAAACAAATTAAAATAACATAATGACATACTAATAGGCAGATAATGAGGCTTCGCCGCGGGCACAAGCTTGTATGTTGTTTTATTTTGTCATACTAGATCGAGAATTAATAGACGTAACCACGGCTTTAATATATTGTGTGGAGTGCTGGATAAAAGTGAATCTTATATGGCTAAAAATAAGGAATAAAAAAGTTAAACGCCTTTCCATAGTAATATTATAAAGTATTTGTGTTTTTTGTAAGTTTAGTGCAATACTCTCATTAGTAAAATATTTGTTTTAGAAACCTATTCACTCGACACTTAGAATAAACCAGGCCTATAGTCAGAAAAACAAACGCAGGTAAGTCATTCTAAACTTATGCGAGTATAAATATGGAACTGCAAAAGCTTTTAGTTCGCTTTTTGAAATATTCACCACATAAGTATTGAAGTGTCTGCGTTATTTTTACGATAGGCTGCTATAAAAATAAAGGGGGTGGGCTCAATTTGTTCACAGAGAGCAGCAGCAGCTCTCGTGCACTCTCCAGAATGTATCCTATAATAAACGGTCAAGACAAGCAACCTAATGACCTATGTTAGTTACGATGATGGTCTAGACTCAGCAATTTGTTGTCAAATTGTGCTTCTGTTTTCAACCTCATCAAAACTACCTACAAATATAACTTAGAGTTTTCCTCATTCTTCCTACACCGGTATTTTCCATAACACTTGTAAAGCACTCGCATTTGATTGATCCATCACAGTTCAACGAAGTGATTGACAGTTCGTCTACAAGAAGGATATAGTTTGACACGTCAAACTCTTAGAAATAATTAAGTATTTTATTGGTACTGCTATTAGTCAACACAGTAATCACTGCATAATTAAGAATATATTGTAAGCACGAGGATTCAGATATATCTTTATTTTATCAATTGCCAATAAGGATATAAATAAATAATAAAATCCCCAGACAATCACACCAACTACATGGCCCTAATGTACGCATAGCTTGTGTTATGGGATACCATGTAGCGAAATAGGGGGGAACCCAGAATATAAATACATAAATAGATAAACACCCAGACACGGAACTTTTTTTTTTCTTCTTTCGTGCGGGAATCGAACCCGCAACCCCTGGCGTCTGAGGCAGACATTGTTACCCCATGGCCAAAGTGGTCGTCAAATGATCTTTTAACTATAAACTACAGTTAACTAATGAATAGTTTCAATATGTCAGTTGGGAAACCTATGTCTTAAATAAATTACACAAATGTAGGTATCACAGAAAAAAGAATTACTGAAATCGGACTCTACGAGATATGTGTACACAAACATAAAAACATACAAACTTACATACAATTTAGAAATTTGGCACATTTGTTCAGACGCTGATATAGACTAACATATGCAAAAACTGTGCAGTTCTGAAAATATTACATCGGGTCGACTGATAACCTCCTTTTTTGAAGTCGGTTAAAAATGTACTGTGATTCGTTTATTATACCTAGAATAAACCCGCGTTTGACCTCAAATTTCATCATCAGATCAGTTAAGTGACGATGAAGTTCGAGATGAAAGTACTCGGGTTTAGAAAATATTTTCGTAACACATCACCGCCAGAGCGGTAGTAATAGGGTCCTGATGGGATCCTACCTGCAGATAAGACGCCCTTTACGACATGCTCTATCGTTGTATCATTTTGTAGGTCCGAATCTAGAGTATTGCAACTAATCATTATACAATATCGACGATGGGGTAAACCTATCTGCCTCAGACACCAGTGGATGCGGGCGCGATTCCCGCACGGACCAAGACAAAAAAATGTTCCGAGTCTGGGTGTTTACATATCTATATAAGCATTTCTATTCTAGATTCCCTCCTAGTTCGCTACACGGTATCTCATAACACAAGTTTCTCGCCTACTTTTGAGGCCATGAAGTGATTCTCTTTGGAATTTGTCACCTCTTTATCTACCTAGTTTGATACACCTTAATCCTTACTGAAAAAATAATGACGCATTATTTTTTCTATAAGAGGTCTTTAAATGTTGAAAAGTCGCAAGGTCCTAACTACGTTTGCGTCAATAATTTATACAAGGATATACAATAGACCATGTTCTTTTATAAATAATGTAAATTTTACTATTTTAACCCGACCAACCATAGCACCCATAATTACCCTACATAATTCCCTACCAAGAATTGAGATCTCAGAATGACTAACTGAGGCAGCAAAGTGGGCAACCTACCTGGTAAGAAATTTATGACGTTCAAACAATAATTTATTATAGTAATTATGTAGAACATTAGTCAATATTGACGTACAACACAAATTGTAGGGGCGTGAGCGATTTGTACTTACTTACTTCTCTACTGTCTTAAGTAGAGATACATTTTAATACAGAGCAAGTTAAGATGTGAATGATTGGTTTGCAACAGCACTATCTATACAGGGTGTCCCGCTTACCCTATATAATACCTTCTCGGAGGTATTCTATTACTTACCCATAAGGATTAGAGAAAAAATATGCAAAAAAGAAAAAGTCGAAAAATATTTTTCAATTTTTGTATGTCAGCAATAAATTTCGACATTTTTTTTCCTTAAAAATAAAATTGAAATAGTATTTAAATTAACTTTAGAAACGGGATATTTACCATGTTTTTCATTTATTTTGAGTTCTCGATATTTCGGCACTGTTACAAGCGCCATGATCACGACGGTACTGAAGATGCGGGTAAGCGTGTTTTTTATTCACGGGCAAACAAATCTGTCTACCCGCTTTATTTTGCGTTTCGATCTTTGGTTACCACTACTATTGTCACTGTTTTTGTTTTCACTTAAAGTTAAAACTCGATTTTGTTTTCGACACGCAAAACTCACAGTATCGACTGGTGCATTCTTTTTGTATTGAGATGGACTTTTGCAAATATCCCGTTTCTAAAGTTAATTTAAATGTTAATGACCATGCCAGTTTAAAAACTTATATTGAAATAGTATATTTCATTACAAGTGCGGAAAGCCTGTCATTGCAAAGAGTTCCGACAAATGTCTACACGAGCCGAGGCGCAGCCGAAGGCGAGGGTTGACAGTCGGAACGAGTTGCAATGACGGTTCCGCACGTGTATTGAACGACTATTTTTAATACAGTTGCGAAAAAATTAAGCAATTTTATAAAATATACAAAATGGCGCCAGCCGTGAAAGATTATAAACAGAGATTTTTTTTTTGTTTACCCGTTCTGGGTAGGCAAAGGGAACTATGCCCATACAGCCAAGTCTTAAGTAGATTTTTTGTATTGACATGAAATGAAAATGAATTTAATGAGATAAAATGAAATGAAACCTAACCTAACTCATTGCATCAAATCATTATATCTGATATTGAAACAAATTAGTAGCTTCTTTTCAGAAATATTTGCATGAATCGTAAAAACTTCTATGAATTTTTTTTTAGTAAAAACTTCGTGGTTGATTTTTTCTTTTTAATAGACATTATTTTGACATTTGGGAAAGAGAACGCACGAGTGCGGAAAAGGTAAAGAAAAAGCACAAGTGTGTAAAAGCCCACATCCCGAACGCTAAACGTCCCTGCAATATGCCACTTTTTGAGCAACTGTATTAAAAAATAAGTTTTGAATCTTTCTTTTTAGCTATTGCATAGCTTGTATCGCGGGCCTTGAGCGTGGAGGGAGACCGAATCCAGAAATTCCGTAACGAAAAAAACCTAACACCCACCACTCCGACCGGCACAGCGGTGATAGGTACTTTGATTTCATAACTTTACATGCGGGCTTTAATAAACAATCAGCGCCATCTACTAGGAACTTGTGGAACTTCATATTAGATCAAACATTACTGCATTAATAAAATAAATAAATAATTATAATTGCATAAGTTGATAAAAAATGTTATGCAATAGCTTTACCGCGGCAGTCTCCGAGTGCCACACGTCTTTTTTTATATTTTTTCTGTTATCCTTATGGGTACTAGAATACCTCCGAGAAGTTTTTATATAGGGTAAGCGGGACACCCTGTAGTTACAGTTTCATATGATGATTGTTTATATGAGAAATCTTACATAGATTATAAATGTGAATGTTTGGGTATATGGATGTTTGTTCCTCAATCACGGCAGAATTACTCAACGGATTTGGATGGAATTTGGCATAATAATACTAAATAAATTTATTTATTTCTCCCATAATAATATTTTACTTGCACAATACTATAATTAAAAACTACCTATATTATAAGAGGTAATCCTCCACTGGACTTACTTCCATGCTGGACTGGGAGTGAAAGAAAAACATAGAATGTGCCAGCTGCTTCTCTTCCCGGGCATACTGTAAAAGTCGGTTAAGGGACAGAGGTTTTATTGGGATTTTGTGGGCGATAGGCTGACCCCCTGTTACTGCAATAGCCTCTCGCAATCATTATAATACCTCGTTAGAAAAACGTGACATCAGTTGGTCTTATAACCTCTGATGTTCTGCCTACTCCATAAGGGATACAGGCGTGAAGTTATGTATGTATGTATGTATGTAATCCTCCAATTTAGGTTTTGAAGTGGGAGACTGGTGCCCCATTTAGGTTTCCCTGTACTAGGGGATAAGCAGGCTCTTCCCTCTTGCCAAGTTCACGATACAATAGTTCTTGAACTAAGACTAAACAATGACTAACTATTATGCTACATTATTTTTTTTTATATTAAGTTGACAGAAGATTTTATCTTAAAAGCTAAATGTGTGCTATTTATTTGGAGTGTGTATATGAGTATGTGTGTGAGAGATGTCTGTATGTGTATGGGGTTGGTGTATGAGATGGTGTGGCTGGATGTGTGTGTGAGTGGGTGGGAATTGAGTGTGATGTCTCTAACTATTGTAGTCATTCATAAATATTTTTAGTTTCTAAGTAATCTATTGATTTAAGCCAGTTAATTAATTTGAATTTTGCTTCTTTTTATCCCTATGTCCCTGCGGGATTAGAAATTGCGCAGGTAAAACTACGCGAAACAGCTAGTATGGTATGAAACGGCCTTTGCTCAGCCTACACTAGTTTTATCCTTAGTACAGGGTGTTGTAAAAACAACGACTTTAGAATTTGCCGCTAAATATCATCACTTTGTCAGTGATATATTCCGGCAATGAGTTTATTAGAAAGAAAGAAAGAAAGAACATTTATTTCATAGCCACGGATACACAGATCTATATACAAGACAATACACAATCTATACACAAAAGAAATAAAATTTTAATGGCATAATTTTAAGTACACACAGTAAAATGTATGATTTAATAATACCCCGCAGCCATGAAAAAGGAACTGACTCAGCAACCGCTGCAGATCTAAAAAGTCAGTTCCCTTTTAGTACTTTATTCTTCGAATTCGCGCCACTTACCATCTTGCGAAAGCTTCCCAGAAGTTACGTAAGGTCAGCATCAGTGAAACCATCATCATTATCATTGGCAGGAGACGCCCGATGCGGGAAAAGAGCCTCCAAGGTTCTACACACCGATTGTTCCTGAGCTACCTTTAGTAGAACCATACCCACCCTTAATTCACAAAATCAACGCATTGTATTGAAATCAAACCTACGACCACTGGACTCTACCTCAACAGTAATATTACTGCAAAGTAACATCCATTTCTTTCTGCTCTTACTTTCAAAAGATTCCACGCCAGCATCAGCATTCCAATCTTATCAAAAATCAAAAAACATTGAACCACTTATCTTAACTAGATTAATTCGTAAACAAAATGTGAATAAAAACAAACAAATGTAAATAAAAACGAACAAAAGGGATGGAAATATCAATGAGCTGATCGTTGCAAGCGCACCCTATATTTAAGGGTAAGGTTGAGTTGTTATTGTAATAAGAGTTCTGTATATACTAGCTTTCATGTGTTCGAATCTTTGTTAAGATTTCTTGATATCTTTTATGTTGCCTCTAAAATTATTAACTATACTGAAAACAAATTGCTATTTAGGTAAATTTATAGGCACCAAAATATCGTTTATAATATTACAGCATGACAGAATGCAATACGTTTTTGTTTGATGTATAAGTAATGATTGTAACCATGTAAGTTACGATCGATATTCTCGAGTTTTTTTTATAGTTTGTAAACATTAAAAATTAATCTATATCTTGATTTTTTACATTAACATTTCACTGATTTGACACAACGCAATCTAAGTGTCATTTAGTTATAAAATAACAATATACCATTTTCTTAATAAAAACCTTTCAACAGAATAATTTACCGTACAAACATTCCTAAAACCATTTTACTTTTAATTTTCGCACAAAAACCAAAGCTCAAAAAGCCTCGTTACATACACAACCCTAATCCTCCAATCTGTTTAAATAGCCGAGTCGAATTCAATTATTTCAATTTGGACACGAAACCCTAATCCTTATAATGAGCGCAGGCGGTTCAGTAGCAATTCTTCAAGCTTTTTACTGCTTCAGATACGAGCCTGGACGTGTTTATCGTTTTTGACGCGACAAAATCACTAATTCGATATATCTTCGGCACTTTTTTGTTGACTTTGAGCGTTTTTGTTGACCGTCCGCTCCGAAAATAGAGATAGCGAAATGTATCTTGATTTTAATTAAAAGGTGATTAAGAAGGATAATTTTTAAGTATCACTGCTGTTTTGGTTTTGAGTTTTAAGTGTATTTTATTTAAAATGGGTGACCAGGTATACATTTTTATGGCATATTTTTATAGGGAATAATTTTATTGTCTTCAATATACATTTACAGATGATAGCCCGTTATTTGATCGTAAATTAAAAGTACTATTTTTAACGTAATACCTGCTTATTTATTACTTACTCCTACTTTATTGGACACCATCGAAGTCTTACAAAGTAACTTACATAGAAGTACAGTAATATATCAGCAAAAGCTCAACATTCGTGACTGCTCAATTCGGAACGCACCTTCAAAGAGCTACCTGTCAAAAACAATGAAAAAAACCTCACTTAACATGCGTGTTCGCACGAAGTTGTCAGATCAAGGACGCTTACAAGTCTTGACTGTATCTCTTTGCTTATACTATCCCAGTAATACTATAAATGCGAAAGTTTGGATGAATGTATGTTTGTTCCTCAATCACGGCAGAATGGCTCAACGGATCCTGTATTGTAATAATCAACGAAAGCACCTACTTCACTAACATTTTTAAACCCTTCTCAAAACTTTGGCTGAACCCTATGATCATCAAAATAAATAATTTCCGTTTCAATACATATTTTTTCGATAATTTCAAATTTTTCAAAACGTCTTTATCCTATCAATTATTTTGATATTTTTACGGCATGAAGTATCCTTAATCATATGAAACAAGAATAGAAATATTCCAAATCGATTTAAAATTGTCCAAATAATCGCGTTTCTAGGATATTTATTATTATATTTATTTATTCGTACACATTCCAGTGTACAGGTGGGCTTAATGCCACATGGCATTATCTACCAGCCAACCTTAGGGTTGAAGATTGAGTTGGTGGGCAAAGTATATTTTTATATTAAATAAAATCAGGTTAAATATATAAATAGGTAAGTTTTAATATACATAAATAGAAAGCAAAGGGTTTAATAAGTTTTTAAAAATAAGTTATGTTTAAGAAAACGGGAATAGGTATAAATATAATCACAATTTTTCTAGGAAAAACCTCTTAAATCGTTTTTTAAAAGAAATCTTACTATGTGATTTTTTGACCTCTAGAGGGAGGGAATTCCAAAGATGCACCGCTCTCACAGCAAAGGAATGAGAGTAAGCTGTCGTTTTGTGTACAGGAGTGCTGAGCAACAGGGATTGGAATGATCGCAATGGTCTGTCATGAGTTTCGTAGAGGAATGAAAATTTACTTTTTAAGTAAACAGGATAATTGGGATCAAATAGTACGGAGTATAGGAGACAAAGTAAGCGAGTGTCTCTTCGTCCACGAATAGGAAGCCACTTTATTTATCGTTCTTACGGTTAGATTTATGTTCAGTTATAGTTCGTTATCACGCTTTGAGTATATGGCGCAGGCGCACTTAGATCTTTAAATGGCGCTGTAAACGTTTTCATTTGAAGAATGATGTTTCAAGCTTCTTATGAGATCGCAGGTTATGCTGGTAAAACCAAACCAAGCTGCTGGCCATCAATAATAATAAAGGAATTTAACATCATCAATTATTAAATTCCTTATTCGTTTAAACCTTGATTATGAAATAATGCAGTCAACGTTAAATGCTTACTTTCTAAACCCGAGTTTAAAACATTGTAACATTAATATAATCCTAATAAATGACGGAAAGAAGAAATAATTTTCTGGATTATTTTCATAAATCCTACTTATCTTTGATGAAATAATTTCTAAACTACCCACTTTATTTCGAGACACATTTCAAACGCGATACTATAAATTGTACACAAAGGGATAAGGCCCAGATTTGCGTAACAAACGCTTTGATTTTAAACTTTACGAGCTGTCAAAATAATAATTGAGACTATTAGCAAATCGGTGAATTGATTCCGGATAGTCAATAGTGCTACAATACTTACTTAATACCACTTATACTGTAATATATTACGGTAATGCAAATATAGAGAAAACTGATCGTGTTCGTAGTACAATAAATATTTAAGGGAGTGCTGCTAACGTTTAAATATTTCGCGAAGTATTCAAATATTTGAACAAACTTTGAGGTTATTATTCCTAATGTTTTTGTTGTTAAGGAATTAAGCTTTAGTACCCACAGTCATTGAGATGTTCAATTTTTAAATACAGATATAATCACGGTAAATTTGTTACGTATTCATCCATTCTTTTCAACCGACTTCCATAAAAGGAGGAGGTTTTCAATTCATATGCAGTTTTTTTTGTGTCTTTGTTACACGATATTTTGGACAATTATGAATTGATTTTGAAAATTATTCATCGAAATTGGTTGGGTACTTCATTGACAAAATATGTATGATTTCGGAGAATGTTTACGTTGATGACATTCTCAACTCAGTCAAAGTTTTGACGTGAAGTCGGTTTTTTTAATGCTCTGTATTCGTTGATTATTCTTCATAGTCGTATCACTCTTGATAGAGTGGTCATGTCACAGTTCTGTGGCAGATGTAGCTTGCCTCTCGATGTCTCGTCACCTCTCTCTGCTAGCAGTCATTCTTGAGCACTCGTGCAAGGGGCCGCCCACCATGAACTTTATTTGGTCGGTCCATCTCATAGGGGCTCGTCCGCGCTGTCTAGTGCCCTCTACTTTGTCCTGAGTGACAAGACGTTCCATGGACTCATTGCTTCGCCTTGAGACTTCATCAAAACTTGCGGTTCGTTCCACAACTTAGCAGCAGTCGAAGTGCTTTACTCAGCTTTTAGGAATATATACTATAAAGGGATGGAAGTTCTGTACGCATCTTGGAGCCAGGAAGCAAAATAAAAAGATCTTAAATGAATGAAAAGAACTTTAAGAAGAGCATCTAAGGGTAGACAACTTAAAACATCGCCTTAACACTAAAATTACCTGTTCTGTTACCATTACACACAATTTGAGTCATCATTTATCTTAAATTATCACCGACTGGATATTATAATGGCAGATTCAATTATGTAGGCTGCGAGTGTGAATTTATCTCGTCAGGATTTGAAGGGTGGCTCCGTCACTTTCGATCTCGTTAAATTTGAATTTGTAGTAGGAGTACAACTAATTTTATGAGCAGGTTAAAGATTACGAATAACCACTGGAGTAAGTAAATCAAGAGTGGTACCTACTTGATGATGAATAAAGCTTGGAAAAGTAGACTTTTTGTGCATAATTAACATTACAAAATTAAGTTTCTTAAACGAAATGCTATGGATACTGAATAACGCAATAATACATATACTCAAGAGGTAAATATTGAACATAATGAATAGAAACTGCTCAAAACAAAATAGGGCGCACCATGTTGTATTTTTGAATACTACCTTCTTTTTCTTTTCTCAGTTTCTATGGATTTTTTAAATGTTTCTAAGGAATGAATAAGTGAAAGTTTTTGGAAATGTGTAAACGTAAGCAAGAGTAAGATCTGTTAGTAATTTGGAAATAAAAGAGATGTCTCAGCCTCGGATAGGAACCTGTATAACATCTCAAAAAATTGAGAGAATATTACTCTTTCTACAAAAAAAACTAATACGGCGATATACCAAATAGTTCTGTGGTTCAAAAATAAAAACAAATCCATATTTCTTACGTTATTTGCATATTATATCCGTCGTGTCTTTTTGGGTTACAATAGTACTGTTTATTTTTTTGTTTTAATCAAAATACAAAGAAATTCTGTAGTAATTTGTGTGTTAAAAACTGGTTCTTCACGTTTATGGCAATAATTTCGCTTGGTGTACATTGTCCTAGCCAAGGCTCCATACAATGTTAGGACATCTCTTTTGATCTTTCATAACACTCGTAAAAACGCGTCATCACAATTCCTTGTAATGAGCCCACTGCAGGGCTATGAGTCTCTCCCGTGGGTGACGAGGAGGTTTTAGGACATAATCCGCCAAGCTGGCCCAGTGCTGGGTAGTGGATGTCAAAATTTGTCAAAACGCCGAAATTACTTTTGACAAACCCTAATGATTATCTACGGTATACAAGTATACAGCATCCGTGACCGACTGCCTAACGTGCCCTCCAAAGCACGGAAAAAGCACTTAATCGCATACAAGTGGATCGAACCTGTGACCATGTGGGTCTGTTGAAGAGTAATATCAACATGCCACAGCGGCCATCTATACATTTTACTCACTTTCCTAGGAACAGGCAACAATTTAGATAATAACTAATAATCAATAATCGATCGGTTAAGTACATCTGTATGTACAGGGTGAGAAGATTTTATAGTTTTATTTTTCACGCACTTACTTGTAAGAAAACCTCATGATATATCTAAGTTCTTGCTGTAAGTGATCCAATATTTATTCGTCATCGTTTTTCATTGTATATTAAAAGTATTTTTTTTTAAAAAGAGGCCAAACGAGCATGTAGGCTATCTGGGGTGAACTAATCATCACCTTCATTTGCTCTACAACTCCAGGGGCATTAGTAGTGAATATACCAAGGTGTCAAACAAAACACTTCGATAGTTCCTTTTTGGTATAATTATTAAATCTTTCCTAGGTCCACGTGCTTTATCTTTAATCATCTTTAATCTCAGCTTCACTTACCATCACGTGAGATTGAGGTCAAACGCGGGCTTAGTTTTCAATAAAAACAGCCTTATTTAGCAATACAATTTTCGTGAGCACCCTGTATCAGACATTTCATAAAGCCATTACACACAATAACTCAACATGTAGTTGCAGTAATGATCTCACTGACATGCCGCTATTGAGTTAGATGTACTGCATACTTGTTCTAAGTCGGAGTTCAGATCAGTTCATCCGTACTCTATTCTATTATAGCATGGTATGTAATCTATAATCAGAGGCGTTTATTGGCGTTTTTGTTGGCGATGGTCTGACCTCCTGTCACTGCAATAGTCCCATTCAAACATTAGATCACCTCCAACTTTGTCAACGTGATATCAGATGCTTTTATAGTCTCTGGTGTTCTGCCTACTTCATAAGGGATACAGGTGTGAAATTATGTATGTGTGTATGTATCTGCATTACGTTTGATAGCGTATATGAGTATATAGTAAGGTTATTTTAATATATGTTTATCAGTTTAATTCACTCAGAAATGGTTTGACCGATTTTAGTAATTTTGTCATCATTAGGCTAACACATTATATAGGAGTAACGGGCTTTATGTTATTAAGAAATTTAAAAGGAATCTAAGTTGCTACGACCCATGGATAAAAAAACCATATACCTACTATATACTATATTGCCCTGGAATTTACCGTGTGACATTGCATCTTGTGCAAAGGCAGTTATCAAACTTCTCTGTGTCACATCCTTCATCAAATGAAAATGAATATAAATTTATTCATCATAAGACCATCGAATGGCCGCTTAATGACGTCACATTTTATACTTCGGCTTTAACAAGGTGTTGATAGTTATTGAATAAGATATTACAGTAGATCAAGAGACAAAAAAGCCGGCGGAAAAAACTCTTGGCACTCTTTTTCAGTCAGAATTATACGAATTAATACAAACAGGTACAGAACAAATTGACCATCGCATGAAAAAAAAGCAAACACAAGACAGCTAATTGTGAGAGCCAATGTCATGCCACAATCAAATTGCTTACATAGTAGGTGCAATGAGCTATGGATGCACAACACGAACTTGCCTAACTGGGACCAGAGTATTTAAACAAGAATGGAATAAAATAGTCATAGGATCATCAGCAAAATGACCTGGCACCGCTAGCAGCATCCGTTCACGAGTCTAACTCAAGCACCAGCCATCACCCTCCTCAACCATATTTTAGGGAAGAGGGTGACCCGACGCTACCACTAGCCATGCCGCCTCAGGGAGTATGACGTCCTGGCTGTTGTCTTGACAAGAAAATAAGTGAGCGGAACAGTCACCAGATGCCATGTCATACTGCACAGCCAAGCCGTAAATAAAACTAATAAGTAATTAGAAGTTTTGAAATATCCTGTAGTGTGGTTAGTCCCATGCTTTTTTATCGTCTAAATAATCTTTAGTTTTGTAAAAGCTTTTCGAGATAGAGTGTTTTTAATGATTGATTTAAATTTATTGAATGGCAGGGATTGAATTGATTTTGGAATTTTGTTATATATTCATATTGACATTCCAATAAATGATTTGCTGCTTTTAGCCAGCTTTAATTTGGGAAACCAATTTTATTTCCAAGACTTTTTCCTCGATGCCTTGGATATTTTGGTGCACCAAGTAAAGATTATTTTTATTGTATGCACTCATCATCATCACAACTCTTTGTAATGAGCCCACTGCAGGGCTATGAGTTTCTCTCCTGGGTGACGAGGAGGCGGTACCGTGAGCTCCACTTATGGCGGATGAGGTACACCTGGAAAATAAAAGGTTAATAAAGTCTTATTTTAGGAAACATTAATTCCATATTTTTAATTCAGAAAAATTATCTTCCGGTATTATTCGGAACATAATCTTTTAATGTTCCCGCTATCAGTCAACCGAATTTCCCAATGAAAGTGCGTTCAGTATTCTCCTAAACAAAAAACGTCGAGTTCATCGATACACCAGCGATCAGTGACATAATTGGTATTCACATATCACATAACTCGACCCCACCCTCGGCTCACCGCTGATGACGGCTTGAGTAAGAACTGACATTAGTCAAACTGTTTGACATTTCATCGACGAGCTCGTCGTCGAGCACAGCGCTGGTATTTTAGTGACGCGAATAGCCCTGCTGTTCAATCAGAGCCGTGTTCACTTCTGTCTCGCTTTGACAATCACTGACGCCATATCTTTTAAGACTGTTCTCCTAATAATATCGTATTGTACACCTTAAAAAAACAAAACCCTTGAAGGTTTTAAACCTTCTGGTATTTTACACCTTTTATCTTTCTTAAAAGTTACCCTATCGTGTTTTGGCGCCTTATAATTCTTCCTATCATTTTGACACTTGGACACAAATAGTAATGGACTGGAAACAAGTGATAATGGATTTTATTGCTATTTTTCCCTCGCCATTAATTAGTTTTTAGTTTCACATATCGGTTATTTTTATCTGAGGTACGATTAGCGTAGGGATTTAATTTTTTTCAACATGTTGATTCAATTCTATACATAAACGCTTTTTTTAAACTTGAAGATATAGATATTAGTATTGATTAGATATTACGTTAGAAAAAGATAGATTCACCTATCAGAAATAAGTATTATAAGCAAGAGTATTAAATAGAGAGAGAGTTAAATAGAGTTATGCCGTCGTCGATATATGAAGTCGTCGTGGCGCCGTGGTTACTGTGTGTATCTTACGATATCACAGGTAAAGCAACGTTCGGCGCGGTCGGTACTTGGATGGGTGACCGCCGACCATTCGTTTCTCACGGCGACTTCCGTGCTTCGGAGGGCACGTTAAGCAGTCGGTCCCGGTTGCTGTATACAGTAGTCGTTAGGGTTTGTCAGAAGCCATATCGGCACCCTGAAAATTCTGACATCCACCACCCAGCACTGGGCCAGCTCGGTGGATTATGGCCTAAAACTTCCTCGTCACCCAGAGGAGAGACTCATGCCCTGCAGTGGGCCCATTACACGGAGTTGTGATGATGATGCCTCTACACAGAGGCTATTAGTATTATTTTAAAGAAGCTGCAGAATTATTGTTGTTGGGAATGATGTGGAGACGCTGCCTGCAAAAGGCTATACGCTAATTTAAATTGACCCTGTATGTATATGTTTAAATTTTTATTTTTATAATCATATCACTTAGTTTAAACAGATATGCATCAAGTGAACAAACTGAATTTAAAACATTTCAATGCCAATTTTAGAAATTTTATCTTATTTCGTTTTTAGATGATTTTTTGATTCCGTTGGTTTCATGATAAATTATAGCCTTTGTCGATCTAGTCCAATAAACTTGTAATATATTTTATTAGTGTGTTCAAATAAACAAATTCTTCGGCCTCCATTTTTAGTATACTAAGATAGCAGATCACGAAAAAATAGACAGCTAAAATGGAGTTCACCTATATCGCAGCCTAAGTTTCTAGTTTGAGCTATTATATCCCTCATTTCCGCAATGATTTATCGAAGATCTCAAACTTGGGAACTTAGTTTTGACACAATCATTACTGTAACTTATGACGGTTGTTGTCGTGGTATCACGATCTTTGGTATGTGGAGAGATTCCGCTTACCTTCGATACAAGGTAAACTATCCTTCAAATATGGAGAGGTTCTGTGTATCTTTAATGCCAGTAGGAAAATCATAGTGGAATAGACGACTGTGGAATAAAAATATGAATGAAGTTAATAATGTGATTGCCGTGACAATCAGAATTCAGATTCATTTCTGTGGATTGAAAATTTCACCGTTTAACAAAAATGCGTAATGCTTAAGATACTTTCTGTTTATTAAAAGTTATTAAAAATATAACGGTCCAACTTGAGATACCTTATGAAAGCTAGTAAGTAGCAGGAGCATTCTGGACTGTAAGACATTGTGTCTTGATAGTTTTCGCTCGAGGCAAAAATGGCCTCGTCTCATAAAGCCAGCTGCTTCTCTTCACTGTAAAAGTCATTTAAGGGACAGAGGTTTTATTGGCGCTTTTGTGGGCGATAGGCTAACCCTTGTCACTGCAATAGTCTCTCTCTATCATTATAATAACTCCAAATTTGTCAAACGTGATATCAGATGGTTTTATAACCTCTGGTGTTCTGCCTACCTTATAAGGGATAGGTATTTTTCTGCCTATCGCCCACAAAAACGCCTTTAAAACCTCTGTCCCTTAGCTGACTTTTACAGTATGCCCGGGAAGAGAAGCAGCTGGCACATTCTACGTTTTTCTTTCGCTCCCAGTACACCATATTACTCACAATATTAATACTGACGCGTGTCTGTGTATATTGGTAGCTAATACTGATTTGCTTATTTCCACTGATGAACAGCTTTGCTATGTATGGGATAGAATTGAATAGAATTGTAGAATAGGCTGTGTTCTTTTTTTAAAGATGAGTAAATCCTCGTTTGAGTTCAAAGATGACCGCACATTGACCTATGAAGTAACTGGCTCTTCATATTACTGGATTACATCCTAAGGAACTCTTTGGAACTAGCTTGTAACTGTTTATAAATTAAGGGTGGTTGCTAGCCAGGTGGGCCCTGAAGGGGTAATATCACCAAACGAGGACCACTCAGATGAGTCACCTTTTACAAGCCGCTGCAGAGGTGCTAGGGCTATTCTGAGCGGACCCTACACGACCTACGAAACTTTATATAAACGTACCAGTATGGCAACACTCCCGTAGTTCTTCTAACCAACAGTTGACAATTGGCGTTTGGTTATCATCAGTTAAACCACATACTCATCTGTCCCTTATTACTACATCAATAAAGCATAAAATAGAACAATTTTCATAAAAAAAAGAAAACAAATCTATGAAGACTCGGTTGACAAAATCAATATTTCACTTATGATTTACTCAGGGCGATCGATAACGTGAACAATAGGTTCTGCAGGATACCGACGTTCAATAAATCGAATTTACTACTTATACACTTTTAACTTTTCAACTCTTAACCCTTTGCTAGGCTGTCCTTGTTGAAGGTATTTAGGGTTGTCAATTTTTTTTGGAAATAAAATTATGTTTCATGTGAGATAAAATTAGTGTCAATTGAAATATCATCAATGAAACTGACATGGATAAATGTAGAAGTAAAAGCAATGCATTTATTAATTTATTTACATTAATGTATTATTGAGTTCATTTGCTGTCAAAATTATAGTCAACTTTCTGTGTTAATAAGATAGGAAACAAAAATTTTGTCAGACATATTTATTTATTTATTAATGATATCAAAAATGAGCCACAATTTACAATAATTATAATTTCACATGCAAAAATTAATTTAAGTCGAACTCATTTATAAGCGGGTTTAACGTACATAACAAACTTTTTTCTTTGCTTTTCAAATCTTATAGAATGTATACAACCTTACCATTTAACTTATTTTACTTTATTGTGTTGACAACCCTAGTACAGACCTGTCGATGACATGTTTATGTGTCTCCAAGTCGCGGCATCTTGTAATAGAGCCCGTTCGTCTTTTGTTCGATACGATAAAAAAACTATCGGCTAGTAGAATACTTGGGTCTAAGGATTCGATTTCTAGGAAAAGGTTTCGTTCATACTAATTTGAGTATCGTTGGGTTAATTTAAAGTGTGTTTTATAGGGAAGAAAGTAGAGATTAGGTAGGTATTTTGTTAAAAAATAACAGCGTTAGAGATTACGTTCTACTGACAATTGATGCTAAGTACTCCCCTGCACAAATCACACACTTTTCATCAATCATTTACAGTACGAGCGGTGTGCTTGTGGAATAAGCTTCCCTACAATGTAAAGTCAGCTCCTTCATTGAACTCATTTAAATATGGACTAAAAAAACATTATCTTTCGTTGATTGATCATTAGAAGAAGTATTCTTATATTTGTATGTATATTAGATTATATATTACATGATATTTATATTTAGTACGTCCATTATTAAAAATGTAAACTTATGCTTTGCTCGTACCTCGTATTATAGGTTTTTTTCTCTCAAACCATTTCAAGGTTGTCTGTAAGGAACGCTTGACAGCGATAAGACCGCCTGTTGTGCCTATCTTTATGTTTTTTTCTATTTTATAAGTTTTCTTTTTGTAAATGTGTGTAATAAAGTATAAATAAGTAATTTGGCTAATATCATATAACTTTGTGCCTTGTCTTTACGATTTAAAGGAAATCGAATGAATTATTTTATGCAACATATTTTAAGCTTATTCAAAATGTTACAAGAGTAAGCCAAGTGATCTTATTTACATAAGAAAGATACGACAGTCTATAAACTACGTAATGAAATAAGGAATTTTAGTTATTCGTAAGTTATTTATTACTTATTTTAGCATGAGTAATGCCAAATAATCTCATATGATTTTATTGTATCCAATAGTATCCAACACCTTATTCGAGTTACTTTCCCAAAACCTTCGTCTCAAGAGCCTCACTATTTATGTACTCATAGCGACTCATAATAAAATGCTACTTAAGTAATTTAGGTTAAAACGTATTTCATTTAATTAAATATTTCTTTATCACATTTCTATTTTTTATCGATATAGTATATATGGCTTGCACGAGGACATAGCATTGTTTCGTTTCATATCTTAGGTAAGCTTTTTAAACCGTAGAAAATAAGCAACTTGACTTTTAAAGAGTAAAATAAATAAGTAAACATAAAATAAAATCCCCTGACAATCACACCAACTACATGACCCCAAAGTAAGCATAGCTTGTGTTATGGGATACCATGTAGGGAACTAGGGGGGGGCCCAGAATATAAATACATAAATAGATAAACAACCAGACACGGTTTTTTTTTCTTGTTCCGTGCGGGAATCGAAACCGCAAACACTGGCGTCTGAGGCTGACAGGTTTACCCCATCGCCAAAGTGGTCGTTATAGAGATCGAAGTCCATAAAGTCGACATGCAGGCTCGGGAAAAGTGCAGCTCTATCATTTTAGTCACGCACGTCTAATAAAACGTATACGTATAAATTTTAAAGTCCAATTAATATGCAAACATTTCATTAGATGGGCCTGTACATAATTGTTTTTGAGAAAAGGTAACTCAATTTGTATATCCTGTCTTCTAGTTTCAATTCTTACCATGGAAGTCGTGGTGACATAATTATAAAGCAGGATAACGTTCCGCTCTTTCGGAACAAAACGGTCGGTGATCGCCGACCATCTATTTCTTACGGCTACTTCCATGCTTCGAAGGGCACGTTAAGCAGTCGGTCCCGGGTGCTGTAAACTTGTATACAGTAGTTGTTAAGGTTTTGCAGAAGCCATTTGGGTGACGTGTAAATTTTGAAATTCAATAACCAGCTTGGTAGATTATAGCCTCATCAACTCTACACTACGGGGATCATTGAAATGGTTGTAATGTGATACAGATTTTTTTTGTAGGCTAGGGACTTACCATCTTCTGTCTTAGCAAAGCTAAGGCATCTAAGCATTTAGTCTTCTTTATAAACCAAAATTTGTATGTAAGAAACTGCGTAATAATATTTTGACTTTTAATTTATAAATAAAATTGGGTTAAAGCTAGTGGGTGACAAGAAGTTTATTTATTTATTTATTTATTTATTTACACTTTATTGTATGCCATTAATAAGTACAAAAAAAAAAGGAAATACATGATAACAATTTTGAGATACAATTGGCGGCCTTATCGCTGGAAAGCGATCTCTACCAGACAACCATGGATATAGAAAATAAGTATATGTAGCTTGGGGTTAAAGGCATACCTACTATATAGAATATACACTAAATAAAAATATACTTACATTAGGGATATATATACATAAAAAATACACACATAGATATAATAAATATGTCAATAAATATACATACATATATACATACATACATATATATTTAAGTACAATATAAGGATCATATCATAGAAGTTATAGGCTTCAAAGCACCAAACAAACCTACTGCTGGTTTTTAAAAACTCTAATGGTGCGTACAGATTGCTAGTAATGCAACTAGTAATGTTACATTCTGCGCACGTTGCGTATTTGGACGTGTGGTGCGCAGAATGTTACATTACAAGTTCCATTACAGCAATCTGTACGCACCATTACGTTCGCATTTTCCTTTTTGCAAGTACACTTTTCCTTGTATGCACTAATTCAAGCATTGCTTGCCACGTTTATCGACCAAAATAACAGAAAAAATTCTTAACGTTTATCTGTATAACTTGCAAAGTTAATTTTAAACTCATTTAAAAACTCATAAATACACCGAAGTGGTATAAATTTGAACCCTCAACCTTCCCAACAAAAACCCAGTGGTAGCCAATGCGCCACTGAAGCCTTCACTCATGTTAAGCTTGTGACTGACTTAAATATTATCCATCTAATTCCATATTTGAACAAGGCTATTGTTGAAACCACGAGTGTGTTTCCATAACGCACTCCGAATCTGAGAACATACGGATGTAGTGTAAAATCGCTGCAACACCCATTGTTTAATTTTAATTGATATAAAGAAATAAATACATGGTTTAGTTAAACAGGTTTTTTTACGTAGAATGTCATAAAAAGTAGCTTGGTAAATAGAGAAAAAATCTGTAGTGAATTTAAAACAACTCGGTCATATACATACGTCACAACGTATCTATACGGTATTATTCAAATGTTCTGCTCTATTATTATTATAAGTTTGTGATATTTTTTCTTTGCATAGGGTTGCCTGGTAGAAATCGCTTTAAGCGATAAGGCCGCCCACGTTGGCATCGATAATATTGTTAAAATGTTTAGTTTTCAAGTTCTGTGGCAATAAAGAATATTTATTATTATCTAGGAACTTTGCTAGTGATGAATTAGGAAAATTCATTATACACTTAAAAATCGTGATACTTAATTTTATCTCATCTAAGAGTATTAACAATTAATAAAATAAGTGATAATCTTGGGTGACAGCCACGTACGTAGTTTTTTGGTGGCTTATTAACATTCCTACGTATTATGGCTTTTGATCCTATTTTTTTATTGTGTAGCTACCATTCTTTTACCGGCCCAGTATCCAATATCCAGTATCTTTAAAACTTGTATTATTGATAAAGGCTAAGAATAAAAACATTAGCTGTTTCGCGTGGTTTTCCTCGCGCGATTTCTAATCCCGTGTGAAAATTGGGATAAAAAGTAGCCAATGTAGGTACTATTCCAGGCTGTGCACTAAAACTTTACCAAATTTCATCCAAATCCGTTCAGCCGTTCTGCCGTGATTGAAGAACAAACACCCATACATCCTGACATCCATAAATCCATCTAAAGTAAGTAGTAAGAAGTAAGATTAGTTGGATACATATTGAGTAAATACACATTTTTAGAATGTTAACATCGATAAACATATAAACATTAATGACTTGACGGATACTTCTGTGTTCATTACACAAATATCCAAAAAATCCAATTCGAACCCATCACTTCTGGCATAGAAGGCAGACAATGAACGTTACCACTACACAAGCCGTGAAATTAAATTTAAACCTGAGTTTTCAATTTAGTTAAATGTAACAATGGAAACGCACATCGTAACTAATACAGTTGACACATAATACTTCCTTTTCGGTATAGTTTTTGAATGGCGTAGAAGGTAATAATGCCACCCATTTGTTTGAGTTATAGACTTTTTTTGTTAGCTTTTTAGTGATGTTCACCTACGAGATTAACATCGATATGATTGGAATTTTAAATTCTAACTACGCACTTTATTTCCTAATTATTATTTAAAATTACTTAAAGTATATTTTATTTATTAAATTCTAATAATATTTTTAATTTAAATCAAAAATGTTATTCATAAAGTAAAAAAATCCGTGAAGTTATTTCGTTTCAAATACCTTTTCAATAATAATGTTCCATTCATTACGAAAAAAAGGAAATTTTTTCGTTATTTTTATCTGTGTGACCTCAAATTCTCACGGGAATTGCGGTCACACAAATTGAATGTACCACGAAAACACGGGCAAAAAAGATCTAACGCGCATATTATATATTTATGTTTTTAATAGGTTCAGTGTATTTTCATGTTATACAATCCTTTATAATTTTTTACCTATAGAAAATCAAAATCTATCGATAACTATTTCACCAAGCACTATTCGTTCTAACTTTTTTTGGCAATGACCCCGGGTATTGGTTTAATGATATTTAAATAACTTTCTTTTATATGGTTGATGGACGATATCATAATTAACCACATATTTCTATTGACCATGTTTATTTCTTTTAAACTATAAAATTATCGACTTTTTTTGAGAATCAGGATTTCAGGCATTTTGATTTTTTTATGATTTATGGTATCAGTTTTTTTATGTAAGTCTGGTGTGTAAAGTAACAGCAATAAAACAGACAGCAATATCAATAAGGAGGAAATTAAGAGAGAAAAAGGAACTTTAGAAACGTAACTTATGTATCGTTACCTCATACAATGCACAAATTGTTTTAATTAATTTTTAAATTCTCGAAAAAAGAAGGTGAATGTCAGATATATTTTTATTTATTTATTTATATGGGTAGTGGTGATACCTTTGAATAAAATTTTGCCCCTTTTATATGATAATAAAGAAGATAAAATAATTTGGCCTTAAGCTAAGTGTTTGTTTAACTTCCCAGAGCAGTATTTCAACAATAAATTCCTAATTAATCATAAAACGCAGGTAAAAGCGCATGGTACAGGTAATATAACATAAAATGGATGAAACACGTCTCATCAAGAAAACTATTTAAGTATCTAGGATTTATAAAATAGCCAGTTTTGCCCAAAACTGATGAATTCTATCGTGACCAGCATAGTTTTTCTATAAGTTAGTTAATTAATCAAATATTAATTCTAAGCACGTCAATTTCATTTAATGGGCATTACTTATAAGGTACCGGCTTTAGAGCTGCGATCGCTTAAAGTTATTTGAGGAAAAATACAAGGTCGTTGTTTTCGGAAAATAAGTTATTGAAATATATTTTTCATCATCATCATCATCACAACTCCGTGTAATGGGCCCACTGCAGGGCATGAGTCACTCCTCTGGGTGACGAGGAGGTTTAGGCCATAATCCACCGAGCTGGCCCAGTGCTGGGTGGTGGATGTCAGAATTTTCAGGGTGCCGATATGGCTTCTGACAAACCCTAACGACTACTGTATACAAGTATACAGCACCCGGGACCGACAGCTTAACGTGCCCTCCGAAGCACGGAAGTCGTCGTGAGAAACGAATGGTCGGCGGTCACCCATCCAAGTACCGACCGCGCCGAACGTTGCTTAACCTGTGATATCGTAAGATACACACAGTAACCACGGCGCCACGACGACTTTCAATATATTTTTATACAGGGTTAATCTAAATTAGCACATCACCTATAGCTAGCCGCCTCTCTTCATCAATCCCAATAACATTTCAAAAGGAAATAAGCGTCACTTTAACCCAAAATGACTTTTATGCTAGAAAGTCTTTTGAGTTTAGGTAGACTGATTGATTAAGTTTAAAAGTGAAATAAAAACTGTACTTTACAATAAATATTAATATTCAATTTTGAGAAAAAATTACCTCCTATACTTATTTACAAACGCAAGGTGCGTGGCTCTCACACTTTCTGGGATCATCTGGCCAGGGACCTGTCCCCTGGCAAGTGCCCTTTCGTTCTTCTGACGTATTCTCCTCCTCCCTTCAGTGAGCAACTCGTACGGTCAATAGGCCTACGGGTGATCTGAGGGATGTCTTCTGTGGCGGAAAAAAAAGGTGCGTGGCATACTTACGCTCAGCGTAAATAGATCACAACAACACAATGAAAATAACTCCCAGCTGATCTTAAGGCACGCGAGTTAACTGGATAGGTTCGCGCGCTTTCCTTGAAATGTTTAGATTTTTTTATCTAAAACTATTAGTCCAAATAAAAACGGTTTTTGTAGTTTAATGGGGAAGACTAGCCCTATCTAGGATATTTTTCTCCAAAATAAATTCTTGGACACCCTGTATAGATCCTTAAAAAGAGGATCGTGTGATAATTTAACTATGTTATCTCGGTGCACCGAAAAATATAGGTAATTTCTTTATAGAAATTTAATTGATTGTTATAATTCATCCAGAAAGTAAATGAATGAATGATACTGTCTTAAGTTTTCACGATTCATAATTTAAATAAAACTACTTTCTAACCGGATTAATCGCGTATAATTTATTTTTAACACTACCCTCCACGCGCGGTTTTACCCAGGGTTGATACAAAATGAGCTGACAGTGTCTTGAGTTTCAGGTCGTGCTGTTTGTTGGATGTTTGATTTAACATCTTTGGGAATAGGGTCCCATGCTGGTGATAGTTTCCAACCATCTTCACTGTTGAAATCAGGGTTTTTTTTAATTTGTATCAGAGAATCCATTGAAATTAAAAAACACCTTCGCTTAACTAAGTTGAATGCGAAACAAGTACAATGAAGGTGGAGCTACAATGACCGGCCATGTTGTCCATAGACAAAGCAACGAGAGGTTTATTTCACTTTTGACTGGGTTGACAGTTTTATTTGTATAATTATTTTTTTAAGCACAAAAAAGGTATAAATGAGAATGTAAGGTAGGTAAAAAGATACAGTAAATTTTAATTTTATTCTTAACTTATTTTATATAGCATGTTTGTACAAAATTACAAAAACAATCTTCATCATCACAACTCTTTTTGAACTAGCCCACTGCAACATCAATGTTCTCTCCCTGGGGGATGCTTGTTGGAACCTGGTGGAACTAAAAAGAAGTAAAAATTAACATGTGCCCCAACCTCTAGTAAAAAAACATGTTCGTACTATCATATTTTTTTAATGATCATATGATTGTACAATATTCCCATGGTTTACAAAATATTGTAAGAATACATTAATCAGTCCAGTCGGTAGAAGGCTGTGTGATATCGTACGGTTTATACATCACGAAAAGCCTCCTTAAAAGTTATCGTCGAAACTAGGAGCTATATACCTGTTTATATGTATTCAATAAAATGAACTTCATTGCCCTTTGCCCATTTGGCATACTGAAAGCTCTGATATCCATAACCTTGTAGAGGTTCCTTAGAAATGGTGATGAAGGAATTTTCAATATTACCATGCTTGATAGAGCAGAAGTTACTAAGCCATAACATAGTTTACTCATACAAGGCGTTTTTGTGGGCGATAGGCTTACCCCCTGTCACTACAATAGTCTCTCTCAAAGTCAAAGTCAAAGTCAAAAGAATCTTTATTTCGTAAGTATTAAAATACATTTGAAATAAGTCACAATTTACAAATTGAACTGAATCTACCACCACTTCGGAAAGTCGATCTGTTGAGAAGAAGTGGCAAGAAACTCAACAGCAATCATCTTTTAAAAATACACAATAACAATAACAACAACAACAATTTACAATCTTCTTGCATCCGGATATCTTATAATAAAACTTTATGCTTATCCTTAAATCTATCGAAGGGTTAATTTTAAATATTTTGGAGTTTTATTATAAAAGCGTACACATCGACCCATGAACGAGTTGGTGATCTTCTGGAGTCTACTATTATATTTATACATTAGGCAATCAAGTAATAGACAGAAACGTAGACATAGATATAAAGTATGGCCCACGAGAGAAAAAATAAAAGGGCATTGACGTCTCTCTACCAATGTACTCTTTTTGTAAAAACGACACAAAAAAAGTGTTTGGAAATTATCGCAAATATGTCGTAAACGACTAAAACATGAGTATCGTAGAAGTATGAGTATCGTATGAGTTTGTGTATAACTTGGTAGAAGTCGAGTCAATGCCGTTTTATTTTTTCTCTCGTGGGCCATACCATAGAGGTAAAGATAGAAGTAGATAGATGTAGCGATAGAGGTGAGAGATATTACAGATAATGTGGATGGAGATGAGGATAGTCGTGGACAGAGACTGGACACTAACACGGACGTGAACATGGGGGAATGGGATGGAGATGGGGAAGTCAGAGTCAAATTCAAAAAAGTAACAAGTCATAAAGTCTTCAGCAAAACGACCTGGCACCGCTAGCAGCACCCGTTCACGAGTATAACGCAAGCACCAGCCATCACTCTCCTCAACCATATTTTAGGGAAGAGGGTGACCCGACACCCGACGCTACCGCTAGCCATGCCGCCTGAGGGAGCATGACGTTCTTGCTGTTGTATGGATAAGAAGGAGATGGAGATGGCGTTGGATGAGAAGGATATGGAGATGGTGTTGGAGATGGTGTTGGAGATGGAGTAGGAGATTGAGAATATTTGAAAAACAATTTACAACCAAGGACTTTTATCGTCCATATATTCAGAAATTGTATAAAAGCCTTTACTACACAATTTTTGTTTAATAGTTTCTTTAAATTTATCAAGTGGTAAGTCTTGAATATTTGTGGGAACCTTATTATAAAAACGTATGCATTGACCCATAAATGAGTTTGTGACTTTATGAAGTCTACTATCATAGCCGGCTAGCTTGTACTTATTTCTAGTATTAACATTATGCAAGTCACATTTTCTATGGAACATTTTTAAGTTCTTTTTTACGTACATAAGGTTTTCAAAGATATATTGTGAGGCAAAGGTAAGAATATTAATTTCTTTAAACTTATTTCTAAGTGTCGCCCTGGAATTAAGTTTGTAGATTGAGCGAATAGCCCGTTTCTGCAGCACAAAGATGGTTTTAATATCGGCAGCATTTCCCCACAGGAGAATGCCGTATGTCATTAAGCTATGAAAATAACCAAAATAAACCAACCGCGCAGTAGCTTCATTAGAGATATTTCGCATCTTTTTGACGGCATATGCTGCAGAACTAAGTCTCTTCGCCAACCTTTCTATATGTGGTCCCCATTGTAGTTGTGCATCTAGGGTTATGCCAAGGAACACTGTTGAATTTACAGGGCTCAATTCTTGTCCTTTTACAATTAAGTTAGTATTTACATGCCGGACATTAGGCAAAGAGAATTTTAAAAATTTAGTTTTATTTTCATTGAGTAGTAGGTTATTGGCTGAAAACCATTTCTCCACAGTTTCAATACAACAGTTTATTTCAAAGCAATGCTTCAATTGCCTACTCACTTTAAATAGAAAAGAGGTATCATCAGCAAATAATATGACCTCACACTTGTCTTTCACTAAAAATGGCAAATCATTTATATAAACTAAGAATAAGAAAGGCCCAAGAATCGAGCCCTGGGGCACTCCCATATGAACTGCTGATCCCGATGATCTCTTTCCATTAATATCAACTCTTTGAATTCTATTGCATAAATAGGATTTCATAAAATCAAGTGCCCTATCATTGATTCCATAGTGGTGTAGCTTCATGAGGAGTGTATCGTAGTGAACACAGTCAAAAGCCTTGGACAAATCACAAAAGACACCGAAGGCATCACGTGACTCCTCCCAGGCATCAAATATATGTTTGATAAGCTCAACACTGGCATCAGTTGTTGAGCGACCCCGTGTGAAACCAAATTGATTTGAATTCATTAAATTATTGCTAAAGAAGTGTACCACTAGTTGGTTTAAAATAAGCTTTTCAAAAATTTTACTAAGTGTTGGTAATATAGAGATTGGTCTAAAGTTACTGGGGTCGGTTATGCTTCCTGCTTTAAATACGGGAATAATTTTACTAAGTTTCATTAAGTCCGGAAACACACCATTATCAACACAATTATTAAATATACTGGCTAAATAAGGTGCAATACCGTCAATGATAGATTGGATGATTTTAACAGAAATACCATCCAGATCAGCAGTGTTCTTAATTGTTATACTTTTAAAAGCTTTCAATACCTCACTTTCAGTAACATGCCTGAAAGTAAAGTTAGTTTTACACTTATTTACATTATTTTCAAGAAAAGATTGTGCAGCTTTAACTGATGAATTTAATGTCTTCGTAGTCGAAACTGGAATGTCTGCAAAGAATTTTTCAAAAGCTTCAGCAACTTCTGTATCTGATGTCAACAGTCGATCACCAATTTTCAGTTTATGTTCCGCGTTTCTAATGTTTGACTTTCCAGTTTCGCTGTTTATAATTTGCCAAGTAGTTTTAGGTATATTTACACTATTTTGAATTTTATTATTAATAAAATTTGATTTCGCAATACTACACACATTTTTGAACATTTTGGAGTATTTTTTAACATATTCCTTAAAGGTTTCGCTATGATTATATGATTTTTCATCATATAATTCATATAATCTGTCTCTGCTTTTGAATATTCCTACTGTTGCCCAGTCACTAAACTTAAATGAGTTATCATCTATTTTAATTGTTTTCGATTTAAATACTGTATCATACTCACATTTAATTAAATTAAAAATACAATTATACTCCTTAACAGGATCATCATAACATTTAAGTTCCCACAACTTATCCAAGACATTACTTCTGAATCTCTCCAGCCGACCCTCGTTCATGGGTACAAACTTAATCTCTCTTCTTAATGCCTTGTTTGTGTTAATGTTAAAAGATGCTAATTGTCCACAGTGATCCGATTTTAACTTATTAAATATGTATTGACTGTTGGGTGATGCGTCAGTGAAAATATTATCAATACATGTTGCTGAAGTGGCTGTAACACGTGTAGGCTCTAAAAAGATCTCCATCTTTATAATACCTCCAAATTTGTCAAACGTGACATAAGATGGTCTTGTAATCCCTGCTGTTCTGCCTACCCCATAAGGGATACAGGCGTGATTTTATGTATGTATAAATATTAAAGATATGGCTTATCCATGAAAATACGATCCTCATCATAAGGATATTATTAACTAGATTTTCGAAGAGCTTGTTGAGATTTTGAGACCAGCGAAGAACAAATCTTTACAGTTTGTTCGACAATTGACATTATCTTTACTATAATACTAGAACAAGCAGGATTTTGTCTCTATTAAAGCAGAGAAATCGTGTTCTTAAAGCTAAAGCGGTTATTAAGAAACTAGTAAGAATCTGTTTTATAGAATTAGATTTATCAAGTAACCGGTATGACAGTTATAAAATAAATAAAATCCCCAGACAATTACATTAATTACATGGCCTAAAAGAAAGCAAAACGTCTGTTGTGAGATACCATGTAGCGAACTGGGACATATAATACATTATAGATGAACGCATAGACCCAGAACATTTTTTATCTTGTTCCATGCGGGAAACGAAAGAGCGATCTCGCGATTGGCGAGACCACTGCATCACAGAGAACGTCAAGAGTTTCATGTTCAGTGCCATTTCACGAAATAAAATTTTAAGTCATTGATATAAATAAATACGTTTTTAATAAATAAATAAAAATTAATAATATTCTCACAGTGTTATCTAGTTTTACGTTACCAAATTCTTTTCTAATTCTTACATGATTGAGCTTCGTTCTCAAGCAAGGTATATAATAAATTTGAATAGCCGCGAAGAATAGTCATGTCGTAAAATATGACTTAAGCACGAGCTACACTGTATAAAAAAGGCATCAAACCAAGGCGACTTTGCTAATTTACAGCAGAGTAGACGGCTGTTTGCTACTCGTTGTTCATTTGAATCGCCGTGTAGACAGTGGGTTGGTTGTAAACAAAAGTCACCTTGGTTTGAAGCCTAGTTATTAACTTCTCCACTTGGTAGTAGAACTCTCTCAGGGTTCGTCTTGCTATTTATGCTATTTATCTACCACCTGTCATAAATATTATGCACCTCATCATCACATATTTTTTGACGACCGGCTGGTGTAGCGGTAACATACATTGCCTTCTATGCCAGAGGTCCTGGGTTCGAATCCCGGCGGCGGCGGATGTTTGTGTGATGAACACAGATATTAGTCGTCAAGTCATGGATGTTTATATGTTTATTTAAGTTTATTCTAATAAAAAATATGTATTTATTCAATATGTATGTTTATATATTTCTTAAGTATATCAGTTATCTAGTATCCATAACACAAGTTCATTAAAGAAACTTAATTTGGGCTAGATAATGTTGTGTGAGTGTCAGAAATATTTATTTATTTATTTATATTTTCTCAATTAAACATACACAAATATCTACAACCACATTGTAAGTCAAATTGACAACATAAGCAATTTCCGTGCTAGTTAACAATATTAGTTTTGTATGAACTTTTAAGTGTCGAGTGAATAGGTTTCTCGTGGATGGACGGGTAACACCATAGTCTTCATGCGCACTTTCCATCAGGTGGCATGGAAGACAAACGTCATATCATTACAATATAAAAAAAAATAACTATAAGTAGATAAATATACCAAAAAAATCCATCTCGACTGGGACTCGAATCCAGATCTCCCGCATTCCGGGCGTTCATTCTACCAAATGAGTTGCCGAAATTATTTGGTAAATTCGATTTTTTCCATATATGCTAACGTGGGCTACGTTGTGGTAACGCTTTGCAAATTTACTACCCGAAACCAAACTTCTTTACAGAAAATAGATCACAGTTTAGATGAAACATTGCAATCAAACAAAAATCTTTAAAAAAAATTGCATTTTAAAAACTTAAATATGAGTTTATGGATAAAATACCCGGAATGCGAGGGGTCTGGGTTCAAGTCCCAGCCGGAATTGATTTATTTGGTATTACATACATACATACATAACGTCACGCCTGTATCCCTTAAGGGGTAGACAGAACACCAGAGGTTACATGACCATCTGATGTCACGTTTGACAAATTTGGAGGTATTATAAAGATGAAGAAAGACTATTGTAGTGACAAGGGGTCAGCCTATCGCCCACAAAAACGCCTTTAAAACCTCTGTTCCTTAACTGACATTTAAAGTATGCCCGGGAAGAGAAGCAGCTGGCACATTCTATGTTTTTCTTTCGCTCCCAGTCCAGCATGGAAGGAATCATTTGGTATTTTTGTCTATAAAACCATTTAGCATTTTAAAATGCAAAATAAAGCTTTTAAAATACTTGTTCTGTGATCTAGCAAGACTAGACTAGACTAGAGACTTTACATTGCTGTCCGAGTGAAGTCAGTGCGAGCTGCTAGTTGAATAATAAATACTAAAATAGGATTATTTCCCATTCGACAAGGAAAGCTCAAAGTTATAACCGCTATTAACCCGAACAATATGACATTAAGATGGCTATCGGGCTAACCGGGATGAGGCCAGTCACAGATATCATCTAGACTTGAATCAAATAGATATTTATATTATGTCAGTACAAGCCGCCGCTGAAATATACACTACCAAATAAATCAAGATTTATCAAAATCGATTTGTAATTGACGACATAATAGCGTAATAAACATAGGTACCATAAAAAAAACATTAAGTGACGAGTTGAGAATTTTCTCCTCTTTTTGAAGCAGCATGATTTTTTTTAAGGGAATTTTTTGAGAAATTTCGATGGGATTGTAGCGCGGTGCATACTTCGATTCTTCCCACTCAAACATCGCTTGCCAATTTCGCCAAATTTTTACATGAATCCATTACGGCGTTTCGTAGCAATATGGGTTTGAAATGGTAAATCAGTGTTACGTTTGTGACTTTTTCTATCGAGACACTTTTCATAAATCATGTTTCTATCTTTACACAGTGGTTGGTTATATGGTGTGCACGTTATTGTATATATTATAGTTCAAAAAAGTGTAAAATCACTGCATCCTCGCCTTAAGGAAGGCGCTCCAGGATCTCAAAAGAAAGGCAAGGCACCAGTGCCCCCTCAATGTTCGCTTCGTTACATTCATTCATATTTTTCACATGGTGATCAACTCTCGTATTGCTAAAGTGTCATAGAGCATCTACAACCCCTGTTTAATGCTGCGGTCTAATCTTTTGCGACAGGCAAGATATTCATCAGTCCTATTATTAGTCCGGAACATCGCGCGAGGTACTGCTATTTTAAATCAATCCTACACGACTAAATGCGATAAAATTCGGCAAAAGTGTATTATAGTCCTGATAGTTAGCCTATTTATTGCCAGTACAAATAACAAAACAATTACAAAAGTGCTTATTACTACAGTAAAAAGACTAAACACCTTCAATAACTTACCAAAGAGCTGTAAAAAAGTAGCAGTAAAGACAGAAATTCCTATACAATGCTGTGTCAAATCTCTCACTTGAGCTGAAATTAGTATCAGAATTTTTATTCAATTCAATTCAAACACTTTTATTGCCATTTGCATAGCAATATTTTTAAACAATGGAGAAATATTTTTAAACATACAGTAATATAGTTACATGAAATGGTGCAATATGAGCAGCCTTATCACTTCAAAGTGATCTCTTCCAGGCAACCTTAAGATTAATCTTAGAATTTAAAAAGAAACATAACATGGCGTCATTATTTTATAAATAGTATTATTAATATGTATATAAATAGGTATAGGTAAAATAATATAATATACTTACAATATAATAAATACATAGATAAATATATAGAAATATACTTAGAGGATAAATACAATAATTTAAATAGATAGACAAAATATACTACTTATATATAAACACTTATTTCATATAATATGTGATAAGTGGGAGAGATAGAAGTTTTTCAAAGGATATTTGAAGGAAGCTATTGTTTTGGCTTGGTGGAGAGAAGAAGAATTTGAGTTCCAAAGAGATATTGATTTCACCGTGTACGACTGCTGATAAAAGTGGGAACTGTGACGAGGAGTTGCCAGCAAGAAGTTACTGGCTGACCGCAGGTTTCGTTCATGGAGTTGATGGCGAAAACTAAAGCGTTCTTTAAGATAGGTTGGCAGACAAGGGTTGAACAGTATTTTGTATAAAAGGTTAAGTGTATGAGTATTCCTTCGAAGACGAATTTGGAGCCACTTGAGTCTAACGCGGAATTCGGAAACGTGGTCATCTTTACTTTTATTTTAAATCTTCGGAACGTTATTGAAACCTGCCATAAGTTACTAGTATAATGACTTTGTTCATTAGTGACGCTGCGGAGCTGCTAGTTAGAAATAAAATTAAAAAGTTAATAAAGAATTATGCAGATTATGCAGCCCATCAGTGGCATCTTATGCAAGAAACGTCAAAGATGATTGACAAGATAAACACCAGCTTACCGCAACATTATAGCTAACAAGATATTCAACAAAATCTATCAATCGCTAATATAGGCACGCGAAGAAGTGTGACCAGTAAACTGCCCTGATACAAAAGAAAGCGGTTAAGCCACTTGAGTGAATTCTTAGAAAAATAAGAAAAAAACGCGAAATTGGGTTTCAAGCATTCTATGAGCTAAAAAAAATTGAATTATTTGGAAGAACGTAAAAAAAATGTAGTTTCTAAATATGGATTTGTTTTGACATAATCAAAAGAAATATTTTGTTTTTTGCAATGAAAATGTAGAATGGGTGTTTCTCTGCTATTTGGAAAATGGCCCATACAAGACTGTCCCTAAGCAAATTTTATTAAATTAGGAGAGATTTCGTTCATAAAATGAAGGACAATATTAAATGAATTATATATCTTTGAAAAGCCAATTGATTATCGTCCTGGTTTTGGAGTTATAGACGATTTTATTAAAAATCGTGACAGAGACTATTGTAAATGCACAGGGGAATGTTCTTATGAATAAAAGCATATATTTTAGTATAAAACTACTACTATTTTACAATAAAAATAACTTTTCAATTATCATACTAACGTGACAAATGTTAACATATGTAAACGAAAAAAACAACTATATTACTATACTTACTAATCAAATTATTTGAACAAATATTAGGAGTTAAAACTCAAGAGAAATTACTCATTACCAGGGGACTGTTTTACCTTACGTGGTTCACCAGCAGCAGATGCAGCAGTAGCACTTACATAATGGCGGTTGCCTGCTGAACGATTCACCTGAACGAACTTACCTCTGACTGCTTTCCGTTTCACGATTTTAAAGTTTCGTGCCAATACAAAATTTGACTTAAACGCAGGATTCAAATTTTGTCAGGGGACTGTTTAAAAAAATTGAGGACAGCTTTCACAAATAGATTTTTTATTTAATATTTACAATAAAAATATAATTATGATTAGTAATGATAGTTAATGCTTTTTTAAAGTATTTTAATATTTTTTATACAGCTTTCACCGGAAAAAAAGGTAATATTTCTCACAAGGCTTGTAATTTGGGAAGTGGGACATACCAGGGAACTGTTTTTGAGTTGTTTGATGTGGATTTAATTAAACATCAATTTTTTTAATTAGTAATTATAATTTAAATAATAAGCTGAAGTGGATCTAGAACACCTAATACTATATCATTACACATACAAAAAACTGAGAATTATTGCAATTTATTGGATGAAATTTGCTTGGGACACCGATTTTCCATTTAGTAGAGAAATACCCAGATTCCATTATAATTATTAAATGAATAGAGAACAAGACTTAACTAAAAGGCAGTTAAATGCACTTAAATGCTAACCAAATGTGTCCGATTCATTTTTTTGACGATGCTTATAAAACAAAAATCGTATATTTCATTTAAAAATTATTCTTAATAATAGTTCCCATAAAAAAAACTTAAACGAACTTATCAAAAAAAATAAAGCCGATAAAGTCGCTCAACCGCCTTTTGTCGTATCATGGCAGTATGAGACTTTTAATATAATCAACGAATGCAGAGCATTAAAAAAACCGACTTCACGTCAAAACTTTGGCCGACTTAGATTGTCGTCCACGTAAACATTCTCCGAAATCATTAATAATGTTTCATAAATTTGAAATTTTCAATGAAGTACTCAACCGATTTCAAAGAAATTTATATGGGACCAGCTATGAAGTATCTCCTATCATATCAAATATGAGTTTTCAAAATCGATTCATAATTATCTGAAATATCGTGTAACAAAGACACAAAAAAAGAACATACAGACGAATTGAGTACCTCCTCCTTTTTTGGAAGTCGGTTGAAAACAGGCTCAATTTTGAGAGCGGTCTTAAGTTCCGCTAAATATATGAGATCCACTATCTTAAGTTCGGTTTTACAGTTGATAGGTTATTACAGTTACTAGAATAAACTCAGGTTAAATCCTCCTTCCTAATAGTCCTACCTACTTCAAAGCTACTATGAATTCGAAAGTTTGGATAGATAGCTGTTCGTTCATCAATCACGGCAGCACAGCTTAACAGATCTTGTTGAAATTTTGTAAATTAAGTATAGTTGTATGGGCTACTTGTGTACTAAAATATGAATGGTTCTTAAGTTTGTTTATTCTAAAAATTTGATTTCACGTCTAAATAGTTATCGCACTTTATATTTTAACATACATACGTAACTTTACGCCTGTATCCCTTATGGGGTAGGCAGAACACCGGAGGTTATAAAACCATCTGATATCACATAAAAAAAATTGGTGGAGTGAGGCTGTTGCAGGGACAGGGGGTCAGCCTATTAGATTATGCCCGGGAAGAGAAGCAGCTGGCACATTCTATGTTTTTCCTTTGCTCCCAGTCCACCATGGAAGAATAAAATATTAAAATCGTGCAGTAGCAAAAACAACTTTTCAAAAAAAAAATTTTAGTATCATTCCTTATTCTAAAAAAAATTTTAGTATCATTTACTTATTTCAACTTCAACTCGAGATAGTAGTCCCGAGAACAGCTATTACCTGAGCAATAAAAATAACAAGTTAATAGAGAAAATGAATGTCCAAATCCCATTAATCAGAGACATCCAATGTGTCTTCTTATGCAAGAAACGTCAAAGATGATTGACAAGCTAAACCCTGCTTACCGCAACGTTATAGTATAACAACATAATCTGACTCAGAAACTGTGGCGCTAGTGTCTATGTCATTGAGACCACAACTCTAGTTCTAGTATGGATAAATCTTAGTTCCAATTTTCTCCACCGGGCCAGATAAGTTTGTAACATTTTACAACAAACAAGATATTCCATTACAAATTCTATCAAACACTCCTTGTCAGGCTGATCAACGTTTTAATAAAGGCGTATTGACAGCCATTTATCTTTCCTCTCTCATTGAGTGCTTTTCACAAAAGGACGTTCGCAGGATCATTTCGCATCGGCCGGGACATTAACTAGGCATTTTACCCTACGGCAGTTTGTGTGTATTTTGTTAAGGTTGGGGCATACTTGTTGTTAAGTAATACAAAACGACTTCTGTCGCAGAGCCACTCACGCACCGTTTTACGTTCGCAACGCGGATTTACACAGGGACCTAAAACTTTCCACCAACTTCCCACCTTAAAACCCCGTCCTTATCTCACTACAAACGTTGCGAAAACCATCCGAATGGGTTGGTTCGAGACACTGTTCCATATAAAACCAATCCCAAGTCGTTCAAACGCTCTTGCCGCAGACCTAAGGATGCTTTGTCTGATCTTCCCAACCAGCTCTCTCTAGATCTGAATAATCTCCTATCTGCCAGCTCATAGCTGAAAGATAGCATGTAGTCGATTCAGCACGAAGTGCTTCCTGAATTTTTATTCGCAGCCTTTTTCTCCAACTGGCTGTCGCTCATTTCTTCGGTCGATTGTCGGTAGAAAGACAAAAGGTCATATAGGGGGAGTTTAGTGAGTAGAAGTCTCACACTGTTAGGTGTCATCTGGCCGGGGACCCTCTGCCAAGTGCCCTTTCGTATGTTTTCTCCTCCTCGCCTCCTTGAGCACTTGTGCGGTCAATAGGCCTATGGGTGTTCTGAGCTACCCTTTCGGTGGCGGAAAAACAAAAAAAAAACTTGTTAACAAGGTAAGCAAAAATTTATAAAAATAATTATTTCGGATTTAAGTTTAGATAAAAATTTGAGGTATTGTTTAATATAGTGACTTTCCGTTGCGTTTTAATAAGGTAAATTGAAGATTTAAGTGTTTTACGATTATTTATCATGTAGTAAAAATTCAAATAATGAATAATAATTATTTTGCATAGCATTAGGTATACATTGTCAAATTGAATGACTTGATATTAGACAATGGCAAACCACATGGCAATTTAAATAACGTTTAGTTTCCTATAAAGCAAAATAGATGATTAGAATTGTTCCACTTATTCTAAAGAAAAGGCAGTTTTAATGAACATACCCAATAACATTAAATTAAGTAGTTAAGGTAATTTATTGTATAAATTAAATAGTAGTTAAAAAATGCATCTAAATTATCTGCAATGAAGTCCTGTCTGTCTACACCCTTATCCATAAGTTGTTCCTCGAATTAAGGTGCACGCATTCGACACAGTACATTAATTTTAAATTGGATTGCTTAATTTGCACCTGTGTTGAATGTTCGGTAGTCATTTCGTTAAAGGAATTTTAAGTTTAATGCTGACAAGTGACTGATTAACCTTTGGGTGAGGAATTTAGTGATTTTGTGGTAAAATCAGTTTATTTTCAATTTGGGTGGTCTTGGGTAAGTGCGTGAATTTAGGTTTTGGAGTTAGTTTTCACTGGTAATGTTTCCATATGTTGGCGATAACGATGAGTTTGCGATGTTAAGATGTTTGTATGACTTCATGGTAGCGGAAGTATGTTGGTAGTACTGTTAAAGAGGGCGCTAAATGCAATAAATGAAATGACTGACATCCGATTGCAGCTCCATAGGTTATATCTTGAAGTAGGGTGATGGCAAGTGACACATGGACGGTTAGGAAGGCTAGGCGTGCGGACGTGTCTCAAACGGACGGTTTATAATAGCTCGGTATTAATTGATTTTAGCGTTGTAATGGTAAAGTAATAGCGGAACGTAACAGCGAATAAAGATTGTATTGTGAATAAGCCGATATTATGACCAAGCCGACATTCTCAGGACTGAGTAACTGCCTTCTGATTATTTCTATCGTGTTTAATAAGCTTCATCGCTCACACATATACTTTCTTTAATCATCTTAATTAAGCTTTAAAATGTTTCAAAAAAGTGGCGCTTTAGCCCATTCAATGGTTTCATGGACTGGATTTAATGGATTAAATGGATTTACTATAATGATACCAAACAAGATGATTACATTTTCAGATTGCTAATCTGAGAATCTAATCATCTAATTATCAATTTAGAAGCCTTATTTAAGACTAGACACCGCGCGCGGTTTTACCCGCGTAACTTTTGTTTCCGTGGGAATTTCTGGATAAAATATAGCCTATAACCTTCCTCAAAAGTTGGGCTATCAAATGCAAAAAGAATTTTTGAAATCCCACTTGTAGTTTCTGAGATTAGCGCGTTCAAACAAACAAACAAACAAACAAATAAACAAAAAAACAAACTCTTCAGCTTTAGGTATATATTAGTATAGATAAAGTGAACTGTTGCTTTTTGTGAGCTGATGTAAAAAAAACAATATTTAATAGATATTCGTTTATAAAATTAAAGCGTCTGTAAAACAGGCGGTCAAAATATTGTACAATATAAATAATAAATAAATATTTCTGACACTCACACAACATTATCTAGAGCAAATTAAGTTTCTTAAAGAACTTGTGTTATGGATACTAGATAACTGATATACATAAGAAATATTTAAACATACATAATGAATAAATACATATTTTTTTATTAGAGTAAACTTAAATAAACATATAAACGTCCATGACTTGACGACTAATATCTGTGTTCATCACACAAATATCCGCCGCCGCCGGGATTCGAACCCAGGACCTCTGGGATAGAAGGCAATGTATGTTACCGCTACACCAGCCGCTCGTCTACAGGCTAGAGGTTTGGAAACAGGATGTTCGTTCCCAATCCCCAGAAAAGGGATGCCCTCACGGCCCTAGTACAATATACATATATCTAAATCCTTTCTATCATCATTATCAATTTTTAGTTGGTTTTCCATGTTTGAGAGTTATCGATTGCGCTATTATAGTCATCAAAGACGCTGTTGCCATCTTGTCGCTTAATATTTTTTCTATCTAGATACCTGTGGACATAAACCATAAGTGAAATAATAGTTATAGTAAAGAAATAAAAAAAATCTTGACTGTTTCGTGTGGGGTATCAAATAAAAGAACTTCGTTAGCACATTTCGAATATGTAAACACTGTAAATTAATTGAAGCTTTATAATTTTTGTAAAAGATACACGAGAGCAAATTTATCACGATATATACAGCTGCTTGCCAGTACAGAAAAAAAAGAACATTATAATATTAACATGCAAAAAAATACATTCAATCTTGAACACCAAATCCGATCGCCGATGTATTTGCTATGGAATTTCAAGAAGGCGCACGAACATACACTATTACTCCAAAATAAGTAAAAAAATAAAACTTTAAAACTAAATCCCGACTACTTAAACACGATGTCAAAAGTCTCCGCGGAAATATATATGAATTCACTTTGATTTTATTTAGTATTAAAATTAATCTGTTTTGCTATAAAAGGTACCTACCTACCACGGCTATCCTTTGAACATATCTCTAACAATATGACGTAAATACATAAATATTTCAGCGGAGACTATTTTATTGTTTCATATTTTTTAGATCGTGTTTTAGTAGTCGGGTTTTAGTTAGCTAACTTTATTTTTTTTAGACGATTTAAAATAAGTATTTAAAAACATTGTGGGTTTGAGATTTTTAACAAAATACATTTGACCTTTATTTAACCTTGATGACCTCATCAAAGGCATCAAATAGATGAAGTATTATGTCTCTAAAGCTGTTTAAAAAACATCAAACTTAAAAAAGCTATATAACTCTATGGTTGTTATGTTTACATTATTAAGTAACCTCATAGTTTATACTGAACGTCAGCAAAATACCGTGAAAATCACGGAGAGATTAAAGATTATATATACAAACTGCAAAGGAAATAAAGACAGTTAAGATATGATTTAAATCAATTTTTGCAATGTTTTTATTGGCAACCCATTGAATCACATTACATACCATTAGCACATAGATGCAGCTTATGATTTTTTTACTGACTGACACATGTTTGTAAAGTTAATACCACTGATGACTTCATCACGTACTAATTTAATAAAATCAATATAAATTGTAATATAAAGTTAAAAATAAAACTATTCAAATTAGTCTCTCAAAACAGGTTAAAGATATCAATATAACACATTAAAAATATTAGGTAAAAAAAATCTGTTTTATTCCTCTCTATTAAAATAAATCACATACTAACTTAACCAGTTTATTTATTCTTGCAGTACTTATGCTTTGTATGACGTACGTCTAGTATGACTTGTTTTTTTATTTCCCTTCGATGTCATTATAAACGGATTCCACTGTATAGAAATAATAAAAAAATATAATTTGCTTCATGCCATGAGAATCGACTTTTGTTTGTGTCTAATAAATTAACTTACTCCTATGTTAGTAGGATTGCATTGAGAAACAAAGAATATTTAGAAAAAGTTTTAAATAAAAATTAATAAAGTTATATATAGAATACTTAGTAAGCAGTCATTATTCTTGGTAATACTACTTTCAATTATATCTGCAGATCGAAGATATACTTGTGATTCAGCTGGAATCGCACCTTTTGCCTCTAAGTCGACAGTTACCGATACTACCTGTTAACGACCCATTAAAATGCACCAAAACGCATCAAATACATCGTCATTTAAGCGAATACATCAAACCTTTTAAAATGCAAAACGATCGTATACCCATCGATACGTTTTTGTTCAATATACCATAGGTGTTAATTATATTAAGATTCGCTGGCGGACATGTTTGAAATGACTTATAAATATATAGCAAGGTTCTGGTGGCGAAAGGTTTTGATATTTTAATGTGTGCAGAAGTGGCCGGGAGATTTATTCGACCAGTTAGCGGGGTATATTAATTGTTAATCAAGTTTTAGGTTGCTTTAATTTAGTATATGAAGGTAGTTGCAACGGTTCGATTGCTTTAGAAGTTTATTTTCGATAAAGACTTCATAATAATTAAAGCAAATATCATACAAGCCAGGCTAACTTAAATTAGGCAGTCCCATAAGATTATGTCCCTTATCACGAGGCATAGGTATTCTAAAACGTTCAACAGGTTATAATAAACAATAAGCCTATATATATGTTTTACGTGTGACACCTTTGTACTTACTAATTTTTCTTTATTCTTGTTTTCTTTTTTTTTCTGTTGTGTAAAACTAACTGTGTTAGTTATGTAACTGGGCACTGTCCGTATAACTAACAATAAATAAATATATACCTATAACCTTTAAAAAACCTTTAACCTTGAAAAAATTTCAGGTATATGATTGATTTTATGATTAAGATTATAATCGAATGAAAGCAAACTCTATGTAACAAGGTTTGAAGCCTAGTTTTGAAGTAAATTATCCCGGTATGCTGACGCGCATGTATTCCAGAGTACAGGGAGGAAAAACAGGACTAGTAGAATCAATTGCCGTTGTAAACTGTGTTTTAAGTTGCTATAGATAAGGACGAACTTAAACTGCATAGTTGAGATGGACGATTTAAAAATAGCAACAGGAAGAAATATTTAGTTTTGTTGTTTTGAGCAGAGAAGTGGTCATATTCATCAATTTTTAACAAAAATTAATTTAAAAGATACTTTAAACAAAATAAAAGTGTGAATTGTATAGCTGCGATGTTAGGGCTTCAAGAGTTTATAGATAATGTTTTACTTACAATACCTTGCATTGGACACACTTTTGTGTTAATTTTTTTATTTAATCATTATTTATATTTGGAAGAACAATATGCGAAATATCAGCGAAGTCAGGTAAGTTTTTTTAAAGTATATTTGTGATAATCAGCGAGGACAATAATTCTTTCAAAATTTGTTGCTGGCTATCAGCTTCGGTGATGTTATATTCCGGCATACTGTACTGTCTGAAGAGTTTGTTCGTGTTTATGTGGTTTGATGCGCAAATACCTGTAATTGCCGGTGTAATTTGTTTTTTTTTTTCTTGACGTGTAATTTCATGTAGAGTTTTATAAAGAGACTGGCAGTGATCCCGTGGTAATTTTGGAATAAAATATAGCCTTCATTTTTTTTGGCATCTTGGCCCACTTTTTAGTAACACAATTTAGAAGCTATGTTAGTAAGATAACAGAGTTTAGAAAAAATATAAGACTAGCACAGACAGAAAGCGCTTGCATATTAGCAAACATTGTCATTTTTTGTTCCATATTAAGGATACGACGTTTGTCTTCCATGACACCTGATTGTTCCTAAGTGAACATGAAGACTAAGGTACATGTCCATCCACGAGATACCTATTCACGGATTTTCAGCGGACACTATTTTCTTGTTTCGTACTTTTTAGTAGTCGAGTTTTAGTTTTTTAATTTTATTTTTATCGAATATATGTTTCTAGTTTAATATTCCTAGGTTAAGCTTCGTAGTGAGATATTTCAGAAATTCTCAAATATGTATCTAGCTCGGTTTGTTTCCTCATCTGAATTATTTGTATTAAGCCCACTGAAAGGCTATGACGGCACATCGAAATGTTTTTTCTTGAAATCTTAGCACCTTAACACGCCGACATAAGGTCGCGTATTGCATAGAAATCGCCACCATCGATACCGCTCAGACACTGAAATCGTTTCAAAAATCGATAAAAAAATAATGGTAAATGCTCTGTAAATTTTGAGCAACCAAAGTCCGAACAATAATGTTAAGATTGTATTTAAGTAATTTCTAAGCCATATGATTTCATAACTACGTGGTAATTTAAAAAAAAGTATTTATTTAGACGTGTTTTCGAAAAATAAAAATATTGAGTCAAAATCATCAAATCATGTTTTTGAGCAGGCAAATTATAGATAAAGGTATGAATTTACACATATCAAAATGTCAGATCCACTCGTCTTGTCATATTCTCATAGTTTGCGATGAAAGTAAATGCATTTTTTTCAATATGTCGCCTACGAGGAAGTAGGTATAGGCCGTATCCACCAAGCTGGCCCAGTGCTGGTTGGTGGATGTCAGAATATTCAGGGTGCCGAATTGGCTTCTAATAAATCTTGACGACCACTGTATACAGTAAATGCGACCGACTGCTTAGCGTACCTTCCGAAGCACAGTGAGAAATGAATGGTCGGCGGTCACCCATTCTAGTACCGACCGCGCCGAGCGTTGCCTAATGGTGCGTACAGACTGCTAGTAATGCAACTAGTAATGTAACATTCTGCGCACGCTGCGTATTTGTACGTGTGGTGCGCAGAATGTTACATTACAAGTTCCATTACAGCAATCTGTACGCACCATAACCTACGATATCGATTGATGTACACAGGAGTGAGTAACGAGATGACTTCATACATCGTCAACACACCTATTTAAATTGAAACTTGCCGAGGTTTCATACCTCATGTACTTTTTATACCTCTTTATCGGTGTAAAGTTGGATCAGAGCACTGGTTACCTACCTACAGATCTACAAGTTGATTTGATGGTAAAGATAGAGTAGTATGCTAACTTATTACTTCAAGCTTATTTACTTCAATGCTTATATTGTTTTAATAAATTTTAAGTTTTTAGTTCAGTTTAGGTACTTACTGCAATGACGATTCGGACACTCATGAGGGAAATTTCTTATTATTACATATTACAATATTTCTTTATGACCTGTCTAGTAGCATTAAAAAAGTTTCGCAAAGATTTCAAAGTTTGGGTAGAAATAATGAGTATGACAGTTTAATGGTTTAATTTACTTTCATTAGAAAGACAGTAAAAATATTGTACATATAGTTTTCACATTATAAAAAAACCTTAAGATAGTAGAGCAGTTATTAGTTGTAGCTCAAATACTAGCTGCTGCCCGCGACGTCGTCTGCGTGAACGCTATGCAGCACCAAACGCACCTACGATTGTAACACTGCTAGCGTGATAATATGTAGCCTATATGTTGACCCGACTTCTTAACTATCTTCATGCCAAATTTGAAGTAAATCCATGCAGTACTTTTTGAGTTTATCCCGGAAAGACAAACAGACAAACAGACAAACAGACAAACAGACAAAAATTCTAAAAACTATATTTTTTGTTTCTGTTTCAATTGTAGATCATACCCCAAGTATTCTTTTAAAAAAATATTCAATGTACAGTTTTGACTTTCCTACCATTTTATTATATGTATAGATAACCGTGTTCACTGTCAACTACTGTTTGTTAAACAAAATGGATGTAAATTATTACTTTAAAATAACTCATAGTTTTTTAGTAGTAGTGAATATACCACCATCTATGGAGCGTCCCACGATAGGTATGTTACAGTTATTTTCAATACTTCCTTATTAGGTTCCTCAGAAGTTTCCATAAAGAATCGTTGTACCTATGTTTTTTTAATGGCTTTGGACATGGTTTGTAATTCCCGTCGTCGAACCTGAAATAACTGCTTTTATGTGTTTTCCTGCAACATGTTTTTGTTCTTCTGACGAATAAAAAAATAAAAAAACGGGGGTTTTCCAACAAGTGCATTAAGACAATAAACAAACAAAATTTCCATTCTGATCTATCTTGTAGTAAAAGGGCTCGAAATCCGTTCTGCGAGCTATATATAGGGTCCGTCTATAATAGTCAATAATATTTTAAAAGCAGATTTAAAATGGTTCAAAGTACGAAAAAAAATTTTTTTTTTAATTTTTTTCATTGATTCATATTTCTAAATTCTTCTAAGTAGCAAAAATTAAGTTTAATCAGTGGTAATAAATATAAATCAATAAATCAGCAAGTAATAAAAACGTTTCCATCTAATTATTGTATGTTGTACTAAAATGTAGATAAAATTTAAATTTTACTCAAAAAGAAGAATTTAGTAATTTTTATATATAAAAATAATTAAAAAAAAAGATTTTTTTTTCGATATCCAGATCCACTCATAATTTTTAATCTGCTATTAAAATATAATTGTCTATTATAGACGGACCCTGTATATAAACAGCTTTGCAACTCTTCTGGCCATATCTGTAAATTTGATTCGCCTGGAAATCCCCTCATTTCTGATTCGATCCCGCAAGGAAACCTGTTGTCACATTCATGTTTAAACTATATTATGTTTTCTACTGTTAAGTTAAACATGAACGTGGCAACAGGCACAAACAGATACTTTTGTTATAGTCTTTAGTTTTCACATTGTTTTTATAAAAGAGTTTGTATAACAATTACTATTAAGTGATTTAACTATAATACGAAAGGGGTCCGGACGACATGACGAATCCTGGGGGAGGCCTCCGTCCAGAAGTGTGCATCTCTCGGCTCGTGAAGATAATGATCGCCCATTATCTACCAATGTCTCGTTGTTGTCTACTACTACTTCTTCTTCGGCTTTAAAAAACGAAATGATAGTAGAACCCTAGGTAGACCGAGAGGAAAAAAGCCGGCGGAAAAAAACTCTCGGCACTCTTTTGTAAAAAGTGCTTATTATAGGTACAATTTGGCAGAAATAAAGCTCTGCTATGACATGAACAAACAAACAGAAGACAGCTATTCGTGCTTGCCAATATCGTGTCGCAGCCAAGCTGCTTACATAGTGATTAATGTTTTATATTTGGAAATAACCTGTGGAGACATCAATCCCACGCTCTTTTGTCTAAATAATCTTTGAGTCTATAGTAGCCTTTTTTGCATAATGTTTCTTCAATAGTTCTTTTAAATTTATTAAACGTTAGGGATTGAATTGACTTTGGTATTTTATTATAAATACGTATTCCATCGCCGGCTTTACTCTAAACCCGCGGATAGTTCCATAGCAAAGCCGGCGATGTAGTAAAAACGCACGACGCGTGTCTAACCGTGTACTACAGGATACATTTTGGTGAGTGCGCGAGTACTCTGTTTGGACAAATTGAACCCTCACTCTTTTATCATCGGACTACTAGACGCAGACAGAACTTCCATCCGTATGTGGTAGATATTCCGAAAAGTCGAACTAAGCGCTTTGACAGTTCCTTTTTGATACGGGTCGCCAAGGTTTGGAATGAACTGCCTGCGTCTATTTTCCCTGACCAGCAGTGCTAGCACGGATCTTTTGTCGATCGTAAGTTTACGAATGCTCGTATAGTATGGAGTCGGTTGCAAGTTTTTAGTAACAATGAAATTTTTTATTTTACAGTTATTTAAGAGTAGAACCTGTTAACAAACATTCAAAATTAACAAGGAACACATTTATTTAAGCTGACCGTGCGGCAATGGATAGATTTCAATTATTGCTTGCAAAACCGTCTCCATACTATACGAGCATTCGTAAACTTACGATCGACAAAAGATCCGTGCTAGCACTGCAGTATAGTCCTAGTACTTTTAAGCGTAGAGTGAATAGGTTTCTCGTGGATGGACGTGTACCACCTTAGTCTTCATGTTCACTTAACATCAGGTGGCATGGAAGACAAACGTCTCATCCATAATTGATAAAAAAAAAAAACGCCGCGCCGCCGCCTTTCCTTAAGCGTGCCCTTATGGAGGTACTGGCTCTTCATCAAGCATTTCCAGTTCAGTGATATTTGGCTGCAGATTTTTTAATTTGAAAATTTCATTAATCTTGGCGGGAGGGATATTATATTACGGTAAAATAAAAATCTCTTAATATCAAGATTATCAACCTTGATAGCTTGCGCATACAAAAATATTAAAGATAATCCTTATCAAATGATTGATTATACGTTTAAGATCATATCATATGATAACAAACTCTATTGTTCTAGATTTAAAGTCTAATTTTGAAGCGAATTTTGTCGTCGTTCTGAAGCGCATTTGTTTCTGAGTTCAGGGAGTTAAAACAATACTTATAAAATAGATTTATGTTGTAAAATGTACTTAATGTTGGTGGACATATAGACGAAATTTCATTGTATACAAGATTTTTAGTTAAACTGAGTATGTATCATACGATTTGAAATTAGTTACAGTGAGGAAAATATAGTGTTTTTATTTGAAAGAATAAAAGTCGTGATTTTCAGTATTTTCTCAATAAAAACCGATTATATACGCATAAGACCATTTTACGTGAAATTAAAGTGCCTATTACTCAGTAACTATGTTTTTGTCAATGAAAGAAGCCACATTTGTTCTGTTCTTTATAGTGGTTTTCTTATTAGTGTTCATTTATCTACAGATTTGTGATTCTTTTATACAGAATCATGTGTTGAAGGTATTGGGTAAGTTCTATTATAATTATGATAATTTACGTACGGTGGAAGTTCATTTCATAACGACCTCATGCTCTGCCATCCCTGGCATAGTAACAATCCACCATAATATGAAGTCTCATTCTATCATCCCCAAATATTTCTTATGCGATGGTATATTATTATCAACGACTTCCTTCATAAAGCCATTCCATTTTCAAGCTTAATATTGCTTGCAATACAGTGAGAGATCAAATGTCAGTCACCGATACAAAGAATCTATCATTCTACACCTTCTGGATTATTTCGTCACGTCTCTCAAGTCACTATAGGTCAAAGTTGAAGCTCACATGCCTTTTATAGAATTGCCTATTCAAAACCACTCTGTGCTTCAGAGAGCACGTTAAGCAGTTGATCCTGGGTGCAGTATACTTGAACACAATGAATTAGCTTGGTGATTTACGGTTTAAGTCTCCTCATCATGTAAGCGAGAGTCTCATGACCCTGCAGTGTCCTCTCTAAAAAGGGTTATAATCAAGACTTTACAACTTCTTTTGGCAACTATTTTACATAATAAGTGCTCAATAAAATGGGTAATGGGTTGTTTTGGCATTCATTCTGTGAAGAGCTAAATCTACCTCAAGAGTTCTTCCTTTGAACTCATCAAATTCATAATAATGCTGTGACTAATGTAAAACAAAAATTTAGTCACCATTAAAAGTCAATAATATTAAGAGCAGAGTAAAGAATTAATTAATTATTAAATTAATTAATCAGAAGGTAGCTAAATATTGGAAACGCCGGTTTCTTAAGGATTATCATATGTATATATATATATATTTTTTGCTTGGTGGTAGGATCCCTTCTGGGTCCGCCTGGCTAGCGACCACCCTTTATATAAAGTCTGCCGCCAAATGTTACCGCTCCGGCGGTAATGTGTTCCGGCAATATTGTATAAAGAGCCAGTTCCTTCCTAAACCCGTGTGCTTTCATCTTCGACCTCATCGTCACTTACCATCAGGTGAGATTGAGGTCAAACGCGGGTTTAGTCACTTATATAAAAAAAAAATATATGAATCAATACTGAAAATAAATAATGCTGAACATAACTTATGTTGGAAACAGCGCCATCTAGCCCTAAACTAACTTATTTGGTAATTTAGGAACAAGGTAACCGAGCGAATACTATGATACTTTTTATTTTTTTATAGAAAAACTTATCAAAACACGCAGACCCATGAAAAAAATGTCAACCTAGTATAAAAGATCACGCATTGGGGATCAAATCTGCAACCTTTCTTGTTTAATCCGGATCTTCGCCCACTGAACCACTACCTATATTATTTGAACCCATTAAATCGTCAAGATTTGGGTGGACTCGAATTATATACTATGGGATAAATTCTCATGATATGCCAACTTTTTACCTCTGCGTTAGCTATAAACATCTTGTATGTGTGTTTCTCCTGTCAAAAATTTATAGCAAAAGCCAATACTGCGTACATTGCTGTTTAAGGATTTTAGGAGTAAATTAAACTTTTTAAACGTATGTAGCTGAAAGGTTTGCTTGTTTGCTTTCAACATATTTTGTCACGTGACACAAAAAACTCCTTATTTGTAGGAGCTACGACGAATTTGACATGCTAGAAGTGCTAAAAGTTCGTTCTACTTCTTCACTATAGTCTGTGCAATAGTGTGACGACACAATCGCAATGGCAGAGGCAGTGCCATAATATTGTCAAAGAGGCACACACAACTAATTGGGTGCTTTAGCCACAACTCAACAAAAAAGTGACAAAAAAGGTGTATTAAGGCAGATAATATTCTCGAAAATCTTCTATCCAATTTGCCACTGTCTTTAAAAGGCTGTTCTTCACTATCGCCGCGATTACATAATACATGTTGATGCAGGATTTCGGCTATAGTAGTGTGATGGATTTTCTGATTTAATTGAATGCCATGCAAATCTTGAGGTCACGGGTTCGATTCCACATCGATTTGGAGAAATATATCCTAGATCCTTTCCCATTCGACTTATAAAAACCGTTTTTTAAATGAACTTATAGTTTTTCCATTAAAAAATTCTAAACATTTAAAGGAAAGTGCGCGCACGCGACCTTTCGCATATTCGGATAACACGTGGAGCCTTACGATCAGGTATAAGTCCAAACAAAAAACTGTTTTTTGCAGTCGAATGGGGAAGACTAAGTATGTGGAATATTTATCTCCAAAGTACTTTTTGGAACACCCTGCATTTTAGATTCCCTTAGTTCAGCTAGTTCGCTGCATGGTATCACATATCAAAAGCTTTAATTTCTTTGGAGCCATGTAGTTGGTGTGATTGTCTGGAAATTTTATAACTTATGTATTTTAATAGATTTAAAGCCTGATTTGGACATGGGCCTATAAACGGCTCATCAAAAAGAGTTGTGGTAATGAAGAGGAATTTCAAAAGGTTTTTTTTGTTAACTGTTAGTTTCAGAGATAGCTTTTCCAAACATGCAAACAAATTCTTAAGCTCTATTATATCAGTAAATATTAAAATGTTAGCTCGTAATAAATAGTCTCACTGATAAAAACACTATTCGTGTAATTCCAAACTGTGATAACCGAGTAATTTCATGATATGATTTTGACACAGAATTCTAAACGAATAGTGAAAGAAAACTATTTTAAATCTGTTATTTTCCATATTTTATCTTAGTATCAAAATTTATTTATTTTAAACGAAACTTAAATGCTCGAAATGAAAATTGACATTACAATGTATTACAAAGAGAAAGAGAGAGCAAAAAGAAAATTTCGTATTAAAAAGGTGTTCGCGTTCGTAATCAGAAAAGGTTTTGTTGTTATAACGAAAAACACAAGTCTACCGCCGATAAAAACATTATCTGTCAACCAAAGATTATTGCAATTTTAATTTCCCGATACAGAAAATAATTGTGTATTACATTGTATATTGTGTATTCAAAATGGAGTGGTTCACGTTATTATATCCGTTTCTGATTATGATTATGTTGTACACATTGGTTTTTTTTTGCATGAGGTGCTGTGAACTGTTTGGTAAGTTTAAATTACTTAATTACTAGCTTTTTTCACACGCGGAAACTTTGTGATTAAGCATGCTTTACCGATTGAGGAATTAGTTTACAAAAAAATAAACAAAAGAGTTCCTACGGCAACTTAAAATAAGTATACGTGCCAACGCCACGTTACTTACGCGTTATCTTCTATCTTCAAATAGGCACACCTACCCATAGATTTATATAACACTCTAGGTACTAATCGGCACATTGCACCACATTTGTTATTAATTATTACGCAGCAGAAATTTATGTATAAAAGCACTGCTTTTATACATAAATAATTAATAACAAATGTGGTGCAATGTGCCGATTGTCTTTTATACATAAATTTCTGCTGCGTAATAATTAATAACAAATGTGGTGCAATGTGCCGATTAGTACCTACTACACCTACTAAGAGAGATTTAGACATACAAACTTTCGTAACATTTTCCGTACCGTACGCGCGTATCATACGCGGCGCTTGGCGCATTCCGACATGATTCCGACGCAGTGACGCAGCGTTGGCACTAAGGTTGCGAGGATTAAGAACAACATCAACTAGTTCTACCCCCTCTGTCAAGCGTAACAGATAGACACACTTTCCCTTTAATAATATTAGTATGGATATTCAAAAGTTGTTAGTTAAGCGGCTTTCATTCAAATTATTAGTTTCGGATACGCCGCGACTGCACTCACTCCTCTCGTTGTTTTTGACTGGAATAACTTTTATCTCGATATTATTTGCTCTGGCCCATTGATCTTTATCATCCATTTCTGTTTTAAGTTTCACGTTTTCAGCCTTAAGAGCAGGAACTTCTTCCGCAATTTTTTCTTCTGATTTAAAACGGGATTCTAGAACTATTATATCCCCAGAAAAGTTGTTAATCAGTTGATGCTCCATTTCGAGGGAATCTTTCAGATTCAAATTTTCATTTTTGATGGCTTTGATATCTTCAACTAATGACGGCAAAGGTGCTAATTGTAACATAACGATATTGAATTGTTCCTGTATAGGATATATGTCAAGTTGTATAGGAGTTGGTGACCTCGCCGCTTGGGACGGTGATAGACCAGATTTGCATTTCGGGCATCGCCAAGTGCATTTTCGAGAGTCGCTCAGTTTGCGATATCCACTTTCACTTATCCCTGAACACTGAAAGTCATAGTGTTGCTTGCACGTACTACAAACAGGCCCCTCAGTATGTTCTGAGCCGCAACTAGCACACGTGAACATTGTAAAGAATCTTCTTAGATTTCATAAATCGGGTATTTGCCCTTATTCTTTCTTTTTTTTCTTTGTGGGTATTTATTGATATGTATTCATATATTAATTTATTATTTTGACTGTGTTTTTGATAACGAGCTTATTTATTTTTGAATGGTACCCTTCCAATAAATTGTTGGTGCAATGTTGCATACTATAAAAGCTCAGTTGAGATATTTACCTACCAGTAGTGCTACAAACATTATTTAAAAAAGGGGATGAACGTGCCCTAAAAATAACTACCGAACGTACTTACCTCTACAACGTTTCCCTGCCTGATGACCAACCTTCATGCAAAGTCTACCGCTAAATATTACCTCATCAGTCATATATTTATGAAATATTTAATGAAGAACCAGTGAAGTCGTCGTGGCGCCGAGGTTACTGTGCTTATCATACGATAGCACAGGTTAAGCAACGTTCGGCGCGGTCGGTACTTGGATGGGTGACCGCCAACCATTAATTTCTCACGATGACTTCCGTGCTTCGGAAGGCACGTTAAGCAGTCGGTCACGGGTGCTGTATACTTGTATACAGTAGTCGTGAAGGTTTGTCAGAAGCCATTTGCCCTGAAATTCTGACATCCACCACCCAGCACTGGGCCAGCTTGGTGGATAATTGCCTATACCTCCTCGTCAACCACGTGAGAGAGTCTTACCCTGTAGTAGGCTCGTTAGAAAGAGTTGTTATGATGAGTGAATTATTCAATCCATGTTCTGTCATCTTGAACTCTTCTTTACGACACTTATATCATACGGTGAAATTGAGTTCAAATACGGAATTAGTTACTTTAAAAAAATCGATTGCGTAGCGAACATACGGACAGCTCTCTTGTGATAAAAAATATTCGCCCCGAAGAATAGCAGATTTACAAATATTGGTATGGATTTTGATGTCTCACCGTTGCGTTCATTTTTGCTAGTTCGCCGGTGATTCATAGATTTTGAATTGTTACAGATTGTAAATATTAAATATAAAATCAGATATAAAACCAATGAAGGTCCATAAAATTATTCCTTATCGATATCGTATCTATATCTTTACTTTATCTTGTAAAGTGAAAGAAATACACCGAGAATAGTGTAAACAAACATGTTCTGCACACAAATGGCTGTATTTGTCCTCAGCGGTCTCTAATAAGGCCACAAGATTGGACGACCACTTTGACGATGGGGTAAACCTAACTGCCTCAGACGCCAGTGGTTGCGGGTTCGATTCCAGCACGGAACAAGAAAAAAGAATGTTTCTGTTCTGGGCGTTTATCTATATAATATGTTTTTATATTCTAGGTTCCCCCCTAGTTCGCTACATGGTATCTCATAATACAAGCTTCGCTTACTTTGAGGCCATGTAGTTGGTGTTATTGTCTGGGGATTTTACATTTTTATAAGACCGCGTTCAGACCACACGTGCCCAGCACATGCTACGAGCCTCAACACTCTCTTTGTGCATCATTTGAGTTTTATTTTTCTCACCAAAACATCTCAAATTCTAATTATCAAAGTCCAACCGCACCCGCTCTTCGTCCACCCTGCGCCTGGCACCCGGGACACACGGTACACGCAATTTGAGATCTATAAATGACACTTATATTGTCCACAACAAATTGCAACATATGTTAACCGCGTGTTAAAAGGGTGTTAGTCACGTGCTAGACGCAGGTGAGGTTGGGCTGGCACGTGGGTTTGGAATACGGCCAAAAGAAGAAATCTTACTCTTCCGATAAAAGTTAGAGCCCCCATTATTAAAAAGTATTGTTTTTCTTGGCATCTGTAAAAATTTCAACTGTCTATCTATCACGGTTCATGAGATACAGTCTGGTGACAGACGGACAGACAGATGGACAGCGGAGTCTTAGTAATAGGGTCCGTTTTTCCCTTTGGGTACGGAACCCTTTAAATATCATCATCAACAGCCTGTAGACGTCCACTGCTGGACATGAACCTCCCCTAAGGTTCTCTACGTCGCTCCCTAAAAACCAACAAAAGTAAACGGGCCTTTCTGTCGGTGACTAAGCACCAGATTAAGGACAAAACCTCAATGAAAACCTCAATCTGGTGCTTAAAAACCTTATTAAATTCTCACTCTGGTCCTTACCATCAAATTGAGGTCAAAACCCTTACTCTCTTATAAATAAACTCGGATTAAATTTGCGCCTAGTATTAGCAGTACTATAAAGTTAGTTAGTTAAAGGGTTAGTGAAGTGAGATCAAATCTCAGCATACGGGTTCAAGAATAAACTGGCTCTTCATAAAATATTACCTAAACACATCATAGATTTTCGGGATGGTCGCTAACCCAGCGACCTAGGTCCTACCACGCAGGAATAAAGCCATATTATTTCTTTCAACAATATAATATTATGATTGCATATGTATTCACTAACCAGCGCCATCTATTGTATTTTACACGTGGTTATATTTTGTGTTTGGTAAATAAAATAAGGGAACATAAGGTTTATTATTTTTTTAAATCAAAAGTCGTAGTCTACAAAATTTTGTATCACTACTGCTTATATTGTGATTAATATATTTCAAAAAGTGCCGTGATAGTATTGCTATTCGTTGATAGATGGCGTGCTTTTTATTCTTTGATCGTATTTAATAGGTATTCATCATATTATCACTATTAAAAAAATCTTTTTATTTTTTTGCGACGTAATTTCAACACTAAACTTCAATATAGGGAACGTGCAAAACGACGGTGCTGCCAACTAGCGCCGCAAATCCGCAACTTGTGCTCCGTAATAATACTAGGGTATTAGCATATTAAAATTTGCGAAATATTGTTACTAGCGATAATAATTTATAAAACAACGGCTGTTTAATTCCAATGTTTTGTATAATAAGAAGAAATAGATAGGCTAACGTTTATTTTTCACAAAATAAAGCGTCCAGATGTCCTAAAATACTGTTAAAAATAAGCTTTGTTCCTTAGGAAATTACATAAAAAAGCAGTTATTTGCCAGCCGTTTTTCTTTGCTTTTAGTTACTTTATTATTTTCTCTTTAAAATAAAACTAATATTAAGCTCTTATAAGACGTTGAGCTTAAACAGCCGTAGTTTTACAAATTTAGGTAAATTTTGTCATAGCGAGGAAAAGGTTCTTTTTGGGCAACAATAGTTTTAACTGTAAGACCGCGAGCAATGATTATTACACCAATTTGTTAAACAACTCAAATCTTTTAATAACATAATGAAAAAAATACAGTGTATTTTAAGCATAATTTTCAAATAAAGAGAACGAGCACAACGACGGTGTCTCAAATCTGAAACTAGTACTCTTGCTCTAGAATAAAAAATTGCGAAGTATAATTACTAGGGACACATTGCAACATAAATGCATAGGTACTTGAACCAAATGAATTTTAATTCAAAACTTTCCGCTGCCATACTTTATTTTTCATATTTTTCTTCTTACTGTAGGATTTTATACATATTGTAGTAATCACCGGTGCATTAGATGTACGGCATCTACAACAATTGCAATGATTTTGAACTTGATAAAATGTATAAAAATGGTCGTCAGCATGGCCAAAATATGTTTAAAGTCAAAAGCTGTTCTAGGCCGGTTTAAAAGTTACCTAATCAAGGAAAAAAATGAGACTGTGTTTTTATTAAAAAAATTTTTTATTTGGCAAAATTCTCGCACAAATAAAAATACCGACTTTTTATGACACAACAATAATCTATACATATAATAAAATGGTAGGAAAGTCAAAACTGTACATTGAATATTTTTTTAAAAGAATACTTGGGGTATGATCTACAATCGAAACAGAAACAAAAAATATAGTTTTTAGAATTTTTGTCTGTTTGTCTGTTTGTCTTTCCGGGATAAACTCAAAAAGTACTGCATGGATTTACTTCAAATTTGGCATGAAGATAGTTAAGAAGTCGGGTCAACATATAGGCTACATATTATCACGCTAGCAGTGTTATAATCGTAGGTGCGTTTGGTGCTGCATAGCGTTCACGCAGACGACGTCGCGGGCAGCAGCTAGTTTTAAATAATCTACTCAACTCCTTTATACGAGTGTCAGCCAATAATTCTCCTAAAGTAGTTGTGGAAATATCCTGTGATTCTGTGTAACTTTTAAACCGTCCTAGAACAGCTTTTGACTTTAAATATATTTTGGCCATGCTGACGACCATTTTTATACATTTTATCAAGTTCAAAATCATTGCAATTGTTGTAGATGCCGCACATCTAATGCACCGGTGATTACTACACGTTAACTTATGAAGCGTTTGTGCATAGATGTAGCAGTCATTGTCCCCATCGCACTGAGCCATCCAGCCTGGTGAAATTTGAAAGGCATTTTGGCATTTTAAATAATTTGATATATGGCCTTAATAAACAAATTATGTCCTTTTGCTACTAATGTCCTTTTGCGACTATGAATGTTTGTGGAGGACTAACTGATAAAATTTATGAAATATTCGAGGTGATAAATGCTAGGGAAATTGATGTGCCAGATGTGACCGAGTCAAAAAAGAAAGGTTAATGTGGAATGTCCACGCATGGCCTGGAGTAGAAGAGTTCGAGAACGGAAGCCAAGGTGTGGGCGTTCTTTTGTCAGAGAGAGTGAATGAGTGTGTGAAAGGTTATGAAGTTTGAGCCGGATTTTTATCATGTGCCTCTACGCACTAGATATGTCAAAGCCACAGTCAGTCAGAGAAGAGTTCTGAGATAATATCAGAGATGCTCTAGAGAAATGTCACGACAATGAAAGGATTATAATGACAGGCGATTTTAGTGGCTGGGTGTGTGTAAAGCATGATGGGCATTAAAGGGTGTTAGGTAGTTTTGGTGAGGAAAGGGTGAATGATATTTGAAATAGTTTGTTAGGTGTGTGCGTGAAGAAAAAGCTTGTATATGAATGATTCCCTTGTAGTTGCGGTTATCAAAGACCGGTGGTGATTAGTTATCATCAAACGACTTTTTGTCCATTTACTATAATACATATATTATAAGATGACATAAAAATTACACAAAATAATAAGTAAGAGCTGGCACATATAATATTTATTTATTTATTTATTTACTTATTTATTGCTTTCCATAATAATACAGGTGGTAGGTACAGATAGATATATTATTTTCTCTGTGACTGAGAATCATGCCTGAGTGAATATGTGACACTTTACTGTACTGCTCATTTTCCCGAATAAGCAGTACAGTAGAAGGGAAGAAGTCGTCGTGGCGCCGTGGTTACTGTGTGTATCTTACGATATCACAGGTTAAGCAACGTTCGGCGCGGTCGGTACTAGGATGGGTGACCGCCGACCATTCGTTTCTCACGGCGACTTCCGTGCTTCGGAGGGCACGTTAAGCTGTCGGTCCCGGGTGCTGTATACTTGTATACAGTAGTCGTTAGGGTTTGTCAGAAGCCATATCGGCATCCTGAAAATTCTGACATCCACCACCCAGCACTGGGCCAGCTCGGTGGATTATGGCTTAAACCTCCTCGTCACCCAGAGGAGAGACTCATGCCCTGCAGTGGGCCCATTACACGGAGTTGTGATGATGATGATGATGAGAAGGGAAGAATAGGCAGTGTAACTAGGACTGGGACTTCTTAACTAGAATTAGCAGCACATTTAGTCAAAACGTGATTGTAACTACCTCACAATAGTAGCTAGATACAAGATCTGGCCCGTATTATAACTTTTATACTTATCTTATTAAATCTTTGCGAGTAAAAAAAACACATTGTTTTCTCACAAAAAACAACAAAGGAAAAAACCGAACTTTATTTTTAGATAATAAAATCAAATCGTCTCCATTAGCCTGAAGATGATTGGATGTGAAGAAAAGATAACTCGTATACTCTTATCAAACCATATATTATTTCAGGTTTTCGTTTAGTTACCTACTTCTAGCGTTAATGCAAAACTAATACTACAGTACCGAAAACAGACTGCGCGAGAGATTTGTTTTTTTTTTTTTATAAAGTATAGACTTTGTTTCTTACTGCCTTACATTTTCACGGCCAGCAGTTGACATTTTGAAATTAGAATAGTTTATTTTTAACTTTAGTTTTTCTTTTTTTAATGTGATCAAGATGGATTCGGAGAGAAATATCAAATGCGAAAATGGTAAAATACTAGTTCTAGAACAAAATTTATGGAAGTTTGTTCCTATAGTGTTATTTCTTATCATGGTGCTAACAAGAATCTCATTTATGATCTGGAAGACTACTGGTAGGTATTTTTTGTTCATTATTGTTTAATTATCTTAATATATAAAACTCTTCCGTTACTAACTGACTGACAGACAACGCACAGCCAAAACTAATGGCCGTAGAAAGCTGAAATTTGGGACATACAATTCTTAGAAGTTTTGGGGGAGCACTAAGGAAGAAATTCCCGAAATTCCTACGGAAACGGGAAATATATGATGTTTTAGTTTGTATGAAAAAATCTTATTCCTTGAGTGCACGGATGTGATACTTGGTATAAAGGTTCCTCAAGAAGTGTCTGTTTGTATTATGGAAGGAATTCCCAAAATTTCCACGGGAAGGGGTTGGACTTTTTAGTTTGTATGAAAAATCTTATTCCTTGAGTGCACGGATGTGATACTTGGTATAAAGGTTGAATGAAAGTTCTTCAAAAAGTGACTGGTTGTGCTATAAAAAAAAATCCCAAAATTTCCACGGGAATGGGAAATATATGATTTTTATTCGTATTAAAAAAACTCATTAATTGATGCGATACTTAGTATATAGGTTCCTCAGTGAGTGACTGTTTGTGTTGAGAAAGAAATTCCCGACATTCCCACGGGAACACGAAATATTGGACTTTTTAGTTTGTATGAAAATTCTCATTCCTTGAGTGCACGGATGTGATACTTGGGATAAAGGTTCTTCAATAAGTGACTGGTTGTGTTAAATGTAAATAATGTTTATGCGCTTACGAAGTTGCGGGCAAAAGTTAGTTAAGGAATACCTAAATGTGTGGTGTGATAGGTATATACTAGGATGCGCCCTAATTCTGCCATATCATAAGCTTACTTATATACCATACTTGGTGTGTCCGTATGGGTAGAAAAAAACTGTTTAGTAATTAAGGGAAATCTTAACTAAAGTCAATTTAAAAGTCAATAACAATTAAAAAGCAGTGCAAAAGCAGAGAATTGAATAACCATAAAAGTTCTCCAGGTCAATGTGGCATCTATTTCAACGGACTTATGCCGCGATTCAATATTTAAAAAAATGATCGTTTTGCCCACGAATAGTAGAATTAGCTACAAGACGTAGCTAAAAGTTTATCAATATTCAAAGTCTTGTCTTTTAAACAACTTCTAACGAATAGTAGAGTTACTAATAAAGATTCGTAGCTATTCTTTCTAGACGCTATTGTAGTACCACCTATTCTTTGGTCATAATTTTCACAGACCACGCGACGACGACGGTCCATGTAATATCGAAACCTGGTATAAGTGGAGGCTCTTGTTTTTATAGAAGTAGGTAATTTTCGTCTAGCTTGGCGATTGAATAACCAAGCCTAGTCAATTCGTAAAGGACTGAAAGCTTTCTCTTTCATAGACAATGTGATGTACTTACTTAAGTACTTTTTCCGTTACAGTCAGCCTCCGTGTTTTTATTGGTTGTACGTTCGTCTCTGGTTTGAGCCGAAATGGCGCTCATTATTTATAAATTTTGTTCGCTCTCACACCTCTGAGTCGTAACCGTCCCACGACCCGAGGAAGAGCTAGTCTCACTACTACCTAAGGCACCTCCATCTGCTCTGGCGTTACTCTGGCCTGGTGGCGAGTGACTATCTACTGGAACGCTACCACCGCCCAAGAAAAATTCCCCGCCAGGCTAGATTAAAGGGTGGACGACCAGAGGTTGCGGAAGGAAACAACTGTATTGTTCAAGTAACGTTTATTGACTGTCTTATTATTCATTAAGTGGTAAGTTACATGTTCGGCAGCGTATACACACAACACCAGTTCTGATACGAATTTCTTTAGAACGACTGGGATCTGGGTTTATATTGACCTAGTCCTACCCTAGTTTTACTGTGTGGTGCTTGCACAAAGCTACACATGCTTTAATAAAGGTTGGTAAATATAGCTGGGATTTCCCTGGTACCGTTGTGTGGTCTCTATATCACATGCCTTTATAAAAGTTATTTGGTAAATATAGTTGGCTAGTGAAATAAAGTATTTTAGCTACTTATTATATTTATAGCCTTGCGAAAATTTCATGAGCTTTGGGGGTCAGCGTCTAGTTCACGGTCAGACATACAATCGTAAATAATTTTACTTAAATTATAAAAATCCAAAGAGATATCAGTCACAGAGAGCAATCTATATCTTGAAATGCTGTACCACCAGTGAATTTAGTTCGTTTTAAGATTTTCTAAAGAATGAGTGAAATTATTGGCAACTTTATAATTAGGTTACTATGAAACCCGCTGAATGTCGTCGGCTCTTTTTATAAGTTTATCCTTATTTCAATTTGAAAGATTTATAACTTTCTTTTTTTATTGTAAGAAATTCTATTGAGCAATTTTCGCCTGTGAAATGAGCGATTCTGGTAAAGGGTCTGTGGGGGCGGTTTCGGAAATAAACTTTTCAATGGAGTTTCTACTTGAATCACTCCTAATACCGATTACCGTGTGTGGTTTCCAAACCAGCGTATTTATGCTTGCTTGGGGTCTGCTATATTGTGTGATTCAAAGAAAATTGGTATGCGTAATGAAAGCAACTGATAATGATTATTTTCAAAACGTTATTTTTTGTTAATACGAAATCTGAATACAGTTTGTTCAGAATCGGTAACAGAATTGTTTGCAATCATTTTTATACCATTTTATATTTTAGTTCAATAATCTCTACAGAATCTTAAATAATGTACACACTCATTCACGCATGCATCGTACGCGAACCCACTCCCAATACAAAATCTAGAAACCACAAGAGGCTTGAAACTTTCTGAGTTTTTAAGATAATATTATATTATTTTTGTACTGATTCTCTGAACGAAAATAATTGAACCGTTTACCGTGTGTTAGATTTCATATAAACAAAAAATAACGTTGTATATTTCAAATAGAATAGCAATAATGGTTCGATTGTCGGGTCTTTCCCGCCGAAAGGCGTGTAGCTGTAAGCATGCGTAATAATAATAATTAACTCTTTATTACACAACCACAAATATATAATATGTTTAGACAATATATCTCTCATGCCCTGAAACTCGACCTGGTTAGATTGTCGGGTCTTTTCTGGCATTGATTTCCGTTGGATCCCACTTTTTTGATCCCATTTTTTAGTTAGTTCCGTTGGGTCCTATTTTTTATTTCCGTTGAATTCCGCGTTAAATTTATGTACACGTAATGATACAACTCCAAACATTTTTTAATATTAATAAATTAAATAAAAAGCTACTTAGGAAACTAAGCTATCCCATCAACCTGTTTCAATATAATTCGAGTTTTACAAGTATCGATTTGAGATCAAATCGAAAGTGCCTTAGAGTTTATCTATACATATAATAAAATGGTAGGAAAGTCAAAACTGTACATTGAATATTTTTTTAAAAGAATACTTGGGGTATGATCTACAATCGAAACAGAAACAAAAAATATAGTTTTTAGAATTTTTGTCTGTTTGTCTGTTTGTCTTTCCGGGATAAACTCAAAAAGTACTGCATGGATTTACTTCAAATTTGGCATGAAGATAGTTAAGAAGTCGGGTCAACATATAGGCTACATATTATCACGCTAGCAGTGTTATAATCGAAGGTGCGTTTGGTGCTGCATAGCGTTCACGCAGACGACGTCGCGGGCAGCAGCTAGTTACTTTATAAAAAAAAATTGAATTCTATCATTTGCGTTATGTTAAACTTTCGTTGCTTTGTATAGTTTATTATTTCAACCTTCGAACCACATTTACAAATTCTTCGTTGTTTAGCCAAAATTCAACCATATAATTTTTTAAGTATAAGGGTGACTAGTGGGTCACTTTTGAAATTCAAGTACCTGATAGTTTAGATACATGGAGAGAAAAAACATAATAAAAAATAATATTTATTATTTACTGAGAAAACTAACCGAAAGTTAAAGTATTGATTACGCAATGCATGATTGAACACTAGCATTGGCAGCGATCCGCGTGCCAGGTCACGTGCCGCGATTAATTAAATGTAAGTAAAGTTAGTAGTTACAAAACTTTATTTATTTATAGGGAATTCTAGTGAAAAATTAAGTACTTTTATTACATAATTATGACCATAGTTGAGTACAGAATACCCTCTTTCAGTATATAAAATTTGTCACCAATCATTTAGGGTTTATCAGGCAATCGTATTTTATACAGGGTGGACCATTTAGACCGGTGAGTATGGGAAATTCTGAAACTGAAAAACATACGAAGAGCTGTTCTTTGCAACCACGTTATCGATTTTACTAAAAAGATAAATTCATTCAAAAGTACATTCACAAAATTGTACTCAGCTCGGGAATCGAACCCGAAACTTTTGAAAAATAAAATAAACATGAAACTTCAATGTAACTTTTGAATTTGTATTTTTCAGATCACTGTGCATTTTATTTTTTGAAATTCCGAACCTTCACCTTCCCTCACTGAAGTTTACGGATTTGCCTCAAAGTGTATCAAAATGTCGAGTTCATCGTTTGTCATTTGGAGCCTCTATTACGGTAAACGGTGATCGAAACATCTCGAATTTATTAGATTAAACACCAACCGTTAAATATAAGGATATCTTTTGCGATGCTAATGTTATGTTTTTATGGTTCAAAAAAAATATTTTGATACTCTTTGGTTATGTCATAAAATTGCCATATTGTATTATCAGAAGTACTAAAATAAAAATCACATGAACAAAAGAATGAAAGTTTAAAAATGGAATACCTACCTAACTAATTTTACAAAAAAAAAAATACAGGGAATTTGCTTATAAGTATATAATTCTCTAAGGAGTTAAAGTAACTAGTGGCTATACCAGCATATTGTGACCAGTAAGGAGCACAAATTTGACGCCTACATAATTAAGTATAATTCGAAAATTTCAAGACAACCAGGAGTTTTGCAAATGAACTCTAAAATTAAAATATCTCAATAATGTTTCTGTGATTTGTCTTTTGTTCTTAGAATGTATAAAAAATAACGGAAACTTAAAAAATATATTATTACTTCGAAGCATACGAGTTTTAAAACAAAAAGTTAGAAAACGGTTCATGAGAGATGATCTTGAAATTTTAATGTCAACATACTTAATATACGGAAGTGACATTTCACCACCACTAATATCTATCAAAAATACACAATATTCTATGAATTCAGTTTGCTTTTCTAGTTTTTTTTTATTGAAATTATATTTTACGTCCAGGCAGAAATAAAAAATATAGGAATGTCACCTATGATCATTGTCGATTCAAGTAGTTTTTCTTAATGTACACGAAAAGTAACAAACAATTTAATTAACAGTTATTTTAAGTGTTTTTATAATGGTATTCCGCAACTATTTTCTTTGGCACAGGTGCAAAAAATTTGCTGCGGTGCTGGCCAGACGTCCATACTAAAATGAAACGTGTTATTTCCCATTTTACTGCTCATTACGTAGATACGTACGCTGGTAAAACCATAAAAAGGGAAACAAAATATCAGATTAGTCATCGCAATTTAACTTAATCTACAAAAACATGCTCCATATATTCTTCTTATCGTACGAAAACAGCGTTATTTAAATTCATGGTTATTTTTTCAGTCTTTCACCTATGAATCAAAGTTTATTGACTCCTACAACGGGTATATCGATAACATTTTGCAGTTTCGTAATATCTACATACTATCAATTGACAAGGTGTTTTTTATAACATTGGATTTTAGTAATAATTCAATCTTAGATTTCAAGCATTACTATATTTGTGCGTAGCCATGACAATCAATCCCAGAATGCTATTTAATTTAAAACTTTTATTATTTGCCATTTCCTGATGGCTTCAAATCACTAATCACATATAATGTATTTAGGCCAAGTTATCCTTTATACGAGGCTTTTAAAATTCCAATTTCATTCTCCCATGGAGCATTAATGGCGTCGTTTAATGCCGGATTTCAATATTCATCGGATTTGTCATTAGCTCAAGCTAAAACAAACGAATAGTAGGTAAAAATGTCGCCCCCCACCAGCTAGAACCATTCGTACACTGACAGTACCTTTTTTTTTTTTTAATCTTTTTTTTTTTATTAGGGATTTTTGTCAACAGTGACATGTCAACCCCATCATTCCTTAACCTTCTTAAATACTAATTATAAACTTTTCTATATAGTTTATACAGCTCTATGGCAGTTGTGGAAGCCGGGATACTTAGTATGACTTGTACTGCGCCTATCTCCATTACATTAATATTATTTATTTTTACAAATAGCTCTCGCTCATTTTTGTTCTTACAACACTCCATCAAAACATGGTAAACGTCATCAGTTTTATTACACAGTTCACAAAGGGGTGTTTCAGATTTCTTAATTAGGTATGCAAACTGCTTTGATGGAATGTGTCCTAATCTTATTCGGAGTGCCGACTTCAACAACTGCCTTCCGATACATTTATCAGCAAACCAAGGTACACGGAGAGGTTCACACTGACAGTACCTGTACTGACGGACATTGAAATACCAAAGTGGACATTTTACGTACAAAATAGTTACGCATAGTTATAACTTACCCAACTAGTAGACGTTGAAAAGACGTATATTGAAAAGCTTTTTAATTTTGCACTTAAGTTTTAACTAGTTGTTGAACAATATACAGGGTTGATTTGTAGTCACCGGCCAAAATTTTTTTACATAGTAAGTATCATTTATAAGAACGACTTTTGCAAAAAAAAAGTGTTTATTTTTTTCACAAGGAAATTAATATATCCGCTAACATATTAGGCAAACCATGGTCACTCTAAATTACCATTAAAATAAAGACAACTACGCGCTTCTACAAAACATCTTGCAGTACTACGTTGTAGTATTATCAATGAAATGCCGCGTCGTAGTAGCTATGTTCATCCACAGCGACTATTTTCAAAAACGTTTGTGGTTCCATATTTCTACTATTTTGTACTTAGCGACGCTAAAATAAATATGCACGTACGTTTGTATTGTATCAAAGAAACTAACATTTAAATTTGGCTGGTCACCAAAAAACAACCCTGTATAAGTAGACCAAGAGAGAAAAAAAGCCGGCGGAAAAAAAATTAAAGACACCAAAACGTCCAGTTAATGTAAATAAATAAAATATCATAAAATAATTTATCCAAACTGAAACACCAACAACCAACATGTGGCCCCAAAGTAAGCTTTTGTATAAACTAGGAGCTGTCCCAGTATACACCTAAAACAGAGCCAATTTAGAATAGTTCGTTTCCTTAACTCAAACCCCTAACATTACATACATAAATCATAAAATACATATGTCGCAGTCATCTGGATGAATTAGCCACTCAATTGGACGCCTAGACCGAATCAACGGCCTAGGCCGATAGTTGATTGAACACGAAAAACTCAACGTTTAAGAACTTGGCGTGTTGAAACACACACAAACCTCACACCTGTCTCCCGTTGGGGTAGGCAGAGACAAGGGAACACCAATTGCTGCGATCCAGACATACCTCTTTCGCTTCTTCCACGTTCATCAATCTTTTCATATATAATCATAAAATCTTCGGATAAAATGACAGTATACCTACACAGAAACAACCGACAAATTCAAATTCCTATTCCGATAAACATCAGAAAAGATAAAAGTATTAAAAGATATTCATAAAGGCCCTATTTTCAAATCTTTTGTTCACATGACATCAAAGTGTGAGACTGTCACTTAAAATAGCATAATCTCCTTAATCCGAAGCGATCGAAATCTAAATATAATATAAAATCATTTTGACTGATATTATTGATCATGTGACTACGAAAGGCGTTTTGGAGATTACACACAAATTGAGAATGAGATCAGTTTTATCTAAGTAATCTGGCAGGAGTCTTAGAAGTCAGTGTTTTTCATAGATAAACACTATGCTTTTTTAAATCTTTATTTGGGAAACAAACAGATCTTATACTATTTATACATAAAACATGGGAAACATCACCTAATCCAATGAAGTCTCCACTGAATTATATTACATAAAATAGAAAACAGATATATCAACAAGTGTCAGTTCCGTGAGAAAAAAAAATCTAATCTAAATCCTAAAGTAGACTAAACATAATTATCGCACATTTCTTCATCATTAGGTAGTTAAGTTCAGTTTTTCAACAGTTTACTTCTATAGCTATAAAGATTAATATGAAATACGTCAATATCAGAAAAAGCAGAATTATAATTATTACAACTTCGTCGAATAAAACTATTGGAACCATAATTAGTAGGATGCCTGGAAAACGGTATTTTTTCGTGCAGAAATACGAGGACATCTAAAAGAGATTTCAGTTTAAAGTTTTGTTGAGTCTATGTGATTGTTACATACATACATACACACATAACGTCACGCCTGTATCCCTTTTGGGGTAGGCAGAACACCAGAGGTTACAAGACCATCTGATGTCACGTTTGACAAATTTGGAGGTATTATAAAGATGGAGAGAGACTATTGTAGTGACAGGGGGTCAGCCTATTGCCCACAAAAACACCTTTAAAACCTCTGTCCCTTAACTGACTTTTACAGTATGCCCGGGAAGAGAAGCAGTTGCTTGGTTTAGCAACTCTAGCATAATTTAAGCGGTTGATCACATGTTTAAAAAACTTATCTTGAATTTTTTCCAACTCTCTTATAACATGGGTTCCAAACTATGGCGGCGTATTCAAGAATAGTGCGAACTAGGGATCATATAGAAGAATAAGCGTAGATATTCTTTTGAATATTTCACTAACTCTGAGCAGGAATCCTAGCATTTTGTACGCTTTATCAGCTGTTTTCCCTATATGGACGTCAAACAAAAGCTTGACATCGAGAAAAACACCAAAGTCTCTTACCATTGAAACTCTTTCTAGCTTACAGCTGTCAATACAGTTACTATAATGGATGTTCCTGAGTTTACGCCTAAATGTTATAATCACTTTGTAGCTGTTTGTAGCTGTTCACAGTCTTTGATACACCGTATAGGCTTAAATATTATTAATACTAGGGTGATCCAAAAGTAATGATAATCAGTTATTTCTAGTGCACACAAAAATATAAAAAAAATATCAGTCACTCGCTCAGTTACCCACTAGTACAGGAAAAAAAAATCATATAAATAGGCCACGATTCCCGGGAGCTAAATTCATTTGAATACGGACTGTCAAGGAGTAAACATCAAAATGGAAAAACACGAAATCAGAGCTGTCATTAAATACCTCTGCTTGAAAAAAATGTCTACCAAAGACATACACAGCGACTTGATGGAAACATTAAGGGACTCTTCTCCTCCATATTCCACAGTTGCACGCTGGGCTAAGGAGTTTAAACTGGGAAGAACATCGACGGAAGACGAACACCGCGAAGGACGCCCATCGACGTCCCTCACTGAAGAAAATGTGAAAAAAGTTGAAGAAGTTGTATTGGAAGATCGAAGAGTGACTATCAGGCATGTAGCTGAGGTCACAGGGATCTCATATGGCAGCATTCAAAGAATCCTTGCGAACGAATTGCATATGAGAAAGGTCTCCGCGCGTTGGGTACCGAAAATGTTAAACGACGAGCAAAAGAAGAAACGAGTCGACATGTCAAGAGCAAATCTCGAAAAGTTTCAGGCAGACAAGGATAATTTTTTGTCACGTTTTGTGACCATGGACGAGACCTGGATCCACCATTTTGATCCTGAAACAAAACAACAATCGATGACATGGAAACGATCCGATGAACCGACGCCGAAGAAATTCAAAGTGTCAAGCTCAGCAGGGAAGGTTATGGCGTCTGTTTTTTGGGACGCTGAAGGAATAATCATGGTGGACTACTTGGAAAAGGGGGCCACTATTACAGGCTCCTACTATGCAGAACAAATAAGAAGATTGCGGGAGGCTATTAAGGAGAAAAGGCGAGGCAAACTGCGGGCTGGAGTGCTGTTCCATCAAGACAACGCACCGGTTCACAAAGCTGCAATTGCCATGGCTGCCATTCAGGAAGCGGGCTTTGAGCTGGTGGAACACCCTCCCTATTCACCAGATCTAGCCCCCAGTGACTTCTATCTCTTTCCACGACTTAAGGAACACCTCCGAGGCAAGAAATTTGACGATGATAGCGACGTGATGGCCGCGGTTGAGGACTTTTTTGAGAGTCAAGATAAACATTTTTTTTCTAAGGGAATTTTAGGTTTAGAAAAGAGATGGACTAAATGTATAGACTTGCTAGGAGACTATGTTGAGAAATAAATTTTTATTTTTATTTTATTCATTGTATTTATTATTGATTATCATTACTTTTGGATCACCCCTCGTATTTAAGCCGATTATGTTTGATCATTATCGTTTCTACCATGCTGGACTGGGAGCAAAGGAAATACATAGAATGTGTCAGCTGCTTCTCTTCCCGGGTATACTGTAAAAGTCAGTTTAGGGACAGCGATTTTATAGGAGGTTTCTTTGTTGGCGAAAGGTCTGCACACTTATAATGCCCCTAAATTTGTCAAACGTGACTTCAGATAGTTTTATAACCTTTGGTGTTCTGCCTAGCCTATGAGAGACACATCCGTGAAGTTATGTACGTATGTAGCTTTGCACAGTTATTCTTATGTTCTGGTCTAAACAAATAGATAGGATCACTCACAAGTTGATGATGAGATTAACTTTATCAAAACAATCTCCCAGGTTTCTAAGAAATTAAGTTGATTTTTAATTTTTCAGTAAACGAACTAGGAACGTTTATAATTCTACTTTGATCTAAGTATTTTATTATACTAGCTGTTGCGCGCGGTTTTACCCGCGCAATTTCGATTCCCGCGGGATTTTAGAGATAAAAAGTAGCCTGTGCGGATTCGGAAGAATCCCTCTAAGTAATAATAAAAGAAATTTTGAAATCGGTCCAGTAGTTTTTGAGCCTATTCAATACAAACATACAAAAATACAAAGGTTTCCTCTTTATAATATTAGTATAGATTGTATTTTAAAAACTACTCGCCTTTGGTGGAAACAACTAATAATCTGACTAGTCAGTCAGGGATCAGGGCACGAGAGACAGAAACCGGCGAACGAGTATGGTGAAAAACCACTTTTGCTTGCTGGAAACGAACCACTGACGAATTGCAGCCTTTCAAGGTGTGTAAACAGTGTGGCTGGGGTTAAACCGTTTGTAGATATTACAACAGGAATGATTTCGTAAGACTTAACTTCTCACGTTTCGGTCACCTCGTGTCGTGGATGACCAAAGCGTCCAGTACTTGCATTGCTTTTGAATCTCGTGCTTCACGAGGTTATTGTTATGTAGAATACACCAAAACACCTTAGACGACGATCGGTCCGGGACACGATATCAGGTTTATTCGCTAGAATAGTTTTATCTGTGAAAATGGGCTGATCCCAGTAGAGCTTGGCGCTGTCGTTTTGGAGAACGGCCTCGGAGTGTACTGGTACTCGTAATACGGCAGCTTCTGATAAATGAGATAGTTTTTTTAGAGCGAGCTCTTGATTTAGTTATTACTACAATACATCATTAAAGTTCATCCATAATGGTGGCGTGATTAATTAACGAATAAGCAAACATCTTTACATACTCTTTATTTTCTTATGTCAGCCATCATAATCATCATCATCAACGAGAAGACTTGCGTTGCTTGACAAAGTTATCTCCTAAGATATCTAAGCTACTCCTACCCTGCACCTACCCGTCATGAGCTGTGTGCCTTATTCATTGCCTTCCAATCCTAGCTATGCAGGAAACACTGATACTGATACTGATGATAACTAAGTACAAGTATGATTAACATACATGTAGGCTATTGCAATTACTTCTACATAACTCTTTAATTGCATTACATCATCATCGTCGTATTTATCAGCTAAAATAATCTATGGCCAACAAAAGTCGATCATAAATGAATCGTCATCGGACTTATAAATTTATGATTTGAGGAGGAGGAGGTTCTCAATTCGTCTGTATGTTTTTTTTTGCGTCTTTGTTACACGATATTTCGAACAATTACGATTCGATTTTAAAAATTATTGTTTCATATGATAGAAGATACTTTATAGTTGGTCCCATATAAATTTCATTGAAATCGGTTGAGTACTTCATTGAAAATTTCAATTTTTTGAAAGAATTTGTATGATTCCGGAGAATGTTTACGTGGATGACATTATAACTCAGCCTAAGCTTTGACGTGAGGTCAGTTTTTTTAATGCTCTGCATTCGTTAATTATGGAAAGTACAGTGCATAGCATCTACGAACATATACCCTAATATGAAAGATCAAATAGTATAAATCAAACAAACTGTATACTTAATAATAAAAATAGGCAAAAACTCCGTCAAGCAGGCGCGGTTTCATACGAAAGTGCCCCGTCGCCTGTCCAGTCGCGGGTGTTTTTGTACCTATGGAAAGGACATTTTTGCCCTTAATTAAGTCAATCATTATTTTAGAATTAATTCCATCTCTAAATTTTTCTCATAATAATGACACACATTTATACATACAGGGTCGTTATAAGTTATTTTAAGATCAAACAAAAGAAATACCCATTCTATGCAAGCGTCTTTTTTGCTTAAGTAGCCCAACTGCCCCTGGAATAGATGTAGTAAAAGGCAACTAATCCGAAAACCATTCAGAGTCCACCTAGCTAATAACCACTCTTACCGCATTTTAATCACAGTTCCGCGATAGTCACTTCTTTAACTTGTGGCTTCAGACGCCAGTGGTTGCACGTTCGATTCCCGCATGTAGCAAGAAAAAAAAATGGTCTGGGCGTTTATCTTATATGTATTTTCTATTCTAGTTTCCTCCTAGAACGCTACATGATATCGCACCTTTGCTTACTTTGAGGCCACGCAGTTGGTGTGATTGTGTGGGGATTTTATTTTGTATTTATTTTAGTTTATATTCGACCTCATCTTCAACTACCTCCAGGTAAGATTGAGGTCAAATTTCGGTTTAATAACTATGGATTTAAAAATCTATCTACACTAATATATAAAGCTTTGTTTGTATAAAATATAATAAAATACGAATTTCAGAATAACTGAATTTCCATTCGGTAGTTAATCTGCTTCTCAGAATTGCCGCCTATCGGTCCCGTCTTACGATACCCACCTTACTAAAACCTTATCAACTCTTACTTTATAGTCTAATTTATTATTCGAAATGGCGATAAAATATTTTCAAGTGCTAGTTAAAAAACGATACATTTATCTCGAGCCTAATTGATGATACAATAATATATCGACTTTTTTAACGCGAACCAACATCTCTTGTTTGCATTAAACCTTTGATAAATATCAGATAAAGCTGATAAAAATTATAATATTTATTATCAGTTTACTATTATATAGTTCTAGTGGTTCTGATGTTCGTTCGGTCTCAATTAAACGGTAATTTTCCTGAAAATGGATTTAGAGGAACGGCATAATGAGGAGCTTGACAACTACATCAAAAGGAATATGTTGCGAGCAATATTAGTGCCACTGTCAATTATTTTATTACTGTTGATGATTTTGATCTGGAGTTGTTACAGGAGTAACGTGGAAATGTAAGTAAATAACTTTACTGAATAACTTAAATAATTTAACGTCATATATTTCTTCCTGATATGAGAAAAGAACATGACACGTAAGCTGCGATACAGCTCGTTGCTTCTTTAGCTCGTAATTCATTTTTATTCTTACATAGGTAGGTACATTTTAAAATTTTGAATTTGTACATAATTTATTGAAGCTGAAGCTTCTTGATTTGTTTCAACAACTTATTCTTGAAGAACGAAATTTAAAGCGGTAGGTTTAGCATATAATAATCGTATACATACTAAATAATATTTTTTTTTAAATACACATATCACACGTACACATCTTTTCTAAGCCCACGTGCTTTCATCTTCGACCTCATTTTCAATTGCCATGAGGTGAGATTACTATATTGTAATAAAAAAGTGCACCGAAGATAAGGCAAGCAAACATGTGATGTACAAAAATGAACGCATTGCAGAGGAATCATACCTGCTCTCAGATCGGCGTCTGTGGCAGAAAAAGCTTTTAACTCGTTAAAGCCAAAGTCAAAGTCAAAAGAATCTTTATTTCGTAAGTATTTAAATACATTTGAAATAAGTCAAGCAATTAACAAATTGAACTGAATCTACCACCACTACGGAGAGTCGATCTGTTGAGAAGAAGTGGGAAGAAACTCAACAGCAATCATCTTTTAAAAATACACAATAACAATTTACAACCAGGGAATCCGATCTTCTTGCATCCGGATATCTTATAGTAAATTTTTTTATAATAAAACTTATCCTTTGATCTATCGAAGGGTTAATCTTAAATATTTTGGAATTTTATTATAAAAGCGTACACATTGACCCATGAACCAGATGGTGATCTTCTGGAGTCTACTATTATATTTATACATTAGGCAATCAAGTACTAGACAAAAACGTAGACATAGATATATAGGTAAAGATAAAAGTAGAGATAGATGTAGCGCTAGAGGTGAGAGAGAATACAGATAATGTGGATTGAGATGAGGATAGTCGTGGACAGAGACGTCTATTTCCATCTACGCCTTATTATCACTAAACAGTAAGGTTTGATTGCACAACCATTGAACAAAGGAAGCGTATTATGTTAAAAAATATTAATAGCGTTTGCATGTAGCTAGATTAGATGTCACTATAGCTACAAGCTTATTTTAAACTAGCCACCGCGCGCGGTTTTACCCGCGTCACTTTTGATTCCGTGGGAAATAAAATATAGCTTATAACCTTCCTCAACAGTTGGGCTATCAAATGCAAAAATAATTTTTCAAATCCCACTTGTAGTTTTTGAGATTAGCGCGTTCAGACAAACAAAAAAACAAACTCTTCAGCTTTATACAGGGTTAATTTATAATACACTATAAAACTTTAAAATTGGGTTAAGAATCATAAGTGGGCTTAAATTAAGAAATCAAATTAAAAAAAAATTATACATTTAAATTTGAAAATAATTTTTAGTGAATAAAATTTAAGTTTAATCTACAATTTATGACTAGGTACATAGCAAAAAAAAATCAAACTTCTAGTCTTTTAAGAAAATCACTTAACCAAAACAATAATCTTACGCGAATAGTACCTACGCATCCGAGCGAAGGTCGTTGACGCGCGCCCGTGTGTTTGCGTGACCCAGTTACCTACTTAGCGCGGAATCAGCTGTAATTACGTCAAACATCAGGATAAAAGGTGACTCTAATGTCCCATCACACTACTGTTACAGGCTTTTGACCAATTTCACGTTAAACTAATTGTAAATACTGTTTTAGTTTTGATTTTCATTAAATTAAAAATAAAATAAAGCATTAGTGCTTGAACTCTTTGTTTTTATTTTACAATTAATTTAATGTTAGAATGACGTGTTAAAAAACTGGAATCACCTTATTTACAACTATTATAATTAACAGAGTAGGTATGTTCAAAAATAACTTACGTTTTTACATTGCGTCCTTTCGTTGATGTTAGATCCGATACTCGTACGTAATCACTGACAACCAATTCAAAGCAACTGCTGCACATACTGTCCTTGCTGCTGTATACACAGTTTTGCCCGTTTAAGTACATTCATTTTCACTCTTAGTAAACTGTCCTTCTCAGTTCTGACGACATCAAAGGAGTCAGTTATTCTACTTTTAAGTTCGTCCGCACTTTGAATCGTATGACCGTCCCGACCATACACCAAGTCTTTAATTCGACCCCAAAAAAAAAGTCTACAGGTGTAAGGTCAGGTGATCTAGGTGGCCAGCTCACTGGCCCTCCGCGTCCTATCCATCGCTCACCATAATCTTGAGACATGTATTCACGCACATTCCTGAGAGCACTCCACGTTCCGCATTCCACAGAGCCATTTCCAAATATTCTTGATTACTGTACGTGTAATTCGGCATTTTGGTTACTTTAATCTTACTAATCGCGCGCGCGTATCTCTAGACAGACTGGCGAGCGAGCGGAGGGCGTCCTGTAGGTTTCAAACATGGAAGCCGTGGCCGCCGCGCGACTAACCAATAGCGTGACGTAGGCGCCGGCGGTGGCGGCGGCTCGAATTTGACTTTCGGCTCGTTTGATTGTGCCGCGTAAGAATGTATAGGTATTATTTGGTAATGAAATTAATAACTTATTTATTAATAAAAATAAATGGAAACGTTTTTTTATTTCTTGCTATGTAGTCGTAAATTACAGATTAAAGGCGATTGAAGTTTATGGACTTACAAGAATTTTGAAATTTTAATTTAAGAAAAATATTTATATAAAAAAAAATATTTTTTTCGTAAATTAAACCTCCTCATGATTCTTAACCTGCTTTAAAAGTTTTATAGTGTATTATAAATTGACCCTATATATTAGTATAGATAGAGTATAGATGAGGATCTTTCGGTGACAGATGTCCCCTGTTTAGAGACTCCCAGTCCGTATCCCTTGAGATATATGTAATATCACGGCCATAGCCTCCTTATAACTTAAAAAAATGTCTAATAAAGTTTGCTGCGGTGCCAATAGGTTATATTGAGTAAGCTACTATAAGCATTTTTAGATTCAGTTATTCTTTCTTTCATTTATTCATTGTTTTTTTTGATCATATCTATTTTTTATTTTTGAACATATAAATTTAACTCAGACACACCAACAATGTAAACTTTTAATATAATTACAATGTACAGCATTCAAAAAACCGAATTCACGTCAAAACTTTGGCTGAGTTATAATGTCATCAACGTAAACATTCTCCGAAATCATACAAATGTTTTCAAAAATTTGAATTTTTCAATGAATACTCGACTGATTTCAATTAAATTTATACGAGACCAACTATGAAGTATCTTCTATCAAAGAAATTTCAAAATCGATTCATGATTGTCCGAAATATCGTGTAACAAAGACATACAAAAAAAAACACACAGATGAATTGAGAACCTCCTCCTTTTTTGGAAGTGGTTTGAAAGAATATTACTTTCATTATAAGTTAATAGTACACGATGCCAATATCCTCTTACCCTTTGGTACCGCTATTGGGAACAAAAGATAATCTGACGGTGCGATAGTGGTCTATCGGATTTTCGCAAAATGGTTAGGGTAGCCCCTTTTGCGTATAGCTGACTCGATTCTAGAGATAACTAGGCAATGTACCGTTCTTTGGATCCCTCTGGCTTCCAAAATAACTCAGTTTAATTACATTAAAGTTAACAAATACAGCGTGATTACTCAGATCTACTTATATCCTTAATAAACAGAGTCATTTTTGAAATTCGACGACGTGATAGTTCGAGATCATACATAAAAGAAAAAATATAATAAAAAATAAATATTATTTATTTACTGAGTAAACTTAACCGAAAGTTAAAGAATTGATTACGCAACGCATGGTTACACTAGCGTTGGCAGCAATCCGCGTGCCGGGTCACGTCATAGAGTAACTATTAATAGATGAAAGGTCACGTGCCGCGATTGACTCAGGAAAGTTAAAAGTAACAAAACTTTATTTATTTATAGGGAATGAGAGGTTTTCCGACAGCTCATTAAAAAAACAAAACTGTTCAAAATTGGTACAAAAGGCTTCGATAGATAGCGCTTTACAAAAGGCGAAGGTGAAGAATTTATTCCACACTGCGTTTTTAAAAGTAAAATAAATTAATTGACGTCTGTATCAAACATTGAACGTATAAATAACCATAGATGCTAGATACCACTTACCTACATTATAGTATACAGACTTAACGCCTTCGGTGCGTTATTGCAAAAGTGCCATCTATTGAGGTTTTTTGAACTAATTTTTATGAGCTGTCAGAAAACTCCTCATTCTAGTGAAAAATTAAGTACCTACTTTTGTTACATAATTGTGATCAGAATCGAGTACAGAGTGCTCTCCTTCAGTATCTAAAAATTTGCCACCAGTCACCCTACTCTAGACATAACGGTGGAAGTTCTTTCGTTTTACCTTTAAAGGCTTACTCATTGATCACTTCAGTAAAGATTTTTAGGCAGTTCCCTTTGGAGAATGAACAGGGAATCTATTCTTGAGTTATGATCAACGTTTAGGAACGATTGTGTTATACGGACCTTAGTCACTTCGCGTATGCTTTTGTCTAAATATTAAGTCGAAGCTCACCACGAAAAAATACTCCCAATTTATTATCACATAAGGTCGAAGTTTAAGGTTCCGAAAGACAAAAACTCCTTGCAGCCTGTGAGAAGAATTTCAGTTTTCAAAATAAAAACTCAAAAGATATTATTTACTTGTAGGATCTACTAATCTTGATTATTAATGCAACCAATTCTACTCTATAGTGAATTATTATCTTATCATATCCTTAAGTACTTGCATCAAATCTAAATAGGTTATCAGGTAAATATGCAATTTGAAACATGTTGAAATTTAAAGTGATCTATTTAAAAGGTCGTTGGAGAATGATTGCTAATATGTTTGAAAAGTGAATAGAAATGCAATATCTACTGGAGTGTATTCAGTGAAAATATATGTATAATCATCGAATGCAAAGAACTAGGGGACTCTCGCTCGGGCAACTAGACAATGCAATACTTTCACCAAATCAGGGCTCATTGACTTTTTTATGGCAGTGAGAGTAAGATAAGGAGCGCACTTCAATGATTGTTTTTGTTTTCTTGTTCTTTATTCTTTGTTACGAGTACTACATCCGAATTTACTGTGACTTTTAGTATTTTATAAATTTCAAATTATTCTTCCCCCGTATTTTTACAACGTTGACATTGTTAATTTTATTTTTATTATTTATTTTACCTATTCGTCTTTTTATTTTAAGTATTTTGATTATTTTTGATGACCAATGTTTTAAAAAAATTGTGCTTATATTTTAAAATCAATTTGTAATTTTATTTAATTGTTTGAATCAATATTAAATTTTATCATTTTTTTCTGTTCTATTATTTAATTGTTAGGTACTTTTCGCAAAACTTTACTGCATGCTGTCTTCACCTATAAGTATGGTGGCGCTAGAATTGTATCACAATATCATATGTCCTTTGTTAAACCTTGTTTTGGTGACCACTGCGTTGGTGAACTATATATAAATAAATAAACTAAAGCTTACTTTAAGATGTAGCTGAAGGTAAACACAATCTAAAATATCATCATCATAACAATTCTTTGTAATGAACCCACTGCTGGGCCGACCACCAAGCCGGCCCAGTGCTGGTTAAATGTCATCTATGTAGGAAAGTATATAGTTTTGTTTCAGGGGTAACGTACATTGCCTTCTATGCCAGAGGTCCTGGGTTCGAATCTCGGCTGCGGCGGATATTTGTGATGAACATAGATATTAGTCGTCAAGTCATGGATGTTTATATGTTTATTTAAGTTTATTTTCTAATAAAAAGTATGTATTTATTCAATATGTATGTTTATATATTTCTTAAGTATATCAGTTAACTAGTATCCATAACACAAGTTCTTTAAGAAACTTAATTTGGGCTAGATAATGTTGTGTGAATGTCAGAAATATTTATGTATTTAATTGTTATTTTTCTAAAAGCGCAACTTTTATATGAAAATATCAGCCAAATTAAGAACTTTGATATCTTTGTAGATAATTTATTGACTTAATATCGCGTATAGACGTGATTTCTCATTGCCGCAAACGTGATATGACACGCGTTACTTGATGATGCGTAATAAATACTGCATGTAACTCAAACTGTCACTGTCATATTGACATTGTCGTATAAAAAATATGCAGCTCGCAATCTTATGACCCCGCACATGTGTTTTACCTCGTAGTCGTGATGTTGACTATCCTTAAAATCATAAAACGAAACAAAGTACCGAAATGTCGTATTTGTAAATTGCGTATTTTATAGTTGAATTCTTTTCAAGTGGTTTTTGTGACAGTTCAAAATTGACAATCTTTGTGACGTTGCCGTAATAAAATTGTTCGATCTTCCATTCGATGGCTTTGACGTATCGAATCAGTTGGTCAAAAAATTTATACAAACTTCCGATTACAAGATGGCCGCTCATATTCATCGATTCAATGTCGATTCAGTAGTGTCAATCACTATCAACTGAATGTTCCGTTCCTTTGAATCTGTCTATTTCAGATGAATATTTTTATGACATTTACTTAATTTATTTACTGTTAATAATAACAATTACACTTTAGTTCAATTTATAATTTTAAAATAAACAAATTTTATTGACATAGTTTTTATTTTCTTATTGGCGCAATTTATATATTATTAGTTGTAAATAGTTTGCGCGTAATGGAAAATGAGAACTGTCACGAAAATCATTCGAAAACAATTCAACTATAGTTATTTTATAAATTCTGAACAAACTTATCGGTAAATAAAATTCTGCAAAGTGATCCTATAAGAAGAAGTCTTGTACAGTTTTAAAACCAGCAATTACGTATTTAAAGTATAGATTTTATAATTAAATAAACAGGTTCACTTAGTTTCAGGAGGTTCATGATCTTGAGAATCTTGACAAAGTTCCGCTTATTCTCAAATATTAAAATAAATGTAACTGGTAGCAAATCTACAGATTAGCAGGTATAAACAAAAGCTCTTTGTCATTATTATATAACTTTGTATTTTGTTTATAAAATCGGTAAATATACAAAAAAATATATTATCGAAGTCTTTGTGGCGCCATCGTTACTGTGCATATCAAAAGATATCGCAGGTTAAGCGCGCTCGGCGCGGCCGGTGTTAGGATGGGTGACCGCCGATCATCTATTACTCACGCACGACGAATTCCGTGCTTCGGAGGGCACGTTAAGCAGTCGGTCCCAGGTGCTGTACTTGTATACAGTAGTAGTTAGGGTTTGTCAGAAGCCATTTCGGCACCCTGAAAACTCTGACATCCACCAACCAGCACTGGGCCAGTTTGTTGGATCATGGCCTAAACCTCCTCGTCACCCAGAGGAGAGACTCATAGCCCTGCAGTGGGCTCATTCCACGGAGTTGTGATGATGATGATGATCTTAATAACTCAACAAATTTCAAGTCTCTTAGGCGTCGTCCTAATTGGCAGCGATCGTACGATGGCGCGATGCGTTCTCGTCCTGCGATGAGTTCAAACATACAGATATCTTCAGAGTGTCCTATTTAGCTTATTATAGCGAGTGGGGATACCCAGCGCGCGGCACTCGCTCGCTACCGTTCCAAACCAATCAAAAAATTGTATTTGAATCTGAACTCTATGCCCTCGACATTAAGTTAAAAATTGGTTGAGGAAATTTGACAGATTTGTAACGCTTGATCTGCTGCCTTCTGTACCCACTTGCTTACTGGGATCACGTAAGATGAGCGCGCGAATTAGTGTGTACTTTATTCAAAAACCTTAATTAGAGATTATCGAGTTAAAATAACATGGAATAAAAACTATTGCAATCGATTCTGTTACCGTTTCAGAACAAATTGTATCTCCACAAAAAATATATGCTCCATATATAGTACGTACGCTTGTATTGGCAAATACAGGATTTAAATAATAATAAATATTTCTGACACTCACACAACATTATCTAGCCCAAATTAAGTTTCTTAAAGAACTTTTGTTATGGATACTAGTTAAATAATATACTTAAGAAATATTTAAACATACATGTTGAATAAATACATATATTTTATTAGAAAATAAACTTAAATAAACATATAAACGTCCATGACTTGACGACTAATATCTGTGTTCATCACACAAATATCCGTCGCCGCCGGGATTCGAACTCAGGACCTCTGGCATAGAAGGCAATGTACATTACCCCTACACCAGCCGGTCGTCAAATATTATATGACGAATATTAATATTACAGAATTTTCTTAAAATCATCTTTCAATGAAATATGATTATTGCTTGGTATTATTGCTTGATATATTCAGTATCCGAATGGCTAGCGAATCACCGCACTAGCGGTGATGTTTTCACGAATTGTCTTGTGAAGAGCTAGCGAGCCTTTCTTAGCCCGTTCGCTCTCTTTTTCAATGTCATCTACATTTACCATTCATAAAATAAGGACAAATCTTTAGAAGAAAATCAAAGTGTAGTTTCCAGGACATCATTATACCCGTAGGTAACGCGTAAACCATTATAAAAAAAGTATAGTCACACCACTATAAGTAATCTCTTTTGTTTTGAAGCGCCATAGAGAACATAATATACACATACATAGCTTCACGCCTGTATCCCTTATGGGGTAGGTAGAACGCCAGAGGCTATAAAACCATCTGATGCCACGTTTTATTATGGAGAGAGAACTGTCAAACAATATATGCTTACGTGGAATTCAAATTTGCCAAAAACTTGTATCTTCCCAATTGGGCAATATACCATCTAGGAGTTGTGTAAATGTTTGTCCAGCAATTCACTTTTTACTCATCTATCGTATGAAGTAGCTAGGTACCCAACTATTTCCCTGGACTTGGAACTATCTCCCTCTGTAGAGAATATACGAACGACTTTTTAGTTGAAATGCAGAAATTCTTGCTACAAATGTTATAAATAAAATAAAAAAGATAGCGATGTTCATAAAAAAAATATTATTATTGTAATCTATCTTTAAATAATTACAAAGCTGAATTTTTTTTTGTTTTTGCATTTGACACGTAACTGAGGAAAGTAAATTTATCTAGAATTTACTACGGTCTCAAAAGTAAAGTAATTAAATTAAAATAAAGAAAGAAATTACGTAAACTTGATCTAAGAACTATAAAGGATTTTAAAGTAAAAAAAGTTTTTTAGGGAAAATATTAATGAAATAGAACTAGTAATCTCTTATTTTACGTAATTTTAGGTATGCAATATGTATATTTTGAAGTTTATCAGTGACCGTGTTGAAACCTTAATAGTAGGCGGTTAAACAAACTAAAGATAAGCTATTTACAACTAACGTATCTCATTTACTTTCATACTTGTCTCACTCAGGTAATTAGAATCAGTATGGTAGCCAAAGAAGATGCACATATATTTCACGCTTTTGTTTTGCAAAATTACAATTACTACTTTTCTAACCAACCTCCTTGGTAAAAAAAGTATAAAACTATTTTATAACCAACCTCTTTAAGAAAAGTATTTAAACTTCTTTTTTATAGATCGAGATTTAAAAATGGCAGTGGAATTAATTGAACTTTTGTGTGTGGTATTAGTGCCTATAGTGTCTTATTTGCTGTATTTAATTGTATTTGCACTGTTTTATATTTCAAGACACGTTTCACCACGTAAGTGTTTACCTAATTTTTATCTTTTTAAAGTGGCTTTAAGGATTATCCCCAAAATAATGATTAGCCGCAAACCCCCTCTTTACCGTGAATAACACAATGTTAATAACAAACTTAAGGATTGGAAAATTAAAACCTTAAATTTTAATTTTTTTATTTTATGAAGATGTGTTTATACAGGGTGACTGGTGAAAAATTTGCAATACTGAAGGAGAGCACTCTGTACTCGATTCTGATCATAATTATGTAATAAAAGTAGGGTAGGTACTTAATTTTTTGCCAGAAATTCCTATAAATAAATAAAGAGACCTTACTTTTCCCGACGCGCTGCCTCAGTCAACACGCACACAGCAGTGTTCCCGCCACTCGCACACCACCACCCGCTAAGTATTTATTGGATTACGCTGATGTAACCATGCGTTGTGTAATGAATTATTTAACTTTCGCAGAAGTTTACTCAGTAAATAATTAATATATATTTTTAAATTTATTTTTTCTCTTCCTACATACATACATACATAACTTCACGCCTGTATCCCGTATGGGGTAGGCAGAGCAGCAGAGGTAATAAAACCATCTGCTGTCACCTTTGAAAAATTTGGAGGCATTATAATAGTGAAGAGAGACTATTGCATTGACAGGGGGTCAGCCTATCGCCCACAAAAAAGCCTCCCATACAACACCTCGGTCCCTTAACTGACTTTTACAGTATGCCGGGGAAGAAAAGCAGCTGGCACATTGTATGTTTTTCTTTCGCTCCCAGTCCAGCATAGAAGCATTTCCTGTATGATATTAAACTATCACGTCCTGGAATTTTGAAAGTGACCCACCAGTCACCCTTTATATACTCTAGCATGTAAATAACGCGTTAGATAATAAATTTAGATTTCTTTACATCATTTTTATTTTGTGTTATCGGTGACTGACACACGTTTTGTCCTTCATCTTTCTGTTTTTAAATAAGTCCAAGTTAGATAGTTAAATTATTTGAGTGTCCTTCCTCAATTTGATGGAATCTAAAACGATTTATTTCTTCAATACAGTACATTGTATCGATTATAATTATTTGGATAGTTACGCTAGATCATCGTGTCCGTAAAAACACCGAAATTAAAAAAAGTGTTAAAAGTGTTTTATTTAATATTATGAATCAAGAAAACTAGACAATTTATTCTTTCAATCAGACTTACTTTAACCTGCTTTCGCCAATCAAATTTAATTCAGTGCCGTTAAATAACAAAAACAGTTAAATATATGTATATCATGACCTATAATTGAAGTAGGTAAAGGAATTAAACAGATCGACATTTTGAAAGATTCATTTGAATTTATAAACCAGTTCAAGCCACTATTTCAAATGTACACAAAAGAACTATGGCATGAAGGATATTTTGACTTTGAATTTAGAAGTTTTTCCTTCCATGCCAGACTGGGAGCAAAGGAAAAACATAGACTGTGCAAGAAGCTGGCTCTTCCCGGGCATACTGTCAAAGTCAGTCAAGGGACAGAGGTTTTATTGGAGGTTTTTTGTGGGCGATAGGCTGATCCTCCTGTCACTGCAATAGTCTTTCTGCACTACATTAATGCCTCCAAATTCGTCAAACGTGACATCAGATGTTTCCATGGGTCATAAACTCAATTTTTCAGCCTACCCCTTAAGGCATACCAACAGACGTGAAGTATGTTATTCAGACTTTACAGTAGATAAATGACAGTTGGCAAAGAATAGCACTAGACTCTGAAAGAAAATCTGCGGGAAAATCACGATACTTTTTGAAATATATTGGGTATCTTCTTTCAATCCGCATCTCTTTCTTATTGAAAAAGAAAGAGATGCGAATGGAAAGAAGATGTAGTGACTAAGACTGATAAGGGTATGCTACGGTGGTTTGGACATTTGGAAAAGATGAGTGAAAATAGATTTACGTAAGAGGTGTACAGATCAAGAATGGATGGTGTTGTCGGAAGGGGTCGCCCTACCTGAACGTATGGCGATCAAATTGGCAACGTTCTTAAAAAGGGCCTAGTTAAAAGTACCCGTAACCGGCGAGCATGTATGAAAAGATTAATGAACGTGGAGGAAGCGAAAGAGGTATGTCTGGATCGAAGCAGTTGGTGGTCCCTTGTCTCTGCCTACCCCACAGGGAGACAGTCGTGAGATTATGTATTTATGTATGTATGTATGCGTATAATTTTTACATTTTAACTCGAAGTTTCGGTGTCATTATAGACCCCGTGGCCACGAGAGACTGAGGTGACGGACGTCAAATTGATAGTTAAAAAACTTATAAATCATCATCGCCATTTGCGAGCATAGAGTTCAGAATTAATCGATGCTGCATAGGCGTAATATGTCATTGAACCGGTTTTTAATTCCGTAGTTTCTCTTAAATACCGTCCGTTGTTTTTTCTTATGTGACCTTCATAACTTTGACCCCCCCTTTTATGGCCCTCATACGCTCCTATACCTTTAATCGTCGCTCTTTTGAATCATTTCTTAATTTATAAATACTAGCAACCCCGAAGGTTGGTCGATTTGATAAATAAAATGCTAAAACTCGAAGAATTACGCAATCATAATAAATCTCCTTGGTTTAATGAATAAAATGTAAATATAGATTAAATTTAATAAACTTTGAAACAACTAACATTTACAAGAAAAAGATAGCAGAAATCTACCTACATACATACATACATAACGTCAAGCCTGTATCCCTTATGGGGTAGGCAGAATACCAGAGGTTACAAGACCATCTGATGTCACGTTTGACAAATTTGGAGGTATTATAAAGATGGAGAGAGACTATTTAGTCCATTGAAATGTTACATTTTTTAGGCCTAACCTTGCGTTTTTCAGAGGACGCAATTTTATTTTTTTGATGTGTAGGGGGGGTCAGTGTAAAGCTAAAACCAAGTTTGTGGGGTCGCCACCCTTGTCCTACGGCCGCCATCTTGAAAATAGGGGTTGAAATGGTTTTTACGATATATCTCTTAAACTATTTATCTGATAAAAAAAATGTATGAACATTTTTTGTTGCAAATTAAATCCTCTACAACTTTGGTTGAGTAACTTTTTGTCGTAGAACTATAAATAAAAAAGCGAAAATGTTTAGAAATTCGAGAAAATAATTTATATTTTGTGATATACCTTTTTATACCACGTTTGACTAATTTGGAGGTACTATTATGATGGAGAGAGACTATTGCAGTGACAGGGGGTCAGCCCATCGCCCGCAAAAACGCCAATAAAACCTCCGTCTCTTAACTGACTCTTACAGTTTGCCCGGGAAGGGAAGCAGCTGGCAAATTCTATGTTTTTCTTTCGCTCCCAGTCCAGCATAGAAGAAAGTTAAAAAATTAGCTTTGCGATTAGTAATATTCATTGCAACGTCCATAATACTTGTTTTTGTACTCTCATTACTTACAACACAAACCCGCGCTTGTCGACTTGTACGCGAATTACTTGGATCCTGAACCGCTTTGGCACAGATAAAAGCAAGATTTGAATATTGCCACACACACCACGATAGACAATTACGGTCCACCAATAACTTTATGCTAGCCACACCTCTACATAAAACCGAATTTTATAAAAAAACCGTTCACGGTTTCAGCAGTGTCACTGTGGAATGAACTGCCTTTGGCGATCAAACAGGCTCAAACAAGACACACTTTCTTGGAAAATCTATGACATAGTAATCTATTATATTATTATTATATCATAGTATACTATTTAGTATACTTATATGTATGTATGTATATATTTGTGTGTATGTTTATTTATATATTTATTGGTTTTTTATATATGTATAGTGTTTATGTATCTATATATTAACATATTATTTATATGTATTTAATTCTTTAGTTTTTAAGTTCTAAAATGTATCTTTTGAATTATGTCACTTTAAATTATCCTTTAACACAACCCAGGGTTGTGTATTGCCGCCTATTGTGCACTGTACCTATTATATTTTTAATAAAGTTATGTCTTACTCCATGTGTACAATGAATAATAAATCGAAAGTCTATAAATATAATCTATAAATCAAAATCGAAGTCTGGCTCTGGAGCTTCTGAAACTGACGATAAACTACTGGAGCTGCTGCTGCGACGACGAACAACATTAACGGTTCGATTGTACACGTAATAACAATAACACGCAATATGTACCGTTACTTCCGAAACAGTTCGTAAAAATTGTAAAGCGCTGTAAAAACTGTTGACTTAATGAAAAAATGTTGCTTTTAAAATGTTTTTCCTCAAAAAACGATCTACAAAAATGGTCTGATATCATTTTTTCGTAAAATAGTAAAAAAAAAGTTATATCAAAAAATATAAATTATTTTCTCGAATTTCTAAACATTTTCGCTTATAACTTTTTTATTTATAGTTCTAGGACAAAAAATTACTTCACCAAAGTTGTAGAAGATTTAATTTGCAACAAAAAATGTTTATTCATTTTTTTTATCAGATAAATAGTTTAAGAGAATATCGTAAAAACCATTTCAACCCCTATTTTCAAGATCAACACATCAAAAAAATAAAATTGCGTCCTCTGAAAAACGCAACCCCAAATGTAACTTTTCAATGGACTAATTGTAGTGACAGGGGGTCAGCCTATCGCCCACAAAAACGCCTTTAAAACGTCTGTCCCTTAACTGACTTTTACAGTATGCCCGGGAAGAGAAGCAGCTGGCACATTCTACGTTTTTCTTTCGCTCCCAGTCTAGCATGGAAGCAAAATAAATAAGTAGGTAACAAAATCTACCTACTTATTTGAAATTAATGAATTCAAGTATTTCTTTGAAGTTTATAAGGCCATTTACTTATAGATTCAATTTTATTATATGCTATTTAAAACCGCTATTTTATTGACAATCATAGTTGTGACTATGACGTTTTTTATTATAATGAAAGAAATCGATCTTTACAGTAATGATAATCAGATAAAATTAATTATTTTATCATAATTAATGAGTATTTGCTTCGGCCACGGTTTTACTTACCGTAAATTTTGCATTATGATAACAAGCATAACATTCGCTAGATTTAAGTCTCTCTTAGGCGGCAAACTGGACGGCAGCGACAGCGAGAGCGACAACGGCGCGAGCAGCGACGCGGGGAATCTGGGCCGTTCTCGACGTCAGCGGGCGTGAGAGCGATTTGTCGCGGTGCAATACAAACTAAATACTTTCTATCATGTCGCGGAAATCGCTGCCCGCGCCGCTGCCCGCGTGGCTGTCGCTGTCGCTGCCGTCCAGTTTGCAGCCTAACAGCTCGTTCACACATGGTCCGTTTTACTGGATACGTTTTACCGGATACGTTTTTTTTTTCATGGATGGCGCATGGAGTTGTATGGGCGACTTCACATATGGCACAGTATTCAGTATACGTACATCGTTTCGATTTTAATCCAAAAAGTAAGAGTATAAGTATTCCATTGACATGACAGAACAAGCATACTAATGTAATTTTACTTGCGTCACACGTGCCACGTCCGAGCCGTACGATAAAAATAAATAAATAAACGGTAGCAAACAAAAACTGATTTTGAAGCCTCTCATTTTGACATTAGAGAGATTTGAATTTAGAAGACTCAAATTTCGAATGCAGAATCAGAAGTGGCAATAAATTGGTGCACATAAAATATTTGGAGATTATTATGTGCATTACCTTAGTAGTATAGATAAATTATAAGTCGATCGTAAGATTTATAAGTTTTATAACTCTTTGTTGTTAAATAAACAGCAGGATTGACATAGTTTTTTATATATCTTATCGAAGCGGCTGTAAGAATTGTTTCATAATTAAAAATTAGTAATTTATAGATCTTTGTGACTAGTGTGTGGTTTTATATGACTCTCCTTATAGAATATTATTTGAAATGGATGTATTATTAATGTTTATTGTGATTTTTGTAATTTTTGCGTTATTTGTGTATACTATTGAGTGGTTTTATAATAACCGTGAGTACAATAATCGTTTATTGATTTTTTTAACCACAAATGCTTACAAATTGTGTTAATTGGTTAAATGTATTATTACTATTTACATTGCATCTTTCGTGAACATGTCTTTAAAAACCCGTAGTAACAACCCTTGCTTCGTTTGAAGACCAATTAGACCCCATTTGTGTGTAGCTGAAACTACGCAATAGACGAAGATAAAAAGAAAATGCGTTTTAGTAAACAAACAAAGATGCATGTTATTGAGATACTGTCAGCTCATTTTGTGGTACGCACAAAGACTGAGAAACAGATGATGCAAACTGGACGGCAGCGACAACGAGAGTTCTCGACGCCAGCGGGCGTGAGAGCGATTTGTCGCGGTTTCATACAAACTCAATACTTTCTATCGTGTCGCGGAAATCGCTGCCCGCGCCGCTGTTGCTCTTGTTGTCGCTGTCACTGCCGTCCAGTTTGCAGCCATATAGGTACAACTTTATCCACCTATTAATCTGACACCTGACAGGGTCTGCAAAGTCACCGAAACGTTGAGTTACAGTTCAAACAAATTCAAATTGAAAAAAGATTTTAATTTTAAAAATATATATACGTGACAAAATTTGTTAGAAAAGTGTTGTATTTTATTTTATTTTAAACTATGAATTGTAAAACTAAGACAAAATTTGCATGTTGTTGACTTCACTTCGCCAACTGTTTATCTAACTGAAATCTATTAAAACATCGTAGTCACTATTTTTACCAGCATCATCATTTGTTTTATAGGCTACTTTTATCCCGATATTCCCGCAGGATTAGACATTGCGCGGGTAGAACTGCGCGAAACGGCTTGTTGTGTATAATTTTGACAGAGATTAGTTAGTCACATCATCTTCATCCCGTCTTCATGCCTTCACGCCGCGCGGGCGCGTGTGATTGAAGACAGATCTAGTAGGTCTAGCTATTTTTATATTAAATATTTTTATATTAAAAATACGAATACTTTTGTATTTAATAAGTAATTTTTAAATATTCAATAATAAACGTGTTTTATTTAATAGTAGGAAAATGAATCGCGAAAACTTAAGACAATATTATTCAATAATGCCTTATACGCCATCTATAATCAAGTAGCAGAACAAAAGGAGTAAACAACTTCAAATCAGTAAAGCTTTTGTAAGGCGGCGATAGATGTCTCTTTATTAAAAAATTATTCATAGTCGCAATATAATTTTTCATAGCATACAAACATAACTATCCCTGTAGGTATCCCTAATGAGGCTATAAAAACCATCTGTCTCGTTTGACAAAATTTGGAGGTTTTATAATGATGGAGAGAGACGGGGGGTCAGCCACTCGCTCACAAATACTTCAATAAAACCTCTGACCCTTAACTGAGTTTTACAGTATGGCCGGGAAGAGAAGCAGCTGGAACATTCTATGTTTTTCGTTTGCTCCCAGTCCGTTTATTCATTTAGGTATATTGATTATTTTATTTTTTACAGGAGCCTTATGATTTCCTTTGCTATGATTTAGGTACTTTATTACGAGTTGCTTTATTTATTTATTATATTTATTATTATACCATTTCGTGACTTCACGAAACAATTACAATCCACCATGTTTTTTTGAAACCCAACACTTCTATGATCCCTATAATGAAAAGCATTTAGAGCTATATAATCCTGGCATAGCATAGTCATTTCTCTTGACGTCACTAATTTAACACTTTTACTAAAACCAAACATGATACCAACCCATAAATGATAAGATAACACGATATCTTATCACTCAAAACGATAGGCTTTCGTACCTACCTATTACCAGCCAACCTTTATAGTTTCATGTCTATGTAAACCATAAATTATAATAATATAATAATAAGTTAAAAGTGTGTGATTAAAAAAAAAAGACGTTAAAAAAGTTTTTAATCTCGCAGCTCAATAAAGTTCTTTCTTCGCGAAAAAAAGAATGCTGCCTTTCCATTTTCAAAAAGTTATTAGATTTCTGTGACTTTCAAAGTTTTTTTTTAATGTAAAAATACTTTTTCTAACATTTAGAACGTTTTTAAAATCATCAAAATGATTTAATTAATAAAAGAAATGATTGGATCGTTTTTATCAACTCTAGTCGGAATGATCCTGATTTGCATTATTTTAATAATTTGTGTGAAGTGCTGCTTTATGATTTGTCGAAGTAAGTTGTTTTATTTATTTTTTATTATATGTTTTATCGGTTACAAAACCCCTATTCCACCAGATAGTAAGTGCAGATGAAGTCAAAGATCTTCACACACGATCTTAGGAAGACTGGCTCCTGATAAAAAAATATCGGAATACTTTAATTACCGTCGCAGCAGTAATATTAAGTAGCAGGCTTTATGTCCAGGGTTGTTTCTAGCCAAGCGAACCTTATACAGGGTGACTGGTGACAAATTTTAGATACTGAAGGAGAGCACTCTGTACTCGATTCTGATCATAATTATGTAATAAAAATAGGTTGGTACTTAATTTTTCACTAGAATTCCCTATAAATAAATACTGCTTATGTTACTATTTACATACAACTGAATCGATCGCGGCACGTGACCTGGCACGCGGATGGCTGCCAACGCTAGCGTTACCAATTGCGTAATCAATTCTTTAACTTTCGGTTAAGTTCACTCAGTAAATAGGTAATCAATATTTATTTTTTAATATATTTTTCTCTTCATGTATGATCTCAAACTAAAAAAGGTCCTTGAATTTCAAAAGTGACCCACCAGTCACCCTGTATCCCTGGCAAATAATTCAATGCAGTAAAATGACAGTTCCAGTGTGCCCACTTTAGGGAAGAAAAAAAATTGTAATGCAGCTTAAGTGAACGAATGAATTTTGTTAATGAATAATTTCGTCAAGTTAAGAAAAAATATTTTATATTTTCTTTTTATTATTTCTAGAGTGAGGATGCATTACGCAACTTACTTTTTCGTGACTAAAAATTTGCAAAAAAAACTAATTTTACTTCAACTGTGACCGTTATAAACAAGTAAAATGTTTTGTTATTAATTATTTTCATTAAAAATACTGTAAAGATAAAGTACACACATCAAATTCACAAATTGAAGACCATTTTGGCGATGGGGTAAACCTGTCTGCCTCAGACGCCAGTGGTTGCGGGTTCGATTCCCACACGGAATAAGAAAAAGAAAATTTTCCGTGTCTGGGTGTTTATCTATTCATGTATTTGTATTCTAGGTCCCCCCTAGTTCGCTATATGGTATCCCATAACACAAGCTATGCTTACTTTGGGGCCATGTAGTTGGTGTGATTGTCTGGGGATTTTATTTAATAATTAATAATATTATTATATCAGGGTTGCCTGTAAGAGATCATCTTTCGATGATAAGGCCGCCTATTGTGCTCTGTATCTTAAAAATTGTTCTGTTTAAATTTTCCTTATTTTTGTGTGCAATGAAGAATAAATAAATTATTATATTCATACATTGCTTTAAAATTTTATGATTAAAGAATGAAAAAGTACCATTCAATTGCAATCATGAAGAATTTTGAAATTTAAATTTTTTTCGAAATTCAAACCCACTCATCATTTCTAATCTGCTATTAAAATATGATTGACTATTGTCGGAGCTAACGATAAGTTGGCGATATTAAGATGTTAGTATGACTTCATGGTAACGGAAGTATGCTGGTAGCCTGTTAAAGAGGGCGCTAAATGCAATGAATGACTGACATTCGATTGCAGCGCCATAGGTTATATCTTGAAGTAGGATGATGGCAAGTGACACAGCTATACGGTTAGGAACGGCTAGGTGCGCGGACGTATCTCGGACTGACGGTCGATAGTAGCTCGGCATTAATTGAGTTGGTATTGTAACTGTAAAGTAACTGACGGAACGGACTTGTGAATAAAGATTTTGTTGTTATTAAGCCAGGGTTATACCCAAGACCACAGACTCGGTACTAAGTAACTGTCCAGTGATTAATTCTATCGTGTTTTGAGAGTAACGCTTCTTTTCGTTTTGTTTGTTTTCCGACATTATTATAAGCGGACCCTGTAAAGGGCCTTCCAACAAACCTGTATAGGGTCTTTCAACAAACCTGTATAGGGTATTCCAACAAAGCGGGGATGTCGCACTTTGTTGGAAGACCCTATACACGTTTCACTTATCCAGGGTTAGGTGCTAGGGCTATTCTAATACGAACCAACCTCTTGATAATAAAAAAACTAATAATATGAAAGGTTCCGTTGCATTCCTGGCCGCAACCTGTGCCAAACTTTAGGATCGTGGAAATTATTCAGAAATTAAACAAAAATACTTAATTTAAAGTTCGATTAGTAATTTAGGTGTACAAATGAAAAAACAACGTTGACGTTATTGTCATAAATCTCCACAGTTTTACAAAATGGCCGTAAGTAAGTACTTACTGTATGAACGTACTCAATCTATCAATAAAATGTGTTCCAAACCTTTAGAGATTTGTCTTTTGTACTTAGAATGTTTTAAAAAATAACAAAAACTTAAAAATATTATCATAACTTCGAAGCATACGACAAAAAGTTATAAACGGTTAATGAGAGGATGTTCTTAAAAGGTCAACATAATGTACGGAAGTGACATTTCACTACTACTACTACTACTTATCTATCAAAAATATACAATATTTTATGAATTCAGTTTATTTTTCTAGTTTTTTTATTGAAATCATCTTTTACGTCCAGGCAGAAATCAAAAATATAGGAATGTCAGTGAAAACATGACTTAAATATGGCGTCGTCAGTCACCTGCGGTCTGTGTCGACTCAAGTAGTTTTTCTTAATGCACACGAAAAGTAACAAACAATTTAATTAACAGTTATTTTAAGTGTTTTCATAATAGTATTCCACAACTATTTAATTTGGCACAGGTGCTGGCCAGACGTCCATACTAAAATGAAACGTGTTATTTTAATAATGTTTTTTAAGATTTTTTTGCATTTAAAATGCTCAATTATTCTCAAATAGATAAAAAATGAGATAAATAAAAATTACCCGACCAGGATTCGAACCTGGGACCTCTCGTTTGCCGGACGAGTGCTCTTCCAACTGAGCTAGGTCCCAGCAAACGAGAGGTCGGGTAATTTTTATTTATCACATTTTTCATTTATTTAAGAATAATTGAGCATTTTAAATGCAAAAAAATCTTTAAAAACATTATTAAAACATTGCAATGCTTCACTTTAACTGGGATTCACAATTTCTGTAAAGAAATTGATCTCGGGTGGTCTTAGCTGCAAAGCTTATACCATTAGATGGAGCTACGTTAGCAATATAACGTAAAAAAAAAATGTGGTTAGTAATTTCGAGGCGTAGCGCCAGGCCCCGATAGGTCAGTTGGAAGAGCACTCGTCCGGCAAACGAGAGGTCCCAGGTTCGAATCCTGGTCGGGTAATTTTTATTTATCACATTTTTCATTTATTTAACGTGTTATTTTGTTTGTATGAATTGTTTTTCCACTGCTCTATAGGAACCTCGTTGTTAGAAAGTAGAAACAACTTCTCATTGTTCCTAACTGTCGCGTTCTGACATCATAAGAAATAGTTTCGTGTTATTAAGATAAGTAATTCATTGACGCATTCTACTCAAATATAGTTTTCAATGCAAATCAGCATCAATGAGGCCCATTTATTTTAAAAGTGTACTTCCTTCAAATTAGCCACACGACGGCAGCGCGACCGCCGCGCGACAGCCGCACTGCTGCGTTGATTCATACAAATCCTATAGTGCGACTTAAGTGTAAGTAAATTGACAGTTAGGTTAGTTTTCCTTTATTGATAAAAAAGAAATAGTTTTTTTTTTCATAATTTTCAAAAAAATCCCAAATTTTTACCTTCTTATCTAAATATTTTTTTGTAAAACGTATTTTTTTGTAACTACGAATTCTTAATAATGCATCATCGAGATCAAATGGAGACATGGTAAATACAGTCACGTCTAATAAGATGTATACATTTTCATTGGAATTTGAACCTTAGCACAACCGAACAAGTTGCGAAGTGTGTACACATAATGCAAGTGACTGTACACATTTTTGAGATGCATATCATTAAAAAGGAAAAAAAAAATATTACAAGCTTTTACCCGCGGTTTCACGCGCGGAAACTTTGTGATTTAGCATTATTTACCGAATGAGGAGTTAATTGTACAACAGCATTCAATTAGTATAATCGGTTGCGAGGATAAAAAAAATCATTCCATATTTCTTGAAATATCCCTTAAACCCCTTTTTTGTAATGAAAATTTCATTGAAATTGGTTAGATCTCAGGATTTTCAAAATAAATTTCACCCCCTATTTCTATCCCTCAACCCGTTTTTCGTCCTAGAAAATTACAAATGTTTATCAAATGTACTTCCTTAGGGTCTGGTCTATCTATGTACCACATTTTATATAAATCGGATCAGTACTTTAAGCAAGAAAGCGTAACAGGCAGACGCACTTTCAAAAAAGTCAGAAACGATATTTAGTTCTAAACTTTTAGTTTACTTTGTTCCAATAGATGTCTCTTATTAAGGCATGATGCAGCGTTTTTACCCTTTTGAATGATAACATTATACCCAGTAACGTGTACATGTTGTGTCTGAAAAAAATATTCACAAAAATTAACCATATAACCAACCACTGTAAAGTTAGACACATGATTTATGAAAATTGTCTCGATAAAAAAAAGTCACAAACATAATTGGATATTGCTACGAAATGCCATAATAGATTCATATAAAAATTACATTAAAACATAAAACGGACTTCTCTTAACCGACGTGTAAAGCAAAAATTTTAAATAGTCATAATTTTTGAAAATAAAACAGTAAATCGTAAATTCACTTGCTCACGTCGACGAAATTCGCTAGCGACATCTAGTCGGGAATTATGGAAATACGCACAAGAGGCCCTTAAATCGCGCAAGAAGAGTTATCAATGACTTAGCCATATCTACTTAGTAGACTTCCTTCAATCATCCTCACTTTCACAATTATATTATTAGTAGGAAGTAGGATTGCAAAAAATAAATATCTGTTTTTTTGCCTCGCCCTCGAGACTTTGTTGCCTCTTAATTATTTTTTTTCTCGAATTGTTGCATCAAATACCTATTTAGTTATAGTACCTAGAGCTGCATCGGCAACACGAACGAAATTTATTTTCAGAAGATACTTATACGAAAACAAAAGTTATTTAGATTAGAAGGTGAAATTTTGGGATTTTTTCGAAAATTAAAAAAAAAACAATCCTATTTACCTACTAAACTATAAGACATATGCTAGTAGTACTTAAAGACAGTATATTCAGAATAAGCCCAACTACGCCCCCTTCTAATTTGGCCAACAGTGTAACAATCACTCTGTATAATTATTATATACCTACTAACATTGATTCATATTCATGAGAAAGTTATGGATTGATTCGTTCAAACTTATAATCCACCAGTGTAAAATATTACCGAAAAACGTTAAAATTTGTCAGGCAAACAAAAAAAAACACTTTAAACTGCTGACTTAAAGACTATTTTCGTGTGGCAGTGTTGGAATTCATACTTATGAGTACATGAACGCTATTAAGGCTAAAGTTCAATTGAGTGATTTCCTCCCACTTACAATCAAAATTAATTTGATTTAGATTTAAAGTGGTATTATTTGATAGCACTCAGTTGGGTTGAGTAGTATATTTTTACAGAATACAGGGTGTGAACTCGTCGTGGCGCAGTGCCTCCGTTGTACCTATATCAATCGATATTGCAGGTTAAGCAATCATTCCTTTTTCACGACAACTTTCGTGCTTCATACATAGCTGATATTAAAAATTTAAAAAAAAGTAAGAATTTAAAAATAAAAATTTCCATCTATCAATCCGACGCTTGACACCTCAGTCGCTCGTGACGTGACTACCTACGGGACATGCAAAGACATCGAAACGTCGAGTTAAAATTTAAAATGTAAATATGCGCGATAAATCCGGTTAAAAAGTGTTTTATTTAATAGTATGAAACGGGAAAACTTAAGACAATATTATGTGAACTGTTTGCAATAGTCTTTAAATTTTATTAGTAGCCTGAAATTTCTGACATCCACCAACCAGCCCTGGCTCGGCTTGGTGGTGTACGACTCAACTCCTAATCACCCAGGGGAGAGAATCATGTCCTGCAGTGGGACTCATTACAACGAGTTGTGATGATGATGAGGGTGGAAACTATGAACCCTAACAAATATTAACCAATAAAGTTTGAATGAATGGGGATGTCTGGATTTTTGTTTCTCAATCACAGCAGAGCGGCATGAGGGATTTGGATGAAATTTGATACAGTGAAAGTGTAAGGTCTGGAATAGCACATAGGCTACTTTTTATTCCGATATCCCCGCGGGACTCTAAATTTCGCGGGTCTAACCTTTATGTATTTATATTCTAAGTTCCCGCCTAGTTCATCGCATGGTATGCCATATCACAACCTTTGCCTAGTTTGGGGTCATTGAATCGTTATGATTGTCTGGGGATTTTATTTTCCTTATTTATTTTAATTAAATGTGCAAAGTTTACCCGTGTTTCAAAAAGATAGTCGTAATAATGTAATTAAAATACAAAATTAAAAGTCTACAGACCGTTCACTATAAGATGTCCCCTGCCTGCTGATGTTGGCAGCATTGTGGCAGCAGTGTTACCAATAATATGTGTCCATTTTAACCCCGTAATCTCACTTTGTTTATACCTACCACAAATAAATATATGTTTAATTTTCTGATTTGTAAATAATAAACAACTATAAGACTAGGAAGATTTTGAATGACGACACAATTTATATTATACGAGGGCGAATCAAATAATTCTTAGAATGAACACAAAAAAAAAATTAAACAAGAATATTTTATTTTTCTACGTAATCTTCTTCTAATCTAATACACTTAGAATACCGCATCTCCAACTTTCTTATTCCTTCCGCAAAAAAATCATTTTATCGACTATTAAAAAACTCCTCTGCGGCAGTTATAACCGCGTCATCATCGTCAAATTTAGTTCCACGAATATGCTCCTTTAATTTTGGAAATAAGTGAAAATCACTCGGGGCTAAGTCAGGAGAATATGGTGCCTGATCAAGGACTTCAAAGCCAGCACTTCCGAACGATGAGGTGGAGCGTTATCCTGGAGAAACAACACGCCCAATGACAATTTTCCACGACGTTATTCTTTAATCGCTTCACGTTATTTCGGGATTAAGTTTGCATAATAGGATCCAGTTATCGTTTGCCCTTTTGGCAAGTAATCAATAAAAAGGATTAATTCACTATCCCAGATAACGAAAACAGCTTGACAAGCAATAGTGCCAACATAACGGCAAATCTTACGATGAACGGACAATAGATCTCATACTGACACATTCCTTACTAATTTAATTGATTAGGTACCAACCCAAGTTCATATAACAAAAACCGATATTAGAATATAAGAAAAATACGATATGCATCTTTATCAATCAATAATCTGTCTAGATTTAAGATGTCATTCACCGGAATAAATCAGTCAACAAAGCCAAAGTCAAAAAACAAATAGGTACTGATTCAAAAATGACAGATAACTAATATGCTAATCTTTCTAACATCAAGGTCATAATATTCATATTCAATTTTCTTATGGGTATTAAATATCGGATAAATAGACTCAAAAAACCGGCCTAGTACGCGGCGGACTCGCGCATGAGAGTTTCATACTATTATCCATAAAAACGACAAAAAATCATGTCTCCATGGAAGCCTTTTAATTAATTTATTTATCACTAAACCAACAGCACATAATAATAATAAGCATTTACAATTAGACAATTAGAATTAAACTTACTGCCAATAATAGGTTCAAATTTTTTTAATTATACATAGTATAAAAGTAGAGTTTCACAATATTTAAAGGATAAAAAAAATATATAAAAGAACATGTTAAGAATTAACAAAATGAAAATAAAAATAAACAATTTTATAAAATGTATCAAATAATATAATACACAACTCAGTAAAACTGTGTGTCATGGGTGGTGTGTGTGAGCATGTCTGTGTGTTTGTGTGTGCGAAAGCATGCGGCTGTAATATTTATTAAGTATCACAATCGCTATATTAATATCAATTAAAAATTTCTTTTTTTAGTATTTACTCTAATCTTATAATAACCCTTATAATATTATGTTAACCTTCATGACAAGACACAAATATCTAACCCCATCAGGATTCTATCCCAGGACCTCTAGCAAAGAGCTCTGTTTTGTCACTTACCGCTCGTAGTCTAGTTGCTCAACCTAGTTCGTACAGGTCATAAGTACTCCTATGACAATATGGTTATCGGAGAGAACGGTCATATTAACTAACGGGCGGTTCTTCACTAGGCGCACAAAAGATACGATTTAAGTCCGATAGCTGCTGGAAGCTGAGTCCGATAAATTCAGGTCTTATTTAGCAAAGTGTGGTTATAGGTTAGCATTATCAGAGACCCGTAAAGTTTATAGACTGATAAAATATCATGATATGCAAAAAACCCAAAATCCAGTTTAATTTGTAGAAAATACTGGCAAATGGCCTGGATACTCTCTTACGGGCCATTGAAACCAAGAACTAATAATATTATTTTAAAAAGCAACAAATATGTGGAGGTATTTTTTAAAATATAAAATATGGGTCATTAAATTAAATCATATTTTACACTAGCTGTTTCGATCGGTTTTACATCCATACATCAAACTTTCACATTTATAATATTCGTAAGAAGTAAGATAGAACCTTAATCACATTTTAACAACAACTTAGTTCTTAATTCTCTCTTTATAATTGATAAGATAAAACTATATGCAAGCTGTTGCCACTTATGAACATTTCTTTACTAATATTGACAATATAATCTACAAAATACGTCCTTATTGCACGATGGAATCAGAGTTTTATTTATTATTTTTGTTAGTAATTATCTTATTTATTTGCATGGTATTTATCATACGTATCATTGGATTCTTCGTCAATTGTAAGTAATTTTCAACATTTTATTTACTTTAATTCCGTTAGCGTAATTCGTTATCATATTATATTATAAACTTAATATCAGTTTTTGAAAAAACTTAAATTGTACATTTCACCTTAATCACATTTCCACAATATCTTGTTTTTTTGTTAACTCATTTCAGTTGATTAGATAAGAACCAAATGGAAGTAATTGACGTGATATGCTGCTAATAAACATTTCTATAATAAACTTTATTAATATTGACAAAACAATCTACATTATACGTCCTTATAGCACGATGAATGAGATTTTTTATATTTCGATAGTGTTAAGTTTTCCGGCGTTATTCATTTTAATTTGCATGATATTTATCATACGTGTTATTGGATTCTTAGTCAGTCGTAAGTAGTTTTCTTTGTGTTATTATTTTAAGTATTTACAGTATTTTTAAGTTGTTCTTGATATGGAAAAATATAACTGAAAGGTTTTAGCTTACAAAAGTTACACAAAGTAACTAACATAGTACATAGGTTGTAATGAAATAATTGTATCAATTGGGCCAAGACGCCAAAATAAATAAATTTATTATTATTATTTATACCTAAAGCTACACGCCTTTCATACTTTATTATTATTATTATTAAAGTAACAACTAAAGATCCACAATAACCTTCATTTAGTGATATTAAGAATTCAGAACGTAAAACAGTTTTATTTTCTCGTTTATAAAGTGTTTTTTCTTTGCTATTATTTTTGCACCTTAATATGATACTAACCGGCACAACAATAAATGAACCGTTGGTACAGACGTGGACGTAAATCCTCTCTTACTGATTAAACTACAGCTGTACAATCACCCAATACAGACCTTAGAACGAATGAACGTGGCCTTATTAACACATCCGTCGCGTTCGTCGCGAGCAGGCATACGAAATGCAATTCTTTTTTTTTTAAATAGGATAAAAAAATATCTGAAATGCTTGTACCGCGAAAATGTTTATCCTTTGTCAAAATTCAAACCTAAGACTCAAACTAATCAAAATGAAATCGTTCAACATAGACAATCAAACGATAAGATATGTTATTTTATATAGATAACAGAAGCTGAATATTATTTTTCATGCATTCGTATTAATATTCGTGTTATGGCAGACTTAGAGCCAATTTCACCATGCTCTGTTAATTATTTAACACTCATGTTAAACCTTTTAACAAACTGTTAATGTTAATGAGTGTCCCATCACGCACTAACGAATGTTAAATTTCCTTAATCTGTTGTTAAGTTTAATTCCTTCTTTTGGGGTCCGTTAAGTTGTTAACAGGCGATTAGTAAGTACGGCACTTCATAAATTTATCTGATAGATAATCTGTGTTGTGTTATGGTGCATCATTATACTTATACTTTCGTTCTATTTTAGTTTAGACACATAGTCTCAATATGAACGCGGCATTCGATTATATTTTTGAAGATAATATGATGGAAAATTTAGATAATTTAGACAGTATATCGCGTCGTCCTAGGATTTTTAAAGAACGCCGTCACTATTTCGAAGAGTATGATGATGTAGATTTTCGAACAAGGTTTCGTTTATCGAAGGAATCTGCTTTGGAAGTATTGGAGCTAATTGAAAATAAACTTGAATATCCATCAGATCAGTAAGTAGATAGCACCCTAACTATAATTCAGTGAAATTGTTCCCTTTTATCCATCTAGCAACATTTTACTAAAAATAACCTTAAATTTGTTACAGAAATGAATCTATTTCACCTATTGATCAACTGCTTCTGACATTGAGATATTATGCAACTGGATCGCAACAAATCACAGTTGGAGACTACAGTGGCACAAGCAAATCTACTTCCCACAGAATCATTCACAAAGTAACTGCAGCAATTGCAGCCCTTAGCAGAGAATTCATCAGGTTTCCTAGTACGGATAATGAGCTAAGAGAAGCACAGTTGAATTTCTATAGCATAGCCAGATTTCCGAAAGCTCTGGGTGCTTTGGACTGTACCCATATACGCATTCGTTCACCAGGTGGTGAAAATGCAGAATATTTCCGAAACAGAAAAGGTTATATGTCCATAAACGTGCAAGCCATTGGAAGTGCAAACTTAGAAATTTTAGATTTGGTAGCAAGATGGCCAGGAAGCTGTCAAGATCAAACAATCTGGAATGCTTCATATAGAAACGCTTTATTTGAGCATAACCATTATGGTCAAGATTAACCTCAACACAAAGCGTTTGACATTTATTGACAGTGATAGAACTTACGTATTATACGACTAGCGAAAATAGTACTTGCCACCGGAACATATAATATAGCAAGCATTGACATTTGGTTTTAGTTGGTTTGGAATAAGAATGAATGATTATGTAAGTCATTCATTAGACGGTCGATTTATCAACGGCCTGTTAGATTTTCATCTTGGAACACATAAAACTAACAGCGATGTTAATGTTTCTGTTAATTTTAATCGTTCGTTTGCTAACGCTTGATTTATGAAATAACTAACAGAGCATGGTGAAATCGCCTCTTAATATCAAGTATGTTTATTGGTGTGTTTTTGTTTATGGTCCTTTATTTATTTTGGATGTGGTTCTGCTTTGGGAAATGCGCTAAAAGAAGTAAGTTTTCAACTTTTTTTAAGTCTCCTATATTTACAAGTGTCGTGAGTGAGTGAGTAAATTCATGAATTAGATAAAGATATCTGTTCGTTCCCGATCTATGAATCTATTCATTCGGTACTTGAAAAAACCAGGATAGGTAATGGGCATGGTTCTGCTTGTCTCTATTAAAACCCAAAAAAGTTACAAATCCGACTGGTATGTTAGAGAATAGAGCGTTCAAGCAAACGATGCTCTAGAAGTAAGATATGAGTCAAAGTTTTTTATTTATGGCTAAAGAAGCTTAAAAAGAAAATGTAAGTGGAAATGACTTATACTGCATCCATAGACAGTCGGGGCTTGTGGAGGGAGCAATTTATCACGTTTATAGTTTTTCAACCGACTCCAAAAAAAAGGAGGAGGCTTCAAATCATCTGTAGCTATGTTTTTTATGTTTGTTACCTTATATCTTTTGACTGGGTCATCCGATTTTAATGATTCTTGTTTCATATGATACAGGATATTTCACAGTTGTTCCATATAAATTTAATCGAAATTGATTGAGTACCTACTTCATGATTTTTTAACATTAGGTATGAACTCGGAGATCGCTTACCTTGAAGGTTTTTTTAATGCTCTGCATTCGTTGATTACGCAATTTTCCATAACCGAACTAACACAATTACCACGCCTTCGTCGCAAAATTAGACAGAAAAATTTCTAACATTCACACATTCCACGTCGGTTTTTTCCTAAATCTTCGATCCATCTTCACTTACTATCAGGTGAGGTTGTGGTCAATCATGATAAAAAGCCTTACAGATAAAAAAAAATCCATGCTGGACTGAAAGCGACAGAAAGACATAGAAAGTACCAGCTGTTTCTCTTCCAGGGCATACTGTAAAAGTCAGTTAAGGGACGAAGGTTTTATTGCCGTTTTTGTGGGCGATAGACTGACCCCTGTCACTGCAATAGTCTCTCTCCATCATAATAATACCTCTAAAGTTTTCAAACGTGACATCAGATGGTTTTATTGCCTCTGGTGTTCTGCCTACCCCATTAGGGATACAGGCGTGAAGTTATGTATATATTAGGTATGTATAAAAACAAATAAGATATATCCCAAATTAGGTTTCTTATAGAACTTGTGTTACAGATGTACAATAAGACGCATATTGATAAATACAACGTGTAACAAAATGGAGAGATAGAACTTAAGGGTTAGCTTCTATACTATACGTAAAATATACAGCAAAAGAATTGGCATGATTATTGCTGGAACAGACTTTCATACAAAGTTATTTAATTATTTTACAACAAAATATTTTGACAAACCTAGTCAACCTAATAAGCTTAAACAAGACTTGTGCCGCAGTCAGTGACCTTATGACCTTTCCCGCACCGGCTGGACTTTGTAGTATCTGTCTTAGTTACTCATCACTTTATTTTAACGCCATCTGTTATCAAATAGATTTAACCAAAGCTAATAACTGTTTTTAGGGTTGACATTTGGATATTTAGATCTAAACTTTGAACTTGTAAGGATCACAAATGTTTTGATCCATTACAGACCGTCATAACTACTTTTTGTATAGTATTTCTGATTCAAAACCATAATTATTTTGGGTGGCACGACTTTGGTCAAGTCCGACATAGGTCAAATTGGTAAGTCGTAAATCGTCAAGTCTTCTTTTCAATCTACAATGTAAAAAATAGATTACAAAGAGTATTACAAGTTATTTTTCAAGATTGATCATTGTGGGTTGTCAATCATTGCTGCGTAGGAGCGCCATCTTTCTGTTTGTGTCAGAATTAAAAGCAATGAGGCTGCTCTTACACGTATTAATTGCGATAAAACAGCGCAATTTCAGTTTTTATCTATTTTGCGTTACCTTTTCGCTAAAAAGGAATGACATAAAAATGTGTTACATTTACACATAATTACAAAACTGGTTTTTAGTGTTGCCATCTATGAAGTAAAGTCCAAACATGATCTGTGTGTTCCGTTCATGACACCTTCTAATCATCGTATGTATCCTCTTTGTCTGTGCATATCCTACGTTCGTTTTGCGCTGTGATTATTTTGTTTCTTTTCTCCAGACATAATTGTCATAGATATTTCATCATCTTCTGACTATGCAAGATATCAAAATAGTATTAAAATATCTGCCCAGCATCTAATCAAGAAAGTAATTGTTTTTGAAAAAGAAGAATTTTAACAATATGCTAAGGTTAATATTTTTCCATGCAATCTTAAAACATATTATAACAGATAACCACTTATCTGTCTACAAAAATATTTATTTCCTCTAACTGTTCCTTTATTAGTGTAAGAATAAAAATATTTTCAATACACTAGCTAACTGTACGAGTGGTGGCCGCAGATGTATGAAAAGTGGATCGGGCCCTTTATCTTACTGTTACTTATAAACTACATCACCAAACATACAATCCCCTTAAGTATTATCTCTTCATTATGTTACACGTTATATAAATAGTAGAAACAAACATACAAACAGTCATGACCTTGTAAGCTAACACTGTCATCATCAAACAAATATCCATTCCCAACCCCGTGACTAGAACCTAGTACATTTGGCAAAGAAAGAAATATTTATACCACTGGAGCAGCCGGTGGCAAATATTTTAAAATCAATTCTGTTTCTATTCCCTTTGATTTATCGATAAATAAAATAGTGTTATCGAACTATCTGCATTATTATCAGTATCTACGTCCGCCAATTTATTGGTTTAGCCTTCGGTAATTTTGTAATTGCTTTGTTTTATTAGCTTCGTGTGGAGTTTTTATTGTTGTGTAATATATTTGTGAAATAAAATGAATGAAATCACCCGACTTTTTCTGTTTTTAGTTATAAATCTAGTTTTGTTTTGGATTCTGTATGCTCTGATGGTTAAATTCTTTGGTAAGCGAATTTCCGATATTATTTATTCGAAGAGGATAAAATACTCTTTGCAGACTACCTTTGTTATATGATTCTTATCAAGTTATTTTGAAAAAATATATACTTTAATTATTGAAAAGTACTTCCATATGTTTAATATAGGTATTATGAAATTTTTAGTTCCTTGACGCTTTAATTTCAAATAACGTCTACTTATTGCAAAAGGTTTAATAAATACTCGTTCGTTTAATAAACACATTTTTAAGATTTAAAAACCTGTTAACTCACATATTAGTTAATTTTAACTTGTGACACCACAGTATATTGTTAGTGACTGACGTGACAGGCGTCAGGTTGACAGATTCTATATAGAATTAATCTTTCATCTCTTTCTGTTGCTTTGTATTATCTATACATATAATAAAATGGTAGGAAAGTCAAAACTGTACATTGAATATTTTTTTAAAAGAATACTTGGGGTATGATCTACAATCGAAACAGAAACAAAAAATATAGTTTTTAGAATTTTTGTCTGTTTGTCTGTTTGTCTTTCCGGGATAAACTCAAAAAGTACTGCATGGATTTACTTCAAATTTGGCATGAAGATAGTTAAGAAGTCGGGTCAACATATAGGCTACATATTATCACGCTAGCTGTGTTATAATCGTAGGTGCGTTTGGTGCTGCATAGCGTTCACGCAGACGACGTCGCGGGCAGCAGCTAGTGTATGTTATACGCTAAGGCACATTCTGATTGAAGAATAAATAAATTATTATATTATAGTTATTATTATATTATATCTGTCAGTCTGCAATAGAATATAACACGAAATTTTTCGACAGTGTCCATGTAGCGTGTGAACCCTTGTAGCTTTGTGGTTGATGGATTTATTTCTACGTCGTTTAAGGCTTTAAATAACCCGATCATTTTAGAATCATGAAGCATTTATTCATAGATATTTTATTACGTTTGAGAAGCCATTGTTTGAGCTCTGTATAGCTTCCGCTATGTGTTGTATACCAGAATATAAGAACATTACGAAATTATGGTGAAATAATGTTATATCTATCTGCCTATCCACTTTAGGGTAAAACTTTTATCGTTATTATTGATTTATTGAATGAAAACAAAACTTGATAGATAAATATATACTCGTATCTTCGTAGCATTGTCAAGTCGCCGTGACGTAGTGGCGTCTCCCTTAGGTACTACATTGGTTGAAAAGTTCGCGGCCTGGCCATTAAAAAAAAAACTTTTGTTATTTTTTCTGCCGTCATTTTGAACTGTCATTATTCAATTGTCAGCCCACGAATTTTCAATTTGATATCTTGTTTAAATAAAATTTTACGAACAATATAAATACGTGTGTAGAACAAATTTTCACTAATGGAGAAATTTGAACAACGTGCTGTGATTAAATATTTGTTTAAAAAAAGATTAACACCAAAGGAGATCCATGATGACATGCAAACAACATTAAGGGAATCTGCCCCGTCTTATACCACTGTGAAAAAATGGGTTGCAGAATTTAAACGTGGACGAGAGAACATCGAAGATGACCCTCGCTCCGGCAGGCCAATGACGTCTACGACCGAAGAAAACATCAATAAAGTGTGTGATCTCATATTGAAAGACCGTAGATTGACTATCAGAGAAATTGCAGACACTATAGGCATCTCATATGAACGAACGCAAAACATCATTGTCCATGAACTCGGCTTTTCTAAGGTTTCGGCTAGGTGGGTCCCCAGATTGCTTTCAGTAGAGCAAAAGCGAATTCGACTCACGATTTCTCGCGACTGTTTGGAGATATTCGAGGCTGATCCACAAGGTTTTCTTGACAGATTTGTGACAATGGATGAAACCTGGGTTCATCACTATACCCCAGAATCAAAACAACAATCCAAACAATGGGAAAAATCAGGTGAACCAACTCCGAAAAAAGCAAAGGCAATTCTGTCGGCTGGCAAGGTGATGGCATCGGTTTTTTGGGATGCTAAGGGTGTCATTATGGTGGACTACCTTCCAAAAGGCGAAACAATAAACTCTGCGTACTATAGCACCCTTCTGCGCCGTTTACGTGAAGAAATTAAACAGAAACGCCCAGGATTACTGAGAAAGAAAGTGTTGTTTCACCAGGACAACGCCCGAGTACACACGTCTGTCGAGTCTATGGCTCAAATTCGTGATTGTGGTTTCGAATTGTTGCCACATCCAACTTATTCTCCTGATTTGGCACCTTCGGACTTTTATCTGTTTCCAAACCTGAAAAAACACCTCGGTGGGCAGAAATTTTTAACGAATGAAGAGGTCGAAGCCGCTGTTAACCTGTATTTTGAAGACCTTGAGGAATCTTTTTTTAAAACAGGTATGGAAGCTCTGGAAAGCAGATGGAAGAAGTGCATAGAGCTAAATGGAGATTACGTCGAAAAATAAAAATATTTTTGTATGTACTTTATTCTGTTTTCTTGACTAGGCCGCGAACTTTTCAATCCACCCTCGTACCATTCGATATATTAGGTTAAGCAAAGTTCGGTGTAGTCGGTATAAGGTTGGGTGAATAGGTATAATATTCGGTATTTTACTATTTTAAATATTCGGGTGTGCCATCCATATCGCACTGAATTCTATGCTTCGGAAACCTGCACGTTGAGCAGAGATTCCTGGGTGCTGTGTACTTGTAGGTATACGAAAACGTTAGGGTTTATAGCCCAGCTACACTGTTGGAAACAAAACATCAAACCAAGGTGACCTTGCTAGTTTACAACGTGTTTACAACAGGGAAGACGGCTGTTGACAACCAAATTACATGACCTTGGCGGGTTGTAAACGGCGGTGTTAAGAAACACAGACATACATCTACATAGACAACGCAAGTGCCACGATTTGTATTGGAACCAAGCGTGCCGACTTTTTAAGACCTATTGTGACGTCACAGCTGATATTTATTACTGGGAAATACAAATAGATTCAGAGACACCGATGCCGCCGATGAAATCGATTATTAAGAACGATATTGGATTAAAAAGTGGGTAGTAGAAAAAGTAAACACAAAAAAAAGTTGCTCTTGGATATTTTAATCATTTAAATAGTTTAAATTATAGTTTTTAAATAAAATTTATGTATAATAAACAAAGTGAGTAACATCTACCTGCCAGCTATAAAATTTCCTTGAAAAAAACTACTTACTTACTGTAATAGTAAGACAAAACAATGGACAAACTTCAACAGTCAATGCAAGACTTAACAGCTCTTTTCACTACAAAGATGGAAAGATTTCAACAAGACTTAACCAAAACAAGCACATCACCGCAAGCAACAACTTCACATACATTAACTTCACTGACTGCGGAGTTCACAGAATTTAGAACATTCATTCTCAGTACAATGGAGATTCTTCAAAAGCAGGTAGCAGCACTAATCCTGGAATCTGACCGTCTTGAGATGAAGGGCAGACGAAAAATTTTACTCATACATGGTGTGGAAGAGGTCAAAAAGGAAGATGTCTCAGCAACGGTCTTAAAAGTTGCTGAAGGGCCACTAAATCTGACTTTGAGTAAGGCTGATATCTGCTACTGCCATCGTTTAGGTAAGCCCAGGGAGAAAAATGACAAACCAAGGCCTATTCTCATCAAATTTATCAACATTGCAGCTCGTGATAGTATGTGGCAGTCGAAGAAGTGTTTGAAAGGTTCTGGAGTAACTGTGTCTGAATTCCTGACAAAGTTTCGTCATGGTCTGTTCATGCAAGCAAGACTACAGTATGGTGTGAGCCAGTGCTGGACCAGGGATGGTGATATCTTCGTGATTGAAAGCGATGGGCAGCGCCACAGAATTGTGACTGCCAACGATCTAAAGAGCGTCACACATAGCGTTACTCCGGTTGCCATCGAGCAAGCAGCACAACCAGCTAAGGCCGCAATACCACCAAAATCAAGGCGTCTTCCGGCAAAGAAGTAAATGTATTTTCCTTAATTTGTTTAGATTATCATTATTATATTTTTTTATTGCTTCTAAATTTTCCGCTACCTTCTTACATTTATTTTTAGAAAATTCAAAATACATCTGATAATTTAAAGTTTTGAAGGTAAATCTTAAACTGATTGTTCTAAAGATTCCAGAAATAATATTTAGATATCATGTAAACATGGGACTGTCAAAGTGATTTGTCAATCTTGTAAACATGGCAGTCTATATGACACAGAGTTGCCAATGTTATTGACAGGTTATCGACCAGTTATGTCCCGATCCACTATTGGTCCCTCAATATTCTTTTCTTGTTAGTTTAGTATGTTTTTGTTGTAACTTTTGTTTTGATTTTAATTTTTGTTTTAGTAGTATTTATTATTGTTTTCTACACATAGCTGGCAGGTATTTGATTGGAAACGTAAATCTTAATATAATATTTGTCGTATTTATACTTACTTAATTATTTATTTAAATATTTTAATTTATATATTGTAATATATTTTTATTATTATATATTTTTTTTACTTTGTTGCAAATGGATGACAGTAAAAGCGATAGTTCTTCTTTCTTTGAATCTTGTTCAGGTAAAAGTGACCTTAGCGTTTTAAGTACCTATTAGGGCATGCAAAACCGGTTTTCCGGTTTTGCGCAAAACCGGAAATCGGCCAAAATTTAACGATTTTTGAAAACCGGTTTTGAGAGCCAAATCCGGAGCTCAGCTCCGGTTTTCCCATTATTGACTAACAATTAACATTTTGATTTTTATCAACATTTTTTTCGAACACTCTCAAAAAATAATTAATTTTGAGGCATCAAATGTACATTATCAAGTTCAGCGATCTCTTGAAAACAAGTGACTTATGCTTTATTTAAATTAGTATACATAGTTGATTATTGATCTCTTTTTAGTGAAATATGAATCATATTATAATAATGTTATTTTGTAGTTCGTCTTCAAAGTTACAAAAATGTTGATTTTTTCGGTAATTGTGGGTGGCTGTGTTTAATATTTGAAGATGCTGATTGTGTTTTCTATGTTTAAAATATATTATTTTTGATAGCAGACTTAATAGGTACCAAAGATACCAAAAACTTACTTGTTGTTGATTTGATCTCAGTTAATTAACCTTTATAGTACTATTGCGCAAAACCAGAAATCGGCCAAAATTTAACGATTTTTGAAAACCAGTTTTGAGAGCCAAAACCGGAGCTCAGCTCTGGTTTTCCCATTATTGAGTAACATTTAACATTTTGATTTTTATCAACATTTTTTTCGAATACTCTCAAAAAATAATTAATTTTGAGGCATCAAATGTACATTATCAAGTTCAGCGATCTCTTGAAAACAAGTGACTTATGCTTTATTCAAATTCGTATACATAGTTTATTATTGATCTCTTTTTAGTGAAATATGAATCATATTATAATAATGTTATTTTGTAGTTCGTCTTCAAAGTTACAAAAATGTTGATTTTTTCGGTAATTGTGGGTGGCTGTGTTTAATATTTGAAGATGCTGATTGTGTTTTCTATGTTTAAAATATATTATTTTTGATAGCAGACTGAATAGGTACCAAAGATACCAAAAACTTACTTGTTGTTGATTTGATCTCAGTTCATTAATCTTTATAGTATTATAAGTTCATTGTTATCTGTACAATAATTATAGTTTGGATTAAAAAGAAATGAATCATACAATTTGTTTTATTTGTAGACTTAGTGGGTATTTAAAAAAAATGGTGTTTCTTTTTAAATTATAAAACATTCGATTTTTTTTGCTAAAACCGGACCTAGCTCCGGTTTTCGGTTTTGGTCCCAAAAAAAACGATGTTCAAAACCGGTTTTGATGACTTTCCGGTTTTGCATGCCCTAGTACCTATCAAACACTTGGCGATTTTTTACAGTCACAGTTTTCGGATGTTCCGCATAACTTTAACGTAGTTCACATAAACGCACAAAGTATTCCTGCTCATCATGTAGATATGCTTGATTCCTTCAACTTTAAGTACCTCCACGCCATTCTTGTATCTGAATCCTGGCTTAAACCTTGTCTTCCCTCCACCTTGTATTCAATACCTGGTTTTCAGCTGATACGGAATGACAGAGCTAGTAGAACAGGTGGTGGTGTGGCTATTTATTTGAGAATGGGCATGAAATTTAATATTGTTTGCCAGTCAAATGAGGCTTCTGGCTCAGGGCTGGAGTATGTGTTTATTGAGGTTGCACTTTCTCATACTAAGTTTCTTTTAGGAGTTATTTACAGCCCATCACTCCAAATCAACTATTTCGTGGAGCTCGAAAAGCTGCTGGAAGACATCACTCCTCAATATAGCCACACCATCATTATGGGTGATTTTAACACTTGTTTGTTAAAAAACGACCACCGAGCTAGTAAACTCAAATCAACTGTGCAATCCAGTAACCTTCAAATAGCCCCTTTAAATGCTACACATTTCTTTCCCAACTGTGCTCCATCACTTTTAGATTTGATAATCGTTTCTTCTCTCAATCATATTGCCAAACATGGCCAGCACACTGCCGATGCTTTCTCGTACCATGACCTTTTGTATTTATCATATAAGATCCGTTCTCCTAAAGTCAAGCCCCGAATCCTCCTACGACGTAATTTTGCTGGTATGGATAAAGATAAACTCTGTGCAGATGCAGCTGCAATAGATTGGTCGTCTATAGAAAGTTTAACAAGTGTAAGTGATCAGGTGGATTTGCTGAATAGATTTCTGATAGATCTTTACGACCGGCACGCTCCAATTCGACCTGTACGAGTAAAACATCTGCCTGCTCCTTGGCTTACTGACGAAATTAAAATTCTTATTAAGAAAAAGAACTCAGCACGCTCAAAATTTAAAATAGACCCAAGTGATAGGAATCATCAGCGATACAAAGCAATTCGGAATCTCTGCAATAAGATGTGTAGGGATGCACAACGTCGCCATATTCATAATTCAGTACAAAATGAGACTCCAGGAAAAGTCTGGAAATTTTTAAAGACATTGGGCATTGGCAAGTCTCCTGCATGTATTACTCCTAAAATAGATTTAAATGCCCTGAATAAGCATTTTTCCTCAAACACACTAATGGATAGATCAGATAAAAATCAAACCATTCAACATCTTTCATCCTTGCCATGTCCTGAACATCCTACATTTCAGTTTCGTCAATTTTCGGTTTGTGATGTAAAGAAGAATATTCTATCCATTACTTCCAATGCCGTAGGACATGACAACATTAGTCGTGCTATGATCATTCCTTTACTCGACATTATTTCTCCTGTTATAACGAAAATATTTAACTTTTCTATTTCCTCGGCCACTTTCCCTGAATCCTGGAAACACTCGAACGTAATTCCTTTACCTAAAAAATGCAATGCCTGATTCCTTGTCCGACTACCGCCCGATATCTATTCTTCCTTTCCTTTCAAAGGTCCTAGAACGCCTTATCCACAATCAGCTCCAACTTTTCCTAAACAACAATAAACTGTTGAATCCCTTACAATCCGGATTCCGTCCTGGTCATAGCACGGTTACTGCCCTTGTCAAAATAACTGATGATGTGCGAGTTAACATGGAAAACAAACAGTTAACCTTGTTAACCCTGCTCGATTTTAGTAACGCCTTTAACACGGTGGATTTTGATATTCTTCTTGGTGTTTTTCATTCGCTTAACATATCTCCAACGACAATTGACTGGTTTCGTAGTTATCTACAAGGGCGCCGGCAAAGAATACGCTTAGAGGATTGTGTATCCGATTGGTGTACCACTAATGCTGGTGTTCCTCAAGGTGGCGTGCTATCTCCTCTTTTATTTTCTATTTTTATAAATTCTATTACACACTCCTTAACTTCTTCCTACCACTTATATGCAGATGATCTCCAGCTTTATACTCAAGCTCACCCTAATCACATTCACACGGCAATCCACACGATGAACAGCGACTTGAATAAAATATTGGAATGGAGTCAACGTTACGGCATAAAAGTGAACCCACTTAAAACTCAAACCATACTGATAGGTAGTCCTAAACTGCTCGCTAAAATTAATGTCAATTCGCTACCACATGTTCAATTTGACGGTGTGCATATTCCTTATGCTAACGTAGTGAAAAACCTTGGTGTATATTTCGACACTACCTTGTCATGGAAACACCACATTGATACAGTGCGCAGAAAGATGTTCGCTGCAGCTGGATCATTAAGGCGTCTACAGAACTTTTTACCCATACCAACAAAAATTGCGTTAGCACAGTCACTTCTCCTCCCAATACTGGATTATGCTGATATCAGCTATCTCGATTTGTCCGAGGAGCAACTTGATAAACTTGAGCGCCTTCAAAATTTGTGCATACGGTTCATATTTTCATTACGAAAATACGACCACATTTCAGAATTTCGCGATAAGCTCAAGTGGCTTCCGATTCGCCTTCGCAGGAATACACACGTTCTTTCTCTCCTTTATAAGATACTCTTTAACCCATGTCTACCAGAGTACTTGAAGAGGTGCTTTAGGTTTCGACATGAAGATCACGACCGAAACCTACGGTCTTCTAACAACATGTTGTTATCCACACCACAGCACTCCTCGGAAAGACTTCACAGGTCATTCACGGTCCGCGCAGCATGCTTGTGGAACTCTGTACCTCCTTCTATACTTTCATCTAAAACTGTCGACTCATTCAAACGCAACCTGAAAGAGTTCTACTTACGCAAAGTCCGTCATTAACGCAATTACTTTTTATACTTTTCCTGCATTAAACAGTTATTTATCTATTTTATTTTTATATATGTACTTATTATTTATTATTATTGTATTTATTATATTATTTTATATATTATTCATATTTATTTAAGTTTATTTTATATTATATTGTAAATTTATATTTATACTATTAATTATGTAAGTAATGTACATACGATTAACGTTTTACCGTCTAAATACTCTGCCCAAAGATTTCTGTTAATTTTTTTTTTCTTTCTTTTATGATGTTTCTTTTTGTTAAAATAATTATAAATTGATTCCTTTTATTGGTTGCCTGGTAGAAATCGCTTGTAGCGATAAGGCCGCCACATTGTCAATATATTTATTATTTAGTACCTAATTGTAAAATTGTATTTTATTTGGCAATAAAGAGTATTTATTATTATTATTATTATTATTGATATTGTGGACTCGATTTTCTAACAGACATACATACGCGCGGATTAAACCTAGAGGCGACCAACCTTGACGCTTGGTCGAGGTTCGGACACGCAAAGGACATGCATTTGCGTTATCTATGTAGATGTATGTCTGTGTTTAGGACAGTGTGTACGCTTGTTATTGTGAATTTTACTATGTAACTATAACTATAAATGACTCGAGTTTTGTAGCTTTTTATCCTGCGTTTCAACCTTTCCACCTTTGTATCCTCAATTGCATACAAAACTGCCATCGCGAAGATGTTTCCAACGCGAGAGATTACAGCGCACTGACGATTAAGAGGCGTGGCCTGGCGTGGCCTGGCGTGGCCTGGCGTGATCTTGGCTTGTGTTCTTGTTTGTCTCCTTGTTGGCAACCACCGTTTGTAACAGTGTGGATGACTCGGAATTAGTTGTCAACAACTTAACCTTCCTTAACCTTGGTTGGAAGCATTGGTTTTCAACGTGTTTTCAACAGTCTGGCGGCCCCTTAAATCAGAAGCCATTTTGGCACACTTTGAATTCTGACATCCACGAACGACCACAAGTTGAATTACTTTTATACCTTTTTAACTGAGATTCATTTGTCAAAACTGTATTTCCCATAAATAGTCTCATAAAGTGTTTGTTCATATCCGGTTCGGAGGACCGAAGAAATTAAAAGATAAAAATCAAATGGATATGTTGTCTCCATATTCTGACATCACTGATCAGATAAGATAATAATTAAAAACATTCTACGTAATTGCAATAAAAATAATTTAGAACTGAGCTTTTTAAAGAAGCTTGATTAAATTAGTTGCTCTTCTCAACTTTCTTTGCAACATTATGTTAGTTCATTTGACATCCTATGCGTACGATGAAATGTCTAGATTATTACTTTAATCACACCCTAATGCTATTATGTATCGCCTTAATAGGACATCTTATATTTCCACTAGATACCAATGCATTTTAACTATATAATAGAGCTAGTAAATTCACATTAAGATGAGTGAGTCTTTTTATATCTTTATATTAAGCTATCTCCACTATTCTTAACGTATATATTTTGTTATTAACAAATATTGATTCATGCATATTGTAAGTATCTAAGCAGGTCTATGTATAATATTGAGTTTTTAGTATAGTCTTTACCTAATAAGTAAATCCATTATAATATAAAAATGTTTGGTAATGAAGGGGTTGTTGGACTTGTTGGTTTGTGTGAGCTATCTCGCGCTAATCTCGATAACCAATTTGAAGCCTAATTTCAGAAAAAGGTTACATTTGTATGTTGTCAAGGTATTTATTACCTACGGGATTTAAAATTACGTGGGTAATACAACAACATTGCATCCTTTATTAAAAAAACTACAGTACTCCCAAATTAATAATGCTTATGTTCGTATTCCCGGAAACACCCGAATCATTGAATGTAAGAGCCCTAAATAATGCATTTGTATTTTGCACCTTGTGAGAAAGAATTAGGAGTCAATATCATGTATACACAATCGAAAACAATATATAAAGACGAATGACGGACCTTTGACTGACCGGCGACAGCCGCCAAGACCGCCCGAATTGTTTTCGATTGTGTGTGTATACATGATATTGACTCCTATATTTTTCGATCAAGGTGCTAAATGCAAGTGCAAGGGCTCTTAAGATTCAATTATTCGGGTGTTTCGTACATAATACTTTCTAATCTGGTGTTTCTGGGAATACTAAAGTTAGCTTAAATTTACTTATTAATTTAGGAGTACTGTACTAATTGATGTGACGAACATTCGTGATTCGGAACAGATAGTTCTTTGGCTATATCGATCCAATAACTGATCGACTATTATCTGATAGCACACTTTTTATCTAGAGACACGTATTGATTAAATTATTGATTAGTTATATTTAATGCTAAGTTTCATCGGGCTCAGTGCAAAAACAGAACAAAGTGAATAATTAAGAAAAAAATATTATATCTGTTAGTTCAAAAATATTTCAAAAATGTTCATACCCTCGTCGTTTGTAATTTGGCTTATCATTTTAACTGTTATCATTGTACTGATGACGTGGAGGAGATTCAGTAAGTTTTATTTGAATACTTACGTATTGTTCATAATTATATTAATTTTTATTGTTATTGTTTCGGGTGTGCATTTTACCTGATTTTACTCTTGTTTGACATTGTATTGTATGCACGTCCAAATGGACATACGAACGGTAAAGCTAAATTACGGCTAAATTGTTTAAAACGCGGTTCTAAGCGCGGTTTACAAGGACAAATTTCGTTGCAAATAACCGTATACAGTATTGTAAACAGTGTAGCCGGTATTTTAGGATGAGGTAACAGTACTAACGCAATGGCACCGAATTCCGACCACTGATAGATATGGCTAAATAAAATACGTTTAAGATAAAAAAAATATTCCATCGAGAATAATGAAATAATCCTTTCTGGATGTACAAAAAAATTAATTTAAAGGAAAGTACTTATTTAATTTTTATAATGTCTCTGTTATTCATTTATTCTGAATTAAACTGCAAGGCTTAGATAAAAAATAACAGCACCGTTTTCCGACCGCCCGACAATAGTCACCCTTGTATCCGACCACTGAGTAGCTAGATTCCGACCACCCATATCTGCACGCGTGAGGCAATTTCGCCACTAAAATTTCATTAAGTACTGTGCTTGTGCAGTTGTGTCAATGGAATACTTAACGAATAATTAAGCGATTGTGCACAATGTTTCTTGGATTTCTATATTTTTCTTTTAATGTGTCCATTATCGTTGTTTTTTGGCACTTTATATAATTTAGCAGCCTGATTAATACTTATTTTCTTTTCCCGTATGTCTTTTAAGGCTTTTTCCATTTTCTCCAGCGAATACTTTAACCTCTTTTTTCACTCATGATGATAAACCTGAAATTAACAAATGCAATCATGCAACCAAACCATAGGCACCCAAAGCACCCAAGCTGGACGGAAAACGGAACACCACGAACATATGGACTACTATTTCTGACCATTCATATTTTTATGTTATTAAGCCTTAAATATTAAAATCGATACACATTTTATTATGCTATTACAAAAAATACACTTTTCAGACTCCTTAAAATATTGTAAATTTGCTATTGTGCGTGATATGCTTATAACAAAAAGTGACAACCACAGTGACTTGGTAAAAAAATATCGGAAAAGATACGAACATTCAAAAAGTTTAAAAATACATAGCAAAGAATTAATTCAAGTTAATACAGGTCGCATAAAGGTTGGGTGCAGCGAAGGTGGGGGACTCTGATCTTCCGCCTTGTGCAGGTATTGACCGGACATGGTTGTTTCGGTCAAGACAGAGTGTCACCATTGTAGGGCGGCCGACGACACGGCGGAGCACATCTTAGTGGTTTGTCCGGCGTGGGGTCGACTGCGGCACGAGTTGACGTTTGTCGTCGGAGAGGACAGATGAGGTACACCTTGAGGTTTTTAGTGGGTAGGTCTGGCCTTCTGCCGGATCATTCCCACATACCCCGTCGCTCCCCCTTGGGCGGTCGGGGACGTGATAGCACGTTTTCCTCAAGTTAAAGGTCGCATACAGGTATATTTTGTAATGAAAGTGTTTTAAACAAATAACTGAATATACTTAAAAATAAAAATATATAAAAGAAAAAGCAATTTATCCACTAAGTGTAAAAATCCTCATTGCGACCAAGTGGTCGGAATCCGGATTATTATTATTTCCTAGGGCTCCATATTCCGTCCATTATTGTTTGTTTGATAAATCTTTAAAAACATGCAATTTTCACTTACCTGTGATATATTTGAAGTAATTGTAAACCAAAGCTGCCAATGAAATAAATAAAAAACTCGTTTTCCGCAGAATTCTCCGAAAAATTACAGACTTATGTTTTCACTGACTTATGTTTTTTTCATAATTAATTTTAAGCAAAATGCACCCTTGCGCGGCTTTTGTTGAAAAGACAGATTTTCCATTAATTTTTAACAGACATGATTGGACAGGTGGCGTGTGATGAGTGATTGAATTGAATGCGTTCCATTTTATATTTTTCGCGCGAAGTTTTTAATTTTTAATCAAATAAAACTAATATGGTCGGATAGGGGGAGTCGGTCGGAAAACGGAGCTTTTACCTTAGTCCTTGTGGCATCGTGGTTACTATGCATATCAAACGATATCACAGGTTAAGCGCGTTTGGCGCGGCCGGTATTAGGATGGGTGACCGCCGCCTCGCATTTGTTTCTCACGATGACTTCCGTGCTTCGGATGGCAAGAATACAGTTGTTAGGGTTCGTCAGAAGCCATTTCGGCATCCTGAAAATTCTGACATTCACCAAACAGTACTAGACCAGCTTTGTGGATTACGGCCTAAGCCTCCTCGTCACCTAGGGGAGAGACTCATAGCCCTGCAGTGGGCTCATTACACGGAGTTGTGATGATGATGATGAACACAGACGCCGCGCCAGTGGTATAGAGGGTTTGATTCCCGTACAATACTAATATTTGTGTGCGTGAACATTTTGTTTGCATCGGCTTGTGTGCATCATGTATGATAGGTACTAATGAATTGCCTAAATAATTCGAAGTACTTATTTATACCTCCGTCATCTTGTACTCATTACAAAAGCTTTATGCTAAGTATTAGGTGTCGTTGTTGCATCGCTAAATATTATAGTATGTTACGATGTACGACCTCTTTGGCGATGGGGTAAGCCTGTCTGCCTCAGACGCCAGTAGTCGCGGGTTCGATTCCCGCATGGAACAAGAAAAAAAAATGTTCCGTGTCTGGGTGTTTATCTATTTATATTCTAGGTTCCCCCCTAGTTCGCTACATGGTATCCCATAACACAAGCTATGCTTATTTTGTGGCCATGTAATTGGTGTGATTGTCTGGGGATTTTATTATTATTATTATGTAATTTGCATTATTATAAGCTTAAAATTGATGTAGCTTATTAACAAACCAACTTTAAACCAAATTCAGCTTTAATAACCTAGATTTATTGAAATAACTCCTACTTTAATAATGAACTTAAAATTAGTTCCGAAACATTTGCTATTGTTTCATGTAAGGCGTTAAAACAATAGCCCTTTTTTTATATTGTAAGGATAGGACGTTTGTCTTCCATGCCACCTGATGGAAAGTGCGACACTTAAAAGTTCCAGGACTGTAGTGGTCAGGAAAAACAGACGCAGGCAGATTGTTCCACTTAAAACAATATTCTTACTAGTATAGTGTTTTATCAACAGGACGGTACATAAACTAATGGGAAAAGAAAAGCTATAGGCACGAGTCTAGCGCCAAAGCTCAACACTCGTATAAAATATGTCTTGAAGCTTAATTTTCACAACCTACGCACGCTTATCGCGAAATTTAAATAAGGAAAACTCAAATGCACAAGATACACAGTCAAGTATGGTGATTAATAACCATATGAACTGCCAGTTTTATCACCTTTTCCCATTCTGCAGCAGTATTGCAGGAGGACGTATTATAATCATTGATATGACGGTGAAAATAAAAGATTTCCTGTTTGTATTCTTATCATTTTTGCTAACGGATGAGTAGCAAAAGACATTAATTCCTTACTTGGTAGAGATAAATTATTTTTATATACATTTTTGGATACCATTTTCAAGATGCTTGTAAAGGTAGATTACTGTACATATATAATTTTCGGAAAAATAGGAAACAATTAAAAAAATAGGGCAAATTGAAATTTTAAAAGTACCTAGGTATTCTTATTCTGCGATTCTCAGTGATAGGAGTTTCATTTTACATTGACTGTATTTTTCTCACTCAGAACAATTTTTTGTGTAGTCAATAAAAAATCATCATGTCGAATGATTAATCTTATAATTATTGTTATTTACTATTTAAGCAACAACGAAGTGGTATATTTTTATTAAAAAGTTGTTATAATGAAACTCATATTTTAAGGATGAACTTAACATCTAATTCTAGAACGAACTAAACAACAAAAATTAAAAAAAAAAACAATAAAAATGCTACTCACATGCAGCAAAAGTATTGAAACTGTAAACTAAACTTATGAACTAAGTGAGATACTTAGAAGAGTTTGCAATTCGTTAAGCAAGATGATGTATATATTTTTACAAAGCACGCGAAACTCCAACAAAAAAAATATTTTAATTCTTACATCTCTAAATAAACTGATAAGATTGAAAGCCTCATAACCATCATTACATAATGACGTACTATAAATTACGTCAAGTTTATTTGCACAGAACTAGATCAAAATAACTCACCTTGAAGTAAAGCTTAACAAAAATCTTTTAGATTTAATAAGATTGCTGTAAGAACTCAATATATATGATAAGGCATTTGATTTCACAAGAAAAAAATGACAGACGAAAACAAATCTTATTATCAAAGAAAATAGAGAATAAAATTATGACAAAAAAACGACAAAGAAGAAGTGACGCAAAACAAAAGAGACGCATAAATACTTACAAATAGTTCTTTATTTTTCAAACAATGAAGTGAAAGGAATTTGTTATATTTTTTTATGAAGATTAGTAAGCGTTTGTCAAACACAAACATATCGTAAGTGATCTTAATACTACTTCTCTGTTATTAAACACACTACAGTTGTTATAGAGCTATCAAGTGGTTCATTAAATCTTGTCATTACTGTAAAGATCGCGCTTCAAGTGATATTAAATCGACATTTTTGCAAAAATAAAGTTTCTGAAGTGAATACTTATTAGTTTCCAAGTTTGATATCGATTGTTTCTGCATTGTGTTTTGTTGAATTAAGTGAGATATATTCGAAAATGGGAAACTCGGATAGTGATCTTTCATCGGTGACGATATCAGTGGCAATGATTGTATATCTATCAATATCTTTGACTATGTTGGTGATGTCCTTTGTTATATTTTGTATGAAGATGGCAAGTTTAGGTAATTATGTTTTTAGCTTTGTTGACTATACTGTCGTGTATTTATTAATTGTTTAGAAATGTTGGAAACCTTTGATCAACATGAAGCTTCCAAATATTTTCAAAAAAATGCGGAAACTTTTTTTATAATATTAGATGTATGCAAAACTTGGTCATGGCTATTGTAGGTAGTAAAGAAATAAATAACTCATTAAAACATGATATTTAAACATGAAAAATATCAAACAGTTTATTTTTTATTAGAATACTAGATGCTCATGCTAGGAAGTTCTTTTTCAAAAACAAATATAAAACTATTAAAAATATAAAGAATAGGCGCGTGTATTAAACTGTGAATAAATAATTTAATAGTATATACATTAACATTGTGAGAGTGTTTAGTGTGTCAATAGTGTCTACGTTTTCTATATACAAGCATATATCCAATTATTTAATTCTTCATGTTTCAATAAACTTTATAAAAAATCTATTCCTTTATAAAGAATAACCTTCTATTTCATAATCGTGTTTGAGTGGGAGGAAATCTGCCAATAGATATGTCAATTTAACAGATATCGTATCAGCAGATAGAATGCAGTCGAAAAATACGAGATCCACTTACTGACGGATACTAGTGTAGTTAGATAAGTTGAAATATTAAAACGGAAAATTCCAGTGAAAATGATAGTTAAAATACTGTTTTTTTATGTATAGCGGCAGTGAGTGAAAGTGTAAAAAGTGTAAGAAGGGGTTTAAGGGGGCATTCCTATAAGTTTATTAAATTAAATTATCTATAGTGATTGCGACAGTGTAACTATCGATATTCCTAATTGTTTGAATATCAAACAGTTAGAGAATTAAACGAAAAGAAGAAAAACCTAGTTGACCAAATCACCAAGCTAAAGTATAGGCCAATAACTTATATCAGAACGACTTAGGTCTAATATTAACAATGGCACCATTATTAGAAGAACTGCAAATAAGATTTCCTCAAAGCAATGAAGTGGAAGATTTAAATTCTGGTGAAAGAATTGAAGTCGTAGATGAGATTAGACCCGGAAGTCTGACAGAAATGGCGTTTTGGTATGCCATTGTACTTATCAGCATGCTGCTTCTTTGGCTCTTCGTGTTCTTCTGTATTCGGTTTTGGAGTTTAAGTAATTATTTAAGCATTCATTATCTTTTTATGAATCACGAGATGTTACCCGCGAGTTCGTAGCGCATAAAATTGTTAAATGTTATTGTTAAAAGTCCTTCCCGTGGTAATCTCATAAATTCCTTCCATAATGACAAAAAGACACCCATTGCAGAACCTTTTCACCAATCACATCGGTGCACTCAAGGAATAAGATTTCTAAAAAGTCCTAGTTAGTACACCCTTCCACTCTCTAAGTAGTTAGGTTGTACGTTGTCTGTAAGTCACTCAGTCAGTAACGCAACAGTTTTATTTATATTGATAAGTTTAAAATAGTGTAGGTAACTTAATGTTTAGTGATTGCAATCGGCCGTAGGCACCTGCAAGTCAGTCAGAGTAACTACAGCGTTGCTGTCCGGGAAGATTTGCTTGAAGATTGAAAAGACGATATTTCATGCTTGGTCGGTGAGTGTTGTCCCTGGTGCCCTAGCCGAATATATGTAGAGGCAAGCAAGTGTAACAGTTTTAGGGTTGCATACCAATTTCATAAGAATCTAAAGAAATCTTTCAAATGGTTGTTTTGCAGAATAAATACCTCATTATCAGTTTAAACATTTAGGTTATTAATACTTGTTAAATGTACCAATTTTTATTTGTCAGTATTGAGGACATGGTTTTAATAACTTTTTTAACATGATTTTATCGTTTGCGTCATTCGGTGTATGATAGTGATATCAAAAAGTAGTATTTGCCAAACGGATCCGTGTCTAAAAATCATCAACATTTCTAAAATCATTATCATTCAATATACTACATATACTCTGTGATTCGGAGGTTTCTGTCAAAAAGCATACAATCACTTGGTTTCTGTATACTGTATACATAGTCTTTACGATTCCTCAGAAGTCATTGCGATGCCCGGAAAATTCTGACATTCACCAATCAGCTTAGTGGCTTACGGCCTATATTTATTCGTCTCACAGGGCAAAGACTAAAAGCTTTGCAGCATGCCTATTAAAAAAATGTTGTGATAATAATGTAGAATTGTGATAACATTAAATCAAGCTAAAAAAAACAATAAAGTTTAATTCATCCTAAGAACTTTACAGCAAATTTGATGACGACATCATGTACTTCGGCTTTAACTAGTTGTTGATACATAGTTGTTGAATAAATAAGATATTTCAGTAAACAAAGAGACAAAAAAAAATCGGCGGAAAAAAATCCTGGCACTTTTTTTTAGTCAGAAATTATACGAATTATGGTAGGGACAAGATAATAGGTCACTTTTGACAGATGTCAATCTCATACATTTTCTTAAAACACAACCAAAAATGAACTTTATTTGGCTGATATAAGGAAACGTCAAATGTGACTTCTTAACATGGCCCTACTTTAAAACAAATTGGTACAGTACAAATTGACCACGACGTGAAAAAAAAACAAAGACAAAACAGCTAATTATAAGAGCCGATGTCATGCCATAACCAAATTGCTTACATACCTTAGTAGGTGTAATAATAGGTACTAAGAACTGGAGTGACATAAATTCAATGCTTTTATTTTAAGTTATCATAACATGTTGTTTGAAATGTTTATCTCTATGATTCCTACTATCGATTTATGAAAGAATTTTATTGTTGAATTTATTTTTATCATTTTTATCAAATGAGTTATCAAGTCTGGAAAGTTTGTTCGAGTATTTTAAACAGCAAATATTTATTTACAATCTAAACATACGCAAATAACCACCAATGCAAAATAATATATTTATATTATATGTTGACCACGTAGATTAGACCTATGGCCCTTTTATAGATGCGCGTAACCTTCTGGGTACACGGGTTAGCAGCTAGAGTGCGGCCGTTGCGGGAATGCGTTCCTGAAAGTTCCTTATGTCCACTGAAAAAAGTTTACTTCTGATTCGAAAGTTAAAAAAGCTATGATTTTGACAGCTGTCAGGAACGCAAACTCCCACCGGTCGCACTATAACAAGCATCTTTCATATAACGACTGTATCTACAGAGATATAACCGCTTCGCAGTGATTAGGGTTCGTGAAACTTTTATGACGAGTTCAAAACGCGGCTACATTTTATATAAATATAACAAAATTAATTATAAAATTAAGAATAGTATGAAAAATGCAAAAAATTGTGATGCCACTCAGCTCAGTGTAATTCTTGGTGGTCTGAAATTTTGCGATGTAATCAAAATTATATCCAATGTTAAGTGAAAGTTATCAATGACTTCTTTCATAAAGATGTTCTAGACTTATCTTTTTAATCAGATAAAGGCTGTTTTTTTGGGACTTTTCCGTTGAAACCATTGGCAGCCTTTCGCAACCATTTACACAAAGTAAGTTCTCAACAGTCTTGCGTGTTACATTCTCTGGGGCATTTTTTCTTCTCGGCGCTACTGACACTTTTTCTGGACAGAATTGAAAACTCCAACATCCAAACATTGCTACCACGATAGGTTTTAATGTCATCAAATTCATCAATCACATAATTACGCTAGTCAACGTGGGTCTGCTTTTGAGTATCGATTACTCTATAGAACACTCGAATCAACTGAAAATGATCTTTTTCACACGAAAAACACGCATGTTGAACTTTTTAAATGCTTTCTGATCCAATTTGCCTAATGTACAATGTACAATTTGTACAATGCGGTCAGGTGCAGCCGCCGCTGAAGCGGCCGCCATTAAAAAGCGGGAAAAATATCGTAATTTAGAGCCTAATTATTACTTTGTGCCCCTCGCTTTTGAGACCTCAGTGTGTTGGGGGTCAGAGGCATTAGCCTTCATAAAGCAAATTGGTTGCCGATTGAGGGAGAAAGGCTTAGATGCCCGCTCTGGGTCTTACTTGGCGCAGAGGTTGTCCATTGCCGTACAGAGAGGCAATGCGGCTAGTGTGATGGGTACCTTTGCGCCCGGTATGACTCGGGGAGGCCTCTTCAATTAGAAAAATACTTAGGTTTATTTTTGTATATATTTAGGCACTAAGAAAGGTCTTTTGTATTTAAATGATAGATATGTTGTAATTTATTTAAGTACTTAGTTTAACGTTTTAATTTAGTATTCAGATATGTGCACATTTGATAAAACGATGCATAATTTGCCTAATCTAGTAATATAATTAAGCTGAAGAGTTTGTTTGGCTAATCCATGTAACAACGGTCTGATAAAAAAAAAATCGATTTTGCATTTGATAGCTTTAGCTTTAGGGATATTATAATTCAGAAATTCCCAAAGAATTCGAAGTTACGCACGTAAAACCGAGCGAAGCAACTAATTTTCTTTATACATAGAGAGAACCGACAAAATACTTACCTATGTCTGTTTGTTTTCTCTCGTTTTCTCTCAACTCCCAAAATTAGTTGACCACGCTTACCTACATCTTTAAACTAGCTGTACGCAGTTGTCATGGCACTTTGCAAATATTCAGCAAGTTTTACTGTCTAAGACATGACCTAGTTAAAAGGTCCATTCCGTTCCAACTTTTTCTAATCAATTTTTTTTTTGAAGTTTGGTGAAAGTTTTTGATAGGAATTTATAATTAATATCTTAGTCACGTTGTCTAAGTTTTTACGATTCTAAAAAGTATATCATATAGTGTACAATCTCAATATCTCTAACACTCAGTCTCCGATTAAAAACTACTGAAGTCATGGCTGTATGGATTCATTCCTTTGCCTTTTCCATTTGAATGGAAAAAAATATACTTAAAAAAAAAAACTAACACTCATTGTCCTCAGAAATCTCGTCTAGCCTAATTTAAATGTTGTGAAAGATATGATGATGACCGACCAATATCGTATACATACATACATGTATAACTTGATAATTGCCTCCCTTTGGGAGATAATAATTTAATGACTGTTGATAACGAATTTTGAACCTTAATCGGACATTCACAATAGTCCTGATAAGTAAAAAATAGTCCTATTAAGTAGGTACAAATTAAATGTTCTAAGTTAAATCCATCCAAACAGTACGACATATGTATAATCTATATTAAAAATTTAATTTAATTGCTATATTTGTATGCGTAGTGGGTGCTTTTAAAGTATCTACAAATAGATATTTATGCGGTTTTTGAGATGTTTAGAGAATTGAACTTGATGTCAAGAACCTCAAAATGATGCGTTATAAAGTAATGTGATTTGAGTTTAACAGCTGTGATTTTAGCTGCGTTTTTCTAATTCTTCAAGCGAACGGTTAATCATTCTCCATCTCGGAAAATAACTATTATTTGGATGTATCTAGAACTCTCCTTATAAATAAATAAAATTAAATCCCCTAACAATCACAACTACATGGCCTCAAAGTAACAAATGTGAGATGCTATGTATCGAACCTAGAATATAAATAGATAAACACCCAGACACGGAACATTTTTATTTCTTGTTCCGGACGGGAATCGAACCCGCAACCACTGGCGTCTGAGGCAGATCTTTTTGAGGTTAAAATCTACAGCCTCAACATAATAGTAATGTGTAAAATAGTAAATGAAGAATCTGTATTAACATTATGGGCAACGCTTGAAATGCTCTAGAAGGTATCTATAATAAATTTTGATCGCCAAATGTCACAAAAATTGATAATTTGATAAATTTTAATAAATATGTCAGATACGATTAATCCAAATGATTAATTGTATATAAAAAATTTATTCAATTCAAAGAGGTTATTTTGTAGTTAGTTATCTATCGATTGAACATGGAATATGTCGATTTTTTCTTTTTTATTTTCGATTGAGCCAGTGCCATTTGTGCTAAAAATATAAGGAGTGCCAAGTGTTATGTAGAAACTGTAGTTTTTTGTGTGAATAAAATATGATTTATGTTGATGTGTTTACCATTTTGATGCTTTATTTAATGATGCTTAGCGTTGTTGTGTTGGTGATTATTTTTATATGCATCTGTAGCAGAGTGTTGTGCTTAAGTAAATATCTTTTATTTTATTTATTAGGTTTATTTTTTCAAAGTACGATTTCACTTACTTCAACTTACTAACATTTACAAAAATTGCTTCAAAAACTTTAAGATGTGCGCAACGAACTGTAATTTTTTGTTTTGCAAAACGTTATCGACTCTAGCTATCTTGATAATTTGATAAATTGTTATAAATTTTTAAGATAATATGATTAATCTAAGTCTTATATTGTATCTAAAACGTTGTCTTTAACAACAAAACATTCATTTATAAAGACGTCGTGCTATTATTTATCAATTTAACGTTTTTAGCTATTCGTTTTCTTTTTTTTGTGCCAGTTATCTTTTCGTCCAAACATCAAAATAAGTCGTGAAAAATATACAAAACTATTTTTAGTGTGAAGTGACAAGTAACTTTTTAATTTTGATTATGATAAATGCGGACTTGAATGATGTGGAACAAATAACTTTAGTGCCTGATGGTTCTGTGTTCAACTCAATGTTTGTTTTTACAACTATTAGCATTGCCGTGTTCCTGGTTATTGTAGTGTACACGTGTGGCAAAACATGCTATTATTGTAAATATAAAATTTTATATATTGTTATTTATTTTTTATAATACGTTTATTTTTCAAAGCACAATTTCACTTATTTGGACAAATAGCATCAAAATAATTTCAGTTCTTACATTTGACTTAAATTTTACAATCGACCGATATTTCGATGTTATTACAAGCACCATGATCGCGGAATAAACCAGTATATTACTTTAAATAAATATATATGTTTTCAGCTATCTTGATAATGTGATGAATTGCAATAAATTTGTGAGATATGACTAATCTAAGTCGTATTTTATACCTGTAAAGTTGATAATTGATATTAATAACGATTCATTCATTTATAAATAGTCAGAACATTATCAATTGAACATCGATTTTGTTTTTCGTTTTCTTTTTTCATTTTCATTTGTGCCAGTGATAATTTCGTAATATAAAAATAGGTCGTGAACTAAGCAATACTTTTTGTGAATGTGAAGTGACAAGTAACTTTTGGTGACAAGTATGAATAATGTGGATCAAATGAATTCAGCGTCTGATGATTCTGTGACCTTTGACTCAGCGTCTATTTTCACAACTTTTTGCATAATTGCGTTCCTGGTTATTTTTATTTACATGTTGGGCAAAACATTCGGTGCTTGTAAATATATTTTTATTTTATTTTAACAAACCTTCACCGAGCATAAAAAGGTTCGCCAAATTTTTAATGAGTTAGATAGAAGTATTTACGACTAATGAAGCCCTAGTAGGCGCATTTTAGAGTATTATTTTTAAGGATAGCAGTCCGGACATAGCAAAATGTAGGTAGCTCAATTATTACTTATCAAGTTTTTACCTTTCTCGATATTTTTACATTTTACGGTATAGAATTTTTTCTTGTTGCAAATAAAATAAACTTCCACTTATATAAAAAATAGTAACGTAGCTGGAACTTTTTAAGTGTCGAGTGAAAAGGTTTCTCGTGTATGGACGTGTTCCACCAGTCTTCATGCGCATTTTCCATCAGGTGGCATGGAAGGAAAAAGTCCAAGTATAATAATGTATTTAAAAAAAAATGCGTAAAACATGTTTAAGGCGACGGAGGCATTTTTATTAGTAGTCCGACGATTGATGCCGTCCGGCGCTACGGGATTTCCCCTGTAAATGGCGTCATATTTAGTAACATATTATTATTATTTATATAATATTAATATTAGTATTTATTTACTAACAAAGGCTCATTAATTTATTTGAAAATCTTCAATTTTAAATGATTTTAATACCTTTTGTCACGTGACACAAAAAGCTTCTACTTGGCAAGACGTAGCATGCGCCATATTGTTAAAACTAAATTGTTTTACCTCGCTTTTAAGGTTATTGGATATTTCGAAGTGAATATGCACCAGAATTAGAACTTAAATTACTCTTACGGGGTTTTTAGCCACTACTTGAAATAGAAAATATATGAATATATACTATTTATTATTTTAATGAAACATCTCTCTCTCTCTCTCTCTCTCTGCATAAAACTCAGATAAGACGAACTTATACACACTAATACAGAAATTTGATCATTATCATTATCAGTGACATAGATAATTTAGCTCAAATAATTTATTTGTTTGTAATCATGAATCGCGAAAATTTACATATTTAAGTACAGTCACATGCTCGCAAATTATTCGGTCTACATTTGAGTAGATTTTACTGTACATAGCCTGAAATCATTCATAGAATTGTTGTATCCTGATTTTTCTACGGGATCAGGATAAATAAAGTCGCAGAGAACAGGCAGAGTACTTTAACTTTATAATTTTTTTTTAAGGGCGTCTATGTCTCATATAGCTTTAAGAAGTCTATGCCATAATTAAAAGGCAGAAACATTCAAGGAGTTGTGTTTAAAAAGGGCTTCAATTATTAAATTTAGTCAACCACTGGGTCCGCCCTGAATAGGGATAGGGAGTTCGATTCCCGCACAATGCCATCATTGGTGGACATGTTTGCGGTAGGCTGACTGCAATAGTCTCTCTGCGTCATTATACCACCTCTTCATTTGTGAAACGTGACATCGGATGGTTTTAAAGCCTCTGGTGTTCTACCTACCCCTTCCAGGTGTGAAGTAATGTAATGTATGTATTGTATATAACAAGTCCTTTCTCTTGCGAGGCGAAACACTTCTGCAGCGCTTGCTACTTCAGTCCACTCTCGAATATTCCTGAGTATCCAGCAATTATTAATAGTAAATATTTTTGATTCCAGGGCAAAAAACGCAAAGGCAGCCACAGAGGCGGATGTACGTGGGTCAGGCTCGTGCGCCTCGATCGTCATCACTGAGCGAACCAACTATTTATGTCAGCCCGGCCAACTTGCCTCCCCCACCGAAATATGGTCAGTTTTTGTTGATTAAAACAAGCATTACTTTACGAACATCCTTCACTACTACCATAAATAAGTTGCCTTGCTAATTCTGTAACTCCAAAGCACACAGAACTTTGGTAGTCGTTGCTCCTTGAGGATGCTTCTGGTTGGAGCGACCCGTGTCTTGGTTGCTTGTGGTGCGGGTTGAGGTTTTCCGAGTTGTTGTTTTAGTTGCACTCCTGCTTCTTGAGGGAAGGAAGGCGGTGCACCAGCGCACAAAAGTCTTGAATCACTGCTTTGGAGTCGCGGAATTAGCAAACATAGTATAGTAATGGTCAGTTATTCAATATTGTTAAGGAAGTCGCGAATCATATCTAGTAGCTCCTTTGTATATCATTGGATATTGCTCGTTAAGAAACTTTGGCCGGGATGGGTGACCACTGGCTATTCATTTATCGAAACGACTTCTGCGCTACCGAGGGCTCATTAAATCCCTAGACGATCATACGAACTACATGGCTTCAAAGTAAGAAAAGCTTGTGTTATGAGATACCATGTAGCGAACCTAGTATATAAAATACATACAACGTTGATACAAGCGAGAGGCATTTCATGAAACCACATATTTTGTGTATCATTATCAGGCTACACAATAAAAATGAGATCAATATAAGCAATAGTTTAGTCACATGAATGTTTTTTGTTAGTTAAATTTAAACATCTTGTTTCTTCTCGATCACCTGACCGTACATAAATACCTCTTGCTTGTATCAACGTCATATAGATAAATGCCCACAACTGAAACATTTTTTGTACCGTGCGGGAATCGAACCCGCAACCACTGGGGTCTAAGGCAGATAGGTTAACCCCATCGCCAAAGTGGTCGTCGAAAACTTTAAGCAATCTGTCTCGATGATGTGTTCCAATCTACCCAAAAATTGACATCCAAACCAACCAGCACTGGACATGATTGTTAGTTACCGGCTACCAATAAAATGTTGGAGATCTAAATAACAAAGGAAATTATTTCTTAGATCGTAGCCGATAGAGAAGGTTAAGACTTATAGGCTGGGAGGGTATGGTTCTACGTTTTTTAAACATGTCATTAAACGTCACTGTTTCTTATATAGTCTTCACATCGACAAAAGGAAATAAGAAGTCAACACATAACTATAAAAAAACGTGCCTGTTTAGTCAGAAACAAAGATGGCGGCTTGCCTTAGTGCTCATAGTTTTTCTTGGGGCAGCCTAACACACTGCATCTAACCATGGTAATCGCAGTATTATGCGAAGTTCTGCACTATAAACAACAACGATGTCACATAAAAACACTTTCTTCAAAATTTGCAAAAAGCAAGACGTTATGACAACTGACGTACTTGTTGACTGTGTTGTAACATGGCGACTGACCGCATTGTTGTCATTTAAGGCAATGATAAAACTACTGTTGTCCTTTTTTACTTACAATTACACTCTTGAGTTAAAAAGAGACGCCCATATATTTAAAAGTAACGATGTTAATGCCGAATTCTTTGTTTCTTTAATAATTGAGTCTTCATGATCAGTTTCTGCTAGATGACATTGAAGAAAAACGTATTATAAAAATAATATAAAAGTATTTGCTAAAGAAAAAAAATTGTTCACGGTTACTAAATACAATTTTATCAAAATTTCAGAATTGATGGCGCCTCCAAGCTACGAAGAAGTAGTCGGCGTGCACTATCCAGTATACCTACCGGGCAATAGCCAACAACCGATCACACAGCCAATATCCCTTGCCATACAACAGGACTCTGCCAATCCTCCTGCATACCCTGCAGTAAACAGCAGCTCATCCACAAACACAGTCACAGTACAAAACGAAGTCACAACAACAGAAGATGATAAAAACACAACTAGTACAGGAAGAAGATCGTCAACGACTGTAGCTTCGTAAAGAGTATCAAAAAAAATTTACAAAAATGTAAATATATTTTTTTAAGTGCCAAAACATATCAACCTGTTACGGGTTGCATTTTATTCTTGATGAAATAAGATTGACTGGGGTATCGAGCTTGAGTCACAGATGAAAAATTGCGTTGACTACTTTTTTCTAAAACCGTGCTTAAAAACGATTGTTCTCGAGAAAAAAAATTTACTACTTACCAGCTCGTATCTTTAAATACTCGAAAACGTCGAGTAACGTAAAGTTTAAACGTGAGAAAATATATTTTTTATTTTACATAACGAAGTGTCAAAACTTGAGATCACAACTATTTCAATTCTGACTTATTTCCTAGTACGGGTTTTAGCAATATTATGTATTGGACAATCATTTTAAGAGAATTTCAATGATTGAACTTAATTTTCTCGTATATGCCAGAAGTCCTTAAGTTTCTTTGTGAACTGGGTTGCTTTGCATAAGTTTTAAATGATTTTACTCTTAAATAATATTACGACGAATAAATATGGTTTATAACATGGAACCTGCTAATCCGTGTTTGCTTTCATTGAACAGTATTTTAATAGTTAACATACATCTTAAATCATCACATTACGTCGTTTTTATTTCATGACTTTTAATCTATAATTATTTTTCTATATACTGTGAACTCGCATTATGTTAAACGCGAAAAGGCTGGACCTATTGTCATAGTACAATTTTCTTTTATATTTGCCAAATCTTGTCAGTCTTAGAGGACGCAAGACTTATGAGAATTTGGTAGAAAGCTTATAATATAAATATTGTTTAATAACTAACAAAGAAATACCAACCCTATAAAATATTCAATATCAAATCTGTTGTTACTAATGATCAAATTTGTATCTTATAACTGTTGTGCATTGATGTCATTTTCGTAGATTGTAGTTTCGTAGAAGTAGTTCGCAACAAAATATTGCAAATGTTAAAAACAATTGATGTTTACTGTTTATATAAATGTCTATAGAAATCCGGAAGTCCTTTTTTTTAAGTTATTAGACAAACTATTTTTTTATAAGTAAATTATTTTGTGATAAACTATCTTTATTGTAATAAATGTATTAGGTTAAGATTAATGGAACAGTTTGTTTTATTTCCTTTAGAAATTAAACTTAGGTATACAACGTTATTTTTTTATACGAAATCTGAAGGCAGTTTCTTTAGAATCGGTAACAGAATCGAATGTAATAGTTTTTATACCAAGTAATATTTTAATTCAATAATCTCTAAAGAACCTTAAATATGCCTACACACTCATTCGCCCGCACATTGTAAGCGATCCCAGCAGGGCTAGCATGCGACCATTGATAAATACTCGAATCTACAAATTAAATATTATTTTGTTATTTTATCCTATTTTGTTAGCTTACATGCGCACCATAATAAATAGAACTACTCGATTTGATACCATGATTAAGCCCACAGAACCAAAGATGCCATATTCTTTAAAAGTAAGTTATGTAAGTAAATATCGATAAAAGGCCCGATTTATCGTGGTCGACGGTAGCGTGCTAGCCCCGCTGGGCAAGGCAAGTAGGTGCTTATGTCGCATGAAGCGGTAGCGAGCGAGCGACCAAAGAAAGACATCCCAAGAGGCTTGAAACTTGCCGAGTTTTTAAGATAACATTATAATTTTATGTGGGTATATTGAGTTTGTGAGGTTTCGCATAAACAAAAAATAACGTTGTATAACCGGCTCAGTGAAAGTCGGACTTGCACACAAAGGCTTCCGTACTGTAGGTCTGTACAGATCCATATAGGGCAATTAATACCAATAAATAATAATAAAATCTCCAGAACATCACACCAACTACATGGCCCTAAAATAAGTAGAGCTTGTGATATGGGATACCATGAAGCGAACTAGGGGGGAGGGAACCTAGAATATAAATACATAATATAGATAAACGCCCAGACCGGGAACATTTTTTTTTCTTGTTCCGTGCGGGAATCGAACCCGCTACCACTGGCGTCTGAGGCAGACAGTGTTACCCCATCGCCACATTGTCGTTATAGTACTTCCATTTAGTAAATAACAAAATCCCGTTATAAAGAAAAGGGACTCTCTATGGGTGTTAATATTTATCTTATTCATTGAAAACTAAGCTCGCATTTGACCTTATCTTACCTGCGGGTAAGTGAAGATGAGGTCGAAGATGAAAACACACGGGCTAAGGAAATAACTGGCTCTGCATAAAATATTGCCGGAACACAAAACCAATAGAGTGGTGATATTTCTTGGAAAACTTTGTGTTGATGGTGGTCTCTAGCCAGGTGGACTCTGTAGGGTACAGCGCAGCTGGGCCCACTGTGATTAGTCGCTCTTTAGGACACGATTATTTGGGGTAGTTGAGAATCTATGCGGACAAAAATTACCTATGGAGCACTTTGAAGCCGGTTGTCCACCGCGAGCGGAGCAGACCCATTCAACTTGCAAGCGTAAATTGCATAATTGTCTTTCCACTCTACTATTTATGCCCGCCTTCCAGTGCATAAGTGAAATGAGCGAGAAATAGTTGATCGGAACGGAGTTTGAAATGATAAATAGTTTTTGCCTTCTACTGAGAAAGAGCTTTTCAAATAATTTATTTCGCCTTCCGCTGACAACGAGGTCAACTAGGCGTAGTGGGAAGCGGGAAATTAATGACTACTCCGTTCATTTTCTGCCTAGTTCTCGCTCCATCCAGCGAGGTTGGGCGTCCTTTGTTGTTAGAGGGGGTGATGAGGACGTTACGCCTCCGTTCAAAACTAGTTTTCAAGAGCATATGCAGCGGGCTCCGCTTTACACGCTTGCTCCGCTCTGCTTTACTCTTTTGCAGTGGAAGTAAGTTTGAAATTTAATAAAACTAGTTCAGCGAGTTTAGTACGGAGTCCCTGGGAAACTCGCTCCACTTGCTAACCTCGCATATGGCTCTTTCAACCCGTTCATTCCGCTCCGCTCTTCTCCGCTTTGGTGGAAGCACATGCATGAAAATCATCGTTACGAGTATAGCGGAGTCCATGGGTCCACTCCACTTGCAGTGGAAGTGGGGCATTTTTCGAAAGACAAGTGCCTATGCATTTTATTGAAAAGGATCCGTTCCGCTCACGGTGGAAAAGAGTTTCTTCTTGGCTGTACACGGAACATTATTGGATTAAAACAAATGACATCCGCAAAAAAGCAATGACGATGCGACGGTGTGATTGAAAGGTCTTTTAACACAATTAGCATAAGCTGATTTAAGAAAAAATCCCTACATCAAAGAAAGAAGTTCTAATAGTATCGATAAAAGCTACAACTCATGCTATAAAAAACTAATACCTAACTTCCTCTAGTTCAAGAGTCGTCTAGTTCTAATTGATTCAAGTATTTTAAGGCAATCATATTGAAATATTACACAATGTATAAGTTATAGTTTCTAGAAGATATTAATAGATGGGACTGGATTAGCGCGAAATTTGAGGTACCTAAGCTATTTTCTAATCGAAAAATTTTGTGCAATATTTCAAAAATGTATATGCATTTAAACATTGCTATAAGTCTTCGAAAAAATATAAGAAGTTCTCAATAGTAAAACAAACGATCTAATGTTTGAAATAAGTAACTTTTAAGTAGGTAAATATTTTGCTATAAAGTTATTAAGTTACCTCACCGAATAACGTAATAACGATTATCTTCACAAGGACGCACTCGACACCATCAACTATAATTATAAGTAAACTGCCACGAATTTGATTAGATTTAACAACGCAATTATTACAAAGTGGTTTCACTGTCATATGATATTTAAGGTTGTTATGAACTCGGCTCGTCGGTTTTTGTTCACTAGTTTAAATGATGCTCGAGGTCAGAAATAATATTAAAAAATCATTCAGTTAGGTACGAAAACAACTTATAACTTATTTTAAAAAATAGCATGTTTTCTCGGTTGCCAATCACAAAAAAGGAAAATTATATGATGCTTTATTAAATTTTAAATAATACGTAATTTAACGGTGTTGCGACTCCAATAAGCCCTGAGGAAAGATTCCGTAGGAAATCTAGTTGCTCTATCCCAACTGCAATAATTGAGTAATAGAATAGCATTAATATTCTGTAATGACAAGGAACGACCATAAATTAGCGTTTCCCAAATTAAGGCTGGCTAAAAGCACCAAATCATTTATGAGAATGTCAATACGTATTTATAATAAAATACCAAAATCAGTTCAATCCCTAACGTTTAATAAATTTAAAAGAACTATCAAAGAAACATTTTGCAAATAAGGCTACTATACACTTAAAGATTATTTAGATGACAAAAGAGCGTGGGATTGATGTCTCCACAGGTTATTTCCAAATATTAAACATTATTGACTATGTAAGCAGCTTGGCTGCGACATGATATTGGCAAGCACGAATAGCTGTCTTCTGTTTGTTTATTCATGTCATAGCAGGGCTGTATTTCTGCCAAGTTGTACCTATAATAAGCACTTTTTACAAAAGATTGCCGAGAGTTTTTTTTCCGCCTGCTTTTTCCTCTCGATCTAGGGTTCTACTTTCATTTCGTTCTTTAAAGCCGAAGAAGAAGTAGTAGTAGACAACACCAAGACATTGGTGGATAATGGGCGATCATTATCTTCATAAGCCGAGAGACGCACACTTCTCGACGGATGCCTCCCCCAGGATTCGTCATTTCGTCCGGACCCGCGCCGCCCTCATCCTGCAGTTGACGTTCGTAAAGTGTATAAAATTACCTACTACGAATAAATGAGTTTTCATTTTCATTTTCATTAGCGGCTTGAACAATGCTAATGGTAAAATGAAATAAATTAAATTGATTTTGCAGTACTTGGTCACACATTGTAACTTAAAATTTGGTGTCTGGCACTTTAACACCACCTTGGCCATGATTGACTGTTGTGATAGGTGTCGTGTTGTTATATTCATCTGTTTTTTAGTAAACCAGCGTAAAAACTGTGAATGTAGGTTTCTGTATTTTTAAATACAGATTGCTATGTTTCTAAAAGCTTCTATTAATATCTAATGTTGAAACTCAAGAGGAGATGGCAATCTATAAAGTATTGAGTCTTCTATACCTATAGATACTTGTAAAAAAGCTGAAGTGTTCGCTAGTTTTTAACGTGCTTATCTCAAAACCATTCATTTACATTTGATTTTTTACATTTGATAGTTCAGTACATTTGATAGATAGTTGAGTCACTTTCGAAATTCAAGGACGTGATAGTTTGAGATCATACACAAAGAGAAAGAATAAAATAAAAAATAATATACTTAATAAATAATTTACTGAGTAAACTTAACCAAAAGTTAAAGAATTCATTACGCAACGCATAGTTACATAAGCGTAAACAATAGATACTTAGCGGATGGTGGTGTGCGTGTGGCGGGAACACTACTGTGTGCGTGTTGACTGAGGCGGCGCGTCGGCAAAAGTGTGGTAATTTCGCTTAATTCGCTAAATTCACTTTACTTATTTATAGGAATTTGTGGTGAAAAATTAAGTACCTACCTACTTTTAATACATAATTATGATCAGAATCGAGTACAGAGTGCTCTGCTTCAATATCTAATATTTGTCACCAGTCACCCTGTATAAAGGAAGGTACAAGTATATCAAGCTTACAAAAGTGGACTTAACAACTCTTTCCAATTCGGTTTGAAGATACAGTGGAATCCGTTTATAATGACATCGAAGGGAAATAAGAAACAAGTCATACTAAACGGACGTCATACAAGGCATAGGTACTGCAAGAATAAATAAACTGTTTAAGTTAGTTTGTGATTTATTTTAATAGAGAGGAATAAAATAGAGATAAATCAAAGTAGATATTACTAAGCAGACTCAATAAGAAAATCTACGCTCTGAGACTCAAATTAAAAAAGCCTTTCACGCGCCGAAAGTCTTTGGGTATAACGTGACTCTCCCGAACACTGCCAAAGGTTTTAGAAATCGTACGGTCGGTCACTATAGGCGGACAAAATTTGATAAAAAAACCAAACTTCACTGTGTGAACACGTCATAATACGGTTGGTCAATATAAGCGGAGTCATAATAAACGGATTCTACTGTATTATTACCCCCTACTCAAGTTCTGTACAGAACCTTGGTGTTTTTATCGACAATACTATGTCCTGGAAACCGCAAATGGATTATGTCAGTAGGAAGATGTTTGCTGCAGCAGGATCTCTTAGGCGCCTTAGAAATTTTTTATCCATACCAACTAAGATTGCGCTTGCTCAATCTCTTCTCCTCCCGATACTGGATTATGCAGATGTTAGCTACCTTAAACAAACTTGAGTGCTTCCGAAATATGTGCATACGGTTTATATTTTCATTGAAGAAATATGACCACGTTTCAGAGTATCGCGATAAACTCAAGTGGCTCCCAATTCGCCTTCGCAGGAATACAAACATACTTTCACCTTCGTATTATATATTATTTAACCCTTATTCACCAAATTATTTAAAGGCATGTTTCCAATTTAGACATGAAACTCACGATCGATCCTTACGTTCGGATAACAATAAGTTTTTGTCGATGCCCTTTCACTGTTCTGTTTTTTTTCACAACTCTTTTATTGTTCACGCTACTAGTTTCAGGAGCTCACTTCCTCCTCATTTACACTGTTCGAAAAACATTGTTCAGTTTAAAAAGAATATAAAGTTGTTTTATAGTAAAGATCAAGTTGTTATAAGAGGAACTTCTGTACTACCTTCTGTTAACTTTTCACATAGGTAGCATTTTTGTGTAGTATTTCCCATTACATAATTATTGTATGTGTGTTTGTTTATGTACCTATTTATTTTGTATGTGTATCTTTATTGTGTGTATATATGGTATATTTGATTATATGTCTTTTTTGTTATTTTTAAGCTCTGCCCTTGCATAAACATGTTTATATTCAGTTTTCTGTAAACGGCTTGCCTGGTAGAAAATATCGCTTGAAGCGATAAGGCCACCCAAATTGTCCAAATTTGTGTTATATTTTTAAATTTTCTTGTACTTGTTTTGTTGACAATAAAGGGTTATTTGGCATTTTAAAATCAACACTTTAATCAACTATTATTACTATTATATAGAGACTCAACGTGTTTGGATCCAATTCTTAAAATCATCCCTTAACTTTGCACACTAGCTAAGTTAAGGAACGAAATCGTTTAAATAAATATAGAATAACCCTAATGTTCCACATGTGTTACCAATTTACCTTAATAAGATCAGTCGATTCAAAACAAGTTCGATGCAGTTTATGATATCTCGTATAATTGATACCAAAGTTATTACAACTGCTATAGAAAACTAAGCCTTAAGTACAAGAGATAACGATTAAAATAGATTTTTTGAGTAAGAGTTTCTCTTATAAATAGTATAGACAGGTTTCAATGTTATACGCGCACTGCTGACAAATATATTGTCTTAGTGATTTGATGTGTTTATATGTGCTGGATCTCGCACGATCTTGCTTGTATGGTTTTTAGAGGTTATTGAGTGGTGTAGGTAACTTTACTAGGCTAAGGAATAATAGCTGCGTTTACTATATTTGGATATTTAAACAATGATTTTTTTATTATAGGGTAAGCCCGGATTTGACCTCAATCTCACTTGATGCTAAGTGAAGGAGAGGTCGAAGATGAAAGCACAGGGTCTGATGAAGTAATAATAATAATTATAATATAAACCTCCCAAAACAACCACACGTCCTGATCGACCATCTGATCACGTGGGGGGCGGACACACGGATACAAATTTACTGGCGTGGCTAACGTGGCTCTGAAAAATAATGATGATGGCACAACAGAGAAATAAACGTATAGGGCCGCTACCCGGGGGCCGCCGGGGCGCGTCTGGTGCTGGCGCTGGGCGCGGCAGCATGCGATCCGCCAGCGCAAAGAGACAGAGGCGACCACCAGCCCAGTCCTCACCACCATCATCGCCTTCAGGGAGCTTGGCACCGGCAGGGGCATCACAGCCCCCGCAATCGGAGCCCGCCCCTGAAGGACGGCGCATGAGATGGACGCAGCAACAAAACGCCAACCTCATGCGAGCGTATTACGGGGCAAGAGAGACGGAAACAGGTAGAACGGGGTATCGAGCACGCATGCACCGCGCTTTCATGCTGCTGGAGCCTCATTTGACCGTCGCTGAGCAAAACCTTGCGGATAGAGCTCGGTGGATAATGCGTTCTAACATCTTCGCTCCCATTGAGCTCGAACAACTGAGACGCGAAGCCTTCTCTGTGGTACCACCCCCAGTCACTGCGAGTGTCGCCTCTCCAGTGCAAATGCCTGCTTTAGAGCAGCGTGCAGACGAGGCAGACCGGAACAACCCGGTGGCAGGGGGAGGTGCAACAGAGATGGCTTCCCAGGATTTAGAGCACACGAGAAGGCTATTAGAGGAGGCGATTGAGGAAGTACGTAATACTCCCCTTGAAGGAAGGCCGAAGCTTCCCAGACTACCATGCAGCGCTCGTAATAGGCAAGTCGTTGAGGCCGTTAATCAGATGTTGCCCCAACATTTGGAGAGCAGCTCTGATCTTGTCGAGACGAACTCAATCCTTTTTGGAGCGGCTATGGCGGTATGTCGGTTTACTGGCGCCATGGCTGCTCCAAGCCCAACTGCTGGACGTGCTACTCCTCGGAGTAACGCTGTACCAGCTTGGAAGAGGAGGATTGAGCGTCGTATCGAACAAGCCAGGATCCTCATCGGCAAGCTAACTTGCTTCAGCTCGGGCAACACCAGGCCAAGGATTGTGCGTTTTGTCAGCAGGGAGTTTCCCGGAATGGACACTAGATTGACCAAACCGGGCTTCACCCGAAAACTGACAGAGCGCATCGACGAGCTGAAGCAAAAGATCGCTGCATGGGCGAAGCGTATTCGGAGATACTCCCAAAGGGTTGAGAGATACAACCAAAATCGTCTCTTCTCGAGTGACCAAAGGAAGTTCTATAAATCCCTGGAGAGTTCCGAACCCTGCTCGACTGGCCGCATACCGGATAAGGCCAACGCTATTAACTTCTGGCGTGGCCTGTGGGAGCGCCCAGTTGAGCACGAAGAGGGTCCCTGGATTGATAGGGTTGAGGAAGCGTGTGCGGGGGTGATCCCTATGAGCCAAGTCCTCATATCAGACGAGGACGTAAGTGCTGCAATCCGCCGGAGCCCGAACTGGAAAAGTCCGGGCCCTGACGGATTGCAGAACTATTGGCTCAAGGGATTTTCTCTGTGCCATGCAACTTTGGCCCGTCAATTCCGGGAAGCCTTGGACACCGGAGCTCTCCCGAACTTCCTCACTACTGGGGTCACTCATTTAGTTCCTAAGTCCAACGATACCGCGGATCCATCGAAATACCGGCCCATAACGTGTCTATCTACCACCTACAAGACACTTACCTCCGTTCTGAGCACCAAGATTCGCCAGCATTTAGATGCTAATCGCGTTATATCTGATGCTCAGAACGGATGTAGGGCCGGTAGCCGCGGATCAAAGGAACTCCTTCTCGTGGACGCTGTCGTTGGCAAATTGGTCAAACGCAACCGTCGCAATTTCTCCGCAGCCTGGATTGACTATAAAAAAGCATTTGACTCCGTGCCTCATACATGGCTCTTGAGAGTTCTTGAGCTGTACAAAATCGACGGTACAGTTCGAATATTTCTCGAGCGATGTATGAGACAATGGAGTACAATGCTCAGTCTCCAAGGCAGGCGAATGACGGATGCGGAAGACCGAATCCAGATTAGTAGGGGAATATTCCAGGGTGATTGTCTGAGCCCACTTTGGTTTTGCCTGGCTCTGAATCCTCTTAGCACATTGCTGGAGGGATCAGAGACGGGCTTTCAGTTTCGTAGAGGGGGCATGCGGTTATCCCATCTTTTCTACATGGATGACCTCAAGCTGTTAGCTCCAACGGCTCCACGATTGGGGGAACTGCTAAAAATCGTGACAGATTTTAGCAACTCCATCAAAATGGAGTTTGGAGTGGACAAGTGTGCGGTTGTTCATGTGGAGAGGGGAAGGATTACTCGTTCTCAGAGGGTTGACCTAGGTCCCGTTAACCTGAGAGCTCTCTCCGAAAATGAAACATACCGGTATCTGGGTATGTCACAGAACATCGGTGTCGAAGAAGCGAGCGTAAAACAGTCTGTACGCGAAGTCTTTTTTTGAGCGCCTGACAAAGGTACTAACTAGTTCTCTGTCGGGTCTCAACAAAGTCCGAGCGTTTAACGGATGGGTTATGCCCGTTCTTTCGTACACCTTCGGCGTACTCAGATGGACTCAGACCGAATTAGAAGCCCTGGATCGGAAGGTCCGCACTACTATGACCCTCCATAGAATGCATCATCCTCGGTCGTCAGTAATGAGGCTGTATATCTCCCGGAAGTGTGGAGGAAGAGGCCTAATTAGCGCCAAAACCTTGCACAATCGGGAGATTTATAGCCTCCGAGCCTATTTTATGGTGAAGGCGGACGTGGGTATGCATAGAGAGGTTGTAGCGTGTGACAAAGGACTCACCCCTCTCAATCTGGGCCTCGAGACATGGCAGACACCGGCGGTACTAAGCATTTCTGATCGTGAGACCGTATGGAAAGAGAAGTGGCTCTACACGAGCCACACGTGGACCGTAAAGCCTCCGTGCATTGGCTGCGCTTCGGGGACCTCTTTGGGGAAACCGAAGGGTTTGTCTTTGCGATACAGGATCAGGTTATCAAGACGAACAACTACCGGAAGTACATTATGAGGGACGGCACAGTGGACGTATGTCGGGCGTGCCGCCAACCTGGCGAGTCCCTCAGACATGTAGTTTCGGGTTGTTCGGTTCTTGCTAACACTGAGTATCTGCTAAACACAACCAAGCAGCCAAGATTCTCCACCAAGAGCTCGCTCTGAAATACGGTCTCATCAATCAGAAACTGCCTTATTACCAGTACACGCCGGAGCCAGTTCTCGAAAACGGCAGTGCCAAGCTCTACTGGGATCGGCCCATTATCACGGACAGGACTATTCTAGCGAATAAACCTGATATCGTGTTAATGGACCGATCGTCGTCTAAGGTGTTTTTGGTGGACATAACTATACCACATGACGAGAACCTCGTGAAGGCCGAGACCGAAAAGCAACGCAAGTACTTGGACCTTGCACACGAGGTGACCGAAATGTGGGAAGTTGTGTCCACCGAAATCATCCCGGTTGTAATATCCGCAAACGGTTTGACCCCAGCCACTTTGGGCAGAAACCTTGAAAGGCTGGGATTTGGCGGTGGTTCGCTTCCAGCACGCATGCAAAGAGCGGTTTTGCTGGATACTGCCCGAATAGTTCGCCGGTTTCTGTCCCTCTTGCCCTGATCCCCGACTGACTGGTCAAATTGTCGGGTCTTTCCGCCGAAAGGCGTGTAGCTGTAAGCATACATAATAATAATAATAATAAATGTTGTCTGGGGTCTTCAGTTAGACATAAAATGCCTGTGTTTGAAGAAGATATTATAATAAATATCCACACGTCCAAAGTTCACCTTTTACAAAAAGCCGTTATTCTTAACACATGCAGAATAGTACGAAAATTTCTATCTCCAGCAAATTAATTATTAGTACTTGGCTTCGGCACAGAATAGATAATAGTGCTTCATATATATTTGAAAAAAGAATAATTATAATAAATACTCTTTATTGCCAAATAAAATACAATTATTCAACTAGGTACTATAAATAATAAAGTACTGGTTCTTTATAAAATATTGCCGAAACACATCACCGCCGGAGCGGTAATATTCGCGGTATTATATATGACGGGTGGTCGCTAGCCAGTCGGAGCCTGACGGGATTCTACCACCAAGCGGGAGTCACTCGGATTAGTCGCCTTTTACGAAACGCTTATCCAGGGGTGGTAGGGCTGTTCTAAGCCGACCCTACAGATACAAATTGACTATTTTAACCGCCTCACTTTCTGGATATTAACCAATGACTTAGGATAAGTTTGATGAACATTTAGGTGTCAGCATATGTCCAACCTGGGTCTCACTGACACGGCGCTCTGCAGATACTGCGAAAGCGCAGAGGAAACCCCTCTACACCTACTGTGCCACTGCCCCGCAGTTATGTACAAGCACTCCGCTCACCTGGATAAGCAAGAGCTGGATCCAAAAGAGATAGGCTATAAGGAAAATCTTAAATTTCCTGGACTCCATTGGAGTGTGCTGCGAGTTATAAATTGGGACTCACACAATAGATCTTTTTAGGTCGCAGTGTGACGAGCGGACAAGACTGCTCATATAGTCCCAAAATCCCCAGACAATCACACCAACTGCATGGCCCCAAAGTAAGCATCGCTTGTGTTATGGGATACCTTGTAGCGAACTAGCGGGACCTAGAATATAAATACATAAATAGACAAACACCCAGACATGGAACATTTTTTTTTCTTGTTTCGTGCGGGAATTGAACCCGCAACCACTGGCGTCTGAGGCTGACAGGTTTACCCCATCGCCAAAGTGGTCGTCAAAAGTAAAACATAACCAAATGAATAGTTCTATTATTTTCAAATCGATGACGTGTCCCTGTTGACGGTAATATTGATATTTAGCTATTATTTGCAAAATCACTTAAGGTTAGACCTAGAGGAAGCTTCAAGTTCATAAATACTTACATTACCGGCTGGTTTAGTGGTAAAATACAATGCAGGTCTCCGTGGTGCAGTGATCTAGATGCTTCCAAAGCACTTAAAAAGAGTTCCCAAACTACTCCACGAAAAATACAGGGTCCGCCTATAATTGTCAATAATATTTTAATAGCAGATTAAGAATGATGAGTGCGTGTGAATAAAAAACAAAACTGTTTTTAAATATATTTTTCATAAATTAAAATTTCAAAATTCTTCTCAAAGATTAAAACATACGTTTTATCTGTGTGATAAAAGCTAAAGATTAAACTTAAATTTTGATCACCTAGAAGAATTTTGAAATTTTATTTTATGAAAAATATTCAAAATATTTTTTTTTCCAAATTCAGACCCACTCATTATTCTTAATCTGGTATTAAAATATTATTGACTATTGGCGACTCTGTATAATATTTTTCAATTAGGTTTCATTCTACTCTATGATAATTTTAAAATGTTCTCAAAGTACTCCACTCCATTGAAACCAAAAAGATAATCCAGATTTTTAATTTACATTTTACTAAAAAAATGGTAGCTGATGTACAGTCACTCTCAAAAGCTTTGCATATTTTTTTTATTTTTTATTTTTTGTGATGAAACAGCACGCTGCCTCTTCGAAGTTTGCCTCTCTTCTTCTCTTTGATGGCATTCCTTAACTTCAAAATTAAAGCTGCATATTATTGACCTGTAATAGTGGTTTCACGCTCCAGGTAATCAATCAACAATATCCCTGCTATATCCCTAATCAAATATATGAGCTCTTTGCCAGCATTTACTTTTTTTTCTTACCAAGGAGTATAAAAGGTTATAGGTAATTAGACCGGGATCTTTTAAGGTGATATAGAGAAGGTTATTCGCTATAATTTAAGCCCAAATCATACCAAAGCGTACCATATTTAAAATATTTCAGCTTTTCCTCTTTTTCTGAAAATCCAGTTTTACTTCTTCAGTCTTCGATTGAGAAAATACTGATAGTCCGATTTCAATTCAGTTTATAGTTTTAGATAGGTAGGTGTTTACTTTTTTTATTAATAAACATACATAATTAAAATTGTTTCAATGTGAATGTAAATAGAAGCTACAGGTTGTTTTATAAAACAAAAATGATTATTCTAGAGAAACCTGAACAGCAATTTTCTCCACAAAAGTGCTGTTTTTCGTGCACTTGTATTAAACACAAATAAATTTCTCTGGCTAACCAAAAAAGGTAAAACAATTAGCATTTGATTGCACAGTTGCGGGAAAAAGTGCAAAAACAAAATCAAAAACCTAAATTTTAATTATACAAAGTGTTCCTGTCATTAATACGCTAACTTTTCGCTGTCAAAATCTTTGTAAATCATGTTAATAGGGCTTTCATCAATAATTTGACGAAGAAGTAGGTAACTATTGTGCAATGTGTATGTTTTTTATTTACCGAGATGAGGTTACTCTCAGGGAAGGTATATTTTAGAATTATTTCATTTAGACATTAACGATATAACAAAGCGCTAATTTTTGAAATTTTGTGACTGATTGTACTAAAATATATGTATTTTATAGTTTTATGTAGATAAAGTAGTTTGAGAATTGATGTGGAGTACTTTGAGAATAATTTCAGATACCTATGGAGCAGAATGGGAACAAAATAGTAAGGTTTTTGAAATAATAATACTTAATTCCTTGGAGTAACTAAACTTGGGAATCAATGTATGAGATTCTTATCTTTTTAGAACAAAAGAATGAAGTACTATGGGAATAAGCCTGCCAATCGTGAGATCGCGGGCTCGATTCCCGTACAGAACAGCAAAAAAATTTTCCTGGTCTGGGCGTTTGTCTATACTAATATTATAAAGAGGAAACCTTTGTATTTTTGTATGTTTGTATTTAATAGGCTCAAAAACTACTGGACCGATTTCAAAATTTCTTTTACCATTACTTAGAAGGATTCTTCCGAATCCGTATAGGCTACTTTTTATCCCGAAAATCCCGCGGGAATCGAAATTGCGCGGGTAAAACCGCGCGCAACAGCTAGTCTATACATGTAGGTATGTATTTATATTCTTGATTCCCCACTAGTTCGCTACATGGTATCTCATAACACTTCGCTTACTTTGAGGCCATGTAGTTGGTGTGATTGTCTGGTGACTTAATTAATTTACTATTTATTTTATCTATGCCAGAAAGTCCAGAGTGCGAATCCCGATGGGGGTATAGAACCGCGGTCCTCAGGTTCAAAGATCTTGTAAATAAAACGGTCAATAACGATTACACAGAATAAATATTGCATTTTTTTAGTTCAGATCAGAATACTCTTTTCTCAAAGTTTGAATCCGCACACTATCACTCAACATTCGGCTGCTAGACGCCGACTACTCAAAACCTAGATGCATACTTGGGATAAGATTTCCATAGTTTATTATGTAATTTGTTTGCTCAGGACAGGACTTTTGAAATATAATTACGTAGGTTATTTTTGTATGTAAAGAAGTTTTATCCCAGACTAGCCACTGCGCGCGGTTTTACCCGCGTAACTTTTGATCCCGTGGGAATTTCGGGATAAAATATAGCCTTTAACCTTTCTCAAGAGTTGGGCTATAAAATGCAAAATAGTAGATTGTTAAACTAGGGTCGGATAACAATTCCCATACGAGGTGTTTAGACGCCCGAGCGCAGCGAGGGCGGATATAATCCGAGTATGAATTGATGTCATCCACCCGCGGGGAACACTCTACTTTTCATTTCGAATATAAGGAAAGTAAAAAAAAACATTTTTCTTAAATATTTATTTAAAATTAATGGAAAAGTTCGAACAATTCGTAAAGTTCAAAGTGACATTTTTATTCACATATAAATCGGTGACATATTTCTATGTAGGTATAGATATCATTTTTTACGTAAAACAACCTATTTATTAAAATAATTATAAATAATTAAGAAAATTATATATTTATATTTTTTTTAAATGATATTGTCAAAATATAGAAAAATATTTTTTTTTAAATTACTTCTTTAAGTTGACTTCTAAAATAAAAAAAAATCATAAAAAAATCTAAATTTTTGACAGCTGGCTTTATAAGAAATGTATTAGTTCTATTTTTGAAATCCATTCCGGCCCTTGGTTCGGAATGAATTTGTATGAAACATTCCGACCCACGGGTCGGATGAAGCATTTTCAGACCGATACTTGGATCAAACATAGACTACTTTCCGAGTATGAGAAATGAAAAGATTTTTTCAAATTCCACTTGTAGTTTCTGAGATTAGCGCGTTCAAACAAACAAACAAAAAAACAAACTCTTCAGATAAAATAGATATAATAATAAAATAGATCGTTTTGCCAAGACCAATGACGACTTCGTTGAAACTGAATAAGAATTTAATAATATAAATTATTACATCAAAATACTGGAATAATTAAAAAGAAATATAGGAGCTATAAAAATGCACTGTTTTTGTAATAAAAACCTTATTTAGTATAAAGCCGCTTATTGTAATATAATTTTTTAACTGAATAGTCTATAATGAGGCTAATTTGTACGAAAAATACATGAAAGTAACTTATCGTTTTATTTAAAAAATACATAAATAATGACTTTTAAATCACGACCATTTTCATTCAATTTAAACTGACAAGTTAATAATCTTTTTATGTCATTACATATTAACTTTTATATTACGTCAATTTGTGTCAAGTTTTTTTTATTTAATTGGCAACGACATAAAAATAATGGACTTAATTTATTTGCTTGATAACTCTATTAAGTAATGCAAGGATTGTGCTAAGTGCGTAGTAAATTAAGCTTCGGGGTCAATGGTATGCCAGTGGTACCTAACTCTCGGTACGTACCTAAGTAAGAAATAGAGTTTACTATACGCTAGATTCTGTGATGCAATTTATTGAATACTTGCTTACTTTTGTCCAGTTAAGGAAAATAACTTTACTAAAATACTTAGCTGCAGTTTTATCAACCGACTTCATAAAAAAGGAGGAGGTTCTCAATTCATCTGTATGTTTTTTGTGTGTGTGTCTTTGTTACACGATATTTCGGACAATTGTGAATCGATTTTGAAAATTCTTGTTTCATATGATAGAAAATACTTCATAGTTGGTTCCTTAAAAATTTCATCGAAATCTGTTTTGTATTTCATTGAAAATTTCAACTCAGCCAAAGTTTTGACGTGAAGTCGGTTTTTTTTAATGCTCTGCATTCATTGATTATTTCATTAAGTACTGTTGTTAACCGACTTCCAAAAAAAGTAGGAGGTTCTCAGTTCGTCTGTATGTTTTTTTTGTGTCTTTGTTACACGATATTTCAATTGTTGTTTCATATGATAGAGGATACTTCATAGTTGGTCCCATATAAATTTCATCGAAATTGGTTAGGTACTTCATTAAAAATTTCAAACTTTTGAAAAAAGATATATGATTTCGGAGAATGTTTACGTTGATGTCATTCTCAACTCAGCCAAAGGTTTGACGTGAATGCGGTTTTTAATGCTCTGCATTCGTTAATTATTCGTTTTACAAAAGCCGACAAATAAGCATTAGATCTATCTGATGGTCTAAATTTTAGCCGCGACAGATCGGCTATCATCGTCATTAGCCGGGAGAAGCCCACTGCTGGACTAAGAAGGGTGGCGAGGGACTGAGCAACGGGGATCAGTTAGGAATCATATTATTATTATTCTTAGGGATAAGTGGATAAGTGTCGTAAAAGGTGACTACTTCGTATGACCTCCGCCTGGAAGTAGTATGCCCTCAGGACTCCTGGTTGGCTAGCGACTTTACCCTGGAAAATAATTCAATGCAGTAAAGTGACAGTTCCAGTGTGCCCACTGTAGGGAAGAAAAAAATAGGGATGCGGCTTATGTGAACGAATTAATTATTTTATTAAACAGTAAGTATCGTCAAGGTAGGAAATAAAATATTTTGACTCACAAAATATTTAATACTTTCAATTTATCATTTCTATAGTGGGGATGGTTTATTCATCTTACTTTTTCGTGACTTTAAAAAATTGCAAAAAAGATAAAGTTTTTTTCTACTGTGATTAATTATTTTCATCAAAGTTACTGTAAAGATAAAGTACACACCTCAAATTCACGTATTCAGACATTGCTTTAAAATTTTACGATCAACGAATGAAAAAGTACCAATAAATTTCAATCATTCTCATTCAGCACCGTGTAAGGTGCAGAAGATTTTAACTGGTATCACTATTTTTCTGTTTGTCGTTTCGAACTGTCTGTTTACTGCATTGAATTATTTGGCTGGGTAGGTAGAGGTATCCTTCGTGTAAAATCTGCAATCAAATATCACCACTTCGACTTTGATGTATTCTGGAAATGATTAAAGAAGAGCTAATTCCTTCTCTTAACATCAAATAAGATTCAGGTCACACGAGCTGACTGGTCTACAAAAAATAAGTAGGTATCCTTAAATAAAACTTTTTCAATCTATCAATCCGACGCTTGACACCTCAGTCGCTCGTGACCACGGGGTCTGCAAAGACACCGAAATGTCGAGTCAAAATTTAAAATGTATGTATACGCGATAAATACGGTTAATAAGTGTTTTATTTAATAGTATGAATCGCGAAAAACTTAAGACAATATTAATAAGTATCCTTTTACATCTTCAGCGAAGGTTGGCAATCAGTTCTGCATAATAAGTCCTGTCTCTTATTATGTAGAACTGATTGCTGAGGCGAAACAAGATGATTAATGTACGGGCTAGCAGCGCGTACAATTCGCTCGGCGTCAGCATTTTCCGCGACGCCGCCGCCAAATGTAGCACCAAAATCATTTCAGTTCACGTAAAGCATTCGCGGCGAGCTTATCAATCATATATCGATCATTTATCAATTAATGTAAGTTTATCAGTTTTTATTATATCAGTTAAATCTCACCCCCGAGTTATCATTGACTTTATCATCTATCATCTGAGTGTACGAAACGGCCCGTACAATTAAGTTATAATAATATAATGATGCGTTGACTTATTGAAGACGCAATTATTTCCTTTATCTGACTCAAAAATACGGTTATATATGTGGAATTTATCATAGGTTTTATGGCCATTAAACCAAAAGGATCATTTCACGTGAGTTCGGATATCTAGAGATATAATGCCTGCGTCTGTTTTTCCGAGCACTACAGCCCTGGTAATGGTAGTGTCGAGTGAATAGGTTTCTCATGGTACGTTTACATACCATCTTATAATAAATAATAAAAATATTAATTTCCAAAAACCATATTACATTCACAATACTTATCTATAAATCTCGCACTAGGCACAGCCTGTATCGCGAGGTTCATACCTATTTTTACATTACTGAGGGATGTTTCCAATTGAATAGGTACCTATCTTTTAAACTAACATAGGTAAGCATTTCAATTTAACATTAAAAAAAAGTTAGGAAATAAATTTTAGGGGATAAAACTAGTAGTAGCAATTAATATTTAGAAGAATAAATAAAACTAATTACAGAATAACAAAAATAATGAGGATATTCTTAATATTGTGTATGTGTGTGAGAGAGAGAGAGAGTATAAGTGTATGTGTGGATGTGTGAGTGTGTGTATCATGCTTTTTCATATTTTCATGACAGAACCCTTAATAATTTTTCCGTTTCTGTATAATTAAGAGTCAATAGAAATCTTTGTGATAAAAGCTTAGCTTTTCTGGCATTTAAGTGTATTAAAGTAGGGTATTTCATTCAAAATTGATTATAGCCAATCTTAGACCTCATATTCATTTTTCAAGAGGTAGCATCCCATCCTTATTGTGTAAAAGAAAAACGTAAAGTTGAGATGAAACTGTTTCGGTTGGATGTGGGCAAAGCCTTGAGGCTACCCATTGGGACAACCTAGTTGTACTATCTATATGTTATTGAGGATCAATGATTATGGTCAAAAATATTATGATACAGGCGTACATACACCTAGTTTAAAAATACACCTAGTCTTGCCATGAATATTGTTAATAAAGAAAAATGTTTTTTTTCTATTGCAAATAACATTTGTTACTTTTACAGTGTATAAGTTTAAAACATAATAAAAAACCATTTAAAACATAAAAACCTTATCCGAAGTGGCCTCCATTGGCTGCAATATATTCCTTTTAAACGTTGAAGCCAGATCAATAGAAGCACACACGAAAATTCTTCACTGCCAATTGTATGGATTGTTTTGGGGACTCCAAATTATCATGGCATTTAGAGCAAGCCATACTCTCTAAAACTTTATCCAGCGGATTAATCGGGACCAGACGTAGAACGAGCTTTATGACCCGGCGACGAGTCTTCCTGGAAGGACCTTTCTTGGTTAATGAACATGGTGTTGTTAAGGGCTTAACGACCTTATCAAGAAATGAAATGAAATGAAAAATGAATGGTCCTGGGTTCGAATCCCGGCGGCGGCGGATATTTGTGTCATGAACACAGATATTATTTATTTATTTATTAACCCTTTATTATACACAATAAAAAATGCAAAACAAAGAACAAATAAAAAGAAAAAAATGTATAAAGGGCGGCCTTATCGCCAGGAAGCGATTTCTACCAGGCAACCCCAAGTAAGTAATACCCCAATATTAGTTTTTGGAGACTGAAAACTGCTCGCGTCCGCAAGGTTTAGCCCTCGATGCCTTGTACGTGGTCCCTGGGTGGTGCTAAACGAGCAGTAAAATCTGGTGGTAGGCTTCGGCCGTGGCTTGTCACCACCCACTAGACAAAACCATGCCGCCAAGTAACCTAGTTGCGTTCCGGCATGATGTCTAGTGTAGCCATTGGGGAGGATAGGTCTGAGTAATCGTGCTGCATCGGAGAACTGTTTTGAACTCGTAGGATAATGGCTCACCGGGTGACTCGTTTTGGAGGGTAGCGGGATCCGAAGCACGGTGCACCGCTGGCCGACCGCAGGTAGTAGGGGGCCCAAGTAGCATGCCAGCCACATGCAAAAGGCTGCCCCGCCACCTCGCGAAAAATCCCGGGAGACTCCATCGTGCCGGCTGGCGACCGGTTTGAGAGGACCCGATGGCGAACTCGGGGGGGTTCGGGCGTCCCCGCAGTCTCCAAGCGAGTTTCCCAAAGGTGCGTTACCCCTATCGAGTTGCTTGGTTCCATTTGCAGCACTTCACTCAACTTCTGTTCTCCTCCCTATTCACTCCACTCCAAAATTAATGAAAGGTCCAAAGAAGAGTAAGGTAACACAGCGGTTGCACTTCCTCTCGTTTAAAGTGCACTTCTGTAACATCCGAGGAGTGCACTCCAATCTCAATGATGTCCACCACCACCTCGAGACGGAGAGACCCCACCTACTCTTCCTAACGGAGACGCAGATCTGTGATCCGTCAGACTCGGCATACCTCTGTTACCCAGGTTACATCCTGGAGTCCAAATTCCACCCGCACGCCGGAGTGTGCATGTATGCCAGTGACAAGATCTGTTGTCAGCGTCTCCGTTACTTAGAAGTGCCGGACCTTTCAGTTATGTGGGTTCACATAGATACCGGCCTAGACCAAATGGTATACGCTGGTATTTATCGGTCACACAGCGGAGATCGGGAGACAACAAGGCTTATGGACTATCTCAGCAGTACAGTGGACAAGGTTCAGCAACGTTTTCCCACAGCGCAGTTGGTGTTCCTGGGGGATTTTAACGCACACCACGGACAGTGGTTATACCCGTTTCAGGACACTGACCATGCTGGTAGAGAGGCTTTTAAGGTTTCACTCACTCATGGCCTCTCTCAGCTTGTTGACGAGCCTACGCGCATCCCAGACGTTGCTGGCCACACTGCTTACTGCCTGGACATTCTGCTGACAACCGATCCTGACAGATATTCGGTGTCCGTCACTGCACCCTTAGGGACATCCGATCACTGTCTGGTGAAATCTGTATCGCAGTACTCGCCACCTGACACTCGACCAAGTGGTTCTAGGCGAGTATGGCGTTACAAGTCGGCAGATTGGGATGAAATGCGACATTTCTTCGCATCTTATCCGTGGCGGCAAGCTTGTTTTACATCAACCGATCCATCGTGCTGCGCTGATGCAGTCTCAAGTGTGATAGGTCAAGCAATGGAGTTCTTCATTCCCTACGCTGATCTATCCCTTGAAACCAAAGCTCGCCCATGGCTTAGTGCTGAATGCTCTTCCGCTAAAAAGCGTAAGCGAGAAGCGTACAAAGCCTGGGCAACCGCTCGCAGAAGCAAAGCCGATGACTCGCATGAACACAAGAAGAGGTACAATGCTGCCGCCAAGTCCTGCAAGAAGGTGATCAAAAGAGCTCGTTTCGCCCACATAGGCTGTATTGGAGACAGAATAGCGTCATACCCCTCGGGAAGCAAAGCTTTCTGGTCCCTCGCCAAGTCGGTCGAAACTAACCATCGCTGCCGCCACTGCGGAAACCTGACGGTTCTCTGGCCCACACCGCTAAGGAAAAGGCGGATTTATTTGCCAGTATCTTTGCGGAAAATTCTCGTCTAGATAGCCAAGGAAAAATCGCACCCCAAATACCTCAGTTCGGTCCTACAATGGGTACCGTTCATAATCGCCTAAAGGAGGTTCTTAAATGCTTGCTGCACCTAGACGAGAATAAAGCTAGCGGTCCAGATGGTATTCCTGCAGTGGTGTTGAAACGCTGCACAGCTGAGTTGTCTCCCGTTTTGACGCGTCTCTATAGACTTTCTTTGGAATCTGGTAAAGTCCCAAAATCCTGGAAGCTGGCTAACGTACAACCAGTACCGAAGAAGGGAAGCCGTGCTGATCCTGTCAACTATCGACCAATCTCAATCACTTCCATAATTTGCAAAGTCATGGAACGTGTATTGAACAATCGACTCCTGGCATACCTCGAGACCAACGAGCTCCTAAGCGATAGCCAATATGGTTTCCGCAGTGGAAGCTCGACCGGCGATCTTCTCGTGTATGCCACACACTTATGGAGTGAGGCCTTGGAGGGTCATGGTGAAGCAATAGTTGTTTCCTTAGACATATCCAAGACCTTTGACAGGGTCTGGCATGATGGTCTCTTAAGCAAGTTTCCAGCATATGGCATACCGACCGGGCTCTGCGACTGGATATCTGATTTTCTGAGGGAACGGTCGATTCGAGTAGTCTTAGACGGCTACTCCTCTGACCTAATGGCGATTAATGCTGGGGTACCTCAGGGATCTGTTCTCTCTACAACTTTATTCTTGCTGCACATTAATGACCTCCTAACACCAGGCATTATTGGATATGCTGATGACAGCACTGTTGTTGAGAGATATATATCCAATGCGCGAACGAGCTCCCATGAAATCCAGGTTTTGAGAAAGTCTATGATTGAGGGCGTTGATTCGACCTTGCGGAATGTGTCCGATTGGGGCGAATCTAACCTGGTCAAATTGAACGCCTCCAAAACACAAGCGTGTCTATTCTCCGCAAAAAAGAGCACCTTTACTTTTACGCCCACTTTCCAGAATGTATCTGTTCCCATCACCGACCAACTAGGGCTTTTGGGCGTCACTATAACGTCCAAATTAAACTTCGGTCAACAAATTGAGTCTATGGCAAAAACGGCTTCAAAAAAATTGGGTATCATCTCGAAGGTCCGGCGGTACTTCAGCCCTGAACGGCTGCTCAACTTATACACAGCCCAAGTGAGGTCGTGCATGGAGTACTGTAGTCACCTTTGGGATGGTTCTGCCAAATACCAGCTCGAAGCGCTAGACTCTCTTGACCGAAGAGCCCGTAAAATCATAAACAGCAACAACCTTACAAATAAAAAATTGCAGACGCTGGAGCATCGTAGTAAGGTTGCTTGTTTGACAGTATTTTATCGACTACATTTTGGTGTGTTTGCGAGTGCTCTTTTTTTCAAATTGAACCCACCCCTTTTTACCACCGGACTACCAGACGCAGACAGAACTTCCATCCCTATATAGTGAATTTACCAAGAAGTCGAACAAAACGCTTCGATGGTTCCTTTTTGGTACGGATTGCCAAGGAGTGGAACAATCTGCCTGCGTCTGTTTTCCTGACCACTACAGTCCTGGAACTTTTAAGTGTCGAGTGAATAGGTTTCTCGTGGATGGACGTGTAACACCATAGTCTTCATGCGCACTTTCCATCAGGTGGCATGGAAGACAAACGTCCAATCCTTACAATATAAAAAAAAAAGAAGTCATGGATATTTGTATGTTTATTTAAGTTTATTCTAATAAAAAATATGGTATTTATTCAATATGTGTGTTTATATATTTCTTAAGTATATCAGTTTTCTAGCATCCATAACACAAGTTCTTTAAGAAACTTAATTTGGGCTAGATAATGTTGTGTGAGTGTCAGAAATATTTATTTATTTATTTTTATTTATTTAGCTTTAAGCATAAATACGGTCATTTTAATTGTTAAAATATTGCTTAATCCTAAAAATTTCCTCATCCATAAACAAATTTTTCTGTGACCTTCCTTTGCGTACCGCTTCAGTAGGTAGTTGTTTCAATTTTACCACCCTATTCTTTTTTGAGTTATGAATTGAGAAATTAAAGTATAATTATAAAGTAGCCTAAAAAGTGCAGATTATAAGGAGTACTCAAGGGATTTTCCAGCTTTTAGTGACTTACAATCTTACTTACAAGAGTTGTGCACTATTTGACCTCAATAGTGCACTTTGTAAATTGATTATGAGAAATCGGTGTGTTTGAGGAGGATAATTCACATTTGAAAAATATTTCTGCCTATTTTGTTTGAAGCTTTAATAACCATGAGAAATATAGAAAAAACATTTTGTTAGAATGGTAATTAAATACATAGTAGGTAAAATACCATTCTAACAAAATGTTTTTATGCTTTAGATATAACTACGTTTGATTTGATTAAATTCGGAATATTGGTTTGTTGGTTAGTGAAGTCATAAAATATTATAGCTTTACCTATTAATAATAGAATTACAAAACAATACTTCCAAACGCAAAAACAGGAACCAAATATAACAAAGCAAAAATACTAAACAAAAACTATTGCAAATCATTCTCCATCAATCAAACTTACCAATATTTAAAAAAAGAACATTCATCGAGAGACAGAGACGCTGTTACCTAAAAATACAATCTATCCCTTTCAAACTTATGTTTCTTTATTTTTAACAAAACTGGCAATGATTTAGAAACCATGAAGGTCATTCATGACAACTGGCTTTTTAAAGTCAGAACGATCATTGTGAATCCGCTTTGCTATTATTTTCGCGAACAATGTTTATGTTCCGAGAAGTGTTGAAAGAAATCTATAGCCTTCGTGCTCAGATTAAGAATTGCCTTAGGCTTCAGCTTTAAGAAAATACTTTTTCTATACTGGCTTGGGTCTGATAGTCGTTATTACTCGCCTTGCAATTTGTACTACATAATTTGAGTCTTATTTTTCACATTAATACATCTCATATTGCGATTATCGGAGTCCACTCGTGCGCTACTCCTACTACGCCCGCCCTACTCCTGCCCTGCGCCCGAATCCACCAAGCGCCCGTCCAACGCCCTACCCGCGCCTCTTTTAGGCGTAACTTGAGATGTATTGATGTGTTAAAAAAGAGTTGAATTTAGACACAAAAAAATTGCGAAAATGAGAAAAAAAAATCAAAACAGACCGGATAACAGAGATTAGCGCGTTCAACCAAACAAATGAAGAAACACTTCAGTTTTATTACTATACATTATTTGTAACGTCATTAATAATAGAAAAAAGACGGGTCGGTTGGTTAAATAAAGTACCGGAACACTTTGAGCCTCGCTAAACTAATAATTGTCTATTTTTTTTCATACAGTACCTACGCAGACAAACTTACAATCAACGCTTTTGCTCACGGCTGTCACTAGCTAATACGAAAAAATACAAAGAATATATTATTTTGTATGTATTGACACGACAAGCGAAGAAATCTGTTACAGTAAAGAAATGTTAAAATAAAATAAAAATAAATATTTTGGTATATTCTTCTCTTTTATTTATTTTTTCATAAGATATCCAACAGCTTAGTATAACAATAATGATTTAAGAATATGATAACAAAATATCTTATAGCCACTAACAGGATATCCTAATACATTTTAATATAGAAGTCGCACCAGAGTATAGGTATACCTAAATTTCCAGAACGAAAACGTTGGAACCAAAAACGCACTGTGCTTTCTCTACCGACACCACTGCCATACACATAATTAATTCTTCGAGCCGTTTCTGCAGCACCGGTGCCACGGCGAAACTCATATTCGTAAATAACGCGAAATTTTTAATTTTCCATTTTCTAAACTCAATGACATAGAGAAAAAGCCAAAAGAAAAAAAAAACGAAAGAAATGCGGTTTTCGAGACACAAATTGATGAGTAAATAGCTGTATAAATTTAAATTTGGAATTCTAAACCAAAGAGGAGATATTTGAGATTAAAGTGGCCAGTACGACAAAACACCAATTTCATATGTAAGGACCTAATATTAAAGGAATTTCTGTCTTTATTTTACTTTTTTTAAGTTATTGAGACCGGCCGTTTGTCAGTCAGTACCTACTAGCCAAAACCATCAAATATGGGACGATTACAAACTAGCAAGTAGACAACATCAAGACATTGGTGGATACTGGGCGATTATTATCTTCATGAGCCGAGAGACGCACACTTCTCGACGGAGGCCTCCCCCAGGATTCGTCATGTCATCCGGACCCACGCTGCCCTCATCCAGCGTTTGACGTTCATAAAGTGTATAATAATACCTACTGCGAATATAAGTTTTCATTTTTATTATTATTTTCATTTTCCGCATCTTTTTTTCGCGGAAGTATGAAAAAATACTTAATCTTTATTATTTATGAGTAATTTCCGTAATGTATTAATAATATTTTTTAGAGTAGGTACTTACTACTTGCCTCCGTACTTAAGGAAGCAATATATCATTAATTGTTCAATGATAAAATACATCACTAAGTCGACTTTAGTAATGTTCCTAAGTCGAATGTTTTTGTAGTTTTGCCAAAATGATGCATACATAATGCGGCCTCCTCTTTCCTTATATTATTTTTTTACCTTTATGAACCAGAGAACAAGGTTTGAAATTTAAAATTAGAGAATAAGATGAAAGTCTTGCCTAAGGCCATGTTGCGACCACACGCGCCAGTCTTGCGCACGCCACGTCTTACACACGTTTAAGACTGCTTGTAATTCAATGTTATTAATGTTGAATCTTATGTAATATTATAATCAATAGATGCCAAATTGCGTCTGCCTTGTGGGAACGGGTCGGGTGCGTGTAGGGCGAAGGACCGGCGCAGGGCGGGCGTATAAAATAATAAAGTTCCTAATTATAAAATGTATTAAAATTCCATATAGAGCATTTGATGACGTCATCATATACTTCGGCTTTAACTTGTTGTTGAATAAGATATAACAGAGACAAAAAAGCCCGCGGATAAAATCTTGCGGCACTCTTTTTTGTCAGAAATTGACCATGACATAAAAATAAAACAAACACAAGACGGCTAATTTGTGAGAACCAATGTCATGCCATAACCAAATTGCTTACATAGTAGGTGCATTGAGCTATGGATGTACAACACGAACATGACAAACTAGGGCCAGAGTATTTAAAGAAGAATGGAATAAAATAGTCATAGAATCATCAGCAAAACGACCTGGCACGCAGCACCCGTTCACGAATATAACGCAAGCACCAGCCATCACTCTCCTCCACCATATTTTAGGGAAAAGGGTGACCCGACACCCGACGCTACCACTAGCCACGCCGTCTGAGGGAGAATGACGTTCTTGCTGTTATGTTATTACTGTATAAAATAAGACACAAATTACGTACAACAAATTGCAAGGCGAGTGATGAAGAGCGTGTCGTGCGCTGGGCGGCTGTGTACTTGTATGTAGTTGTCGTTAGGTCATAGAAACCATTTTGGCGCTCTGCAAATTCTAACTTTAAATAACCAGCACTGGGCCAGCTTAGTTTCACATCACTCAGGAGAGTCCCATGGCCCTTCAGTGGGATAGAAAAAAGGGTTCAGATGATGTTAATATAGAACACAGAACCTCGCCGAGACTCAGCCTCTTAATCACGCACGCAACTCGGAGGCATCTTTGTGTCAAGGTATGAATGAAATTAATGCTACTTTGGCACGCGTAGAAACAGGAAAGCGACTATTAAAATTTATATAATTACTTAAATTAAGTGTAATTTAAACTAAAACACAACTATCACATGACTGTCAATAGAGAATAAATTAGTGTTGCGCACGCGTCCAATCATAAACACTGTCATGCCGCCTCGATTGTTACAAGGAGCTGTTAAACATTATAGTGATAAATTTAATAAAATAAATTCCCAGACAATCACACCAACTATATGTCTTCAAAAAAGCAAGCAAAGCTTGTAGTATTAGATGCCATGTAACTAACTAGGGAAGAATCTAGAGTATAAATACATAGATAGATAAGCACCCAGGCTCTTTTTTTTCTTTTCTTATTCCGTGCGTGAATCGGATTTGCATGGTAGCGTCTTATAACACTGCACCACGGAGGGCGTCTCATGAGTTACACGAAAAAATCTTTTTATTAATACATTTTTAATTGTAATTTATGTTGTGTATAAAACCCTTCAATAAAACTACTGTTGTCCTTTTTTACATACGACTACACTCTTAAGTTAAAAAGAGACGCCCATATATTTAAAAATATCGATTTTAATGCCGAATCCTTTGTTTCTTTAATCATTGATAGGTACTTATTGACACATTCAATCGACGGATATGAGCGGCCATCTTGTAATCGTAAGTTTGAATATATTCTATTCACCAACTGATTTTTTATGCCAAAGCAATCGGATGGAAGATCGAATAATTTTACTACAGCAAAATCACTTAGATTGTCAATCATTCAAAAAAATTTCAACTTTTTAAGGAACAATTTGATTCATATGATTGTACCTATATCTGTTCCCTGCAGCTTCACGAACGCGGTAGTAAGTTTCATGGTTTTATTTTCGATAGTGAAAACTATTTCACCCATAGTTTAACCCTATTTTTTTTCTAATTAAGCAAAAACGGTCCCTCATTTGATTTTAGATTGCCCGGTTAATTTCGTAGAACGCAGAAGAAGTTAAGATAGAAGTTGATATTGGTACCAAGAGGACGGCAGAAAATATTAAGGCAAGTAAATGTAGAGACATTTTCTTGAAGTTTTGTGTAAAGATTGCAAATAAATCAATAAACAGAAATAAGGTTTAGTAAATAAGTTATGTTTCCTAAAATATATTTAGTATATTTAAGTGTAAACATATTGAGGTAAAATGTAGTATTAACAAATAATAGTCCTAAAAAAATGTAATTGTAGATTGATTAAAACTGGAGACGAATGTTAGAAAAGTAAGAAATTGTAAATTGTAGGTAAGAACCTTTATTAGTAATGTATGAAAGTGAGTAAGTAACTTGTATAAGTTGTGTAATTAAACTGTATTTTTATCTAAACTAGAAAAGCGGAAAGAAAAACGAAGTGAAAAAAAATATTTTGTACCCCCTTCCTTTTTTGGTATAAAGAAACCTGTAAAGTAGGCCCTGAAAGTTGGCATCAAACTAGACGCGGGTATCCCACCCGTAATGGAATAAATGAGGATGGATGAAATAGAAGACCAAAGTATGAGATCAAACGGATGAAAGTGCGAGAAGGACACCAGCGAGAACTGTTATGGATGTGTGCGTATCGACTTAAGCAATATTGTCCCAGGTACTAGAGGCAAAAAAAAAAACTTTTTTGGCAATGAAAAATGACTATGTTCTTTTGCTAGCTTAATTCAAGTCTAGCTTAATAAAAAATCATCGAAAAGCGGTTGAGTTGTTTAGGCATGCAAGCTTAACAGACAGGCTGAGTGATTTTCGCTACTATTTTAAACACCTGAAGATGCTTATGAATGGTCTTTAATCTTATCTGTGATAGCCTATCAAAACGAAATGATGATTGGCGGTTTAGCGCGATTTTTTTACATTCGTTAATTATGACTCTAAAGGTTCTTAGCTTAGGAGTTTAATTGTCTTCACTGTGTTTTACAATGCTACCTAAGTAGTATAGTGATAGTTTCCACCACGGACAACTGTGTGCAGTACCGTGACGTTTATAAATAGAACATTGATAGAACTGTCAAAGTGAAGTGCAAAAAAGGCGGGAAAAGTGAATTTTGTTTTTAATAGTGCATCGATTGTGGAAGCTGTGATCTATCGAAAAGTAAGTAGGGCTTTCTTAAGTTTTCCCGATTTAGAGTGTAAAAGAAAGACGTTAATAAGTTTATATTTGATCTCGTTTGGTGTATTCACTTGTTCGTCAATCACGACTCAAGGGAAACTGAGTTTCTTATTAAAAGTAAGTGAAGGTCGTTTATAGTAGATTTCTAGATTCGTGTATAAATATTTTAACCGTTTCCATGACACAGCCAAAAATTTCATAATTTTATACGATAAGTATACAAATTCTGGATTGAAGATTGTGATGAAGGTTTTTGGAACCCAGTAAAAGTTTAAATACTCCTTGAACCCGTCAGAAATCCAGTTATGTTGGTTTTAAATTATCACCAGATGACTGATTATAACAAACACCCTATGCTTATTATAATAAACTAGGGAAATTGTAAGTATTATATCGGTAATTTAAAACTCTTAACTTGTTCTTGCTTAAATAATGCTTCTTCTTCTTATCATGTCTATGAGTAGAATTAAGGAAATTATAATACTTTGCCTGCCCAGAAACTTGCCACCTTTATTGCGTTATCTGTGGCCAGAGTGAGGTGTCAAAGTGCAGGTTTCCTGACATATAGGGCAGGACAGAAGGTATAAATTCTTGGAGTGCTTGAAAGGAGCCTCCCTTAAAGCAGCAGCTAAAAGCAGCAGCTTAAAGGTCAAAGGTCAAAGTCAAAAAAATCTTTATTTCGTAGGTATTTGCTTACAATTGAAATACGTTAAATTATTTACAAATTGAACTGAATCTACTACCACTTCGGGAAGTTGATCTGTTGAGAAGAAACTCAACAGCAATCATCTTTTAAAAATACACAATAAGAGTTTACAGCCAGGGAATCCCATCTTCTTCTAACTTGCTCTAACCAGGGTGAAAAATCCCTGAAGCATATAATACATTGTAAACTTTATGCTGATGATGATAATGGTTAAGATGATGAAGTATTTTGGCAATGTTTTATGAAGAGCTTAAACCCGTGTGTTTGACACATTTGACCTCATTTTCAGTTACCAGCAGATGAGCGGTCAAATGTGACCAAACCAATCGATTGACTGTCGAACACCCTGACATAAAGTGTAACATAAAATTATAAAAAAATATACATACATACATACATAACGTCACGCCTGTATCCCTCATGGGGTAGGCAGAACACCAGAGCTTACAAGACCATCTGATGTCACGTGTGACAAATTTGGAGGTATTATAAAGTGTAGTGACAGGGGGTCAGCCTATCGCCCACAAAAACGCCTTTAAAACCTCTATCTCTTAACTGACTTTTACAGTATGCCCGGGAAGAGAAGCAGCTGGCACATTCAACGTTTTTCTTTCGCTCCCAGTCCAGCATGGAAGACAAATGTATTAAAAAAATATACCTATTCTGAACCCGCGATCACACGAGTAACCTCATTAGATCGTAGAAATGTATGCCTTTTTCTTTATTTTTGGACGTATGCACCTGAGTAGCCTTATATAACCTACAAACTTATTGAACTGCAGTACGAGGAGTTATATTGTAGAACGCTTGTTACACTATCGACTTAATTATTAAAGAAAAAGAAGCTAATAGTTCTAAGGCGGGTAAAATATATAATAAACTGTCTCATCTCTTAAATCCTCATAAATGCGCAGTAAAATACCTATGAATGTTATCTTATCATAAGTTGTTTATTTCCTTTATATTCAGTTATCTTTTAATCAACGTGATTAATTTAAATGTTGAATAAAACTGGAGGTCGTTACCGAAACTGTTTGTTTTTCTGATATGATAATATATTAAAGGTCTTGAGTGCTTTTAACTCCCGTACTAGCCATAAATTGCTATAACTAGAGTTCCTGTGGGAATTTCAGAAATGCCTTCCTTATGGCCATAAGGTCGTTATTGCAACCAGACTCCCATTGCAGAACCTTTCTACCAAGTTTCACATCGGTATTGCAACCCCAAAGTATAGCCACCTCAATGTTATGGAGCAATGGGTGGATGATTTAATTTAATTTAGATCTCAAAAAGAAGAATTTCAATTCAATAGGATTAAATAAACCTTAATATTAGTAAGCAAGCATACTTTGATTCGGTACCTATGGTACAAGATTCGTATGGTACAAGATTATTAAAAGTGAGTTTTCTCATGTGCCACGGTTTGGTGATTCAAAAATTTTGTTGAAAAATAATATATATATGTAATATATATTTTATGTATTTGTAGTACCTACGTAATGAAACAAACCAATTTGTTATTTATTTTAGCAATTGTTTCCTTGTGGCAATAATAAAAATATAATAATAATAATACAATGTGCAATAACATTTACGGTAAATACCTATACATTCTTATTACATTGTAGTTGTAAAGTAGGTACCTATCTTGATAAGTTTCCGTTGTCACGAGTTCTGCAACAAATCAATAATCCCATGAGTTCCCATGCATCATCCATCATCCATCCAAAAAATTGCGAAACACGTTTTTTTTTAAATATCGCACATTTTTTCGCAAAAGAAATCCGTTTTTAAGCTATGTTTTCATATTTTCACATCTTTTAATTCGAACTTTGGCTTAAATTATCTTCCTTCTAAGTACCTTCTTACTTTTTTTAATTTTACCCTGGAAGCTGGGTCGTTGTAATTACAAACATTTCTAGAGAGCAACGACTTGCATGTTTCTACACCCAGCGGGGTCCCATGTCTGGGAGGCCAATGAGTAATTCAGAGAATTAGTTCTGAATATGTTCTAATGAATTAAGCTAAAAACAGAATTTGTTCCGTATGAGAAATGGAAATAAGTATAGATTTTTCTACATCCGGATGGCTGGACCATTTGACGTATAAAGCTGGCTCTTAGCTAGATAGATAAATATCGTAGGTGACTGCAATCTGCCTACATTAAATCGTTTGTGACCAGGTAGTTTATTCAAAAAAAGAAAAAGAATGGTGTTCAGCCAGCCAGAATTTCGTAATTATATTATGAGCACCTCGGATCTCAGTCCCAATACGGTTTTGAGAACCCAATTCTTATTAAAAGTATAGTGACTGGATATTAGAATGGATCCAAAGTTGTTTCATTCAATTTGATGCAACACTATTAAAGAAATCACAAAAACAAAGTGTCCAGCTGGCCATAATCCGGTCGGCTGAACCACTTTGTTTTTTGCCATACATCAATAGTTACCGAACTGAGAGCTGCGAATTTAGAAAATATCGTTGGTGATTGGATATCTGACTAACATTATAAAGTTTTAAATATGAAAGGCATCATCATTATCATGCATTTAAGAGTAATAGGCAAAAATATTTTGTAGAAACTTGTTAAACTTCCAGCTGGCTGGACCACCCATTCCAGCACTTCTGAAAGGCCTACTCAGTTATGTTTCTTAAAAAACGCTCAGTGACTGGGACGAAGAACACAAATGTTCGCTTGCGACTACTCTAAATGCAGTTAATCAAAATACATAAGCAATTTTTGTATGCCATAATATGTAACTGGGGGTGACCATCATTTTTGTTTGAAACAAGGGAAAACATGTTTATTATTGATATTCGAGTCAGTACTTTAAGCATTAACAGTCGTCGAAGGTTTTTAATGCAACAAAATAAAATAAATATTATTTACTCATGGTAATTATCTGAAAAAGTTGGTGTTGTTTTTACTGCTGGACCACCCATTCCAGCACTTCTGAAAGGCCTACTCAGTTACGTTTCTTAAAAAACGCTTAGTGACTGGAACGAAGAACACAAATGTTCGTTTGCGACTGCTCTAAATGCAGTTAATCAAAATATATAGAAGCAATTTTTTTTATGCCATACTATATAACTGGGGGTGACCATAATTTTTGTTTGAAACAAGGGAAAACGTGTTTATTATTGATATTCGAGTCAGTACTTTAAGCATTAACAGTCGTCGAAGGTTTTTAATGCAACAAAATAAAATAAATATTATTTACTCATGGTAATTATCTGAAAAAGTTGGTGTTGTTTTTACTGCTGGACCACCCATTCCAGCCCTTCTGAAAGGCCTACTCAGTTACGTTTCTTAAAAAACGCTTAGTGACTGGAACGAAGAACACAAATGTTCGTTTGCGACTGCTCTAAATGCAGTTAATCAAAATATATAGAAGCAATTTTTTTTATGCCATACTATATAACTGGGGGTGACCATAATTTTTGTTTGAAACAAGGGAAAACGTGTTTATTTTTGATATTCGAGTAAGTACTTTAAGCATTAACAGTCGTCGAAGGTTTTTAATGCAACAAAATAAAATAAATATTATTTACTCATTGTAATTATCTGAAAAAGTTGGCGTTGTTTTTACTTCTTGTTTTTATTTGCGACTATACTATATTAATATAGTATACTCTAATTTCTCCTATTAAATTTATTGAAGGTATAATATTTTTTAATCGTTTATTGATTCTTCAACTATCTTTAATAATAATTCAGGGGTTGTTCGGCATTTTGAATTTTTTTAATAGGTACCTTTTACAAAATGTAATATATTTTTTATCCATTTTTTTATCCGCTTTTGTCCTCAATCTTACCTATTTGTGGTTGAAGACGACAATACAATTATTGTTCTTAAGACCTCGTTTAGGTACTTTTATATTGTAGTAGTACAATAAAGAACATGTTTTGATTGTATTTGACAAACACAATAGTAGTCGGTCTGTGTAACATGTTTTGTTCTGTGCTTATTTATTCATTCATGCAAAAGTTGAATGCGGATTTTGTGTTTTGTGTATTATTTTTTTTTATTTATCAACAGTCACTTATTTATTTTAGTTTTAAAGTCTAAATTCAAATACATAACTTACACACAACAACAGTTCGAATCCATTCGCTCGCAATATTATTCGACCTTGAAGTTTTTGTACGTTTTGGTTTTTGCGGTTTTCCCATGCCAATCAATAATGGTGAGATTTTTTCTAAAAGATTTACCAAACAAGTTTTAAGAGTTGCTTCATTTCAATCGATAATTTGAGCAAATATTTACATTATGCTCGGAATACTTGCCTCCACATTTTTGTTGTGATATCTTATTTTATCGATATTTCATGAATCACAAAGTGTGTTTACGAATTTAAAATGATTTTTTCGTGTTCGTTTTGAGTGTTAGTTGATGAACTAAGATCATATCATACATACATAGTACATCCATAATTTCACGCCTGTATCTCTTATGGTGTAGGCAAAAGCTATAAGTCCATATGAACGTATTACTTTGATAGAGAGAGAATATTGCAGTGACAGGGAGTCAGCCTATCGCCCACAGAAATGCCAGTAAAACCTCTGTCCCTTAACTGACTCTTACAAAATGGCCAGGAAGAGAAGCAGCTAGTACATTCTAGGTTTTTCTTTTGCTCCCAGTCCAGCATGAGATCATTGTTTAATAATATACACAGTTTAGATGAAACCTGAACTTAAATACTGGAAAAAATGGGTTTTTCATGGTTCGCAGACAAGACACTTCATCATACTTACCACCTACTAAGCAGATAAAAGACAGTCAATGCCATACGTTCATTGCCATAGAACAACAGTAATTTTCTTACAAAAGGGCCGTGATATTTTTTTTGGATACTGTTTGGAGCCGACTTTTTGTTAAAATTAACGACTGTTAATTATTTCCACTTTAAAATATAATTAATAATGAAAAGGTCAAATTCAAAAAAATATACATGTAGGTTATATGGATTAGAAACACGGCACCGTGTGTGAAGCCACTTTTGTCAGACAAGCAACACACGGTATCGTGTGTTTGACCACTAATGCAAGATAACCAACTAACCAACATACGGTACGTGTGCAGTGGCATTCAAAGTTTTAAAACAAAATTTATTATTGCCGTCAAAATTACAATGGGACATTTTGTTTACCTGCAGATAGTTGATAGTTGCTTCCATGCTGGACTGGGAGCGAAAGAAAAACAGAATATACACAGCTGCTTCTCTTCCCCGGTATACTGTTATAGTCGGTTAAGGGACATACATTTTAAAAGCACAATAGTTCATCATTATAATACCTCTAAATTTGTGAAACGTAACATAAAATGGTTTAAAAATCCTTTGTTGTTCTGCTTACCCCATAAGGTATAAAGGTGAGAAGATATGTACACTTGATTTGTTTCACACGTTCGAGCACATGAGCGAAGACAGAATCCGTGCAATTGACAGGGTGTCGCCGCCGACGGATACGTCTGGGAGGACATCATCATCAATTATTAGATACATTACCAAAAACTAAATAAGGCAAACGACAGAAACATACCAGAATTTAGTAATGAACTGAATAAATATTATAATTATTGTGAATGAATGAAGGGCGGAAGTCATGCTGACAGTAATGAGATTTGCCAACATAAATGTCAAAACGTTATGCACACCAAACAATATTGTGATTACTATGTAACCTATAACTGAAGCACTTCTTGGTAAAGTTAAATAAATAAAGAAGTCTCTTCGTTTCAACCTTTTTAGAGACTCAACCGTAGTCATACCGTGTTTTTCTTATTGTAAACATTAAGAATGGTTTCATTTAAAAACAGTACTCTTTTTCAGCTTAAACCTTGGTTCGAGAACGTATCATTTATCCAATCAGCTCATGTCATACCTTTAATTAATGCTATCCCGGAAGCTACTTACATAGTTACATCATGTGGATCCGGTTTCTTTTTTTACAACTAGCAGATTCAGATTCGCTTAAATTTTCATCATTCACTCACATTTACGTAGGAATTTGAGTAAGATAGATATTTTTTTGCCTACTACATTGCAATGGGCACCACCTATCTACTTACATCGAAAGATATGTACAGGTGCCACTTCGCAGTAACGACTTATATCCATAAATACTCATGATAACAAATTCTTAATCACTATGGTCCATGTAGTATGATAACTTAGACATAATACATTCATATTGCAGCTAATAACTAATTTGTAATTACAACTATTATTATTTATGAGGTTGACATTTTGTTACACACATACTTATAGAACAGCTATGTGTAAATTGTTACTTTGACTTGCAATAATGCCTTCTAGAACCTACACATGCAAAATACATCAACAAAAGTAGGTATTACAGATCGAGTTGAGTCTGTGTATGTTTGACTTACAATTTGTTATAGAGCTACGAAACATAGGGTCGGGAGGCTTTCTGGACCGGGATCGCGGTCCGGAAAGCCCCTTTGAATAAAATAGTAGATTGTATCATAAGGGAGCAAAATAATATTTTTACGGCGAGGGCGCTTTTTTGAATCTAGAGCGAAGTGAGGGATTCTAGAGTAGAATCCCGAGCGTAGCGAGGGGTTCTTTAGTAGAATCCTGAACGTAGCGAGGGATTCAAAGTACGTCGCCCGAGCCAAAAATATATTTTGAGCCCGAGTGATACACTCTACTTTTCATCACCCACTATGAGAAAATAAAAGGCGCCTCATAATTTATTGTAATATTATTATTTAATAAAACATAGAGTAACAACTAAATTGAAATGAAATAGTATCTAATAATAAAGCAACTAAAAACTTATATTTACATTTGAGACAATTTCCATAGGCTTTCATGTATTTCTCCCGGGATTTTGCGGGTAATAGATTATCCATCACATTTCTTGCGTCAGTTCTAATACTTTCAGGAGTTAATTCTATACTTTCACTGTCACTTGAAGAACACATTTTTCAAAACAAAACCATGAATTTCTAACAATCCGTGAAAATTGACGAAAACGCGGGCTGTAGTTCGCGCGTTTTTAATTTGATTTTTTTTTATTCAGCCGGCGCGGCGGCGGGCGGGGCGGCGCGGCTATGGGCCGTCGTTGTACCTACCAGCCAGTCTTTATTCAAACAATATTTGCGTTCGATTTCTTTGGCGCTGAACACTAAGATGTTCCAAATTCAAAAAGTGCGCGGAAAAGATAATTGCGGCGCACTTATAAAGAGGATTAAAAACTCATTACTGCCCGCTAAACGTTTCTTAAAGAAAACATCACCTTTGGGTGCACTTAAAGGCGAACCAAGTCGTCCTTTTCGAATAGATGGGATGAAAATTATAATTTCGAGGGTTGTTCGGGACCACAACTAAAATAAACAAGTTTTTGCTTTGGAAAGTAGAGTCGACAAATAGACAGAAAGGTCCAGAAAGCCTCCCGACCCGAAAAATAGAAGTATCGACTACCTCATAATGTTTGAAAACCTAATACAACACTGTAATATAGTAGCGCTGAATAAAATGTTATTTTAATTTGCCATTTTTAACTCGACTTTTTGCTCTTTTTACCAGTTTTTAATAAAAATGAAATTTATTGAATTTGTTATTCTGTTTAATTGGTTGTGCTGTTTCGTGCGTTTGATGAATGAATCCCGCTGGAATATCGGAATAAAAAGTAGTCTATGTGCTATTCCGAACTATACAATATCACTTTGCCAAATTTCACCCAAAACCCAAAGCCGTTCCGTGATTGAGGAACAAAAATCTATACATTGATACATCCATCCATCCAAACTTTCACATTTATAATATCAGTAATATAAGCTTCGATAAGCTTATGTTATGGAGCACCCACAGCGAAACTTACGAGTATCTAGTACATATGTCGAAGTCATCTGGATGAATTAGCCACTCAATTGGACGCCTAGACCGAATCAACGGCCTAGGCCGATAGTTGATTGAACACGAAAAACTCAACGTTTAACAACTTGGCGTGTTGAAAGTTAGCCGCTTGAAGATGGCTGACCAAAATTCAGCCAAGTGATTTAAATTTGGTACAGTTTTGGATAAAGTAATCAAACAAGTAGGTCATGGTAAAATTATCTGTCATGACGGAAAAACCAGTTTTTTTATAAGATTTTTTTTTATTTATTTCAATTACAAGGAAATAAAATCCATTGTGGCGCATCGCTGGGTGCTGCCGCACCACGCTCGCTCGGCTCGCGCGTGAATATAAATATCATAAATATAATAAAATAAGTTCCGTTTTAATATTTAAACCAAACATCATAAATTTAACAATATCCAATTTTACTAAATGGCTAAGCAACGTTTAGGCAACTGGTTAAACGTTGCGATCAACGACTTGACTAATTGTCCTTAAGCCCGTTGAAACGGCCTAGGCGTCCAATTGAGTGGCTAATTCAACCAGATGACTGCGACACATACAAGTACCTATCCAGACCCGAGATAGTATTGAATGTTCTTATCCCTTCAAATGCCATAGACTAGACAAACATAAATAGATATTTTTATCGTTAAATTTATTAAGACGCAAGGACATACAAGTGGTTAAACAGACTGGCTCAGTGGTAGGACCCCTTAATGGTTTCCCTGACTGTTGACCACTAATAAAGACAGCCTATGAATTTCAACGCTCCAGTGGTTGCGAGTTTCAGCAATGTTTTAAGAAGAGGCAGTCCCTTCCTTAACCCGAACGATATCATCTTGGACCTCATAAATAAAATATAATAAATAAAATCCCCAGACAATCACACAAACCACATGGCCTTAAAGTAAGCAAAGCCTGTGTTATGAGATAACATAATAGCGAACTAGGGAGGAACTTAGAATATAAAATACATACAGGGTGACTCGTGGGTCTCTTTCTAAATTCGTGGACGTAATAGTTTAAGATGATACATGAATAGAAAAAAAAAGAATAAAAAATTAATATTAATTATTTACTTAGTTAACTTAAACTTAAAAACCGAAAGTTAAAGAATTAATAACACAACGCATAAGCCTTGTTCGGACTAGGCTAGTATTTTAGTCTAGTGGCGAGTAATTTAGTAGCTAAACGTGTCTGACCACCAAACAATTAGTCGAGTGGCTTAGTAAGTAATTTAGTCGAGTCAATCCATTTTATTCAATTTTTTTTAGTAGTCTAGTAACGAGTAGCACCCCCCACCACGCGTCCGTGCTCACTCGGCCGCCGGCTAAACAAGTCCGAACCTGTCGATTTAGTCGAGTTCATTAGTTGACGTGAAAATGTCATTTCGCTGGAGCGAGGAAACTACTTTAAAATTTGTTTCCATTTAGGTCATAGGTCATTTCTTCTATTGATCCATTTTCGTATCCGCAGCTTCTTTTTATTAATCACGCAAATTTCCTCATCCACCTCTTCTAAAATAGCCGTTACGATTAGCTTTATCAGTTTATTACTTTATTACGCTGTAGGCTGTTCATCTTGCAGAGTACCACTGACTTGTGAGCTTTACTCGACTGTAATGCGAACGATTTTTAGGCAGTAGCGAATAGTTTAGCTACTAAATTACTCGCCACTAGACTAAAATACTAGCCTAGTCCGAACAAGGCTATAGTTACACTGGTACGGACTTCCGCACGGCGCTATCAACACAGAATAGGTAGGTAGGTATAGACGGCTTCACGAACGGTCGTCGACCGTAGAAAACTCTTTATTAATTTATATGGAATTCTGGAGAAAATTTAAGTACCTACTTTTATTACATAACTATGATCTGAATCGAATACAGAATGCTCTCCTTCAATATTTAAAATTTGTCACCAGTCACCCTGTATAGATAAACGCCCAGACCCGGAACATTTTGTTTTCTTGTTCATTGCGGGCATCGAACCCGCATCCACTGGCGTCTGAGGCAGGTAGGTTTACCACATCGCCAAAGTAGTCGTCGTAAATTACCTTACTTATCATTATGATTATCAAGTGAGTTTGCGATCAAACTTTGGTTTGGTAATATTTGGTAAAGTGTACAGGTGAGTAAACAAACCATTGAGTCACCAGACGCATCTGATTGTTCCGTTCTCTATTTTAGTTTTCTCATCCATCCATTATTCATGGATGATTTGCTTCAAAACATTAAATACCTAAACGTGCATATTTATTAGCCATTAGTTTAGTTTAGTCACACGGCGTACTTATTATTACTTCAACAAAATATTGGCAATGGTTCAACTGTGATTCATACAGACAAAGGGACAGACCAACATACACACAAAGAAACATAACTTTGCTTTTTTTCTGTATAAGAATATAAGTACTTAGCTGCACGGTGTCACGTTGCAAACATAGGGTGTTTAAAAAATATCAATTATCTTAAGGCTGCGGATAGGTCACGTCCTAAAACGTATTAACATTTCGTTTAGCTAAAATTTTTATGCATCTGAAACGGGTAAACCGATTCAAGTGCATTTTTTTTGAGCAGAAAGTCTTGGCCCCAGGTGCCCCAAAATTGGGCAAAGGCTTCCCTTTAAAAATAATCCATTTCTGGTGATCTGATGTTTTTGCGCGCCGGCTTGGGCAAAATGCGTTAAGATCATCCTTCACCAAGACGGCGGCGGCGCGGCGGCATGGTCGTCCGCATCGCCGTTTGGTATCAGGATTTCACCTAGATATTCTTTTGGCAATTTTAATAAATGATAATAAAAAAATAAGCTAAGATTTTTAATAGTATGCTTAATATCCGGGTTTCGAGCTGATAGAAGTCCAGTGCTGGACAGAAGCTTCCCCCAAAAATCTCAATCACTCAGTCCTGCGCTGCCCACACTTAAAGTTTACGGCGACCTTGACCAGATCGGCCATCTTGCCGGTTTATCTACACTACGTCTCCCAGTACGAGATGGCCCAACTTCACCTATCTTATTAATATAATAAATGTAAAAGTTTGGACGGATGTATCGGATGTCTGGGTATATGTTTGTTCCTCAATCATGGCTGAACGGCACACCGGATTTGGATAAAATTTAACATACTGTTAGTGAACAGCCTGAAATACAACATAGGCTACTTTTTATCTCGACAATCCCGCGAAATTAGAAATTGCGCGGGTGAAACCGCGTAAAATAGCTAGTAGTAAATAAAAATATATCTGCAAATCAAGCAAACTCCTTGTAACTCCATAATCAAACCCATACCAAACGCATTTTTGCTGGTGTTTTATGTGATTCCATATAATGCAGTTCAGGCATGTTTTCATATAATTAAAGCCTCTATTTTAAGTTGCTTAGATACCAAAGATACTTATCTACTTAATAACGTTATCCGGCCCTTAGATCACACAGTTTTTTAATTATCGCTACTCGATCTTGACCTTGCAAATCACATGATGAGGAAATGCCTTCTAATTACCCTATTGTGGATGCCATTCCGTAGTTATGCGGGTTACGTTGGTAGAAACGTGTGTGCATACATGTTTACTGAGGTACCTATCTGAGCGGGAAAATAATGCCAAGAAAAAGCCGTTTGGTACTAAGGACTAGCCCGCGATTTTGTACATGCATACCTACTCATACTACTAGAATGTGCTATAACTACCATTCCTGTTAGAATTTCAGAAATTCCTTCCATAATGCAACCAGACACCCATTGAAGATCTGTCAATCACTCAGTCAGTCAGGCGAAGTATTTATGGCATAGGATCGGCTTCGAATCTATCCACTGCCCACCGCTGCATAAGCACGTCGTAAAAGGCGACAAATCCGAGTGTATCTCGCTTCGTGGTAACATCCCTGTAGAGTTCATCTGGTTGTCCTCCAACCAAAAGTAAATTTTGGAACAAAACTAATTTTGCTAACATAGCTCCATCTTTGCAGCTAAGACCACCCGAGACCAATTTCTTTATCCCAGTTAAAGTGAAGCATTGCAATATTTAATAATATTTTAAAGTTCTTGCATTTAAAATGCTTAATTACTCTTAAATTAATGAAAAAATGTGTTAAATAAAAATCACCCGACCAGGATTTAATTTTATTTAACACATTTTTTCATTTATTTAAAAGTACAATACAATACAATACAAATACACTTTATTGCCAGAATCAACAGGATACAAACATATTAAAATATTTTATACAGAAGGAAAACTGGATTCAACACAATTTAGGCGGCCTTATCACTCATGAGCGATCTCTTCCAGGCAACCTTTATTTACAAAAAAAAAGAAAATACAAAAAATAATAATTTGGTAGGGTTTGCATTGCCATTATAATAATAAAATAATATATATACAATATTTATTATACATAATAATAATAAACTTACATATAAATAAATACCTACATATTTCTTAATACAATATATAAATAAATGACATAAGTACACAAATGTATTTGGAGCGTAGTTAAATTTATGGAGAAGTAGTCTGAATGTAATAATTCTTAACATTTTTCTTAAAGGAGTCTACAGATTTTGCATTGTGAAGTGACAAAGGCAATGAGTTCCATAAGGATATGGCTTTTACCGTGAACGATTGCTGATAAAAATGGGTTTTATGACGTGGGGTTACTAACAAATAGTTGCTAGATGATCGCAAGTTACGTTCATGGTCTTGATGCCGAAATATAAATCTTTCCTTTAAATATGAAGGCAGGATAGGGTTGAACAGTATACCAAATAAAAGGGAGAGAGTGTGAGTATTCCTTCGAAGACGAATTGGGAGCCACTTGAGCATAGCGCGGTATTCGGACACGTGATCATATTTGCGCAAACCAAATATAAATCTTATGCAAAGGTTTTGAAGGCGCTCAAGCTTATTTAATTGCTCCTCAGTTAAATTTAGATAGCTGATGTCTGCGTAATCCAGTATAGGGATAATAAGAGATTGTGCGAGTGCAATTCTGGTTGATATGGGTAAGAAATTTCTTAATCTCCTAAGGGAGCCAGCTGCTGCAAACACCTTCCTGCTAATTGAGTCGATTTGTAGTTTCCACGACAAATTAACATCCATTAGCACTCCCAGATTTTTTACTACCGAACTGTAACAGAGGTGTACTCCATCAAAAACAACCGGAGGAAGATGATGTTTATCGATTTTGTCCAAGTGCTTTGCAGATCCTATAATAATCACTTGAGTTTTATTGGGATTTACTCTCAGTCCGTGATTTGAACTCCAGTTTAATATAGATGCTAAATCTTTGTTTATATTGCCTATGGCTTGTTTGACATCTTCAGGCTTAGTGTGAGTGTAAATCTGTAAGTCATCTGCGTACAAGTGGTAGGAAGAAGATAGTGAGTGGGTTATGGTATTTATAAAAATCGTAAATAATAAAGGAGAAAGCACACCACCTTGTGGTACACCAGCATTAGTAGAACACCATGAGGACACATTGTCTTCTACGGATATCCGCTGCCTGCGACCATGCAGATAACTGCGAAACCAATCAACAACTATTGGAGATATGTTAAGTGATTTCAAAATACAGAGCAGTATATCGAAGTTAACGGTATTGAAGGCATTACTAAAGTCTAAGAGTGTTAAGACAGTTACCAGTGAGTTATCCATGCCTTGTCGAATATCATCCGTTATCTTTACGAGAGCAGTCACCGTACTATGGCCAGGACGGAAACCGGATTGTAGTGGGTTTAAAAGATTATTTGAGTTAAGGAAAACAAAAAGTTGATGATGGACTAAACGTTCAAGGACTTTTGATAGGAATGGTAGGATAGAGATGGGTCGAAAATCTGTTAAAGTTTTAGGATTAGAGGTTTTAGGCAACGGGATCAGATTTGCGTCTTTCCAGGATTCAGGAAATTTGGCTGTGGATACAGATTTATTAAGGATTTTTGTGATAACTGGTAGGAGAATATCTAGGATAGGAGTAACCATACTACGGCTAACGCTATCGGAGCCAACTGCATCAGAAGTAATTTTGAGTATACTCAGCTTAACATCACAATCAGTGAATTGACGAAATTGAAATTGGGATACATCGGGGCACGGCAACGAGGAAATTTTTTCGATGGTATGATCTTTTACAGAATCATCCATTACTGAACTAGAGGAGAAATGATTGTTTAGTAAGTTTAAATCAACTTTTGAAGAAATGGGATCATTTGTTTTGCCTATGCCCAATGATTTGAGAAATTTCCAGACTTTAGCTGGATTTCCGTTTTCCACGGAAGTGTGAATATGGCGGCGTTGTGCATCCCTACACACCTTGTTGCAATGATTCCTTATAGCTTTATAACGTTCCTTATTTTTGTCGCATGGATTGGCTTTAAATTTACTATAGGCAGCATTTTTCTTACACAAAAGGTCTTTTATTTCTTTGGTAAGCCACGGTGCGGGTAAGTGTCTGATTTTAACCTGTCTGATAGGAGCATGGCGATCATAAAGTTCTGTAAGCATGAGGTTAAAAGTTGTCACTTGATCGCTAACATCTGACAGATTTTCGATTGTTGACCAATCCATTTCAGAAGCATCATTACGAAGTTTTTCCACATCCATACCATCAAAATTGCGTCGCATTAGAATTTTAGGCTTCATTTTTAAAGGGCGTACTTTATACGATAAGTAAAGAAGGTTATGATAAGAAAAAACATCTGCACTACACTGGCCATGTTTATTGATATGACTTTGAGATGAGACAAAAATCAGGTCTAGCAGAGAAGGGGCACAGTTCGGAAAAAAAATGTGTAGCATTTAGTGAAGGTATGTGCAAGTTACTGGATTCAACGACAGACTTTAGTTTCTTGGCACGATGGTCATTTTTCAACAAACAAGTGTTGAAGTCCCCCATCACGATAGTGTGACTGTATATTGGGATAAGTTCTTCAAGAATGTTTTCTAACGATGTAGTGTAATTAACATTCATATTGGGTACATAAATTACCCCTAAAAGAATTATTGTGTACATTAATTTCACTTCAACAAATAAGTATTCCATAAGGGACTCGATGGGATTTGTGGACTGGGCGATAATTTTAAATGAAAGCCCTGTGCGTAAATAAATTGCAACACCCCCACCTGGTCTTCCAATTCGATCATTGCGAATTAGATCGAAGCCAGGTAATGCATAGGACTTGGATGACAAACAAGGCTTAAGCCATGATTCCGATACCAATATTGCGTGGAGATTCAAGATATCAAAATTATCAAGCATATCTACATGATGGGCCGGAATACTCTGAGCATTTATATGAACCACATTAAAATTTTGGGGACAGTCAGTAAATTGTGAATTTAAAAATAATATATTCAATGGGATATCGACACTTTCAGAACTGTCGTCACTGTTCAACTCACCTGTTAGACAAGATTGAAAAGATATCGAATTATCACTTAAATCCATATCAACAAAATATATAAAATAACTTTGATAAAATTTTAATATATAAATATACTAAATATGAGTATTTAAATTCAAATAGTAAAAAAAATATATTAATAATAAAATATAATAATATACTAACTTATACAATAGCAACACTTACCTACCCATTAAGCAATTTTAATAACCAATAATAGTAAATTCAAACTTGAACACAAATAAAATGAACAGATTTTTTTTATCACAGACCAAATATTTTGAAAACAAATGATTGAGGATTACCGTACAGATAGGTTACAAGTATAGTAGCCACATAAAATTAAAAATATAAAATTCAATCATCATGATTGATTGTCTAACTTGTCTATGATTATCTAACTAAATGTAAACAAGTAAACAAAAAAGAAGTAAATCTGATGAGAATTGAGGGAATACGTACATTTTGCAAAGTTGTTCATATATTAAATTATTTTTTAGAGACGACCCGGCGACTTCTTGTTGGCTTATTTGTGTCGCAATGAAGGTTATCGGGGACAGCCGTGCTAATAACAGACGACGGCAACGATGAATCTGGAATTTTGTTAATGTCAGCCATACATATAACTCGATGCCGCGTTCCCTCTGCACCCGCCACGAAAATATCTCCATCCCGAGTCCAGCATTTATTAACTCCAAAGCGACGCCGTACCGCCAAAAACATGTCATGCCGCAGTCTTGTGAGGTACTCCGATAAGGTAATACCAGTACCTTTCAAGGTTGTTTTGCTCTGCCATACCTGATTCCGGACTTTTGCATCGGACAACTTAACCAGGATAGGTCTTGGTTTGCCATCCCGCACTGTCCTACCAAGGCGATGACATAAAGTTACTTCGTTTGTCGTTATGGAAACCTTGAGGTGCTCTGATGTGATCTTCTGCACTGTACTGAAGACATCCTCTTTGTCAGTCTCCTTGACACCATGGAAAAGAAGCATTTTACGACGAGTCTTCATCTCTAGCCGGTCACAGTCACGATTTAGACGCTCAACTTGAGCCTGTAGAACAGTCAAAGAAGATAGTATGAATGTTCTAAATGTTTTGAAATCTGCTGCCAGGGAAGAAGTAGTTGGAGCAGAATCACTGGACTTTTGTAGTTCTTCTTCAAACTTTTCCATTCTGCTGTTAAACTCCATTTGCATAGCTTGAAAAGACTGTGCCATAGACTCCATGTTGTGTTGTGTTTATAAGTTTTTATATTAAAAGAAATAAAAGAAAATTGCAACTGGGAGGTAAGCTGTGATTATTTTATATTAAATTGCATTAAATACAATCAAAACTTTTTTATTTCACTTAAAATGTTGGAGCAAAAAATAATCTAACTTTCTCAGCGAACTACCCACGAAAAAAAAAAAAGAAAAAAAAAAAAAGTACCTAATAATTAGGTATATATTATTAAGCATTTGAAATGCAAAAACTTTAAAATATTATTAGCCAAAAATATTGTTTAATGTTGCAGCAAATGATAAGATAAACAGTTGCTAAGTACTAACATGATAAAATCATTCTTATTTGTTTTGGGAGTTTAAAGAACTGGTTTTTTTTATTTTCACATTCATTTTAATAGCCGAATAGTATTATTTTAGTATATTCATGTAATGTCGACCGGCTGGTGTAGTGGTATCATACATTGCCTTCTATACCAGAGGTCCTGGGTTCGAATCCCGGCGGCGGCGGATATTTGTGCGATGAATACAGATATTAGCCGTCAAGTCATAGATGTTTATATATTTATTAAGTATATCAGTTACTAGTATCCATAACACAAGTTCTTTAAGAAACTTAATTTGGGCTAGATAATGTTGGATGAGTGTCAGAAATATTTATTTATTTATTATTATTATAATTTATTCATCATCATCATCACAACTCTTTGTAATGAATCTGCTGCAGGACTTTGACTCTCCCCCCAGATCTCCAAGGTTAAGGTGTAAGCCACCGAGCTGGCCCAGTGCTGGTTGGTGGATGTCAGAATTTTCAGGGCGCCTAAGTGGCTTCTGGCACACCTTAATGACAACAGTATAAAAGTATACAGCACTCGAGACTGACGAAGTATATTGTTGCCAATAATTTCACTAAAATGGGACTTTGGGCAATGATTTTTGCTGCTCCAATGTTTACTTTTTTTTTTTTTTTGTTTTTCCGCCACAGAAAATTTTTGGCACCCCCTAAAACAAGCTTTAACCAGTAAAGCAAGCTTTAGCGGGAGGAGGATGAATCCTATTACGGACGAATGGGCATTCTATAAGCTGTTAACCCCAGTGGCTAACGGAAAATAGAATGCCCAGACAGTGTGGAGACTCACTCAGTGAAGCCGAGCATACCCACTAAACATCCCCCTTTACGACCTACCTTAATCCAGGTTCTTGATCATTTATCGGAGCGACAGCCAATTGGAGAGAGAGGCTGCGCAGTGAGCGGCATCCGGACGGCTGCCACCAAAAGGAACTGAAAGCGAGAAATTCAGAAGCTAAGACTAGCAGAAATGACAAAGCTGAAACTAAGAGATTATCTAGAGTGATCAGACTCACTCTGAGATAGGAATGCTGGAAAGAAGGACTACGTTTAGAAACGTTGAGCTTGCTGGAGTTTCCTAATAAGGGGAGCGAACTTGGTTAGGACCGGAAGAGCACCGTTGAAACCCTCTGGGCTGGCGTCGAGAGCGGCGCCGAAAGCCAGGATCTCGTCGATGGGAGCGAGCTGGATCCAGAACGCCATGCGGTCTTGAGAACCTTTAGCGTTCTGGCACTAGGAAGCCGATTTGGCGGCCGGTTGCGATTGAGTCGCGACCCGGCTGCGCTGACCTGGAACGATAGAAGTCAAGGCCTTAGGGGCCTTTGAACTGACTGGAGGGGCATCCGAGCTAGGCTGCGGTCGCTCTCTCCAGTTCTCGATGGGCTTCACGGTAGCCCTGGCAGCACGCGGTGCCTTGGGGCAGCCGCGAAAGTTTGCTGTGTGGCCTGACTGGCCGCACAAGACGCAGGACGGAGCGGTGGGCGATTCGGGAGTGCGAGAGCACTCCTTAGTCCCATGCGGATCTAGGCACTTGACGCACCTAGGGGAAGCAAAACAATTTGCCGCCGCATGACCATACAGTTGGCAGCGGTGGCACTGACCTGGGAAGCCACGCTTGTGTGGAACTTCGACGCGGATGTTGGAGAGACCGCACACGGTGGGCTTGCCTCTGAAAATGGACTGCCCTTGCGGGCTCTTCGCTAGGATTACTAGCGCAAGTGGGAACTGCTTGCCTCGGCGGCTGTGCATTTTGTGCACAGATTCGACGGGGAAGCCTTGAGAAGACAAGTCCTCTTGGATTTGCTCGTTCGAGAGCTCGAACGGCACGTTCCTGAGGACGGCACGAATCTTACGCTCCTCAGGGAGGGCGTTAGTGTGGTACTCGAGCTTGTGATCAGCAAGAAGCCGAGTAAGATTCCTGAAATCGGGAATGGAATTGACAACGACCTTAATAGAGTCACCCACGTTGGATGCCTTACTATACTGGATCTTGGGATTGTGTCTACCGCAGAGAGCTGAGACCTCGGTCCAGCGGCTCTTGTCCCGTAGAAAGACGGGGGGCGGAGACTTGACTTTCGGCGGAGCCGAATCTGATTGCGACGCAGGCTGTGACGCCGGGATCGCTGAAACAAAAGGCGCAGGAGCAGACGCCGGTGCGACATTTTGCGGAGCAGGAACAGCGGCTGGAGCAGCTGAAACGGATGGAGATAAAGTCGAAGAAGCATCTTGCTTCTTCTTCTTTGACTTTGACTTTTTGCGAACCTCTGTGAACGGAGCAGGAGATTCTGGAACAATAGGAGCGGAGTCAGAGTCACTACCCGGCGGGGTAGTTTTGCGTTTGCACGCGGAAGAGTCTACCAACATACTACTACCGGCTTGCTCAGAAGGGTCTGGCGACGCTGGAGAGTCTGTTGGGAAGGTTTGACCTAAGAGCGCTGACAAGGCGCGCTTTGGGTCGAAGTCTGGAGGAACTAAGACTGAAAGAAGATCAGGAGGGAGTTGGGTGCCCCGAATGTTTGCGTAGGCAAGAGTCTGAACTGTTTGCTGCAGTTTATCAACAAAAAAGAGCTGCTCGTGGTTGAGCGTTGCTAACACAACCAATGTTTACTGCCTCCACTGTTAGTTTAATACCATGAAAAATTTTGTTACTGCTTGGCATAATTAACCGACTTCAAAATATGCTTAGTTATTTTAATAGGCAGCGGACACCCGGTGGGTTCTTATAGTTATAAATAGAACGCATTGTTCCTGTGGTCTAAAAACATCTTCAAAGTATTGTCTTTGTAATGAAACCAGTTTTTTTGTACATTTATTGGATGAGCTATCAAACCCAAGCTCATACGGACATATTTTTGTGTTTAAAGTATATTATATAGGGTGTCCCACAAACCCAAAAACAAAAAAAATGTCGAAGATTATTGCTTTCATACAAAAATTTAAAAATAAATTTCGATTTTTTCTTTTTTTATATTTTTTCTGTAATCCTCATGGGTAGGTACTAGAATACATCCGTGAAGGTATTATATAGGGTATGCGGGACACCCTGTAGATTAGATCTCTCAAAGTAAGATAATGTCAATACGTACAAATATTTGTGACAATCACAGTCATTGCAGTCATTGCACCGCTGAGCTCTTCCAACAAAGGTAGTAAGAAATACCAAAGTTTGTGAAAAAATCTCACATATTTAGCAAACTCTCGTTGCATGTCTCTTTATTGATTCATAACGATGTGTAAAGTGAACAAATTACTTGAGAACGGCTCAGTGATTAATGTTTTGCAGTTGATAATTGATTTTATTTATCTAATTATAAAACTACTAATTTCTTTTTAAAGACGAGATTAGGCGCAATTCAAAATAACATTTAATTTTAGGACTTCAAATTGGTTAACTTCTAATTGAACAGCTACTATCAAAAACTAATTTCGAGCAATCTAAATTCGACATTAAAGAGATTAAAATTAGAGAGTAATATCTTTAGAGGCTTATAATCAAAGTTTTTTAGCAACAGCTGAGGTTTTTTGAGAGGAATTTGACTTAAAATTTGCAAATCTAATATCAAATAGAGCCTTTTGGGCCGTTTTCGATACTACAATATCTAATTTTAATACTCTGTAATGACTTTGAAGACTTTTAATTAGACATTACTTAAAGTTGGCGAATTTAATTTCGAATCAAACACATAAGCCTGCAAACTGGACGGCAGCGATGCGGGGAATCTGGACCGGTCTCGACGCCAGCGAGCGCTCGAGTGATTTGTCGCGGTTTCATACAAACTCAATACTTTATATCATACTAGCTGCTGCCCGCGACGTCGTCTGCGTGAACGCTATGCAGCACCAAACGCACCTACGATTATAACACTGCTAGCGTGATAATATGTAGCCTATATGTTGACCCGACTTCTTAACTATCTTCATGCCAAATTTGAAGTAAATCCATGCAGTACTTTTTGAGTTTATCCCGGAAAGACAAACAGACAAACAGACAAAAATTCTAAAAACTATATTTTTTGTTTCTGTTTAGATTGTAGATCATACCCCAAGTATTCTTTTAAAAAAATATTCAATGTACAGTTTTGACTTTCCTACCATTTTATTATATGTATAGATCACAGAAATTGCTGCCCGTGCCGCTGTCACTATCGCTGCCGTCCAGTTTACAGCCATAGGCTTCAAATTACATTTTTTTTTTTTTATACACAATAATAATTACACATTTACAATGCCTTATTTGAAGTCTCTCTTATGTCAAACTTAGGAACTTCAAAATCATTTTTAGTATCATTTGAATTTGACGTCTACTAATTTAACGAGAATTAGAGAGAGAGATTTAAAATCGTTCCAAATTGAGCCCAATTATTATACTTAATGGAACAAGTAAGAAGTCACGTACCTACTACTTATATCAATACTGGTAGCTATTTAAAAAACAAACAACAGACAAATTAAATGAATAATAGTTAACGTTATTGGAAGCATATTTCCGCATAATAAATACCATAAACGGATGTTATTACTTAATACATAACTACGTTAATGTGCAATAATCATAAGGTATGTACCTAAAGCGGAATCATATGATGGGAGTCGCACGCGAGGACAGTGCATACTATGAAAACGATTTTAATAATACTTATTTATGAAATTTTAATTCGTTATCCAAAAATGTTTGTCTTACCGGGAGGAATAATCATAGAGTCTTATGGTGCGTACAGATTGCTAGCAAAATTACATTACTAGTTCCATTACAGCAATCTGCACGCACAATTAGATGTTACCTACTCGTCTATCCACGAAAAACCTATTCACTCAACGAAGATAACTTCGAAGCACATGGGCTTAGGAAAGACCTGGCTCTTTATAAATTATGCCGAAATACATCACCGTAGGAGTGGTGATATTTGGCAAAAATACCACGATTACTTATACGTCATGAATCTACATTATAACTGGTTACGTAAATTTTGTAAGTTTTTAATATCATGGTCATTAATAATCAATTCAATTCAAGTTCAAGGTAACTGCGAATCGCAAAATTACTACTAGTTGTTGATAAACAATAAAAGATACATAACAATAATCAACGAATGCAGATCATAAAAAAACCGACTTAACGTCAACACTTTTGGCGACTAATAATGTCATCCACGTAAACATTCTCCGAAATCATACATAATGAAGTACCCAACCGATTTCTATGAAATTTATAAGGGACCAACTATGAAGTATCTTCTATCATATGAATTAGGATTTTTTAAAATCGATTCATAATTGTCTGAAATATCGTGTAACAAAGACATAAAAAAAGAACATACAGAAGAATTGAGAACCTCATCTTTTTTTAGAAGTCGGTTGAAATAGAAACGTCGACAATGAATTAGTTTACGAAACGGGATATTTGAATGTTTTTGATGTATTTCGAGTTCTCGATATTTTGGCACCGTCGCAAGCTTAATCACACACAAGCTTATAATTTATTTCTTATTGTTTATCAACAAAGAGAAGTAATTTCGTGCTTCGTAGAAACAGACAACGTGATTACATTGACGACATATCGGGTACCCGAAATAATTCCGCTAAAATCCTGGTAAGAGTCGTACCTACAATTCAAAATTTTGTACCAATGAGAGGTTTTCTGACAGCTCATTAAAAAAACAAAACTGTACAAAATTGGTACAAAAGGCTTCGATAGATGGCGCTTTACAAAAGGCGAAGGCGAAGAATTTATTCCACACTGCGTTTTTAAAAGTAAAATAAATTAATTGAAGTCTGTATCAGAAATTAAACGTATAAATAACCATAAATGTTAGATACTACTTACCTACATTATAGTATACAGACTTAACGCCTTCGGCTTTTTAAAAGTGCCATCTATAGAGGTTTTTTGAACCAATTTTTATGGGCTGTCAGAAAACTCCCCATTGACGAGTTTTTATAACTATCATTATATTTGGCTGCTGCAGTCTTCTATGCTTTACGGGGTGCGAAACAAAAACATAGAATGTGCCAGCTGCTTCTCTTCCCGGGCATATGTAAGAGTCAGTTATGGGACAGAGGTTTTATTTGCGTTTTTGCTTGTCACTGCAATAGTCTCTCTCCATCATAATAATACCTACCTCTAAATCTGTCAAACGTGACATCAGATGGTTTTATAGCCTCTGCTGTTCTGCCTATCCCTTGAGGGATGCAGGCGTGAAGTTATGTATGTATGTATATTTGGCTGCCTTTATATGAAGGCTGGTAAGACTTGATGAAGTCCTATCAGCAAGCGGAGTAGAAGTCAATTGGTTGGATTAGACGCTTTTTACAACACGGCTATCCATAGGCGGCACGGCTATTCTATTAAATAAAACACTTTTTAACCGGATTTATCGCGTATATTTACATTTTAAATTTTGACTCGACGTTTCGGTGTCTTTTCAGACCCCGTGGTCACGAGCGACTGAGGTGTCAAGCGTCGGATTGATAGATTGAAAAAGTTTTACATCATCATCTCCATCTGTTTCTCAGTCTTCGAGCGTAGCGTTCGGGATTGACACAAAACGAGCTGACAGTATCTTGAGTTACAGGTCGTGCAGCTTGCTGGATGTTAGATTTAATGTTTTTCAGGATAGGGTCCCATGTCGGTGATAGTTTCCAACCATCTTCTCTATTGAAATTAGGGTGTTTTTTAATTTCAATCGCTTCTCTGATCATTCTAGGAATGTAATGCTTCTCTCTAGATAAAATTTTCACAGAGTCAAACCTTAAGTAGTGGTTGGGCTTGTCCATGGAATGCTCACAAACTGCAGACTTTGAAGCTCTTCGATTTTTAATATCAGCTATGTGTTCTTTTACGCGGGTTGATACGTTTCTTTTGGTTTGACCAATGTAGGAAAGCCCACAGCCGCAGTCAATCTTGTAAACACCTGGGTCTTGTAAAGGGATGCTGCATTTAACTGAGCGAAGATGTTGACTTATTTTTGAATTAGGTTTAAATACTGTTTTTATTGAAGCGCGCCTAAGAATGTTTGAGATTTTATCTGTGACACCCTTTACAAAAGGTAGAAATGCAGGTTTGCGTTCGACTGTCTGAGGCTTCACGTGGTCACTGCGGCGGCGACGAGGTGGTTTGAGGCCGTTTTCACGAAGCACCTTGACAACATGTTTCAGTTCATCATCAATGTGCTGAGGATCGCAGATTCCATGTGCTCTCTGAAACAAAGAGGAGCCTACGGCGAGTAACTGGCTCGGGTGGTGGTGGGACTTTCCATTTAAATAGCGGTCAGTATGGGTGGGTTTCCTATAAACTGTGTGACTGAGTGTACCATTTGGATTTCTTTTAATTAAAACATCAAGAAAGGCTAACTTATTATCCTGTTCTAATTCCATAGTGAATTGTATTTTAGTATTAAGGGAATTAAGATGGTTTAAAAATGGTTTATGTTGAGGTAAGATTGTATATGTATCGTCAACGTACCTCTTGTAGATCTTCGGCACGACGAATGCCATGTGGAGAGCACGCTCCTCAAAGTCTTCCATGTAGATGTCAGCAACTACAGGTGACACTGGGGAGCCCATAGCAACACCATCAATTTGTAGATAAAACTCATTATTCCACATAAAGTAGCCCGATGTAAGGCATAATTCTAATAATTCTGCATATTCAACAGGCAAATCTGATTCAGTTAGCTTTTTCTTGACAATTTCAATGCAGTCTTTGACAGGTAGTGATGTAAACAAAGACTTAACATCAAAACTAACCATGGTTTCATTGTTTGCAATTTTAAGATGTTTTAAATCACTAACAAATTGGTAAGAATCCTTTACATATGCTGCTGTTTTGCCTCTCAATTGTGAGAGTACACCTGCTATATGTTGAGCAAGCTTGTAAGTTGGTGTGTCTATTTGGCTCACAATAGGTCTTAGTGGTACATCAGTTTTATGCACTTTAGGTAGCCCATACAGTTTTGGGGGTTTTACACAAGCTGGGATTAATTTATTCACATCTAAATTTAACCATTCTTTGTGTTTTTGTATTTTTGAATCTGCGATCCTCAGCACATTGATGATGAACTGAAACATGTTGTCAAGGTGCTTCGTGAAAACGGCCTCAAACCACCTCGTCGCCGCCGCAGTGACCACGTGAAGCCTCAGACAGTCGAACGCAAACCTGCATTTCTACCTTTTGTAAAGGGTGTCACAGATAAAATCTCAAACATTCTTAGGCGCGCTTCAATAAAAACAGTATTTAAACCTAATTCAAAAATAAGTCAACATCTTCGCTCAGTTAAATGCAGCATCCCTTTACAAGACCCAGGTGTTTACAAGATTGACTGCGGCTGTGGGCTTTCCTACATTGGTCAAACCAAAAGAAACGTATCAACCCGCGTAAAAGAACACATAGCTGATATTAAAAATCGAAGAGCTTCAAAGTCTGCAGTTTGTGAGCATTCCATGGACAAGCCCAACCACTACTTAAGGTTTGACTCTGTGAAAATTTTATCTAGAGAGAAGCATTACATTCCTAGAATGATCAGAGAAGCGATTGAAATTAAAAAACACCCTAATTTCAATAGAGAAGATGGTTGGAAACTATCACCGACATGGGACCCTATCCTGAAAAACATTAAATCTAACATCCAGCAAGCTGCACGACCTGTAACTCAAGATACTGTCAGCTCGTTTTGTGTCAATCCCGAACGCTACGCTCGAAGACTGAGAAACAGATGGAGATGATGATGTAAAACTTTTTCAATCTATCAATCCGACGCTTGACACCTCAGTCGCTCGTGACCACGGGGTCTGAAAAGACACCGAAACGTCGAGTCAAAATTTAAAATGTAAATATACGCGATAAATCCGGTTAAAAAGTGTTTTATTTAATAGTATGAATCGCGAAAACTTAAGACAATATTACGGCTATTCTAATTAAATACATATTTCTGACACTCACACAACATTATCTAGCCCAAATTAAGTTTCTTAAAGAACTTGTGTTATGGATACTAGATAACTGATATACTTAAGAAATATATACACATACATATTGAATAAATACATATTTTTTATTAGAATAAACTTAAATAAACATATAAACATCCATGACTTGACGACTAATATCTGTGTTCATCACACAAATATCCGCCGACGCCGCCGGGATTCGAACCCAGGACCTCTGGCATAGAAAGCAATATATGTTACAGCTACACCAGCCGGTCGTTTTTTTTATTTAATTTAATCTTAATCTTAATTTAATCTTTAATCTGCAACCTGCAACGGACTCCAAATATTTGTAAACATACTAAGTAATTAATAAAGTCCTGTGATCGCACTGAATAATTGCGACTGATTTTCCATGACCACTGCTTGCAATGCGATCGAAACTTCGAGGTTAATAACGTTATGTTTAAACGTGATTAAGACCCGAAGTAACGCTATTAAAAGGCGCCCTATAGTTGATCAAAAAGTCCTACGTAATACAAAGATCTCTTTGGGTGTTCTCTGAAACGACTCTATACATCGTAAAACACTTAATGTCATTTATGGGAAGCATTTAACTACTTAAAATTCTTTTCTTACAGACTTTATAATCGAACACCAAAGTATATGATATCCACTTTATAATAAGCATTTTAAATAAGGCAATAGTAATAAGAATCGGTAATAAAAGTTCATTGTCGAATTTCTGACAATTACGATGTAATTTCAATAATTGGTAAATTCGGAATTGAAAATAAAATGTATTTAGCCCTGTGCATTGACATAATGATTATTGTCGAAAGGCTAGCAACTGTAAGAAAGGATGTGGTAAATTATTTTAATCCTTTTCTTGTAATTATTTCAATGACTAAAGAAACAAGAGGACATGACATAACTACAAAAAAACGTGCCTGTTTGGTCAGAAACAAAGATGGCGGCTTGCCGTAGTGCTCATAGTTTTTCTTGGGGCAGCCTAACACACTGCATCTAACCATGATAATGGCAGTATTATGCAAAGTTCTGCACTATAAACAACATCTATTTCACATAAAAACACTTAAATTTTCTTCAAAATTTGCAAAAAGCAAGTCGTTATGACAACTGACGTACTTCGTATTGTTGTCTATTAAGGCAATGATAAAACTACTGTTGTCCTTTTTTACGTACGATTACACTCTTGAGTTAAAAAGAGACGCCCATATATTTAAAAGTAACTACTTTAATGCCGAGTCCTTTGTTTCTTTAGTTATTTAATTATTTTATTTTTTTGGTCATTTCCTGTCAGTGTGCTGCCAGCTTGTTTACATGTTTATTTATTTTATGATGGCCTCCTTGGTCCAGTAGGCATATAGCTGACCGATTGGCTAAAGGAGGTAGATTCCTATTTTTTTTAATGGGGAGGTTGTTTTATGTCAGAGCAGAGTTTTGCTTGGTGGTAGGATCCCTTCTGGGTCCGCCTGGCTAGCGACCACCCTTTATATAAAGTCTGCCGCCAAATGTTACCACTCCGGCGGTAATGTGTTCCGGCAATATTGTATAAAGAGCCAGTTCCTTCCTAAACCCGTGTGTTTTCATCTTCGACCTCATCGTCACTTACCATCAAGTGAGATTGAGGTCAAACGCGGGTTTAGTCACTTATAAAAAAAAAAAGAGCCTACAGGGCACTGAAATGATCCTGTTCCTGGACCAACTAACAGCTCAAAGTGTCCTTCAAGGAACGCAAGCCACCGTAACAAATAAATGGTTGGCGGTCACCCATCCTTGCACCGACCGCGCCGAGCGTTGCTTAACCTGCGATATCGAATTATATACACAGGCAGGAGCCACTGCACCACATGACGACTTCGCTATGTTCACTATAAATATGGAGCCAATAAAAAAAAATCATATTTAAACTGATTCTTCTTATTTAGTGGTGTAAATGAAATTTTAAAAATAAGCTTAAATTCGCTCAACGGGCAATGGAAAGGGCTATGCTCGGAGTTTCCCTCGAGATCGAATCAGGAATATCGAAACCGACATAGACAGAAGGATTGAAGAGCTGAAGTGGCAATGGGCAGGGTACGTTGCTCGCAGAACAGATGGCTGTTAGGGTAGAAAAGTTCTCGAGTGGCGGCCACGTACTGGGAGCCCCCCGCAAGATGGACCGACGATCTGGTCGAAGTCGCCGGTAAACGCTGGATGAGTGCGGCGCGGGACCGAGTGACGTGGAAAACCTTGGGGGAGACCTATGTCCAGCAGTGGACGTCTACTGACTTATGATGATGATGTTGTGTACATGTGTAGGTACCTACCTAATGTACTGTGTGTTAAAATAAATTAATTAAACTACCGAATAACTAACTTGTTAGCATAAATAAACTAAATAGGATTAATATAATCATAGATTCATTATTTTTAAGATACCTTTTCACCTATGAACAATAGATTGAAGAATGCGGCAGTATTTGCCACTTTGCCACGTCACACTGCGGTTGCTAGGAGACGCTCTCGAGTCAGCTTCTGAGAAACCGAACGTTTTTTTAAATTGATGTCCTTTAGTTTTAAAATAATGATTTTTTTTTTATTAAGAAAACCAACAGCGTGATATACAGTTTGACAAAGTGTAGTAATTAAAAGTAAAGCCAATAACAGGTTTCCCTACAAAACGACATAACAAAGTAAATTCCATCCTTCTTAGTTATTACAAATTAAAAATCAAGTGACTTAAATAATACTTTGTGAAATTCTTTACAACTATACAAGAAAAAATAAGATAACAATAAATAAAAGCATAAAAAGTCTAATAGGAACCAAAGGTCACCAAAGGTCACACATTTTTAAGAAATTGCAAACTTCATGCTGTAATAGGTATGTTGGCAATAAAGAGTAGGCATTTATTATTATTATTATTTGGCATACTCGTAATTACACGACTTTCGGCGGAAAAGACCCGACAATCGGACCAGTCGGTCGGGGATCACAGTATCAAGCAATTATTATTATTATTATATTAAAATTTGTTCCTAATTTTTTCCTATTTTATACATCACCAATTTTTATTGAATTTTTTATCAGATTGGATTTAATTACACTTGTGGTATAGTAAATGTGGTTCTGCAAAAATATTAGGTAAGTACCTATATAATTTAAAAAATATTATATAATAAATTAATACCTATTATATTTCACAGCTTCTTTCTTCGCGATTGAGGTTTACTTTATGTAGTAGCGCCACCTACTGCTAGCCTTTGCACGGATTTTAGAGTCTATGATAAGGGTTCTTTTTTTTTTTTTTTTTTAACAACTGTCACATTTCGCTCCCTATGTCAGCATCCAGTCTACAGAACTCATTCTGCGTTTCCGTGCTGTAGCCTGCGCACGTCGACTAAAATATATTAATTAGCTAGTTAAATTTTAAAAGTTTAAATGGTAAAAATTGTGCATCGAAGGAGGAGAAAATTCTCAAGAAAATAATTCGAGGAGGTTGAGACATCAAATTACAAATTCCGAAGAACCCAACTGTGTTGGGAGGTTCGATGCATATAATTAATTCTCCTATTTAGTCCGTTACTCGATAAAATCGCCGGTGGCGATATAATCTGATGTACGGTGGAGAATCTCTAATATAATTTTAATAAATATTAGAAAAAATGTCGTTGACACAAAAACTACCCACATGGTATGTGCGTGTAGTCATCGAGGTTCGATGCATATAATTAAGTCTCCTATTTAGTCCGTTACTCGATAAAATCGCCGGTGGCGATATAATCTGATGTACGGTGGAGAATCTCTAATATAATTTTAATAAATATTAGAAAAAATGTCGTTGACACAAAAACTACCCACATGGTATGTGCGTGTAGTCATCGAGGTTCGATGCATATAATTAAGTCTCCTATTTAGTCCGTTACTCGATAAAATCGCCGGTGGCGATATAATCTGATGTACGGTGGAGAATCTCTAATATAATTTTAATAAATATTAGAAAAAATGTCGTTGACACAAAATTACCCACATGGTATGTGCGTGTAGTCATCGAGTTTCGATGCATATAATTAATTTTTTTGATTAGTCAGTTACCAGATAATATCGCCGTTGGCGATTAATCTGATTTGCGGTCTTGCACGCCGAATCCAAGATTTGAAGTGCCCGAGCTACCTCCGTCATTATCAGCCTTTTTTTGTTACGATTGATGTCCCGGAAGAGGTCTAAAAACCAGCAGTTGTCGGCTGAAGATCTAAAGAATCTAAAGATAAGCCTGTTGAGGACTATCTTGTACCCGCAATTTGCAAATATTTACTTGCTCCCTTTATTAAATTTAGAAGCAAAAGCAGCATTGGCTGAAACTCTCACCAAACGAGATTCTATACTTCAACAACAAAAAAAAAAAAAAAGGGCAAATTGGAATCGCCTTGGCAGCTTTATCACAAGCGATGGTCATCATTTTCAATGAAACTTTGAAGCAAAAACTTTTAAAACTGCTGAGTTACGCTTGTCGCGATAGCCAGAATAGGGAAACTAAAACTCATCGTAACATAATAATGAGTTCCATAAACGTATGCCTGCGTGACACGCTGACCAATACAAGTTGCGATGATTATTTATTGGGAGGAGATGTTGCTGAAACGCTGCAAATTGCAAAAAACGACGACGTCATCTCCGCAGCCACAGCTGCCGGCTCGAGCTCCACAGCAGAGCTACACGTACCCGCCACGTGGGACCTACCACGAACGGTCGTGGAACACTAGCAACCAGCGGAAATAAACCACCAGGTGCAGTGCGATGGACGTTTACGATATTTTCATCAAAAATGGGCTTAGATAACGAGTGATCCATTAATATTATCGTGAATAGCTGCTTACTAAAAACCTTTTAAATATCTGCCCGCTAAACAAAGTAGCTCTTGTGTTTACCCAAGGCCAATACATGGCCATAAAGATTATATTTTAGTGTTGGATAAACTATTAAAAATAAATGCTATATTCGTATGTTCTCATGAGCCAGGTAAATTTTATCACAAATTTTTTCTTGTGCTCAAGCTATACGGTGAAAATCGCTTCATACATAATTTAAAATCTTTGAATTAATTTACTACAAAACACTTCAAAATGGAAGATTATAGAACCGCTGATAAGTTAACAAAACAATGCTACATGGCCTCAATAGATGCAAAAGATAGTTATTTTTTCATCAATGTTGATAAGTCTTTCCGAAAGTACCTTCGATTTGAATATAACAACGTTTTATATGAATTCAAATATTAAACGTTTGACTTATGCACCGCTCTTTATATAAGTATTTACTAAAATATTAAAACCAGTCATGGAATTTTTACGTCGGGATAATTTTTTCATCCATAATATATCTAGATAATATATTTTACATTGGCAAAGATTGTGTTGATTGTAATGAGAATGTTTGGATTACAAAACATATTTTAATAAATTTAGGTTTCATAATGCATACGAAAAAAGTTGCTTTGTTCCTAGAACACAATGTAAATTCCTTGGGTTTATTTTTGATTCAGAGAAAATTATTTTAAAACTACCCCCAAAAAAAAAAAAAAAAAATAAGTTCTTAAAATAGAAAAAATAATACACAAAGTTATTCGAGCAATTTAAAATATTGTCACCAAATAAAAATCCTACTTATGATCAGGTAGTGAATTTACCCAGATATAATAAATATGAATTTACTTGGTGGTTAAATTATCTAGAAGAGGGCTTTTCTCCTCTTAGAACAGGCCAATACACTAAAACTATCTATCCTGACGCATCATAATACTGGCTAGGGCGGGTTTTGTGATGGAAAAGAGGCAGCGGGTCATTGGAAGGAAAGCGAGTCGTCGCTACACACTAATACTCTGGAATTAAAAGCAGTTTTTTCGGACTTAAAACATTCGCATAATTATGGTAGTTACGATTGTGATATATTGTTACGAATAGATATTACCATTACCTGTATAAATAGAATGGGTATTGTTCAGTTTTCACATATGGATCATATTACCCGAGACCAATGGAAATAGCGTGAAATGCGTAAGATCAATATCTTTACATCTTATATTACTTCAAAAGATAATATAGAAGCTGAGAGTTTGTCACGAAAACAGTTTAATGACACTGAATGGGATGTCAAACAGTTCGACAGTAAAATCCAGCTCTTTTGTCAATTGCAACAAGTTCAACGCATTTTCAATTTTCAATCTTTTCAATCTCGACGTTATTGCCTATCTCCGTGGTTCATTAAACACACACTATCGTAATACTACGTTTCCAATTGCCAAAATAATAACAAGTTTAATGTTACTAAAACATAAGAAAACGTGTTTCCTAAGAATCGCAGCAAAATAATCGAAGATTGGCCAGATACAAAGCGATTTCTACCGAGTCACGGATACACGATAATCAGAAAGAAAATCTACAAATTCAATATTCAGACTATCTATTTAATAAGGCATTATGAATGCCGCTTAACCACAAAATTTCACCCGCTCAACCGTGATATCATCACTATCTACCAAATCTGCGCACAACCTTCATTAAACGTTAACCTTGGTTGCCGCGAAATTGTTCAGCAAGCGTTAGTAAAAAGATCACTGTCTTCAAAGTCCGTTGAAATTATGTTGGCATCTTTGTTGGATAATTCTTACCGAGACAGTGTGAAGGAGGTATCAAGGCGTGGATTGAATATTGCAAAAATAATAATTTTAGTTTTACTCAAACTTCTAAACCAATAATTGTTCATTTTCTAACTGAAATTTTCGAAAAAGGTGCTAAGTACGGTACTATTAATAGCTATAGATCTGCATTATCATTAATATTAAACATAAATTCCCAATATAACAGGTTAAAAAGTTTCATGAAAGGAGTCGTTATGTGAAGACCAACCACATCAAGTATGATCTTACTGGGATCCAGCAGTTGTATTGAGCTACTTACCTACAAAATTTCCTAATGAAGACCTTGACTTAAAGACTCTTTTCCAAGAAAACTGTTACACTAATAGCTCTTGTAACGGAACATCGTGTTCAAATTTTATCCGTGACAAAGATTAAAAATATTTTAATAACTAAAAAAGTACTCATAAAAGGGTTTATAAAAACCTCTAAATTTAATAGTAAACAGACCTTGGTAAAGTTTCCGTTTTTTAATATTCGTCCAGAAATTTGTCCAGCAAAAACCTTACAGAAGTAAGTATATAAATAAAACGAAAATTTAAGGAAACCTGATAATTTGTTTATTAGTTTTAAGAAACATATAGGTTTCCAAACTTTAAGTCACTGGGTTAAAAACACTTTAACTCTCAGTGGTATTGATGAAAATATTTTTAGTGCACATAGTACATGACATGCTGCTACATCAAGAGCTATTTATTTAGGAGTTTCTATTGACCTATCAAAAGGACTGCAGGATGGTCGGATTCTTCCTCAGTCCTTGCTAGAAATTATAACAAACTTTGTAACGAAAAATAATTTGCCTAATCATTGTTGAATTGTTTTCAATAAGTATGTTTATTTACTATTGAAGAGTTTTACCTTACTACTCTACCAATTCATTTCACTATAACTAATCTTTAAACATCCTACATAAAGTAAACCTCAATCGCGAAGAAAGAAGCTGTGAAATATAATTGAGGATCAAACGAACTTCTAAAGTGAAGTTCGATCCTAATTATGTGAACAGCTTCTTTCGAAGCGATTTAATATAAACCCACCCGTTTATATGCTTTGAAATGAGCATAATATGAATATGTTTCAACATGGAGTAATTTCAATTTATATTTGTATTTTACCCAACCCCAATATAGTGAAATGAACAAACAGGAATAAGACAGATTGACTTTAAACAAAATGAGTTCTGTAGACTGGATGCTGACATAGGGAGCGAAATGTGACAGTTGTTAAAAAAAAAAAAAAAAAAGAACCCTTATCATAGACTCTAAAATCCGTGCAAAGGCTAGCAGTAGGTGGCGCTACTACATAAAGTAAACCTCAATCGCTTCGAAAGAAGCTGTTCACATAATTAGGATCGAACTTCACTTTAGAAGTTCGTTTGATCCTCAATTATTAGACCTAGATATTTGGTGAAGATTTAAGGTTAAAGAACGTTTCTAAATTCCTTTATATATTAATTTTTATCATCTATATTTGCCATCATAATAAACTTGCCTAAAAATTTAATCTAGTTTATATTTTTACGTTGTAATTATTTTTGTAACTCAGTAAGTACCATTATCTATCAAACAACATTACATAACTAGAAATAATAAGTTAAGAGGCAAGTGACTACCGCTATGCATTTTTAATTAGTCATTGACCAATTACGTAAACTTTTAATTGGCCAATAGCGCCCTTGATCATTTCTTCACAGTTGATATCCTATTACGAATTAAGGGCGTACGTATTAGGTATTGCCTTATGGCTTATGGTTAGCAAATCAATAAGCAATATTAATGGTTCAAAAATTAATAGCGACTAAAAAAAGGTTTAAATTTGACCTTACTGTGAAAATCTGTATAAAGTCTAATTGTTTTTTTTTTGTAAATATTGTATTATACTTACTCAACTATTTTAAATATTAAAAACTTCGCATAAACCCCATACTCGCGATTATTCTTATATACTAACTTGATAAAAAAGAGTGCAATTTTCTTCCACAATTTTTCTCCTATTGGATTACCTACAATAGGTACAAGCTTATTTATATTTTACAGCCAAGATGTATATTATTGTTTGTCCAAGATTTTTAACTTGTAATATTGAAAATATCTGTTTATATTGGTTTTTCAAGGTTTTCAACAGACTGATATAATCATATAAAGTAAAACACATTTTAGCACGGTCTAAGAAAAACTAAAATAACATGACTTTATAAATAACTTACAAATAAGGTTGTCAAGCTATTTGATTTATTACTGAGCGGCTCATTAATTATCCCATACTTAGTACGGTACCATTTTACCTCTACACAAAGTCGTGTAGGTATAGTTTTGTTCTCACATCTTGCTCTTTATATACTTAGGTATATTAAACTCAATTTGTAATATTATCTATACAGTATTTCAACTACACACAAACGGACAAAACGCGAGCTATACCTACGCGTCAGTCGCAGCTGCATGCCGAAACAATTTCTGGTTGATATTCATATTAATAAATAATAAAATCCCCAGACAATCACACCAACTAAATGGCCCCAAACTAAGCAGAGCTTGTGATCTGGGATACCATATAGCGAACTAGGGGGGAACCTAGAATATAAATACACATATAGATAAACACCCAGAGACGGATTTTTTTTTCTTGTTCTGCGCGGTAATTGAAACCGCAACCATTGGCGTCTGAGGCAGATAGGTTTACCCCATCGCGAAAGTGGTCATCAGAATATTGTATATTAGAATGTGGATTTTTTATGCTTTAAAATTTAATAGCTTAGCATTTCGTAGGTACGTCTTAGTTCAAGCGCAAGTATTTTTCGGTTGGTAATTAATAAGACTGATTTGTTATTCAAAAATAAACATGGTTTTTAGGCATAAAACGCATTTTAATTGAATGCTTCCTATTCAATTCACAAAGTATTTTATTTATTTATATAAAATAGTATATTTACAATAATAAAACTAAATTGTAGTAAACACAAATTAGGCAAATGTCATTTAAAAGCTGGAGGAGGGAGCCCCATCGCATGTTTACGTATCGCACAGCTATACGCAGTATCTTAATGTAGGATTTGTGTTTTTGTTTCGTTTACCAATTATTAATAGAATGTGATTTTATTTTAAAATCTTAAAAAAATAAAGACAGTGACTATACATACATTTGACAGTTTCATTTCCGACATTTAATAATGAAGACCTATAGAAAATCAGTCATTTCGGAAAAAGTTCTTTTTGAAGTACGTACGTTATGTAGATCAGTACATTGTGACATTCAGACCTAACCAACCGGACACTTTTTTTTTTCTTTCAAACATATTTCTTAAATGAGAAGTAACAGATCAAAGTGTATTAACTTCACCAACCGAAAAAAAATAGTAAAGGACGATTTTTTTATCTATTACTAGCTGACCCGGCACACGTTGTTTTGCCATATAAATAAATAAAAAAAAAATAGATGTTGGCCGATTCTTATAGATACCGGATAAGCACAAAAAATTTCATCAAAATTGGTCAAGCCGTTTCGGAGGATTATGGCAACGAAAACTGTGACACGAGAATTTTATATATTAGAACAAACCTTTAATCTCATGTCAAATTATAACGCATCAAACTGTATTACTTTTTATACTAAAAAAGAACCAAAAGTGGACATCGTTTCAAACCATATTAAATACAGTACATTTTTCTGTTTCTTTTCTTAAAGAAATTATGAATTATGCCTTTATCTCGAAAGTTACATTGACGGAGTATATTTGAGGTACATGGTGTAACTTTACTCCTCAAATATAATTTACATCCTGGGTTCCTAACCGGGGTGTAATTAACGTAGGTAGGTAACGAAGCTAATGTTGAAAAAGAAACAGAGAAGATCCCGACTTTTAGAAAAAAAGTCTTTTGCAGTGACGTGTCGCAATGTCAATGAATAAATTAAAAAATAAATAAATAATGAATAAATCAATAAATTCAAATGTATTTGAACCTTCATAGCATTCGCAGCTTGCAGCTAGAGAAGCTTTACGAGACGAGAGAAGACCTGTCACAACACATGTTTAAAATAAACTTATGGTGTAGGTGGAATTTACAATGGTACAATAAATACGACCAGTAGAGCTGCTAGACTTGTTTGCAATTTTTACAACATCAACTGCCAGCGCAGATACGCTTGGGACGTTTGGACGAACTTTAATAGTTGGCGCCCAAGAAGGTGAATTGGGCGATTAGGGTCGATCTTGTGGTCACCTTGTTGGCTTAAATTCCTTGGATTTTTTATTGGGGGTGTCTTAAACAGTTATATAAATACATACATAACATCTCGCCTGTGTCTCTTTGGTGTCTCTTTGTGTCTCTTTGGTTTCCAACTGCTCCGCCAACTGCTCCGAAATAATAACCTCTTTCGCTTCCTCCATGTTCATTAATCGTTTCATACACGATCGCCGGTTACGGGTACTTTTAATTTGGCTCTTTTTAAGTAATTCGCCAATTTGGTCAGCATACGTTCGCCTAGGGTGGCCCCTTTCGACATGACCATCCAATCGTGCTCTGTACACCTCTTGCGTAAATCTACTTTCACTCATCTTCTCTAAATGTCCAAACCACCAAAATACCCTTTTCAATCTTACTTACTACGTCTTCTTTCAATCCGCATCTCTTTCTTATTGCTATTATGCTGCCGTTGCTTACCAACGTGGGCGATAATAATTTTATTGACAAAATCAATTACATATAAGAAATAAGATAATGTTGTTTTTTGCCTAAATGTAATTTGCGAGTGTGCCTATAGCATGTATGATTCGTCTGTGATCGCTTTTGTTTTCATAACAGTATTTTTTTATACCTACAGGTGGCATAATGTTCATTACATTTCAAACCAAATGTAGGATATTTTTAGGTACTTTGAGTAGAGAGAGAAGTAGAAATTGAGCAACAATTTTAAGAAGTAAACCCATGATTGGACTAAACCCCACGATAAATAGATTTCTAGGTTATACAACTTGTATTTTTGCTATTTGTTTGTAGATATAAAAAAGCAACGCTTGTTTGTGTCTTTTAAATCTTGAAATTCAATACAGAAGATATACTATAAAAGGCAAAACAGATAATATCTATTCAATCTCACTTTATGGAGATTAATTAGCTCACGTTTATTTAAAAAATGGGCCATATTCGACATTAAAATCACTAATTCAAAGTCTATCTTATGTCAAACTAAGAAGCTTCAAAATCAATTAGCAATTATTGAATTTGGAGTCTCCTAATTGGACATTAGGGAGACTTAAAATGAGCGAATCTAATGTTGAATCGAGCCTACTATAGTCTTAACAAAAAATTGGAACTAAAGTGCGGCCGTTGCGAGAATGCGTTCCTGACAGCTGTCAAAATCATAGCTTTTTTAACTTTCGAATCAGAAATAAACTTTATTCAGTGGACATAAGGAGCTGTCAGGAACGCATTCTCGCAACGGCCGCACTTTAACCACCGTCTTGGGAAATGTCACTTCATGACTTTTACCGCTCATATTTGTTAGTATACTTTTAAATACAATATTAATGAAACTCGCCAAAATTTACAAAATATGAGCTTACGTTTTGTATTTCGAAAAATACATTCGAAAATATAATTTATTTTATTTTTAAAATTGTAATAAAAAACATACCATTTCAGGAGAATTGTCTCTTTGGAAAGACTTTATCAAAAGTGAATAAAGATAGAGATCAAAGTAGATTTAATACAATACCATTCAAAATAAGAGCATTTCATAGATAGTCGAGACTAATAAAGAAAGTAGTGGTGACGAGAATGACGAGGAAAACAATTCATCACAAAAACATGATTTAAATTTCAAATTATTTTATGTTTTAATATATTTTCTTGCTTAATCTTCTATTTACATATTCAACCCTGTGTTTTTGTAACACTAACGTTCTTATCAAAATTTACGCGACTTGCCTTTTGTAGTAGGTATATAAAATGAAATAATTTCTGTTTTCAAACATGAAAAAACATATTTCATATTTAACCCTGAGAATAGGGAAATTTAACTGAATGGTAACCCTTATTTCACTCTCACGCCCCCCTGACGTCATCAACCAAGCGCCAAAAAAGCCTTATTGAACTGTATGTACCTATCTTATAAGCATTGTACTTACTTTAGCGCTAAATGGCGATGAAGAGCTAGAGCTTTTTGATATTTATAGTAGTATAGTTGTAGTATTTATAGCTTTACAGTTTTTTGTCATTATTATTTTTGTCAAAAACCTTTATAGTTTTTGTGTCAAGGGGAAGATAAGGTTTGAAATTGTCGTGATAACATACGGCTTAGAATATTATATACCTAAGATTTTTTAGCACATGGTTAAAATCTCTGTGGTTTAAATATACTTGTTTGTGATTCATAATATAAATCTACTTGTTAGTGGATCCGCAGCCATTAAGGTTGTAGTGGTCAAAATGAAAAAAAAATACACTATAAAACCGACAATTACCAACAATTTACATTTTTGAGTTAATTTTTTTTTTTTGATTTTGCAGTATAAACCTATTTTTTTCTAGTTTAACCATAACTTGCGTTCCTTTGAAAATATTTTAAAATTTTCTGTTTCTTATTATAAACTCATTTGTCATGAACATAATCACGTCAAAAAGCAATAACATAGTAAAAATGTTTTATTTCTTACTAAAACTACTTAGTAATAAATAGTGCTGATGTTATATAGTAAATAATAGTGCCAAATAGTAAACGGTAATTTTTTAGAGAAGGGGTTCAATAGTCAAATTCTTTTGTTTCAACCTACTCTGGATGCAGGTCCAATAACATTAATTAACTCAATAATATATTTTTTCTTTTTTAGGTTTTTCAAAAAGTAATTTATCATATCGATATTTACCTCTGACGTATCTTTTCAATCTTATTCCAAATGAAATAAGAATAATCGAAATCGATTCATGATTGACGAAATAATTACGTAACAAACATACAAAAAAAAAACACGCAGACGAATTGAGAACGTCCTTCTTTAGTAATTCGGTTGAAAATAAGGAAATAGGTATTACATAAAAATCTGTTACAATATTTGTAACATTTCTAACATTAACACAAAATTATTTAGTTCAATTTAAATTGTTTTGACAACATTTTATATTTACTATACCTACTACTTTGGTAAATAAACTTGATTTTAATAAAGGAGAAGGTACCGAAGGGCTTCATGAAGACATACAATTTGGTTATTGCCAAGGATTATAAGCAAAATGATCTTTTTTCCTCAAAATCATATTTGACTGTGCAGTAAGATCAGAAAGACTTAAAAATATTAGCTTTCAAGGATATCAATGAATATCATGAAAAAGTGTTATTTTTTTGCTAATTTCAATAGAATGCCTAAATTCTCTTTTTACAACTTGTAGACGTATACATTACTTTCTTTACTTTACCGTTTTAATTCATAAACTAGAGCAGCTAAATGTATATTTATTTAGATTACGTTAACGTTAATATCGCACAAAGCTCAATTATTAGCACTCCGTTTATATTCGCTGGAATATTCTTTGTCTATTGTACCAAATTCTATTAACAATTACAGTTTTTAAATCTTTATAACCTTTATAGCCTATTTAAAAATGGATAAAACGTTTAAACTATTAAATGTATAATTTTTTTCAAGTCTTTATAACATAACGTTGTGTCATAACAGCCAATTAATACGAAAAAAATCTATACATAACATCCTTTTTTTGTTTACTTGAATTTCAAATTAGTTTTTTCTAATTCATTTAAATAGGTTATCATATTATAAATCTAGTCAGGTTTTTCGGGAATTCCTCGATTATTATTCACCGCTCAAAATTGAACACAGTAACCTATAGGCATGATTCACTCACACTCTTAACTCACTCAACACCGCCGCGCCGATACATTTAATTCAGTAACCAAAGCCGGTTAGTATCAGGGACCGGAAAACCCCTTTATTTGATTAAGCCTATTGATAGGGTAACCCTATCAAAATCTTACCATATGGAAGTGTAACCCTATTGATATGGTAAGCCTATCGACGTGGTAACACTTTGAATAAAGTTAACTGCTTTCGGATGCGCTTACCCTGTGATAGGGTTAGCCTATTTCTATCTCTTTTCCGCGCATGCTGTTGAATTCGGAAGTATAATTCGAAGTGCGAGATTGAATAGATGGTGATATTTTTGATAATTTGATATTTTTAGAGATTAAATTTGCCTGCAGGTTTTAAAACCCTATTGAATCGGTAACCTTCAATAGGGTTTTCGATAGGCTTACTGCTTACATGAAGCTAACTCTATTGATATGGTAAGCCTTAAATTAGGGTAAGTTTTCGATACGGTTACCAAATTGATAGGGGTTTTTAAAACAAGTCTATGAAAAACCCAATCAAAAACCTCTTTAAGGGTAACCGGTTCCGGTCCTTGGTTAGTATTACTACAAAGTTGGGGCAACGTACTCGTGTTCGCGCGTATTTTTGATTTGACAGTTTGCGGCCAGTCAAGTGCAGCGAAGTGAGAAAAAAGTTTTCTTTTCCTCTTTAGACCAAGAAGTGGATTGCAAAGAGGTTAGCATAGATAATTCTAGTGTTTTATTCTGTGTTTGTGTTTGAAATTGTGAAAAAGAAAGTGTTTGTGGCCAGGAAACGTCTTTTCCGTGGAGGTTGGTTTTAATCATTATTACTTATATTAATGTGTAGAAACTACACAAAGGTAATTCAATTTTAACAATCAGCTGTATTTTTATTTACTTTATGAGATTACTTGATTTCTTAAGCCGGTTAATATCCGAATGAGGTGCTTATTAAATATTAAGGTACAGGTATTATTGAAAAAAATATATAACCCTCCTTTTCCTAAAGAGTGCCTGCCTTCTTGTTTGTTTCGTATACAGATTGTTTTGACTATTATTTTACTTAATGATAACCAAAATTAATAAATTTGGCTCTATTTATTACTTACATCAAATAGTTTTGATACTAATAAATAAAGCCAAATTTAAAATTTCCTACATATCTTAATTGCGTGCATAAAGTAGGTACCTATATGATTAATAACCATATTCTATGAATAATTTATATTCTAACGAATTATATCATCAATAATTTAGTAAACTTCCTGAACGTCTGATTTTGTAACAAAACTATTTTAACAATATATGCGAACTAGTTCGTAAGGTTGCATGATAAAATAATCTTTTTATTTTTCTTTATTTCTAATTATAAAAAGTAAAAAATGGACTACAATTACAAAATATGGTTTTGGATGTTGGTACTCCGTGTATTGGTGTATGTAAAGTTGGTTATTCTAAAAAGAAGGTTTTCGTAAAATACTTCAAAAAGGCTTCCATGCTGCACTGGGAGCGAAAGAAAAACATAGAATGTGCCAGCTGCTTCTCTTCCCGGGCAAACTGTTAAAGTCAGTTAAGGGACCGAGGTGTTATGGGATGCTTTTTTGTGGGCGATAGGCTGACCCCCTGTCACTGCAATAGTCTCTCTCCACTATTATAATGCCTCCAAATTTGTCAAACGTGACATCAGATGGTTTTATTACCTCTGGTGTTCTGCCTACCCCATACGGGATACAGGCGTGAAGTTATGTATGAATGTATGTATGTACTTCAAAAAGGTCCGGCTTAAGGCGAGGATGCAGCGTTTTTACACTTTTTTGAAAGATAATATACCCAGTGTACATGTTGTGTCTGAAAACAGTATTCACAAAAATTAACCATATAAACAACCACTGTGAAAAGATAGAAACATGATTAATAAAAATTGGCTCGATAAAAAAAGGTCACAAACATAACTCTAAATGAATTCATGCAAAAATTACATAAAAACATAAATCGGTCTTCTCTTAACCGATGAGTAAAGCAAAAGTTTTAAATAATTATAATTTTTGGAAATGAACCCGTTAAACGTAATTTCGCTTGCTCACGTCGGCGAAATTATCTGGGCGGGAAGCATGGAATTACGCACCGACTGAATCCGACAATTCTTTATTTTTATCTTCCAAAACCAAATTATTTATTAAAAGGAAAAAAACTTACAAATTAGTGAATAAACTAAATTTTAAACAAAGTACTTCAATAAATTAAAACATAACTCTTTTAAATACAAAAGACCTTTCTTAGTGTCTAAATATATACAAAAATAAACCTATTCTTCTAATTGAAAAGGCCTCCCGAGTCATAGCGGGCGTAAAGGTACCCATCACACTAGCCGCATTGCCTCTCTGTACGGCAATGGACAACCTCTGCGCCAAGTAAGACCCAAAGCGGGCATCCAAGCCTCTCTCCCTCAATCGGCAACCAATCTGCTTTATGAAGGCTAATGCCTCCGACCCCCAACACCCTGAGGTCTCAAAAGCGATAGGCACGAAGTAATAATTTGGCTCTAAATCGCAATATTTTTCCCGCTTTTTAATGGCGCCTGCTTCAGCGGCGGCTGCGCCTGGCCGCATTGTGCGCTGGAGGTGTGATGCAGCAAACGTACTGACGCTAATACTTTTTTGATTCCGGTCGTCAAGGTTCAGAATGAACTGCCTGCGTTTGTTATCCCTGACTACTATAGTTCTGGTCCTGGTATTTTCTAGCCTCGAGTGAGTGAGATTCTCATGGGTGGACGTGTATTTATGACCACCTATCATCAGGTGTCATGGAAGACAAATATTCCATCCGTATTTGATATGAAAAAAAAAACACTAAAACAATACTAACAATTACTAATCATACGACGAGAATACGACGGTTTGCACAATTTGTAGAAACTTGTACCTAACAAGGCCAGTGATTTCTAAATTATTTTCGGTAACGTTTTCCAAATATCCGTTTTATCTTACCGTTTAATCTCTCTTATTATAGGTTTCATTTATGTCGAACCCAACAGTAGCTAACAAAAACTGATTTTGAAGACTAAGTTCGACATAATCAACGAATGCAGAGCATTAAAAAACCGACTTCACGTTAAAATTATAAGGTCGTCAAGGCAAACGATCTTCAAATTGATACATATTTGAAATCAATTTTGATGAAATTTATATTGGACTTTATGTGAAAATGAAAAGTATCCTCTATCATATGAAGCAAAAATCATCAAAATCGGTTCACCCTGTAAAAAGTTATGAGGTAACAAACATAACAAAAAACAAACAGACGAATTGAGTAAAAGAAAGACTTAAAATTAAAGAGTGCAATCTGGATCACTGGTGCTCTAATGTGAAATTAGGAGACAGCAAATCCAAAAGCTGCTAATAAAATTTGATTTTGAAACTTCTAAATTTGGCATTAAGTAGATAGACTTAATAACAGCGAATCTCATGTCGAATCGAGCCCACTGTCGTTAAAAAGTAACTGGCGTTAGAAAGAAACTAAAACAAATTAATTAAGAAAGACAAATTGAGTGGTATCTTCGCTCTGAGTTAGGTACTTCATCCGCCTATAGTAGTCAATTATATTTTATAAGCAGATTAGGAATGATGAGGGCGTCTGAATTTCGAAAGATTTTTTTTTTTAATATTTTTGTTAAATTAATATTTCAAAATTCTTCTCTGTGAGTAAAATTGAAGATTAATCTACATTTTATGACTACATACAATTAGATGGAAACGTTTTTAATACTTGCTGTGTAGTCATTGACTACAGATCATAATTAAATTTTGATCACTTAGAAGAATTTTGAAATTTTTATTTATGAAAAATATTTAGTTTTGTTTTTTGTAATTATTACCTACTCATCAGTCTTAATCTGCTTATTAAATATTATTGACTATTATAAGGCGACCCTATATATTTTCTTAGAATATCGCACATAAAGTACTTATGTATTTTTTAAAACATGGCAGCTATAGTTTTGTGGGCTTAATCATGGTATCGAATCGAGTAATTCTATCTATTATGGTGTGATTATTAGCTAACATGATACGCTAAATCATTCGGTAATATTTATCTTGTTCATTCGAGTAGGTATTTATCGATAGTTGCATGCTAGCCCGGCTGGTAACATTTTCTAAAGGACTTAGAAACCGCGTCATAAACATATGGGCCCAAGTTTTAGACATGGTAACAATATGAAAGTTTGTAATAAAGATAAGATAACAGTGATTGATCGATGAGCATTGCTGAAAGTTTCGCAATATTTGAAAATCTCAAAATTTGATTTTGGGATTAAAACTTAGATTTAAGAATTGAATTACGCCCTTTCTAGAACAAGATTAGAAAGTGCATAATTCGATAAAAAGGTGCAAAATAGCACCCGCGAACGATCTCTCCATATCTCTTCCAAGATGTCCTCAAGTGTATTTATACTTACCTAACTTAAAATTAAAAGCGACTCCTTTTATATGTAAGAAGGTACTACAACTTTCTAAGTTTTCTATACATATACCTAGGTTTTTTTTTATATACCAGGTTTTTTATCATAAAAACCAGTGCCTCAATCAGGAAACCCTACAGGAAAAAAAATTAGTAACAACTTATGCATATAATTATTTTAATAAGTGAGGCATTTTAAATATATCAATACATTCTTCTTTATAAAAAATAATAATTTACACGTACTTGCTCATGACTTTGTCTTGATTGGCTACTGCATTTATTATACCTAGATGATTTTTGCAGCAACCGTGAGTTATCTGATTGGTCGAATCGCCGTGTCTTTTACGATTGATGAACAATATTAAATATCTATACTAATATACCAAATCTAATTATTCATTTGTTTAATGTATTTATCTCGGATACAAACACTTAAATTCACCAGTTGAATCTGATGGATGCCTTTTGAAATCCACGTAGGAAAAAAAGTTACTCGAGTAAAACCTGGCGCAGCAGCTAGTATGATAATAAAACACTAAATAACCCGTTTGCAAAGCAAATTCTAAAAAAAACTTTATTTCGTAGGTATTTAAATACACTTGAAACAGTCCAACTATTTGCAAATTGAACTGAATCTACCACCACTTCGGCAAGTCGATCTGTTGAGAAGAAGTGGCAAGAAACTCAAAAGCAATCATCCTTTAAAAACACACAATAAAAATTTACAGCAAGGGAATCCCATCTTCTTGCATCCGGATATCTTATAGTAAAACTTTTTATAATAACACTTATCCTTAAATCTATCGAAGGGCTAATCTTAAATATTATTGCAATTTTATTATAAAAGCGAACCTACACATTAACCCATGAACGAGTTAGTAACTTTCTGGATTCTACTATTATATTTATACATTAGGCAATCTAAAGTCAGTTACACATTGATGTAAGTTAACATGTAATATAGCACTCATGATTTGGATGTATCACGCGCACGTACTGCGCCATTACAAGTTACATTACTGCTTTAGTTAGAAATTTTTTTGATCGATTCTCTTATCTATTACGGTATTTGATATCGCTGCGATAGGCTATGAAACATACATGATAAGTTATTCTACTGAATTATAATTAGTAGCAAAGAATAAGACAACGAGGAGCTTTTATCCATTTATTACAAAGGGGTCGAGATTTACATTAAACTACTGCTAGCAAGAAATGACAATCAAATTAAAAGTACGCAAGTCATGAGATTATGAGATCGTAAAATACATTTACGGTGAGTGGTCTTATTTTAAGAAACAATTTGTAGGTACTTTCAGTGACTTTGATTTGCGCTATCAACTACTTTTTAAACTTGAAGCATAAACAAAATTTAAACCTTTTAAGGACCAACAATTAAGTTGCGATACAGGAAAACTTGTAAAACTCTGATTATTTTGATGATAGATATTGCGGTCTTAACAATTCGTTTGTTAATCCTGCTATACCTATCATTCACAGGTTCAGCAGGACGTATTGAATAGTCGGTCCCAGGTGCGACTTGAATTAAAGGTTTTTCATAATTCATTTCGATGCTCTGAATATTCTGACATCCACCAAATACTACTGGAACGGCTTAGGCAGCAAACTGGACGGCAGCGACGGCGGCGCGGGCAGCGACGACCCGGGAATCTAGCCCGTTCTCGACGCCAGCGGGCGCTCGAGCGATTAGTAGCGGTTTCATACAAACTCAATACTTGTTATCGTGTCGCGGAAATCACGGCCCACGCCGCTGTCACTCTCGCTGTCGTTCTAACTGTCGCTGTCGCTGCCGTCCAGTTTGCAGCATTAAACCTCCTCGTCATCCAGGGGAGAGACTTATGTCTACGCAGTGGTCTTATTACGAATGATTGAGATCCTGTTGGATGGATATTTGTGATGGATATTGGTTATACATATATTAACCGTCTTATTTATGTTTCTTAAATTTATTTATCCGTTATCTAGAATCCATAGCACAAATTTTTTAAGAAACTTAATTCTGGCTAGATAATGTTTTGGGATTTCTTACCGTATATCTATTACTCATTTGGCGTAGATTTCATTGTTTTTCTTTAAGGACCTACTCATGGGACAAATCAATGACACCTATTCGTGATTTTCTTTTTCATGATTTACAACATTTTTTTTACACTTCTGTTACTCTAAGTAACAGATATTAACGCGTTTTAATATGTTATTTTTTTGGTTTATTTTAACAGAAAAGGAAAATAAAAGTAAACAAGTTAGAACATAAACATTGAAACAAAAGTGCTGAGCTTTTAAGATACAGATAAAGTGACTTTGTGCTATCTGCTATAAATGCCGGAATTCAAGAAAAACGTATTTCTTGTAGTATAAGGCGTTGTGAGTTGTGCTTACTTAAATAATCAACGAATGCAGAGCATTAAAAAAACCGACTTCACGTCAAAACTTTGACTAAAGTATAAGGTCTTCAGTGTACATAGTCTTAGTATTCATACATATTTTAAATAACTGAATATATTTTTTTGGTTTTTGTCGTTTTTTTCAAAAAGTTGTGAACCGAATGCCATAAAAATTATATGGGACCATTTCGGAATAATCCCCTTTCGAACAAAAAAATAATTTTGCAAATCCGTCTATATTTGACAGAGTTATGAACGAACATACATAAAAAAAAAAAATATAAACATCCGAATTGAGAACCTCCTCCTTTTTTTGAAGTCGGTTAAAAAAGAACGCACCCGTAGTGCCGCAAATCTAGGACACTAACTAGCCGAAATACTACATTTGTGTACAAGGCTTATATTTAAAAAGAATAAAAATATTTTTGAATAGAATATACATAGATAAAATCACTTAACCAGTATTGAAGACCATTGTTGTATAAACCGTATTTCATTACCGTTATCTTCTAGTAGTACTTTTGTCAAACTTGAAAGTAAAATCATGACTCAGTAACAATTTATAACAGATACATTGCCAATTGAATTTGTAATGACAGATTACGTATTAAGGCTAATTTTAATTCAATTTGTGGAGAAGATAGAAATCTTTATTTTATTGATATGGACCGATAAATTATTTATGTGTTCTTAAATGCGGTTATCACTTTCTTTTTTTAGTATACATTAATTAAGTTCTTTTTATTCGATTTTATTTAATAAGGCTAAGCATAATAAGACGAAAGTTAATGCTTAAAGCAAGTGCTGCATGTCAAGCGTAAACTTTACAGACTGATCATAGGCACAACTCTGTGTCCATGAGCCCACTGCAGGGCTATGAGCCTCTCCCCTGGGTGATGAGCAGGTTTTTTTGGCCATAAACCACCAACCTAGTCCAGTACTTGTTAATGGGTATCAGAATTTTCAGGTCCTAAAAAAGGCTTTTAAAAAAACCTAAAATCTTCTGCATACAAGTATACAGAACCGACTGCTTACCGTGCTAGCCAAAGCACGGAAGACTTCGGGAGAAATTTATTTATTTTCACAAACTCCACAGCTCTTAAATTAAGATACAATACAATTTTAAGTAATAACACTTACAGCATTTTGAAAAAGGGCCTAGTCAATAGTACCCGTAACCGGTGGTCATGTGTGAAAAGATTGATGAACTTGGAAGAAGCGAAAGAGGTACGTCTAGATCGCAGCAATTGATGTTCCCTTATCTCTGCCTACCCCAAGGGGAGACAGGCGTGAGGTTATATATGTATGTATTATGTAACACTTACAGCCATTTATGGATTTACATTTTTTAAGAAGGCGGTTTTAAATTGAATTTGAGATATGTCGAGATTCATGATAGGTACATTAGTTAGTGTAATGTGATAATTATTTTTTTACAATATATTTGTCATTTAGAAAATGGTTACTAGAATAATATTATTTAAACAGCAAGCATTCGAACAGACTAGTTTTAAATTCATTAAATGGTTATTTTTTATTTTTTTCTGGTAGTTTATTAAAGATTTTAACTGCCATAACATACAATACAATGTTTTTTTTTGTAAAAAACATAAAGTCGAAAACTTTGTTTATTACAAAAAAAAAAAATATTTTTTGTATGTTTGATACAGCACGTATTGGTTGAAGTTCTACCAGTCGGAATAAAAATATTATTGTTTTTTATAGCCTTGATATGTAAAAAGTCCTGTAAAAATCATGGTCAAAATTCATACAATTCATGGACGACCGGCTGGTGTAGCGGTAACATATATTGCCTTCTATGCCAGAGGTCCTGGGTTCGAATCCCGGCGGCGGCGGATATTTGTGTGATGAACACAGATATTAGTCGTCAAGTCATGGATGTTTCTATGTTTATTTAAGTTTATTCTAATAAAAAATATGTATTTATTCAATATGTATGTTTATATATTTCTTAAGTATATCAGTTATTTAGGCCCGTATTAATAAATCAAACTCAAATCTGGGAGCGGTCTTAAGTCAATACTTGAGTTACGCGCCATATTTATAAACCGATGTTAAGTACGGCCTTCGGAACGGCGTATCATCTGAGTACTTACCGCCTGTATTAATAAACAATACTCAGCACTTAGGAACGCTGCTAAGATGTATACCAAGTACGGATATTCTGAGTGAGGTCTGTAGGTGACTTAAGATCATTTCTGACTTTGAATTCTGTGCCATCTGTCATATCGACGACTGTGTTTGAAAATGCAATCTGCAAATATTACAGACGAAGGAAATAATTACGACATCATTGATCAATACGACGATATTTTATGGTTTAATAGCTATAGATTACCGAAAAGATATATTCGTGATGCAGAAAATCTTTTCGAAGTGCCTGCCGATTCTTTTCAAAAAAGATACCGCTTCTACCAAGACTCTGTATTTTACATAATATCACTTGTTAAAAGTGACTTTTGTTTTGTTTTGAAGATTTTAAACTTTGACATTTGTGACGTTCCGTTACATCTATTCGGTAGAAAAAATCTCTTTTCCCTGCTTTTTTTATATAATTTCCGAGATTTATGCTTGATATAAATATACTATGAAGTAAGTAGTTATTGTTGTAGTAACTATTTGTTTGTATAGCAATACTTTTGCATTTTATCATGCAGTCATATAAAGATTGTATTGTACGATATTTCTTTTACAGCGTTAAACAGAACGTAAAATTCAATCGGTCGATCATTCAACCCAAGTTGGCATTTATAGGAGGGCCAAAATCAAAGAGCGATATCAGTTGATACACCCTCAATATACATCTATTAATACAGAGCGATTTTGAGATGCTTACCATAGCTTAAGTGTGGATCAAGTGATATCGCCCTTAAGCTATGTATTGAGATTGATCTATTAATACGGGCCTTAGTATCCATTACACAAGTTCTTTAAGAAACTTAATTTGGGCTAGATAATGTTGTGTGAGTGTCAGAAACATTATTTATATTTATTTATTATTATTTATACAAGTAAAACTAGGCAAAACTGCTCGTTTCAAATAAACAGGGGAATTCCCGGCTACATGTTTAATACTTATGTAATTTAAAAGGTAATCTTACATATCGTATAGGTCTTAAAGAATTGATAAGATTTCTCCACTTCATACATTTTAATTTTAGATTTAGTTTTCTGTGGTGTTGAAATCATACATTCAATCGTTCATTCATTTCGTTTTTATTTGACGACCACTTTGGCGATGGAGTGCCTCAGACGCAAGTGGTTGTGGGCTAAATTCCCGCACGTAACAAGAAAAAAAAAATGTTTCGGATCTGGGTGCTTACCTCGGTATATATGTATTTATATTATAGGTTCCCCCTTGTTCGCTACATGGTATCTCAAAATAAAGTTTAAAAACTAAAACACGCTCTAAAAAGTATGAAACAAGAAAATAGTCACCGCTGAAATATTTATATTTACGTCATATTGATAGAGATATGTTCAAAGGGTAGCCGTGATTGTATGCCAATTTGATTTTATTTTATTATTAAAATGAATCCTGTTTTGCTATAAAAGGCGTGTTTTAGTTGTCGGGTTTTAGTTTTTAAAGTTTATTTTTTTTAATTATTTTGGTGTTTACATATTTGAAATGTGCTAACGAAGTTCTTTTATTTGATACCCCACACGAAACAGTCAAGAATTTTTTTCAATAATTATTATTTTACTTATTTTTGAGTAATATTTTTAACATATTTGAAATGTGCTCACAAAGCTCTTTCATTTGATACCCCACACAAAAGTATCAAAAAAACATTTTTTTTAGTTCTTCACTTTAAGTCCCCTAGAGGGCGCTATAGTAAATTTAACGTAAGTTTATATAGCCTATAACCAGCGGACAGTGAAGAGGCTTCTAACGACACCTCATTTGTCCAATTATGATTATTACTTTAGAAGTTCTGAGGGAACAGATGAACATCCATACCCACATACATACATACACATGCATACATACATACACATGCATACATACATACAAGTCAAAACCATAACCCTTATTTTTGCTTCGCCGTAGTCGGCTAATAACACAAGCTTCGCTTACTTTGAGGCCAGGTAGTTGGTGTGATTGTCTGGGGATTGTATATTAATTTAATTTTTTTATTTTATAAAAGTAAGTAGTTCAAAGTAGTGCCTAGGACGCATGCCATGTGCTTCACTTGCGCTTATTAAACTTATTATTACTATCATCACGTCCTTTTTAATGTGCCTTGCAGTAAGACTCTGCACATATCCTTTGAAAAATGAAATGATTTGGGTAAAATTTAATATACTATGGTAGTCTAGTAGCTTTTCTTGTAAATTGGTAGTTTATAAAAATCGATTTCAGGGGCATCATGTAAAGCATTTTTCAAGTATTCATTGATAGTTTAATTTAGTGTTAGTGTTGGTTAATCGATAGATAACTCGTAGTCGAAAAGAAGTTAAATGTACGGGGATAAACATTAAGAATAGTAAACGTATTTATCATAAGGCTTGGGTCTACAACGTATTATTAACCCTTCCTTCTACTACGTGTAACAAAATGGAGAGATAATACTTAAGGGTTAGCTTCTATACCATACGTAGAATATAAAGTTTAGCATGATTAGTGCTGGTATAGACTTTCATACAAATTTATTTAATTATTTTACCACAAAATATTTTGACAACCCTACTCAACCTTAAAACAAGACTTGTGCCGCAGTCAGTGACCTTATGACCTTTCCCGCACTGGCTGAGCTTTGTAGTATCTGTCTTAGTTACCCATCACTTTATTTTCACGCCATCTGTTATCGAATAGATTTCATCAAAAGCGAACAGCTGTTTTTAGGGTTGACACTTAGATATTTTAATGTAAACTTTGAACTTGTTTTTCGGCCAAACCGTAAGGGTAACAAATTTATATTACTTTTACTTATAAACTACATCACCAAACATAAAATCCCCTTGAGTATTATCTTTTCCTTATGTTACACGTTGTATATGAATTATTGTCCAAATAATTGCTCCTTTGTAATTTGCGTAAATATAAATCGATTTAAAGGACAATCATATATCGTGTACCTTTATCGGAATATGGTAAGATATTAATCACGTATACAAGTAAGTATACGTACTTCTTAAGGTCATAGCCATTGCACGGTGTTTACGATCTGAAAGTCATAGGCACTTAATGTTAATCCGGGTCGATTTAAGTATAATATGGACTTGTTATGTGTCCCTGGTAATTAATTTATTAATAAGTACACTAAAGCTCGTACTTTGATAGTTTTCTTAAGTATTAATTATGATTTGAGAACAGTTTTGCTATAAATTCTCCATAGAGGACTGTTAAAAAATCCACACGTAGAGTTTAAGTCTGGGTATGCTTTTATAATAATGAAAAGAAAGAATACTCAAGCTACTCAAGAGTCAGTACAAAAGTTATAAACTAAGAAAAGAAATGGACAAAAATATATTTTACCTCTCTACAAACATAAGAAATATCATATTGAAATTTGTTCAAGCTTTGGAATAAGCAATGGTAATTACTGGAAATCCTTATGATCTGTAACACAGGAATCCCTATCTCAGACACCAGCTCCTCACACCCTTCCATCCTTGTTATTTTATGTAACTTTTAAAATGAACATATAAGTAAGATGAAATAAACTTTACGACTCATCTTTAAGACAGGTTTTCAATTCTAATGGTGATCTCAAGGTCGCTCTTAAACTTGATAGCAGTACCTAAATTAACACGAGCTTAAGTCACTCAAAAGTATGCTTTACCTTTTAAGTTGGTTTGTACAATTAATTAATTATAATAACTGAAATTAAATGTCACGAACAATTACATGAAATTCCGATTTATATCTTTCGTTAATGAACTTGCGTCATAATCAGTTGATTTGTTTAAGGGCAACCCACTCACCTACTAAATCACAGGGATTTAAGGAACTGGCTCTCGAAAAAATATCATAATTTGAAGGGACTTGAAGGGATCCTATTAAGTTAGAGTTTTTTCTCGGATAAGTCGCGTTTTTAACCGACTTCCAAAAGGAGGAGGTTCTCAATTTGTGTGTTTTTTTTGTGTCTTCGTTAGGTTTACGATTTAATAATGTTTTTTAAGTTTTTGCATTTATAATGCTCAATTATTCTTAAATAACCGAAAAAATGTGATAAATAAAAACTAACCGGCCTGGACTCGAACCTGGGACCCCTCGTTTGCTCGTGATCCTCGGTAGCTCAGTGGAAGAGCACTCGTCCGGCAAACGAGGGGTCCCAGGTTCGAGTCCCGGCCGGGTAATTTTTATTTATCACATTTTTTCGGTAATTTAGGCATACGATTTTTTGGACAATTAGGAATCGATTTTAAATATTCTTGTTTCATATGATAGAGGATACTTCAGTGGTGGTACCATATAAATTTCATCGAAATTAATTGTGTAAATCATGAAAAATTTTAATTTTTGAAAAAATATCTTGAGTACGGAGAACATTTACATTGACGACCATCAGAAAAAGTTTTGGACGTGAAGTCGGTTTTTTAATACTCTGCATTCGTTGATTAAAAGTTAGTCAAGGCTAGTAACCGTTCTTAATCGTTCCACGAAGTCGAACGAAAATCCCTAAAAAACGGCAAGTCGAGCGAGATCAAATTATGTCCGTCCATGTAATGAGGAATTTTCTGACAGCTCATAAAGATTAGTTCAAAAAACCTCTATAGATGGCACTTTTAAGAAGCCGAAGGCGTTAATTCTGTATACTATAATGAAGGTAAGTGGTATCTATCATCTATGGTTATTTATAAGGTCAATTTCTGATACAGACGTCAATTAATTTATTTTAATTTAAAAAACGCAGGGTGGAATAAATGGCTATATGACAGACAAGACTTCGCATTTTGTAAAGCGCCATCTATCGAAGCCTTTTATACCATTTTTACCGTTTTGTTTTTACCGTTTTGTTTTTTTTAACGAGCTGTCAGAAAATATCTCATTGTAATAAATATTGTACTATCTATAGATACGCTTGATTTTATAATGATCACAATATCTAGGTAGACAAAAAATAAACTAGGAAAAATTATGTGCTCATATTCTATAACTGTACATGCATACACACATGGGTATATAAACATATTAAAAAAAAACATATGAAGGTCAACTTATGTGAAAAAGAATTGTATGTTTTTATAAACGTATAAAATGCTTTGTGTACTGTTTTCTGTACTGTTTTTATCAATTGACTATGACGAAAAGGATTGTTTTTTTTTTGTATCTATATTTGATTAGATTAAATAGATCCTATAAATGCTCAGTCACCCAGCACTAAAAAAGGTTATTTTTTTTACATAGTAAAGATTTTTGAAGTCATCGTGGCGCCATGGTTACTATGTATATCAAACAGGGACCGGAAAACCCCTTTATTTGATTAAGCCTATTGATAGGGTAACCCTATCAAAATCTTACCATATGGAAGTGTAACCCTATTGATATGGTAAGCCTATCGACGTGGTAACACTTGCTGACCATATTAAATATATTAGGTACAATAAACTATTTAAAAAATGTCTAGCTTCAGCTAATAAAAATGCTAATATAGCGTTTTTAAACAGTGCCACTAATGTATCCCGTGCCTCCTGGAAATTAATAAAAAATAATGCAGGCATTCAAAAAAACCAACATGACATTAAAGAAGTAAAGTATAAAAATAAATTGTACAACAACCCTGAAGACATATGTAACGTATTGAATGAGCATTTTATTAATAATACATCAAATATAAATCCGACATCGCATACACTAACGGAAAATAACATTAAGTTCAATAACGCTACAATGTTTCTTTTTCCAACGGATGCCGCAGAAGTATCTAAGATAATAAAGTCTTTGAAAGATACAAATTCAGTCGGTTATGATGAGATACCGACAAAAATAATAAACAATCAAGTATGTACATAGCCCCAGTATTAGCTCATATAATTAATATATCTTTCAAACAAGGAATTTATCCTGATAAACTCAAAAATACCGTAATTATACCTATTTACAAAAAAGGCAACAAAAATGATCCTTTAAACTACCGACCTATAGCCTTAATAACTGTTCTATCTAAAATATTCGAAAAATGTATGCATAACCGCTTGACCAAATTCATATCCACATTTAATATTCTTCATCCTAACCAGTATGGCTTTCAAAAAGGAAAGTCAACAACTCTTGCTGCATTTAATTTAATTGACGATATTATAAAATTGACAAACAAAAAAATTAAAGCTGTAGTGGTGTACTTTGATATGAGCAAAGCGTTTGACTGTGTCTCTCACAGCTTACTTTTGCGAAAATGTGAAGCTTATGGCATTCGGGGCTTAGCGGCTAACTGGATAAAAAGTTATCTAGAAAACAGAACACAATTTGTCCAAATAAAAAATACGGATAGTTCTTTCCTAGAGACTACTTGGAGATCTGCACCTAAAGTAAATAGGACTGGCGTGCCCCAGGGTAGCTTACTGGGACCCCTTCTCTTCCTATTGTATATAAATGACTTGCCACTTATAACCAAATTTCACATGACACTTTATGCAGATGACATTTCCATTTTAATTCCAGATAACTCAAATTATAATTTCAACGACATTATCAATAATACAATTCTTGACATAATCAATTGGCTTAGACACAATAATTTGACTGTTAATATGACTAAGACTAAGTATTTACAATTTTTAAATAAAGGGGCAAAAAAATTAAAACTAGAATTAAAATATAATAACGTAACAATTCAAGAGGTAGACAGTTACTCATTCTTAGGCATACATTTTGACCAACACTGTTCTTGGAACTTGCACATAGAATATGTTTGTTTGAAAATAAACAGATTTGCATATGTTTTATGGAAATCAGGTAAAATGGCTGATAGGAAAACAGCACTCAAAGCGTATTATGGCTACGTTGCCTCAATTTTAAGGTATGGAATACTCATTTGGGGTAATTCGGTTAAAATAAATAAAGCCTTTCTATCTCAGAAACAATGTATTCGAGCAATTGCTGATGTAGATTCTTGGACGACTTGCAAGCCTTTGTTTAAAAGCATGAAAATCTTAACTGTACCCTGTTTATATATCTATGAAATGGCATTATTTGTAAAAATACACCCGGAATGTTTTGTGGAAAAAAAAGAAATCTTGAAATTTAATACAAGATTTTCAAATAAATTATGTTTACCAAATGTCAAAACTGAGATATGTATTAGAAATAGTTATGTCATGTGTATTAAAATATTTAATAAATTACCAACAAAGTTAAAAAACTTGCCGCTGACAAAATTTAAATTTATCCTACGCCAATGGCTTATAGAGCAATGTTTTTATACAATTAATGATTTTGAATGATGAAATAAAAGTATCTGATTTTTTTTTCTAACCTAAGAAAACATAATATTAAATATTTAATTAAATTGTATGCATGTATTTTTTTTTAATTTGATGAATTTTAATTGAATTATATAGTTATTAATTGTTTACACACTGATATTGCATGCTGTAAGACAGTAAACTATGAGCTCAATAACGAATATTTACCACCAAATGTATATACCACCATATTTGAAGCAATAAATTGATTTTGATTTTGATTTTTTGAATAAAGTTAACTACTTTCGGATGCGCTTACCCTGTGATAGGGTTAGCCTATTTCTATCTCTTTTCCGCGCATGCTGTTGAATTCGGAAGTAGGTATAATTCGAAATGCGAGATTGAATAGATGGTGATATTTTTGATAATTTGATATTCTTAGAGATTAAATTTGCCTGCAGGTTTTAAAACCCTACTGAATCGGTAACCTTCAATAGGGTTTTCGATAGGCTTACTACTTACATGAAGCTAACTCTATTGATATGGTAAGCCTTAAATTAGGGTAAGTCTTCGATACGGTTACCAAATATAAAGGGTTTTTTAAAACAAGTCTATGAAAAACCCAATCAAAAACCTCTTTAAGGGTAAGCGGTTCCGGTCCCTGATATCAAACGATATCGCAGGTTAAGCGCGCTCGGTGCGGCCGGTATTAGGATGGGTGACCGCCAACCATTCATGTCTCACGAAGAATTCCGTGCTTCGGAGGGCACGTTAAGCAGTCGGTCCCGGGTGCTCTATACTTGTATACAGTAGTCGTTAGGGTAAGTCAGAAGCCATTTCGGCACCCTGAAATATCTGACATCCACCAACCAGCACTGGGCCAGCTTGGTGGATTACGGCCTAAACCTCCTCGTCACCCAGAGGAGAGACTCATAGCCCTGCAGTGGGCTCATTACACGGAGTTGTGATGATGATGATGAAAGATTTTTCATGTTTTTCTTCCGCGCCACCAAAGGTGAACAAGACTAAAGTGGTACGCGTACCAGGTGCCAGGCTTTGAGTGCCAACAGGGCTAGCATGCGACTATCTCTGAAGACTCGAATCGACAAGATAAATATTACCAAATTATTTTATCCTATCATGTTATTAACATGCGCACCAATATAAAAGCCCGATTTATCGTTGTCGATGGTCGCATGTTAGCCCCGAAGGACTGTAAATAACCTAGACAATCACCCAACTACATGGCCTTAAAGTAAGCAAAGCTTGTGTTATGAGATACCATGTAGAGAACTAGGGGGAACCTAGAATATAAAATACTTATATAGATAAACGCCCAGACCCAGATTTTTTTTTTCTCTTATTCCGTGCGGAAATCAAACCCACAACATCTGAGGCAGAATAGGTTTACCTCATCGCCAAAGAGGTCGTCGAACTGTAGACTGTAGTGGTCAGGAACAACAGAGGCAGGCAGTTCGTTGCACACCTTGGCGATCCGTACCAAAAAAGAACTGTCAAAGCGCTTTGTTTAACTTATTGGAATATCCTTTAAACGGGGATGGAAGTTCTGTCTGGGTCTGAAAAGGAGTGGGTTCTTTATGAACAAAAATTCTCTCACGCACTCACCAAAATGTATCCTATTCAAACTAGCAACCTTAAGTCAATGCTCTAAATTCTGCATTTCTGAATTTTTTTGGCTCATCTTTGTCGAGAAATTTCCAAGGAATCAGGAGCTATGCGGGTAAACACCTTAAATCCTTTTATCATTTTTGAGAATTACATTTTTTAAATTAAACCACTAAATATTTCAAAAGATGATTAACTTGCCTACATGACAATTTACCGGGGTACTTACTGGGTGAAATATTTACATGTATATTACATTTACGATAAAATTGCGCACAGCATCCAAAACATTCGCGACCTTATCTTAAATCGCAGAGAGATATTTATGAAGATTAATTTTTTTACACCTTTTACTTGTAATTAATTTCTCCGCCGACCTCGCCCTTTCAACTGAAATGTTAACAAAGTTCGACAACTTAACCTTAGCAGTACACAAAAAAGTCTTGCATTTTATATCATTATTTATCTATACGGCCTCTTTTAAATACTACTAATATTATAAATGGGAAAGTTTAGATGGATAATAAGATGTTGTTCCTCAATCTCTGCAGAATGACTCAACGGATTTGGATGAAATCTGGCATAGAGATAGATTACAGTTTGCAATATTACTTAAGCTACTTTTTTCCCGATATTCTCATGGAAATCGATAGCTAGAAGAAACAGGTACTACTAATACTACTATTAAACTAAACTAATATTAAACAGGCTATGACCAAATAAAGTACGAGATACTTAGAAATTAAAAATATTTAGAAACTAGATATTTAAATCATTTTTATGACCATTCTGGGAAATAAATATTTTATTTTTTTTAAATTGTGCCATACCTAGAGTTTTGTGAGACTGTTTAAATGAAAAGATGTTTGTTTTGATTTCCCGCCTAAACAGCGTGACAAATAGTGCAAATATTTGGCACACAATACATGTAACAACACACCAAATAGTTTTGATCCTCATATTACGACGGGATTTAGAATACCCACAGCATCATACTTAATATGAAGTCCAAAACCAAACTGCAATTACATTTTGTTGTAATATCCTTTACAGACAACATTCCTCCATGCTGGACTGGGAGCGAAAGAAAAACATAGAATGTGTCAGCTGCTCTCTTCCCGGGCATACTGTAAAAGTCAGTGAAGGGGCGGAGGTTTTATTGGCGTTTTTGCGAGCGATAGGTTGACCCCCTGTCACTGAAATAGTCTCTCTCAATCATAATAATACTTCCGAATAAGTCAAACGTGACATCAGATGGTTTTACAGCCTCTGGTGTTCTGCCTTCCCCATTAGGGATATAGGCGTAAAGTTATGTTACGTATGTTGACCAGTTGGACTAAAGTGTCTATAGATCATATTACACAGTGCACATAAATTTACAGCCACAATTTAGACAAAAGCATAATCAATTAAGAATAGGCCTTTGTCCATCAGTGGACGAGTCCCGGCTTATTATAATCAATTAAAAGAATAGTAAACAAATTTATAATTATATTTTTAAAACATTAAGTTTCTTCAGAATTGCTAATACCTGCTCGTAAGTTTATTGTTATCTCATGACAGAGATTTTCAACATTGCATTCTAGATAACAAGGTTCACATTAATCTTTAAGATATTCAGAACGATAAGGTTATAAATAATATCAGATAACATTATATATAGGGCTGCAAACTTAATTTTTTACCGGAATACGCTTACACGACTTTTAAATGAAACGTCTTTAGAATTGTTATCGTTGAAGTACGATCGTCAGTCTATCGATATCGTAACGATTATTTTACAATCGCAGTAGTGGGTGACAGGGCATCGATTTATCTATTTATGTATTTATATTCTAGGTTCCCCCTGGTTCGCTACATAGTATCCCATAACACAAGCTATGCTTAATTTGGGACCATGGAGTTGGTGTGATTGTCTGGGGATTTTATTTGATTTTATTTATTTTATTTTTATTGACCAAAGTTAGGGTCGTATTATGAAATGTTAATCTGTAGTGTCGGCGCTAACGATAAGTTGGCGATATTAAGATGTTAGTATGACTTCATGGTAACGGAAGTATGTTGGTATAAGATAAAGAGGGCGCTAAATGCAATGAATGACTGACATTCGATTGCAGCGCCATAGGTTCTATCTTGAAGTAGGATGATGGCAAGTGACACAGATACGGTTAGGACGGCTAGGTGCGCTGACGTATCTCGGACTGACGGTCGATAGTAGCTCGGTATTAATTGAGTTAGCATTGTAACTGATGGAACGGACTCGCGAATAAAGATTTTGTTGTGACTAAGCCAGGGTTATACCCAAGCCCACAGACTCGGTACTAAGTAAATGTCCAGTGATTAATTCTATCGTGTTTTGTGAGTAACGCTTCTTTTCGTTTTGTTTGTTCTCCGACAGTAGGTACTTAAGTATAGATAATATCCAATCCAACAATCTTAAATAAGGAATACAGTATTCTTACAATGTCAATTGACGAAAAACATAATTTATGGGCAGAGTGTTTCCCATGTAATGGAAAAAACCTACAACATACCAAAATGAAATGACAACGACCGGTTTCAGTGATTAGATTTGATATTTAGAAATAATATTTGTAGGCAGGTTTTTTGGATGAGAAAAACATATTCTTGTTTAGTGTCAAACTCGTTATTATAAAACTCTACAGGAAAACACGAACGCCATTGAATTTGGCAATAGTATATTTCATTACGAGTGCGGAAAGCCTGTCATTGCAAAGAGTTCCTACAAATGTCTACACGAGCCGAGGCGCAGCCGAAGGCGAGGGTTGACAGTCGGAACGAGTTGCAATGACGGTTCCGCACGTGTACTGAACGACTATTTTTAATACAGTTGCGAAAAAATTAAGCAATTTAATAAAATAATAAAAACACAACAAACTCAACAATAAACAAAATGGCGCCAACCGTAAAAGAATATAAGCAAAGATTTTTTTGTTTTCTTCACACATCCTGTCTGGGTAGGCAAGGGAACTATGCCCATACAGCCAAGTCTTTAGTAGATTTTTTTTATTAATATGTAATGAAAATTAAATGTAATGAGATGAAACCTAACCTAACACATTGAATCAAATCGTTAAATCTGATATTGAAACAAATTAGTAGCTTCTTTTCAGAAATATTTGCATGAATCTTTAAAACTTCTATGAATTTTTTTTAGTAAAAACTTCGTGGTTGGTTTTTTTCTTTTTAATAGACATTATTTTGACACTTGGGAAAGAAAAAGCACGAGTGCGTAAAAGCCCACTTTCCGCACGCTACACGTCCCTGCAATACGCCACTTTTTGAGCAACTGTATTAAAAAATAATTTCTGTGTCTGGTTAATCGTTTACCAATAATTTATAATTATACTGTAAAATATTTTGCCCATATAGTATTTCTGAAAACCCTAATAGTAACATCAGACTCGTGTTAATTTTTATAAAACTATACAGGAAATTATCATTATAACCATTATAAAATATAATAATAAACTTCACATTATTTTAAGATCATCCTATTCATAAATCATCTTGCGATTTAAGCATCCTTCAAAATTAGACTATAATAAAATTTCCTATATACTTCTAGATTTTGCTACATTTTGCTGTCATTTTGCTCATCAGTGTGCAAAATTACAGCAGAATTCTTCAAGCAGTTTTTTTCAAGCTCCACGCGGAAAAGCGACATAGATCCATCCATTCTACGTAGGTACCTACAGATTATCAGATCCGATATTATAAGCTCTGTTTAGTTTAACACTAGATGTCACAAAGGAAAAATAATATCCAGTATTATAAACTAATTCAAAAAGAATACATTATAAGTACAGCGAGTCAAGAAAAAATGTTATTTTAATTAATGATACCCTTTTAAGTAAGTGGTCTAAAGAATAAAAAGTCTAATGCCTTATAGAGATTTTCTTTATTCCTTTTATGAGATGACCTCTAGGCATATGGTTAAGAAAATCTACGATATGCGGTCGGAATGTAAATGAAAAATATTTACTTGGCTTGAACAACTTAATCCTTGTTAAAATAATTTAATGAGAATGGCGTGTCATCTTAAAAATCTATAATAATATTATAAAGAGGAAACCTTTGTATTTTTGTATGTTTGTATTTAGTAGGCTCAAAAACTACTGGACCGATTTCAAAATTTCTTTTACCATTACTTAGAGGAATTCTTCCGAATTTTTATCCCGAAAATCCCGCGGGAATCGAAATTTCGCGGGTAAAACCGCGCGCAACTGCTAGTAATTAAATATAAATGTAAGCAAATATTTTGTCGGGCTCAAATTTAATGAATGTCGTCGTGGTGTAATGGCTTCTGTGCATGTCGTTTGATATAGCAGTACAAAGATGATTCGAATGACCGCCAGCCATTAATATACTAAAGACTTCCGTACTTCGAAGATCATGTTTAGCAGTCGATCTTTGCATCCTGTAGTCGTAAAGGTTTATCAAAAACCATTTCACTGCCCTATATCGATTTCGACGACCGGCTGGTGTAGTGATAACATACGAGAACATACGTACATTGCCTTGTATGCCAGAGGAATCACGAATCCCGGCGGCGCGCGGCGGCGCGGGCGCGGCGGCGGATATTTGTGTGATGAACACAGATATTAGCCGGCAAGTCATGGATGTTTATATGTTTATTTAAGTTTATTCTAATAAAAAATATGTATTTATTCAATATGTATGTTTATATATTTCTTAAGTATATCAGTTATATAGTATCCATAACACAAGTTCTTTAAGAAACTTAATTTGGGCTAGATAATGTTGTGTGGGTGTTAGAAATATTTATTTATTATTTATTTATATCTCTGACATCTATCAACCAGAACTGGGCTAGCTTGGTGGTTTACGGCCTGAATCACCCATAAAAGGGAAAGAGAGAGACAAATAGCCTTTCAGCGGGATCATTAAGTCCCAGCTAGACTGTTGAAAACAAAACATCAAAACAAGGTGACCTTGCTAGTTTACAACAGTGAAGACGGCTGTTGACAACCAAATTACGCATGACCTTGGCGGGTTGTAAATGGCGGTGTTTAGAAACACAGACATACATCTACATAGACAACGCAAGTGCCACAATTTGTATTGGAACCAAGCTTGACGACTTTTTAAGACCTATTGTGACGTCACAGCTGATATTTATTACTGGGAAATACAAACAGATTCAGAGATACCGATGCTGCCGATAAATTGATATTGTGGAATCGATTTTCTAACAGACATACATACGCACGGATTGAATCTAGAGGCGACCAACCTTGACGCTTGATCGGGGTTCGGACACGCAAAGTTCATGCATTTACGTCATCCATGTACTTAGATGTATGTCTGTGTTTAGGACAGTGTGTACGCTTGTTATTGTATATGTAATGATGACTACAAATGACTCGAGTTTTGTAGCTTTTTAGCCTGCGTTTCAACCTTTCCTTCTTTATATCCTCAATTGCATACAAAACCGCCATCTCATCATGTTGCCAACGCGAGAGATCAAAGCACGCTGACGATTTGGGGCGTGGCCTAGCGTAACCTTGGCTTGTGTTCTTGTTTGTCTCTTTGTTTGCAACCACCGTTTGTAACAGTGTGGATGACTCGGAATTGGTTGACAACAACTTAACCTTCCTTAACCTTGGTTGGAAGCATTGGTTTTCAAAGTGTTTTCAACAGTCTGGCTGGCACTTTACTAAAAAACAAAATTAAAAATATCGATGACTTAAAGCCCAAATACACTGTTGGAAACAAAACATCAAACCAAGGTGACCTTGCTAGTTTACAACGTGTTTCCAACAGTGAAGACGGCTGTAGACAACCAAATTACATGACCTTGGCGGGTTGGAAACGGCGGTGTTTAGAATCACAGACATACATCTACATAGACAACGCAGGTGCCACGATTTGTATTCGAACCAAGCGTGCCGACTTTTTAAGACCTATTGTAACGTCACAGCTGATATTTATTACTGGAAAATACAAAAAGATTCAGAGACACCGATACCGCCGATGAAATCGATTATTAAGAACGATATTGATATTGTGGACTCGATTTTCTAACAGACATACATACACGCATTATACAATATATATTAAATCTAGAGGCGACCAACCTTGACGATTGGTCGGGGTTCGGACACGCAAAGGATATGCATTTGCGTTATCTATGTAGATGTATGTCTGTTTTTAGGACAGTGTGTACGCTTTTTATTTTATATTTTACTATGTAACTATAACTAGAAATGAAAGAAATGACTTGAGTTTTCAAGCTTTTTATCCTGCGTTTCAACCTTTCCTTCTTTGTATCCTCAATTGCATACAAAACTGCCATCGCGAAGTTGTTGCCAACGCGAGAGATCAGAGCACACTGACGATTAGGGGGCGTGGCCTAGTGATGAAAGGACTCGAGGTTTTTAAACCTTTTCAATCGAAACTCGCCTCAATTTTTAGGACTCGACTCAAAAATACGACTTGAGGCTTTTTACTAATGTAGGAGACTTCATTCAATTTAGAGTTGAACTCTGAAATAAAACGACTCGAGTCTTTTAATAACGACTTAGTCGCGAACCTTTTAGTAAAGGACTCGAGTCGTTTAACATGATGAGCTGTTTAACGTGGGATTATAAAATAATAAACTTCAGTGCTTGATCATTGTATTTTAATTATGTTTTCTAATTTTGCATCACTACATATTTTTCCTATTACTATTTAATTAAAGATAATTATCGTAATTCTAACATTCTATTAAAAGAAATTGAAAAATTAACACGCAGACCAGTTTTATTTTTCATTTATTATTATTTTTACATATAAATATATAACATAGTATAATTTTTGCTTGGTGGTAGGATCCCTTCTGGGTCCGCCTGGCTAGCGACCACCCTTTATATAAAGTCTGCCGCCAAATGTTACCGCTCCGGCGGTAATGTGTTCCGGCAATATTGTATAAAGAGCCAGTTCCTTCCTAAACCCGTGTGCTTTCATCTTTGACCTCATCGTCACTTACCATCAGGTGAGATTGAGGTCAAACGCGGGTTTAGTCACTTATAAAAAAAAAAAAAAAAATTGCAATGAATCAATAAATAACTAAAAATGACTATTTGCTTAAAATATTTTTATTGTTTTATTATTAATTGAATCAAACTTGTATAGTTGGCGTCACGTAAAAAGAACCCTGGCGGCCATAGTAAATGTATGGAAGCCAGCGTTCTTTTTACGGGACGCCGCCTATAATCATTTTTATTCCTGAATTATTTTAATACGTCGAGCCATGAAGGTAGGCACATAGATGCCCTAATAGTTTTGTGTCCTAGCCGGTTCCGTTTCTTAGTGATTAGATTTCCAGCCGCTGAAAACGCTTGCTCACTGGGAACACTAGATGCTGGAACAGGTAAAATATCATACGCCATTTGTGTCAAAAGTGGCAAGTAATTCCTTTGGTTAAACCACCAGGTCAACACATCTACATCCTCTGTTTCCAATGGGAATGAAAAATATTTTTCTATTTCATCTTGGGTTGTAAATGTACTTTTCTGTTTATAAATAACAGAAAAGACAGTTTTTTTGCTCGTACTTTGCGGTTGTGAACTGTCTGATGCGGGTTGCCTGTTATCTGTCTCTATTGTAGATGAATCAAGTTGTTGTGCATTATTTACATAGTGAATCGTAAAATACTGTCTAAAGCGAATCAAGTATTCTTCGTGGCCTTGTTCTGTGAAATACTCATTTTTTAAACGAGGATCTAGGATAATAGCAAATATAGCAAAATCTGTATATAAATGTGGCAAATATTCATCCAACTTTTCCTCCATTGCTTTGGCACAATTATTGAGATTGAGAGCAGTATCATTATGTTGTGATATTTGTTTTTGTAAGACGTCAACTATGGGAACAACGTATATTATACTGGGATATTTAGATTTTGACAGTAACAGAGTTGCGTCATAGAAAGGTCTTAGAAAACTTATATACTTATTTACGTCATCCCAGTTTTCTATTAAATAGCGATTGTATTCGCTTTTATCCTTACAAATATAATCCAGGACTTCTCTCATGTGGTATGCTCTTTCTAGCATCAAATAAGTTGAATTCCATCGCACAGGCATATCCCGAAGCAGTGATAATTCAGAAGCTTTTAACAGCGTACATGTTTCAAAATACATCTGCTTTTGCTTTGGAGAAAAATTAATTTGCTTCACTAAGTTGCCAATATCTTTTATAGGTTTTTCTATAAATTTCAGTCCACGTTTCACAATCAAGTTTAAAATATGGGCAAGACACCTGGTGTGTACTACATTCTTATAGTCATCATCAAATAAAGTTAATATCTGCATAAATTTGACATTAGCAGCTTCATTATCAGATGTGATAGATAATATTTTCTTTTCTATATTGTATTGTCTTAATATATCCTTTACTTTTAATAAAATTTGTTCGCTTCCGTGCGGATAAGGTAGCAAATCAAAATCTAAAATTAGTGCAGTTAGCTTTGAGTTAAGCATAAAATGTGCTGTGATCACTATATACGGTTTGTTTGTAATCGATGTCCAAAAATCTAGTGTTAATGCAATCTTATTCGAAACAGCCTTTAAACACTCTTTTATCTCAATCCGTTTTTCTTCAAAAAGATTTGTAATGTTTGATTGGAGTTGTGTGCGACTTATTAGAGAATAGCCAGGATTCAGCCTTTGAATAAAACTTTTGAAATGTTCTTTATTTACTATCGAAAATGGATGATTTCCGTAAACAATAAAATTCACAAGTAATCTATTTATGAAACTGTTTTCTTCACTTTCTTTGCGACGACGATGACTTTCGATTGTAGATGTTCCAGCTGCTTCCGAAGTGTTTTCTTCGTGTTTCAAAATGTGTTTTTTTAACACAGAATGAGACGATTTGATAGAAAAATCTTTTTGACATATTCTGCACTTCACTTTAGAATCATTTTTATCATAATTCTCTAACATTAACGATTTTCGTTTCCGAAATTGTGGTCTTCCGTGGTCACCCATAATAATTTAAGAGTTTATTATTCAATTAAAGCGAAAAACAACATAGTCACTATTGCAATCAGTAAACAAGCAAGTGACTGTGTTATTAACTATTATTATGCCAATCTATTTGCAAAATACCCTCACTAAAAATATCCATTACGACCATAGATTATCCGTCAAAAAATGGCGCCACTTAACTTGCACTTAACTATTAATTCGTTAAATTTTAGAATTAGTATGCTAAAATGTTAAAACAACTCTAAAAATCGTCAATTCAAAAACGGTAATTCATCTATATACTAAAATAATAAAGAGGAAAGATTTTTATTTCTTGTTTCAGAAAGAATAAACTCAAAAACTACTGGACCGATTTCAAAAAATATTTTACCATTAGAATACCACATTATTCCATTTAATATTAACCTTTATTGATGGTCCTTATTGACGTAACCCGTATTAAATAACAAATGACGTATTAAAGTTTTACGTAACTACTTATTTCAAATCTAAAAATAAAAAAGAAACTAAATCTGCATGTATTACTTATATTATACCTCTTTTACCCGTAATAATTAGCGTAGGAATACGATATCCCATATCCACATTTATTCTAGTAATAAGATGTATGAGCGCGCCTCACGACTAAAGACTCCCGCGAACCGAGTCGTTTTAAAAAGGTTCGAACCTTTTCGTTAAGACTCGAGTCGTTAAAAATTTGGAGTCATTTCAAAATGACTCAAGTCATAAAGTAGACTTAGAGGCCCCAGTCTTGGACTCAAATAAGGCTTAAGGTTCAGGGTTTAAAGACTCATTGAGTTGTTAACCGTATGAATTGAGTCGAGTTCCTGTTAAAGAGCTTAAAAACCTCAAGTCCTTTCTAGCGTGGCCTGGCGTGACCTTGGCTTGTGCTCTTGTTTGTCTCCTTGTTGGAAACCACCGTTTGTAACAGTGTGGATGACTCGGAATTGGTTGACAACAAATTAACCTTCCTTAACCTTGGTTGGAAGCATTGGTTTTCAACGTGTTTTCAACAGTCTGGCGGCCCTCTTACTAAAAAGTTAAAGTCCTTTACAAAATTTAAAAAAAATACAAGATCATAGTTTTATTGCACGATTTTAAGCTGACCGACATTGAAAAGCTTTCAAACCTCCAATATTAAAGTAGGTAGGTTTGCATAAGACATACAAGTATGTATGTATTTTTGACTTTGAGGATACTTCCTAAAGTAGTGCTAACTATCTATACTAATTATACAAAACAAACTTTTACAATGTTTTTTCTGCCCCAGGAAGTAAAGGCTTCTAAAATGAGTAGGTAATCTCAAGTTGTAATAATCAACGACATGGCAAATTTATTGCATTGACTCATGCGCAATTTGTTCTTCAATAAGTGAATCTAATGTTGAGATGAAACTAAACTATATGAAACCCTATTATAAAGGTGAAGTGTAAAACCTGAAATGAGTTAGTAATATACAAGGTGTTCCGCTTGATTTCCAATAACTCTAGGATATTAATGGGACCATGTAATAGAATCAAATAACATGTGAAGAATTTTTCAATTTTTATTTTTTTATTTTTCATAAAGTCAAAACATCTTATGTAGGTAAAACACCTTTAAGCGAATTATGAAAACGTGGCATTTTATATCTTTTTTTTATCGCTATGCAAAGGTGCAGTTCGCAACGTTTTGCGTTGTACATTCTATGCAACGTTCCTCAACGTTTATAATGTTTTTGTTGTTTATTGTATGGCTTCAGTGACACGCGTCTATTGAATGAATGTTAAAGAGATTTGACAAGGGTGATAATTTATGAACTCATTATATTAAGATTGATGATATCTTGGAAAGTATGCACTTTTGAACCACATATTCTTTGGCAAAGAGTATTATTTTTTAGTAAGGAACAAAACCTCAATGTTATGGGATATCAAAAAGAACAACACCTTGTATAAAAGTAAAAATTCTAGTTTATTTAATTTGAATGCGTTTACCTCAAAAATATCGCAGTTAGTAAGGGATTTATTTCTTTTTAAAGGGAACAGAAGTTACGCGAATGTAACGCTGCTAGTGAATAATAATAATAATAAATCATCCCGGTTGTAATATCCGCAAACGGTTTGACCCCAGCCACTTTGGTCAGAAACCTTGAAAGGCTGGGATTCGGCGGCGGTTCGCTTCCAGCACGCATGCAAAAAGCGGTTATGCTCGAGACTGCCCGAATCGTTCGCCGTTTTTTGTCTCTCTTGCTCTGATCCCCGACCGACTGGTCCGATTGTCGGGTCTTTCCCGCCGAAAGGTGTGTAGCTGTAAGCATACATAATAATAATAATAATATCCATGGTCACAGATAGTACATACTTGTCTTATTATTATTGTTCTTCAGGTCCCATAGTATAGGTACGTACAATTATAGTATAGTATACCGTATTAAACTACAATACACGTTAAAATAATCGAACAGAAATCTACTCCACTGATAAAACAACGTTCTTACATAACCGTTTCACCACACAGGCAATAATGTTTCCAAACAGTGTGTTGCCGAGTTCTATCTCAAGGAAGTACATGGAATAATTAAGTCGTGGTCGAAAGTGTTACCAATCACGAGCTTGAGACATGCAAGTATAATATGCAATGCACACGAAGTTGTAATAGTAATTAAATTCATTTATGGACTTGTAGATGTCTCCATTGCCGGTATGCATTGTCTACAAATAGTTATTTTCCCGGTAAAATCTACCAGCGGCAAGGACTGAAAAGGAAATGCCGTATTTTTAAAATATTGCCAGAGCACATCATCACGGAAGCAGTGATAATTAGCGGCAGACTTTCATGAAAGACAAACGTCCCATTTATATATATAAAAAACACTGGCTCGGTGGACTAAAAGTTAAACCGCTTTTTTGGACTCGCTGGCACAGGTGTTGCATGGCCATTCTGAACCAATGCTACGCAGTAACTAAAACTATTTTAACATACAATACAGAGAGCTACCCTCAGAGATTTCCTGCAGGATCAAAACAGAAATGAGAAGGTTTGCGGCAAACCGAAGTCTTTTTATAGCCTGTTGCTAAGTTGAAGGTTTTCGAATGTTGACCATGTGACGGAAAAAGTAACGGGAGCAGTCCTCTCACATCACAAAGCGAATAGAAGACTTCGTAAAATCCCCGGTAAAGAATGGACATGGGCACCACAAACTATTGTGACTTTGAGATCCTGGGGCCTTTATTCTACAACTTCTAGTAGATGAGATGGCTGTCAAAAAATTTTATTCAATTAGCCAATCCAATATGTCGACGCCATTTCGGCGCCCTGAAATTGCTGACATCTACCGCCCAGCACTGAGCCAGCTTGGTGGATAATGGCCTATACCTCCTCGTTGCCCAGGGAAGAGACTCATGCACCAGGAAGAGACTCAGTGGGCACATTACAAAGAGTTGTGATGATGTAAATGTGGAGTATTTCTTGAGTTAGACAAAGAAAATCATATCTGCGGATCAAAACTCGGCAACTAAGAAAGTAACATAACATAACTAGATTAAGTAATAAAGATAACCTTCTATCTATTTAAAATAGTATGTATATTTAAATATGTCTTACATTCCCGCTGCATTATTAAATCAACAATCAAGATGGAAGCTCTGTTTGTGGAAAATAATAATAATAAATATTTTTGCATTCACATCATCTATCATCTCTCGTCAACTTGATGACATTTCATCGCAAACTTGTGTTATGGAAACTAAATGACGAATACACAAACTAAAAAAAAAAACATACTTACTTCACTCATATAAAACAAGCTTAGGTAATCTTTGAGATTTTTCGGTTTGATTCTTACTATTACTAGCCTGCAGTGCGATCACAGAACTTTATCGAATCGTTTGTTAACGAATGTTCGTATAGTATGGAGACGGTTTTTAAGAAAAAATTTAAATCTATCCATTGCCGCACGGCCAGCTTAAATAAACGTGTGCCTTATTAATTTTGAATGTTTGTAAGCATGTTGTACTCATAAATATCTGTAAAATAAAAAATTACAATGTTACTCAAAACTTGCAACCGACTCCATACTATACGAGCATTCGTAAACATTCGTTAATATACGATTCGATAAAGTTCTGTGATCGCACTGCTGACTCATGAGGATGCTAAGAAGGTAAGAAATAGGTTAGTGGGGTCCCCGTCGCCCGTTGCCATAAAAAATCCCTATTTCGCGATGCGAATTTCTAATTGCCTACATGAAACTTAGTTTAAGTACATAAACTTGAACTACTAAAAAAAACCGTTCAGTAAGTATATTTTTTATAACTCGTACTTCATCACGCACACGTCTACAATTCAAATTATATAACACTTACAGGTACCTACTCATTATTAATTATTATAGAACACAACACAAGCATCATTAGAAGTAATTGAATCACATAAGTTCAATGATAGACTTATTAAGTACACTCCTAAACAATACTAGTTAGATATAACTGGTTTCTCATTGTATGCTAATTTCGACCTTAACGTAGCCTAGATTTGGTTTAAATCTTATTAAAGGGCAAGGTTTGGCATGACGTGACCTAGCTCCTAGAAAAGATCTTGCTTTGAGTCCGATTCATTCAATGATAGACCTAAATTCTAGAATGAAATAATTGCTCCCATGCTGGATTGGAAGCAAATGAAATACCTAGATTGTGTCAACTGCTTCTCTTCCCGGGCATACTGTAAAAGTCATATAAGGGACAGAGGATTTTTTCGGATGTTTTTTTGTGGCCGAAAGGCTGATCACTGTCACTGCAATAATATTTCTCTCCATCATTCTAATGCCTCCAAATTTGTCAATCGTGACATCAGATGGTTTTATAACTTATGGTGTTCTGCCTACCCCATAAGGAATGCGGTTGTGAAGTTATGAATCATCAATAATTTAAACAAAATACTGACGGCTTCTGTGTGAGAGTTTTTGGGTTCAAGTGTCAATGGGGCCAGCTCATTGCCAGCTTGCTAAACGAACTATTCAAAACTGGATTGGATCTGAGTATATACTAGGATACTGTCTTCTTTGCTTCCATGCTGGACTGGGAGCGAACGTAAAACATAGAATGTACCAGCTGCTTCTCTTCCCGGGCATACTGTAAAAGTCAGTTAAGGGACAGAGGTTTTATTGGCATTTTTGTGGGCGATAGGCTGACCCCCTGTCACTGCAATAGCCTCTCTCCATCATTATAATACCTCATTTGTCAAACGTGACATCAGATGGTCTTATGACCACTGGTGTTCTGCCTACCCCATAAGGGATACAGGCGTGAAGTTATGTATGTATGTATGTACTGTCTTCTTCCACTCTGTGGTCTCGATATACTATCAGGGCTAAGAAGAAGCGTAATTTAAATCGAGGACAAAAAAAATTAATGATAACATTTTAATAATAAAAATTTTCGCCATTTGAAAAAAATGCAGCTTCTCTTGTTTGACCCGTGTTAATTTTTCTGAGAAGAGTGCGAACAAACGAAAAAAAACCCTTCAGTTTTTTTATGAAACTATGAAAAAGGGGCATGTTTTGCAGAAACTTAAGTGGTTTTTTTCTATAACGGACTAAACCCGCGTTAAACCTCTATCTAACCTCATGGTACTCGTATGTAAAGATGGGTCGAGGAAAATACGATCCTACGGGTCAAAAACTGCTTTGCAAAACTTTTCAACCGACTTCCAAAAAAGGAGGAGGTTCTCAATTCGTCTGTATGTTTTTTTTGTGTCTTTGTTACACGATATTTCGGACAATTATGGATTGATTTTAAAAATTAATGTTTCATATGGTAGAGGATACTTCATAGTTGGTCCCATTTAAATTTCATCGAAATCGGTTGAGTACTTCATTGAAAATTTCAAACTTAAAAAAAAAATTATGGTTTAGTTCGGAGAATGTTTACGTTGATGACATTCTCAAATCAGCCAAAGTTTTGACGTGAACTCGGTTTTTTTAATGCTCTGCATTCGTTGATTATTTGATAAACATAGAGTTCAGTGTAATGAGGCGGTATAGCATAAGATTATCATATTATCGCAATAACTATTTTACCCAGACTAGTGAGCTAGCGTGGGTAAATCCATCATATTACTAAATATCACGAACTTCGCAACAAACTTCCGTCAAGTTTCATAACGAATCTTCATGTAATCCATCTTAAAGAGATTATGTAAATTTGTTGCAGATACTAAACAGCCGCTAATGAGATCGTCAGGCCTGTGACCTCATCTCGTCGAGATGAAAAGATGCTGCCTAACTTCTGCAAGTCATGTCAGTAGTAAGTTATTTTTGTATACATAAATGTTTGTATTTAAATTTTCTATGAAAACACTCATCAGTCTCTATAGTTGTATACGGTAGACATTAAAACCCTTTTTTGCATTGACTGCAGTGTAAGAAAATGTACGAGGTACCTACATATCAAAATAATTTCAAAGAATAATTTAAAATATTGAATGGGCCGTATTCGATATAACACACTGTAATCGTATACCTAATGTCAATTTGACAGACATTTGTTTAACTACGTTGCTTCAAAATCTGTTTTTGTTAGCAACTTAAGTTAATTTGACATTAGAAAAACCTAAAGTGGTCGAGCTCACGGTCATAAAATAGGTTGAGTCGTACCAGGCCTGGCTCACTCCGCGCGGTACATCCGTTATTTACCTACAGCGAAGCGCTCCGCCGGCGCAACTCGAATGGGTCGTGTATCACGCGCGCGCCCATCGGGACGTTGTAGATACCTTTTTTTTTTTTTTTTTTTGTCTGGAGGAAAACATGCTCTCATGTCCCCGACCGCCCTATGGGGAACGGTGGGGTATGTGGGGATGATCCGGCGGAAGGCCGAACCGACCCACTAAAAACCTCCAGGTGTACCTCCCCCGCCATAATTGGAGCCCACGGTATCGCCAGTAGCATTGCCCGCGAGCCCCGGCGGATTGCGCTCAGCCTGAGCCGTGCGCCCCCCCCACGTAGGAAATGGCCCAGTACACGCGGCAATTTCCCCACTCATAGCCTGTATAGCCGCAGTAGGTCCCCTCACCCACCACGGCTGGCTATCGGGAGGGAGAAGGCGTCTCCTTCTCCGTCCCACCCTCCGCCCAGCCTAAACTAACCTATCCTAAAACCTAACCTAAAAACCTAACCTAAAACCTTATCTAAAATCTAACCTAAAACCTTACCTAAAACCTTACCTAAAACCTATCCTAAACGAATTAACTTAACCTAAAACCTAACCTATCCTGAAACCTAACCTAACCCAATACGACGGCCTGGACGCCGAAGCAATCCGAGACCGCCGACCCCAGAGCATCCGGTGCACGACCAGAGCTCGCCGCCTCTGTGTCATCATCGGTCCACTCTGCTATCAGAATAGTACCGAGAGGACCCACCCCGGGAAGGCGCAGCTGCCGCCTATTGCGGACAGACGCAGCGCGCCACCGCCGTAAGAGTGATTTCGCTTCACCCGATCGCTGGATTGCGACGGGCTACTGAGCCCCCCCGCCACGACAAGGCACACTCTACTTGGGGGGGACGTTGTAGATACCTACCTACCTAATAGCACTCACAGTAATTCTATGATCGAGGTCGCAAATAGTATTTAAAAATGGACATAAAAAGAAACAAAATATTCAATTAGATTATGTTTGGATTTGATTATGTTCAATTTAGCAAACAAAACATATGTAGTATTACTAATTATTCGTCGTCACTTTTTTTTCATTTTGTACTGTAGGTAAGTTTAAACAATATTTTTTACAAAGGTAACACAACAGAACACAAGAATAACAGTAATACCTACATCGGTAGATACTTAATTACAAATAAGGAGATTAATTATTCTTCACTAGGCAGCAACCCTAACAGCGTAAGAAAAGATAAGAGGCATGCGATAGAAAGAGACAAAACTTCTAGGTATATAAATTTGCAGGTACGTAATGCTGTGCGAGCTGAATTCCACCGTAACGCGTCGTAGCAAGACTCGAATTTATTTAGATCTTCTTGCGGAGTAATTCTTCTGTACCAACTATTACTTATTCTGTGGTCGTACTCAAAAATCTACCGGAATAAAAATAACGTAAGTCGATACAACAAAAAAAAACAACTCCGTAGAGATTTTTGAACAGTAACAACATCGGGTTGATTGGTTTAAAAAACTTATGAAGTAATAATCAACGAATGCCTAGCATTAAAAAAGCCGACTTCATGTCAAAACTTTGGCTGAGTTGAGAATGTCATCAACATAAACATTCTTCGAAATCATGCATATTTTTTTTCAAAAGTTTGAAATTTCCAATAAAGCACTCAACCGATTTCGATGAAATTTTAATGGGACCAACTATGAAGTATCCTCTATCATATGAATCATTAATTTTCAAAATCAGTTCATAATTGTCCGAAATATCGTGTAAGTAACAAAGAAACAAAAAAAATCCTACTGACGAATTGAGAATCTCCTCCTTTTTTGGAAGTCGGTTGAAAACAAAAGTAGAATACTATCAATACTTTTCTTGGCCTTAAATTATGCATTTTTTTTAAATCAAACATTCATAACCAGGATCTGATTTTGTTGACCTTGATTTTAAATGAACCACATGTGAACTAAGGCGTATGCGGAACCTACGAAGCCATACTTTTGAGATAAAGTTGACAGGTGTAGGCATTAACAAAATCTATATAAGCACGTACTACATAAGTTGTGACTGCCTACGCACAAGAAATATAGTTCGATTTCGTCACCTTTCTACCGACTTCATAAAGAAGAAGGTTCTAATTTGGACTATAGAGGTATGCTTATTTTGTACGTTTGTTATTAAATAAAATATATTTCAGAGGTGCTCCAATCAAAATCGAAGAAGTGTTTCATCGAAAATTTTACTCTTTAAATAAAATCATGATTGAAAACAGAAAATAGGACGAAATCTATAAACCTCCTCGAATTTTGAAAGTGACCCACCAGCCACCCTGTATATAAAATACATTATTCCGTTAATATTTTGTACTTTTAAATAATATAGGTACTTACTTTAAGTCTTTGTTTCATACGGTCTTTTCACCTGGCCTAAAAATAGATAGTAGTTATAGCATTTTTGCTGTACTTACTTACGTTCATCCATATGCCTTGAGAATACACAGATAAAGCAGTTCATATAACGAATTTGCTTAAAATAATTATACTTTTCAACAGACTTTGATCTTCCCGAGAACGTAATTTTAGCTCAATCTGACAAGCCGATTTAATGTGAAAAGCAACTTTCAAATGTCATTCTTTCTCACGATAATTTTTATGTCTATCAATCAAGTAATCTCTATAATTATAACTTCAATCAACTTCTCCGCAGATTAAAGAAAGTATTGCTTTCATAAGATTTGTGTACGTATTTAGTTCATTTATTTACGTTATAAAATCTGAAATCTGAAATCTGCCTTTTTTAAAAACGAATGTCTGTTTGTATGTTTAAGTTCATCTTTGTAACCACTGAACCGATTGTAGTGTGTTGCGCATCGATCTCAGAGTAAATCTCGGGCATTATTATTTGATAGTATTGTGTTTTGATAGTATGCTGGCTGGACTTGAAGCGAAAGAAAAACATAGAATGCATACTGTAAAAGTCAGTTAAGGGACAGAGGTTTAATCGGTGATTTTGTGGGCGCCAGGCTGACTCCCTGCCCCTGAAAGGCTGCAAACTGGACGGCAGCGACAGCGACAGCGGCGCGGTCAGCGATTTCCGCGACACGATAGAAAGTATTGAGTTTGTATGAAACCGCGACAAATTGCTCGAGCGCCCGCTGACGTCGAGAACGGCCCAGATTCCCCGCGTCCGCTGCCCGCACCACTGTCGCTGCCGTCCAGTTTGCAGCCAAATAGACTCTCTCCACCATTATAATTAATCCAAATTTGACAAAAGTGACATCAGATGGTTTTATAGCCTCTGGTGTTATGTATCTGTTAAGTTATCATGATTCATCATTAATTATTTAAAATATAATCAACGACTACAGAGCATTCAAAAACCGACTTCACGTCAAAACTATGGCTGAAGTATAAGGTCGTCAAGGTAAACGATCTCCGAATTCGTACATATTTGATAAAAAAAATAAGTTTTTCAAGAAGAACTCAATCGATGAAATTTATATGGGACTAAATGAGAATTACTTAATTTATAATGAAGTCCTTGGGCGCCATGGTTACTGTCCATATACCTATAATACGATGTTCTATAATAGCTACGTTCGGCGTGGTCAGTAACAGGATGGGTGACCGCCGACCATTTATTTCTCCGGGTTTCGGAGGGCACGTTAAGCAGTCAGTCCTGGGTGCTGTATACTTGTAAATTGTAGTCTTTAGGGTTTGTGATAAGCCATTTTGGCGCCCTGAAAATTCTGACATTCACCACCCAGCACTGGGCCGGCTTGGTGGATAATGGCCTATGTCTCGTGCCCTCCAGTGGGCTCATTACAAAGAGATGATGATGATGATAAAGGAATAATGTGCTAAAAGGAGGGTAATGATTTTGACGTGTATGTATGTATGTATGTGGGTATGGATGTTCATCTGTTCCCTCAGAACTTCTAAACTACTCATCATAATTGGACAAATGAGATGTCGTTGGAACCCTCTTCACTGTCCCCTAGTTATAGGCTACATAAAGTTATGTTAAATTGACTACAGCGCCCTCTAGGGGACTTAAAGTAAAGGACAAAAAAAAAATTATTCTCTTCGGTTTTGTTTAGGGTATCAAATAAAAGAGCTGTTTTAGCATTGCTCAAATATGTAAAAATTATTACTCCAAAATAAGTGAAATAAGAAATAGAGTACTTAAAGAATAAAAAAAAAAATCTTGACGGTTTCGTGTGGGATATCAAATTTAAGAACTTCGTTAGCACATTTCAAATATATAAACACTATTACTCCAAAAAGTTTGAAAAAGAATAGAATCATAAACTAAAACCCGACTACTAAAAACACGCTTAAAAGTGTGAAACAAGTAATAGTCTCCGCTGAAATATTTATATATTACGTCATATTGATACAGATATGTTTAAAGGATAGCCGTGGTCGTATGCCAACTTTTATCGCAAAGAAGATTCATTTTAATTACGCAACTTACCAGCCTACGATCACGGCTACCCTTTCAACATATCTCTATCAATATGACGTAATACATAAATATTTCAGCAGAGACTATTACTTGTTTCCTACTTTTTAGAGCGTGTTTTTAGTAGTCGGGTTTTAGCTTATGAACTTATTTTTTTATTTTGTCGGAAGATAGAAAAGACTTTGGAGAAGAAAATAACTTATTCGAAATACTAATCCTGTGCAGACGAAGTAGCGGGCACTACCTAGTAAGAAATAAGATAATACGTAGCTCCTACGTCTACAGATTACTTCAAATATTTACGCAAACGTGAATCTCCAATCTATCTTACAGCGATAAATGTATCAATGTCAAACTGACAACTATATCTTGACATAGTTACCAAATATTTGCAATTTAATCTACATCCAGTGTATTGTGTTGAGAGAATATTACTGAACAGAAGTCGTCATCTTTGCAGGGAGTTTTAAGTGCAGTGAAAATGTGACTTTAAGTTAGTGAAAGATATTGGAATTTTGTATTGAATTATATGTGCAATTATGTGGAAAAATCGTTGGTAGGTTTATAGTTTATTTGGCTTTCAATTGTTTTCTTAACCAGTCAGCAGTGCGATCACAGAACTTTACCGAATCGTTTGTTAACGAATGTTCGTATAGTATGGAGACGGTTTTTAAGAAAAAATTGAAATCTATCCATTGCCGCACGGCCAGCTTAAATAAATGTGTGTCTTGTTAATTTTGAATGTTTGTAAACATGTTGTACTCATAAATATCTGTAAAATAAAAAATTACAATGTTAATCAAAACTTGCAACCGACTCCATACTATACGAGCATTCGTTAACATTCGTTAATATACGATTCGATAAAGTTCTGTGATCGCACTGCAGTGTAGCAATCAAAAAAATGCTATTTTATATAGTTTCCCGCGCAGGGTGACAAGTTCAGTACGAATGATATAATATATTCTAGTAGAAATATTTTAAGAGATTTCATATGAATAAAATGTTTAACTGATATTAAGAAAACAAACTTATTAAAAATTAACTGATTAATCCTATCAATGGAAACTCTGTTGGCTTAAGTTTTTCTATATTGTCATTAATTTATGTTTTTATTGTAAATCAAACATTATAATATATTTACTAGCTGTTTTGCACGGTTGTACCCGCGCGATTTCGAATCCCGGGATAAAAAATAGCCTATGTGCTATTGTAGACAGTACCTACTCTATCACTATGCCAAATTTTAGCCAAATCCGTTTAGGCGTTCTGCCGCGATTGAGGAATCCATCCATCTATACTTTCACATTTATAATATTAGTAAGATTGTCAATCATAACCTCAAAATCCGAAATTCTTTACGAAAAAACAAGGTGTAGCAAATTGTCCGTTTCATGAGTCATTAAGAACATAAAAAGGATTTTTCCACTGTTCCTGCTTTCAGGACAGACAATATATAAATCATAGGCAAACTCCTTTATCAACGATCTAATCTGCACTCACAATCAGGTGAGAGTCTGGCTGATCGCGAGATACACCGATAAAAAATACATTTAGCCAAAAGTTTGGTATATCCGACTCCGTATCTTAGCAACCAATGTGTGACGTCGTTCAAGTGACACTACGATATTCAGGAGCCGCATTGTTGTCCTTAGAAAGAGCGATATCTAAATAATTTAATGGTTAATATAGACCGGTCTGACATAAATATATTCGTTTAAGAAATATAATTTTACTTGGAATTAAAATATAGTAACTGGACAAAAAAAAATATTTGACCTTAATCTCACTGCTCGCAATATAAATGATGTCAAAGGTGATGGATCAAGGGCCGATGGGCTTAGAATGAACTTGTTCCTTCTTAAAACATTGCCGAAATATGTATATCAAAACCGTACGGCGCGGCGCAGAGCCGTACAGTGCAAATCAATGCTTTTCTATAATGAACCATGATGAACTTATAAATAAAAATGTATGACTAATCTTACCTGACAGTATTAAACCACACTATACACCTAAACCTTAAACCACAGTAGGTACAGATATCTACAGTAATTCAACTCGGCCGCATCTTTGAAATAAATGCCTACAGCGCCGCGGCCTACTTTTATTTACTTCCATTTAGTTTTATGACTGCAAATATACTTTTTTATACGTATAAACAAATAAAATCATTTGTAAATTAAATAGGTTATATACACATTATAGTGTTTAACAAAAATACGTTTTGTGTCAAAAAACATGTTTACGTTTAAATAACCAATCGGTCTTATAAATTAGCGACCGAAAAATAGATGCGCTTCGACTGAGACGCACGAAAAGATAAATTACCTATTAAATTTTAAAGTACCTATAAACAATCTGCATATTAAAGTAAATCTCAATCAACATGCCGAGATCGAGCCGCGTAGGTATAGCTCGCGTTTCGTCCGTTTGTATGTGCTTAAACTGTACTTAGTAAAAACTAAAAGAAATAAAAAGGTCGCACTGAAAAGTATGGTTTATAATTGCAAGTAACAGTTAAAACATACAATTTATAGAATGCTAATAACAAACGTGAGCCATTTGATTTGACACGTTCAAATCAAATTTCAAAAAACCGTCCTTATACTTACTACCTATAAGGTAGCGATCCGTGGCGGCCGCGCACCACACGTGTGTTGCGAACGGTGCAAGCCGAATTTACAGCATAACTTTTAGTGAATTGCGTGTGACGTTACCTACAACAAACTTTTTATTTGCGGCCTGTACAGTAATCGGGTCTAGGGATCGAACCGCAAAATTAAGATTTTTTTTTATTGTATATACTTTTTCGGGTTAAAAATTACCTACCCAGTGTGGTGCCTAGGATATTAAAGAATAATTATAGGTAGTTTTTGCCTGATGCCTGAACAAACAGACAGGCAGACAAAAATTTTTTCAATGACATTTTTGGGTTCTGTGTCGGTCTAGTAACAACGCCTGGTATATTTTTTTTTTATATTTTCAATGTACAGATTTTTTACTTCTACAGATTTATTATAAGTATAGATTCGCGCAATTTCCATACTGTGCTGAAACCTTGTCGCAATAACGCCCGCGTAACGTCACACAGTACAGCTTGCATACTTATGATTGGTTAAAGGACCTACTGAGAGTTCAAAGTATTCTGACATCATAAGTCAGAGCGATTACGCACTACGGCCAATCCATGGAAATATTACATAAGTGTCCCAAAATGAGGCAAAGGTCTCCGTTTTATCTTGCCATTTCTGGTGCATGAAAATAGGAATCCAGAAATCTCGGATCGAATTCGGGAATTGCTTACGCAATAGTAAGATCTCTCATACAAGCAATTTAAGAATTTGTTGCTTAGGTTTGGTTTGGATGCAGTGCGCGAGTGTTCATACATATAATACTATTGCTACTTCTTTGGTCCGTCATTAATCTCCGGTATGGAGATTCATGGATGCGTAAATTACCAAAGAATTAGTAGTTCTAGGGCTACTTTTTCATTTATTTTCATTTATTTCATTTATTATCACACACACACATATACAAGAGTAATGTAATAACAATAACTAATACATAAATCTAAAAACACTAAATATTAAGCACTATTATAACAGAGAAAAAAAATGTGATAAACAGTAAAAGGCTCAGCTTGTGCTGCTAAGATTGTAAGTCTCAGCAGCGCTGATTTTCAGCCTTCACTTTGCTCTCAGACAAAGAAATACATAAAAACATGTGGAATTCGACAACATAAGTATTTAAATGAAAAAATGTAATAGATAAATAAATTACGAATTAATAAAATAAAACACATACTTAGAAGTTTAACACAATGCAGGATATAAAAACCTTGAAAACTATTTCACTTCAAACCGTATTTTCTCTGATTTGGATCTGATGTGCGAAACTACTGTAATGACGGCCACGCGCAGTAACAATTTGAGAGGGTGATAAATATAACCTTAAAAAAAAGAGTTGACACTATGTTTATCTTTTTTACAGCTGTTTGGAGTCCTGGTACTGGCAATGCTGCGAGGAGAAGTTCTGTTTCGACAAGAAGATTGCGACGTACAAGTAAGTTTTAATAATAAATTAATAAATAAATTACCCTTACAGCCCGTTCACACATGGGCCGTTTTACTGGATAAGTTTTATCGGAAACGTATTTTTTTCATCGACGACGCATGGAGTTGTATGAGCGACTTCAGATATGGCACAGTATTCAGTATACGTATTTACGGTACAAATCAAATCAAATCAAATCATATTTATTGCTTCAATGTATGGTACAAAAAGGTAGTTATACTATGATACGTTCCTTATACAAAACTGTCTAACAGCATGCAATCTTTTTAGTTGGGTAGGTATACAAAATAATTAATTTGAAGAATGTGTCACGCATATAGGTTAAACATCATTGACATAATTAGTCTACATAACATTTCTAAGATTAAATTCATCGTTTATATAATTGTTACTATGAAAAATAAACTTAACATAAATTAAGAATTATTACAATATCATTAACCCATGTTATTTATAACAATTACAGTATCGATTAATATTTTTTATGTTCAAAATCTTCTTTCAGGCTATAAAAACACTAATCGTTTAACCATTCAGTCATTTCAAACTTAAACTTATTTAGTGGCATTAACTTTAGCTGTCTTGGTAAAGCATTGTAAATTTTAACGCACATCGCATAGCACTGGTTATGATAAAGCTGCAATTTCGGTGCTTCTTTATAAACTAATCGGTCTCCATGACGTGTTGCTCTAGTAACCGTTCTCTCAACATCTCATACAAAAACGTATCCTGTAAAATGTATCCAGTAAAACGGACCATGTGTGAACGGGCTGTAACTGACAAATCAACCACGGCCCTTAAGGTACAAAAATCCGCGTGCGAGCCTCTCTTACATTTTATATAAACTATCGCATACTGTGCCGGGGTGGGGCGGTCCGCATTTGATATAAAATTTATGAGAAAGACGCAGGCGGATTAATGCACTGCGATACGCCCTGGCATAGTGTGCGCTCACCTTTAAAGTACGCTTTTAAATAAGCTTGTGTTATGGAGAGCACACGGTGGTATCTTAGTATACACAAACCCGAGCTAGTTTAGAATAGTTAGTTCCCTAAAGTCTTGGTCAGAGGTTGAACCTAGGACCTCTCATCCCGTAGCCGAACAATCAAACACAGCGCCATAGCGCCTCATGTCACCTGATTCATTACATAATTATCAAAATAATTATTAATAATTATATAATTATCCTGATTCATTACATAAGTTGTGACGTCAATATTATAAGTTTTGGAATATTAACTATAAATCAAACAACAGATTCAAAGAAACGGAACGTTCAGTTGATAAAGATTCACACTCCTAAATCGACATTGAATTGATAGATTTGAGCGGCCATCATTTATTCGTAAGAGTGAGTACGTTTTTTTCACCAACTAATTCGATATATCAAAGCAATCGAATGGAAGCTCGAACAATTTCATTTCAGAAACGTAACGAAGATTTTAATGTCCTGAATATCATTTGAAAACAATTCAACTACTTATAGATAATCTTTTAACATTTAACAGAAAAATTAAAGTTGCCTACAAGGTGATGACAACAACCAAAAAATGTTTCTTATAATCTAATGTTAGTCATACCTATCTACAAACGTGTAACAACATGGAGAGATAAAACTTAAGGGTTGGCTTCTATACCATACGTAGAATAAACAGTTAAAGAATTAGTATGATCAGTGCTGGTATAGACTTTCATAAAAAAAATTGTAACTATTTTACAACAATATATTTTGACAGCCCTAGTCAACCTAATAAGCTAAAACAAGACTTGTGCCGCATTCAGTGACCCGCACCTTTCCCGCACCGGCTGAACTTTGTAGTATCTGTCTTAGTTATTTTTACGCCATCTGTTATCGAATAGATTTCATCAAAAGCTAACAGCTGTTTTTAGGGTTGACACTTAAATATTTTGATCTAAACTTTGAACTTGTTTTTCGGCCGAACCGTACGGATAAAAAAATCTATGTTACTTACTGTTACTTATAAACAACATCACCAAACACACAATTCCCTTAAGTATTATCTCTTCATTATGTTACACGTTGTATAGTCATAATCATATTTTTAAGTTAGGTATTTGTAAATGTACGATTAATGATTCATTGACTATGACTTAAGTTGTATAAGAATCTTCTTCCGGTTATATAAATAAATAATAAATAAAATCCCTAGACAAACACACCAACTACTTGGTCCCAAACTAAGCAAAGCTTGAGATTCAGTATGCTTACCATGCAGCGAACTAGAAGGTATAGATAAACCCATTTATACTTTTTTGAAGCTTTTTGAAGCCCCAGCTCAGCGGGGCTAGCACGCCACCATCGACAACGATAAATCTGGCCTTTATATCAATATTTTCTTAGAATATATAGCACTTAGAGTATGTATTTTTTCAAGAATATGGCATCTTTGGTTCGGTGGGCTTAATCATGGTATCAAATCGAGTAATTCTATCTATGGTACGCTTGTTAGCTAACATGATAGGATAAAATAATAAAATACCTAATATTTATCGTATTGATTCGAGTCTTTATCGACGGTAGCATGCTAGCCCTGCTGGATCCTTTTTTTACCCAACTACGGCATAGCAAAAAGGAGGTTTATGATTTTGACCTTGTGTGTATGTGGATATGGATGTTTATTTGTTTCCTTATAACTTCTCAACTTGTTATCATAATTGGAAAAAGAGGTGTAGTTGAAAGCCTCTTGATTGTCCGCTGGCCACATGACGTTAAGCAGTCGGTCTCGGGTGCTGTATTACTTGTATACAGTAGTCGTTAGGGTTTGTCAGAAGCCATTTCGGCACCCTGAAATATTTGACATCCACCAACCAGCACCGGGCCAGCTTGGTGGATTACGGCCTAAACCTCCTCGTCACCCAGAGGAGAGACTCATAGCCCTGCAGTGGGCTCATTACACGGAGTTGTGATGATGAAGTAAAATAAAAATAAAGTTTAAACACCATAACCCGACTACTAAAAACAGGTATTGAAGGAAAACAGATTCATTATAATCTTATTCATATTAAAATTAAATGTGAAAGTTTGGGTGGATGTATGGATGTTTGTTCCTCAATCATGGCGGAATGGCTCAACGGATTAGGATGGAATTTAACAAAGAGATAGTATACAATCTGGTTAAGCACATAGGTTGCTTTTTATCCCGACATTCCCACGGGATAAGAAGTTGCGTGGGTAAAACCGCGAAACATTAATTAAATAAAATGGCATACGATCACAGCTATCCTTTCAACATATCTCTATCAGTATGACGTATAAAAAAACATACATATTTCAACGGAGACTATTTTCAACCGACTTCCAAATGAATTAAAAATGAAAATGAAAACTTTTTATTCGTATACTTTTTATTTTATACACTTTACCAACGTCAAACGCTGGATGAGGGCGGCGCGGGTCCGGACGACATGACGAATCCTGGGGGAGGCCTACTTCGAGAAGTGTGCGTCTCTCGGCTTATGAAGATGATGATCGCCCATTATCCACCAATGTCTTGGTGTTGTCAACTACTACTTCTTCTTCGGCTTTAAAAAACGAAATGAAAGTAGAACCCTAGGTAGGCCGAGAGGAAAAAAGCCGGCGGAAAAAAAACTCTCGGCACTCTTTTGTAAATGCTTATTACTATTACTTATTATATGTACAAAAGGAGGAAGTTCTTAATTCGTGTGTAGGTATGTTTTTTGTGTCTTCTTGCACGATTTTTTTAGACAATTATGAATCGATTTTAAATATTCTTCATATGATAGAGGATACTTCAGAGGTGGCCCCATATAAATTTCATCGAAATCGATTGAGTACTTCATGAACAATTTTAAATTGTTGAAAAAACATAGTTGCGTATTAGTTTTTAAACTTTGTTTTTTATCTACCTCCGTGCGTGGTTCGAATCCGCGACTTCGCACGTAGACACTGCGCCACGGAGGCCGGAGGTCGCCAAATATCATTGATCGATCCTTCGTTTTAACCGGAATACCTATTTTGAACACGTGTAAGTGTACCTATTTTGAACACTTACACGTGTCAGATACGGTTGAAAGATTCTGTAATTAAAACGTACTTATTCTAAAATAACCACAATATTTTATGGTTTCGTATTTAAAACATATTCAGGAACACATTAAACTGTCTGCCAAAATACTAGAAATAGCTTTGTATAACTAACTGGAACTAAATACGAGTATGTTTAAATCCATGAATATAAGAATACTGTACCGAATTTCATTCAGCACCCTGCTTGTAACTCTTCTTTTTAAATCCTAATAACGTGAGAATGTTAACATTCCAAAAATTAGAACGCACTTCGATACTTCCTTTTCGATATGACGTGTGCCAAAGCGAGAAAATCCGTTTACATTAGTAAGTTTTTTACATAACAAAAATATGACATTTTTCCTCCATGCTACCTGCGGGGCTAGCATTCGTTCATCAACGAGTATAAATCGAGCTTTTCTATCGATATTTTTTTAGAATATGGAACTTAAAGCACGGTAATATTATAGATATAGATAAAGGGCCGTATTCGACATTGCATTTTCTTATTTTTAAGTCTCTCCAGTGTCCAATTTTACGACGTGACAAAACTATTTTTTTCTCTTTCTGTCACAGCATTAAGAAACACTTAAAATAAGAGAATTCAATGTCGAATCGGGCCCATTAAGTATGTATTTTTTAGAATATGATAGCTTTGGTTCTGTGGGCTTTATCATGCTATCGAATCAGTTAAGTAATTCTATCTTTCATGGTGCGCATGTTACCTAACAATAAATATAAATAGGATAAAATAATTCGGTAATATTTATCTCATCGATTCGAGTCTTTATTGATGATCACATGCTAGCCCTGCTGGTGTAAAGTAAACACAACTAACTAACGGCCCGTTCACACATGATCCGCTTTACTCGTTACGTTTTACAGGAAACGGTTTTTTTCATCGATGGCGCATGGAGTTGTATGAACACTTCACATATGGCACAGTATTCAGTATACCTATTTATAAAGATCCAGGTCCTTCTTAAGCCTTCTTTTTCAAAAGTTTGAAATTTTCAATGAAGTACTTAACCGATTTCGATGAAATTTAAATGGGATCAATTATGAAGTATCCTCTATCATATGAATCAACAATTTTCAAAATCAATTCATAATTGTCCGAAGTATCGTGTGACAAAGACACAAAAAAAAAATACAGCGACTTAAGAACCTCTCTTTTTTGGGAGTTGGTTGAAAAATAAAACATCTTTGCAAGTCATACCAAAAAGGAACAGTTATAACGTTTCTGTATCTATTTCCATTTGTCTAAAAAAGCAATTCATACCATTTCCAGACTTGAAGAAGACAACACAACGTCGACCCACCGCACGAACGGCTACGTGAATGTCGGGGCTAGTCTCGACAGTGTCGTCACGACACAGCCAGTCAACAACAACCACCTGCCCCCGACCGCCATTGTCGAGCGAGCAACGACGGAAATACCGCTGCATGCTGATAAATTATACGAGGTGAGGATGTTTTAAAATAATTTTGATATAGGTACGGTTAGCATCTAAAGTTGATGCACATTGAAAATTTCAAAGTCGACTTATATTATATTCTGTTTAATTAAGTTTGACTAAGTTAAGTTTTTAAGACTATGTTTTAAAATACAATTATACAAGGTGACTGGTGGTTTACTTTTGAAATTCGAAGACGTGACAGTTTGAGATCATACATGAAAAGAAAAAAATGAAATAAAAAATAAATATTAATTATTTACTGAGTAAACTTACCCAAAAGTTAAAGAATTCATTACGCAACGCATGGTTACACTGGTATGGACGTAGGTACGCACGGCGCTATCAAAACAGAATAGATAGGTAGGTATAGGTAGTAAGGCTTCACGAACGGTCGTAGACCTAGTAGAACTCTTTATTTATTTATAGAGAATTCTGCCGAAAATTTAAGTACCTACTTTTATTACAATATTATGATCAGAATCGAGTACAGAGTGCTATCCTTCAATATCTAAATTTTGTCACCAGTCACCCTGTACATATGTAGAAGTTAGTGATATAATGCTGACTGTACATATACTAATGAGTATGTACAGTTAGCCAAATGGATCTACCATTTGGATTAAACAAAGTTTCACGTCAAGCTCACCCGATGGCACGTGAAGATGCGATCGCAGATGAAAGCACAAGAGCCTAGGAAGGAAAGAACTGGCTTTTCATAAGATATTGAAGAAACAGATCAACGCCGGATTGATAATATATTGTAGTAGGTTTTATAGATGTGTGGTCGCTAGCCAGATGGGCCTTGACGGGATGCTACCACCGAGATTAGTCAATCGGATTAGTCACCTTATACAAAACATTTATCCAAGTGCGGTAGGACTATTCTAAGTCAACACTACACGGTGAAAAAGCTAGCTCGCATTTTATACCACCTCTTGAGAAATCTACTAAGTCAAAAGTTACGCGGGCGAAACCGCAAGTTATAAATTAATATTAAATCGCTCGCACCAGTTTATCATCACACCCCGTTTTGATGAGCCCAATGCAAGGCCTAAAACTGGCCGATGATACGATTTTTAGACCATAAACCACCAAGCTAGCCAATTGCTGTTTGGTGGATGTCAAAAATTTTCGGAGGCCGAAATGGCTTCTGACAAACTTGTACAACTACTGTTTATTAGTACACAGCACTCGGGACCAACTGCTGCTTTACGCGTTATTACCACAATAAATTTAAATCCTGTATGAATTTCTTGATAACACATAAACTTTCTGAATACCTGTTTTATAAAACTTGTACCTAATATTTCTTTTTCATATGTCCAGTAGTAGAAATCTGAGGAGATTAGCAGTTACATCTAAACAAACAAAATCTTAATTCGTATTTCTCTCTTGTCTTAACTCGGATTTATCTCAAAGTTATTAACATTTTCTCTCAAATACCTAATCTGATAACGTGACTTATTTTGGTAATGTAAATATTTCATATGCGGAGGCTCAGATTACAAGTGATGATGCACGTAAAGTATCTTTCTACGATCTAGCAGCTTATCCGTCAGATAATAATTATCCACACTAAGATAGTAGAGTCAGAGAAGTAAGCTTTTATATCAGCTAGTGTTATGGTATGGAGACCATGCAGCGAAACCAAGAATACATCTCAACCAAAGCCAGTCAAGAAAATTGCGTTTAGTAAATTGCCTGGTTGGACCCAGGTTCCTCACGCCGCGGCGGAACAGTTGACAATTGCGCGAAGCCAACATCAGATACGGCTGAAATATCGCTCGCAAATAATGCGATAATAAATAGCCCGGAATCAAACATATTATTTATTTTTATTTATTTATACTTCATTTTACAATACAGACAAATACAGTAATTAAAAAAATAACAGTGTGCTAAGTAGGTACAACTTGGCGGTATTATTGATTTCTTCCAGACAACCATGTATATTCTAATTAAACATAGTAAGAAGTCTTCATGGCATAGTGGCATCTATGCATATTTTCAAAATATCTGACGGCCCAACGTTTATCTCTTATATTTATTTACAAAGTAAACGTTGGGTTGGGATGGGTGACCGATGATCATTTACAATCAACTTCCAAAAAGGAGGAGGTTCTCAATTCGTCTGTATTTTTTTTGTCTTTGTTTACACGATATTTCGGACAATTACGAATCGATTTTAAAAATTCTTGATTGAGGATACTTCATTGTTGGAAAACAAGTTTTATTTCGTAGAATGTTTATGTTGATGACATTATAACTCGGCTAAAGTCTTTTACATGAAGTCGGTTTTTTTAATGCTCTGCATTAGTTGAATATTTACACATTTACTCAGGACAACTTCTGTACGTTAAGCAGTTATTAACTTATAGCGTTAGGGTATGACAGAAGCTACTCGGCCCTCTAAAAATTCTGATATCCACTATCCTTTAGGCCATAGGTAAACTTAGCCCGCTTAGTCTTTTATACTCTGAACTTCGTAGTCACCCAAAGAAAAGTCGCAAACAATTTTTCCAAATAATCTCTCGAAATTTAGGATAATACGGGTAAATGACTTTTGTTAAAATGGTATCTTTATTCTGTAAAAAAAGATATCATAGTTTCCATTGTATTTCTAACGACATTTTTGTTTAACTATGAGTTATATTTTAATTGTTTTAAACATTTTCTTTGATAATTGTTTCTATAAATAAGCAATGTATCACGCCTACTGCAATGATGTGTAGGTATTCATGTGTTTTATTATTATTTTAACCATTGAAGAACTGCTGATATTATAGTTCGGCCGTTCAGAGAATGCATTCCTGACACCTATCAGTTAGTCACGACTAGTGATGGGCACAACATAACACTGAGTTCCTTACCGTTCCTACAAAATGAACAACGCGTTATTTTTAAGATTATTTTCGTTTTAAATTGGCGGAATCATTTAAAATTTATATTTTTGTAATTTAAGTGGAAACCAAAAAAAGGTAATATAAATATAATAAAATTGTTTTATTTATTTTTTGTTACAAAGTTACAATCTGTATTTCTATGCAATAAAGTACATTGAATTGAATGTGCGTACAGAATATTAATCAGACTCCGATTTGCTTGAGAAGGTAGTGTCTTCATCATCATCATCTTCGCCTACATGTATAATTATTTTATTATCAATAACAGAATCAATCCTGATATCTCGGTCAAAATGTTCCATACTCAGGTTTTTAGTCTTTCACCAACCTTTGCCCAATCATCTCTAGTGACTTCCCCGCAGGCTTCTTTTAATAGGGTCATCATCTTTTTCGTGCTGAATGGCGGGGAAGTATAGTGGCGGGCTGCGTAACCTTTTATTTAAGCCCAGATTAGCTCAATCGCGTTATATTGGCAATGATACGATGGAATTCTTAGAACACGATGACCGTACTCCAGAGCCAGTTTATCGATTTCGTATCGCACATTTGCCACTTTATTTTCTTTAACTAATTTAATTAGATCTGCTTTTAGCATCTGCATATTTGCGTCAATGCCTTTTGCTTGTAACCAACTTTTTTTCGCGCATTCGGTTTGGTCATAGTTTTATTTTTTAATTTAATAAAAGTTATCTTATAGTCCATTATTTTCAAATTCTTAAAAAGAAAAACAAAACGTATTATTTCATAAAGTATACCTGTTTAAGAACAGATTACGATACTGTTATAGCCTGTTATTGTTAGCACAGCACTACAAATATAAAACTTTGACATAACCTTGTAATAGCGCAGTATAGATTTTGAAAAATATTGTTTACCAAGTTATTTGACACTCAGTTTGGCACAAAATTATAAAATTCATTGATTATTGATATAATAATGTTGTTTTAATGCTCATCAATTGTTAAAACGGTAAACAACTAGCAAAAGTATTTTTTATTGTAACTGCAACGCCATTACAAAGTTACGTCGTCAGTTCAATCGCGATGTGTCAGGAACGCATTCTCTGAACGGCCGAACTATAGTGCTGAATCTTACCATGTTAGGTTTGTTCCTGTTTAGATGAACTGTTGAGGTTTTTATTTGTTATAATAAGGTATGTCTTAATCATTCGACTTGTCTTGTAATTTTATATCAAAAGCTTGAAACCATAGTGTTTGAGCAGTCGTCGGCCGATGATGTTCAGCATTTAACACCGTCATGATTATTATTAGTAGATTGACTAGATAGTCGTTCATGACTATCTAGTCATGTTTATACGGTTATTGAACTAACTGCTTTGTTTTTGTTAGTTTAATTATATAATCAAGTCAAAAGAAATCTTACGTTATTGTGACTATAGTACATGTCCAAAATCTTGATTAGAAAACAGCAATAATACACATGGTTTTGAGAATGGGGTTGCTGGGGTCTTGTGAGGTAGCAGAATCGAGGTCCATGATGCGATGAAAGTCGAAAATAAAATGAAAACCGAGAGAGCACATCTACTTGTTGCAAAATAACAGAGTCAATATTTGATTGACGTATTTGACTTCTGAAGTTTGGTGGTAGGGACCCCGAACTAAAATAAAACATAACATACAAAAAGTATAAAGTTATTGTAAGATTATACAAGTAATATAATTATCTTTGTAATATGTATGCTTTTGATATTATTTATTTTAAATAAATAAATAAATAAAATCCCCAGACAATCACACCAACTACATGGCCTCAAACTAAGCAGAGCTTGTGATATTCTATATTCTAGGTTCCCCCCTAGTTTGCTATATACCATAGGGGGAACCTAGAATATAAATACATTATAGATAAACGCCCAGACCCGGAACACTTTTTTTTTCTTTTTCCGTGCGGGTATCGTACCTGCGACTACTGGCGTCCGAGGCAGACAGTGTTACCACATCGCCAAAGTGGTCGTCATTATTTTAAATGTATACTTTATTTGTTTACTGTATATCGGCGATGGCGATTTTTGGCATAGTAAAACCTATCGATTGACGTAGACTGCTCCATTCATCCGTCGATCGACGGCGGCGTCGATTGGTGTAGTGACAAATCAAATCAAATCAAATAATTTTATTGCGTCAAATATGGTTTACATTTTGATGGTCGGCTTATATATAGGTCTCATATTTCACTGTTATACAGCATGCAATAAATAACATATTTCTTACAATCTAAAGAATATAAACATGAAAATAACATTATAATAGGCTTGTACAGAAATAAAAATGTCAAATGTAAAAATTATTATGTTCTAATTCCAATTGCAATTCTATTTTATTTATTTTAATTTAATGTATAATAATGTTCATTTGTAGTAATCACATCTACATCATATTCATTATTTTACCATATTTAGATACATATTATCTTCTTATTAATATAGTTTTACATTATTATATATTGAACAATTAATTTATCTTTATATCTATACATTTTTCTCTGAGAAACTCATCTAAACTGTAAAAACATTTTTCCAATAGCCATCTATGCAGAGTGGATTTAAATTTATTAAGTGGCAATGTCTTTATATTGTCTGGTAGTTTATTGTATATTCGAACACACAAAACGAAACTATTTCGGCTACAAATCTCTGTTTTAATGTTAGGGAGGCATAGTTTGTTTGCATGTCTAGAGCTAAAATTTAATACATCTTTTTTTGTGTAAAACATTCTGGATGCATCCTAACAAATAAGACAGTTTCGTTTCGACACTCTAAATAAAATAAAAATCTCAATTAATACAATCATTGGCAACATGGTTAATCGCATCAACTTTAATACAATGAATACTGTTATGAAATAACCGTTTAACTGTTTATTATTCTAAGAAGGTGCAAAACTTAGGTGTCATATTGATGTAACTTTAGGAATATTTTTGCTTTAAATAGTTCCTTAAAACGCTTGTGCCAATATCGACTAATATTTCAATGGCGCACACTCTCTTCCTTCCTGTTCTCGATTATTCCGATGCCAATTACCTTGGCCTTAAAGAAGGATTTTAAATAATCTTGAGCTTTTCCAAAATATTTGTATATCTTACTAATATTATAAATGTGAATGTTTGGTCCGTCCTAGATAAAATAAATAAATAAAATCCCCAGACAATCACACCACCAACATAAGCATAGTTTGTGTTATGGAATACCATGTAGCGAACTAGGGGGGAACCTAGAATATAAATACATAAATAAACAGTCATCCAGATACGGAACATTTTTTTTCTTGTTTGTGAGGGAATCGAACCCGCAGCCACTGGCTTTTAAGGCAGATAGGTTTTACCCCGTCGCCAAAGTGGTCGTCATTTACCCCATCGCCAATGCTTTCCAATTGTAAAAAAGTAAATCCACCCCACAGGGCTAAATATTGCAGACCCTTTTCATAGCACCAAAAAAGTAGGTATGAGCTAATAACCAAATGTTAGAGAAAACAAAATACAATGAAACATAGGTAGACAGAGCTGATCAGAACATAGGTCCTATAGGACTTCAATAACAAGAAAAACGTGGTGGGTAGGTACTATATACCTAAATATAACTTCACGAAATGCATGGTGAATAATAATAAAAGAAATAATAATAATTCAATTATACAAGAAAGCTGGCGGAGAATATGATCATCATACATTTCGGCAAGTGACTGCAAGAGGTCTAACAGAATTATATAAAAACACTGAAGTTCGAGGCCGTAGATTCACATAAAATACCACTTAGTAGATTATGAAGAAAAGCAAACCCGCTGCATGATTTATGAAACTAAAATCAACTTTCTTTGCAATAAATGCAGAGTATTTCTTCACTCAAAAATTTTTTCTTAATACACCAATTTGATTGTTTATTCTTATGTAAAACTATAATTTTTATTTTGTATACAAAGTGGATTTCTTAAATAAACAAGGTTAATTAGCCTAAAAAAGTGTTTATAAAAATGTCCCGAAAACATAGATTCTTCATAAGTTATAGTAGCCGATTATACTACAGGGTGTCACAACACCCATCCCATTCCAAGGTTTGAGGGGGGTAGGATTTTTTTGGTTAATTTTACTGTGTTATAATGACCCCTAGGTCATTATAAGGCACATATCTAAAAATCAACAAAATCGAAGACCTCAAATTCAATTCAGTATAATGTGGGTTAATATTAATACAATCTTGACTGAAATATTTTGCTATTTAAAATAATACTCGTTTATTCTCATATTTTAAGTGCTAGTGTATCTTAAAATCTGTCTGCACATTTATTTAAAAATAGTTGGTCCATGTAAATAATTATTCTGCTGCAATAAATAAACTTAGATAAGATATCAAAACATTAAAATGAAACTAGACAACCAAAATAATACTTCTATTTTATTTCAGATATTCTCCAAATCCCTCATCTTCCGAGAAGAGCATGAACTCAAACCCAAAGGCAGCACGGAGACGCTGGACGACTTCGAAACAAAATCAGAGCCTGATTTATCCGAAAAACCGAACAGAACAAAGGTCTACTTCGAAGATGAAGTAAATTCCCCGGTTACAGACTTTGAAATTATGTTCAAAGATGAACTTCTCGCTAACCATGACATGTTCAAAATCGAAGAAGAAGAAGAAAGTATTAAGAGCGAGGACACTGAAGATGGGTTAGTTATGAACGTGGTGCCCGTCAAGAAGCAAGATGTAATAAAGACAAGTACCGTAACAATGAAAGACGAGACAAAAATAACGACTACACATCCCATTTACAAATACGATCCTGTTGAAATATTTAAAACACCATCAAGCTTAAGTTTGCCAAGAAATGAAAGCGTCAAAGGAATTTTAAGACAAAAAGTTGATATACCAAGAAGTAACAGTGCAAAGACTCTTGAACGAGTTGATAGTTCAGCTAAAATAAATAAGCCGCTCTTGAATCGAGTAGAAAGCCTTAAAAACATTGACCCATTGAAAATAAATAAAGTATTAGCCAGAGTGCCACATAGAAGCGCTTCATTTTTGAATATACCTCAACATTTGGTACCAGAAAAGCCTCCTCTGATTAAAAGCAAGTCAATGGTTGGAGTTTTATCTGACAGTGAGCTAAAACTAAGTAGTCTTCCAGATACGCCTATTATTAAGAGCAATAATTTACCCAAATTCTTTGCTGATAGTCCATCTCTACCTGAATATAAGACTGAAAATAGTTTGCAGCTCATAAGGCAGACATCTCAACTCATGTTTCAAGCAAATGATTTCAGTATGCCCCGTTATTACGGTATCAAAGCTTTGGAGCCAATCCCAGTACATGAAAGCAAGTCTATGCCAGATTTAAGGAATCCTGTGTCCACAGCTAAAGTAAGCAAAAGATTAGTCAAATTAAGAAGTCGGTTGAAACCGCTGGTCATTAAAAAGAACTCTTCTGAAAGACTTTGAGATATAAATAAAATTGGTTTTAAATTTAGAATGTCTAAAGATCTATTTATACTTCTGCTAAATGTACATGACTTATGATGCAACTTGTTCTAAGGTTTAACATTATAATAATATAATAATTCTTTATTTCTCATCACAATTTACTCAGTTAAAAATTATATAAATTACAAGTATACAAAAGTTAAAATTGTAAGAGTCCGAAGCCTAACCGAAGTTCCAAGGAATTTGAATTTCAGGACATCAGGTCTCCTCCATTTTATTTTACAATTAAATGTAGCATATTTATTTTCTGTTTAAACTATCGCGGTTATTTTCACTATGATTTAATGTATTTACGGGATTCTTACCACGATTTTCGATTTTATTTTCGCACGTCCGATATTTCGATGCTGTTACAAGCACCATGATCGCGGACTGGCAGATGTAGGTAGGTGGCGATGACAGTTAGAGGCAGATATATCGATCTACCCCCTATCTTATTCGTTTTGATCTGCTACTACTGGAACTCACATGTATGTCACTTTTGCAAAACACGCTCACAGTATCACTGGGTTTTTGACCGGACACACCACTTTCGCTGTTTTTTGGTTCAGTAAAAGTCCTAACTAAATCGAAAATCGTGGTAAGAATCCCGTAAATACATTAAATCATATTTATTTTCTATTTTTATGATAACCTAGGGTCATACGTAATTAAGTAATAATATTTGAATTATTTTAAGGGCAAGAACAAATGTACAGTTACCAAATGATGATTCTCTTTACTCTGACTGTTTGCATATATCTTTTGCTTGAAACCAGTTAATCTTTAGAAATTTTATTAATATACTATGAATTTATTTATTTTTGGGTAATTTAACTTCATAACCAGATTATTATTTAATATTGTATTGTAATTATTAGCTACGTATTCATTATTAATATAGTTTTATTTAAAACATACACTAACTCATTCTTTCATATTTTTTGATTTCACAGTAGATAAAAGTGTAAGAATAATATCAAATAATATGCACATGCATGAGTATCTTTGGCTCAAACTTAGTATAATTAGAGAAAGTTATGTGATTTACTTTAGTTAGTTGGAAAAGTTTAGAACTTCAATAAGTTACATAGTAATAAATTTCTATTTTTTTAAGACCATCGTTGTTGTTATAAAAATGGAAAAAGTCTAGTCAGGATCGAAATTGACGTTAAAATTTGTACCTTTAACTATAAAAATTGTATTTCATTAATTGTAAGTAAATTTAATATTTATGAACTAAAGAAGTATTATTTATTTTTAAGATCTGGCATAAATACTTAACATCATACCTTTTTCACTTAAAAAAATATAAGCAAATTATGGAAATAGTTTTAAATACATTGGAAAATTGTAGTTAAGTAATGGCATTGCCTTGTAATAAGAATCACTTAAATATTTAAAATTAAAAAAGAAACTGTTATTTCAAAAAATAAAGATTATGTTTTTGAATGTTTTCTTATTTTACTTATTAAGTCTTCCACAACCTATCATGTACCTATTGTATGGGGGTAAAAATTAAAATTTAACAACTGTGAAAACAAAATATGTAGCTGAGCTTATAAACTTATAACCTTCATTTGTTTGGTGATTAAAGTTTTTTTTTGTACAGAAGGCAGCAGATCAAGCTTTACAAACCTGTCAAATAATAAATAACAACAACCTTACAAATAAAAAATTGCAGACGCTGGAGCATCGTCGTAAGGTTGCTTGTTTGACAGTATTTTATCGGCTACATTTTGGTGAGTGTGCGAGTGCTCTTTTTGACCAAATTGAACCGACTCCTTTTTACCACCGGACTACCAGACGCAAACAGAACTTCCATCCCTATATAGTGGATTTACCAAGAAGTCGAACAAAACGCTTCGATAGTTCCTTTTTGGTACGGATTGCCAAGGTGAAATGAAATGAAATAAAAATGAGTTTATTATCACAAATTAAATGTTAAGTACCTACATAATTAAAAGACAATTAAGACAATAAAAAAAAAGTAGTAACAAAAAACCATAACATTTTGTGATAAAAGGCTAAGGGCGGCTTGCGCATCGTCGTTAAATACAGTTTAAGAGCGACGTAAACGCATTTAGTCTGCTAATTATAATTAGCGTCTTGCACAACAAAAATTTAGGCACTAATCACGTTTAACGAACTGTCAAAGTTAAATACCCAAAGATGGCGATTTAGCGTCTCTAAATACGTTTAGTAGCAATCGAGCGTCATCATTTTGAGGTTATAGAATTTTTACTATTATTTTATAAAAGATTGTAAAGAGTTCGGTAAGAAGTTTGTAAGATGGATTTGTGGGAATGGTATTCTGACGACGATGAGGAGAGTATAGAAAATATCAACAGACCGAGGGAATTGTTTGAAAGAGCAGACTTATTTGGAATGTATTCGGACGAAAAATTCTTCAGAAGGTTTCGATTGCCATGGTAATAATTATCAATGAACTCAACTAAAACAATTATTATCAATAAAAATTACCACGAGAATAGCACGCCAACACTTCACAAATCACAACAACACAATTTGTGTGATTTGATGTGACAGGTGAAAGCTCGTCGGTCCATTTCACGCATTTTTTCTTTAAGAAATTCAACCATTTTGCTCTAAGTCAAGTGTACAACGCACGAAAACGTATAAAGGAACGGTAGAAACTGCTTTACCGGCTCCCTAACTACGATTTGTTAAATTACCATTCAAACGGACGTGAGCAAGACCTTTTTAATTGTATTTAGGCTAAACATACTTAGCAAGATAAACTCATTTAACTAAATTCTGTTTAGACCAAATGTTACGCAAGCCGCCCTAAGACTCAGCATAATGCTACTGTAGAAGTAACTTCTTCAGCAGCGCTGGTTTTCAGCCTAAGCCTTGTTTACGTTCCATACAAATTGTATAATTAGTAGTCCAGAAAGATATCATAATAAACTGGTTCATAATTTGAACATACAAAAAAACACAATTTACACATTAAACTATTGGTGACAATTATAATAACAAGACAACACAGTGAATAAACACATACATATTACACATACATAAATAATATTATTATATAAAATAGTATCACCTCTTGCTCTTATTTAGGTATACCGACAAATATGTCGTGAAAAAGTTTTGTAACTAAAAATATATAATAGAATAATTTATAAAGATATAGTAAATGATAATTAAAAATATAAATATTAATAAGTCATAATAATACCATACTCACTAATAAATACAAATTTAAGTAGGTAGCAACCACTCAGCAATTATTCCTATACATAATATGAAACCTATATTAAATTAATTTTTTATTTTTCTCTTGCTGCAAAAGATATAATTTAAGTTTTCGTTTAAATGCAACTTTTCCTGTGGTATTTCTAATATGTGGTGGTAAGTCATTCCATAGTTTGGAGGCTGCATATTTAAAACTACCTCTGAAACCAGACGTTTGGTGTTTCGGTATCGCGAGTTTATTTTGAAACTTGGAACGAGTATTTCTTTGATGCATGTCCTTTTTGAATTCCAGTTTGTTGTACAGATAAGAAGGTTTTCGTGAACTCATGATTTTTATCATAGCACATCCCAGATGCAGTTTCCTACGATTTCTCATATTAAGGATATTATTACTTAACAAATATGGCGTAATGTGAGCTCGCCTTGGTATGTTGAAACAAAAACGCATGCAAGCATTTTGTACCTTTTGTATAGCTCGCTCCGTTTTGCCAAATATCCTAGGCCCGTATACATTATCACAGTAATTAAAATTTGATAATACAAGAGACTCTGTTAGGGTTGTGCGTACATCCACAGATAAATATTTCCTAATTTCATACAAAACTTTGAGTCTAAATAAAGCATTTTTAATTTTTGCATTTACGTGGGCTTCGTAACGCAATTCTTCATCTAATAAAAGCCCTAGGTTTCTTGCCTGTTGTACTCTTTCGATTAGTACATGGTTAATTTTTAACTGTGGAGAGCTATTCTTAACAGTGTCACATTGATGTTTAGTTCCTCAAAACTATATACTGTGATTTAGCGGGGTTCAAAACTAGGGTATTTTCACACGACCACTTATGTACAGCTTTCAAATCTTGGTTAATCATTTTAACTGAAACTTCTATTGAAGGAGTAGGGAATGAAAAATAGAGTTGCGTATCATCAGCGTACAAGTGACTTTTGCAATGTGTTATTTTTTGATTGAGGTCAGCTGTAAACATTATAAACAGTATGGGGCTGAGTATAGAGGTGTGGAACAATCTGCCGGCGTCTGTTTTTCCTGACCACTACAGTCCTGGAACTTTTAAGTGTCGAGTGAATAGGTTTCTTGTGGATGGACGTGTAACACCATAGTCTTCATGCGCACTTTCCATCAGGTGGCATGGAAGAAAAACTTCCTATCCTTAGAATATAAAAAAAAAATCCCAACCAATTTTTAACTTGATGTTGAGGGCATAGAGTTCAGATTCAATTACAATGTTTTGACAGGTTATTAACGCTTGTATCGCTGCATTTTGTACCTCTATCTATGTAATCTATTGTACCTGATGGATCTATCGCACCTGCGCACTTAGAAAGACACTGGCTCTTCATAAAATATTACCGGATCACATCACCGCAGGAGCAGACATATTTGGCGGCAGATTTTATATGATGGATGGGCGCTATCCAGGCGGATCCTAAAGTGGTCTTCTTCACGATATCTTGAGATTCTATTTATAAATGATATATCGCCGAAACCAATACACGAGACAATAATTTCAGACTGTATTTCCAATTCCTTTCAAGTAAAAGCATTATTACAAAAACTCTTGAGTTCGCAAGTTTATACTTAATGGGTAGATCCCACTCAGTCTGACACCTTACCGACTAGTGATCGTCATCAGAACTCTTTGTAATGAGCCCACTGCCATCTTTAATAAAGGAAATATTTAAGTCTGGCTATTCGGCCATTAAGCCGAGCCACCAAGCTGGGTTTGAAAAAAAATACTGATAGAAAAATAGTTACATAGTTTTAAAGCCTTGTCTGTAAATGAATCGAGCGAATGAATGAATCGATATCTGATAGATCTATCACAACTGCACACGAGACATATTACCGAAACAGATTACCGCAGGAGCAGAGATATTTGGCGGTAGAATTTGTATGAAGGGTAGTCGCTAGCCAGGTGGACCCTAAAGAGGACCTTTTTATAATATCTATTGTGATTGTCGGGAGATCTTATTTATTTATTATCTATCGCCAATACAAGAGACAATAATTTGAGACTATATGATGTATTTCGAAGTCTTCGTGGTTCCTGTGTGTATCATACGATATCATGTTTATGTATCATGATATCACTGTTTCAGCGATCCCGGTGTCAGCCTGCAATCAGTCTCTGCGGTAGTCATAGTCCCAGGATCCAGTACACGGTCATCCAACACGGGTGATTCATTAATTTCCGATTTCAGGAATCTTACTCGGCTTCTTGCTGATAAGAAGCTCGAGTATCACACTTACACCCTCCCTAACGAGCGTAAGATTCATGTTGTCCTAAGGAACGTGTCAATTGAGTTATCGAACGAGCAAGTTCAAGAGGACTTAACGTCTCAAGGTTTCCCGTCAAATCAGTGCACAAAATGCACAACCGCCGAGATAAACAGTCCCCACTTGTGCTAGTGATCCTAGCAAACAACCCGCAAGGGCAGTCCATCGTCAGAGTTCATTGCACTGTGTGCGGTCTTTCTAACATTAGTGTCGAGAAACTACACAGACGTGGTTTCCCCGGTCAATGCTACCGCTGCCAAACGTTTGGCCACGCGGCGGCAAACTGTTTTGCTTCCCTTAGGTGCGTCAAGTGCCTAGAACCGCATGGGACTAACGAGTGCACTAGCACTCCTGAGCCGCCAACTGCTCCATCCTGCGTGTTGTGCGGCCTATCAGGCCACACGGCAAATTTTCGCGGTGCCCATAGGCACCGTGTGCTGCCAGGGCTACCGTCAAGAACATCGAAAACTGGAGAGAGCGTCCTCAGCCTAGCTCGAGTGCTCCTCCAGCCACCTCTAAGGCCCCTAAGGCCATTTCTTCTAGTTCCGTTTCAGGTCTGAGCAGCCGTGTTGCGTGTTGCGGCTGCCAAACTGTCTGGGTACCCTATACCTGTTAGCCACTGGAGTTAGCAGCACTATGGAATTCCCTTTCGTCCGTAACACGATTCATCCTCCTCCTGCTAGTGCTTACTTTAGTGGGTGCCAAAGATTTTCCTTGGCGGAAAAATAAAAAAGGTGCTGTTTACTTGTACAGTAGTCGTTAGGGTTTGTTAGAAGCGATCACCCATCCAAGTACCGACCGCGCTAAACGTTGCTTAATCTGCGATATCGTATGATGATATATGACTCAATTACCACGGCGCCACATCCCCGAGTTTTGATTATTATTTTATTTACGTTGCACTGGCTAGTGTTGTGGTAAAATACAATGCTTTCGATCAATATGTACTGGGTTCGAGTCCCGCCCCGGTGGTGTTGGAATCTTGTGAGATGAAAACAGATATTAGCCGTCGATTCGTGGATGTTTATGGGCTTACTTAAGTTAATTTTCTAGTTAAAAATGTATGTATATCTGATACGTAGTTTAATATATTTTTAATTTTATTATCTATTTTTTTAATAAATAACTTAGATATTAAGATTTTGTTACTAACACTTTATATTTTTTTCAAATTTGACATGCTGCTACTGTAATAATTTAATTAATTCTACAGACATTTAAAGGTGATGATATATTCTTCTTATATAATTTACTACTGTATGCTTTACTAACTCTAGTTATTTAAGTTAAAATTGTTACTAACATATTATGGATTACTGTTATCTGAAATAAATGATTATTATTATTATTATCTAGTGTCCATAACAGAATTTCATCAAGAAACTTTATGTGGGCTAGATTATGTTGTGGGAATATCAGAAATACTTACTTATAAATACAAACAGCATACAAAATATTTATTCCCCTTTGCTTCACCGAAGGCCGGTATAAAAATGGAGTAGGTTTTATAGAAAATAACCTAAAATAAAACTCATGGTTAAAAAAAGCGCACAACTTTATTACAGATTCACTTTTACTTTGTAGGTAAGTATGTACTTCATAGATTTAAATTAAACTATACAGTAGATATACAAAACAATAAGGGTTAAATCACATCTAAACCCTAAAACTAATTACGTTGGACTCTAAAACTAAATATTATTTAGGAACGGGTTAAATTTAGATATATCTAAGATAAAATTTAAATATGTAGAAATTATGTTTATTTTTTTTAATAAACTTTTTAGTAGAGTGCATATTATACACTAGTATGTTCAATTATAAGAAAATATGAAGAAAAATATTCATATGACACTGGGTTCAATTTTATATTGATGATGTAGTATAAAACCAATCTATCTTGTTTGATTTAAGTCTAAATACACAGTTCACTAAATTGATAATAATATAATTTTGCGAAATATATTAATCTCGATTTGGTTGTATCAATTTAAAGCTATTTTAACTGGGAAAGTTTACTTGAATATTTATCTTAAACAAGTTAACTCAATATAAGATATACATCTCATGTCCTACTATGATGTATGACAGTATTATCTCACTATAGACACTTTTTTATGAAATATAATAAAAATGGATGTATTATTGGAAATTAAGTAGCATGACAAATTTTCCAAACCATGAAATTAATACATTTTTTTACTTATCAACAAGAACATTTTTTTAAATATAAATATCTCCTACTTTTTTTATAAAAAAGGTATTATCTATGAATACAGGCCATACATTTCTAAATGTACGTATATACTACCAAAAATTATTTCGTAAGCTTACCGATGACCTAACTTACAATTAAGACCTAAATCTAAACAAAAACTTTTTTACAATTTACACCATTTTAGAATTATGCTACGCATTCGAATTTTCTTGTACCTATTATGTGCATTCATATTCATATCAACATAAAAACAAAGGAGATGTTCTATCTTTTATGGAGCCCGGTCCAGTCCTTGTTGACGCAGTCCACCAAATATAAAAATATATACTTTGACGGAAATCAGATTCAGCACGTCATAAGCATTCAAACGTGATTTAATGTTTTTAATAATATAAATTTTGTTGGAAATATATTCACACAGCGCCATCTAGCTCTAAACTAAGCACATAGCTTGTGTTATAGGTACTAGACAACGTATAAACGTAAATTTATACATAATATACATAAAACACCAGACCAATGCAAACAAACATGTTATAAGCACAAGAATTGCGGGAATCGAACCCGCGACCACTGACGTTTGAGGAGGATTAAAAAATTGTGTAAAGCTCTTTACAAAAAATTAGGAGCAATTTTGTGTATTATATTCAAGAATGGGTAGCGCTGAACGTGTTTGAACAACATAATTGCGTAATAAAGAAATAAGAATGTGTGAAAATGTATTTCTTACATGTTGGTAAACGATACATAATTCCTTTATACTAGCTTGTAAGGTGATTTACGAGTATTTCATAAAAAAAGTATTTCTAAAATTCAAAAGAAAAAGTTCTTCTTTTTTTTTTCGTTTTAATGGTCATACTAATAGCCAGTATATAGCACTTTTTTTAATTTTTATTGAAATCGTTATATTGTTCAAATTCTAATTGAACCGGGCCAAGTCCAAAAAGTCTTACTTTTAAACACTGGTAACTTAGCAATTCAAAACTAATTGGTTTTACAGTATTATAAACTGCTAGCTACCATTAATAGACCTACAAAATAAAATATTAATAATTTAGAAAATGCAAGGCTGTTTATGTTCCATATAGTTCTGACTATCACCATTATAGTTCGCGGCAAAAAACTAGAACACGACCATGACTACATTTTTGTTGAAGACTGTCCAAAAAAAATCAATGATGTTTTTGGACAGTTTTCAATAAATCTTTGCTTGCATGTAGAAGTTTCTGCCGGTATATATATATATATATACCTGATTTTTTAATCTGTCACCTGTCAAAATTTTACGTGTATTTGTCAGTACGCTTTCAAACTGACGTGGACAGTTTCGACGGCTGGTTGCCCTGACTTCCAAAGATTTGAAATATTTTATGTAAGAGTAATTTCTCTATTGCTCTTCATTTTGCGATTGCATATAAAAAAGTACCTAAAACGTACGAAAAAACTTACTTAATGAATATCGTTAATATTTTTTACATAAAACTATCTAAGGAGATGTTTTAACTAATTTTTTAAAAATACGGAATTTATGTGACTTACTTTTATGGATTTTGGAATACTATAATTATTTATCACTAGTTAATTTCTATACCTAAATTAGAGAAGGCAATAAGAAAAAATACTTTACAATCTTTATAGGTGAAGGACTAGAAAGATTTTGTTACACAAACTAAGAATCACATTAAACTCTCAAACTAGAGAATACCTAATAAAACCATGCGTATAATGAATAAATTACAAAAATAATTTAATTTAAAATCTACATTTAGTTCCAAATTTAAACAAAGCAACATCGAAATAACGACAGGAACTGCCAAATATTAAACAGAAAACCTTTTATTAATGTTTTTACACATAAAATAAATTATTAGTATGTATTTTGCCTAAATCTTTGTGTTTGGATGTAAAAATTGATCAAAGATTATTTACACATTTTTTTTCCTTAAAATATAATTATTGTTAACCTATTATTTTACTACAACCAAGGGTATTTTCGGCCAAATGTCAAATAAATAAAGAAATATAAGTGTAGACTAAATACAATAATTGACAAAAAATATATATTTTAGTAAATATTTGAACTATATGCCTAAAATTGTCTACTATAGTGTTTAATTAATAAATTCTGCATTTCTTTTAATTAAAAAAGTACTAAATAAAACTAAACAATTTAAGTATTACATTTACAAATAAATAATATTCTTAATAATAACTAGCTCAAACAATTAATATTTTTTTTATATTTATTTGATTTTTATTTACATAAAGATGTAAAAGGTTAATTTGATACGAACACGTTTTTAACCAAATTAACGTTTAAATATTAAGTTTCAAATCCAACCATTCTTGATATTTTCAGATAACCAAAGTGTCTAAAATCTGGTCAACAACTTAATTAATTAAATATAATAAACCGTGGAAAGGTGAGTTTGAAACGATTAATTTTGCTGCAATCTAAAGCTATACGCTTAAATAATTAGTTGACTGGTGTTATTATAGTTATAGCCAATAGATAATGAGTTGATTATTATGTAGATACGTTTATTGTCTATTCACTTATATGTTTTAATTTCTACAGTTCGCAGTAAATAGCCAGAACAGTATCCTATTAGGTCTGAAATCTTGCTCAAACTATTTACTAGTATCTATACCAAAGATAAAATTAAACTTTCAGGAAAGAGACAACGCTGATTTATTTCTAGATGCATAAAACCTTCCTTTACTTTACAAAATATTTAAAATTTGGACACATTTATGTCAGTTCTTTTTCAATTCATAAATATTTAATTAATCAATTTCATTAAATTTCTTATATTTATATAATTAATATTTTATTTGAGATTCATTTATCTATTGTAATAGATGAATTTATATGCCTATAAACCAGTTAATTGTAAATTGGTGTTAGCAAACAATGATTAGGAATAAATAAACTATTTTTAAACTATTTTTTAGTATATCTGGTGTTAAAAATGACGTTATTATATGTATTTTCCTAATTTGTAGTGCTAAGTCAAAAATAAATTAACTATAAATAAAGTTCTTTTTTATATTTATTATTATTAATATTTTTGTTAGGACGTTTTATTATAGGTCTATTTACCGGCCTTGAATAAGCATTTCTTTCTAAGTGTAAATGTAAACATGTGATTGGTCAAGTGACTTTTTAGAATCTTATGCTTTAACTACCATCAATCAACTTTGAACTACCGCCAGATATCGTGTTAAAGTTTTATGTCTACCATTAATTTCTATGTGTATATCATAAATTAAGAGATCGCTGTCTTCGTGTATCTGTATGAACGCGTTAAACACAAACACTACTGTAATGGTACGTACAGATTGCTGTAATGGAACTTGTAATATTCTGCGCACGACACGTACAAATACGCAATGTTACATTACTAGCAATCTGTACGCACCATAAGGATGTCATCAATGAACGAAGTGAAGCATGCTTTATATTGAATCGATTGTTGGATTTATTGAACTCTACCAGTGTAGGCATATAGAAGATTTCAGTTTCTTCCTAAGATTGTGTGCTTTTCAATTTGTATTTCTGTGTCATAATTAGCAAGGTTCATAACTGCGCGCCAATCATTAATAAAATAAAATCTATGAAAACTACATAGATATTTCATGCTAAATATTCCATTCCGTCAATTTTTCCATGCAGATTAAGCTGCACTTTTAGGTAAAAAATAAGTATTAGGTATATCGTTTGGTCTTGGCAGTCTATGAACTTTTTAAATGGTTTATTTTATTAATTTTAATCAAGTTATTTTATCATACAAACAAAAGTTGAATTTTTTAAAGTAAATATAGGTATCGTACGTCGTACCGTTTGGTCAAACTGGGCTTAAAAATGACCGAAATAGAAAGATTTTTTGGCGACAATTACGAGTTTGTCTTTGCTGCATGAGCCCTATTAAGTTTGAATTTATCTTAATCGCTAAATATGTGTCAATTTATCTTTTGTGAAATGGCTATAAAGTAGTAACTAACTGTTTTTGATACAAATGCCAGTAAAATGATCCCCTTAAAACTAGCGTTGCAATAACTTTCGCAATGCAGCATATGCTGAATGAAGGCCATTTTGGTGTAACTATTTGTAATATATGTGATATTTGTTATTTAGAATATTAATTTTGCATTAAATAAGCGCTTTGTATACTTACTACTACTTCATTATATATGTTGCAATAATAATTCGCACCTACTCACTCAAAATAATGGATTTAAAATTTTGAATATCGAATATGTATTTTGGAGGCAACGGCTTATATTTTTTGTTTTCGTAATCCAAATTGGTGCAATCTATAGAGTGATATAGTGGATCAATCTAAGTTTGGTTTCTTTGCAATATAATAAACATCCTTATAAAGTTATCGCAAAACAGACTTAACAAACATTGACTCATGTACAATTATAGCAACCTACAATTTTATTTACAAGCATTCATACTATCGATGACTTCTTAAAGTCTTGAAGGTATAATCTGACCATAATGTTTTCCTAAAGTTGTCATTCAATTCTGTGTTATCTATCTGGTCATGAATATAAGTCTGACGATGAAAACAATCTATCTAGGACGGTGGCGGAAACTCTAGATGTTTGCGACTGCATGATGTAACTGAAATATTTAATTATACTCACGGGTATGTATGTTATGCAAACGGACACTACACTCTTAAACCGATAAGATTATAAATAAATAAATATTTTCCAATCCAAACAATTTTAGATTTGTCTATATTTAGTTTCGATGACGATATAAAACTCTCCATATTCTTCTCTCTGTTTACTTGTTGATAAACAAATGACACTCAACAACACGCATATGAAACTCCAAAATTAACATTTTGGCAATTTATTAATCAATGCCACGTAGTTCTTTTTAAACATCTAAAAAACTCAACTAAACAACAATTAACTTCATTTTTGTCTTTCCTTTGACACTTCCAAATTCCAAATTCAAAAATCTACACTTACACTAAGGATTGCGTTTAACCCTTATTTCATTACCGAACGCTTTTGAATCGTTTCACTTTAATCACTGCCTTCAGGCCACATAGTTTTAAGTTTGAAATCGCAGTAAGGTAGTCCGCTGCCGACATGTCTTTGCCGTCGACAGCTACAAGGATGTCACCGCGTTGAAGACGACCATCCAGTTCAGCCGGTGATCCGGATAACTGAAACATATAATAGGTTATTGTAGGATGCACTGTAGTCATATGTTTATAATAACATGATTTGTTATAACTTTCTATTTAAATAAGTTAATCCAAAATATTAGTTAAGCGCGGTTTTAGGCGAATGTTTGGTACCGTTAGAATGACTTGGCAAAATATAAGCTCAAGGATTTTTCGAATTCGTTTTAAAGATCTGTTGAGATGATGAGCTGTATTGCTTGTTTCATTGACAAATACAATTGCATTGAATAAACAAAAAAGTAAGGAACAGAAACTCAAAATAATCAAGTAAATAAAAATAAAGGTTCAATTTAAATAAAATCTCATAAGATCAAAGTATAAAACATCATCCATATCCAGCAGCCTTTTTTTTATTGACATCATAAGTACCACCGAACTTCCTCAACTTTATGAGTAAATAAATGGTACAAAAGTTACTCACTGGATCTCCCAAATAAACCCCTGGAGCAGCTACTGGGTTCACCACACACACCCCGAGTGGTCTTCCGGCTTTGCGAGTCAGTTCCACTTCCACCTCATTAAACTGAAGGGGTTCCGGTCGGTGGACTGTCAGTTTTAACTGAAGGAAAGAAAATAATAATATATAGACTAAAAGTACAACCACTACCTTATTAGTAAAACCAATTCATATTTCACCTGCCTAGCGACCACATTTTACAGTCTGAAATAAAATCCCCTAACAATCACACCAACTACATGGCCCCAAACTAAGCAGAGCTTGTGATATGGGATACCATGTAGCGAACTAGGGGGAACCTAGAATATAAATACATATATAGATAAACGCCCAGACACAGAACATTTTTTTTTTCCTGTTCCGTGCGGGAATCTAAAATCGTCTTTTTTTCTTCTTATTTCGTAAGTATTTAATTACATTTGAAATAAGTCAAACAATTGACAAATTGAACTGAATCTACCACCATTTTGGAAAGTCGATCTGTTGAGAAGAAGTGGGAAGAAACTCAACAGCAATCATCTTTTAAAAATACACAATAACAATTTACAACCAGGGAATACCATCTTCTTGCATCCGGATATATTTAACATATATCCTTAACTCTATCGAAGGGTTAATCTTAAATATTTTAGAATCATATTATAAAAGCGTACACATTGGCCCATGAACAAGTTGGTGATCTTCTGAGGCAGACAGTGTTCCCCATCTAAAGTTTTAGACTCCATCGCTAAAGTGGTCGTTGTCAAGAGTCAGTTCCTTCCTTTCCGTTTCATCACATGTCATACTATACCATCTCTTGCCATCAGGTGTTACTAAGGTCAAACTAGCTATCCTCACCATTGTACTCCACTTTGAGCTCCAGAGATTATTGAAATAAAGCAATTGCTGATATTTTCTTTTAAAGTGAACTATTTTAATTGAAAAAAAAAAGAAAAGACAAGTTTTGAAATGACATTTTTCACGGCGCACTGCGGAAGTAGTAAGATCATCACATAGTCTAAAGTTTTACCAAGAATATTCTGTATGCATGCGTATTGTATGTGTGCGGGAGAGTGGGTGGTATACATAATTCTGTTGCAGGCTGTACATAGTCACGCCTAATTTAATTATATTCGTATCAACTCTCTCACCTTAGCAGTTTTCTGTTTGATAGTCAAACAGAGTCTCTCGTGGGCCATTTCTTTAGTGATTTGCACACCATTGCATTCTAATATTTGATCTCCTGACTTTAGTCTATTGTCTTTGGCAATTGCACCACCTTGGTACACATCCAGAATTATAGCTGTAGCTCCCTGAAATAATATGATAAATGATCTTAATTTTTGTCACGCTAAACATATATAAAAGTTTATCATTGGAAAAGGATTATTGAAAAGTATTAAAAAGTTTATTGAGCTATTGCATAGCTTCTATCGCGGGCCTTGAGCGTGGGGACCGAATCCAGAAATTCCGTAACGAAAAAAACCTAACACCCCCCCACTCCGACCGGCACAGATTATAATTGCATAAGTTGATAAAAAATGCTATGCAATAGCTTTACCGCGGCAGTCTCCGAGTGCCACACGTCTTTTTAATTTTAGTTCAGGTTTAATGACCACTTATTGCAAACATTACAGCTATCCCTACCCCATAAGGGATGCAGACATGAAGTTATGTATGTATTAAAGTTATAGTTCTATTTTATGAACAATTAAACATAAACATCTTTAAAGTAATTTCTTACGATTAAAATATAAACTATATTTCACTCGCATAAATGTCGATCTTAAACTAAAATAGGTAATGAATAATTATAACTACGTACCTACATTTTGTGAACGTTTTCAGTTGCATTAACTTCTTTAATAAATCAAGCATCAATCAGATTACTTGACTGGTACCTAATTGAGAAAGGTATGTAAAACTGGACCATCCATAAATAAATTGCCGTAAGAAGTCATGCTCTTTAAATCGTATCACCAAACTACCATTGCTTTGAGGTAATTATGTTCAGGAATTATTTTGCTATTAAATTAGTATTTTTATAAATTAATTACATACATACATATGTACATACATAACTTCACGTCTGTATCCCTTATGGGGTAGGCAGAACACCGGAGGTAATAAAACCATCTGATGTCACAGTTGACAAATTTGGAGGCATTATAATGATGAACAGAAAGTTTTTTGGGACAAAAGGTCAACCCACAAAGAAACCTCCAATAAAACCTCTGTACCTAAACTGACTTTTAAAGTATGACCGGGAAGAGATGCAGCTGGCACATTCTATGTTTTTACTTTGCTCCCAGTCCAGCATAGAAGAATAATTATTATTTAAACAATTATTATTAATTACAATAATTATTAATAAAAATAATTGTACTCACATTAATCAGCGTATCATTGCCTCCAAGGAGCATCATGCCCAAATTGTCATTGTTGCTGTTTATCTCGATGACAGTATCTTTGTTTGGAGTGATTGGACAAGTGGCAGGATCTGGCGGAGGCTCCACTGGAAAATAATAAATGACATCATAAGTACATGATAAATAACAAAGGGACATATTTTTCTTTTATACGATTGTTGTATTATCACAACTGTGATTAATTTTGTCTTAGTATGTCAGATATAAGTTATTAATGTGAGTATCATATTGTACAGAAAAAAATGTGGCAGAGAAAGTGTTTTTTCGGCATTCAATAAGTGAAATTCATAGACCTATTTATTTATATTAATTAATTAGGATGATCCGTATTGTTTTATCCGAAATAAAAAAAATATTTATTTAAGTATTTATAAAGAATGGCTGGCTATAAACAGAATGCTATTTAAAAATAATTTCTACTATTCAAAATTATTGTCTATCAACGAAAGCTCGTAGGTAGGCATTTTTCATAAAGGCAACTTCGCAGAGCTATGTCTTAACATTTTAGGTTATATTCAAACTTATCCTATATCATTGGCCTATATCACTGTTGTATACCTGTATCCTAGAATTCCCAGTGCCACAGTGATATTTTCTAGCAATCGCGCGTTAGATACTATCGTCAAGAAGGCAAATCTCTAACTTGAAAAAAAATAAAATACTTATATGGAAGGTACCTTTGACAGGCGAGGGCGCTGGTCGCGGTGTAGTTGGTCTGGAAGCACCTCGCTGACTAGGATCTGGAGTTTGATTCCTACTGGCAGGTCGGCTCCCAGCTGAAAAATAGAAATAAATAAAAATATGAATATAATGATAAAGTGGGATTTAGAAAGGGACCAGCAGGCCTATTATGGATCTCAAAACCATGCGATGATATGAAATAGTTTTGATGTTAAGGCCGCTCAACATTCTCGCGATAATCTCCCGAGAAAGCCATACTCGTATTCTACTCAATTTCTCTTATTTTTCTCTGAATGCAATGACAGGCAGCTTGTGTCCGCTGTTTCACCCGCATAACTCCCTTTAGAGAGAGAGAGTTTCGAAGTACCTAACTCGTAATAGATTTTAAGAGTTTTTGTTAATTTTTTTATATTGTTAGTATTGAAAATGGTCCAGGAAGATAAAAATTAATATTTAATATGTTTTATTTACTAACAAATAAAGATAAATTGTGATAAAAACATATTGATCTCAAGGCCTTATATTCTATGTATGAAGATAATTATATTAACGACTCGCGAGATTCTCGCGAGAATGTGGAGCGGCCTTAAAACTTATCATACTATCATTATTTGGTATACCATGTAAATTGAATACAATAACCCCCATATATAATAATTAAGTATATATTTATGAAAGCAAACGAAATGGAAGAACACAAATGAAATCAAGAAACCAACATATCATAGAGGTGGGTGCGATCTCACCTTTTTCAATTGACGTTTTTAAGTCATAGACGATGATTGAAACTTGATTGATGATTGAATTTTAAAAGTAATGCAACGCCTCTTGCATGTAAATGTAAAGGGACTTCGTTTATTCTTTATGTCACAATTGTTGATCATTGTATCATAGAAATCTTGTTTATTATGTCATGTCATGAAAGAACCGTAATAGGCCTGCAGTTCGACACTTTAATTTTCGTCATCAAAACCTCTCATTTCGTTATTTTAAATTTTGAGCTTGCAAATTTTAGTTTATTTTAAAAAAATAAGTGGAGCCAGGGTATAATTTCTATACAAAATAGAAACTAAGCTTTATGTTGTACAATCATCACTTAGAAATATAACCAATACTCACGGGCAGCGGAACCACCAGCTTCGTCCGAATCCTTTTGGTTTGGACTACATACAGTGAGCGTCACCACACCCTCCGTCTGTTTTAACTTTGCAGCTGCCTGGAGAAGAAATATTGTTAACATCATGAACACACACACATAAAATTAAAATCCAGCCTCAACCACTCAATTTACTATCTGCAGCTCGCTAGCTATCGTCTATCGGTTATCGGTGCTTTACCCACCTGGTTAAAAATGTAATAAATCTATCAAAATTACTAGCTTTACATATTTTTTATTATCGTCACTTTGGAGCATCTGTAGAGCTCAGTATTGCGATTTTTGTAACTCTTTTGCGACCTAATACTGACAAATGACAATATGTAATATAATAAAGGTAGTACATAGCAGAGATTACTGTGGAAGCTCTTAATGTATTGGGGAAACTCATGATCTCAAATTCATAATCCCGAACATAATTCGTATCAATAACCGCTGCTTATTCGTTTGCACCACTTTTTACTGATACTACCCAAATTTGTTCATGAAAGAATATGCAGAAAAAGGTCTTTTTAAACAGGGATGTAATTAAATTTACCTTATGATAATTAATAAATACTAAAATCTTCAAAAACTCCAGATAAAACTTTTAAGCTGACAGAAAAACTAACATTTATAGTTAAACCTTACAATTCGCAACTGAAAATTCTTAAGTTTTAATTAGTGTCTAAAATGCAAATTCTATCTAAGTCAAGCTTAACAAACAAAAAAACGTATAAGTTTAAAAGTATGCAAATTTAAAAGTATAAATTTAAAATCTAACAGGCAAGCAAGCAAAGCAGAACAAAACACTGAAAATTTAAAGTTTCAAGTTAGTAGCTGTAAAGATACTGTCGAAGCTCAGTGGTACTTACAGCGTCATAACTACAACTGAGGAGAGAGTCTCTATTGACAGCCAAAATAAGGTCACCAATCTGGAGACCTGCCTGCAAAGATAAATTGCGAAATAAGCTAAAAATAAAAATAAGTTGTGTAACTAAATCAAACGTAGTAACTAAGGAAGAACATCTCCATTTTCCCAGCGAGCACATGCTTTATTAAGAAGCTTTCTTAAAAATATCCATAACTATGTGACAGTCTGTTAAATATGAAAAAATCATATATCAGTTCTGACCACAACCAAATAATTTTGCGCTGGCTATTCCGCGTCACAACTTTTAGCTCAAAAAGTGATATTATCCATTGAAATGTGATGATAAAGTTATTTCTTGGATACTTTTTCTTACAGCATCATCTGCAAGCAACGTGTTTGTGGTGGCCAATGCCGAAATAATCTTCACATTCGAAAAGTCGATGTTGCTCATAGGATTTCGAAACCATGCTTAAAACTTAAAACGTGCAATTTACCTTCTCCAAACGTGTAGCGTCAACTTTTTAGCTTAACTCCGTTTTTACCTACGTATTACAGTGACTAAAGGATATTAAACCAAAGTATGAGCGGCATCGATACATCTATAAAATGCAATCCCCAACCTTCTTGCTGTACGTGGTACTTCATTCCCACTAAAGCAATAGCAGGTCCTGTTTTCCATAAAGTTCATGTGAAAGTAAAATCATTTAAACGCAACATTGCTGCTCAGAGGAGATGTTAATGCTAAAATAAAACATCAAAAGCTCAATCCTTGTGAGAATCTAAAAGAAAACGTGAAAAAATCTTTGACAATCTCTGTATGTTAAATAAATATTTAAATGCCGAAAACATTAAAGAAGTTCAACTCCACAAAATCTGTTTTTTTTTTCTGTTGGCTGGAAAGTAACGTTTGGAGTAAATAATTCACTTGATACACCATTTGATTCTTCTTCTCTGTAATAGTTCGCAATTCATAAATCATTGCAATTTTTATGATATTGTATGCATAAGGCTCGAAATTTGCATGGTGTAAATATGCTTATACGTGCAAGGATTTTAAATGCAATTTTAACAAGGAAGTGTCGATTGTTTCTAGGAATGTATCTACTTTATATAACAGACCAAACGGTGGTAAAATGGAAGAAGATTATACAATAACTATTTAACATGGATTCTTAACGACTGCAGTTGAAAAAGTGCAAGAATTATTAATTTCTGTTGCGTCAACATATAAAATTTCACTTTTGATATTAACTTGCATGTGTTTAAAATTGTATCATGCTCAAAATTAAATAACAAAGAGTTGATATTCAATTAGTAAACTTTTCCTAATAGTTACTTATCAGTTAGGCTTACCTATAATTCTTTATGACTTTGAATTGACTATAACCACAGTTTCTCTTACCTGTTCTGCTACACTTCCTTCTTGAAGGTCTGACACGAAGATACCACGACCAACTTCTGCGTGTCTTCCTTCTATTATCATGATTCCTAATCCCGATGGTCCCTGAAAGAACAACAGAAGATTTTTTTATTGGTGCGCAGCAAATTATGGACAGAGATACAAATGTGTATCTAGTCACTCGACTGTGGTGATCAATGTAAGATCGTTACGTGAGTTAAGATAAGTTTATTTGGAATACAATTAATCAAGCAGTATATCTTACTAAAATATCAGGGGCAGGCTAAGCAATGAATTTCGCCACTTTTAAAACATATTTTAAACATATTTCTTGGAGAATGTTATTTAAAAAAGGAATGTTGTATAAGTGACACTAATTGACAAATTAATTTTCTTTTATTAGTATTTTTAATGTTATACTGCACCAGAGAAAACTGATTATGGTGCCTCGAAAGCATGGAAGTCGTCATGATAAATAAATCATCGCAGAATAATCCTTCAATCGACTAAATAATGATAGGAACTACTACGCAACGATGACTTCGTATGCTCGATAACCTGGTTTCAATGTAGCCAATGTAGATCAATTACTTTGGAAAAACAGCACCTACTAAAGAGGGAGACCTAGACTGAAGCTATTTGCTGTACGAGTTATTTTTTTAGTTCTATGTTGATTCTCCAATTCAACTTGCCACTTCAGTGCATCGTAACTTTACTGAGATAAAGGATTAGTATTATTTTATATTTTATATATTCTTTTTAAGGCTTTGAAGACTTTTTATCTCGATAATGGCAAGCAAAACTATACCAAATAAGGCTCGTCTTGCAGTACTTGAGGGAATTTTGGCGCCAACGCTTATGTATGGTAGTGAATCTTGGGTGTGGCAGTAGAGACATGAAAGCAAGATTAATGCTGTGGAGATGAGAGCGTTGAGAAGCATGTGTGGAGTGAAATTGAGTGAAAGGGTGTGCAATAGTGAAATAATAAAGAGACGCGGATTGAAAGAAGATGTAGTGACTAAGATTGAAAAGGGTATGCTACGGTGGTTTGGACATTTGGAAAGGATGAGTGAAAGTAGATTTACGAAAGAGGTTTACAGAGCAAGAATGGATGGTGCTGTCGGAAGGCGAACGTACGCCGATCAAATTGGTGACGTTCTTAAAAAGGGCCTAGTTAAAAGTACCCGTAACCGGCGATCTTTATAAAATCATGTATAAAAGATTAATGAACGTGGAGGAAGCGAAAGAGATATGTCTGGATCGAAGCAATTGGTGTTCCCTTATCTCGGCCTACCCCAAAGGGAGACAGGCGTGAGGTTATGTATGTGGTATGTATGTAATTTTTATTGAATTTCACTGAACGGTAAGCATCATCCCTCTAATAAATCTAAATGTAAAAATGAACACGGTTTTCTGGTGTCTGCGTAAGATGCATTAGTGCCAATATAGTCACAAACAGTAAACATAAATTATCATTTAACTTATAATTTATACAATAACACTTAACCAGTTCAGATTTTGTATGAATATTTTACAACCTAAAGAATCTTCTAAATAGCAAGTACAAAAATTATATACCTTTTTCACTGTGAGGTCTCGTACGCCTTTGTAGGTAGAAAAGCGGTCCTCGGACGACTGTAACAAACAAAAACATAATTTATAGGTAATCAGAAAATAGATTGCTGAACCTTTTTAGGTAATCTCGGGAAATAACACCAATTTTCAATTAATGCCCAGTGATATCCAATACAGTTTTATTTTTAGTTTTGTTTTCGGGTGTGTTTTAACATTTAATAAATAGTAAAAGAGTAACTGATATAAAGTTAGAAATAATTTAAAAAGGAAAACTTATTATTTATAGCATTCGGTATTATAGAGGACCAAAGACCAATTACGCTACCTTGTGAGACGCCTTATCTTTTTAGCCTTACACTTGAAGCTCACGTTTCATACAATGCATACAGTTCAAGTATTGAATTCGGCAATTTAAATTACTCTGAATTCATTATAATGCTGGACTTTGAATTACAGTAGCTTCGTATTTCTGTATATGAAAAATCACACGTTTACGGGCGGTAAATAAAATCCCCAGAATCGTGTAAGTACCTGACAATCTGAACAGTTTGTCGAGGATCAGGGCAGGTGAGACATGAGCCCACGAACGATTATTATTATTATTGGGCATTTCAAAAACTATACGCCTTTTTAGGCGTATGGTTCTCAGGTATGGTTCTTCTTAGTCAATTTGATTAGTTAATTAATAAGTAGACATTTTAAATCCGCCTTAGGTTTATGAAGCCGTCTGGCACTGTAGGTATTACTCACGTATGAAAATATTATTCAATGAGACAGTATGTACAAATACAGTCTATTTACTATAAGACCCGCGCCAATATTTATACAAGTGGCACAAATGTCGCATCTGTTTTAGAAAAGCATAGCTACACATACCTACATAGTAATTGTTCTTGGCCCCAAACAAGTATTTTGAAAGGTATGATTATTAATTTTAGGTACGATAACACTATTAAAAGCCTTCTCTTTTACAAGTTTTTATTTAGTTTCACCTGTTGCCTGTCTGTCTGTTATCAAATCTGGCAATTTAAATTTGATCCACTTCCCAGTTTGAGCCAAAATTTTGCATACATCGGATGAAAATGCAATTTTCTAATAACATAGATCTGATCTGATGATGAAGCTGGATGGTGGCCATAGGAATTCCATAACTATCGACGCAACCACATCGAGTTTGAGCTCGTTAGATTTGTCTTGACGAGTACTTTGATGTTCATTTTATTAAGAAATAAAAGTTTGTTTTTAAAAATGCTTTTAAATGTTCTTGTTTAATAAGATCATGTCTTTATTTTTTTATTTCAGAGTAAGCCAGAGAAGGTATGAATGGTGTCTGACCTCAATTTCACGCGAAGCGAAGATGAGGTCTAAGATGACAGCACACGGGCTTAGGAAGGGACTGGCTCTTCACAAGAGAACGCATCACAAAACGGCCATCCCCTAAGTAATGAGGTCATGAACCAAAAAACTCGCCCGGTGTAAGTTAGTGGATGTCTGAATTTTTAAGATTTTAGACGCCCGTAATGGCTTCTAAAATCCTGACAACTACTGCATGCCAGTATCAGCATCCGAGAGCAACTGCTTAGAATGCCTATCAATGCATGGAATTCATCATTATAAATTAACTATAGTCGTTCAACGATCCTCGTACCTACTGGAATAATGTAATAACGTGTACATACACAAAAATCATTACGCAACAACTGAGTTTGAGCGTTATTTGTGTGTAACAATTAATTATTAATTTCTAAATCACTTTTTTGAACAATTACTTTTATTCAATAATTCTAAATTCAAATTTCCTATCTTTGTTTCTGCGTATTATTTATCTTAATCACAATAAAGATATACGAGTTTAATGCAAATTAATGAATGGTCTATCCAAAGAGGTGAATCATATTGACCTTATTAGGGTTTTATTAATTGGATTTGTCAAATGATTAGATAACCTTCTGTCTCGCCACTAAGTCTGATTCAACTTGGCAATTAATCTTCTACTATTGCTGGCGAGTGTGGCACTATTGAACTATTTGTCTGAGGACTTTGACCATTTGAAGGCATGTTGCAGATAATAATGTTGATACTAGATGTACAATAGTATAGATTTCACCCAATGAGACGACTTTAATCGGGATTTATCGCATTAGACTAGCTAACCGACCGGGTTTACCCCAATCTTTTTATCCCATCGGAGTTGCTTCGTAGGAGGAAATTTAGCTAGCAAGAGTAGAACTATCAAATGTTAAAGATATAAAAATATAATACTTAAAAAAATAAAAATAAGCTTAATCTAAAACAAAAATCAAATGCTCAAATTTAGAATCGAAATTATTTAGTATTTTTATCTAGGTACATATAATATTATATTTTAACTATTTAATAGTACTTATTTAAAAAACTTTCTTCGGCTTAGGCACTTCAAGTATGTTTTGTGCTAATTATAAACGCTCTAAGGGTGAAACAGGTATATATAAATATATTATATGAGATTAATATAGCATTTCATCATCAGAACTCTTTGTTATGAGCCCACTGCAGGGCATGAGTCTCTCTTCTGGACAACGAGGAGGTACAGGTGTCAATCCACCAAGCTGGCCCAGTGCTGGGTGGTGGATGCCAGAACTTTCAGGACGCAAAAATGACTTATGACAAACCCTAACGACTACTGTATGCAAGTATAAAGCACCCGGGACCGAATGATTAACGTGCCCTCAGAAGCAAGGAAGTCGCCGTGAGAAATGAATGGTCGGCGGTCACCCATCCAAGAACCGACCGCGCCGAACGTTGCTTAACCTGTGATATTGTATGTTACACCCACTAACCACGAAGCCATGGCGACTTCATTTACGACGATACAGCATTTATAAGTTTAATAATAGTACAAGTTTTGTGTTAGCAAGAAAACTTTTTTTATTTATTTTAATCCTCAACAAAAAACAGATCCGTGACAAATATTAAAAAGGTTAAAAACGAATCTGTCCATCTTGTGTACCGGTGTTTATCTATTTTTAATATACTAATGTACAGGGTGACTGGTCACTTTAGAAATTCAAGAACGTGATAGTTTGAGGTCATGAAGAGAAAAAATATGATAAAAATTAATATGAATTATTTACTGAGTAACTTAACCGAAAGTTAAAGAATTGATTACGCAACGCAAGGTTACGGTAGCGTTGGTAGCGATCCGCGTGCCAGGTCACGTGCCGCGATTGATTCATTTTTATGTAAAGTAAATAGTAACATAAGTAGTAATATTTATTTATAGGGAATTGTGGTGAAAAATTAAGCACCTACTTTTTTACATATATTTATGATCAGAATCGATTACAGGGTGCTCTCCTTCAGTATTATTATTTCAATTTATATAAAAATATATCTCCTTTGAAGGGGTGATTTATTTTTTACGCGGGCATTAATACCAAGCGCAAAAATATTATTATGTTGTGATTGTAGAGTTGTTATTGATTAGTGATAATGGAGTGAGAAATTTTCTGGTGATACGACAGGTGTTCAAAATTATTGCTTTTTGTATGGTGTGTAGAATGTTATGAGGAAGGTTAAGGGCAGTGAAACTATTTTTGATGGACTTAGGAACGATTCCAGTTGAAGATACTACGATTGGGATAATGTGAACAAGATCGGCTTTCCACTGTTTTTTTATTTCGATAGCCAGATCTTGATATTTAGCCAGTTTTTCGGTAATTGTTTTCTGTACATTATTAGTATTAGGAACTGCAATGTCAATGAGGTATATACTTTTATTTATTTTATCATGGATAGTGATGTCTGGTCTATTAGCTGAGACAGTTTTATCTGTTATTATGGTTCGATCCCAGTAAATTTTTACTGTATTATTATCCAGTACGATGTCAGGTTGATATTTATAATAGGGCACTTTCTTGTGTATAAATTTATATCTGTGTGCTAAGTACTGATGAACTATTGCTGCAACCTGATCATGTCGATGTTTGTAATCAGTTTGGACGAGGGCTTTACAAGAACCCGTGACATGTTGAATAGTTTCACTCCCTGAATTGCATCGTCTACAATTATCTACTAAGTTAGGTTCTTTAAGGATGAATTTTCGGTAGTTTTTGGTGTTAATGACCTGGTCTTGGATTCCAAGCATGAATGCTTCCGTCTCGGGGAACAGATCTCCGCGTTTAAGCCATGCGTTCGACGCATCTTTATCGACATAGGCTTCAGCAAGGTCAGCAGCGTGTCGACCATGTAGAGACTTTAGTCTCCATTCTGTAAGTCTTTGTTCCCTGGTGACTTGGCATTCATTGGGCTGTTGTGAAGATGAGTGAAGATTTAATGGTGTAAGTTGTTTGTCAGTTATATTTATCAAAGAGTGTAGCATGGAATTGTCGGATTTTGAGTGAAAGTAATGTCTTAAGTTTGTTATCTGTTTGTTATGTAGATTTTTTATGTGGATTAAACCCCTGCCGCCATCTGTGCGTGAGAGTGTAAGTCTTTGAGAGCAGGTTTTTGGATGATGTTTGCGCTGTTTAGTCATTAAAGTGTTTATTTTTCTTTGAAGCCTAATTAAATCTGTATTGGACCATTTAATAACTCCAAATGAGTAGGTTAAAACGGGTATGGCATATGTGTTTAGAGCTTTTATCAAATTTCGGGAGTTGAGATGGGTTTTAAGTATTTTATTTAATCTTTTTGTGAATTCAATAGTTATTTCAGATTTAGTTTGTTTATGATCGATGAGTTTAGATTGTTTAAAACCTAAGTATTTATATGTATTTCCTGGTCCTAAAGATTCTATTTCTTCGCCTGTATTGAGCATAAATGTATTTTCTTCTATCTTACCTTTGTTAATCGATTGAATTTTACACTTATCGATACCGAAATTCATAAAAATACTACTAGAGAAACGTTGTGTGATATCGGCTAACTTATAGAGGTCATTCTTGCTATTTGCAAACAGCTTAATGTCATCCATATACAATAAGTGTGACAGAATATATCGACTATTGATGTTATTTAGTTTAAATCCTACCGCAGCGTCATTTAGTAGCTGTGAAAGTGGGTTCAATGCTATACAAAACCAGAGAGGGCTGAGGGCGTCTCCCTGAAAAATGCCTCTTTTTATACAGATAGGTTGCGTGGTTACGGTTGTATTACAGGTTTTAATTCTTAGCTCAGTTTTCCATGTTTTCATAACGGTTTCTAAAAATAATATTAAGGAGGGATTAACTTTGTATAGTTTCAGAACAAAGACAAGCCAGCTGTGGGGTACGGAATCAAATGCCTTGCGATAGTCTATAAACATAGTGTGAATGCTACTTTTTGTGATGTGGGCTTGTTTCATGACTACTGAGTCAATAATTAACTGTTCTTTACAGCCTCTACTTGCTTTAATGCACCCCTTTTGCTCTTCATTAATTATTTTATGTTCTTTCATATGTTTGTATATTATTTCACTGATGACGGCAGTTACAAGTTTATAAAAAGTCTGTAAGCATGTAATGGGGCGATACTTTGAAGGATTATTTGTATCATTATCCTTTGAGATCATGTATGTTATTCCCTGTGTTATAAAATTTGGTAGTGTATCTGGTGATTTGATAAATAAGTTGATATGATTATGGATGAAAGGATGTAAGTAAGTTAATTTCTTATACCAATAGTTATGAATATTATCTCCTCCTGGAGTTTTCCAGTTATGGCTACGTTTTAAGACTTGATGGAATATTTCTGGTGTAACAAATTCAAATGTATGATCAGGAATGTGATCTTGTCTGATTTTCTTGATCCACTCAGCCTCGTTGTCATGGTCGACAGGGTTTTCCCAAATCTCTGCCCAGAAGTCTCTAAGCACTTCAGATGGTGGAGGGTTGTTATTGTTTGTCATGTTGGTACCTTTATTGAGATTACTTCTGTAGAATTGCTTTTCAGCATTAACAAAGAGTGAATTTTGATTTTTGCGTTCAGTGCATTTAAGATACCTCTTGAGGCGGCTAGCTAGTGAACTGAGTTTTTGTTTGAGCGTGTCAAGATAATCTTTAATTTCTATGTTGTTGTTTTCGTGAGTTGCGTGGATGCTATACTTTTGCTTTATTTCATTTACAGTTTTAGTTATTTTATGATTTCTGTTGCCTGCTATGTATTGAGTAGTGTGACCAATGTAGTACCTAATTGATTTTATCCTCTGTTCTAATCTTTTTTGCCAGGGTTTTTTGATTATTTGCCTATGATGTGAGTTATCGGTTGTTAAGTTTTTGATTTTGTTACCATTACAAATAGCTGTAGTGTAAGCAGCTGTGTATATCAATGTGTGCAGTAATCGGAAGTCCATATCAGAAAATGCATACAAGGGTAGTATGTGATTATTTAGGCATTGAACTATATTTGACAGTCTTTTAGATGGTTTCAGTTTTGGGATGGCAGGTCTATTCAATGGGTCCGAGTTATTAAATTGTTGAAACGCTGATTCAAACTGGGTTTTGATATCATTTGCGAGTTGTATGTCGAATTGCTGGTCTAACTCTGATGGGACGGTAGGAGGTTCATATTGATTATCTGGTGTTAAATCTGTACTATTTGTTACGATGTTTAAATCTTCTGCCCTAGTATCCTGTGTTAGTGGTGATGGCGTGCTTTGAGTGTTAATTGTTGATGGTGTGTCTTGATTAGTGTAGTCGATTTCAGCAGTTCGTTTTATATCATTCAGGGTTGCGTCGGGAATTACTTTTCGGGAAATAATACTCCTTGCCTGAGTTGCTAGTTTGTTGCCGCTAAAATGTTTTTTCTGGGAGTTCGGGTTTCTTTCCTTAAATATATTTTCTAAATGGCTAATATATCCTCCGCCTCTTACTCTAGATAAATAGAAGCAGTAAAGTAGTTCGTGCTGTTCACTTGTGGTCCATTTCAGTTTAGTATTAGTACGTAGGATTTGTGAGCTACTTGAGGCTTGACAGAGGGTGGGAGGGAGATTACTTGCACGTGTTGGGCTATTTTCTTCTATTTCTAATCTTATTTCGCTATGGATTTTATTGATTTCAAGGTCTGTTAGGAGTTTATTTCTTACAATCGATCGTCGTTGATTTGCAAGTTGTTGGGGGGTTACAGTTACCTGAGGATATTGTTTTATAAATGAAGAGTGGAGTGGTGTTACATATTTTTTTGTGTCAGTATCTAAAGATGTAATACGCAGATATTCACGCAGTATGAACTGATTCATATCATTTGTCCATTTTCGGCGTGTTTTTGATCTTGAGTTGAGTGCAGGTATATAAGCTTCATCAGCTACCTGCACAGCATCCCCAGGATTTGAAGAACTTGTGCTAGAGTATGAGCTTGGCGGTCTGTAAATCTCCTCATCATCAGAGAAGTCGTAGATATTTTCTTCTTGTATATTTGCTGTTAAAGACGCATTTGATTGAAGGCATCTTCTTAAATTATATCTTTTATTATTAATATATTCCATTTTGGTCCCACGAGAAGCTAGGGAATCTTGTGGTCAGTCTCAGCAGAGCCCCGCTTGCCAGAGATAAGAGCTAGCTTAAAGAAAGCTACACCTGGAGTCCGCTCACTACTCCCGGCGTGGCACGCTAGCGACCGGGCTCGCCCCCGGCCATGCATCCCTCGGCACGGCAGACCTTGGATTGGCGGATATAGGGATGGGGAAATGGGGTATCAAGGATAGGTGAAGGCTGGGTAAAGGAGTTTGGGACCGTTGGTTGGAAAGGGTAAACCTAGATGTTTGTGGTTTTGCAGTACCTCGTAAAGGTTAGTCTAGTTGGTAAAGGACTTTAAATAGTGCCTGCTTTCCTCAAGCCCCCCCACCACGGCAAGGTGGTCCCTCAGGGGGGGTATTATTATTATTATTATATTATTATTATTATTATTTTGAATTAACTTTAGAAACGGAATATTGAAAAAGTTTTATTTATTTTGAGTTTTTGATATTTCGAAACTGTTGCAAGCACCATGATACTTTTAATCTTACGATACTGCCTTACGTTTGTTGTTTTTATAAATTACTAGCTGACCCGGCAAACGTTGTTTTGCCATATAAATTAAATAAAAAATAGATGTTGGCCGATTCTCATAGATACCGGATAAGCACAAAAAAATTCATCAAAATCGGTCAAGCCGTTTCGGAGGAGTATGGCAACGAAAACTGTGACACGAGAATTTTATATATTAGATTATTTAAAAGTACCGTAGTTAATAGAGTCTGTAAAGACGTCGAAACGACGCGTCGTCGAGTTAAAATGTCAAATAAATGATGGTAAAAATCGAATTCTATTATAGTTTTAATAATGTTAAATTTGGATTTCTTTATTTTAAGATGTTAGATCAATTTAGGAAGTCCTTAATGGATTAATGTACAGTTTTCATGATCTAATAAAGTTATTTACAAAAAAGGGTCAGCTATATGAGTCATAACGATTTCGTAATGTGGCCAAATTAAATCGATTTGTATAATATAAGAAATGTTGATTTTTATAATGTAAAACTCACCTTCTTCTTCCGAAAAGAGAATCTTCGTTTCCATAAGGCTCTGAGCAAAGCAGTCACGTTGTTACTGTAAGTGCGTTCGCCACGCACCACCTCATTCATTACAGGTGATTACATTTCACCAATCACGATTATCACTAGTGATTTTACATCACCACATTCGATTATCACTAGCAATTATACTCCACTGCATATGATTACACCAGTAATTAATTTTACATAACTTGGAATATGATCATCACTAGCAATTTTACATCACTAGTCTGTACATAATCTTTCACTAGAGAGGTACTATCACATCACTAATAATGATTAATAGGGTTTTATATCACCAACAAACTTTTGGAAAACAAATAATGATGCAATGTGTTTATGTGTGTTTTTATCGGACCCCGAGGAGGTTTTGATTACTTTTATAAAAGAACTAGCTGACCCGGCAAACGTTGTTTTGCCATATAAATAAAAAAAAATAGATGTTGGCCAATTCTCATAGATACCGGATAAGCACAAAAAATTTCATCAAAATCGGTCAAGCCGTTTCGGAGGAGTATGGCAACGAAAACTGTGACACGAGAATTTTATATATTAGATATATTTAGGTTTATTTAAAAATAGAAGTAGTCCCCTCTCGTGTGCAATATGGGGTTTGATTTTATGTTTTTTTGCAGTCAAAGTAGTTTCAAAGTATTGTTTGACAGATTTATTTCAAAAAATTTAATAAGAGTATCAAAAAAATTGATTTCATTGTTGAAAGCTTATGATTTCTTCGTTTCGTATTACAGTTCATTTTTCAATTCCGATTTATTAGTACTTTTAGTATCAAAAACTTGCGTTTTAGGTTAACACATATTTCTTTATCATGCCCATGTGTAACGAATTTAGGACGTGTGAAAATTATCACTTTATAGTTTAAAATACTCGTTGCTACTACTCTTGATAACAAATGGGCCGAATGAAAGCTAAAAGAATAGCGAAACTGATAACATAACTTCGTAAACATAATATCAGTTTGATCTATGGAAAAAATGTTATATAATTAAATAAATATGGAAACGAGGTCGCACGCCTATTATACGCACCTATTTTGAGACGTTAAAAAGGCCTCTATTGTTTTGACCGGCCATGAAAACCCCATAAAAATTGTCAGTGTCAATACGGCACCGTTAACAATTTACTAACAATGGATTTCTATATTATGTCAAAGATATTTTTATCATCATCATCAGCACAATTTTTTTTGTTTGTTTGTTTGTTTGAACGCGCTAATCTCAGAAACTACAAGTGGGATTTGAAAAATCTTTTTGCATTTGATAGCTCAACTCTTGAGGAAGGTTATAGGCTATATCTTATCCCGAAATTCCCACGGGATCAAAAATTACGCGGGTAAAACAGCGCGCGGTGGCTAGTAAATAATTATAAAATGGTCTCAACTTAGAGAGCGATATTAAGTTGCCAAAAAAAATGTAGTAATATTGGGAGCACCTATCAATAGAAGTGGTAGTTGGTATTGCACTTGTTTATCCGGATGACAAACTGTAGGAACTTGCGCTGACATCATATCTTTGATTTGGTATCTAGGAGTTGGGAGATACCAACCGTTCGTGGCCGCGTTTTTAGCGATGTAATTTTTATTGATGCACAGAACGAATTATAAGTCTCGTTTTAAAATGGAATATTATTATTTCTGAACATTTAAAAAATACATTAATAACAAACTAATCTAAGACGATTTTAGTAAGTCGTATCTCCGAAAGTTCCAACATTTAACAATACTTATAACCGTTCTTGAAGCTGAGAGCGATTATTACGAGCCTTAATATCTAAGCTAAAATCAAGAATATGAAATAAGTAACGAAATGCACTGTAAAACATAATTTCTTAAAGAAAACATACCATGCTATGGCGAGTCGAACCACAATCCACGAGAGAGCTACTCCAATTAACTACCTTATTAAACCATGTTCTGTTATTTTAATTGATAACTAACTAGTGAGGCAAATAACAAATATTTTCCCACGCTTCTGTAGTTAACTGTGTAGGTAGTAAAACCTATTTATAATTAAAATCAAATGTTTGTTTTTATAGAAGGTCTCAGTTAATCTGGTTTTGTTTTCTAAGCTGATTATAATTATTAATTAGATCCTAATGGAGCGTACACATTGCTTGTAATGGAACCTGTAATGTAATCTGCAAAAAAAGTTCCCATGATTTGTACGCCTCTCGAGCGCGAGCTGAGCCGCAGTAGAGCGCGCTCGTGGCCTGCTCTAAGCTATCCGTACATTTTCTGTTTTTTGAATAACATCAAAAAATGCTCGATGCTCAATGTGGACGGGCGTTCGCGCGCCCGTTCACATTGCGCGAGCACCGGTCGCGAACAGGAATTGCGCCTGTGTGCGTGAGACTTGCTCCTGTGTAGTGACGCTCGAAGCGCGCTCTACGCTATCCGTGAATTGTCGGTTTTTTGGACAACATCAAAGGGAAGCGGATTGCAATTCATATTTAATTATTTTTTATTGTTTTGCATTTCATAAATATTGGATATTTACGAGAGCAACTTCAAAGTGTGATATTTTGTTTGTTAAGTTATCTTAATGATTATGATGTCAAATGAAAGCTCTAGGCATAAAACCAATTTATCCATTTGAATGATGTTAATCAGTTTAATCGTTTAGGAGATAAATTAGAATTAATTTTTATGGTAAAGATGTAAACAAACCAGAACTTGTAAAGTTTTTGTTTTATCAACTGTAAGCAATTGTCTGCCTTTTCTCCTTTTATAAAATGTGGTGCGCCGCAACCAACGTCTAGATCTTCAGCAATTTTTTTATGAATTGATGATTTATCATTACATATTGATGTATTTGAAAAACCGATTTCGATAACATTTTTAAATCCTCGTGTAAACTTTAGCTGTGGTGAAACTTCATATATGTAGGGTAACTGGTAGATCACTTTCCAAATGCGAGGACGTGATAGTTCAATATCATACTTACACCACAGTACAGATATCTACAGTAATTCAACTCGGCCGCATCATTGAAATAAATGCCTACAGCGCCGCGCCGCGGTCCGTTCACATGTGATAGGGCTGCCCGCCTTCAGCGTTTAAATTACATTTGCCTACTTTGTGTTTACTTCCATTTAATTTTATGACTGCAAATATACTTTTTTTATATAAACAAATAAAAAACTTTGTAAATTGAATAGGAAGTGTTCAACAAAAATACGTTTTGTGTCAAAAAATCATGTTTACGTTTGAATAACAAATTGGTCTTATAAATTAGCGACCGAAAAATACTTGCGCCTCGACTGAGATGCACGAAAAGATGTATTGTTACATTTTAAAGTATAAAAAATCCGCATATTAATGTAAAGCTCAATGAACAATTGTTTCGGAAATTTGAGATACCTAGTAGAAATTTCGAGAAGCCAATGTTGTATGAACCTATATTTTTAGTTATAATGTGGTAGCTGTAAAGCTGTAAACTGAGTTCTTTTTAATATTGTTTGATATATCTAGAATATTCTTGTTAAATCTTATGGCCGACGCGGTAAAATCTTATTACCTACGTTGTTCTTGGAACAATTACCGATGTAGATAGATGGTTATATGTCTTATTTTGATTGAAGGTATGTAGGTACCTACTTGATATTGTTTTATCGTGTCGAGTTGTTATGCAGGTTATTACGATAGAAAGGTATTGTGATTATTTCATATTTATAATATTCCAATAGTGTATCTCTAAATAAATGTGAGAGTTAACCTTTATACCTACCTATTGAGAGAAAATTAATAAGTAGGTATCTTGTTTTACGTTTGGATTTAAATCGATTGAATTGTTTCATTTGACAAGAATTATGATTTGTTATAAATCTGTATTTCGAATATGTTTGTTATTAAGTAATAGAAATTCATCTATTAGCGCAAACTTTAGGTAGGTATTAAGTATTTAGAAGTTTATGTTCTTTGTGTTTTTTTTTAGAAATTTGCGTATATTTGGACTAGGTACTTACTACAACTTATAAAAGGTTTTTTGTAAGTAAAACACCCGCGCGAAAATCCCCGCAACAACTTCAGAGGGCAATGTTTGGCGCGATCTCTACCTACTAACTGGTCTTCGCAATCCATGTCTCGTGTGATCTATTAATTTTCTGAAGTCTGGCGGACAGAAAAAAACGCGTGTCGACGGACCGTGCTCGCGACGAAATACGGAAACATTTTGTCTCAGGATGCTCGCAATGTATGTTCAGTTCGTGCGAAATACACGTACAAATACACCGAGCGCAGCATCGAGCGCTGGTTATTACATTACAGGTTCGATTACAAGCAATCTGTACGCACCATAAAAGCTACACGCATTGTTGGACGGAAAGGACCAGTCGACAATGTGACCAGTGGGTCAAAAGAAATTCATCTACACTGTACAGCAGTGGGAAAAACTTTAAAGAATGCTAATAAAGTAAAAATTTGGTAATTCAAAACCGGGGATCAGGGCAGGAGGGACAAAAACCGGCGAAAGATTCGGGCAGTATCAAGAAAACCGCCTTTTACATGCATGTTCGAAGCAAACATATTTATTATTATGTGGCATTTAAAAAAAAAACGTATTTTGTGCGGAAAGGGCACGATAATCTAACCAGTCGGTAGTAAGGAAATCATCTACACCCAGTAACAGCAGTGGCATAAAGTTCATAGAACGCTAATAAATTGAAAATTAATCGGAAACAGTCAGTTTACAAATAAGCCTTTACATGGTGAATTGTGAATTTTTGGTGAACGGTCTTTTCAGGGTCCCTTTGAATAAATTATCAATATGATTCAAATCAGTGATGAGGTGTTCTGGCACTGCTATGTAAAGGACTTAAAAAAAATATTTTCATTCATGATTGTTTATTTACTCTCAATATTTTGAGAGTAAATAAACCTGCTCCATTATAAATCTGCTCCATTTCGAAGTGAATTGATTTTTGATATTGTATCAAATTACAATCAACCTCGACCTTTACTCTGCAAAAGAAAACTCTACAAAGTATGAACGTTACCAAATAAAATCCATACTGATTGGTTTAAAAAAAAAATGGTTACGAAATTCAGAATGAATGGAGAAAGCCATTTTGAATATAGTTTTGCTTAACTTTTTTCTTGTAATAGATGTTTTTTTTATTTGCTGACATACAAAAATATTTCAGAAGCTGCATGGAGGTTATGCAGAAAAAGTTTAATTAAAAAAAACTTTGCAGTAGAATGCATGTCAATAAAAGAAACATTATTTTGCTTTTGTTTAATTTTAATCAAAAATCTATTACTTAATTTTATTTTAAGCCAATTATTTAGAATGCTTTTAAAATTGTACTCGTATATAAGCTATATTCGGGGACATTATTATTAAAAAAAATATTTGTAATTCGCGCCTTTTTTATATTGGCATCTGTCAATGTCAAATGAACTGTTTATCACGTTAACTTAAACTAAATGTTAATCTATTTACATACCAATCGAGTTCTTATCATCGAAATCTGTCCAGTCAATTAGTAATCAGATAGAAATACCGATACTTTATTTGTTATGTTGGTAATAAAAATATCAGAGAAGATTTTTTTGAAGTCACTAAGGCACACGTGTTTTAATTTCTTTATTATTCATTTGCCAATCCGCATATTAATGATGTATTGTAGAGTTTAATTTATGCTTAGTAAGAGACTTTCTGTTATCTGTTTAAAAATAAACAAAATTTGTTTAAATTGTAATTGATTATATGAGTAATAATTATTCTCAATCATTAATAAAGATTGAAACTTCTAAATCAATTTTGATAACACACATAAAACAATTGCATCGAAGACATTAGAATCCACTCTTGTAAAACCACAGTCCTTAATTAAAGATCACATGTTTTCTCACTTATTCACTCAAAATTCACTTTAACAATCGCCATGTTCACTTATAAACATACTTGCGCTAAGAAACCGGCGTAAAATAAGTATTTCTGATACTTTTTTGTAGCAAAAACATGCTTAATCCGACATTACTTTAGTTCGAAACCTGTATGTTTGCATTATGACATTAGTGTAGTAAGATAACATAGACAAATAAGTACAAAACAATATGTAATATAACACCTATCTGCAACTCAATTTATAAAACTCAATAGCCTAAACAATAAAGATCAAATTGGTTTGCAGTTTCAGCAGGCATTTATAACGTTCTGTTCGTTTCGCCAAAGATAAACACAGCCTAACCTTTGTACATTTTAATTTTTGTTCTATGTATAAGAGTTAAAGTTCAAAATCATTTGCATTAATAAGTTAGGAAAATATCGAGGAAATCACGAACGCTTTAATACGGACTGTGTGAGTGAGAAACAACATATTGCAGACAAGGTTTGACCTTCTGAGCAAGCATGGAGAGATTTTTGTTTAACCATTATATTTTTTTTCTCACATTTTTTTAATTGTCAATGCTCATTGAATGGCGTCAGTCTAATTAGGATGACAGTGCAATATTTAAAAATAGAATTTATAATCAACTTTTTTAAACTAATGTTTTTTTTATGTTCTTTGAATTAATTTGGTTTGAATAAGAAACAAAAGTTGTTGTTGTTTTATTTTATTATTATAAGAATGCATAAAAAAAACTGTTATTTAGATACTTTTCCTAAATAAAATTATGCACTGTCGTGTCGTAATCAAGGCGCTAGAAATAATGTCGAAATATCGAAACATCAAAATAAATAAAAACCATTACAAAAATCCCGTATTTTAAATATTTATTTTGTTATGACTTTTTCTTAATATCTTAAGATACATAACTGATTAAATTTATCATCCTCGTCATCATCACAATTCTGTGTAATGAGCCCACTGCAGGGCTATGAGTCTCTCCCCTGATGAGTGGCAGATTGAGGCAGTGTTGATCGATGGATGTTAGTTTTTTCGAAATATAATAATTACTGATGGGCCGAATGTGCTTTGAACCGAATACGAACTTCGGCCGAATATCGGGTAATAATGAAAAATTCAGCCGAACTTCGGTTCAATTTCGGCGCGCTTTTTGAATAGCTATCTATTTTTACGATCTAGGGATACTAGAAGAAAATACGCTTAATAATAGTCAAAAATAATATATGATTCCTAAATGTTGTGAAAATATATAAAAAAAATCTTAAATTATTTTTAAGGATTGTACGTTATTAAGATATAATACTGCGTTAAAATAATGCAAGCTATTGCATTATGGCAAGACCAATGAGGAGGCCAATTTCATTTAGTATTTAATTAAATAAATAAATGATTATGATTAGTACCTGTATCAGTCTCATTTTATTGCACTGTTATAATTTATACTAATATAATATATTTTTGTAATTGTTTGTTTGTTTGGATTGAACAGGCTCCGAAACGATAGGACCGATTTAAAAAAAAAGTCACTTCTGTACTAATATCTGTAACCCACACCACAAGCTATCACCGACACGTGTTTCGCTTCACATCGAACTTGAACCGGTGGTGGTGGTCGTGGCGTTCTTGCTTGAGGGAAGGAGGATCACTAGTGCAAGTACAAGTCGCGGAATTAGCAAGGTAACTTTGTTCTAGTAGGTAGTTGTCATGGATTTCCGCTAAGTAACGCCTGATTCAATCAATTATAATTTAATATATTCTGAGCATAATATACCAATATAAGTAATATACATAATATCTCGTTTTTAGTTAAAAAATAAATGGTTACCTTAGGTACGACAAAATAAAATAAATACATGGTTTAAATCCTGACAAGAACCAATTGTTTAATAAAATAAACTTACCTCTTCTTCCAGAGCCACAGGAAATTGCGTCAATGGTTTCACAGCTACGTCTTCAAGTGCCGCCTTTCGCCTGAAAATTATAATTATATTATATAATTTTATTATAAACAACAACCACTTTTGTACACCTACTGGAAAAGGGTAAGTAGATAAATACAGCTGAGACTCAAATGTTCAACAACAAGGCCTGTAACATACGGTAACCTATCTCACTTTCGAAACTCTTTTTTAGAATTTCTAAACTCCGAAAACAGTTTGAAGAAGTTTTGAATCCCACATATATTTTATTACATAATATTGTAAGAAATAAATTAATTATTTTACATATGTTTTAAGTTCTAGAAAAAATAATAGCCGATTATCAATTATTGTTAAGTTCGTAATGACTCTTGAAAATACAAGCTCTTTTCAAGAGTCATTACGAACCGTCTCGCACGCACGTTTGACGACTTCCAGCCTCCCGAATTAGCCGGTTTCCAAAAAGGCCTTAGCACCATAGACCACATCCATACTCTGCGGCAGGTTATAGTTAAAGATAGGAGTATAACCTGCCACTTAGCTTGGCTTTTGTGGACTATAAGCAGGTCTGGCTCACTCCGCGCGGTACATCCGTTATTTACCTACTACAGCGAAGCGCTCCGCCGCCGGCGGATTTCGAATCAGTCGAGTGTCACGCTCGCGCCCGTCGTCGGGACGTTGGCACGCGTTGTAGATACCTACCTACCTAATAGCACTCACAGTAATTCTATGATCGAGGTTGCAAATAGTATTTAAAAATGGACATAAAAAGAAACAAATATTCTATTCGATTATGTTTAGATTTGATTATGTTCAATTTAGTAAACAAAACATAGGTAGTATTACTAATTATTCGTCGTAACTTTTTTTTCATTTTGTACTTTAGGTAAGTTGAAATAATATTTTTTACAAAGGTAGAATAACAGTAATACCTACATCGGTAGATACTTAATTACAAATAATTATTCTTCACTAGGCAGAAACCCTAACAGCGTAAGAAAAGATAAGAGGCATGCGATAGAAAGAGACAAAACTTTTAGGTATATAAATTTGCAGGTACGTAATGCTGTACGAGCTGAATTCCACCGTATCGCGTCGTAGCAAGACTCGAATTTATTTAGATCTTCTTGCGGAGTAATTCTTCTGTACCCCCGGTACTATTACTTATTCTGTGCTATAAGCAAGCCTAAGATTCGATAGAGACCTGGGCTATACTGCAGTCTTTGCAGCGGTGCCAAATATGTAGTAAATACGAAAAGCCATGAAACAATGTGAATAACCCTGTCCGAGATAACGAATGTCAACCCATAATGTAAGCTGATGTACAAATACTACCTTATCTGATATCTGTTTAATTCATCTTATCTTCAAAATATCCTGTAGGCTTATGTAGGAAATATGTTTTAATTTAAAGGTTATTCTATAATAATGCAGTTCATAGAGTTGTTGCTATGTGTTACATAAAAAAAATTACAGGGTGTTTGTATTTAATCTCGTTTCAGGATTGATAGTTGATACAAAAAGATGAAAAAAATAAATATAAATTATGTGGCCAAATTCAGCAAAGAAAAATTTTTTTTTAATAATTTTGTACACAACAGTACTTAGTGAAATTGACTGATTTTATTTTTAATTTGAAGTTTAATACCTATAAATAGTACCTTAAAGATAGAAGCCACGTGATATCTAATTGAAATAAAATTTTAGTTTTGAATTTCAGTAAGAAATAAAAATACATTGTATTGGGCAGTATAATTACTTACTACTACTGCTTTTTTTTTTTTTTTTTTTTATAAATGACTAAACCCGCGTTTGACCTCAATCTCACCTGATGGTAAGTGACGATGAGGTCGAAGATGAAAGCACACGGGTTTAGGAAGGAACTGGCTCTTTATACAATATTGCCGGAACACATTACCGCCGGAGCGGTAACATTTGGCGGCAGACTTTATATAAAGGGTGGTCGCTAGCCAGGCGGACCCAGGAGGGATCCTACCACCAAGCGAAATTTAAAAAATTATCTTTTTGTGTCACCTACCAACCCTGAAAAGATGTTCAGTCTTAACACAACCACCCTGTATATGGTTCATAGGTTTCGTAAAATAGTTTGTAAATACTTTAATTTATTCATTAGTTACCAATTGTAAGCATCTTTCAGACCAAGGTTATATAGAACCCCTGCATAAATAATTTAGCAATGATCAATTCTGTAACTTTGCTTTAATTTTTTTATAGTGAATACGTTTTCATTTCTTTCAGAGCAAGTTTCGTTCGTCAATTAAAAGTTATAATAAATAACAAAACTCATACACCAATACAATACAATAAAGCAATATACGTAGGTAACGTCTCGAAAAACCATTCCCAATAACACTTATTAGGAGTTTCTAAAGAAACTATAGTAAATATTCCAACAAAAATTGTGAGATATAACTGAGTCCAATTGACCTAAATTGTTAGTTTTTGTGTAGTCATGAAGTGAGACTGTTTATAAATGAAAGTTTATCCATTAATTACAAAACACTCCTCATAAATGTTAATCTAATATAGTAAAACTGAAGACGGTTGCTATTCAAAAAATCAGCTTAGCTCTCGAGGTTATAGGCTTTTTTATCAAGAAATTTCTAACTGTAAACGCTGCGTTACGCGTTCAACGCGCGTACCGTACGTCCGTATCTTCAAATAGGCACACCTACCCATAGATTTATATAACAACTACTAAGAAAGATTAAAACATAAAACTTTAATTACATTTTCCGTAAGTACCGTCCGCGCGTATCATACGCGGCGCTTGGCGCATTCCGAACGTCCGTATCGAACACGCGTATGGTACGGACGTTGCAGTTTTGTATGAAACGCGCGTTCGAACGCGTGACGCAGCGTTGGCACTAATTCGTTCGAATATGCCAATTAATTAATCAACAGTAGTTATGATGATAATGGAAGTATGGAGAAGTCATAGATTTCGTAAAACCATTTTTAAAAATTAGGAAATAAGGAAAAAAAGTATCCTGCAATAGCAAATATACCCGTTCCCGTAAAGGTTAGGAAATAAGGAAAATAGGGTTGATGCAACGGCAAATATACCGATACTCTTTTACATTTCCAAAAACAGAGAGGAATAAAAACATTGAATATTTACCTCAGCAAAATAATTTTGAATACAGGCCCGACCAAGCCCTTGATGATGGCAGATGCGTTGAGGTGACACCGCCCGTGGAGAACTATTCCGTTAACCTGAAAAAACAAGATTATTAAAAACTAATATTCTGGTAATCATACATATATAGATGACCGACTGGTGTAGTGGTAACATACATTGTCTTCTATGCCAGAGGTCCTGGGTTCGAATCCCAGCGGCGGCGTCGGATATTTGTGTGATGAACACAGATATTAGTCGTCAGGTCATGGATGTTTAATGTTTATTTAAGTTTATTCTAATAAAAATATATATTTATTCAATATGTATGTATATCAGTTATCTAGTATCCATAACACAAGTTCTTTAAGAAACTTTATTTGGGCTAGATAATGTTGTGTGAGTGTCAGAAATATTTATTCATTTTATTATTTATTTATTATTTGTATATTGGTTTTAGGTGATAAAGATAAAAAACTTTTATTGTTTCCTTAGTATAAACAGATACAATTTGAAAAATTAGATTAAAAACTCTTTTTGGTTTGAATAAAAACAACATTGATATTATTTAAATCTTATATAATATAACAGAAAACAATAGGCTTCGACTCAGCATAAACGTTGCTGCAGCAAAACTGTAGCGCCGCCGCCTGATTTTCAGTTGTCGACAACTTAAAGGTGGTTAAGGAACTAAAAATTTTGTGGGCCCTTTTCTATTCTATTCTATTTCTAAGACGACAACAAAACAAAATAAACGGTTAGGAAGTTTAAGGGAGCATTCCTACTACGGTCGTACGATTAATTTATCGTTGGTTAATCTATGTGTTGACAACCAGTCATGTCGTTCTATATGTGAACACTTCCATTTAAATATATAAACCACGACACTTAAAACTACACGACTATCTGTCTTCACGATATAGTGGAAAAGCGCCCTTGAAATGCCTTAGCATAAAGATCGTAACTGGAATAACACACAAAGAAACGCCACTAAAAATGTCCATATTAGTGCATTTTTATTCTTTTGAAAATGCTTTTTCAATATTTTAGGCATTTTCATGTCATATTGACTCCCCAGCTCTTCTCTCCCAATCGCAATTTTCAAAAACGGGTAATTTTTCTTTATTAGTATTGTCTTAAGTTTTCGCGATTCATACTATTAAAAAAACACGAGCCACTGACCACCGAAACGTCGAATTAAAATTAAAAAATAATTAAAATGTAAACGACAAATCCAGATAGAAAGTGTTTTTTTTACTCGTTATTTAATCCTTTTTCAAAAAAAAATAGGCATTTTTGTAAAACCCAATATTGTGACAATATCAAGATAGAAAGTAGTTCATGAGGCTATGCCTGAATGCATTTCAATTAAATCTTCCCAGCTCTTTCCATCATAAAAGAGCAACAGACAGACATACAAAACGCCTGTTGCTCTTTATAAATTTCAATTTTGAATTACTTAATGCGATTTATTTCTGTTCAAACAGATACAATTTTAAACGATCTCCTCAAGTATCAAACACTATAAACCTCTCAACGCCTTTTTATCCCAAAAAGCGGCCTTTCATCTATCTTTCAAAGGAATCCGATCAAAATGAGATATTAAACGATATCTCTTCCAAGATAAAGGATTACGCGATTCCTCATCAATCATATGGTGACATGACCACACATATCCACTGTGTACAGTCAGCATTCGTGATGAAACTTTTTACTTTAGCTTTCAGTTCGATGAAAGACCAGTAAATTGTTGGTGGATGTAGCATACAGTCAGCAAACGAGTTGAAACATTTTGCTTTTGCGTTTATTTCACTGCAAGACTTGTAAAATTGATGGTGGGTGGAGCGTACAGTCAGAAAACTTGATTAAACTTTTTATTTTAGCTTAAAGTACGCGGAAGACTTGTAAAAGTGTTGGTAGATGTATTTCGTCTACATTATCTGTTATTGACCAAAAATTATTTAATTTGTTGTGTATTATTCAAAAATCTACGCGGCTAGTAATTGCAATAGCTTGTGATCGTGCAGTCATTGGAGAGATTTTTAAATAAGTACTTGCTGAAGGTAATATTGATCTAGTGTAAAGTACTTTAAAACATAAACAAAATATATTGGATTCCGGGTGGTAAAGGTGCAAAGTATTAATGCAAGATGGAGCTAAATTAGTTGTATATTTTTCATGTGAACACGACTAGCCTTTTCGGTATCTTTACGACAGGCCTATACCCTGGCAAATAATTCAATGCAGTAAAATGACAGTTCCAGTGTGCCCACATAAGCATAATATTTCTCTATGGTGCCCACTTTCGGGAAAAAAATAGTAATGTGGTTTAAGTGCACGAATGTAATTATTTTTTAAATAATAAAATCGTAATGTATGGAAAAAAAGAATCGGCTTACAAGATTTTTCTTTTGTTATGGTGCTGTTAGCGAAGGGCAACTATCCTTGAAATTTAATTTAAAAAGCAAGAAGTTATAAAGTCGATTTTAATTCTACTGCAACCGTTTTAAAAAACAAGATATGTATGGTAATTAATTATGTTCATTAAAGTTACTCTAAAGATATAGTACACAACTCAAATTCAATTATTTATAAATTTATTTAAGATTTTATGCAAAACGAATGACAAATACTAGTTCGTTTTGAGTCATTCTCATTCAGTACTTACACTACGAAGTTTTTAACTGGTATCATTATTTTTCTATTTGACATTTTGCTCTATCAGTTTACTGCATTGAATTATTTGTCAGAGTATAGTGCGATTTTTTTCGAATGACTTCACTATTCGAGTAAACCACTTGAAACAACCAATCACGTTCTTACAAATTAGATTTTTCATTTTCGTCACTAGTTGGCGCTGCTTCGATCCCATACAAAACGAAGTTAATGGTAACGCGATGGTAAAGTTAAAAAACTCGCACTAGAATCCGTTGTCGTTAATGTGTTCTAGGTAGTTTTGAGGTTTAAGATGTGTGGCGCACCTTATTATCTTGACCGAGTGGTAACATACCAAATCTATACTAATATATAAAGCTGAAGAGTTTGTTTGTTTGAACGCGCTAATCTCAGAAACTACAAGTGGGATTTGAAAAATTATTTTTGCATTTGATAGCTCAACTCTTGAGGAAGGTTATAGGCAATATTTTATCCCGAAATTCCCACGGGATCAAAAGTTACGCGGGTAAAACCGCGCACGGTGGCAAGTTAGTAATAAATGTTGAACTGATAGCAACCATACCCTATTTATTCAGATATTACACGGCTGTTGCTTTTGCTTGCATTTTATTGTAGTGCTAATTAATTACTAAAGTTTTGTTGGAAGATAATCTAAACCATCTTTTCCCATAGATGCACTCATAGATAATTCAGTTAAAAGTTACTGCATTTTTAGTTTATTAAAAGGATCCGTATGTGTCATCCGTTGTCTACGTCTGTGTGAAATGTTAGCTTATTCCACTTGCTGTTAAAGAGTAAAATTGCAACCGTGTGTAATTATTTAAACAACTTTCGGAAAAGAAATTCATCATAACAATTATATGAAAATATTTCCAAAAAAGCGATCTTGGCTAGTATCCGACAGGGTTTAACCTCCTTTGCCTACAAAGAGTAATGTTCGACCAAGACAGCGTTTGGCAGGTTTGGTTTACTAAAGTTTTGAGCCAAATAGTGTTGTAGTGGTTTATCTAAGAAAGGTGGTAGGTAAAGTTATGGCCACTTGTAAGCGAGTTATGTATAAATAGTTTATTTAAAAGTTGGTAACAAAACCCAGCTAATTGTACCTAAGTGATAATAAGATCAAAGCTCTACTCCAACGTTTCTAATCCAATGTGTTTACAATATCTGGGTTGCAGAGTATAGGAGAACCAATTTAAGTAGGATTTTTTATAGAAGTTCTTATCTGTGGAGATGATTTATTAGTATGTTTGCTAGACATTAAAGCAGTCTTCTCCAAAATATTCAGCTAGCATTTAAACATTTGAGTTAGAGAAACGATCGCTCAATTTCGAATTTCTCAGGAACATTTGGATAAAAAGCCAATGTGCTATTTATTCCAGACTGTACATTATCACTATGCCAAATTTCATCCAAATCCGTTGAGCCATTCTGACATGATTGAAGAACAAACATCCTTACATCCATCCAAACTTCCACATCCATCCAATCCAATTATAGTGTTATTAAGGTAAATATTGAAAGTATATATCCTGAACCATTATATTTTATTTTATTTTTCTACATAAGCATGCATGATAATAAAGTCCAGAAGCAAAAAATATTGTAATGTGACAGTTTTTTTATTATTAGCAAAATTCAGTAATATTTTCTATATCATGTAACAAAGTTGTGAATTTAAGTTTTTTAATTATTCCCCTTTATTTCTTACATCCATACTATTTTAAAAATCCAAAAATTCCTACACATGTACCGCTCGTCGCGGCTGCATTGGCGCGCTGCCAATCAGACACAATGCCTTCCGACGACGCTCTTCCACCCAATCTTTATACAATAAACATGCAAAGTAGAAGCATAAAAAATAGTGCTTCTATGTGAGGTGGGGAATTGGACTTGAACAATCAAGTGATATCTATACTGAAGCAATTAATCACAAATCGCACACAAAAAATTACAAAACTCCGATTCGAAAACTGTTATAGAAAAAGCTATTAAAACCAATGCCAATATTACAATGAGAGAGTGTGTAATGAGAGAGAATGAGAGAGTGAAATATATAGTAACATATAGTAATAGTATATATATAGTAAACATAGCCAAATACAAGCGAAGCAGTTACTTCTATTGAATTTAAGTAAGATTTTCTTTACTACGTAAAAGGTTTTATTTTTAAATTGCTTATCCATTCTATTTTTTTTATGCAATTATATTTAAAAAACACAGAAATCGCTACACATCTACCTCACGTTTCGGCTACATTGGCGCGCTGCCAATCAGCCACAATGCCTCCCGACGCTCTGCCACCCAATGGTTATACAATAAACATGCAAAGTGCTTCTATGTGTAATGCTTAGAGATTGATTTTAAAATTATTGAAAAGATATTTGTTGTGGAAATTTGGTGGATTTGGAATTGAAAATTGAAATGATTTTCATGCCATTCACAAAAAAATCAAATACTCTGACGCAATAAGTTGTATAAATAAATAGCTGCATAAACTAAACATAATAATTGAGATCCTGGCCTCTAACACTAGTTCTAATGAGAAATAAATGCCTTGGAGACTATTGTTTTTTTATCCATCAATTATGACTTCAATATACCAAACAACATTCACTTAAAAGGAAATAAATTAATTATAGAATAGACTTAAAAGGACAAAAAAAAGGTTTGAGGAGTTAAACTCTATTGCGTCGGGGTAACCAAGGAATTAAGCGTAATTAAGTGAATTTGGATAAATAATACTAGGGGCCAACGCTGTGTCACGCGTGTGTACGCGCGAATTCATACAAAGCTTTTTTTTATCATACAAAACTGCTACTGTACGCGCCTACGCGCTACGCGCTAGCTCCCACGTCTATTAGGTACACGCCTGTACATCGTTTTTCGATTTTAATCAAAGTTTCGCCAAATAGTAAGAGCTTAAGTATTCCATTGTCAAGACTGTACAAGCTACAACGAATAATCTCTTTCCACAAAACACACTCACACTCACTACACACTATACAGACAACACATAGTTGTTTACATTGCTGTTTATGCTGAATAGCTGATTTTTTTTATTGTGATAAATATCGGTTTTTTGTAAATTTTGACATGTAAGGTTTTTACATGTTTTTTGTATAATAATTTTTTTTTATATATTAATAATGACCTCTTCTAAAATTTGACAGTTTCATTTTTCTTTTTTATATAATTGACATTCACCAAACATTGTAATCTTTTATTTTTTATGAATCAATTTTTCAATTAATTATTTTTCAAATCCACGTATACATTTTTTTTCTCCTTACATATAATTTTTTATCAGTATTTCATAATTTTAATGTTTTGAATATAATAAATTGTTACTCGTCTAGAAGAAACACAAAAATTATGTAAATCCGTATTTGGCTATAAGAATTATTCTCTATATTTTATGTATTAATTAATATTAAGAGCTGTGGATTTTGTGAATGAATAAATAAATAAATAAAGCTCACTTATGACATTTTACTAGCGGAAATGTACACGCGTACGATACGGACGTACGGTACGCGAGTAGACACGCCTGGCGCAGCGTTGGCTTTAAGCTGTTATCCTCCAGAACAGACTCCAGAAGATCACCAACTCGTTCATGGGTCAATGTGTACGCTTTTATAATAAAATTCCAAAATATTTAAGATTAACCCTTCTATAGATCTAAGGGTAAGTGTTATTATAAAAAGTTTTACTATAATGCAAGCGCTAGACTTAGCTTCACATGTTTGAACACATGTTTGATTGCTTAGTGTGGCACGGGACTTTGGATATGTGTTCAACGTTTGAACAAAGATTTGCACTTTGCATTGCGGTGTCGATCTTTTTTCGACACATCAAAGCGTTCAAAGTTGAATGTGTTCAAAACAAAGTGTTTGCGAAGCAAGTCTGGCTGGTTACGTCAATATATGTTACATGCTTTTGCAAAGTCGTCAAAGATATATGAAATGAAGCTATCTCTGGCGCCCGGGTGCAAGAAGATGGGATTCCCTGATTGTAAATTGTTATTGTGTATTTTTAAAACATGATTGCTGTTCAGTGTCTTGCCACTTCTTTTCAACAGATCGACTTTCCGAAATGGTGGTAGATTCAGTTCAATTTGTAAATTGTTTGACTTATTTAAAATGTATTAAAAAATAAATATTCTTTTGACTTTGACTTGACTTTGACTTTGAGTGCACTCATTTCTTACAGATAAGCTAATTGTATAACAAGCACTTATAAAAATGATAGCTGAAAGATTTTTCTGTCTCCTTTCTTCTCACGGTCTACATTTAATTTGTTTTGGAAAGCCATTGATTTGTTTTTTTATGATCTCCTAAAGTACACGTTCTTGAAAAGATGGAAGTCCGTCTTCATTTCAACTTTCTCGTGCAAGATTCACATGTCAAAAGACAAATTAAAATTAAAATAAAACGTGAACATGTCTTGATATTTTAAAATTTTATTAGCTTACGGAAATTTAATTAAAATAAACACACCCATCATTTATCTTTGAGATTCTGAGTTGAAACAGTTTTAACATAAAACCAATTATAATAAACTACAAACGCAGAAAATCAAATGTTTTTATAACTAAATAAATTGTCTGCTTTTTTCTTGTGAGCAATAAATTAAAACTTCATTAAAAGTACCCACTAGTTCTTATGTCGATCACCCAGATACATTCGCGCACACTCATCTTTATATGGTTTTGGAACATTTCCAAAATATTGAGGTGCGTTCATAGGATTACTAGTATGTTCAAAAGAAATGGGCTTTATGATTTGGCAGTTAATAATCTACGAATGTAGAGCATTAAAAAACCGACTTCACGCCAAAACTTTGCCTAAAGTAGGTATAAGGTCGTCAATTTAAATATTCTCCGTACTCATACATATTTTTTTTTTTATTTAATTTTTTTAATGAAGTACTAAGTTAATTTCGATTAAATTTACACCATCTCTGAATGATGGTAAGAGGATCTATAGGAAACGAAATCATAATTGTAAAAAAATGGTGTAACAGATACATAAAAAAAGAATATACACAATATACGCAGTCGCTACACAGCTATTTCAGAAGACCATGAAGATTGTATCCTTTCAAGAAGGTGATATTATGCGCAGCCATCGCTTAGGCCAGCCCAGAGAAGGTAAATGCAGACCATTACTTCTTGAATTTAATGAATTAACTGTAAGAGATAAAATCTGGTCAAGCAAAGTTTCACTTAAGGGCTCCGGTATCACACTATCTGAATTTTTAACGAAGATGCGGCATGATGCGTTTGTGGCTGCGCGACAGCGTTTCGGTGTCACTAAGTGCTGGACGCGCGGCGGTAACATCTTCGTACTGGGTCCGGATGGGTCTAGGCACCAGGTCTCATGCTTAGTAGATTTAGACGCAATACAGGAAGGCGAAAAATCTTCCAAAAAAACGCAACCACTACCTAACACCGAGCAGCCACTTAAACCCAGTACCACATCCAGACGTAAAATCGTCAAGAAGTAAGCTGTTTTTTTATTATATAACACCATAATGGTTACATATCTTATGTTTTACTTCCACCTTCATTCAATTAACAAATCATTGTTTACTGTTTTCGTTTTCTAATGTTGAGTGATTGACAGAGCTGTCAAAGTCATTTGTAAAGTTTAGTACCAGCTGTCAATCAAGTAACGTTCCATACCTCTGTTTGTAATGTTTCTGTTTTATTGTTTTCTCTTGTACCTACGTATTTTTTTTGATTTCTTCTTTTTAAACTGTTTAATCTTAACTTTCTACTTGAATTAATTTCTTAAAATTGTAAATTTCTTTCATACAGCTAGTGGGTAGAACTTCATTTTATTTGTATAAAGTAGAATACATAAAGTAGTATATTATTATTATTATTATATCATAATTATTTATCTAATTTGAAGTAAAAAACTATATTATTTATAACTAGTATAATAATTAGTGTTTTTATGTTTACAATGAATACATCAGACGCCGAAAGTGATGAAGACTTAAATTTCGCATCTTGCTCATCTGATGGATTGAACAGTTCTGCAAGCTATCACAGCACTTCACTTCCTTTACCCCAATACATTAATTCAAAATTCTCAGGCTCACTGAAACATTTTAATGTAATTCATATTAACGCCCAGAGTATTCCGGCACACTACTCCGATATGCTAGCATCATTCGATTGCAAAAATGTGCATGCAATTCTTGTCTCAGAGACATGGATGAAACCATGTTTGCCGTCAACTTCCTATGCCCTGCCTGGTTATCATATGCTTCGCAATGACCGTACCAATCGTACAGGGGGAGGTGTAGCTATTTACCTACGCACTCATATACCTTTCAAGATTCTCAAGGCTTCAAATAGTACATCAGGGCCAAACACTGCTGAATATCTTATTGCTGAAATTTCACTGATGAATACAAAACTCTTGTTAGGAGTAGTCTACAGCCCAAACTGTACGGTAAATTACTTTTCTACAATGGAAGACATTTTTGACGAATTTGTTCCCCTATATGAGCACATTATAGTCATGGGCGACTTTAACACCTGTTTGTTAAAGAATGATGCTCGTTCGCATAAACTTAGGTCCGTAGTCAATGCAAGTAACTTAAATATTCTCCCGTCCGGTGCGACACACTTCTTTCCTAACTCTGCCCCTTCTCTTCTAGATCTAATGATTGTGTCCTCTTTAGACCACGTTATAACCCATGGTCAAATTGAAGCAAGTGCTTTTTCATATCACGATCTGATCTTCCTCTCCTATAAAGTTAAAACTCCAAAGGTCAAGAAAAGAACGCTTCTGCAACGATGTTTTGGGGGTATAGATTTGTATAATTTACATCGGGATGCACAGGAAATAGACTGGAGTGCTGTAGTAAATGCTGAAAACCTGGATGACCAAATTGCCATATTCAACTCTTTACTCATTCAACTTTACGATCAGCATGCCCCAGCTCGACCTGTTAAAATAAAACATCTTCCTGCTCCGTGGCTCACTGAACAAATAAAAAAGTTTATGAGAAAACGCAACAACGCAAGGTTGAAATATAGAAAATATCCAAGCGAAATAAATCTGGAAAAGTATCGACTGTTGCGCAATCGCTGTAATACTATGTGTAGGGACGCACAAAGACGCCATATCCATGACTCTGTTTCGAAGGGAAATCCGGCGAAAGCCTGGAATTTCCTTAAAACCTTAGGTGTTGGCAAAAACAAAAATATAACTCTACCTCACAACTTCGATCTTAATTCACTTAACCATCATTTCACATCTTCCGGCATTATTGAAGCCGAAACTAAACAACAAACATTGAATCGACTTTCAACTTTGCCATTGCCTTCCTACGAACAATTTTCTTTTAATCAATTTACTGAATGTGATGTTAAGAAAGCGATAAATTCCATAACCTCCAATGCCGTCGGGTCAGATTGTATAAGTCGGAAAATGATTACTCTCCTACAAGATCTCCTCCTACCAATAATTACACGTGTACTTAACAAGTCTATCTCTTCGAATGAGTATCCGACTTTATGGAAAGATGCTGAGATTATTCCATTACCCAAGAAAACAACTCCTTCTTCTTTCAAAGACATCCGACCCATCTCTAAACTGCCTTTTTTATCCAAAATTCTCGAGCGCCTTGTCCACCTTCAATTAACTAGCTTTATGACGAAAAATAATATTTTGAATCCATACCAATCCGGCTTCCGAACTGGACACAGTACGGTCACCACCTTAACCAAAATCACAGACGATATAAGACATGGTATGGAAAACAAAATGCTAACAATTTTAACACTATTAGACTTCAGCAACGCATTCAACACAGTTGATTTTGATATCTTGCTAGAGTTGCTGCGCTCTCTTAACATATCTCCATCGGTAATTGAATGGTTTCGCAACTACTTGTGTGGACGACGCCAGCGTATAGTTGCACAAGATTGTTTCTCCTCTTGGGCCGAAGTGCGTGCAGGAGTCCCACAAGGTGGCGTATTGTCTCCTCTCCTTTTCTCTATTTTCATAAATAATATTTCTCATGAACTTTCTTCGTCCTACCATATGTATGCAGATGATGTACAAATATACTCACAGTGTAGCCTGGATAACTTACCTCAAACAATTGACGCTGTTAATTTAGACCTAACAAAAATTATGTCATGGAGTACACAGCATGGTTTAATAGTGAACCCCTCAAAGACCCAAGCAATAATTATTGGCAGTCCAAAGCTGATAAATCGGATAGACTGGTCGCTTTGTCCAAAAATTACATTCAATACAGTCACTATCGAATTTAGCCGGAGTGTCAGAAACCTTGGTCTAATATTTGACAATACAATGTCGTGGAATACCCAGATGGATGAAATGAGCAGGAAGATGTTTTCGGCTGTTAACTCGCTCAAACGCTTGCGCCATCTATTGCCCATTCCCACCAAAATATCGATTTCGCATTCCCTTTTTCTCCCTATACTTGACTACGCAGACGTTTGCTATCTGGATATCACTGAAGACCAGCTTAATAAGCTTGAGCGCCTTCAAAATCTCTGTATAAGGTTCATATTTGGATTGCGCAAATATGATCACATATCTGAATATCGCACTAAGCTCAAGTGGCTTCCTATTCGCTTTCGCCGGAATATTCATGTTCTTTGTCTCCTGTATCGCATTCTGTTCAATCCCATCATACCAAGCTATCTACAACAATACTTTAAATATCGTCACGCTCAACATGAGCGGAACCTACGATCTACTCACAACCTCATGCTCAGTACTCCGATACATTCTACGGACTACTTACGAAAGTCATTTATGGTTCGTGCAGTAACTTTGTGGAACGAGCTACCTCTGAATATTAAATCTGCCGAATCTCTTCTCACATTTAAAAAACGTTTAAAACGACACTATCTCTCAGTATGTGCTGTCAATTAATGTAATTTAATTTTCATATACTTAATTATGAATACTTATGTTAGTATCTTTTTATATATTATATGAATTTATTTATGGGTATATATTATTTATGTATTTCAAGCTTGCTATATGTTTATATTGTCTATTTATGTATGTCATTTTACATTATATATGTATATTCTTATTTAGTTTATTTATATTTAAAATTAGGTATGCCTTAATCCCAACTCTCTTTTTAAAAGTTCTTTGACCCTGGTTGTCTGGCAGAAATCGCTTGTTAGCGATAAGACCGCCAATTGTGTTACTGTTGAATAATTTTATTTCCTGTTGTACATATATGTTTTTTCTTTTGTAAATATGCAATAAAGTGTATATAAATAAATATATACATAAATTGAGAATTCTCCAAAAGGAAGTTGGTTAAGAAGTTGTTAATCTGCATTATATCATCCAACTCAACTGTAAAAGTATAAGAGGAGAAGATTGACTGAGTCGGGTCGGCTACTGCCGGCTACGCATGACGTCAAAGGTTAATTCAAATAGCTCCGACTAGTGGAGGAACCTTTAAGTTTGTCGAGATAGTGGTCACCCTTCATATAGGATTAATCCACTACGACGTTCATTTGTTTCGGCAATGAGGTTGAACGCGAATTCAGTCATTGACACAAAATACATTTCAAAATATGCAAAGACAAATAACGCATATTTACAAATAAAACAATACATTATACAAAAGTCTAGCTCATCTTATGGATATTGAAATTGAAGCCGAAATTTACCTCGACTATTTACTCTAAACTTAAACAAACCGGATTTATTGACCTGGAAAAACAGACGCACAAAAGTTCGATTCGAATTTTCAGCAATTTTTAGCACATCTGCTAGTAAAACAGAGGAATATTCAAAACTTTGAGTTGTGCTGCTAGTAATTAATGTTTTTACATACATACATAACTTCACACTTGCATCCCTTATGGGGTAGACATAACATCAGAGGCTATAAAACCATCTGATTTCACGTTTGACAAATTAAGAGGCATTATAATGACGGAGAGAGACTATTGCAGTGACAGGGGATCAGCCTATAGCCCACAAAAATTCTAATCAAACCTCTGTCCCTTAACTGACTTTAATGGTACAGCCCGGGAAGAGAAGTAGCTGGTACATTCTATGTTTTTCCATCGAGCCTAGTCCTGTATTTGTCTTATTAAATAACTGTAGAAAACAAATGAGCTATGTTAATGTGAACGACTCCCTAGCAGGTCTGTATTTCTGGCACCGGACATAGTGATTCATTGAACATCGGACAATAGATCTGTTGTTTTGCTACTCATGACAGATCGTGCTCTACGTGCCAAAACTTAGGTTCTTTTATGGAAATAAAACATCAGTCAACGAAATTAAATGGGCCATTGCGTTTTAAGATTGGCAAAAATTTTGTCCCACTATTTGAATAAATTTTGAAGCTCTAAAATTCCATGTCATGTAAGAAATCTGTATTAAATTTTATATTTTTGCTAACATACATAAATAACTTCAGGTATGTATCCATTCAGCGGTTATAAAACCATCTGATATCATGTTTGAAAAATTTGGAGGCATTATAATGGTGGATAGAAGCTATTGCAGTAACCTATCGCCCACAAAAAACCTCCAATAAAACCTCTGTCCCTTAACTAACTTTTACAGTATGCCCGGGAAGAGAAGCAGCAGGCACATTCTATGTTTTTCTTTCGCTCCCTGTCTATTATAGGCATTATTGCTTGTTGCATATAATATTAGTTTAATCTACATTGGGCTATAATATTTCCATAGTTTAGATAGTTTTTGTTAGCAACTGTTGAGTTTGAAGGCCCTTGATATAAGAGAGACCTAAAGGAGAACTTAATGCCAAATAAGATTTTTTAATATATTTTACAATGTCCACCTTATATGCCAAATGTCGCATAAAACCTCATAAAAAATAAAAGGTTTTGTTTAAAGTTTTATTCAAGCCGAAAATCGTCTCTTTATTATTTTGATATTTATGTTATTATGTTCATACACTCATACACTTTTTGCAAAAAGTTGATATATTAAAAACATTAAAATCCTGCCTTGAGTTTGTTTTTTCTATTTTTGTGTAGGTACAGAACTACATAATCTGAGAAAATTTGAACTATCATGTTCAAGGGGTCTTAGTCCGTTAGTCCTTAGGTACCGTTTTATCCTTTGGGTATGGAATCCATAAAATCATCATTACTATTCTTTATAACGAACCCACGGCAGGATGACAAGGAGGAATTCTGAAATACCGACGAGGCTTCTGAAATACCTTAGCGACTACTGTATACAAGTAAACAGCACCCGAGACCGCCTGCTTCACGTGCCCTCCGAAGCATTACAGTCAGTAGCAAATACTTGTCAATGATTATAAAAACATCTCACCTCGAGAATCTCATCCCCCACTTTAACGGGTGGACTGGCTTTGGCCGCAGCTCCCAAGGGATGAAGACCACACACAAACACAGCCATCCTGCTCCTGTCCCGGTGACCAGCCAGACTGAGTCCCAGACCAGCTTGGGCAGTCCTTTCTAGACGTACTGCTACCACGGAGTCACCGAGGCTTAGGTACTTCTTACGGAGCTTGTCTGTAGGGGAGAAAAAAAAGAGGATCATTTATTTATTTATTTATTCATTCACAAAATCCAAAGCTCTTAATATTAATTAATATATAAAATAAAGAGAATAATTCTTATAGCCAATTACGGATTTACATTATTTTTAAGTTTCTTCTTGACGAGTAACAATTTATTATATTCAAAACATTAAAATTATGAAATAATGATAAAAAATTATATGTAAGGAGAAAAAAAAATGTATACATGGATTTGAAAAATAATTAATTGAAAAATTGATTAATAAAAAATAAAAAAGAAAAGATAACAATGTTTGGTGAATGTAAATTATATAAAAAAGAAAAATTAAACTGTCAAATTTTAAAAGAGATCATTATTAATATAAAAAAAAAATGTCATTATACAAAAAACCTTACATGTTAAAATTTACAAAGAACCGATATTTATCACAATTAAAAAAAATCAAGCAAATTACATAATTCAAGTTCAAATTCACAGCAATGTAAAAAACTAAGTGTTGAGTGTATGGTGTGTTGAGTGTATGGTGTGTTGAGTGTATGGTGTGTAGTGAGTTTGAGTGTGTTTTGTGGAAAGAGATTAGTTGTTTAAGGCTTCACTTACTTTCCTTTTGAAGGCGCTTTTGAATTAGCAAGATTTAACTCTTTATAGACGTCTTTGTGACGCTGTGGCTCCTATAGGTATACAGCGTTAATATCAATTAGCGTATCACCGCTTGCAGGCAGCCTCTCCACATCACTCTCAACTATATTTGTTCTACGACTTTTTACAAATCTTGATAAATAACACAAAAAAGAAAAACAAGCAAATTTTTGCTCCCTCTGTTATCTATTACTCTGTATTTTGTAAGCTACCCCGCAAGTCACGTGGCATGACGCAAGGTGCGTAGCATTATTGGAAATAGATTAACGCCAGTTTACAGACAATTTAAGAGATGTCTGCAAGAGGTGGTTTGATAATTAAAATTAACTCTGTATATCATTCAATATATCGGGTTAGGCACCGTCGGTGCTAGGATGGGTGAACGGCGATCATATATTTCGCACGGCGACATCCATTCATATACGGAAGGGTCAGAATCCATTTCGGCGCCTTGATAAATGAAATCATCTAACCAGAACTGTGCCAGTTTGATGGTTGATGGCCTTCACCTCCTCGTCACTCAGAGGAGACACTCAAGATCGTACAACGTTGTGATGATGATCTCTTAGACCCAAATTATGAAAGCTTATTTAATCATTGCTCCTGACTCAAGCTTATATCCGCTTACAATTATCCAAAACTATCAAACTATGTAAAAAATAGAATTAATAGTACCTTATTATAATACGACTGTTAGTCACCTTACTAAATATAGTTATACTCAATCGGTATAACCCCCTCAAACTTTGATCTCTTACGGATTTATTAATAAAAAAGAACCTCCTATAAGAGCCTTTAAATGCAAAATTCGCATGCTTTTTCCGAGATCTACGTGTTCAAAATAAACAAATAATCGTCAGATTTATTGTGCTAGTACAGATTACAATAAACATTAGAAACAAACAGAATTTGGTTACCATGCAATATTTTTATTAAAGACAACCAGACTATCCCAGGCCTTAAAGTTCTGCCTCAGACGCCAGTGGTTGCGGATTCGATTTCCGCAAAAAATTTCCATGTCTCGGTGTTTATCTATTGATATATTTATATTCTAGGTCCCCCCTAGTTCGCTACATGGTACCCCATAACACAAGCTATGCTTACTTTGGGGCCATGTAGTTGGTGTGATTGTGGATTTTATTATTTTTTATTTATTTATTATTATCAAATACCAAAGAAGAGATAAAAGAAGGGTTTCCGAAAGTGATTTAGCTGTATCCTAAAAATAACTATCGATCAGTCTTTCAAGTTACAAACCAGTGTTGCCTAATCAAATAAAAATGTAATAAAACCCCACACTTAATGCCCTATTTCGTCGCCAATTCCCAAATTGGCGACACTTTTGCTCCCACACTAATAATTTGATTTTCTTTGAAAGCGGTGGCACGGTGAAATATAGTTATGAAAGCTATTGGAGGTTCAAAATAGAGCTTTTATAAAGATGGGGATTTTGAACTTGGAATGTTTCAAAAATAGGTTTAGATAATAGTAGATTATGCATCAAGGGGATAAAGCAGTGTATTATGTCACGGGCATCATATTGAATCCTGAGCGAAATGAAGGGTTCTGTAGATAATTCCCGAACGCAGTGAGGGAATTAAGATGTTAATTCCCGAACGAAGTGAGGGAATTATGGTAAGAATCCTGAATGAAGCGAGGGATTCAAGACTGCCCAAGACTAAGACACTGTTATCCCCGAGGAGCATACTCTACTTTATACACCACCTTGTAAGATATTTAGGTAATGAAACGCAGGAATTAAATCAAGTACTTAGGTACTCGTATTTAATTATTTAGAAATTAAAGATAATATTGGAAACAATTGACCAGTTATATAAAGATAAAGTGATATTTCTATTTGGTATATTCATTGTTTACTGTTGTCTTCAACATTGAATAAACAGTCCATAGGCTGCTAGGTTTCTTTGCAGCAGACAACTGTTGAAAATATACTAAAGCAATGACTCCGAAAAAATTTTCACGGCTTTTTTAGTTTTTCCAAGCAAAGAAATCTTCGTAAAATTTCATGTACAATTGCTTCAATCAATTTACACGGCAAAATATTATCGACGATACTATTTGCTTCATTTCTAATATCTTCTGGTGTTAAATCGTCACTCGAGCTCGACATATTTTATTTATTTGAATACTATTGAAATAAAAACTCTGAAAAAATTTTCTTTTCAAAAACTGCGCAATTTTATTTCTTATTTGTCTTTTTCAAAAGGCAAAAGAAACCGTCGCATACAGGTTTTTAACGAGGGTTTTTAATTTTTTCTTGGAAGTCGTTCCAAATGCAAAGGTACACAAACTTATACAGCCAAATTTAAAGTTCATATATTTTTTAATTAGGCAAAGCAACTAGTCATACAGCCATGTCCATGTAGGTTTTATTAAATTTCGCTCCAATTGACATTCTAAAATCAAATGACATTATAACCCTTAGGATTAAAGTTTTGTTTATTCCGTGTAAGATACCTTTTTTAATCTTAAGGGATTAATATCTTGTTTTAGGTGGAGTTTATCTCATACATAATGCGAATTTTTAACAAAGGTGGTGTATAAAAGAGGTTTGTAACCTGATTTCTAACTTATATGGATGAATTTCAACTCGAAGTCTCGGCTTTTTACAGACTTCGTGGTTATGATTGATAAAAATGTAAAACTGACTTTTATTGTGTGGATTGTGAAATCTTAAAACGAAGTAGTTTAAGGTTGGATAAAAGAAAACTTTTAATTTTTTGCTCATTATTGGTACCTATTTTTCAATACGCTCTACATTATTTTTATTTTTGCCATGGCCGATAAAAGTTCACCTAACAAGGACTACACATCGATATCCCGCAGGAATAAAATATTGAACCGGGAAAGCTGCACTTTGTTTTAATCTTCACTCTTCAAACTATTAATATGAAACTTAAATTGCTTCGTTGTACAATTGAATTTTAATTTATATATTTTTTGACTATGTAAGGATGGGCCGATTGTCTTCCATGATACCTGATAACAATTGATCATGAAGACTAAGGAGGTACAGTATGCAACAGAATTTTTTATACCACCCAGCCTCTCACGGACATTAAATACGTACGCATATTGTATGTGTGCGGGAGATTAAGCGGTATACATAATTCTGTTGCAGACTGTACAAGTCCATCCACAGGAAACTTAAAAGTACCAAGACTATACTGGTCAGAAAACGCAAACCTTGGCAATCTGTCCCAAAAAGGAGCTTTCAAAGCGCTTAGTTTGACTTTTTAAAATATCCACCACATACGGACGGAAGATCTGTCTGCACCTAGTTAGTTATGCGATGGTAAAAGGAATATTAAACCTCAATTCTTGATTTTTGAAAAAATACAAGACAATTTAAAAGAGTAGCCAACAATAAAAAAAAAACTAAAAGTCCTTATTTCATTTTCATCATCTATAACATTTCGTTGTAGTTGGGGGTTGGTTACAGTGAGCGGTTGTAAGCATATTTAGCGCGCATTGGTAGGTAGGACGCGTAGGTTGTATAAAATCACTAGCTGTTGCGCGCGGTTTTACCCGCGCAATTTCGAATCCCGCGGGAATTTCGGGATAAAAATTAACCTATGTGCTATTCCAGACTGTACACTATCACTATGCCAAATTCCGACCAAATCCGTTGAGCCGTTCTCCCGTGATTGAGGAAAAAACATTCATACTTTCAAACTTTCACATTTATAATATTAGTAAGATACGAGTAACTAGTTAGGCTTCCGTTATTTTTTTATACTAACGTCAATCAAAAAGTGGAGGCATAGTGGAACATTGCAACAAGGATTATAATTTCCTGCACGACCATTGACTGACTCACACACACTTTCATTTAAGATGTGTGTTGGTTTAATGGACATCTGATCTGAAGCGTTTAAAATTTAAATTGGTACATAATTATGGACCGACTACCTGGTAAAAGTCACCGGTAAGCGCTGGATGAGAGCAGCACAGGACCGATCTATGTGGAGAACTTTGGGGGAGGCTTGGGATTGATGATGATGGAGATGATGACATCATTATTTATTATGTTTTTAACTTCGATTAAGTATACCTGAATAATAATTCTAAAACGTTATACAGTGTAGAGTCGACTTTGAAGCGTGTCTTAAAAACGTGACCATAAGGTGAAACTGATTTTGAATACGAGTTGAGTTACCCTTAGTAATAATAAGTACCATTCTGAATTTAAATAAATCGTTCAACGTTTGATAGCTCTTGAAAAGTTGGCTAACTTATTTAGATTTACAGTGATAAAAACTTATGAAAGGAAAACCTCATAAAACTGCTAGTTAAAAATATATCATCATCATCATTCAGCCAGGAGATGCCAACTTCCAAAAATATATAACTATGTAAAAGTCCTGTTTTCCTTTCTACTGTACCACCGTTACGTGTAACAGACACCCGAAGTAAGGGCAAGTACACACTTGACCCAGCTATTGTTGACTTACAAAAGAACCTCACTTTAGGGTAGTAATACACATTGGAAGGATGAAGCGTACCGTAAGTTACCATTTTCAAGTATTTTGGAACTTGTTATAAGGTAAGGGAAAATTAAAAAACCTAATGAAACCCTTTATGAAACCTTTTTGAAACCTATTTGAAAAAGGTTACTGATATAAGATACTTACTAAAATAAAAATTAATACATCTTCTTATTGTCATAAGGTATCGCCTAGTATATTTTAACAAATAAAATAAATCGACAGATATCTCATTATTTACACAAAATAAACGTAGAATTTATTTTGAGATGTGGACGCTATAAATTTTCTTTAGTTCCTTAAGCAATGCAGATATCCTAAGAGGTAGGTCATTTGTAAAGAAAGAATATCAAGACCTAAAAGCTTAGAACTATTCCACTGACGTAAGGTTTATTCTAAGACAAATTAGTTAGTTTTAGATGTATCTGTAAGAAGAAATTATATTATATTGAAGAAAGTGTAAAGGAAAAGAAATTCTGAATAATAAAAATCTTTATTCTAAACTAGCAACAAAACAAATTGCAAATTACATTTATTTATTTACACTTTACATGGCAATATCATTTTTTACGTTCATTGTTGTTTAAAGTTTTTACTGAAATACGATCTGTTGAGACCTGTAGCTAAGACACACGATATAAAAAATTGAATTTCTAGGAACTTTAGCGCAAAACTAGTGCAAAAGCAACAAAAATAACAAAAAAAAAATATTAAGACCTTCTAAAATAACTATCTGTTAATTTAAAATGAAAAAAAATGTGGAAAATGTGAAGAAAATTAAAAGACAATAAGTATTTTTAGGATTTGGCCGTCATCGGCAAGAGAAAATTATCGACTGACGATGACGCTTTTTTGACGACTGCTTTTTTTGATACCGGGTTGTCCACTATTTTCAGTCCGAATTTAATCGAAATCAGTGCTATGGTTTAGCTCTGAAATTATAAGAGATAGAAGAACACACTTTCGTATTTATAGTATTAGTATGGATGAGATGTACCCGTCCGTGTAAAAAGAACAGACGTGATCGATTTGATGGTCATGCCCTCAGATCATACAATATGATCCGCAGGGCTATTCTCCTAAATAACAGCGTCGAGTTCATGGATGCATCAGCGATGAGTAACATTATTAGTATTCACATAACACATAAATCGACCCCAGCGCTCGCCGCTCGTTGTTGACGGCGTAAGTAAAAACTGACATTCGTTGAATACATACATGTGGGATAAAATTGTATTGTCTATGTTAAAGTATGAACGCAGATTGTAATTGTAGAAATGGAACGTAGTGAATGAGTGATATGGACGTGAGTGAGTGAGAGGAAAGAAAGGGAGGACGGATACGGACTTTGTGCTAAGACGGTGGTTGTAACGTGTGCTCCAATAATAAATTTTTAAAGAAAGTTATATTTTTGTGTTTTTATGCCATACAATCCCACGTACATAACTTCACGCCTGTATCCCTTTTGTGGTAGGCAGAACATCAGATGTTGTAAAACCATCTGATGTCACATTTGACAAATTAGGAGGCAATATAATGGTGGAGAGAGACTATTGCAGTGACAGGGGGTCAGCCTATCGCCCACAAAAACCTCCAATAAAACCTCTGTCCCTTTACTGGCTTTTACAGTAGGCCCGGGAAGAGAAGCAGCCGGCGCCTTCTATATTTTTCCTTTGCTCCCAGTATAGAAGATTGATTTAATAGCGGTGTAAGGCTTATGAATACTCACATAAAATAATACTTCTTAAATCAAATTGGTGTGTTGAAATTTAAAGATTAGGTTGTAATATTGAAATCAACGTAGGACTACATGGCAGTTCGTTTAAAGCCAATTTCATAGCGCTTACATAACAACTAAGTAACTTTAGTTTACAATATCCAGCGATGAAGGGTTTACGTGCCTTCCGAAGCATGGAAGCCGTGGCGATAAATTAATGTTCGGCAATTACCCCTCCTTCCTTGTATCGACCTACCGACCGACCGGTAGTCGCGGTTTCTATACATTTCATACGATAAGGGCCCACTTCGCCACGGATATTCAAAATATAAGTTATCACAAAGCAGCCCTCTCAAGTTCAAAGCCAAAATATACTTTATTTCGTAGGTATTTAGACTTACGCTTGAAATTGAATTCTGGTACACAGTTATGGATTGTGTCAAGCTTAAAACTCCAATCATTCAATTTAATAAAAAAGAGATGTAAGCCATATTTTAGAATTTAACTTGATTTACGACGACCACTTTGGCGATGGGGTAACACTGTCTGCCACAGACGCCAGTGGTCGCGGGTTCGATTTCCGCACAGAACAAGAAAAAAAAAAGGTTCCGGGTCTGGGCGTTTATCTATATACAGGGTGACTGGTGGGTCATTTTTGGAATTCAAGGACGTGATAGTTTGAGATCATACATAAAGAGAAAATATAAAGTTAAGTATATATTTTTTTAAATAAATATTAATTAACTGAAAGTTAAAGAATTGATTATGCAACGCATGGTTACGCTAGCTTTGGCAGTGATCCACGTGCCAGGTCACGTGCCGCGATTGACTCGGTTGTATGTAAAGTAAATAGTAACATAGTAGTATTTATTTATGGGGAATTCTAGTGAAAAATTACGTACCTACTTTTATTACATAATTATGATTAGAATCGAACACAGAGTGCTCTCCTTCAGTATCTAAAATTTGTCACGAATCACCCTGTATGTATTTATATTCTAGGTTCCCCCCTAGTTCGCTACATGGTATCCCATATAACAAGCTCTGCTTTGTTTGGGGCCATGTAGTTGGTGTGATTGTCTGGGGTTTTTTTTATTTATTTATTTATTTATTTATTAGGGTGTCGGCTTCGAGTCACTCAATAAAATCTACAAAATAATTACTACGATTTAAAATCGATTTAATAAATTACATTATTCAATTGATGGCTTTTATTTTAAATATATGAATACCCAAGTTTACTTAAACTTTATTAATTGTAACTTAATTTGGTTTTAAAATGTTTTAAATACAGGGTGTCCCGCAAACCTTATATAATACCTTCACGGATGTATTATAGTACCCATGAGGATAACAGAAAAAATATAATTTTTTTGTATTAAAGCAACAAACTTTAACAAACTTCGACATTTTTTACAAAAGTTCAAATAAATTTAGATTTTTTTCTTTTTTTATATTTTTTCTGTAATCCTCATGGGTACTAGAATACATCCGTGAAGGTATTATATAGGGTTTGCGGGACACCCTGTATAAAAAAAAATTTTTGTTTTTTAAAGTCGTAAGCCACTTTATACCTAAACAAACACTGGATTCATTAATCCTTACCAGACAGACACAAACGTCCACTCAGTCACTTTAGAGTGCAAACACAAAACTTCCAAGGCTTATTAAGTAGTTCCAAAACAAAGATACGTTCGTATTTGTCAAACATTCACTGCCTTATTCCACAACTTTATTTACAACTCAAACTTTCTAGAACCTTCCAACTTCTTCTGATTTAACAATAGATCTTGAAGATAAGATATCCCTGATAAGACATGCCTGTAGGACGGTATAAGGTTGTTGAAATAAGGGCGAGGGGAAGTATAGTGACATGTTTAACAAGGTCGGGTTTTAATAGGGACTATGATGGCAGAGATAATATATGTTTTTCACATACATACATGCATACATATCGTCACGCCTGTATCTCTTATGGGGTAGACAGAACACCAGAGGTTACAAGACCATCTGATGTCACGTTTGACAAATTTGGAGGTATTATAAAGATGGAAAGAGATTATTGTAGTGACAGGGGGTCAGCCTATCGCCCACAAAAACGCCTTTAAAACCTCTGTTCATTAACTGACTTGTACAGTATGCCCGGGAAGAGAAGCAGCTGGCACATTCTACGTTTTTCTGACGCTTCCAGTCCAGCATGGAATATATTTTTTGTATGCAGATTTTATTAAATTAATGTTTCAGATTTAGTTTTTTTATGTTTTGTCTCGCACTATAAATAACTGGGTCTTGTCAAGACCTAGTTATGAGTTTACGAAAATAAAATAGATTTAGGCTTGATTACTAAATTGTATACCAATATGAAAAGAAACTCATAGTAATTAGTAATTACAGAACAAGTTTCAATACGTGATACATCAATCTATGTTGTTTGCAAAAACACTTAAACGTCGAATTACATTTTGAATCCGGTTTAAAATATATTATTCTACCATGCTGGATTGGAAAAAAAAAAAGCGAAAGAAAAACATATATTGTACCAGCTGCTTCTCTTCCCGGGCATACTGTAAAAGCCAGTTAAGGGACAGAGGTTTTATTGGCGTTTTTGTAGGCGATAGGCCGACCCCCTGTCACTACAATAGTCTCTATCCATCATTATAATACCTCCAAAGTCAAACGTGACATCAGATGGTCTTATACCTCTGGTGTTCTGCCTACCCCATAGGGAACACAGGCGTGAAGTTATTTATGTATGTATGTATGTTAAATAGCATGATAATTGTAAAGTTACCAAAGTTAATACAATAATCGTTATTTACCAATAACTTATAAGACGTTTATAAAGTATCCAATAGAAACTAACTACTACTTTACCATAAAAAGTAACTCCTACCGATTTTATGCCCATTGAACTGCATTGAATATAGAAATTGTATTACATTACAACTATACGAGTGGGTTTCAAACCTACGCTCTTTTCAAAGCCCTTTTCATGCAACAGTCTAGACAACTTAACGAAACCTTATCGATTCAAAAGTCAGTTGTTACCAACATAAAGAAGATTATTCTAAGCCGCAAACAACGATCACGTAAATGATGGAAACATAAATAAACAACTAAACTATTGCTCGTTACTAAAAAAATATATTGCTGGCTGGCTTGATAATTTACTGCAAAGAAAGAAATCAACATTAGGTATACATACACACATAACTTCACGCCCTTATCCCTTATGTAGGGTAGGCAGAACACCAGAGGCTGTAAAACCATCTGATGTCACGTTTGACGAATTTGAAGGCATTGTAATGATGGTGAGAGACTATTGGAGTGATATGGGGTCAGCCTATCGCCCACAAATAACCTCCAACAATTAGCCAATTAATTTTCAATAAATTTTTTAGTTAGCTTTAAATATATGTATAATTAATTTAACGTCCCATCCATACTCTATAAAAAAATATCAAATTAAGGATTTTTTTATCTAAAATTTGGCATAATTAATTCCGTCGGAACAAGAACTTTTTGTGAGGCCTGTGATGAAATATTAAACCTAAATTATATTTAGCAAAGGATACCTCAAACCCCCTATACTTTTTTGTGTAGATAAATAATTATAATAAAGAAAATCCCCATAAACAATAAATATCTTGACGAGATATTTAGATAAATCAGACACATCAGTCAGCGGGGGCGGCGTCTAAGTTAGATACTGTTAACTCATTGCCACAAAAGTCACCAAAAATCCTCAAAATCAAAATGAACCTCAAACTTAACCCATCTGTAGCAATTTAACCGTACGTGAGTAACCGAGCAATAACGGGCCTACTTCGTCCCCGCCATAATAGCCACTTTACGCTGAGATGTGCTTGCCATTGGCATTCCGGACCCCAAATATACCGTAATTGAGTTATTTATGTACCTAGTCCTACGAGTTATTAGGTTGAGGATAGTCTGTAAGTGATAGGATACGTAGATCTTCTTGGTTACGTCTAAGAAGTTATTTGAAAGGCAGGATAAAAGACGTTTTTTTACGGAATAATGACGAGTTTTAGCTTTTTATTTATAATTTAACTGTTAACTGTAATCTGAAAACGTTTTGTTGACTTTATTACGCTTCATGAATCAGCGCGCAAACAGGCACTGAATCCACCTGATGGTTAGTAGTGTCCATACCCATGGACATCTTTAATTAAAGATTGATGATGCATTGCCGACTCTAAGTTTCAGCTGTTAAAACGTTTTGCTCCTGTAATTTCACTGGCCGTTCCTCCCCTTTAACCGGAACGCAACAACGCCTTCAGGTAGTTACTATGGCGGGTAAAATAGAAAAAAATGAAGCACCGCCCCAGCCGTGTCCTTTCACATGGACACTACTACTACTAAAAGGCTTAGAAAAGCCATACCGCCCCTGGGTATGCGTGCCGTAAAAGGCTCCCAATCCTAGCGAATCCCGCGAAATTGTATAAAATTTGCCGCCAAATATCATCGCTCCGACAGTAACATGTTGCGACAATGTAAGCCAGAGAAATAAAGAGCCAGTTCTTTTCTAAGCTGGTGTATTTTCTAACTCATTTTCACTTACCATCAGGTGAGATTGAAGTCGAAACTCTTAGGCTGCAAACTGAACGGCAGCGACAGCGGCGCGGGCAGCGATTTCCGCGACACGATAGAAAGTATTGAGTTTGTATGAAACCGCGACAAATCGCTCGAGCGCCGGCTGGCGTCGAGAACGGCCCTGATTCCCCGCGTCGCTGCCCGCGTCGCTCTCGCTGTCGCTGCCGTCCACTTGACGTTACGGCAACATAGACACTAAGGTCACGGGTCACTCGTTAAAATATTTGTAATCAACGAATGAAGAGAATTATAATTTGTATAGAAGATGTCACTTAGAGTAAGAAGTCTGGCTAAGACGGTATGGCCATTTTGTTTACGTAAGTTTACAGGACTATTAAGACAATTAATTATTATTGTATTTTCCAATTATTCGCTTAATTCTATATTTAATTTATTAACTCAGAATTAATCCTTCCTACCAACAAAACGATTTATTAGAAAGAAACACCTTCCCAAAAATACAGTTTTCCTGAATCTTTAGCAGTATTTATAGAAGTTCTTATGACGCAGGTGCTCAGGTTCCATTAAGGAATATTGTGTAATATTATAAGAAAAAAATTCAATAAGGTAAAGTGCTGGTTGGATGAAGCTGTATATTATTTATTTGTACTTTTTATTACTAACCGGAAATCATATTTTACTGTGTAGATAGCTGTGAATAAATAGCCCGTCCCCTTTGGAGCAGATCGTAAAATTGAGCTCCCTTGGAGGTTTAGTAACTTGAGAATAAAATATAGGTTTTAAGGGTAGGCTAAGATTATTTGAATAATAGTTATCTTGCAAAATTAAAAGATTAGTTACAAAAGAATATCCCATAATTTAAAAAATGTAAAATCCCCGCAAGGTGGACCGACGATCTGGTCTAAGTCGCCGGTAAACGCTGGAAGGGGCAGTGCGGGAACAATTTGTATGGAGAAACTTGGGAGAGCCCTATGTCCAGTAGTGGACTTTTCCTGGCTGAATGATGATGATGAAAATGTCTTTTATTTTTATTTTATTCTTAAGGAAAACTTACAGCTAAATTCAGCTAGTTAAATGTGTAGTAACATGATTTATCATGTTTACAGATCGCAAAATGCTCGTTATCGAGAAAAATGACGGTAATAATAATATCAAGACTAATTCGGAAGTTTTGAAATAATTTTATACGTTAAGATAGGTATTTCAATATAAACAGAGAAGCTAATTGATTAAGTTATACTTGATACATACCAAATAATTCGGAAGCAAATGCTCGTCTCAAAGATGCGATACTGTCTGAAAAGTCTGTCTTTGGTTTTTATTATGAGGCTTTTACTCACACGTTATTGTCGGATGTGTCCGACTAGTTTTGAACTCTTGTGCGAGGCGAGGCGCAGCCGCCACTGCACTCACCCCTGATGAAGGACACCATAAGAGTTCGAAACTAGTCGGACACCTCCGACATGCATGCATGAATAAATTAGATAATTATTTATTAATTAGATAATCAGAAATTTAGAATAGAATAAACATTAGAATAAGCACTACTATTGTGGAGAGAGAAAAAAAATGTGATAAAAAGTAAAAGGCTCAACTTGTGCTACTGAGACTGTAAGTCACAGCAAGGTTCAAATTCGCATGAAAATGTATACATCTTACTAGACTTGACTGTACCAAAGGTTTTCTATCAACATAAGGTACCGTTTTCTCAAGTTATTTGATTTGTTCTCGAAGTAATCTTTAAATTTAAATATGTTGTTATATCTTTTTTACCTATATAACAATATTACATCTATTATTATATAGGTAAAAAAAAGAGTTGCTTTATTCGCTTTTAATTTTGAAGCTTATGATATCCAGCAGTCTGTAGCAGTCTGTGTCATTAGCACAGCCCTTTTTAAAGAGGGCTAATTCATCAATTTCCTCATTACTCCGATTAAAGCCCTTAACCACCAAGCTAGCATGGTCTCTGGCAAACCCTAAAGACAACTCTTTTCAAGTAAACAGCACTCCGGACCCCTTGCTGAACGTGCCCTCCGAAGCACAGCTTATAGAGAAATGATTAAGGTGCGTATTATCACATTTCTTTTTATTTATTTATTTCTTTCTTTCTTTTCTTTCAACTTAGCCATATTACGTTGCCAAATTTCGTATGTTGAACAATACTTGAGACAGCTCTTGAAGTTGAGAGCGATTTATTAAGACTGATTATATATCCTGAAAATTCCACTGAATTTCGTGAATCCGTTTTCCCATCGACGACTTTTTTCCTGATAAGTCAGTCGTTCGCGAGTTGCCCGCTTTATCTCGGCTCCATTACCGGAATATAAAGATGTATTGGCGAGAAGAAAACTGCTTTTACTTAATAATAAAAAAAGTCAGAAATAATAGTCACATGTAGGATTTTTATTATAATGGTCTCTAGCGATTGAATTGTTATGATTGATGATTGGAGTTGGTCTTTAACTTGTCTTTAAATTAAGTTTGTTTATGAAGTTTATGTTCATCATAGATTTTATATTATTCATTTTTTTGTTTTAAATTGGGTTTTTCATATAAAAATATACATACATACGTACATAACTTCACGCTTGCATCCTTAATGGGTTAGGCAGAATACCAGAGGCTATTAAACCATCTGATGTCACATTTGACTTTGGAGGTATTATAAAGATGAGAGAGACTATTGCAGTGACAGGGGGTCAGCCTATCGCCCGCCAAAACGCCAATAAAACCTCTGTCCCTAATAAAAATATTAAACTATCTTTATATTGATTTAAATCTTTGTTTTAAATAATAAATTGAAGCAAATTAAATAGGTTTGATTGTAGAGGATCGCGTTTTTTTTTCTATATTATAAGGATAGGACGTTTGTCTTCCATGCCACCTGATGGAAAGTGCGAATTCGTTGAATTTCTGTACATTTTTTTCTGTATGACGTCGTACCGTTAAATTAGGTGTCTTTAAAAATAACAGTACAGGAATTCATACTGAAATAATTCTTGTACCTTTTTTATTATTGTAGCATAACTGATTTTTTTTTCAGTTACCTAACTGAAATTTTCCGGTAATAATATTAATATTAAAATTTTATTTTTAAATAACTATAGAATGTTCGATAGTTTAGTTGAAGCCTATGAAGCGTAGGTACATATGCTGACCTATACATTTCGATACAGAAATTAAATAAGTTAAAATATGTACTTAAAACATCTACAGAAATTAATCCGGTATTCATTATTTGGGTACTGATATAATTAATTTAGATTTTAATAACTTGTATAGTTATTGTGTTTGATGAAGCAGTACACTAATAAGGGTACTGAAATTTTACTAGATGATAACTATTTAAAAATTTTATACCGATATGCAGTCCCTGATTAAAAACTATGCGTTTCAGTAATATTTTATTAAGAGCTAATTATTTCCAAGGCAAGTGTCATCTCCGACCTCATCTTCACTTAGGATAGGTGAGATTGAGGTCAAACACTTATTCAATGATAAAAAAATCATCAACAAGAAGCAAAATGCCCAAATTAGACCCACAAAAACAAAATTACAAACGTTTTTCTAATAACATGATTAGACAATTTGCAATTTCAGTCATAACGCGAAAATCCTACAAAATTAACCGCAACTTTATCCGTTCCTAACACTTTAATACTTTGAGTTGACCCCTCATTATAACTTCTAATGGAACGCTCACTCATTAGCCGAGGATAACAGGCGGCCATCTTGTTTTGCTGTCAGAATAACAAGGTCTATTTTGTGGTTATAATATTCATAATGCTGTGTCAGCTCAGAGGTATCAAAAAAATCGTGTTAGAAATAAATATAGTAAGTATTCTAATTCTTTAATTATAGCGCTGCCGACCCTGGATAAGTGTATGGTTAAAGGCGACAAATCCGAAAAACCTCGACTTGGTGGTACAGTTCCCTTCAAGGTTCATCTGGCTAACACCCTTTGTATAAAATCTGCCGCCAAATATAAACACTGATGCGATATCTGGCGGTAATGTGTTCCTATAATGTTTTATGAGGAACCAGTTCATTCTTAACCCCGTGTGCTGTCATCAGTTGAAATAGTAGTTTATGAAACTGTCACATAATACCTAAGTAGTTATGTGCAGTTTCATACACTACTTTATCTAATCTCATACACTGAAGATTCCCGCCATTATCGCGCATGCGCCAAAACGCGCCGCGCGGCCACAGAATGTAACGTAGCGCGGCGCTCGCAGGACACAGATAAAAAAATTTAATCTATGGTCTGTTATCTGTATCGAAATAAAAAAAAAAATATTATAACATTGTATTGTTCGAGGTAGTGTGTTATAATTTAATTTTTTAATTTCTTTTTAATTTCATTCAAAAGTATGTCAATATAAATTCGTTCTGAGTTTTATATTTTGAATATTATGATATGAGAGTAGATAAAAGAAATTTATTAACCTCCATTTGACCTGTATTTTTAAAAAACGCAGCTAAATTAAGAAGTTATCATTGAACCTACTATCATTACCTTTATATTACATTCAAAACTAAAATCGCCAGTCAAACTGCCGGCAAAAAGCATCCAAAACAAAATTGGCATACCATAAGACAAAACGATAAAATAAATATCTCAGTGTTCCTGGAGTGTTGCCAGATCATCTGTCATCTCGTAATGATGGCACAACAAACTAATCGTCTATTGATGGCAACAGTTCATTTTTTAAAGCAAGAAATTTTTAAGCAAAAAATGATTTACGATCTTGAAAGAAACTTAGGACCAATCCGCATAAGTGCGCTTGTACAGTCGTGTCAATGGAATACTTAATATCTTACAATTTGTCTAAACTTCGATTAAAATCGAAAAGTTAAAAAGGAGCTAGCTGCGCATGGCGCGTAACGTACGTCCGTGGCGTACGCGCGTGGCAACGCGACGTGGTAACTTTGTATGGACACATGTGCCGCAGCGTTGGCCCTTAAGGCGACATATTGAAAAAATGCATTGACTTTCATCGCAAACTATGAGAATATGGCAAAACGAGTGAATCTGACATTTTGATATGTGTAAATTCATATCTTTATCTATACTTTGCCTGCTCAAAAACATGATTTGATGATTTTGACTCGAGTTTTATTTTTCTAAAACACGTCTAAAAACATACTTTTGTTAAAATTACTACGTAGTTATGCAATCCATATGCTTAGGCCGGCGCCAGACTTAGCTTCAAATGTTTGAACAAATGTTTGAACAAATGTTTGAACAAATGTGTGGCGCTGGACTTTGCATATGTAGGCCGGCGCCAGACTTAGCTTCAAATGTTTGAACAAATGTTTGACCAAATGTTTGGACAAATGTGTGGCGCCCGGGTTAGAATTTACTTAAATTCAATCTTCACATTATTATTCAGACTTTGGTTGCTCAAAATTTACATAGCATTTACCGTTATTTTTTTATCGATTTTTGAAACGATTTCAGTGTCTGAGCGGTGTCGATGGTGGCGATTTCTATGCAATACGCGACCTTATGTTAAGGTGCTAAGATTTCAAGAAAAAACATTTCGATGTGTCGTCTTAAGACGCGCAGTCTAAAGTACCTACCATTCCCCTTACGAAATTACTGGCCCCATAACTTTACTTTACTTACATTTGGTATCGAATTCGAAAAAAAAGCGACATCGTACTATCTTGTAATTAATTAAGTTTATTGGTACTCAGATTAATAGTTATCTAATACACATTTAAATAACAATAGCTCCTTTTATTTCATATCCCTTAAAGCAAATTTTGACGCAACTTTCGGGCGAATATTTGTTACCAGAAATAAGTTATATAAACTCTTTTGAACACAGTTTATGTAACAGTTCTTTCATTCAAGTGACTTTACAATTAGCTATTGCTGATTGAAATCATAAAATTATTTAACGCGCCCTCTGAATAGTTTGTACCTACGTGGCTTTCAAAAAAACCTTTAGCATTTTCTTAACAACAGTGCAAATTGCGAAGAATTTGAGGGGTATTCCAGCTAAGGGAGGAACCTCTCTCATCAGGAGACTATTTATTTAATGCATTATCGGCATTCGAGTGAAATATGAATGCTTTCCACGCAATGCAGTCACAAGAATTTACCAGTTCTTGTAAATATTCAAGCAGTAAGCAGTCGTCTATTATAGTAGACTAGCTGTTGCGCGCGGTTTTACCCACGCAATTTCGATTCCCGCGGGATTATCGGGATAAAAAGTAGCCTATACGGATTCGGAAGAATCCATCTAAGTAATGGTAAAAGAAATTTTGAAATCGGTCCAGTAGTTTTTGAGCCTATTCAATACAAACATACAAAAATACAAAGGTTTCCTCTTTATAATATTAAGTATAGATTCACACAAACTGTTCATGAAATAGATTTCAATTTAAAATCAATATTATTTTGTCATGTTAGTTAATTGGTAATGCGTAGTCGACTACGTAGAAAGAAATGCTAGGTTATTCGAACTTTTACAAATCTTTTATAAAACAATTAGGGGATCACGGTATCCCCTACGCCATGTAAGTATAAGGTGATAGGTTTGGAGCCTTTAAACGTTTTTTACATTCAAGAACTGAAATTTCCACATCTATCCTTCTCGTTTACAAGTAACAAAAATATTTAAATAAAACTACGTCGAGTTAAAATGTAAAATATTAATTATACGCGATTAATCCGCTTAAAAAGTAGTTTTATTTAAATTATGAATCGTGAAAACTTAAGACAATATTAACAAAAAGATTTATACATATTAGGGGAGCGAGGGGAATGGCGCTCACCGGGTAATGGCGCTCACCTCTGTAACTCTTTCAAAATGAAAGATAGCATCTAGCAAAATCTCTTGAAGTGCAAAGGGATAGGGCCTCTAAAAGACAGCGATGCAAACGGTTTGTCAAGTCGCGTCATGTGACAGTGAAGTGCGTTTTTGCGTTTGCAGACGCGATGATGTAATTTTTGATCGCTTGTTTTTATGGGTAAGTCCCCATTTTAAATGGTTGTTTAGTTATTAATATATTTATTTACAATAAAGCTTTATTCTTTTTTTGTAATAATGCAATCAACTTTTAAATAATGTGCATGATTTTTTTTTTATTTCAACTAATTTACTGAACTGCCGTTTGGGGAAATGCCGCTCACCGGAGCGCCATTACCCCTTAGTGACAATTTTGTATTGCTGCAGATATGCAAAAAACTAAGAAGAAGGTTTCTATAAAGAAATAGCCATAAAACAGCTGCATTCGATCTAATCATAATAGTTTTTATTTTATATCATAATAATTGAAGTTAATTTGAATCTTAAGTTTCACTATATTGGTGAAATTTAAAAGAAAATGGTCTTCAGTACAAATGGAAATAATTGATGCCTATTTGTGATTTTAAACTTTCCTTTTATTGTATTAGCTTGATCCCATTAATATTTATTTAATTAAAATGTATATTACTAGTCAAATTCTAAAAAAATATCGAACGTCATTACCCCGTACCATGAGCGGCATTATCCATAGTCGGGGGCAATGCCGCTCAAACTTGTTTTTTTTTTAAATGTTTTTCTACAACTAAAAGGTCAAAGATATATGTTTTTGTTGTTTAATTGTTGATTACTCGATAATCAAAGAATTGCCTAGTCTTTATAGTTTTGATTTATCATAAATAATTTTAAAAATACACCATGTTTTCCTTAAGTGAACTCCATTCCCCCTCCTTACCCTACATTCATATTGTTTTTTTATCAGAAATAAATATATCTTATCTTATATACATATAGATAAGATAAGATACTTCACGCCTGTATCCTTTATGGGGAAAGCAGAACACCAGAGGTTATCAAACCATCTGATCCTCTCTCCCTTAACTGACTTTTACAGTACGCCCGGGACAGTAAGCTTGCACATTCTATTTTTTTCTTTCGGTTCCAGTCCAGCATGGAAGATTTACACATATTAATATTGTTACATTAATAGCTATTTTTTTTTTTTTGTTTTTCCGCCACAGAAAATTTTGGCACCCCCTACAACAAGCTTTAACCAGTAAAGCAAGCTTTAGCGGGAGGAGGATGAATCCTATTACGGACGAATGGGCATTCTATAAGCTGTTAACCCCAGTGGCTAACGGCAAATAGAATGCCCAGACAGTGTGGAGACTCACTCAGTGAAGCCGAGCATACCCACTAAACATCCCCCTTTACGACCTACCTTAATTCAGGTTCTTGATCATTTATCGGAGCGACAGCCAATTGGAGAGAGAGGCTGCGCAGTGAGCGGCATCCGGACGGCTGCCACCAAAAGGAACTGAAAGCGAGAAATTCAGAAGCTAAGACTAGCAGAAATGACAAAGCTGAAACTAAGAAATTATCTAGAGTGATCAGACTCACTCTGAGATAGGAATGCTGGAAAGAAGGACTACGTTTAGAAACGTTGAGCTTGCTGGAGTTTCCTGATAAGGGGAGCGAACTTGGTTAGGACCGGAAGAGCACCGTTGAAACCCTCTGGGCTGGCGTCGAGAGCGGCGCCGAAAGCCAGGATCTCGTCGATGGGAGCGAGCTGGATCCAGAACGCCATGCGGTCTTGAGACCCTTTTGCGTTCTGGCACTGGGAAGCCGATTTGGCGGCCGGTTGCGATTGAGTCGCGACCCGGCTGCGCTGACCTGAAACGATAGGAGTAAAGGCCTTGGGGGCCTTTGAACTGACTGGAGGGGCGTCCGAGCTAGGCTGCGGTCGCTCTCTCCAGTTCTCGATGGGCTTCACGGTAGCCCTGGCAGCCCGCGGTGCCTTGGGGCAGCCGCGAAAGTTTGCTGTGTGGCCTGACTGGCCGCACAAGACGCAGGACGGAGCGGTGGGTGATTCGGGAGTGCGAGAGCACTCCTTAGTCCCATGCGGATCTAGGCACTTGACGCATCTAGGGGAAGCAAAACAGTTTGCCGCCGCATGACCATACAATTGGCAGCGGTGGCACTGACCTGGGAAGCCACGCTTGTGTGGAACTTCGACGCGGATGTTGGAGAGACCGCACACGGTGGGCTTGCCTCTAAAAATGGACTGCCCTTGCGGGCTCTTCGCTAGGATTACTTGGGCAAGTGGGAACTGCTTGCCTCGGCGGCTGTGCATTTTGTGCACAGATTCGACGGGGAAGCCTTGAGAAGACAGGTCCTCTTGGATTTGCTCGTTCGAGAGCTCGAACGGCACGTTCCTGAGGACAGCACGAATCTTATGTCCTCAGGGAGGGCGTAAGTGTGGTACTCGAGCTTTTGATCAGCAAGAAGCCGAGTAAGATTCCTGAAATCGGAAATGGAACAGACTAAGACCTTAATAGAGTCACCCACGTTGGATGCCTTACTATATTGGATCTTGGGATTGTGTCTACCGCAGAGAGCTGAGACCTCGGTCCAGCGGCTCTTGTCCCGTAGGAAGACGGGGGGCGGAGACTTGACTTTCGGCGGAGCCGAATCTGATTGCGACGCAGGCTGGGACGCCGGGATCGCTGAAACAAAAGGCGCAGGAGCAGACGCCGGTGCGACATTTTGCTGAGCAGGAACAGCGGCTGGAGCAGCTGAAACGGATGGAGATAAAGTCGAAGAAGCATCTTGCTTCTTCTTCTTAGACTTGGACTTTTTGCGAACCTCGGTGAACGGAGCAGGAGATTCTGGAAGGAAAGGAGCGGAGTCGGAATCACTACCCGGCGGGGTAGTTTTCCGTTTGCATGCGGTAGGATCTACCGACATGCAATCTGAAAAAGGATCGACGAACTCAGATGGGTCTGGAGACGCCGGAGAATTGGTTTGGAACCCCTGAGAAGAAGAGGCGACCTGAGGACGAGCTGACAATTGCTCTCGCATGGACTCGATTTGAGCGAGAAGAGCTTCCTTCTCGGCTGCATATTGGGCTTCCAGTGATTGTTTATCGCTGGACATCTGGCTGAAATCTGAAGACAACTGACTGAATTCTGAAGACGAGGGACGAGCAAATAACTGCTCCTGCAAGGAATTGATTTGAGTGAGAAGGGCATCCTTCTCGGAGAGAAGGGTTTCCTTCTCGGCGACATGTTGACTGAAATCTTTACGCAAGGACTTGACTTCAGCGGAAAGGGTTTTATACTCCTTATCCTTTTGGTTGTATTCATCGACCAACTCATTGAACTGTTTGACCACCTCACAGTGATCTGAACGTTCTTTGTCGAAGGCGCTCTGAAAATGTTGTTTATCACGATAGATCTTATCGCAATGATCGCAATTAATTCCGGTACACTTAGGGTGACGAGGCATAATGCTGGGCTGAAAGAAAGTCTGACGAAGACAAACTGCGCTGAAAAAGAAAACGACCTAGTACGGACCTATTGCCGGTGAACGGCGGACGATCAGGCGTATCCACCTGAACAGCGATGCTTCGGCCGGCAGCAGTCGGGTCCGCCCTGAAAAGGGCAGATGAATTAGCCCCGACACCACACAGCCTCCACAAGAGAAAACTTTCCGAAAGAGCTTAACTTGGCACCTTACCCGCACGAGTGCGGGGGAGGGAACAAGGGCAGCGCAATACGAACACTCGGGAGCGGCCGCAGACACGACCGTTCGGGAGCGAACGCAAACGGGAAGTGATTAATAGCTACTTCATACATTATCTTTTAAATCCCTGTCTATTTTTGATCACGGAAGGTCTACCTACATATGTTCTCAGCTGTCAGCACGTTGAAATACGATCAATAATATAGTTGTATATAGTTTTAGCAGTCATTAAACTTTACTGATGTTGGTAGTTACATACCTCAACGAAATGGATGTAAAATTAGCTATTTGCTACAGATTTTATATCTCTTCACCGGCTGCAATAAATGTATTACCGTGTGGTTAAATTTACGAATTCCTTTAAACATAATCAGGTTTTTGTTTTAACTAGCTATTAGGGTTTCCATTTTGTTTTTAATGCCCCGGCATTACCGCCGGGACTAGCGGGTAATGCCAATAGCGGTACCGTGAGCTCCACTTATGGCGGATAAGGTACACCTGGAGGTTTTCAGTGGGTCGGTCCGGCCCTCTGCCGGATCATACCCACATACCCCGCCGATCCCCCTTGGGCAGTCGGGGACGTGATTGCACGTTTTCCTCCAGGAAAAAAGGGGTATTACTAGCAAATATGAACTTGCGTGATACGTCTCGCACACAAATACTGTAGAGGGGATTAGATGTTTGACGCAATCTCCAACCATTGTTAATACCCGGCTAGACTGTTTGAAACAACAATTCAAACCAAAGTGACTTTTGTTTACAACCAACGTCGAGTTTCATCCACACTGTTGTAAACGGCGGCGTTTTAAACATGCTTCTAACCAAGGGCGTCAACCAAGGTCGCTACACTGTTGTTAGAATGTCACCTTTGCGCAATCTCGTATACTTTACCTCAGCGCTTTAGCTATGTTGCGCGACTTATACAGCTTAATTATTACTTTTGGCGATCACTTCGCCAAACACTGTCTGTCTTAAACGCCAACGGTTGAGGGTTCGATCCCCACCCAATGCAAATATTCGTGAACATGTTCACAATACCGAACTTCGGCCGAAATTTGTTGCATCGTCGTCAAAGTAGTAGGTGGACCAGCATACATACGAGTACCAGCATATATCAGCCAGCATATATCACGCCGATATCCCTTGCGAGAGAGAATGAGCATCTATAGTAAATATGTTCAATTAAAATAATTTATTGAATTTTAGGTTTAGTCAGGTGAAATGTATTATGGAGTCACAAACTTTATTATTTCTTGAGTACTCAGAGTCAATGGAATTATATTATTTTAATGAAACAAAACTCAGAATTAGCTATGAAAAGAAAATTATTTATTTTTAATCATAATCATGTTAGGTAATCATAACATGTAATTAAATCAATCATTTGTACTGTTATTTTTATTTATTAACATAAGGAACACGAAAAATAATCGTAAGAGCGAGTAGGTATATCTATAGGTTGGTTAAATTGAAAACGTTGAAAAAGTCTTATTAGTTGTTACTATAAGTAGCAGTCTTAGTATTGGAAATTAACTTTAGGCAAATTATGATGCATGAACACTAGCGCCTCTGCTTTTTCTGGCAAAAGACGGTTTCTCTTTTTTTCATACAAATTACCAGCCTCAAAAAACAATCGTTCAGAGTAAACAAGGGAAGATCTGCCGAACTTCGGCCGAAGTTCGGCCGAAGTTCGGATTCGGCGTTGTCATGTACCGAATGTTCGGCTGAAGTTCGAATTCGGTTCAATCTACATTCGGCCCATCACTAGTATTTACGAAAAAAAACAGTTTGTAGTTTTGTGTTCATTTTTGGGGCTAGATGTCGCTGCGTGAATATTTTTGCAAAAATATTTATATATTATTATTTATTAAAAAGATCTTTCAGCAGTTCTGAGACTAAAATGGAGTAGTGGTATGTGTTCTAGTAAATAAACTTAATTACTTAAATTATTTCAGTATTTAATACATATACAAGGTGTTACTGTTGATTTCCCATAACTCTAGGTTATTAATGGGACCATGTCATAGAATCAATCAAATAACATGTGAATAATTTTTCTATTTTAATTTTTTTTTGTTATTATTTTTCATACAAAATAATTCAATTAAGTCAAAACATCTTATGCAAGACACCTTTAATGCGAAGTATGACAACGTGGAATTTTCTATCCCTTTTTTACAGGTGCAGCTCGCAACGCTTTGCATTGTACATTGTATGCAACGTTCATCAACGGTTAAAATGTTTTTGTTGTTTATTGTATGGCTTCAGTGACACGCATCTATTGAATTAATGTTCGAGATTTTACAAGGGTGATTTATGAACTCATTATATTAAGATTGATGATATCTTGGAAATTATGCACTTTTGAACCACATATTCTTTGGCAAAAAATGTTGTTTTTTAGTAAGGAACAAAACCTTAAAGTTATGGGAAATCAACAGGAACACCTTGTATAAGTACCTATTCAGGGTGTTTGTCCATCAGTACATAATCCTTTTCTTCCCTTCTGTTTCTTTTCACTTAATAAATATTAATTTGTAAATAATATGACTTTTCTCTCCACCTGTATTTTGAAAACGCATCACTGCCTGCACCTTTTAACCCGCTTGCCCGGTCGTTGTTCTCAATACATACAATCGTATTAATAGAAACAATCATTTAAACATCGATTCATATGGCTGTTGTCGATATTTATAGTATCAGTAGCTTTGTAAGTGATTGAGGAACTGGGTTAAACTTTGAACAATATAGCATTTGAAATTTTAGGTAGCTTTTTGTGCGTATCTTCAAAAATATCGTAGTATACATAATACTACTTTTTAACCGGATTAATCGCGTATCCTACTAATATTATAATTGTGAAAGTCAGGACAATTAAAGGTGGTCTACAGAGTAAATATAGCTAAGTCATTTATAACTCTTCTTGCGCGATTTAGTCGACGTACAGCGACATCTATCGAATATAGGCAAACTAAAATTTTGTTTATTATAAAATATAGTGAAAGTTTGGATGGATTTATGCACGTCTAGAATTAGTTCCTCTATCACGGCAAAACGACTTACCTAATGGATTTGGATGAAATTTGGTATAGTGATAGTTTACAGTCTGGAATAGCAAATAGGCTACTTTTTATCTCGATATTCCGCGCGAAACAGTAAAACCGCGCCAAACAGCTAGTAATTTATATTTTACTTTTTAACTCGACGTTTCGGTGTCCTTGCAGACCCCGTGGTCACGTCGCTCGCTCTATGTCTTGTTTATGTCGTAAATTATGCCGGTTAAAAAGTAGTTTTATTTAAATTATGAATCGTGATAACTTAAGGCATTATCGTAGTATTTCTTGTTTAAATACAACAACAGGGATACAAGAGGGATAACTCTTTAATAATAAAGCTTACAAAAGCCAAATATTTTTTAAATCGGTCTAGTTTTGAGTTTATTTATTTAATACAACCAAGAAAATGTCAAATATATCGTTATTGTAATATTGCAATCGGCAATACTTCTCAGTGCTCCCTTAGCCCGTGTGCTGTCATCTCTGACCTCAAATTTACTTGTCATCAGTGACATTGATGTAAAACGTTGGTTTACTTACAAATTAAAAAAACTACCTCTAAGTACCTACTTCTTGACCTGAAAGATTTTGGAATTGTTCGTATACGGTTTTCAAATGATGTAACAAAAGGAACTAGCATAAATATGCAATTGAAAGTTTTACTTTACTACCGATGATCCAGTAGCTCATCAGCATCATCATCACAGCTCTGTGTAATGAGCCCACTGCAGGGCATGAGCCTTTCTCCGGGTGGCGAGAAGGTATAGGCCATAATTCACCAAGCTGGCCCAGTGCTGGTTGATGGATGTCAGAATTTACAGGGCGCCGAAATGGCTTCTGACAAACCCTAACGAATACTGCAATAAGTATACAGCACCAGTACCGACTGCTTAACGTGCCCCCCGAAGCACGGACGGCGGTCACCCATCCAAGTACCGACCGCGCCGAACGTTGCTTAACTTGCGATATCGTATGACAGCGGCGGCGCCACGACGACTTCTGATCCAGTAGGTGCTTCTTAGTAATAGCATAAACTTTCTCAATAGTAAGGCTAACAAGTGCGAAAGTTTGTGTACAAATTTGACCTAAAAGTATTTTTAGCAAGAACTTTAAAAATACGAAAGAAATAAACTTTTCAACTTGTCTATATTTTAACATTGTGATGAATTGTGAAATTTTAAGACAAAAATAATTGCATTTACAAAAGCTGGCGTCTCAGTCTGAGCACAGTGTATTTTCGACACAACGTTCAAATATTATGATAACCGAAAACGAAGCTATCTCCAGCGATCTTGCGGTTTGTGCACTTGCCAAACTGAGATCAATGAGTTTGATGCCCGACAGAGGCGCGTTTGCTTGCTTTTACGAAGAAAGTTCTGGATTTCTTAATTTCGGGAATAATTTGAGAATGTTTTGGAAAAGGTTTTTTTTAAATTGTTTTAAGTTTTCGCGATTCATAATCTGAATTGGATCACCTAAGATTTAAAAACAAAACTACGCGATCTGTAGACACAAAATTGTGTTTTTTTTAATGATTTTTATGTTTGGAAAACTTATTGTTGAATCTGATAGCCCAGCTCTTTGTTAAGGTAACTAATACCTATAGGATATTAGGTTTTTTTGTGAAGAGTTAAGGGATCAAAAACTATGCTAGTAAAATCACTCGCTACTCTTAGGCTGTAAACTGGACGGCAGCGACAGCGAGAGCGACAGTGTCGCGGGCAGCGACGACGCGCGACGCGGGGAATCTGGGCCGTTCTCGAGGCCAGCGGGCAGCGGAGCGATTTGTTGCAGGTCAGACAAACTCAATAATTTGAATCGTATAAATCGCTGCAAATAAGCCTTAGGCTGTACACTGGACGGCAGTGACAGCGACAACGAGAGCGACAGCGGCTCGGGCAGCGATTTCCGCGACACAATAGAAAGTATTGAGTTTGTATGAAGCGTTTTGGACGGCAGTGACGCGGGCGCTGCGGGCAACAAGCGGCAAGCGCCAATCTAGCGGGGAGTGCGCGATCGAGCGGTTATAATGTCGTCTGTTCCCCACCGATATCGATAACTAGCCTCGTAAAATGTCGTTTGAAAAAACTGTTTTAAAAAGACCACTGATATAGAACAGTACATTAATAAAAAAATAAAACAGCAAAAATTTCAACCACAAAATTCGAGAGAATTTTGTTATGCGAGAGAATAAAAACGATTTTTCTGTAGGAGATATTACACGTTCGTAAATATAATACGATCTTAATTCTGATTTAATATTCTCCAGGACATAATCAAATATTTTCACAGACATTCTAGTGTTATCTAATAATTTGATTGAATTTCGTCTTTGGTCTTCGTTATTACGATGAAACTCGCCTCTTTTGCTTGCTTTGTTTAAAGTACGGATTTACGTATTCTTCTAGTAAATCGTATCGCATAAGTGAACTGTGAAAGTATTCATGACGCCGTATCGACATTTTCGTTTCTTCGCTAAGTCTTTTAAACCGCTAAAAATCGAGAACGGCCCAGATTCACCGCGTCGCTGCCCGCGCCGCTGTCACTTTCGCTCTCGCTGTCGCTTCCGTCCAGGTTTGCATATATTCTTCTGATATATTCCTAGTTGTAGAATTATTACAACTGAGTTTGTAAAATAACTGTTTCTTCTTTTAATCTAAAAGGAATTTACGAGCTGATTCAACTTAAATTTCACACACAAAGCCTATAAAAGAATTTAAAACGTCAAGTTTAGGCCCGCTAAAAATATTAATATAAAATGTAATTAAGATTTAGAGTAACCAAATATGCCAGCCCTAATAAAAACATAACCTCTAAAAAGCCAATCTATAACCAATAAACATCCTGCAATAAAATGCGAATGAGCTACAAACTACAGCAGTGTGTGTCAAATAAACAAACAGTCCAAAATATCCCATGGATGTATGTGGTCGGTAACTCAAGAGAATAATCATAAATAATACCTTCAACATTGTAGAATGAAACACCTTTGATGTGGTATGAAAACAATAAATTACACAGGTACTGTTTGACGGTTAGTGATGCATTAGGGTTGTCAGTAAAATTTGACATCAAAAATATCAAAAACCAAAATTCAACCGTCGCCGTCGGTACACGTATGCATTTATTTATTTAACAATTCATGAAAACCCTACGAACAATAACAAGAAGATGGAAAGTTACGTTGTACAAAGGTACAAATTATTTCTTTCAGAGTTGGGTGAAAATGTGCAATTTAATTTGTGACGAGGTAATAATCTGACCGTAATACTCTATGAAACCGTTCTTCATAAGGAAGGTTCAAGTGTATATGAATATTCGAAAATTAACTGTGATTTGTTTCTTTCTTTGACTATAAACTATAAGGACAGACTTCAGAAAACTATTTTAAGGGATTTTCTCAAAGTAACTCGTGATGCAGTCATTTTAATGCATGCTGTATCGAATTATATGATGAGGCACCACTAGGTACACCACGAAAATAAAAAATGAATGAAAATGAAAAATACGAAATACCATCATAGATTCATATAAAAGTAAAAAAAAACATAAAACGGATTTTTTTTAACCGATGTCAAAGCAAAATTGATAAATAGTTATAATTTTTGAAAATAAATCCGCTAATCGTATTTTCGTCGGCAAATTTCGCTAACAATATCTGGGCGGGAAGTATGGAAAAACGCACGGCGCTACAAGAGACCTTTAAGTGCGTAATAATGTATTTTCTACATTTATAATCTTTAATACATACATACATACATAACGTCATGCCTGTATCCCTTATGGGGTAGGCAGAATACCAGAATATCTGATGTCACGTTTGACAAATTTGGAGGTATTATAAAGATGGAGAGAGACTATTGTAGTGACAGGGGGTCAGCCTATCGCCCACAAAAACGCCTTTAAAACCTCTGTCCCTTAACTGACTTTTACAGTATGCCCGGGAAGAGAAGCAGCTGGCACATTCTACGTTTTTCTTTCGCTCCCAGTCCAGCATGGAAGACTTCTTTAATACTATACTTTTTTAACCAGATTCCTCGTGTAAAATTATCCATGATGCCTTTAAAGATACCGAATACATTTTCCATCAGGTGGCATGGAAGACAAACGTCCTATCCTTACAATATAAAAAAAAAGAATCGTCGAGTACTAATGAAAAATATAACTATACGCGATGAATACAACTAAATAGTATTATAAATTCAAGAATTTACTTCCAAATATTTCTAGCTCAGGCGTAGATATCAAAGAAACCTAAGATTTCCTCTGTCGGTAAGCTATCAAATATTGACCGGTTCGCATAGTTTAATAGCTAAACAGGCGGAGGTATGTCGGTAGAAATAGATTGAATTGTTCGTTCGTGACGTCAGATTCTGGAAAATTCTAATTATGAAAAGAGAAGTTTAGTGTTGAGGTGGGTGAAAAATTTGGTTTTAAACTGTTTGAAAACAGGTTATAGTTTATTGGCACTTTAATCGATAGTAAAAAACATGGCATCTTCTTTTTGATATTAAAACATAAACATTTCAGATTAAAATAAATATTTTGTCATGAAATGATCATAGCATTAATTAAGTAGTAACTAAAAATAATATTTAATTATTCCAGTTCAAAAAAGAAGTTTGGTAAGGTGAAAATTGGTTAACGAACATGTAAACAGTTAAATTTATAAAATGCGTCTTTTTTTAACGCTTTTTATTAATTTCACACTTTAATTCGAAGTTTCGGTGTTTGTTAATTGTTAATTGATAAAATATATTCTTACGAAGTCGAAATCAATAGTAGCAGAGACCAGTTAATAGTCTCTGATAGTATGTATGTTAAGCAAAATAAGCTCCAGTCAATAAAATCACTAATATAGTAAATTTATTATTTAATCTTATTAAGTTGGACTGGCATTTCATTGATCAATACATAAACCGAATCTCACAGTAGATAATAATTTACGCAGTAGTCAAAACTTATGGCTGGGTCATCTGACGTTGATGAAGTTAGACAAACAATAAGTTTGTTAAGTTAATTTGATTTCGGTTAAGTATGTTACTTGACTTATGCCTTATTTCTGACGAGAATGTTTGTATTTATCATCCGACTTCCAAAAAAGGAGGAGGTTCTCAATTCGTCTGTATGTTTTTTTTGTGTCTTTGTTAAACGATATTTCGGACAATTATGAATTGATTTTGAAAGTTGTTGTTTCATATGAAAGAGGATACTTCATAGTTGATCCTATTTAAATTTCATCGACATCTGTTGAGTACTTCATTGAAAATTTCAAACTTTTGAAAAAATATGTATGATTTCGGAGAATGTTTACGTTGATGACATTCTCAACTCAGCCAAATTTTTGACGTGAAGTCGGTTTTTTAATGCTCTGCATTCGTTGATTATTTTTACAATATAATGATGAATACAGACCGTTCACTATAAGATGTCCCCTGCCTGCTGATGTTGGCAGCATTGTGGCAGCAGTGTTACCAATAATATGTGTCTATTTTAACCCCGTAATCTAACTTTGTTTATACCTATCACGAATAAATATATGTTTAATTTTCTGATTTGTAAATAATAAACAACTATAAGACTAGGAAGGTTTTGAATGACGACACAATTTATATTATACGAGGGCGAATCAAAAAATTCTTAGAATGAATACAAAAAAAAAAAAAATTTAAACAAGAATATTTTATTTTTCTACGTAATCTCCTTCTAATCTTATACACTTAGAATACCGCATCTCCAACTTTCTTATTCCTTCCGCAAAAAAAACATTTTCTCGACTATTAAAAAACTCCTCTGCGGCAGTCATAACCGCGTCATCATCGTCAAATATAATTCCACGAATATGCTCCTTTAATTTTGGAAATAAGTGAAAATCACTCGGGGCTAAGTCAGGAGAATATGGTGCGTGATCAAGGACTTCGAAGCCAGCACTGCGGATTGCGGTGAGCGCAACTTCCGAACGATGAGGTGGAGCGTTATCCTGGAGAAACAACACGCCCAATGACAATTTCCCACGACGTTTTTCTTTAATCGCTTCACGTTATTTCGGAATTGAGTTTGCATAATAGGATCCAGTTATCGTTTGCCCTTTTGGCAAGTAATCAATAAAAAGGATTAATTCACTATCCCAGATAACGAAAACAGCTTGACAAGCAATAGTGCTAACATAACGGCAGGGGACATCTTACGATGAACGGACAATAGAGATAAGTTTACTATTTATGGTATCTTAAAATTGTAAATTTGTACCTATAAGTATACAGGGTCCTGATATTTTGCTTCAAAATATTTTAAGAGCAGTTTTCGGGTTTCAAATTATAATTTTAAATCTGTTTTATAATTACATGCCATTCGAATATTCTACTTAGCATTTGCGTAAACGTTTTTTATAATCTATATCCAAACGACACTTCATCAGATGTTTCGACAATGACACACGCTTGACATTGACACATACCTAAAATCATATTTAGAATCAGAAAAAATCCTGCGTCGAATGGTTTTACTCCCGTGGCTCTACGGTAGCGAGTTTCTCTAGTTAAAGAGATATGATTTTTTTCGAAAATTCAAAAATTTTTGGGGCTCTCCTAAGCATTTTGCATTTTGTGGGTTACAGCAGGTTTGCTTTTTACCGTCGATATGTAAAAAGCGAACACACATTGGGATAGCATGGTGGCTTACGGCCTTAACTTGTTCATCAACCAGGGGACAGACAGGGGACAGTTGTGATGAATGACTCAGAGGTTAAACAAAAGATGAAAAATTCAATTTACCAAGTTCCAGCTCCGCTTCAGCATCCTCGGATATTGTCTCCATGATGTCAGGGCATGATTCGTCGCGCGCGGGAGTGAAGCGAACCCGCCCCGCTCGCCGCGCGCACTCGCTGCACGTCACAGGCAACGTGACAGCTGTCACTGTCAAAGTCTCCTCGACAGCTGTCACTGTCAAAGCCGCGGCGACATCTGTCACACGGCGCCTTTAGCGCATGATTGGGATACTTCACTAGTCAGTGAGGACTCTTAGTTGCACTATCACTATTGATGGACGTAAGACATTCACAAACAAATCACAGATTAGCTTCGGGTATTTTATATTTTATCACAAAAAGTTTTGGTCATTTGTCGCTAGATATAGATCTGTTTTTTTAAAAGGCACTGTTTTTAAACCCTTTCGCTCTGTATAACTTTATATTTTGTTTTAAGGTCCTATAATCTTTATTTATAGCGTACCTATTTCTTCTTCTTTACAAAGTTCTATCAATTAATAGAAATTGGGTTATCACTCGTCAATTTCGTTAAGTTGTCATTTTCCCTACGTCCCCTACGTCGTCAGTTTCCTTTCTTTTCAATGCCAACAAAATTGTAAATCCGTTCTGCCATGATTCAGAAACAATCATCTATTTATCCATACATTTACCGTTCATTTAAAGTTTCACCGACCAAGATGGACCAACGATCTGGTCCAAGTCGCCGGTAAACGCTGGATGAGGGCGGTTTGGGACCGAGTGACGTGGAAAAACTTGGGGGAGGCCTATGTCCAGCAGCGGACGTCTACTGGCTGAATGATGATGATGATGATGAAACTTTTAAATTTGTAATATTAGTTAGATTGGGATGTTTAAGTAGCTAATTAATTTTCTTGATCCTTATACAAAACGGATTCCCAAGAGTTCCATATTCTTTCAAAATAAGTTATTGGCTACATATTAAACTGAAATTAAATTACCTAATTAAGTGGTTTTACCCTATTTTACCCAAACTATTCCCTAAAGAGCTATTCTGAAGAAACAACTTTTCACAAGGACGTTGACCCTGTCTGAATTACCTACTTACAATGTTTAGGTAATTTCTTTAGTGGCTTCATAAAGCCATTATTTGAAATTGTTATGGTTTTTAAAAAGTAGCTTTTATAACGATAGCATTGAATCGATTTTCGAATATTATTTTTTTTTGTTGAAGAACAGGACGCTCATTAAATACTGTGAACCTGGATTCTAGCTATATAAATCAGTTTTTGACTAATAAAAGTAACAAACTAATTGCTTCCATGCTGGACTGGGAGCGAATGAAAAACATAGAATGTACCAGCTGCTTCTCTTCCCGGGCATACAGTAAAACTCAGTTAAGAGACAGAGGTTTTATTGTGGTTTTTGTGGGTAGTCTGACCCCCTGTCACTGCAGTGGTCTCTTTCCATAATTATAATATCTCCACAGTCAAACGCGACATCAGATGGTTTTATAACTTCTGGTGTTCTGCCTACCCCATAAGGGATACAGGCGTAGGTATGTATGAAAACTAATATAATATCCATATAATATAGAAAAAGCTTGAAACATCATTTTAAACCGATTTTTTTAAAGCTATGTAATAACATGATTATTTTATATAATCAAAGACTTATTTTGTTTCTTAGTCATAACCAATTAATATTCGAATAAAAAAATTTAATAAAAACATTAATACCCTTGTTTATTAAATAAGTGCATTGCTCGGTCAACAAACCATAAAATAGAATACTATTTAAATTTAACGGCTCATTAATTTCCAAGGAATAACTATTAATGACCCTATATGGGAATATAAAAGGGGACAGTTAGTATTGTATTTCAATTACAGTGGAGACGCAATGCTCTGAGTGAATAACAAAAAGAAAACCGGACAAAATATAATACTTTAATAAAATTTTATAGTAAGAAAAATACCAAATAAAATGTATTTAAAAGTAAAATTTATTCTTTAACGGAGGTTTTTGCATTTTTTTGTGTAATATCTTTTCCATATCAACCAACCAGCACTGGCTGGTTTACGGTCGCCATGATGGAGATTACGTTTTCATTTGTCATTTCTGCGTCTTTAGTCACCTCACCCTTTTACCATCGGACTACTAGACGCAGACAGAACTTCCATCCTTATGTGGTAGATATTCCGAAAAGTCGAACTAAGCTCTTAGACAGTTCCTTTTTGATACGGGTCGCCAAGGTTTGGAATGAACTGCCTGCGTCTATTTTCCCTGACCAGTATAGTCCTAGTTTTTTTAAGCGTCGAGTGAATAGGTTTCTCGTGGATGGACGTGTAACACCTTAGTCTTCATGTTCACTCAACATTAGTTGTCATGGAAGACAAACGTCACATCCATATTTTATAAAAAAAAAACCTTGGACATTATTTAAGTATTTTTTGAGAGAAATCACATCGTTCCTTTTTATATTCTCAATAGTAGGCAAAGGAGCATTTGAGTTTCCTGATGTAGTAAATATGTAAGATCAGAGTCTCCCTTCCGTTCTTTGGTAAGCTTATAGTAAAAGGAGACCAATCTCAGTGACCACCTCTTGGTCGTTGGACCCCTTCATAGCGACCACCTTTATGATAATAAAAATAATAACTATTTTTAACTATCGCGATTTATGTCACCGTAATTTGCGGACAGTCCACAATCATGGTGCTTGTAACAGTATCGAAACATCGAACGCGTGAAACAATAATCCTAAACCTTGATGAAAATCCCGTAAATTCATTAAATTATAATGAAAATAAAATCTTGACGCTTCGGTGCCTCTACAGAAACCTTGGTCCTTGGTCACTATTTGAACTGATTCAATATAAATAAAAAAAAATCCTCTTCATACTCGCGATATTAGTATAGATAGAAGAGGTTAACAAATATTTGGGTTTGCTGATGTAAAAATAAACACAGCTCAGACAAATGCAACTCAAGAGGAGCAACTATTTTCTGACCTTCAAGAAAACTGTACGCCAGTTTTAAAAGAATTCGTTGTAAATATTGAAGTGCGACAATCTGAGCTGAGTAGGTACATAATGTGACACGTTTAAATAATTAAATTAAAATATTTTTTGTCATACAATTGCAAGCTTGTGGTGGTCACTTGTGCTTTTCACTGATGAATCCAGGATTGGATTTCATCCTGATTCACGAAGAGTACGCTTTCGGAGAGAACCTAGATGCTGAAATCGACTGCAGCACCCACAACAAGTTCATGCATATCATGGTGGCACGATTATGGTTTGGGCAGGAATTCGTCTCGGCGGTAGAACGGACCTCCTTTGAATACAAGGCAACATGACTGCTCTAAAATACCGAGATAAGGTGCTATAGCCTGTAATCTTGCCCCACAAATGGGACAAAATTTCCAGCTAATGGACGACAATGCCCGTCCACTAACGACGCGTATCTTTAGTCTTTACAAGTTGGTTACAAAAACACGATATCCAAGTTTTAGACTAGCCGGCACAATCTCCTGACTTAAATCCTATTGAGCATGCCTGGGATATGTTTCAGAGAAGAGCTCTTAGGAATTTCCCTGAAGATATTGTGCATAGAAACCAGCTTTTCCGCATCTTAGCAGAACTTGGGACAGTATTCGACAACAGGATATTGACACCCTTGTTTTGAGTATGTATTTGTTTGAGATGTATCAGATCTTAGGTGGATCCACAGATTATTAATTTTAATTTTTCAACAATAATTTAAAAAAAAAAATATAGTCGTTATGTTAGGTTTTGATGTTTAAGAAAACAAAGTTAAGTTTGAAATTTTGTCTGAAATTTTGAAAAAATTGCGTTTTTCCTCTTCTTCTATGTTTTATTTTTAAATTTAACTTTATCTAAAAGTTTATTATTAAATAAGATAGGCTTTAAAGCAAGGTTTATTTTAATGTGTTGGTCTCTTAACAAAAAATTTATAGAATTTTAGTTATTTAGGTTTAATTGAAATATTCCTAGACCATGTTGAATGTGTGTAATTTCTACTACCTACCCTAATTTCAATATTTTTTTCTACAGAGGTCGTCTACGTTTGTTAAAAACCTTTTTGGTGCAAAAAGTAATTCCTTATTTAAAAACATAGTTCTATTCTAACAGGAAGCATTGAGACGTAAGATAGACTGATTGTTATATCCTTGGCAGTAATTAACCTACATTATTTTATGAGATCTGTCGGTTATCTTTCAGTCTCTTTATGGGGTACTGGCATTAGTCTTATCTTTATTATGATGTATTATTTGCTATGTTTTTAAATTCAGCAAACTCTAATGAGGTGCTGGATAAAAAGTTTCAATAGTTGGCTAGAATGTTTGAAACTTACTTACTTACAATTATTACATCATTATTGATAATAAAATGTTTCAAATAAGTACCTATAAATACAGGGTGTCGCCGATTACATCTGAGAGGACATCATCATCACCATCATCAATCCCAAATATAAAAACTTACATTAATTGCTGGTTCATGCTATGGTCATCGATAATTCGTAATTGTAAGAAATAATCGTCTCTACGAAAATAATAATTCTAATTGGTTTATGTTTTATGCTGAAAGTATAAAAACCTGCTGAATATTTTAGTACACGTAAGTTTTTTTTTTTATAAAACGATTTAATTCGTTGTTTACTCTTCCAATTTCATTTTACAAAGGAAACAACACTTAGATAAATTTTCATAACAAATCTAAAACGTACAAATGAACCCAAAACACTTTAACCCAGCACTCAAACTCTCCTATAAACTTTTCAACATACCTAAATCACTAAGTTCTAAATCCAAACCGCAGAACTTTAAAAAAAATAAACACATTCGAAGTTCAAATTTTCGCGAACGTCATTACTCGCGCGCCGTAACCAGCCGCCACGAAAAGCTGTCTGAAAGACACTGAAGCACGTGTTCTGGATCCAACGAAACTAGAGTAACCTAACAACCTGTCAGCTGCATGCCAAATTAAGCCGTCCTGCTTCGACAATAAATGTCATAATCATATCGTTGTTTTGAAACATATTACTCTGACGTTTTACGCCAAAGCATTTTCACCCTTAATTGAAGGTAGTAAGATTATAAATGCTTTGTTCTAAAATAAAGCTAGGAAAAGTACGTTCGTGGAAATTCGTGTACTCTCGACATTACAGTGCCTCGTTATCGTTAAGCTTTGTAATGCAAATAGGGTATGGACATTGCATTATTATTGTTCGTAAACGTTTTTGCACCTTATTGTAATGGAGGTTAGATGAAAAATAAAATTTATTATGTTTATACCTGTGGATTTATGATTTGTAGGTATGTCGGCAAAGCGATGGTGTTATAAAGGTAATGAGGTGCAAAAACGATGTGTGTCAAGTACAAAGAATAGAAAACAGGATAGAACTAAACCGAAAGAGAAATATTCGTTGAAACTGTTTATTACAAACTTCGGTTTGTTGTTTTTATATGACAATAGGTAGCTTATAACTAGCATTATAATGATTTTTCCATAGACTACATTTACCAGTAAAATAAACAAAAAAGGTTTTTACTATATCTAACCTATATGTTTTAAAAAATTGTACGATTTAGTAAAATATCTTGACATGTCTTTTAACGAACATGTTGCTAAATATATTTTTTTAAAAACGTGATATGGTCATAATAAATTATTTAGAGTCGAAACTTTAGGAGTAACAAAAACGAAATATAATTGTGCGTTTCCAGACTCAACTGTTGATTAATGTAGACTTCGTACGCGCGTATTAATACAAAACTGCTACGTCCGTACCATACGCTCGTAGGTACGATACAGACGAAGAAACATGAGTTTCGATACAGAAAGAGTAATTGTCGAGGTTCAATGCGACCAGCAATATGGGACTAACTAGATGTCTTTTTTAATTTTTAAACGAAGTTTAGCCGAATAGTATTCCATTGACACGACTGTACAAGCACATTTATATGAGCGCGTATTTCAGCGTTGGCCCTTATATTTATTTTTGCTGGTGACTGTACCATTGGAATTCGTTTTAAAGATCCGTGTCTTGAAATATAGTTTAAACATAACTCATGTTTACGCTAAACTATTTTATGACATTAATAAAATATTTTTATGCTCAACAGAATAATATCCGACACGATATTTTATTTTAGTAACGCAGCGACAAAATTACTTGAAATATGTTTGTAAATATATCAATCTGTAGTTGATTGATGGATGTTTTTTTGTATCTAATTTATTTCTTTTTCAATCGTGATGTATGATTTAATAAACATGTTGATTGTCATTTATGTGTTTGAAAAGTCTGATAGTTACATCTTATTATAATATCACTTTATTTCCTTAGCTAATTTTAATAAAATTCAGCATTTATGGTGCTTCTGTGCTAAGAGTCATATGGGTATATTTGGGTCACATCGTAGACGTCACATCGGGACGTAGCTCTCTTGAAGATTGCCCATCAGTAACTATAAACATTAGGTCACAGATATCTTAAACTGCTTTACGGTCTTTATTCCCCTGGATTTTCCATGGGAATAAAGACCGTAAAGTAACAAGGTAAATTAAGCACAGTATTAGCTACAAAAACTGTATTTAAGTTGCCACGTTTCTGAATTGTTTCGGCTATTGCTTTGCCTAAGCGGAGTTTTTACGCTATCTTCCACAAGATAAGCACTTCTCTGCCCAAGCGTACACATGACACTTTTTATAGGTACATTTTATGAAAGTCAACAAGCGGGCACTGGATCCACTTGATAGGAAGCAGTTACCAGGCCCATCATCAAAACTCTGTGAGTCTCTCCCTTGAATTACGAGTAAGTTTAGGCCAGAAACTACCAACTGCTGGTAGGTGGATGCCAGAATTTTCAGGGCGCGGAAAACGGCTTCTGAAGTCACCGTGAGAAATGAATGATCGGCGGTTACCCATCCTTGTACTGAGTGTTGCTTAACCTGCAGTATCGAAAGACATTCACAGAAGCCACTATGACACGGCGACTCCGACGACCAGACTCAATGACATCATTAATTAAACATGCGTTGCCGACCCAAGATGCGGTGCTAATGATACTATGACTATTTTATTCCATTCTTGTTCAAATACTCTGGTCCCAGTTTGTCATGCTCGTATTGTGCATACATAGCTCATTGCACCTACTGTGTAAGCAATTTGGTTGTGCCATGACATTGGCTCTCACAATTAGCTGTCTTGTGTTTGTTGTTTTTCATGTCACGGTCAATTTGTACCTACTGTGCCTATTTGTATTAATTTGATAATTCTGACTGAAAAAGAGTGCCAAGAGTTTTTTTCCGCCGGCTTTTTTTGTCTCCTGGTCAACTGTAATATCTTATTTAACAACTATCAACAACTAGTTAAAGCCGAAGTATGTGATGACTGACTTCATCAAATGTTTTGTGAAATTCCTAAGATGAATAAAACTTTTTTGATTTTTATTTTTTCAAGACTTCAGTTGGTCATTTCCCTGTCCTTTCCTGTGATGTTCTTTTTACCAAGAACATGTTACTAAGGTAACTTCGCGAAATCGTAGGTAAGATTAAAATATGAAGGACTGAAGGTAGAGTACATGTTTCACATGGACACTATTACCACTACTCCAATTCTGGTAGCTTCGGCTTCTTCTCCATTCCTTGAATAAGCTTAATTGAAGCAGCTAGCCGCAAGCTTCAATATCGGGACAAACGTTAAGTTAACGATAGTTACGGAAGTTATATTAGATGGCGCTGAAAGCAATGAATGACTGAATAACATTTGATTGCAGCACCGCGGATGGTTGCGCTTATGGGTTTTTTATTGTAGTGGACTGTAGGTATTATAAAAAGAGAGATGGTTCGGTGCTAAACCCTAGCCAACCTACAATGCTTTGATCGGCAATACGGATTTGATTTTAACAATAAATGTAAGTTTGCTTGTTGTATGAGGATAAAGAAAGGTATAACTTACTTGGATGTGGTGGGATGCGCTGCTGCTTATAGCTTATGCGGCCACGTGAGGAACCACGATTTTCCGTAAATACTTTTTGACGCGCACTAGCACAACGTCGTAATATCACTTGATGACACCAAATTGTTAAATTAACAGATTTATTCTTAGATTTAGCAGGATTATAAGTTTTAGGTACACTGCACACGAGAGACGCGTTAACCACGAAGTTCGTCCATCTTGGTTTTTTTTTCAGCTTGACAGCGCAATAGGAAGTAGGGAGGGAAGGAACTACCCTCATACAAGCAAACATTTTACTAAATTAAAAATGAATGAGCGGTAATTTAAAACTAAACCCAACATCCCCCCCGCCTTGAAGGATCTCCTTCGAAAAGAAAAAAAAATACAAAAACTATACTAAACAAGTCAAACTAAACGTCAACAGACTCTATATTTCAATAACTAACTAAACTACTTAGATACTAATTCGCGACTAACTTAACTATGCTGGCTATGACTGTTATTGTGTTGGCAATGGGCATAATTTAACTATGGGGCGTTTAAAGACGCCACTTTTAGTTTTAACCTCGGCAACACGTACGACGCCGTCTCTACCGGGCATCAGCTTCGTTACAATGCCGAGCGGCCATTGCAACGGTGGCGCGTTCTCAGTGATTATAACCACAACTGATCCTAATACTACAGGGTTTGTTGGCGTATTCCATTTTTCCCGCAACTGAAGGTTGTGGAGATACTCCGACTTAACCCGGGACCAAAATGACTGGACCATTGAGTCCAACAACGAAAAACGGGACAGCAAATCTGTCCTTTCATTAGTAAGATTAGCTGCGGGAATAAATTGCAGCGGTTCTAGACAAAGAAAGTGCGATGGAGTTAGCACACTAGGATCGGAAGGATCACTGCTAAGCAAATATAAAGGGCGACTATTTAATATTGCTTCTATTTGAGCCAATAATGTAATGAATTCTTCATAAGTAAGCAACTGGGTACCTATGACTCTTGCTAAATGTGTTTTAACACATTTAATATTGGCTTCCCATATGCCCCCAAAATGAGGTGCACTAGGCGGGTTCAGCTTCCACTGAATACGGAGCTTACTAAGTTCTAAATGAAAAGATTTAAAATAATCGTCCGATTTTAAAAATGTATAAAGTTCGCTAAGATATGATTTTGAAGCTATAAAATTAGTGCCGTTATCACTGTATAAGAATTTGCACGTACCACGACGTGATATAAATCGTGATATAAACGCATCTAAAAAGGAAGCGGAACTTAGATCGGACGCGAGTTCAAGATGAACGGCTTTAGTAATTAAGCAAACAAATAGGCACAAGTACGCCTTTTGGCTCTTAACTCCGCGTTTACGTTGCAAGGTAATATAAAAAGGACCCGCGTAGTCTACGCCTGTATGTGTGAAAGCCTTACTTTTCTCCACACGACACTCAGGCAGGTCCGCCATATTAGGAAATGTAGGTTTTGGATTAAGCCTAAAGCAAACGTTACAACGATGAATACGCATACGAATAATTCGACGAGCCGATAAAATCCAATATTTCTGGCGCAAAATTGACAGTAGGAGCTGAGGACCCACGTGACAATTACGAATGTGATAACTATCTATAATTAATTCTATAATGTGCCCACTCCTTGGTAATAAAGTAGGGTGCTTATGTGAAAACTCTAACGATGAGTTGGAGAGACGACCTCCTACTCTTAAAACGCCGTCGCATAAAAATGGTGAAAGCTTGCGTAAAGCTGATGAACAAAGCTTATTATGTTCAATATTATACAAATCCTCACGAAAGGATACACGTTGGACAGCTCGTATGACTGCCGACTCAGCTATGTTCATGTCAGACGCGCTAATTAAAGTATTACGCGGTAATTTACCTATAAATCTTAAAAAATATACGACACTACGAAGGTATTTTTCCCAATAGGAAAATTTCGAACTTAATCTAAGAAGGTCGGGCTGTGTCGGTTCGAGGTCGCCAGTAGCGACTTGCGATACCGTTTTCTCTTCATGCAGCTGCGACGGAGAGGCTACAAAATTAGTGACCGGCCATTCACTCGCAGGTGAGGACAACCATGGCGGCCCTGTAAACCACAGCTTATGTTCGAGAAGTTGAGCAGGCAAAAGTCCTCGTGACACACAGTCCGCGGGATTTTCAATACCCGAAACGAAATAAAAATGTTTTTGAGAAAAGTTATTTTGTATTTGTGCAATGCGATTTGCTACAAATGTATTAAATCTATGTGGGGACGAGTGAACCCAACATAGAGCTACTTCCGAGTCAGAGAATGCATATACATCAGCTATACTAAAACGAACAGAGAGAGTGTCATATACAACACGTAAAAGTTTCGACATCAAGAGTATCGCGCAAAGCTCTAGACGAGCAAGAGTTACGGTTTTGATGGGCGCGACCTTTGATTTCGAACACAACAAACGAACAGTATGTTGATCATCATTGACTACATACGCGTATATAACGCAACCGTACGCCTTTTCGGATGCGTCGGAGAAAGCAACTAAATAAAGTGTTGAACTATTACTAACACCTAGGTGGCGTGGGAAAGAAATGTTGGAAATTAAAGGAAGTTCCTTTATGAATTGATGCCAAAAGGTTAAAATATGTTGCGGTGGCTGGTCATCCCAGTCTAGTTTAAGGAGCCAAAGCTCTTTAATCAATAATTTAGAATAAAGTATGACCGGCCCCACCAGTCCCAGCACGTCATATAAACGAGCGGTGGCCGACAAGATGGCACGTTTCGTACCTTCGGTGCTCGGCGGCGATACTGTGAATTTAAAACAATCCGAAGCTGGTAGCCACTGCAAACCAAGAATTTTTAAAGTAGTGTTGTCATCGAAAGAGACCGATTCTTGTTGGCGATGAGACGTGGGAATGGCACGCAGCAGCTCTGGAGAGTTACTGGTCCATTTAACCAGCTCAAACCCACCAGATCTAAACAGCTGTATCAACTGTTGTGCTGTATCTACTGCTCCATCTATAGTAGGAGCAGAGGAAGCTAGATCATCCGTGAATACGTCCCTTTCTAACACTTCAGCGGCCAGCGGGAATTTAGCTCGCTCATCATTGGCAAGCTGCCTTACAGTGCGTATGGCAAGAAATGGTGAAGAGCGAAGACCGAAGGTAACTCTATTAAACTGATAAGTTTCGATAGGAGAGTCAACCGAAAAGCGATATAGAAATCGCTGATATTTACGGTGTTCGGGATTCATTTCTATACATAGAAACATCTGTCTAACGTCGGCAAAAAAAGCTATTTCAAATAAACGAACATTCAAAAGAATGTGAAAAATGTCGTTTTGTAAATTGCACCCGGTGTGCAAAACGTCATTAAGCGAAAGTCCGGAGTCGGTCTTAGCACTGGCGTCCAGAACTATACGAAGTTTAGTAGTATCCTTGTCGTTACGTATGACAGGATGATGTGGAAGGTAAAACCCTTTTGACGAAGTATCGTCCGGCGACACTAATGAAACCATATTTTTTTGTAAATAATCGGTAACGACTTCGTTATATTTTTCACGAAGAGAAGGAGATTTTAAAAACTTATTTTCTAATGACAAATATCGCCTCTTTGCAGTAAGAAACGAATTACCCAGCTCACGTACATTATCCTTAAAAGGCAAACTAACCATGTAGCTACCGTCATTATTGCGAATAGTAGTAGCCTTGTAAATATCCTCACAAGCCTGTTCATCGGGTGATAAAAAAGTTTTTGTTGGTACCTCCTCCAATTGCCAAAATCTTTCTAATGTACGATCCACGGGTTCACGAGAAAAGGCGCAAAATGAATGTGTAGGTGTATGGGTATAAGTAGGTACGTCACCCAAAAGAATATATCCTAAACTAGTTTCTAAGGCAGTAGGTAAATTATCTTTTGGTGTTATTTTATTAAACAATAAAATTTTACAATATATATTAACACCTAATAAAATTTCTATTGGTCCAGGAACGCTGAAACTATCATCCGCAATAGGTAGGTTTCGTAGATAAGTAAGCGCAGACGTGTCGACGCACGAGTCGGGCAACTGTGACGTAATCGAGTTAACAACCAGCGGCCGAGATGTATAAATCCCGCCATTATCAAAACGCGATGTGAAATTAATCTCAGTTACACCTAGTATACGTTGAGAAGTACCACCTATTCCTTGCACTTTACTAAACCTACTTTGCGTAGAAACTGGAATCGCAAGACGTTTACAACAAGAAGAAGTTATGTAATCACTTTGCGAACCCGGGTCAATCAAACACCTAACAAAATGAACGCGCTTATTACTATCTATAATTTTAATTTTCGCGGTTCCTAACAATGTAGTTGAAGAGCGAGTATCACCCTTATCACAAGACATATTGCAAACCGATGCATTTGATTGGTTAAGACTACTACCAGATTGATTACTGATTTCAATCTTATTACTATTCGATAAGCGTTCATTGTCGCCCGTGCGACAATGAGACGAAGTGAAGTTGTTACGATGTTCAGTTGGCTGTTGGCTGGCCGAAGTTAGCTGCGAAGAGCTATGTTCACGCTGCATACCAGTATTAGGTTTCGAATGCGATTTTGTGAAATGTAACATGGAATGATGATATTTAGAAAAACAAAAACGGCAAGTGCCCTTAGATGTACATGAAGCCACCTTATGTTTAAAGCTTAAACAATTATTACAAAGCGAGTTATTTTTAACTATATTGAAGCGTTCAGCTGGAGTCTTTTCTATGAAACGCGGGCAAAAATAAAGTTGGTTTGTATGACTATTCGATTTACACAGAACACAGTGATTATTATTTTGTGACTCTGTATTAACAAATGACTTAGTAAGCCCCGACTTCGGAGTAGGTATATTTTTATGTTGAGATGTTTTTTGAACGATAATTTTACTATTATTGGTTGAACGCGATAAAACCTTACTTTGTTCCTTTACAAACTCAATAAGATTCTCGTAAGAAGGGTTAATTTCCTTGCGGTAGGTCATTTCAAATAATTTAATAGTTTCTGAATCTAGTTTCTGTAAACCTAAATGAAGAAATATAAAGTCTAATAAATTATCTAAGTTAAGTTGCTTGAGCGCTCTGACTGAAGGATCAAAGTTGTTTACGAAACTATCTAAGCCAGCAACCGAGTTACAAGGAAAGGATTTAAATTCTAGTAATTGGTTTAGATAAGAAGCCGCAAGTGACCTAGGGTCATCATATTTCTGCACCAGAGCCTCCCATATGATGTTATAGTTTTCACCCGTAGGCGGCAAGCCGGCACACACCGTCGCGGCCTTATCAGTAAGTTTACCTACCAAATAAAATATACGCTCCGAATCTGATAGCTGCGGATTATCATGCACTACGTGTTTAAACTGATGATAAAAGGTCGACCAATTACGTACGTCACCGTTAAACGATCTTAGTTCAATCGGCGGCAACGAAGGTAAGCTATGCCTAAACCTTGGAACAGAAGAATCCATTTTACAAGTTTCATCCAATTGCTTGTCTTTTATAACACGTTTGACATGACAGTAAAGATCTTCAAATGTTATCCAAGCTTGGTAATTAACAGAAGACTTAGGATGCAGTTTTAAGTTTAAAATATTAAAGGCGTCTAGTACCTTTTGATAGTCATTACGCAACTGCTCCAATGTAATTATACTATCTAAAAAACTATTTCTATTATTTTCCTCTTGTAAGCTATTACTTAAATCATAAATAGCTTGCATACGGGAAAAGTACGCGTTCCGCTTAGACTCCAATAACAACAATTGCGATTTATCATCATTCTCCGTCATCTCGATTTATATTTTCACACAATAAACTCTAACAAAGTAGTACTAGAAAGATATGTTAAACAGCTAAATATATTAGGTATATAAAAGGTGTAGAACTTGCGATTTGAAACAAAGTGGATGTCTTGTTTTATATGTATTGATTTGATACTAATAATGCCAAGTAGGCTTTAATTGGTAACTGCGTACCTATTCACTATAAGATAAGTAAACTACAAACAACAACAAATACCTTATTAACTTATATGTAAGTAAGTTAATTAGGTCTCCTAACCTAAAGCTACAGTAAGCTTGTTAGGGGCAAAGTATTAAAATTATAAACTATTTATTTGGTATATGTACGAGTATAGCTTTATGTAACTATACCTAAACGATGAAGATGTATTTCTATGTAAATCAATACGAAACAAGACAATCTATAACAACTAAAAGAGAATGCTAAGTACTCTCGTGCGCAACTTCAACTACTAGAAAGATGGAATACGGTGTCATAACCCAATTCAGTTAAATATGTAAGTTTATGACTAAAGTCGACCAATACTATAACAGCACAACAATCATAACCACCACAATCAAGCCAGCACAAACAATTTAGGTTATTAAATTTAAGTAGATACAAAAACTAATTATCAAACCCAAACGATACTGATCAAATTAAATAAATCCGGTTCGTTAGGACCACAAATATGGTTGCGCTTATGGGTTTTTTATTGTAGTGGACTGTAGGTATTATAAAAAGAGAGATGGTTCGGTGCTAAACCCTAGCCAACCTACAATGCTTTGATCGGCAATACGGATTTGATTTTAACAATAAATGTAAGTTTGCTTGTTGTATGAGGATAAAGAAAGGTATAACTTACTTGGATGTGGTGGGATGCGCTGCTGCTTATAGCTTATGCGGCCACGTGAGGAACCACGATTTTCCGTAAATACTTTTTGACGCGCACTAGCACAACGTCGTAATATCACTTGATGACACCAAATTGTTAAATTAACAGATTTATTCTTAGATTTAGCAGGATTATAAGTTTTAGGTACACTGCACACGAGAGACGCGTTAACCACGAAGTTCGTCCATCTTGGTTTTTTTTTCAGCTTGACAGCGCAATAGGAAGTAGGGAGGGAAGGAACTACCCTCATACAAGCAAACATTTTACTAAATTAAAAATGAATGAGCGGTAATTTAAAACTAAACCCAACAGCGGAAATAATTCTAACTGAAAGTAGGAATTCGGTACGTGACGTAGATTTCGTTAGATTATTTAAAATGCATTTCTAAATAAATATTTCACTGTTAATAAAGCCTGAGATTTACTCAAAACTACAGACTTAGTAGTTTATCACAGCGAAGGTATTATATATCAATTGTTTTCAAAACATGTCTTTCCTACCTTTCCCCTTGTTAAGTACATACATACATACATAACTTCACGCCTGTATCCCTTATGGGGTAGGCAGAACATCAAAGGCTGTAAAACCATCTGATGTCACACTTGACAAATTTGGAGGTATTATAATGATGGTGAGAGACTATTGCAGTGACAGGGAGTCAGCCTATCGCGCGCAAAAACGCCAGTAAAAACCTCTTTCCCTTAACTGACTTTGACAGTATGTCCGGGAAGAAAAGCAGCTGGCACATTCGTTGTTTTTCTTTCGCTCCCAGTCCAGCATGGAAGCAAGTTATAATTCAAATAGATAGTTGATTTTCTCATTTTCTTTCTACCTGTAGCTTAAAATAAAAGGAATCTTACATAACCCCGGTATGTCTACAAATATACAATGGTGGTCAACTAATAAGGGACACATAGAATACTCTTACTTATAGTGCGACCGCTGGGAGTTTGCGTTCCTGACAGCTGTCAAAATCATAGCTTTTTTAACTTGCGAATCGGAAATAAACTTTATTCAGTGGACATAAGGAGCTGTCAGGAACGCATTCCCACAACGGCCGCACTCTAATGTTCATATCTTTTTGTGGAAAAATAAAATGGATATTACTGTTATGTGACTTTGTTTTTATAGTAAATAATTGAGTATTCTAGCTATTAACACAAAATTAAAACGAAAAATAGATAACTTAACGTATACAAACTTCAATCAAATCACTTAAATTAACTTTCATGGTAGCCTTGGCCTGGCCACCTAATTAGGGAGGCGTGCATTTTTCTTTGTCTAAATTCAAAATCTAAAAGTAATAACGTTTTTATTGATTTTAGCACTATTATCAATCGCTCTTTTATTTTCTTGAGTTTCATCAGTTTTATAATTATAGCAATAACTTTAAATATGGATTGAAACAAGAGTTGTTGATACAACAATGAGATATTTACTCATTGTTGTATCAACAAGACAAGACGACCGGCTGGTGTATCGGTAATGTACATTGCCTTCTATGTCAGAGGTCCTGGGTTCGAATCCCGGCGGCGGCGGATATTTGTATGATGAACACAGATACTAGTCGTCAAGTTATGGATGTTTATATGCTTATTTAAGTTTATTCTAATAAAAAATATGTATTTATTCAATATGTATGCTTATATATTTCTTAAGTATATCAGTTATCTAGTATCCATAACATAAGTTCTTTAAGAAACTTAATTTGGGCTAGATAATGTTGTGTGTGTGAGTGTCAGAAATATTTATTTATTATTTATTTATTTATTTACTTGTTAATAATGGTACAAACTTGAAAGCTTGAACTTGAACCATTTTTCGAAATGCTAAAATAACTTTTTCTTTTTTTATGATAGCTTCCCTAATTAGTTGACCACCTCTGTATGCTATAGCACCAGTTGTAGTATCTTCCAAAGTGAACATTTCAAAGACAAAGATGTAACTTCTTCACTTGTAATTCACCAGCCTCGTTTCATCAAAGAAGGAAATTAATAATTCATGAACGATCTCGAAACCTGGCTACCAAAACTGCTAGAAAATTCTACGGTATTTTAAGCTTTTCGGTACCTAGTGAAGTTCAATAAGTATTTCATGAGTCCATTGCGTCTTTGAAAGTTCAGCGCTAATTATATCTATCTATAATCTATATAGTACCGATTTTGGTACGTGAACGTCATGTATATGTCGCAGTCATCTGGTTGAATTTGATATTTAATTGAACGACTAGCGCGTTCATTGAATGACGACATTTAATTGAATCACTAGGCCGAACGTTGATCGAACAAACGTCACTCAACGTCCAACTAGTCAGCGGATTGTAACATAGCCCTTTGAACAGAGCGGACGTCAAATCAGTCAGGTGATTGAAATTTAGTTCATTTTTTCAATCCGATAAGTAAAAAAATTCTTACAATAATACAAGAAAGAATAGGGCCTTACAATTTTTTTACAAGGGATCATATTTTGTCTCAGGCTCTGTTTTGTGCGATTATAAAAAAATAACCCTCGGAGGTTAATGCAAGGAGCGAAGCAAAGCGGAGCCTCCTACTAACCTCCTAACCTAACCGGTCCATGTCGGTTTTCAGGCAGTTATAACTATCGTTTAAGACCAAAATTATTCATGAAATAGTGCGGACAGATATAAGAGCCAACCCTGTTAACCAAACATTACAAAGTCGGCTATATCACATTCAACGACTTCGCTAAATAATGTTCAGTCAAGACGTTAAACGTTACATTCAACGACTTGACGAGTTGTCCTTTAGTCATTCAATTAAATGTCATCATTTAATGAACGCGCTAGTCATTCAATTAAATAGCAAATTCAACCAGATGACTGCGACATATATATTTTTGCTATAGATATATACTTATTTTATATTTTTTTTAACATTGTATTGTACAATTATTTAACTTTTATTTTCTTCAAAAAATCTCGATAAAACCTTTCTATAAATTTAGGCTCTCAAATACCAAAAAATACTTTTTCAAAGTTCACCAAATTCTACACGCCGAAACTATTGCTTTATTTTATCTTTATTACCTTTTTTAACCATAACCTGAAATCCCTAATACATATACCTAATGGAATTACACGCGATTAAAAAAAAACAATATACAGGCATTTTAATTTATTTTTTTCTTTTCATATGTAAAACCACTGTATAGTTTATTTTTGGAATAAAGAATTATTATTATGAGGGCCAACGCTGCGTCACGTGTGTTTGCCGTGTTGCCCGTACGTCCGTATCGTACGCGTCGTGCTACAAAATATTCCTAGGTAGTGTGCTCGAACAGTTGTGTCAATGGAATATTACTTGGCTAAACGTCGTTTAAAAATAAAAAAGACTGTCCCATAGAAAGAGTTAGTCCCATATTGCTGGTCGACATTGAACCTCGACAATTACTCTTTCTGTATCGAAACTCATGTTTCTTCATACGCGCGTGTGACACGTTCGACGGAGCGTTGCTGACTGAATAAGCACCACGTCTCTCTTATTATTCTCTTATTATTGTCAATCTCTTATTATTTGGCTAAACTTCGATTAAAAGCGGTAAACGATGTACGCACGTGTAGCAGCCACGTTCAACGCGCGCGTGGCGCGTGCCGTACGTCCGTGTCGTATCCTTATTGCTTTTTATTATAAATCATATTTCATCAAATCACACATTACAGAATAGTCTATAATCTGCCCATTTTTCGAATAACTCAAGATCGCCCACATCTCTATCTATAAAAGCTTCATGCGAATTGATTTCTACCTACCACTGTTCAATCTATTTCGGTGGAAGGTCGAGCCTTGTAAACAATGCGTTCAGGTGTATCATTCGATGTATTTATATTGACGGGATCATACTAAATGCATTAGGAAGATTGAAAACTGGTTCAACTGATATAAACGTCTTTTCTTACTCTTTGTTGTAAATACCTAAAAAGTAATTTGCAGCATAGTTTTCAACAAACATCCATACATACATCCTTGACAACCACTTTGGCGATGGGGTAAACTTATCTGCCTCAGACGCAAGTTCGATTCCCGCCCGGAACAAGAAAAAATGTTTCGGGTCTGGATGTTTAGCTATCTATACTTATATGTATTTATATTCTAGGTTCCCCTTGTTCGCTAAATGGTACCTCATACATAACACAAGCTTCGTCATACATATATTTGGTGTGATTGTCAGGGGATTTTATTTATTATTTATTAGCTATTATACAATCAAACTTTCACTTTTATAATACCTATTAGTAAGATTACTTATTTGCTAGCCTTGATCCTGAATGGGTCGCTTTATTTTACACTTCGCGCTACCCGTATTTCTATTTTTCATAGCACGCGCTTGACTGAGTATAGATTTAAGTACCTTCATCTTGTTTGTGTGTACCAAATCAATATAGAATGTGTAATAGAATATTGTAAGACAATGTTTAAATATTTTTTTTGTTTACATACATACATACATAACCTCACGCCTGTCTCCCCTTGGGGTAGGCAGAGACAAGGGAACACCAATTGTTACGATCCAGACATACCTCTTTCGCTTCCTCCACGTTCATTAATCTTTTCATACATGATCGCCGGTTACGAGTACTTTTAACTAGGCCCTTTTTAAGAACGTCGCTGTTTCTATGAGAGAAATAGTCATTTTTAGGTATTATTGATGAATATCATGGCAAGTGGCTCCTGTGTTTATCATTGATATAGTAGGTTAAGCAAGGCTCGGTACGAGGATGGGTGAACGCTAATCATTAATTTCTTATAACTTCCGTGCTTCAGAGGGTACGTTAAGCAGTCAGTCTCGAGTACTATATTTATAGTAAAGTGTAGCCGTTTTGTTTGTCAGAAGCTTTTTCGCCACCCTGAAAATTCAGACATCCACCAAACATGACAGCGTTAGTTTGGTATTTTATCACTCAGGCTCTACAAATCATTACAAAGAGTTGTGATGTGATAAAGCCGAAACCCAATGTAGATTTTTGATTAATTGAAAAAATGTGTTAGGTAAATAAAAATCATTCGAAAAGGACTCGAAGCTGATTTTTATTTAACACATTTTTTATTATTTAAGAGTAATTAAGCATATTTAAATGCAAAACTTTAAAATATTATTAGATTTTTGATGTCTGAAATAGTCGTGTCTAAAGGGACGACGCTGTAATCTGTAAATCAGGAGAAGACTGTGCACTGTTCACTAGTTGTAGCTAGTTGTCGTTGGTTTTTGCCAGTGTTCGTTAAGTTATGCTAGCCTTACAGCCCGTTCACACATGATCCGTTTTACTGGATACCTTTTTTGTATACTGTATACTTTTTTGTATACTGTGCCATATGTGAAGTCGCTCATACAAATCCATGCGCCATCAATGAATAAAAAACGTATCCGGTAAAACGTATCCAGTAAAACGGACCCTGTGTGAACGGACTGTTAGGTATTATAGTTTTTAAAAATCACCTACTCGAGATTTCTTCCCTTGTAAGGTTGTTTAAGAAGATTCCTACCACCCCTCAATAAGAGGCGACTAATGTGAGATGTAGGTACCTACCTTGTAAGGTATCTGATGACAGTGAGAACATTTTACAATTAGATATCTAATAAAGTAGTTAGTTTTGAAATTATAAATTAATTCAATCGGTTAAATTATGTAGTACTTAATTATTTTCTATAAAATTAAGAAGATTTCATTTGTTTTTATAAGTATATTATGATTAATTTCTCATTTAGTAATTTTTATATTTACTCCATCTAAGTAAGTACTTATGTTGTTTAACTCCACATGACTTTATGTATTTTCTTTATCTGAGAGCAAAGTGAGGGCTGAAAACCAGCGCTGCTGAGACTTACAATCTCAGCAGCACAAGCTGAGCCCTCTTCTTTTTATCACATTTTTTTTCCTTATAATATTAAAAAGGACTGTATAGTTAGTGTTATTTAGCTTTATGTCATTATTATTATTATTCTTTATCATTCAGTCCATGCTGGACTGGGAGCGAAAGAAAAACGTAGAATGTGCCAGCTGCTTCTCTTCCCGGGCATACTGTAAAAGTCAGTTAAGGGACAGAGATTTTAAAGGCGTTTTTGTGGGCGATAGGCTGACCCCCTGTCACTACAATAGCCTCTTTCCATCTTTATAATACCTCCAAATTTGTCAAACGTGACATCAGATGGTCTTGTAACGGATACAGGCGTGACGTTATGTATGTATGTATTATTATTCTGTACCTGTTTAATATGTGTGTATGATAATAAAATTTATTCTGTTCTATTCTAATCCTTTTTTTGTGACTGGACGAAAACGTCCAAAAGGAAACGGCGGGGTATGTGGGGATGATCTGGCAGAGGGCCGGACCGACCCACTTAAAACCTCTAGGTATACCTCATCCACCAAAAGTGGAGCTCACGGTATCGCCATTGGCATGACCCCCGAAAAAACAACACATGTCTTCTGAGTCGGAATTTAAATTAAAAAAAGAAACTATTTATTTTAAAATAAGAATGTAGAATAAAAACAGAAGAACCACACACCTTTTTTATTTTATTTAAATATTTGAATAAACTTTCGTTAGGTTAATATCATATTAACTGTGTCTGTAAGATATAACTCAGACAATGGTAGCACCTTATGACACACAAATAATGAAGTAAATAACAAGCTTGAATCTTACAAATTTAATATTAAAAAGAATATCACTAAAATACAAAATAATAAATTTAATTAAACAAAAAAAAAACAACGAGAGTTATAATAATTGAAAGTGAAAAGATACATTAACCAATAAATAAAAGATTATATTGAAAATAAAACATGAAATAAATTATTATAAAAAGTACCTACATGTAGATTATAAGTAGGTACATAACATAGCTTGAAAAGGAGGATGATCTTAAATATATCATGTATATAAATATTTAAAGCAGAGTTGGTAAAACTTGGGATAACTACTACTAAAAATGCATTTAATGGCCAAAAAAGAAATAATAATAACAATAATGATACCCGACCGACTGCTCTTATTGTTGGGTGGTCTTAATACCGAATAATAATAATAAACTTTTTATTGTACACCAACATGTTTACAGAGGAAAAAATACATTAAGTGATGACATTAAAATACATTTGTACAAAGGCGACCTTATCGCTCAAGAGTGATTTTTGCCAGGTAACCTAGTTAAAGAAACTGAGGTGGATGGGTGCATGGCTTGTAAAAATAAATAACTAGTTTTTATAAGAAATAAGAATTTATGAAGTTTCTCACGTTTGAAGTTTCTCACGTTTTCACCTGTGTTATTTATTTCACCTTCGACTAGATCCGTGTTTAAAACCTCAATCACTTCTGATGGTAAGTAAAGATGGGGTTGAAGTACCACATCAATCGATCGACGGCGTCGATCGGCTTTTTCTGATCGGATTGGCCTAGTAAAAAATATCGATCAACATCGACTAATCCATTCTTCAGTCGATCGATTGATTGTTGTGGTAAAACCCTTAGAAAGGAACTTTCTGTTCATAAAACGGAGCGGTGCTATTTGTCGGCGATTTTATATGAAATATATCGACGGTAAAAAGCGAACCTGCTGTAACCCACAGTGCAAAATGCTTAAAAGGGCCCAAAAACTTTTTTAATTAAAAAAAAAGTCGAATCTCTTAAACTAGCTTAAGCCTCTTCAACTATGGTAGGTATATTAGTTTTAGAGATAAGATTTTACTTTGAAAATTCAAAGAATTTTTGGGCTCTTTTAATCATTTTGCATTTTGTGGATTACAGCAGGGGCCTTACTCCCGAAACTGATTCGATTTAGATTCTCGATTCTGATTAGATCCTGGTCGGTACTACCGAATCAAATGGAATCGAGATTTCGATCTAGTGTTATCAGCGCCGTTAGCTGGATCCGGTTGATGACGTCTCGTCCGCAGAGTAAAAGTGTTAAAAATAAGTATGATTTACTATAGATTTCGTCATTTGTTACAAGTTATAAACAATGTCCTGATAAGTTACAATTTGAGCGATTCGGCGCTAATATCGGTTTCGGGAGTGTGAAAATCCTTGAGATCGAGTTGATTTGATTCTCGATCGCGTCGGGAGTAAGGTCCCAGGTTCGCTTTTTAACGTCGATATGGTCGCTAGCCAGGTGAACCCTGTTGGGATCATAACACCAAGTGGGAGTCGCTCGGTTAGTCATCTTTACGACATGCTTATCCAGAGGCGATAGGGCTATTCTAAGCCGACCTCATGCAGCTAAAACTACTATACTCGTAACCTTCACCATAAATAGATTTGTATATTTGTCAGGTTTTAAGTTTAAAAGTTGCCTAGAAGAAATTTCTTAGTAAAGAGTTTAGTATTACTTCTAATATTTTTGCTTAGTTTTTAACATACAAAAGAACTCTACAATTTTATAAATTACCTTTTTGATAATGTGTTTTTTTTTTTGAGAAATCATAATAAAGCCATAGGTGAGGCTTAAGGACAAGAAAGAGAAAATGCATTCAAAAATATAGTTTTTTTCCTATAAGGACAACATTGGTTCACTAAGTGTCTCTCCCTAACTTTAATACTTACAGTTTGCAGAGAATAAGAGTTCTCTAAATTCCTAAGGATTTTGATACACTGTAAGAAGATACGGATCTAGTAATCTTATATGAAATGGCGGATGACGGAAGCCGGTTTTTTGTTTAAATATGATATTCATCATGTCATTTTTCTTCAAATTTGTGCCACAGAAAATAAGTAGATTACTTTATTGAAAGTTTTGAAAACAGAAGAGTATACATTAGTGGTTCCCCTAGATATGATATTTTTGTATACCTATATTCAGCAACGCTTAAATGTTTGGTGAAGTGTAAAGCTATCAGGTATAATATACAAAAAAGTAAACAATTTTCTTCACGTGAACGCTATAGCAGCAATCTGCTACCGATTGTGTTCTACCAGGCAAACATAGAAATACACATGTACAAGATAGAAGGTGAAATTGAACATGGAGAATAATGTATCTTTCCACTCACTTGTCGTGTAGCCGAATTCGTCTTCCTCTTCAGGGTCAGCCTCTTTTTCCTCTTTGCTTCTTTTGACTGCACCGGCTGAAGCACGATCAATCTGTGTCAAAAAAGAATGATTTTCGGAGAAAACTTTAAAGATTTTCATTTCATAGCAGAAGTAAATGATATAAACTGAATGATCTTCCAAGCTGGACTGTGAGCAAATGAAAAACATAGAATGTACCAGCTGCTTCTCTTCCCGGGCATACTGTAACATTCAGTTAAGGGACAGAAGTTTTTGTGGAGGATTTTTCGTGGGCGATAGCTTGACTCTCTTTCACTGCAATAGTCTCTCTCCATCATTATAATACCTCCAAATTTGTCAAATGTGACATCAGATGGTTTTTTAAGCTATGGTGTTCTGCCTACCCCATAAGGTATAGAGGTGTGAAGCTATGTATGTATGATCAAAAGCTTTTTTATCCGTTACAAACCGCACCTTAACGCAAACAAAGTCTTTTTATCCAAGGGCACAGACTCTTTCTAAGTAATATTGGCACACATCAACCTTGCAGCGATTATATTTGGTGGCAGTCTTTGAATTTTAATACAAAGATACAATGAAATTTTGACAAAACAAGCGTAACAAAAACTAACTTAGGTTTGTACGTACACTTGCATTCATTATCGTATGCAAATTTACAATATCAGTCACTTAATTTAACATGATAGAAGTAAATGTAAACAAATATTCAAAATAGATAACAAATAAGAGCAAATATGTATCTAAACATTAAGAAATTAAAGACTAAAATCACTTATTCGGCTACCGCGGCTAGTACCAATGCGTTTCTCGGAAGGATTCCATAACCCTTTATGCAAGAATGGAGGGTTGTCGCTAGCCTGGCTAGTCCTGCAGGGAGGACGAGGTCTAAGCGGAAGTCGTTCGGATTAGTCGTCTTTTATCCACGTCGCTATTTCCACACCTTTACGGAAGCGTCTATGGTATAAGAATAACTAAAGTATGGAATGAGCATTCTATTGCGATAAAACTTAACAAAATAACTAACCTCAACTCCCTTTTCAGAATAAGTTCTTCCACCGAGATCTCTTTCATCTTCTTCATCGCTGCTTTCAGAGTCTGAATACACAGGTTTGGAAGTGGCCTGGTCCGTTGAGGAATCTTTTTCTGTGTCTTTTTCGGTGTCTTGGTCAGCCTCTTTCTCAGTATCTGGCTCAGAAGTGACGGTTATCTGAAACAAGTAAATAAAATATGGTCATATTTTTTAATCTAAATCATATTTTTCAATCTTTATATGAATGCGTTGATTGAGAAGCTTAGCAGCGCTAAAATATGGAGTCATATAGTATGAAGATGGTATGGTGCTGCTGAGCCCGTCAACTAGCGCATTGCGGAAATTGGCTGATGTTGTTGATATTTTTACGACTTCGTTGGGAATAACCGTGATTGCATGTTATACTTTGCAATACTTAATGCTACAATAATGGTTTGAACATTTGGAAAGGATGAGTGAAAGGAGATTTCTGAAAGAGGTGTCATAGCACGAATGGATGGTAATCTCAGAAGGGATCGCCTTAGGAGAACGTATGCCGATCAAATTGGCAACATTCTTAAAAATGGCCTCGTTAAAAGTACCCGTAACTGGCGATCATGTATGAAAAGGTTAAGATTAAGGAAGAGGTATGTCTGGATCTTAGCAATTGGCATTCCCTAGTCACTGCCTTCCCCAAGGAGAGACAGGCGTGAAGTTATGTATGTATGTATGTATGTTTGATCGTCGACTCCTATCCTACCCTATGTGCCAGGAAACCTGCACTACCGAGGACCTCGCACTAGCCACCGATAACGCAATAAAGGTGGCAAGTTTCTGGGCGGCCAACTATAATTTATTAAGGCTACTCATCGATACGAAAAGAAGAACAATAAGAAGTTTTCCTAATGTCAAACGTTAAGGCTTCACAATTGGTTTTCGTTGGTAACAGCTGAGTGTGACATTTCCTAATTTGAAATAAGAGAGACCTAAAATTGAGAGCGCAATGTCACATTGAGCTCAAAATATTGTCAAATTAGTTATTAATAGCGTATAAATCAATACAGATTAATTCTATTCTATGCGTCATTTTGCCAATTTCTTATAATATATCTACTTCCGTATAGTTAATCCGGCTGCCTTATCACGTAAATATTAGCGATCAGCTATAATGGCGCAGTCATTCATTCCTTTACATCGTATTATGTAAGCGATAGCTGTTCATTCGTTCGCTGATCGCAGAAGGCATTTATTGCTACGATACTAGCGCCAAAAACAATTTGGTAGCTAAAAAGAAACTAATAAAATGTGAAACAGATGTTTGCTTTTAAAATTTCGCAGAAAAGTACGCACGAAAAGCATGAAAGTCAAAGGGATTATATGCACTTTTAGTACATCGATTGTACGATAGAGGCAGCACAGTCGTCGGATTGTTATGGCTTTGTTTTTGCAACGTAATACGAATTAGTTCTTTTTTAGCAAATCTTGCGCAATTCATGCCATCGCTTTGCTTTTGCAAGTTACGTGATAAGGCAGCGGGGTAATATATTAAACAGCGATAAAATAAGTCCTTGAAATAATATTTTAATTTTTTGCAATATTCATTGGTCTTATTGTGTAACTAGGTCTATAAGCAAGAACGTGGTTCAAGATAGTGAAATTAGAATAAGAAATAGTACCAAGTGCATAAATATTAAATTATGTTTGTAAAGACATGTTAACAATAAGTGTGTCGTAAAGTCAATTGACTATGAATGCGATGGCAAAGATTTATACCTCGTTCCTTGAAACTACCAAGTAAAATTTACCGCGGTTGCTTATTGGTTGGTTAAATGTGTGACGTTTGCGACTAACTAATGGGCGATGGGCTACATGTTCATGGACCAGTAAAAGAAATAATGAATACACTGCTATGAAATTTTTATCTATGCTATGATTTTTTTAGTGTTTTTTTCGTTGTATGAGGTTTTTTGCTTTCTTACCAAAACCGCATTCGACATCAATCTCAACGAATGGTACGCGACAATGATGTCTAAGAAAATATCATATGGGTTTATAAAAAGAAAAACTGCCTGTAATTTTCCGTTACAAATGTAATGATTCAAATGAATTGTGTCATGGGTTGGCTAAGTATGGCCCTATTGCTATTGGATTAGCGGGAAGAGAGGGCTAATGACCGATCGACCCTTACTTACTTTAAGGATACCTTCAGCACTTGCTAGGTTAATAATCAATGCTCGAACGACTTCCAAAGAGGTGGTTGTCAATACATGTGTATGTATTTTTTTTCTATATTTATGATAATATAATAATGATAATTATGTGCCGTTTTATAGATTCGAAGATTTGATAGAAGATACTTCAGAAGTGGTCCCATATAAATTTCATCGAAATCGAAGGAATTAAAAATTTAAATTTTCGAAAAAATGTGTATAAAAACGGAGAATATATACATTGTGTACATTTTGTATAGTATAAGACGCCAATTCAGCAATACGCTCCGTATGACGTATTGCCCTAAATTACATATTTTACATTTAATTAATCATCTATCTATACTAATATATAAAGCTGAAAAGTTTGTTTTTTTGTTTGTTTGTTTGAACGCGCTAATCTCAAAAACTACAAGTGAAAAATTTTTGCATTTGATAGCCCAACTCTTGAGGAAGGTTATAGGCTATATTTTATCCCGAAATTCCCACGGGATCAAAAGTTACGCGGGTAAAACCGCGCGCGGTGTATAGTTTAGTAATAAAATCAGTGTTAATTCAACTTCTTACTTACTTCAACTAACTAACTTCAACTCCGTCCGGTTTTATTTATCATTTCCTTAATTGCTCGGTATATCATCTATTTATCAAGTATATCAAACTGTTTAGGATACATCCTTAACACATTGATTACCTTATACTTCAGCAAGTTATACTTCAGTTAGTTCAGTCTCAAAGTTATACTTCAGTGCATAATTGTTTGCATGGACGCGCTAAACTAAAAAACAACCTATCCAATGTGAAAAATATGTGTTCTTGAAATACCAACTCTTGGGAAAGATTAAGTTGAGACAGGTTCGATGCTTATATTTATTTATTTACTTATGTTGTTACGTATCATATGTTTGTGCCTAACTATCTTTAGTTACAGTTTTCGCTTTACGAGCAGCACTTTCGGAAACTCTATCTTTATGAAAAGACAAACAATATAACTTTTTATGGCACGTTGTTCATAAAATAAAGCCTTTTAGGTTCATAAGCTAAGCATTATTATGTCAACAGTTTGATGTCTGTTGAGAGCTAAATTAATAAATAAATATTTCTGACACTCACACAACATTATCTAGCTAAAATTAAGTTTCTTAAAGAACTTGTGTTATGGATACTAGATAACTGATATACTTAAGAAATATATACACATACATATTGAATAAATACATATTTTTTATTAGAATAAACTTAAATAAACATATAAACATCCATGACTTGACGACTAATATCTGTGTTCATCACAAAAATATCCGCCGCCGCCGGGATTCAAACCCAGGACCTCTGGCATAGAAGGCAATGTATGTTACCGCTACACCAGCCAGTCATCAACAAACTTGAATCGTCAAATTAGTTGTTATATTTAGTATTGAAAGGAAAATCTATACTTGAAAATAAAAATAATATAATAAGTCAAAAAACCTACATCTGTTTTAACGTATCTGTTTATCCTCTTCACAACCGTTTTTAATGAGTATTTGGGCTAAGAGTCTCTCTACTGAGTGACGAGGAAATTTGAGACAGAAAACAGCAAGCTGGTCTATCCTGGCTGGTGGATGATAAAATTTTAAATATCTGAAGAGGCTTCTCACAAACCCTGATGACTCGGTACAATTTCCAAATAAACAGCACCGACTACTTAGCGTGTCCTTCGAAGCGAAGAAGTGTTCGTTTTAACTTAAATGATCGCCTGTACCTTCCGAAAATAAAATATACGTAGGAGTCACTACGCCTACAATGTTGTTTTCTTCGACTTCTGTGTCATAACTCATAATATTGGGAAAAACCATATGCAAAGTAATAAATAAATACACCAACATCCCATGCAAAATAAAGAATTGATTATATCTTATGAAACTAATCAGCTATGTCTCTAATCTATTTTCAAACGACTTCCAAAAAAGGAGGAGGTTCTCAATTCGTCTGTATGATTTGTGTCTTTGTTTCACAATATTTCGGACAATTATGAATCGATTTTGAAAATTCATATCATAGAAATCGGTTGGGTACATCATTAAAATTTCAAAATTTGAAAAAATATGAATGATTTCGGAGAATGTTTACATTGATGACATTATAACTCAGCCAAAGTTTTGACGTGAAGTCGGTTTTTTTAATGCTCTGCATTCGTTGATTATTAAATAAAGTAATTTTAGCTATACCTACCTATTTCAGATTAACCAAAGTAAATATTGAGACAATTTCTAGAATCATCAGTGATATGCCGAAACTCATGAATCTCAGAGAACATGCATCTGACACTGCATAAAATATCGTAATGTTTTATTCAATCTCAGAAAGACTACGCATGAATCCTAATGTAGCATTTAAATACAAATACAAAAAATTTTTCTCAATATTTTTTTTTCTTATGTAAATAAGGGTACGATGAACCTCTGAAACACAAACTAAAAGTATGTGCCACTGGATTTTATCAGGAAAGAAGTATGGCAGGCGTGTATGAGAATTCTGTATCTCGTTCTTGAACTTCACAATTTTATGTCAAACATGTATATTTTATAAATACTATATATGGTTAATCATGACAAAAGCTTTCAGATTTTTAGAAGTTGGGATTTAAAAGTTATTTGTATTTAAATATTGGCATCGTATTGTTAGAAATCCTGAACACAACTTTTGAACGTGAACGTGAGCTTGTGATAAAAATCGTTAATCAATGTCATAGCTAGATCTCACAATAGTATATTTTACTGTTACTTTACTTTACTAAATAACTGTTACTTTACTGTTTTTTTTAAATGAAACTAAATTATACTACTGTAAAATGGTTGTACTACTGTAAAATGCTTCGACGAAGTTTATAAAACATGTATGAAAAGCTTTTACACAGACGAACTCCAAAACGCTATTGATTGATTTTGATTGAATGAAGATGAAGGTGGGTGACGTAGTATGACGTAGTTTGAGTTGTCATATTTGACACAATAAGTTTTCGTTTAGTTTATTGTCTACATTTACGTTTCGTTATTGAATTTGTGTATGAAAAACAAAAACTATTCAAATTGCGATTTTTCTTTTCTCCGGACTTTTAAAAATGATCTAATTGGTGAAAAATGATGATAAGAATGTTCTTATTCAATATTGTAAGTTTGGTGCCAAAACGTTGACTTAAACATGCGATACACCATCCCTGTGCAACTGACAGGGTGTCGCCGTCGACGGATACGTCTGGGAGAACATCATCATCATCATCATTATCATCACACCATCCCGCATTCTTCTTTTGTATTAAAACTCGACGTTTCAATGGTTTCAAGTGGCTAAAGTATCGGTTAGAAAGTTTGTCTGTGTCTTCAGTCTTGCAGCGTATACGATGTTGGATTTAAGATGAATAAATATGACCCTACCATGTCCGTGATGATTTCCGAAATTCCGACTATCTTCTCTACTATTCCATTCGTCGTCAATCGACGCACGAATGGAACAGTTGAAGTCGATCTATAGTTTTGAATAGGCCAAAAAGTCAACGAACAATCGAGAATGTAGGTGTTTATTAATTTCAATGTCTTTTCAGATCATCTTAATCACTTAGGAAAAAATCTTACATACAAATAGATAATTATAACCTTACCTTAATCTCATGCTCAGGAGAACCCACGACAATAGATGGCGTTGGCGGGCGACGGACGTGCGTTGGAGTGGGTGGTGGCGTTGATGATGCCTCTTTGTCTGAAGACTCAGCATTCTACGAAAAAGTTATAAAAAATTAACGCATTTTTTTAATGGTAGGAAAAAATAGAGGTACTATCGAACTGAACCATGACTTGACATGACTTGCATTCGTTTGAAACTTTCAAACTTGTAAGGTCTATCGAGTATAATGCCCTTAGGACATTTTAGATACTGAACAATCTGTTAAATAGTGCACTCAGTAAATGTCAGTTTCGAATGAAATAATAACAAGATCGTCAGCAAGGAAACCTATTTTCAAGCGAATTTCAACCTTCTAGCATTTAGAAGTTTTGGCAAAATAAGCTTATGGTGGGTCATGATGCAATTGGTTTGATAGTGGGATCATAGAAAGAGTTATAATGATGATTATCGTGAAAATTTAGGGTTATACTCTGGCAAATAATTGACGACCGGCTGGTGTAGCGGTAACATACATTGCCTTCTATGCCAGAGGTCCTGGGTTCGAATCCTGGCGGCGGTGTATATTTGTGTGATGAACACAGATACTAGTCGTCAAGTCATGGATGGTTTTTATATGTTTATTTAAGTTTATTCTAATAAAAAATATGCATTTATTCAATACGTATGTTTATTTATTTTCTTAAGTATATCAGTTATCTAGTATCCATAGCACAAGTTCTTTAAGAAACTTAATTTGGGCTAGATAATGTTGTGTGAGTGTCAGAAATATTTATTTATTTAAATAATTCAATGCAGTAAATAGACAGTTTCAGTGTGCCCACTTTAGGGAGTTAAAAAAATAGTGATGTGGTTTAAGTGAATGAATGTAATTATTTTTTTAATAATAATAACGTAATGTATAGAAAAAACAATTTTTGCTGAAAAGACATTTTTTTTATGATGCTCTTAGCGAAGGGAAACTATTCTTGAAATTTCAATTTTTACGACAAAACGAGTTTAAAAATAAAGAAGTTATCAAGTTGATTTTACTTCTACTTTAACCATTTTAATGCAATAGGTATGTTTCGTAATTAATTATTTTCATTAAAGTTACTTTAAATATAAAGTACGCATCTCAATAAATTTTTTATAAAGGATTTCCACCATATTTTATATATTTTCTGACGCCTACCAAGTGTACAGTTAGCTACACCACTGAAAATAAAGTTATGGTAATAATGAAATAATGTTTAACCAGCCTATAACATGCTTTAGTACAAAAATAAGTCATGTTGTCATAGTAAAATACCTAAAATTGTACTGCAAAAGAACACCTGCCTAGCACCAAGTAATAACTACCTTATAGGTAGAACATTTTTAAGCTTTCTTAATATGTAATACTAGGTAATTAATAGGTTTTTTATATTTAAGATCAAGATTCAAGGGATAGATTGCGCAACACAAACCAATACATTTAACAAAAAAGACAAATTATACGCCTTATGTATCTATGAATGTATAGGCCGACAAAGGTCTTTTGGCGTTTTATCTTTTGGCACTTCATGACTTTGGCCGTCTCATATTTATTGTTGCACTTTAAATTAAAAAAAAATGTTAAAAAATGACCAAAATATATAAAATGTGGGCTTCTTTATGATGGTGGTAAAAGTAAAGAAGTTGTTTTAAGAAAGAAAAACAATTTAAAGTTTTTAAGTCCCTTTAAATCCATAAAAAGAGTAAACAAGAAAGTTGCCTCCGCAATGTTTACATATTGCCATAATTTGAAAGTTGTATTTACATACATGATACATAACCTCACGCCTGTCTCCCTTTGGGGTAGGCCGAGACAAGGGAACACCAATTGCTTCGATCCAGACATACCTCTTTCGCTTCCTCCACGTTAATTAATCTTTTCATACATGATCGCCGGTTACGGGTACTTTTAACTAGGCCCTTTTTAAGAAAGTCGCCAATTTTATCGGCGTACGTTCACCTAGGGCGGCCCCTTCCGACAGCACCATCCATTCTTGCTCTGTACACCTCGTTCGTAAATCTACTTTCACTCATCCTTTCCAAATGTCCAAACCACCGTAGCATACCCTTTTCAATCTTAGTCACTACATCTTCTTTCAATCCGCATCTCTTTCTTATTTCACTATTGCGCACCCTATTACTCAATTTCACTCCACACATGCTTCTCAACGCTCTCATCTCCACAGCATTAATCTTGATTTCATGTCTCTTCTGCTTGGGTGTGGCCATTCGATACCATTTGTTGTATTTTTGAAACATATTTTTTTTCTTATGAAACTACGTCTCCAGGAGATTAGCCACTGCTGTAAGGTCTTTGTGAAAATTGTATTAAACTCAGTTGATATTTATATTGACCTTTCACCATCGATTATTTTATTCTGAAGAAAGAAATGTTAACGATGATTAAGAATAATAGATTTTTTTTTGATACGGCACTTGATATAGGTCAAGGTACCTATTTTGTTAAATATTCTGACGGTTTCCAATATACAATTTATTATGGAATTAAAAAAACACTAGGAAACACTATTCCTGTTGTTTCTTACGGGTTCTTTGTTTCGCATCTTAAATTAATTAAGTTAACTTTACAGATATTGCGTGATCTTAACATGATCGAAATGATCAGAGTTTCCATGAAACGAAAAGTAGCAGAAGTCAAACTTGGAAAGCAACCCTGTGAAATCCCAAAAATGTTTGAAAATGCATTAAATGCCATCGGAGCTATTGAAGGCGCAGTCATTGTTCACACGTAAAGAAATTACATGAAGGATTTCGCAATAAAGACAGATATTTAGAAATGCCTTTCATCATTGAACTACTCGTATTTTCAAAGATCGAAGAAAGTAGTAATCACGAAGATGACGAAATTAAAAATTTATATTTTTATCTCGTCATCTATTAATATGATATTTTCCGAACCCAATTACAGTAAAATATTTTGATACTTTTATTTGATGCTTTTTATTTTAAAAAATAATTTTTATGTTTGGTTTTCAGTTATTTCTGAAACGCCGTGTTTTTTACCTAACTTTTTTCTTTAAAATAAAAAAATCAAACATTTTCATGCATTTATGTTTTTCCCTGAGAATAGGGTGATTTTAAAGAATGGTAAGCCTCATTTCACCCTCATGCTAACAACGTCAAGCGCCAAAAGTGCCTTTTCGGAGATGACGAAACAAATAGAATAAATTCAATTAAGTATATTTTTTATTCAATATTAAGATTTATACAAACTTATTTACTGAATGGTTCTGATAAAATGAATAATAAATTTTAGTTTATGTTTGCAGGCCCTCCTATTCTAGACTAAAAAGCATGTAGGTAATTCTATAGAATGGTAAGAATGAAACGAATGACAAAAACTCGTTCGTTTTTAATCATTCTCATTCAGTACTTACACTACGAAGTTTTTAACTGGTATCATTATTTTTGTATTTGACTTTTCGAACTGTAAGAATTGTAAGCATTGAATTATTTATCAGAGTAGGGTATAGTAATATTATCATACTAACCTGATCAACATACCAGATTGGATTTGTGACACTGCTTGGATAATAAAACATACTATACATTTATTTTATGATTCTAAAAGTTATTTTGTATATTTATCACAAATCATACTCAAACAGAATTAAATGACGGGCTCTTAATTTAAAATTCATTATTAGAAATCACTCGCATAGTTTTCTTTTTATTTATCTATGTTTTCTAGTACAATTAAAAATTTTAACATATCTTTTAAACTGCCATTCACTTCACCACATGTGGGTGTCGTCTACAGATGGACAATTTTTTTAGCTTGGTGGTAGGATCCCTTCTGGGTCCGCCTGGCTAGCGACCACCCTTTATATAAAGTCTGCCGCCAAATGTTACCGCTCCGGCGGTAATGTGTTCCGGCAATATTGTATAAAGAGCCAGTTCCTTCCTAAACCCGTGTGCTTTCATCTTCGACCTCATCGTCACTTACCATCAGGTGAGATTGAGGTCAAACACGGGTTTAGTCACTTATAAAAAAAAAAAAAATCTCGGTCGCGGCGTGTACAATCATTAATTTAAATTCAAAATTCAAATTGTAATTCTTAATTTGTTGAAAACACTGGCACGTTTTTAAACAACTTCCTTCTAATTTACTGAACGAACAATATCCGCAGTTAACCGAATTGAAATCTTTGTTCGGTGAAGCCATACTATCAACTAGGTACATAAAGTTATTTTTGTGTCGGTTCGTCTTTGTTGTTGATATAAAAAGTAATTTTACGGGCTTCATGTACTTTTGGAAACTTTTTAAAATCCACGTGACTGTATACACGAAATTCATGAAAGGAGTTAGTTCTGGACAGAAGTGTGAGTGGCTTCATTAATCGATTTCGGTCTGTCATATTATTGAACGAGTTATAATTTTGAAGTCACGTTACTATAGAGAAAATATGTGCATAAAAACATCTTTAGCCACGACCTAATAGATGATGAAATCTAAAAAATAGTTAAATAATCCAACTGGCATTCTAAGAGATTATATTTAAATAAACAACGAAAATTCAGCTTTATCTGTACAGAAAAAATGGGGGAAAAAAATCAGTAGGTTTACACCGAATATCAATGTCGGAGAGCAATACAAGCAATACAATCAATTGCTAGACTCTTCACATAGTTGATTTTTATCTGATTTTTATGTCTGCAGTCTCAAAGGTCTGTTGGAAGAAATTCCTTAAGAAATAAGTTGTGCCTTGTTCACTTGTCTCAAGTCATATGGCAATTTCTTTTCTTTTCAGGGTCAGATCAATTATCTTCATTATCATCACCACAATCTTTTTGTAATCAGGGTGTCGCGCACTGCAAGGCAATGAGTCTCTTCTATGGCTGACGAGAAGTTTTAGGCCATAAACCAGCTAGCTGGTGCAGTGCCGGTTTTATATACTGACACCTCCAGCAAAGCCGCAGTTATTATTTACAACTCCTTTCATCCCAGTTCTCAGAATTATTCTTCTCGTACTGTCATTCCACATACATTTTCTTATTATAACTCTTCTTTTATATAAAAACACTATTTATTATCTTATACACTACTAGCAGACCCGGAAAACGTTGTTTTGCCATATAAAAAAAAAAAGATGTTGGCCGATGCTCATAGATACCGGATAAGCACAAAAAATTTCATCAAAATCGGTCAAGCCGTTTCGGAGGAGTATGGCAACGAAAACTGTGACACGAGAATTTTATATATTAGATTATATTTTTTTAAATATTTTTTTCTTATACACTACACTGCTGGTTGGTAGATGTCAGAATCATCAAGACATTATCTTTGACCTCATTTTCACTTACCATCAGGTATGAGTGACATCAAACTCTGGCTTAGTCTATAAAAAAAATGTATAAATCAACTGTGTAATACTTACCCAAGCCAGCAGGCTCTGTACGGTCAAAGTGACGGTGTCTCCAGAAGCTTTGATGAGCTGAACGGCGCGGTCATGCTGCGCCGAACGTACGCACACGCCGTCCACCTCCAGTATACGATCCCCTGTCTGAAGACATAGAGTTATTTAGAATGGTATGAATACGCCGTAAGTGGAAACAAAAACAATATTGAATTTTCAACCCTATAGCTTATAGCCGATTTTTTATAAGGACAACTGCAGTCAGCGACAACAATACCTGCCATGCTAGACCAGTATTTTGTACCTTTATAAATGTACCTTTTTTATGGTCGTATTACAGAACAGTACTCATGTATTGATACTGGTTTTGAAACTAGTATCAACGACTTTCTTTATTACAAAACGTTGCCTAATACTAGATTCAATGATCAGATATCACTTGAGTACTAAATGATTTGAACTGTGTTCACGCTTATTATAGAACTTTACTTATGCATATGCCAATGATTAAAACTAGTTTCACAACTGTATTCACTTGAGTGTGCTGTCTACCATACTTGAGCGTACTTCAAAATAAGTTTTTGATGTTGTGAACTGTGGCTTAGAGAAAAACTAGATAGGTACGCGATTCGTGCCTTCTTTAATAGTGATCTGTATTAACTACAATAGATCCTTTCAGTGATATTGACCGTTACGATAATATTTTTATAACAACTTTGAACTTTTTAAAACAAGTTTGAACTTGCTTTTCGTAAATAAAAACTATATTGGAATTTATAATTTTAAGTGACTTTACTTAGTAGTTGGCAACATTACATTTAGCTTTTACGTTTCGTATTATTTTTGAGTGATAAATATAAATATATTTTCATAGTAAAAAGAAGCGACAGTTATAATTTAACGGTACTGCTTCTATCGAAAAACAGATAAATAATTCAAAACATTGGCAATTTTGTCATATATCATATAGAATTTAACGCAATTTATAAGACATTATAATCTAAACGTTGCGTATAACGTAACAGACCATTAGTTTTTGTTTTTAAATGTATAGGGAAACAAATTTTTTTCAAAGAAAACCCAGTATCAACTGAGTCAGATATTTGAAACTAGTTTCAGGTAATCTGGTTTTGATAATTGTTTTGTAATAAGACTAAAGCTCAAGTCAAGAATCAGCTGGTGAACACCCCAACAACACCCCCCACTCCGACCGGCACAGCGGTGATACTTTGATTTCATAACTTTATATGTGGGCTTTAATAAACAATCAGCGCCATCTACTAGGAACTTGTGGAACTTCATATTAGATCAAACATTACTGCATTACTAAAATAAATAAATAATTATAATTGCATAAGTTGATAAAAAATGCTATGCAATAGCTTTACCGCGGCAGTCTCCGAGTGCCACACGTCTTTTTTATGCTGTTGGTTTACAATAAAGAATTTATTTATTTTTGGGATGCCGAAATTGGCTTCTTATTATTCTGATCATTGTATACTATGCCTACCCGGATCACTGTATGCTATGCCTGCCCGGATCACGGATGTTTCTGATTTATAAATAGTCGATGATTACTCATCATTATACTACTGCACCGACGCTACAACGGGCTATAAATATTTCTAACTATTCTGCATCTATCCAAATTATATAGTCCAAATTAAGTTTATTTTAGAACTTTTGTTATGAATACAGACAGATAACCCATTAGACCTTTTGGGATATAAGGTAAAGTCTCTACTGCTACCTATACCAGGAGACTTGGTTAAATACTTACATGTAACTCGCCACATTTGTCAGCAGCGCTATCCGGAACAACATTCTTGATGAAAATGCCAAAGATTGCCTTGTCATCTGCCTCGTCTCTATCACGGTTGGAGACTATATCAACCTGGTCAAAAGTAATTTTATTGACAACCTTGTTACTAAAGCCACAAAGTTGTTTTGGGAATGAAGAGGAACCAAAACAATAGCAAAGCACTATAAAACATTGCGAGTCTGTGATGGCAGTTATCGGATATAACTTTTGAAGCTTTTAAGTCTATTAAAAATGTTTAATTAAATATAGCCTATAATTATCACAATTAAATCCACCAAGGACGTTTTTAGTTTTATTAAACTATGAAGATTAAATTACAAAAACTGGCACACCAACTTTTAGCCACGTATTCTGGCGTAGAAAAGCTCTACTGTCTCTAATTAAACGTATCATAAGTGACGACTTTTTCATGGAATTTGCACTTGATGGTAATGCCTCTTTACGTTCTGCCTTATAAGCAAACTACCTTCATATGTCAATGGCAAATATTTTGCTCTTACATTGATGTTTTCTGTTTTTTTTTTTTATGATTAGCCAGTTCCTTTCTACACCTGCGTGCTTACCAACCACCAGATGAGATTTAGGTTAAACGTAGATTTAGTCTACTTTTTAATTGGCCTGTAAAATCGGGCCAGTAATATCAAATTGTAATTTTCACCATAGTCCTGTACCTACTCATACGAATAAGACTTCAGAATAAGTGTTATATTCTTGTGAGAACAGCTATTTTATAAAATCTACCTACAACATAGAATGTTTCAAAAATATATTATTGACCCGTAACTTACTATCAAATAAAGGTTACTTCAAGGTCAATCAGGCAGGCCCTTCATATACAATTTGAAGTAAAGAAAAACTCAACAATATATCTCCTTACGCTATCCTACACGGAAACTGAAAATTTTATAAAATAAGTTATCTGGTCTTTATTAATATAATCATTATATATTACATACATATCACACATGCATAAATATTACATACACTACTCACTCATACAAACATCATCTTTCTCATTTTCTATAAGTTTTTATTTAGTTTTAACTGAAACCACATTCAGTTTTTATATGTCTTACTGTACCAAACTGTTAACATACAAGTTTACTTTTCCCAGGATAAATTAAGAATTAAAAACTTACCGGATGATTAAAACACTGACTCTGATAATACATTCTAAATAGTTTCAGAGTCAGGGTTCTCCTATTCCGGTCATAAAATATTGTACAACACAAAAAATCTCTATTCATTGTGTAGCTTTATGTATGTCCGACAGAACTAATTGTGTGGGTTATGTATGAATAAATGATTATTATTATTATTATTAAAATCTGCCGTCAAATATCATCATGGTGGTGATTTCCTCCAAAGCTTTATAAAAAGACAGTCGCTTTCTACTGTCATCATATTCGACCTCATTTTCACTTACCACCAGCTGAGATACTGGTCAAAAACAAAGTCACCAAGTAAGAAAAAAAATGTACAACCTACAACACATACCTTGCCACCAACTATACTGACGCCTAGTGGAGCACCGGGGCTTCTGTGCAGGGTGACCCTACGCGGGGTACCCCACCGACGCGTCGGCGAGGACACTCGATCTGACACTGATACTGTCATTGTAGGAGGTGCGAAGCTGAAAAGTAATGGTTTGATAAAAAAAAACTCAAAAAAATATCAATAAACCTACTTGTCACCCAGGTAGACTCATAGCCCTGCAGTGGGCTCATTACAAAATGTTTTGATTGGGTCGTCTTAGAATAGCCCTATCGCCCCTCCTTGTGTGGGGAAATGGTCTCGTGTGCTGGACCATTTCCTTCGTGGAGGGCGCTCGGCTAAGGCTGAGCGCAATCTGCCGGGGCTCGCGGGTAATGCCAATGGCGGTACCGTGAGCTCCATCTATGGCGGATGAGGTACACACTGAGGTTTTTAATGGGTAGGTCTGGCCTTCTGCCGGATCATCCCCACATACCCCGTCGCTCCCCCTTGGGCTGTCGGGGACGTGATAGCACGTTTTCCTCAAGTAAAAAAAAAGCCCTATCGCCCCTAGATAAGCATCATAACAGGTAACTAATCCCAGTGACCCCAGATTGGTGGTCCATCAGAGCCCGATTGACTAGCGATCACCCTTCATATAAAATCTTCCGCCAAATATGACCGCTCTGTTGGTGATGTCTTCCGGCAACATTTTATGAAGAATCAGTTCTATTATAGACCGAAGTACTTTCATCTTAGATCTCATCTTCACTTACCATCAGGTGAGATTGAGGTCAAACGCCGGTTTAGACTATAATGAAAGCTGATTGTGAAAGCTTCTCTTTAATGTTTTATTTTCTTTTCTTTGTGAACTATACATACATTAATATTGTAAGTGGTATTGTAAACCTGCAGGGCTAGCATGCAACCATCGATAAATAGTGAAATCGACAAGATAAATATTATTTTGTTATTTTATCCTATTATGTAAGCTAATATGCGCACCATAATAGATAGAATTAATCGATTTGATACCATGATTAAGACCACAGAACCAAATATGTCATAATCTTAATAAATTACATACACTAAATACCATATTCTAAGAAAATATCGATAAAAGGCCCGATTTATCGTTGTCGACGGTAGCATGCTAGCCCCGCTGCTGTGCGAGCACAGAACTTTATCGATTCGAGTTTTCACGAAAGTTCGTATAGTATGGAGTAGGTTTGTAAGCAACAATTCAAAACTAGCCACTTCCTCATGACAAGTTAAAATAAATATGTGCCTTGCTTATTCAAAATATTTTTGAACATATCGTATTGTTAAATAAATGTAAAATAGATAAATTAAAAATTGCAACTGACTCCATACTATACGAACATTCGTAAATATACGAGTCGATAAAGTTCTGTGTATTTTAAAAGCTTCTCTTTTACGCTACCGAATTGTTTATTCTGTAATTTAAACGCGGGAACCTTTAATTAGCTTTCCATAGTTTATATTAAAGAGTATATTATTATGTAACAAAACTGTTGGTCCTTCCAAAACATAAATAAATAGAAGTGTACCCATGACCTCTGACATTAAAGGCCATGTTTTTCAGCAAGCCATCTAAAGAACTATATTTTCCACCTGTAAACATTTACAAAAACTCAGCCAAGTGTACAAATATAACGATCAAAGTGATAAAGACGTGAGCATCGGATGCACTGATCACGATGCAATCTTCTACTCCGCTGCGCTGAGCCAATTAGAGACTCAACTTTAAGAGATTTTAGAGTTAATACATACCATACATACATACCATAATTACATACCATATTGTAGTAGGAGTATCTACACTACCTAGGTTTATATGGACAGGTGTAGGATGGACAATGAGTGCGTGTTATGGAATGTAAGAGTGAGTGAGATAGATGATTGTTGAAGGGAGAAAGCGAGATAAGAAAACAAGATGGCGAGTGACAGTGCTACGAGACGATGAACGAGTGCGACGTATTTTTTAAATCTTTTTATTTTTACGGTGTTAAAGAAGAAAAATACAGATTTTCGTTGATATACCTTGTTTATTTTCACGAGAACCAATCCCACAAATTGGGGGCTCGCCCGGGATTGTTGTGAAAAACGAGGATCAACGAAAAACCGGCTGACGACGGCAAAAGGACGACGACACAAAGACGACGACGATTTTATTAAATTAACGAAGGCTACGACGATAAATCATGCAGAAGAGGGACCGTGGCGATAGCGGCGACAGCGTTTATGACGATGGGGTACAACGTGTTCATGGCGGCGGCGAGATGCTGCATCTTACCGAAAAACTTATCACGAGGTTCAGTGCGCAAGATGAATCATACACTGTGTCTATGTGGGTGCGCGAGATCGAAGAGCATGGTGAGATATTTGGCTGGAGTCCTACTCAACTGTTATTAGTGGCTCGAAGATCTTTGATCGGCACGGCAGCACTATGGCTACGAGCAGAAAAAATCCATAAAACATGGGATGAATTAAAGTCAGCGATAAGCAAGGAATTCGCGGACACTATCGACATTAAAAGAATTCATGAAATGATGAGTTCTAGGTGTAAACAAAGAGGTGAATCATGTATTGATTATATGTTGATAATGAAGGAGATGGGAAAACGTGGCAAGATGCCAGACTATGTGTCTATCAAATACATAATTGACGGAATACACGACACGGAACTAAACAAAATTATGCTGTACGGAGTTACCACCTTTCCCGACTTAAAAGAAAAACTAAAGATGTACGAGCAATTCAAAAACAAGTCCATGAAGGAAACTGTACGTGCTAAACCGGCCTACGTGCAGAGTAATAATATTAGAAAAAATACAGCGGTGACAAAGTGTTTCGCCTGTGGGGAAAACAATCACATATCATTCAACTGTCCTCATAAAACGGAAGGTAAAAAGTGCTTCAATTGTAACGAGTATGGGCATATCTCTCCTAATTGTCCATTGAAGATGGCGGCAGCGCAAGGGCAGCCTTCGAGAAGTTCGTATCAACATCAATCAAATCAGTCGCAAGAACAAACGTCATCGGGTGCATTCGGTAAATACGACGGCGACAGACAATATCCGGTTAGACACGAACGACGTCCACCGACCAATCAGGTTAGACAAGCGTTCTTCAATTCATTACCAGAGGGCGCCACCAACGATGTTCAGGATGCAGTTTGTTCGACGCTAAGCGGAGTGAAGTTTGTAACCAACGCGGAACGGCCGAGCGACGCGGTGATTGGCTGTAACGAAACGATTGACAAGATGGCGTGTTGCGTAAATAACAATGAAGCGGACATGTATAATGTAAACAAACGTATCAGTCAACCGGAACGAAGTGAAAAACCTTTAAAAACTGTTTTTGTGTGCTATAAATCGGCATTGGCATTAATAGACTCAGGTTGTGATGTAAACATAATCTCAAAGAACTTTTACGACGAACTTGGTGTATTAAGATGCGATAAAAGTTGTAATATAACGTTGACAGGTTTAGGTTGTTCTAAGGTAGAAACCTATGGTGTTATTGTTTTAGATATAAAAATTGATAATTACAAATACGAGAATATTAAGTTTTACATAATGCCTAACAACTCTGTGCCATTTAAATTAATTTTAGGTAATGATTTCTTACAAAATGTTTTGATGTTTATGAAAGAGTGTAGTGTTTGGTTCAAACCGAAAGATGAATGGATGGACTATGACTGGTTAACAAATATTACATGTTTTTCTTGTTCTGTTGACTCAGTAGGTCACATCAGTAATCCAGCAGTGAAGGGTGAGGTTATCAAGTTGGTAGAAGGGTATGTACCAAGGAAGACTAAGGAGGCTCCAATTCAACTAAAAATAATATTGAAAGACGATATACCCGTCTCCCAGCGCCCACGACGTATTTCATTTAAGGAACAGGAAGATGTGGATGCACAGATACAGGAATGGTTAAATGATGGAATAATTAGGGTAAGTTATTCCGAATACTCAAGTCCTTTAGTGTTGGTGCGTAAAAAAAATGGCTGTTTAAGGGTATGTGTAGATTATCGAAAAATTAATAGTAAGATGGTTAAAGATGAATACCCACTTCCCTTAATTGATGACCATATTAATAGATTGAGTTCAGCTAAGATATTCAGTGCCTTAGATTTAAAAAATGGTTACTTTCACTTGCGAGTTCACGAAGATTCAATTCAGTACACAGCTTTTGTAACGATGACTGGACAATATGAATTTCTACGAGCACCATTCGGATTAGCAACTTGTCCAAAAGTTTTTACACGATTTATCAATATCATATTCAGAGATTTAATTGCCAAAGGTATTGTTATTATTTTCATTGATGATATTCTAATTCCAGCGGAAGATGAATACCAAGCCTTAGAGCGTCTGCGTCAAGTGCTAATGATTGCATCTGAATATGGACTATGTATAAATTGGAAGAAATCTCAGCTACTAACCAGGAGAGTGGAGTACTTAGGTCATGTTGTCGAGGCAGGTGTGGTAATGCCATCACCAGGAACTACAGAAGCCGTAACAAAGTACCCAGAACCTCAGAATTTGAAGCAGCTGCAAAGTTTCTTAGGACTCTGTTCTTATTTCAGGAAGTTTATGCTTAACTATGCAACAATAGCAAAGCCTCTCACCGATATGTTGAAAAAAGATTGTAAGTTTGTGTTTAACGATGTACATAAAGCTAGTTTTAACAAATTGAAGATGATGTTAGCTTCTAAACCAGTACTGAAGATTTATGATCAAAGAGCAGACACAGAACTACACACGGATGCGTCAAATGTAGCTTATTCAGCAATTTTAATGCAGAAAAGTGACGATGAAAGGCTACACCCAGTCTATTATATGAGTAGAAGGACTACAGAGGCACAAATGAAGTATACAAGCTATGAGCTAGAAGCGCTTGCTATAGTCGAAGGAGTGAAGAAGTTCAGGCACTATTTGTATGGTAAACACTTCAAGATTGTTACTGATTGTAAAGCTTTTCAAATGACGCTGAATAAGAAAGAGTTAGCATTATCGTCAAGAGTTGCTAGATGGATTTTACTTCTACAGGACTATGATTTCACAGTAGAACACCGTCAAGGTACTGCAATGAGGCATGCTGATGCATTGAGTAGAAATCCATATGTGGCAGTTATAACAACTAACTTGCACCAAGATATACAGCTAGCTCAGGAAAAAGATGAAGGCCTCAAAGCAATAAAAACAATTTTGAAACTAGGACAAACATATAAAGACTATAGTTTAAATCAGGAATTACTTTATAAAGGATCAGAGCAACAACTAGTTATACCTACTACAATGGAGATTGAAATTATAAAGAGGGCACACAATCATGGTCACTTTGCAAAGAGGAAAACATTAGATTTAATTAGTAAGGATTTTTATATTGAAAACTTGGAAAAGAAAGTTGAAGATTTTATTTGTTCATGTATACCATGTCTTCTGGCAAACAGAAAAGCAGGAAAACAGGAGGGGTATCTTTATCCTATTGAAAAAGGGGATACTCCACTACATACTATACATTTAGATCATGTTGGACCATTGACTGAGACTCATAAATAGTATAATCACATACTTACCATTGTTGATGCGTTCACGAAGTTTGTTTGGTTGTTTCCATGTAAAAGTACAACTACAAGAGAGGTATTGAGTAAACTAGAGGTACTAAAGCAGACATTTGGAAATCCGGATAGATTAATCACAGATCGAGGTACTGCATTTACTAGTAACGACTTTAAAGAGTATTGTGAGCAAGAAGGAATAGAATTGTGTCATATCACTACAGGAGTACCCAGGGGCAATGGCCAAGTAGAGAGAATCCATAGAACCATTATACCGGTACTTACTAAACTATGTATAGAAAAACCAGGATTATGGTATCGTCATGTGGGGAGAGTACAGATGATGTTAAATAGTACTTACCAGCGAAGTGTAAATACCACTCCATTTGAAATGTTAATAGGTAAAAAGATGAAAAAACAAGGAGATATAGAACTTTATGAGTTACTACAACAAGAAGAAAGAGACAGCTACATGGAAGCCAGAGAAGAACTAAGGAAGAGAGCTAAGCAGCAGATACTGGAAGTTCAGCAGGAAAATAAGAAAACATATGACAAGAACAGGAAAGAAAGTAATAAGTACCAAGAAGGAGACATTGTTGCTATAAAACGGACTCAGTTTGGAACAGGGATGAAACTCAAATCTAAATATTTAGGACCCTATCGTGTCACGAAAGTAAAGAGGCTAGACAGATATGATGTGGAGAAGTTAGATTTGCAGACAGAAGGTCCAATCAAGACGTCTACTTCTTCAGATAATATGAAGCGATGGCCAGGTGTTGATACACAACACTAATTATTCAGCAGGTATGAATAAATGTTTTACTTGTGTTTGTTTGATGTATGAATGTATGAGAGGAATGAATGCAATTATTTAATGTTAATTTTGTATTGTGACTTTTCTAGTGTATTTTTATGTTATATGGCATAATATTTAACAGAGTTGTCAAAGTTTATGTTCAGAGATGTTTATGCAAATGTAAACCATAGTTTATAAGATTTCTATTTTATATTAACCTGTTTATTGTTTAAATAGATAAGGAGTGAGTACCTACCTACCTACTTAAGGATTTTTTCATGTAAAGTGTAACTTTATTCTAATGGTAACTTACCTGATGTAATAGTTGTTAAGATGTATCTATGTTATGATGCTGTAGTAGTTACTAAGTTTATTTGTGTAAAGATGTATATCTAACGAGTATGTATGTATGATGATGGAATGTCTGAGGTCAGACATGATTGCAGGATGGCCGAGTGTAGGATGGACAATGAGTGCGTGTTATGGAATGTAAGAGTGAGTGAGATAGATGATTGTTGAAGGGAGAAAGCGAGATAAGAAAACAAGATGGCGAGTGACAGTGCTACGAGACGATGAACGAGTGCGACGTATTTTTTAAATCTTTTTATTTTTACGGTGTTAAAGAAGAAAAATACAGATTTTCGTTGATATACCTTGTTTATTTTCACGAGAACCAATCCCACATATGAATAAATTCAGTATTTAATCAGAAGTCATTCGTTTCATTACTCCTCACCGTATTAGAGTACAAACTCTAATAAAATATTCCATGATGTTCAACAAATACATTTTAGATTTTTATAACGACACTTGTGTATTGTGCGTATACCAATTTATGAAAAAATGAGACAAAGTCAATCTAAAGGTCATAATCGCCCAAAATGCGGCCAGCGCGGTGCCGTTTAATAGTGATAGTTTAATAGATTAGGATTGGTCAGTTTTGTAAAGTATGATTTTTTTATCTTAGTTTTAAACTAATTTTTATCTGACTACGGCAAAACATAATGAAATTTTGTGATGTGCGTATACCAATTTGTGGAAAAATGAGACAAAGTCAATCTAAAGGTTACAATCGCCCAAAATGCGGCCAGCGGTGCCGTTTAATAGTGATAGTTTAATACATTAGGATTGGTCAGTTTTGTAAAGTATGATTTTTTTATCTTAGTTTTAAACTAATTTTTATCTGAATACGGCGAAACAAAATGAAATTTTGTAATTTTGACCCGTAAATAAGAATTTCAAACGTTGTATAAAGAAAATATGGTTCAACTGCTCTAATTATCATGAATTAAGAAAAGTTATAGATGTTAAAAGTTAATAGAGTTTATTGTTTTACCAGTTTTAGTTATCGTTACGAACGTGAAATTATTACATACTATTTAGTCGTTTGATTGATAATAGTGAAGACAGGAAGAATATAATGCCGAGATGTGATATAATGAGATCGTATGCATCGTTTTCCAAAACCAAGACTTTCCATAACTCTCCAAGCTCGCATTACTTAATCCAAATTATCACACACCTTGTCTGGATCGTATTGCTGTGTGTGTGATTATCCGCAAAGGTAACAAATTCTAAAAATATAGGTTGTTTTCAATATACATTTGAAAATAGTTTCATGCAAAGAGGTTACTTCTTTTTTATTTTCCCAGAAAATTTCAAATCTATTTATTTCACACAACATCAATAGCTAAAATCAACAAAATACATACTCGTCGCTTTGACAAACAAATTTCAAATCGTTGCTCGCAACATGGAGGCATTGAGGTGTGAACAGCGGCCAATCAAAGAGACGTCACGACTGACTGCACTTTGTATTATGGGGTTGAATGGGAGAAAAGTGAAAAATAATGGACAAATAAGAGCTAAATTACTGATAGGTTGGATTTATGAAATTCAAAGCCTAGTAGGACAATAGGTGATCACCACAATTCAACGTTCTCCACTCCTGACATCTCCGTTGTGCAAGCGACATTTCATGCTGACTCGGCAAACTATCTAGCAATAGTAGTTTTCTAGTGACTTATTTCTTAGTTTATATTTAATTTTGTTTCTCTTTCTTTCCTTTTAAATGAAAGGTGTAGGAAGGCTCCCCGCAAGATGGACCGATGATCTGGTCAAAGTCGCCGGTAAACGCTGGATGCGGACGACGCACTACCGAGCAACGTGGGAAACCTTAAGGGAGGCCTATGTCCAGCACTGGATGCCTACTAGTTGTTAGTGATGATGGTGATGAAAAGAAACAATTGCAGGTAAATAATGATATTTGCCAAACCTGATACACCAATTATTATACGGCCCCAAAGAAAGCTTGTGTTATGAACTCAAAATAGTGGATGAGGGTACTATTGCAATAGACAACCAGACCTAAAATATTGTTGGTTTGTTCCCTAAACTGGCTGGGTCTCGAATCCAGGACTTCTCCAGGAATAATCAACCAATGCACTATAGAGGTAGGTATATCAAATTATTGACACACAAGACGGTGCATTATGAACAAAAGACTAATTCAAGTATAAGACATATTATTGACAATGACCTTCAAATATACCTTTGATATTAAAATAGGAGTTTATATGTACGATCACTATAACTCTGGACAGTAAAATGATTGACTTTAACCAATCAGTCTGCATAAAGACTGCCGCTACGTATTTTTGTATTGATAAATCAATATCTAAAACCTTTGACAAATCACTTAGTATACCTAATACAACTTAATCTAATTAAACATTCATACACAAACTCAAAAACCAAAGAAAGTTTCCAATAAAACCAAGACTCACCAACGAAATAACTGGAAATTTGCACCAAAACTACATTTCCTGAGGGCACCAATGAAAACCGGTTAAAAACTCAGATATGACTAAAGAAAAAACCGATAAACGTCGACAAAGTACCGACCACGAATCGGTAATGGAACTCTGAGGTCGGCCAACATAACTCAATTACGAGTATTAGCAATTTTCTAATAGTGATGTTCTTTGAAGTCGCATCTATCGACTAAAATAGGTCAGACTCTTTGTATATTAAAATGTATGGTAAAATATTTATATTGAAAAGTATAGGTGATTAATGCACTTTGCTTGTAAAGGTAGATTCGTTACTAACAATCTTCTTTTATAAATCTTGCAAACTTATAAAACGAATACTCTGCTATATATATTTAACGTTTATAAAACAAAGGAATAACAGTTGGAAACTAAATTTATAATAATGTAGAGCGTTTTTTAAATTAAGCAATTACATTTTAGACCTTTTATTTAATGATATAAAGCTAAGTTGTTGGTTAGGGATAGTAAAACTGGATTTATATTTTATTTAATGAAACAATAGTAGGTGCAAGTTCTAAAGTAAAAAAAAACTAGACATTAAAAGACTTATATACTACGCGAAAAATATGAAACAAGTTTAAATCGTACTGCGTCCTAGTATTATGACATTGATATACCTGTTAACTACCTATAACTTTATTGTACAGCTAACCTTTACCAAAAAAGAGCTATTGTTGTCAGCTGCATGCTATCTACATAATCAATGAAAATATTTAAGCACTGCCAGTATAATAACAAAAAGGTTAGCCTATTTTTCGCAGTTATATCGATATAATAATGATTGATAACGATGTTTTATGAATAAAAACAATTTTGTATCGATAGAAATATAAATATTTAGCCCCACACTAAACGTAAGTCACGCGACCATGTGGCATCACTGGTTGTGTCTTTAATCCCTGGCGTCAAAGGGGACACGACTGTTTCTATTACATTTACTTATTTTCTGCGACATTGTCTTTCTTCTATACAGAATCTAATAAAATTATCGTCGTGTAACATTTAGGACCGCATTATGAAAACATACTCAGTATAGATCTACACATTTTGGACAGTTCTTTCATCACCACCACAACTCTTTGAGTCTCTATGAGTCTCTCCACTGGGTGACAAGGAGGCAATAATCCACCAAGCTGGCCCAGTGCTGGGTGGTGGATGTCAGAATTTTCAGGGCGCCGTAATGGCTTCTAACAAACCCTAACGACTACTGTATAGAAGTATACAGCACCCGGGATCGACTGCTTAACGTACCCTCCGAAGCACGGAAGTCGCCGTGAGAAATGAACGGTCGGCGGTCACCCATCCAAGTACAGACCGCGCCGAACCTTGCTTTACCTGTGATATCGTTTGATACACACGATAACCACGGCGCCACGACGACTTCAGTTCTTTATTAAGAAGAAAAACGAATTTATTATAGAGAAATGACAATGAATTTAATATTCATTAATAATGAACAAAACTGAAGGCTTTTCTAATACAGGTACTAAAGATGCTATGAAAATAAACTCTTTTAAGTTATTCTTTTATTATTTGTTATCAAATATCAAAAAGTAAATAAGACATTGTTTTGTTTAGTCACTACTTAAGATAAAAATAAAATCGAATAAATATACTTTTTGAAGAGCCAATTTCAATTTGGCATAGATTGGTATAGGATGGAGCGCGGACGAATTTAAAACTGACGGTACATAGCAGGTCGACGTTAATATAATTTGGATTTTGAATGTTACTATGAATATTATATAATTGATATTTGATATGATATAATATTCTGTCTCCATCTTTATACTACCTCCAAATTTGTCAACCGTGACATCAGATGGTCTTATAACCTCTGGTGTTCTGCCTACCCCATAAGGAATACAGGCGTGACATTATGTATGTGTATGTATGATATGATATTGAATTCAGATTTTTTTGTAAATAAAACCAGGGATTAGACTATACCCACAGGCTCGGTCAATGTTGCAGAGAAATGATACTACAATCGATTTAAAAAAACCAATAGATTTCCTCTTCTTTGACATTTAAATGTTTTTTACACTTTATATGGATTTGGAGAAAATATGGACAAATATGGTACATTATCCTGAATTAACACCCAAAAAATATATATTTTCAGGGACGTTGGGCGTGGGGCGGTGACATATAGTGTTTGTATAATAATCCTTTTTTCTATTCAAACCCAAAATCATAAGGTTTTAGTGTAGATTGAAAACCAATTATTTTAACCATTTTTTTCACCAATATTCGTAATATGAAGCTAATCCGAGTGAGAATGACGCTTGATGCGTCGATAATCTTCTAAGTCCGCCTAATTAGTGAACACCTTTTATATAACAACAGCTGATCAACAAGTTGATGTTTTGACAGTGATCAGACAGACATTAAATTTAGAAACCGCGTAGGTACTAGCCACGAACACTATACTCAAGAGCTTCAAAGAGTCTAAAGCTGTACTGTGAGAATGCGGACTTCATGCAGAATAATCATCAGGGTTCTAATATCAAAAAAATTAAATATGCCGAGCTTTTTCCCGCAACTTCTTACACGCATAAACATAAAAGTCTTATTTTTCCCGACCCCGTGGGAATTTCGGGATATTCTTCCATAATAAAACCAGACATACATTGAAGAACCTTTATACCAAGTACCTATCACATTCGTGCACTCCTAAGATTTTTTCATACAAACTAAAACATCATATATTTCCCGTTTCCGTAGGAATTTCGGGAATTCCTTTCATATCACAACCAGACACACATTGAAAAACCTTTACACCAAGTTTCATATCGGTGCACTCAAGGAATAAGATTTTTCATACAAACAAAAAAGTCCTATATTTCCCGTTCCCGTGGGAATTTCGGGAATTCCTTTCTAAGTGCACCCCTAAAGAATGTATGTTCCAAATTTCAGCTCTCTACGCCTAGTAGTTACGGCTGTACGTTGTCTGTCAGTCACTCAGTCAGTAACGGAACAGTTTTATATATGTATATTGATTGATCATTGGTAAGTAAGCGTATATATGTATAAATCTATTTAAGTTCAACATCTTTAAAGATAAGTCAAGTAACAATCCGTCTTCACTGTTAAAAAGTACAAATATAAGCTACTTAAAGATCATTTATTCTTCCATACTGGACTGGTAGCAAAAGAAAACCACAGCATGTGCAACATGCTTCTCTTCCTGGGCATACTGTAAAAGTCAGTTAAGGCACTGAGGTTTTAGTATAGGTTTTTGTGGGCGATATGCTGACCCCCTGTCACTGCAATAGTCTCTCTCCACCATTAAAAACGTGACATCAGATGGTTTTATCCTTAGGTACCAAATGTAAAGTAATATTCCAATTTAAATGGCACAGGATGGTTAAATATTACGGTGATTGAGTTCAACAATGTTTTAGGTTTTAGACCTAGACGAAGGGTATTTTCTGTAGCAATGCTAGTTAAAAATAAAAGAACTTTTAAGAACACTTTTGCATGCAGAAGTAACATTGAGCCCAGTAATATTGGCATATTGACGTTTCTTTTGGCTACCCGATTATATAGAGTATAAGGCTGCCAAAATGAGTGGGTTTTTTTTACCTCAATATAAACTACGCACAGTGTAAAAATGGTCGTACAAGTATTTTAATGTTGCGTTTTGTTTATGCTCACGAAATACCGGTATATTTCGGTATATAACGAGTTGTCAAAACAGTATACCAAATGTTTCGGCTACCTCTGTTTGTGTAGGTTAAAAACCTTTATTTTTGCGGCATATACCGATACCGTTTATCCCTAATCGAATAAACCATTAATTAAATGACCACGTCGAAATAAACACAGACATGGTTGCGTTTTTTAATACTGTCTCTAAAAAAATTGCCACTATAATAAAAATATTAATAACTGCATTTATAGCATGATAATAAAGTGAGCCTATGGGAGTATTCTATTGTAATAAGTTGCCATAACTAAGTCCCAAGAGAACTGAAATAGAGTTATTTCCATTAGAATATTACTAGCATCGGAGTACAGTCAGCTCATACATAAAGTAACGCGATAGAAACTTTACAGAATGACGTTATAGGTGGCGCTGCAGTAACGACTGAGTTGCGTTCAAGGAGCTCTGTAAAATCTTTGCGAATACCATTGTGTTTAGACTGCGAATAGACACGATGTTTTGCTGGGGATTAATTATGCTATAAAAAGTTGCTATGTTAAGTTGTTGACATAGCACGTTGTTGAGACGGCTATGTTCACAGATATCTGATCTAATCAGAAATGCAGAGCTACAAAGTTATTTGCCAATTCTATGACTCCAAGCACTAATGCAGGATTTTCATGTTACAAATTAATTATTATTCTTTGGAATCAAATAATCAATGATGCCTATAAGTTTGCGAAGAATAATGGCATCTAATACAATAAAAAAAATATTATACACATGCTTCTATGTGATAGTAACTCGATAGAACTATTTGGTGATAATTCCCAAGTTCAAATAAAAAAATAATTTAATTAAACATCGAAATCATTATTCATTAATTAAAATCTGCTTGATATTTTGTTCTATGTTATGAATTGCGAATACTAATAGGAAAGGACGTTTCTAGGCTGATTTAAACTATCGCGGTTTGATGAATCTACGGGATTCTTACCACTTTCATTTTATTATGATCATGTACGTGTGAAACAATAATTGGCAATCGTGGTAAGGTAATCCCATAAATTAATGAAATTATAATTCTATGCTGTTCATTTTATTCTGTAGCTGAATGTACACGTAACCACTTAAGTAAATTAGTTAGGAAATGAATATTGTTTAATGTACCACCCAGGTAGGTAGCTCAGGAGATGGCTTACACAATTTATGGTAATAGAAAGTAATTTTATATGGAAATTGATAAAATCAAATTTTAGTTCGCATTTAGAAATTCGTACGTGCTGAGCCTAAAATGATGGTTAAATAAATGTAAATATACGTGTTCTGTTGTAGACTTAGGATTTTTAGAGTTGAGCTTGTTAAAAAAACTGACTTATTAAGTTCACGAGATTTAATTTGTCTATTTAAAATATTGTCTTAAGTTTTCACGATTCATAATCTAAAATATACTAAAAAACAACCCTGCATATTCTTGCAGGCCCCATGATCATGAGCGACTGAGATGTCAGGAGGCGCGATAGGCGTCAGATTGATACCTAGATGGGAAAAGTTATATCATCTCCATCTGTTTTTCAGAGTTAAGAAAAAATGGTCTAAAATTGAATTGAGTTGCATGTCGTGCAGCTTTATTAATATCTTTGAGAATAGAGTAGTGATATACCATCGTTTTATATTATTATCAAAGAATATTTTTTTTTACTGAAGATGCCTATAGACGGCTTACTATCACTGTATATAAATATCAACACAGTTCAACGACCCCAAAAGAAGTAGGTTTTTTTTTTATATAATAAGGTCTTCCATGCTGCCTGATGGAAAGTGCGTATGAAGGCTAAGATTTGGTACTTACAAGTACCAGGACTGTAGTGGTCAGGAAAAACCGACGCAAGTAGATCGTTCCACACCTTGCAAGCACCAAAAAGGAACTATCGTATCGTTTTGTTCGACTTCTTGGTAAATTGACTATATACGGATGAAAGTTCTGTCTACGTCTGGTAGTCCGGTGGTTAAAAGTTGTGGGTTCAATTTGGTCAAAAAGAGCACCCGAACTCTCACCAAAATGTAGCCGAGAAAATACTGTCAAACAAGTAACCTTACGACGATGCTTTAGCGTCTGCAATTTTCAACCGACTTTCAAAAAAAGAGGAGGTTCTCAATTCGTCTGTTTTTTTTTACACGATATTTCGGACATTTATGATTTGAGTTTGAAAATTGTTGTTTCATATGATAGAGGATACTTCATAGTTGATCCCAATTAAATTTTAAATTCCAACGAAATCAGTTGAGTACTTCATTGAAAATTTCAAACTTTTGAAAAAATATGTTTGATTTCGGAGAATGTTTATGTTGATGACACTCTCAACTCAGACAAAGTTTTGACGTGAAGTCGGTTGTTTTAATGCTCTGCATTCGTTGATTATTAATTTGTAAGGTCGTCGTCATTAATAAGCTTCCGGGCTCTTCGGTCAACAGAGTCTAGCGCTTCAAGCTGGTATTTTGCGGAACCATTTCATAGGTGACTATAGTACTCCATGCACGACCTCACTTGGACTGTGTATAGGTTTAGCAGCCATTCAGGGCTGAAGTTCAGCACTTTTGAGATGATACCCGGTTTCATATGAGCCATAGACTCAGTTTGTTATCCGAAGTTTGATTTGGGCGTTCTGGTGACGTCCAACAGCTCAGATGGTCGGTGATGGGGCAGATACATTATGGAAAGTGGGCGTAAAGGTAAAGGTGCTCTTTTTAGCGAAAAACACGACACGCTTGTGTTTTTGAGTCGTTGAATTTGACCGGGTTGGATTCGCCCCAATCGGGTACATTCCGCAAAGTCGAATCAACGAGCTCAATCAAGGACTTTCTTCATTGCGCATTGGATATCGCACGCTTAATAATAAAGAGAAATAACTCAAAAATGACGAATGTTGGGAAAACGCGTTTAAAGTTTTTGGAAAGTTGAACCCGGTTTTTAAAATGGCGCAGATAACAGAAGTATAGTATTTCCTGAAATATTATTACTGAATATTGAAGAAGGGACTCGAGGCTTTAATTTGGTGTATAAATATTTTTTTTAGGATAATGGAAACTATGCTAAAACTTAAAGGGATTGAAAAACCCCCGACTTATTACGGTTTATCAAAAAACAAAAGATGTCAAATACAAATTTGTTGCGGCGCAAATCGAAATAGATCTGTTTCGTGTAAACTATTTAGAAATTAAAACGGTATAAATAGTACTTATTTCTTTTTAGTTTTGATAATTTAAAGATTTTTGAAATCTATACTAATATTATAAAGAGGAAACCTTTGTATTTTTGTATTGAATAGGCTCAAAAACTACTGGACCGATTTCAAAATTTCTTTTACCATTACTTAGAAAGATTCTTCCGAATCCGTATAGGCTACTTTTTATCCCGAAAATCCCGCGGGAATCGAAATTGCGCGGGTAAAACCGCGCGCAACAGCTAGTTGTATATCTAAAGGTTACAGATTTTATTGCTCCTACTTTTAAAATAAGTTTTAAAGGATGATAATGAAAAACTTTTTAAGTAATACAAAGAAGCAAAAAAACATTTTTTATTTTTAATGTAGAATAACAATAAACGCTTTGCAATAATGAATAGCACATAAAAAAATAAAAATTGGAATCTTTTCAGGCATAAAATCAAACAGATTCGTTTACTTAATACTCATTAAGTAACATAGAGATCAGCATTTTAATCTTAGTTAGTAACTAGATTTAATTATCAAGCAATAAAAGTCTCCAAAAAATCTGTAAATTAATAACTCATATTCTTTTCTATGACTATATTCAGCCTTCATTTTGTAAAACTTAGAGAATAATGATAAAAACCAACCTCGAAAAATAAAATAAAAAACTATTAAACTTAAGTATCATCAGCAGTAAGAATTGTGATAGGTTCGGTTATCCTGTCCTAAGCACTCTATGTAGAAAAGTAGACATCCTTATAAAAAAGTGGACCCAGACATTTACTTTTAATTTTATAAAGGATGGATGGGACATTTGTCTTCCATGACACCTGAGGTTAAATGAACATGAAGACACGTCCATCCCCGAGAAACCTATTCAGTCGACGCTTAAAAGGACTGTACAGCTCAGGGAAAATGAACCCAGGCAGTTCATTGCAAACCTTGGCGACCCGTATCATAAAGGAACTGTCAAAGCGCTTAGTTCTACTTTTCGGAATAACAACCACATACTGATGGCAGTTCTGTCTGCGTCTAGTAGTCCGATGGTAAAAAAGTGAGGGTTCAGTTTGTTTAAACAGAGCATTCGCGCACTCACCAAAACGGTTAAACATCAACCTTACGACTAGGGTCTGCAGTTTTTTTGTTAAGGTCGACGTTGTTTATTAGTTTACGGGCTCTTCGGTCAACGGAGTCCAGCGCTTTGAGTTGATATTTGGCTGAACCATCCCAATGATGACTGCAGTACTCCATGCATGATCGCACTTGAGCTGTTTATAAGTTAAGAAGCTGTGCAGGGCCGAAATAAGTCTCTAGTCTGTAAGTCTATTTTCATAAATCTCTTTGATATCTTTTCTTTTATCACCATCTAATCATTGAGTTACTATGTGTAATAATAACTCAATGCATCTAAGTTAGAAAAAGAAGTACATAGATCACACTCATCTTTGCGTGGCTGAAAAAAGCTTATAATATATTGTGTTCTAAATATTTTGTAAAAAGCCATTTTCTCTATTGTTTTTTTTTCAGTTTCTCTATAGTTTTTTATTTTTTGTTCGTAAAATCGCCGTACAAATCCTAATTGTTTTATTACCATGCCTAGAAATTGTGGCCCTGACTTAATGAGATTCAAGCTTATATGCTTGTGGTTCCCATGCTTTCCCGACGATCTTTTTCTACCATTCCAGTACTATTTATTTTGTGCTGATAGTATCAATCACATCAAGACTGACACATCGAGACTGCTTTTGAAAAATGTCTAGCAGACTCTTATTGCATGAATTGATAAGTGCTTACTTAAATCAGCTAATTCCCACCGGAAAATAATGAATCGATCCTCAGTGTTAATTTTTTGTGAACATTGAAGTGACACTTGTCTTCACATGGTAACTTTAGATGACGACTCGGCGACTTTATTTCTTATGTCTTTGAAAGAGTTACGTACTCAAATGTGAGATGTGAGAGGTTTTAAAGGAGTTTTTGTGGGCGATAGGCTGACCCTGTGTCACTACAATAGTCTCTCTCCATCTTTATAATAATTATAATTTATAATACCTCCAAATTTGTCAAACGTGACATCAGATGGTCTTGTAACCTCTGGTATTCTGCCTACCCCATAAGGGACACAGGCGTGATGTATATATTTATGGTGTTGGTGTAGGAGGTTTTTGAAAAATTTAATTCGATACAATCTAACTTATGGAATACTCTCTATTTTAAATTATGCCTTTAATAAAGCTTAAATACCGTAACATTACTTACATCAATGAAAGTTATTAAATCAAAAGTAGGGGAGTTAGCATCTTCTACATTAATGATAAAGGCGTATTTTTGATCTTGTGAATCCTATAACAAAAGTGATTAATTAGTATTTACGCATAACTTTGTTTCATAAAATATAAAGTTATAAATTAGGTATAAAATAATTTATCTAAATGAGTAAATTACCAATAACCCCGGATCGATATCAAACACGGATTCTGCACTTTCAGATTCATTTTGAGGCGCTGGTGCGTTAGGTAGGCGTAACATCTTTCGTTCTCTTGAAAACATTTTCGTGCCTTTGCAGTGCTTAAATAATCAAAAATAGCAATAAGTCTTAAAAAATCAACTCAATATTCTTTTCTATTAATAATAAACCGAAATAAATACTAAAGATTTTTCGATCGGTTGTCACTTTTTGATAATAAAAAGTAGTAACATTGAATGTTTAAAAAATATCGATAGCTTCTTAATCATAAACCGCAATAACTCGAGATATTGCATTCAACAAATATAAGATTTAAGAAATAAACCGAAATAATTTCAAATGTTCCCAAAACATTGATACATTTTGAATATTAAAGAGACCGAAAACAAAACATTTCACTTTATTAATAAATTAAATGGCATAAAAATACTTAAGTTTTCATGATAAAAAGCAATATTTCACTTTAAGCGGCAAAATCGAAAGTGTTTTCATCACAAAGGTTGAAACATTACTGAATGCTTTACTTTTTGACAGACAACACGGAAGACCTGTTTGGAAAGAAAGAGGCGACCGACCTTCTGTCTTGCTCAAAATCCTCTAAATCGAGCGGCTGTCGAATTCTACCCATTCTTCTTGAGTTGTTAATGCGTTTTATTAGAAAATCTGGATTTACCAAATTTTTGACTTATTTCTCTTTATTATTAAGCGTGCGATATGTGCCCATCTCTCTACTACAGTGCTGTCATCAGCGAATACAAAAAGTAGGTATAAGAAAGAAAATGTAATTGTTTTATTTTGCTTTATAATATTTGTACCTAATATCGTTTTTTTATATTTTTTTTCCCTGTAACAAATAAATATATATATTTTAATTGCAATGGTAGGGGAAATCCGAGATACAAAAGCGTGATCCGAGATTCCAACCAATCGATCGACGGACGAATGGCACAGTCGACGTCGATCTATAGTTATTTATATAGTTAGTTATTTATATTTATCACATTTTTCATTTGTTTTCGATCTATAGTTTTTCCTTATCCAAAAAATCCGAACGAAGTCGACCTACGACGATTGATTGGTGTGGTAACATCCCTATATCTACCTTATGAAATTACTGATTCAATATGATGTTTGATAAACCAAATACTTACACCAAGTATTGAAGCTGTGAGGCTTCGAAATTTGTAGCTATGGAAAAATTTACAGAATGGACAATAAGACTTACTTTAAAATATTAAAAGGGATTTTGTACAATAACAACAAAAGTATTTATTTATACTTCAGTTAAAAGTATAGACACAGTAAAAGAAAAAATAACAATGTGTTTAGAAAGTACTACTTGGCGATCTTAACGCTAAAGTGCGATTTATTTCAGACATAAGTATATAAAAAATAAGCTCTTTCTAAAAGAAAATTAGAAATCTAAACTGAAGCTAAACCTTGAACTTTAATCAGTCATTATCACCAAAATAAAACACGCTCTCTTTCTACGCACAATTAATTTTACTTCAAAATAAACTTTATTTATTTCTGCCTATAAGCTAATTTCCTTTATCATTAACTAACCGTGTTACCTTAATTACAGTATCAGGGGAAGAAAACCGTATTTTATATAGAACAAAGTTCATATTTGTTTGAAGCGAGGAAAGGCTTAAAGAGATCTTTCCGACCTCGTTGAAAAGGCTTCATGGCTTCATCGCGTTACGTTATCACGTGGTTACTTTTCAAGTAATACAAACCGTAAACTGTTATTTACAATATATTTTATACACCACCTTTGTTTAAAATTCGCATTATGTATGAGATAAACTCCACCTAAAACAAGATATTAATCCCTTAAGATTAAAAAAGGTATCTTACAGAGAATAAACAAATTCTTTAATCCTAAGGGTTATAATGTCATTTGATTTTGGAATGTCAATTGGAGCGAAATTTAATAATTCCTTCATGGACATGGCTGTATGAATAGTTGCTTTGCCTAATAAAAAAATATATGGACTTTAAATTTGGCTGTATAAGTTTGTGTACCTTTGCATTTGGAACGACTACCAAGAAACACCGAAACAAAACTAAAAACCCTTGTAAAAAGGGTGGCTGTATGCGAAGGTTTCTTTTGCCTTTTGAAAAAGCCAAATAAGGAGTATAAAGTAGAGTAAGCTCCTCGGGGATAACAGTGTCTTAGTCTTGGGCAGTCTTGAATCCCTCGCTTCATTCAGGATTCTTACCATTATTCCCTCACTTCGTTCGGGAATTAACATCTTAATTCCCTCACTGCGTACGGGAATTATCAACAGAATTCTTCATTTCGCTCAGAATTCAATATGATGCCCGTGACATAATACACTGCTTTATCCCCTTGATGCATAATCTACTATTATAATTAGGTTCACATTAGGGATACACACCAGTTGTAACATTTACATAGTTGGTGTGATTGTCTGGGGATTTCATTTAATTTATTTTATTTTATTTATGTCTGGATCGTAGAAATTGGTGTTCTCTTGTGTCTACCTACCCCAAAGGTAGACATGTGTGAAGATTTATGGGTGTTTATTTCTCTTTCACGCATAAAACACCGAATTGATTTTAATGAAACTTTACTCTAGACTATAATTTATGAAGATATTATATGAACTAAAAAAAGGCTTGTTATAACAAACACACTGTGACTTTCTAATGTAATAGATAGTAATTGGTAGATTTGTGGTTATTAGTTATACATATGAGAAGATTCTTCATTTCAATTTTTGTTAGTAAAGGTAGCTAGGACCTTGGAGAAGAAAATGACCTACTTTAAAATACTAAACCTGTACAGAAGAAGTTGCGTTCACTAGCCAGTCAATAACAAACGTAAAAAAGTTAAATAAAAAATGTTGGACGTATATTAACAGAGCGGCCTTAAATTAAGCAAATTAATTCTGCATAGGCAATAGAGAAAAACCTACTATTTCGTTGACCTTAACTTCACCTGATGGTAAGTGAGTTTGACGTTTATTGTATTTATTTATCTACAAAAGGTGCATTATATTACTACTAGCGATCATGTTCAGCACCAACAGTGTCCTGAACATGATCGCTAGTAGGTTAGATTGTCCTTACATGGGTCATTGTCGTATAATATCAACTGGTAAACCGTAGCAGTGACACTTGTACTCATCTTAATTATATGACTTTTATTAATTACATTATTTAATTTAATTTTCAATCATTTAATTTTAATTCTAATAGACTTTTTATTAATTTATTACTAACGTTGAATTGTTATAGTAACACGCCCTATTAGGCGGTAATAGTTGAGTTTAACAGTATTATAGGTAAAATTATTGATATTTAAGTAGATAAACTGTTTGATTTATTGATTATATTATTATTATTATTCTTTTATTATTTTTGTGATTTTGCTGTACATATATAAGTTTTGTAATATGGATTAAGTTGTCCGAAATAAAGATTTATTATTTATTATTATATCCGACCGGGGTAAGCAAAGATCTGCCAAGTCTTAAAATATTATTATATAAGTAGCATTCTCACTGGTTCTCTGAATTTTTATAAATATTTAAGCTATTGTTTGCAAACTTGACAACGATAATTACTATCAAATTTTAGGTTTTCCATGAAGTATACGTAGTAAACTTTTTAAATAATGTAGCAGTTTGATATAATCAAGTGTGAACTGATTTTGGGGGTGCTATTCTTTCAAATTCTAGTTAAAATATTAGAATATTGTAAAATTCAGTTTTAAATTGATATCCAAACACAAAGAGAAAACTAGTTTATTCAATACAAGTAAAAGTATTTTCTTTTTCTTGGCAGCAAGAAACGTACCTACGAGTTATGATTGTAAGAAAATTTAACTTAAATATTACTAACCTTGATCTCCTAGAAGGCACTAAAAACTTCAAAGGTCCAGCTGATTTTCTTCTATCCGTCACTAGTTGAGGTACTAGCAACAGTTCTTCGTCAGTTTCTGATCCTCCACTGTCCACTGTCAAGGAGGCAGGAGCAGACATCCTCCTTTCAGGCATCCTTTGTGGAGCTTCCAACATTTCTCTTATCACCTCACAATACTTACACGCTGAAGCTTCAGCAATGTATGCTTTGGTCAACTCATACGCATAATTTTCAAGGAAACACTTATGACAGTTAGACTCACAATTAGCTTCCATATCAGTTGACTCTTCACTCGGCTCTTGCCTTTTCAATTTCAACTTCTTTTCTATAGTAGCTATATTCTTATCCATTATTTTCTGTTGTTCCGCTTTATGCTTGTTCTCTTCATCCACCAGTTTTTGGAGTCGGATTTCTTTGAGACATTCGTCTTGGTCGTTGTAATACTCGACACATTTTACTCGTTCAATCTTGGACGGTTTCGTTGGACTTCGTTTCTTATGTTTTTTATTACTAATGTTAACATTTAAAGGCTCAATTTTTAATGATTGCATTTGTTTAATGATGTGTTCTTGAACGTAAGGACGTCCGAACGTAGACTCGTATTCATTCGCTGTGTCTAAAACACTTTTAGCACTTGTATTCTCTTTGTTTTTATCAACTATTTTATTGTGTTTACTCGTATCTTTGATGTTTCGATCACCGTTGATTTTACGAGCGTTTTTATTGGTACATTTAGCAGATGAGGAATCGTCATCTAAACAAGTTTCGTAACCGTCTATTTCGTGATCTATGAACAGTAACGAGCTTGTATCGTCTTGGACGGAATTTTTCACGTTTGCATCGATAAAGCTTGTGGCTTCATCTGTCAATGACCCATATTTGCAGTTTTCTTCTTGTTTAATGATTTCTGATATTTTTTCTCTACTCCCTTTACAATCTTTCCAGTACTTGTCAAAGCTGACTCTTTCTAAACCTGTCGGGGTGACGGCAAATACCATTTCATCTGAAGTAGAAATATCTTTACTGTGTTGTTTTGACAGAGTTCTTTCTCGACTTAAACTTATTCTATCTTCAGACTTACTTCTAATTTCAGGAAGTTCTCTGGGGGTCACGACATCATCTTCAGTGATTGTCAAATCATTGTCCTGATCATCTAAAGAGCCTTCGGATTTAGAATGTTTCAGACCATTTAAACCATTCATGTTGTTTACATTCGATGTACCATTTACTTCTCTTTTGAAGTCTTCAAAACTAAAATCTGCTAATGCTGATAGCTCTTCATCTTTGACGGAAGCATCTTCAGGTTCTAGACATATTTGAACTACTTCTAATCCTTCTCCATATTCTTGGAGACATTCGTGAAAGGAATCCATTCCCGTGTGGTCATCCGACGCAAGTGAGTTTATGCATTCCTGTGAAAGGACACTTGAATGAAACGTATTGTTAGATTTCTTATAATGGGTTTAAAAATACTTTACAGGGAATCTATCTAGAAAGCAACACAATTAAGATTCTTCAATAACTTTATGATTTGGTAGAGGTCTGTTAAGTATCAAACTTCTTTTACGAGCAGCAGATAAGCGCTTTTAAGGGTGACTATAGCAGAATAGTTTATTATTCTAGTGTATGATCAAACAAAGAACTCAAACATGGTGATATGAAATTTGGTCACTATTAAAAAATAAAATTAGGTAGTTAAATAAGGAGGTAAATGTAAAACCATTGTATTTTATGAAAACATTTATTTGCAACATATAACAAAGCATTTTTAACGACAATATACATAGAATTTTGACTCTACTTCACAACAATTTTTATATTAATTAATAGTATTCTTATTTAATTATTTCTTCAAATAAGACTCTTGATCCAGAAGTTTGCATAAAATTGACTAGAACACCTATTCAAAGACGGTAAATGTCTTGATACAAAACAAATATATAAAACATCTCAATACCCGGGACTAATTTATCATAAATTCATATCACAAGATCCATTTTTTGACAGTACCACTGTTTAATACACAATATGTACAGAAGGCAGCAGATCAAGCGTTACAAAACTTTCAAATTTCCCCAACCAATTTTTAACTTAATGTCGAGGATAAAGAGTTCAGATTCAATTTAAAAAAATTGGAATGCTTGAAGTGCTTGCCTTTTGAACCTGCATAAAAGATATATCAGAGATATTATCTTTTAAAACATACACGAACACCACAAGACCGTATTCGACATCTCAAAGCCGTTTTTGGATAGGTATACTTAATATCTTGAAGTTTAAAATGTGACAGAAATAAGTGTGAACAGTGATTTTAGTGTACACAATAATTCTTTTAAACTGAATACAATGTGAATTAGGACTTGTGATGTTGTGATTTTGAAAAAAAAAAATACTTCGATCATTGCATGTTTTCAATATGCCGCAATAAGCAAACTTTTAAATTTAAGTGAACCGAAGAGTTTGCTGGGTTTGGAAACATCATATAACATATATGCAAGAATTAGACAAGTGTGTTGAGTTTTGAAGTTCCCTAGTTTGACATAAAAGAGAACTAAATTTGGAAAGTGTAAGTAATGACGTACTGAGCTCACTATATATTTTAAAACTTAAATAGTCATAAACCTGAAAGAGATCATCATGAGATGTTAAAGCTGCCTATTGTGCGCTGTACCTATAACATTTTTATTAAAATTATTTCTTACTCTATGTGTACAACGTAAAATAAATAAATTATATACTAATGCATACATTTTGAATCAAGGCATTTACCATTTATGAAACTTTGAAGAGAATAATAAACTAACAGGAAAGCTTTAAGAGAAGAGAGGAGAAATATCAAAAAATTACAGGCATATTCAGTTTAGGAAAGTCGAAGTAAGCGGGATTTCGTCGTATTGATTTATAATGTACATTTTAAAAGAACGTAGAGTTAAATGCATACTTACTATATTTTTAGGCTAAAAATTACGATTTAATCATATTTTATGTACCGTAATAAAAGTGAAAATTTAAGACGTTTTTTTAAATAATAAACTAAGTCGATACAGTTTATATAAAAAAAACAATTGACATTTGAAAATGTGTGTCTTTTGACCTCTTTCTACTACTTACTAGTTTATTACAACTGGGCCTAACTTACAACTTGACTCTTATCAACTTTTCGATAACTTTTTCAAGGCCCTTCAAAAAATTTTATTATCAGTGTTATCAAATGACTATAAAAAAAAATTCAGACATAATCCATATTTGTTAGTAACATTGGTGCTTATAGAACTAGTGTTAGTAATAATGATAATAATATAGGAAATTCAACTAAATGATCAGAATTAAAAAATAAAAACATTAAAATAAAATACCTACATTCAATAATAAATACAAAATAAACAATTACCTACTTAAAATTCAGTCCTATGTAATTTAAAATTATAAATAATAAATGTCAACAAAGCAATAACTAATAAAACAATGAAATACCTACTTAATACATTTTGTGCAATCCAATCCACCGAATTATGAGAGGGGAGTCCAGGCGGTCTACCAGCACGCTCAGTATGCTGTAAGTGCTGGCGCGCGTCCTGGTTAGGATGGATGCGCTACGCTTGCGAAATATCGCCTCAAACCCGCTGCCTTATCACATAACTTGCAAGAGCAGTGATGGCATAAATTGCGCAAGGTTTGCTAAAACATAACTAATTCGTATTACGTTACAGCAAAAATAAAGCCATAACAAACCGACGACTGTGCTGCCTCTATCATACAATCGCTGTACTAAAAGTGCATATAATCCCTGTGACTTTCATACTTTTCGTATCGCGTAAGGTTTTTGACAACGATTGAAGAGTGATCAGCGAGCCATCTTAGCTGTCAGCATAGAGTAACTTATATGTATACTGGATAGGTACCACTTGAGGGATAAAACTTACGGGAAGTTCGCTTTTTTTGTTTTAATCTTAAAGTTTTTATAATTGTCTGCGAAGTTTTAAAAGCAAACATCTGTTTCACATTTTATTAGTTTCTTTTTTAACTACCAAATTGTTTTTGGCGCTAGCGATCAACGAACGATTGAACAGCTATCACTTACATAATACGGCAGCCCCAGCAGCACTCGCCAAGCGTTGTTGTACTGCACGCGCAGGTCGCTGTTTGCCCGCTGCGTGAAGTTAACCCACAGGCTGCACGTATAAAATGACTGGCAGTAACCTTTGAAAAGTGTCACTTTTACCTCCTTAGACAAGCAAACCTGCGAGCCAACAAATTGCATTGGACAGCCAGCGCCCTGCGTTCCCTCTCAAAATCTAAATTATCACATAAGTCATCCGTGACCCAATGACCCAAATATTTAAAAAAGTCTTGGTATTCAATGATAACCTATCCTTGCTCGAATTCAATTTAAAAGTTGATAAATGGACGGGTCCGAATAAAATTGCCTAACAGTACCGTGTCACCGTTCGTCATTAGAAAGGACTGAAAATGAGGTTGATAACACACTTATATTTACTACAGCCCGAGCTAAATATAATTCTGTAAACAGTATTTATAAGTGTACCATGTATCTGCAACGTTGCCACATTTACAGTTCAAATTATAAATGTTAGCTTCAACGAAATCAATTTCCTTAGTCACCATTTAAATGAAAGTTTTGAAGTTATCAATGTTGCCATGTGTAATAAACTAAAGTTCCTTTCCTGAACAGTTTTGAAATGTTAACACTTACAAACACTATTTACAGAATTAAAGTGTTACACTTTAAAACGGTTACATAACTGTAGACGTTTAACATATACTAACTGTATCTTTTTTATCATTCATCTTAAACTGTTACCTGAATATAGTTCCTAGTGTTATCAATTCAATACAGAATATATTTATATTAATTCAATGTTCTAATTTGTAAGTAAAATTCCTTAGTGTAAATAGTAAATTAGTATAGCTATAAATGTTATTACACGCTCATTAACAAGCAATATTCGGCTATAACTTATTCTATGATATGTTTACAGGTTTCCTGTATGCGGTAAATATAATTGATGCATAACTTTGTACAATATAATAATAATATTTGACAACTTTGTAAATTTCACTTTACTGTTAAATCCGAAAGCATTGTTGACCTCATATCGATACCTAGTAGTAAAAATGAATACAGCTTTTATTACCAGATGATCTGAAATATAGATTAGATCTCGAGAATATAATTAAAAATTCTCTGCAACTTTAAATCTTTGAATTCAAATACAGAATAGAGGAAATGAATGAATATGTATAGTGTTGTTAATACAAACCCGAACTAAATCGCAATAAAACATTTGTTTATTAATTTAAATCGTGATGTAGGTATTATTTTAATTAAAAATATGTAGGTATATAGATTAGTCACTTCGGTGTGTCTTTGAAACACAACATTCTTTTAAATTCCTATTTTCCTCTACCGATTAACAGACATAAAACACTAACATTTAATACAAAAAGTTAAAGTAATTTTGGTGACCTAACTACTAAAATTCATAACTTTATAACATACATACATACGGGCAGTGCATTGCTAAATTAGACTAAACATAAATAACAACAAGACAATACAAAACATGCAACTAACTCCTTTTAGAAGCTTTTAGAAATGATTTAGAAATTTGACTCAAGTTTTTAGTACGGCAAACTAATTTGTTTTCTATCTTTTAGGTACATAGTAAAACGAGATGATAGCAGAACAACAGAGAAGCCACGATGGCTGAAACAAAATGCTTACTCAATCAATAAAACACTTTTTAACCGGATGAATCATACTTATATATAACTTCATCCACATTATATTTTACACTCCAACTCGACGTTTCCATCACTGACTGTACAGACCCTAAGGTCACGAGCGTCTGTTTAAAACATGGCTACAAACCAAGGTGACTTTTGTTTACAATCTTCCAACCAAGGACACCAACCAAGGTCGCACTTAACCGCAAATCTATCAAGCGAAATTCGGTTGCAAACAGCCGTCTATATGTTTTAAAGAAGGAATGTCACCTTGGTCTTAAGCCTTGTTTTAAACAGTATAGATTTTTTAGTAATATTTTAAAAGTTTTGCAAACAATGCTTTATTACTCTTAAATAACTGAAATTAATAAAGTAACAAATATGCTAAATAAAATTATCACCCGGCCAGGACACATACCGGACTCTTCCACTGAGTTTGAATTTTTCAGTTATTTAAGAGTAAGTAATTAAGCATTGTTAAATGCAAACATTTTAAAATATTATTAAAACATTGCAATGCTTCACTTTAACTGAGATTTACAATTTCTGTAAAGAAATTGGTCTCAGGTGGTTTTGCTGCAAAGCTATCCATTAGATGTAGCTACGTTAGCAATATAACGTAAAAACAAAAAGTATGCTAGGTAATTTCGTGGCTTATCGCCAGATCCCGGTAGCTCAGTGGAAAAGCACTCGTCCGGCAAACAAGAGGCTCGAATCCTGGTCGGGTGATGGTTTTATTTAGAAATTTTTTTTAGTTATTTAAGTATAGATGATGTCGTTTAGCGTCGTTAAAATGTAAAATATCGCAATTAATCCGGTTAAAAAGTATTTAGCTATGACAGTGAATCGTTAAATTTTAAGATAACACTTTGTAGCTACTTCTTATTTCATATCACTCTTAAAATTGACAGTCACTAGTTTCTACTACCTACACAACCATGTTACGACATTGATTTTCCTTTACTTAAAGCCTTTCTATAATATAATCCTTATTTGATTTAAAATTAACACATCTCTTATACAGGGTGTCCCGCTTACCCTATATAATACCTTCTCGGAGGTATTCTAGTATCCATGAGGATAACAGGAAAACTATAAAAAAAGAAAAAGAAAATGTCGAAATTTATTGCTGACATACTAAAATTGAAAATAAATGATTTTTTTTTTCATATTTTTTTCTGTAATCCTTATGGGTAATAGAATACCTCCGAGAAGGTATTATATAGGGTAAGCGGGACACCCTGTATATTATATACTAAATTGAATACCTAGATACATTTATATTTAAGAAGTCGAAGGACAGTTTAATATGTGTAACTGGTATAAAAAACATGGATAGGCAATGTATGTGTGTGTCATTTCAAATGTATTTTATTAATAACTATTATTTTCACTACCAATAATTTCACACATTGATCTAACAATATATAGATTCCATAGGTTTTGATATTTGATATCAAATAGAGAAGATGTCGGTATTCTGCTTAGTATAAAAACTTAACGAAAAATGGAGATTTTAAAATGGAGCGTTTATTTTATGTGTATTTTTTATTGTACTAGTTATTCTATCAGATACATAATCTATTTCGGTGGTTGACTTATAAGAGAGCTTTGATATGCTTGATACAATATTGACAACACCACAACTTGACCATAACTATAATTGAACACAATTTGTACTAAAGCTACTGTTAGACATGCTCTAAAATAGCATGCTTAAAAGCTTGCTATTTAGTATGCTCAAATAAGCAAACCTGTTTAGACCCGCTTAAAGCACGCCACCTTGCACCCACGCCACTGTAGCTTGCTCAAAAATAGTGCACGAGCGTGCTCGAAATGAGCATGCTAATTTTGAGCAACATTCCGACGTACATGCTAGTACGTAATAAGTACTCAATTGAAGCATGTTTTCGTGCTTGAAATGAGCATGTGTAACAGTAGCTTAAGTTTTTGAATATAATACTTTTTACACGTGTCGCTTACGACCACGGTTTATAAGAAGACAGCAAAAATTTGTGTCATTAAGTAAAATATAATGAAATGCGATAAAATTATAGGAACTCGTTAATTAAAAGTTTATTGTTTTCTAAAATAAAAGTGAGAACTTAAAACGTATATTATAGTTTTTAAAATACCTATTTATTTTTAATATTAAAGCTTTTTTGTTTACATTATATTCCTTCCTGGATGGATTTATTTTATTTTAATTGAGACAAATACATTATACATTTTATTTTGGTTTACCTTATACCACGTATCTATCTACTTATTCTCAAATTGAAAGTTATAATTTAAAATATATTGGTTTTGTTATTGCAGGTGCCATTAGGCAGTAATTTAGAAAAACCACGAAGAAATAGTTAGCACTAAGAGGACATTGGGGAACATGGGGTATACCTAAATACCTATATGTTTAAAAATGTAACAACTAAATCAACAATTCATTACAATCCAAAACGCCCTCGCTTATATAATTACCATCGTTATGTATTTGTATGAACACTGTATACCATAGATCATCTTTATGTCATTTCATAGTAATTTCTGCCTTAATTTTAGGGGGGACGCGATAAGGTGAATGAGTTATTTTGGGCACTTCGACGTGTGCAGTGGGAAGTTTCCGGTTTTCATGTGCGTAGTGTAGTCTCAGCTCCAATATATCTCGATGCAGGGACATTATTAGCTGAAGGATCTTTGTGAAGTATTCTAGCTTCTGAAATGAAAAATATAAGAAAATAGTTTTTTGTGATGTTTTGAGTGTGAGCTTTGAGTTTGACAACTTAGTTTAATTTATATGAATATTAAGAATAATTAATCTATTCCTATGAAAGTGCAATATTATTATAGTACTTTAAGTAATTTTCTGTTATATGTATAAAAATCAAGACTCTACGTCCAGATAAAATTAAGGCGTAATTTTACTAACTTTTTCGCAATTTGTTTTCTAAGCAGTTTGTGAAAAGAGTTTTTTTTTCTATAAAGTAATTACAATATTGAAATTTAATGGCTTAGCAATATTCTTCAATGTATGTGACGTAAGATTGGATTTTCATTATTTTTTTCCTAATATAAAATTCAAATAAGCAGTCAACTAATTATTAATAATCAGATTTTAGTTGTTTATTTAATTTATCGCCTCTTAAGACATACTTAGTATACACGCTTTGAGATTTTCTTGTCTTTGCTACGATCTCAGTTCGAGCTTTGCAACCATTGACAGCAAGATGCGAGCATAGCTAGCTTGATGAGGCATTTACCGTGATAAAATTACACCATGACAAAGAGTTTCTCAAGGCAGGCACGCAGCCCAAAGAGGCAATAGGGGTAAATCCGAGAAGCAAGCGAAAATAATATTGTACACTAAAGGGAAAAGTGATACAATATGAACCAATATTTACAAATTAACACACGAAATTGTCTTAGAGCGGTAATTTTATTATTCCCTTTATTGTACAAAATTTGTGAAAGAAAATCAATTAAAATTAAAGTAATTATGCATGCGTTAGTATTTTAAAAAGGTAGAAATACTGCTCTAAGCAACATAAGCGCTATAGGTTATTAAAATATAATGATAACTTACTTTTTTCCCTCAGTGTACAATATTAATCACTTCTTAAGTTATACACACAATATTATTATTAGTTTGTGGTAGTTTTTAATCGGTGATTCAGCCCTGGTTGATCTCAATTTCACCTGAGTGAAGATGAGATCGAAGAGTTTAAAACGAGTTTTTTTTGCGAAACACTTTACTCGCAAGGACATTTCTCAAAACGAGGTAAGTAAATATGTTTACGAAATAAGTGATTTTTTAATGGTGGTTTAACCCATTTTTAACCCAATATCACCTTATGGTAATGATCAGTTTGATTAAAAGCGGACGATCTAAAGTTGGTTTAAAAATAATAATTTTGTTCAACATTATTTAACACTAAATCTTTTTCATTTATCTTTTTTCGTCTTTTTCATCATTTCATTTGATCATTTAATTAATAAGAAATGTGCACAGATTTTTGACTATATGTGAAAGGTAAAAAAACTAACTTTATAATGTAGTAAGATTTCAGTTCATAGAAAATCTTAGATATTATGATCTTGAAATTTTTCTTTAATAGTTATTTAACAGATATATAGAGTAAATTGATTTTGAATATTTTTTTCTAATTTTACACATTGTTGATAAGATAGTGTAAATCGGGACTTAAATGAGTTACATTTGTAGATTTAGTGGGCAGTATTTGACATTACATTTTGAATATTTATGTCTCTTTTAATGTCAAACTTTGAAGCTTCAGGGTGCCTAGTGCGAGGTTTTTAACTTTACCATAGCGTTAACGTTAACTTCGTTTTGTATGGGATCGAAACAGCGCCATCTAGTGACGAGAATAGAAAACCTAATTCGTAAGAACGTGATTGGTTGTTTCAAGTAGATTGCTCGATTAACGCGATGATAAAGTCATTCGAATAAAGTCGCACTAGGCCCACAGAATAGCTGTTGTTAGCAACTCTTAAGTTTAAAGTTCCCTAATTTGACATTGGAGAGACCGATAAGTAGAGTGTGTAGGTAGTGTCGAATAGAGCGTAGTACACTCTTAAGTGTTCACGATTCATTATCTAAAATAATACCCAATCCTTTATGACCGGATGAAATTGCGCATAACTATATAAGTTTCCCGACGTGGTTCGATGTTAAAACAATTTTTTATCGGTTTTATCGCGTATAAATATATTTTTACTTTTGGGATCGCGGTGTCAAAAGACGCTTTCAATAACAATTGACACCGCGGTCTTGGTCCCAAATGGCAACCAACCTGACGTTTCGATGTCTGCAAACAAACTGTAAAGATATAATGAGGAGTTTTCTGACTGAGCATAAAAATTAGTTCAAAAAACCTCTATAGATGGCACTTTTAAAACGCCGCCGAAGGCGTTAAGTCTGTATACTATAATGTAGGTAAGTGGTATCTACCATCGAAGGTTATTTATAAGTTAAATTTATGATATAGACGTCAATTTATTTTACTTTTAAAAACGCAGTGTGGAATAAATGGCTATATGAAAGACAAGACTTCGCCTTTTGTAAAGCGCCATCTATCGAAGCCTTTTGTACCATTTTTTTAATGAGCTGTCAGAAAACCTCTCATTATGCGCGACAAGTTTATTTAAAATTATGATTCTCGAAAGCTTAAGACAATATTATGCTTCGATGTGCTAACAGACCCCGTGGTCAAGCAACTAGAACACTACTCGACCGTTTAAATCTAGGTAATAATATTATTATGTTTTTGCATTTAATTATGCTCAATTATTCTGAAATAACTGAAAAAATATGCTAAAAAAAACATCCCACTAGGACTTGAACCTGAGACCTTTCGCTTGTCCGACGAGTGCTCTTACAGGGCCCCGGTAGCTCAGTTAGAAGAGAACTCGTCCAGCAAGCGAGAGGTCCCAGGTTCGAGTCCTGGTCCGGTGATTTTATTAAGCATATTTTTTCAGTTATTTAATGTTTAAGTAATGAAATATACTAATTCATTTTAAACTAAACCTCACGGTAAATAAATAATAAATTAGTGTATATTGTAACGCGATTAAGTCCCGACTCAACCTAACAATATGTACTCGACTTGAGAAAGGTTAATAGAAAATATTATTAAATAATAAATGCATAAATACCTGACTGCTCTGCATGCTGTGTCCGTTCGCCTTGTCTCCGCCAATCACAGTACTGCACGGAAGAGGTTTTGAAATACCCAATCTGACAACTCCTGAAACAAGTTAAAAAATACAATCAATCTGAGTGTAAAAATTTTAAAACTTGATTGACAAATGCTTATTATGTTCTTTCGAAGGCCTCATCAGAATCAAAAAGTTAATAAACAGTAGCCGTATGAGGTATAACGTACGTACCCAAGTAAATAGATACTTTGTTTGGATACAAGTTATATGTAATTCTTATATACTTAGTAAGGGAAGATGAGGTCAAAGCCGGCCGCGGCCGAAGCACGGATGTCGACGTGACAAATGAATGGTCGGCGGTGACCCAACCTTGTACCTTGTGCTATTAAGCATATCGTTGGATATACATACAAACCACTGCACCACGACGACTTCATATAAAAAAAAAAAGTTTTCTGCACCAGAACAATATGGAAATTTATTTCTTTTGACAGCGAGAACGAAACTTGAAAATATCGCAATTATATGAACTCATTCCGGTGGGGTTTTGTCGTTTAAAACCGTTTGCCGTTTAGGCGATCGCAACAATATGCCAATGTCATTTTGTTGCGAAATAAATTAGCTGAATAGCCCCTCAGATTTAACATGCGGGGTTTGCGTTAGTAAGGTGAACCTTGAAGGGGTTTTAACAAGAAGCAGCATTAGTCGCCCTTTATAAGACTAGACTCCGAATAATAACATGTCTGAAAATAATAATAATAATAATAAATACTCTTTATTGCCAAATAAAATACAATTTTACAATTAGGTACTATAAATAATAAATCTATTGACAATGTGGCGGCCTTATGCCTACCAGGCAACCAATTAATAATATCAGCAGTTACAATCTGACTTAAAACTGAGAGCATTTTTTATCTTAAATGATCATTTTATACTACCTAATCATTATTCACAGGTAAAAAATATATTGAATGAAAGATGCTTCAAACGAATTGTTCCCACTACGGCGCTTCCCACCCAGTACGGCGCTCCATCGGATAAACGTCAAAATCTAGGTAGTACACACGTAGACAAAATGAATTTGAATATAAAATCAAGCAAATAGAATTATATTATAAACTTATCTAATAAAGTACGAAATGTGTGTGTGTGCATCGTTTTAAACCTTCCTCTTGGACCACGAAAGAGCATAGTCGTGTTTTAGCTTCGTTTTTTAGGGCGGCTTGCGCATCGTCGTTAAATACAGTTTAAGAGCGACGTAAACGCATTTAGTCTGCTAACTATAATTAGCGTCTTGCACAACAAAAATTTAGGCACTAATCACGTTTAACGAACTGTCAAACCTTTTTTATTGTATTTAGGCTAAACATATTTAGCAAGATAAACTCATTTAACTAAATTCTGTTTAGACCAAATGTTACGCAAGCCGCCCTTAATTCATAAAAGTTTAAATATATTTAGTGAAAATCACTGAACTACCAGGAGCGCAGCGCGGGCGAGGAGCTCTCTTTCTTTCTTCAAATAGAGCAAATAAAGCAAGAAAAATTTACATATTTTATTGAATAACATTTTGCCAAATGTGTTAAGCCCCTATATGACTATCCTTCACTAGATGTCCGTAATTGTGGGATTGTGTGATTTCTTATTTGGGAAATAAGGTTTATTTTGGAACCACAAGACCGGGCACTCGAAGTGACTATAAGACTTTTACAGCAAAAGCTGTGTAAAGTAGCGACATGTGTCGCTAATTTAGATATAGATACTTTAATACGGGTTGCAGCCTTTTACAAAATTTGAAATCTTTTTATGTAGATGGAACTTTTTTTTTGTATATCTTTTTTTTTTATGTGTTTAAATTTTTTGTATTTTTTGTAAGGCATACAATAAAGTGTAAATAAATAAATAAAATAAACTTTTAAGGTTGCACCAACACCATTTTACTAAATCTATACAATACACGTGGATTCGGGAAATGGTGTTGTAGTGCCTTTAACTTTTGCCCTGTTGCCAAATAAAACGCAAAACACATATGCCAGGCTCTTTCGCCTTTTAAAAGAAAAACTCCCCGACCTTAATCCGGAGCACTTCAAAATTGATTTTGAAATAGCAGCAATCAATGCTATTAATGAAGTGTTTCCGGAAGCTAGGGTCAGTGGGTGCTTTTTCTACTACAGCCAAGCCATCTGGAGAAAGGCGAAAGCGCTTGGTCTTCCCGAAATAGAGGGTGGCAAACAATTTATTGCGCAATGTGTCGCTTTGGCCTACCTTCCACAAAACTATATACCAGAGGGGTGGCTTTCTATTTTAGAGAACCTCCCCAATGGTACTGCCGCATCGGCATTTAAAGACTATATGGCCACCCAATGGTTAAGCAAAGCTGAATTAATATCTAACCAAGGTGAGCCATATAGGACGAATAACCACGTGGAAGGTTGGCACAACCGGCTTAATAAAAATGTCACAAAAATTTATATTCGGTTATTGATTTTTTTAAAAAGGAGGCAGTGGAGTCCGCGTTCAAAATTGAACAGATGGATCACCACATCGATGAGCTGCACCGAAAGCGGCGAAAGACAGGAAACAAAGATGTGGTGATCCAATCAATAGTTAATGATTTATTGAACGATAAAATAACTGTAAGATTAACAAATATTTGTATATAAATATTGTAAGCTTTTAATACATAAGCTCACAGTTAAATTATTGTTTAAAATTAAATATTTCGTTTTATATTTTATATTTGTTTTTCTTTTTATATAAAATCTTTATTTTTTAATTGTTTTTCTTAATTTTGATATCTGTGATATAAATATACTGTTTATGAACATTTTTTTGTATTTATTCAATTTCCTTTGACTTTTAATTTGGATTCTTAGCGAATGTAGTTTAAATGATTTATTTCTTGCTGTGACTGTACAAAATGACGTGAAATGACATATATTGGACGGAGCGCCGTACTGGGAAGCGCCGTCGTGGGAACAATTCCTTCAAACCAGATTTAATCGGAGTCATGAGGGCTGCTGTTACGGCAACTAAATGGTAATTTTTAACTTAAATGATAAATGACGATGAAATCTAGTTCAAAAAAAAATATTTTACTGAGCTGTAAAAACTTACGAACAAAATTCTTCCACTCAAAATTTCGTTGTTGTAAAGAAATTAATTTACCTTCAATAAAACTTGCAACACAATTTTAACAACGCTCGAACATATTACTTCGTATAACACAGTCTTTTAACGAAACACTATGACATAAAACAACTTGACGAAGAAGTCGTGCACATTAAATATCAGTATTTATATGCCGTCTCAGTTCTCTTATTTGTAGAAGATAACATTATTTACGTTTGTTTTGATATGTTTGACAGTAAGAACTGATTGCGTATTCTCAACTAAATTGGCTTGAATTCTAAATGAATCAGTGATCTAAATTATTAACTATTAAATAATTTTATCTATTCAGTATCCTGTTTTCTGAGGACCATTGCGGAAAAATATTTAAATAATTAATAAAGTTGAAGAGTTTGTTTGTTTTAACAGTTAATCTGTGAAACTAAAAGTCGGCCATGAAAAAGTATTGTTGATTTAGACACCTATATGTTAGGGAAGGTTATAAGACATCCCTACGAGAACAAACGCAGATAAAAATGTAGTATGTCGTACACAAGTAATCAAAAACGATTTCATAAGTTATACGTTTGACCTAATATGTCCATGGTAAGTGATGATAAAATAATACATACATACATAACTTCACGCCTGTATCCCTTATGGGGTAGGCAGAACACCAGAGGTTACAAGACCATATTCTGATGTCACGTTTGACAAATGAGGTATTATAATAATGGAGGGAGGCTATTGCAGTGACAGGGAGTCAGCCTATCGCCCACAAAAATGCCAATAAAACCTCCGTCCCTTAACTGACTTTTACAGTATGCCCGGGAAGAGAAGCAGCTGGTACATTCTATGTTTTTCTTTCGCTCCCAGTCCAGCATGGAAGCATAAAATAAAACTGAAGATTATGTCACCGGGTTGTGTGAAAGAAATCGCTTTAAGCATTTTCAATTTTATGTTTATAATTTTGTATTGTTGTTTTAAGTTCTGTGGCAATAAAGAATATTTATTTTTAACTTACTAATATTATAAATGTGAAAGTTTGGATGTATGGATGTTTGTTCCTCAATCACGGAAGAATGGCTCAGCGGACTTGGATGAAATTTGACACAGTGATAGTGTACAGTTAGGAATAGCACATAGGCTTTCTTTATTTCTACTTTACTTTACTTTTTAGGAAATATCCGCGAGATTTGAAATTGCGCGGGCAAAACCGCGCGCAACAGCTAATTATTCCATATGCTTATAAGCTACACCTGTTTAGGCTGAAGGACCCGACAATTTGACCAGTCAGTCGGGGAGCAGGGCAAAAGTATCAATTATTATTATGAAAGTGGTCTAAGGTAGAATCAGGCTAATCATAAGTCACTACCGAAACGTAAAATCGAGGAAAATCTTTCTTATTCTTTAGTATTTAAACCATCTTAGTAAAAACGTGCGTTAGAATGGTGTTGTGAAATAAGATATATAGCTTTGAGCTAAAGGGTTCTTGCCAAATTCACCGATCGTGGATGAACGGGAATTAAGTAGATATTAATTACCTGCAAGCGTCTATATGCGGCATAAACCGCCGTATTATTTGGCTTTCTGTTGTATGCTACGATGACTTAGAAGTCGAGAAGAAGTTTTCACTGCGCAGAGATAGAAGACCTTAATACATTTAAGCATTCCATAAAAAAGGGTCTTGACAAAAGGACAGTTAATGGTCATAAGGTTCAATCAATTTGTTCGTGCTATTGCTGATGTTGATTCGTGGACAACATGTAAGCAATCCTTTAAACTGGCAGAGTATTTTATTGGTCGCAAAACCCTCGTTTCACCGCTATCTCACCTATTGGTATGTGAAGAAGTAGTCAATAACAAATGCTTAGAAATAAACGCTCCTGATAACTGTCGGAACATATCACCACAACCGGGCAATATGCTAATATTTCTAATACTGGGAGCGAAAGAAAAACGTAGAATGTACCAGCTGCTTCTCTTCCCGGGCATACTGTAAAAGTCAGTTAAGGGACAGAGGTTTTAAAGTGCCTATCAGTGGAGACCACAAAAACGGGCGATAGGCTGACCTCCTGTCACTAGAATAGTCTCTTTCTAACTTTATAATACCTCCAAATTTGTCAAACGTGACATCAGATGGTCTTGTAACCTATGGTGTTCTGCCTACCCCATAAGGGATACAGGCGTGACGTTAGGTATGTATGTATGTATTCTAATAAGCATTAATTGAAGGTCTTCGTGGTCCAGGCCTAGACGCTATTACGCCTGGGCGTATATTTATACAGAGTTGTTTTTTTAGTCACCAGCCAAATTTAAATGTATTTTTCTTTGATACGACATAAAATTACAAAAAAAATATGAAAATACGGCACCACAGACTTTTTTACAAATAGTCACTGTTGATGAAAAGAACGCTATGACGCGGCATTTTGTTAACAATACTACGACGTAGTAATACAAGATGTTCTGTAGTAGCGCTTAGTTGTCTTAATTTAATGTTATTCATTAATAATTTAGAGTGACCATGATTTTCTTAATATTTTAGTGAATCATATTAACTTTCTAAGTAAAAATTAAAAGAAATGTATACCCTTTTTTTGCAAAATTCGTTCATATTTATTATACCTACATATTGTGTAAAAAAAATTTGACTGGTGACTTAAAAAAACCCTGTATTTATTTTATATTCTAGGCTCGCTACATGGTAACTCATAACACAAGCTTTGCTTACTTTGAGACCATGTAGTTGGTGTGATTGCCTGGGTTTTTATTATTATTTTTATTCGGCGGGATATTTTAAAGGAAATTAAAGGCAGATCTTACCCTTAGGAGCCATCTTAATCGCCTGCACAGCTACATGCAGCGAGCTCTTCGCTACATGTACTCCGTTCACAGAGATCAGGCGATCCCCCGGAGCCAGTCGACCATCGTTGTGTGCAGCGCCATTCTTTACCACCGATCTCACCACTATCACTGAACTTGACGGATCTGATGGGTCCTGGAAAGTGTAAATAGGAATAATTAAATAGTATCTCCTCAGGGAACTAATGGGTGAATAACTTAGAACTAATAAGTACGAGTTAGATATTTTCTCGAGTGCGATTTTAAGTCTCACGTTAAAAGAAGTAACATGTGGACCAAGGGATTTTGGCAAAAGAGGAAGTCATTATCTAACTGAATGGTAACTTGGCCCACTGTTCTTAAAGTTTTGATTAAATGCTCACCCTCTCTAAGATAGGTAAGTAAACAGAGCGTTACTGAGAAAAAAATGTTTATACTTAATTATCAGTAACATTAATATCAAAAGATGAACACTGAAACTTATGCATATTGGTTCAAACCAAAAAATGTGCAAATTCATGTTTGACCGTAACTGCTTCACATCCTACAATATCTTTACGGCATATTACTTAATAAAACATCTACAAGTCATCTTACTTCTAATTGAAATACAATCTTATAAGCACTATAAATAAAAAAGAAGATGTTGTTAGTTGAAAATGGTGTGTTACGGTGGTTTGGACATTTAGAAAGGATGTTAGAAAGTCGTTTTACGAAAGAGATGTACGGAATACGAATGGATGATGAAGTCGAAATATGCCGACCAAATAGGTCACGTTCTTAAAAAGGGTTAAAGGACCCGTAACCGGCAATCATGTATGAAAAGATTAATGAACGTGGAGGAAGTGAAAGAGGTACATATAATAGCAATTGGCGTTCACTAGTCTCTGCCTACCTCAAAGGGAGACAGGCAGTTATGTTTAAGTTATCTACAACGTGTAACATAATGAAGAGATACTACTTAAGGGGATTGTATGTTTGGTGATGTAGTTTATAAGTAACAGTAACATAAATTTGTCATCTTTACGGTTCGGCCGAAAAATAATTTCAAAATTTAGATCAAAATATCAAAGTTTAGGGTTGACCCTAAAAACAGCTGTTCGCTTGTGATGAATTTTTTTTGATAACAGATGGCATAAAATAAAGTGATGGATAACAAAGACAGATACTGCAAATTTCAACCGGTGCGAGAAAGGTCATAAGGTCACTGACTGCGGTACAAGTCTTGTTTTAGCTTATTAGGTTGACTAGGGTCGTCAAAATATTTTGTCGTAAAATAATTAAATGAATTTGTATGAAAGTTTATACCAGCACTGATCATGCTTATTCTCTTAATGTATATTCTACGTGTGGTATAGAAGCTAACTCTTAAGTTTTATCTCTCCATTTTGTTACACGCTGTATAAGCTCTATAATCAGAAGTATTTCATGCAAAAAGCCATTTTCATCTTTTACCACTCCTTATTTCTACAGACTTACCAAATAATCTAATATCGAGAAGCCCAGTCCTCGATCTTCCTTCAACAGGTCGATATATTCCACCTGATCACTCCACATCGCCAGACCACTCAGGGGTTCCAGAGATCGGGAACGATTTCGTTCCAGATCGTCACTGCAGAACTCTGTAAATGTAAAAAGGTTTAATAAAAGAAATAAGAAGAAAATTTCGATTCTGTAGGGTTAGCTGCCTATATTCTCCTGATACAGTTTTCTTATTTTGTTTTTTTGATTCTGGCTAGAAATTGTTTTTATATTGTACGAGTATATTGTACGGTCAGCATCAAAAGTTGATGAACACATTGAAATTTGCGAAGTCGCTTTTCACCATATTGTACAACGAATATTGAATAACTTCTATGTACTAAGTTATTATAATAAAACATAGAAGTTAAATAAAACTACTTTTTAACCGGATTAATCGCGTATAATTTATATTTTACGTGAAAACTTAAGACAATACTACATAGAAGTTAGTCAATATTATCTTATCGTTATTTAGGCACAATATGGTGATAAGCGACTTATCATGTCAATCTGTTCATTAACTTTTGATTTTCCATTTCTCATAATCTGGCTAAAAATTGTCATTGTATTGTACAATAATATTTCACAGAACTTCTCTCTGAGACAGCGCTCCTTACTAGCATATTCATCTTATACCTATAAATTACGTTACTTCTTCTTTACCTACCTATTAACACAGATTTCAGGTAACAGACAGTATTCAAAAAACTTAATGTACACCTTAACCCAACAGGATAAGAGTCAACTTACCGTCATGGTCATGTGCATTTGACATTAACGTCGTAGTGCATAATGACGCTACAGAGCTCTCTGACTTTGCCTTGATCAGTCGTTGTGGTGGTGTGAGCAGGTCTTGTAAACTTCCGCCGAGTATGCTGCCCTGGTAGATTGAAAACAAAATTTGAATTTACTTTAAAAAAAAAATAGGTATCAAAATTAAAAAATAAAGTTTACCATTTATTATCCTGAGGATAGGTTTAGGTTAATGAATGAAAGAAATTAAAATGAGTACGATGGTTTAAGTTACCAAATATATTGCAGAAAATAGGGTTTATTTAGAACTGGGCACTCTTTAAAATATGCCTTTTTTGTATAAAATTTATCTTTGCGCTTTGTAGCATATTCATCCCGACGATGATTGGTCTAAATAGACTTTGAGAAATCAATGAAATAAATAAATTCTTAACTTATCTTCGTCTTACTGAATTATGAATTTATTGGTAAAATACATATGATGCTACTGGAAATTACCCAAAATTCTTCACTGATGGCAAACAAAAACAGTCCAATGAAAAATAATACTAAGCTTAGTACTGCCTTCACAAACAAACCTATATAAATCGAACTATGGTGCACAGAAAACCAGGTACACATGTCAAACTTCTGACATTCTTTTTTTTGGTCATCTGTATGACCTTTGGTTGTGGTTATACAGTCGAGGTTGAATAGTTCAAGTTCAATATGAAACAGCTCCACCATACCCTATAACTGCTCTCGCTCTTCTGCAAATCATCCTTCTTCCTCGCGCACACGATGGTTACTGGCGACGAGACAGAACGTAAGCGTGTCACCACTTCTACGTGATGTGCGCCTAGTATTCTCCAGCCGTTTACCTGGCGGAAATTCAGAAAATTATTGTTTTAAACAATATTTCTTATGAGTATGCAGTGCTGAACGTGGTGAAAAAATGATTCACAGATATGATTACATACATACATAACGTCACGCCTGTATCCCTTATGGGGTAGGCAGAACACCAGAGGATTTAAGACCATCTGATGTCAAGTTAGACAAATGAGGTATTATAATGATGGAGAGAGGCTATTGCAAAATGCCAATAAAACGTCTGTCCCTTAACTGAGTTTTACAGTTTGCCCAGGAAGAGAAGCAGCTGGTACATTCTATGTTTTTCTTTCGCTTCCAGTCCAGCATGGAAGATTTGATTAATAAAATCTAAAGAAATCTATACTAATCTAACTGAAGATTTAGTTTTTTTTATTGAACATACTAATGAAGAAGAGCCTCCTAAGCCCGCGTACTGTCTTCTTCGACCCCATCTTCACTTCCCATCAGGAGAGAGTTTTGTCACCAAAAGAGAAATAACTATTCTGGATCGCTCTGGCAAGGATGCGCTCCAGTATAAAAAGTAGCCAGTTCTCGTTTCTTTATGGGTATGCTTTATCTTTGTTCTTATCAATATGTAAAAGCATGTGCGATTGAGTTCAAACGCTCATAAATAATCGAAAACGAGCTATGAAGTACACAACATATAAAAGTTTTAACCGGCTGCCTTATCACGTAAGTATTAGCGATCAGCTATAATGGCGCAGTCATCACGCCATGGACGCGCGATGCATTGCTTGACATCGTATTATGTAAGCGATAGCTATTCAATTATTCGTTGATCGCAGAATGCATTTATTGCTACGATACTAGCTCCAAAAACAATTTGGTAGCTAAAAAAGAAAATAATAAAAAATGAAACAGATGTTTGTATTTAAAATTTCGCAGAAAAGTACACAGGAAAAGTATGAAAGTCAAAGGGATTATATGCACTTTTAGTACATCGATTGTACGATAGAGGCAGCACAGTCGTCGGATTGCTATGGCTTAGTTTTTGCTGTAACGTAATACGAATTAGTTCTTTTTTAGCAAATCTTGCGCAATTCATGCCATCGCTTTGCTCTTGCAAGTTACGTGATAAGGCAGCGGATTGTATTGCGTATTTAAGGGTTCCCTACCCAAAGGGTCAAAGAGAGTCCTGTTACTAAGGCTCCGCTGTCTGTTTGTCTATCTGTCTATTGTTGCCTTTCGGACGGGATGAAACCCTTATTGCCAGAGTCCGATTACAATAAGAGCCTTTTCAATAAGGATAGGACGCTTGTTTTCCATAACCCAGGCAGTTCATTCCAAGCCATAGCGACCCGTATCAAAAAGGTACTGTCAAACCGCGTAGTTCGACTTTGTAGAATATTCACCACGAAACGGATTTATGATATACCTCTTACTGTTTTACTCTACGATGTAAAACCTAATGAAAAGGGTTATAATCCGATTAAAAACGTAATTCTAACATTTGTCATTCATCCTTTGAAGCCTTACCCACAGAGTTACGAAAGCCTGAATGTGGCGGCTTTTTACTAAGTTAATCATTATTTGATTGATATTTAATGAAAGTCCAATAGCATGTTACAAATCATAGAAACTTCGCGAAAAAAATAAACTTAATCAGAAAGATACACATTAATAAATATTATTTCCTTTTTTAAGAAATTTCTCAGATAACACTAGGTTTTCTGATGTGTGGGTAACAAACCCTAACGACTACTGTATACAAGTAAGTTTACATACAGCAACCAAGACCAACTGCTTAACTTGCCCACCGAAGCACAGAAGTGAGTAATTAATGGTCTGCGGTCACCCATCCTTGTACCGAACAGACCGAACGTTGCTTAACCTGCAATATCGATTGATATACAGCCGATTTCAATTACCTTACCAGACAGTTAAAGTAAAGGTAAGAAAATTCATATACTGTCTTGTTTCAATCTGTCACTTGAACTCAAGATAGCAAAGGAATTTCTATCTTTACTATTACTTTAACTTTTTCGTAAGTTATTGAGACCAGCCGATACACATAAACATACCTCAAGTAACTCATCACCAGCTCGAAACACTCCAAGCTGGTCAATGGGACCATCACTAGCGATGGCTCGTATGTAGTGTCTCGCTTGCACTTCCTTGCCGCCGACAACTCGAACTGTCCCTTCGAGTGATATACCAAGCCCTGAGTCCTTTGGCTTTATTATTGTACCCACCTGAAAAAAACACACAAGGATTTAATTAAAAGGTAATTCACATTTAGAGTAAATTTGAACTAAAAATTTGAACTGTATAGTAAATTTGAACTGTATATTGAGCCGCAGACTCAATATACAGTTCCTCGGAGACGACTGCTAGTAGAGTCCAGAAGGAGTACAAACTGTTTACCTTGGCCTTAGCTAAAGAAGATATACTGGACGCCGTGAAGAACTTTAAAGCGTTGCCCACGGAAATTAGCCATTGTGCAAATAATGCTATTGAGTAAATCGATAAATGTGAATAACATTGTTACTTCTAAGTTTGGGTGTTATTTGTCTTATTTATTAATTTTGTACTTTTCGTCCAATTCATATTACAATCTATAATTTTAAGTGCTTCCATGCTGGACTGGCAGCGAAAGAAAAACATAGAATGTGCCAGCTGCTTCTCTTCCCGGGCATACTGTAAAAGTCAGTTAAGGGACCGAGGTGTTATGGGAGGCTTTTTTGTGGGCGATAGGCTGACCCCCTGTCACTGCAATAGTCTCTCTCCACTAATATAATGCCTCCAAATTTGTCAAACGTGACATCAGATGGTTTTATTACCTCTGGTGTTCTGCCTACCCCATACGGGATACAGGCGTGAAGTTATGTATGTTTGTAGTAAATTAGCTCTAGTATTAAGTTCGCGCATTTCGTCTTAAAGTTTTGCTATTTTAGTACCTGGTTGAAGTTTTTTTCAACTATTACTTTACACCGCCTTGATTACTCGATAAATGCTTGTTTCTCAAATCAACATAATTTAAGTATGACTAGCAACATGTTCTTCTTCATTTACATTTTCCATCGTTTTTGTTGCCTCATAAATAACAAAAATACTCGTTAAATATTTTTTTAATAATACATAAAACATACATAACTTCACGCTCCTAATGCATTCCTAATGGGGTAGGCAGAACAACAGAAGCTATAAAACCATCTGATGTCACGTTTGACAAATTTGGAGGTATTATTATGATGGAGAGAGACTGTTGCAGTGACAGGGGGTCAGCCTATTGCCCGCAAAAACGCCAATAAAACCTCCGTCCCTTAACTGATTTTTACAGTTTTCCCGGGAAGAGAAGCAGCTGGCACATTCCATATTTTTCTTTCGCTCCCAGTCCAGCATGGAACTTTTTTAATAATACTTACAATGATATCAAACTCGTCTTCCTTTCCAGGCCAGTCGAGTTGCCATTTCAATGCATCCCGCCATTTATCCTGGATTTTTCTAGAAACAAAAGCATTAAACATGAAGTTACGTTCATATTTTTGTTTTCACGTAACATGCATGCATATGGAGATTCTGAGATTTTGATACTAGCGAATTATTGCACCGCCTTATTTATCCCATAAAATAACTGATGCTTAAGATCACTATTGATTGAATTTACCTCTAAATAATGTATAATGAAAATAATTAATATTCTACTGTATTGACATCCTAAAAAGTTAAATATATTAACGTATAATAACGATAGCTTTGAAATAAAGTACTTCTAAAAATTAACTTTTATGTAAAAGTTTTTAAGAAAACTTTGATCAATTAGCTTAAAAGTGTACATAATTTTGCACATAGCAGATTTTAGTTTCACAACGACGATTCAAAGGTTCTTAATTCAAATGTTTTCTTAGAACTCACCTAACATCATTGACTGCATCTTCCCCAATTCCTATGACGATCTCATCTTGAGGAGAAGTGGGAGAGCAAGGGTGTCGCAGTTCCGATTCCGGTTCAGGCTCAATCACCGTTGACTCATCGTACTGGAAATATATAATAGTACCTATGTAACAAGTGAGGTTGCTAATAATGAGCTAATAATGAGCCGAGACTGTAATTAGCAACGCTCACGAGTTACATACGACGTTTTTCAACACACTTGTAAGTAAAAGACAGACATACGTGGTCATAAAATTTATTTATAACAAATTATTGTAAATTGTGAATAATTTGTTTGATATACAAATTTGTTTTACTAATATAAGGCGCAAACATTTAAAAATGTATATGGATTTGAAGTGGTATAAAATCTCTTTGTTGTTTCTGAAAATATTTAATGTATAACCCGGATCAATAAAATATGCTCTGTTTACTCGCATGTAATTTGCACTAAGGTACAATTTAACTTTGTAGGATTCATTATATTGTGCACTAGGGTATAATATATTATGCACACGTGACTTATAGCCCAGTTTATAGTTCTAAATTCAATAGAATAAGGCTCACTTTACGAGCAAGTGTGTTAAAAAGTATATTACAATACCTACATGTTTAGGTTATAATAAAATTGTATCAGCTTGTGCTGCCCTACTGCTGGGCAAACGACTCCCTCCAGTTAACGTTTATTGCCATTAAATAAAAATAGAACAAAGTAAAAAAAAAGATAGTTGGTCACTCGTGCGTGACCACGGTGGAGTCAAAATAAACACCGTTAAGATATGATAGGTAATCAAGCAGTCTTATTTTAATTTTTTAGATTTATTACATTACCTAAATATAAATTATCTCCAATAAACTTTTTTGCCTATGTCTATTGTCGCTTTGAATCCGTCCAAACGAGAACGTGCCTCGAATTGATAAAACATATTGCGAAGGCAGTTTGATTAAAAATAGTATTAAATAAAGCTTGTTACCAATATTAATTAGAAGAAAACGAAACAATTAAAAGAAAATTTAATGTGAAAAGTTTAGGAAGTAAACATGTATTTTTAAAAATAAAGATGAGCATATTTTTCATCAATATTACGAATGACGAGAATTAGTTTCTGGATAAAGTTCCGCTTGAATCGGAATAGGAGAGACATAATCCCAGTTTGTTCAACAGGTAAACAGGTTGGAGATGTTATCGCCATATGTTATACTAGCTTTTGCCCGCAACTTCGGACGCGCATAAACATTGTTTATATTTAATACAACCAGTCACTCATTGAAGAAACTTTATGTCAATTATCACATCCGTGCACTCAAGGAATAAGATTTTTCACACAAACTAAAAAGTCCAATTATTCTCGTTCCCGTAGGAATTTCGGGTATTCCTTCCTTAGTGCTCCCCCACAACCTCCAAGGATTGTATGTTCCAAATTTTAGCTCTCTACGACCAGTAGTTTTGGCTGTACGTTGTCTGTCAGTCACTCAGTCAGTAACGGAAGAGTTTTATATAATAAGAAGAAGATTTATGTGCAAAAAATGCCGTGGTTGATACAGATACTCAATTTAACGAAACGTGTGTAAAGAATTGAAATGAGATTTATATTTATGGACACCTCACACAATCGGCAAATATTTCTTTCAACAACTGTCCCATTCTGCAGGGCTTTTCGTGTAACTAAAATAACAACGCTGTACTCGACGACGAGCGATGTTCATCAGCGACGAGTGCGGTCGTCGTATTGTGATATACATACAGGGTTGATTTGTGGTCATCGGCCAATTTTTTTTTACGCAATAAGTATCATTTATAGAAACGATTTTTGCAAAAAAAAGTAATTGTTTTTTTTTTATGTCAGCTAACATGTTAAGCTAAGCATGGTCACTCTGAATTACCATTAAAGACTACGCGCTACTGCAAAACATCTCGTCTACATCGTACTATTAACAATGAAATGCCGCGTCGTAGCTATGTTCATCATCAGCGACTATTTTCAAAAACGTTTGTGGTTCCATATTTCTAATTTTTTGTACTGAGCGACGCTAAAATAAATATGCAGGTACTTACGTTTATATTGTATCAAAGAAACTAACATTTAAATTTGGCTGGTGACCAAAAAACAACCCTGTAAAAGTAAATACCTACCAATTATGTCACTCGTTGCTGATGCATCGATGTACTCTACGTTGTTGTTTACGAGAATAGCCCTGCTGAACTCTATGTAATTTTTATTTCCAACAACTAAAAATTACTTAAAGCATGTAGGTAAGTATGTACGTTTAACTCACCACACTAAAGCTATACTTGGCAAGCGACGTGACAGAAGGACTGGGAGGCGCCACGGGCAGTCGGCCATCTTGTGCTGCAAGCGCCTTCTGCAGTCTCTCAAAGCCAGCGCCACGAAGGTACCTGGAAAAACAAATAGTTAAGTTTGAGGCTTTGGGCTTCAAAAACTATGAATCGGTTGGCTAGTGCACCGGTTGGCTAGTCCTCGTACTTGAATCAACTTTTTGAAAACTTTACAAGCCGAAAGTTTAAGCTGTTTTTTATGTTAAGGTTAATAACTTCCATGGTGGACTGGGAGCAAAAGAAAAACATAGAATGTGCCAGCTGCTTCTCTTCCCGGGCATACTATAAAAGTCAGTTAAGGGACAGAGGTTTTATTGGAGGGTTTTTTTGTAGGCGATAGGCTGACCCCCTGTCACTGCATTAGTCTCTCTCCATCATTACCATGCCTGCCAAAAAGTCAAACGTAACATCAGATGATCTTGTAACCTCTGGTGTTCTGCCTACCCCATAAGTGATATAGGCGTGAAGTTACCATTAATGAACTCTGGTAATGCCATTGGCGATACCGTGAGCCCCACCAACAGCAGACGATGTACATAAGGGTTTTAGTCGCTAAGAGTTCAACGTATAGTATATATGCTATGTTAAGGAATGTAATAAATGTTTTATTTGTTAAATGTTGAATAAACCAGTAGCTCAGTTGGAAGAGCATCCGTCCGGCAAGCGGGAGTCCCAGGTTCGAGTGCTGGTCTGGTGATTTTATATATCATATTTTTTCAGATCTTTGAGGAGTTTGCTCGTCATAAAACATAGCCAGTACCTACACTTCACCGCCGGCAGTATTTTTGCCCGAGATTTTTTGGTAGTAGATTATAAATCCCGAGTTTTCGCCAGCCAGGCGAATCCTGTAGGGATCTTACCACCAAGCACCCCGTTCACACCAATCGCCTTTTACCCTACTTTTATCCAGAGCCGTTCTAAGCCATCGATTAATATCTGCGGTCGGAATTACCAGCGTTGTTCTTGGATTTAATATAATTCATCAATGTATTTTTTGTGGAAATGTTTTTTTTTCTGCTATGTTGTACTGGGAGTGAAAGAAAAACATAGAATGTGCTAGCTGGCACATTCCCGGGCACACTGTAAAACTCAGTTAAGGGACAGAGGTTTTATTGGCATTTTTGCAGGCGACAGGCTGAATCCCTGTCACTGCAATAGTCTCTGTTCATCATTATAATACCTTCAAATTTGTCAAATGTGACATCAGATGGTTTTATAGCCTCTGGTGTTCTGCCTACCCCATAAGGGATACAGGCGTGAAGCTATGTATGTATTTTTTTATTAGGACTAACCCCGCTTTAGATCTCAATCTAAACTGATGGTAAGTGAAGAAGAGCTCAAAGATGACAGCAAACGGGTTAAGGAATGAACTGGCTCTTTATAAAATATTGGCGTAACACATTACCATCTGAGCGTTGACATTTAACGACTATTTTTATACGAAAGGTTGATCGGGGGGTCCAGGTGCCAAGCGGTGGTCGCTTGAATTAATCGCTCTTTTACGATGAGCTTATTTTTTCCATGCTGGACAGGGAGTGAAAGAAAAACATAGAATGTGCCAGCTGCTTCTCTTCCCGGGCATACTGTAAAAGTCAGTTAAGGGACAGAGGTTTTTTTGGCAGTTTTGCGGGTGATACGCTAACCCCCTATCACTGCAATAGTCTCTCTCCATCATTATAATACCTCTCAATTTGTCAAACGAGACCTCAGATGGTTTCATAGCCTCTGGCGTAAAGCCTACCCCGTAAGGGATATAGGCATGAAGTAATGTATGTACTTATTCAAAAGCTGAAGTCTTAAACATATTTAGCTAAGCTAAAACATATTTCTTGTTCGCTACGTGTTGTCTCATTCTTATTTTTTACTGTATTCCTCTACGTGAAAGAATAAAGACTATCATAAATATTATATTCATACCTGAGTGCTTTCAGCCGCACAACTGGACCTTTAGCATCCCGAAGCAACGCCACTGCCTTATGGTTGGTCACACCATGGAGGGATACGCCATCAACCTAAAAAAGATACAATTTAAGTAATTTATACTTAACATAAATTTGGTTTTAAGGTTGTCTGTAAGAGATCGCTTCTATAGCGATAAGGCCTCTTGTAACTATAAATTGTCTTAACATATATTTGTAGTTGTGAAATAAAGTTAATTATTATTATTATGTATGCTTACAGCTACACGCGTTTCGGCGGGAAAGACCCGACAATTGAACCAGTCGGTCGGGGATCAGGGCAAGAGAGACAGAAATTATTATAAATTTGCAGAAGTACCTATACAGGATATGAAATAAAACACATTTTAACCGGATGTATCACGTATAATTTTTTCATTTTAATTATTTTTTATTTTCAATTTGAACTCGGGTCTTCGCAGACCCCGTGGTCACTCTTCTCTCGTTATCTCTCGTGACCACGATATATACCGACCGCGATGTACGCGATAAATCCGGTTAAAAAGCGTTTTATTTAAAAGTATGAATCGCGAAAACTTAAGACAATGTTATACAGGATAGAATGCCATTAATGAACGCTGGTAATACCATTGGCGATACCTTGAGCGCCACCAACAGCAGACGATGTACATAGGGGTTATAGTCGCTAAGAGTTCAACATATAGTTAAATATTTTCGCGACGAAAAAAGTGTAACTTTGCAAAAATCAATCACAACTACAATTTGGAGTATTTATTAGCAACATAACTCGGTAAAAATAGTTAATACCTAATCCAAAAACAGTTTCTCGAAAACAAAACCAGTAGATCAAAAAATGTAATTTAAACCGAGTACGATGTTTTAAAAGTTTTATTTATTTTATTTTATAATGCTTAAATATTGGTAGATAAACAAATTCGTCCTGACCAGGGTTCATACCCAGGTCTAGCTTAGATGGTGCTCTAACCATCGTAGCTATCAGGTTTTGGCTAATACCATCCAATAATTACATTTTTGGGGATGTCAGATATTTTTCAGTGCCAGGTCGTTTTGCTAATGATACTATGACTATTTTATTCCATTCTTGTTCAAATACTCTGGTCCCAGTTTGTCATATTCGTATTGTGCATCCATAGCTCATTGCACCTACTATGTAAGCAATTTGGTTGTGGCATGACATTGGCTCTCACAATTAGCTGTCTTGTGTTTGTTGTTTTTTCATGTCACGGTCAATTTGTACTGCACCTATTTGTATTCATTTGATAATTCTAACTGAAAAAGAGTGCCAAGTTTTTTTTTCCGCCGGCTTTATTTGTCTCTTGGTCTTCTGTAATATCTTACTCAACAACTATCAACAACTAATTAAAGCCGAAGTATGTGATGACTGAATTGATCGAGTGTATTGTGAAATTCCTAAGATGAATAAAACTTTGATTTTTTTTTCAGGGTGCGGATCTTGACAAGACCTAACGACTACTGTACACAAGTACACAGCAGCACCCGGGACCGACTGCTTCACGTGTTCTCCGAAGCACGGACGGAAGTCGTCTTGAGAAATGAATAGTCGGCGGTCAACCGTCCTTGCACCGACCGCGCCGAGCGTTGCTTTGCCTGCTATATCGATTGATATATACAGAACGTAACATATTAAGGTATGCACAAAATAAAATTGACGACCACTTTGGCGATGGGGTAAACCTGTCTGGTGTTTATTTATTAATGTATTTATATTCTAGGTTCCCCCCTAGTTCGCTACATGGTATCCCATAACACAAGCTATGCTTACTTTTGGGCCATGTAGTTGGTGTGAATTTCTGGGGATTTTATTATTATTATTTAAAATAAGAGCACAAACGAAACAACAAATCGCATACATCGTAAAAAGAAACCCAGTCTTAGCCCCAATACAGCATAATATTGACTATGCTTTCTTTAAGTTAAATTAAGTTACCGAGAAATGCGCTTAATCAAGTTTACGATAGTGCACTTAGAGTTAATTTTACAGGTAATTTACTTACTTTGGGTACCTACTTAAGTTGGAACTTGATAACTTCGTTTCAATACTAAGAAAGGAATAGTGATGTTTTGTGAGGCATGCGTTTTTTTTTCATTAAATGATATTTACTTATGAAAATAAATAAATATCCTGTTTAAATTTTATTGACATTTTCAATACCCGGGTTAATGGATGAAGTTTCTTTAGTCAATTCGCACAATGTGTTCATGTGCGAATCGGTCATTCCAAAATAAAGCAGTAAAATTTTTGTTTTAGTGCTCAATCATAACAAGTTCAGTCCCCCATGCAGGACACTCGTCTCGAAAATAATATGAAAAATTATGCACAGTTTATGTGATAAATACTATAGTTGAATAAAACTAGGATAACAAAACATTAAATATCTAAAGACCACTTTTTAATATTTGAAATAATTCTATAATTTCTCTTCTTACCACCAAAAATAACACAGAAATATGTATGAGCTACACTCATACATCTTTGTATTCACACATGCATAATCATAATTTTGATGCACTCAGCATATTTAGTTTACAGTTTTATATTAGTTAAGTACAATCAGTCTGACAATAAACGCCGTTACGATCACTCGCGTCCTTTCTTTACCTCCTTGACATCTTGACAGTACTTATAGGACACCGCGTCCTGTACATTTGGTCCTTGGAGACGTTTGTTGGAGACTTGGAGACGTTTCACCTCAATCTCACCTGATGGTCAGTGCAGATGAGGTCGAAGATGACAGCACACGGTTTGAAGAAGGGCCTAGATCTTCACTAAATATCGCTGCAACGCATAACCGCAAGAGCGGTCATTTTTTTTCCGTCACAGAAGACAACCCTCAGAACAACCGTAGGCATATTGACCGTACGAGGTGCTCACTGAAGGGAGGACAATACGTCAGAAGTATGAAAGGGCACTTACCAGGGGACAAGTCCCCGGCCAGATGATCCCAGACAGTTTTTTTTTCTATTTTTAAAAGTTGATTGCTGTTGAGTTTCTTGCCACTTCTTCTGACAGATCGACTTTCCGAAGTGGTGGTAGATTCAGTTCAATTTGTAAATTGTTTGACTTATTTCAAATGTATTTAAGCACTTACGAAATAAAGAATATTTGAGTATGAGTTGAGTGTGAGACTTCTATTCACTTAATTGCCCTTAATGATCTTTTGTCACGAGTGGTCATATTCGTGTGGCAGATTTTGTATGAAGGGCTGTCGCTAGCCAGATGGATCCTGAAGGGGTCCTAACCACCAAGCGGGTATCACTCGGATTAGTCGCCTTTTACCACACGCTTATTCATAGGCGGTAGGGCTTTTCTTAGCTGATCCTAAGCAGGCAACTTCAAAATGACGCTTCTACTAAAGATCGAGAGTCCGGATGATAAGACATTTAGGATTATGCGCCTATATGTCTTATCATCCGGACTCTCGATCTTATGATTATGCCCTTTGCGTAAAGAGCTTCAATTTGAAAACCGACCGGTGTAGTGATAACATACATTGCCTTCTATCCCGGCGGCGGCGGCGGACATTTGTGTGATGAACACAGATATTAGCCGTAAAGTCATAGATGTTTCTTTATTTAACTCTATTTTCTAATAAATAATATGTTTATATCCCATATGTAGGTTTAAATATTAATAAGTTTATTTTCCGTTGTCTACGAGTATTATCCATAACACAAGTTCTTTAAGAAACTTAATTTAGGGTAGATAATATTGTGTGAGTGTCAGAAATATTAATTCATTTATAATTAAGGGCATGACAAAGATCCTTTATGTATTTAGTCACATTGGGAAAACAATATTTAAATATATTCAGGCTTTTATCGTGCTCACTGATTATGGACGATCTTTTTAATGTTAAGATTATTTAATATAATACTTTTTATTACTAAGGTCAACAAAAGTACTAAAATTTCGAGTTGAAAATGTATTAATTAAACGCCACAAAATCCGTTTAAAATAATAGTTTATGTAGTCTTAACTATTGTTCAATAAACTAACAACAATTAAAAGTAAAATATCTATTTTGTTTAATAAGAAATTTATAGTTTTGTGTTAATTTGAATAGGTTGTGACTATTCAATTTAGGTCATTCCCCCCGGAACTACAGAACTTTAGTCCAACCCTTTCAAACAACAAATAAATGTAAAATCCCTTTCTAATTTCAAACCCTAAAAACTTTAGTTTCAATGAAAACCGAATTCAAAGTTATGCGGAAATTTAATTAACTGAAGCATCACTTAAATTGAAATATTTTTTCAACGGGTTGAATAATCGCGAATAATTTAAATTTTGGTTACTTTAAATTTTAAACCGACACGAGGTTTCGGTGTCTGTACCTATACATATCGTAGTCAAAACATTGTTCCATGTGATGATAATATAAGGTTGGTATAATAAATAATTTAACACATTATGTAGTCCAAATTATGTTTCTTGTGGAACTTATTACATACTAGTCGGTTCCCGCAGTTCCACCTGCATTTCCGTTTCCGTGGGAACTCTGGGATAAAATATAGCTTAATATAAAATACAGGATGTCCCGTAAATAGTGGAAAAATACTGAAAACTGAACGGAAAACTGAAAATACAAGGGTTTGTCTAGAATCCGAAACACCAATTTTTTTTCCTAGGCTAAGTAGTTTTTGAGATATACCGATTTTGAATATTTAAAAGATTTTCCCCTAAACTAAAAAACAACCCTGTATAAACATTCATATCTTCACATACATACATAACGTCACGCCTGTATCCCTAATGGGGTAGGCAGAACACCAAACGCTATAAAACCATCTGATGTCACTTTTGACAAATTTGGAGGTATTGTGATGATGGAGAGAGACTTGCAGTGATAGGGGGTCAGCCTATCGCCCACGAAAACGTCAATAAAACCTCCGTCCCTTAACTGACTCTTACAGTTTGCCCGGGAAGAGAAGCAGCTGGCACATACGCCACGATCGCCTAGCATAGAAGGCAGTATTGTAACGACTATAACAGTCAGCCGTCGAAACTTATCGCGAAAACTTAATACAATTCATAATAAAAATAAACTACTAAACAAATCTTCATTAAAACTTTTAACCAGAAAAAAAACTATCCCTTTAAAAATAACGACTCACGAAGTCTGTATAAAAGACTGCTTTCATATTAAAAATCCAGCACCAGCTCAAATTAGTTCGCAGAGAAACTTAAGCTGTCGTGATTATACAGGGTGGGTATATTTTTTTATTGACAATTTCCTCGAGAAAAATCCCTGAAAAATAATGCAGCCCTCATTTGCAAGCGACGAGTATCGTCGGCTAGCGAGTAGCGTTAGACAAGGTCAACGTAGTATCTTGCGAGAAAATGAGGAGCGTCAGCAGAAAAATTGTTAGCTGAAAATATTTTCTTGAATTTCCACGATTTTTATAGTTGTTATAATATGTTCTCAATGGAATTACATTTCAGTTTGGAGGTATTTTTTTATAAAGTAAGATAGTAAAGAAATATAGAATTCCGTACAAAACAATTTTATCTATAAATTCAAACCTTTTACTACTATTAGTTTGAGATTTTAATAATTAACAACACACATAATGTATAATTTTATTAAAGTAAATAGTATAAATAACCACTTTTTTGGGTTTGGTCGAATCTAATTATAATTTTCATTTTCTTAATTTAAATATAATTAAAATAAAATCGGCCACTAAACTGGCATTTGGCATCAATTTCATTGAAGGTAAATGATGATGATATTCAAGTAAAAATCCCGTGTTTTTAAGAAGAAAATGACTAGTCATAAAACAACCAGTCACACAACCTTCATCATCACATACATATCCAACCCTATGCAGCCAGTAATAGTCACTTCGTTAAAATGTGGATCAAACACTCATCTTAATAATTTATTTATTTATCATTCACAAAATCCACAGACCTTAGAACTAACTTAAAAAAAACATATCTTGTGTAACTTATGTCTAATCACGGATTTACATTTTATAATTTTTACATTAAGAGAGCTGAACTTTAATAGGATTAACTTGAACTAAATAAAATTAAAATAAAACTAAATAAAACTAATATATTAATAATAGTAATAATTTTAATGTGAAAGTTTAGATGGGTGTATGTATGTATGATGCTCATACACGGTAGAATGGTTGAACGGATCTTATTGAAATTTTGCACAATAATAGTTTATAGTCTGAAATAGCCCATAGGCTACATTCTATCCACAGTAAAATATTGGATCGTACGGGATGAATTTGTATCGGGAGTTAATTTCACGTTTTGATACTAGATGCGTAGTTAGTATTTTTAACCCATCAGTAAAATTAGTAAAAAACGCAATTACTTTTCAAAATGTGATATCCCACACTCCAATGCCAACGAATTCGCGGGCAAAAGCTAGCAGTTCCATAATAGGTCTACAATGCATTATTCCCACTTGACCCCCTTTGTTCTGCTGACGCTACCGGACGTCGAGTGGACGCCTCAGTAATTGTGGAGTCGAGCGGGCTTCCCGACTCGGTACACTTCATTTGCTCCATTTAATATGGATACTAAACAGATTTATTCCCGCAGGACGTTTTTAAACTATCGCTTTTGTTGTCTTCTTTAATGATACTGTTGAGTCGGTTTTTTATTGCTGGCTGTACTGGATAAATTATGTTTTTATTTTTTATGGATGGCAGTAAATTTGACAAACGTTTTTTTTTTAATAGGTTTTTTTTTTAAGGATGGGACATTTGTATCTTCATGAATAAAGTAGGTATTCAATTCGAGATGACTTGTTACCTACCTTATTGTATGTCTAACTGAAGATAAATTACTACTTAGTGTATAAATAACCATTCCTCTTAAATACTAACAATAATAAAGCAGCAACTGACAAAAATTTTAGCTAATAATGGTGAAGTTTAAGAATGGTACAGAAGGCAGCAGATCAAGCATTACACTATCTGTCAATTTCCTCAACCAATTTTGCCCCCGACATTATTCGGGAGCATACAGTTCAGATTCCTTCTGTACAATCAACTTCCGACATCTTATTAAGAACTAGCTTTATCCCGCAACTTCGTATGCGCTTAAATACCCTTCTCGTGGAAATTTCAGAAACTATACATAATACAACCAGACACTTTTTTTTTTTTCCGCCACAGAAAGCTTTACTACCGACTTGACGCCCCGAAGGGAGCCACAGAAGGAGAGGAGGTGAATCCACTGAAAGAACCTTTATACCAAGTATCACACCCATGCACTCAAGGAATAAGTTTTTTTCATACAAACTAAAAATCATATATTTCCCGTGCCCGTGGGAATTTCGGGAATTCCTTCCATAATACAAACAGACACTTATTGAGGAACCTTTATATTAAGTATCACATCCGTGCACTCAAGGAATAATATTTTTTCATACAAACTAAAACATCATATATTTCTCGTTCCCGTGGGAATTTCGGGAATTCCTTTCATAACACAACCAGACACACATTGAAAAACCTTTACACCAAGTTTCACATCGGTGCACTCAAGGAATAAGATTTTTCATACAAACTAAAAAGTCCTATATTTCCCGTTCCCGTGGGAATTTCGGGAATTCCTTCCTTAGTGCACCCCTACATCCCCTAAAAAATGTATGTTCCAAATTTCAGCTCTCTACGACCAGTAGTTACGGCTGTACGTTGTCTGTCAGTCACTCAGTCACTCAGTACCTCAGTACCTCAGTCACTCAGTCAGTAACGGAACAGTTTTATATATATTGATTAGTAGTGAGAATTCTTTCAGAAAAGATCTTATTTTGTTATGTATATTGGCAACACATATCATCATATTTTTCCTAACTGTCAAGTTTTCATTATTTTAAGTAAAGGATGTCTTTATCCGCATTTAATACCGTTTAATTGTGATATTTTTCATTTTATCTTAACTTTTCACCGGTTGGACGTGGTTACATTGTCACGCGTTTTCCACTAACCCGTTTTCCAGTAACACAGCTAAGGAACTATTTTGGAAAGACAAAGTACCTACATGAAAGCTGCCCATGAATTCTAGCCATGAGAAATATTTAATAAACAAATCCTATTATTTCCTAACTCTTTAATCATCAAACTCTTTTTAATAAACCCACTACATGGCCATGAATTTCACCCCTGTGTGACGAGGAGGTTTAGGCCGTAAGCCACTAAGCTGGCCTAGTGCTGATTGGTGGATGTCAGAATTTTCAGGGCGCTGAAATGGCTTTTGACAAACCCTAACGACATACAAAAACACGGCTTAAAGCGTCCTCCGAAGCACGAAACTCGTCGTGGTAAATTAATGATCTGCGGTCACCCATCCTTGTACCGACTGCGCCAAACCCAGCTTAACCTTCTTTATCGAATGATATACACCAGACCCACTGTACTACGATAACTTCAATCATATTTGCGAAAAGTAATTATCTATTTCCAACAAATCTTTTATAGCCAGTTAAGCGATTCTACTGCTCCTCGACAATGGCAGCTTACTAAGTTATAGTACGAGATAAATTTCACTGGACACGAGAAAAAGATATTAGGCTGTCTAGTACTGCAGATACAATAAACCTTTCTATCGGTTATGGGATCCTGGTACTCAGAATGATAAATTCGATTTCTGTGTAAGTAAATCCGTTATACAAGCAATGGTTTCAATAAGTTTTCTCCAAAACGATTGTTTAACAATCAGTTTTTTTTTTATACTTAATATTCATTTCATCCATATCACCATTAAACTGCAAACTAATAATCCCAATAACAACAATAAACTTCGCTTAAAAATCTCTCAATATAGGACACAATTAATTGAATTAACCTCATACAGCTAAACAATAGCGTCATTCGCTGAATAATTCCCGGCTGACCCAATTATTTTGCAATCCGTACTAAAAGTCAACCGGACTATCCAACAATTGTGCATTCAAAGCGAGCTGTGTGTATGGACTCGTTGAGACTTGCATTCGTAAATACAGGCGTGTACAGAATAGGGAAAGGGGAAACCGCATTTTGCAGAAGCTTATGTAATGGTTTCAGGGTGGTTGGGTTTTAATGTAGATGGTTCATCGTCGGTTAGAATAGGCTTGGTTTGAACTTGAGTTAGGTTAGTTTTAGATTTTTGTGTGAGTGAATGTCTGGAACTAATTTTGCATTGACGACCACTTTGGCGATGAGGTAAACCTATCCGCCTTAGACGCCAGTGCTTGCGGGTTCGATTTGAAGAAAATAAATTATTCCGGGTCAGGACTTTATCTATGTATTTTATATTCTAGGCTCCCCTCTCGTTCGCTACATGGTATCTCATACAAGCTTTGCTGGCTTTGAGCGCATGTTGTGTGATTGTCTGGGGATTTTATTTTATTATTATTTATTTTGACGCGTTTTTTCATATACTAGCTTTAGTATTAGGTACTCAACTATGTTGGGCTTTAAGTTGTTACTTTCTTTGCAGTAAAGTTATTTTCATATCAATTAAATCGAATTCTTTGTTACAACCTTGTACCCACCGGCATGTACACACAAGAAAACACAAAACAAAACAATAGTTAATTTCAAAAATATTTTTCCCTACAAGCCCTAGGCTGAATAATGTAAAATATATTTTTTAGATACTATACCCAATAAATATAAGGATTTCAAGTATTTAAGAGATTATCTTTTCCATTGGCAGATAGCCTTACTCTTTGGAAAGGTTATAGAGTCTTTTTTATCAGGAAATTCTTCCATGCTGGACTGGGAGCGAAAGAAAAACATAGAATGTGCCAGCTTCTCTTCTCGAGCATACTGTAAAAGTCGGTTAAGGAACAGATGTTTTATTGGCATTTTTGTGGGCGATAGGCTGACCTTCTGACCCTCCATCATTTTAATATCTTCAAATTAGCTAAACGTGACACAAGATGAATTTATAGCCTCTGGTGTTCTGTCTTCACCATAAGGGATACAGGCGTGAAGTTATGTAAGTATGTATGAAATTCTTAAGGGTTAAAAAATAATGCAGTAAAGTTTTGGAACTACATTTCCACACATAGACTCACAGATTTATACACAAATAAAATTGTCAAACTTATACTTTTAAAATGGAAAATCTATTGAAAACATTCCGAAAATATAACCCAGCACATCAGTCATTCACAAGTTCCCAGCAAAATCCACAAAACATATTTCGGCAAAGCAATCTGTTACCAGCTATGGTTACCAGACGTACTTATGAAAGTCATCCATATATAAAATGTCAAACTTTTCAAGAAACACCTGCCATACTGAGCTGAAATGTTGGATGGTAAAGAACCTACCCGGAAATTTGGGTAGAAACATAACTTTTTTAGTCTTGATTAAGGGTTGGTGATCTTAAGTTTTAAACAAATTTCATCCAAATTATTTATTCTTTGAGCCGTTCTTCCATGATTGAGGAACAAACATCAATACATCCATCCAAACTTGACGACCACTTTGGCGATGGGGTAAACCTATCTGCCTCAGACGCTAGTGGTTGTGGGTTCGATTCCCGCACGGAACAAGAAAAAAAAATGTTCCGTGTCTGGGTGTTTATCTATTTATGTATTTATATTCTAGGTTCCCCCCTAGTTCGCTACATGGTATCCCATAACACAAGCTATGCTTACTTTGGGGCCACGTAGTTGGTGTTTTATTTAAAAAAAAAAAACTTTCACATTTACAATATTAGTACTCGTAAGATTTACATCAGCCTTAATATAAAAAAACAGCACAATAGAGTTCTATTAAATAAACCAAAGAAGAAACTTTCCCCGGCTTTCTACTAGAATTTTCTACCAACATTTTAACTTAATTTAACCAAAGGAATCTACTTAAAATACATTACCGCAAGAACCGTCTACAAAGAAAGATAGCGAATCTCGTTTCAGCCCTGTTTGGCTCGAATCATCCCAGATTATGTCCCGTTTAATCCCTGGTTAAGAATTTAATAATGCATCATAGATCCCGACGATTATACTAATCGGGGTTTATACCTAAACGTCTTGGGGAATACGTTTGAGTTATATTGTAGGTACTCTTTATTTTAATAGTCCGTATACTGAGTTAAATAACGTAGATAAAATCTACTTAAGTAATTCACATCTGCTTATTAATAAGAATTGTTCTCGCAATATCAATTAGCAAAGATTTGTTTTACGAACTAATAATGTCGCTCGTGACCACGGGGTCTGCAAAGACACCGAAACGTCGAGTTAAAGATGTAAAATCTATACTAATATATAAAGCTGAAGAGTTTGTTTTTTTGTTTGTTTGTTTGAACGCGCTAATCTCAGAAACTACAAGTGGGATTTGAAAAATTATTTTTGTATTTGATAGCCCAACTCTTGAGGAAGGTTATATTTTATCCCGAAATTCCCACGGGATCACTTATCGGGTGAAAACTTAAGATAATATTTCTCATTACAAATGTGACCGATTTTGAAATGTCGCCCACGATAAGATGGAAAACAAATTGGCACTGAGCGGTACGTGTACGACGCAGTAGAATGGATCCACGCCCTTAGAGAGGTACCTTATTTGGAGATGGATAGATGCAGAGAACCTCAAAAGTAAACTCGCATGAAATTGAAGCGTACTGGCCTAGGTAAGTTTACGAATTTGGTGCAAGGGTGAAATGTGAATATCAATAAAATCTTTAAACAAAAGGCTCATCCACAATTTGGCTATTTCAAATAGAGTCAACTAACGCCATCTGAACTTCAGATGAATATACTTCAGATTCTAAAGTATATTTATTTTGGCACAGTCAGTTAGAAGAGAAAATATTACAATAACTTAAAGTAAGTTACTAGCCACCGCGCGCGGTTGTACCCGCGTAACTTTTGATCCCATGGGAATTTCGGGATAAAATATAGCCTATAACCTTCCTCAAGAGTTGGGCTATCAAATGCAAAAAGAATTTTGCAAATCCCACTTGTAGTTTCTGAGATTAGCGCGTTCAAACAAACTAACAAACAAAAAAACAAACTCTTCAGCTTTATATATTAGTATAGATTATCGTTTTTACTTGTGGTGGGGTATAGTATAACCACTTGGCAAATTACCATCCTCCTCTTTATTTCCACTGTCAAACAGCTTTGTCGTTGAAGGGCAGCAGTGTGTTCACAGAACTTTATCCATTCGTATGTTTGCGAATGTTCGTATAGTCCAGGCGCGGTCCCAGGGAAAATCAAAATCATGAAAAGTTGAACCCCTTCACAGAATCGAAGCTAGAAAAAGATACTTGTGATTAAAAAAATTGCTGTGACCCCCAAAACTCAATAAATTTGTGCCATGTTAATTTTGCATGTTCGTGCACATAATGAATTGTTAAATAATTGTAAAATAAATAAACGACTCAACTTGCAACCGACTAGACTATACGAACATTCGAAAACACACATATCGATAAAATTCTGTTATCGCACGGTAGACATACTCGTAGCTACGGGTACTGGGATTTTCTATCTCAATTTCTAAGGTCGATAACAAATTGGTAGTTCCCCTGGAGTTATAGGTTTCCATAGGCGGTGGCAACTGCTAACTGCTACTGTCCTACAACACACGCGGCTGCCACCACCACGTAGGACGGGACCGATAGGCGGCAATTCTGAGAAGCAGATTAACTACCTACCGAATGGAAATTCAGTTATTCAGAAATTAGTATTTATTTATATTTGACTTAAAAGGATCACTCGTAATACATTATTCGATGACTATTTAAAAAGCGTGGCGGTGGGCCGTAAAAGGATCTCAGGATCCTTCTACTTTTAGAAGCAAAACAATTCTCTAGAAAGGAAAAGAATATCTGACGGACAACCCGCGTCATTTTTTATTATTTTACTTTTAATCTTTCAAATGTAATTCTTACATCTGCCGTAAGGTTTGTTTGCGCTTATAAACTCTTTATTTACAAAATGTAAGTCGCACACAAGCCTTACGGTACTTTGCTCGTTCGCATCTCCTATTGTTTAAAAAAAAAACAATCTTGATCGATACCCATAGCATTTACTTATGCACAACAAAATAGGAACGCAGCATGACTTAAAACAAATCCTGTAGGCAAGTAATCAGCCATATTCCACATAACACTGTATAATTTTAAGCCTTGTTAATTTCAAACTCAAACTGATAAACCTCGAAATCTCAATTCGACACAAGGAGACCTGGGAGATCGCATCATAGTCTACGTGTGTGTTCTACGCTGTTTTCGTTAACAACTGTTAACTGTCTGGCAAACTGACCTCAACAATTCTGTCGTTGACCTGTATCTTGCCGCAGAGGTCCGCCGAGCTGCCCTCGCCGATGCTTTTCACGAAAATACCGCACAGCTCCTCTGAAACAATTCATAGAAAATTATGCTCTATTTTTTTTTTATGTTATTGAATACTATATACTCTATACTCTTTTGCCTTTAAAACAACACCAACAATAAGCTTCTACAATACGTACAACTTAAGCCGCCAATGCTTACAAACTGAGCTGAATTAAATAAATAAAAAATAAAAATGGCTGCAGATTGGCTGGCAGGCTTTTCGAATTGACCTTACATTATATGGGATATTTTCGTCAATGAAATAGTGTGTAGTAACTGTTTTATTACTACATGAGCGGACACACTGTATATTTATGTTCTTGGCAATTTCTTTTTGAAGGTCTTTGGGACGATGATATTACATTCTCAAGTATTTTTAATAAATAAATAATAAATATTTCTGACACTCACACAACATTATCTAGCCCAAACTAAGTTTCTTAAAGAACTTGTGTTATGGATACTAGATAAATGATATACTTAAGAAATATTGCGCTCGCTCACTTTACGGTTAACTGCTGCAGAGTGAGGATGTTTGTTTTATATCATGACGGAGTGGAATAACGAGCTGTGTACCATTTCCATGGAATTATACCAAATGGAACCAATAATTTGTAATTCCAAAAATCCGTTTCATAAAGATAAAAATATAGTGAATAACGCGTGGGACCGCATAAGCAAACCATCAAACATATCTATACAGGAGTTTAAAACTAAAACAATATCATTGATGGCGACTTATAGAGGACTCCTGAGGAAGAAAAGTGCGTCGATTAAATCCGTTGCTGCTACTAATGATATTTATAAACCGATATGGTTTCTGTACGAAGCTATGGAAAGCTTTTTGGGTGACGTTAATGAATGTTTGCAAGACATTAAATATTGGTTGGCACATAAAGAAGCTAACACTTTTACTTCAATTACGTCCATCTTGTAGACTTGTAGCGGGCAACTGAATTAAGAGTGTGGATAGCTAGCACTCGTGCAGCTTCTACTCGTCAAGGCTCGTGCCGAGCGCCTCTAAGAGGCGCGTCGCGAGAGTCTGGATCCGGCATTAATGACACATGATTAAAAGTGTCTTCAACTGGTGCTTCTAATAAAATAAACTTCACAAAAATACAAAAATGGGTCTTTTGCTCGATTTTCAACCTAACTTTACAGCCAACTTACAAATATTGCCAACAAAACTAAACCAAACACAAAAAACGTCCGGCCTTTAACCGTTCACAAAAACATTTTCCAAGTTACCTTGCAATAATTTGCACAGTCCCTAGACCTCGGTCTTTAGTCCCTTATGGGTCATTTGACCTTTTTCCTCGTTACTTTAGATAGGTGCTTTGTACCCAAGATGTTGTATTCGCCCTTAGTTAAAATTTAAAGGGTCTCGGTTACGTTTAAAGGACCTTTCTCAGTGCCCCGGGAAGATAAGAATTGTTTCGTGTCTTTAAAATGTGTACGTAAGGTGGATTTTTGTTGTATTATAATGGAGATTATATTTAAAGAATACTGCTGAATTATTTTTTTTTTGTAGTATTGCACCTATTTCATGATCGAGGGTTCCAACCAGGGATCTCAAACGATTGATTGTGTCACAAAATTCATAAGAGATCGAACACCACAAATAAAATCGAATGAAACCACTGGTATATATTATCTCTATTTGCATACAAACTTTTTCCTATGAACCATTGTGTTTTATTTGCCACTAGTTAACTTTCTGTAAAATCTTTTATGTGGCATTCAGTGTCATTTATGTATTTTAAAAATTACTATGTGTGTTATTTAAAATGAATTAAAATGAATTTTTGTGAATGAGCTCTAAGTTTTCTAATCTCTACTTTCCTATTTCCAAAATACCTGTAGCGTACTTATTATCTTTAAGAGCGAGTTAACGATGGTAGTATCATCACAACTCTTTGTAATGAGCCCACTACAGAGTGTGAGTCTCTCCCCTGGGTGATGAGGAGGAGGATGGTAGTATGATAATGTCTAATTTCGAAAAGTCAATGTTTTCACGTAATGTCAGTATAAGCTAAACTACGATTGCGGTGTATAAACTACGGTTTCGAAATTCAAGGTTTAGTGAGTGGTGTAAAAATGCTATTGTTCTTAAACCTATCACCAAAATTACAATCCAGACCTTCAATATGGGATGAGATCATTGCGCTAACTACTATATAAGAGCTATCTGACCACGTTCATCATCATCATCACAATTCTTTGTAATGAGCCCACTGCAATACATGAGTCTATTGACTATTGCTTTCTTTTAAATAAACCTAATATCAGAAGAAAAATTTCAAAATCAAAATAACTGTTCATTTAGCCTACGAACAATATAATTAGCTAAATCATATGGCGTTTCAATATTCAACGTCTTGTCATTTGAACTACAACTTAATATTCTTATATCTGTCGCAGTCATCTGGTTGAATTAGCCACTCAATTGGACGCCCAGGCCGTTTCAACCGGCTTAAGGACAATTAGTCAAGTCGTTGATCGCAACGTTTAACCAGTTGCCTAAACGTTGTTTAGCCATTTAGTTAAATTGGATATTGTTAAATTTATGATGTTTGGTTTAAATATTAAAACATTAAAACGGAACTTATTTTATTATATTTATTTATTTATTTATTGTTAGTTATACGGATATTATGATATTTATATTTGCGCGCGAGCCGAGCGAGCGAAGCAAGCGTGGTGCGGCAGCACCCGGCGATGCGCCACAATGGACTTTGTTTCCTTGTAATTGAAATAAATAAAAAAAAACTTATAAAAAAAATTTTGCTTGACTGGTTTTTCCGTCATGACAGAAAATTTTACCATGACCTACTTGTTTTATTACTTTATCCAAAACTGTACCAAATTTAAATCACTTGGCTGAATTTTGGTCAGCCATCTTCAAGGGGCTAACTTTCAACACGCCAAGTTGTTAAACGTTGAGTTTTTCGTGTTCAATCAACTATCGGCCTAGGCGTCCAATTGAGTGGCTAATTCAACCAGATGACTGCGACATATCTACCACTCGTTGATTATAGATTGTACTCATGATAGTCCGTTGAATATTGAAACCTGCTGGCTAGCATGCAACCATCGATAAAATAGTCGAATCGGCAAGACAAATATTATTTTGTTATTTTATCCTACTATGTAAGCTAATATGCACACCATAATAGATAGAATTACTCGCTTTGATACCATGATTAAGACCACAGAACCAAATATGTCATAATCTTAATAAATTACATACACTAAATACCATATTCTAAGAAAATATCGATAAATTTAAAACTTTATTAAATAGAACACTTTTGAAACGGTTTATCGCGTAAATATAATATATATTTTGCATTTTATCTCGACACGTTTCAGTATCTTTACAGACCCCGTCGTCACTTAGGTAAGTAATTCATTTTATTCAACTTAACACAATATTCATATTTATCGCATATAATAAATCGATAAACTTTGATTTTAATATATTATTGATTATAATATAATATTTGATAATAATAGTTTTTTCTTACTTAACCCAAACCACGCTTGTGGTACATCTGTGAAATACTTGGAAACACTCCAAAAATAGTATTTTCTTTGTTCGCCACCCGAAATCTCAAATAGCAAGTGCAATAAAGACTCCGTTCGGTGTTCCTGAACATTGTTTGTAGCGCCCTACTTTACGAACTCGTTGCCAAATTTAGAGTTGCCGATAGTAGTGTTATTTATACTGGATATGGGTCAGTCTGGTAGATACGATATTGGTTTGCAGCGGAGTATTGATTTAATTTTTTTTATGTTGGTACTTATCGAGATTTTTACAAGATATCGGGTTTGTTTTTTTTTTTCAGTTCTTATTTTAAAATTGTGACTTTTAAGTGATACTGCCGATACATTCAAGAAAATAATTTATTTAAATGTAGAACATTACAAAAATTTATTTCTGTAACGATTGCGTACGTTTCACATTTGTTATATCGGAGTAATACTATCTTTTTAATTAAGGTCCGTTAAAGCTTTTTTAAGCTTATATAAATTATCTTGTATATAAATTAGCTATTTTTTAAAACGTTAAAAAAGTTAAAAAGCATTAGCCTATTTGAAGGGGCTCTGAAGCTGGGTGCCTATACAGGGTGACTAGCAAGTCTCTTTCGAAATTCGAGGATGTGGTAGTTTGAGATCATACACGAAGAGAAAATAAAAAATAAATATTCATTATTTACTGAGTAAACTTAACCGAAAGTAAAAGAATTCATTACGCAACGCATGGTTACACTGGTACGTACGCACGGCGCTATCAACACAGAATAGGTAGGCAGGTATAGACAGCTTCACAAACGGTCGTCGAGCCGTGAAGCAGTGAACTTTATTTATTTATAGGAATAATTATGTAATAAAATTAAGTACTTACCTACTTACTTTTATTACATAATTATAATCAGACAGAACCGAGCATAGAGTGCTGTATATTGGGCTAGATTTGATATTAGATTCGCTAATTCTAATTCACTCCAATAGCAAATTAGGAGACTTCAAATTCAAAACTTGCTTACAAAAACTGATGTTGAAGTTTGACATTAGAGAAACTTAAAATTAGAGATTGCCATGTCGAATACGGCCCATTGTTGTAATGGAACATGAAAACAATTTCATGATTGAGAGGTCTCGCGCGCACGAACTGCGCCTTTTTTGTTAAGAGTTTTTCCATACTGGACTGGGAGCAAAGGAAAAACATAAAATGTGCCAGCTGCTTCTTTTCCCGGGCATGCTGTAAAAGTAAGCTAAGGGACAGAGGTTTTATTGGAGATATTTTTGTGGGCCCCCTGTCACTGCAATAGTCTCTCTCCACCATCATGATGCGATACAGGCGTGAAGTAATGTATACAGGGTGACTGGTGGGTCATTTTCGAATGAAAAATAGTTCTCGAGGTATATGCCCCAACGCCCAAAATCCGACACTTGCCCGAATCGCGGCAAGCTCACGCAAGCCAAAGCCAAGCCGAGTAAAACCACCACGTTCACATGCTTATGCTTTTGGAAACTTGCCGAGGCTTATAGTACCCCATTTAAACGCTTTTCAAGCCTTTACCAAGCTTGGAAACGCGTAAATGTAGCTTTAAATTACATCAATTTGCACCGGCTTTTGGACTCACCTTGCTCACAGACATAGCCGGCCACCGTAATGCCGAGTCCAAGGGCTGAGTCCTTGTTCAACTGGACCTCGTAGCTCAGCGTTTCGGGTTCCCCCGTACCCCGCACTGCCATGTCCAGCGGTAACCTGATGGGAATTATAACTAGTCATAACACTTGATTTTTTTACTCTCTCTAGCAAAATAAATCAAAATCCCCACAAAACGGTACAGACTGTGGTAACCACGTGGTAAGAGATCGTCTTCCAAATCATTGCAATTCTTTTATTTTGTAAATTAGTAAAATTATCTAGATGTCCCTTTTAAACAATTAATAATTTAAAAATAATTCCACACTCAAGATTAGATTAGATTAGAGAAAAATATTTTGGAATTTGGGTTTACCTACTTATCCCTTTTATTTTCAATTTCTATATGGTGCAGTATTTGTGCAGCCTTATAAGTATATAGTGACTTTGTTTAGATAATACGCTGTTTCCGTATTGGGCCTGGCTTTTTGGATCAGGACCGCTATCCGGAAAGCCCCTTCAATAAAAATATTAATTTCTAGGGGTCATTCGTTTTCTTTTTTTGTGTTATTTATCAAGATTTATAAAAAGTCGTTAAACAAATGTTGCTGGGATTTATGTTGGTGATGCGCTAATTTAAATTAACCCCATATAAGGCGATGACACTCTACTACCATATCTTTTCCTTTACATGTGTTACATATTTACCTCATCGGCGGCGGCTGTGGGGCAGCGGGGGGAATGTACTGCGGGGGGCGGGGCGCGGCCGGTGCGAGCGCTCCGCGGGGCACCACCGCCACTATAGACGCCACCGACTGTAGGAATACAAAACATATAGGTATTAAATTAGTTTGAATAAGAATACATAAGCATGTTGATCATCATGAACATCATAACTCCTTTTTTAACTGATTAGCATGCACTGGGAGACTCAGCGAAGGCAGGCCCCCCGTAAGGTGGACCGACGATCTGGCCCGATTCTGTGATTTTTCACATTTTGTACAGTGACGTGCATGTTGTTCAAAGACTAAATGTCTGACAAAATGTCACATGTTAACATAATGCACCTTTCAGGTTTATTTGGTAATTAGAGTATCGGGGCCCAGGTCGTCGGTAGACGTTGAAAGAGGGCAGCGCGGGACCGAGCGACGACGTGGAGAACCTTGGGAAACGCATTTGTCCAGTAGTGGGTATCACCAGGCTGTTGATGTTGATGAAGATCGAGCTAAAGTTAGCTTTCAGTAAAAATTAAAATAACTTGTGAGATGAAGGTTCATAAGTCAGGCGGGTATACTTCGAAGGTGACAATCTAAACTGTTTTACTAAACCTGAAGAGTTTGATTGCTTATTTCAACATGCTTATTTCCGAAAATGCCAGCTCGATTTGAAAGAATCATTGTATGCAATAGCCCAGCTCTTGGGCTGTTGGTGATTGGGCTGTTGGGCAGCCTAAGAGCTGGACGACCGCGTGCATGGCACAGCGCGGAGGTGACCGCGGCTCGGGTGGTTCAAATATTTTATCCAGAATTATAATGGGGTCAAAAGTTACACGAGAAATACATCGCGAAACAGTTAATTCTCAATAAAAGCTGTTTTGAAGCGGATTTTATAAGAACCACGATGTTTGAGAACCATGCGATGTATGAGAACATAACCAAGTGTCAATTTAAAATATATTAAATAAGTAAGACACGATAAAACCTGTAATTAATTCAATTTATTAAAATGATCTTCATCAGTGAATTGGGATCCGAATGTTAATTTGATAGATTATTTAGATAAGATTATACGAATTCACATAAAATTACATTCATTTCATTCAATAATCTTTGGCCCTTACACCGAAATCGCTGATTGTCAATACTGACAAGTTTGAACTTTTGAATTCCAAATTGAAACAATTTTCATAATAAAAGTTGGCAGCATTTCGTTTCTAAATAAGTCAATAATTGCTTTTACTTTATGTTATTTTGATTTTTTTTTGCGACTGTAGAAAAATAAGTATCGTTTTTTGCTTAAGCAGCACCGTGTAAGTGTTGTTTGTGTATATATGTCATATACCTACAGTAAATAAGTCAAATTTTAACTTTAAGTTATTATTTTTCCATTCTGAAAATTTTGGTTTAAATATTGGATTTAGGTTTTGGACCCTCGAGATAGGAATACAAGTTCATAATGAAAAGTTGAAAACTATCAAAGTGCTTACGGCAAATGATGAAAAATCACGGTGTACGAACGAATGACAGAAAAATCTTCATCATTCATCATTAGGCCAGGAGTCGTCCACTACTGGACATAGGCCATCCCCAAGGTTCTCCACACAAATCGGTCCCGCTCGTTATTGGCTTCAAAATGTCAGCTTTGACAACTTCGTTATAGGAATAAAACTTTTCTTAATTTGCACGTTTCTAGGTTATACACCTAGGAATCCTAGGCTAGGATGCCCCTAATTCACACAATTAACAGATATTTGCCAACCCTACTAACTAAAAAAGTATACTGGACCCGATTGACCCAGATTGACCCATCAGCTATCAGATAAATCACAAAAATGCATGAAATCTTGTCAATATTTTTCGAAAAATATTACATATTTTTGGACAGGGTATCATAAGACTCCCTACTAACTAAAAAAGTATACTGGATCCGATTGACCCAGATTGACCCATTAGCTATCGGATAAATCACAAAAATGGATGAAATCTTTTCAATATTTTTCGAAAAATATTACATATTTTTGGACAGGGTATCATAGGACTTATCACCTTGTAATTAAGATAAGTCGTCTTTCATTCTTCAGAAGAAATGTATCTTATTTCTTTTCACCCTGTAGTTATAACTACATTACCAACTTTCAGCACGAGACCACTCAACCTTTTTGTGATGTTGGTAGTATTTCAGTACCTCCAACCTCTTCAATAAAAACACATGACACAACATTCATAATTAATAAGTACCATTAAAAATGAGCGCTGATTATACAAAAGCGATAACCCTTAAGTCACTCGCTCGTCCCTAACGAGGCAGACCAGTTTAAGCAACTTTCGCTCTAACACCTTCGAAATAGGGATGAGAATCCTGTATTAGATGGGGGTAGTAAATTAAAAATGCAGGCTGTAAAACTGTTGAGTGTTAAGATTCGGCGAGTACTTACTCTTTTCATGTAAATATAGACCGAAATGAAAATGAAAATGAAAATGAAAATGAAAACTTTTTTATTCGTAGTAGGTAATTTTATACACTTTACGAACGTCAAATGCTGGATGAGGGCGGCGCGGGTCCGGACGACATGAAGAATCCAGGGGAAGGCCTCCGTCGAGAAGTGTGCGTCTCTCAGCTTGATCGCCCATTATCCACCAATGTCTTGGTGATGTCTACTACTACTTCTTCTTCGGCTTTAAAAAACGAAATGAAAGTAGAACCCTAGGTAGACCGAGAGGAAAAAAGCCGGCGGAAAAAAAACTCTCGGCACTCTTTTGTAAAAAGTGCTTATTATAGATACAATTTGGCAGAAATACAGCTCTGCTATGACATGAACAAACAAACAGAAGACAGCTATTCGTGCTTGCCAATATCATGTCGCAGCCAAGCTGCTTACATAGTGATTAATGTTTAATATTTGGAAATAACCTGTGGAGACATCAATCCCACGCTCTTTTGTCATCTAAATAATCTTGGAGTTTATAGTAGCCTTTTTTGCATAATGTTTCTTTGATAGTTCTTTTAAATGTATTAAACGTTAGAGATTGAATTGACTGTGGTATTTTATTATAAATACGTATTGACATTCCCATAAATGATTTGGTGCTTTTAGCCAGCCTTAATTTGGGAAACGCTAATTTATGGTCGTTCCTTGTCATTACAGAATAATTTTTATCATGCTTATCTTTCATGGTTTTAAATTTACTACTATTCTTATAAATATACATAATGTTTTCATATATATATTGTGATGCAAAGGTCAAGATACCAATCTCTTTAAACTTTTCTCTTAGAGATTCTCTACTTCCAAGTTTATACATTCCACGAATAGCCCTTTTCTGCAGTGTAAATATCGTGTCAATGTCTGCGGCATTGCCCCAAAGTAGGATGCCGTAGGACATTATACTATGAAAATAACTAAAATAAACCAGCTTCGCCGTATTAACATCAGTCAATGAGCGAATTTTCTTTACCGCGAACGCTGCAGAACTAAGTCTACTCGCTAGCTGTGAGATATGGGCGCCCCATTGCAATTTAGAATCTAAGGTAATTCCAAGAAAAACAGTGTTATCTACTAGATTCAACCTGTTCCCATTAAGCCGCAGATCAGACTCAACTTGTTTTACATTTGGTGCGGAGAATTTTATACATTTAGTTTTTTTATCATTGAAAGCTAGATTATTTGAAAGCTAGATTATTTACATTAAACCACTGTACTACATTAGAGAGAGCATTGTTTACATCGTCGTAGTTGGTTTTCTGCCTTATCATTTTAAAAATTAATGATGTGTCATCAGCAAACAATACAATATCGTGATTATTGCCTACCATATAGGGTAGATCATTTATATAGACTAAAAATAAAAATGGGCCCAGAATTGAACCTTGAGGCACTCCCATTCTCACAACCGACCCAGCTGACCTTTTCCGGTTAACCTCAACCTTCTGGATTCTATCACTCAGGTAAGAATTCAAAAGTTTGAGGTCAGTGCCTTTGATGCCGTAGTGGTGGAGTTTCCTGATGAGAGTGTCATGCTGAACACAGTCAAATGCCTTGGATAGGTCACAAAATACACCTAGAGCATCCTGTGACCCCTCCCAGGCACCAGCTATTACTTCAAACAGTTCAACACCAGCATCAGTTGTCGAACGACCCCTTGTGAATCCAAATTGTTTGTTATGAAGTAAATTGTTTTTTGTGAAGTGAGCTAATAGCTGGTTGAGAATAATTTTTTCATAAATTTTGCTACATGTTGGTAAAATCGAAATTGGTCTAAAATTAGTAGGGTCCGTAGAGCTACCCGATTTAAATAAAGGAATAACCTTACTATGCTTCATTAAATCAGGAAACTCCCCACTTATAATACAGTTGTTAAATATTTCAACAAGGCGAAATATTTAACAACTATTACAAGGAGCTATTACATCTATGATAGAACTTAAGATTTCAACAGATATGCCCCACAAATCAGTTATCTTTTTAACATCAATTGTCTTAAATGTTTTAAAAATGTCCCCGGTGTCTATGGGTTGGAACTTGAAAGACTCCTTGCACTCACTTACATGATTTTTCAGCAATGATTCAGCCACCACAGGTGAAGAATTTAACAATTTAGTAGTTGAAACTGGAATGTCAGCAAAACAATTTTCGAATGCTGTCGCAACATTTTCATCTACATTAATTGTTTTATTGTCAATTACAAGTTTAAACTCAGTATTGCGATCCTTAACTTTTCCAGTTTCCTTATTTATTATGTTCCATGTTGTTTTAGTCTTATTAGAACTATTTTTTATCTTATTACTTAGATATATAGATTTGGCTGCGGCACATACTCTTTTAAATAATTTTGAGTAAATTCTAACGTAGTTGCAAAAACTTTCACTTTTGTTATATGATTTCTCATGATAGAGATCATATAGGTGCTTTCTACTTATATGTAGAAAGCAGCTTTTGGGCGAAAAGTCCAAAGATTTGTTAATTTTATTTAAACGGTATTGTTTATACAGGGTGACTGGTGGGTCATTTTTGAAATTCCAGGACGTGATAGTTTGAGATCATACACGAAGAGAAAAAAAAATATTAAATATTTACTGAGTACACTTTACCGATTTATTCATAGGGATTTCTGGTGAAAAATTGAATACCTACTTCTATTACATAATTATGATCAGAATCGAGATTCAGTATCTAAAATCTGTCACCAGTCACCCTGTATAGTCTGGCTAATGAAAGTAGAGACTGGAAAAACCTGGCGAATTTAAAAACATTGCGTCATGGTTACCCCGACAATAGTACGAAATACATGAAATAAACAAACTTGATACTTGACTAATTTTTTTATAAATGTATCGTAAAATATAATAATATTGGTACTGTCCTACTTTTTAATGGGAAGTAGGTATATTATTAAAATGACAGGCAACTAGTATTAATTATGTTTAAAAATGAAACAATAAAATACAATAATTATTTTTATTCATTGTAATCAAAATCTGAATCCATCAATTCTATACGGAATGAATCGTTAGTCACTGGTATCGCTGTTTCCTACATTGATTATGAAACTATCAACATTTTTATTTTTTTATTCATTTTCAAATACGAAAATTCCAAAATCTCAATTACCAAAACCACCAACAACCGTTCGATTGACAACAGTGACGCCAGAAAAACGACTTTGGCATTCATGCTAGTACTGCCATATAAAAAGTTTGCAAAATCCCCCCGTGTCTACTTTCGTTAGCCAGACTCTACCACTGTTATTGTGTTGATGATGAAGCTATTTTATTTCCCGAATTTTTGAACTCGGACAAATTTTTGGATACTTCCTCCAGTTTTGCTGACAGATTCAAAAAATCCTACCATCGAAATATGTTCCGGTAGTTGCTTTGTATCGAGTTTAGAAAAACAAAAATATTCTTAACCTGCATTAAGCTTCCATGATTAAAATTTTCTTGATTTATAGATTTAATAAAAGACTCTAACTCTACGTTTGGGTGTCTGTATGAACATAATACAATAAAATCCGGTTCAAAGTAATTTATTGACAGTTACTTAGTCGCGTAGGGTTCTTCCTAACTTCGTTCTGCCTAACAGGCCCACTAACGGCCCACCATTTCAGAGATTAGCCGGAGCAAACAGACAGACAATCAACAATTGTAGAAAATGTTATTTTGGTGTATGTACCGTATATATTTCACATGCATGTAGTCAAAAACGGTTATTTCAATATTACAAACTGACACTAAAATTTTATTTATATGTATACAGGGTAATTTTTTTGAAGATGAAACATTTTAAGAGCATGTTAAGAATAATATGTGGATTCAATTTATGACAAAAAAAAAATTTTTAAATTGAAATTTTACAATTCTTTTGAGTGAGCAATTTTTTATTACTTTTGAAAAATCGGGGCTTAACGTATTTCTTAATAGAAATAGTTGGAAAAACTCTTTTATTTCTTGATACTAAGTCGTAAATAACAGATTAAACTAAAATGTTATATTTTAGTTTAATCTGTTATGTTAAAATTAACTTATGAGTATTATAAAATATCAATTTACCTAACAAAAAAAAAACTTTTTTCATAAATTTAATCCACACATTATTTTTAATCTTCTCCTAAAATATTTTGATCTTCATAAAAAAGACCCTATAGATAAAAACCTCACCTGATCACAGAGCCTCTCTTCAATGAGCGGCGAGGGCGGCGTGGTGACGTCACACAGGGCTCCGAAGCCCTCATGCCCAGCCTCACATAGCCGCCGCTCCAGCTCGATGGGGTCAGCCAGTAGACGAGAGGGCACTATGGGGGCTTGAGACGCTCCGAGGGATGCCTGTGAACAAAAAATTAGGTCATGTAAGGCTATTTACGTCATGTTATGGGACCATTATAGTCCCAATAAATAGATGCTTACATACATACATAACTTTACGTCTGTATCCCTTATGAGGTAGGCAGAACACCAGAGGCTATAAAACCATCTGATGTCACGTTTGAGAAATTTGGAGGTATTATAATGGTGGATTGAGACTATTGCAATGACGGGGCCTCAGCCTATTGCCCACAAAAAACTTTCAATTAAACATCTGTCCCTTAACTGACTTTTACACATGTCCCTTAACTGACTTTTACACGTGTAGGTAGAACTAGAGTGTCGTAAAAGATTATGACTCCCAGTGACCCCCGCTTAGTGGTAGGGATACCATCAGGTTCCGCCTGAATTGCTTTTATACATTAACATCAGTCCGCTGAAGTTCCAGCACTTTTTCAAAAGCAATCAGTCACATTTTCCAATTATTTAAGAATAATTTTTATGCAAAAAAAAAACTTAAAAACATTATTAAAACATTGCAATGCTTCACTTTAACTGGGATTCACAATTTCTGTAAAGAAATTGGTCTCGGGTGGTCTTAGCTGCAAAGCTTTAAGATGGAGCTACGTTAGCAATATAACGTAAAAACAAAAATGTGGTGAGTAATTTCGAGGCGTACCGCCTGGCCCCGGTAGCTCAGTGGAAGAGCACTCGTCCGGAAAACGAGAGGTCCCAGGTTCGAATCCTGGTCAGCTAATTTTTATTTATCACATTTTTCATCTATTTTGCAATCAGTAACTTCTTAAGCTCGTGCGCTGTCATCTTCAACGTCATTTTCACTTATCAACAGGAGTGATTCAAGCCAAACACGACCTTATTCTCTAATAAAATATACAATATCTATCCCAAATTAAGTTACTTAAAGAACTTGTGAAAAATCTGAAGGATGTGTGACCAGCGATCATTAATTGTTGAATTTTTATACTCGTATGAGTATGTCAAAAATCTTGCAAAACGCTTCTCAATCGAATTACGTACAACGATTAAACTCTTCTTACTAAACTAAATTGTCTGTCCAAGATAAACTTACTTGTATAAAACCTCCGAAAAACTTCGAGTCTTTTTAAACTCTAACTTTCACTGGAACAGTGCACGATTCCAGTCAATAAAACGTTACATAAATAAGTTCCGTCTGAAGTTTTCACGATGCAGAAAATTTTATAAAAGACTTTTTCAACGATTTCTATTTACATTTTAAGGTGTAAAAACAAGGTAATTTCCAAACTTGTTCAACCACACGCCACTACTGATATAAAAATACAAACATTGCGTTTTAATTTACCTACGGAAAAATACAATACAGGGGTATTACGAAGCCTATTAAACACTAATTTATTCAGGTATTACATTCAAAGATTAACCTTATCATAATGGGTTGCCATTATATGCACAAGTGACGCTATGATTAATAATGGATATAATAATTTGCATGAAGTATATGGGTATTAAACTTTAGTGTCGATAAGACTAGAGCGACTAGCTAGCTGCATCCCACGGTTTTACTCAGCTTTTCAGATAAATCTCTGCAAATATCAAGGTATTTGGGTTCCTTATTTCCACTACTTAATTCTGTTATGACTTGGTTGCCTGGCTAAAATCCCTCTGCAACTATATGACTGTCTTTTTACAAACATTAAATTAAAATGGAAATTTTACTTTACTTGTGTTGTTGGTGTACAATAAAGAAGATTTATTAATAGCATTTATTTTTATTGTCATTGTGGTTGCCTGGTAGACATCGCTTACTAGCAAGAAGTTCGCAGCAATTTGTTTACTGTTATGATAGTTTTATAAGTTTTTAATAAATGATAAATAAATCGAAGCAAGAAAGACGTCTTATGAATGAATTTTCGACACTTACCATCCTTTACTCGCTCAAGTCATTCTCCTCGAAATATGTATAATTTCTATTTAGTAATTTTATTTTCATTTAATAACACACAAATATACTTTCGTTTTGAAGCTATTAGAAGGATACTGCTAATTTAAAGATACCCAGCAGTGCTAGCACGGATCTTTTCACGATCGTGTATTTGACATAAACGACGGTTATTTTCGTGATAGCTGTTAACGGTAGCATAGACAACACGATTCCTCACGATTGGTAATGTATCTCGAATCTATCACGAAATTACCGAGTAAACCGAATTCAGTAGCATGGAACTCATAGAAGACGACTGGTGGCGACTGTCAAAAAGTTTGTAGAGTAAAAATCGTGAAGCCGCCATTTGACTCGCGCTCATATTTTAGTGAAATAATGGATTTTGGATTCGTATTAATTGCCGAGGAAGAGAGGAGGAGATACATTAATTCACAAATGATGTCCAGAAGATTAATACGGGACGCTAACAATCCCTTTGAGCTTGCCGACCATGTCTTTTGTAAGGACTTTGGATTCGCATTAATTGCCGAGGAAGAGAGGCGGAGATATATTACTATGCAAATGATATCCAGAAGATTGATACGGGACGCCAATAATCCAAATAATAAGCTATTTCGCATTAATGAAGACATCGCCACTGTCCTTGTTTTAAATTTACAACAAGATTTGCAGCGGAGACGATCTAATGGATTGCCTGTTCATATAATGGTAAGTTCCTACGTGTATTTTAACTAATATCATTTGAAGAGTTTTGCAGCACCAATACTAAGGTGTGGTTTATTAATTTGGGGAAAAACGACGGACATTGAAAATTTTTTTGTTGCTTAAAAATCGTGTGTGAGAACTATTTTAGGCAAGGCTACCTTACGAACCCTGCAAACCACTATTTATCTCTGAGTTTATTGACACTGCCTTCAAATTACATATTGGAAGCTAAAGCTAGGAATGAACAAGAGTTACTGGACATGCAGAAAGATTGATTTATAAAGATTTCCCATATCTGTAGCTATATCGCAGGCTATGTTAAACAATCTCTGTTAAACTCCACAATGCTATTCCTAAATCATATAAAATTTTATCATCTATAGGTTACCTACTATAAAAAAATTAAGGTTTAGTAAAAAGTTAACAATTGACCAATACACTTTAATAAGTATATGACACATAATACAAATCCTAATCATTTTGTTATGTTTTGTTTCAGATATAAGGAGAAACTTTAAAACTTAAGAGAAATGCCTATTACAAATATAAATAAGAAAATAAAGAAACTAGCATAATGGAATAAACATAATATCTTACAAGGATAAGAATGAAGTTTAAAATGTGAGAGAAATAAGTGTGAACAGTGATTTTAGTGTACACAATAATTCTTTTAAAGCTAATACAAAGTGAATTAGGACTTGTGATGTTGCGATTTTGAAAAAAATAATAAATACTTTGATAATTGCATGTTTTCATTATGCCGCAATAAGCAAACTTTTAAATTTAAGTGAACCAAAGAGTTTGCTGGGTTTGGAAACATCATATAACATATATGCAAGCTTTAATTTGCAATCCCCATACCAATCGCATATTGAGTTGAGAGGGTTTGTTTCATATTGTGTGCCAGGACCGTACTTTGTCATAACTTGTTTACTAAAAGTTTGTGCCCAACTGTATATCACTCAGTCCAGTCTTACTTTTATTGTTCCAATTTGCATAGCTAGAGTATTTTACAAATATTAAGGTTTCAAAAACCATTCAATGCTCCGTAAACTAGACTACTGCCATACAGAATCTATCATGTACTCCGGACAGTATGAAACTAAATAAATTAATGTATAAATAATAATACCGTTATATAAAGCAATAAGTTAAGACCTCTTAAGGCTATGTTTTGTCTTATGTATACTTGTGTATTTTATTATGTATTGTTTACTAAACTTATTGTATTACTATTAGGTAGGTAGCATATTTCAAATTACCTTAATAATTGAACAACTATGCAATGCTCTCGTATTAATAAAGATTATAGATTATTATCGAAAATGTTTTTTATTTGTACAATACACTCATGGAGACCCAAGTCTAAACTTATAGTAAACATGTTTTATGTTCAACCATACACCCAAACCTGCCTTATAAATGTTATTATTTGTTTGGAACCTACTTGCATCAGGAATTTCAAATACTAACCATTCAATTATAAAGTGACCAGCTTTATTTAAGTGTGAAGTAATCCTATAAATTGTTTACTAAGATTTTACCTCACTGAAATGTAACGGTCTGTATTGTCGAAGGTTTTAATTTTAGCATAGAGTTTTATAGCATTTTCAGACAGATTTAAAAGTAAATTAATATGTTAAGTAAGTTGAAATGTGAATGACAATGCCTTTTTATATGATTTCAAGTTTTTTTTCGCAGTTAAGTCATTGAGAAGCTTTTTTATAAGTGTATTTTATATTTCAGATATCTTGTAGAATATTAAAATAAAAAACTATTAAAATTGAAAACCTTGTACCCGTTTAATTTATCACAATAAATTCCCCTCAAAGTGGCCAGACCTTACTTACAGAAAAGTAATACTGAACATGTATATCACTAAGTTCAGTATTATTTTATTGTTCCATTCAGAATAACAAACACAACATACCTCAATCCCCATACCAATCGCATATTGAGTTCAGAGGGTTTGTTTCATATTGTGTGCAAGGACCGTACTATGTCATAACTTGTTTACTAAAAGATTGTGCCCAACTGTATATCACTCAGTCCAGTCTTACTTTTATTGTTCCCATTGGCATAGCTCGAGTATTTTACAAATATTAAGGTTTCAAAAACCATTCAATGCTTCGTAAACTAGACTACTACCATACAGAATCTATCATGTACTCCGGACAGTATGAAACCAAATAAATTAATGTTTAAATAATAATACTGTTATATAAATCAATATCTCATTTTATTTTCAATCAGTTAAGACCTCTTAAGGCTATATTTTGTCTTATGTATACTTGTGTATTTTATCATGTATTGTTTACTAAACTTATTGTATGACTATAGGTGTCATATTTCAAATTACCTTAATACAACTATGCAATGCTCTCCTATTAATAAAGATTATAGATTATAATCGAAAATGTTTTTTATTTGTACAATACACTCATGGAGACCCAGGTCTAAACTTATAGTAAACATGTTTTATGTTCAACCATACAACCAAACCTGCCTTATAAATGTTATTATTTGTTTATTAAGATTTTACCTCACTGAAATGTAACGGTCTGTATTGTCGAAGGTTTTGATTTTAGCATAGAGTTTTATAGCATTGTCAGACAGATTTAAAGTAAATTAATATGTGAAGTAAGTTGAAATGTGAATGACAATGCCTTTTTATATGATTTCAAGTTGTTTTTCGCAGTTAAGTCATTGAGAAGCTTTTTTATAAGTGTATTTTATATTTCAGATATCTTGTAGAATATTAAAATAAAAAACTATTAAAATTGAAAACCTTGTACCCGTTTAATTTATCACAATAAATTCCCCTCAAAGTGGCCAGACCTTACTTACAGAAAAGTAATACTGTACATGTATATCACTTAGTTCAGTATTACTTTTATCGTTCCATTCAGAAAAACACAACATACCTAGTGTATTTCAGATACATTTAATTTTCATAAATATTCACTGCTCCTTATAAGGCTTTAACACTATAAGGTTACTAAACTTAACAATGCTTGTTTTGTTTATAATACTGTATGTATATCTGCGAAAACCTTGAAGTTGCTTTTGACCCTTACAATACATCATATTTTAGTTAAGTTTTTCAAAAACAAATAAATAGGATTTGCAGTAATGACAAAACTTCATAAAAGTGGGTATCAGATTTTATTAATATAAACAAAATACAGTTTAAATAAAATGTTCAAACTATAGACATAAAGCTGCTTTATTTATATTATTCATTGGTCCTTTTCAATCGGCTCGATCCAGTAATTATGCCCCGAAAGTATAGTATCTAGTTTAAAGCATAAGCATCTAGTCTTATTGATACCGAGTAGGATTTTTATTGAATGGTGTCTTCTTCAAAAACGAAACTTTCTATTACATTCGTATCGCAGAAGAAGTACTATAAATCACATATTTCTTGTGTTGGAAGAACCGTGTTATGCGCTTTAATGTTTTCTCTTGAACAAGTGGATCGAAGTCAATATTCTTTTCCTCATTTGGAAGAAAAGCAAGTTGCCGTATATTTATCGCTTCCTGTATAAATTGGATCTTCACATATATTACGCATATTATTTATTTGATATTATTCATTTTTAATAAATAATTCCCTTCTTCTTCTTCTTTTGGTTAATTGGCAACCAACCAGCCGTTTACATATTTCCCAAATTAACAAACAACAACAATGGAGGCAACATGACATTTAAGTTTTTAATTTAGTCCCTAATTCAGTTTTTTGTTGCTAGGATACTCGTGAATTAGATTGAAAACCATCATTGATAATTGAAAAACCGTATGGCAACATTGAAATTATGTTTTTATGAAACCGGACCTTTGTTTACTTAAATACACGACATCACGATCGTGATGAAGAACCGTGCTACCGATCATAGACAATAATCGCTTAATTCGGAAGCGTAAACACGATCGTGATAGAAGAACCGTGCTCGCACTGCTGATTTGTTTTTAATGTCAAAATATGCAAACGAGCTTTGGGTTAACTGGTGTTAAATAATCACCACGGCCAATAGACTCCTGGAACTCTAAGGGCACTACTAGTTTTACTGACCCTGAGGCGTTAGATAGTAAGGCCACTTATAGTTCTGCAGTATCCTTCTACAGGAAACAGAGCATATTCTGTGTTTCTATCTAGCACATAGAAGTCGTCGTGGCGCCGTGGTTACTGTGTGTATATCGATATCACAGGTTAAGCAACGTTCGGCGCGGCCGGTACTTGGATGGGTGACCGCCGACCACTCAATTCTCACGACGACTTCCGTGCTTCGGAGGGCACGTTAAGCAGTCGGTCCCGGGTGCTGTATACTTGTATACAGTAGTCGTTAGGGTTTGTCAGAAGCCATTTTGGCGCCCTGAAAATTCTGGCATTCACCACCCAGCTCTGGGCCAGCTTGATGGATTATGGCCTATACCTCCTCGTCACCTTAGGGGAGAGACTCATGCCCTGCAGTGGGCTCATTGCAAAGAGTTTTGATGATGATGATGATCTAGCACACATGCAAAGACAGTGGAAGTAATCTGGACGGTGGTGATACCTACGCAGATGGACATGCTTCGCAAACAGCTAATATCCTATCAACAGCAAATCTACAAAGTCACCGGTTATAGTCCCTCTGAAACCGAACTAAGCGCTTTAACAGCTCCTTTTTGATACGGTTCGCCAAGGTTTGGAATGAACTGCTTGCGTCAATTTTTCAGTATAGTCCTGATACTTTTAAGCGTCGAGTGAATAGGTTTCTCGTGGATTGATGTATACCTCTTCAGTATTCATGATTACTTACCATCATGTGTCATGCGGAACAAATGGCCAAACCTTACTTTATAATAAAGAAAAATACCATCCACTAGTTTTGCTATTATAACTCAAGTTCACGCTTTTCCACACAAAATTTAGTCAAATCAGCTTCCATTAGCCAACATAATTAAGTTGCCGGATACACCGACGTCTCACTTCCGGACGTCGCGGCCGTCAGGGGCGGATGTCATGTCATTTGACACTCTCCGTGACAGCTTTGGAATTGTCAGACGCCATCATGAATTTCATCCTCATGGCTCCGATATTCTTGATTATTTTGTTATAATGAAGTTGTGCAGTGACTATTAACTTGGTTATTGTTTGTCTCCTTCTTTCCAACTCTAAGGTGTTTTTGAGGGTGGACAATCTATCACCGATAGGCCAATGATGGCTTTCTTGATGAAAACATGCTTTTTGTTAAATTATACTTACTAGGCTTATATTCAAGGTTATCATTTACAAATAAAAAAATGCGATAAGCCAGAGATTTATTTATTTACACTTTATTGTACACAGTAGAAAAGGAAAAATACAATAAAAAAGCAGAAAGTTATCTTATCGCTGTAAAGCGATCTCTATCAGACATCCCTAAGTTGTAAAGGAATAGAAAAACTGTACAAACATTGGCAGTTTATGTTTATTACTATTTATTAGTACCTAAACAATTAATAGAAATATATCAAATAGTCGTCGTGGCGCCGTGGTTACTGTGTGTATCTTACGATATCACAGGTTAAGCAACGTTCGGCGTGGTCGGTACTTGGATGGGTGACCGCCGACCGTTCGTTTCTCACGGCGACTTCCGTGCTTCGGAGAGCACGTTAATCTGTCGGTCCCGGGTGCTGTATACTTGTATACAGTAGTCGTTAGGGTTTGTCAGAAGCCATATCGGCACCCTGAAAATTCTGACATCCACCACCCAGCACTGGGCCAGCTCGGTGGATGATTGCCTAAACCTCCTCGTCACCCAGAGGAGAGACTCATGCCCTGAAGTGGGCCCATTACACGGAGTTGTGATGATGATGATATCAAATCTCCAAAAACTGTAACTCGCGTTTGCTAGACCACATGGTGAAACACGCCCGTTCGTAAAAACATTTAGCGAGCAACTAATTGAACGAGTGTGTACAATCGAGGAAGTTGACGGTCGACCACTTTTAGGTGATATTCACTTGCGTGGTTTCAGAATATTTTTTCGAGGCACCGCCTAGTTTGCCACGCCCACGCTTTGTTCTTGGATGTGTTTCAGTAAGAATAAGATATCAGTCTATTTTTTCTTCCTTATTAGCGGTATTTTTATATGCACGCACACAATTACGTAAATAGTGGCGGTGCCTCGAAAAAATAGTCTGAAACAACGCAAGCGAATATCGCCTAAAAGTGGTCGACCGTCAACTTCCTCGATTGTACATGCTCGCTCTAGTTTACCTCGCGAGAGCCAACGAGATCCTTTGACTTAATTAATTTTTGTTGTTTTGTCTTTGTTAATTTTAATACTACTTTACTTATTTAAATAATGTAATATACGGGGTGCTGTAGGCCAGAACCAACTGACGAAGTTGAAAACGGACGACGGCAGGGTTGTTTCGTCTAAACCCGAACTTTTGAGGGAAGTTGAGAAGTTCTATGGGCAGTTATACACGACAACACAGGCACCTGTTCAAGACATGGCAGAAGACCCACGAGCCAAATTAACCCGACACTATACCGAAGATATCCCGATCAGAATGTACGAGATTAGTATGGCCCTTAAACAGCTTAAAAACAACAAGGCGCCGGGTGATGTGAAAGTTTTTCTTTTCTTGTGTTATTTATTAAGATTTGTAAAAAGTCGTAGAACAAGTGTTGTTGGGATTGATGTGGAGAGGCTGCCTGCAAGAGGTGATATGCTAATTAAAATTAACCCTGTACCTATACATAATGAAAGTATACAAATTGAGCTCATTGAGACTTCGAGCTTCATTCGCCATTACACTCTAATTTTAGAGTTTCTCTTATTTTTATTAGCTCCAATGTTGCTAACAAAACTGATTTTATAGCCTCTAAGGTTGACATTAGAGAGACTTAAAATTATGAAGTGTAATAATAATAATAATATAGGTAAGTGTTTATTTATTTTGGCATCTTTTATTTTATAATGTCGAATACAGCCCCGCAGTGCGAGCACAGAACTTTATCGACTCCTATGTTTACGAATGTTCGTATAATATGGACACGGTTTGTACCAGCCACGGCCAGATTAAATAAATGTGTGCTCTGTTAATTTTGATTGTTTGTTAACATGCTGTACTCTTAAATAACTGTAAAATAAAAATTCTAATGTCACCTGCTAAAAACTAACCAAGGTTGACTGGAAGAGATCGTTGTTAGATTGTAAGGCCGCCTATTAGGTAGGTACCTAGAATATTGTTATCAACATTATTTATACACGATGTGTACAATGAAGAATAAATAAATAAATAAAAACTTGCAACCGACTCTATACGAACGCTGGTAAACATACGAATCAATATAGAGTTCTGTGCTCCCACCGTGCGCGCTGTGTTGACTTTTAGCCGAGCGCGGATAGTTTTTCGATGGTACTCATAGTTAACTTTCGGCAGTCGACCAGTACCTATATTAGATAGTATATTAGAGTATATAGTATTTTAGACCATGCTGGACTGGGAGCGAAAGAAAAACATAGAATGTGCCAGCTGCTTCTCTTCCTTGGCATACCTACTGTAAAAGTCAGTTAAGGGACAGAGGTTTTATTGACATTTTTGTGGGCGATAGGCTGACTACCTGTCACTGCAATAGTCTCTCCATCATTATGAAACCTCGGAATTTTTCAAACGTGACATCAGATGGCCTCTGATGTTCTGCCTACCCCATAAGGGATACAGGCGTGAAGTTATGTATGTATGTATTTAGAGCATTTTAAGAACAACATTTTAACGCAATTATTTTCATATATTTGTACTGATTTTCTCAGGGTTACTCAGTAAGTGTACGAAGATAGAATTTATAACAACAAAAAAAACATAATTGATTGACAATAATGGTCATTTCTAGTTGCCAAAATTATGCAACTTTGGATTTTCATTTACCGAGAATAAAGTTTTCATTTTAAATAGTTATACACTTTAATTTAAAAGCAATTTACCAATGTCATTATGATACACATTATCTAACACAAAATTCCGTTCGATCAAAACATAAAGAGCCATGACTATTTCAATGCGTTCAATAATCAATTAAACTACACTTTGACATTAGCGAAATATAGCGAATGAACCCACTGAGCTGTATAACGTGTCATTGAATCAACCTCATATCAATCAATTAATCAATCAATTAGGTGTCAAACGTAGGCAAAGTCATTTAGCCACATTTCTATAGAGAGTTTTGGTACGTAGGTATTATCAATGTTGACCCAGTAATTTACCTTAATTAGGAATATTAGTTGAGTTTGATTAGCCGTGTAATGGTCTATTTTTAGTTTATTTTGTACCTAACTATGACGAAGCAAAAAGGAGGGTGATTTTGATCTGTATGTATGTGGGTATGGGTGTTCATCTTTTCCCTTATATCTTCTAAGTTAGTTACACTAATTAAACAAATGAGGGGTTGTTGGAAGCCTCTTGATTATTTGCTTATTTGTTATAGGACATGAAGTCACGTTAAATTGACTACAGCACCCCCAAGGGGACGTAAAGTAAAGTACTTAAAAAGAATTTTCGCCGTTTCGTGTGGGATGGGATCGGGGGGGGGGATCAAATGAAAGAGCTTTATTAGCACTGTTCAAATATGTAAACACTATTACTCCAAAATAAGTGATAAAAAATAAGTTTATTACTTTATAGATTACTTAAATCACGCTTTAAAATATCGAAACAAGAGCATAGCCTCAGCTGATATTTTAATGTGTTTTTGTACCAATATTAGGTTTGTAATAATTATTTTTATGATACTTTGATGTAATTTATATGTAACCGTTTATTGTTGACAAATAAAAATAAAAACTTACATCCTATCCATGTTGCTTGTGAACAGTGTTATATCGGCTACATATTGGTGAGTGTGCAAGTGCTCTTTTTTACCAAATTGAACCCGCTCCTTTTTACCACCGGACTACCAGACGCAGACTGAAACTTCCATCCCTGTATAGTAGATTTACCAAAAAGTCGAACAAAACGCTTCGATAGTTCCTTTTTGGTACGGATTGCCATCGGCTTTTTTTCCTACCCACTAGGTACAATCCTGGTACTTTCAAGTGTCGAGTGTATAGGTTTCTCGTGGATGGACGTGTACCATAATCTTCACGCGCTCTTTCCATCAGGTGGCTTGGAAGTCAATCGTCCTATCATTACTGAAAAAATAAACCTATATTTTTTCGCCAAAGGATAAGTAATTTGATTTTATTTTAAACCGAACGCAAAATCATGAACACCATGAACGGTGAACTTCAACTTGTGTTCAATGTGTTTCTTTTAAATTGTATATCAACTTGTATGTACGTACATTGTTAAGTAAATAAATAAATTTATATTTTTATGATCTACGATCTTAACTGCTGCTTAGATAAATATGAAAAGAGGTATTTTGGAGGTATTTGCCCAGCAGAGGAAAATTCGGGTTATACTCCATTACTCCTGCAGTTTTTATGCAGAGCTGAAGTGGCAATGGGCAGGGCACATAGCTCGCAGAACAGATAGCCGGTGGGGCAGAAAAGTTCTCGAGTGGCGACCACGTACTGGGAGACGCAGCGTAGGCAGGCCCCCCGCACGATGGACCGACGACCTGGTCAATGTCGCCGGTAAACGCTAGATGAGGGCGGCGCGGGACCGTGCGACGTGGAAAACTTGGGGGAGGCATATGTCCAGCAGTGGACGTCTACAGGCTGTGGATGATGGATGATGACTCCATTATAAAAAAAGAAGTTCATTCGTTTAATTGACCGATAGTGACCGTAACAAAACTTCTTAAAAGTCTCAATTTGGGCTAGAAAATGTGTGATATTCAAAATATCAATTTGATAATGACATTAACAATAAACACAAACCAATTTCATGTAATATTAATGAGGCATAAACCAATACATTTAACATTCTGTACAACAATTAATTTCGAATGTTTATATCCCCCGCCATTTGCGGTATTCTGTCATTGCCACACTAAAAAAAGCCTCGGCCAACTGCGATGGTTTACCATGTTTACAACGAACACAAACGAATTTCCACCAGCGGGTAATTTAATTTCCTGGGAGCGAAAGGAATAAAATTGCAAATGCATTTTTATTTTTTAATGTTGGCAATAGTATTAAAGTTATTTTTTTAAATCTAGATGGCCAATTATGAATTCATTTTGAGATTTTGTATTTAAACAAGTAGTGCACTTTGAAAGATTATGATGTCTAATTAGAATGTAAAGGCTGTCTCAGAATGTTGTTCGCTTTTGAATTGACCACTACACGCATACCGCAACCTGCAGAAAGATGGGAGTAGTTTTTATTAATTTGTTATTTAATTTATTGTCATTCTGATATGGATAGGTATTGCCAATTATTTTTAGATTAGATGATGTTATTTTATATGAATTCTTACGTGTATATTGTTAATCTTCTTTGTTACAGCGATAATTATTTTAATGCATTTAAATGTAACTCTAATCAAAATTTAAATATTCACTATAGTTTTTAATTAATTTCAATATTTTTTATCAATTGTTTTTTTTTTTGTATTGCATGTTAATAATTCCTTTTTTAATATTGTGATTCCTTAATTATTATTTGGAGCTTTAGCTATCCGTATTTGTGTTTGCACATATATTTGAGTTGCAACCCAGCTATATACCTAAGTAATGCTTATGTTTTTTTATGTTGATATGGTTGCGATTTGTAATGTGCATGAACTTGAATAAATAAAAATAAATAAATAAGTAGTCTCAAACGCTTGGCCGGCTTGTTAAGTTTAGTAGCCATTAATAGTTTTACAGGACCGCAGCGCGCGTTTTGTGTGCGAGCGTTTTATAAAACCAACGATTCCTACACTATTTTCGTCATCTCTACAGGACACATTATTTTTACATTATTTTACATAATTTAACAAATTTAAAACGTGTGCCAAGTGTCAATTTAATTAGGCATTGGGTGCACAAGTTTGAAAAAACTGGGAATACAATGCCGGAAAAATCGTCCGGGCATAAAAGAACATAATGAACGTGCATGAACGTCGACCCACGACAGCCATTAAGATTGCGAGCAGCTTCTCCTTATTTTGAACTTATCTACAGTTCATCACATTATTTCGAATGATTTATGTGTTCACCCCTAAAAAAATATAAATTTTCAAGAAATGAAGCCTGATGATAATGATGAACAAGTCAAATTCTGAAGGACAGTGAAAACCCATTAAAAAAGAGTTTCAATAAAATCTGGTTCTCCGACCGAGTCGAATTTTCAAATCAACGGTCACGTGACTAAACAATTTCTCCATGGCACAACCTAAAAAGTAAAGTTTTTAATCAATTGCCACCCAACCTGAATATTTTGAAGCAAAGAATCACTGAAGAAATCAACTCTATTCCAGCTAATGATTCAAAATTTTAGCTCCAGATTAAAAGAGTGTAAATAAATTAATGGCGCGCATCATCAAACGGTTGTTTTCCATAATTAAACTTCAAGAACTGCTCTTTAATTTAACAATAGACGAATTTTAATTGACATTGTTGTTTATTATTTAGCATCTAAAAACGAAAACCATTCTGAAACACCCTTTATACTTATAAAACTTTCATGAATCGCAGCAAGAAAAGAGATGGGATATTTATACTTGAAGTAAGTCACATTTTTTATAATTTAAAGTGAATCTACGATCCTTTCCCTGATATGAAGACATACTAATATATTTTCGAGGTCTTAAGTTGGAAAAAAGTGTGGTATTAAGGATAACATACTTTAAAGCGGATGTAGAGTTTTTTTTGGGAATTTTTCCAACCACAGTGACCTGTTATTGATGAAGAAAGATTACTATATCCAAAGACCTATTAACTAATGGTTGTTATGACGTTAAGAATTATAAGTTATAATAGAAGAAAAGACTTACAAAACACAGACTAAAATTACCTAGGTATAGATTTTTCAAGATATAATATGGTTTTCTTGCGGGTTTTCCTAACAACTTGCTTATTAACGATCCTCTGAGTTTAGAGGCAATAAAGATGCCTCGTTTAACAAATATTTGAATCCTAGCAGTGTTTAGCATTTTCTTTTAAGTCATGGATATCGGTAGGTATATACCTACAAGGTGTTCTTTTCTATATCCCATAACTTTGAGGTTTTGTTACTTACTAAAAAAATAATAATTTTTGCCAAAGACTTTGTGGTTCAAAAGTGCATACTTTCCAAGTTATCAACAATCTTAATATAATGAGTTCATAAATTATCACCCTAGTAAAATCTCTTTAACATTCATTCAATAGCATTTTAAACGTTGAGGAACGTTGCATACAATGTACAACGCAAAACGTTGCGAACTGTACCTGTGCATAGCGATAAAAAAGGGATAGAAAATGCTACGTTGTCATACTTGTTTTACGAAAGATGACTAATTGAATTATTTTGTATGAAAATAACAACAAATTTCATAAAAAAAAATTGAAAAAATCTTCACATGTTTTGATAAAAGTTTTAAGTTTTTGCATTTAACCCGACCAGGTAATTTTTATATATCACATTTTTCATTTATTTACATTTATTACAATTCATTTATTGAAGAATAATTGAGAATTTTAAATGCAAAAACTTAAAAACATTATTAAAACATTGCAATGCTTCACTTTAACTGGGATTCACAATTTCTGTAAAGAAATTGGTCTCGGGTGGTCTTAGCTGCAAAGCTATACCATAAGATGGAGCTACGTTAGCAATATAACGTAAAAACAAAAATGTGCTAAGTAATTTCGAGGCATACAGCCAGGCTCCAGTAGCTCAGTGGAAGAACACTCGTCCGGCAAACGAGAGGTCCCAGGTTCGAATCCTGGTCGGGCAATTTTTGTTTGTCTGATTTTTCATTTATTTAAGAATTATTCACATGTTATTTGATTCTATTACATGGTCCCATGAATACCCTATGTTATGGGAAATCAAGCGAAACACCTTGTATATTTTTAATATTTATATTTATTTTTAGGTTTATTCATTGTTTGTTTATTTAGTGTTGCAAAAGCTTGCACACACTTGAACTCTACTTAATCATTGATTTTCTGTAAATTAAATAGAAAAATCAGCATTTACCAATATACCAACTATTCTATAATAACTTTGATCTAAAACTAAAGGAAATGTTAAAAAATATCGTTATAAATTAATAAATAAACAGTTGAATATAAGAAACGTAGTTTGTTTGCCTTATTTACGAGTACCTAATGTTATTTATTACTGTATTACATACATGTGTTGTTGTGAATAAGACTGTTTAAGAATTATTTCGCCATTGGCAATCCAAGGTCATGCAATGAAAACATTTTCAATAGAATACATTACGGTACCTTCGCGAACTCTTACATAAATTGTTTACGTTATTCCTAAGAGTGTTCGAAGAAAAATGTTCTGCATATGACATGAATAATGTATTTTTGTGTGAGATTCATCTTGCACGCTTCTGTTGATTTTGTTTGTATTTGAATAAGTTTGATCTTAATCTAGTTGTTTTGACTACGCTTTGTTTGAGCCTCATTTATCAATGTCAACTATTTACACATGAATCGCTTTAATAGTATGAATATGAATTTGTGAGGATGGAATGATAGAAGGATGAATATTCAATCGCCATGGCCAATGTTACGATTGCTTTCACTGACACTGCTAAGAATTTAGGAGTCATAATTGATTATAATCTTAGGTACATTGAATGCGAATGTCAGTGAAATCAGTCGTAAGATCCACTTTTCCTTGCACTCTCTAAAAGCTTTACTAAGTTTTTTGCCTTTCAAAACAAAAATTTCCCTTGCACAGTCACTTATTCTGCCCATCCTTGATTCTACTGATGTTTGTTATTTGGATGCTACAGAAGAACTTCTCAACAAGTTAGAGCGCCTGCAAAATCTTTGCATTCGCTTTATCTTTGGCCTAAAGAAGTTCGATCGCATCTCCGCTTATCGCAAGCAACTTCGATGGCTTCCAATACGCTACCGTCGAAACACTAGAATCCTTTGTCTCCTTTTTAATATCCTTAAGAATCCACTCACTCCTCTCTATGTGCGTGAAAGATTTTTATACTCACACTCTCAAGATACGTAAAGCACACGTGCGTACTCTTCTACATATTCTCATAAAACCGATTTTTATTCCTACTCTTTCTCCGTCCATGCAGTCATGTCATTCGTGAGTGTAAAAACATATCTAGTTTCAAAATTAAAGTCAATGATCACTACTTTTCTCTACTGTAAGTTATGGTATCCACTCTACTTACATGAACAATAGTATGAATTTTGTATTTATTATATTTAGTATTATGTATGTATTTTAAGTACCTATACAAAGTTGTTATAATATTATATGTATAAATTGGTATGTATATATATTTATAAGAATTTAAATAGTTTGTAGTATGTTATGTATTAGTACACACTATGATTGCATTTTCAACAAACTCTCTAGTCTCTCTCTAGTCTTAGGTCAGTTGTAAGAAATTTCAATAGAGATAAGCTGTACCTTTGTACTTATTTTGATTATGTTTCTTTGTATTGTATCTAAACTTGTGTGTACATAAATTGTTAAATAAATAAATAAAATATTTCTAAATGTATATTGAGTATTTGTTAATCTATTATATACCAGAATCGAGTACAGAGTGCTCTCCTTAAGTATCTAAAATTTGTCACCAGTCACCCTGTATATTTAAGACTATGAAAATAGTTACCTAAGAACAATAGTTCGTAGAATGTACTTTTTACGAGCAGTGTCAAGTCGACTATCAGTAATTTTTCTACATCTGTCAACAAATACAAGTAATAATTACTATTGTTTATTATGCGGCTTTGACTAAAATTGTCCGAGGTGTCCGAATAGTTTAAACCTCTTATGGACTGCGCTCACCTCTGAAGAAGGATTCCATAAGGGCCTGAAACTAGTCGGACACCTCCGACAATCTGAAATTGAAAGATTTCAGTTGGGTTGTTTCGGACTCGCCAGGTTGCAAAATGGACACATTTTAGAAATATTTTGCCAGAGATTTAAAACAGTTTAGTTTATTAAAAAAACTTACTCCAGCATACAACCTAAAACTCAATAAATAAAAAAATAAAAATAAAATCCCCAGACAATCACACCAACTACATGGCCCCAAAGTAAGCATAGCTTGTATTATGGGATACCATGTAGCGAACTAGGGAACATGTAGGAACCTAGAATATAAATACACAAATAGATAAACACCCAGACACGGAATTTTGTTTTTCTTGTTCTATGCGGGATTTGAACCTGTAACCACTAGCGTCTGGGGCAGACCGGTTTACTCCATCGTCAAAGTGGTCGTCATGGACTTATTTAATGAATCTGACTGCTATCCAATGAGGTAAAGAATCGCCAATGTCTAAAGTGTGATGAATGGCCACTTAATAATAGTATATTTGATAACGCTCACGAGTTACATACGACGTTTTTCAACACACTTGTGAGTAAAAGACAAACATACGTGGTCATAAAATTTATTTGAAGCAGCTGTTAGCTGCTGCGCGTCAGTAACCCTGACCCATTACACGTACACACGCTATTGTTGCTTGGAGGCGCCGTGCAGCCGCTGCTGCTGCAAGCGCGCCGCCTAGACGCGCGCGCTCATATATTTAATGTATAACCCGGATCAATAAAATATGCTCTGTTTACTCGCATGTAATTTTCACTGAGGTACAATTCAACTTTGTAGGATTCATTATATTATACACTAGGGTATAATATATTATGCACGCGTGACTTATAGCCCAGTTTATAGTTCTAAATTCTATATAGTTCTAATAATAGATGATTAAACGAACTTCTAAGTGAAGTTCTATCGCTATTATATGAGTCGCTTCATTCGAAGATATTATATAACAGGTAGTCCTTTTTAGGTACTAGGTAACTTCGCACAATTTAAAGTATCATAAAAAAAAACACTGTGGCGGGGCGCCGCGTGGCATGATCCACCCGGTTCGCGCCAAGCCCTCATTCTTTAGAGACCCTAAACGAAACTTTTAAATGGGTTCCGGGGTGGGTGGGTACGTCATATCTTCGAATGAAGCGACTCATATAATAGCGATAGAACTTCACTTAGAAGTTCGTTTAATCATCTATTATATTTCGTCGCTTCATTCTTCAGATATTATATAACAGGTAGATTTTCAGAGATAGAAAGTTTTGTTTAGGTATATACTTGGAATTGAAATAAGTAAAGATATAAATATGTAATTACATATTTTATTATTATAGTACTTAATAATTAGTATTATTGCATAATGAGCTTCAAATAATCTTACTTTATTTGAGTTGCTAGAAATTATAATCAGCTTAAATTAATGAAACTTAGTGATAGTCTATTTATAGACACATAATTTTTAATGTAGTAATTTACTTAATATCAAAATACGTAATATTCAATAACTATTTTTAATATTAGGTTAAGTATTGTTAAGTATCGACAAAGCAAAGTTATTTTGTTGATCATCTAAAGGCCGATGGTAAAACTTTGCGAACACCTGTGAGTTTTGTGTCCACCCGGCCGTTTTTCGAATGACATCGACACTGATACCGGCCGCGCGCGCGGCTGAGGTTGACGCGTGTCGTGTGCTGTGCGCACTAAAACGCTCATGTCAATGCCACTCGTGGCGAGCGTTTGCTTAATCCATCGACTTAGCGTCTGACTTGATGCAGTTCTGTGGGGAGCTTTGAATGTTACGAAGAGATTCCCGGAGTTTGAACCTCAGATATTTTTTGTAATAAAAATATATTCTTTTAAAGTTGATACTGGGCATATGTTGATATTGCTTTGAAAGTTTGAGAAGAGGGAGAGATAATAAGGGCTGTTCACGATTTGGAGCGGAAGTCTTAATTATATCTGTTATAATAATATTTACTTTATCAGATTGAAAAACAATATTTTCTAATTTAATTAAAGACAATGTCTGTACTCTTTGACCGGTACATAAAGCTAATAATGTAACGAGTTTTTTTTTTTTTTGTAATATTTTCTAATGATAAATTAATATTTGGATACCAAGAAGACAGTTGATTTAGTACTAAATTTGGATCCCAAGTAAATGAATATTTAGGCTTAATAGGTTTAGTTTTATAGGCTCCTTTTAAGAGGCGTTTAACACAACTATTATCACTTATCTCTTCTCCTAATAAAAGAGATAATTCAGATCGATGCGTATTTAATGAACCGTTAGAACATCCCTTATTAAATTGCTCGTTTAAGAATCAAAGAACTAATGGGATGGATTTTTCGAAACTATTAATTCATAACCACACTTCTTGAAACCATAACTTCAATGAGACGTTGTACTAGCGAATAGTAGTGTCTGCGAGCGAGGCGAGCATCAACGTGAGAGCCTCTGGTGGGCAGCCGCGCCGGCTGAACGACGCCCGGAGAGCCTCGCGGCACCCAGTGTAAGGCTGGAGTGCAGTGGGTGCTGACTCCATGGCTGAGAAGACCAGAAGGGGAATACAAGTACCCCTTCGGCTTTATCATCAATGATTTTTCGTAAACATTTTAATACAAGAGAAAAGGGAGGAATTGCATAAAAATCCAAGTCAGCCCAGCTTATTGTAAATGCATCAACTGCGACTGCATCAGGTTCAGGCTTCTAGGTGACAAATAATTTACATTTGGCTCGACTTGAGAACAAGTCGATCTTAATGGGCCCGAAACTATTTACAATAAGTTGGAAAGCGCTATCCGAGAGGGCCCATTCAGTATCAGGGTTAAGTTTTCTGGACTCTTTCTTTCTTTCTTTTCTTTTTCTTCACTAGCTATACTTTTGAGACCTAACAAAACCGCGAGTAATTCTAAAAAGTTAATATTATTTTCTTTTTCACTGTTCGTCCATGAACCACTATATTTATTATTTTTGCATACTGCTCCCCAGCCTGTCCTAGATGCGTCGGTGTAAATTTCTAACTTATAATTTTGAGTAATGATTGGACAAGAAATAATATTAATATTATTTTTCCACCACCATAAATCTTTTAGTAATATCTTATTGAGATTCATTTTTGCCTCATAGTTTCCTCCGAACTTATTTAAGGCTAAAAAATTTTGTCTCTCTAATATTTTTGTATATAAGAATCCATATTTTGTGGCTGGACAGGCTGCGATCAATACACCTATAAGTTTAGCGAAATTTCGTATTGAACAAGTTTTAAGATTAATGTACCTATTTATTAACTGTGCAATGTTATTCCGCTCATCGCCAGGTAACGTAATAGACATCTGTTCTGTGTTGAACATAAAACCTATGAATTTGATTGACTTTTTTGGTACAATGTGACTTTTATCGAAATTTACAATAAAACCTAGACAATGTAATAACTTCAAAGTTTCTCTTACATTAATCATGCATTCTTCATATGTATCTCCAATAAGAAGATCGTCTTAATAGGTAGTAGACTTAAAACCTTGTTTTCTCAAATGACTCATTACTTCACGCATAATTTTTGTAAATACCCACAAAGCTATCGATAATCCATACGGCATTGCTGTGAACTCGTAAGTGATCGGCTCAGACGAATCATTTTCTTGGAATTTGAATCGTAGGTACTTTCTGTTTTATAAGATTCCATTTTAAAATGTACTTTTGTTACGAACTTGTTTAAAGATTTTAAATTTAGTATAAACCTTTTTTCTCCGTTAGGTTTCGGAGCTAAAAATATATTTGAAATACATTGATCATTTGAAGGAGAACAAGGTTTTATAGCCCCTAAGTCAAATAATTTATTTATAGCTATTTTCATGTCTCGTTTTTCACATGATGACAAATTATTTTTAGGAATAGAATACTGACAAATTTGAGTATCGAATGGTATTCTAAATAAATACTTTAGCCACTTCAATATAACTTCATTTTTAGTTATTTTTGTCCAACAATCATAAAATAAATTAATTCGACCTGCATGTACCTTGATTAATGTTGGGTCGGAGCACGCATCCTGGATGAAGTCTGCGGCTGGAACTTGGCGTTGAACGCAGAGTTCGATTGTGGGCGCTGCTGTGTTTGAGCTGCTATCGGTTTCCTCTGACCTCCCCGCCCCCCCCTGAACGACGGGTAACGAGGAGGTCCTGTCCAGTTTCCCTGCTGAGACGACCGGTTGACCGTTGATATTTGAGAGGCGGCTGTTTTGGCTGGGCCTTTTTTAATTAGGGCTCCCTGCTTTTCAATGGCTTTACTTGCCTTTATTTTTTCCGGCACTGAACTTCCGAATAAAGTTTTGTCTCTTTCGGAGTCTTGTAAAACATGTTTAAAGTTTGTATCCAAATTCGGAAAATCAGTTTTACCCTATCTTTAGTTAACATAAAGTGGAGGTCTGATAATAGGCGGCATCCATCACTTACGTGACGGAGGGCCTTCATTTGTTTTCTTCCTTCCCAAGGAGGACGTCAATCCCTCGATTTATGGCGGTAATACCGTACCCCAGTTGTTGCTGAAAGTTTTGGTTTTTTTTTTTTTTGTCACGTGCTCGTGCTATGTCAGTTATGGCTGCCAAGATTTCCGCATTTAATTTTGGGGCTTGCAAGTTTTTGCAGTTTTCGGGTACCGTATTTTCTATGGTTAATTTATCTTTGTCTTCTTTGGACAGTCCTTTTCTTAGTAAAGGTGTCCATAAATTTGAGAGCGTATCGTGTATTTTAGCGCCAAATTCGGGTGTATCGGAATTTGCAGCTCCAAGTGCAGTAAGCAGCTCTGGATCCAGATCGGGATTAGGTTCTCCCGATATACCTGGTGCGTCTTGTGATATTGACGGCTCCGGATTAGGGAGCGTCTTTGCAGATAGCTTTTGATCCACAGTGAATGACGCGGCAGTCTTCTGGTTATCCAGGTTTACATCATCCAGCGGTAGCGGTAACTCAGACCTTGAAGGCGACATGTTTATGTTTTAACAAACATATAATTCATATTAATATAACGCTCATAACGTATTACAGACAACGAGATAAATCTCCTTGAGATTACCCGCATTTTCTGTAGTCGTATTGAAAACAAAAGGTGATCGATAAGATCAGATAAAATTTATTAAAGTTTACATCACAACGATATTGAGCAGTTAACGTGATATATCTATTATAGATTACACGCATTTTCTGCTCTGATTTTTTAAATAACCTTGGAGGCGACATGTTTATGTCTAATTCATATTAATATAACGCCCATAACGTATTACAGACAACGAGATAAATCTCCTTGAGATTACCCGCATTTTCTGTAGTCGTATTGAAAACAAAAGGTGATCGATAAGATCAGATAAAATTTATTAAAGTTTACATCACAACGATATTGAGCAGTTAACGTGATATATCTATTATAGATTACACGCATTTTCTGCTCTGATTTTTTAAATAACATTTTTACACTGAATAAGTAGCTCTTGCCTTGTAAGATTTCTTCTTCATCGGTAGAAATAATTCGCTGTTTCCGTTTTTTATTTATTTTTTGTTCCCACTTTTTTATCTTTATATTATAATGTTGAAGCTGTTCTTCTGCTGTACGTTTAACATTTTGTAAAAACTTAAGTAAATGATTAAAGTAAATGACGTATGCTTGTTACCACGCACGAAAAAAGAATGAGGGCTTGGCGCGAACCGGGTGGATCATGCCACGCGGCGCCCCGCCACAGTGTTTTTTTTTATGATACTTTAAATTGTGCGAAGTTACCTAGTACCTAAAAAGGACTACCTGTTATATAATATCTGAAGAATGAAGCGACGAAATATAATAGAATAAGGCTCACTTTACGAGCAAGTGTGTTGAAAACTATATTAAATATCTCACCCAACATTTGTATCGTTGGATTTCATAAATCGATTTATGTGATTCGCCAATGTAGTGTACTAGTAATCTGGGGATTTCGGGACTTTCTATTTGTGGAAAATGGCGCGCATTGCGGCGTAGATTGCTTCACAACTTACTGAACTATTTATTGGTTTTATAGTTGAAGAAAAGAGCTTTTTTACTTCTTTTTGTAACAAAAATATATTATCTTTAACATATGCTGAGACTACGATATAAGAAATAAGTATACGATACTCTTTATAAATCAAATTTCGTATTTTTTTAGCTCATTTAATAGTCAATTATCGTTTCGAATTGAGTAAACAATAAATTGTGGTTTTGAACAAAAATCCTTATCTCCCGTATGATAAAAAGTTAAATCAATCTATCCAGCCGTTTGTGCAGGTAAGTGTATCAAACAGGTATCGATAAATTCTCAAAAAAATACAAAAACGTTTTAGTATGAAATTAAATTTATAAAAGATAAATTCCCCAGACACTCACACCAGCTATTTGGACCTTGAAGTAAGAAAAGCTTTTCATATGAGATATTATGTAGCCAATTATGGGGAACCTAGAATATAAATACATACTTAAGGTGACTGTGGCTCACTTTCGAAATTCGAGGAAGTGATAGTTTCAGATCATACATAATATGACGAGAAAAAAAAATATTAATTATTTCCTGAGTAAACTTAACCGAAAGTTAAAGAATTCATTTAGCAACGCATGGCGTAATACAATAGATACTTAGCGGATGCGTGTGGCGGGAACACTACTATGTGCGTAATAACTAAGGCGGCGCCGCGCGTCGGGTAAAGTGTTGTAACACAGTACTTACAGATATCTACAATAATTCAACTTCATACAAACGGACGAAACGCGAGCTATACCTACGCGGCTCGATCTCGGCATGCGCTTGGCATGCGGCCAGTCGCGAGTGTCTGCATACCGAAACAATTTTTGATTGAGCTTTACGTTCATATGCGGATTGTATATACTTTAATAATTCATCATCTTTTCGTGCGTCTCCGTCGAGGCGCATGTATTTTTCGGTAGGTAATTTATAAGATCGATTTGTTATTCAAACGTAAACATGGTTTTTTTAAACAAAACGTATTTTTGTTGAACACTTCCTATTCAATGTACAAAGTATTTTACTTGTTTATATAAAAAAGTATATTTGCAGTCACAAAACTAAATGGAAGTAAACACAAAGTAGGCAAATGTAATTTAAACGCTGAAGGCGGGCAGCCCTATCACATGTGAACGGACAGCGCGCTGTAGGCATTTATTTCAAAGATGCGGCCGAGTTGAATTACTGTAGATATCTGTACTGTGGTTGTAATGTTTCTTTATTTATTTAGGAATAGGGGATTCTGGTGAAAAATTAAGTAGGTACCTACTTTTATTACCTACATAATTATGATCAGAATCGAGTACAGAGTGCTCTCCTTCAATATCTATGTCACCAGTCACCCTGTAGATATACATATGTAGATAAACAACCAGACCTGGATGTTTTATGCCGTGCGGAGATCGGAACCGCGACCTCATGATTTCCGTCAGACCACTTCGCCATATAATTAGTGTCAACGCTGCGTTACGCGTTCGAACGCTCGTACCGTACGTCCGTATCTTCAAATAGGTACAACTACCCATAGATTTATACAGGATTGATTAATAGTCACCAGCCAAATTTTTTTTACACAATAAGTATCATTTATAGAAACGATTTTTGCAAAAAAAAGTTTTTTTTAAAGGAAATTAATTTATCCCCTAACGTATTAACCAAGGCATGGTCACTCTAAATTACCATTAAAATAAAGATTACTGCGCGCTACTACACACATTTTGTACTACTACGTCGTAGTACTATCAAGGAAATGCCGCGTAGTAGTAGCTATGTTCATCAACAGCGACTATTTTTTAAAAAGTTTGTTGTTCCATATTTCTACTTTTTTGTACTGAACGATGCTAAAATAAATATGCAGGTAAGTTTATATCGTATCAAAGAAACTAACATTTAAATTTGGCTGGTGACGAAAAATCAACCCTAGGTACTAAGAGAGATTCAAACATACAAACTTTCATAACATTTTCCGTACCTACCGTACGCGCGTATCATACGCGGCGCTTGGCGCATTCCGAACGTGCGTATGGTACGCACGTTGCAGTTTTGTATAAAACGCGCGTTCGAACGCGTGACGCAGCGTTGGCTTGGCACTTATACCGTCGTAGGTAATGAAATAAAATGGATGATTAATATCCATCCAAAATCCTGCCATTAGTTAATTAGAATACGTGCTAAGTGGTTCGTTGTTACTATTGACAGCTATATCAACATTTAGGTTGGTTTGTGCAAGGTAAATGTGGAATACAAGATAATTGCATTTAACTCAAAGTAATAGACAACTAAACACATTAACTTCCCTAAATAGCTTGTTCAGTGGATTTAGTTTGGACTATTCACGAAACGTATTTACAGGCTGAATATTTGTTATGCATAACACTAATCGTGACGCTAAGGGTTAATCAAATCAAATCAAATCATTTATTAATCATTACGCATTAATTAAAATCATTATTGAATTAATAAAATAATATTGTATACAAAAAAACCCAGCAATTCAGCAGCGCGATCACAGACCTTTATCTGTTCGTATGTTTTCTTAGGTAAGGTTTTATATCCACGTAGAGTTGACTTAGCAAAGCCCTACCACCCTTTGATAAACATGTCGTAAAAGGCGACCAATCAGAGTGGCCCCATCTTAGACTATTCCCAGTACCCCCTCAGGATCCGCTTGGCCAATGAACAGCTCTCATATTAAATATCCGCTACTATTTCATGAAGAGTCAGTTCCATCTTAAGCCCGTGTGTGGACATCTTAAACCTCCACTTCACTTATCATCAGGTAAGATTGAGTTTAAATGACAATTAAAAAAAATATAAATCTTGCGTTGGATCCATTGTTTTAACTACCCCACACTAAGCGAACCTAAGAAATCTTACGAATCGACAAACTTCTGTAATTTCACTGCTGAAGGTCATCCTTTAGGCTGCAATCTGGGGGCCGAGTCTGTAACTTTGACGCACCATTGGTTTTACCATAGAACACATATACTCAAGAGAAGAAGTACAACTTCATACTTTAAAAGTTAAGACTAAACGCCATCTGAAAACGGTCCACATAGCTAATATGGCGGGAATTTCAAACAGTCCAAACGACTTCGAGATTTCAACTTGCTCTGGTCTGAATAAAAATAAGCAAATACTTACAAACTTGTTAGGTGAAATACCATACCATCAGTTCTGTAAGTATTGCTTATTTTTATTGCGACTGGCTAAATATAAGGTTAACTTGATGAACAATAAGTAAAACAATAAATAAGCTTTTGATACCTTTATTTTGTTTAAAGTAATACAACAAAAAGTGTGGATAAATTAACACTCTTTCTTAAAAATACAAATTCACACTGACGCGAGTTTCTTCAAGCAATCAGGGGGAGAAAAGTCGATTAAATCACAAGACAACTTAAAACACAAACACAATTTAAAAATATCGCAAAACCGCAAACGCGAAAAAATATTTTCACATTGTGAAATAGACGTTAATTTTTGACATTTCTTTTTATGTCTGTGTTGCTATATTCAAATAACATTGATTCGCTAATTCATTCGATTATGTAATACGGTCACTTTAAATATTTGTTAAATTATTTAAAAATTATGAAGAAGTCATGTAAAGTTTTCGTTTAATGTTATTTCTAATAAAAGCGAAGATTTCTTGAAGAAAAATATGAATGAGTGTACACTCAAAAAAATACTGCGATGTATTCGAACAATCGATTGAATATTTTTTTTCATGGGCTACACTGGTATCATTCTTGCTCTTTTCCTCTTATTGTGTTCTGTCTTTTTCACTCTGTCTCCAGTATGTAGTCTGCACCATCTCCATACAATGTCGACGCCCCCTGGGTTTTACGCACCGATGGTAGACCATCGGGGCCATCGAGTGCATTTCGTTGGCAGTCTGTAACGCAACCGATGGTAAATCAGTGGTTCGAAGAACCAATGGGGCTTCGAGCCATTGGTATTGTGGGTTCATTCAGTGACTCATTACTTCATTCGCCTGTCTTTTTAAGAACTCGTCAATCATTCATAAATATTGACACAAAATTTATTTGTTAATTATTTAAATCTTGCTAAAGTATTGTGAAGCAATATATTTTTAATGGTTAACCATTAAAACAATTATAATTTATTTTTCACCGATAATTTTACGTGTTTGTCTACTAAAAGTTTGAAAAATAACATGTCAAGTACACTTCAGTCAGATTGACAAAGACGCTCACTTTAAAAATTCCCTCCACTTTCAGTTGTTGTGATAATTTCAAGTTTTGAATGTTTTCAACAACTCCGTTTCAGAAAAGTGCATTATGGCCTTAATGCTTTCCGCATTTCAGCTCTTGCCTGACGGCGTCTTCGTATCTCGGCCTGCCGTCTTCGGCTAGCATCAACTGCGATGCTAGCCAGCTCGAAAATTGCCCGACCAAGAGAATTCATCTTCACCTTATAAATTAAAACAAAACAATAATCTTCAAAAACACTTAACACTCAATGAACCATTAAACAATAAATAAAAAGTCACGCACCAACAAAACTTATCTATAAACTTATTTTTTTCTGTTAAAAATAATAAAACTTTTCACAATGGTTGCTAAAACAATCGTCCCAAGATCAAATGTTGCAAAACGAACCGATGGTTCCTATCACGTGCCCAAACATGTATCAGAAATCCTTACAGACTACCAATATTTAGCACCGAACCGGTGGCACGCCGATTGTTCGCGCTTACAAACTACGCAATTTAGGCAAAAGACCAGTGGTCACCAGTGGTGCGTATGACGTACGTGTGTGCGTTACAGACTGCCAAAATCGAACCATCGGTTCGGCGATTGGCCATTTTCGAACCGATGGCTTGTTTTAAAAGTTGCCGTCTGGGGCCCTGGACGGCAGCGAAAGCGAGAGCGACAGCGGCGCGGGCAGCGACGCGGGGAATCTGGGCCAGTTCTCGACGCCAGCGGGCGCTCGAGCGATTTGTCGCGGTTTCATACAAACCCATTACTTTCTATCGTGTCCCGGAAATTGCTACCCGCGCCGCTGTCGCTCTCGCTGTCGCTCTCGCTGTTTGCAGCCTAATGGAAGATGGTAGCATTAATCCAGCGTTGCCAAATTTACTCCATCTTGCACATTTTAAAATAACAAAGCTATAAATATACTTTTACTACCATCAAAATCAGCTGACTCAACTTTACCGTAATCTAAGATGTTTTAAAATTGGAAACCCAAACCGGAAATAAAGGAAGTCCGTGCGGAAATATGAAAACTTTTCATAATTTCAACGCGCCAGCGGATTGGCCTAGATGGATTTCTAATAAAGTTTAAATTCATCGATACTTATAATGGAGATTTATGGATTGACATTTAATACATAAAAGAATATTTTGTTACAACCGACGCAAAACCTGAGAACTTAAAGGACAGGATTTTACCTGGGCCCCTTTTTATTGATGAAAAACGGTCGGTTAGGAAGTTGAAAAGTATCTTAAAAAATTGGTCGTACCCGATGTAAAACATATTTGAAAAACGCCACTTTTTTACAGTGGGAGAGCCGAGAAAAATCCAGATTAGTGAATTTTTATGTATTTTATGTTCCTTTTGTTTCTTTTTTTGGGGTATTCACAATGTTAGATTGACAGCACTCGCTCTATCAATCTGTCAAATGTCAAATAGGTACTAAAACCGCTAAAAATGTCACTTGTTTGTTTGTTTCGTTCGATGCCTAACTTACTGGTGATTTTCTCTGCGTATTTCTGGATTCCCCCGACGACCAACGCTTTCATTTACGGACTTCTTGGACCCTGCTTTACGTTTACCACACCGGCTTTATTCACGGACACCGAGATTCCTGCTCATACGATTACTTTGGCTCACCAATTGGACACCGTTTACATACTTTTGACCATGGATTCCTGTGTGAATTGTGGCTTAACTACAAACCGTTGCAATGCTTTGGGAAGGCATATCTTAGATGACGCAGCCACCTTATCAGTAATTCAGCAATGGCTTTCACCAGAACCTGTAAGTAACTTTTATTTCTACACTAAACTTAATATAACTTATCTATAATCATACCAACTATTCACTTTTATTTGTGACTAGGTATTTGGTAATACAAATGAGCTAGCCTTTCTTTATGTGGTGCCCTTGAACCTTATTTATATTTACTTGCTGAATTCTTTTTTTATAATTTTATTTTAAATTACTTAACTTATTATTTTTTGTCTTCTGCAGGTGCACAGCCAAGACCATTTGTGTCAGGCTTGTTGGAGCCTTGCTCAAGATGTAGTATTAGGAAGACAACCATGTACCAGTAGACAATTCGGCCACTCTAGTGTTTGCCTCCGGTGCAGGCGTTCACTTATAAGAAAAAAAAATACACATATACTTTCCACTGCTTCAGATAGTGAAACAAGGATATATAATGTTATTCGAGAGTGGATTTTGCCCCTAACAGTGAGTATAATAACAAATAGTATGGATTTTTCTTCATAGAATATTTTTGTAATAATTTCATTACTTATTTATTAATAGAAAAAAAAAACATATATTAATAGTTTGCTTACATAAGTTAAACTACTATTACTATAGTCCGTTTTTTATAAAGAGTTTTATTGTAAACAAAAGGGATACCGGGATGAAAAAATACCAAGAGTATGGTAGTTTTCTTAATTTAATCAAATCTATTAGCAATTAGGTTGACATTTTGATGATTCGGTGATATAAATACAGAACATAATTTTAACCTATTTTATATTTTATAACTATAAATACGAACAATTATTTTTTACTTTAAACATATAGAAGAATAGTTAATATATCATCAGTATCCTTATAGAGGTTTAGAACATTTTGGCTATTTAAAAAAATATTGTTATTTTTTCATTCGTCTCATCTCAGAAAACTATGTTCTTTTTACATTTATTCACTTTTGTTTCAGATAAGTGCGGCCAGCCGTATATGCCATTCTTGTTGGGTTTTGGCTAAAAGAGCTGCTGTGCACATGGTCTCAGGCCCATCAACTTCGTCTCAGCCTGATCCTCCTGCTCAACTGGAGATACCACCTGTACCTGTACCGCCCACAACTATTCAAGAAGAACCTACTGAAGCGTCTTTAGAGGAATTTATCGAGGCTCTTCATGGCGAAACATCAGTTCCACATGAGGTGGAGGATGTTATATATAGCCAACCTGAACCCACTATTATTTTACCAGACTTCATGCGCTCAGTTGGTACTGAAAAAAAATGTTTCATCGAAGGGTGCCAAGGATCTGAAAGGTACAGAGTTCCTCTTACAACACGAAAAATGTTATTGAACCGATTCAATTATTACATTCCTCTCAACAATCGCCTATGTGATCGACATGTTGTGTTTGAAGCTTGGGATTTCTTAGATAGCCTGCAAAATAGTTATGTCCGGTCCTTTACGGCCAATCATATCCAAGATATGTTTACATTGAAAGAATCGTCAAGTACTATTATTGTTGATTTTGATAGAATAGATGATTTAGAAGACCATACTGTGTATACCTGGCTGGGGTTCAGTAAAATGCACTTTAGTCAAATACTGAATGAGGTTCCTCAGTTCTTAGAGCTACCCAAAGGAAACAAAATATTGGCATGTTACCTAGTGAAACTGAGAACTGGAGAATGCAATGATAGACTGTCAACTTTATTTAAAGTATCCAAGAGTCAGGTACAGAAATGGCTAAACCAAGCTAGGGAACTCATGACAGAATATTTTGTCCCTCATAATTTAGGATTTAACCATATAAACAGAACACAAGTTACTCAAAGAAACCTCACAATACCAAACGCACTATTTGGAGATTATGAAGGTGAAAATAGGCCCATAGTGATACTTGATGGAACTTATTGTTACATTGAAAAGAGTTCAAATTACCTATATCAAAAAAAAACCTACAGCCTACATAAATATAGGAACCTAGTAAAGCCATTTTTAATGGTATGCACAGATGGATATATTATTGACGTCTTAGGGCCATATCCAGCCACAACCTCGGACTCAGACATTTTGAAAAATGAACTGAATAATATAAATTCACAGATACGGCAATATTTTGAAAATGGAGATGCTTTCATTTTAGATAGAGGTTTCCGGGATGCATTGCCTTTGCTTGGGCAATGTGGTTTCAGAACTTACGTGCCTGCTTCATTAAGGGAGGGTGAATTCCAGCTATCAACGCTGGAAGCCAATAAATCTAGAGCCGTCACCATATGCCGTTGGGTAGTAGAAGTTGTCAATGGCAGATTTAAAAGGGATTTTAAATTATTTAGGCAGACGGGTTTTAACACAACAGCAAAATCATTAATGAAAGATTTTGAAGTGGCGGCTGCTCTCATTAATAGATTTCATCCTCCCATAGTTGACCGTGTTGATGCTGGGGAAATCATAAATCAAATAAATATGCACATGAATAATAATAATGATTTAGCTGATTTTATTGAAAGATATCAATACAATAGGCGAAGGGCAGATTTTGAAACCATGACTGTGCATAGTGACAATTTAAATAATTTTCCCCAGTTGACTTACAGTCAACTAATATTAATATGTTTGGGAACTTATCAGCTGAAGCAGGCACGATCATATTTTGGTGAACATGTAAGAGGCAATGATGGATTTGTAATAGAAGTGTGCAGAGAGGTGCGCAGCAACTTACTTCGAGAGCTGTCAAATTCTAATACCACATGGCTGCTAAGAGGTAGAATACAATCGCGGCATATAAGTAGAAAAACATACTTTGTTTATATTTTATTTGACAGCTCTCTTACAGGACGTGAGTCCATATTGCAATATTGTTGTAATTGCTTGGTAGGTAGAAGAACAGTAGGTTGCTGCGCTCATATAATGTCCATTATTTGGTACCTGAGTTGGGCAAGGTACCAAGAAAATATTTTACCTCCTGCACAGTTTCTAGAAGATGTTCTTATAGTAATTGAAAATGATTAATAAAGATATTATTTCAAGGTTTGTTTTTATTTTATACTCCCTTAGTTAAGAAGAAATGTAGATTGGAGTTACTATGATCTATAGGTACTTACATCATATTAAAAATAACTCATTTACTGATATTATTATTAAAGTTCACATGAGAAGACACAGAAACAACACCTGGGAAATATATTGTCCAGCGGGTGAGACTGTGAAGGTCATTTGAACTGACATTTTATTCAATTTTTTTTTATTGGCGACTTAAATCTGGACCTTGACCTCAATCTCACCTGATGGTAAGTGACGATGAGGTCGAAAATGAAAGCACACGGGCTTAGTAAGAAACTGGTTCTTCACAAAATATTTCCGGAACACATGACCACCAGAATGGTGATAAATGGCTACAAACTATATAAAGGGTGGTCGCTAGCCATGAGGACCCTCAGGGGGTCCTACCACTAAGGAAAATAGATGTATAGATATAATTACAGTAATGAACTCGACAAAATAATGATATTTCGGTTTAGATATTCAGATTTTTTTAGTACTTTTATATGACTTTGCCGTTGCCTTTGCCCCCAATATCTCATCTCCCCCACTGACAATTTCGGCCAAATTTTCAGTGATTATACGCTATTAAATCCTCTTTCCAAAAATATAAGTTTCATGCTCCTAACTTCTCGTTTTATCGGGGCCCAGAATGTAGGGAGCAAATGATCCTGTCCTTTGAAACTTACATTCCTTAGGGGTTGTAGGGGTGCACTTAGGAAAGAATTCCCAAAATTCCCACGAGAACGGAAAATATAAGACTTTTTTAGTTTATGTGCGTAAGAAATCGTGGGCAAAAGCTCGTTTGAAATTAAAGTAAACACAAAAAATCTGGTTAAATATATTTAAATAATAGCCGTGGTCGTGTGCTTCCTATAGTATATTAAAACAGATTTATTTTAATAATAAAATAAAATAAAAGTGACATACGATCACGGCTATCCTATCAGTATAACGTACAAAAATACATAAATATGTCAACGAAGACTATTTTCCTGTTTCGTACTTTTTAGAGCGTGTTCTAGTAGTCGGGTTTTAGTTTTAAACTTAATTTTTTTAACTATTCGGCCCCAAAGTAAGATTTTAGTGTGTGTTATGAAGACCACAAACTAGAATTAGGGGATATTATATCTGTGTTATATATATGTGGTATACACCACAGTTAGATTACAAAAGCCTACAAGAACTTGAGTCGGATCGTGCCAAAAATATTTGTATTCACGAACATAAATTTCCCATTTTCGGATGTTTTCTGTTTGACTTTGACTATTTCCTTACTTCTTGCCAAATTTCATCATTCTAGGTCAAAAGGAAGTAACGTATAAGTTAAAATTAAGGATTTTTTATTCTAATTATCTTTTTTAAGGGACTGCGGGTTCCTAATGACAACGGTTGACTCTTGACGGATGTCATACAAAAACAGATGAACAATAACGTGGTCTTATAAGAAAATCCTAAAAAGCAAAATTCCTGCGAATTGTTAAAATTATAATATTTGCATTCATAGAAATTTTATTACAAAGCTTTTTACTCTAGCCAGATTATAAAATAACCCAGACCAGAGCGAATTGTTTGCTAAATTGAATCGCGTTTGAGTAAATTAAATTGTGCAATTTTGACGAGAGCTGCTTAAACTGGATCTTCTACTATTTACTTTGCTCGCCGTTTACCTATCTTCAATGGTAGGAGAGTAATGATGTTTAAATGTAAGCTGAGTATGCCCAGAATTATGACAGCAATGTAAAATTTGAAATTATGAACCATTTTATTAAAAAAGTATTTTCTATTATGAATAGAGTATGCGGCAGCAACAATAGTATCCTGAGAGCAGTGGCTGGGAAGTGCGAGTGTCCTATCAGCCGCCATTGGACGGCTATACTGGTTGGGTGAGGCCTATTTTAATTTTAAATTTGCTTGGTTTTAATTTTATGTAATTTAATTTTTATTTTATTGTAATTTGACTTAGTTTAATTTGATTTGATTTAACTTCATTTAATTTAATTTGATCTAATTTAATTTAAATTGACTTGATTTAATGCAATTTGATTTGATTTATTTTGATTTGTTCTAGTTTAATATGATTCGTTTTTTAATTTAATAATTGCATTATTTCTTATTTTATTTTTAGAGTTTAAATTGTTATATTAGTAATATTTCTTTTGACATTCATTATTATTATTTGTTTACAGTTATTTAACTTATGATATTTTAATTTTAGTTTTATACCTAAGTGTGTGTGAAATTCTTTAATCTATGGAACCTTTGTTTTCTGAAATAAATGAATATTATTATTATTATTATATTAAAGCGTGCTTAGTATTTTTTTGACGTGCATAGAGTTTGAGACTTCTTGCTGTATCTTTAGAAAATTTAATAGAGGCCATCCATACGCAGTTGTAATTGATAAAACTAGATATTATTGTCGCCTGTCGCCAAAATGATATAATAATGTAAAATCTTGACTAATATCGACATCAGTGTGGAAATTAACCACTACCACAAATAGATCTACAGTATTTCAAAAACAGTACCTTTTCGTAGCTGCAGAGATATACTTAAATGGCTTTCAGCTTAAGGCTGCAAACTGGACGGCAGCGACAGCGAGTGTGCGTCCATACCGCGAGCCTAAAGCGGTGGCGACGGGCGGGCGCGAAATATCAAACATATGAAACCATACTGTAGTGTCCACACTGCAGTGACTAAGGCTGTATTAATATTGCTTGTTTTGTACTTTTTCGTTGAAACTTACTGTATTTAGCAGTAGGGTTTTTTAGTTTTTTTTATTACTTTTTTTTATTTCCCGCTTTTTAGTTCGGTAGGTACTATTATTTGTGTAACCAGAAACCTTAAAAACCATGAAAATGGTGATACCCAATTTGATTAAAAGTGTATGTACGACGATAAAGCCTCAGACATGGTATAGTTTCATTCAAGTAAATTAGTCAAATATTGCTTCCTCGTGCAAGATTTGGACCCCGTTGAATAATCCTTATTCAAGATTAAGAAAATTAAATTAGATGAGGAGTAACATCAATTAATGTTATCAGGATTTTGTCAAATAAGCTGTAATGGATATTAAAAAATGCAGTTGCCGTTTACCTACATTGCATTTACCTACGTTGTACCCAGAAAAATAGCGCACAAAATTTAAAAACCTATGAAACAGGAGCCCAGCGAATGAAAATAATATGCCATAATACTTATTATGAATGCCTTTCAGGCCGATGAATAATTAAAATTAACAGTACTTACCTAAAACTTCCATCAGTGTTCAATTATTTTTATTGCTTTTTCAGTGAAAACTTTAAATTTAAAGTATACATATGTATATATATTTAGAACAAACTTATTATAAGCTTTCATTTGATACGAATCTTTTGATACCTCATTTGTTTAAATCCATTCATCCTTTTACTAGAAATCAGGGAACAAGAAACAGACATATATACGCGTTGAAAACATAACTCTCCTTTGCGTGTCGCAGTTCGGTAAAAAGGTAGTTTTGCAAAAGTTTGTACCTGTCTTATGAGTTTAGCAGATATTTTACTTAAAGTGTAGTCAAATGTTGACACGGATATTCGAGTGAATTTAAAAAAAAATTGGGTTACGTCTTATTTTTTTTCAATCAGAAATAAAGAAATACCAAATCGTCGTCCATTGCTTTTGTAGGGACACAATGTTTCGCTGAATTGCATTTTGGTTATACTAATCGTGCGACATAGTTAAGAGCAGTCTGTTCCTAGGATCCATTGTGTGTACAATCTATACTAATATTATAAAGAGGAAACCTTTGTAGTTTTGTATGTTTGTATTGAATAGGCTCAAAAACTACTGGACCGATTTCAAAATTTCTTTTACCATTACTTATCCGACTCCGATTACATCCGAATCCGTATAGGCTACTTTTTATCCCGAAAATCCCGCGGGAATCGAAATTGCGGGGGTAAAACCGCGCGCAACATCTAGTCTAATATAACCCAACAGAGGGTATCCTAAATGAAAATACCAACACTTTCAACACCTGATATAAGTGAAACCCCTACAAGAGCTTGCGCGTCACTTTGGCCAGCGCCCGCCCGCCCGCGAATATACAAAGGCTATACTATTTGAGTCACGAGTCAGACTCTAATAGAGGAGCTTTTGTTTATGCATATTACACGACAATACCTAATCGAACTCAGTAAAAAAATTTACTGAAATGGATTAGCTTTTGCTCTTGTAATTTTCAAAGAAATGCAATGACAAAACCTAGTACTGTATAATACATATTCACGTAAATAGATAAGCTTTTGTCAAGATGAAAAGTAGGTATATCTTTGTTTGATATACATTGCGATGAAAGAGATAAGCTACGAGAAGGGCTCCCGCACCGGAAGGCGGAATCATTACGGTTAGGTGCGACGACGAGCGCAGCGAGGAGGAGCATGTTAGGTTGCATATAGTTATACACGTGCGCGAGCCGAGCGAGCGAAGCGAGCGGTGCCGCGGCAGCGGCCGGCGAAGCGCCATAAACCTGGTCAGCTATTATAGTCAACCCTGGACAATCCCGACATGGTCAATAGTCAAACGTGAAGTCATCAAAATAACGATGGTCATAATGCATGCACATTTTATTTCTATCTTTGAAAATCAGAACAATTGCCATTTAAGTATCAAATTGAAGCCAACGATCGGTAAATATCGATATCAAATGGGATAGCTTTTGTTGCTGCAATGTTCAATTGAAGTTATCTCACAAAGTCTATGCGACTTCGGTCAATTTCTGTACTAGAATAGATTAGGGTTTGGGCAATTTTTTGTCATACAAAAGCTAAGCCAGTTCAGTTTGCACTTTCACTCTAATGGTATAGCTTTTGTAAATACGCCGCCCGCCCAGGCCGCGAATATACAAAGGCTATACTATTTGAGTCACGAGTCAGACTCTAATAGAGGAGCTTTTGTTTATGCAGATTACTTGACAATACCTAATCGAACTCAGTAAAAAAATTGACTGAAATGGATTAGCTTTTGCTCTTGCAATTTTCAAAGAAATGCAAAGACAAAACCTAGTACTGTATAATACATATTCACTCAAATAGATAAGCTTTTGTCAAGATGAAAAGTAGGTATATCTTTTTTTATATACATTGTGATGAAAGAGATAAACTACGAGAAGGGCTAGCACACCGGAAGGCGGAGTCGGTACGGTTAGGTGCGACGACGAGCGCAGCGAGGAGGAGCATGTTAGGTTGCATATAGTTATACACGTGCGCGAGCCGAGCGAGCGAAGCGAGCGGTGCCGCGGCAGCGGCCGGCGAAGCGCCATAAACCTGGTCAGCTATTACAGTCAACCCTGGACAATCCCGACATGGTCAAAAGTCAAACGATAAGTCATCAAATAACGAAGGTCATAATGCATGCACATTTTATTCCTATCTTTGAAAATCAGAACAATTGCCATTTAAGTATCAAATTGAAGCTAACGATCGGTAAATATCGATATCAAATGGGATAGCTTTTGTTGCTGCAATGTTACATTGAAGTTATCTCACAAAGTCTACGCGACTTCGGTCAATTTCTGTACTAGAATAGATTAGGGTTTCGGCAAGTTTTTGTCATACAAAAGCTAAGCCAGTTCAGTTTGCACTTTCACTCTAATGGTATAGCCTTTGTAAATACGCGCCCAGGCCGCCGCGCCCGCGTTAGGCTTAGGTCTACAGTAATTGAACTTCATACAAAGGGAAGAAACGTGAGCTATACCTACGCGGCTCGATCTCGGCATGCGCTCGGCTTGCGGCCAGTAGCGAGTGTCCGCATACCGAAACTGTTGATTGAGCTTTACGTTAATATACGGATTGTTTATACTTTAAAATTTAATTATACATCTTTTAGTGCGTCTCAATCGAGGCGCAATTATTTTTAGGTCGCTAATTTATAAGACCGGCATGTTATTCAAACGTAAACATTGTTTTTTGACACAAAACGTATTTTTGTTGAACAATTCCTATCCAATTTACAAAGTATTTTATTTGTTTATATAAAGAAAGTATATTTGTAGTTACAAAACAAAATGGAAGTAAACACAAAGTAGGCAAATGTAATTTAAACGCTGAAGTCGGTCAGCCCTATCACATTTGAACGGACCGCGGCGGTGTGGGCATTTATTTCAAAGATGCGGCCGAGTTGAATTACTGTATATATCTGTACTGTGCTTAGGCCCTAGTCACCGCGCATCCAGTGTGGCCGCACGCACAGCGGCGCAGGCAGGGAATCTGTCATTCTCTACGCCAGCGGGGGCTCGAACGATTTGTCGCGGTTTCATACAAACTCAATACTTTCTATCGTATCGCGGAAATCGCTGCCCGCGCCGCTGTCGCTGTCGCTGCCGTCCAGTTTGCAGCCTAAAGGACGGTCTAAAGTACTACTAAACGTATGACATTTGCCAACTTGCGGTCGCTGTCAGAGTTGAGAGCTTTTTAAAAATATGCGCCTTAGCCATCACGTTTTTTATTTTGTGTAACTATGATTTTAGGTCCATAGCTGCGTAATTATTGTAATTTTTTCTTCTTCATAAAAAAGATATAATTCTGCAGGTACCTGAGCGTGGCTATGGCTGGGCCTGGCCACGAGCAGGCGCACGCGCCGCACTGCCGCAGCACGCCCGCCGCCTGCCGCGAGCTCATGTTTATTCAGCTTTTTGTCATACCATGGAGCCGAAATATTGATCTCTCAAAAGCTACCTTATTATCCTGTTACTTAAGTTGATTCTGTATGGTAAATTTCCTATCACAAAAGTTGATTCTACATTGTAAATATACCGTCAACAACATTGATTTTCCTTTAAAAATATCTCGTTTCAAAGTATCATTAAAGCCTTCTACTGGTACCTGTGCATGACTGTGGCTGGGCCTGGCCACGAGCAGGCGCACGCAGGCGCCGCACTGCCGCAGCACGCCCGCCGCCTGCCGCGCGCACATGCCCACCACCGACACCGACCCGATTCGGAGAAGCATGTCGCCACTTCGTAGCCGGCCATCCTGGAAGAAATATAATCATTTAGCCTATTTATTATCAAAGAAGTGGGTCAGATGTGCTGGATGGGGAGAGAAAGCTAATTATAGTGGTACATTAAGAATATTATCAAACGGTTTGATTATCAAATGTTGGTTTTCTATAATTATGTTAGCTTCGTTAACCTAGGTGACCTGACTGGAGGTGGTGGAAGACGCTACTTGTAATTTGTGAGGTCACGGGATCGATTCCAAAAGAACAAAATTACAAAAAAAAACATTCTTCAAATACGTCTGGGTGTGTATCTATTTATGTATTTATATTCTAGGTTCCCCTTATTTCGCTACATGGTATCCCATAACACAAACTATGCTTACTTTGGGGCCATGTAGTTTGTGCGATTGTCTGCAGATTTTATTTATTTACTCTGACGTGATAGAATTAGTTGTCTTTTACAAATCCAGGGGCGGCAGGGGTACCTGATGCGGCTACTAGGGCTATGGTGGGGAAAGGGTCTTTTGTACTGGACCATTTCCGTCGTCGGAGGGCGCTCGGCTGAGGCTGAGTGCAACCCGCCGGGGCTCACGGGTAATGCCAATGGCGGTACCGTGAGCCCCACTTATGGCGGATGAGGTACACCTGGAGGTTTTTAGTGGCTGGGTCCGGCCTTCTGCCGGATCATCCCCACATACCCCGCCGCTCCACCTTGGATGGTCGGGGACGTGATTGCACGTTTTTCTCCAGTAAAAAAAAGGGGTGGCAGGGCCCTAAGCCCTACACGGATAAAACTAAATACAAAGTGACATGTTTGTAATTTCAATAAAGTATGTTTTCGAAAGTTTGCAAGAGCACACACAACATTCGCCATATTAACTATAATCATTATATGTCCATTCCCTGCAATAGCGAAAATCTATTATTTTGAATGCAAAATGATTAAGTGCAGAAGTGTATCAAGTCAAGAGTAAAATAAGAGAGACAGACAGAGCGGCACCATTTTGGTGCAAACCTTCAAATAAGTATTCTTGAAGCTAAGAGACTGTGCCAAAATATCGTAGATCTGCATAAGAAAATACATTTTCTCATTTCCCAAACCTTGATTTGATTTTGATTTGGTTGATTTATTAAAAAATGTTATTTGTGTAAAGGTGCTTGGTATCAAAATTAGCTCGTTTTTCTCGAAAATTCTAACGTTCACACTACATTTATAAAACCCGAATTAAATGTCTAAAACTTTTATATTCCTACAGAGGAACCTACAGACACGAGATGGCAATTTATTTTATAACTAGCTGCTGCCCGCGACGTCGTCTGCGTGAACGCTATGCAGCACCAAACGCACCTACGATTATAACACTGCTAGCGTGATAATATGTAGCCTATATGTTGACCCGACTTCTTAACTATCTTCATGCCAAATTTGAAGTAAATCCATGCAGTACTTTTTGAGTTTATCCCGGAAAGACAAACAGACAAACAGACAAACAGACAAAAATTCTAAAAACTATATTTTTTGTTTCTGTTTCGATTGTAGATCATACCCCAAGTATTCTTTTAAAAAAATATTCAATGTACAGTTTTGACTTTCCTACCATTTTATTATATGTATAGATGTCTTGAAAATAGTGATTGTAGGACAACATTAACTCATTTATGTCCAAAATGATTTACTTCTTCTACTTTTCGAGTCAATGGTAATACACTAATTTGAACAAACTGATGAAAAACTAGAACAAGGACCTTAATAATACCTTACTAGAGTACTTTAATATTTTATTATTCAGCACATGAATTATTTGTGCCAAAAGTTGCGTTAAAATTGGTGTTGAAATATGTTTTCTTCAATTGTCATAATTTTACAATGTTCTATTTAGGCGACTAGCTAAAACTTATGTAGGTATAGAGACATCCAAACGATCACACTTATTTTTAGGAATTGAACAACACGTAATAAAGCCGTAACACCCGTAAAAAATATGTTATACATATGCAACCTTAAGTTACTGCAAAGTAAATCTAATAAATTTCAAAACTACTTCCAACTTATGTAACTTTTTTAATTAGAAGGTAATAATTCTTGTTAGCACCCAAACTCAAGTGCTTCTATAAAAAGCTTTTTTCGATGAAATCACACGTAAAACACGTAAAACTTCCGGCGCCGAAGACTTAGCATTCAACAAATCATTTTAACGTTCATACCGCAAGCCATGATGTATGATTATTCCACATTCTGATAAAATGCAGTGTGTAAAAAACGATTTCGAAAAAACCGCGAAAAAATTTCATTACATTTTCGTTACTATGAGAACTAAGTGACAATGTTTAACGTTTTAATTTTCGTTTTTTTTTTTTAATCAAAACGAATGAATAAAGAGTACGTTAAATGGCTCGAATACACGGATATCTAACACTCCTGCTAAATTAAACTTTTCATCATATTACGGAACAACATTATAAGGATTTCAATTGAAGTCATTTCATGAATAAAATCTTATATTATTTAACTTTTCGCTGAACAAAAATACCGTAAAAAAACTAAGCACCGCAGCCTAATCTATATAAATAACATAAACTCTCATCATTCGATATTTTTAATATAAAATAGACTTAGATTAACTTTATGTCACTAACAAAACACATGTTTCTGGCGTGTCTTTCATATCTGTAACCGACAGAATGCAATTCTCTCTTGAATACAATTCTATTTTCTAGTATAAATATAAAGTTATGGCTCTGGGATTTTCAAAATATTTTGCTCCCGTCAGAATTTAATATACCTTATATTCTTGGCTAGGCTTGAGATATTTTCTGATTTTTGGCTGTCCAATCCAAGGCGATGTCTTAGATGAACCCATATTTCAGGTGACTTTTGGTGACAACACGACAACGTAGGAAATCTGCTAGAAATTATAACAAACGAATGCAGAGCATTAAAAAACCGGCTTCACGTCAAAACTTATTAGTAAGAATAAGGTCTTTAAATAGATTAAGGTCATCAATGTAAATAAGTATTCTGCGTATTCATATATGTAATTTCAACATTTTTTTTAATTTCGAGAAGTACTCAATCAATTTCGATAAAATTGATTTTATTGTACTACCTCTAAAGTATCCTCTCCTCTATCATATGTGAAAAAAATCGTGAAACAAATAAACAAAAAAAATTTAAAATATACACGAATTGAGATCCTACTCCTTTTGGAAGTCGGTTGAAAAAAAATAAATCACGTACTATCAATATACAGGGTTAATTTTAATTAGCATATCACCTCTTGCATGCACCCTCTCCACATCAATCCCAACAACATTTGTTCTACGACTTTTTACAAATCTTGATAAATACAAAAGAAAAAACAAACAAATTGCTCCTCCCTCTAATATTTATTACCCTGTATTTTGCTGCGTCACCCCGCAACCCCGCGCGCCGCTATGTGGCGTGACGCAAGGTGCGTGGCATCAGCGCAAATAGAGTAATGCTTAGAAAGTTTAGAGACAGTAAATATTTTTTTGTATCGGAAAACTTAACTTTTCAAATAATTAATTTTAAAAAGTCGTAGAACGAATTTTGTTGGGATTAATATGGAGAGGTTGCCTGCAAGAAATGATGCGCTAATTAAAATTAACCCTGTATAGTAATTATTGTAATTATTGTTTTGAATTGTATATGCCTACTTTAATTTAATCTTTATTTTTCTGATGTAAAATATGGCTCTGGCTGAAATAAATGATTTGAATTTGAATAGCCAAGTTTTATTTATTTATGTTCCCAAGTTAAAGTAAAATAATAAAGAAATTGAAATTAGAGTAAAAGACATCCTTATATCAGTACTCAATCAATTTTCATATAAATCAAGCAAATAGAAAAAGTAACAAACGTAACTTCGTTAAAGGCTTAAATCCATAGTGTTTGAGCCGTCGTCGGCCGATGATGTTTCAGCATTTAATACTGTCGTGATTATTATTAATAGATTGACTAGATAGTCATGAACCACGTTTAAATGGTTATTGAACTAAGTTTTTTGTTTTTGGTACTTTAATTAAATAATGAAGTCAAAGGAAATCTTATGTACAACCATATCAAATGTCCAAAATCTTGATAGGAAAATAGCATTAGTACACATTGTTTTGAGAATCCGAGTCCGTGGGGTTGCTGGGGTCTTGTGAGGTAGCAGAATCGAGGTCCATGATGCGAAAAAAGTCGAAAATAAAAGGAAAATCGAAAGAGCACCCCCACTTGTTGCAAAATAACAGGCCGAGTATTTGATTGACGTATTTGACTTTTGAAGTTTGGTGGTAGGATGCCGAACTAAAATTAAACAAAACTCACAAAAAGTTATAGTTGCAATCGAAATAATGAATTGCAAGATTATACAATTAACATACTTGTGTTTGTGATATGCTTTTGATATTATTTATTTCATTTTAAATGTATACTATTTATGTTTACTGTACTGTTTATGTAAAGCTTTATGTATTTGTCTTTAAATAAACCACTGGTAAAACTTCTCTTGCATTGACTCAGTAACTCCAACGTTGAGCAACTATTGTGGAGACTCCTCACGTTCAGTTTCTTATAAATTGGGTTTTATTTTATTGGGAAATATTTTAGTTCTGATTCTTTTTTTAATAAACATTTACACTAATCATACAAATTATCGTGCATTCCATTCGTCCATTAAGTGCTGAAACATAAAGCTTACTAACGGCCTGAAATGGACTTAGGCATTTTCTATTATAGGACATTCAAATTTTACTATCCATCAAAGCGTACAATTAAGATCTGATGTACGTAAATCATTTAATTTATTAAATGGTTATAATAGTAGATTATGCATCAAGGGGATAAAGCAGTGTATTATGTCAAGGGCATCATATTGAATTCTGAGCGAAATGAAGGATTCCGAATATAATTCCCGAACGCAGTGAGGGAATTAAGATGTTTATTCCCGAACGAAGTGAGGGGTTCAAGACTGCCCAAGACTAAGACACTGTTATCCCCGAGGAGTTCTTACTCTACTTTATACACCACCTTGTAAGATAATTCGGTAATGAAACGCAGGATTAAATCAAGTACCTACTTAGGTATTTAATAATTTAGAAATTAAAGGTAAATTAATGTAAATTTCCGACTTTCTTTTTAAAAATGCCTTTAATTTAATATATTTGCTAATGTCCATACTATCCTTAATGTTTACTGTTGTCTTCAACATTGAATAAACAGTCCATCCATAGGCTGCTAGGTTTCTTTGTAGCAGACAACTGTTGACAATATACTAAAAGCAATGACTCCGAAATAAATTTCACGGCTTTTTTAGTTTTCCAAGCAAATAAATCTTCGTAAAATTTCATGTACAAATGCTTCGATTTACACGGCAAAATATTATCGACGATACTATTTGCTTCATTTCTAATATCTTCTGGTGTTAAATCGTCACTCGAGCTCGACATATTTTATTTATTTGAATACTATTGAAATAAAAACTCTGAAAGAATTTTCTTTTCAATAACCGCGCAATTTTACTTCTTATTTGGCTTTTTCAAAAGGCAAAAGAAAGCGTCACATACAGCCACCCTTTTTACAAGGGTTTTTAGTTTTGTTTCGGTGTTTCTTGGTAGTCGTTCCTAATGCAAAGGTAGACAAACTTATACAGCCAAATTTAAAGTCCATATATTTTTTAATTAGGCAAAGCAACTAGTCATACAGCCATGTCCATGTAGGTATTATTAAATTTCGCTCCAATTGACATTCTAAAATCAAATGACATTATAACCCTTAGGATTAAAGTATTTGTTTATTCTCTGTAAGATACCTTTTTTAATCTTAAAGGATTAATATCTTGGTTTAGGTGGAGTTTATCTCATACGTAATGCGAATTTGAAACACAGGTGGTGTATAAATATAATTTAAAGTGTTTATTTTGGTAACGTGATAATGATTGCAGCTGTAAATACTGTTTCGATATTTTAGTTTGTATGATGATATTTAAGGCGCCACATTGAAAAAATTCCCGGGAAGAGAAGCATCTGGCACATTCGATGTTTTCCTTTGCTCCCAGTCCAGCTAGGAAGAGATGAATCGTTCTGTTTGTTTTTTAATTAATATTAATTAGTTAATTTAAACATTAACTCACTCGGTCAGCAACGCCTCCTGGCAGCACTGACTTGACGACCACTCCCGAGGACCTTCCTCCCACGATGCCGAATGCCAGTCCTGATCCATCATTCACCAGCTCCACGACTTCCACCTGCGCCCATTCTCCAAACACCTGCTGTGAGGAAAGAGGGGTTAAGAGTATCTATAATAGGATAAATAATAAAAACATTTCTAATATTCTTCTAGCAGAAATAAAAAAATATCCTCCGTCGCTAGGAATCGAACCCAGGACCTCCGGCATAGAAGGCAATATATTATGTCAATATATTATGTTTTATTAGCCACATTTAAAAAAAATATCTCTGTGTATTTGATGACTTACCTAATCAGAAAAATTCTCTTCTAAACCTGTGTTCTCTCCTCAATGTCATCTGCACTTACCGTCAGAAGATATGGAGTTTAAATGCAGTATTAGTAATCCATCATTTTTAAAATATTCAAAGGCTGTATTTAGGGAGGCCTATGTCTAGCAATGAACATCTCCGAGCACATGATGATTATAAAAAAAAGAAAATTCCCAGAATGACACCAACTACATGGCCTCAAAGTAAGCAAAGCTTGTGTTATGAGATACCATTTAGCGAACTAGGAGGAATTTTTCTAGAATATAAAATACATAAATAGATAAATAAACACCCAGACTCGGAACATATTTTTACATTATAACATGTGGGACGGAGAAGGAGACGCTTTCTCCCTCCCGATAGCTAGCAGTGGCGGGACCTGCTGTGGCTATAGAGGCTATGAGTGGGGAAATGGCCGCGTGTACAAGGCAATTCGCCGGGGCTCGCAGGCAATGCTACTGGCGATACCGTGGGCTCCAATTATGGCTGGGGAGGTACACCTGGAGGTTTTTAGTCGGTCGGTTCAGCCTTCTGCCGGATCTTCTCCACATACCCCACCGTTCCCCTTAGGCGGTTGGGGACGTGATAGCTCGTTTTCTTCCAGATTAAAAAATGGGGGGGACCTAGAATATAAATACATAATAGATAAACACCCAGACCCGGAACATTATCTTTCTTGTTCCGGGCGGGAATTGAACCCGCAACCACTTGAGGCAGATAGGTTTACCCCATCGTCAAAGTGGTCGTGATTATGATGATAGGCTGTATTTTATCCAGAAATTCTAACCATATAACGGGTTGCTGTGAAGTAAAACCACATGCTGCTGCTAATTTCAAATTTTGTTTAAAAAACTGCATGGCTAGCGACCGTCCTTCACATAGATTTTTTCCATGACCACTTTGGCGATGGGGTAAACCTGTCTGCCTCAGACGCCAGTGGTTGCGGGTTCGAATCCCGCACGGAACAAGAAAAAAAAATCCATGTCTGGTTGTTTATCTAATTATATATTTATATTCTAGGTTCCCCCCTAGTTCGCTACATGGTATCCCATATCACAAGCTCTGCTTAGTTTGGGGCCATGTAGTTGGTGTGATTGTCTGGGGATTTTATTTTTTATTATTTATTATTAGATTCGAATGTCAAATATAACCGCCTCTGTGGTGACATGTTCAGGCAATCTTATATTTAAGGATTGAGCCAGTACCTTCCTAAAACTATTGGCCCTTCATCAATGACCCCATCGTCATTTACTATCAGGTAAGGTTGAGGTCAAACAAGGGTTTAGTAAATGCCTTTTAGGATTATAGTAAAAAAAATTGACGATGTTTAATTCTAATATTCAGCAACTAGCACTATAACAGCTTAGAGAAGAACAGGGCAGAGAGTCATGGACCAGCAGTGGGCTTATAACAAAAGTTTGTAACGTTTTACCTTTATCAACGTTTAATCGTCTTAATACTGTGCCCAATGATTTCTGTTTATTTTACTTTTATATTTCGTTTGACGACCACTTTGGCGATGGAGTAACACTGTCTGCCTCAGACGCCAGTGGTCGCGGAATCGGATCCCGCACGGAACAATAAAATGTTCCGGGTCTGGGCGTTTATCTACATATGTATTTATATTCTAGGTCCCCCCTAGTTCGCGACATGGTATCCCATAACACAAGCTTTGCTTAGTTTGGGGCCATGTAGTTGGTTTGATTGTCTGGGGATTTTATAATAAAATTTATTTATTTATTAAAGAGTTTTTATTATTATTATCTAGTTTGGGATCTTACTTACCATGATGCGACAAATTCGCCGCTTCCTCTGTCTGCGCGCACGCACTTTGGATCAGCTAACTTTTTCCGCCATTTTAAATATCACTGACACTTATCAACACTGATTCTAATCTTTAATAACTTTTGAATACTTGCAGACACGTTATCACACATTTTATTTACACTTTCTAAGTTTTGTTTTAGGACATAGTTTCTTATAATTATTAGGACATCTGTGGATGTATAAAGAATAGGCGTTAAGAGACACAAAAACATATTATTTTCAAATCATCACAATTTTAATAATGTTTTTAAGTTTTTGCATTTAAAATGCTCAATTATTCTTAAATAAATGAAAAATGTGATAAATAAAAATTACCCGACCAGGATTCGAACCTGGGACCTCTCGTTTGCCGGACGAGTGCTCTTCCACTGAGCTATTGGGGCCTGGCGGTACGCCTTGAAATTACTTACCACATTTTTGTTTTTACCTTATATTGCTAACGTAGCTCCATATTATAATAAAGCTTTGCAGCTAAGTTCACCGAGTGAATCCCCAGTTAAAGTGAAGCATTTATATTTTTATTTATCACATTTTTCATTTATTCATTACAATTTTATTTAAATGGAGATGATTGTTGGACTATTTGCATTTAAATTAAAGTACGTGATAGCCTATGAAAACAATGTATAAGATGTCTACGATGCTGGTCTTCGTCTCTCCCTGAAGTTAAGTATGTAGGTAGTTATTAAATGTTTTCCTATCCTATTTGCTGTAAAACTTTTACATATTTTTATACCCTATTCTGAAGCAATAAATCATTTGAATAGTAACTACATAATTTATTTTAGATTTTTGTTATATATTTTTCACGCTAAATATCTCGTGTATAAAACTTTACTATGCTCGCTACTTCTTACTCTATTCCTACGCTACCTTATAATTACTTACTTGACTCTCGATATTCAATTTGTTAATTAGATTTAGGATGCCCTTTTGTTTTCAACAGATAAATAATATTATGATATTAATCTTACTGGCAAACGAGTCTTTCAACTTTAATTCATTCAAAACTCATAAACTAATAATACAAAGAAATGTGTTTCAACATAATACAATACAAGAAATATTTAATTTTCAAAGACTATAACGCTCTAAAACTTGCAAAATTATTTGAAATGTTCATGTGAGCTTAAAAATTAAAGCTAAAATGTAACACAATCAAACAGACATACTTGTTTTCGTTATATCAAATCAAATGTCTCTACATTTTATTAACCAGAACATCTGTCTGTGCGTTCGTGTAAATTTCCGAACTTCAGAACACATTTTAAATCAGTTTTCACCAGATGAAGAATAGATTTCTTACGTACGAGTCGAATTTCCCGGAGTTTGTCAACAAAATCTGTGTAAAAACTAGTTTTGAAAGGCTTTTACTGCAAAGACACACATACATAATACATACATAACTCCACACTTGTATTCCTAATGGGGTAGGCAGAACACCAGAGACTATAAAACCATCTGATGTCACGTTTAACAAATTTGGAGGTATTATTATAATGGAGAGTGACTATTATACTATGTCTCTCTATTATAATGGCAAAGACATTTAACTATCATGGCAAAGACATAGCCTATTCATTTTAACTGTTATAATAACTAACACAAATACAAGTACTCTATTACTGGTAACACCATACTCATAGATTATACACTCATATATAACACTCTATAAATTTTCCCTCGAATAACCTAAAACAACATAACAGACTTCAAAAATGTTATCTCGAGCAAAACAACATTTCCACCAATCATCGCAACACGTCAACATAAATACATTGTAATCTCTTATCAAGAACCATTGAATTTCATACCCTATTTACTAGACAATACGGTTTGATTTACATTATTATGGTAACCAGCCAATAGCTTATCTGGGAACAAGCTCAATGAAATGCTGTACTATTTGTGTCGGAAAATTGCGCCGAGTTTTCACATTTTTGTATTGTTATACAGGGTGTAAAATAACTCGTAAACAGAAATATGTGTTTTATATTATTAAGCTATTGCATAGCTTCTATCGCGGGCCTTGAGCGTGGGGACCCCGTAACGAAAAAAACCTAACACCCCCTCCGACCGGCACAGCGGTGATACTTTGATTTCATAACTTTACATGCGGGCTTTAATAAACAATCAGCGCCATCTACTAGGAACTTGTGGAACTTCATATTAGATCAAACATTCTGCATTAATAAAATAAATAAATAATTATAATTGCATAAGTTGATAAAAAATGCTATGCAATAGCTTTACCGCGGCAGTCTCCGAGTGCCACACGTCTTTTTTTTTAAATACTCGACTAAACATGTGGTAAGCAATCGAAATTATGCATTAATTCGTTAAATAAAAGAAAAATTACTGAATGTCATGGTCACTTCAATTGCTACGTTAGGGTGACCGTGGTCAACCGTCGATCGTTTAGTGTGGTAACATCTTTAAACTGCCATAGACCAATAGTATGTTACCTACTAAATTAGTCATTTAACCATAAGGTTGGTGATATTGCTATTTAAAATTATCAATAAAGTTTTATTGTTTCTAGAGTTAACAATGAATTTGCCTTAAAATACAGCTAACGAAAACAAAAAGCCAAAATAAAAAAATGTTTGCGACTTATACACCTATTTCACCCAGTAGCTTAGCTTAGTAAGTAAGTCGTCGTGGCGCCGTGGTTACTGTGTGTATCGTACGATATCACAGGTTAAGCAACGTTCGGCGCGGTCGGTACTTGGATGGGTGACCGCCGACCATTCATATCTCACGACGACTTCCGTGCTTCGGAGAGCACGTTAAGCAGTCGGTCCCGGGTGCTGTATACTTGTATACAGTAGTCGTTAGGGTTTGTCAGAAGCCATCTAGGCGCCCTGAAAATTCTGGCATCCACCACCCACCACTGGGCCAACTTGGTGAATTATGGCCTATACATCCTGTTCATCCAGGGGAGAGACTCATGCCCTGCAGTGGGCTCATCACAAAGAGTTGTGATGATGATGATGATGATGAGAGTTACCAATGAATTTGCCTTAAAATACAGCTAACGAAAACAAAAAACCAAAATAAAAAGATGTTTGCGACACCTTTTTCACCCAGTAGCTTACAGGGACCGCGGCAGCCGTAAATATCATGTGTACCTACATGATATCTATGTCGCAGTCATCTGGTTGAATTTGCTATTTAATGGAATGACTAGCGCGTTCATTAAATGACGACATTTAATTGAATGACTAAAGGACAACTCGTCAAGTCGTTGAATGTAACGTTTAACGTCTTGACGAACATTATTTAGCGAAGTCGTTGAATGGGATATAGCCGACTTTGTAATGTTTGGTTAACAGGGTTGGCTCTTATATCTGTCCGCACTATTTCATGAATAATTTTGGTCTTAAACGATAGTTATAACTGCCTGAAAACCGACATATACTGGTTAGGTTAGGAGGTTAATGCAAGGAGCGAAGCAAAGCGGAACCTCCGAGGGTTATTTTTTTATAATCGCACAAAACAAAGTCTGAGACAAAATATGATCCCTTGTTAAAAAAATTGTAAAGCCCCATTCTTTCTTGTATTATTGTAACAATTTTTTTACTTATCGGATTGAAAAAATGTACTACATTTCAATCACCTGACTGATTTGACGTCCGCTCTGTTCAAAGGGCTATGTTACAATCCGCTAACTAGTTGGACGTTGAGTGACGCTTGTTCAATCAACGTTCGGCCTAGTGATTCAATTAAATGTCGTCATTCAATGAACGCGCTAGTCATTCAATTAAATAGCAAATTCAACCAGATGACTGCGACATCTATATTTCTATAATAAAGCTTACGGAAACCTAGCTTTTATTTTGTTTAATCGTGCTCATCTAGGAAACTTTTGAAGAAAGTATGGATACCTCAGTGGCATGGAGAAAAACAAAATATGGCAGCTCCTCTCCTACTTAAACAATGTTAAAAAGTTACAATAATATATTTCAAAATAGTAATTTCGATATTTTTTGTGATAATTTAGCTTCTTTTAAAAAATGTATTTATCTATGTTGCAAAAATTGTCTTTAATTTAAATTTTATTATTGTTGTTTTATTTTGTAAGAAATTTATTAAACTTTTTTTTTATAAATCATCATTGTTTCTGTTTTAATTTTAGTCTCGCGTAAAAAAATTTTTTTCTTGAAAAAGTTGTGCATACCTTTAATTTAGATACATATGTACCACAATATATTTGTAAATTATGTAATGTGTTTTATGTATTTAAATAAATAAATAAAAAAAGGTAAAGGCTTAAATTAAAAAAAATAAAGCCAAAAGGTGTGTTCGTTTTAATATTCTTCATGAACATAATACCTAATACCCTAAGGCCACGCTTAAGGACGGCGCGTATCGCAGGGCGTTGAAATGAAATGAAATGAAAATGAAATGAAAAAAAAATGTGCGTTTTTACTACATCGCCGGCTTTACTATGGAATAACGATTTTAACCACGCGGTTAAATATGCATTTTTCGTTATTAACGGTTAATTAACCGCATTATTTGCTTCTTATGGTTAAATACCACCGCGAGATGTCGCTAACGTATTGAAATTTGTATCGCAAGTTGCGCGATGCCAGCTTCGACTGGCAAAAAAAGTCGGTTGAAATTCCCTGCCTCAAAAACTACTGAACTGATTTTGATGAAACTTATATTGTACCATAATTTGAACAATACCTAGTACAACAAAAAAAGAATTAATTAAATCGGACGCGTAGTTCCGGAGATATGCGAATAAAAACATAAATACACTAATATTGTCTTAAGTTTTCGCGATTCATACTATTAAATAAAACACTTTTTAACCGGATTTATCGCGTATATTTACATTTTAAATTTTGACTCGACGTTTCGGTGTCTTGAAAAACTTGAAAAACTTTTTCATACTATCAATCCGACGCTTAACACCTCAGTCGCACGTGACCACGGGGTCTGCGAACACACCGAAACGTCGAGTTAAAATTTAATGTAAATATACGCGATAAATCTGGTTAAAAAGTGTTTTATTTAATACATACACTATTGAAATTTTTACATTTGTTCAGACGTTGATAAAGACTAACATATACAAAAACTGTGCAATTCTGGAAATATTACATACATACGGGTGGAATTGATAACCTCCTTTTTTGAAGTCGGTTAACAGGAAAAGAAAGAAAAACTTTATCCTTTTTCGTTGTCGCTGTCAGATATTTAACCGTTAATAACCGCATTTTATCGGTAGCTAACCATAAATTTGGTTAATTAACGGTAGCTAACGGATTTTTACAACTATGCTATGGAACCATCTTAAAGTTTAGAGTAAAGCCGGCGAAGTAACGAAAACTGTCTTTAAACGTGCCCTTACTCTTCGGAACGATTATACTAAATACAGGGTTGATTTGTAGTCACCAGCCAAATTTCAATGTTAGTTTCTTTGATACGATATAAACGTACCTTCATATTTATTTAAGCGTCGCTCAGTACAAAAAAGTAGAAATATGGAACCACAAACTTTTAAAAAAAATGTCGCTGTCGATGATCATACCTACTACGAAGCGGCATTTCATTCACACAACTACATGGCCCCAAAGTAAGCATAGCTTGTGTTATGGGATACCATGCAACGAACTAGGGGGGGGACCTAGAATATAAATACATAAATAGATAAACACCCAGACACGGAACATTTTTTTTTCTTGTTCCGTGCGGGAATCGAACCCGCAACCACTGGCGTCTGAGGCAGGTTTTAGGTTTACCCCATCGCCAAAGTGATCGTCAAAATAATACTACGACGTAGTACTATAAGATGTTTTGTTGTAATGCCTTTATTTTGATGGTAATTTAGAGTGACCATGGTTTGCTTAAATTTTAACGGATAAATGTATTTCTATGTAAAAATAAAAATACTTTTTTTGCAAAAATCGTTTCTATAAATGATACTTATTGTGTAAAAAAAATTTGGCCAGTGACTAAAAAATATAAAATAAATTGGTAAAATATACAGGGTCACCAGTATACAGTGACCCTGTATATTTTACCAAGAAAGTCTTACAAGACCAAAAGAAACAAAGATAAAACGCGGTTGCTTTTGTAACAAGATGATTCTTCTCCCTCTAAATATATTCTCTTTTTTGTTGATCATCATATGACACCACATTTTCAACTCTGACATTCAAATCGAAGAAAAATTAGAAATTAAAAAGTTGTACGTAACTTTACCTTTGCAACTCAAACGGTGTAAAATTTTACCTGTTTAAGTTGTCTCAAAGGAAACTTAATTAACTTGACAAGTTAAAACATTAATTACTTGACTTTTGAGTGATGCTTAGATCTTTTGAACCGCCTTAAGAAAAGGAAGGGATTTTTATTTCAACACGACGTTTCTTGTTATATTTTATTATTATTTACTACTTTTTACTACTAGCGGGTTAACTTCCGCTCAAGTTTTATACATAAGTAAATAAATAAATAAATAAGTATTATTGTATTTAGGAAAACTAGCAGTTGTCTAAAATCTCATCTCTTCATCTCATCTATCTCATTAATACATATGTATGATGAAACTCAATTTTACCACGTTTAATTACATTTTAACTTCTCGACATATTGATTAATTAGCAAAGTCTTCTCGATTCTCAAAAAAAAACTGTAAGTATTTAAACTGTTTACAAAGTCATTATTTATTAACTTCTTTATTTAGTTCAATCATTCCTATATCGTCCCTTTTTAATATATTCTTTGTATCATAAAATAGATTCCCTTTTTGTCTCAAAGTATTGTGGACATAAATACGATAGTACGCCCCAGGCCGCCAATATGTAGACACACAGTCTACATATTGATAAAGCATAAAATTCTTTGTGAACGATCTGCACCAGTGATGTGAAAAGACGCGAGACGGATTCTCTGACTTTTATCCCTCTAAGAACGTTATTTAAAAAAGTTCGATAGCATTAAACGCGAAGCAAGCTTTTGAGTTAAATAACTATATCTAGACTAATATATAAAGCTGAAGAGTTTGTTTTTTTGTTTGTTTGATAATCTCAGAAACTGCAAGTGGGATTTGAAAAATTCTTTTTGCATTTGTTAGCCCAACTCTTGAGAAAGGTTAAAGGCTATATTTCATCCCGAAATTCATACATACATAACTTCACGCCTGTATCCCTTATGAGGTAGGCAGAACACCAGCGGTTATAAGACCTTCTGATGTCACGTTTGACAAATGAGGTATTATAATTATGGAGAGAGGCTATTGCAGTGACAGGGGGTCAGCCTATCGCCCACAAAAATGCCAATGAAACCTCTGTCCCTTAACTGACTTTTACAGTATGCCCGGGAAGAGAAGCAGCTGGTACATTCTATGTTTTTCTTTCGCTCCCAGTCCAGCATGGAAGTAAATTAAATTAATTAAAATAAATATGTCAAAATTGAAAATAAACTTTCTTACGTTATATTACTGTATTTTGATGTGCCGCAAATGATATAACGACCTTATCATTTCATCGACTTTGCCACATAATCGAAAAGAATTTAAAAGTGTTAGTTTTTACTAGCAATGTACCTTTACAAATACTTTTTTTCTATGTTTTATGATACATAAATAATCCATCTTTAAATTTTATTAGTAATTAGTGTATGTAGGTAATGTACCTATCGTATCTACGTATGTAGATAACTTCAGTACACACCTACCTACGTACTAAGCTAGTCTTTTATTTTCATACAATAGTTAGGTTTGCTAAAATAAACTAGCTGTGGTTTCATACAGTTTTTTTTTTATAAAATATGGATGGGACGTTTGTCTTCCATGACACCTGATGTTAAGTGAACATGAAGACTTAGGTGGTACACGTCCATCCACAAGAAACCTATTCACTCGACGCTTAAAAGTACTAGGACTATACTGGTATATCAGGGAAAATAGACGCAGGCACTTCATTCCAAACCTTGGCGACCCGTATCAAAAAGGAACTGTCAATTACATAGTTTGTATACCGACATTTTCTTTTCTTCAATCGTCTGAATTATCGTGCGCTGAATAAATGATATTGGCGGTTCTTACTTGCTGTGAAGTTTGACCGATGGTCCTGATCCACTCAGTTTACTAGGGAGGGGTCACTTGGATATGTCCCGTTTACGCTCTGGCTTTTTTTCTGGCTGGTATTATAAAAACATACTAAGCTTTGAACTATACTTAAGCATACTTGACAGTTCTCTATGGAAGTGTTTCAGTCATATCGACGCTCAAATAAACTTTTATCGTAAATGTCGAAACAATAACTTAAACATTAAGATGTTTGATGGTAACAGAAATAACGTGATTCACATTCGATTTACCGCGGCTACACCTTGAAGTAGGATGAAAGCAGGCGGCACATCGAAATGTTTTTTCTTGAAATTTTAGCACCTTAACACGCCGACATAAGGTTGCGTATTGCATAGAAATCGCCACCATCGACACCGCTCAGATACTGAAATCGTTTCAAAAATCGATAAAAAAATAATTGTTAGTGCTATGTAAATTTTGAGCAACCAAAGTTCGAACAATAATGTGGAGTATTTAAGTTATTTCTAGGCATATGGATTTCATAACTACTTAGTAATTTAAGAAAAAGTATTTTATTAGACGTGTTTTCGAAAAAAAAAACGATCGAGTCAAAATCATTAAATCGTGTTTTTGAGCAAGCAAAGTTTAGACAAAGATATAAATTTACACATATCAAAATTTCAGTTCCGCTCGTCTTGCCATATTCTAATAGTTTGCGATGAAAGTCAATGCATTTTTTCAATATGTCACCTTAAGGCAACCGTTAGGAAGAGTAGGCGCGAGAACGTACGCATAGTAGAAAGAGGGAGGAAGTAGGTTATCTTCATACAAACGCACCGCGCGCGGCGAGTATGTGCGCGCCATAGTATCTATGCACCGCCGCACGCACACATACACAAAATCTCGCGGTGATATCGAAGCGCCAGTCGGGGCTAACTCCGCACGAGGTTCACGCGCGCGTTATGATAATGAATAAATGTGTGATTTGATTCAATAGATATGTTTGTATTATTTATGTTTGTAATTATTAAAAATAAAAACAAATACTTATTGTCTTTTATGTGTACAAACACTCATAAAAAAACTGACTAGTATAACTAATCAAATAATTTAAACACAAGCCTTTAGTCTATAAATATGTATTAGCCGTTTGGATTGGACGACAACCGAAGCCGACGAAACATCGGTTTATTTTATCCCTTTTTCATAAATAATACTTACTGCTCTAAATCTTTACAAAAATTCTGTAGGAAAACCATTGTTGAACTTGATTGACTAATGATCACTGAATCAGTTATACAGACATGAGTTGTTGTATTTGGCAAGGGCCGGGCTTTAAACTAATGATCGTGCTCATCACCGCCCCGCGCCGCCGCCATCCGTCTGTTGGCCCGTCGCCCTATTTTTGATCGTAAAAAGTTTCATCATCGTTTAGATAAAACTGACCTTACAAACCCAATACCCAGATAATACAAGTAAAAAACACAACTTTCCGACCCTTGCCAATTTATAGACATTGATTGAATTAAAATTTAGCTAAAAGTGACAACCCTGAGACAGTAGGCAATTATATCGCGGATTGGGCCGGAGTTAACCTACTTCCTCCCTCTTTCTACTATGACGTACGAGTATCTTGAACTGGCGGATTTTAGGTATTTGGTATTATTTGATTTAGCATTGTAATTGTAGATTTACGGTGCGTTTCAATATCGAATCTCAATAAAAATCCAATTTTTTTTTTCATACAAAAACAAATCTGGATTTTGGTTGTCATGGCAACGCCCCATACTTTTAAGTGTTTACAAAGAAGGATTTTGGATAAAGATTCAATATTGAAACCCACCATTATTCATCATCATCATCATCACAACTCCGTGTAATGAGCCCACTGCGGGGCTATGAGGCTCTCCTCTGGGTGACAAGGAGGCTTAGGCCGTAATCCACCAAGCTGGCCCAGTGCTGGTTAGTGGATGTCAGATATTTCAGGGTGCCGAAATGGCTTCTGACAAACCCTAACGACTACTGTATACAAGTATACAGCACCCGGGACTGACGGCTTAACGTGCCCTCCGAAGCACGGAAGTCGTCGTGAGAAATTAATGGTCGGCGGTCACCCATCCTAATACGGCCGCACCGAGCGCGCTTAACCTGTCGTTTGATATGCACAGTTACCACGGCGCCACGACGACTTCCAACCATTCGACACCATTATTGATGGAACGCAATCGCTAATAAAGACTTTGTTGTAATTAAAGCCAGGGTTATACCCAAACCCACCACTCTCGGTGCCAAGTAACTGCTCCGTGGTTAATTCTACCGTGCTTTCTGAATCCCAATTCCTTTTCCGACGTACATATATTTTTTCATAACTAACACGAAATAATGAAAGATTGACCGACCGAACTGAGCCAACTGGACATCTATTTTAAGGTTAAGCTTTGAAGTTTCACAATCAATAAGGGTCAAGTTGAACCTAAGTAGGTTCCATCGTGATCGTAATCCTCGCGTTTTAAGATTTAAGAATTGGGTCACACATCAAAGGAGATAAAAAGTACAGGCGTTTTGTAAGTATTTTTATCAAGAATATTGCAATAAGTTCTTTATTTTTAATTTATTATTTGAAGTTAGAGCCACTACGCTCAAAGTTGTAGATGATCTATACCAAAGACAAGAAATCCAGTCAGGTAGGTCTGAATACAAAGAGGTTTTACCGTGTACGTTGCTAGTGATAACTTATGGAACTGCAACGTGGAAAATTAAATGAAAATTAAAATTAAATTCCGCTTAAGGACGTCACAATTTTGTACTTCAGCTTTAACAAGGTTAAAATGTTGATAGTTATTGAATAAGATATTACAGTAGACCAAGACACAAAAAAAGCCGGCGGAAAAAAACTCTTGGCACTCTTTTTCAGTAAGTATTATACGAATTAAAACAAATAGGTACATACAGTACAAATTGAGCATGACATGAAAAAAACAAACACAAGACAGCTAATTGTGAGAGCCAATGTCATGCCACAACCAAACTGCTTACATAGTAGGTGCATTGAGCTATGGATGTACAACACGAACATGACAAACTGGGACCAGAGTATTTAAACAAGAATGGAATAAAATAGTCATTGTATCAGCAAAACGACCTGGCACCACTAGCAGCACCCGTTCACGAGTATAACGCAAGCACCAGCCATCACCCTGGTCACTCACTATGGGCATTATAAACAAAGTCAATGTCGCTTAGAGGGCAATGACAAGGGCAACGCAGGACCGAGCTAAGTGGAAAACCTTGGGGAAAGTCTTTGTCCAACAGTGGGCGTGGGCGTGGTCGTCACAGACAGCGTTGAAAATTAAAGAAGAAGAACTTTCTTTTTATTGGTGACTAAAACCGGGGCTGTCCTCAATCTCACCTGATGCTAAGTGAAGTTGAGGTTAAAGATTACTACATGCGGGTTTTGAAATGACCTGGATCTTCATAAATATTGCAGGAGCGGAGATATTTGGCGGTAAATTTTATATGAAGGGTCGTTGCTAGCGAGGTGGTCCCTGAAGGATTAGTCTCCTTTTACGAAATGCTTATCCAGGCAGTAGGGCTATTTTAAGATGATCCTATACGGATAACTGAATCAAATTATGCTTTTAGTCGAGAAGTTGCGTTCATCCGAACTCGAACATTTCACCGATTTCCTTCTGAGCCTAGATCAACAAATCTCGGCTCTGACTGAAGAAAACTTTAAGGCGAAACTCGTTTAGTTCAACTCGAATTGATCGCGTTTTATTACACAATGAAATTGGGGCTTATAGTCAGTTTAAAAAAAAAGTTTCTTATTCTACAACAGAAAAAATCCCAAAACAATGTGTTAATCATAAACATAGAAAATCATTTATGTCTGTAAAGGCTATTTCTGTTTGTATAATAAGTTGTTATGAACAACCATGATTGATGTGGTTGGTAACTTTGTTAAAACTTTTTCGCCAAGGGATTAATCTACATATTTTACTTATTCCACCCGATGTGAGTAGGTGTATGTTATTGATTGCGAATGTAACTTAATATAATTTAGTAGATTAACAACAATTATATTTTAAATATTTCAAAAGCTTAATTTGCATTTTTATATGCTTAATATAATTTCATAGATTTCTATAAAACTATTTTTAAAAAATAAATTAAATTCACAGAAAATCACTCTAAGAACATGGCCCTAAAGTAAGCATAGCTTGTGATATGGGATACCATGTAGCGAACTAGGGATAGAGATAGAATATAGTATATATTCTTTATCTGCTATTGAAATATAATTGACTTGTATAGGGGCAGATAAAGAATAGTGAGTGGGTCTAAATTACGGAAGAAAATATTTTTTTTTTTTTCAATTTTTTTCATTCATTAAAATTTCAAAATTTTTCGAAGCGATCAAAATTTAAGTTTAATCTTTTATTTGTGACTACACAGCAAGTAATTTCCATCTAAAAAACGTTTCCATCTAATTGTATGTAGTCAAAGGAAGGGTGGTCGCTAGCCAGGCGGACCCTGACGGGATCCTACCACCAAGCGGGTATCACTCGAATTAGTCGCCTTTTACGACACGCTTATCCATAGGGGGTACGGCTATTTTAAGCCTACCCTACACGGACAGAAGAAAGAGATGACTAATTATTCTGCTTAGTGTGGGGTCATGTAGTTTGTGTGATTGTCTAGGATTTTTTTGGTCACTTTGGCGTTGGGGAAACCTGTCTGCCTCAGACGCCAGTGGTTGCGGGTTCGATTCCCGCACGGAACAAGAAAAGAAAAATGTTCCGTGTCTGGGTGTTTATCTATCTATGTATTTATATTCTAGGTTTCCCCCTTGTTCGCTACATGATATCCCATAACACAAGCTATGCTTACTTTGGGGCCATGTAGTTGGTGTGATTGTCTGGGGATTTTATTTAGTTATTATGATCTATTTATTTATTTACACTTTATCTCTTTAGGTACCCATCAAATTACTCATTCCAGTCTTTCCTAAGGTCGCCTGTAAGATATCGCTTTTAGAGATTAGACGGCCAATTATGCTATTTTATGTTTTGAATTTTTCCTGTTGATTTTAAGAATAAAGTGTTTTTCTGTGATTATTTAAGGAAGAGTCAGTACTTTCATAAACATGTACCTATGCTTTATCTGTCAGCTCATCTGCTCTTACCATAAGTTATCAATTTATACTTCTATTTTTAACTTCCATTTTGGACTGCGAGCAAAAAAAAAACATAGAATGTGCCAGCTGCTTCTCTTCCTGGGCATACTGTAAAAGTCAGTTAGGAGACAGAGGTTTTATTAGAGGTTTTTTTTGTGGGCGACAGGCTGACCCCCTGTCACTGCAATAGTCTCTCTCCACCATTATAATGCCTCCCAATTTGTCAAATGTCACATCAGATGGTTTTATAAGGCATGAAGTTATGTATATATTATAATAGTGGTAAGTGACAGATTAAGTATCACATATTTAATTTGCGTCCCGATGTATTTAAAGTACCCATGTATCTATCTTAACAAAGAAGCATAGTTATACAGCTTCGATGTTTACGCTTATTCGCACGTAAACATTGATGGAAACCGATAAAAATAATTGTTTCCCAAATCGATCTCAAACGAAATCTAAAAATAACGCCGTAACAACATTAAACTCACGCCTTTACAAATTTAGTGTATCTACAGCTTTATTTCAACATGATTACTGGTACCTACACACGAGTAACGTCATTATAACCATTTGTATTATTGTCGATATTTCTGTACAGCTTGTAACGGAAAAATAATAGATAGCACTTAATTAATTGGAACTAAATATATAAAAAATATACGCTATAAATAGTATACCTAACTCATAAGTATATTACATTCCTTACCGCTCTGTACGTTATTAGATAGATCATTAGAATTTCGTACACCCAGTTAATTTGAATTTCATACAAATACATGATTATTCATGACTCTTACGAAAATACATAAACAATTTCATATTGATTCAATAATTAACAAACCTACCTAAAAACAACAGAACGAAAGCTTCAATTGTTTCATATCCAAAATAACAATCAAACTTTAATATAACGTTAAAACTTTAACATATCAATGTTAATTCACTGTTTCTTTAACACATTTATTTCAGTATTTTTTATTTCGCGTTACTGGGCTGTATGAGTTTAGATTCATTGCCCTTTGCGCGTGTGACTGCAAAGGCAGCGCGTCAAAAACTGCCAAATAGAAAATGGCGCGAAACGGGACATGCGCTCTAAGAAATCGATGGTGGAAATGGGAAATGTCTTATAAAAACCGCGCCTCTTTCGAAGATTCTGCAAGCTAAGCTTTTTATAGCAAAAAGAAAAGTCTTCTACTTTATTATATTGTTCTTTTGTGGTTGTTAACTTTATTTAGATGATACAATAAACATTTGTCAATTTACATTGACAAAATACGTCGCTCAAAGTTTACATTACCTGCAGTGTAGAGTTTGAGGTTAGGAAATTTGCATAAATATTTATCGTTCAAGATTATTACATGATTAGCTTTACTGACAGTGACGAATGTATTTCCATATCAGAAAGTATAAACCATAGTTTTGACTATTTCATTTTATGCAGGAATATTTACAACATAATGTTTTTTGTCACGACGAATATGAATTAAGTGCTTTCAGAATGTTTGATGAAAATGTTAAATTGAAAAAAAAACGTATAAAATTATTAATTACCAACTTGCAAAACTTACTTTCTAATTAAATATCTTAGGTAGATAGGGATAGAAAAGATAAATGCTAGGAAAATTAGAAACAAAAGGTTTTTAACTTTGCTTTGGGCGAACAGTATGTAGAGAATGACAAATGTATGGAGTACTTTGTCTACTCTCAGCTGGTTGTACCTATGGAAATCTTATTCCTAATCAGTAACTAAATTATATTTTAAGCTACCTATACCTACTGACAAATGGTGGAAAAAAAATGTGGAAAAGAAATGGTGGAGACAACATTTTAACAACCAATCCGAATGTAGCGAGTATTTTTAATTATGAAATCAAACCGAGAAACACTTTGCCTAATTTATAATATACAATATTGAAGAGCAGTTTTAAAAACATTTAAAATATAAACGTATTAAGTATGGGAGACCGGGTCAAAGCCGTATAGCTATGGGTCTGAGCATGCAGTTCATCCGTATTAAAATGCAAAGGTTTTAAATCAATACTGAATATATATAAATATATATATATATATATATATATATATATTTATATATTATGAGTCTGACTGAATATATATATATATATTCAGTCAGACTCATTAGGTACCTATGACAATCAACATATCGCACCCCTCCTGGAATAAACATGCAAGTGTACTTATGCGATTTTTTAATTTTTAAATAATTTTTAATTGCATTAAAAACTCAAGGAAAAAGTAATACGTATTGTCAATTTTTTTCATAATTTTTTTTCATAGTTATGGACAAAAATATAAAATATTACAAAATAAAAAATAAATATTTTTCCATCATAAAAACCAAGTTATTATAATTTCATCTCACTTTTTACTGAAGTCCCATACGACTAATACCATATTATACTTACATCAAACTTGAACGAAAACTTTTAATACTATGTCCGCGTAACTATAGCTGAACACTTGTTTAAGGATATGTTTTGGTGGCCTTTGTGGTGCAAGTCTAGTTGCGTACTTGTTCCACAAAACATTTATTCACATTGTATGATGTAACAATTAATACTTTATTTTATAAGCTGTTATTTAGTTTCACCAGTCCGTTAATCAGTCTGTGATCAAATCTTACAAGTTAAATTTAATCCACTTTCCGGTTGCATGTATAAATCACATGACAATGCAATATCATTGTGTCGTAGACCTGATCTGATGATGGAGCTGGAAGGAAGCCACAGAAACTCCATGATAAAACAATGCAATCTCATCGAATTTAAGCTCATTTAATTCATCTTGACAAGTACTTTAATACTAAATGGTAACCAGTGTGTGATGATGGCGCCGAAAAGCAGCTATAGGAAGGAACTCCATGATTAAATGATGCAATCTCATCGAATTTAAGCTTGTTTAAGTCGTCTTGTCATGTACTTTGATACTAGATGGCAACTAGGGTCTGATGATGGAGCCGGAGGGTAGACCTAGGAACCCTATGACTAAACGATGCAATCTCATCGAATTTAAGCTCGTTTCATTCCTCTTGATAAGTACTTTGATACCAGATGGTAACCAGGGTGTGATGACGGAGCCAGAAGGTGGCCAGAGGGACTCCGTAATTAAACGACGGAAACCCAACGAGTTTGGGCTCGTTCAATTGGTCTTGACGAGTACTTTATGCCAGATGGTAATCAGGGTCTGATGATGAAGCCGGAAGATCACCAAAGGAACTCCGTAACTAATTATAAGGTTTTATTTAGTTTCACCTGTCCGTTGTATGTAATCAAATCTTACAAGTTAAATTTAATCCACTTCCCGGTTTCCGATTGAGCTTAAATTTGGCACGCATGTATAAATCGCATGACAATGCAATATTATTGTGACGTAGACCTGCAGGCCTATTACGGTTCTTTCACGACCACGGCATTGACAATCAAAGGATTTTATTCAATTTCAAAAGTTCGGCCATAGCATCATTTTATCGTTTGGTGGCGCCACTTATTATTGGCAATAACAACTTAATATGAGTGAATTGAGTGAGTTATAGACAATCATTCGCCATTTGATCACAAAAAGCTGCTGGCTTGTGAAAGTCCTTTGTATATCTGTTGTGAAATGCACATATCTGCCATGTTTATGTAATTTCCTGCAAACTCAAAAGTAGCGTCAAGTGAACTTAAGTTTATCATTTATGTAACTGAATTGTTGAGATGCTTGATAGACTTCATGATTCTCATATTTCAGTATCAAACATGCTAACAAGTGTTGGTTTTTGATTATTTTAGTTAATGGTTCGTTAGTTCATTACCAGTGTACTGTAAAATTAGCACCCTTTCTTTCAAATATGAAAATCAATATTTATCAACAATCATAATAAAAACCACTATAGTGCATAGTCCACCCAAAAAACCTCAAGCACATAAGCGCCGCCAAGTGGCAAAAAAGCTTGCATTCCAAACTTCTTATAATATTGATGTGTCCTATCTGTACTTGTACATAATACTTTCTTATCTGTGTTCACGACATGACATAATAAACAAGATTTCTATGATACAATGATCAACAATTGTGACATAAAGAATAAACGAAGTCCCTTTACATTTGCATGCAAGAGGCGTTGCATTACTTTTAAAATTCAATCATCAATCAAGTTTCAATCATCGTCTATGACTTAAAAACGTCAATTGAAAAAGGTGAGATCGCACCCACCTCTATGCAGGGACAGTAATATCGATATTTTTTGAGTATCGATACCTGTTTATCGATATAGTATTAGATAAATAAGTGATTTTTGTCATTTAGAAATACTTAATTCGACTGGCGTCATACATTACGCTTTCGAGGGTAGTTCACCGCTTCACGTGTACATGTGACTATAATACTATTTATTTTAGCGCGAGTTAAAGCGCCCCTCTGGATTTTATTTTTTTAAAAGCTTGTTTATTTAATTGCCTTTGGGATACCAAATCTACAATTTCAGATTGACATAATACTAAAAGCATAGTAAATCAGGTGGCGTTCATATTTGTGTTTATGCGAGGGATCCCGCCCGGTATACAGACATCATTTATAGTAGTCCACAAAAAATGAACACTATAAATGGGCCACCCTGTATCAACATCATCAAATTAACAACATCTTTTCAAAAGAAATATTTACTGAAAACATACAAAAACGACCTCTCCACAAACATTTGAGTTTAAAATAATTAAAAAAAAAATTACAAATTAAATGAAACTACTAAAAAATTTACTATTATTTAGGCATATTTTTCTGTTTATAGGTCCCAACATTTTGACAACGATTCAGAGTCACTAGATTATAAACCTGATTCTGATGGTAAGAACACAAATGAAATTGAAGAATTACAGCAGCATAAGAAATTGAAGCTTTCAAAAGACGCCATGAATCCGAAGCAGGCCGAAATGGATAAAATAGTTGATATTGAACTATCTTTATCAGCTGGGAACCATTCCTTTAAAGATGTTGAAACTCAAACCAAAATAGATACAAGTTCAGACAATTTAAGGGAAGCTAATAAACATTTTGGATTATTTGTTGCAGAGGAGCTTTCTAATGTTCCCCTCATCAAACGACGACAAATAATGTGGCAAATAATTAGAATTTTTGAACATGGATCAACATAATGAAACTACATATTAATTCAGTTAAAAAGGGTTTTATAATAATCAAGCCAGATGAAAAGATTGATTTTGCATGAAACATATTTTTATCTCAGAGCGTTGCTACGCTCATAGTTTGGTAATAAAAAGGATATCATTACTATTTATTTTGGCTGTATAATTTATTGTTACGAATAAAAATTATGTCTTCTATCAAATTGTGTTTTAAATTAAAACGGTATTTTGAAACAACAAACTTTAAGGAGGAAAAAAGTCGTTCTACACTGACTTGGGTCGCTGGGCTCGCTAAAATGATGCAAGCTAATGCGTAGAGTCGAGGATATTTATTTTTATTAACTGGGAGTGTTTTAATATATTTTCGGAAGACTTTAGTAGTGGTTCCTTTGAAAATGATATTAATTCTTCGTGTATGTTTTCAAATCCAGCGGGAGACATCCCTTCATTGTGATTTCTGTGTCTTAAAAGAGTAGTTATATCGCTTAGAGCCTCAACATATTTAGTACTTAGTACACATTCATATCATATTTCCTCAACATATTTCACATGAAATGTTCCAGCTCAATTCTTGCTCTTGCGGTATCTGGATTGCTTTGGGACAAAGTTGTCGAACTTGTGGAAGGCTGCGGCACATTTTCTTTATCTTTATTTAAATGTTGTAAATGTAGATATAATTGCATTAATACTCCTTTTGCAGCATCTCGCTGATCGTCAGATAGTGTCGAGTTAACTCTTCCATCGAGAAAGATAGCACATAGAAAAGCATCATTGTTAAATAAATTTTGTTCTCTTTTGTCCATGGAATTAAATAGCAGTATACTCATCGCTGAGTTAATATTTTTTTATTTAATTTTACACAATAGCCACTGTACATAAAAATCACCTATTGTGAGCTGCACACATTGCAGACCTTTTGAAAGTTCTTTAGGAGGCAACAAGGAAATCAAATAATCCTGTAGTATATTCCAACTCGATTCCGTTAATTTCAAATTAGAGTCGTCAGCGTTTTCGCAGATTTCTTTCAGTTCTAGTAATCTCTGTATCATATCCACAGTAGAGTTCCATCTAGTTGGGCAATCTAAGATGGGTTGATTTTTTCCTGCTTTTTTTATTTCAGCAATGTATTTTTGGGTTCGCAATAGTTTAGCAACTTTTCTTGCATGATCAATCTCTTGTTTGATTTCTGTTCTTTTACAAACGTCTACAACAGACAACTGCAACGTATGTGCTGCGCATCTTATCACAGCAATATTTCTTTGCTGGGTCGTGTTTTCATGGAACTGCATAGAAAATGACGAAGTTATTGTTTCAGTGTACTCGTCTTGTCTAGCATCATCAATTTCAGTATCACCATCATAATCAAATTCGGATTGCGAATCCGACGAGACATTTTCAGTATCTTCCATACGGTCCTCCCCTTGCATAACAATATCGTCTTCAGTTTCGACATTAAAGTGATGTTGTTCATTGACATTTTCAATAGCTTCATTCCTAGAAATTATCTGACCTTGAACATTTGTTTGGTTTAAAAGACTGCTCATCTTAAGCATGTTTGCTCCATTATCAGTAGTGAAGCTATAAACATTTTCAAGGCCAATTCTAAATCTATATAAAACAAACAAAACTTGTTCCTTTAAGTGTTCCGAAGTATGTCTCTCTAACAGTTCAATCATTGCCAGAGGCTCTATGATATGTTGGTTTCTTGATTTCATTTGTGTTCTTCCATTTCGTTTGCTTTCATAAATAAATACTTAATTATTATATATGGGGGTTATTGTATTCAATTTACATGGTATACCAAATAATGATCGTATGATAAGTTTTAAGGCCGCTCCACATTCTCGCGAGAATCTCGCGAGTCGGTAATATAATTATCTTCATACATAGAATATAAAGCCTTGAGATCAATATTTTTTAGTTAGTTTTTATCACAATTTATCTTTATTTTTGAGTAAATAAAACATATTAAATATTAATTTTTATCTTCCTGGACCATTTTCAATACTAACAATATAAAAAAAATTACAAAAACTTTTAAAATCTATTACGAGTTACTTCAAAACTCTCTTCTCTCTAAAGGGAGTTATGCGGGTGAAACAGCGGACACAAGCTGCCTGTCAATGCTTTCAGTCATTCAACTAACCATTCTAATGCTTTCTTTCAAGGTCTGTCGGCCATATTGAGGTTAACCATCGTTAGTAATAACGAATATTGGAAGTATCATTCGACTCAGGACGTTTGTATATTACTATCGTTCAAGTCGAATATTCAAGTCAGTATTAGTAGTTTATTCGACTGATATGATAATTCGCAGACGCGCATCGCTGAGATATACTCTGCGATGTAACCGTTTAAATCGGCGGCTCGCTTGTTACTGAGAAACAAGCGATCGTGACTCATACACAAAACTCCAAACTCCCCACAAACCCCAAAACCCACAAAAAGTAGAGAAAAATGAGAGAAATTGAGTAGAATACGAGTATGGCTTTCTCGGGAGATTCTCGCGAGAATGTTGAGCGGCCTTAACGTCAAAACTATTTCATATCATCGCATGGTTTTGAGATCCATAATAGGCCTGCTGATCTGATGATTTAGCTGGAAGGTAGCCATAGAAACTCCATGATAAAGCAATGCAATCTCATCGAATTTAAGCTCATTTTATTCATCTTGACAAGTACTTTGATACTAGATGGTAATCAGGGTCTGATGATGGCGCTGGAAAGTAGCTATAGGAACTCCATTATTAAATGATGCAATCTCATGGAATTTAAGCTTGTTTAAGTCGTCTTGACATGTACTTTGATACTAGATGAGAGATACTAGACATGGTTGTCTAGTAGAGATCGCTTTCCAGCGATAAGACCGCCAATTGTATCTCAAAATTGATATCATGTATTTCCTTTTTTGGTACTTATTAATGGTGTACAATAAAGTGTGAATAAATAAATAAATAGATGGCAACTAGGGTCTGATGATGGAGCCGGAAGGTAAACATAGAAACTCCATGACTAAACGATGCAATCTCATTGAATTTAAGCTCATTTTATTCGTCTTGATAAGTACTTTGATACCAGATGGTAACCAGGGTGTGATGATGGAGCCAGAAGGTGGCTAGAGGGACTCCGTAATTAAACGACGGAAACGCAACGAGTTTGGGCATTATATCTGATCTGATGTTAGTGCTGGAAGTTGGCCATAGGAACTCCGTAATTAAACGACGCAACCCCATCTAGTTTGGGCTCAATGAGTGTTTTAATACTAGATGGTAACCGGGGTCTGATTATGGAGCTGCAAGGTGGCCGTAGGAACTACGTAATTGAACGAGTCAACCACATCGATTTGTGCTCGTTGGATTCGGCTCATCGAGTATTTCCATACTAGTTATCTTGGTTGGCTTGAACACAGTCCATCAAATTTTGGAGAATCAAAGTAATAAATTAATAATAATAATTAGTACTAATTTATTTATTTTCACTTGCATTTAATTGAGTATATTTAATGTTGAACCTGGGTAAACCCTGTTGTACATTAGCCCTCACATTTCCTAAATGACCTCTGGCAGGGTAGTCGAATATTTATTCAGTACTTGTGGGAACAACACGGGAAAAACAGAAACCTCAACAATAGGCTGGGGAAAAATAGTTGAAAACGGCAAGAGAAACTGGCTACCTAAAGTGATTTCATAAAAAAGAGTGATTAGTACAGCTAAATGTACACTCAACGGCAATTGACACGTAATAAAGAGAGTTATTTATGTTACTTATGTCCAAAATTCCAGATTGTTATTTGTTGCCTAGGTGATTTTTATGCCGCCCAAAATTGCAGCGCTATCTAGCGTCAGGTATAAATAAATACTTTTACTTCGCGGATTTTTCTGACAGATTTGGAACGTATGACATTTCATAAAAAAAACTAGAGCCACCTAGTAAAGTATAGCTAACTTTTTGGATGATCATTTGAATATTTTAACCTAATGTTTCAACCGGTTTTTACTACTCGCTACTAGGTGACTAATGCCATCGCCTGTTTGGCTATGATTGGCCATAACCCATCGCTTACCCCTCCCGTAGGCTTCACTTGAGTCCCTATAGAAAACTGGATAGGGCAGCTCCTGTATATATTTCCTCCGTGGTTAGGACCATGGAATAAATTAGTACTACGTACAACTGGAAGGCTTACTTACAAACTTTCAACATGTCAAAATGAACCATAAATTATGGTAGGATCCCTTTCAGTTAGTGTTAAGAGCCCTTGGATTCCAAACTCCAAGGTTTACCTGGCTAACAACCACCCCTTATACAAGTCCGCCGCCAATTATCAATACATCAGCGCTGATCTGTACACGCAATGTTTTAAGAGAAAATTTCTTCAAAACAAGTTATCTAAGTCCTCAACCTTAATAATCCTCAGATCAGTTTGAGGTCACAAGAGATTAAGGTTGCGTTTCCACTGACGCGGAGCTGAGCTTAGCTGGGCCTGAATAGACCAGCATAGATGAATATAAGTACTAAAGTATAGACGACCGTCTCGCGGTTTTTGCACTTTAGCGCCATACAGTATCCACTCTAGGAACCTTTTCGACCAAAGCAACCCTAGAATGCAGCCCGGCCGTACCGCGCCATTTTTATATTTTCAGAAATTCGTAGTACAAGTTATTACTATTGCGCAATCATAATTTCATTCGAGTAACGAGTCAAATTTAAACTTGACTCGTTACTCGAATGAAATTATTAAAAATTATTGCCACACAAAATTGCCTCCTTGCACCAGTCATTAAAAATCAATGCAATTTCTTTTCTTATCTCACTAGAAAGTCAGTATCCTACGTTAAAATATCACTTCACAAAAGTAAAATCTTCAATTCGAGATCGTAAGAACGCGAGGAGTGAATACTCTACTCAACGTACTTTGTAGAAAACACTAACAAAAGAATTAAGCGACAAAAAACACACAGAAAAATAAGCAAATGCAACGAGCGCAAACACTTGATTGGTTGAATACCATACTATAGATATACGCTCCTTGGTACTATAGATATATCGATATCGAACGCAAAAAGTTCCAGTAGTGCCCGGCGCGTAGCGCTAGTAGTAATAGAATTTTGGCATTTGTAGGGAAGACAAACTAGCATGTAGACCCACAAAGCAGATACATAGTAGAGCTGCTGTAAGCAAAGTTGCACAGCTTCAATTTGGGTTGTCCTGACGTCACAGCCTTTAGTTCAAGCTATTCCTCGCTAGAGGCACTGGCGTCAGTTCGTCGTTGACTTCTGTGAAGTATGTTCACGCGTAGATATTTAAAAAAAATTAAATCCTCCATTGTTTCTCGATGTAAAATTTAGTTTTCTATACTTTTATGAAGGAATTACATTGACAATCCAAATAAAATGAACTTACCACGAAGATAATTTCATTCATAATTATTTTTTTACAAATTGTTTGTTTTCCAATTATTTGTGTCCAAAATTCCAGATTGTTATTTGTTGCCTAGGTGATTTTTATGCCGCGAAAAAAGGTTACGCAATCTAGCGTCAAGTAGAAATAATTTATTTCGCGGTTTTTTCTGACAGATTAGCTACGTATGAAATTTCGTTAAAAAACTAGAGCCACCTAGTAAAGCATAGCTGAACTTTTTTGATGATCATGTGAATATTTTAACCTTATGTTTCAACCGGTTTTTACTACTCGCTACTAGGTGACTAATGCCATCGCCTGTTTGGCTATGATTGGCCATAACCCACCGCTTACCCCTCCCGCAGCCCGCGCGTAGGCTTCACTTGAGTCCCTAGAGAAAACTGGATAGGGCAGCTCCTCTATATATTTCCTCCGTGTGTAGACCAGTCCCTACGCTCGAAATCTCCACTGCGGTCTATTCAGTCAGACGCCGCTTAGCTCTACTCCGCGTCAGTGGAACGCAGCCTTAAGCTATCGTTTAAAAGAAAAGGTAAACTCAATAAAAACACAGGATTATTTTAATATCATATAATTTATTGTTATGCATATGGTAATTTCACATCTACTACAAACCTAATGGAAGATTACGCACAAATATAGCCGAGTCCGCAATGCATTTGCAAAAAAATCTAATATTCATAGTATGTCGAAGATTTCAGTTTAAATCATGAAATATAAATGCAGTTTTTTTTTCTAAAATAAGCTTTACTTGTGTACAGCAAGAGCATTATATGCTAAAGTAAGATAAAAAAGAACAGACCAAATGCAAAACAGACTGCAAATTTATAATATTGGATAACTACTTCCTAAAGTACAATTATGCGATTACAATACAACAACGTATGGAACATTTCTGTAGTCTAAAATTTAAACTTTAACTTTATTTAACTAATTTTAAGCAAAGTCACGGCGATGTACAGATTAGACCATTAATAAATCCTTTTTCTGAATTGTACAATTTTATATGATTATTTCATTGCAAAAAAGAACAAATATTGTTTACTAAATAATAGGATGCAATCAGACCGAAATATGACAAAGAAAATAACTTTTTTTAAATATTTTTTATTGGTGTAGGAAAGTCAGTTTCGAATAAACAATATAATCAAAAAAGCTGTTTTCGGTGGGACATAACAACTTGTTAAGTTTAAATTTTAGATTACATTTTAAGACTTAAAATTTCAAATTGATATTTATTTATACTTAACATATTATTCATCAATGTAATACCCCAGCCACATATACGTACATACATATCTTAGATATTATTTTGGTGAAACCGTATTATAAATTATAAATAAGATTTATTAACCAAATCTATAATGATCCTATTAATAAGCTACACTATTATATTGTTTGTATGTGTATATTGTAATCACACTTAACAACTCGCAAGAACCTGAACATAACACTTAATAAATATTATAATATTAACTAGTGCCTATAATACAATTTTATACCAACAGATCATTTTGTTTTCTACTTATATTAACTAATAATAATACAAGTGTGACAAAAACTACATTAATATAAATAAACAAATATTAATTATAAAATCTATAGCTTTATTCAGTTGCCAACGAAATTGCCAAGAATTTGATTTTAACATTTCTCAGAAGCCAGATTTTTGTCATTATAAATTTAATATAAATAAAGCCACAATTGACTAAAATCTGACATTTACCTAGTATAATAAACATTATGAAGAATTGTTTTTCTCATTTTGCATCTATTGTGACTAATAAATTAACAAGATATTGTAGTGCTAAAATTTATTTACCTGGCACAGACAGACAAATAGGGGTTATAAGATTGTAACAAAAACGGAATAATCAATATTTTTTCCCATTTGATTTAACAATGGATTTCTGTGACATTAAATTGCCAAATTAATATTCATCTTCACTTATAATTACATAATTATGGCAAAGACTTTAATAAAAAAAGGGTGAAATATTCCAAAATACTAATTCCAAGTGTCAAAGAAGTAGTCAAGAAAATCAAATTACTATTTCAAGTTACGTATGTATTTCATCACCTGTTTCAAGCCTGATTGGTTTATTAATTGTAAATAATTCATACAGGTACTTTACCCTTTTGGGTAAAATGAGTAAGAATTTCTTACCATAGACAGATATAACAACAAGCATATTTTACCCACCTTATAATTCGTTCCACAGTAAATATAAGTTTATAATTATTTATAAAAAAACTGAATTACTCGACCACATTCACAAAGGTTTATTTTTACTAAGCATGAATATTTCTACATACATATTATTTAACTTAACATATTAAACCTACAGCAATAATAGATACATGAACATAGGTACTATCAAAAACACTTCTGCCTGAACACAAAGTTAATTTTTGCTTGCACTCAAAAAAGTTTAATAGATAGTTAAACAATTCGGCGCCGCAGCAATGGTTTTGCTTTTTTTAGTAATCAGGCGGCAATGGCCTCGACTGTACATAACGTGAAAATTCACAAGTCAAAACTAATTATGGATTTTGTAAGTCCTCAAATATTTACTATTTTGAAATTTATGCTGCCAGTCATTTTAAAACACATACTTATATTGTGATAACGAGACACATCGAATTCGCCATTTTCTTTTCGAGGAACAAATGAAATCCGTAGATAGATTAGATTTCTATTATGTTGCATAAAACGAATCTGTCATAACAGTTGTAAGTTCCTGACAGCTATTAATTATACAGGATTGATTTTTCGCCACCACCCAAATTTAAATGTTAGTTTCTTTGATACGATATAAACGTACCTGCATATTTATTTTAGTGTCACTCAGTACGAAAAAGTAGAAATATGGAACTACGAACTTAAAAAAAAATTGTCGTGGTTGATGAACATAGCAACTACTACGCGGCATTTCCTTGATAATACTACGACGTAGTACTACAAACTGTGTGTAGCAGCGCGTAGTCATCATTATTTTAATGCTAATTTAGAGTGACCATGCCTTGGTTAATATGTTAGCGGATAAATTCCTTTTTTTTTGCAAAAATCGTTTCTATAAATGATACTTATTGCGTAAAAAAAATTTGGCCGGTGACTACAAATCAACCCTGTACTGACATGTGTCAATTGATTGTGAAGTGTGGTACGATATAAATTAAAATAAACTATCAAAAACCTAACTTATAAATAGGTGTCTATACATACATAGCTACTAAAGTAAAGGTTACATAATGGCAATGAAATTTATCAAGACGGACGTAGTGGGCCAGAGTCCTTTGTGGTCATTTTTTATACAGTAACTTAAAATATAGTATCAAGTAGGTATTTAATAAAAAAATGCACAATTTTAGAAGGAAAGAACAGTTACCCTGTTGCAAAGACATTGTATATATTTTTAAATTGTATCCTCAGCCTTTATAATGATATCTTTTGGTTTAGGTTTTTTTTTTAACATTTTTTTAAGACGACATTTTCGACAAATGAAAAGCTCAGTACAACGTTGGCAGTCTTATTTAAAAAAAACTACACCATTTAGTAAACTTCATTTGTCAAAGCTGTCGAAAGGTACGCTAAAGGAATCATTTAAGATACAGGGTGTTAATATATTTTTTTTTAAATAAACTCTACTTTAAATAAAATACATTTTCGGGGACTTAAAATAAAAGAAAAGACTCTATATAAAAACTAGACGGAAAAAATTGTGATGACATTTCAAAAAGGTACTTACATAGACTAGGGGATAAAACTTATCGTTTATTTTACCTATACATACGATTTTATTACAATGGCGATAGAGATTAGTTTAGTAAAACACCTACATGGTAGGAAATAGCAAAAAGGACAGTTAATAGGATACTTTAGATGTATAATTCAAGAGATTTAAAGTGTTAAAAATAAAATAGATGTAAAAAGAATTAAATAAATTAAATTTCTTAAGATATGAGAGAGAAATCTATTCGAGAGCTGCAAATACACGAAACGTTCAAAGGCTTCAAGTAAAATAGGAAAGAATTGAAGTATTATTTAAGTTAGTGACAACTGCGATAAATATCGTACTCTTAAATGCACCTTCTTCATTTTAGAGTATGATTCAAGAAAAGTATTATATACAAAGCCAGTATCTTTCTCTTATTTATGGCCTGCGATCTTTTTAAATTTCAAAAAGCGCGCCTGGCTTCAGTAAATTAGGTTTACTGCACATATTCAACAACTAGACATATGGTATCGATTACATCTTATTATTGTAAAAATACTGTTTTGATTTATTTTAATTTAATTTATGTCAATATAGTCATTTTCATTTTTGTCAAACGCATAAGTTTTTTTTTTGTTTTGTTTATTTATGTTTTTCAATGTAAAATCACAGACAATCTGTGCATATTTTAACAGTTTAACTAGTGCATTGTTGCTGTCGTGACGACACTCGACGACGGTTGCAACGGAAGACCAGCGTTTGTTAACTAGCAATATGCTGACTTGCGGCCTATTTGTGGCATTTGTTATATTTTTCTTTAATTTTTTTTTCTAAAAATTTTGTTTCAATTTTAATTTGGGGTTTTTTATTTCATTTCATAAAAACTTTGTATATGATACCACCGTTAAGTTTTTTTGAAAACGTATATATTTTTTATTTTTGTAATAAACACGATAACATTGTGAACAATATATGATACTCATAAAGATTCATTTTTAAATAATAAGTATGGGACGTTTGTCCTTCATGCTACCTGTTAAAAAGTGAACACGAGGACTAAGATGGTACACTCCATGGAAAAACCCATTCATTCGAGACTTAAAAATACCAGGACTGTTATTTGGACCTTTATATGTAATTTTATGCAGTGAATAGGGAAGAGGACAGATCTTGATTGACAACATTTCAATCTTTCCTTATTTACTTTAAACCTTCAAACTTCGCTTTATGCGAAAAGGTGAAGAATTATTAAATACTAAATTATATCTTAAAATTATCAATCTAATTTATCTTTTATAGGTTGACTTATTATATGACTTACGTAGACAAACGCTTTTAATCTGAACATACATAGAGACTAGCAAATCATGTAGCTAATATATCCGGCCCTATAAGATTATCCACCTTAGTTACGTTTTTGAAAATTAAATATGCTTCCTAGAATTCGTAGCACGCCTCATTTTTGCACCTCTTTCATATAATTTCTATCTAGTTATACGTGATACCTTACTTGATGCCTTAATTATATCATAGTAAGCAAATAGATATCAGATAGTCGTCGTATCGTAGTGTGTCCTATGTATATCAATCGATATACCAGGTTAAGCAACGTTCGGCGCAGTCGATACAAAGATCGGTGACCTTGTCTTAAGTTTTCACGATTCATCTTTGCTCGTGACCACGGGGTCTGCAAAGACACCGACACGTCGAGTTAAAATGTAAAATATAAATTATACGCGATTAATCCGGTTAAAAGGTAGTTTTATTTAAATTATGAAGTTTTATTTAAGATCGGTGACCGCCTTAAATACCTCAACTAAGATTCTTGATCGGTCTTGACGTTGACGTTTTTTATACGAACTATATAAAAAACGCTACACGATTGATTTACGTACATTTTGAGGTTATACTATCTGGGAATTTATCCATTTCGAGATTGCGAAAACAGTCGAAGTTTAGTTAATGAAAACCTTCACATAGCTTTACCTTTCCATACGTTAGTTTACGATAATAGTTTATGAGGCATATTTGCCATCAAAATAAAAGAAAATGCAGAATAGTCACATCCCGAAAATACGACAATTAAGGGCCGGTGCGATTCTGTCTGAATAACACCTCAAACGTAAAGGCGTTACCATAGCAACGTATATCTATCAAATCACAATGATAGACAGAATTTATATAAGTGAATGAATTAATACAATGACAAGGATTTTAAGAAGTGTTGTGATAAGATTTAATTAAACTGCAGGGTTATTTTTGATAATCAATAACTAACATAAGTCGTCATAACGGCCGGTCTTAATAACTTACCAAATACTCAAAGTAAAAGTAAAGATATAAATTACTATACTATTAATTGTTTTAAACTATCGCGGGTTATTTTCACTGTGATTTAATGATTCATTAAACTCATTAATTAAATTTAATGAATTTAAGTACCATGATCGCCATGCTTGTAACAGCATCGAAATATCAGACGTGCGAAAATAAAATAAAAAAAATCGTGGTAAGAATCCCGTAAATTCATTAAATCATACTGTACTATTTTTTAGCTCAAGTGACATAAGTCACATTTGACACAAACAGTATAGGAATTTAACGGCCTTACTTATAAAAAACAACTAATCAACATCTTACCGACTACTTAACTAATCACTACTTAAATTCTTAATTAATGCTTAAATATTTTTTACTCATAAACGTTGATTAGCCGGTTATTAACTAATGAACGCTTAATGCAAAGAAAAAGAATCTGCTTATCAATATTTCAAAATATTGACATAAGTATCCCTTCTTAGTCTGTGCATAAGTGTCAGATTTGCGTATAGGTTTGTTTATTTATAATAGTGATATTGTTTTTAATATCGGAATTTTACGAATTTTAAACGTTCGTCGCAAAATGGAAAGTTCTTCAAAAAAGAGAGTGCGATCCTCCAACTGGGACCAAGATGAAAAGGTAATTTCGGCAAGTAAAATACCACGAGAAGAAAAAGAACATACATAACTTCACGCCTGTATCCCTGGGTAGGGATCTGATTCAAATACAGACTCAGTGGAGGAATACCAAGGGCAAGGTGAAAGGCAGAGAGTCTGAGTACAGACATGCTAGAATGATGACAGGCGGAGGACCACCACCACCAAGCCCATCTCAGCAGAAGATCTTGCCATCATTCAGGCGTTGCCTAATGAATTTATTATTGATAATAGTAAATTTCATAGTGATGGTCTCTACATGGATACTTTAAAAGAGGTAAGATATTGTCTGCTTTTATAATAAAAATGAATAAGTATAGTCCTAAAAGTCGAACTAAGGTAAACAGTCCTTTTTTAATACATATATTTGTTTGTTGTAACATATATCTACATATAAGATTTTTCCTTGTTCCAGAACAATTCTGAAGATTTTGAGCGAGAATTATTTTTACTTTTAAAAAAGTCAAAGGAAAGAGAATTTGAACGAGCAGAAGAAATTCACAAAAAAAGAATGTTAATCATGGATTTAGAAAATGAGTGCTGGCAAAAGAAAATAAATTCTATTTGATTATACAAAGTATTATAATTAAGATTAAGAAATAATTTTCTATAAATACATTTCTTGCTATGTTTGACAAATTATTTAATTCCTGTTCACTATCTGACAAGTCTTCTTCCACATTGCTATAATTAGAGGAATCTGAAAATAAAACTATAATCTATGTTAACAATTATAAAATTGAAGCGCTTTTCTATTACTGTTGCGGAATTCATAAATTCAAAAAGTGTAATCAAAAAGAATAATCTATACAACTTTCCATTTCATACATACCATCTAAATAATCATTATATTCAATGGCCAAATTATGTAATACTGCACAAGCAACAATAGTAGTTTTGATTGTGCTTAGAGATCCTCTAATAACCTCAAGTAAAATCCTAAACCTTTGTTTTAAGACTCCAAAACATCTTTCTATGAAATTTCTTGTCCTGATATGGCTGTAATTGTATCGCCTCTCAGCTTCAGTCCTCGGTCTTAATACAGGAGTCAGTAAATATGAAGTGCATGGATAGCCACTATCTCCTATTAGTTTGCCTTTAAATTCATGTTCTTCAAACCTACGTTTAAGCGAACATTCACGAAAAACTCGTGCATCATGAGTGCTGCCTCTCCAATGACAAACTATATCGCAAATTTTTAAATCTGCATCGCATACAACCTGTATTGTTTGGTAGGTATTTAATAAGATTTTCTATTATAGATAATGATTTCCTTATAGTTTGTTGCTAGGTATTTATTATTCAATAATTAATACTACGTATCTATGTACTTGTATCTACTTAGGTAGCTGTCACTACAATAGTCTCTCTCCACCATTATAATGCCTCCAAATTTGTCAAACGTGACATCAGATGATTTTATAATCTCTGGTGTTCTGCCTACTCCATAAGGTGTAAAGTACAGGATTAGAATACAGTATAAGTATGGTTACCTGGGTATTTAAAGAATATAATCCTTTCCGATTAATATAATACTGGCCAGCATTGCCACTAACTTTTCTTATTTTAATGTGAGTTCCATCTATAGCCCCTATTATGTATGGGAACCCACAAATTGATTGAAATTTTCGTATTATCTCTGTTTCGGCAGTTAAATTTGATGGCATATTTATGTAGTAGGTAACTACTTTTTGCCGCTAATGCAACAGGCACTTTTTTGCAGAGACGTGACAATGTCTGTTACTTATGCCATGTCTATCGGCACAATCTTCTTGTATCTGGAAGACAGTTCATCAATAGGATAGGTTAATATTACCGCGAAATAATGAAAAAAAAAATAGGCCATATTAAATGAGAAAGGTAAAATAAATGATTGCCTACCTCGTGCCTGCCCTAGTATCTAATTACAGCCATAACTTGTAATACGATAGGAATACTGCCACCTCGATGGTCTACTTGCAAATCATTCCTTACTAAATCAATAATTCGTAGCATATTGTCCTTGCTAAATCTGTATCGTTGCTTAAATTCCACATCAGTCAAATCTTGAATCGGGTTCATACGTTTTTTATAATTTTTTTGTCTCCTAACTGTCCGTGTTCTCATGCTTCTTAGTTCTTAAATTTCATTACGAAACCTTCAAATAATATCATTTTCATAAATATCCATTTTTAAAATTTGCAAAACAGATGTTACACTGACGCTATTTTGTTACTTAGCGTTTTAAACAATGGTCCGACCCTGATTAATTTGACAACTACTTTAAGATGTTACTTAACAACTGATTAACGCTAAGCAACGTTTATGAGTAAGATTTTTTCTTAATTGGCTCTTAAGTGTTGATTAAATTTTAAGTAACGTTTATAAGTAAGGCTGTATATCTTTAACTTTAACTTTTTGTTAAGTTATTGACACTGGCCGTTAATGGATACTGTGTATTTTATTCGATATTGCATTCTAAGCAAATTTCAGACCGGTCGTTTCAAGTATGGCTGACTACTGAATATTATAATGACATCTTAAAACCGTAAGATGTATTTGTATACAGTAGTCGTTTATGGTTTATCAGAAACCATTCAAGTACACTCCTAATGGGTAATTTAGGTGGTTTACACCCCAAAATTATTGGAACCCAAGGGATTTGTAAAAAGGGCAGCAATGATGATAAACTTTAGTGATTTGCCTCGTAAGACTATTATTTAATAGAGCTTATGTGATGCTTAATTTACTCTTTTATGTAAACACATATTATTTAAATATCTTATAGAGTCGCGAGACATAAAAAAAATTAATTTAAATAATCAATAGTTATACTCTCTATACTAAAGTAAAAATAACCCAGCGTTTGGTATAAATAAAAGTGAACCATACAATGCATTTCAATTTAAATACAAAATAAACTAACAAAGATTTATTCTAGAATAATAACACTATTTAATATTAATTAAATAAATCTAAAAAATTATCTACTTTTTGGCATTTACGGTGTGTAAAGCACTAACGCTTAAATAATAAATTACTTGCACATTTCGAAAGCGGAGATCAATTAGGTATTTAAAGGTCGGCGAATAATATTTATATTATATATGTATTTTAACGTTTTTTGTTAATGAAATTTTACTTACTAATAATAACTTGTTTTCACCATATTCAGAAAGTAAAGAACAGAATAATTTGTGTCGCATTATTTGAGAAAGTCGTAATCTTTTTTGGAATTCCAAAATGCTCACTCAAAGAAAAACTCATATCAATTGCATATTATTGGCAATGGCTCCATACTCCATAGGAAAGAACTTCTAAATCTCACCAAAATGTTATTGAAAAACAAAAAGAAAATTAAAGAATAAAAACACAAAAATGGTCGACTTTCTCAAACAAAGCCCCAATTTAAACATCTATGACAGCACTACATCTATCTCCCTCGCGCACTCACACGGGCGGTCGCAACAACAACGGTAGAGGTCTTCTGTCCTTGTTCACGTGCGCGTAGATGGGCCCGGGGGCGAACTCTCATGTTTGCAACGCTGCGTTTATTTCGCGGTGGATGTTGGTCTGAAATTATAAAAATAGTAAATAAAATCCCTAACATCAACAAACTTTTTTTTGGGAGGAACTATTACAAAAAACAGCTTTTTACTCCAAAAAAGTGTAAATGAATTTTCCATGCACTTTTTTCAAAAAACATCTAAAACTCCTTGCCTGAAAAAGAAATTATACAAAGGGTTTCTGTCATTAAGACGCTAACTTCTCGTCGTCAAAATGTTTGTATATCATATATCATGCATACAGTAGAATACGTTTATTATGACTCCGCTTATATTGACCAACCGCTCATTATGGCGTGTTTACACAGTGAAGTTTGGTTTTCATATCACTACATAGTATAAAACAAAGTCGCTTTCTCTGTCCCTATGTCCCTTTGTATGCTTAAATCTTTGAAACTACGCAACGGATTTTGATGCGGTTTTTTTTAATAGATAAAATGATTCAAGAGGAAGGTTTATATGTATAATAACATCCATTAAATAGTGGAGAAGTACTGTTATTTTTGAGGTTTCTAATGTGATGTCGTAAATAATTACATTTTTTCCGCTTACATTGCAAACGCAGGCTGAACCCTACGAGTTTTATCAAAATAATGTACTAAGTATTGTACACATTGAAAAGTTCTACAGAAAAGTCCGTGATGGTATATGTCTATCTCTTATGGATAACCCACAATAACTTTTTTTTGTCATTTACTTTTTACGACAAATAATGGCAAATTTTCGAAGCGATTTTAACCAATACAGCATTAATCCTTAACCAATTAAATACCTTGAATACATTGTTCATTTAATATAGATCTATATGGCCCTTTACACCGTATGATTTAAGTGAATATTTTCGAAGATATTACAGATTTAAAAATTGCGGGACGTGGCGTTTGCGGCGGTACCGGCCGGCCGCCCGGTGCGGCAAGAGCGTGTATCAGCATTGCACCCGTCCGTCCGCGTCCGTGCAAAGCCGGGGCGGGTCGCTAGTAAATTATATAACTAAGACGGATATAATGACTTCACCTATAGTGACACATCGCTTATTGTGACCTTTTTTATCAAATTTTGTCCGCTTACAGTGACCGACCGTATGATTTCTAACATCTTTGGCAGTGTTCGGGAGAGTCACGTTATACCCAAAGACTTTCGGCGCGTGAAAGGCTTTTTTGATTTGAATCTCAAAGCGTAGATTTACTTATTGAGTCTACTTATTAATATCTACTTTGATTTATCTCTAGTTTATTTATTCTTGCAGTACCTATACTTTGTATGTCGTCCGTTTAGTATGACTTTTTTCCTTTCGATGTCATTGTAAACGGATTCCACTGTAGATGTCTTTCGGCAATATTTTATTATCGAAAAAGGCCTTCCTAATCCCGTATGCTGTCATCTTCGACCTCATCTTCATTTACCATCAGGTGAGATTGAGGTTAAACGCGGGTTTAGTCAACACTGAACAAAACATAGCCCAAACTAAGGCCCTCAAAGAACTTGCCTTGTATTAAATAGACAAACAGCTTTCGGATTGTCAGGCATATTTTACGAAACGCTGAGACCTCGGAGTTTGAAAAGAGGCCGAAACTTCGAGATAAAATTACAAATATAATTTAAATATAACGGTTAATAAAGTATTTTATTTACGATTATGAATCGTGAAAACTTAAGACAATTATTATACAGGATGACTGGTGACTGGTGACAAATTTTAGATATTGAAGGAGAGCACTCTGTACCACGGAGGAAATATATAGAGGAGCTGCCCTATCCGGTTTTTTCTAGGGACTCAAGTGAAGACTACGCGCGGGGTGCTGGAGGGGTAAGCGGTGGGTTATGACCAATCATAGCCAAACAGGCGCTGGCATTAGTCACCTAGTAGCGAGTAGTAAAAACCGGTTGAAACATAAGGTTAAAATATTCACATGATCATCAAAAAAGTTCAGCAATACTTTACTAGGTGGCTCTAGTTTTTTAACGAAATTTCATACGTTCCAAATCTGTCAGAAAAAACCGCGAAATAAAGGTATAATAAAAAGTAAAGTAAACTTGACGGCAGATAGCACAACCTTTTTTCGCGGCATAAAAATCACCTAGGCAACAAATAACAATCTGAAATTTTGGACACAAACAATTGGAAAACAAACAATTTGTAAAAAATAATTATGAATGAAATTATCTTCGTGGTAAGTTAATTTTATTTGGATTGTCAATGTAATTCCTTTATAAAAGTATAGAAAACTAAATTTTACATCGAGAAACAAATGGAGGATTTAATTTTTTTTTTAATTTCTACGCGTGTACATACTTCACAGAAGTCAGCGACGAACTGACGCCAGTGCCTCTAGCGAGGAATAGCTTGCACTAAAGGCTGTGACGTAAGGACAACCCAAATTGAAGCTGTGCAACTTTGCTTACAGCAGCTCTACTATGTATCTGCTTTGTGCTCTGTACTCGATTCTGATCATAATTATGTGATGAAAGTAGGTACTTAATTTTTCACTAGAATTCCCTATACATAAATTAGACGACCACTTTGGCGATGGGGTAAGCCTGCTTGCCTCAGACGCCAGTGGTTGCGGTTTCGATTCCCGCACGGAACAAGAATAATCAACGAATGCAGAGCATTAAAAAAAACGACTTCACGTCAAAACTTTGGCTGAGTTGAAAATATCATCAACGAAAACATTTTCCGACATCATAGATATTTTTTGAAATTTTGAAATTTTCTATGAAGTACTCAACCGATTTCGATGCAACTTAAATGGGACCAACTATGAAGTATTCTCTATAATATAAAACAACAATTTTCATAATCAACTCATAATTGTCCGAAATATCGTGTAACAGAGACACAAAAAAAACATACAGACGAATTGAGAACTTCCTCCTTTTTTGGAAGTCATTTGAAAAAAAAGTTCCGTGTCTATCTATTTATGTATTAATATTCTAGGTTCCCCCTAGTTCGCTACATGGTAGGTATCCCATAACACAAGCTATGCTTACTTTGGGGCCGTGTAGTTGGTATGATTATTTGGGGAGTTGTTTTTTTCGCGGCACTCACAACTCAAAATCAAAAGTAGTAAGCCGCAAAATTAGTATATGCGCTAGTGTAACCATACGTTGCGTGATGAATTCTTTAACTTTCGGTTTTACTAGGTAAATAATTAACATTTTTTCTTCTTCTTCATTTATGATCTCAGACTATAACGTCCTCGAATTTCGAAAGTAACCCTCGAGTCACCCTGTATTTGTAGAAGTTATAATTTCTGTTTCACAATATAAAGGATGCAAGAAGATAAATATAATTTTTAAAACGTTATGAAAGGATTGTCATTGTTTACTCACAAGCTCGTGTATCTGTCGCGACAGCTGATCATTCAGCGCTTGCACGACTTGCCTCTGCCCGTCTTGCGCCGCCAGAGCTAGCTCCAGTTGACTCTGCGCTAGTTTAGCTTCGGCATCCTGAAATGAATTTAAATAAAAATTAATGGTTATGTTTCTGAATTGATATATTAAATAAACGTTGGGTCAATGAAGTAGCCAATATTAGGCTGTTGCTATTAAAATATCCAAAAGTTCCGTCTCCCAGCCCTTTTAGCGCTCTGTAAATTCTGACATCCATCAAACAGCACTGGGCCAGCATGGTGGTTTAAGGCCTCAACCCACGTCGTCACCCAGGGGAGAAACTCATAGCTTTTCAGTGCCCCCGTTAAGAAGAGTTGTGATGATGATGGTTTTGAAATATTTAGTATTCATACTAACATTACTAGTCTTACTAATATTAAAAACGTGAAATTTCGGATGGATGTATGGATCGATGCTTGTTCCTCAATCACGGCAGAACGGCTCAATGGATTTGGATGGAATTCGGCATAGGGATTCAAAATTGCGCGGGTGAAACCGCGCGACACGGCGAACTACGGACCTGTTCGCTCTTCTTCGACTTGGTGATCTGTGTGAGTTCCTCATTTTTCTGCGCCAATTCAGCCTCCAACTGGGCGACGCGTTGACGCATCTGTTCCATCTCGTTGGCATCACCTGAAATAGGAACAAAAACAATTGTGAAGTCATACATTTGACAACCTAATAGATAAACTATAACAACTTATTTCTTTAATTATAGTTTACTTTACTTTATACCAGTAAAACTTCATCACGACGGCGATTTTTTCACTGTCGAAGCGCTTTGTTAGAATTTTTGGAATACTTTATTCATGGGATGGAAATCTAAATTATTGAATATTGATTTTTATTGAAATGCGAGTATGAAGGCAAAAGAGCTTGGGTTTAAAATATTATGTTCAATAGGAGCACTCGTGCGCACCCCAAAATTTGTTTAGTATACTTCCAAACAAGTAACCTTACGTCGATGCTCTGGACTCTGCACTTTCTTATTTTCAAGGTTATCATTGCAGCTGAGCTCTTCGGTCAACAAGGTTATTCACTATGTTTTAATGCATTTACGGGATTCTTATCACACCGACTCTGTCCGCGATCAGGGTGTTTGTGACAGCATCGAAATATCGGACGTGCGAAAATAAAATCAAAGATGGTGGTAAGAATCCCGTACACTCATTAAATCATAGTAAAAATAACCGCGATAGTTTAAAACAATTATTAAGGTTATTCAAGTTTACTACAATGACAATACTACCCTATACAGGCTTAAATGACCCACCTTTCCCCGCAGCATGTCTGGCGCGCGCCACCTCCTCTCTGTACTGGTGCAGCTGACGTTTCCACTCATCCACGTTCGCAGTACTCTCCTGCAGAGCTGCAGTCAGTCGCAGATTGTTGCTCTTGAGCGTAGCCAGCTCGACCTCCCACTTCTTCGCATTTGCTGAGCTGTGGAGAGAAAGAGATGGGGTTAGATTTTTAGTTTTGAGTATGTGTTTTATCTTAATCGGAATCTTGAAGATAAGTTGCAAATGGGGTTAAAGATTGATGGGAGTTTCTTTTTTAAATAGTTGTAACAGCCGCGCAAGGGTTTACTCGTGTAACTTTTAATTTAGATTAATTTCTTGATAAAATAGAACTTTTCTCAAGAGTTGAGAAAGCCGCCAAATGCACATAGGTATTGAAATCTGAATAGTAGTTTCAGAAATTAAATCGTTTAAGTATAAATCCAAAATAACGAAAACAAACAAAGGTCTTTTTAGTGGAAAGGCCGATTTTTGTAGCCTTTTGTTATGTTGTTAAAGTGTACAATCAAGTGCAGAAAATATAAACTTCGCCGATTCAGCAGTTTTGATACGAATGGTGGTGGTAGCAAGTCAGAAGTAACTTGAGAGGATCCTCCCACTAAGCAATGGACACTCGGATAGGTAACCTCTTACCACACACTTATAAATATTTAAGTGTGTGGTTATACTTACAAAATAAGGTATGCTTAAGGCTCGTTGAATAGAGACGGCGACACTAACTTTAGTTTTGTAATAATCAACGAATGCAGAGCATTAAAAAACCGACTTCACGTCAACACTTTGGCCGACTAATAATGTCATCCACGTAAACATTCTCCGAAATCTTACATATTGTTTCAATAATTTGAAATTCTCAATGGAATACTCAACCGATTTCGATAAATTATTATACCGATTATATGGGACCAACTATGAAGTATCCTATATCATATGAAACAATTTTTAAAATCGATTCATAATTGTCCGAAATATCGTGTAACAAAGACAAAAAAAAAAACATACAGACGAGTTGAAAACCTCCTCCTTTGTTGGAAGTCGGTTAAAAATATTTAAAGTTTCTAGTAACTATAAACAGATGAAGACGATTCACGATGTCATTTCCTAACGAAGCAAATTTAAATTCCATTCCTATATGAAACGTAGCGTTAGCAATAGCAGATGGATCTTATTAGATAAAATCGTATAATGAGCTGTGCAATGCGTTTTTATGATAATGTTACTTAATATGCGATGCAGAAATACAGTTAATGTAACATAATATATTATAAAATGATGAGTTCTGTGGTGTAATCTTTTAACGATTCGATTCCCAGCTGGGTCACTACCTGAGCGGTGATATTTGGCAGCAGATTTTATATGAAGGGTGGTCGCTAGCAGGCGAACCCCTAAGGGCTTCAACTAACAAGAATAAATAAATAAATAAAATCCCTAGACAATCATACCAATTATACGGCTTCAATGTAAGTATAGCTTGTGTTATAGGATACCATGTAGCGAACTAGAGTCCCGGGAACCTAGAATATAAATACATAAATAGATAAACGCCCAGACGCGGAAATTTTTTGTTTCTTGTTCCGTGCGGGAATCGAACCCGCAACCACTGGCGTCTGAGGCAGACAGTGTTACCCCATAGCCAAAGTGGTCGCCGAAGAAGGTTTCGCTAGACGGTTATGGCGGTTAGACTCTTCATAGCCGAAGCTACGCAGTTCCATCATTTCATCACTGGCTATAATGATAATATAATGTTCAAGTCTTAAGTTTCGACGATTCATTAATAAATAAAACACTTTTTGACCGAATTTATCGCGTCTGTCGCTCGTGGCCACAGGGTCTACAAAGACATTGAAACGTCGAGTTAAAATGTAAGCTAAAATATATGCGACAAGTCCGATTAAAAAGTATTTTATTGAGTGGATGTTCCATCTTCGTAAATATCATCACTTACTGTCACTCGTTAAGTACCTACCTGACATAATGAACAGTTGCAACTAGGTAGGTATATTCAACATGGACGAATTTACTCCAGTTTACTATCACTACATTTTCAAAAATGGAAGCCTCCCCATTCTTCAAACCTAGTTTTAAAAAAAGAATATCACTCACTCACTGCCATCGATCAAACATTCCCGGACATTTTAAAAACCAGCGCAGCAGAAAGATGCATGAAACCGATTCATGTCACGGTGCAAGTCGAATAATAAAGTTATGTATTCAAATTTTACTGTTGAATACTAAAACGCGATGAATGATTGATGGTGAGTAGGTAATTGTTTTAAGGAAGCCGGTACATATAAATGTATAGAGCGGCAATTTCATACGGAATACAGTAATCAGGGAATGTGATACTCAAATCGATAAGCTTTTTCAAGTTACAAAATGTATTGAGTACGTACGTACTAAAGATTATATTTTCTGATACTTTTTGATCTTTACTAGCTTGTATGCTAGAACCTTGTTCCGTTGAAATGTCAATAAAACAAGCTTATCTATATAAAAAGTTTACTATGGGGCTACATAATTAGTGTGTCAGTTTGAGTAAATCAAATTCAAATGTATTTATTGCCTAACTCTTTACAGAAAGGATCTTAAAAGATTTCATTGTTATATAGTTCAGTTTATTGTGCTGCTCACCCGCGCAGTTCCGAATCCCACGGGAATATCGTAATAAAATCAGCCTTTGTTCTATTCCGGGCTATACTATCACTATGCGAAAGAAGTTAGGTAGGTGTATGTAGGAAGTTAGGAACTACTTATTTTCCATAAATTATTATTTTTCTACCACTTCTGAATGAAGTAAACTGGAAGTTTTATTTTCTTTATTCGAAAAAAATTCACTTTAATAATAAAATCTGCCCGACGTCGTCATTAGATGTACATCACACAACTGACACACATGTCAACTTGACAATACTTTGATTCAAAAAATTCAAAATTGACTTTAATGTTGTTTTTAACGTCCATATCTTACGTTTTTAAATGCATGTAACTTTTTACTGAACAGTTGTAAAGATATAGTATAGTAACTTTTTTTATTGCTATATTGAAGACAGGCAAATAGGTAATAGTTTCATTACGCTACATATTATCAGAATCCAAAAAAACACGGTACTAGCACAGTACTGCTTGCTGCCAATGTTCTTTCATATAAATCCGTTGAGCCGTCTTAGGCGTCGTCCTAATTGGCAGCGATCGTACGATGGCGCGATGCGTTCTCATCGTGCGATGAGTTAAAACATACAGATATCTTCAGAGTGTCCTATTTGAACTTCGCAAGTCATTGCGCGAGCATCTGTATGTTTGAACTCATCGCACGACGAGAACGCATCGCGCCATCGTACGATCGCTGCCAATTAGGACGACGCCTTACTGTGATTGAGGAACAAACATTCATACATCCATCCATCCAAACTTTCACAATTATAATATTAGTAAGATTTGAAGTAATTACTTGATGTCAGCGCTGTCTAATTTTTAGATTTACATATTTCGAGTTTCATAATAACTGTGTCCGAGAAGGCACCAAAACGCCGATAAACATGTGTGGCATAATTGTTTATCAAACTAAAAACTGTAAATATTCGAAGTTATATGGGAACATATAGAATTATTAAATCGATGTAACAGTTAGACAAACATAGAGGAGGTAATCTAATAAGATACATGCCGGGGCCAATTTTGAAAAGTTCCTTTTCCAAAGTGACTCCAGTTCCAGTCAAACCTACAACCCCTCACAACGGAGGTGTACCCAACCAATGCGTCCATAGGGACCATCTTAAAACCTCAAATGTACCATCAAAAACTATAATTAAATAAAATTAAAATACCCAGACAATCACACCAATTACGTGCCCCAAACTAAGCAGAGCTTGTGTTATGGGATACCATATAGCAAACTAGGAAATAAATACATATTATAGATAAACGCCCAGACCCGGAACTTTATTTTTTTTTGTTCCTTGCGGGAATCGAACACGCTACCACCAGCGTCTGAGGCAGACAGTGTTACTCCAGCGCCAAAGTTGTCCTTAAATTGAATACGAACTCTATGCCCTCGACATGAAGTTAAAAATTGGTTGGGGAAATTTGATAGATTTGTAACGCTTGACCTGCTGCCTTCTGTACCTACAGAAACTAGTGGATATTCTTAGAATTAAACCATCTTGATTCATATCATTACATTATGACCTAAATATACATATTAATTGAAATAAATAAATAAGTCTCGTTACATTTACCTACCTTATCAATAAAACATACCTATTAATTAAAATGGCCGTATTCCACTGTATTTTTTCACAACATATAACACCTAAAATTATATGCTAATATAAATTAACAACTTGTATGTATGACACTTAGTTATTTAAAATCAATTCATAAAGTTTTTGCTCTAAAGCAGTGTCCACGAGACGGCGGTAAAAATTTTCTTTAAGATTTTCTTCACGACTCAGTGCTTAAATAAATAATAATAATAAAATCCCCAGGCAATCACACCAACTACATGGCCTCAAAGTAAGCATAGCTTGTATAATGGGATACCATGTTGCGAACTAGGGGGGAACCTAGAATATAAATACATAAATAGATAAACTCCCAGACACGGATCATTTTGTTTTCTTGTTCCGTGCTAGAATCGAACCAGTAGTGGTTACTGGCGTCTGAGGCAGACAGGTTTACCCCATCGCTAAAGTAACCTATTCACTCGACGCGACGCTTGAAAGTACCAGGACTGAACTGGTTAGTTCATTGCAACCCGGCGACCCGCAACAAAAAGAAAATTCCAACGAACTTAGTTCGTTAAGAGAAAATGAAAATGAAAACTTTTTATTCGTAGTAGGTAATTTTATACACTTTACGAACGTCAAACGCTGGATGAGGGCGGCGCGGGTCCGGACGACATGACGAATCCTGGGGGAGGCCTCCGTCGAGAAGTGTGCGTCTCTCGGCTCATGAAGATAATTATCGCCCATTATCCACCAATATTTTGGTGTTGTCTACTACTACTTCTTCTTCGGCTTCAAAAAACGAAATGAAAGTAGAACCCTAGGTAGACCGAGAGGAAAAAAGCCGGCGGAAAAAAAACTCTCGGCACTGTTTTGTAAAAAGTGCTTATTAGGCGACGCGCAGACGACAGACTATCCGTGACGCACTTTTTAGTCTGTGAAAATAGAACCTATGCAGTTATATGCAGTAACGCACACGACGCGCAAAAAGTCCGGGGCACAATCATTTGACAAACGTTTGTATAAAAGTTTTACAAACTAAATAATTAGCACTAGTATCCGGCTCCTTTCGGGTGCAAATTGACATGAAGTTACAAAATTTGAGAATAAAAAGAAAAATAGCTAACCACCGATTTTTACTAATAACTAAAATCTTTGCCAAAGTGTGCCGTCTGCGCTGCACCTTACAGGTACAATTTGGCAAGAGTTTAGTTAGTACCCGCGTTTAATCTCAACCTCACCTGGTTGTAAGTAAAGATGAGGTTGAAGATGTCAGCACGCGAACTTAGAAAGGACCTGGCTCTACATTAAATACCTACTTACTTCCGGAACCGCAGGAACGATGATAATTGGCGGCAGTTTTTATATGTTTTTTTTTTTTTGCAAACCTTGTCTCCTTTTAAGCATATAGCCTGTAAGGGACTGTATCAGGGGACTCCGCTCTTCCATATAAGCACGTCATAGGTTTACATATTACTAGCTGACCCGGCAAACGTTGTTTTGCCATATAAATAAAAAAAAAAAAATGGATGTGGCCGATTCTCATAGATACCGGATAAGCACAAAAAATTTCATCAAAATCGGTCAAGCCGTTTCGGAGGAGTATGGCAACGAAAACTGTGACACGAGAATTTTATTTACATACTAGCTGACCCGGCAAACGTTGTTTTGCCATATAAATAAAAAAAAATAGATGTTGGCCGATTCTCATAGATACCGGATAAGCACAAAAAATTTCATCAAAATCGGTCAAGCCGTTTCGGAGGAGTATGGCAACGAAAACTGTGACACGAGAATTTTATATATTAGATTATTTACGCAATAAATAAGGTTTAAAATAATACTAGCAAGCGGGGGACACTCGGATTAGTCGCCTACGACACGCTTATCCAAGGTTGGTAGGAATATCCAAGGTTGGTAGAACGTCATAGGAATGACGACCGGCTGGTGTAGTGGTAACATACATTGCCTTCTACGCCAGAGGTCATGGGTTCGAATCCCGGTGGCGGCGGATATTTGTGTGATGAACACTGATATTAGCCGTCAAGTCATGGATGTTTATTTAAGTTTATTCTAATAAAAAATATGTATTTATTCAATATGTATGTTTATATATTTCTTAATTATATCAGTTATCCAGTATCCATTACACAAGTTCTTTAAGAAACTTAATTTGGGCTAGATAATGTTGTGTGAGTGTCAGAAATATTTATTATTATTTATTTATTAATATTCTAACCTGACCCTATGCGGGCAACGATATGCACAGAATGCAGATAACATGCAGAGAAGCTACAACGAATAAAAATATTATTGGTTGCCAATCCGAACACACCTTTACTCGTCATGTTTGAAACGTCCACGTGGTAGGGGAAAGAATTAACTATTTCTCGGGTATAAGTGTCCATTTGCACGCTTTGTAATTTACATCACTAACTAGCCCGCATAAAGCACGTTACTCTTTTTTTAGTGTCGGTGAAGTGAATTTTGACGAAATGGAGTCCCTAATTGTGAGTAATTTTCCTAAATTATGCGGGTAGGTAAATTTTTTGAGGGTTAAGGTACTGTGATATTTGTTGATTTAGACTTATGTAGAAAAATTTAAGAATTTCTTTAATTTGTTCCCAAGTAAAAAGGGGTACATTTACGATACATAATCTGCCGCATATCCATTCAAAAATCTATGAATTATATTTCCAATTCTATTGATTGCACAATAAATAAATTAAATTTACATCTCTCACGTTCGGTAAGTAGGGGCTTGTAGGTGACTAATTAGCGCTCTAGGGCAATAATCTAGATAGAAAAGCCCTAGGGCGGTAAGTAATTAAAAAAAACACTTCTTTCTTTCAAAAAGTTTGCGTACATCTAACCATTATACTGGCAATAGACATGATGCATTCAGCTCAATGACCAAAGAGGTCGCTTTGCTATTCAGCCTTGTCTTCGTGTGAGTCTAATAGTCATCAATCTTAAATATCGAACGGCGACGCTCAATTTCGATATTGAAAAAAAATAATTTAAAACTTTTTTACTTGATTCTTTTTAATAGAAAACACGTGTCCCTAAAATTTGAAAATTGTTCTCATTTCACTATAAATTTCAACAAATAAAATGTTTTATTCTTGTAATGCCGGTTTTTTTCTACTTACCTCACAATCGAGATGTAAAGCAGAATAGTTTAGCTCGGATGTAAGCATCAATTGCACCCTCGAACTATAGGCAAGCTAAATATCTCGGGCTGCAATTGATGCCTTACAGCCCTTGGCTACTAATCTACTATTACGTGACAAAAGTATATAGTTTTATTCAATGCATGTAAACTAAAATTAGTGTCCTTTAAATATTCGTCTGTAATATAGTTAACCTATAATTAACTAGAATAACATAGCAGTCAATGTTTTGACAAATCATTTATTCGAATTTTTGTTTTTGTTTGTGTTCCGTCAATACTTTATCAATTTTTTTCGGCCTCATCTTCATCGTCAGGTGAGATTGAGGTCAAACGGGCTTAGCCTTAAATAAAAAAAAAACGCTAATCTCAAGAAATTGCATACTGATTTGAAAGAAACTTCTTTAACTTTAAACAGCTAATGCCATTTTATTTATTAATTTCTACGCCATAAGTACCTATCGAAATTGATAGTTGCTATTTATAACATTACGTACCGCATTTAAGTTGAACAATAATCAATGAATGCAGAACATTAAAAATACCGACTCCACGTCAAAACTTTGGCGGAGATGAGAATGTCATCAACGTAAACATTCTCCGAAATCATACATATTTTTTCAAAAGTTTGAAATTTTCAATGAAGTCGATGAAACTTAAATAGGACCAACTATTAATTAGTATACTTTATCATAAGAAACAACAATTTTCAAAATCAATTCATAATTGTCCGAAATATTGTGTAACAAAGACACAAAAACAGACGTACAGACATACATACGTACGACATACAGACGAATTGCGAACCTCCTCCTTTTTTGGAAGTCGGTTGAAAAGTACATGCATCAAATGTCCCATTTCAAGTTACAATTTTCGGTACCTACATTTACAAAGTTTCTGCCAAAAGCAAAACGGGGTATTGTGTTTTCGTTTCATTGTCACAGCTTGTGTTTCCACCGCGACACTGTAAATTTTACGTATTTCCGTTTTGCGCACAAACAAGAAACTCGTTGTTAGTAACTGTTAACAAAACTGACAAAACAACGTTTAAATTTTGTATAGGTCTCTGCGTTTTCAATATAAATTCTCTATTAATAAGTGTATTAGAAACCATTTGAGCGTCCTGAAACGTTAACATCTCAAACTCAAAAAATTCTTAATTTCGTAAGTACATTATTTAGGTACTCTTGAAATAAGTCAAATCTAATATATAAAAGTCTCGTGTCACAGTTTTCGTTGCCATACTCCTCCGAAACGGCTTGACCGATTTTGTTGAAATTTTTTGTGCTTATCCGGTATGTATGAGAATCGGCCAACATTTAATTTTTTTTTATTTATATGGCAAAACAACGTTTGCCGGGTCAGCTAGTTATTTACAAATCGAACTGAATCTACCACCATTTCGAAAGTCGATCTGTAGAAATGGCAAGAAACTCAACAGCAACCATCTTTTAAAATTACACAATACAGTTTACAGCCATGGAATCCCATCTTCTTGCATACGGATATCTTATAGTAATCCTCTACCTTACCGTATCCTTAAATCTATTGAAGGGTAAATATAAATTATTTTCAACCGACTTCAAAAAAGGAGGAGGTTCTCAATTCGTACGCTATGTTTTTTTTTTAAGTTTGTTACCTCATAACTTTTGACTGGGTGAACTGATTTTGATGATTCTTGTTTCATATGATTGAGGATACCCATTTGGTCCCATATAAATTTCATCGAAATCGATTGAGTACGTACTTCATGAATTTTTTTTCAAACATGTATGAATTCGGAGATCTTGACGACCTTATACTTCAGCCAAAGTTTTGAAGTGAAGTCGGTATTGCTCTGCATTCGTTGATTATTTTGGAACTTTATTATAAAAGCGGACACTTTGACCCATGAACTAAGTACACATCGTCGAGACCCAGGGAAGAGACTCATGGCCATACTAAGAAATTTTATTATTTGTCTTATATTTAAGTAGTTAGTTTCTGTTATAAATACAGGGTTGTTTTTTAGGCACCAGCCAAATTTAAATGTAATTTTCTGTAATACGATATAAACGTACCTGCATATTTATTATTATATCGCCCATTACAAAATATTAAGATATGGCATCAAAAACTTTTTTATAAATAGTCTCTGTTTATGAACATAGCTACTACGACGCGGAATTTCACTGATAATACTACGACGTAGTACTACAAGATTTTTGTAGTAGCGCGTAGTCGTCTTTATTTTAATGGTATTCATTCGTAATTTAAAGTGACCATGCTTTGCTTAATGTGTTAGCGAATATATAAGTTTCCTTGTAAAAAATACATACCTTTTCTTGCAAAAATGATTTCTACAAATGATACTAATTACGTTAAAATTACTTATAGACTATGTAGCATTTAATAAGTTTGTGTTTTGGAGATCAATAGCGGAACAACAGGATATTCTAGTATTTATCTTTAATCTTTATCGCTAATCTATAAATGTTCTCAGTAGGGAAATTATGACCATTTTTTTTTCTTCTTCTATTATTTGAGAAATCACGTGTTTGAATGGAACTTCGATTCGTTTGCGCACTTTTAGGCTGATTACAAATGGTCATTGCATAAAAGCTGTGTAAGTATGACACCTATCATGTTGTTTACATACATACATAACTTCACACCTGTCTCCTTTGGTGTAGGGAGAGACAAGGGAACACCAATTGCTACGATCCAGACATACCTTTTTGTTCTTTAATTGGTTTCATATACAGTATACACCGTGAAAACTGTATAAGATACTATTTTACGCAATATTTCTCTGTTATCCGGATTTCAGGTAGCATGCACTTAGTCAAGGATATAATGAGCCCAATTTGAGGTTATAAATTCTAATTGTGACGACTGTATTAACTCTGAGAGCGGTCTTAAGTTCCTCTTAACGTGGCCTCTTACTAGCCCACTAAAGCTACTCTTAAAGTTGAGCGTTTAGTGTGTAGAGCGTTTTATAAACATGGGCCTTTGTTTCGTTTGAGTAAAATTTGGGGAAAGTCCAACTCGACAGTTGCTAACAAATACTCGTTTTGTTTTCTATAAAATTCATACTTCCATCTTTACTTCCATGCTGGACTGGGAGCGAAGAAAAAGCATAGAATGTGCCACCTGCTTCTCTTCCCAGGCATACTGTAACAGTCAGTTAAGGGACACAATAAAACCTCTGTCCCTTATCTGATTTTAGCAGTATGCCCGGTTTATTTGAACTTCAAAAGAAACAACTATTTAAATTACCTTTGTCGATTACAACAATTATCTATAAATGTTCTAATCGATCATGCAACGAAAAATAAATCGTGTCAGTATACTTTGTTATTACAATAACAACAATTTATTCTCCTCGATACTTCCGTTTCCAATATAACACTGAACTAATTTACATAAAAAAATTAAACTTTCACAGGTTTCAATATCGTACGAGTTTGTCAAACTCAGCTTCCTTCCTACAGTGAAACATTGTCGAATGAATTTGTTTTTATGAAAGATGTCCCCTTTATTGCTCTTATGTCCAACACATAGAGTTTATAATCGTATAAATCACGGGACTACTTACGATAAACAGAGTTTACCGGAACGCATTCGTCGGAAAGTTTTGACGGAACTATACACTTAATACATTATCGCTGTTTTTTTGTAACATCACTTAATATACCTATTATACTTTCTATAAGCAGACTTGGTCAGCGGTTCTTGCTGTTCCTGAATAACTTAATTAGTGTAATCGTTGTTTATGATTGGCAAGAGTTGTTGATGTAGATTATCGGGGTTTTTTTTGATACCATTTATGATACATTGAAATAGGATGATTGGAATTCCAGCCGTAGCGGGTGAGGGGACCTGCTGCGGCTATTAGGGCTATGTGTGGGGAAATGGTTTCGTGTGCTGGACCATTTCCCACGTGGGGGGCGCTCGGCTAAGACTGAGCGCAATATGCCGGGGCTCGCGGGTAATGCCAATGGCGGTACCATGGGCTCCATCTATGGCAGATGAGGTACACCTTGAGGTTTTTAGTGGGTAGGTCTGGCCTTCTGCCGGATCATCCCCACATACCCCGTCACTCCCCCTTGGGCGGTCGGGGACGTGATAGCACGTTTTCCTCAAGTAAAAAAAAAGGATTATTGGAATTAGAAATTATTAGGGGTTTTCCATTACTAAGACTACTATAGACTAAGACCGCATCTGACCTCAATCTCACTCATGGTAAGCGAAGATGAGGTGGAAGATGTAATACGGGCTTAGGAATGGCCCTTCATAAAATATCGCTGGAAAACATCACCGCCGGAGGGATGATATTTGGCGCTAGATTTATAAGAAGGCTGGTTGCTAGCCAGGCGAATCCTGCCCAGATCATACCACCAAGAGGGGCTCACTAGGATTAGTCGCCTTTAACGACACGCTTATCCATGAGCGATAGGGGTACTTTAAACTGGCCCTATGCAGTAGATTCAACTTACTATTACATACATTACTAGCATAACATAAGGTGAAGCCGCTTGAAGATTATCGCAAAAGAATACGGGATATGAAACTTCGGAACTACAACTTGTTCTAGAATTTATTAGAACGTTTGCACTAACAATTAAAATATTCCCAAACGTCACGGTTGCGTGTAAACGCGCCAGCACGCTACAGTTTTCACTCTCGATAAAAACAATGTCAACACGCCGCCGGTACATCAGTTTCGATTGTGTTTTAAATGTATCATATTGAATAATATCTTGTTTTTCTACGGTTGACTATAACTGTTACGTAGCGTGTTGTAATTCGCTCATTGACTGATGTTAATACGGCGAAGCTGGTATATTTTAGTTATTTTCATAGTATAATGTCCTATGGCATCCTACTTTGGGGCAATGCCGCAGATATTGACACGATATTTACACTGCAGAAAAGGGCTATTCGTGGAATGTGTAAACTTGGAAACAGAGAATCTCTTCAAGAAAAGTTAAAGAGATTGGTATATTGACCCTTGCATCACAATATATTTATGAAAACATTATGTATATTTATAAGAATAGTAATAAATTTAAAACAAGGAAAGATAATCATGATACAAATTACTCTGTAAGGACTAGGAACGACCATAAGTTAGCGTTTCCTAAATTAAGGCTGGCTAAAAGCAGCAAATCATTTATTGGAATGTCAGTCAATACGTATATATAACAAAATTCCGAAGTCAATTCAATCCCTGCCATTCAATAAATTTAAATCAATCATTAAAAACACTCTATCTCGAAAAGCTTATTATAAAACTAAAGATTACTTAGACGATAAAAAGGCATGGGATTAAGCAGAACAGGATATTTCTAAAAGTTTCTAATTACTTAATAATTTTGTTTACGGCTTGGCTGTGCAGTACCTATACATATGACATACTGGTGACTGTTCCACTCACTTATTTTCTGGTCAAGACAACAGCAAGAACGTCATGCTCCCTCAGGCGGCATGGCTAGTGGTAGCGTCGGGTATCGGGTCACCCTCTTCCCTAAAATATGGTTGAGGAGGGTGATGGCTGGTGCTTGCGTTATACTCGTGAACGGGTGCTACTAGCGGTGCCAGGTCGTTTTGCTAATGATACTATGACTATTTTATTCCATTCTTGTTCAAATACTCTGGTCCCAGTTTGTCATGTTCGTATTGTGCATCCATAGCTCATTGCACCTGCTATGTAAGCAATTTGGTTGTGGCATGACATAGGCTCTCACAATTAGCTGTCTTGTGTTTGTTTATTTCATGTCACGGTCAATTTGTACTGTACCTATTTGTATTAATTTGATAATTCTGACTGAAAAAGAGTGCCAAGAGTTTTTTTCCGCCGGCTTTTTTGTCTCTTGCTCTACTGTAATATCTTATTTAACAACTATCAACATCAAGTGTTTTGTGAAATTCCTAAGATGAATAAAACATTTTGAATTTTGAATTTGAATTTGTAATGCCCGGTTTTAAAACCAACCGATTCTGAAACCGTTAATTTCCAATCTTTCGCATAAAGATCCATACATTTTCGGTTATTAAATAATCAATTATCCATAAGAACGTTTGTAGATACCTGACAAAGGTAATTTAAATAGTTGTTTCTTTTGAAGTTTAATGAAAACCGTCCAGCAGCCTGTCACTGGTAAAAAGTATATTCTATTAAACGAATATAATGCCGTATAAAATATCGTTTCCTAAAGGCTCTACCACCAATGGCTTACTGGGCGTTATTAAATTAAATATTATAATAGCTCATAGCATAACAAACCTACAAAAGTCAACGTCCATCGAAATAAAAATTAAAATCAAAACTTCCATGCTGGACTGGGAGCGAAAGAACACATAGAATGTGCCAGCTGCTTCCCTTCCCGGGCATATTGTAAAATTCAGTTAAGGGACAGAGGTTTTAAAGGCGTTTTTGTGGGCGATAGGCTGACCCCCTGTCACTACAATAGTCTCTTTATAATACCTCCATATTTGTCCAACGTGACATCAGATGGTCTTGTAACCTCTGGTGTTCTGCCTACCGCAAAAGGGATACAGGCGTGACGTTATGTATGTATGTATCAAAACTAATTTCGTGAGTCACCAAACCGGACGACAACATAACCTCAAAAATTATATCACAAAACCAACCATATTATAATTTAACTGCCCACATAACGTTAGATTACATCTTACCACTGCACTGTACGTGATTCTATTACTCGGTACTAAACTCTTGCACTTTCTTGTTGCGCAATTCATAAGTGAGAAAATTATTCGTTTCCGTAATCGATGTAGAAAAATAAAGACAACTCTATTCGAAGACCGAATAAAATAAGTAGAATCATATATGTACTTCTGCTTAGCTCTACGGGCAAAATCATTAGTTTAGTTTTCTCTGGAATAACACACACAGAAAATAAAATTGCATATCGTTTAGAAAAAAGTTCAGGCTTAAAAAAGTCATTTGAGAAGATAATCGTTGTGATTATAAGAAATCAATTTCGAAAATAAAATCCAATTTATACTATGTTACAAATGGCCATTTTCATAAGTCTTGTTTGCTCTTGACAATAAACGAAAATGTAACCATTTCTCAATAAAAACATCATTCTTTTAATGGCAACATCTCTTTTAAAGATTAATAAGCCCGGGATCAGATACAAAGATCCAAGATAAAGCACGCGGACTTAGGAGAACCAATTAATAGATCAAATCGTAATAACACTACCGGAATACATTATCGTTGTAGGACACATATTTGACGCTTATATAGGACGCTTTTTTTCAACCGACTTCAAAAAAAGGAGGAGGTTCTCAATTCGTCTATGTTTTTTTTTGTGTCTTTGTTACACTATATTTCGGACAATTATGAATTGATTTTGAAAATTGTTATTTCATATGATAGAGGATACTTCATAGTTGGTCCCATTTAAATTTTATCGAAATCGGTTGGGTACTTCATTGATTTCAAACTTTTGAAAAGATATGTATGATTTCGGAGAACGTTTACGTTGATGACATTCTCAACTCAGCCAAAGTTTTGACGTTAAGTCGGTTTTTTTAATGATCTGCATTCGTTGTGTTATTTTATTGACGCGAGTTTCGCCGAAGCCGAAGTTAGCAGACTAACGATTGGTCAAATATACGTTTTAGATTGAAGGAAATACTTTATTTAACCGGATTTTATCGGGTAAAATTAATACTAAGTTACATTTTAATTGGACATTTCGGTCTCTTTACAGCCTCACCCCGTGGTGACGACACTGAGGACTAAAGATTTATGATTTTGAATTAAACTGATAATATAATTTTTACCAACAATAATATAAAAAAATACTCAAACCGACAGACGAACACTTTGGTGATGGGGTAAGCCTGTCTGCCTCAGACGCCAGGGGTGGTGGCCCATACGGAACAAGAAAAAAAAAATGTTCCGTGTCTGGGTGTTTATCTATCTATGTATTTACATTCTAGGTTCCCCCCTAGTTCGCTATATGGTATCCCGTAACACAAGCTATGCTTACTTTGGGGACATGTAGTTGGTTTGACTGTCTGGGGATTTTATTAATTTATTATTTACCAACTTTGTAGCAGCTCCAAGTAAGCCTTACTAAGCTTGTGTTAAAAGAACCAACCACACAGTAGAAATAGAGTGTATCTTAGTATATCTAGTTAGTTACGAAAAAATTGGTTTTGGTCATAAATAATCAACGAATGCAGAGCATTAAAAATAAACCAACGTCACGTCAAATCTTTGGCTGAAGTAGAAGGTCATCAAGGTAAACGATCTCCGAATTCATACATATTTAATAAAATAATCAAGAAGTACTCAATCGATTTGGATGAAATTTATATGGGACGTACGGTATCCTCTATCATATGAAACCAGAATCATCAAAATCGGTTCACCCAGTCAAAAGTTATGAGGTAACAAACCCTTAAAAAACATACAGACGAATTGAGTACCTAATTTTTTTCTTGAAGTCGGTTGAGATTATGGTTTAACAGGCAACCTTAAATAAATTTAATAAATATGTTTCTGCAAATGTCAAGTGTACAGTCTGCAACAGAATTATGTATACCACCCAGACTCACGCACCCATACAATTTGCATGCATATTGTATGTGTGCGGAAGACTGGGTGGTATACATAATTCTGTTGCAGACTGTACATCAATAAGAAGTACAGCGTTCATTTTACGCGACGCTTCCTAAAAAAATTACCAGCGCTTAAAACTTAGGATTTTTAGTTATTTTTTATTTCTTTCTAATCCCCGAACTTCCCTCAATGTCATCCACAGAAAGCGCTGACAGTAGCTGTCCTACTGACAGGCACTCTGGCGCAGTATGAAGGCTACGGGTACGAAGACGCCCCGCAGTCTTTGGGACATGGACATGACTTCCGAGAGGACATGGACGTTGATTATCATGTGAGTCATTCATTATTATCCTAAATAATAAATACCTACATAATAAATATTTCTGACACTCACACAACATTATCTAGCCCAAATTAAGTTTCTTAAAGAACTTGTGTTATGGATACTAGATAACTGATATACTTAAGAAATATATAAACATACATATTGAATAAATTCATATTTTTTATTAGAATAAACTTAATAAATATATAAACATCCATGACTTGACGGCTAATATCTGTATTCATCGCACAAATATCCGCCGCCGCCGGGATTCGAACCCAGGACCTCTGGCATAGAAGGCAATGTATGATACCACTACACCAGCCGGTCGTCAAAATGAAACGGCCGCAGAGCTGGCAGACATTTAGGGCCGCGTAATAATTAATAAGATTAGATGATGAAAAAGAATCACACGTCAAAAACTATGATCCAATAGCTGATGTTAATATTAGGGGTATTCCACTTAGCGCATCTGTTTTGAAACGCAACTAAACTATTCCACTTGCAACTAAATTTTTTTGTGAACAGAGATCGTACTGACTGAAACCACAGAATAAGTAATAGTACCGTTGGTACAGAAGAATTACTCCGCAAGAAGATCTAAATAAATTCGAGTCTTGCTACGACGCGATACGGTGGAATTCACTCGCACAGCATTACGTACCTGCAAATTTATATACCTAGAAGTTTTGTCTTTTTCTATCGCATGCCTCTTATCTTTTCTTACGCTGTTAGGGTTGCTGCCTAGTGAAAAATAATTAACCTCCTTATTTGTAATTAAGTATCTACCGATGTAGGTATTACTGTTATTCTACCTTTGTAAAAAATATTGTTTCAACTTACCTAAAGTACAAAATGAAAAAAAAAGTTAATAATTAGTAACTTTTTTACGAATGATTAGTAAGTAATACTACCTATGTTTTGTTTGCTAAATTGAACATAATCAAATTTAAACATAATCTAATTGAATATTTGTTTCTTTTTATGTCCATTTTTAAATACTATTTGCGACCTCGATCATAGAATTACTGTGAGTGATATTAGGTAGGTAGGTATCTACAACGTCCAGAAGGGCGCGCGCGTGACACACGACCCATTCGAAATACGCCGGCGGAGCGCTTCGCTATAGGTAAATAACGGATGTACCACGCGGAGTGAGCCAGGCCTGCTGAAACTATCGATAACCATATTTTTTTTGGAAATATTTATTAATTAGCTAATTATGAACTCGACTTCATTAAATTATCATTAAGAAGATCATGTCAATCAACGAAGTTGCTCATACCCAATTGGAATTTTCAGGCGCATCCAAAGTACACATACGATTACGCAGTGAAGGACCCTCATACAGGGGACAACAAGGAGCACTGGGAGACCAGAGACGGAGACAAGGTTAAAGGTAACAATCAGGAACATTAACAGGCAGACTATCAAACTGTTTATCTTTTTATTTGGAACATTAGACAATGAGAAACATAAGCTAGATTTACGAAATTTGATTTTAATGATGTTTTCGTATATTCGGAATTCGGAGTACTTTAAAAAAAAAAAGTGATTTTTAAAGTTTTGTAATAATGTGTAGTATATCTTTAAAAAGAAGATAAACTGAGAAAGTTTTTAAAAGTATTTTAAAATTCTCATCGTTTCTCTTTACTTTTTTTTTGCATGGTAAAAAAAATATCTGATATAATTTTGCCTCGCACTCGAAACTTTGCTGACCCATAAAATTTTTTTCTCGAATTGTTGCGTGAAGTACTTATTTCATTATAATGAGGCTGTATCCAAAACACAAATAAAATTAATTTTGAGAAGATACTCATATAAGAAAAAAAAGTTATTTAGATTAGAAGGTGAAAAATTGTTTTTTTTTTTTGAAAATTATGAAAGCAACCATATTTACTGAACTATAAGAGATAGGCTAGCAGTACTTGAAGAAAGTATGTTCAGAATAGGCACACCTACCCCCCATTTCAATTTGGACAACTGTGTACCAAACACCCTGTATATAATCAAATTGTAATGTTAACCACACGTCAATTTCAACTATTTTTTAAACACTGCCAAACATGCGTAATTTCGCCGATTTAAAGTGATTTCACGAGCCTAAATCTCCTCCTTCAAAAACCCTTACCTCTTCCACAGGCAGCTACACAATCTACGAAACTGACGGAACGAAACGCGTAGTCGAATACGAGGCCGATGACAAAAACGGCTTCAACGCCGTCGTCCATAAAATAGGCACGCCAATCCGCCAATACGACTACCCAAACGTTCAACAAGAAGAGAGAGAGAAAGAGTCCTATGACAACCAGCCAATCAGATACAGCCAATACAGCAGCTTGGATGATGGAGGATTCATTCCGATCGTGCCTAAGTATCAACATTAGTTATAGTGTGGTTAGTTACGTCAGCAGTGCGAGCACAGAACTTTATCGAATCGTTTGTTAACGAATGTTCGTATAGTATGGAGACGGTATTGAAGAAAAAAAATTGAAATCTATCCATTGCCGCACGGCCATCTTAAATAAATGTGTGCCTTGTTAATTTTGAATGTTTGTAAACAAGTTGTACTCATAAATATCTGTAAAATAAAAAATTACAATGTTACTCAAAACTTGCAACCGACTCCATACCATACGAGCATTCGTAAACATTCGTTAATATACGATTCGATAAAGTTCTGTGATCGCACTGCAGTTTTGTTAAGAAATTTCCAAGTTAAAAAGCTAAAATTAAGCTTATTCGCAGTATTAACCAATGATGTTAATTTAAAACAATATATTGGGAACTTATTCAAATTAAATTTCCAGTTTCTCTAAAGCAGACTGTATATAGGTATTCGGCAGGTTTCTTTATTCAAATCAATAGTCGGTACGAAAATCAGTACATGATAACAAACAATCTAAATTTTGGTTCTTATGGCAAAGCTTATACATATAGAGCGTTGGATTTAGTAAAGAAATCCACTGATAGTCGCACTAAAAGATTATAAAAGAGATTTAAAGATATTGCTATCGCGTTTTATTATTTAATTTTTTATTTATTTGCCTTTAATAATTATAAGTACGAAATTATCTCAAAAACAAAATTAAATACCGGGGATTCAAATTTATGCAAAAGTAGAACTGGGATTCTATCATAAGAACGTTCTATATCTAAAATACCATATTTTGTGAGTATAACTGTTTCAGCAATAAGAGTTTATAATTTTATAAATTCTACACCAAGTTAGGCAAGTACCTAAGGCAGAATTTTTATTTTACTTATTGTAGAAGTACAATATTATTATTTATCTCAGAAATAAATTATATTCAGAGATTAATTACATGTTATAATTTATGTTATGTTAAACTTACCTACAGTATTATGCATATTGTTTATTCTTGATAAAGTTACCTGTATAGCGTTAAGTTTGTACAAACTGTAAGAAACAATAAATGTTTTGTTACATTTTAATGTAATTTTGTTTTATTTTTGTCTTTTGTCTTCCATGCTGGAGAAAAACATAGACTGTGCCAGCTGCTTCTCTTTGCGGGCATACTGTAAAAGTCGGTTAAGGGACAGAGGTTTTATTGACATTTTTGTGGGCTATAGGCTGACCCCCTGTCACTGCAATAGCCTCTCACCATAATTATAATACCTCATTAGTCAAACGTGACATCAGATGGTCTTATAACCTCTGATGTTCTGCCTACCCCATAAGGGATACAGGCGTGAAGTTATGTATTTGTGTATGATGAGATACGGTTTGAGTGTCTTGAAAAAAAAATGAAAATGAACGGTGTGAAATATTAATAGTGCGACTGAACTACTAAATGAGCGTCGAAAACACAGACTCTTTATTTCATGTCAAGAAAACAAGTAGGTTGGTTAGGTGCGACGACGAACTTAGCGAGGAGGAGCAGATAGGTTGCATATAAGCCACACGGGTTTTTCACTTGAGCTTTGTGATTAAATTATAAAATATAAATAGGTACATCATCATCATCACAACTCCGTGTAATGAGCCCACTGCAGGGCTATGAGTCTCTCCTCTGGGTGACGAGGAGGTTTAGTCCGTAATCCACCAAGCGTGCTCGATATCAGATATTTCAGGGTGCCGAAGTGGCTTCTGACAAACCCTAACGACTACTGTATTCAAGTATACAGCACCCGGGACCGACTGCTTAACTTGCCCTCAAAAGCACGGATGTCGTCGTGAGAAATGAATGGTTGGCGGTCACCCATCCTAATACCGGCCGCACCGAGCGCGGTTAACCTGCGATATCGTTTGATATGCACAGTAATCATGGCGCCACGACGACTTCACGACGACATAAATAGGTACGGGACACAGTATTTGTCTTGAATATCGTCTGACTATCAAACACATGTATTGCCATGCCGCCGTCAAGTGAACGTTTTTAGAGTTGCTGTTTCATAGATTTCTCGTCACTCACAGTCAGTCGCTCACTTAATTAAAAAAGCCAAATTAAATTATTTTTGTCACCTAGAATTTTAATTTACATTAACTCGATTGAATACTTCCATTATAAAACCTTAATCTGACGACCAGTTTGGCGATGGGGTAAACCTATCTACCTCAGACGCCAGTGGTTGCGGGTTCGATTCCCTCACGGAACAAGAAAAAAATGTTCCGGGTCTGGGCGTTTATCTATACAACGTGTAACATAATGAAGAGATGACTTAAGGGAATGAAAGTTTTAGCTTATTAGGTTGACTAAGGTTGTCAAAATATTTTGTTTTAAAATGATTAAATAAATTTGTATGAAAGTCTATACTAGCACTGATCATGCTAATTCTTTTATTGTATATTCTACGTATGGTATAATAGAAGCTAACCCTTAAGTTTTATCTCTCCATTTTGTTACACGTTGTATACGTATTTTCTATTCTGGGTTCCCCCCTAGTTCGCTACATATTATCACATGACACAAGCTTTGCTTACTTTGAGGCCAGTAGTTGGTGTGATTGTCTGACGATTTTGTTTATTTGTTTATTGACGACCACTTTGGCGATGGGGTAAACCTATCTGCCTCAGACGCCAGTGGTTGCGGGTTCGATCCCTGCACGGAACAAGAAAAAAAATGTTCCGTGTCTGGGTGTTTATCTATTTATTTATTTATATTCTAGGTTCCCCCCTAGTTCGCTATATGGTATCCCATAACACAAGCTATGCTTACTTTGGGGCCATGTAGTTGGTGTGATTGTCTGGGGATTTTATTTATTTATTTATATTATTTATTTATTCATTCGAATAACGACGTTTCAAGCAAATTTTTAAGGCTTCCGTGGCACATTGGTTGTGTGTTCGGCTGCGGCGGTGTGAGAGGCCTTGGGTTCGAGTACCAGCCGGGTCAGTTAGGAAACGAAGATTTTGAACTAGCTCGGTTCTAGATCTAGCTTGAATATTCCTAAGTGGTCATGAAGACTAAGGTCGTCGACAAGTCCCTAATTTCGCTGTGTTCTCCATTACACAAGCTTGCATAAAAATATTACTCTGGGGCCATATATTTGGGTAAAAAGCTTATAGGCTGTTAGGGTTATTATTTATAACAATAACGTACCTGTGTCAAACCGCTTAACTAGCGAGTCGCTATCTTATACCCTATTGTTAAAGCAATAAGACACACAATAACATAGTACGTGCCTCTGTGCTAATTCCAGTTTCAGGCGGTCGTTTTCATAGCGGAGTTGTTGTTCGGCCGTTTCCTAAGTGAGTCACTATCTTGTGCCCTATTTTTAAAGCAATAAGACACACAATAACACAGGACGTACCTATGTGTCAATGACAGTGTGAGGCGGTCGTTTTCATAGCGCAGTTTTTGTGCCCTATTGTTAAAGCAATAAGACACACAATAACACAGCACGTACCTCTGTGTCAATGCCAGTGTGAGGCGGTCGTTTTCATAGCGGAGTTGTTGTTCGGCCGTTTTCTAAGTGAGTCACTATCTTGTGCTCTATTGTTAAAGCAATAAGACACACAATAACACAGCACTTACCTCTGTGCTAATGCCAGTGTGAGGCGGTCGTTTTCATAGCAGAGTTGTTATTCGGCCATTTTTTGAGTGAGTCACTATCTTGTACCCTATTGTTATAGCAATAAGACACACAATAACACATTACGTACCTCTGTGCTAATGCCAGTTTGAGGCGGTCGTTTTCATAGCGGAGTTGTTGTTCGGCCGTTTCTTGAGTTGGCGGTTCTACTAGAGGGGCGGGAGGTTGTCTACCGCCTCTAGTAACTGTTCCGTAGCCGCTCTGTTTTTAAAAATAATGAAATATAAATTTATAAAACATATGAACATTCTTGTACTTATATATTAATAATAAAAAAAACTCTCGCTCTCAACACTCAAGCTTCAAACTACTAACCTAAACTCTATAGAGAACTCTCTTGTTGTTTGGCCAAGAGCTCGCGATTAAAAGTATAGGATCCCCAGTTTGAAGGAGACATATCTATTTTCAAATAATTTCCTAAGCCGTGATGTTTAGGTTGCTGTGATGTTTAACCTCATTTTCACTTACCCTCAAGTGAGATTGAGGTCATGTTTATATTCACTATAATATTGTACCTAATAGTTCACTGTAATAATTCGCTCTTCGACAGTTTCTTTCGGGTCTCCAAACTGTAAAACGAACTACCAACGTCTATTGTTCCTGACCACTACAGTCCTGGTAATTTCACGCGTCGAGTGAATAGGTTTCTCGTGGATGGACGTGTACACCTCAGTCTTCAAGATCACTTTCACCAGGTGATAGTTTTACGTAGGAAATTCGTTGTAGTCACTTAGGGTGGATTTATGTCGCTTATTGTATGTTTCACAACAGTGATTCCCTGACAGGCGTGAGGTTTTGTATGTATGTATGTATGATTCCCAAAGTGGTCTATATTGAACCCCAGGGGTCAGGGGCAACATGCAAGGGGTCTTGCAAGGGGTCGTCAGTGAAAAAACATTTGGGGGTCCACGGTACTGGATCTCAACATATTATTTAAGTACGAGGTCCATCCTTCGCACTAAATACATTTACTTATTGCTTAGTTTATTTGATGTTACGTATATTTTATATAACAAACATAACATTTTATTACATAATTTATAAATGCACTTAATATGTGTTATACTTTAAGTTTTGAACACTAAACTTCACTACATTCAGACATTTACAAAAAATCAATATCAGGTAAGTATCATAATATTTCTAGGGGACCTACCAAAAACCGAAAAAATAGAAAGAGGTCTACGACACAAAAAAGTTTGGGAACCCCTGTTTTACACCAAAAGGTACATTTACGTTCGATGGTAAGGGTTCGCCTCCCTTCTTCATAAGCCAGTGTGCGACCTCATTGTCAATTATTTTGTGAATTAACATCACAGGTCATAGGTCAAACGCAGTTTTGATTACATACAAAAAGTAAGGTATTAAAAAAACTTAAGATTAAGCACGAAAGGTTTCGCTTTAAGTTAGAGTCATCATGTATTGTGTCTCAAATGTATCAAATAATAATAAAAGGGTTTATCAGACTGGCAATTAAATGTTATAATTATTATTACAGTAAAGAATAAGACAATTAATATTTACCTGGATTGAGGATGACACAGAATGAGCCCTCTGGTGCACCATGTTGTCATCGGTTTCTGCTTTAGGCTGAAACAATATGTAGAAATGCTAATTTAAATACTGCTGTTTCAAAATAATCAGAATTTAACTAAAGACGAAATTTCTAGATACTTCTTTACTGTTAGTTTCAATGAAAAGTTACAGAAACAGGTAACACTGATTTTCAATATAATTTACAACTTCTTGAGTAAAATAAAAATTATCAGATTCTCATCTATGGAATCTATACATATAATAAAATGGTAGGAAAGTCAAAACTGTACATTGAATATTTTTTTAAAAGAATACTTGGGGTATGATCTACAATCGAAACAGAAACAAAAAATATAGTTTTTAGAATTTTTGTCTGTTTGTCTGTTTGTCTTTCCGGGATAAACTCAAAAAGTACTGCATGGATTTACTTCAAATTTGGCATGAAGATAGTTAAGAAGTCGGGTCAACATATAGGCTACATATTATCACGCTAGCAGTGTTATAATCGTAGGTGCGTTTGGTGCTGCATAGCGTTCACGCAGACGACGTCGCGGGCAGCAGCTAGTTTTATATAAATTAAGTGCTATTGTGCAAAAGATCAGACTTTAAAATCGAATATTATTTCGATGAGAAAAGAGCTTGTAAATTATCTGAAATTAAACCCTTTGTAAACGGATTTATTGACATCCATTTTACCTTTTAAATCGACATTTCGGGCACTTTGCAGACCCTGTGATGTTTTGCAAAGGTTAATTGTGAATTATCGTAAACGCAGTTTATCTAGAAGAAAAAACAGAACAAATAACAACGTAGTGTTACAAAAGCAACTCACACTCGGCTCAGTATTGTGCGCGCGCGCCGCCATTAGCGGGCTGCAAGTTGTGCTCGTCACCGGCGTGGCGGCGCCACTGTTGCCGTTGCTGCATTTATTGCCTTGCGCCTGGATTGCTTCTTTCACCTCTTGGAACTTTTCTATGAACTGAAGAAGATAATGGAGTTTGATTAGAAGGATATTTATTTATAAATAATACGAGTAAAAATTGGATATATTAAATTTATATTTATTATTCATATATTTTGTTTTCATCTCATTTAATTTAAAAAAAGGCCCTAGCAATAGGCTGATTTTTTTATTAGCATGATGTATTCTCCTGTTAGTGTTTGTTACACCTGCCTAATTTCCTAATTTCTATCGTTATATGTTTTCGGTGTATGTAATGAATGTAAAAAAAGGTTGGCGAAACTATACTAATATATAAAGCTGAAGAGTTTGTTTTTTTGTTTGTTTGTTTGAACGCGCTAACCTCAGAAACTACAAGTGGGATTTGAAAAATTCTTTTTGCATTTGATAGCCCAACTCTTGAGGAAGGTTATAGGCTATATTTTATCCCGAAATTCCCATGGGATCAAAAGTTACGCGGGTAAAACCGCGCGCGGTGGCTAGTCAATAAATAAACGCACGTTTGTATTGGCCCGAGTGCAGTTGAAAATTATCAGCGCCTATCTTATAGATAAAAATACCAAATAAAATGGATCCCGGCCGGGTTTCGAGTCCAGATATCCCGCATTCCGGGCGGGCACTCTTTCATTACAAAATGCAAAATAAAGCTTTTAAAAATAGCGATTTTCTAACGCAAACATCACTGAGAATTGATGACATGATTGTGGATTGATGACATGATTTCATTTTTATAGTCAATGTTCGGATAGTACCGACCAATGTTGAATAAATTAAGAATAGTTGTAGTTATGTAGTTAGTTAGGTTGATTGTTAAAAGGAGAATACGACTGTTCTTGGCGAGTAATTTATAGTTACTAAAATACAATATAAAAATCACAATTAAAGTTAAATGCTGCGTTAGGTGTAGGTAAGCGGTGCGGTGTTCGGTTACACCGAACAGTCAAACAATACCATTATTAATCAATGAATGCAAAGCATAAAAAAACTGACTACACCCACATAGATGTTCAAGTTCTTATCAAAACTTTAGCTGAAGGACACACCTAACCACATCAACTCCGTTTATACAGTTTTGATAAAATTTATGCGGGACCACCTCAGAAGTATTTTCTAAGAAACAAACGAAACAATAATTATCAAAATTGACTTACAATTGACGAAATAATCGCATTAGAAACGTACAAGAAAAGAAACATGACCAACTCCTCTATTTTAAAAACAGGTAAACATTTTTCCAAGAAATTTAAGGAATGTGTTAGAAAGAAGGGTATGCTGTTATGTACTATCCAATTAAATCATGACCCACCGTAAGCACATTTTGGCAAACCGCCTTAATTAGCAGTAGGTCAACATTCGCTTGAAGATAGGTTTCCTTGGTAACGAACTTGTTTTCATTTCATTCGGAACTGACATTAACTAAGTACAGAATTCGAACAGTATCTCAAGTGTCCTAAGCATAGATGAATATAAGTACTAAAGTATAGATGACCGTCTCGCGGTTTTTGCACCTTAGCGCCACACAGTATCCACTCTAGGAACCTTTTTGACCAAAACAACCCTAGAATGCAACCCGGCCGTACCGCAACTTTCAAATTTTCAGAAATTCGTATTACCAGTTATTACCATTGTGCGAACTGCGCAATACTAATAAGTTGAAATAAACTGCACAAAGCATGATGATATGCGAGTTGGGAGTAATAAAAAAATATGTATCTCAGAGAATAATTTACTTTTTCTTACTTATTTGTGTTTGATATAATAATTATAGGCCATAGATTTGTTCGGGTCGTTTTCGTCAAACTCAATGCTTTTGCCACACAAATTGTTCACCTCCTTGCACCAGTCAATCAAAATCAATGCAATTCCTTTTCTTAACTCACTATCTCACTAGAAAGTCAGCATTCTATGTAAAAATACCACTTCACAAAAGTAAAATCTTTGATTTGAGATCGTAAAAACGCGAGGAGTGTTCACGCCGTTTATTATATTTATTTTTTTTAATTAATAATACGCAAATATGTAGGTATATATACATATATATATATATATATAAAATGAAACACATTTGACGCACCACAGCTCACACGCATCCCTTCCGTTTCCGCCTCATCTCCCTCCCCCCTTCTCTTCCCGCTCTCGTCCGCACCTGTACCACGCGAGTGACGCTCCTCAAATAAATAATAAAAATAAGCAATAAAAATACTATTAATTATTCGCCGCGAGTGAAAGTGAATTAACTAAAAATTTACATGCTTGTGTGACCAAGAAAGAAGGTTTTTTGAACCAGCATAGAAGGATTTTTACTGTGTTATTGTGCCGACCAATTGGCCGCCATTTTCGGATGGTCAAAAACTCAGAGCTGCATCAGTGTCTGTCAACCAGGTACGTCCTTCTTTCTCCTTTTTCCCCGCGGCACACACAAGCTGTTGGTCCTATCGATCCTGATCTCTCAAAATACTCAAACTCGATACATATTTTACTCATTCGCATAATTACTTCATCATATCTATAGCTACCCTCATATATATAAAAAACATATATATAACTTTCATATATATAATATATTACTTTTCTCAATTCAGTAAGTAAAATACGCATCCAAATTAATTATTAACCGCATTTTATCTACGCATTAGTCTATGTAATTTTATAAAACGCACATTAATTACTCTTTATTTTAATAACGAAGACATACCTACCTACCGCGCGCGACTAAAATGGCGTCTGCGCAATTAACACGTAAAATTTTGTTATTAGAATCTAAAAAAGAAGCTTTATTTCAAATCGTTCAAGAACTTTACGATCTCGGGCTAGAGGTTTCAAAACCTATTTCTCAAACAAAATTCCTAACTCGTATAAATTCATTAGAACAGTCTAGAACTGATTTCTTAGAATTAATAGATAATTTAAATCTCTTATACATGGAACGAGACAAAGAGGTCAAGCCTACCTACTCTGAAATAAGAGCATTTGATGATTTATATTGCAGTATCAAAGTAGTAGAAAGGTCTCTTTCATCACAATCAAAGGTCAACTTAGAACATAAGTCGCATACTAATCCCAGATTACCTCCGCTCGAACTTGCGTCGTTTGATGGAAATCCCGTTAAATGGCCAGTTTTTTATGAAAACTTTAAAACGCTTATCCATGAAAATTCTAACCTCACTACCGCTGAAAAGATGCAATATCTTATAGGAAAACTCTCAGACAAAGCCTTGTCGGTTTGCTCTGGCATTTCACCTACTGGTGACAACTATTCTATTGTCTGGAATGCCCTCATAGAAAAGTACCATGATGTTAGGGTCCAGGCTTCTATGTACTTAGAACAAATGATACATTTCAAGTCGTTCTCATCTGATTCATTTATTGATCAGTATTGTTCGGCAGAAGCCGCATTACGACGCTTGGAGATAGATGATCTCGCTGGTTTTATTATTACTCATATTGCATTATCTAAACTCGATAAAGACACTCTCACGCTATTTGAACAATCATACAGACATGTCAAAATTCCTACTTTCGAGCATCTCAAACAGTTTATAAAGGAACAGAATAAAATTCATACGCTGCGCCCTCTCTCCTATAATAAACCTACTCATTCTAATAAAAATTATAGCGCTAGTTTTAATAAACACTCAAAAAATACTCGATCGTTTGTAGTTAATACCGCACACTCTAATTTAAACAATAATAACTCATTTAACGCAAATCAACCGCAGTCTCATAATACCTTCATGCACTCACAGACTCAATCGCACACAAACCAAACAAATATGCATCGCAAATGTTTTATTTGTCACGCTTATCCCGCTCATGCACTATTTCATTGTTCAGGTTTTATAACTAAAAACCCAGAAACTCGCAATCAATTAGTAGTTAAAAATAATTATTGCTTAAATTGTTTAGGATTTCATCTCGCTAAATACTGTAAATCTCAAAATCGATGCCGTACTTGCAATGGTAAACATCATACACTTTTACATGTAGATAATTTTATATCGCAAAATAATACGAATCGTAATTTGACGTTTAATTGTTCCTCCTCACTCACTCATACGAATCGTCCGCCTCGCAAACTATCGCCGAATGAACCTGCAACAGCTAATGATGCATCTCGCTCTGACACGCGCGCTTGCGATTCGCACTCTCAACGTACATTAGCACAAGGTTCAGTTTCAAACAACGAAAATTCTAATGTTTCGTTATCAGTAACAACTACAAAAAATTATAGTAAGAATATTAATACTACAACCGTGCTTTTACCTACTGCTGTTGTATACGCATATAATTCTATCGGAAAACAAAACAGGTTACGTGTTTTTCTAGATTCGGGTTCAATGAGCCATTTTATCACAAGGGAATGTTGTGAACGTTTAAGCTTACACATTTCACCTAATCCTTGTACTGTTAAAGGTATAGGTCAGTCCGAAAGTAACTCATACGGGTTCGTAACATTTAAAATTCAGTCTCGTTATGACTCGCGCTGTAATTATAATATTAAAGCTTTAGTAATTAATACTATAACGGATTATTTACCGAACGCTCGCATTGATATAACGCAACTAGCGCATTTACACAACTTGCCGATGGCTGATGATAGTTTCTTTATCCCTTCAGGAATTGATTGTCTCTTAGGTAACGAACTATTCCCACACTTAATAGGTGGCAACAAGGTTTGCTCCCCGCAGTCATCCGTCGTTGCCATGGAATCCACGCTCGGTTATATAGCCATGGGTAGGGCTGAGTGTGATATGTCGTATTCGACACTAGAAAATACTAAAAAGGTATTTTTGTGTACTTCTCCGAATCAACAGTTAGAATATTTAACTCAACGCTTTTGGGAACTCGAGAATGTTCCTGATAAAGTCCATATAAGCCCAGATGATGAAATATGTGAACGTTTATTTTCCTCAACTTTCTCACGAGACGATACTGGTCGATATACCGTATCGCTTCCCTTTAAATGTGATCCCTCATTGCTAGGCAACTCCTACTTCTCCGCTACAAGGCGCTTAATTAATTTAGAGAAGAAATTAAACAGTACGCCTGAATTACGCAATAACTATAACGCTACTATTCAGGATTACATCGACAAAGGTTATTTATCAAAAGTTAATGCCGCTTCTCAAAATAATAGTGCTTATTATATACCGCATAGGGCTGTTTATCGTCCCGATAAATTAACTTCAAAAACTCGTGTTGTCTTAGACGCTAGCGCTAAAACTACCTCGGGAAAATCACTCAACGATTTATTATATACTGGCCCTAATCTACAACAAAATATATTTGACTTGTTAATTAACCTACGTATGTTTTCTATAGCTATGTCCGCCGACATTGAACAAATGTATTTCCAATTGAAGGTCACTAAAGGTCATCGAAAATTTCAACGCATTTTGTTTAGATTTGACTCCGCCTCAAATATTGATGAATATGAATTCAGTAGAGTAACTTTTGGCATATCCAGTTCTCCGTATCTCGCGATGCGCGTCGTACGGCAGCTCGCTGACGATGAGCGCTCGAAGTGGCCGCTCGCTGCTGCCGAAGCCGAACATCATATGTTCATGGACGACTATGTATCTTCAGTAGATAGCTTAGATAAGGCAGAGAAAATATACAAGGAAATGGTAGATTTGTTTAACGCAGGAGGTTTCAAACTTGTAAAATGGATATCTAATTGTTCTTCTTTGTTAAATAAAATCCCAAACACAAATAAAAACCCGCTTTTCGTAAATTTCGATGACACACCCGCTAATACTAAAATTGTAGGCATGCAATGGCAGCCCGACAGTGATGTATTTTCATTTCAAGTGAGCATAGATGTGAAGGTACAGCCATGTACCAAGCGTTTAATCCTCTCCGCTACCGCCCGCCTTTTCGATCCGCTTGGTCTTATATCCCCTGTTATCGCGTTTATGAAACTCTTAGTACAATCATGCTGGAAATTGTCTCTTGATTGGGATGATATCGTGCCCGAATCTATTTACAAAAAGTACACTCAATTTCATAACGAATTACAACACCTGTCGAAGTTACAATTTCCCAGACATATAGGTATTGTCGCAAACGCTTATGTATCAATTATAGGATTCGCGGATGCTAGCGAACAATGCTACGGTGCCGCTATTTATATTCGTGTGAGTAACGATTGTACATCGCAAGGCTCAGTACATCTCCTCGCTTCTAAATCCAGATTAGCTCCTCTTAAAAAGATTTCACTAGCACGCCTCGAACTTTGCGCCGCGTTACTATTGTCTAACTTAATAACCGCTGTATATGATACCTTGAGTAAACGACATAAAATATGTTCTATTCACGCTTTTTCGGACTCAACCGTCGCTTTAACATGGATTCATTCCCCCGCATTCAAATTTCATACGTTTGTGGCGAATAGGATTACGGAAATTAACGCTAAACTCTCGGCAAATCTCTGGTATCATGTAAATAGTTTAGATAACCCCGCAGATATTATATCACGCCCTGTAACTCCCTACATTTTGTCATGTAGTAAGCTGTGGTTTCACGCACCAGATTGGTTCTCTCAACCTATTGAATCATGGCCTATAAAACCATTTCAACCCAGTTTAAATCAAAATGAATATTTAGAAAATAAAACAATAACATTAGTTACAAACTTAGATTCATGTGAAATACATCCCTTTCAAAATTTAATTGAACGTATTTCAAGTTATAAAAAACTCTTACGCGCTATTATTTATGTATTACGTTTTTTAAGAATTTTACGCACCGAAGGCATAGTCACTCCCGCAGATTATGATTACGCTGAAATCTATCTCATACGCTATGTTCAAAATAAACATTTTTCAAACGATATAATTGCTTTAAGGGACAATAAACGCATTTCTAAATCACTTTTAAAACTTAATCCATTCATTGACAATGACAATGTTATACGCGTCGGTGGACGACTAACTCATGCTCAGCTCAGTTATGGCCAGAAACATCCCATGATACTTCCCGCAAAAAATCGCGTTTCAGAATTAATTGTTGACTATTATCATTTCACTAACCTTCATACAGGTCCCGCTCTCTTACTCTCGCTTCTCCGTCAAAGGTTTTTTGGATTCTCGGCGCTAGGAATTTAGTACGTCAAAGAGTTCATCTTTGCAACATCTGCTTCAAACTGAATCCCAAGTCTCCTACTCCTTTTATGGGGGATTTGCCGGCATTTCGTGTTTCCGAAGCCAAAGCTTTTGTCTACACTGCCGTTGACTATGCGGGCCCGTTCTATATAACTCACATTCGACGTCGTGGTATTAAAAGCAACAAAGCTTATATTTGTATCTTTGTGTGTCTAACCACCAAAGCTCTCCATATAGAACTCGTCTCAGACCTTAGTTCCGATCTGTTTCTTGACGCTTTCAAGCGTTTTATTAGCAGACGAGGTCCCGTGGCTATGATATATAGCGACGGCGCTACGAATTTTATTGGAGCTAAACGCAAATTAAAGGAAATATATAGCTTATTACACTCTAACGCACATAATAATTATATAGGTAATCAACTAGCTGAGCAACGCATTCAATTCAAGCATAGCCCACCGTATGGTCCACATTTCAATGGTCTTTCAGAAATTAGTGTCCGCTGTGTCAAAACACATCTCTATAAAACTGTAGGTACTCAAATTCTCACATATGAAGAGTTTAATACTGTTCTAGTTCAAATAGAAGGAATACTTAATAGCCGCCCCTTGTGCGTTCTCAGTTCAGATCCTTCTAGTATTAACGCATTAACTCCTAATCATTTCTTAAATGTTACCCCGCTAAAATTTTTACCCTCTGAAGACCTCACTCATATATCTGATAACCGCTTAACTCGATATCAACTCATAACTAAATTAATTCAAAGTTTTTGGCGCCGCTGGAGCCAGGAATATCTCACTTCGCTCCAACAAAGAGAGAAATGGAACACTCCATCCAATCCTATTCAACTAGGGTCAGTTGTAGTTATTAAAGATAACAATGCTCATCCTCTTTGCTGGCCTTTGGGTGTTGTGGAGGAGACTTATCCGGGAAAGGACAATGTTATTCGCACGCTTAAAATTCGCACAGTCGTTGGTAGCTTTATTCGCCCAGTGGTTAGAGTTTGTCCTCTTCCTCGACAGTAAATATATACGCATGCTTACTTATATTTTATGTATAAGTACCTATACATAAATTTAGTTAATATTTTAAATTAAATTACTTTACTTTTATATTTAGAGGAAAACCTCTAGGCCGGGGGAGTTGTTCACGCCGTTTATTATATTTATTTTTTTTAATTAATAATACGCAAATATGTAGGTATATATACATATATATATATAAAATGAAACACATTTGACGCACCACAGCTCACACGCATCCCTTCCGTTTCCGCCTCATCTCCCTCCCCCCTTCTCTTCCCGCTCTCGTCCGCACCTGTACCACGCGAGTGACGCTCCTCAAATAAATAATAAAAATAAGCAATAAAAATACTATTAATTATTCGCCGCGAGTGAAAGTGAATTAACTAAAAATTTACATGCTTGTGTGACCAAGAAAGAAGGTTTTTTGAACCAGCATAGAAGGATTTTTACTGTGTTATTGTGCCGACCAATTGGCCGCCATTTTCGGATGGTCAAAAACTCAGAGCTGCATCAGTGTCTGTCAACCAGGTACGTCCTTCTTTCTCCTTTTTCCCCACGGCACACACAAGGAGTGAACACTCTACTAAACGTACTTTGTAGAAAACACTAACAATAGAATTCAGCGACAAAAAAACACACAGAAAAATAAGAAAATGCAACGAGTGCAAAAATTTGATTGGTCGAATACTATACTATAAATACGCTGCCTGGTACTATAGATATATCGATATCGAACGCAGAAAAAAATACAGAAAGTTCCAGTACTGCCCGGCGCGTAGCGCTAGTAGTAATAGAATTTTGGTATTTGTATCGAAGACAAACTAGCATGGTCCTAAGTCCATTATACGCGATAGGCCTTACGAGACAGTTTCAAACGAATTATCAGCCAAGTGGGTCATGATTAATTTGATTCGATAGTAATATGCAAGATTTAGTATTCGCAATACCAGATCGTAATGTTTTGATTAAAGATACTTTTTTCTAATTTTATAATCGAAGTATATCGATTATATTCTCATCTATTTTAAAATTATTTGATACTCTCGAGGAACATCCTCAAATACTACATTGACTAATTAGGTTAACCAATAAAATTCTGACAATACAAATACTCGGTCGATATCTTAATACAAAGCTAGCAATCAGTAAATAAACAATACTGGACAAATAACAAAGCGTACTCTAGGCCTTAATTAAACAACGCTGTTATTTCGAAACCATAGATATTGTAGAGGATTAATTAATTCTATATTGTAATAATGAATAATAATAATAAGCATTTATTTCGTTAGAAAATACATTTTTACAATAATTATTGATAAGAGCCTTCTTTTAAGCACAAGGTGCCTGTATCGGAAGACTCTGATCTTCCATTTCTGAAGGAATTCTCTATGCTAGTTACATATTAAACTAAAAAATATACATTTTTGATTCACTTTTTTTACTTTAAGCAAAATATATAATTTACTGTATGTGTGTGAGTGTGTGTATGATTGCGAGTGTCTGAATGTGTGAGTGTGAGTGCGTGGGTATGCGTGTGTGTTACGGTGGCGTTTGTGTGGAAGTATGTATTTACACATAGGATTTACATAGGAACTCAATTTTTATTGGTATTTTAATTTTATGTTGGGTTAATCAAGAGGGCCTCTGTCTCTTCATATGTTAGGGGTTTAATCCATTTGATTATTATTTTTTTACATATTGAATAAAGTTGACTATGTATGTTGATGTGTTTGTTTAATTTATTATACAGTTTAGCGGAGCGTGTGTCATATTGAATACTAGCAAATGTTGTTTTAATTTTAGGGACATGTGCAACAATGTCTTGTCTTCTTCGTGTTTTTATACTCTTGTCATACGGTAAGATTTTATGTTTTTTGAGCGTGGTTTGAAGAACGTATAGTTTTCTTACTGAGAGTAGGTCACTTATTTCGTACAGAGTTTCAGTGGGATATCTACGTGTCTTAAAATACATGACTTTTATCAGAGCTCGCTGGGCCCGATTAACATCATGAATTTTGTTTTGGCTGCTCCACCCCATATGGGTATGCAGTACATTAAAACCGATTGCACTAAGGCGATGTATATTTCATTGAGGAGATTCCTGGGGGAGTTTTGTTTCTTGGAAATATCACGAGGAACTACATGCCTCAATGCACTAAAGAGCCATATAAGTTTTCTCACTCTGTTTGCGACCTGCTCTAGTTGATAGTACCAGGATAGTCTATCATCCAGCATAATACCCAGATATTTTGTTGTTTTTAATCTGTTTAGTTTGGCACAATTACAGATTTCATTATTTGTAGTGTGGCAGATGTGAGTAGTAATATGGAATTGTTCACGGGGCTGTGTTCTATTATTTGCGCTAAAACAGATGTAATTGGTTTTTAGTGTATTTAAGGTGAGGTAATTTGACTGAAGCCATTGGGCTATCAATTTCATACCTAATTCTGCATTATGCTCGACATCTTGCCATGTTTTCCCATAAAATACTATAGCTGTGTCAATGGCGTATGAAACTATTTTGGCATTTTTTAAGGGAATATTACACAAGTCATTGATATAGATCAAGAACAATGTCGGGCCTAATACGCTCCCCTGGGGCACTCCGCATGACACGCTTGCATCATTACTGGTGTACTGACCTAAGCGAACCCGCTCTGTCCTATTTGAGAGATATGATACAAAAAGATCTAGTGGGATACCTCTAACTCCAAAGCTTTCAAGTTTCTGTATTAGGATAGGGATAGAGACGGTGTCGAAGCATTTTTTTAGGTCTAAGAATACAGACGCACATTTTTCTCCAATATCAAGATGTTTAGTAATTGTAGTAGTCAGGTCAGTAACGGCATCCTCTGTAGACAAGCCAGGTCTGAACCCATATTGTGACGATGATAATAGTCCGAATGAGTTTAGATATCAAGACGGCTGTTTATAATTTTTTCTATGATCTTTGATATTGACGAAAGAACTGATATTGGTCTGTAGTTGTTGACTTCATCTCTATCCTCACCCTTGTAAATTGGAGTCACAACGGATTTCTTCAGCATCTCAGGGAACACACCTTCATTGAAACAAAGATTTGTTAGGTATGTTAATATCGGTACTATATCACTTCGTATTATTTTAAGATATTTCACAGGTATGTTGTCCCAGCCAGTTGAGCTATTAGTTTTTAAGTTCATTAATATTTTGTCAACCTCTTCAGCTTCGGTCTCAAAGAGGACAAACGACATGAGTTGTGTGGGGAGGTAGTCTTGGAAATCTTTTTTAGTATGAATTTGATTGGCCAATTTCTTACCGATATTTACAAAATACTCGAATACTCGTATTACCATGATCTACCGATGAGTACTTCAAATGTTTTATTTTCACAAATAAATAAAATTGGGTCTATAATTCGACGGTAAAAAGCGAACCTGCTGTAACCCACACACATCATTTTTTTTTTTCATATTTAGAATCAGAAAAAATCCTGCGTCGAATGGTCTTACTCCCGTGGCTCTAGGTTCGTCTGTTGGTATATTAGTATAAGTGATATGATTTTTTTTTTTTCAAAATTTCAAAAAGTTTTTGGGCTTTTTCGATTTTTTTTGCATTTTGTGGGTTACAGCAGGTTCGCTTTTTACCGTCGCTATGTAATTTCAAATGAACAGCTTTTTACCCTATTCAAAGTATATACGGTAATTACAAAAAACCTCCTTTTTTGTCTGTCTTTCGGTCTCCTCCTCTTAATATCCGAAACGGCTCAGCCTATTTTCACAGCACTTTCACACTTCTTCGAGATTCTTCTTTGATTTTGGAAATTCCATTCCCAAGGATCAAATGGAGGTTCAGCATCTTTATGCACGAAGATCACAAGGCGTGTTTAAAAAGTTTTATGATTTGAACCGGATTTACTTTTTCATTTTTTGACATCCACCAACCAGCACTATGACAACGAGGGCTTATGGCCTTAACTTCCTCGTGACCCAGGGAATCATGGCCCTGTAGGGCTAGTATGCCAACATCGATAAATACTCGAATCGACTAGATAAATATTATTTAGTTATTTTATCCTATTTTGTTAGCTTACATGCGCACCATGATAGATAGAATTACTCGATTTGATACCATGATTAAGCCAACAGAACCAAAGATGCCATATTCTTAAAAAAATACCTACTGTAAGTGCCAAATTCTAAGTAAATATCGGTAAAAGGCCCGATTTATCTTTGTCGATGGTCGCATGCTAGCCCCAATGGGGTAGATCCATTAAATAGATTTGTAATAACTTTTTGACGTCTCAATGACACAGGTGTGCCAGTTTGGGTAATTTATCAGTCACTCACTCTCATACTTATTTAAACTTATCAACAATGAAAAGTTTTGAGATTCCCCAATATTTTAAACCATTTTTTTTGAATTTTAATCTTTTGAACTTACCAAGTTTACTCAAAACTAAAAATCCTTTAACGATTACTTCTTTACCACTATCTGTTATCGAACTTAACAAAACGACTGAATAGCATAACTCTAGGTTTACTAATAAATACTCAAAATAGTGATTAGCAATAGATAACCGATGCGTTGTGATTCATTTGCAAGGTGTGTAATATGAAAGGAGGAAACACATTTCTTAATAACTTTAGTAATACTACACCATACACTTTATTCGTATTAAAGTTAACTGTGGCAATTATACCATATTTTTTGTCATTTTAATAGTTTTTTTCGAAAATTATGATACTTTCTTCACATTTTTTTGACATAGTGTATAGTAAAGACATGATTGCGTCTACATGCTGAACGCTTTATAACTACAAAAAGTAAAACAATTACGTAACAGTGCTCAAAAATATAAGACTGGTAAAGTTGACATAAATTTGGCAACTTTACGTAAGCAAATCAATCTAAAATTTACTCTAAAATATTAATATAGAGTTATCAGACGTGAAGTTTAGTTTTCTAGGAGGTAAGATTTTGTGTGAAGTATTTAAAGTTGGCATAAAAGGGGCATTATCCTCAGGTATTAGATGTTAGGTAAAGATACCTCCCATTATTTTTAATTTTCATAAAAACCAACGTGCTTTGCCAGGGCTGTCAAAATGTTACAATCAATTAAAATCAAGTCAATAAGAAATCTACCAATAATTGCAAAAATGTGCTGCGTGCCAACGATTAAAAATAATTTTGTTATAAGTAACTTAAAATAATAATAAATAAATAAAATCCCCAGACGATCACACCAACTACATGGCCCCAAAGGCTTGTGTTATGGGATACCATGTAGCGAACTAGGGGGGAACCTAGAATATAAATACATAAATAGATAAACACCCAGACACGGAACATTTTTTTTTTCTTGTTCCGTACGGGAATCGAACCCGCAGCCACTGGCGTCTGAGGCTTACAAACTTGGGGTACCAACAGGTAAAGATGATCGCTCTGAAAGTAAAGTTACCACAGTTGATGGTACGTGAAGCAAAACAATTTCAGTTCAGATCACATTCTTGCTTGGTAGCTCCGCCTGGCTAGCATATAAAGTCTACTCTTTTCGTATAAAGTCTGCCGCGGAATATTCCCGTGCGGTAATGTGTTTCGGCAATATTTAAACTTCCTTGCTAATGCCTTACTTCAGCCTTTTTCATCTTTGACCTTAACTTCACTTGCCATCAGGAGAGATTGAGATGTAGCCAGGTTATGTCACCGATAAAATACAAATAAAAGCCAATATGATGTTCCACAAATTAGGTACAAAAACTTTAAAACATATTTTGCGTCACGATTTTTATAAACAATAAATCGTGCGTCTCACCAATCATGTCAATCTACATATAAAGCTAGGTAAAAAAATTCGCTTACAAGATTTTTTGAAGACAAATGTGCAATTCATGGTATCGTGTAAATGTCATACAATGATGGTTGAAGGAGTGAAATACGGCCGACATTGCGAATATCTTTGTACTGCACTCTTTGCACTGCAATCTTTGTACGAACGAGCTATTCGTGAAATCTAAAACCTCGATTCAAGAGCGTCACTTAGGGATAATTTTAAAGAAATCGATATTCTCAGGTTTACGTCCAGTTTATTTTTATTTTATTTCTCTTTATTTTATCACAAACAGTACATAAGGGGTTAATAATGCTAAAACTTAGTTATATGTATTTTAGCTTTGTGGATTATAAACAATAAAACTTATCAATAATAGATGCTTCCAAAAAGTCTTAAAATATATTTAAAAAAAGGAATAATTTCACATCTCTTTTTTTATAGAATATGGATGGGACGTTTGTCTTTCATGACACCTGATGTTAAGTGAACATATAGACTAAGGTGGTACACGTCCAGAAGGTCAAACGTTACAAAACCGACAAGATTTCCCCAACCCATTTTTAACTTAATGTCGAGGGCATAGAGTTGAGATACAATTAAAAAAAATTGACATATTTGCAAAGGTTGATCTGCTGCCTTCTGTACAAACTTAGCACTTAGATGTTATTGTTAACAATGAATGTAAAATCTATTAAAAATAACAGGTGATATTTTATTGCTAGCTTAGTTATGCACTCAAAATATTTGACCATTGAGATTTTACTGAATTCAAGAACTTACAAAATAGTTCAATATCATAAAATTTATTATTATAAATATTCAAAGTTCAAACAGCGCCTAAAAAAGAATTTTTGAGTATAATTTCTATTTTTGACAAGTTGGACAACGTAATAAAGTTTATTTTCGAAATTAATGTGAGGGAATCTATTTTATTATAAACTAATTTAAACAGAGCAACTACATCAAATTGCTTTTGATTTTCGAGAGACAAATGTTTAAAGACATGTTCCAAAGAAAACGTGAGAGTGTTATTTTTTTGTTTTTATGCTGACTGGGAGATACATCTTCTTATAACCAGTCAGGATTATCACCTTTTTTTTTTTACACCATCTTCATACACACATCCTTAAGGCTGCAAATTGGACGGCAGCGACAGCGACAGCGAGAGCGACAGCGGCGCGGGCAACGGTTTCCGCGACACGATAAAAAGTATTGAGTTTGTATTGCACCGCGACGAATCGCTCTCGCGCCCGCTGGCTTCGAGAACGGCCCAGATTTCCCTCGTCGCTGTCGCTGTCGCTGCCGTCCAGTTTGCAGCCTTAGGTATAGCCTACTAACCTTGCCAAGTTCCGCTTCGGAAGAGAACCCAAGACCGTACACAGTGTTAGCTCGGACATCACTCCACTGCCCAAACTTCTGCGAAGTCTTCGTGAAAGTCATGTTGGCCGTTATAGTGCTGTTGATCACCGCCTGTAAGGGGAAGATTATAGTCGTTGGTAAAGATAAGTATTTAAAATCAAATTTAAAACGAGATATAGCTACATACATACATTGCTTCACGCCTGTATCCCTTATTTATGGGATAGGTAGGCAGAACACCAGAGGTTACAAAACCATCTGATGTCACGTTTGACAACTTTGGAGGTATTAAAATGATAAAAGAGACTGTTGCAGTGACAGGGGGTCAGCGTATCGGACACAAAAATGCCAATAAAACCTCCATCCCTTAAGTGACTCTTACAGTATGCCAAGGAAGAGAAGCAGCTGGTACTTTCTATGTCTTTCTTCTACGCCCAGTCCAGCATATTTGAGATACTTAATATAAAAATATTTAAGTCTCGATATTTCGGCACTGTTGCAAGGACCAAGGAACAAATGATCTTTAGTCCCCTGTTTTTCCCTGTTTAATAAATATACTACAGTTTTAGGAAGCATAAGCATAATAAAATTTAGACGCAATTTTGGTGTTCTTATTACATACTATTAATGATTTTACTGAAGTTGCAGAAGGTACACTACACTCGAGAGCAAAGAATTAGTGTCGGAGACAAAACTCATGATATCTCTCAAACTATAAACGCTAGCTTATTTAAATAAGCAATAGGAAGCCTCTTTAATGCCAAATATAAAAAGTAATATAAGTTACATGTTTTTTTAAGAAATGACATAAAAAAAAAGTAAAAACAAAAATTATGATTTATTTTGAAAATTGAACTAAGAATTCAAATCATTTGTATCGATTTTGTTTGATTTCTGCCACACAAAAATGTTATAAAAGGGTTTCCTGATGTGCATTATTCATTATGAAAGTACAAATCATGTCACTTACACCTGAAGAATGTACAAGAATCCTCACTATGCTGGAAGACGGGCGTAGTCAGCGTGATACAGCCAGGATGGTCGGCGTATCGTTATCTACGGTACAACGTGTTCTCCAACGGTTCTAGGAAACTGAGTCAAACCTTCGCCGGCCAGGAACAGGCAGAAGAAGACGCACAACAGCTCGTGAAGGTCGATAGTTAGACACAACAATGCTTAGAAATCGACTTCTCACGGGTGTTGAACTAAGAAATCAATTTGTACGTCTTGGAGGAAGCATTGGGTTGCATGGACAGTAAAGCGACGTCTTGTCGAAGGTAATTTGAAGCCATCAAGACCAGCAAATGGCCCTAAACTTGAACGGGAGCATCGTATTGCAAGACAGAGTTATGCACGTGAGCACTTGTATTGGACTCTAGAGGATTGGTCAAGAGTTATGTTTACAGACGAGTCCAGATTCATGCTGTATAAGCATGACGGTAGACACAGAGTGTACAGAAGACCAGGAGAACGGTTTCCACAAGTCTGCATTGAAGAAAAAGTTGCATACGGCGGAGGATCCGTGCATGTTTGGGCTGGAATATCTGCAGAGAGCCGCATGGAGCTAGTCCTGATAGAAAATGGAACGTTGACCGCCAGAAGATACGTAGAAGAAATCCTAAATGAGTATGTCGGTCCGTTCATGGGCAATATGGGTGAGAATCCGGTGTTTATGCACGATAACGCCCGTCCCCATACTGCGGCTATAGTGACTGATTACCTTCAAGAGGTCGGTATCACGCGCATGGAATGGCCTGCACGCAGCCCAGGTCTGAACCTAATCGAACATGCCTGGGGCGAGCTCGGACGACGTGTAAAGCAAAAAATACCCCCTCCAATTACACTTCGTGATTGAAAATTAGCACTGGTAGAAGAATGGGGGAATATACCGCAGAACTGACTTAGAAACCTGGTGTACAGCATGCCAAATCAGGCAACATCCATCCTGAGATCACGTGGAGGTAATACACGGTACTGAAATTTGAGAAAATCATATTCTTGTACCAGAAAAGTCATTAATGTAATTGTGATCATCAAGCGTAATTCGTGCATTTTTATTTTATTTGTTTTTATAAATAATAAAATCACTTAAATAACAATTTTACAATTTTTTTTGATGTATTAAGTAATGGTCTATTTAACATTTTTTAATTCATTAAGCTAGCATTTATATTTTGCGAGATATCATGGGTTTTGTCTCTGACCCTAATTCTTTGCTCTCGAGTGTAGAAGACACTTCCGCCTGACCACCACTTAGTTTATTTTTGCTTGCATTTAGAAATAGAATAAATAAGAAAGAAATCAATTTATTATCACAAAATAAAATGTTACATCAAATAAAAAACAAATAAGATACTAAAAGTAAAAAAATTGTAAGAATAATAACATTTCTGTGATAGGCCAAGGCTCAGCATAATGCTACTGCAGAAGTAACTTCTTCAGCAGCGCGTTTCAGCCTAAACCTTGTTTTCTTTCCATATACTTTATTTAAAAACAAAGTATTTCAAAAAGTACATACTAATTGGTACATTATTTCAACATTAAAAAATACAACGAGATAGTAGGTGAAGCAGTTCAGCGCGGCAATGTTTATGCGACAGTTTTTTTAAGTAATCAGGCTGCAATGGCCGCGACTGTACATATTTTATCTAAAAAAAAATCTCTTCTAGCAGACATATACATACAGCTTAACATCAAAGGACTGTTATAAAAAAATATGTAAAAATTAGGACCCACTCATGATTTACCTAACAATAAGTTTTTCAACAAGCTTTACATACATGTTTTGTTTTATAATTAGGATCAACACGTTTTAGTTAATTCTGTAAATATATAAAACTTTTTTCTTTCTCCGTCCATGCAGTCAGGTTGTGGAATTCACTACCTCATGTAATTCGTGAGTGTAAAACTATATCTAATTTTAAAAAGAATGTCAAAGATCACTACTTTTCTCAACTGTAGGTTATGAATATAAACAATATTATTATGATATATTTATATGTATATATTGGTATATATGTATTTATACTCATAAGTTAAGATTTGTGCACACTATCATTGCGTCCTAAACAAACTCTCCAGTCCTAGGTCTGCTGGAAGAGATTTCATTAGAGATAAGCTGTACCTTTGTACTTATTTTTGATCCATGTATCTTTAAATTGTGTCCAAACTTATGTTTAGGTACATAGCTTAAAGTTTATATAAATAAAAATAAACTTTAAGCTACGAAGTTTGCAATTCTCTAAAAACACCATTCTTATAAATGGTCCCTTTTCTCTGGGTTACATTTCCAGTCTGAAAAGCATCCTTAACTGGGTCGGGTTATATTGTTTGTGTTATCCGTCAAATGTTAACTGAGCGATGGGTGCTTACGCCCGAGTACACGGGTGTCGTATACACGAGTAAGTCTTCATTGTATACGCTATTTATACACGTAAGTATTATGGCGGACACTTTCATGAGGTACAGCATGGTATATATATACTTATGTTTTACTGGCGTCAATACCCGTTTTTCGCCGGTTGTTGACATAAACTGTGATAGCTTAGGTCGTAATTACTTTAAGGCAGGAGTAAACAAGGTTAAAATCATAAAGTATTTTGCATTTTTTATATTGTTTTTTGTAAAATCCAATACTTATACTAAATTATTTCGATGGCGTCTGCCAGTACCCGGCATGCGAGAAACCCCGGTTTGCTTTTTACCCGCGCAAAATTTCGAATCCCCGGGAATATAGGCATAATAAGTAGCCTACGTCCTATTCCAGACTGTACTATGCCAATTTTCATCCAAATCCGTCGAGCCGTTCTGACTTGATTGAGGAATAAACAAACATCCAAACATTTATAATATTAGTAAGATTTTTGTGAAGGTTAAAGAAAAGTTCGTTTCCTTACTGCACCAGCGCTGAGACTCTAACCCAGGACATTCAGAAATTCCAAACTATCTCTTTACCTTATAGGCCCTCAACGCTGATAATCTTGTACAAATATCTGGAGAATTCGTAGAAAGACCAAGAGCTAGCTAAAATCCAGGGCCGCATATGAGAATGAAACGCTGTTCTTACTTTTTACCTTAGTCCATTCCTAGGAGTCAAAGAAGAAGGGAAAGATAATAATACAAGGCTTTATTATGAAAGGTTTCTGTCGATCATGACTTAGGCAAGAATTCGCTGTCAATTCTTCAAAGAGAACTGTCAAACAATAGAGCCTTACCTTAGTCCCCTCAACGCTAATGATCCTGTATAGATTCCTCGAAGAGTCGTATAAGAAACACGGTCGCGGAGCTGGCAGACATCCAGGATCGCATAATTATTAATTACCTAAGCTGACAAACCAACTATGTGTCCCTGAAGTAAGCTTCTATTGTGTTATGTAGAGGACAAAACAGAACTATTATTATTCTAGTAATCACCCAGACCTAAGCCAGTTTAGAAAAGTTCTCTTCCTTAACTTGCCCGGCTGGGACTCGAACCAGCTGCCAGACACTCGACCACTGCGCCACGGAGGCCGTAGCCATTCTAACGACTCACCTTAGTCCCCTCAACGCTGATGATCCTATACAGATTCCGTAAAGGTACACGGCCGCTTGCATACATCGAGGAGCGCATAATACGAGACAAAGACAAGGCCTCCATTCAGTAAGCTTAAGAAAGCTCGTAAACATTTCTGCTAAACATTTCTGTGTTCAATCTTGAGTAAGCTTTCGTAATAAAAAGATTATTAATGAAAAAACTTGCGTTAAGCGGTACGGGTTCAGTCAGAAACACACGAATCGTCGGTTTAGCCCTAACTCCACTCTATCTTCTCACCTTAGTCCCCTCCACGCTGATGATCCTGTACAGATTCCTCGAAGAGTCGTAGAAGAAGGAGACGGACACGGCCGCGGAGCTGGCAGACATCCAGGACCGCTTCGTCTTCGGGTCTATGTGGAACACATGCGCCTTGCACGTGAAGATCGGCTGCTCACTGCAAAAGAAAATATTCGGTCCAAAAATGTTTGATAAACAACAACTTATCTTACAGTTTAATACAGAAGACTGGAGCTTAACTAGGAAAACCGTGTATTTTAGGTCACTGAGTTCGACAGGAATGTGATGGACGTTATAAAAAGTTCAAACAATATAATTAAGTCAATGCCAAAATAAAACAAATAGAAAATTAATGCTGGTTTGAGAACAAGATGATCGTTGCCAATCCCCAGAAAAGGGATGGCAGGCCACGGCCCACGGCCCGACCGGTTGTTGTCGGGAAGCTGTATATATAGCTGCTGATATTTAATTAGTTGATAGCGCGTCGTAGGATCTGATGTGTCGTCATCGTCGTAGTTACTATGAAGCGATACTAGATGTCGCTTGCAATAGCAATCGTTTTAATAAATTAGTATCTAATTTGGTCTTTATTTATTCGAAACTAACATTGCGTCGGGTTAACTAACATGTATTTAGTCATGTTTACTATGCTAATTAATAATAGTAGGTACTGTTGATGTTTGTTAAATAATAATAGTAACTTTAGTCAATAAAATCCAATATGAACTAGGTTTCAGTATACCTACAATCTGAAACACGTATTTGTAAATAACTGTGCATTAGTCCATAATGGTGTTAAAGTGGTGGGTGAGAAGCTATAATTAGTCTATTAACACTATCTCTACGATTTTTTTTAGCATCTAATCAAATAAGTTGCAGTAGGTACATGTGCACGGGTAACTTCCCAGATTGACTCCTCGGCGATTTGAGCCGCAATCTATCCAGCTCTAATAGTTGGGGAAATTTAGGTTTTTATGGCGCCACAGTGACTTCTAAGATACCCTAAAGACCATGGTAAAGACAGGTTGCCAAGGTGTGGAACGAATTGTCTGTCTGTTTTTCCTGACCACAGTCCTGGTACTAGTGTTGAGTGAATAGGTGTTTCATGGAATGCAGTGTAGGTGCCATCTTAGAACTTATTTTCACTTTCCGTCAAAAGGCATGAAGGAGAAAAGTCGAAGGAAAAGTATCTTCGGTAAAAAATAGACTTATACTATCTAAATTAAATAGCAAGAGGAGAAAAAAATTAAAGTTCTCTCCGCAGCAATACCCTTCCTTATTCTATTTCAAAGTTTCCAAGTGACAAAGATCTGAGACGAAGTAATAATATTTTTTATCGCATCTTCATTACTGAACGATTCTGCGAAAATGAACAGATTTGGGAATACGCAAAGCCTCTCCACTTTATTGATCAGGCAATCAGACCGACTGAAAAGAGGTTGAAAGGCATTAAGAAGAATTCGGAATCAAACGCGAAATGGTCGCTTTAAAAAAATCAAATACAGAGTTCATTTTACGCTACCATTGGTTCCGGAGATCAAACAGAAAGATCAAATATAAATATCTAAAGCAGTTTCTTTTTAATGTTTTGGCAGCCGACAAACGATGGTAAGTGGCTTCCGGGTCCATTCGACGGTAATTTCGAGGACGTGATAGTTTGAGATCATACATGAGGAGAAAAAATATAATAAAAATTAATATTAATTACTGAGTAAACCTAACCTATAGTTAAAGAATTAGTGCCAACGCTGCATTGCGCGTTCGAACGCTCGTACCGTACGTCCGTATCATACGCGTAACGCAGCGTTGCTAGTAAAATTTCACAAGTGTACTTCCACAGTCGTGTCAATTTAATACTTAATTTGGCGCATTTCGAACGTCCGTTCGAATGGACGTTGCAGCAGTGCTAGCACGGATCTTTTGTCGATCGTAAGTTTACGAATGCTCGTATAGTATGGAGACGGTTTTGCAAGCAATAATTGAAATCTATCCATTGCCGCACGGTCAGCTTAAATAAATGTGTTCCTTGTTAATTTTGAATGTTTGTTAACAGGTTCTACTCTTAAATAACTGTAAAATAAAAAATTACATTGTTACTAAAAACTTGCAACCGACTCCATACTATACGAGCATTCGTAAACTTACGATCGACAAAAGATCCGTGCTAGCACTGCAGTTTTGTATGAAACGCGCGTTCAAACGCGTGACGCAGCTTTGGCACTTAATTACAAAACGCATGGTTACACTATCGTTGGCAGCGATTAGCGTGCCAGGTCAAGTGCCGCGGTTGACGCAGGCGTACGGCGTAAGTAAAGTAAATAGTAACAAAACTTTATTTATTTATAGGGAATTCTGGTGAAAAATTGAGTACCTACTTTTATTAGGTACATAATTATGACCAGAATCGAGTACAGAGTGCTCTCCTTCAATATCTAAAATTTGTCTACAGTCACCCTGTAGATGGCGTTAATGATCCGTTGCCCACCGAAGGCATTATACTGGTAAAGCCTATTGTTCCTGTAATTACACAGGAGATTTTACTTGTCTTAAACCGACTTATTTGGGGCAGATACAAGAAACTTCAGACCTTAGTAGATAGCTAACTAGTACCTATAAAAGTACCTAATAAGGTTTTCTGGAAAAACAATGTTTCTTTTCTGTATTTTATTGTTCTTTTTTATGTCGGTAACAAACAGATTTGTACTTACATTTTATTTGTAACAGAAGAATTATAATAAACTTCAAATACGGTGTGTGTTAATAGAGGTAGTGAAAAGAGCTTTTCGTGGAAAAACTTGAATTACAGCAAGTGTCTCTATAATCAGTAAGCGTTATTAAATAATTAATTTTAGATCTTATTCCATCTTATATTATTATCTATGTTTCATAGCCAAGGTATTAGAGAAGCAAAATTTAAAATATAATTAAACGTGATCCAATATGATAAAAAAGCCTTATATATAAATATGAAAACCTGAGAATATAAATACTAAGTATAAGTGAAACGAGAAATTCAGCCAAGATTTTTCATTTGAGTCAAAACTTTTTGAAACTTCAATAGATGCATCTTTTAAAGAAACATAACAAAACTTAAGACTTTAGCCTTATTCGAAATTACGATCTCTAACTTTAAGAACCTATCTCTTTATCTCAAACTAGAAGCTTCAACATCAGTGTTTGTTAGCTGCTTTTGAATTTGACATCTCCCAATTTAGCGAAGCTAATGTCGCATCGAGCTAGGGTTTCCAACCATACTGTTTTCAATAGTATTTTACTACATTATACTATTTACTGTTGAACATAAAATTTAGTAGGTATACAAAATACTATGATTTAATGTATTTACGGGATTCTTACCACGATTTTCGATTTTATTTTCGCACGTCCGATATTTCGATGCTGTTACAAGCACCATGATCGCGGACTGGTGCTTGTAACAGTAAATACATTAAATCATAGTGAAAATAACCGCGATAGTTTAAAACAATTAATACAAAATACTGTTTGATATTCCTTTCAGACTCAAATATACTTTATTTTTAGAAAAAAAATTGGCAACCCTAAATCGAGCCCATAATTAACATAACGCAGATTTATATTTTTAATCTCAATATTCAAACAAAGGAGCGAGAGGGCACAAAAGAGGGCAGCGCAGAACTGATCTGTGTGGAGAACCTTGGGGGAAGCCTATGTCCAGCATTAGACGTCTCTTGGCTGAATGATGATGATTCAAACAAAGGACGACCACTGTGGTGATGTAGTAACACTTGTCTGCATCAGATGGCCGTGGTCGCGGGTTCGATCCGCGTACAATACAAATATTTGTGTGCATGAACGTATTTGGGTATATATGTCTGACTAGCTGTTTTTCGCGGTTTTACCCGCGCAATTTGTAATCCCGGGAAAATATCGTGGTAGAAAGTATCCTATGTATTATTCCAGACTATAATCTATATTTGAAAATTTTTGTCAAGATCCGTCAAAATGTTTTCGCGTTCAACAGTAACACACATTTATTTATACCAATATACAAACTTGAGCCTTAATAATATTACATATATACGATAAAGAAAATAACGTCTCAAAAAAGGCAGCTGCTTCTCTTCCTGGCCATACTGTTTGATTCAGTTAAGGGACAGAGGTTTTATTGGCGTTTTTTTGCGCGATAGGCTGGCCCCCTGTCACAGCAGTAGTCACCCTCCATCATTTATTATACTTAAAATTTCCAAATTCGTCAAACGTGACATCAGATGGTCATATAACCTTTGGTGTTCTTCCTATCCCATAAGGGATACAGTACAGGTGTGAAGTTATGTACCTATGAATGTACAAAAAATGTCCATGAATAGAGTGTCATAAGAAATAAAAAATAATCTGGACTTTAAATGACACGGGCTGCGATTAAATATTTATATCTTCAGATAGTTTTCATAACAAATTATGCTCGTTCCAAAGATTCTCTGATCCCCGGAGTTTAAACGCCCTGAATGTGTCGTGAAGGGTAAGTAAACCCAATTACTTAAAGTAATTTTAACGAGATTCGCACCCTTTTGGGTGCCTGTAGGCGTTAGTACGTAGAAGTAATCTTAGTTTTGCTTGGCTGCCTACGCACGGTGCCCTAAGCCTGTTGACATTTAAAAGGCCTTAAGACTAATAAATACATTATCGTATTAAAATACGAAATAAAAAGGGGACCACAACTTGATAAGTTTCATTGAATATGCCATTTTTATAATAACTAGCAGCTTTGTACGTTTTTACAATCCCTTTCTCAAAAGTTAGGCGAACAAATACTAATATTTTTAATGAGGAGTTTTCTGACAGCTCATAAAAATTAGTTCAAAAAACTTCTATAGATGGCACTTTTAAAAAGCCGAAGGCGTTAAGTCTGCATAATGTAGGTAAGTGGTATCTACCATCTATGGTTATCTATAAGTTTAGTTTCTGATATGGACGTCAATTAATTTATTTTATTTTTACAAAGCAGTGTGGAATAAATGGCTATATGACAGACAAGACTTCGCCTTTTGTAAAGCGCCATCTATCGAAGCCTTTTGTTTCATTTTTGTACCGTTTTGTTTTTTTAATGAGCTGTCTGAAAACCTCTCATTATGATTTTGATCAACCCCGCTGCAAGTCATTTTTGCTACAAACCCCACGGGAACGACTGGTTCGTTGTACCCATTCTAGGCAATGAGATGGTAAAGTACCTACCGGTGCCTGTTTTTGTGCCCAACTTTTATAAACCTGACTAAACCTGTGTTTCACCTCAATCTCATCAGATGATAAGTGAGAAGCTGATATGTGACATTTGGCGGGAGCGATAAGGCTCTTCTTAACCGATCCTACGAGGCTAAAAAACTGCCAGCCCTTTCATCCAAAACGCCGCCCAACTATTTGGCGGTGGTACCTACGTAGAAGGTCAGAATTCACACTGCGGTTATTTTTTTTATGAAATAAGGATAGGTTGTTAAGTGACAAATGAAAAACTTCTGTCATCGTTTTATGGAAGTTAGTAATATTACGTTGATTTTGGTATCTTGTTACAACCATTTCTTATGATAGTTCAAATGTCAAGATATTTTGAAGATTTGAACACATAAGCAACTTTTGGAGCTGACTGTACGTGAACATGAAGACTAATAGGGCCGCCAGACACGTTGAAAACCAACGTTTCCAACCAAGGTTAAGGAAGGTTATTTTGTTGTCAACCAATTCCGAGCATTAAGTTCTATTGTGTCAATGATTCCGAGTCATCCACACTGTTACAAACGGTGGTTTCCAACAAGGAGACAAACAAGAACACAAGCCAAGGTCACGCCAGGCCACGCCCCTTAATCGTCAGTGTGCTCTGATCTCTCGCGTTGGCAACATCTTCGCGATGGCAGTTTTGTATGCAATTGAGGATACAAAGAAGGAAAGGTTGAAACGCAGGATAAAAAGCTACAAAACTCGAGTCATTTATAGTTATAGTTACATAGTAAAATATACAATAACAAGCGTACACACTGTCCTAAAACAGACATACATCTACATAGATAACGCAAATGCATATCCTTTGCGTGTCCGAACCCCGACCAAGCGTCAAGGTCTAGATTTAATATGTACTAGCTGTGCCCGCGGCTCCGCTCGCGATAATTTCGGGATAAATAGTATCCTATGTTACTTCTAGTACCTCTGATGATTCGTCGAGTAGTTTTTGCGTGAAAGCTGAACAAATATCCACGCTTTCACATTTATAATATTAGTAAGGATAAGGATTGACATTTTATAATATTTGACAATTAATTGTTTAGATCACTTTCACATGAGGCTTAGAGTATCTATGGAACGCGTTGAAATATATACGTTGACCGCCTTCGAGATGAACATCCAGATGGGTCACAGGTGGATATCTTTCGTGAATGTTAAAACTTAAGATCCGCCACACAGCTTCTGAAGAGCTGATATCCTATCTGCCTAACTGAAATCTAGTAACTTCATCATGTTCATTTCTCAACGCAAACTATTTAAATACCTTACACTTAAAATCTAAGTGCCTGTTTAAACTAAAATATCCTAATAGAATTATACCCAGAAATATGTACAACTTACAACAGAAAAAGAAATGAAAATAAAGCTGAAACGCCTGTGCAATGCTATCTACCTATAAGTACCTACTTCACTCAAAAATAAATACCTATAACTACTATAATTAATAAAAGTACCTACGCTTTTACCTGCACAAAACAAAAAAAACTGAACATAAATTAGCCAAAATTTGGAATTTGACCGAATTTTTAAACACTGCCAAAACAACTAATACCTATTTAATAAAATAACAACAAAAGAAATTAAAATAAACTATTTAAAGACTAAAAGTCGCGCTGATAAACGCTGAAACGCCTGTGCAATGCTATACCTACCTATACCTACTTCACTTAAAAATAAATACCTATAACTACAATTAATAATAAAAGTACCTACGCTTTACCTAAAAAATACAAAAAAAAACTGAACATAAATAGCCAAAATTTGGAATTTGACCAAATATTTAAACACTAATACCTATTTTATAAAATAACAACAAATAACAAAAGAAATTCAAGTATAAGTAATTGAAGAATAATTAATCTCCTTTCTTGTAATTAAGTATCTACCGATGTAGGTATTACTGTTATTATACCTTTGTAAAAAATATTGTTTCAACTTACCTAAAGTACAAATTGAAAAAAAGTTACGACGAATAATTAGGAATACTACCTATGTTTTGTTTGCTAAATTGAACATAATCAAATCTAAACATAATCTAATTGAATATTTGTTTCTTTTTATGTCCATTTTTAAATACTATTTCGCCGATGAAGAGTCAATACATAATAACTGACATTTTGGCCATTTTCGTTTTATTGAATAATTCATTGTTAAATATAGTAATACAATTGTTGATTAAGTTATTGGATCGATTTCTTATTAATTTTTCAAGAAAAATAGTAATTGCAATATATACTAAGTGTTGTTACGTCTTTTATGATGGCAATATATACTATCTACGACTCATCACGTTCACTCTTGTTCGTTGTAACAGGCGTACTAACTGTTTGCGACCTGTCGATTTGGCGCCATTACTGAGAGAGAGAAAGAGAGGAGTATACAAAATGACGACGATGACACGGCCGCTACTTAGCTTCCACTCGACACTTAAAAGTTCCAGGACTGTAGTGGTCAGGAAAAACAGACGCAGGCAGATTGTTCCACACCTTGGCAATCTGTACCAAAAAGGAACTATCGAAGCCTTTTGTTCGACTTCTTGGTAAATCCACTATATAGGGATGGAAGTTCTGTCTGCGTCTGGTAGTCCGGTGGTAAAAAGGGGTGGGTTCAATTTGGTCAAAAAGAGCACTCGCACACTAACCAAAATGTAGCCGATAAAATACTGTCAACCAACCAATCTTACGACGATGCTCCAGCGTCTGCAATTTTTTATTTGTAAGGTTGTTGTTATTTATGAGTTTACGGGCTCTTCGGTCAACAGAGTCCAGCGTTTCGAGCTGGTATTTGGCAGAACCATCCCAAATGTGACTACAGTGCTCTATGAACGACCTCACTTTTGATGTGTATAAGTTGAGCAGCCGTTCAGGGCTGAAGCACCGCCGGACCTTCGAGATGATACCCAATTTTTTGGAAGCCGTTTTAGCCATAGACTAAATTTTTTGTCCGAAGTTTAATTTGGACGTTATAGTGACGCCCAAAAGCCCTAGTTGGTCGGTGATGGGAACAGATACATTCTGGAAAGTGGGCGTAAAAGTAAAGGTGCTCTTTTTTGCGGAGAATAGACACTCTTGTGTTTTGGAGGCGTTGAATTTGACCAGGTTAGATTCGCCTGACACATTCCGCAAGGTCGAATCAACGCGCTTAATCATAGACTCAAAATCTGGATTTCATGGGCGCTCATTCGCGCTTTGGATATATATCTCTCAACAACAGTGCTGTCATCAGCATATCCAATAATGCCTGGTGTTAGGAGGTCATTAATGTGCAGCAAAAATAAAGTTCAGAGAGAATAGATCCCTGAGGTACCCCGGCATTAATCGCCATTAGGTCAGAGGAGTAGCCGTCTAAGACTACTCGAATCGACCGTTCCCTCAGAAAATCAGATATCCAGTCGCAGAGCCCGGTCGGTATGCCATATGCTGGAAGCTTGCTTAAGAGACCATAATGCCAGACCCTGTCAAAGGCCTTGGATATGTCTAAGGAAACAGCTATTGCTTCACCATGACCCTCCAAGGCCTCACTCCATAAGTGTGTGGCATACACGAGAAGATCGCCGGTCGAGCGTCCACTGCGGAAACCATATTGGCTATCGCTTAGGAGCTCGTTGGTCTCGAGGTATGCCACGAGTCGATTGTTCAATACACGTTCCATGACTTTGCAAAGTATGGAAGTGATTGAGATTGGTCGATAGTTGACAGGATCAGCACGGCTTCCCTTCTTCGGTACTGGTTGTACGTTAGCCAGCTTCCAGGATTTGGGGACTTTACCAGATTCCAAAGAAAGTCTATAGAGACACGTCAAAACGGGAGACAACTCAGCTGCGCAGCGTTTCAACACCACTGCAGGAATACCATCTGGACCGCTAGCCTTATTCTCGTCTAGGTGCAGCAAGCATTTAAGAACCTCCTTTTGGCGAATACGAACGGTACCCATTGTAGGACCGAACTGAGGTAATTGGGGTGGGATTTTTCCTTGGCTATCTAGACGAAAATGTTCCGCAAAGATACTGGCAAATAAATCCGCCTTTTCTTTAGCGGTGTGGGCTAGAGAACCGTTAGGTTTCCGCAGAGGTGGCAGCGACGGGCGACAAAAGTTCGTTTCGACCGACTTGGCGAGGCACCAGAAAGCTTTACTTCCCGAGGGGTATGAAACTATTCTGTCTCCGATACAGCCTATGTGGGCAAAACGAGCTCTTTTGATCACCTTTTTGCAGGACTTGGCGGCAGCATTCTACTTTTTCTTGTGTTCATGCGAATCCACGGCTTCTCGCTTACACTTTTCAGTGGAAACGCATTCAGCAATAAATCATGGGCGACCTTTGGTTTCAAGGGATAGATCAGCGTGAAAACATTACAATTGAAATAAAATAAAATTTCGATCAAGACTTACCTTTACCACAGCAGACCAAAAATATGAATGACGAAGTAATCTATAATCGATTACATTCCAATAGACAACCAATAAAAGCCACTAAATTTAACCATTAACAACAACTAAAAGCAGTTATTCCTAGTGATTGTCATCCCTATTATGATTCTTTGCCTTTTGAATAAGTATTCCTATCTTGATCAATCATCAATATATATAAAACTGTTCCGTTACTGACTGAGTGACTGAGTGACTGAGGTACTGAGTGACTGAGTGACTGACAGACAACGTACAGCCGTAACTACTAGGCGTAGAGAGCTGAAATTTGGAACATACATTCTTTAGGGTATGTAGGGGTGCACTAAGGAAGGAATTCCCGAAATTCTTACGGGAACGGGAAATATAGGACTTTTTAGTTTGTATGAAAAATCTTATTCCTTGAGTGTACGGATGTGAAACTTGGTGTTAGGGTTTTTCAATGTGTGTCTGGTTGTGTCATGAAAGGAATTCCTGAAAATCCAACGGGAACGGGAAATATATGATGTTTTAGTTTGTTTGAAAAATTTCCATCCCTTGAGTGCACGGATGTGATAATTGATATAAAGGTTCCTCAATAAGTGTCTGTTTGTATTATGGAAGGAATTCCCGAAATTCCCACGGGAAGGGGTTGGACTTTTTAGTTTGTATGAAAAATCTTATTCCTTGAGTGTACGGATGTGATACTTGACATGAAAGTTCTTCAAAGAGTGACTGGTTGTGTTACGAAAAAAAATCCCGAAATTCCCACGGGTACGGGAAATATATGAAATTTAGTTTGTGTGAAAAAAACTTATTCCTTGAGTGCATGGGTGTGATACTTGGTATAAAGGTTCTTTGCAGTGGGTGTCTGGTTGTATAGTTTCTGAAATTTTTACGAGAAGGGTAGTTAAGCGCATACGAAGTTGCGGGATAAAGCTAGTATTTCATATAACTGATCCGAGTTTTTCTTTGTCTAAGTTTTGACTTGATTATTATTTTTCCTTGTTGCGTGTACTTTTAAGCGATTAATGTGCCATTTTGATTATAATAAGGTCTTTCATAACGAAATGTCTACTGCAAGTTGATTTACTTTTTTGATCTAATTTACTACCTACCTAAAGAGTTAAAAAAGGTTGTTAATTTTTCTACGTATTTTGAGTTTTACTTTTGTATTTTTGCATGTTTAATTTTATTTTTCAATAGCACCGTTGGTGTTTTTACTCTCTTGATTTTATAATTAAGATAAATAACGCAAATTTACTTTTCGATACTGTTACACAGTGCAAATAACTGCTCATTTAAGTTGTTTTATTTAAATATTTATCTTTTATTTCTACTTCACTATTTTTGTAAGTATACCCCTTATTTTTTAAATAAAATTTTAGAAAAATTACATTAAAATACAAGCAGCATTTGTGTTATCTTCCTGGTATTTTAATATTTTTATGTAAATTTAGAAGCAATTTCTTCTATCTGCACGAGCAATACCGAATATCTTCAAATTCCAACATTATATTTCATTCGAGGAAACAATACATTCGAAATCCGCCGAAGGCGGAGCGCTTCGCTGTAGGTAAATAACGGATGTACCGCGCGGAGTGAGCCAGGCCTGGCCGCGCCGCGAGCCGCGTCGAGCGCGGCAACCGTTACGCAAAAATAATCCTTATAGGTAGCATGGTTCAGTATTCACGTGCGATGGCTTATTAGCGTATTTCATGTATAATTTTAGTGTTTCTATAACGATTTCTATGATTCTTATTTATTGAATAGGTAATAATGTTATTTTTTTAATTAGGGATGAGTAGTGAGACTATTATAAACATAAGAATAAACAAATATAATCAGAAAGCTCCGAACTGCTAAGCTATCGGGATTTACACGTGTTATTGTGAGTCAACCATAAAATATAGACATATACTGTTGTGGGATATTTTTTATATAATTTTATGTAGAATATTTCCGTCATACATGATTTCTATGTAGCTTTAACCATTAAGGCTGCACACGCGACGGAAGCTTAAAAAATGAAGTAACTTCTCCCGTTTTTCCAACATTTCCCTTCACTGCTCTGCTCCTATTGATTGTAGCGTGATAATAAGTATACTATAACCTGCCCAGGAGTATGAAGAATATTTGTACCAAGTTTCGTTAAAATCCGTCGAGTAGTTTTTGTTTTTATAAGGAACATACAGACAGACAGACAGACAAAAATTTTACTGATTGCATTTTTGGCATCAGTATCGATCACTAATCACCCCCTGATAGTTATTTGGAAAATATATTTCATGTACAGAATTAACCTCTCTACAGATTTATTATAAGTATAGATAGATATAGATAGATATAGATTGTAACATGCGTGTGTGTATGTGTTAGAAAATCGAGTCCACAATATCAATATCGTTCTTAATAATCGATTTCATCGGCGGTATCGGTGTCTCTGAATCTTTTTGTATTTTCCAGTAATAAATTTCAGCTGTGACGTCACAATAGGTCTTAAAAAGTCGGCACGCTTGGTTCGAATACAAATCGTGGCACTTGCGTTGTCTATGTAGATGTATGTCTGTGATTCTAAACACTGCCGTTTCCAACCCGCCAAGGTCATGTAATTTGTTTGTCACCAGCCGTCTTCACTGTTGGAAACACGTTGTAAACTAGCAAGGTCACCTTGGTTTGATGTTTTGTTTCCAACAGTGTAGTTGGGCTTTAAGGTGGTACACGTCCATCCACGAGAAACCTATTCACTCGACGCTCAAAAGTAACAAGGACTATATTGGTCAGGAAAAATAAACGCAGGCAGTTCATTCCAAACCTTGGCGACCTGTATTAAAAAGGAACTGTCAAAGCGCTAAGTTCGACCGTTTGCAATATCCACCACATACGGATGGAAGTTTTGTCTGCGTCTTATTATCCGATGGTAAAAGGTTATCATATCTTATCTTACCGTTTCTGTTCCACTGCTGGACAAAAGCCTTTCACCGCTATCTCCATGATTCCCTTAATTTCTGTCATATCTTGCTGAACCAGTTATATCACCAGTATTTTAATAGATGTTTAGTATGTTTTGATAGCACGCTTACTATAATCAACGAATGCAGAGCATTAAAAAACTGACTTCACGTAAAAACTTTAGATGAAGTATAAGGTCGTCAAGGTAAACGATCTCCGATTTCATACAAAAGTATTTGAAAAATTTTCATGAAGTACCTACTCAATCGTCTTCTATGAAATTTGGGATATATGGGAAGTGTCCTCTATCATATGAAACAAGAATCATCAAAATCGGTTCATCCAGTCAAAAGTTATGCGGTAACAAACATTTAAAAAAAATACAGACGAATTGAGTACCTCCTTCTTTTTTTGAAGTCTGTTGAAAAGCTATAATATACCTAGCACACGTGACAGCATGTATAGGCTATTAAAGAAAATCTAAACACGTTTCATGAGAAGCGTAAAATCCGTGCGTTAAATTAATTAGAAATAAAAATGCAATTTCATCATGGAAAACTTACAAAAAAACATTAGAATAGGTCATAGGTATAATATTGTCGCCAATTTACACGAATTGTTACATTAAATAAAATATGTAGTTTTGAACTGCATTTTATTTGCGTCTATTATATTATACGTAAACAATAACGCCCGTATTCGTTCTTTACGTGTTTTAACAAAAAAGGAATCATCAAAAAGTGGTGCATACCCTGTTCGTAGGTACAGAAGGCAACAGATCAAGCGTTAAATTACCTATCAAATTTAACCAACCAATTGGTCTAGGGCGTAGAGTTTAGATTCAAGTAAATTTTTTAGACAGATTTGTTATGCTTGTTGTGCTGCCTTCTGTACATAGTCAGCAAAACTAATGCAAATTAGGGAAAAACCTGGCTCTTCACTACAGAAACACAGTTTTGCTGAGATGATGATAGTTGGGCGAAACTTTAATTAAGGGGTGGCTATTAAACACATTTATATGAAAAGTAAATTTTACCAAAAATCTCAATTAAAAATAAGTAACGGGAGAAATACCTACTACGCGATTGAGTTTTAAATTATGATCAACCATTAAATAAAAAAGTTCACCCTTCTGAACAGGATTCCTGCAAAAACAATTGAACTGGTCTTTAATACGCTAAACCGTATTAAATCCAGAATGAACGGAGTGTTTCATTAGAATAGTTAAGATGCATTTTTTATACATTTATCATGTTAAGGCGAGGATTTTCGACCACAGTAGGCATTAACGCTATATGGGACTGCGTGGCGGGCAGTCGCGTAAATGAACACGTCAGCGCACAGAAATGTCACAGTATAATTAATAGCAGTAATATAGTAGTACTATACCTATGGTGTGCCTTGTTATACGAAATTCGTTTCTACGATGTCTAAAACTTATGTCAAGGATGATATAATAGAATCTTTATTTTTTATTTATCTGGATTTAGTATTGCGATACCTTACTTACTATTTTATTTTTTATAAATATTGTAATTGCCATTTTATAGATGAAATCTTTTTAAATTTATATCCTTACTGAATTCTGTTGTGAAAATCGTGCTATTTTGACTTGAAAGTATATCGTGACGTTAATTTATAACTTTCATAAATTATTTGTTCCAAAATTCATTAAAATCAGATAAGTAGGTAGTTGAGATCTTTTACGTAAGCTTTTATCTCTCTCTCATTCCAATCCAATAGGGCTGGTGTTTGAAAAAAAGGGTTTGGGAGCTATTTTCATTACTAATTTTCTACAAATCGGTCGGATGGTTTGGCTGAAATAAAGGAACAGAAAGATAGACTTTCGCATTTATTATTTAGTATGGATCCGTTATTTAGTCACTACAACACGAGTTAATTTGAGCTAAATAATGTAGTGTGAATGTTACAAATAATTATTTTTTTTATGAAATGAAATTCAATCCACCCCTTCGGAATGTGCACCTGTTTACACGAAGTAGTAAATTTGTAGTAGTTAATTATATCAAAAAAATAGTAATGTATGATTATATTCTTAAACTAGCTGTCCCCGCGGCTCCGCTCGCGATAATTTCGGGATAAAAAGTATCGTATGTTACTTCTAGTACCTCTCATGATTCGTCGAGTAGCTTTTGCGTGAAAGCTGAACAAATATACACGCTTTCATATTTATAATATTAGTAAGGATAACGATTGACATTTTATAATATTTGCCAATTAATTGTTTAGATCACTTTCACATGAGGCTTAAGTATCTATGGAACGAAAATCCTTCAGCGCAAAGCTTCCGAGTAAACTATATTGAAAGTTGACCCGTCCGGCACGTGAACATGAAGATTTCTAGAGCTGCTAGCCCGGGAAAGAGCGACGTATAACTGACCATGCGAGAAACAACTGACACCGAGATCTACTCCAGCAACACGAAAAGTCTGCCCTTGAGCCTTATTAATTGTCATTGCAAAACACACCGATACTGGGAATTGCGTTCTTTTAAATTGGAAATCTAAGTGCCTGTTTAAACTAAAATATCCAAATAGAATTATACCCAGAAATACGTACAACTTACAACAGTAAAAGAAATGAAAATAAAGCTGAAACGCCTGTGCAATGCTATTTACTTATACCTACTTCACTGGAAAATAAATACCTATAACTACAATAATTAATAAAAAGTACCTACGCTTTTACCTAAAAAATCCAAAAAAAAACTGAACATAAATTAGCCAAAATTTGGAATTTGACCGAATATTTAAACACTACCAAAACAACTAATACCTATTTTATAAAATAACAACAAAAGAAATTCAAATACACTATTTAAAGACTAAAAGTCGCGCTGATCAATAAAGTCGAACGCTCTGAACGCATTAACAGCCAAATATTGAAGCTTGAATTATGAAGCTTGCGCTCGCCTCCCGCCTTTTTATACCCTACCGCCGCGAGCCGCGTCGAGCGCGGCAACCGTTACGCAAAAATAATCCTTATATCATTCAGTATTCACGCGCGATGGGTTATTAGCGTATTTCATGAATAAGTTTGGTGTTTCTATACCGATTTTTATGATTATTTTTTTGTTGAATAGGTAATAATGTAATTTTTTTTAAATTAAGGATGAGTGAGAGTATTATAAACGTAAGAGTAAACAAATATAATCAGAAAGCTCCGAACTGCTAAGCTATCGGGATTTACACGTGTTATTGTGAGTCAACCATAAAATATAGACATATACTGTTGTGGGATATTTTTTATATAATTTTATGAAGAATATTTCTGTCATACATGATATCTATGTAGCTTTAACCATTAAGGCTGCACACGCGACGGAAGCTTAAAAAATTAAGTAACTTCTCCCGTTTTTCCAACATTTCCCTTCACTGCTCTGCTCCTTTTGATTGTAGCGTGATAATAAGTATACTATAACCTGCCCAGGAGTATGAAGAATAATTTTGTCAAGTTTCGTTAAAATCCGTCGAGTAGTTTTTGTTTCTATAAGGAACATACAGACAGACAGACAGACAAAAATTTTACTGATTGCATTTTTGGCATCAGTATCGATCACTAATCACCCCCTGATAGTTATTTTGAAAAAAATATTACAAGTACAGAATTGACCTCTCTACAGATTTATTATAAGTATAGATGTCTATGTATCGTCATAATGTATTAGCCGTCTAATCTATAAAGCCGAAGGGTTTGTCTGTTTGAACTTTGAACTAGATTATTCGTGAAAGAACCGATCAGATATAATTTAATGTTACTAAAGTTGATGCATAAAGGTCCAAAACACTATATTTTTGAAAAACATAGTATATGAAAGTTTAACTACAAAATACATAAAAGGTGACCAATTGAAACTAACTTTTAACACTGTGAAATTATAACTATCTGGAATCATAATTTCAACACACAGGAAAATTGGTGGTAGATGCCATCTACATTCCCTTTCAAGAACGAAGTAAGTACTTTTTATATATTAATAACTAGGTACATCAAAAGAATTGTAGGTGGCAGCATTACTCAAAAACATATTTGTTGAAATTATAAAGATACCAAACTAATTTGATATCTGGAACTTTTGAAATAGAGTCTATTTTACTCGTGACGAAAATAAATACAAGAAGGTATTTTAACGGACAGACATTTTTAATCCATTATTTTATTTGACGCAAAGCAATATTATTTGAACGTAACCCATTCAAACAAATTAACTAACAAATTAACTGATATTCTTTTCGATATTAATAACTAATACCCATCTTAATCTCACCATCAGTGCTAATGTCTTATCAGCACTCATCAGTGCCTATAAATTACCATTAGTACCTATCAGTAGTTACCCATCTGCACCGATAAACACCTATGAGAAGCCATCAGCACCTATCAGTACCCATCGGAACCCAATAGCATCTCTCAGCATCCTTCATTACCCATCAGCACCTATCAGCACATCTGAGCACCCAACCTATCAGTACTCAACAGCATCTATCAGCAACCATCATTACCCATCAGCAACTGTCAGCATCCATCAGTTACAATCGTCACCTATCAGTAACTATCAGCACCCATCAGCATCTATCAGCACACATCAAAAAGAACACCTCTATAATATACAACTTTGCATAAGTGTTTTTTAATACTTATATAATACTAGCTTTATCCCGCAACTTCGTATGCGCTTAACTACCCTTCTCGTGGAAATTTCAGAAACTATACAACCAGACACACTCTGAAAGAACCTTTATACCAAGTATCACACCCATGCACTCAAGGAATAAGTTTTTTTCATACAAACTAAAAATCATATATTTCCCGTGCCCGCGGGAATTTTGGGAATTTTTTTCGTAGCACAACCAGTCACTCTTTGAAGAACCTTCATGCCAAGTATCACATCCGTACGCTCAAGGAATAAGATTTTTCACACAAACTAAAAAGTCCAACCCCTTCCCGTGGGAATTTCGGGAATTTCTTCCATAATACAAACAGACACTTATTGAGGAACCTTTATATCAAATATCACATCCGTGCACTCAAGGGATGGGTTTTTTCATACAAACTAAAACATCATATATTTCCCGTTCCCGTGGGAATTTCGAGAATTTATTTCATAACACAACCAGACACACATTAAAAAACCTTTACACCAAGTTTCACATCGGTGCACTTAAGGAATAAGATTTTTCACACATACTAAAAAGTCCAACCCTTTCTCGTGGGAATTTCGGGAATTCCTTCCATAATACAAACAGACACTTATTGAGGAACCTTTATATCAAATATCACATCCGTGCACTCAAGGGATGGGTTTTTTCATACAAACTAAAACATCAAATATTTCCCGTTCCCGTGAGAATTTCGGGAATTCGTTTCATAACACAACCAGACACACATTGAAAAACCTTTACACCAAATTTCACATCGGTGCACTTAAGGAATAAGATTTTTCATACAAACTAAAAAATCCTATATTTCCCGTTCCCGTGGGAATTTCGGGAATTCCTTTCTTAGTGCACCCCTACATCTCCTAAAGAATGAATTTTCCAAATTTCAGCTCTCTACGCCCAGTAGTTACGGCTGTACGTTGTCTGTCAGTCACTCAGTCACTCAGTACCTCAGTCAGTAACGGAACAGTTTTATATATATTGATTGATGATTGATGATTATATGTATATCCCATAACTTTGAGGTTTTTTCCCTTACTTAAAAAATAATACTTTTTGCCAAAGAATATGTGGTTCAAAAGTGCATACTTTCCAAGATATCCTCGGTCTTAATATAATGAGTTCTAAAATATCACCCGTGTAACATCTCATCCACTCAATAGACGCGTGTCACTGAAGTCATACAATAAACAACAAAAACATTTTAAACGTTGAGGAAAGTTGCATACAATGTACACCGCAAAACGTCGCAAACTGTACCTACCTGTGCATAGCGATAAAAAAGGAGTAGAAAACGCCACGTTGTCATACTTCGCATAAAGTTATTTTTGACTTAATTGAATTATTTTGCATGAAAAATAAAAACCAAAAGAAAATTGAAAAATTATTCACATGTTATTTGATTCTATTACATGGCCCCATCAAGACCCTAGAGTTATGGAAAATCAAGCAGAACATATTGTACATAATATACATGGCAATTTTTTTTAATGCCATTTGGGGGTAAAGTTTTCTTAATAATAGAGATAGCAAATTCTACTCCATAAAACATTTCTTTATTTTAGGAAAAATTAAAACTGTATTCAAAGAGTTTTCAAAAACTCGCTTCTTCACCAAGGAATCGAACCGACTTAAATCTAAAAATGAAGATTTCATGGTTTTCCTTTCAATGAATTAACCTAGTATGTATGAGAGAGATTTTATTCTTGTGATTGGCTCTAACGAACCACACAATAAAATTACAGGGTGTCATTTTTACAGATTTTAGTCGGTTTGAATCCCAGGTGAAACGAGTGAATTCTTAAAAATCTTTGAATGCGGTTTTATTTCTGTTGAATAATAAAGGACAGTTTATTTGGAGTAAATTTTGCTATCTCTTCTTTAGAGTACTTTCCCTACAGATGGCATTAAAAATTACACCCTGGATGTTTATCGATGTGCACCTATCAGTATCTACGTTGGAATTGATGTGGAGGGGCAGCCCACAAAAGGTGATGCGTTAATATTAACCCTGTATACGTACGTATAGAATAATAATCCTCCTTTTGTTTTCGTCGGGTGATTACGTAAGAAAAAATTTATCGCAAAAAAAATTATATGCTTTTTTGCACTTGTTGTCTAATAAACTTAAAAAAAAAATATCAGAAACAAGTTTTTAGCTCTATATTCAGAAGTGATAATTGTTTATAATACTCCTTTAATTTATCAATCAAAATATAAAATGTGACTTAACAAAAATTAAATAATTAAATTGTCGTACTGTTATGTGTACGCTATGGTCAAAAAGACGAACAATTACGCGGGAAAATCGGGAGCAAAAGCGACACAGGTCCTACCTCCATGACGCCTCGCGTGGTACTGAATTGTATCGCACCGTCGTCTTTATTATATTATATTATATTAGAAAAAATAGAACGGTTTAAGAAAGAAATTATCCAAATAAATTAATTTTATGCTACATTACCAATATTATGACAAGTTTTTGTAAGTATAAGTTTGATATTCTCTTAGAATATCGGAAAATCACTTAAAATTTTCATCTTTTTCGTAATTTTTTATGATCGAGTAAAGTTTTCAGTATCGTGTTTTGATCCACAGATTTATAAAATATATTAAACAAACTTCAACATATATTTTTATCCGATCCAGACAAACAATATTGGCCGGTTGTAATGAGTTTGAGAACGCACAGATTTCGCGAATGGGGCCCTTAATTTACGTGAAAAATCCGGTTAAAAAGTGTTTTATTTAATAGTATGAATCTCGAAAACTCAAAAATCATGTAAGATCGGGTTGTTGTTGTTAGTGTGAAATCAAATTGTAACAATCGTATAATTGATTGAATTAGACATTACTTTGAATTTTTTTTTTTTTATTTCAATCAGTAAGATACTAACCGAACATTTCCGTGAAAGTTTGGATGGATGTATGGATATTAGTTTCTCAATCACGGCAGACCGGATCAACGGATTTAGATGAAATTTGGCATAGTGATAGTATACAGTGCGGAATAGCACATAGTTTTTATCCCAATATTGCCGCGGGATTCGAAATCACGCGAGTAGAATCACGTGAAACAGCTAGTCTAACATAACTGGACCCAGGTCGGCCACAGCAAAGACTACTTAGGCGAACGTGGATTCTGCGTTGACGGAGATGACCATTGCGTATGCGGTGTGACACCAAAAATCAAGTTGCACCTAATGTCATAACCTACGTGCCCGGAAAGCTCCACTATAGAGGACCTTGCACTGACAACGCAACCAAGGTGGCATTTTTCGGAAAGTCAAAATATAATTTCTATTCACCGACACGATAGGAACAAGGACATAACTCGCTCGACCGGGCATCCTCCTTAAAGATTTTCCCACAAAAAAGGATTTATTTTGATAACTAGTTTTAATTTTGCTCTACAACTTGAGGATGCTTCTGGTTGAAGCGAACCACGTGTCAGTGGTGGCTTTTTTTTATTCCGAGTGTGTTTGTTATTTCATTTCACTGCTTGCTTCAATGAGAACGACGGTGCATCAACACACGAAAATCCGGCTTCACTTGTGTTTTGAAGTCATTGAATTAGGAAACAATCTTGATTATAATAAGTTATAGGCTTTAAAAAGCATCTATAGTAAAGAAAGTTGTACAAAGTCTAAAATTCGCGAAAGCTAAACTCGTGCTTTCGGAAATTTGAGCCTATTTACGCAAAGCTAATCAACCCACACCCCAAACATCTTCCCGTCATGACACATTACACTTCCAGAGAGTAACACGACACCTCAAAACACCATTACATTATCAACCTATATAAACAAGGGTCTTTGTACTAAAGGGACAACACCTCTACACAAAAACTCAGTGTCCCTATTTGAAAGCTACTCAGACCAAACTGTACCTTATCACACATACAATTAGCGTGCAGAGTCGTTGATATTATCAATATGTTTAACATAATTGATCTGTCCTTAACAGCATCCTGTCGCAGAATAATGTAATTGTGTATCTGCTGCTTTGTGTTAAACTCTATTTTGCAATTTCGATGTAACTTTGATATCTTGACACATATTTTAGATAAGATTCATCATTTCTTATGGAATTTATGTGAGAGATATTGAGGAATATTATGTAGGTGATAAATATTTTGTTTATTATATTATATTATAGTCCAGCTTCAATGCTGGGCGGAGCGACAGAAAAACATAGAATATACCAGCTGCTGCTCTTGCGGACATACCTACTGCTAAAGTCTGTTAAGGGGCAGAGGTTTTATTGGTGTTTTTGTGAGCGATAGGTCACTGCAATAGTCTCTCTCCAGCACTATGATACCTACCTCCAAATTTGTCAAACGGTATATCATATAGTTTTATAGCCTCTGGTTTTCTGTCTACGGTACAGTAACTTAAATTTAAGCTAGTTATAGCTCAGTACGTATTTATCGCTGCGTCATACCGATCATGCGTTACTTGCTAACATAACTGAACATTCTAACAGTTTTAAGGTAAACATTTGTAGCACTTTGAATATACAGTGACTGGTGACAAATTTTAGATACTGAAGGAGAGCACTCTGTACTCGATTCTGGCCAGAATTATGCAATAAAAGTAGGTACTTCATTTTTCACTACAATTCCCTATAAATAAATGAAGTTTTGTAACTATTTACTTTACTTACGCCTGAGTCAATCGCGTCACGTGACCTCGGGATCCTCGCGGATCGATGCCAACGCCACTGTAACCATGCGTTGCGTAAGTAATCAAATCTTTAACTTGCGGTTAAATTTACTCAATAAATAATAAGTATTTACTTTTCATTATAATTTTTCTCTTCATGTAAGGTCTCAAACTATCACGTCCTCGAATTTTAAAACCCACTAGTCACCCTGTAGTTACGCGGGTAAAAAATACGCTGCTGGTGTAAAATATATATATATTTTTTTTATATTGTAAGGATAGGACGTTTGTCTTCCATGCCACCTGATGGAAAGTGCGCATGAAGACTATGGTGTTACACGTCCATCCACGAGAAACCTATTCACGCGACACTTAAAAGTTTCAGGACTGTAGTGGTCAGGAAAAACAGACGCAGCCAGATTGTTCCACACCTTGGCAATCCGTACCAAAAAGGAACTATCGAAGCGTTTTGTTCGACTTCTTGGTAAATCCACTATATAGGGATGGAAGCAGGGCTTGTTACCGGTATCAAATTCCCGCAATAATATTGTTAATTAACGTTACTTTCATAATGTTAAAATATTAACGGTAATACAGGTACCGGTAATTTAGTATCCATTCAAATTTAACAATGTTGACGATTAACGTTAAAAGTATCGGTACTTTTTTCATTATGATGCGTTGTTGCCAAACCGTGCAGCAAACCTTGCCGACTGAGACAGGCCAGCGTGGCGCGGCGGCCGGCGTCGTGCGACGCTATGTGTAATGATTTAAATTTTTTAATAGTTCGGCCACAGTACAGATATCTACAGTAATTCAACTCGGCCGCATCTTTCGCGCCACGGTCCATTCACATGGCCGCCTTCAGCGTTTAAACGACATTTGCCTACTTTGTGTTTACTTCCATTTAGTTTTGTGACTGCAAATATACTTTTTTGTATAAACAAATAAAATACTTTGTAAACTGAATAGGAAGTGTTCAACAAAAATACCATCGTATCAAAAAACCATGTTTATGTTTAAATAACAAATCGGTCTTATAAATAAGCGACCGAAAAATACATGCGCCTCGGTTGAGACGCACGAAAAGATGAATTATAAAATTTTAAAGTATAAACAATCCGCAAATCTGTCACAAGCTATAACGTCTATAAATCATGACCTCGATAAAATTTCTAACTGGAGTCACAGCCACGGGCTGACTGTTAATCCAGCCAAATCGCAGACTATCATAATTGGCAGCCCAAAAAAAACTAGCCAAATTGACTGGACTTTATGCCCACGTATTATGGTAGATGGCGTCACAGTTGAATTTAGCAACCTGAACCTGGAAAACTCAAATCGATGCAGTGAGCAAGAAGATGTTTGCAGCTACATTTTCTTTAAAACGTTTGCGCAATTTCCTACCGACCTCCACCAAAATTTCTATCGCACAGTTCTTATTTTTTCCTATCCTTGACTACGCAGACACTTGCTATCTCGATACTACGGAAGACCTACTTAATAAACTTAAGCGGCTTCAAAATCTATGCATAAGGGTCATATTCAATCTACGTAAATGTTTCCGAATATCGCACCAAGCTCAAGTGGCTTCTAATTCGTTTTCGCCGGAATACTCACCTTCTTTATCTGATATATCGTATACTGTTCAATCCTACCGCACCGAGCTATTTAAAAACAAGATTTTCATATCGCTACACACAACACGACAAACAGCTACGATCAACCGATAATTTTATGCTGACCACACCTGTACATAAAACCGAATTTTATAATAAATCTTTTGCTGTTTCAGCTGTGTCCCTGTGGAACGAACTGCCTCTAGAAATTAAAAAAAGCTCAAACAGTTCAGCAATTCAAAAAGCTAGTCAAATCAAATTTCGATGCAAAATCTATCTTATAATATGTTCTCATTTATTATATTTTTACCTTATGTATGTATTATATGGCATTTATGTATGTATGTTTTTAAATAGTATATCATGTAGATATATGTATGTATTTATATATCCGTGTTAGAGCGGCGTGTGTGGGAACAGCCCTACCGCGCCAGGATAAGCGTGTCGTAGAAGTCGACTATTCCGAGGGACACCCGCTTGGAGGTAGGGTAGGGTGTAACCCTTCAAGGTCCGCCTGGCTAGGGACCACCTTTCATATAAAATCTGCCGCTGAATATCACCGCTGCGGCGGTGATGTCCACCGGCAATGCTTTATGAAAAGCCAGTTCAATATGTATATATCTATACAGTATATAAGTAGTTATATATGTGTAGCTATAAATTTACTTGTTATTACTAAGAAAATTGTCCTTATCTTGTCGAAAAGGTTGCCTGGAAGAGATCATATTTTGTTGATAAGGCCGCCAATTGTACTCTATTGTATTTTTGTAAACTTACTATGTAAATATAATTTGTACAATAAATAATAAATAATAAAATATTAACGTAAAGCTCAATCAACAATTGTTTCAGTATGTAGACACTCGCGAATGGCCAAGCCGCATAGGTGTAGCTCGCGTTTCTTCCGTTTGTTTGAAGTTGAATTACTGTAGATATCTGTACCGTGGTTCGGCTTAACAAACGCGACGTGACGTGGAAAAATATATGAGACGAATAATACCAGAGAATGAAGAATACGACTTCGACGAATAAAAAGACTTCCACGTGTTTAAAAGAGAATTTAAGAAAAAAATCTGGTCTCACAAAAAACGTACACAACCTTAAAGGAGAAAAGAGACAGAAATAATAACATTAAAATTATCGATACTACCATGTTTAACGTTATCCTAGTTTAACGGTAAATTGCTATAAAAGTAACAATACTCAAGAGTATCGTTTCTGCAATTTACCGGTAATAGATTTCAAAAGTAACGATACCAGTGGTACCGTTATCTCTTCTGTTACCGCTACCTGTGCTTGCAAGAAGTATCGATACTAGTTTTTTACCGGTATTACAAGCCCTGGATGGAAGTTCTGTCTGCGTCTGGTAGTCCGGTGGTAAAAAGGAGTGGGTTCGATTTGGTCAAAAAGAGCACTCGCACACTCACCAAAATGTAGCCGATAAAATACTGTCAAACAAGCAACCTTACGACGATGTTCCAGCGTTTGCAATTTTTTGCAATTAATGCGATAAAATACAAATTATAACGTATTTTATTTACACGTAAGAAATTTAATTCGCAAAATATGATACTCACAGGTTTTGAAATCTATTTAGAGGACTTCCCATTGTTCCTTGTAGCTTTCTATAACGCGTATTTTAATTAATTAGTATCTTCATATAAATTCACTTAAAACACGTATATTCCGTACTCTATTAAAAGTTTTATTAAGTAAAAAACCTTATGAGTACAATGTCTTTTTATAAAAATACCTGTGTATTAAATGATGCATTACTAAAGGTTGTTTTTTTTTTAATGACCCAATTTGTTAGTGATGTCAAGATTCTGACGGCCGGTCTCAATAAGTAAAAGTAAAGATAGAAATTCCCGTGCTATCCTGTATAAAATGTGTTTCTCGAGCTCCTTTTGATAGGTAATTTAACAGTCAGTTAAAGATATAGTCTGGCCAATGAAAGTAGAGAATGAAAAAAACTGGCGAATTTAAAAAAATCCGATCATGGTTATCCCGACTATAGTAAGACACATATGGATTAAACAAACTTGATTTTTTTTTATTATTGTAAAAAATAACAATATTGGTACTATCCCACTATTTGATGAGAAGTATATAATTAAAATGATAGGAAACTAGCATTAATCAGGCTAAAAAAAATAAAACAATAAAATACAATAATTATTTTTCAATTTCAATTTTCAAAATCTGAATCCAGCAATTCTATATGGAATGAATCGTCAGTCACTGGTATCGCTGTTTCCTACATTGATTATGAAACTATCAATATTTTTATTATTCTATTCATTTTAAAATATGAAAATTCCAAAATCTCAATTACCAAAACCACCAACAACCGTTCGATTGACAACAGTGACACCAGAATAAGTTGCCATATAAATAGTTTGCAAAAACCCCATTGTCTAGTTTCGTTAGCCAGACTCTAGTTAGGTTATTGATAAAAGTGATCACAGAAATGATGGTCATACTACCTACATTTGTGTAGTATCAATGCACGGAGAGATATCGACTTGTGTCGATCTTGATAACAACTTTGACACAGCGTTGGGATTTGCGCTGTTATTACACAGCGACCCATTTTCCACGGTTAGTTATATCAACAATGAATAATTCGTGAGTACAAATAATATTTACGTAATACGTGTTTTTTTTATTCTTAATACACTTTTGTAAACGTTGCTACGAAGAAATCGTAGCTCAAGTAACCTCTTGAGTAATTGTCAATTTGATTTTACGAGAAAAATATTTTAACAGTACAATATGAAATACTAAACATTATTATTATTTCTGTGCTCTAGTATCTATCAAAATACCATCAACAAAAAGACTGATCTTTTATACATCACCTATTTAGGTACTGCCCTTTAACACGTTTTTTTTTATCAAAATAAGATTATAGCAAACACAATAAACTACTACAATTACACAAAATAGTCACCTTTTCAATCCAGTATCTAATCTTTGTATTTTATAATCAGATATTAGATCACACAATACTATTTACCAAATAATACCAAGTAAAAAAGGGATTCAGTAAACAAATGACAAAATACTATAACCGACAATATATTGACTTAATCTCGATCCCGATAACTATCAAATATCGTTAGTAGTTGCGTCATTATTGTTAGAACCATGCAGAGCTACGAATACACCTAGGGCGTCGAACAAATAACGTAATCAATCATCAATCTGCTTTGAATATGTAGATACTATGGAAACATAATAGGATCGTGCTAAAATAACATTGCGGGACCCTATTATACAGAGTGACTGGTGGGTCACTTTCGAAATTCGAGGACGTGATAGTTTGAGATTCAATATCAAAAATTTGTCACCAGTCACCCTGTACCCTGTATTGGTTTCCTGGTAGAAATCGCTTATAGCAATGAGGCCGCCTCATTGTCAATATCTTTATAATTTATGGTAATTGTAAAATTGTATTTTATTTGGCAATAAAGAGTATTATTATTAAGTATTCTAGGTTCCACGGTTTTTTTTTCGCCATGGAAAGTTTTGGCTCCTTATAGATAAGCTCTATTAAGAAGTCTTATTACGGACGAAAGGGTATTCTATAGCTCTGCTAGCCCGAAGCACAGTACAGATATCTACAGTAATTCAACTTCATACAAACGGACGAAACGCGAGCTATACCTACGCGGCTCGATCTCGGCATGCGGCCAGTCGCGAGTGTCTGCATGCCGAAACAATTGTTGATCGAGCTTTACGTTAATATGCGAATTGTTTATATGTACTTTAAAATTTAATAATACATCATTTCGTGCGTCTTAGACTCAGTCGAGGCGCAAGTATTTTTCGGTCGCTAATTTATAAGACCGATTTGTTATTTAATAATAATAATAATAATAATAAATCATTTATTTCAGAAATTATCCATATTAAAGGTTAGTAACAATGCGAACTTAAATACTAATGTTAGTCATTCAAATCAATTTTATCATTACTTAGTCATCATAAATTCAAATTCAAAAACAATGTCAACACTATAAAAATTCATGTCAAAATTGTAAATATTTAAATTAAACATAATTATAATTTCAAAAATATATATCACATTCGTAAATATTATTTTATTTTATTGCGTGCAGTCTTATCCACCGAGCGACCATAGGAGAGTCCCAGCGATCTGCTATAGCATTCAGGAGGCTGTTGGGGCTGTCGCGAATGCGGCGAAGCATAGAGCCACACCGTTTGCGCATGATGGTCTCGAAGCTATCGGTGTTTGCAATAGCAAACATCGTTGATGCACTGCAAAACCGCGGCAGCCCCATCAGCACCCTGAACGCGTTATTATACTGGACTCGGAGATCACTGTACGCCCTCTGCGTATAGCTCACCCACAGGCTGCACGTGTAGAAGGATTGGCAATACGCTTTAAACAGCGTGACCTTCACCTGCTCAGTACACCGCGCAAACCTGCGAGCCAGCATATTACATCGGACGGCCAGCGACCTCCGTTCCCGCTCCACGTCCTCGTTGTCCCTCAAGTCCTCAGTAACCCAGTGGCCTAAATACTTGAATTTATCAGTCCTTTTCAAGGGGATTCCAGAAAGAGTGACTTGAGGTATGTTGATAAGTTTTTTATTGGCAGGTTTAAATACCATGATTTGACTTTTTGAAGCATTATATTTGAGTCCATGAGCTATCGCGTAAGCCTCGCATACACCAACCAGTTTCCTTAAAGCACCAATTGAGGGGCTCAGCAGCACCATGTCATCTGCGTAGCTGATATTATTAAAACAAACACCACCCACGTGACAACCTACATGCGTACGGCTGAGCTCCTCAATCAGTTTATTAATGTACAGGTTAAAGAGCCGCGGCGAAGTCAACCCCCCCTGCCTCACACCACAACTCAACCTATAGTCGCTCGATAGCACACCAGCCCATCTGACATTATTTTTCTGGTGTCCATACCAATGTTTCATCATAGCCGTTATTTCAAGAGGTACATCCGTTTCAAGAAGTTTTTGCCAAAGTATAGTATATGAAACTAAATCGAACGCCTTTGACAGGTCCAGGAAACACGAGTACACTGGTGTTTTCCGAGACGTATAGTACTGGACAGTATGTTTGAGGCAGAGGATGGCACTCTCAGTTGACAAGCCGGCCCTAAAACCAAACTGCGCGTCGTTTAATTTTAAGTGCCGCTCCAAGTGCCTATCAACCATACTATCCAGCACCTTTGCAATGACGGTCGCCAGTGAGATCGGCCTGTAATTAGTTGGATCAGAAGGATCCCCAGTCTTATTTTTAATTACAGGTACTACAATAGTGTGCATTAGTTTATCCGGTAGGTAAGAATGACTTAGGCATAAATTAAAAAACATTGATAGTACCCTCGGTAAATGCTCACCTGCGTGCTGCAGGTGCTCGATGCTCAGTCCATCGTGCCCCGGAGACTTACCTCTTACCATTTTATTAATAACAGAAGCAACTTCTTTTGAGGTAAATGAAACTTTTCGCTCCGAAACGCGAGACCGAGCGCCGAGCATCAGCGGCTCCGCCGGCTCAGGATCTGAAGGTTGTGATGACTCGACTTTAAATGATTTTAAAAATAAGTTGGCTATGTCAACGGGCTGATGCACTCCCGCGACGCTCACGGGCAGGCTCGGCTTGTGATGTAATTTATTTGTCGCTTTCCAAAATTTGTGAAATGACTTATTTGAGCGATGTTCAGCAATAATGTCCATTTTTATTTTTTGTTCATTATTTTGGCACCATTTCAGTTTAGACTTAAAAAGTTTGCGCGATTCTTGCATATTACTGAAAACATAACCAGAGGGAGGTTTATTATGTAGTAACCACGTTTCATAACAAATCCGAAATTATTATATATTTAAACGTAAATATGTTATATATTATATATTTAAACGTAAATATGTTTTTTTTTGACACAAAACGTATTTTTGTTGAACACTTCCTATTCAATTCACAAATTATTTTTTAAATAATAAAAGTACCTATATTTGCAGTCACAAAACTAAATGGTAGTAAACAAAAAGTAGGCAAATGTTACTTAAATGCTGAAAGCGGGCAGACCTATCACATGTGAACGGACCGCGGCGCTGCTCTGTAGGCATTTATTTCAAAGATGCGTTCGAGTTGAATTACTGTAGATAATATCTGTACCGTGCCCGAAGGTAAGCAGTTATAGAACAGAGTAGCCAAGGCTGTACCCTGACAGTGTGGAGACTGCGTTAGCAGTCATGAGACTCCTCAGTAAACTGAGTATACCCACTAAACATCCCCCTTTGCTGATCAAGCCTTAATTGGGGTGATCGATCGTCATCGGAGCGAGACAGATACATGGTATCCCATTTTCCAAGCTTAGCTTAGTCTGGGGCCATGTTAATTAGTGTGATAGTCTGGTTTTTTATTTTAAGGATCATCAAAGCATGGTATAGAAGTATGACTTGTTTTTTTTATTATTCTCTAAGCCCGCATTTGACATCAATTTCACCTGATGATAGGTAAGTGAAGATGAAAACACAAGGGCTTAGGGAAAAACTGGCTCATCATAGAATATTGCCGGAACACATTGCCGCAGGAATGGTAGTATTTAGCGGTAGATTTTATAAGACCACCCTGGTCGCTAGCCAGTCGGACCCTGACGAGATTCTACCACAAAACGGGGTCACTTGAATTAGTCGCCTTTTAGGACAGGCTTAGCCAGGGGCAGTACCTGTACACGAGCAAGCGGTAAAAAGGATATAAATTTTGCCTTCTATGCCAGAGGTCCTAGGTTTGAATAACGGAGGGAGTGGATATCTACGTGTTGAACACGGCTGTCAGCATGGATGTTTATACATCATTTCAAAACTAAAAGTTTAGCACTTCTAGCTAATCGGAACTATTTGAATACTTTTACAGTATGCTCGGGAAGAGAAGCAGCTGGCATATTCTGTTTTTCCTCTGCTCCCGCATACGCAAACATACGAATCGATAAATTTCTGTGATCGCACTGCTGCAGCTGACTCGATAACCTACATATCAGGAGATAAGTATGTCCGCTTATCACCACCATTCGTATTTTCCGGCACGTTTCGCTTCACACATTTGTGAATGGCCAATCATAAACCCTATTCCCAAATAGCTTACACGGGTTATTGAAAGTAACGTTTGACAACAAGTTTCTTCCTGAATTCGTATGATTTGTTTCCTTATCGTCTCTATAAGATAAACGTGTAGTTGAAAACGTAAAAAAATGTCTTCATAAAAATAGGATGAAGTTATATTTTTTTTATGTTTTACGGCTAGTGCTTAAATTCAATCTTTTCCTGACTAGGCCTAATATTAATAAATAAATAAATATTTCTGACACTCACACAACATTATTTAGCCCAAATTAAGTTTCTTACAGAACTTGTGTTATGGATACTAGATAACTGAATACTTAAGAAGTGAATAATAAATACAATTTTTTTATTAGAATAAACTTAAATAAACCCATAAAAATCCATGACTTGACGACTAATATCTGTGTTAATATCTTGACGACTAATACGATTTGAACCCAGAACCTCTGGTATAGAAGGCAATGTATGTTACCTCTACACCAGCCGGTCGTCTTAATATCCTATGCTATGCAATTAGGCATTATGGGTACTTATAACTGTAGCAATTCAAATTTTCACACACATTCCTGTACATCTCTGGTGGAAACGCCGTCTTAACGATGTTACCGATAATAAAAGGTACTGTCAATTGAGGATAGCTATCGTAGATAAAACATTCATCCATTCATAACTTCACGCCTGTATTCCTTATGGGGTAGGCAGAACACCAGAGACTACGAGTATACAGCATCTGATGACACGTTTGACAAATTTCAAGGTAATAAAATGATGAAGAGAGACTAGTGACAGGCGGTCAGCCTATCGCCAGCAAAAATACCAATGAAACCCCTGTCCCCTTGCTGAATTTAACAGTATGCCCAGGAAGAGAAGCAGCTGGCACATAAAACATCGAAAACCTTATATGAGATAAAAAATAATAATGAAAAGCCGTTAAAAAGAAAGATCACAGAAGCGATTGAAATTAAAAAACACCCTAATTTCAATAGAGAAGATGGTTGGAAACTATCGCCGACATGGGAGCAAGCAATGTGCAGAAAGAATAAAGTTGCAGAGAGAACAGATTCCTACCCCGGCATTAATTGCCATTAGGTCAGAAGAGTAGCCGTCTAAGACTACTCGAATCCACCGTTCCCTCAGAAAATCAGATATCCAGCCGCAGAGCCCGGTCGGTATATCATATGCTGGAAGCTTGCGTATATGTTAAAAATATATGCATATGCTAAATTCGGGCATCCATTGACTGCCGGCAAAAACGGTGGGCAACAACCAACGGCAAACGGCGCACAGTGGTCTGAAAATCGAGCTCCAAACTCATAAAAACAAGTCAAATAAAAAAAAAACTTTTTTGTAGAAAAAAAATCTTTGGTCAGTAAATAATTATTTAAACATGACAAGAGTTTGCTCAGACTTCAGTAGTATTAAGGTTTTAAAAATATTATATTATACAAAAACGCTTCATGCGATTTCTTCAATATAAAACTAAAACATTCGATAGTTTTTATTTCAGCCGCTGCAGACGGCATCATGTTCTGCCCTTGAGCATTCGCAGAAATGATACAGATTTGCCGAGACTTTTTAAAATTGTAAATAATGAGCTTGATTGTTCTGAGCTTTAAGAAAAAATAGGCTTCTGTGCTCATATCAAGTCGTATAGGCACCCTTCACGCTCACACGTTCCATGTGTTGGCAGCAGCTACAGACAAAATTCCTTTTTTATACGTGCTTGTAAACTTTTTAATAAAATAAATCGCGAACACGACATTCATATTTTCTACACTAGTCACAAAATTATTTTTGATAAATCATTAACTTGTATAATGCAATATATTTTTTTATTTTCGTTTTTAACATGTAAGCCTAAAATGTATTTTTATTTTTGTTCACTATTTGGTATATTTTAAATTATTCTTTGTTTAAAAGTGAAAACTTGTAAAGTGTCTTACGAAAATACTTTTCCTTTTTATGTCATTGTTTTAGCTGTAAGTTTTCCTAAGAGAATAAAATAAAATAAAATGTCAGCATTCCTACATGTAAAACAAACAGGCATAATTTGACGACCACTTTGGCGATGGAGTAAACTTATCTGCCTCAGACGCCAGTGGTTGCGGGTTCGATCCCCGCACGGAACCAGAAAAAATATGTACCGTGTCTGGGTGTTTATCTATTTATGTATTTATATTCTAGGTTCCCCCCTAGTTCGCCATATGGTATCCCATAACACAAGCTATGCTTACTTTGGGGCCATGTAGGTGGTGTGATTGTCTGGGGATTTTATTATATTTTATTATTTATTTATAATTCAGCCACTTTACAACGAAACTTTGAAGAAAATACTGTCTATTCGTGAACACCGTATGATATTCGCTTTCAGTCAGTCACTTTGTTTTTATTATATTTATTTTAATCATATATGGTTTATATCTTCTGTTTGCTTCACTAATGACTGATAACCTATCGCCGCACGCGCTTCTGTTGACGTTACGTTACAATCATGATAATTATTTTACTTTGTAATCTAACATCATAATCAATAATATTGTCTTAAATTTTCACGATTCATTATTCAAATCAAACAAATTTTTAACCGGACTAATCGCGTATAATTTATATTTTTCTCTCGTGACCACGAGGTCTGCAAAGACACTGAAACGTCGAGTTAAAATTTAAAATATACGCGAATAATTAAAAAAAAGTTAAAAAGTTGTTTTATTGAAATCATAATCAAAGTTTGGACTAACACAATAAGGATTAATTACCAGAAAGTACGTCATTCTGCGAACGAAGAAGTTTATTGCGCTATTGAACAATCAAACTGCGCCACCTAGTGTGCGTAAAATCAACATGAGGCCTTGATGGCAGGCAAAAAAATGCAAATAAATAAAGTCTGGGTGTTTATATATTTTATATTCTAGGTTCCCTCTTAGTTCGGTACATGGTATCCCGTAACACAAGCTATGCTTACTTTGGGGCCATGTAGGTGGTGTGATTGTCTGGGGATTTTATTATTTATTATTATTAATTCTTACTTAAAGATGCAGTTTATTACGAAAATTTATACAAATTTTCTGCTAAGATTTGTTTGAAATTAATCATTAAATCACCTCCATGGTCTATTATTACATTGAAATGTTTATAAAAAACATATTTCCCACCATTGTTTACACACAATAGATTCCCAGACAATTTTTGATTATTACGTTTTGTTCATTGTTAAACCTAATACAGTCAAAAATATATAGAGTAGACTGACAAAATAAACTTACTAGTCATAATAATGAACATATGGATGTATGGATGTCTAGATGTTTGTTGCTCAATCACGGCAGAACGGCTCAACGGATTTATATGAAATTTGACATGCTGATAGTATACAGTCTGGAATAGCACATAGGCTTTTTATCCCGATATTCCCGCGGGATTAGAAATTGCGCAGGGAGAACTGCGTGAAACTGCTAGTCATAAATAAATATAAGAATCACATTAACATACATCTGACAATACGCAAGGAGGCGGCTGGAGGAAAGCTGAGGGCGACAACGCAGCTCAAAAAGACATAGCTCTCTGCAAACCTAACCAAGCTTTACAGGAACAAGGTTTACAGAAATCCAATACTAAGCATGCCCTCGGACACCACACTGCTAATCACCAAATTCTATCAAGTTGGATTTCCAAGTAGAGAAGATTGAAGCAAGAGCAGGGAAGTCTGCGAGGACTATAGCCACATATGGTACCTACACGGATGGCTCAAAGATGTACACCAAAGTAGGCTAGCTTCAATATAGGTCAATACCCTTCGATTTCCCAGGCTGAAATCTCGGCCATTCTATCCTGTGCGGAAATCAGCCTAAACAGATGCAACAAAGGGCAAACCCTCTACATCTTCTCTGACAACAAAGCTGCACTAATGGCACTCGACTCTACAAGGGTTGACTCCAAACTAGTGAAGCAATGCCATGAAACTCTAAACAGGCTGGAAAGACAAAATAGAGTTATTCTTAAATGAGTTCCGGGCCATCCCGGAATCAACGAAGCCGCTGACGAACTCGCAAGAACAGGAGCAATGGGTAGTCGATACGGTCCCGAACCATTCTGCGACATCCCAAAGAGCCTGACGCGTTTAATACTCATCACCCAGTGCCTCTCAGAAAGCAAAATCCTATGGGAACTTTCACTAGACATGAAACATTCAAGGGAACTGATCGAGGGATACTCCAAATCCTACACAGAATCAGTAGTATCTCTTAACGAACCCTAACTACGCGCAGTGGTAAGATCAGTAATAGAAAACTGCAAACTAAACAAGCATTTGCAAACTAAACATGCAGATACTGCGAAAGCGCCGAGCATGCGCTCCGCTCACCTGGATAAGCATGAACTGGATGCAAAAGAGATAAGGAGTGTACGGCGAGTTGTAGATTGTTGTAGATAACCCCAAATAATAATAATCTGGGGTTACATTATCATTATTATTATATTAGCCTGTGCTGTCCCACTGCTGGGCAAAGGTCTCCCTCAATTTTTTCTATTCTTCTATAACATACATACAATTAGGTATAACAAAAAAAAAAACGAAATGAACATAATATAAACAAAGACTTAACAACTAATAACAACATCCAGCCCACTGGGATTAATTTAAATTAATTAATAATTATAATAAAATCCCCAAATAATCACACCAACTATATGGCCCCAAGCTAAGCAGAACTTGTGATATGGGATACCATGTAGCGAACTAGGAGGGAACCTAGAATATAAATACACAAGCAAGATAAACGCCCAGACTCGGCACATTTTTTTTCTTGTTCTGTGCAGGAATCGAAGCCACAACCACTGGCGTTTGAGGCAGACAGTGTAACCCCATCGCCAAAGTGGTTGTCCATTTATTTATTTACACTTCATTGTATGCCATCAATAAGTACAAAAAAAAGGAAATACATAATAAAAACAATTAAATACAATTGGCGGTCTTATCGCTGGGTAGAGATCTCTACCAGAAAACCATGATGGACTATGTATCTTAATGTATGTTATCACTACACCAACCACCCGTACTCGCATACAAAGATAAGATAGATTTAGAAACTAAAGCTAGATCACAATAAGGCCGCCCTTTACACATAATGTGTTCTTTTATTTGTTTTTTTTTTTATTCTGGATTTATTTTTGTGTATAATAAAGTGTAAATAAATAAAAGTCATGTTGCCTAAAAGTAATGTGCAATTTTGATGCCGCATAATAAAAAATTATAAAAAAAAAACTATAAAAATAATCTTGCTTTTTTTCATTTGAAACCGCTCGGAACATATTTTTATGTTTTTCACATTTATATAGAAGGAATAATAGTTTGCCTACTTTTATTTATGATATGATTGTTGCAACAATTTATTTGAGCTTCAGCTGATTTTATTATTCTATTTTATTTATTAAATATATCATGACTGTATCATTTTACAGTTAATCTTATTGATTTTTTTTAAATGTCTGCAGTCTTCATTGTTCATAATTAGTCTTGCCAATTCTGATTAACCTTATTAAATACTTGGGTTAATCAGTATTTCAGTCTGCACATTACATGACATCATGGTCAAGAAGATTCTGGCATGATTGTGCATCAATAACTAAATAAAATATGAAAAGTGTGTTTTTGTTTTAAGATGACCATACACTTAAATAAAATCCATTATCTAATTTCACTAATGCTTAAAAATTGCATTTTTTTTTTAAATGTCAATCATTTGGTTCCATGGCTTATCTCTGAAAGGACTAAATCAATTTTGGCTGGACTTCCAACTGCAAATAGCAGGAGTGGATAAATAGTCAACATAATACGGAGTAACTGACTACTTATCAAATTTGTGTTCAAAGTCTTTTATAACTTTGCATGGGGGTGAAGACACAGGATTCAGCTAGTCTATACTCATATAGTTAGATCAGGTGGAATTTGTATGTGATAATATAATTCCTGATACCTCAGTAGGTACCTCAGTACACCCTGTGGTATAAGTAGTTGAATTATAAAAGATAAAAGATTTATGTGCATCTTACATCTTTAATAATCCAAAACATTAAACATTGTTCTATGACTGTCAACTTGTCTGAATACATTTAATTATCAAAAATGATCTAAGTAGGTAATCAGTTTTTATATGTATATTACATGAATTCTTAAAGATAAAAGATATACTGTGTTCATTTTTGGACGACAAATATTACCTTTATTAAAATGAATCAACAAGGGGAGCATGAAGTCAAAAGATCTAATCAAGTATGAAAGTATTTTGTTTTATAAATAGTAAAATCGACCCAACGTCCCTGGACGACCTTAACCTGGAGGTAAAAGCACTCAATCGCATGCAATCGATGTGCATTGAGCCGAACAACGCAAATCATACATAATGCAATGCTGTAAATCAATTTAAACCAATCGTACACGTAATATTAAAGCTTCAAAGATGAATATGACAAAATTTAAAGACTTATTGTTCGTAATATTTACATTATATTTAATGTTCAATGCTAGCAAGAAAATAAAATCGAAAATACACCTTCGCATTGGTAAAATGCATCCCCTCCCTAAAAATAACAAGGTGTTAATGAAAAGGTATTTTCCTACATTTTCCGAGAGGATCATGAATGAAGTTTATGGTAATATAAGTTGTGCTAGATGCAAAGAAAAACTTACCCCATGTTTTCTTTTCCTGCGGTCATTTAAATTATATATTTTCAAAAATAAATCACTTCATAATTTCCCTTAACTTTTCGCGTGAACTGTCATCGACGGCGGTTCACCATAGACTAGTTTTTATTTTTTGTATCAAAAACAAGGGAGACCAAATCATAGAGCTATTTATTGGAACATAAAAACAGATTAAGCAAGTAATTTAGATTATGAACCAGAATAAGTAGGAAAATACTAATAAGTCAAAAAATATATGAACATAAACTTAAAATACAGTTTTTAACAATAATGAAGAAGAAGGAGCAGTGACATCTATACATGTTAGGTGAAATTAGTTTGCCACAGTTTAGTAACGCTACTTGCCAACAGATGGCTGTTTACTTTTTTACAACTAACAGACAATAGATGGCTCTATTTTCAATTTTTTGCAGTATAGAATACGTTTGTAATATTGTATTGCAGCACCAAATAAAGTCTCCAAATTATATATTTTAAGATTTTCCTTCCTCCGACCATGAATAACCATAACAATGTGTTTTATTTATTTTGTTTGCGCCAAGCGAGGAACCTTCGTTAGGGACGTGCAAAAATTAACATTTTACTATCAGCGTACATTACAACTTCCTGTGTAACAGGAAGAATTTAGACAATGTCTCTTAATGTCTCTTAACGATATCTCTTAATGTCAAATACATATAATTGATTTTATTAGGCAAACTAGAATCCTATAAAATAAATGCTATTCTCCTTTTTCTTTAAAGTCTGTAAAGAATAGAATCGGTAGGTTAGTAGTTATTCTCTTTTTATTTGGATTCTGGAAGTATGGTATGAAAACAACCTTAAATTTTGGGTTATTCTATCCCCACATTGAAGTCGAATATACAGAAAACGAGCTTAATATGAAAAACGTACGCCAGAACACAATATGATCGAGGTAGGAGTGATACCCGCTTTACTAGGTACCTAGACTGTAACTTTCTTGATACTTGAGAAAGAGCTGAGCCATCAAACATGTAAAATTTTCAACCGACTTCCAAAAGTCTTCTCAATTCGTGTGTATTTTCTTTTTTTGTGTCTTTGTTACACGATTATACGAAAATTTATCAATGTAATAAATGTATATAAGTAATAGATTACGAAATTGTACCTTGATGACCTAATACTCCAGCTAAAGCTTTGACTAGGATTTAAAAATACTAGTGAAGACGGTTTTTTTAATGCTCTGTATTCGTTGATTATGGTATGTAAGTTCTTTAACATAAATTTTCTGTGCATCTTCAGAAATCGCGGCCCTGGAGTGTTTACAAGTTAGGGTAGGTTTAGGATATATTTATATAAAAGCTAGCTGTTTTATCCGTGTTTACCCGCGCAATTTCGAATCCCGCAGGAATTTCAGGATATGTGCTATTCCAGACTGTACACTATCACTCTGCCAAATTTCATCCAAATCCGTTGAGCCGTTCTTCCGTGATTGAGGAACAAACATCCATACATATAAACTTTCACGTTTATAATATTAGTAAGAAAGATAGTAAGATAAGATATATTTTGTTACATTGACTTGGTGAAAAACCTATAGGACACTCCTAGGTCAGCATGGTCACTTAGCCTACTCCAGAACGAAGACAAAATACCTAACACATTTTTGCCCAATTCCAAAAACATCATCTCTACTGGAGAGCTAGGCTATAATATTCTTTCAATCTGACTGCGGTGTCGAAATAGACGCGTACAAACAAATTAACATACAGACTCTTCTACTTTATTATAATAGTATGTATTTAGACCTTTTTTGAACCTTTAGTAATTCTATATGTTATAAGTACTATAAAACTTGCATCAATCTCAGTCAGTATTCTATCAGTTATTAAATGCGATCTAATACGCCGTCGTATTAGTGAAGAAATTATGATAATTTATGAACTTTGAAATTAGAAGCTTTTATTTACGGCACACTCGTAAAAGCGTCCAATTTCAAACTGCATAATTTCATAATTTTACGGCAAGTATACATTTTACACATACCGCATAACTTATGTTTCTGCCGCTCAGTAGGTACTTTTACATTAACTTTCAACCAAATGTTTAATACCTACTTTCAAACAGATCGGTGAAAGTCAAATTAAGTCTGTCGGTTAAATAGTAGCTACCATTGACGGACGTATCAAATCATTATTGTAATTAATTGTACCTAGTATTGTTGTTTGTAAATGATACAAGATGCCTCTGTCTAGATATCTGTACTGTGAGTGTGGTCGCGTGTTCGATCCCTGTGCAATCCAAACATTTGTGTGCATGGACATGTTTGTTTGTAGGTAGGTACCTAATCAAAATCTGAGTGTTAAGGAAACTGAAAAGAAAATGTTTTTTTTTTTTAAAAATGATCGGACGTTTGTCTTCAATAAAATCTGATGGTAAGTAATCATAAAGAACAAGGTGGCACACGTTGGTACCTATATCTAGATATCCACGAGAAGCCTATTCACTTGACTATAATGGTCAGGAGAATCAGACGGAGGTATTTCATTCCACGCATTAATGAAACATGAGTAGGTGCCTATAATGTTTGAGGATATTACACATATATCCATTTTTTTATAACTAATCATGTTACGGGTATAAACAAATGTTAAATGTAGGTACCTATGCATCTACTTCCTTTAGAGCTAATTAGCACTGTGTGAATATAGCCATGCGTCTAATCCTCTTCAATTAACCTATGAGGACATTAACCTTGCAAAACCTCTCTAATACATTACATCTTCTCGCAACAGGAAAAAAAGCTATTTTGCAAATACGCAACTACTTCCTATCTTTTTAATAACCTTGTCACACACCCTGAACCATCGGCCATGGCATTCAATTATGCAGACAAGTAGAAGTATACTATTTATTGCATATCAATAAATGAACGCATCCATGTGAGACTGTATACTGTATAGTTACATCCTTTGTCGAATAAGTTGGCGATAATTTGAAAATGGAATTGGTTAAATTGTATTTTAATTGGGTGTTGATTAGAAGATTAGATTTTGTTTTTTTTTACTATACGGACAGGCGAAGGTTAAACATGCTTGTAGTGTAGAAATCGTCATAAACGAAGGTACTGGAAGCTTTTTCTATTTTACCCGCTTGATTGGTAGTCTGAGAGGTAAACGCGTCCCTATAATTAAAAAAAAACGAACTATGTTTTCAAAAAGTGTGAAACAAACTAAATAAGATACAGAGGAAATGAGAACCTTCTCGGAAGTCGGTTGACGTCGGTCGGTAGGTGGTAGTATGTAGTCTATATTTGAAGGATGACCACCATAAAGTGATCCAAAAATTAAGCGAGGATCAGCAGGATTTTACCTTGTCGCTTTTTGTTAGGGCTGAACTGATAAGGCTAGTTTTAGTAGTCCTAAAGAAATGATGATAACGATATTTACTTTACTTACAATAATCAACGAATGCAGAGCATAAAAAAATCCAACTTCAAGTCAAAACTTTGGCTTAGTATAATGTCATCCACGTAAACATTCTCCGAAACCATACACATTTTTTAAAAAATTTGAAATTTTCATCGAAGTACTCAACCGATTTCGATGAAATTTATATGGAACCAACTATCTATGAAGTACCTTCTATCATATGAAACAAGAATTTTTAAACTCGATTCATAATTGTCCGAAATATCATGTACCAAAGACATAAAAAATAATTGAAGAATATAAAAAAAAAATATTAAAATACAGAAGAATTGAGACCTCCTCCTTTTTTGGAAGTCGGTTGAAAATAGACTCTACTATATTATATAATCTACAATAACAACTCATAATCACAACAGCCTGCCTTATTTTCATTTTCTTACCTACTTTCGCTTACCACTCAGATGTAGAGGGCGCCACTATAAACTTGACCTGGTCATGGTCATCCCAAAGCATCTTCAAAAGTTTACCGCAAATATAAAGTACATATTTTGACAGCCATAATTACCTCCTAATTCGTTTTCATAAATAATTAGCATAAACCGACGAGGCAGTCGAACCAGCGACCTCGGCGTGTGAATCCGTTTTAACTGTCAAGGTTGAAATAAAAAGACGAAAAAAAACAATAAAAACAAACTGTGCCACAGATGTGAGAATTAAACATCAACATTTCCGTGAATACCGGAATTCATTTTGTAGAATTGTCAAAAAACACGTGTTTTTAATTTATTTTAAATACCGGTTTTTTGGTTATTTAAATAGGTCAGTCAGTAGGTGGTGTAGCCTTGATATTTTAATGGCTACATGATAAACAATTTTTTATCAAGCTAGACTGAGAAACTAGTCTAAGAGACCCTTGGTGGTAGGATACTCTCAGGGATCGCCTGGCTATGAAAGCTATGAAAGGGCTTCATGTAAAATCCGCAACCAAATATGTTAAAAAAATAAACATTTAGGCAATGAAAGCATTAAAAAGCCAGTCCAGCATTCCTTCCGTGCTGGACTGGGAGCGAAAGAAAAACATAGAATGTACCAGCTGCTTCTCTTCCCGGGCATACTGTAAAAGTCAGTTAAGGGACAGAGGTTTTATTGGCATTTTTGTGGGCGATAGGCTGACCCCCTGTCACTGCAATAGCCTCTCTCCATCATAATAATACCTCATTTGTCAAACGTGACATCAGATGGTCTTATAACCACTGGTGTTCTGCCTACCCCATAAGGGATACCTACAGGCGTGAAGTTGTGTAGTTGTTGTGTAGCATTAAAAACCGACTTCACTTAAAATTTCCAGTCCTTATAAAAGGTAAAGTAATAGATTTGTTATGGTCGTTTGTTTTTCGAAAATCGCTTTATCGATTTTGATGAATTTTATATGGAAACTGTAAAGTATGAAAAATAATGTAATGGAGGAATCATCAAAATCGATAATATTGACAGTCGCGTAACAACAACTAACAAAGAAATTGTTTCTTTTTTCCTTTTTTAGTCGTTTGAAAAGCGGTCGCAAAGTTATGATACTTACCCTTCTTCACAATTTACTTTTTCTGTTATACGAACGGAAAATAGAAACTTATTAACCATTTAAACTAGCTGCAGTCATCATAGTTAAACGGTTTCTATGTGCATCGACACTTAGCTGGTTAAGCAACTTTCGGCTCGGTCGCTGCAAGGGTGGGTGACCACCGAACATTCATTTATTCGGAGGATATGTTTAGATGTGTCGGTCTCTGTTCTTGTATACAGTAGGTAGGTAACCATTAAGCTTTTTCATACGCTATTTGCAATGCCTAAAAATTTAACATCCACTATCTAGCATTCGCTAACTTTGTGACTAATGGTCCAAATAGAACTAGAAATAAAAAACCTTTAATAGTTACTCCGAGGAAAAAAGCCCAAATTATGATTAATCGACAACAACTTATTATGTAGGTACTATGTTTTTTAAGTATTTTGATACTTAATTTTCATATAAAGCAAAACAATCGTTTAGCAGAGCAAATATGTAAGTATGATGTAAAATAAAACAATAGGTGCTTAGAGTCAAAATGATTTGTAGTAATCTGCATATTGTTTTAATATGGTTTAGTTTTGTTCGCTCATTTGTGAATTTTTAAGGAATCAGCTTCACGTGGTTTTCCCTGTTTTCTTTTTATCCTTTAGAAAATTCTTGACGAGGTATATATAGCCTTCCCTTTCTTCTATCTTCACAAACTTTCAAGTTAATGTTACTAATAGATTCTATAAATGTGGAAGTTTGGATGTTTGTATGGACGGATTTTTGTTCCTCAATCACGGCAGAACGGCTCAACGGAGTTGGATGAAATTTTGCATAGTAATAGTGTACAGTCTGGAATAGCACATAGGCTACTTTATATCTCAACTAGCTGATCCGGCAAACGTTGTTTTGCCATATAAATAAAAAAAAATAGATGTTGGCCGATTCTCATAGATACTGGATAAGCACAAAAAATTTCATCAAAATCGGTCAAGCCGTTTCGGAGGAGTATGGCAACGAAAACTGTGACACGAGAATTTTATATACATATTAGATATTCCCGCGAGATTCGAAATTGCTCGGATAAAACCGCGCGCAACAGTTAGTAACATATATGTATATAGGATTGTCGAGGCTGGGCTGGTTCTTAAGATACGGCGATAATTGGGTAGGTTTTTTTAAACTTAACTAAAGTAGGTGCCTTATTCATTTTAGTTCATATTATTTACTTTGCCTTACTAGCTACCCAACACGATTCTCAGGGGTAGATAGTAATAAATTTCTTCGAGAAAACCACGTGATAAACTTAAAAAAAATTAAGTTATCTTTTAATATGATTATGTGTTTTATACCGACAGTTTTGTCTACAATAATTAACCTTGAATACCCTAATAAAGATACCCATACTTAAGAGTCACACATGTTGATATTTTAGTAAGAAATGACTTAATCCACTTGACCCTAAGGCCCGTTTAAAGCTGTCTTATTCCTTGATCAAGAAGACTCAGGTAGGTATAGATTTACTGTCAAAAAATCTATGCTTACTTAGAAACACAATATTCACTTTCTTTATACCTACTATTCTAATTATCTTTCCACGTCCTTAATGTTTTTAAGTTTACGGCACTCATGTAGCATTGGCAGAGTACTTATCTGCGGTGTGAGCTCTCTGAGCGTCCTGGGTTCGAATCCCGAGAGTCAAATTATGACACGAACTTATCTAAAGTAGGCTAGCGACACATCGCGTATGCACAAGAACAGACCCTATGCACTCCGGTGGAGTAGACTTGCTCTTAGACGCCATACATACAACGAATGTTAACCTAGGTTTTGACAGATTTGAGAGGTCCGCAACAAATTTAAAATAGTGCGGTTAAGGATAACACGGTGGAACTACGGTTTTTTTTTATATATATTATGGATGGGACGTTTGTCTTCCATGCCACCTGATGTTAAGTGAACATGAAGACTAAGGTAGTACACGTCCATCCACGAGAAACCTATTCACTCGACGCTTAAAAGTACTAGGACTATAATGGTCAGGGAAAAATAGACGCAGGCAGTTCATTCCAAACCTTGGCGACCCGTATCAAAAAGGAACTGTCAAAGCGCTTAGTTCGACTTTTTGGAATATCTACCACATACGGATGGAAGTTCTGTCTGCGTCTAGTAGTCCGATGGTAAAAAAGTGGGGGTTCAATTTGTTCAAACAGAGCACTCACCAAAATGTATCCTGTAATACACGGTTAAACACGCAACCTTACGACGATGCTCTAAGGTCTGCAGTTTTTTGGTTGTAAGGTCGACGTCATTAATTAGTTTAAGGTATTTAGGATACACACAGATCTGAGCCAATTTTAGAAAATTTTGTGGTGAAGTGGTAAACAAATGTCAAAGTCCTTTGTTCGCATTCAAGTTGGGGATATTTAAGTGATGAACACTCCGTTATACTAGCCGTCAAGTCGTGGATGTTTGTACACCTATTTATTTTAAGTTGAATAAATAATAAATAAATAAATATCCCTAGACAATCACACCAGCAACATGGCCCCAAAATAAGCTTGTGTTATGAGATACCATGTAGCGAACTAGTGGGAAACCTAGAATAGAAAATACATATATAGATAAACGCCCAGACACGGAACGTTTTTTTTACATACACAATAAGTATCATTTAGAGAAACGATTTTTGCAAAAAAAGTATTTTTTTTTACAAGGAAATTAACATATCCGCTAACATATTAACCAAGGCATGGTCACCCTAATTTTCCATTAAAATGAAGATGACTACGCGCTACTACAAAACATCTTGTAGTACTTGTATCAACGAAACGCCACGTCGTAGTAGCTATGTTCAACAACAGCGACTATTTTCAAAAAAGTTTGTTGTTCCGCATTTTTACTTTTTTGTACTGAGCGACGCTAAAATAAATATGCAAGTACGCTTATATTGTATCCAAGAAACTAGCATTGAAATTTGGCTAGTGACTAAAAATCAACCCTTTATAAATAGAGGCTTCTAGTTTTTCTTAAACACAGTATGGACAATCGAAGGTCTATGACGTTGCGAAGTTTAGCTATGATTATGTAATTTAAAAAACCTAATAAACAGCTTAACTTAACCTTCGTACAGATCGAAGCAACCATCAAATTTTATTTATGAATGTTCATCTCATATTCTTTATTAAGTACCTATATCAGGAAGTTTCTATGTTGTCATAAGGAAGTTGATAAAATGACTCGTTTTTTTGTTTGTTTTGTTGTTAATTTAGGTGTTTTAATTAAGTAGGTACAGTCTGGATGACCTCGTGATCTTACCAAGAGCTTATTCTTGGAGATTACATTTGGCTTTTAATTATTGAATGTAAGAAGATATTTAATATACTTATTTAACCACTTGAAGGGTTTTTTATTTATTATTTACAGAACTATTCAGATTTGAGAATATCTTTTTGCATTTAATAGTCCAGCGTTTAGGGACGGTTAGAAAATATATTCAATGATTTATTTCTTTTCTTCTTGCATCTTCCATGCTGGACTGCGTGCAAGCAAAAGAAACACACATAATGTGGCAGCTGCTTCTCTTCAGTAAAAGTCAGTTAAGGGACAGAGGTTTTATTGACGTTTTCGAGGGCGATAGGCGATAGGCTGCAATAGTCTCTCACTACCACTATAATACCTACAAATTTGTCAAACGTGACATCAGATGGTTTTAAAGCTTCTGGTGTTCTGCCTTCCCCATAAGAAATACAGGCGTGAAGTTATGTGTGTGTGTCTTCTTGCATTGGATAAACATCTTTTTTGCATCAATTACAATTGTATACAAATTACACACCAACTATGTGCCCTAAAGTAAGCTCACACCCAGACCCGAGCCAGATCAAAAAAGTTGGTATACTAAACACTTACGCTGCAGCCGAAAACTCAACCAATGCACCAAGGAGGCCGTCGAATTATGTTAGGACTATGACAGAATAATCTGGAGTTCTTTCAAGTCATAAGTAGTTCTGTGAAGTTCAACTAATTAACACTAGTAAATATCGTGTATCATTTACGATACTTCTCAAGGCTAGAATGCGCCCATCAAAGTCTTTACCCGAGCTATCTGTTCTGATTAATCAGTGCAATAGTACAGAAAACTAACCTAATTGCTTTGAAACTAAATTACATAAGTTACAACGATATGTGCGCGTGACCAATTATGCAAAATGAAGTTCGTTAATCAATTTAATTAATAATCGATTTTGAACTGGCTCCAATGATTCATAATTACTCATTATTAAATATATTTTGTTTACTATTTATTTTTATTATGATACTTACTAGCTTGTGGCTCCTGTGTTGGTATATCATTCGATATCGCAGGTTAAGCAACGTTTGGCGCGGTCGGTACAAGGATGGGTGACCGCCGATCACTAATTTCTCACGACGACCTGCGCCTGCGTCACTACGGTGTTGATAGTGAATCCCGGGTGTTGTATCCTTGTATACAGTAGTCGTTAGCGGTTAATAGAAGTCATGTTGGCGTCCTGTAAATTCTGACATCCACCACCCAGCAGTGGGCCATTTTGGTGGTTTACGGCCTATACCTCCCCTAGTGAAGGGGAGAGCCTCATAGCCCTGCAGGGGGCTTTTTAAATAGGGTTCTGATCATGAACCCGAGGCTTTACTTACCATTTCCAAGCCTAAAAGAATGCCAAGATACATATTACTTAACCGATGTGTTAGTCCATGCTTTCCTCACTGTATGCGAAAGTTCAGATCAATCTGATCAGTCTTTTAACTGTGAAAGAGGAACAGATATCCATTCATATTTCCCATTTCTTTTCCCCGCGCTTGACTTGAATCTCAAAGTGAAAATACAGGGTGTCCCGCACAAACCCTATACCTTCACGGATGTATTCTAGTACCCATGAGGATTACAGAAAAAATATAAAAAAAGAAAAAATCTAAATTTATTTTTAAATTTTTGTATGAAAGCAATAAATTTCGAAATTTTTCTTTTTATACAAAAATTTTAAAATAAATTTCGATTTTTTCTTTTTTTATATTTTTTCTGTAATCCTCATGGGTTACTCATCCTCATACATCCGTGAAGGTATTATATAGGTTTTCCGGGACACGCTGAATAGCTCAAGGGCTTAAAACATAAAAACACCTGAACACATCATCGTGGCAAAGGGAAAATTTGCCTTGAGGTATATGAAAGACTAGCACTAGCAAATCGCATTCGTCATCTTTTACGACACGCTTCTCCAGGATAGTTAGGTCTATTCTAAACCAGCCCTACTCATAAAAACACCAGCTATCTATTCAAACATTTGTCAAAGAACGAGAATCGAACCCGCCGACTCTTTCGCATAAGCCGGCTGTGTGCCGACTGCGCCATAGGGCCTATAACGTAACAAGTGCTAACCTACTTTAAAGTTAAAAGTGTACTAGCTGATGCGCGCGGTTTTACCCGCGCGATTTCGAATCCCGTGGGAATATTGGGATAAAAAATAGCCTATGTGCTATTTCCAGCCTCTACACTATCACTATGCCAAATTTCATGGAGGAACAAACATCCATACATCTAAACTTTCACATCTATACTAATATATAAAGCTGAAGAGTTTGTTTTTTGTTTGTTTGTTTGAACGCGCTAATCTCAGAAACTACAAATGGGATTTGTAAAATTCGTTTGCATTTGATAGCCCAACTCTTAAGGAAGGTTATAGGCTATATTTTATCCCGAAATTCCCACGGAATCAAAAGTTACACGGGTAAAACCGCGCGCGGTGGCTAGTTTATAATATTAGTAAGATGTAATGTTTTGGAAGTACGTTTTATCAACCAAGTGTGTTTCAAATTAGCAATCTACTTATCGCCAAATATAACGACACTGCTTCAACAGTCAAGTTAAGTTTTTATATTGTCATGGTCATTAACACCTAAATTAACTTTAGTGATGGTATATTTAAACGCCATGATCACCACGACAATACTAATGATGGTCAAGCCAAGGCGCTACTTACCAAGGTACCTACCAAAATATCGAGATTTAAAAAAAAACATCATCCCGCTACGAACTATCGAAAATTAAAATATATATTATCCCGTTACGAGATATAACCCGTTACTTAAGTTATTTCATATACTTAGATACCTACTTAAGCTTAAACTTACTATAGCTTTCTTTCATGTCGTACCTAATAAAAATTAACCATTTAGTCGCTTTTTATCGTTTCGCACTATCTACCTCAGTGTAGTTTGCGGTTATATTGAAGAACAGCCTAATGGTATTTAGAGAAATAGATATAAAACTGCATAATGATTCTAATTCATACCAAATACAAATAAAAAACTCCAAATCTGGCTATTAATTTACTAGATTAGGGCGTAGGTACACGTGCATTGATATGTACACAGTTCGCAACTTATCGGCTGTGATAAAGTTCAAACTCCAATGAAAATGTATGTACATTATTATATTATTAGACGTGACTTTACAACCAACTTACTCTCCAGCTGTATAATATTAGTAAATATTAAGCAATGAACCGGTCCGGTTGTCAAACCGTGAGAATCGATCCGACCCACTCCGTGACCCCCAAAAACCACTTTCTTGCACCAAGGTCAAATTAAAACAACCAGACTTCACCAAATTAAATATATTTTAAAAGTATTATCATTCTTTTTTACAATTATGCAAACGCCAATGATTAAATTCGAAAACATCTGTAATCAGCACCATCTAGTGAGTAGATATAAACTTATTGTGCCATTTTAAAATTCGAACGGCGCGCGATAAAAAAACATGTTCAAAAAAGTACCGAACAGTAATGAAAGTTCATTATAACATTTTGTAAACTTACGCAACGAGCATTCACTCGACAATCTATTCCATATAAATCACAACATATCCTAAAAAATAATATTAAAAATACTTAAAAATGTATTTTAATGACATGGCGCGACTGACTTACTTTAAATTAATGTTAATAAATGACTTATGAATAAGAAAAAGTTGTTTACGGTTAGTGACGCCGAAACGCGCCGCAGTTTTTTACTTTTCGCGGTGGAATAACAGGATGTGTAACGTTATGATTTCGCCTCTTACTCGGCGTTAAGAAATAATTTCTACTTATCTCGCTTATGCAATTTTACAAGCGGACTTAATAAGTTTCCGCTCTGTTATTCCACTCTTACACAGTTTTATCGACGACATAATTTCGTTTTAAACGAGTCTACAACGGCATATAATGTCGATTTTGTCTTTTTTGTTTGTGCCACAACTCTGACATAACTGTCTTGAAAACTCGACTGCGGCGCGCGCGCGTCTTTCGAAATAAATTACGCGACCTAAGTAATAAATACTCTTACATAAATTACAATAGAAAAAACTTAGATATAAACACAGCAATCTGCGGCTTAAACTAAATGAGCTTAGATCTTCCATCACATACTCACAAAACGGAAGTGAAGGTCGATCTGTAGGTAACTTCGATTTATTAAACTAAGCGATCGACCTACTCCCGTTTTGAAAGTTTCGCAAAATTATCTTACAGCCTACTCGTAAACTACGAAGCGTAACACACGCCAGCACATCGCCGCACCGTTTCCTAGTTGCGAGTTTAGCGGGCGGAACGTGAAAGGTGGTTATCCAACGATTAGAAAGGAGTGGAAGTCACGGTCGGCGGCGCTTTCTAGCGCGAGTAGAGCGCGAGGTCGGAGACGCGGCGCTGGCGGGCAGCGGCGTGGAAGCCGCGCGTGCCGTCGGGCGGCAGCGGCGCGCGCGGCTCCAGGCGCGGCGCGCAGGACATGCGGCGCCCGCAGTCGCCGGCGCCCGGGCTGCCCAGCGAGCAGCCCGACAGGCGGCGCGCCAGCCAGCCCTCGCCGCCGCTGGAGCTCGCGTGCGACGTGCGCCGCGAGCCGCACAGCGACACGCCCGAGTCCGAGCTGTGGCTGCACGTGGACGCGCGCCGCGGCACCCACGTCTGGATCTCCGCCGGCCGCGGCACGAAGTACCCGCTCGAACTCCGCCTGTAATACGGCACCCCGTATCTGTAGTCGTACTCCGCTTCCGACCCGCTGCAGCAAGAGGAGTACTCGCATTCGTGCCGACGAGGCGTCGGCCGACGCATTCCTATCTTCCTCTTCGGCTCCCGCGGTACTCCGTTCAATTCATACACTTTCATACCTTCGTCCTCTTGGCTCTGCAGGCGTAGCGCGTCTCTGGCTGACTCCGACTCGGTAAACTCCACGAGCGCACACACACAGTTAACCAAACTCGGATTCTTGTTTAGGAACTGCCGGACGTCGGCCGGCACGGGGTTGCCCGGGCGCAGCACGCGCACCAGCGCGATCTCTCCGCATCCCGCGAACAGACGCGACACATTTTCCACTGAGGGCTTGTCTATGGGCATTTTGACGGCGACTACTGTTCTGGACGGCGTAGTTTCATCGTAGGCCGGCAGAGGGTCCAGCCTGCGCAGCTTGGTGCCCGCCTCGTTGATCTCTAACTTGGTGGACCTCTTGAGGGCCTCGGCGACGACTCTCCAGTCCTTCGTGAGATGCTTGACGCGTTTAAAACTGGAGATGAGTTTGAGAGAAACGTATCCCTCCTTGTTGCGTCGGACGTGCTTGAGCAGGAAGGCGTCCTTGGTGATGTTGGCGTCGGAGAAGTAGAACTCGACCTGCGCGACGATCCTGTTGGCGAGGTCGTCGTCGGGCGGGCTGTAGGGCGGCTCGGGCGCGTCGGGCGCCACCTCGCAGCCGGAGTCCTTGCCGCCTCCCGAGCCGGCGTCGGACGCCGAGTCCGACAGCTCGGCGTCATCGCTGGAATTGCGGCGGTCTGCGGCTATACCCTCATCGGGCTCCGGGCCCTCCATATTTGTGTCAGGAGGTTACAATCTCATAACAGGAGTGCACGACTCGACAGCGCGACTATAACTGAGGCGCGCGGCGTCGACGCCCTGGTTTTATAATATCGGCTGGATGTGCAAGGTAAAAGGTGTTCGGAAATGCGAGATGACATTGCAGACTCGCCGTCGCGCGTACCGCACTACACGTGTTGGCTGGCTCTGAATTACGATTTGTAATACAGCATCCTTGCTCGGCGGACGTGGAGAACACTTCCTGAAAGGAAAACAAACGTTTCTCATCACACATAGACCGATATTTATTAAACCAGCCATTTAGCAACGGACTGCAGTAATCGTGATCTTCATTACTGTAATTATCTGGATGGCCTTTATATTTATAAATGTGTTTTTACTTTTCAAAGCCTGGATCTAGAAAACCTTGTGGATATGTGACTTAATGTATTATATGAGTTCACGTTACTGTGTGCTGCGAAAGATTGTTGATATTTATTTAATTTGAAAAACTATTTAATCTACATTAAAATTACATTTATTTAAGTAGTTTTTTGTTGTTAATTCATAACATTGTAATAAAGTGCTAATCGTTTAGGATTTAAGTAAGTTGTAACGTAATAATTGATGGAACTATGAATAATATGAACAAATCATTAGAATTATTACGTTTCAGTGTTCAGTAATATTATATGATAAATGTTTATTTTTAATATCCATTGTGATTAAATTTAGATGCCATATTAGTCAACTAAATAAGACAAATAAGGAAAAACTGACACTACGAACTCAACATGCTCGTAAATTATTATAGTTATTACATAAACAGCTATATATTAGGTACTGTTTGTACTTTAAGAAACCTCTCCGTAAATAATAGTGGTATTTAAAATAATAGTAATTATGAAACTAAACTGCCAACTAAAAGAAATAAGTAAATAACGGCAATTCATTCATTAAAACAAAGTTTGGAGAATTTGCACAGCCCTGTAATTATTGCTAGCGATGGTTTCTAGCTCATCCATGAAATAAGAGTTATAAAAAGAGTTTCTAGCTCTTACTTTGAAAGTGTAAGTAAGTAAGTAAAACATTTATTTGGTACAAAAATCTGTTGTTTACAAAAAAAAAAAAAATTCTACTTATATATATAGACAACAAAAAATAGACTAAACAAAAAAAAAACATTAATGTACCAAGATGGCCTTCACTCAGCATATGCTGCAGTGCCCAAAGGATCGCAACGCTGATTTTCAGTGACAGCCAGAGATCGAAAGAAATTTAAATTTAAGTGCAACTATGCGCGAAATAACATCATAAAATTAATATTTAAAGTAACTTAAAATAATTCTAAAATATACACCATTAAACAAAACAAAATTAATATATAAAACAAAATGTAAAATTTTAAAACATCATGTCCATATTACAAAATTAAAAAGTAAATCAAAAGTATTTCTAAATATACAAAATAAAATAAAATGTAGGATTAAAACATCAATGTAAATCAACAAGTATAAAACAAGAATTAATTAATCGAAATTATTATAATCTTGTTATAATTAAAAGATAGATGAAATTACCTTATGCTATTGTTGTTTTAGTAAAAGCATTAGATAGATATATTACGAGTTAAAACTACTCCCGTTTTTGTAAACTGTAACATTATTATATGTGCGTAATTTTTTATTAAAACAATTTTTAAAAACTTAACACAATAAAAAAGACCTATAGGAACTCTACCTATGTTAGTCGCAAAATAATCTCAGAGAGAGAAAATTATAAAGGTGATATCCTAATTTACACCCAATCGCAAGTCAGTTTAGAAAATATCGTTTTCCAAAATGGAAATCGATGCTGTGACTTCCGACGACTCGCGCGAGCTCTAACCGATGTACCGTCGAGATAGTCATATCGCACTAGAGACCAGGGACTGCATATCGGTATGATTTTTTTAAATAGCACCAGTAAAATTTCAGTGCCCTTATTAGTGTACTGCCTCATCAAACACAATACCTGTACAAGTTATTAAAATCTAACTTAATTATATCAATACCTAAATAATGTATACCGGATGAATTTCTGTAGATGTTTTTAGTACAGAAATATTTTAACCTACATATTTAATTTCTGTACCGAAATGTATAGGTCAGCATATGTCCCTACGCTTCATTACCTTCAACTAAATTATCGAACATTCTCAAGTATTCGCTTCATCGTTTAAAAATAAATATTTAGTATCAATATTAATATTTATACTTGAAAATTTCAGTAAACTGAAAAAAGAATCAGTTATGCTACAATAATAAAAAGGTACACGAATTATTTCAGTATGAATTCCTGTACTGTTATTTTTAAATACACCTAATTTAACGGTATGACGTCATACTGAAAAAAATGTACAGAAATCCAGTTCCTGCTAGAGACAGTGATCTTAAAACATTTGTTTACTAATAAATATTGAGCTCATTTCAGCATTAGGCTCTCTAAGTTTAGTCCTCTCTTCCTATTATATTAGACTAGTCGGTTCCCGCAGTTTCATGTATTACTCCCGTTGCCGCGGGAACTTCCTTGATAAATGGACTATTCAACGCAAAAAGATGTTTTCAAATCGGACCAGTAATTTTTGAGATTAGCGCATTCAACCAACCAAACAGACAAACTCTTGAGCTCTTGAGCTAACTCTATTAGTATACATATACTAGCTTTTCCCACGTGATAAGAGACTTTGAACCAAAATAAAGGTAACCTAATTTGGTCTCTGTAACATTAGATATCTACGAGTGAAAGTCCCGTCTAAATTGTCCAGGCATTTTAGAGTTTATCCGGGACAAACACACATATCAAAATTCTACGGTTTTTTTTTAAATCTACAAATAATTAGACATTATTATGTGCAAAGCATAATAATAAAAATATAAAGCGCCTACTTAATATTCCTTTTTTATCGTATATAAAGCTATAACAAAGAGGTTTCTGTATATTGAATTAATGTTTAAAAAGAAATCCATTAGTTTGTTAAATAATCGATATGGATTCCAAAAATATGTTTATCTTATTACAGATTAAAAAGTAACAACATCAAATATTATTATGCTAATTCTCTCACGGGCTCCAGATTAACCTGATCAAAACCGCGGGAAAGAGCTAGTATTAAATAAACATTTAATATATCCTCAATCTTTTCAACCGACTTTCAAAAGGAGGAGGTTGTCAATTCGTGTGTATGTATTTTTATTGTGTCTTTGTTACACGATTTTTTGGACAATTATGAATCGATTTTAAATATTCTTGCTTCATAAAGGATACTTCAGAGTTGGTCCCATATGACCGGCTCGTGTAGCGGTAACATACATTGCCTTCTATGCCAGATGGAAGTTTATATGATTATTTAAGTTTATTTTCTAATAAAAAATATGTATTTATACAATATGTATATTTATATATATCTTAAGTATATCAGTTATCTAGTATCCATAACACAAGTTCTTTAAGAAACTTAATTTGGGCTAGATAATGTTGTGTGAGTGTCGGAAATATTTATTCATTATTTATTTATTTATTTCATCGAATTCGATTGAGTATCTACTTCATGAAAAATTTTAACGGAATACGGAGAATATTGACATTGACTACCTTATACTTCAGACAAAGTTTTTGACGGTTTTTTAATGCTCTGCATTCGTTGATTATGATGATTAGTAATATTGTTTTAAGTTTTCGCGATTCATACTATTAAAAAAAAAACTTTTTAACCGGATTTATGACTGACCTCGTTCGTGACCACGGGGTCTGCAAAGACACCGAAACGTCGAGTTAAAATTTAAAATCTATACTAATATATAAAGCTGAAGAGTTTGTTTTTTTGTTTGTTTGTTTGTTTGAACGCGCTAATCTCAGAAACTATAAGTGGGATTTGAAAAATTATTTTTGCATTTGATAGACCTACTCTTGAGGAAGGTTATAGGCTATATTTTATTCCCGAAATTCCCACGGGATCAAAAGTTACGCGCGCGGTGGCTAGTTTAAATATATGCGATAAATCCGGCTAAAAAGTGTTTTATTTGATAGAAAAAAACATCAGAGGAGGTCCCATATAAATATCTCAATCGTATGCATATAACATCCAATGAAGAGACTTATATTGAGCTTGTAAATGTGATCATTACTATTTGTTGACCGGCTGGTGTAGTGGTAACATACATTTCCTTCATGCTATGGGTCCTGCGTTCGAATCCCGGCGGCGGTGATAATTGTGTGTTAAACACAGATAGTAGCCGTTAACTCATGGACGTTTATATGTTTATTTTCTAATAAAAATGTGCATGTTTATATATATTTTTAAGTTTATGATAACCTAGTACCAATGACACAAATTCTTTAAGAAACTTAATTTGGACTTGATAATATGTGAGTATTTTATATTCTAGGTTCCTCCTTAATTCGCTACATGGTATCCCATAACACAAGCTCTGCTTAGTTTGGGGGCCATGTAATTGGTGTGATTGTTGGAGGATTTTATTTATAGATGACGACCGGCTGGTGTAGCGGTAACATACATTGCCTTCTATGCCAGAGGTCCTGGGTTCGAATCCCGGCGGCGGCGGATATTTGTGTGATGAATGCAGATATTAGTCGTCAAGTCATGGATGTTTATATGTTTATTTAAGTATATTCTAATAAAAAAAATGTATTTATTCAATATATATGTGTATATATTTCTTAAGTATATCAGTTATCTAGTATCCATAACACAAGTTCTTTAAGAAACTTAATTTGGGCTAGATAATGTTGTGTGAATGTCAGAAATATTTATTTATTTATTTATTATTATTTTATGTTATATTAGCAAAACAGCAGCTTCGCTTCATATAAAATCTGTCGCCAAATATCGCCGATTTTATGCTGATGTGTTCCGGCAATATTTTATGAAGAGCCTGGTCCTTCCTTAACTTAGACCTTCATCTTCGACCTCATCTTCACTTACCATCAGGTGAGATTGAGGTGAAACGAAGGTTATTCACCGATAAAAAAAGTTGAACATCAAGTAACTATTACTTAATATCAAAATATATATTTCCTCAAAGACACATTTAAAACGTGCCCAGATCGGGCATTAAGAATTCAATTTGGAGCTCGTATAAAGGAGTTACATAATAATGTAGCATATTCGTTTAAAAATTTAGACCAACACTACTGGTCGATTGAACATTGCATAAATGTAATAATTGTCCGTCTTTGAACGAGGTTTAGTAACGAAAAATCTGTCAAGGAAAAGTGTTTTATAAGGCTGTGGTTCCGTAGCGAGAAAAACATTTCTTTCAACGGATATCAACAACACGGGAAAAGTTCTCAATTCAACTGTGTGTCTTTCTTTTGCTTGTTTTGTCAATTATTAATAGATTGTAATGAGCATTTTTGATAGAAACAACAATTTCTTTATTATTTTACATCAAAATGTTCTTTTTAAAATGAACATAAATATTGTGATTTTCCAAATAAAAGTCTTTTCCAAAAAATATCTTTCAAAACATACACAATAACACTTCAACATAAGTTATGACAAGGATTTGAAAATGTGCCAGAGGTCGGTTTTTTAATGTCTTATGATTTTTTGTACTTTACATATTAGTTAATATTTTATAGAGGTTATTTTATTATAAAAACTTGTTATTGCGCACCAAGATTAAGACACCCAGACACATGATAAATAGTTTTGAGTACGGAAGTAAATAATTACGTTAGCTATTTATACCTATTGGGATGGACTCTGATACTCTGATATTTATTTTCAATATTAATTTACCATCATTTTCATTATTATAAAAGTAGATTTTTTTATTACCTTTTTAAATTTTTTTGTTATAAAATTAAAAGTTTAATAGTAAAATATACTGTATTCAAGAGAGGTTGCGAATTGTCGCGTTCCTAAGTTCAATTGACCTGTCTATAGGTTTTTTCTATTTTTACTATTAAACACTAGATAGAAAAACTTTCCCTTGCTTCATTTTTATACATCTCTTCTTTGGAATCTGTACTTAGCATAAAATTTTTATGAAGTTAAGAATTGTTTTGGGGGAGGCCTATGTCCAGCAGTGGACGTCTACAGGCTGTGGATGACGATGATGAAGAATTGTTGCAAATTTTTTTTGTAAAAGAAAGAAGAGTGAATCTTTTCCAGCCAGCATTTTTCGTCAAGGAACCCCATTTCTGCAGCTACTTGTAAATTAATAACAAAAGCTATACTGTTCATAACAAAACACGTTACATAAAAAGTGCCACCAATTATGTGAATAGTTAAATTGATCTCAAGTTTCTATTTATAAACCGATTGGACAAAAGGGATTGTTAATATAAAACCTTTTTTGTGTTATTTTCGAGCGTAAAGAAAGGTTTTATTGCAGTTGCAGAACTGATTATAGCTTTAAGGCTGCAAACTGGACGGCAGCGACAGCGAGAGCGACAGTGGCGCGGGCAGCGACGCGGGGAATCTGGGCCATTCTCGACGCTAGCGGGCGTGAGAGCGATTTGTCGCGGTTTCATACAAACTCAATACTTTCTATCGTGTCGTTCTGCCCGCTTAGAACATGACAGCTTTGGTTCTGTGGTCTTTATCGTGCTATAGAATCGAGTAATTCTATCTATCATGGTGCGCATGCTAGCTCATGGTAGCATAAAATAATTCGATAATATTTATCTTGTCGATTTGAGTCTTCATCGATGGTCGCCTGCTAGCCCTGCTGATGGTTAGTATCATGAAGACTAAGGTGGTAAACGTCTATCCATGAGAAATCATGAATATCACCAGACCATAGCAGTACATCCGCGGTTCTGACGTCAGGATGGCGAGTGTACCTAATATTCGAAATATCATTGTAAGGACGTAGGTTTTACCTGTGGTTTTACACAGATTTTCAGGAGAGGTGCGTAGTACACAGAAGGTACCAAATAATTGCAATATATTTAGGCCAATTTGAAAAATACAACCGCCATCTTGAAATTCATGAGAAACCTATTCACGATAAGAAAAATAGATGCAGGGAGTTCATTTTAAATTCCAGCGACCCGTTACAGAAAGGAAGTGTCAAAGCGCTACAAACAGAAATGTCTAATAACTAGTGGATTGCAATATTAAACCTAAATCTTTGAGCTTGAATTTAAAACACCACAAAGTAATGCGTTGCCATGACAACAAAAATCCAGAGTTTCATTTCGTATGAAAGAATCTTAAATATAAATTTTGCATACAATATGAAATGACCATTACCTTATAAAAGGGATCGTCGTCGGCTTTATCCACATCGAAACAATGACATAATACAACCTAACTTCTAACATAACCTCAAAATCACGCAACTACCCAAAACAGTCAATATAAAACCTTAAACCTCCTTAGACCCAGTTGTATAATAATCCGTGAAGTGTATAATCTAATTAGAGGTTGCGTAACCCGAGGTGACCTGCCCGGACTCGAACCGAGACAATCCCATTAGTGAACTGGCCCCAGTAAAGTTACTGAGTCGATATTGAAATGGGGTTAGCTTGGGAAGTGATGTTCGGTAACGTACAACGGTAAGTCGAAACTTTCTTAGACAAATGCTCATTTCGCCGAAATTAAAAGTTGATTTGTTAGTTTTTATGGAAATCCTAACCTAACCTACATTTAATTTTAGACCACACCTGCGTCACAGTACATAATATGTCTACAGTAATTCAACTTCATACAAACGGACGAAACGCGAGCTATACCTACGTAGCTCGATCTCGACATGCGGCCAGTCGCGAGTGTCTGCATACCGAAACAATTGTTTATTGAGCTTTACGTTAATATACGGATTGTTTATACTTTAAAATTTAATTATAAATCTTTTCGTGCGTCTCAGTCGAGGCGCAAGTATTTTTCGGTCGATAATTAATAAGACCGATTTGTTATTCAAACGTTAACATCGTTTTTTGGCACAAAACATATTTTTGTTCAAAACTTCCTATTCAATTTACAATTTTTTTTTGTTTATATAAAAAAAGTTATATTTGCAGTCACAAAACTAAATGGAAGTAAACACGAAGTAGGCAAATGTAATTTAAACGCTAAAGGCACATGTGAACGGACCGCGGCGCTGCGCTGTAGACATTTATTTCAAAGATGTGTCCGAGTTGCATTACTGTAGGTATCTGTACTGTGCCTGCGTCGAGGCGATGTTTTTTTTTTATTTTCTGCGAAAAAAGTTTCGACTCTCCGTAGTACGCTGGATGATCGGACCTATTATGTTTCACGGCTGGTCTCAATAACTTACCGCAAAGTTCAAATTAAAGTAAAGATAGGACTTTCCTATAGGTACTATCAAGAGCTCAAGGGACATATTTGACGACCACTGTGGCGATGGGGTAACACTGTCTGCCTCAGACGCCAGAGGTCGAGGACTCGATTCCCGCACGGAACAAGAAAAAAATGTTCCTGGTCTGGGCGTTTATCTATATATGTATTTATATTCTAGGTTTCCCCCTAGTTCGCTACATGGTATCCCATATCACAAGCTCTGCTTACTTTGGGGCCATGTATTTGGTGTGATTGTCTGGGGATTTTATTTATTTGACAGAAGATTAGTATCTTTTATCTTTACTTTTACTTCTTGATAAGTTATTGAGACCGGCGGCGGCCGTAAGAGGGTACGTAGAAACTGCCATTTAAGTATTAATTAATTGATATATTCAATTAGTATTATGTGACTCGAATATGAGGATTTATGAAAACTTCAGATTTAAGTATGACATACTAAACCCCAAATGTAAAGCAATGCTGTAAGCTGACTTAATGATATAGGCCTACTAGAAGCCGCGCGAATTTTTTGCCTGAGTAGTTTTCAGATATGAGTTTTAAACGCTTATGTCAAAGTCGACTTTAACCAGCAAACTTTAATTGTCATGTATTTTTTATAGAAGTATTTGCTTTCAAATTTTTGACATAGTACTCGGCATGATAGCTATGCAATGTGAATAAATTGACTAATTCCTTTTTTTTATTTTTAAATGAAATCTTTAAATGAAAAGTCCCTATGGGACGACGCTGCGTCACGCGTACCGTACGCGCGTGCGTCTCGCGTGACACAATTTCGCTAGTAAAATGTCATTAGTGTGCTTTACAGTCGTGTCATTGGTATAGTTAACCTCTTACTATTTGACTAAACTTCGATTAAAATCGAAAAACGATGTACGGCGTGTAGTACACGCGGGAGTGAAAAAAAACTGGTCTGCGTGTTAATTTTTCAATTTCTTTTAATAGAATTTTAGAATTACGATAATTATCTTTAAATGGTAATAGGAAAAATATATAGTGATGCAAAATTAGAAAACTTAATTAAAATACAATGATCAAGCACTGAAGTTTATTACTTTATAATCCCACGTTAAACAGCTCATCTTATGTTAAACGACTCGAGTCCTTTACTAAAAGGTTCGCGACAGTCGTTATAACTGTTATTAAAAGACTCGAGTAGTTTTATTTCAGAGTTCAACTCTAAATTGAATGAAGTCTCCTACATTAGTAAGAAGCCTCAAGTCGTATTTTTGAGTCGAGTCCTAAAAATTGAGGCGGGCGAGTTTCGATTGAAAAGGTTTAAAAACCTCGAGTCCTTTCATCACAAAGTTAGCCACGTCCCACGCGCGCGTAGCGCGTTCCGTAGTTTTGTAGACACGCGTAGAGACGTGTGATTCAGCGTTGGCCCTATTAAGTTCACCATTGGCAATATACCAACCAAACAGAGATGGATGTTTACATATCACACTCGGAATTTCTCAAACTACTCTAAAAATCAAAATATAACTCAAAAAAACTCTTTTTTAAGTCGTTTATACCAATGTTTTACCAACGAATGTTTACACTCATAAACACATAATCTTATCAAAAATCAATTTATTTAAATATTCCGAATGTCAAGGGTTTCGTCTACTCGTATGCAAAGGACATTTTAATTAAATAATGTCGTAAAATTACGGATTGTGATCATGGCACTCCACACTCCCACATATTGTTGCATCATATGAAATGAGTGTGTGGTTGGTCACTAAGCGGTCTCGCCACAGAAAACTTACAAGTGCTTGGTGAGTAAATTTCTTGGAAACTAGTCATAATTAGTAAGTAGTACAGATGCAATATACTATAAACTGTATATCACATTGAGTATTTTTTATGGAACAACTATAAGTCCAAATTTAAAAAAAAATGTAGTCGAATGGGGAATCAGTACTTTTTTGAACACCTTGTATAACCCACTTTTTTCATAGATAATAAATATTTTTTAATCTCTTCAATAATTTATCCGTTATCTAGATTATTTTATACATGTGTTGTGAATTTAAAGCATACGTATTTATTTAAATTATTATTTATTATAAAAGATGATTGCTTATGGCGGAAAACTATCATGACAGATGAAAAGGTTTTTTGTTTGTTTTTCTAGCGTTATCAAGATATATGGTCATTAGAAATAACAAAATAAAAGAAATATGCAAGCGATGTATCCCTTATCTCAAGCCCCATTTAGTCTGAGCTAGTGTGATAATATAATGGGAATACTTAAAGGTGATCTTAAAGGTCATTTGAAACTAGCCTAGTTATGTATGTCCCCTAGTTATGTTGGTTCTTAAAAACAATTATTAAAATACGAATAGAAATGTATACTTAATCTAATAAATGTGAAACGTTAGTTTGTTTATTTTCTTGTTTCTTTGGATACGCTGATCTTGTAAATAACCAAAAAAATTCAAAAAACCTCGTACCTATTCATTATACTAACCGTTTACCAAATGTCGATTTGACGACCACTATGGCGTTGGGGTAAACCTATCTGCCTCAGACGCTAGTGGTTGCGGGTTCGATCCCCGCACGGAACCAGAAAAAAAAATGTTCCGTGTCTGGGTGTTTATCTATTTATGTATTTATATTCTAGGTTTCCCCCTAGTTCGCTACATGGTATCCCATAACACAAGCTATGCTTACTTTGGGGCCATGTAGTTGGTGTGATTGTTTGGGGATTTTATTATTATTATTAAATGTATGATCAAGATTATTCTTAAAGAGTATGAGGATGGTTGAACGTATGATTGTTTCCATTAAACGCTGGAAATACTTTGTAATATTGGTGATTAAATGCACATTAAATAGGTACCTATACAAAAAAAAAACATCCTGATAATCCATGCAAAAATACTAGTTTCTATCAACACCTTACACGGTAAATTAATCTATAAATCGGTCAATTAAAATATTAAGTAATTAATATCATTAATTGGCCGTCTTTTACACAATAACGTGCTACAGACATTACATAGGAAGTAGCGCCATGCAATGAACTAATGCAACGAAATTATGAAACAAAACAATTAAGATTGCATCTGTCCTTATCACGCAGGCTTGGCGGCTCTGAAGTAGAGAACTTCAATTACAAATGTGTGATTAATTATATTTTGATACACGTTTTTAAACAACTGCTAAAAATATGTCACGATTTTGTTGATGAGAATTTAAAATAAATTATGGAATACCACACATACGGGGTTTTCGGTAAGTACTAAGTAGGGACTTTATCATAATTTCATCATCGGTGAATCCTGCTTGGTCCCTTCATCTGGCGATCACCCTTCATATAAAATCTGCGGCCAAGCATCATCGTTCCCGCAATGTTTTATAAAGAGCCAGTTCTTTCCTAAGCCCATGTGCTATACCTACCGTGGCAAATACTATGCGTTTCAAATGAGAATAGGACTGGCTTAGCGCCATATTGTGACGTCATAGCTGTCAATTCGAACCGATAGAGTCAGAACAATATCATTTAATCTAGAATTTATTCACATTTAGATATAAAAAGTATTCCGCGTTTTCAATTACTTTCATTCCACTTAATGATGAAAATTCAGTCGTCGTATAATGTTGGCATGGTTTCCGCGCTTTTTCAACTGACTTCCAAAAAAGGAGGAGGTTCTCAATTCGCCTGTATGATCGATTTTAGAGAATTCATATGATAGAGGATACTTCATCGTTGATCCCATATAAATTTAATCGAAATGAGTCGAGTACTTCATTCAAAATTTTTAAAAAAATATGTATGATTTCGGAGAATGTTTACGTTGATAACATTATATATAACTCAGCCAAAGTTTTGACGTGAAGTCGGTTTTTTTAATGCTCTGCATTCGTTCATTATCACCATGCATCCTCTTTTAAATAAATTTAATAAATAAAGTTTAAAAACGAATTAAGTAATAAGACAAAAATAATAAAATAAAGTTTTTATTTCTTTTCGCTATAATACTATGATAAAAAACATAAGTGACATAAGTAGAATATTTTTACTGAAAAATTTTTTTTGCAGACCCTAATTTTCAAGTGACTTTTGATAAATAGTGGTCATTGACGTTCCTATTCTCATTTGAATCGCATAGTAATTAAATACAGTAAAATGGCAGTTCCAGTGTGCTCACTTAAGGGAAGAAAAAAAATAGAGATGTGGTTTAAGGGAATTAATATAATAATTTTTAATAGTATTATCTTAATGTATGGAAAAATATATTTTAGCTCACAAGACATTTCTTTTGCATGGTGCTGTTAGCAAATGACGGCAAAAGTAGTTTAAAAATTAAGTAATTATCAAGTCGATTTTACTTTTACTGCAACCTTTTTAAAGCACTAGGTATGTTTGATAATTACTTAAGTACTTAATTAAAGTAACTTTGAAGATAAAGAACACACTTCAAATTCAATTATTTATAAATTGCTTTAAAATTTGATGCAAAACGACTGACAAAGAGTCGTTCATTTTCAATCATTCTCATTCAGTAGGTACTTACACTACGAAGTTTTTAACTGGGGTCGTTATTTTTCTATTTGACATTTCGAACTTTCAGTATACTGCATTGAATTATTTGCCGGGATATATACACCTTCAACTACCATCAGGTGGGATGAAAGTAGAATGGAAAAGTCTTTTTTCGGCAACGCTTCATGAATCCTATACTTCTTACCTACCATCAAGATACTAGCATATAAATAACATACATAACTTCACGCCTGCATCCCTTATGGGGAAGGAAGAACACTTAAGTCTGTAAAACCATCTGATGTCACATTTGACGAATTTGGAGGTATTATAATGATGGTGAGAGACTATTGCGACCATTGTGGCGTTGGGGTAAACCTATCTGCCTCAGACGCCAGTGGTTGCGGGTTCGATCCACGCACGGAACCAGAAAAAAAAAAATGTTCCGTGTCTGGGTGTTTATCTATTTATGTATTTATATTCTAGGTTCCCCCCTAGTTCGCTAGATGGTATCCCATAACACAAGCTATGCTTACTTTGGGGCCATGTAGTTGGTGTGATTGTCTGGGGATTTTATTTATTTATTTATTTATTGCAGTGACAGGGAATCAGCCTATCGCCCGCAAAAACGCCAATAAAACCTCTGTCCCTTAACTGGCTTTTACAGTACGCCCGGGAAGAGAAACAGCTGGCACATTCTGTGTTTTACTTTCGCTCCCAGTCCAGCATGGAAGCATGTAATAATTAATTTGTAACATGTAATAATTAATTTGAAAATGCAATGAAAATTGGCAAATCTGCTTAATCCTTCCTAATTTAAACACGTTACACATCTTTACAACAGATTCTATTTCACCATATCGTAAAATGTAGAGTAAACATACTAACGCAAGCGACTGTACAGTCAAGTCTAATGAAATGTATACATTTTCATTGGACTTTAATAGTATATTATGTAACAAGTGAGCTAAGTTGCTAATTACAGCCGAGGCTGTGAGTTGAGCCCGAGCCGCAGGCGAGGGCTTAATAACGAGCCGAGACTGTAATTAGCAACACTCACGAGTTACATACGACGTTTTTCAACACACTTGTGAGTAAAAGACAGAAATAAGTGGTCATAAAATTTATTTGAAGCAGCTGTTAGCTGCTGCGCGTCAGTAGCCCTGCCCCATTACACGTACACACGCTATTGTTGCTTGGAGGCGCTGTGCGGGCCGCTGCTGCTGCACGTGGCCGCGCGCCGCCTGGACGCGCGCGCTCATATATTTAATGTATAACCCGGATCAATAAAATATGCTCTGTTTACTCGCATGTAATTTGCACTAAGGTACAATTCAACTTTGTAGGATTCATTATATTATGCACTAGGGTATAATATATTATGCACTCGTGACTTATAGCCCAGTTTATAGTTCTAAATTCAATAGAATAACGCTCACTTTACGAGCAAGTGTGTTGAAAACCTTATTACAACCGTATTAATTGCGAAGTGAATACATTTTATTACACGTGACTGTACATCAATGGAACTTTATGATTTTAAGTACTCTTTCACTGTAAATCAGAAAATGTAAGTGTTATTTAATTGTTACATTTTATTTGGTTGTGTTTCAATGAAGAGGTATTACGTGGCGCTTGTTACAGAAGCGAACGAGAATATGTAATAACTGAAAATGTTTTTATTTACCTGTTTAATACACTCATGTCGACTTAAATTAATATTTCTTTAATAAATAGGAAAAATATAATTTTATTGTGAATCAGGGTTCGCCGATATATATCATGATACATATCATGATACATATTAATTGATTTTTCCTGTCTGCAGGGTGCCTAGTGCGAGGTTTTTAACTTTACCATCGCGTTAACGTTAACTTCGTTTTGTATGGGATCGAAACAGCGCCATCTAGTGACGAGAATGGAAAACCGAATTCGTAAGAACGTGATTGGTTGTTTCAAGTGGTTTGCTCGATGAACGCGATAGTAAAGTAATTCGAATAAACTCGCACTAGGCCCACTGAACTAAACATTTTGGAGATTAATGTTTACCCTGGCAGCACGTAGCGAAAAACTACATTTCAGAGTAATTTAGATTGATTCCCAAATTGCAAACTCATTTAAAGTTGGGTAAATTGTTCATTAACAAAATATTTCTCAAATAAACACTAAGAAGTTCTTTTGTTACTTGTTAAAAGTTTTTTAAATTATAAATGTAGTAATAATATGATACCTATTTTATTTTAAAAATTCTCTCCTTGTTATCTCCTTACAGAATGAAATTCGCTCCTTTTTCTTAGCCGGGATATATTCCGATATATATAAAAAAATCGGATTTTTGATATTTATTATAAAAGTCGGATTTTTTAGAACCCTGTTGTGAATGAATAGAAATGGAATTCGCTATAGAGTTCATTTATTCGGTGGATAAATAATATTCTACCCTCTATTATAAGGCGGTATCCTAGTTACCTAGGTTCATCCAATCTATGCTCTACCTATGAGCAATATTTCAACTTAAATAAAACACTTTTTAACCGGATTTATCGCGTATATTTACATTTTAAATTTTGACTCGACGTTTCGGTGTCTTTGCAGACCCCGTGGTCACGAGCGACTCAGTGACCACGGGGTTTTTTATTTAATAGTACCTATGAATCGCGAAAACGTAGACAATAATATTTCAACTTAATCTGTATTGCGGTTGCAGCTCGAAAGAGTCTCAAACATCCATCTATACATTATAACAAACTTTTATTTTTTTACAGGTACGATATATCAGTTTTTCAGATAGAATTAGATTAATTGCATTTGCATTTGATTTTTTTTTAAGTTTAGTTGTAAGAAATCAATACGTAATCATTTTCTGTTTTCGACTCATTCAAAAATAAAAAATAATCAATAGTTACAATTGGGATTGTAATAAAGTCGGTTATGTCTGCGATTCACAAAAAAACTAGGTACAAAACTTTTACTTTCATAATTTTAGTAGGACACAGTAAAAAAACAAATTGCATATAAATCTACGGAATTATTATAAAAAAACTGTAATTTTGTCTATCAAAATGAAGAATAGTAAAGGCATTCTCAAACAATTATACACCAACCGTTCACTTGTGTTCTACTTCGTAGCCGACTGCTACAGGAAGGAGGGTTGTGTGTCTCGAGTGTATTTCTTTCTAAGATTTTTTTGTAGGTACATACATATCTTCACGCCTGTATCCTTTATAGGGTAGGCAGAACACCAGAGGTTATAAGACCATCTGATGTCACGTTTGACAAATGAGGTATTATAATGATGGAGAGAGGCTATTAGTATTTACTGATTGGTTGGATCTAATAAACCATTTAATTTTTCAGCCGTGTGTCGGCTTAGGCCGTATACAGAAAGAAAGCTGGAAACTTATAAGCGCTTACTAGCGCTTGACAGCGCTGGTGACCCGCGCAGGAAAATATATGAACGCGCGCCGATAAGCACTGAACGGTGCCGACAAGCTTCAACACGCGCTGGTCAGCGCTGGGAAATCATCGTCCGATGAGTCCGACATTTTGCTTGGTCTGCCTCAACCTGCTTCTTTTGTGTAGAACGGACCAGCGCTGTCAAGCGATGGGGTAACACTGTCTGCCTCAGACGCCAGAGGTCGAGGACTCGATTCCCGCACGGAACAAGAAAAAAATGTTCCGGGTCTGGGCGTTTATCTATATATGTATTTATATTCTAGGTTTCCCCCTAGTTCGCTACATGGTATCCCATATCACAAGCTCTGCTTACTTTGGGGCCATGTATTTGGTGTGATTGTCTGGGGATTTTATTTATTTGACAGAAGATTAGTATCTTTTATCTTTACTTTTACTTCTTGATAAGTTATTGAGACCGGCGGCGGCCGTAAGAGGGTACGTAGAAACTGCCATTTAAGTATTAATTAATTGATATATTCAATTAGTATTATGTGACTCGAATATGAGGATTTATGAAAACTTCAGATTTAAGTATGACATACTAAACCCCAAATGTAAAGCAATGCTGTAAGCTGACTTAATGATATAGGCCTACTAGAAGCCGCGCGAATTTTTTGCCTGAGTAGTTTTCAGATATGAGTTTTAAACGCTTATGTCAAAGTCGACTTTAACCAGCAAACTTTAATTGTCATGTATTTTTTATAGAAGTATTTGCTTTCAAATTTTTGACATAGTACTCGGCATGATAGCTATGCAATGTGAATAAATTGACTAATTCCTTTTTTTTATTTTTAAATGAAATCTTTAAATGAAAAGTCCCTATGGGACGACGCTGCGTCACGCGTACCGTACGCGCGTGCGTCTCGCGTGACACAATTTCGCTAGTAAAATGTCATTAGTGTGCTTTACAGTCGTGTCATTGGTATAGTTAACCTCTTACTATTTGACTAAACTTCGATTAAAATCGAAAAACGATGTACGGCGTGTAGTACACGCGGGAGTGAAAAAAAACTGGTCTGCGTGTTAATTTTTCAATTTCTTTTAATAGAATTTTAGAATTACGATAATTATCTTTAAATGGTAATAGGAAAAATATATAGTGATGCAAAATTAGAAAACTTAATTAAAATACAATGATCAAGCACTGAAGTTTATTACTTTATAATCCCACGTTAAACAGCTCATCTTATGTTAAACGACTCGAGTCCTTTACTAAAAGGTTCGCGACAGTCGTTATAACTGTTATTAAAAGACTCGAGTAGTTTTATTTCAGAGTTCAACTCTAAATTGAATGAAGTCTCCTACATTAGTAAGAAGCCTCAAGTCGTATTTTTGAGTCGAGTCCTAAAAATTGAGGCGGGCGAGTTTCGATTGAAAAGGTTTAAAAACCTCGAGTCCTTTCATCACAAAGTTAGCCACGTCCCACGCGCGCGTAGCGCGTTCCGTAGTTTTGTAGACACGCGTAGAGACGTGTGATTCAGCGTTGGCCCTATTAAGTTCACCATTGGCAATATACCAACCAAACAGAGATGGATGTTTACATATCACACTCGGAATTTCTCAAACTACTCTAAAAATCAAAATATAACTCAAAAAAACTCTTTTTTAAGTCGTTTATACCAATGTTTTACCAACGAATGTTTACACTCATAAACACATAATCTTATCAAAAATCAATTTATTTAAATATTCCGAATGTCAAGGGTTTCGTCTACTCGTATGCAAAGGACATTTTAATTAAATAATGTCGTAAAATTACGGATTGTGATCATGGCACTCCACACTCCCACATATTGTTGCATCATATGAAATGAGTGTGTGGTTGGTCACTAAGCGGTCTCGCCACAGAAAACTTACAAGTGCTTGGTGAGTAAATTTCTTGGAAACTAGTCATAATTAGTAAGTAGTACAGATGCAATATACTATAAACTGTATATCACATTGAGTATTTTTTATGGAACAACTATAAGTCCAAATTTAAAAAAAAATGTAGTCGAATGGGGAATCAGTACTTTTTTGAACACCTTGTATAACCCACTTTTTTCATAGATAATAAATATTTTTTAATCTCTTCAATAATTTATCCGTTATCTAGATTATTTTATACATGTGTTGTGAATTTAAAGCATACGTATTTATTTAAATTATTATTTATTATAAAAGATGATTGCTTATGGCGGAAAACTATCATGACAGATGAAAAGGTTTTTTGTTTGTTTTTCTAGCGTTATCAAGATATATGGTCATTAGAAATAACAAAATAAAAGAAATATGCAAGCGATGTATCCCTTATCTCAAGCCCCATTTAGTCTGAGCTAGTGTGATAATATAATGGGAATACTTAAAGGTGATCTTAAAGGTCATTTGAAACTAGCCTAGTTATGTATGTCCCCTAGTTATGTTGGTTCTTAAAAACAATTATTAAAATACGAATAGAAATGTATACTTAATCTAATAAATGTGAAACGTTAGTTTGTTTATTTTCTTGTTTCTTTGGATACGCTGATCTTGTAAATAACCAAAAAAATTCAAAAAACCTCGTACCTATTCATTATACTAACCGTTTACCAAATGTCGATTTGACGACCACTATGGCGTTGGGGTAAACCTATCTGCCTCAGACGCTAGTGGTTGCGGGTTCGATCCCCGCACGGAACCAGAAAAAAAAATGTTCCGTGTCTGGGTGTTTATCTATTTATGTATTTATATTCTAGGTTTCCCCCTAGTTCGCTACATGGTATCCCATAACACAAGCTATGCTTACTTTGGGGCCATGTAGTTGGTGTGATTGTTTGGGGATTTTATTATTATTATTAAATGTATGATCAAGATTATTCTTAAAGAGTATGAGGATGGTTGAACGTATGATTGTTTCCATTAAACGCTGGAAATACTTTGTAATATTGGTGATTAAATGCACATTAAATAGGTACCTATACAAAAAAAAAACATCCTGATAATCCATGCAAAAATACTAGTTTCTATCAACACCTTACACGGTAAATTAATCTATAAATCGGTCAATTAAAATATTAAGTAATTAATATCATTAATTGGCCGTCTTTTACACAATAACGTGCTACAGACATTACATAGGAAGTAGCGCCATGCAATGAACTAATGCAACGAAATTATGAAACAAAACAATTAAGATTGCATCTGTCCTTATCACGCAGGCTTGGCGGCTCTGAAGTAGAGAACTTCAATTACAAATGTGTGATTAATTATATTTTGATACACGTTTTTAAACAACTGCTAAAAATATGTCACGATTTTGTTGATGAGAATTTAAAATAAATTATGGAATACCACACATACGGGGTTTTCGGTAAGTACTAAGTAGGGACTTTATCATAATTTCATCATCGGTGAATCCTGCTTGGTCCCTTCATCTGGCGATCACCCTTCATATAAAATCTGCGGCCAAGCATCATCGTTCCCGCAATGTTTTATAAAGAGCCAGTTCTTTCCTAAGCCCATGTGCTATACCTACCGTGGCAAATACTATGCGTTTCAAATGAGAATAGGACTGGCTTAGCGCCATATTGTGACGTCATAGCTGTCAATTCGAACCGATAGAGTCAGAACAATATCATTTAATCTAGAATTTATTCACATTTAGATATAAAAAGTATTCCGCGTTTTCAATTACTTTCATTCCACTTAATGATGAAAATTCAGTCGTCGTATAATGTTGGCATGGTTTCCGCGCTTTTTCAACTGACTTCCAAAAAAGGAGGAGGTTCTCAATTCGCCTGTATGATCGATTTTAGAGAATTCATATGATAGAGGATACTTCATCGTTGATCCCATATAAATTTAATCGAAATGAGTCGAGTACTTCATTCAAAATTTTTAAAAAAATATGTATGATTTCGGAGAATGTTTACGTTGATAACATTATATATAACTCAGCCAAAGTTTTGACGTGAAGTCGGTTTTTTTAATGCTCTGCATTCGTTCATTATCACCATGCATCCTCTTTTAAATAAATTTAATAAATAAAGTTTAAAAACGAATTAAGTAATAAGACAAAAATAATAAAATAAAGTTTTTATTTCTTTTCGCTATAATACTATGATAAAAAAAAATAAGTAACATACTTAAGTAGAAATTTTCACAGAAAAAATTTTTTTTGCAGACCCTACTTTTCAAGTGACTTTTGATAAATAGTGGTCATTGACGTTCCTATTCTCATTTGAATCGCATAGTAATGGAGAAGAAAACGAAAAGCTCTAAATAGATGTCACATCATACGCTTGCGGCTTGCTTGACCCATAACAAACTCTCAAATGAACAAGTTTCTATCGAAATTGCTTGTTCAGTGTTCTATTTCGCTTGGTGGTAGGATCCCTTCTGGGTCCGCCTGGCTAGCGACCACCCTTTATATAAAGTCTGCCGCCAAATGTTACCGCTCCGGCGGTAATGTGTTCCGGCAATATTGTATAAAGAGCCAGTTCCTTCCTAAACCCGTGTGCTTTCATCTTCGACCTCATCGTCACTTACCATCAGGTGAGATTGAGGTCAAACGCGGGTTTAGTCACTTATAAAAAAAAAAAAAATTTGCGGTAAATCTATATAATAATTTGTTTTTCTGTATTAAAATGTGAAATATGTGGACAGTAATTGTACTTTTCCATAACAAATTAAATCAAGTACATCGACAACTTCCGCATCTGTATATCCTCAGAGAAACTGTGGTATCCATTGTCTATAAAACAAATAACAACACAAAGATGCATTTCTAATTTTTTGATGAAAATCACCATAAAAATAACTTCTAATTTGGTATTTGACAGTTGTTATGGGTCAAGTGGAAAAAGAAGGCAGTTTTCTACCCCATTAAATGCAGTAAAATTGCAGTTCCGTGTGCTCACTTTAGGGAAGAAAAAAATAGAGATGTGGTTTAAGGGAATTAATATAATAATTTTTTAATAGTATTATCTTAATGTATGGAAAAATATATTTTTGCTCACAAGACATTTATTTTGCATGGTGCTGTTAGCAAATGACGGCAAAAGAAGTTTAAAAATTAAGTAATTATCAAGTCGATTTTACTTTTACTGTAACCTTTTTAAAGCACTAGGTATGTTTGATAATTAAGTAGCTAATTAAAGTAACTTTGAAGATAAAGAACACACTTTAAATTCAATTATTTATAAATTGCTTTAAAATTTTATGCAAAACGACCGACAAAGAGTCGTTCATTTTCAATAATTCTCATTTTTTTTAATAAAGATTTAAAAAAAAAATGATTGAAAAATTAAATAAAGATTTTAAAAAAAATGAGAATGATTGAAAATGAACAACTCTTTGTCAGTCGTTTTGCATCAAATTTTAAAGCAATCAGTACACTACGAAGTTTTTAACTGTGATCGTTATTTTTCTATTTGACATTTCGAACTTTCAGTATACTGCATTGAATTATTTGCCGGGGTATATTCACCTTCACCTACCATCAGGTGGGATGAAAGTGGAATGGAAAAGTCTTTTTAGCAACGCTTCATGAATCCTATACTTCTTACCTACCATCAAGATACTAGCATATAAATAACATACATAACTTCACGCCTGTATCCCTTATGGGGTAGGAAGAACACTTAAGTCTGTAAAACCATCCGATGTCACATTTGACAAATTTGGAGGTATTATAATGATGGTGAGAGACTATTGCAGTGACAGGGAGTCAGCCTATCGCCCACAAAACAAATCTCCAATAAAACCTCTGTCCCTTAACTGGCTTTTACAGTACGCCCGGGAAGAGAAGCAGCTGGCACATTCTGTGTTTTACTTTCGCTCCCAGTCCAGCATGGAAGCATGTAATAATTAATTTGATAATGCAATGAAAATTGGCAAATCTGCTTAATCCTTCCTGATTTAAACACGTTACACATCTTTACAACAGATTCTATTTCACCATATCGTAAAATGTAGAGTTAACATACTAACGCAAGCGACTGTAGGTACAGTCAAGTCTAATGAAATGTATACATTTTCATTGGACTTTAAACCTTATTACAACCGTATTAATTGCGAAGTGTATACATTTTACTAGACGTGACTGTGCATCAATGGAACTTTATGATTTTAAGTACTCTTTCACTGTAAATCAGAAAATGTAAGTGTTATTTAATTGTTACATTTTATTTGGTTGTGTTTCAATGAATTGGTATTACGTGGCGCTTGTTACAGAAGCGAACGAGAATATGTAATAACTGAAAATGTATTTATTTACCTGTTTAATACACTCATGTCGACTTAAATTAATATTTCTTTAATAAATAGGAAAAATATAATTTTATTGTGAATCAGGGTTCGCCGATACCATGATACATGTCAATAGATTTTTCCTGTGTTCTGAACTATAGTCGAATTGTTTTCGAATGATTTTCGTGACAGCTCTCATTTTCTATAACGCGCAAACATATTAACAACTAATAAAATATAAATTGGCGCGTTAAGAAAATAAAAACTATGTCAATAAAACAGTTTATTTTAAAATTATAAATTTAACTATTAATAAAGTTTAATTGTTACTATTAACTGTAAATAAATTGTAAATGTCATAAAAATATGATTCAAAGAAACCGAACGTTCAGTTGATAGTGATTGACACTACTGAATCGACATTGAATCGATGAATATGAGCGGCCGTCTTGTAATCGGAAGTTTGTAAACATTTTTTCACCAACTGATTCGATACGTCAAAGCCATCGAATGGAAGATCGAACAATTTCATTACGGCAATGTCAAAAAGTTTGTCAATTTTGAACTGTCACAGGAGCCACTTGGGAGGAATTGAACTATAAACATTTTGGAGATTAATGTTTACCCTGGCAACACGTAGCGAAAAACTACATTTCAGAATAATTTAGATTGATTCCCAAATTATCATATCAGTTTTTCAGATAGAATTAGATTAATTGCATTTGCATTTGATTTTTTTTTAAGTTTAGTTGAAAGAAATCAATACGTAATCATTTTCTGTTTTCGACTCATTCAAAAATAAAAAATAATCAATAGTTACAATTGAGATTATAATAAAGTCGGTTATGTCTGCGATTCACAAAAAAACTAGGTACTTACAAAACTTTTACTTTCATAATTTTAGTAGGACACAGTAAAAAAACAAATTGCATATAAATCTACGGAAATATTATAAAAAAACTGTAATTTTGTCTATCAAAATGAAGAATAGTAAAGGCATTCTCAAACAATTATACAGCAACCGTTCACTTGTGTTCTACTTCGTAGCCGACTGCTACAGGAAGGAGGGTTATGTGTCTCGAGTGTATTTCTTTCTAAGATTTTTTTGTACATACATATCTTTACGCCTGTATCCTTTATGGGGTAGGCAGAACACCAGAGGTTATAAAACCATCTGATGTCTCGTTTGACAAATGAGGTATTATAATGATGGAGAGAGGCTATCGCAGTGAAAGGGGGCCAGCCTCTCGCCCACAAAAATGCCAATAAAACCTCTGTCCCTTAACTGACTTTTACAGTATGCCCGGGAAGAGAAGTAGCTGGTACATTCTATGTTTTTCTTTCGTTCCCAGTCCAGCATGGAATTTATATTTTTGTAAAAAAAATAATTGGTGGAATGATATAGTTTTGAACTTGACTTAGTATTTACTGATTGGTTGGATCTAATAAAACATTTAATTTTTCAGCCGTGTGTCGGCTTAGGCCGTATACAGAAAGAAAACTGGAAACTTATAAGCGCTTACCAGCGCTTGAAAGCGCTGGTGACCCGCGCAGGAAAATATATGAACGCGCGCCGATAAGCACTGAACGGTGCCGACAAGCTTCAACACACTGGTCAGCGCTGAGAAATCAACGTCCGATGAGTCCGACATTTTGCTTGGTCTGCCTCAACCTGCTACCTTTGTGTAGAACGGACCAGCGCTGTCAAGCGCCGGTAAGCGCTTATAAGTTTCCAGCTTTCTTTCTGTATACGGCCTTAGAATAGTCCTATATCGCCCCATGAACTTGTCTTAAAAGGAGTCTTATTTGAGTGGCCCCACTTGACGATAGGATCCCTTCAGGGTGCGCTTGGCTAGCGACCACCCTTCATGTAAAATATGCCGCCAAATATCACCGCTCCTCTGGTGATGTGTTCCGGCAATATTTTATAATAATAATAATAAGTTATGTCCACCGAAATCATCCCGGTTGTAATATCCGCAAACGGTTTGACCCCAGCCACACTGGTCAGACACCTTGAAAGGCTGGGATTCGGCGGCGGTTCGCTTCCAGCACGCATGCAAAAAGCGGTTTTGCTCGAGACTGCCCGAATCGTTCGCCGGTTTCTGTCTCTCTTGTCCTGATCCCCGACCGACTGGTCCGATCGTCGGGTCTTTTCCGCCGAAAGGCGAGTAGTTATAAGTATGCGTAATAATAATAATGTTTTTATTTCGGACATACATCCATATTATCATCCATATCCCTTTATGACGAGCCAGGGCTCTCCTAAGCCTCTGTGCTCACCTTCAAGTGAGATTGAGGTCAAACCTTTTATGACTAACTACGAAATAAATAATCTTTTAAAATTGACTTTGAGTATACCATATAGAAATTATTATCGACGACCGGCTGGTGTAGCGGTAACATACATTGCCTTCTATGCCAGAGGTCCTGGGTTCGAATCCGGGCGGCAGCGGATATTTGTGTGATGAACACAGATATAAGTCGTCAAGTCATTGATGTTTATATGTTTATTTAAGTTTATTCTAATAAAAAATATGTATTTATTCAATATGTATGTTTATATATTTCTTAAGTATATCAGTTATTTAGTATCCATAACTCAAGTTCTTTAAGAAACTTAATTTGGGCTAGATAATGTTGTGTGAGTGTCAGAAATACTTATTTATTTATTATTTACTTTGTGACTTATTACCACGACCCGTTCTGAACAATTGCATTAAACATCACTGTCAGTAAGACAAGACTCACGGTAGCATAATTGGTTTCCAGGCCAGAGGTTCTGTGTTCGAATCCTGGTGAGGTGATATTTTTGTTACGAAACCATCAAGTCATGGATATTTATATGTTTATTTCTAATATTTGTATATTCAGTAAGTATATATTTATTTATCTGTTAAATTTTGGTTCATCTCAACAAAGTTTATTTGAACAGCTATATCTTTAAAAGTACCATAGCGAAACGAGTTCCACATTAAAATATTTGCAATCCCATTTTCATGCTATATCTATTTTCATATAAAAAATGTGCAACAGAGTTATGACTATAATATAATTTTGACTAGATGAATCAGTCAAAGAATGAAATTTAGGAGATATACGTAACCAGTATTTATTATTTTTATTATTGGGGGTTTTGGGACTATATGAGCAGTCTTGTCCGCTCGTCACACTGCGACCTAAAAGATCTATTGTGTGAGTCCCAATTTATAACTCGCCGCACACTCCAATGGAGTCCAGGAAATTTAGGATTTTCCTTACGATGATGCCCCTAATCTCTTTTGGATCCAGTTCGTGTTTATCCAGGTGAGCGGAGGGCTTGTACCTAACCAGTATAGTCCTGGTACTTTTAAGCGTCGAGTGAATAGGTTTCTTGTGGATGGACGTGTACCACCTTAGTCTTCATAATCACGCACCATCAGTTCTCTAAAAAGGCAAACCTTATTTTATAAAAAAATAGATTCTAACGTATATTTCCACCTACGCCAAACAGCCAAATCCCACTACGAGGCTTACCGCGAAGCCCTGACCCGCCCACGGAATTTAGGCTAACGAAGCCGCACAACGATGACATAACCCAGTTTTTATAATTATGTCAAAGTCTCATTAAAACCCGGAAGGCTTCGACCTCGGGCTAACACCCTAAAACTGGGACAATTGTGTCAGTCAACTTTAAATTGATACCATAGTAGGCGCTGTAGAAGATATTCAAAATAAAATAAAAATCTAAATTTACGAATAAATAGAATATTTTTAACCGGTTTTATCGCGTATACCTAATTACATTTTACGCAAGTGCTGCGATAAATCCGGTAAAAGTATATTTTTTTCAATATTATGAATCGCGAAATCTAAAGACTAACTACCTATTTCGAATAAAAATAAAGCTGAAGAAAGGAAGACATTGTTTTCTCTACAGTATTAGCCCCAGTTTTACTTATTACAAGGTATAAGTAGCAAAAAAACTAGATTTTAGTAAGTTGAGGATTAAAAAGTTTGCAATTCCTGAAAGTTTTGTATCAAATGTCCGTGGAAAAGAAGTTTTAATAGGGGTTAAACTACGGTACAGCCACTAATAACATTGGGAAAGGGAATAAAAAACAAAAAAAAATGGTCACAGGTTCGAATCCAACACAATGTGATCAGAAAGCATCACACTTCATAAAACGATGGTCCTTAGCCAGGGTCCGCAGTCAGTAATCGGTGTCGCTCGGATGAGTCGGATTAATAGTCATCAAAGTCACCGACATAGCCAGAAGGATTGCAGAGCTGAAGTAGCAATGGACAGGGCTCATAGCTCGCAGAACAGATGGCCGTTGGGGCGGAAAAGTTCTCGAGTAGCGGCCACGTGCTGGACCGACGATCTGGTCAAATTCGCCGGTAAACGCAGGATGAGGGCGGCGCGGGACCGAGCGACGTGGAAAACCTTGGAGGAAGCCTATGTCCGGCAATGGACGTCTACGGGCTGTGGATGATGATGGATGGATGATGACCAACCAACGCTAACGCAGTCTAAGACCTTATTAAATATCTTTAAAACACAAGTAAATGCTAGATGGTTGCAGTTTTTTTAGTTCATACGATTTGTTTAAATATAAACTAGGTATCATCAACTGATACATTTACTTAGTTCGTTTCACCTACAGTTCGTGAATCTTGGCAAAATGAGAGTTGTCAATGTGACGTCAAGATGACGAAGCACTTTCAAAATGTAATTATCTTAAAACTGTTTAAAGTAAAACGTTTCCATGAAACTAAATTACATTACGAATGTAGGAAAGGCATTTTTATGATATTCGACATGTTTTTTTCATCGCCCCTTTTTTAAATGAACTTTTGTCTTTGTAAAAATTAGTTTATTTTTAACTTCAACAAACCTCTTTTATTTAAATAAATCGTGAAAATTATAGGCAATAAGTATTTATTTGGAAAAATGGTTTTACAAAAAAAAATTGTTAAAAAAAGTTGTCTACCATAGATATTTTTTTTAATTAAACTTATATTCTTATCACCATTCACCACAGTTGAAAACCTTAAAATGTATCTCTGACTACTTCATTGATAAGCTACCTGCTGTTCTTATCAGTTATCCTACTGATAACAATGTTCGTATGTTTTTAACTTAACAACTGCACGACAATATTAAAAACATTTAAGAATACAGAACATGCAAGTTTCGATTGTTACGAAACACTATTTTAATCTGATTTCATCGCGTCTCTACAATTATATTTAACTAGCTCACCCGGCAAACGTTGTTTTGCCATATAAATAAAAAAAAAATAGATGTTGGCCGATTCTCATAGATACAGGATAAGCACAAAAAATTTCATCAAAATCGGTCAAGCCGTTTCGGAGGAGTATGGCAACGAAAACTGTGACACGAGAATTTTAGACATTAGATAGATTACTTACTTAAAATCGATTAATCAGGCTCAAAAGTCTTTTGTTTTTTTTATCTCTGAAAACTTATGACAATATTAATATAAATATAGTTAATACAAATAATATTCATGAAAGCTTGTGTTATAGAGACTAAACCGCGGAATTATAAGGGTATTTAAGTACAGAAGGCATCAGATCAAGCGTAACATTACCTGCCAAATTTCTCCAACCAATTTTAACTTAATGTCGAAGGCATGCAGTTCAGATTCAAGTAATTTTTTTTTTTGACAGATTTAGTAACGCTTGATGTGCTGCCTTCTGTACCTTTGCAACCAAAGCCGAGCCTATTTAGAATAGTCCGTTTCTGAAACTCGTACTCACAACAATGAGTTAAGTACATAATTATAGAACAATACTCTATTGATTGTCAAATATGTTTTAGAATTTTCTGTGTTGTATAAAATATCGACAGAAAATTAGTAACGCAAAGACGCCTAGATGGCGCAACGTAGCCAACGATTTTAGTACTCTACCTGCGTAACTGTACGCCGCGAAATAACCTAAAACGCTTAGCTGTGCTGTTTTGTTTTTATTTTACTATTCTATTATTATTTCCTTTTTTAACATTTCTAGTTGATAATTGAAAAGTGAGGAGAATAAAAATCAGTTTGTTTATTATTTAATGTAGTTTAATATAGGTTATTTATAACCTTATCATATTATGATTTTAGAATGTTAGTAGAATAATTCTGAACCGTTAATTTAAACATTATCCGGCGCTTATTATTATCTATTTTTTCCAACAAGTGCCTGTCGAGCTAAGTAATATAAATAGACAATAATTATTAACAAGTCAATACTCTTGAATAACCTTGACGAGTCAAACACGAACTGCCGATTTTAATAGTGTTATTTCACATCTTACATCACCGGCCTCGGTGGCGCAGTAGGCAGCGCGTAAGTCTCATAATCTTAAGGTCGTGAGTTCGATCCTCACCCGGGGCATATTTTTTTGATTTTGTATTTTTTTTTCGTTTTTTTTTTAACTGTAAGCTAACATTTTGGGTCGGTTTCTTAGTTGTTCAATAAAAAAATATGAATATTTTTCGTAAACTTTCAAATGTTCATTTTGGTTTTTCTTTAATTATTATAACTTCGCAATTTGTTTTTTTGTATTTCATTTAATTGTTTGCATGTATGACCTACCTTAAAAAAGACTCTATCTTACCTACTTATATATTATACGAGTATCTTCGCTTGGTTTTATTTTATTCGCATAACTTTAATTCCGAGTTGACTTCTATTAGATAAAATATAGCCTATAATCTTCCTCAAGAATTAGGCAGTATTAAGAAATAGGCAAGAAATGCAAAAAGAACAATCAGTCCGGTAGTTACAGAGATGAGCGAGTTCAACCAAACAAACAAACTCTTCAGCTTCATTGTATTACATTTATTAAGTATCTAATTAGTCAAACTCGTAATTTACATCATCAACTTTAGGGCAGCATAGCGTAGGTACATTGCAAAGATCATAGCACAAGTCACAATAAGGAAAAAATGCGTTATTGTTTGTCAATCCTGCAATTTATGTAAATTAATTATGATGAATTATGATTATGAGTTCTTTTTATTTACTACAAGCTGTTTCGCGCAGTTTTATCCTCGCAATTTTGAATCCCGTGGGATAATCGGGATAAAAACCCTATGTGCTATTCCAAATTGTATACTATAACCATGCCAAATTTCATCCAAATCCGTTGAGCCGTTTTGCCGTGATTGAGGTATTTCGTAGCAATATCCGTTTGAAATGGAACATTTGTGTTATGTTTGTGGCCTTTTTTTATCGAGCCAATTTTCATCAATCATGTTTCTACTTTTACCCGGCGGTTGGATATGGTTAATTTTTGTGAATATTTTTTTCAGACGCAACATGTACACATTACTGGGTATATTATCGTTCAAAAAAGTGTAAAAAACGCTGCATCCTCGCCTTAAGTACAACTTTTAGAATAGTTGCTATTGCTTTAAGTTTTTCTAGAATCTTTATATTAATTCTTTGAGAGGCTGTAAATTAGACACAATAGATGTTTTATTGTTATAACATCCCCCAACTTAAAGCGTTAAATGACTTTTAAAGCGGAAATTAATCGTGAATAATCAACGAATGCAGAGCACTAAAAAAACCGACTTCACGTCAAAACTTTGGCTGAGTTGAGAGTGTCATCAACATAAATATTCTCCGAAATCATACATATTTTTTCAAAAGTCTCAAATTTTCAATGAAGTGGTACTCAACTGATTTCGATGAAATTTAAATGGGACCAACTATGAAGAATCCTATATCATCACAAAAAAAACGATGAATTGAGAGCCTCCTCCTTTTTTGGAAGACGGTTGAAACACCGAGTTTATATATGGTTTAAATCTTAATATACAAAACTGTTCCGTTACTAACTGAGGGACTGACAGACAACGTACAGCCATAGCCACTGGGCGTAGAGAGCTCAAATTTGGAACATTTCTTAGGGAGAAATGATGAGAATTAGGGAGTGTAGAGGAACACTAAGGAAGGAATTCCCGAAATACCCGCAGGAACGGGAAATATTAGAATTTTTAGTTTAAATGAAACATCTGTTTCCCTGAGTGCACAGATGTGTAGCTTGGTATAAAGGTTCTCCAATGGATGTCTAATTGTATTATGGAAGAAATTCCCGACATTCCCGCGGGGAATGGAAATAAAGAACTTTTAAATTTGTATGAACATTATTTTTCCTTGAGTACACAGATGTGGAACTAGGTCCAAAGGTTTTTCAATGGGTATCCGGTTGTATTATTGAAGGAGTTTCTGATGAAATTCCCACAGAAAGGGTAGTTTAGCGCATACGACTTTGAACATTATTACAAGCGAATAAGTTGCGAAGTGTATTTACATTGAATTACACGTGACTGTACAATATAATTAGACGCGATTAAATCCAGAGACAGAACGTATTTTATTGCAGAAATTCTAGTGAAAACTTGAGACAATATCAACTCTCTCCTCCAAAACAATTAGCCACGGACCTATTTTTTTTTAAATCCGTTTTTAAAACTAGAACTAACCTCCCGCCAAGAATCCCTAAACACCATAAACAAACATAAATTTATCAAGAGAACAACTGTTTTCATAATCTTGACCTTCCTCCAACGGCATTGGTGTATCGCGAATACTAACTACACGAACACACTATACAGGTCCAGTGAAATTAACGCATGGTAATTTCTATCTTATGTTTTAGCAGGAAAAGTAGATTTTCGTAAGTGGATTGTTAGAAACACTTTCTATTTCTATCGCTCTGGATTGCAGCGCTCGGGAAAGTTTCGTTGATTTATGCGAGCCTGGTACTTAGTCTTGAAAATGGATGTACTAGGAGTGCGCTTATTTATTTATTTTATAATAACGTGTACTTACACAAATTAATATACAATTTCAAGGAAATACATTTAACAAAGGTACAGCTTATTTCAAAAGAAATTTCTTCCAGCAGACCCAAGAAAGACTAAAGAATTTGATCTATAATGTAGGCATAAATAAACTAATTACTTAAATACTTATGAATACATATTTATAGGCATATGTACATACTAATACATACACATACATATCTGTTTTACATACATTCATTAATTTATATCTTACTAATATTATAAATATTATGCTTGGTGGTAGGATCCCTTCTGGGTCCGCCTGGCTAGCGACCACCCTTTATATAAAGTCTGTCGCCAAATGCTCCGGCGGTTATGTGTTCCGGCAATATTGTATAAAGAGCCAGTTCTTTCCTAAGCCCGTGTGCTTTCATCTTCAACCTCATCGTCAGTTACCATCAGGTGAGATTGAGGTCAAACGCGGGTTTAGTCCATATAAAAAAAAAATGCGAAAGTTTGGATGGATGTATGTATGGATGTTTGTTCTTCAATCACGGCAGAGCGGCCGTTTGATTTGGATGAAACTTTTTATCTTGATACTCATCTTTTACTCAACTTCACTTACCAATAGCTCTCGAGAGCTCGAGGGGAAGCACGGGTTTAATCACTGCAAAATATTAATGTCTGTCTGTTTATACTGCATACTTAAAACTGAGAACATATTCTTGTAATGTAGAATTGTTTGAACTGTAAAGAAAAGTTGATAGTTACTATGTAACTGGTTCCTTAGTCGTATTGGCTCTATTTCTAGATACTTTCTTCAATGTATTATTAAGTAAGCGCGATTGCACTGTATTTCATTTCTCTTAAGATTAATGCAAATGTTTTCTAGAAATTTTATCCAACTAATTTGAAATTTTGAATAGGTAAACTAAATTGGATATACGCAGGCGAGGCCGTAGAAAACTACTACTATCATAATTATCTCAAGAGGGCCGTATGATTTCATGATTCATCAATTCTTAAATAGTATTTTCTAAATATATTAAAACCTACTTAATACTAACCCAAAATAAAGTCCAAAACAAAAGAAAACTTCTTTCCTTTTCAATTATTAAAAAGTCAATTCAAAAACCTTGCAAAACGTTGTTTATCAACCAAATGGTACCATAGCCTCTGCGCGCACGCCGATATTTCTCTCACACATGTTCACTGGGTGACCTAGACATGATACTTTTTGCAGGAAGCAACCTTGTCGCGAAGGAAACACACACACTTACTGAATAAACATATAGATAGATACATAAGTGCACATAAGGGTGATAAAAGGTTTAGTAAGTGAATGGTTATATTCAATAATGCACCAAGATAGTTTTGATAAATTGATAGACTGATAAAATATTTTTTACGGGCTTCCCGACTTTTCTATCGTCGGATAAAAGTTATCAGAGGAAAAAGTATTACTCGGCAGAATAATGCTGCTTTTTTTATTGTATGACAATGAAATAGAATGACAATAAACTTGAGACGAACTTGAAGCTGTCGAGTAAGTAATACTTAATTCATTAGAAAACTTTTATCTCACCATTGAAAAATCGGGCCTTAGAGACGTAAAAGCGTCGTTCAAATAAAATTGTCTTTAATTTTCAAGACCTTCTCTCTTCACCGCGTACATTATATTTAACATTTTTGGTCAATAATTTTGTGTCAACGGCCAACCTGCCCCGCCGCGTTCCACCTCTAGGTACTCGTAGCCAAATTTTTTGCAAAGACACCAGAATATCTAGTATTCTTTTTTATATTTATATTTTTTTATTTTATGCCTACAAATCTGAACAAAAATGTTTTTAATTTGACATCACGACATCACTATTTGTTAATATATTTTTTTTCTCCGCTATTGGTTCATTTGACACTGAAGACAATCGTAATTTTTTTCTTCTATCAATACCTATCAATACCAGATGACGTTGCGTCTTACAAAATAATTTTGCTCGAACAAAGCAAAATGCAACTTAGTTTTTTACAAGGCCAAGGACCAAAGTTTAAAAGTCCTTTAGGATAATTGTTCTTGGATCTATTTACGTGTTGGATATATCTTCACCTTATCTTAAGAATATCTGTAGCTCTGTCTGTCTGTGTGTTCGTGGTAGTCTTAAGAACTACTTACAAAACGGATTTTTTCTTATTGGGCACAAGTCTCGGAGTAGTTTGAGGGGCTGATAGACTATCAAACATCACGTTACATTACCGAGTTACCGCGGTTTTCGCCAACAAAGTCGTTGAATATTGAATTAATCGTCAAGTCATGGATGTTTATATGTTTATTTAAGTTTATTCTAAAAAAAAAATATGTATTTATTCAATATGTATGTTTATATATTTCTTAAGTATATCAGTTATCTAGTATCCATAACACAAGTTCTTTAAGAAATTTAATTTGGGCTAGATAATGTTGTGTGAGTGTCATAAACATTTATTTATTTATTAAAAACAGCCACAACTTAAAAACAAACTGCGAGTGGAACTGGCTACTGCAGCTAGTTTTAATACGATGTTCGATCTTACCTCTATACTTACGACCACTTTGGCGATGGGGTAGACCTATCTGCCTAGACGCCAGTGGTTGCGGGTTGCATACCCGCACGGAACAAGAAAAAAAATGGCGGGTCCGGGCGTTTATCTATACACACAGGGATGAATTTTAGTCACCAGCCAAATTTAAACGTAAGTTTCTTTGATACGATACAAACATACCTGCATATTTATTTTAGCGCCGCTCAGTACAAAAAAGTGGAAATTGAAACCACAAACTTTTTTAAAACTGGTCGCTGTTAATGAACATAGCTACAACGACGCGGCATTTCATTGATAATATACTACGACGTAGTACTGCAAGATGACTTTTAGTAGCGCGTAGACATATTTATTTTAATGGTAATTTAGAGTGACCATGCTTTGCTTAATATGTTAGCGGATATATTAATTTCCTTGTAAAAAATACGGTTTTTTGGAAAAATCGTTTCAATAAATGATACTTGTGTAAAATTTTTTACCGTTGACTACAAATCAACCCTGTATATGTTTTTGTATTTTCTATTCTAGGTTCCCCCCTAGTTCGGTACATGGTATCTCATAACACAAGCTTTGCTTACTTTGAGGTAATGTAGTTGTAGGGATTTCATTTATTTTATCTAAATATTGAAAACTATAACAGTAATCTGTTCACTCAGTCATCAAAATATAAATAATTTCTCTTGACGATTCCGTTCATTTCACTTTGTAAATAAAATAAAATAAAATAAAATTAATTAGCTTTGCTGGCATTTATTTTTCAAAAAACTTTTGGCATGACACATTCAAGTTACAACTTAATCAGTTTCTGCGGAAATGTACAAGTTAAGGTTGAATTACTGTAGGTCAGTATCAAGTAAGGATATTACTTGCCTTAACGAGTGAATACACAGTCGAGATCACATGGACTTATGAGTACTTAGTGCTTAAGTAGGTATAATGTTTAATAAAATACTTTTTAACCGGATTTATCGCGTTTAATTTATATTTTACATTTTAACTTCTCTTTGCAGACCCCGTGGTCAGTAGCTCGTGAATCTTAAAGTGAATCTTAAATTGAAAAATCCACGGTCTTTCACGTTCTCCGTTAAGGTGTTACCACACCAAAGTATTTAAATACTTACAAAATATAGTATATTATGCAACTAGTGAATAAAGGACGGATTTAAAGAGAGCCGTAGATGAGTCACGAGCAAGTGAAGAATTCAACTATTAGAATCCTGAGCGACGCGAGTGATTCATGGCCCTCGATATAAATTCGTACTTTATTCAAGAGTTGCATACTATACTTTATACCATGACTAAGAGAAAAAGACATAATTTAAGCGAAAATAGAAATTTAATCAAGAAATAAGAAATGTTACATTAATTGAAATGGACATTAAAATCAGAGCAATTAATGAAATTTTCTTATTATTATCATTAGGGTGGTCAACTTGTGAAACAATTTTTTTTTTCTATAATGGCAGCAAAGAACACAAAACAGTTTTTAATCTAATGCCAAACTCCTTGTTGCAAATATCGACCAATCAAATCTCGAGAATTTATTTGCACCAAAGAGTTTGAATTTCGAATCTTACCGCAAGGAGTTTGTGTAAGCATTGAAATGGAGATAGGATATATTTTTGTGTTCCAAATTCAAACACCAAAACAGTGAATAAAAGGCCTTTTTATTCACTGTTTTGCGTGAATAAAATAAGCTTTTTAGAGTAGGTATGGTATAAAAGAATTTTTGAGTTTGATCGATCGACGCCGTCTTTATGATTGTTCTTGTTTTTGTATTCTTTTGTCCCTTAGCAACTTTTTTTCTTAGATGTCTTTCTGTTTCGATTTATTTATGTGTAAGTTACTGTATTTTTAGCGATAGGACCCCCTAGTTCTCCATATCTGTGCTATTGTAAAATCCAATCTTTTATAATGACAATAAAGAGTTATATTAATACTCAACGCTAAGCAAAAAGTAAAGAGATTTAAGAACTCAGTGCCAACGCTGCGTCACGCGTTCGAACGCGCGTTTTATACAAAACTGCAACGTCCGTACCATACGCGCGTTCGATACGGACGGAATGCGCCAAATTAAGTATTCCATTGACACGACTGTGCAAACACACTTAGGAAATTGTACTAGCAACGCTGCGTTACGCGTATGATACGGACGTACGGAACGCGCATTCGAACGCGTAACGCAGCGGTTGGCACTGAGTGTTTATTCTGGTCACTCGTTGTCATTGTTGAACGTAGTGCATTAAACGATGGTTCTTCTGCATTGTGAGAAATTCGAGACCCATCCTTTCCAGTTTGGGAAACGAAACTTAGGGTTTATACTAAGATACGATTTGTGGCTATGGGGCTAACACATGCTAATAAAACATTTCTTAGGGGCTGCATTGTTAATGTGACAGTTTCACTTTTTTTTTATGAAAGTCGGAAAACATGTACCGGATCCACATTTTTTGTATCTTTCTAGTGAAAGGTACGCTGAAAAAAAATCTGTATCTTTGAAAAAATTTAAAAAAATAGTTTCGCTTATGTTTTCGTATTAATGTACCTAACATTTGTATCTTTATGTCTGTGCGTACATAAATAATTAAATAATTTAATTGCCAGGTTAATTTTTGAGGACATTTGCAACTAAAAACGATTGAAATTAAATTAAATTCGAGCTTTAAGCGTCTCATTGACGAAGTTAAGCTTAACCGGTATACGATGCCAATGAAATTTTGTGAACGGCTTTTAAGTCATAAGCGAAAGCGGGTGTTTGTTGTTCTGGTTCCACAATTAGCCGATTCAAAATAAATAGCAATAAGTCATAGTCGTAATGTAAAATTCACACCAAGTTGAAAATTTGGTAGAGACGTTAAATACATTAATATGAAGAAAAAGTCGAAAATCCCCTTCGAAACTGCATCTGTATTTTTTTATTTAAGGTCTAACATGCGAGGTTTTTCATTTTTCGCGAAACCTAATATGAAAATAAGTCACACAATAGTTGAAGATCATAAAATTCTTTTTCATATAGGTTCACTCTAAAATATGAACAGAATAGATTAAAAAGATAATGTCATATCATATTCTTAATATCTAAATTATTAAATTTTGGTATAGGTGATTAATTCCAAGTTTGATGCACATCTCATCTAAAGGAAAGTGAAGGTGAGGTCAAAGATGACAACACATAGGTTTACGAAGTAATTGACTCATCGTCAAACATGAAGCGGCGATATTTGGGAAGAAAACATTTAAAATAATATCCAAAAATAGGCAAAACGTTATAGAAAATAATGTATAATACCTAAATGAGCTGCATCATACATTTAACTACGATTCGTTTTAATAGGTATCTGACGTGTTTATCTTCTGTTATAATAATAATTAATCGTTATATACTTATTATGAAATAAAAAAAAACAATTTGAACCCAATAGATTCCAAAATTCCTCATGCAAAATTAATATTGTACTTTATTTGCACCTGAACGCCCTTTTACGCTCAGTTGTTAATCCGCTTCATCTTCCAACTTACGACCCTGTGCAAATGCTTTTAAAGTACAACAAGTATGTGGTATAAAGTTCTTGGCCTTATTAAATTTTGGCATTGAAAGTATCGGTCGTGAGTGACATGTCAGCTCAATTTGGGATGGCAGGTGGACTAATAAATCGAGGTAATTTTGTTTACATTCGCCATTTGTACGTTTAGGCAGGACCTTTTAAAGCTTTGGTTGATCTTAGCGAGTGAAGACGAATTTGAGAAATATATTTTAATTGATAGAGAAAAGATTTTATTTTTCTATTATTTTTCTACGGAACCGATTAGTTAGTGAACACTGTTACCGAAAAATTCTTACCGGATATATGGAAGATTTATTGGATTCGAATTAAGGTTTAGAGACATTTTTTAGACACAGAAATTAGACATCAGTTTATTAAATACAGGCAGCTTGTTCCTGCCTCACTCGCTGACCGATCTCCCGTTGCGTTAGAAATTTAAATAGGGATGTTGATAAAATATTTCTGCCTTGTTACTAATAAAAAATAAAATGTTTCTGATGATAAAATATTTTAAAATTATAATACGTTAAGTTTAGCAGTTTTTAAATTTTTACAAAGCAACAAAAATTCTTTTCCCTTTATAATACTTATAAGTGATTACAAAATAAATTCTCTGTAAGTTTAGTCAACACATCCATTAACTCAAGAGAAGGCCGAATAACCGCAGACGTTTTTGCCAAAATGTTTTATTATATTCAGGGGTTTTCCAAATAACAAAAATATATTGTGTAACTTAAGTTTTTGTTATAATTATTGTTATTAAGAACTTTGTTATGATTTAGTTTACAATTTCCTGATTTTGAGTTTGTTATCGTAATTATGTAAGGTAGCTTGGTCTGTATATTTTATAGTAATTTTATACGCGTAATTTTTGATTTCGTACTCAGAAGTTTCTAGATGAATATAGCCTAGAACCTTCTCTAAGGCCTAGGCTATCTAAAGTATACAGAATTGAATACAGTTTCCGAAATTAGCGTGTGCTAAAAAATAAACAATCTCTATATTTCATATTATTATTTTACTTTTGAATGCTGATAAAATAACACTGACTGCAACTGATGGTAAGAGGCATCGAAAGCCATGGTCATCATCAAAAGGTAGATAAGTGATGCGTTGTCAATTCTAGGTTTAAGCTGGAAAAAAAGTAGGTATACCTCCCTTTTTACAAACATACATACATAACTTGACGCCTGTATCCCTAATGGGTTAGGCAGAACACCAGAGGCTATAAAACCATCTGATGTCACGTTTGACAAATTTGGAGGTATTATTATGATGGACAGAGACCATTGTAGTGACAGGGGGTCAGCCTACCGCCCGAAACAACGCCAATGAAACCTCCGTCCCTTAACTGGCTTTTACAGTATGCCTGGGAAGAGAAGCAGCTGGTATATTCATTCTATTAACCACCTTTTGAAGTGAGCTCGTCTTTTTTTTCATTTTCTTTATCGGTCATTGTTTAACGTCAATCTCAACTGCGGTGCGAGCACAGAACTTTATCGACTCGTATGGTTACAAAGTTCGTATAGTATGGAGACGGTTTGATAGCAATAATTGAAATCGGTTGCTAGTTTTAGTAACATTGTAATTTTTTATTTACCAGGTTATTAAGAGTACAGCATGTACAAACATTCAAAATTTAACAAGGCACACATTTATTTAAGCTGGCCGTGCGTGCGATAATGGGTAGATTTCAATTATTGCTAACAAACCGTCTCAATACTAAACGAATATTCGTAACATTAAGGAGTCGATAAAGTTCTGTGCTCGCATTGCTCAGTGAAGATCGAGAGATCAAAGATGATATGCACACGAGTTTGGGGAGGAAATTGCTTCTGGAATTGGTTTTGTGATCAATAAATAAATTGCTATTCATAAAATATAGTAGCAACACATCACCGCAGAAGCTGTCGGGACAAGCGGGACCCACTTGGATTAATAAGCCAACCGGGACCTTCTAGCGCAAATTACAATTTGTACTTTTTTTGATAAAAGCTATTGATCTCACACTTTGAGTCCTGTAGGTCGTCGGCAATAACGGTAATAACTTAACCAATCTAACTTCACATCTACTAACATGGGGTTACAAGACCGGATTAGTCAAAAAAATCACAAACGCCCCCTCAATTTATAAAAAAATGAATAGAAAATCAAATTACCGAATTGCTAGTGTCTATTTACCTGACTACGGCAAAGCAAAAAGGAGGGTTATGATTTTGACGTGTATGTATGTATGTATGTGGGTATGAATGTTCATCTGTTCCCTCAGAACTTCTAAACTACTAATCATAATTGGATAAAGAGGTGTCGTTGTAAGCCTCTTTAATGTCCGCTGGTTATAGACTACATAAAGATATGTTAAATTTACAACAACGCCTTCTACTTAGAGCGAAGAACTAAAAAAAAAAATTTTCTTTTCGGTTTTTTGTGGGGTATCAAATAAAAGAACTGTGTATCAGCTCAAATATGTAAAAAATATTACTCCAAAATAAGTGAAATAATAATTATAGCGTATAAAAAAAAACTTGACAGTTTCGTGTGGAATATCAAATAAAAGAACTTCGTTAGCACATTTCAAATATGTCAATAGTACTACTCCAAAACGTGTAAAAAAAAGTTCAAAAACTAAAACTTGACTAGGTAATAAAACATGCTCTAAAAAGGTGAGAAACAAGTAATAGTGTCCGCTGAAATGTTTATGTAATTACGTCATATTGATAGAGATATTTTTAAGGGTATAGCAAAACAGATTCATTTTAATAATAAAATAAAATCAAAATGGCATACGATCACAGCTACTCTTTCAACATATCTCTATCAATATGACGTAATAAATAAATATTTCAGAGGAGACTATTACTTGTTACCACCTTTTTAGAGCTTGTTTTTAGTAATCGGGTTTTAGTTTTTGAACTTATTTTTTTGTTTTATCGCCTTAAAATCTTAACGTCTACCGCAATGATAATCCTAGTTATGTCCCACCTATTACACCAAACGTCTCATTCCTTTTAGTACTAAAAGATTCACAAACATCCTAACAAACTTGCTGGACTGGTGCTGGACTGCTGGACATGCTGGACTGGGAGCGAAAGAAAAACGTAGAATGTGCCAGCTGCTTCTCTTCCCGGGCATACTATAAAAGTCAGTTAAAGGACAGAGGTTTCAAAGACGTTTTGTGGGCGATAGGCTGACCCCCTGTCACTACAATAGTCTCTCCATCTTTATAATACCTCCAAATTTGTCAAACGTGACATCAGATGGTCTTGTAACCTCTGGTGTTCTGCCTACCCTATAAGGGATACAGGCGTGACGTTATGTATGTATGTAAACTTTTACATTAATTACATTAATAGCATAGGAAGTAACACTCTATCATTACCTGACTACACCATATTACACTACAACAATAGACATAGAATAAAACTCTACACTACAAACCGGAAATGCCGCCATGTTGAAACCTATGTTCTATTCTAGTTAGACAAGGTTGCTTAGGACATCTATAGCGTTTTAAATGACCTAGACGATCTAGGATGTCTATAAATAACATGTGCATGTGGTAATATCAGAGATCTAGGAAATAGGAAGGTTTTAGAGAAGGCTAACGCACTAGGTTTGCTTGTAAAGGGATTTTGCCGTTACGGAAATAGTATCGTTTCTTTATCTGGTTCTAAAATTATACCTTTTGTAGTAGGTTTGTAATTGCGAGTTATTTCGACATCTATATGAGTTTTGAAGGAAATGAAAAGGACTAAGGAGACATGCTCTTAAAGTATGAAAATTGCTCTGGCTGGAAGAGCTATTAGGTGTCGGTATAATAATATGATACTAAAACTTCCGCCGAACAGTTTACTGAAACTGAGTATTCATACATTTTTCATAATTTTCATTTGAATAATGAATGAAGGATATATTTGTGAGTGTAGGTACTTCAGAATACTAAATCCAGTATGTTAGGTTGAAAATAAGGGTTGTATGCAAATTATGTGAATAGTTTAGGGTGGCAGTATAGTAAAAGGGTGGTTAGGACTTTTTAGGCTATTTTTAGAATTGATGCTTTTGACAACATTATTCACATCTAATATATGTTCCAGGTTCCAGCAATTTTTATGATAGTTCCTACCTTTTTTACTCTCCAAATAAGTTATCCAAACTAAATTTTTATCTTAACATTATCTGAGCGCTAATTCGTAGTGATAGCAAAACAATGTCAATGGCAAATTAAAACTAATGGAGCAAACAATAGCTGCGTGCGCGCACAGAACGGCGGAAACGTTACCGGAGAAAGATAAAGTACTGAGTGCAAAAAAAGACAGAAATATAATTCCTTTTTTTTTTATTTATATATATAGTAAGTTGCCGTTGTTATGTAGCCTAGAAAGGTCGCTACCTAGCATACTATCTCTATCATACATACATTTGGCATAACATGTTTTTTTTTATATAGTAAAGATGGGACGTTTGTCTTCCATGACACCTGATGGTAATTGATCATGAAGACTAAGGTGGTACACGTCTATCCACGAGAAATCTAATCACTCGACGCTTAAAACTACCAGAGCCCAGGCAGGCACGGTCGCATACTGAAATTTTGAGGAGGATAACAACTGAATTTTGGTGCGGGGGCAGGTCACTAAAAGAAAAATATGTCGAGTGAATTGAACTTTATACCTGGGCGGGTCAATAAGTCCGTGACTTTTTGAATTTCTGACCTCTTTACTGAAAAAGCAACACTACTTCTGTCAACACGCATCTGTCAGTTGACTCCTGTCAAAATTTGAACTTGCAGCGTCAGTTAGTTTGTGTTTAACAGCTATCTTTATCAGACTACCCAGTAATTTGAGGGAAAATGGAAAAAAGTGAATTTCGTGTGCATATTGAGCATTATTTTTTGCGAAAAAAAACCATTACCGAGACCAAGACTAAGCTGGATAAATACTATGGGGACCTTGCACCATCGATTTCAATGGTAAAAAAGTAGTTTACTGAATTTCGTTGTGGCCGTACAAGCACTGAAGATGCCGAACGTCCTGGACGCCCAGTTGAGATCTCTACACCCGAAACAATCGAAAAAATTCACGATATGGTGTTGGCCGACCGAAGATTGAAAGTGCGAGAGATTGTGGAAGCCGTAGTATTATGCGATTTGACTCCAATGATGAAGTCATCTCGCAAACAAAGGCCTATTTTGAGGACCTCGAAAAATCATATTTTTTGGAAGGGATAAAAAAATTGGAGATGCGTTGGACAAAGTGTATAGAGCTCAAGGAGACTACGTTGAAAAATAAAATGATTTATTTATAAAAAAATCTATGTTTTATTCCAAAAGTCACGGACTTATTGACCCGCCCTCGTAGGACAAGTTATTGCACAAAATTGTCATAATACAATGGGTGTTCCGCGTCCCCAAACTTCGGCACAAAAACGGAACGTAAAAGAAACGTGGATGAAAGACAATTGTTTTTCTCTCTGTGATAGCATTTGATTTCTCATACCCATTGAAGGATTATGGAATCTGAGGAAATTTATATTCTAGCTTCTACTCTTTCAGGTGGTTCATAATTTCTCGGGTTTTCCAATTTAGATGCATGAAATTGAGGGGGTTCATGTCCCCTGTAACCAACCCCGTGGGACCACGCCTGGGTCCAGGACTATACTGGTCAGGAAAGATAGATGCAGGCAGGCATTATAAATAAAATTTATTTAAATTAAATTAAATTAATTAATTACCATTGATTTCTTGTATAGGTACAGCTGTATTTAGAATATTATAGAATCCATTTCTGAAAATGCAGACATCCATCAGCTTGTTCTTGTAAATTTTTGGGCGGAGTTGTAGTAGTCCGATATTAATAAAGTGCCAGTAACATGAGATGTTTAATCCCATGTTACGGTCCAATGAAGCAGTTTTAAAATAGCTAAGTTAAGTAAACGATTAATAAATGGTCTTGCAACTTGAAATACCAAAAGAACAACATGTGTTTGATTTAACAAATCCCGTCCAGCCTACAACATGTCGTATGGCGATCCTTGCCTGGGTCGTCATGTTGCAATAGTCTAAAACCTTCTCAGCACCCAGAAGAGAGATCCATAACCTGGCAGTGATCTCAATATAAAGAGTTGAGATATTGTTGATCATGGAAAAAGCAATTTGATTAGTTAATAATGTAATCAAGTGTAAAATCCTTGACAGTAAAAAAACGCAATGACAACTATGGCTCAGCTCCTGAAAATAGACCGAAAACTTGAGATAAAATCAGGTATCATAATTAAATGTGATGAAATGTAAATACCTGAATTCAGTTGAAAAATGTAATGTTAATGTAATATAATGACTTGTGAACTTAATACAGGTTCTAATTAGGTATAATAATTGATTAAAAGATGTATAGAGGAATATTAATTTATTAAATGATTTAAAATACTCTAATTTATTTTCTAAAGTCTACACTCACAGCTGCGATCTTTTTGAAACCTAAACTTAGAACAACATTTGAGGATATACTATAATTTTTTTTGAGTTTTACACAAATACTTTTTGTATAATTTCTGAAATAGAGGTACTGACAAATTACACAGTTCAATTAAACTTTGAAACAGCATTTTTTTCCCATGTAGGCTAGATTTATTTTTTTTAACAATCCCAAAAGTTAAAATTTAAAAAAAATCACACATAAACGATTTCCCTCATAATTTGGATACTCACAAAGTTCATCTGCCCAAAAATTAAGCGCAAGTTCAAAACTCACTCTTCATCGTCATCAGATAAATAGTAGGTAACCTAACTTATATAAATAACGATAATATGTAAAGATCCAAACCTAGTTTTCCAATATCCTAGTTTTATACTTAAATCTAAAGATTTTTTGTTTAAAGTTACATAAACAAGGGTAACACCGAATCGGTCAACAAATAGCAAACAAAAAAGCCGAATCCAGAATCTTGTTCTTATTTTGAATTCTCAGTTCTTATTTAATGATTCAGAAAACTATTTATAACTCCACTTAGTTGTAATAACAAAACTTGATGTGCCAAATGTTCCTAAAATATCGCATCTATTTTTGCTGACCGTACTCATGACCTTACGCATTGTCGCGTGTCTTTGACAATAGTTTATTTGAATAACTGAATTTTATTTTAATCGCCTCTATTTATAAACAGATAGAGTTCACTTTTAAACCCAAAGATACTTAAAACGTTTAGGATTAGATCTTAAAACAGTTTCATTTTTATTAAAGCAGTCTTAAATGCTTCATAATAAGACATAATTTGCCTTGTAGTTTCTTAAATACATATATGATTATCATATAATTTGGCAACATAAATAATTGTTTAAAATCTCTATCTCAAATCTGTGTTAATTAAATTGTGTTCATTTAATTGAAGGGCAATCGTATGTCATAGATTATAATTTATTATTCGAGATCTTTAATAATATAAATATGATTAGGTCTGAAATGTGTCAGAAAAACTGGCAGCCATCTTTTTATTTGCGGTTAAAGTTGAATTGTTTGAAGACCGGCTGGTGTAGTAGTAACATACATTGCCTTCTATGTCAGAGGTTGGATGGAATACCACCGGCGGAGGATATTTGTGTGATGAACACAGATATTAGCCGTGAATTCGTGATTTCTATATGTGTAAGTAGATATTTAAGTTTTATTATAGACTAAGCCCACGTTTAACCTCAACCTCACCTAATGGTAAGTGAAGATGAGGTCGAAGATGAAAGCACACGGGCCTAGGAAAGAGCTGACTCGTCATAAAATATTGCCCGAACACATCACCGGTAATATTTGACGGTAGATTTTATATGAAGGGTGGTCGCTAGCCAGTCGGACCCTGACGGGATCCTACCACCAAGCGGGGGTCCCTCGGACTAGTCGCCTCTTACGACAAGTTTATCCCATTTTAAGACCCCACACGGGTGAAATGTGGGCTTAATAATTTTGTGTGAATATCAGAAATATTTATTTGTTTACTGGCTGTTTCGCACAGCTTTACCGTTTACTTTCAAACCCCAAGGGAATATCGGAATAAAGTAGCATATTACGTGCTATTTTCAACCAACTTCAAAAAAAGAAGGAGGTACTCAATTTTTCTGTATGTTTTTTTTTATGTTTGTTACCTCATAACTTTTGACTGGGTGAACTGATTTTGATGACTCTTGTTTCATATGACAGAAAATACTTCTCATTTGGTCCCGTATAAATTTCATCGAAATCGATTGAATACTTCATGAAAATTTTCAAATATGTATGAATTCGGAGATCGTTTACCTTGACGACCTTATACTTTGGCCAAAGTTTTGACGTGAAGTCGGTTTTTCAATGCTCTGCATTCGTTGATTATTTTTGTTATTTGCAGACTGTACATCACTATGCCAAATTTCATGCAAATCCGTTGAGCCGTTCCGCCGTGATTAAAACCTCCATACATCCATTCAAACTTTCACATTTATAAAATTAGTAAGATTTACACCTAGCTCTAAAGTACAGCATGCATCAGGAGCAACTATTGTTCCAACGCATAATAGAGATTTAAGATGACGTCGTCGATAACAACACACGGATTTCAGAAAGAGCTGGATCTTCTTAAAATATTGCCATAGAATGATGATGATGAACTTTACGGTCAATTTATAGCCAGGCAAATCAGGGTTCTTACCACCTAGCATTGGGTAATGACACGCTTAATGGGTGGTCAGTTTTAAGCCTTTCTCTAAACGTATATTATCATTTACCTGCATTTCATATAAACTTCAATTACGTTTTTTTTTTACACCGTTGTATGTGTGTAGTGAACTCTACAATGATCACCTCTTGCCGCCAGAAGAAATATAAGGGGTAAACTAAACCCACGTCTCGTCGCTTACGGCTTTCGGTAAAACTGAGAAAGGTTGAAATGCAGAAACAAAATAATACCTAGGTATTGCAACGTTAAGCTACTATTAACTTTTACTCACTTTCACAATTTTTTATTGAAATTTTTGTATTTTTATTTATATGTATACTCAGATTTATTACGTGATGTTTTAATGATAAGTTTTGCTTTTTATTCTTCAAAACCATTTTCTATATCTCTGATATTAATACTTCCATGTTGGATTGGGAGCAAAGGAAAAACATAGAATGTGCCAGCTGCTTCTCTTCCCGGGCATACTGTAAAAGTCAGACCCCGCGTCAATGCAATAAGCTCTGTCCATCATTATAATGCCTCCACATTTGTCAAACATGACATCTAATGGTCGTTTGTATAGCCTCTGGTGTTCTGCCTACTCCATAAGTGATACAGGCGTGAAGTTATGTATGTAAGTAATATTTCCTCTGTACTGTATGGTGACGGTGACTATCCCTGTTTTTGACCTCAACCTTGCCTGATGAAAAGTGAAGTTGAAGGGAAAGATCAGCATGCTGTCACAGAAGCTTTGTCTCCATAAAAACAAATGCCAAAAAACTTTATAATTATGGCTTTTCGGCGACCACTTTGGCGATGACCACCAGTCTGCCTCAGACGGGAGTGGTTGCCGGTAAAGAATAAGAAAAAAAATGGGCGTTTATCTATTTATGTATTTATATTCTAAGTTCCCCTCTAGTTCGCCACATGGTATCCCATATGCTTACTTTGGGGCCATGTAGTTCGTGTGAATGTCTGGGAATTTTATTTGTATTAATTTTTTTATTTTATTATTTTGACGCCTTTATAGGAATTGTGGCAGTAAACCAGGCGTACTTTATGATTTAGGCAGAAAAAACTATTACTCATTTTAAAATATCCCCCACCGACGATCAAATATTCGTGTGTTTGTTTACATTGGGGCTATTAGATTGTGTGTGAAAATGTGTCCAGCAATTATTCATTCATACTGAAAGCCAAAAAATAACCTTAAATTATAATTAGTGATACTTAAAAACAAAAATTTGATACAGCCATAAATGAAAACCAATTAAAACTTACGCAACGGACGTTAAAATTACATACTTCAACTCTTCACGACGACCTACCAATATAACAAGAGAAGCCCTTCTCACGACAAGCCCATCAGAGATTGCTCAATCGTTTAGTAGATACGACTGAACAGACGAACACAAAAGCTTTGACAAATGTTCGGAGTGCAGAGAATTAGGCCTTATTTAGTCATCAATAACGTTTAGAATTAGAGCGGTCAAGGGTATGTGTCAATCTAAAGTTATTTTTTAAACCTTGGGTATTTTTGCTATGTATGGATTGTGACGGTCGCAATACATTAGTTTCCTGCGATTTAAGAGGTCGTTAACTCTAGACCTGGTTTGGTCAATTTGGAAAACGAGCCTGGCTTATCTGGCTTGGTTCTGGGTTTATGCTAGAATACCCTCTAGGACCACTACTTTTCCTTACAAAAGTTTATTAAATAGCTTACTCTGTGCCAACAAATTAGGAGTATTAATTTGATAGTAAGCAGATAATTAATAAAAGACTTGTTTTGTTAATGCTTGATTTACTAACATTTGCCATTAATTTAGAAGATTGAACTCGCATCCAACGAAAACCTTCCAATAGAACTATAGATACTAATATAAGAAAACTACTTTGTAAAAAGTATTTTTCTAAAAAAAATTAAATTTTTATTTTTCTAAAAACTAAAAATTCAACCTATTTTTCCAAAGGATCAACATATTATCCAAAAGACAACAACTAAGGCTAGAGTCTAGACGGTAACACAACACCTACGACCACTTAACCAAATATTACATAACGAAAAACAATGTTATTTTTTATACCACGCGACATTAATTGTAACTTGATCACCTGTCTCAGAAACTAACAAAAATGACCTCATGCTATTGTATGGTAATGCAGTTTAAGAGATAACATGAATTAAGCAAGCAAACAAGTTGTGCAGTAACAACCAAGGCGGTTTTGAGAAATTCTGTTTGTGATAGGTAACACTTTTGGAACATTTATATGAAACATATGTTTGTTTGTTTGAACGAGTTAATCTCGGAAACTACCAGTTATTTTTAAAATATACCTATGTATTTCGTAAGGCTAGGCTTTTTATTCAAGAAATTCTTACGGGTGTGCAGGGTTACAAGTTAACTCGACCTAGATCCATTAAGGGCTTTTAGTACCCGTCTATTGTAACTACTTTTACTATTAAACACCCTACGCCAAACCTAGCCGTTTTCGAGATAATTGAGTTTAAATTTTTTCAATAAAAATTGCCGATGTTTTACCATTAAATATCATATTATTTTGAAATCGGTGCGCCTTTATATTATTATACTTTATTTTTTTACATGCAGTTTTTATGCAGAGTTTAGTAAACACATAGTTCTGAGCGATTAAAAGTGCACGCAAAGTTCGTGCAATCACGTCCCCGACCGCCCAAGGGGGAGCGGAGGGGTATGTGGGGCTGATCCGGTAGAAGGCCGGACCCACCCACTAAAAACCTCCAGGTGCCATACCTCATTCGCCATAAGTGGAGCTCACGGTACCGCCATTGGCATTACCCGTGAGCCCCGGCGGGTTGCCTTCAGCCTCAGCCGAGCGCCCTCCGACGACGGAAATATACAAGAGCCTGAAACTAGTCGGACATCTGCAACCTCCAACACTAACGACTGACTCTCTATGTCCACGTCCACGTTCTCTCTTTGTCGACAACTATCCTCATCTCCATCCACATTATCTGTATTCTCTCTCACCTCTATCGCTACGTCTATCTCTGCCTCTAATCTTTACCTCTATATCTATGTCTACGTTTCTGTCTAATACTTGATTGCCTATTGTATAAATATAATAGTAGACTGCAGAAGATCAACTCGTTCATGGGTCAATGTGTACGCTTTACTTTATAATAAAATTCCAAAATATTCAAGATTAACCCTTCGATAGATTTAAGGATGTGTTATGTGAAAAGGTTTACTATAAGATATCCGGATGCAAGAAGATGGGATTCCCTGGCTGTAAATTGTTATTTTTTTTCTCTTATTTTTAAAAGATGATTGCAGTTGAGTTTCTTGCCACTTCTTCTCAACAAATCGACTTTCCGAAGTGGTGGTAGATTCAGTTCAATTTGTAAATTGTTTGACTTATTTCAAATGTATTTAAATACTTACGAAATAAAGAATATATGAGTTTGAGTTGAGTTTCACAAAAAGCCGCTTTGAAAACATTAGTTCTTACTCGCTCAACCATTTTTTTATTGGACAAAAAAGCGGGTAAAACCAAGAAGAGCTGCTAGTGAGCATACAAAAGCCCTAATACCTCTGGGCAAGCGTCACGTAAAAGGTGACTATAATCCGAGTTACTCCTGCTTGGTGGTAGGCTAGCTACCAACCTTGACATCAAATCTGCCGCCAAGCTTATCACGCGCAGCCTGCACCACCAACTGGCTGTCGCTCATTTCTTCGGTCGATTGTCTGTAGAAAGACAAAAGATCATTTAGGGGGAATTTAGTGAGTAGAAGTCTCACACTATTGGGTGTCATCTGGCCGGGGACTAAACCCCCTGGCAAGTGCCCCTTTGTACTTCTGAGTATTATCCCCCACCTCTCAGTGAGCACTCGTACGGTCAATAGGCCAGCGGGTATTCTGAGGGGTTGTCTTCTGTGGGGGGAAACAAAAAAAAATCACTGCTTATGATTTGACTTTTCTTTCGGCTTTATGAAGAGCCAGTTCCTTGCTAATCATCTTAAGCCTCATCTTCTTCATCATCAGGTAGAATGGAAGTCAAAAGCGGGTTTAGCAACCGATATACAGGGTCATTTTTTTTAAGATGAAAACATTTTAAGAGAAGGTTAAGAATGCTTATTAAGGATACAATTTATAACCAAAAAAATTATATACATTTTTTTTAATTGAAATTTTACAATTCTTTTTAGTGAGCAAATTTTTATGACTATTGAAAAATCGGGGCTTAACGTTAATCGGGGCTAACTTAATAGAAATAGTTAGAAAATCGATTTTATTTCTTGCTATTTAGTCATAAATAACAGGTTAAACTGAAATGTTGTTAACTTATGAGGATTATAAAATATCAACTAGCTGACCCGGCAAACGTTGTTTTGCCATATTAATAAAAAAAATAAATAGATGTTGGCCGATTCTCATAGATACCGGATAAGCACAAAAAATTTCATCAAAATCGGTCAAGCCGTTTCGGAGGAGTATGGCAACGAAAACTGTGACACGAGAATTTTATATATTAGATTTACCTAACAAAAAAGAAATTCTTTTTCCATAAATTGAATCCACACATTATTTTTAACCTTCTAAAATATTTTGATCTTCATAAAAAAGACCATATATAAATCTAAGACCAGTTTTGACAAACAGATGTCTTTTGCGCTAGCATGACGTAGACAGCAGCTTGTTAGCAACTTTTTTGACTGTCTGAAATCGTGTTTGACTCCAATCTTAGCTGCAGGGCTAATATGATCGCGTTGTTAAAATTTTGTCACACTACGAGTATTATATCTACACTTGACATTGGTTTATGTAAAAGTAGATTCCAATATTGTATCTCAACTCAATCCTCGATTGACACTAGGTACAATGTGGTTACCAAGGTGTGGAACGATTTGCCTGCGTCTGTTTTCCCTGACCACTGCAGTCCTGGTACTTTTATGTGTCGAGTGAATAGGTTTCTCGTGGATGGGCGTGTACCATCTTAGTTCTCATGTTTCCTTTCCAGCAGGTAAGATAGATAGATAGATAAAAACGTTTATTGTTACTAAAATCACACACTTATAAACTTAATACTTAAACAATTCTTAAAAAATACTTAATCTAAATCAGTGTGTGTTATAGCAGCGCAAAAAGCCATAGCTCAGCGTCCGAAGTTGCTTAAAAAGCAATACGCTGATATTCTGCTACAGCTTAAGGAGGTTAAGTTATAACTTTAAATAAAGCATTAATTGGTTAAATTTGTACAATTGTGCAATGATTATAATAAGAATATGTCCGATTTGAAGTTAATACTAAATATATATGAAATTGAATTAGTACATCTTAGTAATAGAATATGCATAAAGTCACTTTTTACTATTTATTAGTAAAATTTCATGCTAGAAATTATAGTATATGAATTGAAAGTAAGTACATAATAAATAATTATTAAAACATGTCAGAATATGTTTGGTCAGCAATAAATTAAATTAAATCCAATAAGTAAGAATAAAAATAATGAAGTCACAAATGATGTTTTAAAATTATATAATATACGAGCTTTTTCCCGCAACTTCGTACGCGCATGAACATAAAAGACTTATTCTTCCCGACCTCGTGGGAATTTCGGGAATTCCTTTCATAATACAATCAGATACCTATTGAAGAACCTTTATACCAAGTATCACATCCGTGCACTTAAGGAAAAATATTTTTTCATACAAACTAAAACATGATATATTTCCCGTTCCCGTAGAAATTTCGGGAATTTCTTTCATAACACAACCAGACACACATTGAAAAACCTTTACACTAAGGTTCACATCGGTGCACTCAAGGAATAAGATTTTTCATACAAACTAAAAAGTCCTATATTTCCCGTTCCCGTGGAAATTTCGGGAATTCCTTCCTTAGTGCACCCCTACATCCGTTAAAGAATGTATGTTCCAAATTTCAGCTCTCTACGCCCAGTAGTTACGGCTGTACGTTGTCTGTCAGTCACTCAGTCACTCAGTACCTCAGTCACTCAGTCACTCAGTCAGTAACGGAACAGTTTTATATATATTGATGATGATAATTGATAATTGAATATTAGCTACTTGCAAAGTGGTTTGGAACTTTCAGTTTTTGTATATCCATAAGGAGAGTCTTTAATTTAGGCTTTAAACTGTACTTACTTTAGTATGGAGGACAAATATTCCATCCTTCATAAGTAAAAAGAATATATCGACGGTAAAAAGCGAACCTGCTGTAACCCAAATATATCATATTTTTTATTTTATTTCATATTTAGAATCAGAAAAAATCCTGCGTTGAATGGTTTTACTCCCGTGGCTTTACGGTATAAGATTTTCACTAGTATGTTTTGGTCTCTTAAGCATTTTGCATTTTGTGGGTAACAGCAGGTTCGCTTTTTACCGTAGATATGTATATGAGAATTGTAATGAACCAATATCCTTACTATTTTGTGTGATGATTCTTTGATTTAAAAAACTAAGATTAATTATGAGATTAAAAGGTAATAGTTGAAAAAAAAATAAAAGTATAAATTAAACATGTCGTTCTGTCATGTTGTCCCATCCGCCACTACTACTCCCAGTTCTCCTCGCTACTACACAGATATTTAGCCACATAGGGTGGCTTAGAATATTCCTGCAGCTCTTGGATGAGCGTGTGGTAAATGGTGACGAAGTGACCTCCGTTTCATTAGGGTCCGACTTGCTAGCAAAAAATTGAGCTGCAAACTTTGTTTTCTATGGAACAATCCATAGAACATGCAGATCATAGTTAACATCGAGGCACTAAAAGTCCCGATGTAGAATATTAAATGTAATGAAAAAGTTTGTTATCTCAATTTTTATGAATACCATTAAACAAAAATCATGTTTAAAGTAATAGTTGAAATAAAAACATATTGTGATGCGAGGCTAAAATATATCATTAAATACAGCACCGTTTTATACAGGCTTAGCCTAACACAGTTGTCATTATTTATACACTTTAAATGGGATGAATATAAATATAAATATTTTTAATATTCATGAAATAAATCTAACATTTAAAAAAGTATATATCGTATGATTTGTTAACCTTCCAAAGAAAGTTCAAATGAAACCATATCGAATTAACCTTTAGAGCCAACGTATCTCGACACAAAGGTCGTCTACTAAGACATGGTTGTATATGGCCTGCACTAAATAACTGGTCATATGTAGTATCGAACGAAGTTAATTCTTATTTTAAAAAATCAGTTGATACCCTTGACATGGTTTTCGTGCGTTGTCGCTTTATATAAAGCCTACATACACGCTCGCAAAGTGCGTATGGGTCATAAAGCTCAGGTATATAAATGAATATGTTGGTAATACAATTGTTGAAAGCAGTAAATCAATGAAGAGATAAAGGTTTATAGGTTGCGGCGGATTCAATCTGTGCAGACGTTTTTTTTTTTTCGTTTAATATTATCTTACCTGCCAGCTTTTGTTTGAGGTTCTATATAAAAAGTTTGCATATGAAGTAAACAAACGAAAGAAGCTTTTGCGATACATTAAGAAACTTAATTAAATTCATTAAAGTACTTAAACTGAAACGCTAAATATGTGGCTCAAAAGTTAGCTTTTATACAGGGTTAATTTTAATTAACCACATTTACCAAACTTCTATGACTTGCTCCTTACTCTACATTTTGTAAGAAATACGAAATAAGAAATATTATGAAGCGATATTTTATTGCGCAAGGTGCAAATAGAGTTCGTCCTCTAAACAGAGGCTATAAATTTTTTTTGTACGGGAAAACTAAATTTTAAAAACTATTAATTTTAAAAAGTTGTAGAACAAATGTTGTTGGGAATGATGTGGAGAGGCTTCCTGCAAGAGGTGATGTGCTAATTAAAATTAACCCTGTATAAGGTTATAACAAAATTCATAACTTAATAAATAAATAAATATTTTTTGGGCAAATAGAAGAGTTCCTCAGGCAGACGTTCGCCTCTACAAGGCTTGAACCCGGAGGGTCGCCCACGCACCTTGTGGCAAAAAATTAGACATGCAGACCTACTCATGAAAATCAATACTGTATTAATAACAGAATAAAAAGGATAATGCTGTATGTTACATAGTCCAAGCTATGCCCTAACAGTGTGTGACATTTCAGCCGTTTCAGCTACAAAACAAACAAACATACCCACATTTTTTTCTGAGTAAAAAACTAAGAAGGTAGTAAGCACTAGGTATATAAATGGACTAAAAAAGATAGAGTTTACTCTAAATTAATAGTGACAGCCATTGATATATTAATAATATCTCAATGTTCTTTCTTCAATTCTTATATCGTCGATGAGACCCAATCGCCTCCTGTATTAAAACTTATCGAACATAAACCTGTAGTACGAGCACAGAACTTTATCGACTCGTATGTTTACGAAAGTTTGCATAGTATGGAGACGGTTTGTAGGCAATAATTGAAATCTATCCATTGCCGCACGGCCAGCTTAAGTAAATGTGTGCCTTTTTAATTTTGAATGTTTGTAAACATGTACTCTAAAATAACTGAAATAGGCCGTAATCCACCAAGCTGGCGAAATGCTGGTTGATAGATGTCAGAATTTTCAGGGCGTCGAAATGGCTTCTGACAAACCATACAAAACCAGACAAGTATACAGCACTCGGGACCGACTCTTCCGGAGCACGGAAGTCGTCGTGAGAAATTAATGGTTGGCGGTCACCCATCCTAAAACCGACCACGCTGAACGATGCTTAAGCTGCGATATCGTATGATATACATAGTAACCACGGCGGCGACGACTTCGTCCCTTTTAATTTCGTATCAGTTGTGTACTTTTTAAAAACATATGCAAGAAAACGGATATAATACAGTACGTAGATGAAGTTTCACTTCAGCCAAAGTATTCACAAGGACTTAAAAACGTTAGTAAAGTCTGACTTTTAATGCTCTGCATTCGTTGATTATAATAAACTAGGAATTGTGTTTTGATTTTGACATTAATTTTGGCGGCAGACTTGACATAAGCTATAATTTCCAGCCAGGCAACAGTTGAAGGAGTTCCACCAAGGTTTGTTTACATTGTTCGCAGACTGTGTTTCCATGTTCACGTAAAAATCACATGTAACTGCAAGTACAGTCTGCAAAATAATCCAATATAGGCACGGCTTAACTCGGCAGCATGGTCGAGCATGTGTGCATTACGCAATGCACACACAGATTATTAATAGACTAATCGCATTTGAAGATAAGGCTGCATTTATATTGTAATATACTGCAAACCTGCACTTTATTGTCATAAGGTATGATATAAAATAAAATGAATAACACTTTCAAAACAGATTAAATTATAACTCTGAATTTCGGTGACTTTACAGTACCGAGTGTTTACGTGTTAAAAAAGTATATTATTGGACGTTATGAATGAACTAAGGATAAATGGAACCACAAACCAATTTGTGAGTGAATGATTTTAATTTACTGCGACAGAAGAAATGTTGCTTTAATAAATTTCAAGATGTTGCATTGTTCCGCTTGTCTCGAATTCGGGATCATTATGACATTTTATAACCAAATAACTTTTATAAAAAAAAAACTATTTTATAAAATATAGAGAACCCACAGACTAATAAGGAGAACAAGTTCAGACGGACAACTCCCTTGTCATAGATGTCGTCTATTCATGGTAGGTAGTAATAGACAGGAGATGCCCTTAGAATGAAAACCATGAAACACTTGACAGTTGCTATAAAATGGCTGCTGAAGAGTTGAGCCCTAATTAAAATTACATATCGATATCGATAAAGTTTTCGTAGTCATTGTGTACATATACTTAATGGATAACCCAGTTTTGGCAGGTAAACCTCTACCTACCACTACTGGGTTATCCATTAATTACTGGACACCTGGTATATTATACCTAACTTTCATGTTCTAATCCGCTGATTAGTAATAATAAAAAACAATTGTCTTATGAGGTAGTGGTAACATACATTGCCTTCTATGCCAGAGGTTCTGGGTTCGAATCCCGGCGGTGGCGGCGGATATTTGTGCGATGAACTATCGTCAAGTCATGGATGTTTATTATTTAAGTTTATTCTAATAAAAATATGCATTTACTCTATATGTATGTAATATTTTAATACGTATGTTTATACATTTCTTAAGTATATCAGGTTATCCAGTATCTATAACACAAGTTCCTTAAGAAACTTAATTTGGGCTAGATAATGTAGTGTGAGTGTCAGAAACTTTTTTTTTGTTTATTTAGGTACTCGTATACCTAAAAAAATTGATCAATGCGGCCACCAACCTAATACAAGACTTTTCCAACTTGGAAGCAGTAGATACGTTAGCTCGTATGAATTTATAATACCTATCCATATTCATTCTGTATTCTATTTATAGTCATTCTGTATGGTTAAAATTAGTATTTAAAATTACCAAATAAAACACCTGCATTGTGAATAGATTTTGATGTATTGAAATCAACAATTTTAAGGTCACTTAGCGACACTAAAGTAAACTTATCTTTGAACAGGTGTCAACATTTTGAATTAACTGTTAATACTTATTACTAATTAAAAAGCAGTCTGATTTACAAATAATACGGTAAGTACAATTTCAAGGTCACTTAGGGCGGGTTGTATCAAACGGTTGGTTATCGTATCATACGTACGTAACTTTTTGACGATTACATCAGATGTTTAACGTACGTCAAATACAAAGCGTTGTTTCATCACAAAAAAAACTGTTCGTCAATGTCTTTTCTCTTCCTTTCCACAATTGAATCATCATCACTATCATTTAAAATATATGAAAATAAAACAGAATCCATAATGTTAAAAGCTTTCAACCAAAGATGTCCTGCCTGTCAACTCAGTTTTCACTAGAAAGTTACGTTAACCAGTGGGTGGATGGACAGTCAACGTAATCGTTAATTTTTGACGTCCGTTATAGGTGAAACAACCCGTTTTCTAGCTTGACAGTGGTTAACGCCATTTTTAACGTTGACAGACACGTAAAGTAGTTGTGATACAACCCGCCCTTAGAGACACTAAATTAACCCTTATCTTAAACATTTTGAATAGATAATAATAAAATTGAACTTTTAATGCTTATTTCTAAATAAAAAATAGTCTGATTTACAGATAATAAGATAAATACAATTTCAAGGTCACTTAGAGACAATAAAGTAAAGTTATCTTTAACATTTTGAATAGGTATTCATAATAATTTTATTTATTTAAGCTGTTAATTTGATTCAAATTTTCCTAAAAAAAATATTTTAATAACAGCTTAAATTAAATTAGAAACCTTGCGCAGGACACCCTTGATTTAATTTTAGTGCGGTCCAGCACATTCTTTCAACATGTTGCACTCTTCGTTTGTTATTAACTTTTCAGCTTTTAATTTCTCCATGACATCTTTTTGTTCTGCTATTTTCTTATTTTTTCGATATACTTGAAGTTTCAGATTTTTTATTTTTTTTATTAAGCTGTCACATAATTTTTCTAACTTGACAATTTTGATTTCATTTTGATAAGCCTGAAAATATTAAAAGAAAAATATTTTATTTAATAAACACAAGTTCGAAACGCCTGGTATCCTCAGGAAATTATGCACAAACAGTTCACGCTATCTTTCACTCATTCTACTACTAAAAAAAGTTAGAATCAATAACTACTTATGTTATATTGTAAAACCAACCTTATCGTGACTTGAATTTAGTTTTGGTTCTTGTTGGTCAGAACTTTGTGGTATGACCTGGTTTTTCAAGTCTGTCAACTGTAATGGAAAAAAAAATGGTTGAAAAAAAATGGAATGAAAGAATGTTGCTGTTGCGGAATGTCACATGAAAACTTGAAGTTTATTTCACTTACTTCAGTGAGTGCTGAGTGTGGGATTCTTTTCTGTGAAGCCACGCTCCGAACACTAGTAATAGTTGGAGACTGAAAATGAATACAAAGTTTGTATTAATAAATAGCAATTCTCCAAAAATTAAATTTTCTTTTAATTATCATCATGCAAAAGTTATATCCTTCGATGACTATGTAAATTTTTAAAGATTTCAAATTATATAAATTATAAAAGGTACAAAGTAACAATTCTCTACAAAACACTTACTGATAAGTAAAGTGAGGGCACTGCCTCATCTTTTAGCCTGACGACTCCAAGTGTTCTATTGATGTTATCCTCAAAATGTAATGAACATATAAATAGATTCTTCCTATGACGTGGGCTTATATTTTCTAATCCAATTGCGTTTATCCACCTTCGCCGCATATTTAAATTAGTGGGAAAACTGAAAAATATCGATAAAAAGGACGGTTTACGGATGCCCATCACTATGTTTACACTTGGTAACTAGGAAGCAAGGTTATAAATTTAAAACCTTCTAAACATTCACTATTACTCAATTATTATCGCTTATAGGTACCTACTTGTTACAGTAAACCAGATGATGATATACGCAAATAATTACAAAACATAAGAATTTGAGATAACTTACTGGTGTAAACTTATGTTTTGCGACTTTTTAGCGCCAAAAACTAAAATCGAACACTTATGCATATTGTACACGATAATTAAAATCAAACTTATAAAATTGATATTTATTAAAGCATTTCATAGTCAAATCTCTAAAAAATCCCGAATATTTTGCACTTTTCCTGAAAGTAAACAAAACACACTGACGCAAACGCGTCTAAGTAAAATGGCGACTGCATTTCACCAAGCTGACAACATAGCGTAAAAAGAAAATCAAACCAAAAAAAGGAAAGGAAGAATTTGACTTCGAGTCTTTCACTCATGTCAAATGTACGCTTGTTAGAAAGAAATAAAGATATGTCCGTAAATTCATCGCACGTTTGCCACATATATCCTACAGTAAACAATTAATGGGCATCTCCTGTCTATTACTACCTACCATGCGTCTATTACTACCTACCATGTAGATGTCGGTCTTTACGAGGCTCACATATTGATTTTGACAGCTTGTTTTTTTTTTAATGTTATTCTACACAATGAGGTGTAGCAGTATTTTTTCTACGGACATGGCAAAGAACTTTCTTAGTATGTTATGCCTATAGGTAATTCCTTTGCCAAATAATAAAATTTACAAATAAATAAATATGGGTCTGGATGTATTTCTATATAAAAAATAAAAAATATCTATGTGTTTATATATTTCTTAAATTTATTTATCCGTTATCTAGTATCCATAGCACAAGTTCTTAATGAGACTTAATTTAGGCTAGACAATGATTAAATAAATTTTTCTGACAATCCAATTACAAATCCAATATAGGTATATAATTTCAGTCCTCGCTGTCAGTATATTTCAGGTATTGTTGAGTTATAGTTACTTCCTTTGGTATATTTTCTTGGAAATTCACATAAAGGTAACACAATTTTCACAACTTATACAATATTTTTATAATTTATTTATAATTAAATTCATTTACACATCAATTCACAAAGATTGTTATTGTGTCAATCTCTACAAAGATTGTTCAATTCGAATTGAAACTTTCAACTCAATCAAACTATTCAACCAATTCAAGCAGTCAAGTGTCAATATCATTATGTGAGCCCATGGACAATATCCATAGACTGATGCTAATATACACTATGGAGATTACCAGCCGTGAGAGAACCTGTCAATGGCACTTATTTAAAGCTACATAATATGGATGGATATGGTACATAAAAACATATACAAGGTATTCCTTTTGATTTCCCATAACTCTAGGGTATTAATGGGACCATGTAATAGAATCAAATAGCGCGTGACTAATTTTTCAATTTAATTTTTTTTTCATACAAAATAATTCATTCAAGTCAAAACATCTTCTTTAAAACACCTTTATGCGAGTATGACAACGTGGCATTATTTTCTGTCCCTTTATGCACAGTTACACTTCGCAACGTTTTGTGTTGTACATTGTATGCAACGTTCCTAAACGTTTAAAAATGTCTATTGAAAGAATAATAATAATAAACATAAAAGATACAATAAGGATACAAAACAAAAGAAAACAAACGTACAAAGGGTGGCTTTATCGCTTATTTCTACCAGGCAACTCAAAAAGGAAAATCTTTGTAGTAAATTATGGGACTTCAGATCATATTTGCCAGTGTAAACCCAGCTTAACATAGGCAATAGTTTTCTAGGTAATGCCTCAAGCCAAGGAATAGGTGCAGATTAATATGTCTGTCGCCTTGAGGTAAGACATGTTCTCTATGTTGGGAAATATATCATTTTTACTGCTATTTCAAGCTAACATACCGCTTAAAATATTTAGTTTTCTGGAACATTCACCATTTTTTTCATACATGCTTAAATAATTTTTCCCGCAAGATTTTTTTCCCTATGACTTTCGTATAAAAATTCTGCCATGTGAAATCTTAAGAAACTAGTGATGTAGGTACACCTAAATTATCGAAAGTATTCTTTTATATATAAAATATTCTGTTCGTTAGTTTGTTGATAAAAAGCTTATAAAACGCCGATTTCTTCCGATAAAAGCACCATCAAAAATACCCGATGTTAAGTAACCACTATCGATTATCGATAAGATGGCACCTACCCAGGTTCCAGTTTTTGACGTTTTTCTTACTTCCACATTTTATTTGTACTTTGAAAGTTTTCATACAGACGATGTTTAAGCCTTTATTTAAATTCACCATTTACGTCGAAACAAATTGTATTGTGAATAACTTTTGTTTTTCTTCAATTGTGTTGGACTGATGATAAACCATGGGTTGTGGGTACTTTCATGACCTTCGACAAATAAAGGCCGACAAATAAAGGCCGAGCCCTGGACACTAATGGCGGCTGTTTTGGATGTTGGACTATGAAAATAATTCAAAACAAAGAATTCGGAATTGGAGAACGGTGCGGCCACGGGACTCGAAGGCAATATTGTAGAAATATTGGAGCTAGACCGAATTTACTTTTTTCGTAGGTTTTCGACAATTGCAAAAAAGCCATGAAAAAAAATTGGTTTCTAGACTTTAAAGAAGTCTAGATCTCCATGGCCGCACCGTTCTCAGCGTTTCAACCGCGCGGCCATATTCAAACCCTTATGACTTCTTTATTTATGCTTCGAAAATTGCCAAATTTGACCTTTCGGCTTCAACTAATTTCGGCTGAATCGTGATATTTTTTCGTTAAAATTCGCACGTGGCCGCGCGGTAGAAACGGCAACGATCATGATTGTGGTCATGGCGCTTGCGACATAATTGCTATCATTAATATCAATAGTCCAGTATCGATAAATGTTAAATAGCCATTCATTCACTACATGAATGTTGTTTTTATTGAAATACTCAAATTAATAACATATATTTTTTCCATGAATTCTTTAATCAATAATATGATTTGCAACTTATAATGTTCCACACATAGAACTACCGCATTTCTTTTCATTGGTGTCTAAGGTAGCTTAAAGCTAGCTAAAAACGTCCACAGTGGATCAATACTGCAACAGACAACTACCTAACCAAAAATGGCAATAATGGAACTAACCCATGTTATAGCTTTTATCCAAAAATAGACCTATTTCATCTGTGCTGAGTAACTACAAGTGATTTTTGCCTGATTTTTGCCAAGTCGAGGCGCCTGTGCATATCATTCGACATCTAATATATAAAATTCTCGTGTCACAGTTTTCGTTGCCATACTCCTCCGAAACGGCTTGACCGATTTTGATGAAATTTTTTGTGCTTATCCGGTATCTATGAGAATCGGCTAACATCTTTTTTTTTTATTTATATGGCAAAACAACGTTTGCGGGGTCAGCTAGTCTAATATATAAAATTCTCGTGTCACAGTTTTCGTTGCCACACTCCTCCGAAACGGCTTGACCGATTTTGATGAAATTTTTTGTGCTTATACGGTATCTATGAGAATCGGCTAACATCTACTTTTTTTTTTGTATTGCAAAACAACGTTTGCCGAGTCAGCTAGTATTATACAGGTACAACAACGGTCAGCCTGGTCGGAACAAGGATAGCTCGCGCAGAATGCCAATTGTGATACAATGGGCTCCACATATGGCGGATTAGGTACACTGTAGGGTTTTTGGTCGATGAAAGTCCGCAATAAGCCGGTCACTATCCTTAAGCGACCTCCTTAGGGTATCCATGACGATTTTCCCCAAGACAAAAAAAAATTGGACTAGGATGGGTGACCACCAATCCTTTCTTTACTTCGATTACTTCCATGCTTCAGATAGTCGTTTGGAATTGTCAGGAGCTTTTCCACCCTGAAAACTCATTCTTTCAGACTTCCTTAAGTGACGTCAACAAGCGGCCATTCGTTGGTCTTATAATGAATAAAACTTTTTGAATTTAGAATTTTCCATCAACCAGCACCGGGTCAGCTTGTTTACAGCCTAAACCTCCTTGTCACCTAGGAGAAAGGCTTATGGCTCTGCAGTGTGCTCATTAAAATAGGTTGTATGAGTTTTACCTTAGCCTTTGCCAACACCACCTGATAGTAATTTACACCAACTAAAGATATTAAGGCACTACACGTGTACCGACTAAACAAAATACCAATTTAGATATAAAGTTTATATTAAATTTCATCGACTCCATATTGAAACCAGCTTTAATTGGTTTCACACCAGGTAGGCAATTATTTGTCAAGTTATCGATAAAGTTGACAATTTAACACAAAATACATTCTCTTTTATCGATAATTTATTTATGCGAAATCTATGCATGTTTGATAACTATTATTTACTATTGTCGTTACTAAGTTTTTACGATTTATAATCTAAAATAAAACCGTAAGTAAAAAAATTTTTCATTTAAATATTATTTGATATTTATTTATATTATTATTTTCAGAGAAGTTTAAGTGTTTCAATGGACTGCCGATTTTGAGGTTATCTGTAGTTGATATATTGTTGTTGCTTATCCACAGGGTTGTCGGTAGAGTCGGCAAAAAAAGTTTGAGAAAAGAAGAACTCGTATAGTCTTTGTTTATTTTTTGTTTACTTATTATTTTGATTAAATTATTTTTAACATCCCCATATAAAGAAGCTAACACAGTATTTTTTTAGTTATTGTATTTTATTTTATTGATGTCAATGCTGATCTACTTTTGTAATACAAATAAAAAAAGGATTTAAATCGGCACCTATCAATATTTTCACTCAACGTTTCGGTGCCTTTTAGGTTAACATGGGCTAGCTTTACAACTGAAATTCAGTTAAAGCAGTATTTTACTTGATTACTCAACATATGTAAATAATCAAAACGTAAAAAATCCATACGTAAATAAAAGGTAATGTTAAACATAAGCATGGAGAAGAAACCCATAAAAGCTTGATAAAAGTTGCTGTTATCGAATTTAGTTATCGTCTTTTTTTACCACATGTCATCGAATAATTGCTAAAACTGTCATATTATAGTTCAGCTAGCGAGATATTAATCTAATGATCACTTAAATTATAAACAAGCTACTTAACATATTATAGAGTTTATTTTTTGCATAAACAGTAGCAGAGATATATTAAATCACTTTAGGTATTGGTTTCTTGATGTTTGATGTTGTTTGATGCTTGTTTCTTTATCAAAAAGTGCAAATATGAAACAACTTTTTTGCTATCAGTACCTACTAAGTAGTATACATTATTAAATAAATAAGTGCTCCACAAGACAACATATGTGTTTGCAAGGCAAACCGCTGCACCCAGTCGCACTTCAGACCACTACTACAACGCATAGTGATGTGGAAATAGTATCGATAAAAAAGTTACAACCCTTTCTAATTCTAACAGCGAATTTACATTGAAATAAACAAGAGATAGAAATGCTATTTTTTACAGACATAAAAACTCTATCATACCCTTTAACTCCATAAAACACAAAATAAAAGTACGTATCCTTTCGTTATTTGGGTGTCTCATTACTTGCATCTCTAGATACAAAAACATTAATTTTCATTATCTGAAGTATCTAAAGGATTATACTGCTATAAATAAATTATATTAACCTCTTAATATTGATTTATTTATAACAGACAAGATATAATGATGAAAATCGAAATCAGTTTGGCAATACGATATATTTTCATTTGACACCTTGAAAACCAATTACGGATAAGTCTGTTGAAATGCTGTAAAAAGTAGTAAGTAAAATCAACTGGATTTTCTGGGTGTATTATGTCACGTTTGCAAAGACATAAGTACCTACGTAAGAGAAGAATGCCATGTTCATCTAACATTGATCGCTAGTCTAGCTAGTAAAACTTTCTCGTTCACGGTACAACTTACCTTATTTGGTTCTCATTCATCAAGGTAATTAATGGTACTTACGTACTGTAATGGACAACAGAAAAATAATTTTAATCATAAGTTTTCCAATTTTCAGATGATTTATTAAAATTTTAATATCATAAACGTACTATTCAGACATTGTTTTAATCATTCCTGGTCCCTTAAAATTTGAATATATTTTTATACACATTTCCTCTTAAAACCCATCCTACATATCGACATCTGTGTCACATCCTTATGTGTGACAACCATACGTACGGACAGAAAATTTCGAAACCTACTAACGTGTTAAATAATGTCGAAACTATTTTACTATCGGTGGGCGGTAAACATGCGTTTAAAAACCTAACCCTGCCCTTTTGTCTATCGATATTTATGAGATGTCAGTGTTTGCGGATTGTGTAAACTACAACACTATTATTGAGTGGTATGTAGTATGTACATAACCAAAAACTTTAGTTAATTTTGTAACAGCTCCCAGAAAAAGTACAATTTATTGTCAGTAAAAGAATGAAGATTAACAATCTTTACAGAACAATTCATCCTTTTTTTAAATCTCATCTGCAGGGCTGTTCGCTTAACTAAAATAACAGCGCTGAGCTCGACGACGAGATGGCAAAGATTTAAGAATAACAATTCTTACTCACGCTGTATTCAGCGACGAGCGCTGGTGTCGTGTTATGATTTAAGTAATACCAATTATGTCACTCTTCGTTGATGCATCGATGAACTCTACACTGTTGTTTAAGAGAATAGCCCGTTTATAAGTGAAGATGATATCCAATATTACAGCACTTTATTAAGTAAGGAACTGCCTATTCATAAAGTAACTTTGAAGAAACACATCACCACTGCTGAAGCGGTGTTATTTGGCGGCAGTCTGCCGATAGAGAGTGGTCGCTCAAAGGGTGGACCCCGAAGGAGCCATACTACTACTCGGACAAGTCGTCTTTTCAACCGACTTCAAAATAAGAAGGAGGTACTCAATTCGTCTGTATGACTTTTTTTATGTTTGTAACCTCATAACTTTTGACTGGGTGTACCGATTTTTATTTTATATGATAGAGGATATTTCCCATTTGGTCCCATGTAAATTTCGTCGAAATCGATTATGTACTTCATGTTTTTTTTTTTAATATATGAATTCAGAGATCCTTTACCTTGACGACATTCTACTTCAGCCAAAGTTTTGACGTGAGTCAGTTTTTTTTTAATCTGCATTCGTTGATTATTTGAGACGTTTACCCAAAGTCGGCAGGGCTATTCAGAACCGACCCTTTACAGCTAAAGCACGGTAATAATACTATACATAGTATCACCTAGTATACATTATATTACAAAGTATTACCGTGGCTAAAGATTACTAGACTAGCGCGCACTTTTACTCTCGTAAATTGTGATCTTAAGGGGAAAATATCTGTATAAATATATCAGCTGGCAGGGTAGTCCCCCAAAGGTCCCCTCTCGTGCATCAAGCATTCACCTCCTCTCCTTCTGAGACTCCCGTAGGTGTGTCTAGTAGGTAGTCCACCGTATCTTTGGTGGAAGAAAAAAAGGAAAATATCTGGGCTTTTAAATTCAAAAGTTCGACTGGTACTTACTTATATAAATATGTATAATATACGGGTTTATGTATAATAACCCTTCAGCTTCATTATACTAAGTAGTACAGGGAAGTACATACATTACTGTGTTGTCCCCTTAACAAAAGCTTATTAAAAACTTTGGGATTACACAGTTGTATTGTCAATTTACGAAATTTATTTAAATTGTTTTTATTTATTTAAAAAAATACGTATACACAAAGATATAACAAAGGAAACAAGTTTATTTATCATATTTATGCATAAAAGCAAAAAATAGAAATATAGGTTTAAGAAGGATTTCTTCACAGTGGGTTACAAAGAAGGATGTGTCCAAAAAAACGTAGAAAACATGTTTAAATAAATTTCTATACTTTACAACTACCGGCATACGTAAACACACAATAGCACATAATTTAATTTAACAAATTTATGAGTCATCACTGATTTTTCCTTTGCATACTCCGAACTCCGTACATCATATAAAAATTCTGCTGAGTGAAATGCTATCTTATGGGTCATTAATAAGAGTGCAAAGTTGAACGTATGGTGATTGTATGTTTGTATTGATGTATCCACATTTGCATACAATTATGGTAAGAAAGGACGCTCCGGTCCCGCGTCGCTTTGTGACTTATGACCTTGTTGATCGGCGGCCTAAAGTTTAAGGTTTTAATGTTGGTATAACATTTAAAAAGTTTTGTACAGTTGGCCAAATAAAGATCATAGTTATTTGTACTGTGAGAAAAATATGCAATGGCCTACTTTGCGCAATGGGTGTTGATAGTTGATATGCAAGGGGTTGTCGGTTCGATCCCCACTGCATGGATTTCTTTTGTTTTAATTTTCGTTTTGTTCCTATATTATTTAGTCGACCATGAATTTTGGTAGATACATATCTTAGTTGAAATTTTAAGCAAAAACCTACAGTTAATCTTATTGTATTTTACTATGATAGTACTAAAAAAACTTTATGAGGTAAGACTAGCTGAGGTAGACACGATTTATAGATCATAATCGCCTCTCTTACGCAATAGTCGTAATTTTCACTTCGGACTAATAAGACACATGACGAGAGGAAGAAAACAAAACAACAGCATAAGTTTATTCATTTTCATTCAAGCTTTATATGCTGACTGTACTTTTAAAAATATTTGAGACGTGTGCAGCTTTTCTGTATACATGCCCTTTAAGGTTCGGCATAGAACAGATGAGAAATTCCTGCCAAAAAAATTACATAAATAGTGACTAATATAATACAAAACAATACGCATGGTCTTTATTTGCCATTCATACAGGGTTAATTTTAATTAGAGCATCACCTCTTGCAGGCTGCCTCTCCACATCAACCCCAACAACATTTTCAACACACTTGCTCGTAAAGTGAGCCTTATTCTATTGAATTTAGAACTATAAACTGGGCTATAAGTCACGCGTGCATAATATATTATACCCTAGTGCATAATATAATGAATCCTACAAAGTTGAATTGTACCTTAGTGCAAATTAAATCCGAGTAAACAGAGCATATTTTATTGATCCGGGTTATACATTAAATATATGAGCGCGCGCGTGCAGGCGGCGCGCGGACACGTGCAGCAGCAGCAGCAGCACGGCGCCTCCAAGCAACAACAGCATGTATGTACGTGTAATGGGACAGGGCTACTGACGCGCAGCATCTTACAGCTGCTTCAAATAAATTTTATGACCACGTATGTCTGTCTTTTACTCACAAGTGTGTTGAAAAACGTCGTATGTAACTCGTCTCGGCTCATTATTAAGCCCTCGCCTGCGGCTCGGGCTCAAATCAAAGCCTCGACTGTAATTAGCAACGCTCACTTGTTACATAATATACTATTATAGCCTCTGTTTAGCGCAAGAAAAGTAGCATGCGTAACATGAATGTCAAAGTCGTTTTTCTGGAGTCACTGTTGTCACTCGAACGGTTGTTGGTTTTGGAAATTGAGATTTTGGAATTTTCGTATTTGAAAATGAATAAAAAAATAAAAATTAAGATAGGTAGTTTCATAACCAATGTAGGAAACAGCGATACCAGTGACTCTGACGATTCATTCCAAATAGAATAACTGGATTCAGATTTTGATTACAATGAATTAAAATAACTATTGTATTTTGTTATTTTATTTTTAAACCTAATTAATACTAGTTGCCTATCATTTTAATAATATACTTCTTATCAAAAAGCACTACTTAATTTTGTTATTTTTTAAGATACCTACTTTTATAAAAAAAATATAATCAAGTATCAAGTTTGTTTAATCCATGTATTTCGTACAATTTTAGGGGTTACCATGATGCTATTTTTTTAATTCACTTTCTTTAGCCAGACTATGATAACAAAACTTTATTTATTTATTTATTTATTTATTGGGAATTCTAGTGAAAAGAGTACCTACTTTTTTACACAATTATGACTAAAATCGAGTACAGAGTGCTCTCCTCCAGTATCTAAAATTTGTCACCAGTCACCCTGTATGTACGCTGCAGACAGCTACACGTGCAAAGAATAAATAAATTTCCCAAACTGTCACACCAACTATGTGACCCCAAAACTAAGCTTTTATATAAACTTATACTTTTTTGGTCGGCTTAGAACAGCCCTACCGCCCCTGTATAAGCGTGTCGTAAAAGGCTTACATTTCACGCTGTATTATCCGAGTGGCCCGCACTTGGTGGTAGAACCTTGTCAGGGTCCGACTGGCTAGCGACTACAATTGATATAAAATCTGCCGCCAAATATTTCACCTTTCTAGCGGTGATTTATTCCGGAAATATTTTATGAAGAGCCAGTTCCATTCTAAGCCCGTAGGCTGACCACCTTCACAGATAATCAGGTGAAACTGAGGTCAAATGCGGGGTTAGTCACAAATAAAAAAACTTGTGTTATGTCCCCGGGGACCACACGGGGAAATAGGAGGTAGCCTAGTAAATTTAATTTAATTAAGAATGAAATTAGTGGGTGTGAATTTGAAAAAAATCTAAATTCTTCTCAGTGAGTAAAATTTAAGTTTAATCTTAATTTCATGACTACATACATACATACATACATACATAACTTCACGCCTGTATCCCGTATGGGGTAGGAAGAACACCAGAGGTAATGAAACCATATGATGTCACGTTTGACAAATTTGGAGGCATTATAATAGTGGAGAGAGACTATTGCAGTGACAGGGGGTCAGCCTATCGCCCACAAAAAAGCCTCCCTTAACACCTCGGTCCCTTAACTGACTTTTACAGTATGCCCGGGAGGAGAAGCAGCTGGCACATTCTATATTTTTCTTTCGCTCCCAGTCCAGCATAGAAGCTACATACAATAATTTGGAAACGTTTTTATTACTTACTGTCTAGTCATAAGCTGCAGATCAAACTTTAATTTTGATCACTTAGAAGAATTTTGAAATTTTAATTTATGAAAAATGTTAAAAAAGAATTTTTTTTTTTCGAAATTCAGAACCACTCATCATTCTTAATCTGCTATTACGTATCATGTGTGAACGGGCTGTTAGTTAGATCGTGAGAAACCTCACTTATGGATCACACATCAACCAAAAGAGCACCTACTGTCATGTCATAATTTAATTGTAATTTTTATCTTGTAATTCATTTCATTTAAATTAAAAATTACTTTTAAATTGCATTTAATAATTCTACGGAGACTTCTAAAACTCCGCTTCATTCATTAAAAACAAATTCAAGTCATAATATAAACAAAACTACGTACTATGAAAAGTTGTGAAGATTTAAGATTTTTTTTTAACAATACTTACGACTCCTTTGACTTTCTTATAAATGTAATGTTTCGCTATGCAAACCTTGATACGCGCCTATGTATCTACCTATCATATACATATAAGTAAGCACAGCTCGTGCGTCAGTATGATAAACACATAAAACATATGTAAAGAAGTTGCCATTGACCCAGTCAGTTCGCTTTCTGTCCATTTTATTTTATAGCTTAAAGGTCTGCGCAAGCGCAAATGTGGGATTATCAATTAAATAATACAGGTATATTATGTTGGCGAAAATAACCTTGATGTTTTATAGTGCCAGGCTACAAATTTCAATAAAATTTATAAAAAAAATAATGCGATACAAAAGAAAATTAATTAAATTACAACATGATTTTTCTTTATAGACATTTTCATACAATTGCAAGATTGCCTGAAAGAAATTCTTTACAAATCATCATCATCATCACGACTCTTTGTAAAGAGCCCACTGCAGGGCATGAGTCCCGCCCCTGGGTGACGGGAAGGTATAGGCCATAATACACCAAGCTGATCCAGTGCTGGGTGGTGGATGTCAGAATTTTCAGGGCGCCGAAAATGGCTTCTGACAAACCCTAAAGACTAGTGTATACAAGTATACAGCACCCGGGACCGACTGCTTGACTTGCCCTCCGAAGCACGGAAGTCGCCGTGAGAAATGAATGTTCGGCGGACACCCATCCAAGTACCAGCCGCGCCGAACGTTGCTTTACCTGTGATATCGTTTGATACACACAGTAACCACGGCGCCACGACGTCTTCAATTACAACATGATTTTTCTTTATACACCTTTTTTTTTATCTTTTACAAATAAGGCCGCCTAATGTGCCTTTCAAAACGGCTTTTGTTCAATTGTATTTTTTCTTTTCTTATTATTTGCAATGAAGTTTAATTAAATAAAATAAACATATTTATGTACTTAAGTACAGAAGAAGAAAAGAACTATACAGGGTGTCAGGCAAAAATAAACATTCCTTGCGAGGTTTAAACTTGAGCTGATTTGTAGCTAATTTAGTCATATGATGAAATGCCTGAACCCTAGTAATTTCAGAGATAATCACTTACTAATATAAGTTCAGCAGGGTTGTTAATATCAGAAATCATTGTCAATCATGATCGAGAAAAAGTAACAAAACATGCATTCATCCTCATAATAGTTGTTTAGTAGCTTCTACAGTTCAAGAAAGATGATTTTTAAAGCGAAGGTCGATTAATCATCATTGCAAGTCTTTCTAATGATCCCTCCGGAGAGCTTTGAGACTCTCCCCTGGGTGACGAGGAGAGTTAGGCCGTAAATCACTAAGCTGGCCCAGAGCTGGGTGGTGGATTTCAGAATTTTCAGGCCGCCGAAATGGTTTATAAATCCTAACGACTACTGTATACAAGTAGACCTACAGCACCTGGGACCGGGAGAAGCACTGAAGTCGTCGTGAGAAATGCATGATCAACTGTTACCCATCCTTATACCGACCGACCGCTTTGAATGTCTACAGCACCTGGGACCGGGAGAAGCACTGAAGTCGTCGTGAGAAATGCATGATCAACTGTTACCCATCCTTATACCGACCGACCGCTTTGAATGTGTGATAACTCATACGATATGCTATTGCGCCAAGACGAGGACGGTCTATTGATGTCTTCCTTAAATTATCTGAGAAATCGTACTGATAATTCAACTTCAACTACAAAACAGGCGCGGTCCCAGGGAGGTCAAAGGGGATACAACCCTCCCCAAAATCATAAAAAGATGCACCCCTTATAAGAGTTAAAGAAAAAAAAATTTACTTGTGATTAAAAATTTAGTAGTTACCCCACGCCAATCCAGGTCCAGGGCCCTCCCAAAACTTCAGTCTGCGACTGCGCCTGCTAGAAAAGCTGCAGCACTAAGTACTCTCTATTTTCTATTCATCGTGAATTTATACCACGATTATAACCTAAAAATTGACTATTAAAAACACCCGATTTTCGCACCTCACTCATTTAAAGTCCTCGCTCAATTCCACAAATTATTTCTGACCTTAGACTTAAATCGCCATGATGATCGCTGACCTCCGATAGGAGATGGCACCTTAAGAAGAAGAAGACTGAAGAGGTCGCCTCGCCGCAAATCGTCACGCCTCCTGACATCTCCCTAGATCCTAGATCAGCGATAACCTCGTCAGATAAACACCGAAACACATATTATGTAAAGAAAAAAATATAAAAGTAATACAAAAGTACTCCTTATTTCTAAAATTCATTCACACTTGTGTTACCTACAGCTTTCCAAACTTTCAAGTTTTTGTTAATTGATGGTTGTTTGTTAATCGTTTACTGCTCTACTTGTAAGTTAATCCATAACATAGACTTTATGTTGAATTTCCCACAGTATCAAAAATTTCGCGGGTACTTCATCGGAGTATATATTTTCATAATATTAGAAGGACAGTTCAAGAAATATGACTTCAAAAACCAAGGTCAGTTGAAAAGTCATCCTTGGATTAATGTTTGAAAACTTTTAGTTTGGTAAAGCTTCACCTATACAAAGATATATAACCTTTCTCGATTAGTTGCGATTTCATACCACGATCATTACCTAAAACAACACCACCAAAATTCACAATTTTCGCACCTCACTCATTTAAAGTCGTCGCTTAATTCCACGAATTATTTCTGACCTTAGACTGAAGAGGTCGCCTCGCCGCGAATTGTCACGCCTTCTGACAATCCTAGATCAGCGATCATCTCGTGAGATAAGCACCGAAACACACGACTGTTGTTTATGGTTCTACTGTGTAGAACATGACTCATGTCTGTATGTTGTTTACGTTGTTAGTTATGTCTTGCGAATTTGTATAAGCGGGTTTTTTAGAAGAAAGGTGGGAGCTTATTTCTAAGGCTTTTAAGATTATTTATCTGTACTAATATTAGGTAATGTAGGTATGCCGCGTGATGTCTTATCTTACACCGTGTCGTCATCTAACGTGATAAGGTAAGGTACCTACTTACTAATATTATAATTGCAAAAGTTTGGATGGATGACCGCCCATTCATATAAAATACATACATAACTTTACGCCTGTATCCCTTGTGGGGTAGGCAGAACACCAGAGGTTATAAAATCATCTAATTTGACAAATTTGGTCGTTTTATAATGATGAAGAGAGACTATTGCAGTGACAGGGGGTCAGCCTATCGCCCGCAAAAAAAAAGCGATGCTCACAAAACAAATCGCCAGTAATTTTTTTTTGTTTTTGTGTTTTATTTGTAGTTTTTTTTTTCGCTCCCAGTCCAGCATCATATAAAATCTGAAAATAAATATAATCAAATCTGCTGTGATGTGCTCCGGCAATGTGAGTTGCTAACCCCGTGTGCTTCCGACTTCATCTGCACGTACCATCAAGTGAGCTTGAAGAGAAAGACGGGCTTAAAAAAGGCTAAAAGAGTATTTTATAGAAAACATTTTTAAATTTGTGAACTACTGGATCTATTTGAGAAATTCTTTAATGACTTTAAACGGCTTAATTATCTAAGAAATCTCTATCTCTATATCTTATAAAAAAAAATCAGGGTAATATTCAGAACTACGAAACAGATTTTTGTCAACGAAAATGTGAAAATATTGAAAAGACCGTTTTCGGGGTTTCCACAGGCCATCTAATATACTTAATTTAAAATTTGATAAAGCTGAAAATATTGCCTACTGTCACTGATTCAGCAATAGCAGTGAGTTAATTCAAAAGGTCTACAACATCAAGGGTCACTTGATAGTTCGAAAATTCACCTTAACTTAATACCCCTTGAACACTTTTAACTATAAACAGTATTTTAAATACATCTCTTATTAGGATAGGCAATGGAACTAAGGCATAAGGCCAAATCAAAATACTATGACATCGAACTGTCACAACAACAAAAACTTTAGGCGCGAATTGAAAAAGGAACTCCCTTTAAAAATAAACTTTTATTTTTAAATTAATTAACATGCACACTAGCTTCCTAACTCTAAGTAGGTTGAGGTCGACTATTATAAACGGAACGAGTCATAAGTTCGTGTCGTCCTGGTCACAGCATCCTTGGCCTTCGTTGTAGTAGGCAGATGTCCAATTAAATAACATTAGAAGATACATTTAAGTGCTGTTTATGCTGATTAAATGGCGTTTTAGTAGATTTCATTATTCGACCATTGATCTGGTTAAATATTGTTGCCTAGTAAATAGCAATCGTATTTTACATAGCAGATAGAACTTCAACAGGACTGGGCGCGAATGTAAAACATAGAATTTACCAGCTGATTCTCTTCCCGGGCAAACTGTAAAAGTCAGTGTAGGGATTTTTGTGGGCGAGAGGCTGACCCGCTGTCACTGCAATAATCTCTCTCCATCATTATATACCTCCAAATCTATTAAACGTGACATCACGACATCACATGGTTTTACAGCTTCTGGTGTTCTTATGTTAAAGGATACAGGCGTGAAGTTATGTATGTATGTCGATAGGACATCTATCTATCCATACTAAAATAATAAAGCTGAAGGGTTTTTTTATTTAAACGCGATAATCACAGAAACCTCCTGTAGGGTTTGAAAAAATATTTTTACTCAGTTACAGTAGCTGTGATTTCCACAAGGTAAAGCCTGGTTCAATCGACATTAGTTCTTTTGCCTAATAAGTCTTTCGGGACGAGCCCAAGACATCTAACTTCACTTTATACAGGGTGTAACTTGAGGAGCGGATCAAAACTTTCCCATAGGCACTGCCGACAACCACTTTGGCGATGGGGTAAACCTGCCTGCCTCAGACGCCAGTGGTTGCGGGTTCGGTTCCCGCACAGAACAAGAAAAAAAAATGTTCCGTGTCTGCGTGTTTATCTATTTATGTATTCATATTCTAGGTTCCCCCCTAGTTCACTACATGGTATCCCATAACACAAGCTATGCTTACTTTGGGGCCATGTAGTTGGTGTGATTGTCTGGGGATTTTATTTTATTTATTTGTATTTTATGGGGTTTTTCAAAAAAATCATAAAATCGCAAATATCTTCAGGACCACTAAATATTGCTGAACATACATGGGGGTTATTTTGGTAGGTACTAAGGTCCTCCATTCCTGGGAAACGATTGATCCACCCTGTCCATTGTTACACCCTGCATAGTTAACCAAGAGGAACTTTCAGTTATGAGTGACAAGGTTTGTCATTTACCCAAATATCCCACACCTTTATTCCATATCCAGTTCAATTTGATTCCTAAAACCTATGTTTACAAGTAAAACATATTAAATATCTAAAATAAACCTTTAAGTACCTAAGTAACCATTACATGACATGTCAGGCCTATGACAAACACAATCAACATTATCCAAAAAAGGCAATAGTTAAAACGTTAAGTTATCATTTTTAATATAATGTTATTTAAATTCCAACTCATAACACTAATATAATGAAACTTAAACTATACTTAGGCAGGCATAATTATTTACGAGCGTTTTGAGATAATTGTCTTTTGGAATTTAATAGGTAATCAATAAATACATCTTGGGATATGTTCGTTCTAATATTAAACTAACACGAAAGCTCACAAGCCACGGACTTAGAAAGCAGTTGGCTCTTCAACCCTGAACGTTTTTTAAATATGAATAGGAAAAGAGGAATACAATTGAAACCACTTTGGCGATAACACTGTCTGCCTCAGATGCCAGTGGTCGCGGGTTCGATTCCCGCATGGAACAAAAAAAAACTGTTCCGGGTCTGTGCGTTTATCTATATATGTATGTATTTATATTCTAGATTCCCCCCTAGTTCGCTACATGGTATCCCATATCACAAGCTCTGCTTAGTTTGGGACCATATAGTTGTTGTGATTGTCTGGGGATTTTATTTTATTTATTATTATTAATAGCAATAGGAGCATGTGGAACACTGGTGGTACACCTTTTTTTTAATGTTTGTTTTTCCCGTGTTTAACCTGGTGGTAAGTGCAGATGAGGTTGAAGATGACAGCACTAGGGTTGAGGAAGATTTGGCTCTTCAGAAAACATTGCCGGAACACATCACCGTCGGAGCTGTGATATTTGGCGGCAGGTTTACCAGATCGCTCCGATTAGTCGGCTTTTATAAACAAGACCGAAAGAGCTGTTATAAGCCGACTCTACGCTGCTAAAAATCATCCTATAAGGGTGATTTTTGGTTGGTGGATTTCTGTATTAAATTTGTTATTTTCCAGAAATTATCGCGTATAATTATTTTTTTCCATTAAAACTTATGCATACATCAAAAGTCGATATTTAAGTGTGAATAGAGAAGTTCATCTTCTTCTAAGTCGCGTACGAGCAACGTTCAAGATTAACACAAAATAATTATGAAACCCTAAGTTAAGGGCTTTCACTATGATAGCCCTCAATTCTTATTCATCCACCAACCAGCACTGGGCCGGCTGGATTATGGTCAAAACTCCCTCATCACCCAAAGGAGAGATTCAAGGCCCTGCAGTGGCCTCGTTACAAAAGGTTGTGATGAGTCCCCAATTCTGCTATGTGGTCTTTATAAACCAAACTTATAATGTTTCATGTTTGTCATTGGTCAGTTTTGGATTATTATTATTCGTTTTTATTTAGAATAGAATAGAATAGAAGTACATTTATTGACGGACACAACACATTACAATAGTTAGAACAAACAAAAGAAAGTAAAAAATAAAATAAAGATGACATAAACAAAATTAAAAAGTAAGTACACCACATCACATTACACAAAAATAAAATTAAAACGAATATAATAGTGGAAAACAGAAAGTAAGATAGTTTGAAGATAAAAGTTTAAATGTTGAGCCAGTCAAAAAAACTCATCATAATATGTTACGACTTGCGTCGTAACGATGCTTTTCTGTCGTCGCCCTAGGATAAACGCCCATTTTATAATATATTGCATGTATAATAAACTCTATAAATTGGTAATAATTATGAACTAAATAACATATTAAAAATTATTTAGTGGAGTTATATAGAATCACTAGCCGGTCCCCGCAATTCCGCCTACATTACTCTCGTTCCTGTGGGTACTCCGAGATTAATATCCTTCCTCGATAAATGGACTATACGATGTAAAAATATTTTTTCAAATCGGACCAGTACTTCCTGAGATTAGCGCATTCAACCAAACAAACAAATTAACTCTTCATCTTTATAATATTAGTATACATAGATATAGAATCACGAAAAATAAATAAGATTACATGTTAACATGTGATTACATGTGAAGATTACAAATTAATAACGTTTTATGATTCTTCTTATAATTCACATGGATGTAAAAAGATAGATTCTTGCATCCTTACAGATTCTCAAACCTGTAACAAATAGTTCTAGATTATCAGCCCTAAGTATAATGATGCCTATGCCTATAAGGTTACCAGTAAGAGATCGCGCCAAAACCTCAAGTCCCCTCTGAAGTTGGTTCAAGGTGTCTGGCGCAGGTGAATTACTTACAAAAATACTGCGCAAAGCGTCTTGCGATAAGTTCAGAGGGGACAAGATATTTGTCTCGATCTATATAGGGTCGCCTTATAATAGTCACTTATATTTTAATAGCAGATTAAGACTGATGAGTGGGTCATAATTACGATAAGAAAATTGTTTTAAATATTCATAAATTAAAAAATACATACATTCAAATTTCAAAATTTGTGATCAAAAAAAGTGATCAAAATTTAAGTTCGATCTGTAGTTTATGACTACACAGCAAGTAATCCCATCGATTCCATCTAATTGTAGGCATGTAGTCATAAAATTTAGATTAATCTTAAATTTTACTCACAGAGAAAAACTTTGAAATTTTAATTTATGAAAAATATTTCACAAAAAATATTTTTGTTCGAAATTCACACCGACTCATCATTCCTAATCTGCTGTTAAAATATAATTGACTATATAATAAAATCCCCATACAATCACACCAACTACATGGCCCCAAAGTAAGCATAGCTTGTGTTATGGGATACCATATAGCGAACTAGTGGGGAACCTAGAATATAAATACATAAATAGATAAACACCCAGACACGGAACATTTTTTTTTCTGGTTCCGTGCGGGGATCGAACCCGCAACGCAACCACTGGCGTCTGAGGCAGATAAGTTTACCCCATCGCCAAAGTGGTCGTCGACTATTAACTATTATAAACGGACCCTGTATACCAGGTAATCCCGTTTACCAGCTTACGACAACCACTATGGCAATGGGGCAAACCTATCTGCCTCAGACGCCAGCGTTTCGATTCCCGCACGGAACGAGAAAAAGAAAATTCTCCGGGTCTGGGTGTTTATCTTTTAGGTTCCCCCCTAGTTCGCTACATGGTATCTCATGACACAAGCTTGGCTTACTTTAAGGCCATGTAGTTAGTGTGATTGTCTGAGGATTTTATATAGTTATTCTTATTTATTTCCAGCTTTTTGAGCATTAGAAATTGAACCAACCTTGATAAAATGTTACAATAACATGGCATGCGGGTGCCCATTATCTGGACATTTACAGAGACTAGTTTTGGCGTAACTACCTCACAGTTTGCAGTTCACATGTCTGTCTAGTATCGACTTTATCAATCTGAATGTGTTTAGCAATTTTGTACGGTTAGCAGATAAATCAATTTTTAACTAAGCGCATATACGTTTTTTTATTCGTCGTGATTATGGCGTTGGGAACAGTGCTGAGAGTATCGATACTTGAAACGACTTTTTTACTGGAATGCGAGAATCACGTGACCACTGTCGGTATAAGAAAACGAATGGTAATAGAATCTAGTACAAACGTATTTAAAACCATATCTAATCAAACCGGCTAAAGCTATCCATACACAGACCTCAGGCTAATTTATTTTACTAATATTAAATGAAACAATTATAATAAAATCCGGTGAAAAATGGTTTCAATTTTATTTGAAATAACCGATTGTAAATACTTTAAACGATTTTATGATTGTTTTACACTTTAAACATCCCATGCAACTTTAATGGTGCCTAAAATGTAATCATTGTTACTATTCCTAAACCCAAACTTTTTTCAAAGTATAACAACCAATCCAACCAAACTATTCTACAATCGGTATTTTTATCCCAACCTTTTACTCTTTTTTTTCACATTATCATTTGTTTAATTTCGGGCCGTATTAATAAATTATTCGTTTTCAATTCCAAGAGCGGTCTTAGTTACGGATCGCGTCAAACTAGAACTAAATGTTTGGTGGATGCAGCTTTTTTACACTTTTCTGAACGATAATATACCCAGTAATGTAAACATGTTGTGTCTGAAAAAAATATTCACAAAAAATTACCATATAACCAACCGCTGTGTAAAGATAGAAACATGATTTATGTAAAATGGCTCGATAAAAAATGTCACAAATATAACACAAATTTACCATTTCAAACGGATATTGCTACGGAATGCCATAATAAATTCATATAAAAGTTTCATGAAAACATAAAACAGACTTCTCTTAACCGATGGGTAAAGCAAAATTTCTAAACAGTCATAATTTTTGAAAAAAACCAGTCAAACATAATTTCGCTTGCTCACGTCGGTGTAATTATCAGGGTGGGAAGTATGGAAATACGCACCGCGCTACAAGAAGCCCTTTAAGCGTCTCAATTTCAATTGTGGACACCTTGTAATACTTAAGACATATTATTAGAGAAATATTATTAGAAGTCTATCTAAGTCAGATCGTATTCATGCATCATACCTTATCATCAATCTAATATATAAAATTCTCGTGTCACAGTTTTCGTTGCCATACTCCTCCGAAACGGCTTGACCGATTTTGATGAAATTTTTTGTGCTTATCCGGTATCTATGAGAATCGGCCAACATCTATTTTTTTTTTTATTTATATGGCAAAACAACGTTTGCCGGATCAGTCAATATATTATATAAAACTGTTCCGTCACTGACTGAGTGACTGACAGACAACGTACAGCCGTAACTACTGAGCGTAAAGAGCTGAAATTTGGAACATACATTCTTTAGGGGATGTAGGCGTGCACTAAGGAAAGAATTCCCGAAATTCTTACGGGAACGGGAATTATTGGACTTTTTAGTTTGTATGAAAAATCTTATTCCTTGAGTGCACGGATATGATACTTGACATAAAAGTTCCTCAAAAAGGGACTGGTTGTGTTATGAAAGGAATTCCCGCAATTCCCACGGGAACGGGAAATATATGATGTTTTAGTTTGTATGATAAAATCTTATTCTTTGAGTGCACGGATATGTTACTTTGTATAAAGGTTCCTCAATAAGTTTCTGTTTGTATAATGGAAGGAATTCCCGGAATTATAGGACTTTTGAGTTTATGCGTGTACGAAGTCGCGGGCAAACGCTCGTTATGTATAAGTATTGCTTCAATGGATCAAGAGAAAGGCTGTCTCAGTGCGTATATTAGTGGGTTTGTCATAATGCGTTCTGAAAGTATATTGTAAGGGCCAGAACTTTCTACTAACGATGATAATGTGGGTATAGTAGTAACATATGTAATCACACATACAGCGAAACACAGTACAAGGCACAGTGATAAATAAATAGCTTTTTCAAGGCTGGAATTTATTTCACTTTATTTTTATAATGAGGTTGAAGATGACAGCGCACGAGTTTAGGATGGAACTGGCTTTTCATAAAATAAGTTCGGAATACATTACTGCTGCAATTAGGGCTGCCAACCATACTGTTAACAACATTATACTTTTTACTGTTGAACAAAAATAAAGTGTTTTTAGCATAAAATGCTAAATACTTTAAATGCTAGACTTAAATTAATAATTTGTGCAAGAAGCTAATTGAAGACTGTTTATTTTTCCAAAATACTGTGTGATATTTTTTAGAAAAAAAAAAGTTGGTAACCCTAGCTGCAATATCAGTATTAGGTTGCAGATTTTAAATGAAAGCTAACCAACAGTGCGATCACAGAACTTTATCGAATCGTATATTAACGAATGTTTACGAATGCTCGTATAGTATTATGGAGTCGGTTGCAAGTTTTGAGTATCATTGTAATTTTTTATTTTACAGATATTTATGAGTACAACATGTTTACAAACATTCACAATTAACAAGGCACACATTTATTTATATACCGTGCGGCAATGGATAGATTTCAATTTTTTCTTAAAAACCGTCTCCATACTATACGAACATTTGTTAACAAACGATTCGATAAAGTTCTGTGATCGCACTACAGCTCTTGAATGGGTCCTATGACCAAGCGGGGGTCATTCGGATTAACCACCTTTTACCACACATTTAACAAGAGGTGGTACTGGGGGTGGAGATATTCTAAGCCACAATATATGTGCAACTTATATGTATTTGTATATTATTGTTTTCACTATTCATCCATTTAAATAAGCAGTCACTCGTACGTGACAGACACAAAACGACGAAATTAACGTTTTTCTTTTAAATCTCTAAAAAAATAAAAACATACGTCAATGCTATTCACATTGAAGTATGTTTCCAATGACTACTTCCTTACTTAATTTATTAAATTTCGTTCAAACGTTCGTATTATCACTTAAAAAAAAAACAAATCTTATTGCTTGTTTTAGTAATTAGCGCATTAAGACAAACACACTAGTTCAGTAATAATTTACAATAATGGAATAACATATTATACCTTTAACTCATAATTATGCCTATTCATTTTTTTTATCGGAATTGAAAAGCCTATTTTGCTATCGCTACCTATCTTAAAATGTGTGTCGCGCAGGCGCGGCACGCGTTGCGTATCCGCGTGCGTAGCTGACCCTACCTAATGAACGCATGTAATGTTATTTACTGTCTATGTTATAATAATGCACTACACCACTTAGTTTATTTGAAAAGGATAATGTGGTTGAGTTAAGTTAAGGAATTATAATTAATAATATAGGTATTTAGTTTTATTCCTTATGTGTAATATACTTATATTAGATATTGTTTATCTTTATTTAATTTTAAGTTGTTGCTTGAACGCCTAGATCTTTAAAAGTTGAATTTGATAAATTAACATAGCCGCGTTAACTTATAACCTAAAAAATATTGGAAAAGCTTCTGGAAAAGCCGTTTGATGTGTTTTTTTATGATTTGAATAAACACAAACGTTTATAGAGGTTTAATTGGCATTTTTGCGGGCGATAGGCTGACGCCCTGTCACTGCAATAGTCTCTCTCTATCATTATAATACCTCCAAAGCCAAACGTGCTCATAAGCCAGTTACCCCAACTTTGATTTTAACTTATACAGGGCGTCCCAAGGCTATGAAGTCCCAAGGACATCAAGAAAAGTACCTTAAATAGCGTAGATGGACTATTTTGCTGAAAGAAGACTATATGAGTTTGAAATATTAGGTAATTCTGCATTTAAAGATTTCCTAAGAATTTCTTGCTTCGTCTGGGAACCGACTTAAGTATTTAAAATAAAACCATTCTTAAGAAATATTGTATTTAAAAAAAATTGAAATTCATCATTTTAAACAAATCAAAAACATGCCTACATGAAACTACTTAAATCAAAAAAGGGTCATTCTATTATCACATTTTAACGCATGTTTTAGTTTCATGTGAATAATTAACATTTTTAATGAAATTTGATTTTATAATACTACATTTTTAGTACTTTTACTTTAAATAAATTAGTTACCAAGGATTTCAAAATAATATTTTAACAATCAAGAGGAAGGTTCAAACTGCCACCGCGGGTGCAAACAATTTGTCCTACGCTTTGCAGATCATAGAATCAAAACGTATAAATATAAAATTAAAACTGCCATATATTTAATATGCTATGCCTTAATATTTTATAAGGTATTTCAGTAACAAAGTAAAATAAAAAATCTTCTCAAAACTAAATTTAAAAAATATTATTATTTTTTAAACCAATAGCGGGTGCAACATCGCGGCTGCAACTAGTCTAATTGAAGTGAATTTAAACATCAAATGAAATTATATAGCAACAATATAAGAGATCAGACCATATTAATTACTAATAAATATACTTTTATTGAGCTTCCATCGATTATTTCTTTTCAAAAACTATATTGACTGAAAATTCTCCAAAAATATTATTTCTATCCGTCATTTTTTCTCCGGTGTTTCGAACTTCGCGATAATATCATTAAATTGTACATTCGCATATGATTTCTGTGAAACCATCATCCTTCATCACAAATCGTACTCTGATTTCTTAGTCTTCATCCATACACTCTGACACTACCCCATACAACGACCTTGAGTAATTGTTTGCCGGATTTGCAGAGGAGATGTATGAGCACTTACACACCTGTACATATATTTTTTGGTAAACAACAGTTTTAGGTTCGGGACATGATTCTAATGATAATATTGCAGCTTGATTTCAAGTACTTGAGGGAGTTTTGGCGCCAATGCTTATGTATGGTAGAGAATCTTGGGTGTGGCAGAAGAGACATGAAAGCAAGATTAATGCTGTGGAGATGAGAGCGTTGAGAAGCATGTGTGAAGTGAAATTGAGTGATAGGGTGTGCAATAGTGAAATAATAAAGAGATGCGGATTGAAAGAAGATGTAGTGACTAAGATTGAAAAGGGTATGCTACGGTGGTTTGGACATTTGGAAAGGATGAGTGAAAGTAGATTTACGAAAGAGGTGTACAGAGCAAGAATAGATGGTGCTGTCGGAAGGAGCCACCCTAGGCGAACGTACGCCGCTCAAAGGGAGACAGGCGTGAGGTTATGTATGTATGTATGATTTCATTATTTCTCTCCCTTTAGAAATCTTTTAATTTTTGCCTATATCGCTCCTTGAGTTGTTCTGTAGTCATATTTACCGATAATTCTATAAATCATACAGTATATAATGTATCAAACATGTACGTCAACAACCGTATTCAGCATCTATAATAAATCAAGGCAAATCAGGAAACAAAATATGTAATATATCATAATTGCTTACACCCGCGACTTTGATTTAAGATTTCAGTTATCGTTTATTATACACCAAAGAAGCGTTCATCCCATGAAATCATTAATTTAAGTTGAGTTTGGATAACGCCTTACTTTTGCAAAGTTTTAAAATGATAGCTCCTTATTTCTGCGATAAAAATCAACTTTTATATCTTTTGCATCGCGGTTGCAACAAGTCAACAATGCATTCTATTCGTCAATAAAAACTTGATAACTAACAACATATAGTTTTATAGAACAGAGTATAAATGAATATTTTTTCTTCAAGTTCTGCCCCTAAAACATAACCTCAAGTTGTCACCAACAGCATTTTGTGTGACTGTTGATAGGAATGATTTAACTTGTACCAACTCTTCGGAAGATAATACTTTCAAACGCAGCAAAACAGAAAATATAAAGTAAAATCAAATAAAATTGAATATTAAATTTCAACTCTCTTCTTCGCAATAATAACAAAAGAATCTTCTAAATATCGTGATTAAAATAATAACATTCGAAAACGTCTATAGTGGAATCGCCCAAAAGTGAAAATGCACGTAAAATCTTTATCTTCTTCTTTCAGAAAAATACCATATCTACGATATACAGGGTGAAAATTTTTAATGCTACCTCGAGGGAAAGTACTCTTAATAACGGAGATGGCAAATTTTACACCAAAAAAACTTTCCTTTATTATGGAAAAGCAATAAAACCGCATTCAAAGATTTTTCGAAAACCGACTAAAATCTAAAAATGAAGATTTCATGCTTTTCCTTTCATTAAATTAACCTAGTATGTTAAACAGATTTCATTCTTGTGATAGACCCTAACGATCGATTCAATAATATTACAGGGTGAATTTTTTACAGATTTTAGTTGGTTCGATTCCCAGGTGAAGCTAGCGAATTTTTGAAAATCTTTGAATGCTGTTTTATTTCTTTTTAAAAATAAAGGAATGTTTCTTTGGAGTAAAATTTGCTATGTCTATTATTTAGAGTACTTTCCCTCCAGGTGGCAGGAAAAAATTAAAAAGAATAAATTCCACCCTGTATAAGGTACTTTTCTTTAATGTCTCGTAGCCTTGGGACACCCTGTGTACTTACTAATAGTAATATTATTTATTACTATACATTTTTTATGCAAATATTGTTCTATATTCAACAATTTTTTAAGGAATAAATTAATAAATATACCTACACCAAGCTTTGCTGTACTTTAGCGCTATAGTGCCTATATGTTTAATAACTATAAATTAATAAACTATAATTAGTTATGATATTTCAACTTCTGCACATTGTCTCGTTATGTAATAAAATCTATGCTAAAATTTAAAAATAAAAATGCAATTGTTGTTTTTCAATTGTCAAAATCAACAAAGTCAAAGGTGAACAAGCAAGCAAATACTTATTTTGAACTTGTTAACAAAAGCTACTACACTTGATATTGATAAATAAATATGTTTAAAAAAAATTAACCTAATAGAATAAGGTCTTGACATATGAGGTCACTTAGTCGAGCACGCCCTCTGGCGAAATTATATGTGAGCACTATGTTGTGATTATTAAGGCGAAGTCCAACGGGCAATATAATTTTGATTTGCTTCTAACGCAACGCATTTTAGAATAGATTTCCTTTTAAAATATCTAAAAATATAAATAAAATATCGCAGGTTATTCGAAACAAAATTATTTTTAATAGAAAATGTATTACACTTTTATCTTCCATTTTATTCGTAGTGTTGGTAAAGACGGAGATGTACAAGTCTATTAATAAGGTAAAAATTCATTCAGCACTCAATAAGTCAAATGTTTCATCATATTTTTCAGTATTTTATCTCAAGAAAAAAATGCTATAGATAATCACAACAACTACCTTGCCCCAAACTATTAAAAGCTTTTGATAAGGGATACTATGACACAAACTAGGAGGGAACCTCGAATATTAATACGTGTTTATGCAGATAAATACGGTGGACCGACGCGTCAATCCGGTCACGGTAATAGTTTTTTTTTTTTTTTTTTTATTAAAGAAAGAATCTCCTGACATGATCATGATCTTTACATATCTATTTTATCCTTACCTTGAGTGGCACATATTATTATTGTTAATTGTGTTACTGTGTTTATAAAGTTCTTATTTCTCTTTCTCTTACATTATGTTATGTTTTCATCTTTTCTCACACAAAATTTTCATTTCAGATTTTAAATTACTTAACTTCATCAAACATAACTTGCATAATTTACATTTTTCGAATGTCTTAAGAACTTTCTTACACTTATGAACAATATACCTTAACTTATAACTAACTTTCTTCCTATTTTTATACTTTATACTTTTATCTCTCTATTCTCACTGTAATTTATATTTTCTATTAAATGAAACAGTTTTAACCGGATTTATCGCGTTTAACTTATATTTTATCTCGACGTTTCGGTGTCTTTGCAGACTTCGTACACCTTGCTCGTGAAAAAAAGTGATTTATTTAATAGTATGAATCGCGAAAACATAAGACAATATTATATTTTCTAGTAAGCGTATACATATATCTATGTTTTATATATATTATTTACTATCTCCGCCATAGTTCTAAGAATATCCAACTCAACAAGAATATCCAATTTCTTTTTATTACTAATTAGGTGACTTAATTTGTGTAAGTTAATATTATCATCGATCTCTTGTTCAACGTTATATCGGACATGAGCAGCTATCGGACAATCTATGAGAATGTGCGGAACGGAGTCTTCTGCCTTTGGTTCGCATTTGCACGGTAATATAGGGTCTTTCACTAAAATTGGTCCATTTCAAAATTGAAAACAGTCTGTTTATGAGATATTAACAATTTTCTTATTGTTATTTGAAAGATCCATTCATGCCATTTTGTTTTGAATATGACATCATTCAACTGTCAGCCGCGTCTTCAAATAGTGGCACAAATCTGGGAGGTTAAATTTTCAACAGACAGACATCAATCAACAGGCACATCTATTGTTATCCATTTTTTAAGCCTAAATTGAACCATATGGATATAATATTTTCTTGTGGGGGTTTTTGAACTCTCCAATGACTAATAAGCCGCAATAAATATTACCCTGAAAGTCCAAATAATCTAGGTCATCACTCAGTGTCAGTGGTATTAATGCAGCGGAGTCATTCAAAATTGGATCTAAAGAATAATTTCGTTAATATCGCACACATAGCCTGTTTTATTCCATCTGGAAATCGACCCGTATTTCGTGAAAGAGCCCCTTTAGTTAATATTACCGTGATCTGGTCAAGGACCGAGCAATGTAGAGAACCTTGAGGGTAGCCTTTGTCCAGAAGTGACTTAGTGACTAAGCTGATGATGATATAGATAAACACCCAGTCCCACACTATTTGTTTTCTTGCTCTGTGCGGGTGTCCCTCTGACTTGCAAATTACATAGTAGCGTCTAAAGCTGCAAACTGGACGGCAGTGACAGCAACAGTGAGAGCGACAGCGCGATTTCAGCGACGCGACGCGGTCAGCGATTTCCACGACACGATAGAAAGTATTCAGTTTGAATGAAACCGCGACAAATCGCTCGAGCGCCCGCTGGGGTCGAGAACGGCCCAGATTCCCCACGTCGATGCTCGCGCCGCTGTCGCTGCCGTCCAGTTTGCAGCCTTACTCCAATTCGCTATTAAGATTGACAATACTTTTATAGAAATATACAAATATCTTACCAACCGACGCATTCCATTATCTTCCATGACACGGTAATACATGACAGTTAGTTTGGGCTACTAATCGGCCCTTTGTGTGACCAGTAAAAAAAGCAGCACTATAATGATCTAGAAAGTAGAAGGAGATTGCTCGTGTTATGTAACATACTCACATAAAGAAACGATTGTATAAAAACATTGTTACAAAAATTTTACGTTTACGTTCCATCAAACTGATTGATAATAAGATGCTTGTTGATATTGTTTTCAAACAAAAATAATGATTAATTTTCAAATATTATTTTAAAACGCCCTAAAGAACAAATGAGGATGACACTTTTCAACATAAATAGCTTTCAGCTAGAGAAAATAAAGCTACAACCACATGCTTGAAAATTATTATTTTTCTTTCTTGCTTTCTAAAGATCTCAATCACGTAAGTAGGAGGTACCTATGAGAAAGAGTTTAAGAATGAATTCTAATTTCTATAAGTAATGAGTAATGTTATTTGATATTTTTAATTGGAACACTTTTCAATTTGAAATATATGTCAATACCACAGTCCCTTAAGTTTTATTACGTTAATTTTGACGCCATAATATACCAGAGAGCCAAGTATCTAGCAAAAAAAAGAGAATAATGGAAATAACTCAACCGACAAGAGCTTAGCTCTTACATTTGAAGAAGAAGAGTATACGCAAGAATACTCTTCTTCTTCAAATGTAAGAACTAACAGATATAACGCAAAATCACCTAACAGATTTTGCGTTATTATTATTTTTCAATTTATTTTCATTATTTAAATACAAAGAAATACAAAAGAACAAAAAATTTGATACAACAGGTGGTCTAATCGCTAATAAGCAATTTCTTCCAGACAACCTTTTCAAGACAACTTCTTCAAGGTCGTTTCTGGTCATCACAGACACCAACGCGTGAGTAAAATCGACCTTACTAACAATAAAATGCAGATTCCTCAGACGCATAAGCTTCGCCTTAAAAGCGATAATTACAAAAACAAGTGTTGTCATAACCGTAAATTATATATATTAATCGGAACTATTCTGTTCGTTACCTCAACATTTAAGTAACAACATATGTGGAGGTAAACTAGAACGGCTTTCATGATACTATAAGTACATATAGGTCAAATTTTAATTAAAACAGTGTCTGACTGAAGGCAATGACGAATGGCAGTCATAATGGTTTTACATAAACTCATTTATAATAATAATTTTAAATCATTTATTTCCTTATTCTTATTCTGTTACAAATGTTGTCATCTGGGGTCTTCAGTTAGACATAAAATGCGTGTTTGAAGACCCCACTCTTCCACAAATTATAGTTACAATTGAAAATAAATTAGTTAAATAAGTAAAATTAGATTGATCTAAATAAGAATTTGATAAATTAAACAATTTGGTAGATTCCATGAAGTTTAAAAAATTTGAATTAAAATAAATTCAAATCTCAAAATTATATTAGGGTAGCGAAAACAACAATTAATTTAAAAAAAAAACTAAAGACATAGAAAAATTACAATAACATAAGATTTTATTCAAATGCAACAATTCAAATTATATAAGGCGATAACATATACCTACATTAAAGATTAATTTAAAAACCAAAGGGAAATAATAATAACAATAACGATTTTTATTTAATATTGTGTCAATAGACAACATTCAGTCATTAAATTAGATTTGTCATTTTTATAAGGCTATGCTTTCCATCTTTGAAATTATTGTAGCTTATCAGGTCAAAAGCGGGTTTAGTCTGTACCACGGAGGGTATCTGCTTTGTGGTCTGTACTAATATTTAGTAGAAAAACAGTCTGCATAGGTAATTATTTTCTAACAAAAAAAATGAAGCTGAAACTTTTGAAAAAATTTTAACATTTGGTTGCCTAACTGTTGAGGTGATTATTATTATTATATATTGTTCTTACGGGAACAGATATACCTAACGCGGAGAAAACCGTGCGCAACTGCTAGACCGACATAAAAAAGATATGTTATTCACACAATTGAAATAGAAATGGAAATAGAAAATGTTTTATTGTTTTTAGCAATTACAACACTTTTACAATTACAAACTTATAACAGGATTCTTACAAATAACAGTGTAAATAACTATAAACTTAATTCACTAACTATAAACTATAATTTATGTATACTAAAAAACAAAAGGCGACGACTCAGCATAATTCTTTGCTGTGTAGGTAGCAAAGCGCTGATTTTCAGTCGCTGCCTGGAATGCTGATACAAAATTATTATACAATAAAATATGTACCTAATTTATGAAATTTAGGAGTAGGTAAAACGCATAATAATTAAGGAGCCACAGGGTCCTGCAGACTAAATATAATATTCGTAGAAGCTGACGAAAAAGCATTTAAGATCACAAGGGAAAGTCCGAAAACCAAAGAATTATATAAATAAATAAATAAAGTCATATTATATTATAGGATTATACTACATATGAATAATAAATAAATACTCAAAAAATTATAAACTCAATTTAGCAAACAAATGTACAGGTAAAAATAAAATTAAGTTATACACTTGATTGAAGATCAAATAAAAAATGTTCTCAATAGACGTTTGAAACTAGTGCATTGCAATTGCTTTTATTAAAAAAATAGGAGCTCATAGAAGCAGGACATAAAATGCAACTATGTAATCCCGCCATATAGGGTCAGCTTTAACCCTAATATCCTTGTATAAGCGTAATGTAAGTCACCCACTAATGGCAGTAGGACCCTTTCACCAGTCAGGCTAGCGACCACTCTTCATATAAAATCTGCCGCCAAATATACAGGCTTTATTTTATTTCATGAAGCGCCAGTTCCTTTCTAACATACATACATACATAACGTCACGCCTGTATCCCTTATGGGGTAGGCAGAACACCAGAGGCTATAAGACCCGACAACAGATGGCAAATTTGGAGGTATTATTATAAAGATAGAGAGAGATTACATGGCTTCCATGCTGGACTGGGAGCGAAAGAAAAACTTAGAATGTGCAAGCTGCTTCTCTTCCCGAGCATACTGTAAAAGTCAGTTAAGGGACAGAGGTTTACTTGGCGCTTTTGTGGGCGATAGGTTGACACCCCGTCACTACAATAGCCTCTCTCTATCTTTTCATTTCTAAGTACTTTTATTTCCGACCTTGTGTCTACTTACCAGCGGTGTGATTGAGGTCAAACCCCGGATAAGTGACCGATTAAAGAAGAGTCGTGAGAGGCAACTAATCTCGAGATCCTTCTCTGAGTGGTAGGATCCGCAATCAAAATCTACCATCTAATGATAAAAACTTTACAGAGGTGTGTTCCGAAAATATTTAATTACCTACTATTTTCAGAGTTGCTCTCATTTCGTTTCGCTAAAGACTAATAAAAGAAATTTGTGAATTACACCAGTACTTTTGGAGTTCATCATCATCATCACAACTCTTTGTAATGAGCCCACTGCAGGGTATGAGTCTCTCCCCTGGGTGATGAGGAGGTTTTTATGCCATAATCCACCAAGCTGGCCCTGTGCTGGGTGGTGGATGTCAGAATTTTCAGGGTGCCGATACGGCTTCTGACAAACCCTAACGACTACTGTACCTATACAAGTATACAGCACCCGGCACCGACTGCTTAACGTGCCCTCTGAAGCACGGAAGTCGCCATGAGAAGGTCGGCGGTCACCCATCCAAGTACCGACAGCGCCGAACGTTGCTTAACCTGTGATATCGTATGATACACACAGTAACCACGGCGCCGTTTTGGAGTTAATTCAATACAAATACCTAAATGTACCGTCTAATAGGTAATAATACGTTACAGAGATTACTTTTCCGAAAATATTTTAATGACGCTTTACGGAGTTGCTCCCAATCCGTTGCCATATACTAATAAAAGAAATTTGAAAGTTATCAGTAGTTTTGGGTTTATTCAATACAAATAAATCTAACCTTTGCTGTTTATAAATTTAGTTGAGATAAGTGCGTTCCTTCCGAACCATAACTGATGCAACTTCGGCCTCATACTCACTTATCTTACGACGGTCAATCAAAGACGATATAGATATGCCGACCAAATGGTGATATACCTACTTAAAAAAGGTCGTAGTTAAAGGTAACCTACCCGTAACCAGCTATCAGGTAAGAAAAGATTAATGAACGTGGAGGAGGCGAAAGAGGTATGTCTGGATAGTTGCAATTGGCGTTGTCTAGTCTTTGCCTACCCGTAAGGCTGCAAACTGGACGGCAACGACAGAGACAGCTAGAGCGACAGCGGCGAAAAAGTATTGAGTTTGTATGAAACCACGACAAATCGCTCGAGCGCCCGCTGTCGTCGAGAACGCCCCAGATTCCCTGCGTCGTCGTCGCTGCCTGCGCCACTGTCGCTGCCGTCCAGTTTGCAGCCTTAAGAGAGTGTGTGTGTGTCAATCTCACGCAAAACTAAGTGACGAGAGTTCAAGACGACAATACACTGACTTAACTAAAGTTTCATGTTCGGAAAATATACCAAAGCCATAATAATTGATTTTTTACGGCTAACTTGTTAAACCTATAGAATTCGTATTATCAGTCTCATCTAATGACTCCTAGTAACGTTTGTCTTTTCTTTCTGAAATAATGTAGAAAATTTACAAATTCCTAGTTTAAAAATAAATTTCAATTTATAACTCTACCATAGTAGGAATCTCAAGTTTATTGTCTTTGTCTGATGTTTTATTACTGGTTAATTACCTACATTAAAAAGATATGTCAACATTATTTAATAAATAAGATAGGTAATTAAAACGGGGTAAAAAGAATCCCATGAATTAATATTATTTTACATACGATAAGTGTACGGGTAATTATATACATAAAAAGACACATAAGGAGAATGCCGAAACGAAATAATAAACACTTCTTTGTCTTCAGATAAACAGAGCATCAAAATTTTAATCCTCTTACGTGAAAAATAAGAGTGTGTACCTACACTAGTTCGGCAGCTACATTATCATTATTACGTCATCGGTAAATAGTTTTGGCGGTCAACAACCGAACCGTTCGCGGTCGCCGTGCTATTTTCCTTTACTTCTCTCACTAGCTGATTCACTTTCACTTTGCAACGATAACATCTCTACATTATGAACAAATAGTGAGTACTCTACAATAAAGTCCTGCCATCTCTCGGTGAATGGACACACTAAAGAATTGAACACAGCGCCATCTCTTGATGAATAGCAAAATGTTCAGTAGTTTTAAGTGCTAAAAAGTAAAGTTGTATTTTCAATTTAAATGATTCCATCATAAATATTAACCTGATACAAATTTATAAGAATGATGCATAAAAAACACTTGGTACAACATATACTACTTAATTTCGACCTCGATTCGTAAGTCAGGATGGCCGAGCGGTCTAAGGCGCTGCGTTCAGGTCGCAGTCCACTTCTGTGGGCGTGGGTTCGAATCCCACTTCTGACAAAATCTTTTTGATGAAAACCACTTTTTTTTTAATTCTCAGTTTAGTAATACATACATATTATTACATTATACAATCAATATGAAATAATATACCAATTGATCTTTTTGGCTTAGAGGTATTCACAAAGCATTCTTTCTTTATCACATCGGGTTCAAATTCCGATAGGTACTTAGATAATCTATTTTTATATTTTTTATTTTCGAAAAAAATTGCCCAAATAGGCTAGATTGGGTGGATACGAGTGTAAGAAATTCCTACCTATGTTGTCTGGTAGAGATCTCTTCCTAGCAAAAAACCAATGGTATTTAATTTTTTTATGTTGAATTTATTGGAAACTTTGTTGTGTCATGTATGTTATTGCATATAAGACTAAGTCAAGTAAAAGTATTTAAAAAAAGTTATGCATTTTTATTTAATTGATATTTTTACTAATTTTCATCATTAACTTATGTTTTATTTTAAGTTGCTACATTTACTGACTATTAACTAATTTTAATTGTAGTCGTAATTTATTACTGGCAAATTCTTATTCAGAAAACACAACATTTTTAAGTTTTTTCCTTAAACTTAAACTAAACTTTTTGTCTGGGGATTTTATTATAGATTTTTATTATTACTTTTACATTTTAGTGCGCCATTAATTAAGCTTATTGTAATTTTTCGATATTTTTATCGATTCCAGCATAATTTTAGCTACGTTGTGGTCTAGTATTTATTAAATATTCCGATTTGGAAACATAAGTTTTAAAAATTTAGAAATAAATGTATCGTAAAAATATCGTATCGTAATATTTACGAAAACGAATGATCGTAAAGGTTTACGATAATCGCCGATATACGATAATCGTATCGGTATCGTTGCATCCCTACTAATTATTCGTCGTAACTTTTTTTTCATTTTGTACTTTAGGTAAGTTGAAATAATATTTTTTACAAAGGTAGAATAACAGTAATACCTACATCGGTAGATACTTAATTACAAATAAGGAGAATAATTATTCTTCACTAGGCAGCAACCCTAACAGCGTAAGAAAAGATAAGAGGCATGCGATAGAAAGAGACAAAACTTCTAGGTATATAAATTTGCAGGTACGTAATGCTGTGCAAGCTGAATTCCACCGTATCGCGTCGTAGCAAGATTCGAATTTATTTAGATCTTCTTGCGGAGTAATTCTTCTGTACCAACGGTACTATTACTTATTCTGTGCCAGTAGCAGGGCTACCACGCTCACATCGACAACAATATATCGGGCATATATATCGATATATTTTTATCCTGTCTACAGGCGCTAGCATGGCTGCAATAATGAATCATGTTCATCTGTCAAAATACCAAGTTTTTTTTCTTGTATCGAATAACCTTAGCATTCACACAATTTTGTCTATATTTTGCCCGATATTTTTGACAGTTGAACATGACTTCATTTTGTGGCTGATTTGCTGCACGACAACAAAGTCTGTCTGACCAAGACGCTGCATGCATAAGAAAATATGAGACTGAGCGTGGATTTAGAACCTTGAAAGAAAAGAAATGGTGATGGTTTGCCAGTTTATTTAAAGGTAAGTCCACTTCATCACAACTCTTTGTAATAAGCCCACTGCAGGGCATGAGTCTCCCCTGGGTGACAAGGAGGTATAGGCCATAATCCACCAAGCTGACTCGGTGTTGTTGGTTGGTGGATGTCAGAATTTTCAGGGCGCTGAAATGGCTTCTGACGATCCTTTAGTCATGTATCAAGCTATAAAAGTTCTGTTATTAATGAAGTGAAGTTTTAAGATTTCCCATCGTTTTTATGTATTTGTTGTAACTACACTAAAAGCATATTGAAAAAAAAAATATTATTTTGCATAGCAATCAAATAATAAGAAATAAGTCTACTTAGAAATATTACGAGAGGATAAAATAACTTTGTGTTTTTATATTGGCACTTTTAGCTAGTTTGTAGATACTGTACCTACTATGTTAGAACCCTATACTATTAACTAGGTAGATTTGAATGAATCACTGTGAAATGACAGCCTTAATTAACTCTTTATAACATTAATATTTTCATGATACCTATTGATTTCAGTTTTCATGAATTTTCTGTGCAAAACACAGATACATTAAGTAAAAATTTAAATATAATCAAACATTCAACCATTGATTGAATATAGCTGCTACAAACAACAGTCTATGGTATGGCCCACGAGAGAAAAAATAAAACGGCATTGACTCGTCTTCTACCAAGTTTTACACAAACTCATACGATACTCATACTTCTACGATACTCATGTTTTAGTCGTTTACGACATATTTGCGATAATTTCCGTACACTTTTTTTGTGTCGTTTTTAGAAAAAGGGTACATTGGTAGAGAGACGTCAATGCCCTTTTTTTTTTCTTGTGGGCCATACTTTAGTAAAATCGGTTATTTAATGCTCTGCATTCGTTGATTTTTACAACAAGCTTATGGTGTTACCGCACTTATCGATCACCTAGTAAAAACTATCGATCGACGTCCACTAATCCATTCCACCGTCGATCGATTGGTGTCCCTTATTGATCGATTGGTGTCCCTTATTGATCGATTGGTGTCGGGAGTGGCAGGGCTATTTTGATCCGAGTCTAGGCGCGCTAAAACTTTAGTTTTAGTTAAAATGCATAGATAGACGGATGTTCGTTATTCCATAGCGCTGTAAATACTCGATAGATTGAGATGAGATTATTGATCTTTTAATTACATGAATTTCATGTGTCTATTGCAGATCCAGACTAAGAATAATCAATGCCGGACCTTGGAGGTTGTGATGCCCGCATTGATAAAGACTAAAACGTTAGAAATGATGTAAAAAAGGTTTTGTGATAGAAGAATAGGAAAATACTTTCTGTTAGGTAAGTTATCATGATATGAAATGAAAACTCATAGAGTAGGTACTTAAATAATTAAAAGATATTTCATAGTTCCACTTAATATTTAGATCAATAGCTACTTAAATCATTACAACATACAAAACCGTTAGGTACTTAAATCATTTGTATTTTGTAATTTCAATTATACTTTCATTTTCAACTTTTTTGTTTAAATGGCTGAACCCTAATGTTGATTTGATGAATTAGAAGAGTGTAACTGTTTATTGTCATCAATATATTACATTATTATAACTATTAATATCTCCAATTTGGAAGGATATTTGAATTGCATTTTTGGATATTCTTATATAGGGATGGTGTTCATTTATGGATATTGTATTCTTAATGTATAGAATGGTTCAATGGCTATGTAGTTTTAGTTTAAATGAGACAGTCCGAAAGTTGAATCACCACAATACCTACTCTTGATGTAGATTTTTGTTTGAACTGTACTAGATAAAGACACTGTAATTTACAGTAAATAGATGTTATATAGATGTTTGTATAGGTATATATTTAGTGGTATTTGTAATGTAATATGTAAGAATAATGAATACCTACCTCAATCTAATAATTGTTTGTTTTCATGTTGAACGAGCTCACAATCAACAGAAAACGTCAAGAAGAAGAAAAGTTGGTTATGAATGTATATTTAAGAAATTTATTTATTTTTTAAGAATAAAATGCATATTTTGTATCTCAAGAGTCATAAAGATTTCTTTATAAGCTATCTAAATAAAAAATATTCTTAATATCTCGATTACGTGTTTTCATAAGATCCCGCCGCTCCCACATTATCTAGGTACCTACTCTAAGTGGCAGTAGCAGACAAACGTTTAAAAAATGATGTGTAGAAAATAGATACCATAGAAGGCAATGCTATTTTGTATAACAAATTGTTCAGTGACATACTCTGATGCGTTGGTCAAGTTGGGCTGGGTCCAAGTTCCAGCCAGGCAGTTAAGGAAACAACTAGGCAGCCAGTCTCTGGGTGTATATGAGGATGACCTATACTATATATACTAGAATATCTCCGTGAAGGTATTATATAGGGTTGGCGGGACACCCTGTATAAAAAGCATACTTTCAGGCAACAATTTCTCCAAGACCCTTCTAACTATGAAAATTGCAATAACATGCTTGCATGGTTTAAGAAGGGTGAGAGAAAAGTAGGAAATTACTTAGTAAGTAAATTAGCATTATAAATGAACTTGAGAGCAAGTTAACATTGTAGGTACTTACGTGAAAAGGAATATAAGAAAAACACTTAAGTTTGGAGATATATTTATTTACTTAATACATAATTTATATTTTACAATACTATGCACTGTAATATTGCAGCAGTCTTATTGAGCAATTACAAATGATAAATGAGTAAGTACCTATTGTTATTATTATTATTTCCATGGTTATTATTTCTATCAACACTTATGAATTAAGCAAGCATGTCATCATTAATTAGTCTTATTGAATAATGACAAAATATAAATAAGTAGGTACCTACTTAAAACCAAACAACAATATAGGTACCTAATTGATATTAACATTCAGCGTGTCACAGCCTCTAGAATACTAACGTGAACAGAATAGAATAGAGCCGTATGTTATGCTCTGAGTGAAAAAAAAGAAATACAAAACAATTTCTAAGACATTTATCTAAATAATATTGCGAAATTATTATTAATATAAAAGAGCATTTGTGGGGAAATCAAGTTATCTCAGAAGCAAAAGAGTGTAATCTTTAATACTGCCAAACTTATAATAATACAGCAATTATTTACAAAACTTAATTAAAATAATAAATAACGAACAGTCTCACCTAAATTTTGAATTACAGCAGAATCCGTTTATTATGACGTGTTTTACACAATGAAGTTTGGTTTTCGCTTGCGGTGACAACACTGCAGTGCGAGCACAGAACTTTATCGAATCGTTTGTTAACGAACGTTCGTATAGTATGGAGACGGTTTTTAAGAAAAAATTTAAATCTATCCATTGCCGCAAGGCCAGCTTAAATATGTGTGCCTTGTTAATTTTGAATGTTTGTAAACATGTTGTACTCATAAACATCTGTAAAATAAAAAATTACAATGTTACTCAAAACTTGCAACCGTCTCCATACTATACGAACATTCGTTAATATGCGATTCGATAAAGTTCTGTGATCGCACTGCAGCGTTGTTCTCACCCGTGCCTATTGTTCCCACTGGGCTAAGCGTGCTCTATACTTTATTATTATTACTCTAAGCCCACACATTTAAATACAGGCACATAAATAATGTCGTAGAGCTTATAGATTATTCTGATTGTCTGTCTGTATGTTAAAAAAGAGATCATATTAGAATAGGTGTAGGTGCTGTGAATGTTTATGTTTTTAGTTTTTTTTTTTTGGAATATGTAACAAACATAGAAAATAAGATGCAAGTTTGAAGTTAATTCTGATTTCTGATAATTCATGAGCACATGCTACATACATTTCGCGGGAAATAATTTAGTACCAGGCCATAGACAATGACCTTTGTGCACTACTAAAATAGTGCTCAAGGTACAAACTCGATGGTTAACACATTAACATAATCCAATGACTTTTATTTAAAACATATTTTGTGTAGAATACAGAATTCTTAATTTTCGTGTTTACTGCTCTAAAATCTACCCACGCCAGGCAATCAATTAATTTATAAATTAGATTTAAAATCTCTATCTCTACGTGCTAAGCTAAACGCAAAATCAACAGCTGTTCATTGTCAAAATATGTTGTCTGTCTGTCATGTCCTGTATAACCTTCAAATCTTGTAGTTGTTAATTTACTTTTAGGTATAATTTCTTTGTTATTTTTTATTTAAACATTACTCATGAATACAATGACTGTGATTACCGTAGCTGACGAAAATGAAATCATTAGAAAATTAACTTCGTACATACAGAAGATCTCACATGATTCTATTTACAACCGGGGGAAATTTTTCTTGGGCGTCTCAGGTAAGGAAGAATACATAAACGTATCCGTGATGGTGAAATATTTCCGTTAAGTTATTTAATAATTAATAGATAGAGACAATGCTTGAACATCCAATATCAACTTGAAACTTTTGAGGTTAAATATATGACTTTTTGCAAATCACTATGTAGCTTGATAATATTTTCTCAATAAAAAGTTAAAAGAGTAAAAATTCATTGGAAATGCCATGACGTAAAAAAACATGTATATATAATTTTTACTTATTTAAATTAATTCTCTATGTTCAATCAAGTCATACATATGCAAAATTACTTATTTCACAGGTGGCTCAGTTGTTAAATATCTGTGTGAGAGCATTCCCAAAATAAATACTGAGTGGAGTAAATGGGTGATAGCATTCTGTGATGAAAGAGTAGTACCAGAAGATAGTGAAGATTCTACTTTTGGAACATACAAGAAACAACTGATCCCAAAAACTGAACTGAAGGAAGATCAATTTATTGTTTTAAAACAGGGTGTTTCAGGTAATCGAGACTGTTTTATTCTATATTATATAATATTAAAATGAAGTTATGTCCGTATCTGGTTTAAAATCTTTAAACACTATCTTGTTTCATCATGATCATCATAATCTACTCAGCAGGTGCTATGATGAAGTACATCAGCGCAAACTATCTCAGATAAATACATTTTGTAACCACTTTTAATTATATTGAATAGAAAAACATTGTGAATGGAATGACATCTTATTTATCAATTTCTTTATTTCTATTTAAACTTTTGTCACTAATTATGTAATATCAACAGTTATGTTGCCATAATTTTCATTATTCATAATTACAGCTGAAGAAGCAGCAGAAGACTACACAGAAAAGCTGAAAACTGCTTTTGAAAGTGATATCTTCAAGTTCGACCTTCTACTTCTGGGCATGGGCCCTGATGGCCACACATGCTCATTGTTCCCCGGTCACCCTCTGCTCAATGAAGATAAACTGAGAGTAGCGCCAATAACAGACTCTCCGAAGCCACCACCGGAAAGGATTACATTGACATACCCAGTTATTAATATTGCCAAGAACTGCATGTTTGCTATCAGTGGAGCAGGCAAAGCTGATATGGTGAAAGTAAGTTCTTGTGTAACATATCTTCATATTGAGTTATTTTTAATAACAGTTTCTAAGACTATCCAACTTTCAGCAAAGAGCAATAAGTTGGAAAGTCTTCGATTTGAACACAGATAGATATATTATATTGAGAAATTCCTTCCGACCTTCATTGCTGAAACTGCTGGTAATATGTATTAATATAGATTTAATGATGTTTCAGCGCATACTGAAAGACAAGGAAGACTTGCCAGCTGGCCGGGTCAAGCCAGAAGGCGGCTCCGTCTATTGGATCGTCGACCACGCAGCCGCAGCGCATTTGTGAATAACCAATAATGACAATGAATGTGACAATTATGACAATTTAGAAACAAAACTTTTATGATACAAATAACAAACAGGGACTCTTATCTAATATTTTAATCGAAAGCGCTCAAATATGAATTATTTAACTTTTTTGAGAAATAATATAGTAGCTGGTAAAATTAATCTATCTTTTGTATTAAGTTTACAGTAAAAAACATTAACGGGACAATTAAACAATGTGTTGCATATTAAATATTTTTGTATTTAACTTATGTTGTCATTATTCATGCTCATATTATTTTGCCGGTATTTAAACTCAACACTATAGCTTTATTTTTCTTGAAATATAGCTTTGATCTATGATGATTAGCTGAATGCTATTAGCATAAGTTTACCATATAATAAGAGATATGAGGTATCTTTTACAATGAACAGTACAATATAGGTTAAACAAAATATAATTATGTAACAAATGGTTTTAAGTAAAATACCAAGGACAAAATAATATTAAATTAGATGTTCTGTATATTTACATTACACATATCAGTTAATGTTTTGAAGTAAAATCTCACAGTTCTACTAAAACCATAATATACAAACTCTTTTGCCATGTGATTTTCAAATGCCAACCCGACATAAAATACTATTTTATTCAGATTTAAGGGTTTAATAGGTTTATGTAGCACCTTAAAATAATATTAAATTTAACTTCAGGAACAAGTGCAGGCTAATTTAAGAGGGTAAAAATAAATAGTTCAATCTTCCAAAATCCACCCAAATTGTACATTTAATGGTAAAACTGTATTTGTATAACTATCCCATTCTATACAAATGGCAATAAAGTGTTTGAATTTTATTGAATTGAATAGCCCATAGTAGCAAGCAGGAATTGTCATATTATATTTGTATGTATGTGTGAGATTTAATTTAAAAATATAACATTAAAACGACCAGCGCCCCTTGCTCAACAATGGTTACTACAATATTAAGATAAGGATAGAGTTGTCTGTGTATCATCTTAATTGCATTAATTTTAAGCATGCTAACCTTTTTTTATATGTTTACAAATTGTCTACTTTCTAATAATGACATAATAATTTTAATATACAAGTATTTTGTAAACCTCTTTTTAGATCAGGCTATGTATGTGTAACATTTTTTTGTTGAGAAAAGGTTTAAAGTTTACCTTGTCTATTGATGTCAATACTTTTGCATAATATTATCCGTCGTGCCTAACTTTTAAGTTTGAATAGATAATGTCGTGCTTAACTTGTTTGGAAGTTTTCGCGGCGTTATACATGGGTTTTCTGGTTGCTGAAAACAATATTATTTATAAACTATACTTCATTTTCTTTAGAAAAACTTTAAAAAGTAAGATTTTAACCCTAGCATTTAAATTGCAAGTTCAATAAGCACATTCCTTTTGTTGTTATTTTAGATAATGCGGCATAGAGCATGATTATTATTTTATATTTTTTAATGTAATCAGCAAAACTTCATGGTTAAATTTTCTAGAACTCTCTTCTATTCAGTTGTTTTGATTAAAGTTATTTAATCAATTCATCATGGCATAGCACAATCGTTTTATATTATTTTGTTTTTTATTTCTGATTTTGTTTTTTTTTTTTTTGTTGAAACTAAGTTTAACTTTTTCAATATGAAATTGTACCTAAGGTTTTTGAGTTTTTTTTTGTTTTGTTGTATAGTATGGTATGTACCTAATAAGTGGTAAACGACGCTAGTTAAAATGTTACCGTAACAAAGTGATGGTAATAATAATGAGTTATATTTTTGTAACGTTCCTAAGTAGAACGTATAATGGTTACTATTTTTGTAATAATGTTTTCAATAAATTGTCTACATCATTTGATTCGTTTTATTATTTTATCCTATAATCTTTAATTTATCAATTATATCCTTCAAACAGTTGTAAAAAAATCCAATATAGCTTGTCTCTTATCCAATATCTAATATACAAAATTCTCGTGTCACAGTTTTCGTTGCCATACTCCTCCGAAACGGCTTGACCGATTTTGATGAAATTTTTTGTGCTTATTTGGTATCTATGAGAATCGGCCAACATTCATTTTTTTTTTTTATTTATATGGCAAAACAACATTTGCCGGGTCAGCTAGTTATTTATAAATCCGAAAGTTTGGATAGGTGTACAACGCATGTAGGTTTGTTTGTTCCTCAACTACGGCAAAACGGCTGAACGAATTTTGATGAATGCATTTTGAATTTTTGATTCAAATATTGCTCTTGAGACGTTAGTATTCAATACAAGTCCCCTCTTAACGTTCACTTTTCCTAATAAACTATTGCCGCTGCTCTGTGGTCATATGTGATTGCCAGATACCTGTTTCGATGGATGAGCTGCTAGCCTGACGTGTGGCATTAGTTATTAAATGTACCGCCAAAAAAAATATATGAAAAATGTATTACTTAAATATTGATGAATGGATTTCGTGTTATATAAGTACTTATGAAATAAGGTAATTGTTAAATTGAAATTACTTGATGCAAGATGCTTTCCATTTTGTTTTTTTGTACCGTGCGTGTTAGAACGATTTTGTAAAGAAACTTAAAGTATTGTATCTTGTCATAGGGAAGGAAAAAACTGGTGTCTGAGATACAGGCTCGGCCTAGTTCAGATGCCAGTGCTGCTATGCTAGAACAACCAGTACAATTTGTAAATTTTGTAAATTAGTTAATCTAGTTCGTAAGTCAAAAAGTTTTTGTGAAATAAATGCATTAGAGTCCTCATGTCTTTAGCCACAGAGTAACTTATACAGGGTTGTTTTTTGGTCACCAGTCAAATTTAAATGTTAGTTTCTTTGATACAATATAAACGTACCTGCATATTTATTTTAGCGTCGCCTAGTACAAAAAGTAGAAATATGGAACCACAAACATTTTTGAAAATAGTCGCTGTTGATGAACATAGCTACTACGACGCGGCACTTTATTGTTAATAGTACGACGTAGTACTACGAGAAGCTTTGTAGTAGCGCGTAGTCGAGTTTATTTTAATGGTTATTTAGTTTGACCATGCTTAGCTTAACATGTTAGCGGATATATTAATTTCCTTGTAAAAAAATAAATACTTACTTTTTTTTGCAAAAATCATTTCTATAAATGATACTTAGTGTGTAAAAAAATTTTGGCCGATGACCACAAATCAACCCTGTATAACTTTAGCCCGCGTAGGGTCAGCTTGGAATAGTCCCACCGCTCCTGGATAAGCTTGTCGTAAAAGGCGACTAATCCCGGTGGTCCCCGCTTGGTGGTAGGTAGGACCCCTTCATATAAAATCTACCGCCAAAGAACACTGCTCCTGCAGTGATGTGTTCCAGCAATATTTTGTGAAGAGCTGGGTATTCGAGGTCATCTTCATTTATCATTAGATGAGACTGTGGTCAAACGCTGATAAGACCTCGTAAGACAAACTCGTTCAGTTTGTCAAAAAATCATGCTATTTCACTTGGCACCCCGCATAAAGAATCTATTCCAGATATTCAAACTTTAAAAAAGAGCCCATGTTCGTATGATCATCATTCAACTAGGAGACGACCACTGTGAACCATCCTTTACCGACGACCTTGAGCATACGGTCCATCTTGCGGGGGCCCTGCCTACGCTGCATCTCTCAGCTCAGTTCGTGGTCGTCACTTTATTTTAATTAGCCTTACTGCCCCAACGGCCATGCCATACCTATCCGATCTACGAGCTATGTGCCCTGCCGATTACCACAGCTATGTCGGTGACTTTGGTTCGTCTGCGAATCTCCTCATTTCTAATTTGATCCTGTAGGGAAATTCCAAGCATGCATAGGCCTTTCAATTGCTCGCTGAGCGATTTTGAGCTAATTTATAGGGCCCTTAGCGCGCCGTATTTCGTATGATAGAATGACTTAATTTTACCCAAAAATAAATTTATTTCAAAAAAGTGATAAATAAATTTGGCTGATTGCTTTATTATTTTAATATTTTCCTATTAAAATATGGGAAAGTTCAGAACGAAATATGTAGTTTTCAACAAACTGAATATTTGACAATATCACAATATCATACATACCTACTTAGGAAAAATGGGGTGTCCTTTCTGTAATCACCTTAATTTGAAATATAGGTACCTAATCTGAAGGAATAGATTCATTCATACATCATACAAGTCCATGTCCTCGATTATACTACTTATAAATAAATAAATATTTCTGACATTCACCCAACAGAATTTAGCCCAGCCTAGGTTTCTAAAAGAACTAGTGTTGTGGATACTTACTACCTAGATAACGAATAATAAAATTGAAAACAGATTGAATAAAAAATATTTTTTTAGAAAATAAACGCATAAAAAATCCTTGATTTGACCGAGATCCGAACCGGTCAAATCAAACTCTGGCATTGAAGTCAAATTACCCCTACACAAGCCGGTCGTTATACTACAGAGTAGAGCTATTAAATACTCTATGTCGTCGTAACGTTTTAGTAGATATATGATCGGCTTAGTCTTATCACCCTGTATACGCTTGTCGAAAAGGCGACTACATAATCCCAATGCCCGCCGCTTCAGGGTCTGCAGTAAAAACTGTGAACTTGTTGAACTCAGTTAGGTACTCTCGGATCCAGTTTTAGCTCTGATTTCACCGATTTCCTTCTGAGCCTAGATTAACAAATCCCGGCTCTGACTGAAGAAAAATTGAAGACGGAACTCGTTTTCGCGTAATAAGTTCTTTTTTTCCGCCGGCTTTTTTGTCTCTTGGTCTACTGTAATATCTTATTCAATAACTACAATAACTATCAACACCTTGTTAAAGCCGAAGTACAAAATTGTGACGTCATTAAGCGGCCATTCGATGGTCTTATGATGAATAAAAAAAAATCATTTCATTTTCAGCCTAGTTGATCGCGGTTGACGGTGAAATTGAGGCTTAGTTTGGCTTTAGATAACTTGTTGTTTTCATTGGAATTAAAGCCTTTTCCATTCGATGTTTTCATCGAATTCTTTGACAAAAAGTCGATGTTACCGCTACACCAGACGACCGGCTGGTGTAGTGGTAACATACATTGCCGTCTGTGCCAGAGGTCCTGCGTTCGAATCCCGGCAGCGGATATCGGTGTGATGAACACAGTTATTAGCCGTCAAGTCATGGATGTTTATATGTTTATTTAAGTTTATTCTAATAAAAAAATTGTATTTATTCAATATGTATGTTTATATATTTATTAAGTAAGTATATCAGTTATCTAGTATCCATGACACAAGTTCTTTAAGAAACTTAATTTGGGCTAGATAATGTTGTGTGAGTGTCAGAAATATTTATTTAATATTTATTTATTTAAAAGCCTTGACAACTCAGCTCGTTTCCAGTAGGTATATCGTTAAACGATTTTTTTCTCTCTACCTACATGTAAGTATAGGTAGGTAGTAGATACTAAGTTTGGTTGAAACCGCTAATCTTACATAGATAAAATCTACCAGTTTGATTTGAAAATATATTGTTGAATTTGATAACCTCAGTCTTAAATTTATAGGCTAAGTTTTATTCAGAAATTCCCACGGGGTCAGATGTTACGCGGCTAAAACAGTAGTTCAGTAGTTCCGATTATCAACAAATGCAGAGCATTAAAAAACCGACTTCTCCTGCATTCTTAAATCCATGTCAAAACCTTGTTTAGGTCATCAAAGTAAATATTGTCAGTTTTCATACATATTTTTGTGTAAATTTCAAACTTTCCAAAAAGTACTGAATCGATTTCGATGAAATTTGTATAGGACAAGAATATTCAAAATAAATTCATAAATATCCAAAAAATTGCCTAACAAAGATACAAAAAAACATACACACTTATTGAGAACCTCCTTCTTTGAACCACCATTGAATCCTCCTCCTTTTGGAAGTCGTTTGAAAAGTACCTTGAGCAACAGACAGACGTACCCTATTATAAATATGGAGAGGAGACAAATGTGCATTTGTCTGATTTAAAACTATCGCCATCAATCGATTATCGCCAACAGTAAGAAGAAGTCCCATTACAAATCTTGAGTTAAGAGTTTCAGAGAAACAAATGAGCATCTGAGTAGGTACCTCTGATCAGAAGTTATTTAACCATATGCGTTGCGATGCGTTTTCAGACAGTTTAAAAATCAATCACCGCTAGATACCATTACAATTTCAATTTTGAATGTCGAGCTCAGAGTATCCTATATAATAAATCTGGGCCCGCACCTGCGCAGTGCTCGAAGTCTAGACTTGATTGATCCGCGTTCTATTTATAGACTAAACTAGAATATGCAACTCCCCCCACCCTACTAAATAACTAGCTGACCCGGTGTCCTGTCCAAATTGCAATATTGTTTTTGTGATTGTGAATCTGCGGAACGCTGTTTATAGGTAGGTATATATTATCTATGTATTATAATTGAGGCAAAGTATTTATCTGTGCTGCATGTGTATGAATAAAGTCGTAAATTATGGTCCTTAGTTTTTGAAAACCAAAAAAGGACGATTGCATTTCCTAAATTTGAATTTGATGTTTTTTTTTTCACAAAAACTTGATGTTACAAATATTATACTTAGATCAACAGATATCCAAAGCATTCTAGCCGTCCTCGCGTTTCATTGTTTACCTGCGATGCAACAAGTGATGATGTTTATCTGTCTGTGGCATTATAGCTCCTAAACGGATGAACTGATTTTAGTGCAGTCAAATCGTAAGTTCTGTTAGTAGAGATAGTTTGACTGATATGTTTGATGAAACTAAAAGCGGTTTAAAGTACTTTAAACTAAGAATCTCGAACTTCAGTAAGGAATATTTTTAAGTAGGTACAGTAGCATTTTCTACTTTAACTACTTAGATAGGTATCTACGTAAAGTCAGGTATTTTGTAATTTTAATACGAAATCATATTTTACCTACTTAAATGCAAAATATTCGTGCTTTTAGTTGCATTACTAGTCAGTAATGCAATGCATGGTAACCAACCAGCACTGTCCCAGGGGAGAGACTCATAGCCTTGCAGTGGGCGAGTTACGCGGAGTTGTGATGATGAATGTATGGTTTACCAAATAATAATTTGACAAGAATAAGATTGGACTGGGCTGCCTGAAAAATATTTACGGAAGAAATACCTATCTACTATTAAATCAACTAAAGAGACATTATACCAAAAGCCTCCTATAAGGTCATAGATTAGTTGGATGATAAAAGAGCGGGAGATTAATGTCTCCACAGATAGAGATCGCACTAAAAATCTTGTCCCCTCTGAAGTTGCTGCAAGGCGTTTCGCGGAGGTGTACTGTGGTTTTACTTACAAAAAACCTGGGCGAAGCGTCGCGCAATAACTTCAGAAGGGACTGGATATTTGACGCGACCTATATTTAATCACCATGAAAGCATCTTGGCTGTGACATAACATCAGCACGCGCCAATAGCTGTCCTTACTTAGGTATTTTATGTCTAAATCTTATATATTTCTATCAATTTGAGTACCTTTGTGCCAATGCTGCGTCTCGCGTTCGAACGCGCGTTTTATAGAAAACTGCAACGTCCGTACCATACGCGCGTACGATACGGACGTTCGGAATGCGCCAAGCGCCGCGTACGGATGTGTCCGCGCGCGCTCCGAACGCGCGTGCCTATTCAGCAACATAAAATAACTTTTATAAACTATCAGCAACGCTCCGTGGAACGTATCATACGCGGCGTAAATGAGCTTTGATACAGAGCGAGTAATTGTCGAGGTACAATGCCGACCAGCATTATCGGACCTCGGTAGCAGACTACAAAGATAGAGATGAAAATGGCGGGATGGATGGAAATTTGCAAGGAACTAATTGATAAATACAAGTATCGTTAGCAAATAAATAAACAATTCTTTATTGTAAACAAACAGCAAAAAAAAGAAAGTAAAAAAGATACCTACATTTTAATTTAGTATTGGCACAAAGGCGGCCCTATCGCTGTAGAGCGATTTCTTCAAGGCAACCGAGTCTTGACAGGATTAGGTAGTGGGAATAGGATAGGCGTTGGGACACAAGCTATAAAAAGAGACTTCATACAAATAAGTACATAGACAAACCTATATATTACTAACAGATACATATAAATATAGGTATACCTACCAACTCAAAAATAGGTATCGATTTCTTGGTTGGTGATATGAATGATACCTTTCTCGACTGCGCGAGCCGAGCGACAGTCACATACAAACTTAAGCTGTACCTATTGTGTTAAGATAGTAGATAAATGTTTCAACTTGGTGCAATTTATTGTATGCTCTAAGAATCTCGTTACAAGGTTTAAGTTATTAGTAGGAGTTTTTGGACACATGTATCTTCCATGCTGGTCTGGGAACGAAAAACATAGAATGTTTTTCTTTTTTTTTCTTTTTCTTTCGAAGCCACTGAAGCGATGTTTTTTTTTCTTTTTCGCTTCAGTTGCTTCTGTTCTCTTCCTTCACTAAGTGCCAACGCTGAACACTTTTGACAAAACAGTGCCTAGATTTTTTTCCGCCGGAATTTCACCCTCGGTCTACTTAGGTACATTTTTATTCTTCTTTTAAAATATATACTTAGAGTACTTTACCGTTAACCTAAAATCATAAAAAATGGCAGTGAGAGTTTACAGTACTTTTTTTTTGAGTTTATAGGAAAACTTTCGAAAATTGGTAGATAATTTTCGTTGTTTCAGAAAAAAAGCATTACAAACTTATAGTTCGGAATTTAAAACAAATAATTTATTTGGGACTCTGTCTTCTCGAAAGATGAACTATACATATAGTGAAAATATCTACAAGTTGGAAAACAGTACCTACCTAACTCCCTATGGCACCGCCTCATCCCATCCCTTGAGTGCACGGATGTGATACTTGATATAAAGGTTCCTCAATAAGTGTCTGTTTCTATTATGGAAGGAATTCCCGAAATTTTCACGGGAAGGGGTTGGACTTTTTAGTTTGTATGAAAAATCGTATTCATTGTGTGTACGGATGTGATACTTGACATGAAGGTTCTTCAAAGAGTGACTGGTTGTGCTATTAAAAAAATTCCCAAAATTCCCACGGGCACGGGAAATACATGATTTTTAGTTTGTATGAAAAAAACTTATTCCTTGAGTGCATGGGTGTGATACTTGGTATAAAGGTTCTTTCAGTGGGTGTCTGGTTGTATAGTTTCTGAAATTTCCACGAGAAGGGTAGTTAAGCGCATACGAAGTTGCGGGATAAAGCTAGTTTAACATAAAACTACTAGCTTAGACGACAGTCTGCAGTGCGAGCACAGAACTTTGTCGACTCGTATCTATACGAAAGTTCGTATAGTATGGAGACGGTTTGTTAGCAATAATTGAAATCTATCCATTGCCGCACGGCCAGCTTTAATAAATGTGTGCCTTGCTAATTTTGAATGTTTGTAAACATGTTGTATTCCTAAATAACTGTAAAATATAAAATTACAATGATACTAAAAACTTGTAACCGACTCCATACTATACGAACATTCGTAAACAAACGAGTCGATAAAGTTCTGTGCTCGCACCGCTGACCGGCCAGCGGGTTGGACATGAAAGAAATATCAATGAAATGCTGCGTCGTCGTAGAAGCTGTGTTAATCAACAGCGACAATTAGTAAAAAAGTTTTCAACACACTTGCTCGTAAAGTGAGCGTTATTCTATTGAGTTTAGAACTATAAACTGGGCTATAAGTCACGCGTGCATTAATATATTATACCCTAGTGCATAATATAATGAATCCTACAAAGTTGAATTGTAACTTTGTGCAAATAACATGCGAGAAAACAGAGCATATTTTATTGGTCCGGGTTATACACTAAATATTTTCAGAAACAACAAAGAGGTTTTATACCACTTCAAATCCATATACATTTTTAAATGTTTGCGCCTTATATTAGTAAAATAAATTTGTATATTAAACAAATTATTCACAATTTACAATCATTTGTCATAAAATATTAAAATATTTGCATTTACCACTCCAAATTAAACATTTTCACTTAAAATAGGCTGTATATGCTATACAGACATTGACACATTTGACGGAAAAAAAAAACCTACGCGCATGCGCGAGGTTCGGCGCCATTTTTCAATCACAATTCACAGCTTTGTTATCAAGTGTGTTTGTTATTTTATGATCACGTATGTCTGTCTTTTACTCACAAGTGTGTTGAAAAACGTCGTATGTAACTCGTGAGCGTTGCTAATTACAGTCTCGGCTCATTATTAAATCACAGCCTCGACTGTAATTAGCAACTTCGCTCACTTGTTACATAATATACTATTGTAGTGCCATATTTTTATTTTTTCTACTGAGAGAAACTTTAATAAATATGCAAGTACATTTATATCAAATCAAAGAAAATAACGTGGTGACTAAAAAACCACCCTGTATACCAAAATAAAAAAAAAACAACTTTTATAAATAAATTAATTGTAAAATAGTCTATTCTCTTTTTTTTACTAGATAATCTAATGTCGCGCCGCTGCCACTGCCACTGCGAATTGATCGCATTGTACTTGAATCAATTAGATCTATTTTTATTACTTGGAAGTAGATCGACTGAAAGTTTGTAAGTAGTAATTACAAATTGATTGCATGAAAAACTATTATCATACTTTTTTGCTATACTTACTTGTTTTTACTAATCCACTTTTTGCGTTACACGTAACTAATTGAATTACTAAAATCCACATTGTATGTCTGAATCTCTACCATTTTTTTATTCAACTACGAAAAAATTATGAATCACAGCAGCAGTAATTTATATTTAATAGTAAAAATAACAACATTAAGCGAAGGATGATAAAAAATTTAAAAGCATTCAATGTATTCTAGAAAAGCAAAGCTAGCTGTGATATTATTTGAAATTGTCTACGTCCCTACCGAAAATTCCGTTGCCTTACTTCAAAGTAAACAAGACCAAAGTGACGTGTTGCAACCGATTACGAGTTTTATCCACGCTGTTGTAAACGGCGTTTTAAACAAGTTTCCAACCAAGGATGCCAAACAAGGTCACGCTAAACCACTCCCCCAAGTTGTTGTCAAGCGGAATTTTGTTGCAAACAGCCTAGCTGTCTACACTGTCTAAACTAGAATAGTCACCTTGGTTTGAAGGCTTGTTTTAAACCGTCTAGCCAGCGGTGCGAGCACAGAACTTTATCGACTCGTATGTTTACGAATGTTCGTATAGTACGGAGTTGGTTGCTAGTTTTTAGTAAACTTGCAATTTTTATTTAACAATTATTAATTTTCATTTAACTTATACAAGAGTACAACATGTTTACAAACATTCAAAATTAACAAGGCACACTTTAATCTGGCCGTGCGGCAATGGCTAGATTCCAATTATTGCTTACATACGTTGACGACCACTATGGCGTTGGGGTAAACCTATCTGCCTCAGACGCCAGTGGTTGCGGGTTCAATCACCGAACGGAACCAGAAAAAAAAAATGTTCCGTGTCTGGGTGTTTATCTACCTATCTATGTATTTATATTCTAGGTTCCCCCCTAGTTCGCTATATGGTAGCTCATAACACAAGCTATGCTTACTTTGGGGCCATGTAGTTGGTGTGATTGTCTGGGGATTTTATTATTATACTATACGAACATATGAGTCGATAAAGTTCTGTGCTCGCACTGCTGGGCTTAATTGTTTTTACAAATAAAAAAATAAACTGATCATTCTATGAATTATAAAAATACATAAGTAATATTAAATTTAATCAAAAGTCAGCAAATTGCTTGAATAAATATATTTATAAACTTAAAATTATAAATTAATTTCAAACTTGATTAGTTAAAACTCTTCACTAAAATCAACATCCATCAGCACAATATTTTTATCAACATTCTCTTTATTAATTTCAGGGTCAATATTTTTAGCTTTACCATTTTCACATGTGATTAAATTCTGTTCAGCCTTATCTTTTTCAAAAGTATCGTCATTATGTTTTAAAATACTATCATCACTATTTTTTATTTCTATGTCCTTATTAGTTACAGTCAAAATATCATTTTCACTAACTTCTATGTCTTCTAATTGTGCATTACTTTTAACTTCATTATTCACTATGTTATCTTCAGTATTAACAATATTAACATCATTCGAATTTGCAAAATTTTTATTATTTGCGGCACTTATATCTTCAGTATTTGTACTGCCACTAACCTCAGTACTATCAATGTCATTATTGTTACCAAAATGTTCTGTTCTGATGTCTTCATTATTTTTGTTGCTCAAATCAGTATTTTCAGTTCTTATTACGTCAACATTTGTGTTACTAATACTATCCCCACTACTGACATCTTCAATATTTGCTCCCATATCATCTTGAACAGTATCAATAGGTTCAGTACAAATCTCCATTCCACCATCATCAGTAATATCTGTATTTATATTAGAACTATCACTGACGATATCTGCTTTATTTATAATGTCAAGGTTTTGAGTATTGTTGCTTGCACCAAAATCAGCATGAATATCAACACTAACTGACTGATTAACCGCTATAACATCACATTCGTCATCAGAACTATCAATAACATTTGACCTTTTAACGATTCTAGGCTTAACAACTTCATTGTCAAGAACAATTATGTCTTCTGCGTTTGAAATAGTATGTCTTGAAATAGTTTCAACACTGTATTGCTCCGTTAAGTCTACTGTTGTAGATTTTTCAATATGAGTTGCAGTTTTTGATAGTCCAGGTTCAGTTATATCAATAACCTCATTATCTTCAACAATTCTAGTGTTTTCTTGTTGTTGACTTTCACTTAGATCTATTGTTACATTCGCACTATTGTTTGCTTTTATTTTCGCAAGTCTTCTTTCTTCTGCTAGTTGTCTGTTGCGTATCATTCTTTCTCTTTGCTCGTCATTGATTGACGGGGACGATGTTGCTCTGGGAGCTGCGAAGGTTCTGTGAAAAGGGATACTTATTTAATGGTATACCACTGATCATTTTTATCTTTACCAAGCAGACTTTTAGCATAGTCAAAAGACTTTTGTAAACATTACACCAAGGACTTGTCATCATTAACCTTTTACGAAAAAGATTATATCTATGTTTTATAAGATTTTGACGGTTTTACTATTAGATTACATGAAGGTTAGGTAAAAAAATGCTATGTACAGTGGTGGTTTTCTATCATACCCTAGGAACACCGGCAGCTTGAGGGAAATTAAATGTGCTTTGCCTACCCTGGGGCATTAAAAATTCTAATTTTATCCAATGCAAAGACGGTCAAAAAAAATTTCACATTATATTAATTTAAAGGCATTTTTGACCGAATATGATTGAGTTTAATTATGTTACAATTAAGTTTTCATACACAGGAGTCACAAACAGCCCGCTAAGATTTTTTTGATTTAATCTAAATTCCACTTACTTTTCCGCTGGTGTCATAAAGCCTTTCTTCACAGACCCAGGAGCAGGTGTAGCCCGGGCCAGTTCTATTTGCTGTTGCAGAAGCTTATCAAATTCATCCTCTTCCTGTGGTGTATCTGGTTTCTCATCATCACTCGAGTCTTTTTGAACAACTGTCTCATGTGAAAGCAGTTGGTCCGTTCGTATTCTGTGTAGATGTACCTGGGAAAGCAACATAAAACACAGTAGTAGTTGTGGGATTGCCCAACCTTGTTTCAAGAGTAGCATTAAAGTCAAAAAGAAGCCATAGGATGTTCCAATGGCATCAACTAAATAAAGGCAAAATAAATATTAACACAGGGCTAGAATGGCGGCGAATAAAAACTCCATACGGACTTGTTGTTAACATATTTACCCATAAATATAGCATGCATTGTATGCTCCATATTTTTGCACCATATGTTTTATGACATTATATTATTTACATTTTAATTTATATCTGACCAGCAAATATTTGCACACCTTATGTAAGGCAGAGTGAGACTGTCCTAAATATATATATTGTAACTGTCTATGTACCACATTCTAGTAAATAAAGTTTGTACAGTTATGTACTGGTAAAAAATAGGCACAAAACTGTTGAATAACCAAGAGGAGATATTAAATTATTGTATGCCTGGAGTATCAATGGAATGTATAATTGAAAATGCTCTGAATGGCAGTTTCAGTCCTGAAACTACTTTGGTATTATTATTTGGGAGAAGGGGAAATGTGAAACAAACGCAATTATTAATATATTTAGACAAACTGCAGGCCCTTAATGTAAAAAAAAGTTGTTTTGTTTACATTTCCTTATGTGCAGAGTGCAGCCGAAGAAAAGGTATGAAGATTTAAATTGAATGTTTGCATGCAGACTTACATTGGGTCCAGTATTATATGTTTAAGTAATACCCCAAGCATGCTAATTAACGTCATTGATATTAATTCTATTTGTAATTTTAAATTTAAAATTAAACATAATTTGACAAAAGATAGACATAATATACCTACTTATTATAATTAAATTCAAAATATTATAAAGTTTAAACCTGGTACACGTCATATCAGAGAAAGTCTTGGAAATTGAGTTATTTTTGTATGCTGAGCATATAGATATTCTTTGTGTAACTGAACATTTCTTACTGGACCACCAATTAGTATTAAATTATGCTCAGCACCAAGTTGCTAGTTCGTTCAATAGACAGAGAGCAATACATGGGGGCTCTTTAATAATATTAAATAAATCTTTAATTTAGAGAACGTACTGACATAGTGAGCCTATCTATTGATTGAACAAACTATTGAAATATTCTATGTAGAATTGCCACACTGTATAATTTTTTGTATATATAGACCCCCTAAATCACACTATGATAGTTTTGAACTTGGTTTAGAACAATCATTGGATAAATTATGTAATCCTTGAGTAAAAAACAATATATATTTATTTAAATATAATATTCTTACTAACCAGTTCCTAGAACCAACTAGAATAACAAGGACCAGTGCAACTTGCCTAGATAATGTGTTTTCTAATGTCACTCCCGTAAGTTTATCAGTTATAAATAAACTAAGCTCTGATCACAGCGGTCAGTTGGTTACATTCAAATACTCAAATGAAAAACAGGTTAATAAGAGTATAATGGTTGTTCCAGTCAATTAAAACCGTTTGGAGAGATTTAGATGTGGTATCATTAACAATATGCCCCATATAGCCCACTTCAATAATGTAAATTTACAATACAGTAATTTAAGTAGTTTAATAAATAAACAAAAAAAAAAAGAGTGTAGGTATTTATTCCAAAAAAAGTCTCTCCAAACATTTGTAAATCCTTCAGTGATTGGACTACCACAGGTATACATATTAGCAGAAAGCATCTATATGATCTCTATCATATAACAAAAGTGAAAGCTTTTGCAACTATGTTAGAATTTACTCAAAACTATTCAAAAGAGTTTGTGCCGCAGCCAAATCCATTTATCTAAGAAATAAAAAAAATAGTTCTAATAAGACTAAAACGACTTGGAACATAATTAATAAGGAAACTGGAAAAGTCAAGGATCGCAATACGGAGTTTAAACTTGTAACGGACAATAAAATCATTAAAGTAGATGAAAATGTTGCGACGACATTCGAGAACTGTTTTGCTGAAATTCCAGTTTCAACTACTAAATCACTAAACACATCACCTGTGGCGGATGAATCACTGCTCAAAAATCATGTGAGTGAGGAAGGTGTCTTTCAAGTTCCAACCCATAGACAAGACAATTGATATTAAAAAGACAACTGATCTGTGGGGCATGTCTGTTGAAATATTAAATTCTATTATTGATGTAATAGCTCCTTGCCTTGTTGAAATATTTAACAGCTGTATTATTAGTGGGGAGTTTCCTGATTTAATGAAGCATAGTAAGGTTATTCCTTTATTTAAGTCGGGAAGCACTACAGACCCTACTAATTTTAGACCAATCTACAATTCTACCTACATGTAGTAAAATTTATGAAAACATTATTCTTAATCAACTCTTGGTCCATTTCACCTATAACAATTTACTTCATAATAAACAATTTGGATTTACAAAGGGCCGTTCAACAACTGATGCTGGTGTTGAACTATTTGAAGTAATCACTGGTGCCTGGGAGAGGTCACAGGACGCTCTAGGCGTATTTTGTGACCTGTCTAAGGCATTTGACTGTATTCAGCATGACACTCTCATCAGGAAACTCCACCACTACGGCATCAAAGGCACTGACCTCAAACTTTTGAATTCATATCTAAGTCATAGAATTCAAAAGGTTGAGGTTAACCGGAAAAGGTCAGCTGGGTCGGTTGTGAGAATAGGAGTGCCTCAAGGATCAATTCTGGGCCCATTTTTGTTTTTAGTATATAGATCATGTATATAGATAAATGATCTACCCTATATGGTAGGCAATAATCACGAGATTGTATTGCTTGCTGAAGACACATCATTATTTTTTAAAATGATAAAACAGAAAATAAACTACGACAATGTAAACAATGCTCTTGCAAATGTTGTTCAGTGGTTCAATATAAATAATCTAGCTTTCAATGATCAAAAAACTAAATGTATAAAATTCTCCGCACCAAATGTAAAACAAGTTGAGTCTGATCTGCGGCTTAATGGGAACAGGTTGAATCTAGTAGATAACTCTGTTTTTCTTGGAATTACCTTAGATTCTAAATTGCAATGGGGCGCCCATATCTCACAACTAGCGAGTAGACATAGTTCTGCAGCTTTCGCAGTAAAGAAAATTCGCTCATTGACTGATGTTATTACAGCGAAGCTGGTATATTTTAGTTATTTTCATAGTATAATGTCCTATGGCATCCTACTTTGGGGCAATGCCGCAGATATTACACAATATTTACACTGCAGAAAAGGGCTATTCGTGGAATGTTGGAAAATTAACTTGGAAATAGAGAATCTCTTCGAGAAAAGTTTAAAGAGATTGGTATCTTAACCTATTCTTATATTTATATATTATATTATATCTTATATTTATAAGAATAGTAATCAATTTAGAACTAGGAAAGTTAATCATGATAAAAGACGGTCATTTAAAGACTAGGAACAACCACAAGTTAGCGTTTCCTAAATTAAGGCTGGCTAAAAGCAGCAAATCATTTATTGGAATGTCAATACGTATATATAACAAAATTCCAAAGTCAATTAAATCTCTGCCATTCAATAAATTTAAATCAATCATTAAAAACAGTCTATCTCGAAAAGCTTATTATAAAACTAACGATTACTTAGACAATAAAAAGGCATGGGATTAAGCACAACAGGATATTTCTAAAAGTTTCTAATTACTTTTTAATGTTGTTTACGGATTGGCTGTGCAGTATGACATACGGCATACTGGTGACTGTTCCACTCACTTACCTTGACAGCAAGAACGTCATGCTCTCTCAGGCGGCATGGCTAGTGGTAGCGTCGGGTATCGGGTCACCCTCTTCCCTAATCACATTCCCTAAAATACTCTGGTCCCAGTTTGTCATGTTCGTGTTGTGCATCCATAGCTCAATGCACCTACTATGTAAGCAATTTGGTTGTTGCATGACATTGGCTCTCACAATAATTGCTAATTATTAGCTGTCTTGTGTTTGTTTTTTTTCATGTCATGGTCAATTTGTACTGTATGTACCTATTTGTATTAATTTGTATAATCCTGACTGAAAAAGAGGGCCAAGAGTTTTTTTCCGCCGGTTTTTTTATATATATGTCGGAGCTAACGATAAGTTGGCGATATTAAGATGTTAGTATGACTTCATGGTATGACTTCATGGTTCATGTTGGTAGCACTGTCGTAGAGGGCGCTAAATGCAATGAATGACTGTTTATCATTCGATTGCAGCGCCAGCGGGTATATCTAGAAGTAGGATGATGGCAAGACAGCAGTGCTAGCACGGATCTTTTGTCGATCGTAATTTTACGAATGCTCGTATAGTATGGAGTCGGTTGCAAGTTTTTAGTAACAATGTAATTTTTTATTTTACAGTTATTTAAGAGTAGAACCTGTTAACAAACATTCAAAATTAACAAGGAACACATTTATTTAAGCTGACCGTGCGGCAATGGATAGATTTCAATTATTGCTTGCAAAACCGTCTCCATACTATACGAGCATTCGTAAACTTACGATCGACAAAAGATCCGTGCTAGCACTGAGGATACGGTTAGGACGGCTAGGTGCGCTGACGTATCTCGGACTGACGGTCGATAGTAGCTCGGTATTAATTGAGTTGGCATTGTAACTGACGGAATGGACTCGCGAATAAAGATTTTGTTGTGACTAAGCCAGGGTTATACCCAAGCCCAGACTCGGTACTAAGTACCTAACTGTCCAGTGATTAATTCTATCGTGTTTTGTGAGTAACGCTTCTTTTCGTTTTGTTTGTTTTCCGACATACATATATACATAACTAGCTGTGCCCGCGGCTCCGCTCGCGATAATTTCGGGATAAAAAGTATCCTATGTTACTTCTAGTACCTCTCATGATTCGTCGAATAAGGATTGACATTTTATAATATTTGACAATTAATTTTTTAGATCACTTTCACATGAGGCTAAGTATCTATGGAACGAAAATACTTCAGCGCAAAGCTTCCGAGTAAACTATATTGAAAGTTGACCCGTCCGGCACGTGAACATGAAAATTTCTAGAACTGCTAACCCGGGAAAGAGCGACTTATAACTGACCATGCGAGAAACAACTGACACCGAGATCTACTCCAGCAACACGAAAAGTCTGCCCTTGAGCCTTATTAATTGTCATTGCAAAACACACCGATACTGGGAATTGCGTTCTTTTAAATTGGAATGGAAAATTATTTGGTATTGTGGGAATTCTGGGAATAAAGACGGTTTCTCCTGCACCACAACCTGTTAAAATTTGAGATATCCAAATAGAATTATACCCAGAAATATGTACAACTTACAACACAAAAAGAAATGAAAATAAAGCTGAAACGCCTGTGCAATGCTATCTACCTATACCTACTTCACTTAAAAATAAATACCTATACCTACAATAATTAATAAATAACACCATAAAATAACTGAACATAAATTAGCCAAAATTTGGAATTTGACCAAATATTTAAACACTACCAAAACAACTAATACCTATTTTATAAAATAACAACGAAAGAAATTCAAATAAACTATTTAAAGACTAAAAGTCGCGCTAATAAGCACGGTTTATAATATCAATTATTGTCTGTCAATAAAATCGAACGCTCTGCACGCATCAACAGCCAAATATTGAATGAATTATAAAGCTTGCGCTCGCCTCCCGCCTTTTTATACCCTACCGCCGCCGCGAGCCGCGTCGAGCGCGGCAACCGTAAAAGCCCAACTACACTGTTGGAAACAAAACATCAAACCAAGGTGACCTTGCTAGTTTACAACGTGTTTCTAACAGTGAAGACGGCTGTTGACAACCAAATTTCATGACCATGGCGGGTTGGAAACGGCGGTGTTTAGAATCACAGACATACATCTACATAGACAACGCAAGTGCCACGATTTGTATTCGAACCACGCGTGCCGACTTTTTAAGACCTATTGTGACGTCACAGCTGATATTTATTACTGGAAAATACAAAAAGATTCAGAGACACCGATACCGCCGATGAAATCGATTATTAAGAACGATATTGATATTGTGGACTCGATTTTCTAACAGACATACATATCTACACGCATATTACAATACATATTAAATCTAGAGGCGACCAACCTTGACGCTTGGTCAGGGTTCGGACACGCAAAGGAAATGCATTTGCGTTATCTATGTAGATGTATGTCTGTTTTTAGGACAGTGTGTACGCTTGTTATTGTAAATTTTACTATGTAACTATAACTAGAAATGACTCGAGTTTTGTAGCTTTTTATCAGAGCACACTGACGATTAAGGGGCGTGGCCTGGCGTGACCTTGGCTTGTGTTCTTGTTTGTCTCCTTGTTGGAAACCACCGTTTGTAACAGTGTGGATGACTCGGAATTGGTTGACAACAACTTAACCTTCCTTAACCTTGGTTGGAAGCATTGGTTTTCAACGTGTTTTCAACAGTCTGGCGGCCCTATTACTCAAAAATAATCCATAAATCATTCAGTATTCACGCGCGATGGGTTATTAGCGTATTACATGTATAAGTTTGGTGTTTCTATACCGATTTCTATGATTCTTTTTTTATTGAAAGAAATAATGTAATTTTTTTTTAATTAGGGATGAGTGAGAGTATTATAAACGTAAGAGTAAACAAATATAATCAGAAAGCTCCGACCTGCTAAGCTATCGGGATTTACATGTGTTATTGTTACTGTTGTGGGATATTTTTTATATAATTTTATGAAGAATATTTCATTAAGGCTGCTCACGCGACGGAAGCTTAAAAAATGAAGTAATTTCTCCCTTTTTCCCAACATTTCCCTTCACTGCTCTGCTCCTATTGATTGTAGCGTGAAAATAAGTATACTATAACCTGCCCAGGAGTATGAAGAATAATTTTACCAAGTTTCGTTAAAATCCCTCGAGTAGTTTTTGTTTCTATAAGGAACATACAGACAGACAGACAGACAGACATAAATTTTACTGATTGCATTTTTGGCATCAGTATCAATCACTAATCCCCCTGATAGTTATTTTGAAAATATATTTCATGTACAGAATTGACCTCTCTACAGATTTATTATAAGTATAGATATAGATAGAAGAAGATATCTTATTCAATAACTATCAACACCTTGTTAAAGCTGAAGTACAAAATTGTGACATCATTAAGCAGCCATTCGATAGTCTTATAATGAATTTAAAAAAAATCTTTCCATTTTCAAAGGTTTTGATTTAATTTTTTGAGTAAAAGTAGCCTATAAGCTTTCTAAATACATTACCTTGTAAGAAAATGCTTAGAGAACAAACATATTAGTCACTTTTATAAGTCATTCTTAACAAGGAGCTATCCTAAACAAACCTATGTGGCTAAAAATAATGGAAAATAATTTACCTTGACAGGTTGCTTCTTACCAAGAGTTTCAATCTTTTTCAAACAATCTTCAAACTGATATTTGGGATACAGTCTGTAGGCCCAATGCTCCAGTTTCTTAAGTACTATATCTAAGTCTTCTTTTTCATGACCTTTACCTAAAATATAAATATATTTATATTATACACATTAGATATATTTAGATATCACTATAATGTTGATGGACTAGGTTTGTTTTTCTCCTTTTCAACCCTTTGGTATCTTATTACCCGTTTTATTTTAGGTTTCATAAATGATTATATAAATTAAAGATGTTTCTAATCAGATTAAATTGAACATATTTTCTTCTTTTTTCAAAAGGTTATTAATATTAAGATTTATTTTTTGCTAGCAATTAGTCTTAGTTCTTTCAAGTGGAGTGACTTAGTATCTAGTGTATGGACGAGAAGCTCTCTCTTCCTTACATTAGTACAGTAGAACTCCAATTATCCGAACTCCGACTATCCGAATCGCCGATTATCCGAATCACAAAAAATTCAGTCAGTGTAGGCACAACGGCAAGTTAAGACAAGTTCCGGCGCATTGCAGTCACGGCGCACCTGTCATTGTTTGTTTTGATTAGCCAGTGTGCTATTGATGATTTCATGTTTCTTTCATTTAATTTAAAAAAAAATAGTGCAATATCATGCCTAGCTTTTATTCTCTCCAATGGCAATTTAAAAAAAAAAAAACCGATTATCCGAATATTTGATTATCCGAATGGGCCCCGGTCCCCATTAATTCGGATAATTGGAGTTCTACTGTACTGATAACACTAAACACATGTGTCTCAACAATTTAATTAACTAATTCAAAAAATATAACAAGTAACTTACCCTTAAATTTAAAATCCTTAAATTGTTCAGGTATCACTTGAATGCCTCTGGGGCCAATCAATCTAGCTGGATTTAAGATAAATCTTGGATTTTTTACCACTCTCTTAGCTTTTTGGTTTGTTGGATCTACTCTTCTCTTGTCTTCTTCTGTGAATATAAAATAACATAAAAAGAAGATTTCGTAAGAAGAAAGACATGACATAGAGCTCGTTTGATTTATAGACTTACCTGCTTCATCTTCTTTTTCACTATTATCATCGCTATTACTAGGACTTCGTATTTCACTTCGTGGTCTGTCGTCATATTCATCACCATCAATAACTCGTTCCAATTCCTGAGCTTCATTAGCTTCATCCCCTAAAAATATATCCTCTAGCAACGACATAATTATAAAATAAGCTAATAACGGAGTAATATTTTTCTTTGAATAAGGGATGTTTAAAATATAAACATTAACAGAAAGATTAAGAAAGTAAACAATTTTTATTTTTTGGTTATAATGTTTAAATTATGACAGTGACATAATATTTAGCGGGAAATAAGTTCAAAAACATCATTCCAAAAAAAAGAGAATTGAGTGAGACGCAAATAATACAAAAATAAATTGTAAGCAAGTGAAGCAAAATTATAAACATAATTTTTAATAACATACAATCTTTTCTCTTTGCCCTCTAAAAATAAAACTGGAAAGTCAGAATAATAGCTGATTTATAAACGACTACAGATAATGGTGGATAGGGTTTACCTAAGAACCGATAAGATTAATCGATACAAAACTGTTTGAAAAACGACAATTATTAAAATACGGTTAATAAAATAGAAAAAAGCTACGTATAAAAGCTGTGTGCACGAATATAATAATACTCTAAGTTGGAATTTCCATTGTTTTCTTCTCATTGGAAAGCAATGAAGAAGAAAACTTCATACGCTTGACCCATAACATACCGTCAAATGAACAAGTTGTTATCGAAATTGCTTGTCCAGTGTTCTTTTCTGTGGTAAATGAAACCATTAAGAAACCATAGCAAGGATTTTAATATTTTACCCTCTCCAGTTACTCAACAGACTACTAGTATCATCCACTTGAAATGAAAATTCCGATATCGTTCTAAGAAATTAACTCAATTCTGCACCAATAGTATAGATTGGATATAAACAGGCAGCATTTCAATGGCAATATCATCCTTATACATTCACATACCTAACAAAATGTAGTTTGACAGTTCAGAGACTGTATGGACTGTGAACATTACTCTTTAGGTTTTTGACTTTTTGACATAAATAGACTCAGTTAAACTTCTTTTATCGAATCGTTTTAAAAAAAGTGACCTAAAAGACCGTAGAAAAGGATAAACACATCATTGGATCTATCTAACACACTCGCTTTAATTACTCAATATTACCAGTATTTTGATATAAATTTCTTTTGCGCCGGGCCTGGGTTTACTTTTCATACTTCGTGGCATTGTCCTTTGAAGCCAAACCAAAAATTATACCTCAAAGTTCAGTTGAGAGATGACATTTTTTGTTGCCATATGAAAATCGCTATTTTTTTTCCATCAGTTCCTGGTAGACTAGTTATGTAAAATCAAATGGAAAAAATACTATCTTTGATTTATCTGTAATAGTCGTGTAATAGTTGATTTAAAATGGCCTTACCGCACCCCTGCATAAGTGTGTCGTAAAAAACAACCAACCCAAGTGACCTCCTGCCCCCACCTAGGGCAGGATCTCGCCTGGCCAGCAACCACCCTTCATATGAAGTCTGCCATGAAATATCATCGATCCGGTGGCGATGTGTTCCGGCAATATTTTATGAGAGGCAGTTTTTTTTAAGCCCTGATTTCAACTTTGACCTCATCTTCAACTACCATCTGGTGAAATTGAGGTCAAACTTGAGCAAAGTTTATAATACAAAAAAGTCCATTACTTAAATAATCCACGCTGAGTTAGTGATCGGGGGATGGTTATCGATATAAAGCACGTTGGGCATTTTAATGTTGCTAATATTCTGGTTAAGTATTCTCAAGTTGACTATAATTGTTGAAAGCTATGCTTAAAGAAAAGGTAACTTGTTAAAAAAAGAATTCACTCGGTCTTGTATCAGTTATGAAAAGAAGGATCTTCCAATTATTTTTTTTAAACTTGACTTTGACATGACAACGAACAATATGTCATCGATCGCCGTAAATAAGATAAATATAGCCGATAAATAAGAGTGCTTTTAATTTTGTAATGACTCGGTTGCCTAATTTTACAAAAAAAAAACACATGCTGGCGATGATTACAATTGGCTTATTCATATTTCACAGTAATGAACTACTATTTTGATTCGATTCTAGCTTGATACCGACTTACGTTGTCATTAGTATAGTATTGTTCTTATTTGATTTTCCTTTTAGTGATTAATGATTCTCTAGAATAAAAAGTATTTCCGGAACTGACTTTTGAGGGATACTGTTATGGTTTCTATTGGTATAATATAATATTAGTTTGGTATGCGTTATTTCTCCACAATGTTTGTATTTTGCGCGCAAATATTTACTTCGATTTAATCGGTTTTTAGTCTTTACATCCGTTATGTAATGGAACAACACTATTAAGTCACGTGATCAGCTTGCGTTTGAGAGCGCATTCACAGGTATGGCTTTTTGCAAATTTTTGATAAAAACTAAGTGATTCTGATTGTATATTTACAAAAATAAGGTAACAACATATCGTTTTGATTATTTGTGGATCGTTATGCTCAAATTAACTGTGTGAAATAGTGCTGTGCACGTAGATTTGGTCAACAAAGACTGTCATTTTGTTACCAAGAAAGGTGCTCAAGAATGGCGTCCCCCACATGTGCCGCTGCTAGAGTTTCATCTTGAACGTGGTAGAAATTGATGACGTGAATCCGTGAAATTGCAACTATCGCATGTTTGTTGTGTATCGGCCGGATTGACGCCCGGATTCTTCTTGGGGATGTTTTCGGCCATCGCCCTTGCGGTCTACATCCAGTGATTCATTGTCCTGATTTTAGCCAGAAGTAGTTTAAATCAGAAGTGTTGTGAAAGGTTTTATGCTAGTCAATGATAAGTATGCTTTGACAGAAAAATTTGGTAATCGATTATGTTTCCGCTTTTTTGTTTTGTTTACTAATTTACTTGCCGCAAACGGTGGCTTGTGTATCGTCTTAGAACAATATTATCTTTTAGATTACGATACTTGTAACTGTTTTGATATTTGCCTTTCATAGCAGTAAATAATTTTACTCTATTCTATAACTTATTCAAGTTCTGTTCTTTTTGTTGCAGTGTTTTTTTAGATTTGTTAGCTAGAGGTTTAACATCTAGTTTAGTGTCTGCCCCCTTTTTATCCTATCATTACAATTTATAAATCAATAAATGCCAACATATTTTAGCACTCTTAGAAATAAATGTATAGAATATCAGGTTACTGTAAATATTGAAAGGTAATTTAAAGTAGAACTTTTATATCTCAACTATTACAACACATATACCATATTTATTTACTAAATATTGCCTATCATATGCAATATAGTAGTTAGGTCATTATGGTGAGTAAACAATGAACTACATAACATCAATATTTGGCACTCTGACAGGTCAATGTGTTATTAAAATGCACTACAAACAATAGTTTGTGCTTTGATGATTTTAAAAGTCCTTTATCATTCTGTCTCTGTCATATTGATTGGAGAAATTATATATTACTTATTTTTTAATATGCACTATTATAATCTCTGTAATTTAAAAAGTAAATAATGAATACTTATATAAATTATATAGTTTCAGAAAACTTCCTGTTATATGTAACATGTTTTGTAGTTTCGTTTGCACTGTTCAATGTAGTGGCAGAATTGTTTATTATCATATTGTTTTGGACATTACTAATATAAAATTTTGTAACATAACCTTTGTGGGGTAGGCACATTGCACTTTTATAGTTAGTTGATAGATGTGCCTTCTTAGCATTCTAAGACTTCAATTACTTTTTGTTGACAAGCAATCTTCATGGATTTTTTACTGTAAATTGTTAGCTCAGCATTATTTTGATTTCAAGGTGGTTTCTAATAAGATATTGGTGGCAAACTGGCATTGAGACTTTCAAAAGAAAATGAGTTCTTAACTTTTCTTCATTGTATCTGTGTTCTTGACTGGATAACTAACATACTATTCCAAATTTTGAAGGTTGACCTGTGTGTTCAACATTTTTGTTGCTTGTATTTTTTCCGCTGCTGAGTCATAGCATTTAGTTAAAAGATTCTATACACTTTGTAAAAGGTTGTGAGTGATAGGTGACTTAGTAAACAAGGCAATCTCTTTCTATTATTTAAACTGGAATTTATATAAAAAGAGGTAGTAATCATAGATTTAAGAATCCAATAGAAAATGTCATAAGCTTGCTATGCAAAAAATAGCCATGGTATCATTCATGCACTCAAACTTGGTGTGCTGAGACAGATCAAACATTTGCACATACCAGCTCCATAGTATTGGTGTATTATGTTGGCCTTCAAACTGCTTAAAATTGAGTCAGAAAATAAAAAATAACTCTAGTGTAATAAATTGAAAAAGTAGAGTCAGAATTTTATTTTCTAGAATAAGTTTGCTATTTGATAATTTTTCTTTTTTATTGATAAGAAGATTATAAATATAAGAATAGGCAGTTTACTTCGATTATTACTAGCAACCGCCACTTGATATGTGCACAATGCAAATATGTTCTTTCAAATAGGGCTTATAAATTAAAATAAGAAATATAATCGCCAGATTTCCAATTTCAGAGGTTAGCCGAACGAGACAGCTTTTATCTTTATTTTTAAAGTCAAAAAATTATTTATTTGAAATGGTCAAACTATTTACAAATTTAACTGACTCTACCACCACTTCGGAAAGTCTATCTGTTGAGAAGAAGTAACAAAAAATGCAACAGCAATCATCTTTTAAAAATACACATATAACAATTTTCAGGCTGGATATCCCATCTTCTTGCATCCGGATATCTTATGATCCGGCCTTTTCACACAACACTTATCCTTAAATGTATTGAAGGGTAAATCTTAAATATTTTTGGAATTTTATTATTAGTTAAATTTTACTTTAATTTTGAGTATCATTCAAATAAACAAAACTAAAGGTTTTTTTTTAATCATAACTCATTTTTATTAATTAGGATGTTTATATAATAAAATATTGTCTTTTAATTTGATGATACTATTTCTTAAAACAGAAAAATTGTTTCATGGAAAAATTGTTACTTATTTACTTGTTTAGGATCTAGCTAAATTTCAACTTATTCTTTCAAGTTGCTTGTGTAGTGATCCTCTCCAACTTCATAAATTTTAGGACATTAGGATTATAACTTACAAGCCTATTACTAGTGTATGTATATGCTTTAAAAAATATGCTGTAATGCCAAATTAATTGTTGTATTATCTTTGTCCACAGCTGCTTGTACATAGAGGCTGTATATATAACTAGTTGTAAAGATGAGTTTGGGTGCGCGCGCCACAAAACGTGGTGCGAAGGTGGGCAAGGAAGGCAAGGTCATTGACAAGACCAAACCGGACAAACCTATCAAGGAGAAGGTGAAACCACAGGTTCGTAGATGTTTTATAATCTGTTCTATCTCATCTCTATCTATGTTTGGGCTAATCTTCAGAACTAAACAGATTTTTGATCAGATTTAGATTGGTATGCACTAGTGTAAGTAGGTCTCTGGGCTCCTACAAGCAGAAATATCGCAGATTTGTCAATTTGGTGGTTAAAAAAATTGATATAAAAGACTATGAATGCAAAACCAAATCCAAATTGCACCTCAGTGTAGCTGGGTACATCAGCCAGCTTTTAAACACAAGTCATCGATGTTGATTTAAGATGTGATTTTTATTTTACACATTTTTTCATTTATTTAATGGGAAGTTAGTTTTAGGTCACTGAGACATTGGCAATAGCCACATTTGGTTTCAGCTTTGTAGCATGCATTGATAGTCTCTGTTGGACTTATTTATTTATTCTTCATTGTACACAAAGATAAGGAATATTTAAAGAGAACAATTTTTATGATACAGAGCACAATAGGCGGCCTGACTTTTTTTTATTTGACTTCTATCAAATAAAAAATAAAAACACATTGTACTTATTATATTTTCAACAGCCTCCTGGTGTTGTGGTGAAAACTGTCTTAGAATCTCATTAAGGGTATTAGCTATCAAGTCATGTTAATTTATAATAGTTTATTCATCCGTAGCACCAGTTCTTGAAGAAACTTAACTTGGTATGAATGTTTTCAGCACCATCTAGCAAAAAGCTAGTGTAGTTAATGGATATAATAATAATAATAATTTATTCCCTCTAAATGCTACACTTCATATGATTCACCATGATTGAAGTCACCTTTAAGGCAAATGATGTCTGTTATACTTTAACAGTACATCAAAGATATCAGGATAATGTATGCAAACGTAAATAATGTTAATTTTGTAAAGATAGTCATTTATTAATAGGTCCTATACTTTCAATTTTTATACATATCTTTGATTTCTATCCCAGTGGTAAGTGACAACCATGTCTGACATGTACACACAGGTTTTGCAAGAAGCTGGCTCTTCATAAGGCCTTGTTAACTGATGAAATTTGGCTCCAGATTTTACAAAAAGTGAGAAAAAGAAAGTTTCCTGCCATACTAATCGTAGTTCAGTCAGTAGTAGTATTTTATGATGCTTATCCAAGTAATCTACGTGTTTAATAGGACTTGTTCTTGACTGTTTTTTTTTTTAATATTACAGGCAACCACAGAACAACTTCGCATGGCGTCAATGATCGACCGTAAAAGTGAAGATGCTTCCGACGTACGAAAAAAGGTTAGTCGCTCTTTACCTATCATTCGAGTTATGTTTTTAGTGAGTGATTAGTTTAACCACCAAAAAAGCCGTAAATTTGGCATAGTCTCCACCACAAAGCAGATATATAATAGAGCTGCTGTAAGCAAAGATGCACAGCTTCAATTTGGGTTGTCGTGACAATTTAGGCTCTAGTTCAAGCTATTCCGCACTAGAGGCACTGGCGTCAGTTCGTCGCTGACTTCTTTGAAGTATTACACGCGTAGATATTAAAAAAAAAAAATCCTCCATTGTTTCTCGATGTAAAATTTAGTTTTTTCTCTAATCTCAGAAACTACAAGTGGGATTTGAAAAAATCTTTTTGCATTTGATAGCCCAACTCTTGAGGAAGGTTATAGGCTATATTTTATCCCGAAATTCCCACGGGGTCAAAACTTACGCGGGTAAAACCACGCGCGGTGGCTAGTATTTTTATAAACTACTAAATAGTTTCTGAGATTAGCGCGTTCAAACAAACAAACAAAAAAACAAACTCGTCAGCTTTATATATTAGTACAGATTACATTGACAATCAAAATAAAATTAACTAACCACGAAGATAATTTCATTCATAATGATTTTTTACAAATTGTTTGTTTTCCAATATTTATGTCCCAAATTCCAGATTGTTATTTGTTGCCTAGGTGATTTTTATGCCTCGAAAAAATGTTGCGCTATCTAGCGTCAAGTAGAAATACTTTTATTTTGCGGTTTATTTTGACAGATTTGGAACATATGAAATTTCGTTAAAAAACTAGAGATACCTAGTAAAGTATAGCTGAACTTTTTTGATGATCATTTGAATATTTTAACCTTATGTTTCAACCGGCTTTTACTACTCGCTACTAGGTGACTAATGCCATCGCCTGTTTGGCTATGATTGGCTCTAACCCACCGCTTACCCCTCCCGCACCCTGCCCCCTTTTTTTTTTCTCTGGAGGAAAACGTCCTGCCACGTCCCCGACCGCCCGAAGGGGGAGCGGTGGGGTATGTGGGGATGACCCGGCAGAAGGCCGAACCGACCCACTAAAAACTTCCAGGTGTACCTCCCCCGCCATAATTGGGGCCCACGGTATCGCCAGTGGCATTGCCCGCGAGCCGCGGCGGATTTCGCTCAGCCTGAGCCGTGCTCCCCCACGTAGGAAATGGCCCAGTACACGCGGCCATTTCCCCACTCATAGCCTGTATAGCCGTAGTAGGTCCCCTCACCCGCCACGGCTGGCTATCGGGAGGGAGAAGGCGTCTTCTTCTCCGTCTCACCCTTCGCCCAGCCTAACCTAGAACCTAATCTAAAACCTACTTAAAAGCTAACCTAAAACCTATCCTAAAACCTAACCTAAAATTTATCCTAAAACATAACCTAACCCAATACGACGGCCCAGACGCCGAAGCAATCCAAGACCGCAGAGCATCCGGTGCACGACCGGACCTCGCCGCCTCGTGTGTCCTCATCGGTCCTCTCTGCTACTCAGAAAGGTACCGAGAAGACCATCCCGGGAAGGCGCAGCTGTCGCCGATGCGGACAGACTTGCGACGGGCTACTGAGCCCCCCCGCCACTACAAGGCACATTCTACTTCTCACTCACCGCACCCCGGACCTAGGCTTCACTTGAGTCCCTAGAGAAGACTGGATAGGGCAGCTCCTCTTTATATTTCCTCCGTGGTCTCCATAGGTTACTTATAAAACGTCGAGTAGGTATATATAAAATTCCTCTTGGGAAGAAATAATACTATTTGCGAACTGGCTCCTAACATTTTTAGTAGCCAAAGCTAGTCGATTTTACAGTTCCTTTGTAATACGATGATGCCTCGATGTGAATTAAACTATCATGATGAATCTTGATTAAATGTAGCCTCTGTAACATATTTCTTAAGAGTTTAGCTATCAAAAAGAATTGTCATAATGGCTCGGCTACACTACCGTGATATGCCAGTAATTATTGCCATAATTTAAACAACACCTAGGTGTAACCACGATTTACGGCCATAATTTTACAATGCCAATCAATATGGCATATGGCGGTAGGCAATAGCTCCGGCGGCGGTCTTTTTTCGCACATCAAAGAAGATTACCGCAGTAATTATAGCGTTTGTGGCCACACTACCGTTTGTCCAGTGTGCAATATGAGCTCACCGGCGACGCACGTATCGACCGACATGGAGTGGTCAAATGAAAAAGCGCTCGAGTTTTTAGAATTATTCCAATCCGAACCGTCTCTTTGGGATACCCTGTTTTGTCTTCTTTTAGCTTTGTTGAAATTTAAAAGATTCATGTAAAAATAATTGGCACTCATAAAACACAACGCCGCTGCAGCTTCGACCTCCATCTTGAAAAAGTCATATTTACCGCCAAATTTAATACCATAATTATTGCCGGTAGACGGTAAGGTAGTGTGGCCACACTAGTTCATGCAGTAATTTAAACGGTAATTTAATGCCATAATTATGGCGGTAACAGCCCGGTAGACGGTAAGGTAGTGTGGCCGTAGTATAACTGATAGTTTCACATATTAACGCATTTAAACATAGTATTCAACTAGTATTGTTTTTACTTTTCACAATTCATTACACAAAATAAAACAATGTTTGACCGGATACTGACGCCCGCCTAAAGACAACGAACCGTCCAATGATGTAAATGTTAGTGATTACATCCAGTTAACATAAAGTTGAAGAATTTAATAATGGTCCCTAGGTCTGCTGTGTCGTTTAGATAAAACAAGCTTATAAGAATATTGTCTTAAGTTTTCGCGATTCATACTATTAAATAAAACACTTTTTAACCGGATTTATCGCTTGCACCCAAGAAAACTCAAGATACACTGTCAGCTCGTTTTGTGTCAATCCAAAACGCTACGCTCGAAGACTGAAAAGCAGATGGAGATTATGATGTATAACTTTTTCCATCTATCAATCCGACGCTTGACACCTCAGTCGCTCGTAACCACGGGGTCTGCAAAGACACCGAAACGTCGAGTTAAAATTTAAAATGTAAATATACGCGATAAATCCGCTTAAAAAGTGTTTTATTTTAGCTTATAAGAGCTTACTTTTGGACCACATATTTTGGCGCACTTTTTAGCCGCGTAACCAATAATTTTTTTACCTTTTTATAAAGAACTTGGCCCGCTTTTGACCTACATCTCATGTGATTTTATGTGAAGATGAGGTCGAAAATGAAAGCACATGGGCTTTGGAAAGAACTGGCTCTTCATAAAATGTTGACGAATGCTTGTCACACCCTGACGGGGTTCTGCCACGAAGCGGGGGTCTCTTGGATTAGTCCTTTTTACGACATGCTTATCCAGGGCGGTAGGACATTTATAAGCCGACCCTATGCGGAAACATTTAAAGATGTTTTTGTAATTCCTTGATAAAATTTCAAGACTGTAACTTCCCCAAAAGTAGGGCTGCCAAGTATCAAAATATTTTTAAAATTCTTCTGTTAACTTCAGAGCTTAGCATATCTTTTTATATTAGTACAGATATATGTGGATGTTTGGGCTTTAACTTGTTTTAAAATTAAACATATATGTTTCTTTAAAAAAGAAGATAAGGGTAGGTACTCTTCAGATCAGTGCTAGTACCCTGAATGCTATCGAGAATTTGTGAACAGTATTAATAAGATAAAACCATGGATTAGGTACTTTTGTAATCATCTATTACAGCAATTAAACTTCAAAGTGATTAAACAAACATGTTTTCTTTTTAAACATACAGCAAAATAGTGTTCGTAATTAATTAGTCGGATAGTGTTGTGATTCTTTAGATATTCAATTTTTTCCATCCCTATCGTTATAAAAAAACGATTAAGATACCGACAGTATTACTGTCGATAATAATAATGCAAGACAGCAGTGCGATCATAGAACTTCATCGATTCGTATGTTTACGAATGTTTGTATAGTATGGAGTCTGTTGCAGGTTTTAAGCTTGCAATATTTATTTAAATTAAACTTGCGGCAGTGGTGTTACAATTTGTAAGAGACGCCATACAATACGAGCATTTATAAACATATGAATTAGCAGTTTTTTTCATAGCAAATTTATAACACTAGCAAGTTAGGGTCATGTTATGAAAGCTTATTCAGATTTGAACAATTAACATAAGATTTTGGATAGTCCAATATGCAGAATTGTAAACGAATATATGAATGGGGGAGGCCTGTGTCCAGCAGTGGACGTCTTCTAGTCGAATCATGATGATATGCTTGAGCCCTGACCAATGCTTATGATAACATAGTAAGGGCCTTTGTGTGTTGTGTCGGCATTTTACAGACCAATTAGTGAGATTTGAAGCTATGACCTAGCCTAGACCTTTATTTTTTTAACAGTGACTAAACCCGTGCTTGACCTCAATCTCACCAGATGGTAAGTGGAGATTAGGTTGAAAAAGGAATCACATGGGCTTAGCAAGAAACTGACTGTTCACAAAAACATTTCTGTAGCACTTCCTTGTGTGGTGTGGTAATATTTAGCGGCAGATACTATATGAAGAATAGCCAAGGGAACTCTAAAGGGGTTCTACCATCAATTATGGTTGGTCGCTCGCTAAAGGGGCCTTTCACAAGTTTCATGAGGGGCGATAGAGCTACTCCAAGCCAAACATACTAGGGTGATGTGAATCACTATGACTCGACAAGTTCTGGTTCAACGGCGAATAGTATACAATTACACAGTAACTCAACTAGGGTATCAAAATAAACGCGAATAAAAAGCTAATCTAATATATAAAGTTCTCGTGTCACAGTTTTCGTTGCCATACTCCTCCGAAACAGCTTGACCGATTTTGATGAAAATTTTGTGCTTATCCGGTATCTATGAGAATCGGCCAACAATATTTTTTTTTATTTATATGGCAAAACAACGTTTGCCGGGTCAGCTAGTTATTTATAAAATTCAATTTTTAATAGTAATTCAAGTTATAAATTTATCATCACAATCCCGATCGGTATCGTAGGAATTTGAGATACAGATAGACATAGTTGACATAATAATTTAATGAATTTACCGGATTCTCACCACGATTTTCGATATTTATTTCGCGCGTCCGATATTTTTTTTTTTTTTTTTTTTTAATCCAGACAATCACACCAACTACATGGCACCAAAGTAAGCATAGCTTGTGTTATGGGATACCATATAGCGAAATAGGGGGGAATCTAGAATATAAATACATAAATAGATAAACACCCAGACACGGAAACATCTTTTTTTTTTCCTTATTCCGAGCGGGAATCGAACCCGCAACCACTGGCGTCTGAGGCAGATAGGTTAACCCCGTCGCCAAAGTGGTCGTCAAAATTTCGATGTTACAAGCAACATGATCGCGGACTTCGATATAAAAATAATATATCGTGGAATATTTTTAAATTATTTATTTCGTAAAAGGATAAGCCAAAAAGATAGCTTAATAAATAGAATAATTAAAGCAACGTAAATTTAAGTTAGCTTATAAAGCTCAATACTTCTATCACTACAAATCAGAACAAAAGAAGCTTACCTTTGTAATACCTTATCTAACATACATCATAAAATTTGGATCGTAAAGAAAATAAATATTTATACGTATTTTATTACGAAACCTGCTTGAATGCGTTATTATCGCCATTGAATAACCAGATATGCTTCTTAAGGTTAAACATTGATTCATACAAATAAACAAAAAGTTACACATGTATATAAATTTTAGGTTTTGTAAACTTGCCCCCAGAAATCTCAAGACTAACGGCAACTCATTTAAAATCGGAAGTTATAACTGCTTCAAAAATCGTGCGCGTTTGCATAGGTACCGCCCATCGTCGTCATCTTTTGCCATAGCCTAGATAGAGGCCGCTACAAACCTGACGGACTATTTGGCATAACATATTAATTGATAGTTCAGCTGCGCCGTAAGAGGTCGTGGGTTCGAGTCCCAGCCGGGCCAGTTTCGAAACCGGAAGTTTTTTGATCTGGCTCTTGTCTGGGTATAGTAAGACACTCTCTAGTTCCGCTATGAGGTCTCCGAAGTACTAGCTTATATAAAACTAGCTTTTTCGCGCGGTTTTATTCGCGCAATTTTGTATTCCGCGGGAATATCGGGGAAAGGTAGCCTATATAATATTGCAGACTGTACACTATCCTCTATGCCAAATATCATCCAAATCCTACATTGAGCCGTTCTGCCGTGATTGAGGAACAAACATCCATACATCCACACATCCAAACTTTCACATTTATAATATTAGTAATCATCAGCATCATATGGTTCATCAGCTTGGATTATGGGTTATTCTAACGTAAAGTTTTCCTTATTCCAGGTTCAAGAGTTAATGGAGATGACCCGTCGTACCGAGGAGGAGGTTTGCTCAGCACTACACGACACGGACAACGATCTGGAATCAGCTTGTAATCTGCTTTTCGAGGATTCGCGCCGGTTGCAGGTAAAACTCATTAATTTGTAATAAAAACATATATCAGTGCAACTTTTTATACTTATGTATAAAAAGTTGCACTGGGAGCGAAAGAAAAACGTAGAATGTGCCAGCTGCTTCTCTTCCCGGGCATACTGTAAAAGTCAGTTAAGGGATAGAGGTTTTAAAGGCGTTTTTGTGGGCGATAGGCTGACCCCCTATCACTGCAAGTCTCTTATCATCATTATACCTCCAATTTTGTCAAATGTGACATCAGATGGTTTATATCTTCTGGTGTTCTGCCTACGCCATAAGGGATACAGGCGTGACGTTATGTATGTATATGTATTTTTATACTTATGTTGTGTGATAGCTTTATTTTCAATGAAAGATTTTTTTCATACAATATAGAAATCTGGATTTTTTTCGTTGTGGTATTGTTCATATATTCTAGTGTTAAAACCAATGGTGATTCAAAAAACCCAACATTAGTGTGATTTGTACTGCATCTACTATGTAATTAACAATAAGTTTACTGTTTGGTGCAAGAACTTACAATGGTAGCGGTTTTGCACCACATCTGATCCGAATCAGAGAAAAGATGGTCCAAAGTAGCCCTATTTCTATGGCAGCATACTCACTAGATGCGGCTTCTGTCATCCATCATTTCATTCAAGATTTCTAGATCTGTATTTTCTCGGATTCGGATTGGGTTTAGTGAGTGACCGCTTTGATACAAACAAATTAAATCGTCACAAACAGAGACCCGAACTGAGTTGATTGCAGCTTTTAATTTTAATCAAGTCTTGTCGGTCTAGGTTCTTAGTTCCATTTGGAGGAAATCATGCATGATATTCAGCTATTTTATTCAATATTATGTTTTTTTTTTTTGTAGGTATGTGCAGTTTCAGTAGCATTTTCTATTATAACAATAAAGAAGGGTTTTCTGAATTTTATGAATTCTGTGTTGTGTCTGAAATAAATAAATGAAATCCCCAGATCATCACGCCAATTACGCGGCCCCAAATTAAGCTTTTATATTGGATACCATGTAGCGACTAAAGGGGAACCCAGACTTTAAATACGGATATAGATGCTCCGTGCGGGGATCGAAACTACTAGCGTTTTACAATGGTCTTGAAATACGTGATTCATTCTTTCATTTGCTACTAAGCTTTTATAAACTAGATGTTACTAATCTCCGCATTGCTGTCGACAGGGCGAATGGCAAACCAATGAAAAGAAGAAAAAGAAGCCGCCTGCCCCCGCCGGCAACGGCGAGGCGGAGCCGTCCGGCCGCGACCCGCGCTCGCGCTCCGGACCCAGGCCGCGTGAGTTACATACTTTGTCTAAATCATTGCTGCCCTGGGAGCAAGAGAAAAACATAGGATGTACCAGATGCTCCTCTTACCGGGCATACTCTGTAAAATTCAGTCAAATTTTTTCTGCAATTATGAATCGGTATTGATGACTTTTGTTCCAATTTCTAGAAGATAACTTAGAGTTTATACCATATAAGATTTCATTGTTATTCATGAAACATGCTTCTACTTTCAGAAAACAGAAATTTAGCTTAAGTTTTGGTAAGGAATTGAAAATGTGAACCGCTTCGGTTTTATAATTCTCTGCATTCGTTTATTGTAAAAAATCCGAATAATGTATTTGAGCATCTCAGCCTTTGTCCCTAACATAACTATTCTATTTGAATGTCTCTACTACTATTATTAAGGTTGCTAATCTATTTCAATCTCTCGTCTACTGTCACTAAAAGTTGCTATTCTAATTGAAACTCTCGCATGTTAACATCAAGATACTCCATTCTATTGCAACCGCTCTTCCTCTGTCACTAAGCTACAATTTTCATCACCACTGTCAATAAGGTTGCTATTCTATAAAACCTTTCGGTTGTTGACTATCTTTTCTTAATTTCTTTAATTTCATTGGCTAATTTTCTTTTTTAATTTCACTAATGTTGCTATTCCATTTGAAATCCTCGTTTACTGTCAAGTTGAAGGGTACATAGTAAAAAGTGAGTCATATTAAGAAATAAAAAAGTAAAAAATCATAGTCAACGACGATCCTTTAAACATGTTTTGGGTCTTTTCTTAGGTTTGTTTATTTTACATACCCGAAAGAACTTTAATTAATTTAATTGCAGAAACTCCAAATGAATTCATATAAATTAAATGAATAAATGAGATCGACAGGTAGCCGGCTGTCAAAATTAAAAGAAAGATCAATTCTTCTTCCTGCAACTATGGTGACATTGATCTTTCTATTATGCAGCCTAAATCTTTTTTTGAGTACCTTGTGCACTGTGGTTGTTTTAAGCGTATTTCGTAAATAAAGACCAGAAGCTATCTGCATTTTGCACTAGATGGCAATGTTAGTTCCTTTTTACTGAGGAGATGGCAATGACCCTTATTTCCCCTGCACCCTTCAGTTGCTATTCTATTTGAAACTCTCGCATGCTAATACCAAGGCACTTCATTCTATTTAAACCTCTGTACTGCCGTCACTTAAGTTGCCATTGAATTTGAAACTTTAGATTTTATCCCTAATGGTGCGTACAGATTGCTGTAATGGAAGTTGTAATGTAACATTCTGCGCACTACACGTGCAAATACGCAACGTGCGCAGAATGTTGCATTACAAGCAATCTGTACGCACCATTAGCCCTTCTATTGTATTGTACATTTTTGCTATAAACTGACAGTTTATTATTACACTGCATGGGGATAAAAATCTTTAATTAATTAACATATAATTTTAAAAGTATGCCTTACCACAAACTTAAGACTAGAGTACACTTTATTTTTTCACATCACTCTTGATTTGTCCATAATATTTGCACGCTGCCTTGCAGCAATGCATGTATCGCCACAGTTATATGCTCCATCTATTGTGTGTTCGCTTGTATTGGCAAATAAAGATATTACCCAACCTCTCGGCCACTGTCACTAAAAGTTGCTATTTTATTTGAATCTTTCGTGAATCTCTCGCATGCTATAATACCTCCAAGGTTATACAACAAGGTAGTCCATTCTATTGGAACCCCTCATCCATTGTCACTACGCTACAATTTTCATCACCACTGTCCCTAAGGGCGTGGATCCCCTAGGGATCTACGGCGTGCTACGGCAACGGCGTATATCCGTTGCCGTGAAACGGTACGGCATAAAGCGCCGTACCACACCCTATTTGAGGCTCTGTACTATTGTCATTAAGATTGCTCTTCTATTAATCAAATTTTGTACCTCTCGCCTACTGTCATTAAAGTTGCCATTCTACCTCTCGCCTACTGTCACTAAAAACTTCGGAGTCCAAGTACTGAATGAGAATTATTGAAAATGAATGAATTTTTGTCATTCGTTTTGCATCAAATTTTAAAGCAATGTACAAATAATTAAATTTGAAGTGTGTACTTTATCTTCAAAGTAATTTGAATGAATATAATTAATAAGCAAACTGAAACGCTTGCAGTAGAAGTAAAATCGACTTGACAATTTCTTTATTTATTTAAGAAGAAATTTTAAGAAGATAGAATCATAAAAAAAGAATATTTTGCGAGTCAAAAATATTTATTTTCCAAACATTACGAAATTATTATAGTATAGTTCATTCATTCACTTAAACCACATCACAATTTTTTTCTTCCTTAAAGTGGGCACACTGGAACTGTTATTTTACTGCATAGATGTTGAATTTGATGCGCGATCTATACTCCATTCTATTGTGACCTTTCGGCTACCGTCACTAAGCTACAATTTGTCTGGGCAGGTCGCGGCGACGGCGAGGGCGGGGGCCGCGGGCGGGGCGCGATGCGCGGGCGCGGCGGGCGCGGGCGCGGCGCGGCGCGTGCGCACCGCCGCCCGCCGCCGCACCACCACCACGCCAGCGAACAGGGTATGTATACAACTATAGTTGAATTCTTTTCAAGTGGTTTTTGTGACATTTAAAAATTGACAATCTTTGTGACGTTGCCATAATGAAATTGTTCGATCTTCCATTTGTCTTTGACGTATCGAATCAGTTGGTGAAAAAAATGTATACAAACTTCCGATTACAAGATGGCCGCTCATATTCATCGATTCAATGTCGATTCAGTAGTGTCAGTTACTACCAACTAAATGTTGCGTTTCTTTGAATCTGTCTATTTAAGATGAATATTTTTATGACATTTACTTAATTTATTTACAGTTAATAATAACAATTACACTTTATTAATAGTTCAATTTATAATTTTTTTCGCCCATTTATATTTTATTAGTTGTAAATAGTTTGCACGTAACGGAAAATGAGAACTGTCACGAAAATCATTCGAAAACAATTCAACTATACCTATAAACACTTGGTTCAACACATAACTATCCACCAAACTCAAAGTTTAAAAAGAAAAATTAATTCTTAGGTACTATCAAACTTGAAACATGACCCACCAGCAATATTTCATCTATGTTCCACCAAAATTAATATTTGCACACTGAATTTCAGGTTGATATACTGTAATACTTACCATATTCTGCGAATAAATGACTATTCTATTATATTCGGCTCATTTTGGCAAACTGTCTAAATGCTAGTAGGTCGAATTTTTACTTGAAGATAGGTTTCCTTGGTGACGAACTTGTAGTCATTTCATTCGACACTGACATTTACTGAATACAGAATTCGTACAGTATCTTAAATGTCCTAAGTGCATAATATGCGATAGACCTTAAAAGTTTGACAGTTTCAAACGAATAATCAGCAAAATGGGTCATGATTCAGTTGGTTTGATAGTACCTATGAGACTTTGTTAATCATGTCCACCAAACTCACAAGTTAAAAAAGATCCCTGAGTGACCTGACGAAGGACTCCATAAGAGTTTGAAACTAGTTGGACACCTCCGACAATTAATGTGAGTAAAAGCCGCATTGTAAACAATGGTTAAAAAATGATTATTTTCTATGTGCACATGAATCATGCATGACCCATGTATCTCAATCCAAAATCCTTCTTTGTAAACACTTAGACGTATAGGCGTTGCCATGACAATCAAAACCTTTTTTTTTTTATATGAAATGAATGTTTTTGTATGAAAATAAATTGATTTTGGATTGAGATTCAATATTGAAACCCATGATTTATGGTAGTAGGTCGAAATTCGCTTGTAGATAGGTTTCCTGGGTGACGAACTTGTTATCTTTTCATTTGACACTGACTTTACTGAGTAAAGAATTCATACAGTATCTAAGATGTCCTAAGTGAATTATACACCATAGAACTTACAAGTTTGACAGTTTTTAGTATGGCGGAGTCTTAGTAATAGAGTCCTGTTTCACCCTTGTACGGAACCCTTAAAAGACTGTCATGATATATCCTAATGGTAAATTTCCAAGTCCAATCCATTTTACAGATCTGCATGTTATATAACAGATACATAGATAATTTAAGATTTGTAACTAGAATAACACTAGCCACTTATTAGTTTTTTTTATAACAATCATCTTTTTAAGGTAAGTTTACTCCCGTCTCCCCTAGCGTCGCATTTCATGGAATGAATAATTTCTTATCAAGTAATGATATTCTACCGTTCCAGGTACAAACAATGTGGATTCGTTTCCGACAACAGAAGACTGGGACAACGAAGAATGGTCGGGGTCACTGTCGGACACCAAGGTGGTAAATATTGGATATTTCAGCTTTCATAATATGCTTATTGGTTGTTACTGCATTGATTTCAGAAAACTTTTTTAACTGGTTAGATTCTGATGCACTTTAATAGCAGATTTCTTTATTGAATCTCAATTGAAAATCCTTGATTTAAATTAAAATACATATATGAGCGTCATAGTCGAGGCAAACAACCAAAATCCAGATTTGTATTTTGTTCGCTTCCATGCTGGACTGGGAGCAAAGAATTGAATTTGCCGGCTGCTTCTCTTCCTGAGCCTGTTAAATCAGTTAAGGGACAGGGGTCTTATTAGAGGTTTTTTTGGGGCGATAGGCTGACCTCCTGTTACTGCAATAGTTTCTCTTCACATTATAATACCTTCAAATCTGTCAAACGTAACATCAGATGGTTTTATAACCTCTAGTGTTCTGCCTACCCCGTGAGGGATACAGATGTGAAGTTATGTATGTATTTTGTATATTAAAATCTTGGATTGAGAACTAAGATTCAATACAAAAATCCAATAGAATTCAATGTATTGGTGTCTTTCAGACATTTGTAGCTTGTCACTTATAATTTCAAGCCAGATTAAAAACGTATTTAAGTTCGAGAATTGTAAATTTTTTATGCTTACCGGCTTTAACAGCATGCCATTTTTGATAACAAATGTAGACTATGTATGCAAATTAAAATGCTGGCTTTCTCAAACTTATATCTAGAATTGTAAACAATATTGATGAACTAAAGAATGATGTCGTAGTCATGAGCCAGTCTAATAATCAAGTTCTTGGTACATATATTTCAGTATTCCTTTCTAAAACTGCTGTAATCTAAACACTCACTATTCATAAAAAAGTTTTTGCTCTAGTCTGGCTTAGGGGCCTTAATGGAGGAAACCTAGAATATAAATGCATAAATAGATAAACACCCAAACATGGAACATTTATTTTTCTTGTTCCGTGCGGGAATCGATCCCACAACCACTGCCGTCTGAGGCAGACAGATTTACCCCATCGCCAAAGTGGTTGTCAAATCCACTATAAGTCTATGCGAGTTCACGAATTATCGGTGATATTATTAGTGAAGTCGGTTTTTTAATGCTCTGCCTTCGTTGATTATATTTAAATCTATCTGTCTGAATCAACAAATTATTGACTCCTTATTGTATTTGCAGGTGTTCACAGCTAGCTCGGCAGTTCAAAACACGGCGCCCGACACTGACCCGTCAGGTGCACAAGTAAGTTGTGTTATTTACTATCATCATTGTTACTTATATAAAAAAATTGGGGTTATCTTAAAAGAACTTTATAAAAAAAAATCTATCTTGTTCGTCGGGTTTTCGACGATCACTTTGGCGATGGGGCAAACCTATCTGCCTAAGACGCTAGTGGTTGCGGGTTTGATTCCCGCACGGAACAAGAAAAAAAAAGTTCCTTAGTTCACTACATGGTATCTCATAGCTTTGCTTACTTTGAGGCCATGTAGTTGGTGTGATTGTCTGGGGATTTTACTTTTTTATATGACTTTCACTAATGGATGGTATAAATCACTATGAAAGTTTAAGTGTGTATTTTATCAAGATCAATTTGCTTGATTTGCTAGATAGTTATTGTTAAGTGAAATTAAGTATTTTCACTTGAGTTAAGGAGGTATAAGGATGTCAATAATGCATCGCCATTGAAGATTTGTCATGTCTTGTAGCAAAGATGGCACTATCAACTGTATGCGGTGCTCATATACAGCACCTAAGGAAATGATGATTATAACCGGAATATACTTCATAACTCATGATTATACGTCATAACTTTCGCAAAATCAGTCTCTCTGCTGTTATATCTTGTTTAATTCATAGGAAACAAGTAAGAATTCATATTATAATTTATTATTTTCAAAACAGGAAGACTGGGATACTCCTGAAACCAATGGACCAACAGAAAGCCACATACCGACCTACACTTACCACAATCCAACGCATGTGAGTCAATTATTTTAATTTTAACAAAACTAAAATAATCATAAACATAGACTCTGTTAAGTTTGTAGCTAAATAAGTAGAAAATGCATCTTTGCAACATAACTTGCATTAATTCAAAAGTTTAGATGTTCAGGAACTTAAAAAAATAGATCCTAAGTTTTAGGACGAATATGTCGATTTAAGCAAAATCTTTATTTTTCGTCCATCGTTTTATTTATTATTAAAATGTGCCATTAAACATTTCAAACGGAAAAAGACGTAAAGAATTAAGTAGGCACAGAAGGGTAGGACTTTGCTGTCATTGTTGTTACTAATTGACAAAATAACAAACCGCCTTTTATACCCTCTAAATTTTAGAAAATAACAATATATAAACATGCAGTCGAATAGGATTAAGGACGCGCAATATAGGGTAAACTCTATTTAGCAGTAAAAATCTTTAAATCCCAAACGACCGAATGGCCATATTTATTTATTTACTCTTTTTGCATACTATTACAAAGTGAATAAAAAAAAAGACGTTTGGCACTCGGAGACTGCCGCGGTAAAGCCATTGCATAGCATTTTTTATCAAGTTATGCAATTATAATTATTTATTTATTTTATTAATGCACAATGTTCCACAAGTTCCTAGTAGATGGCGCTGATTGATTATTAAAGCCCGCATGTAAAGTTATGAAATCAAAGTATCACCACTGTGCCGGTCGGAGTGGGGGGTGTTAGGTTTTTTTCGTTACGGAATTTCTGGATTCGGTCCCCACGCTCAAGGCCCGCGATAGAAGCTATGCAATAGCTTAACAAAAAGGATTATATTATTATTATTGTATAGCAATTGGCGGTGTTATTTAATATTTATTGAAAAGTTGTAAGATAAATATTTAATGCAACCTTGCAGGCAATGCCACCGTCAGTGGGGCAGATTCCCGCGCCGCCCGAGCCCGTCCCGCCGCAAGAACCATATCCATCTACAATGCACCAGGTACTTTATACTTTCAATAGATAACTGTGTAAAACGTATATAGGCCGATCTCAATAAATTGTCAACAAAAGTATAATTAAACATAGAAACACCTAAATTATCTTGAGCTCAAGTGACAGACTTGACAAGATAGTGCAAGAATTTTGATATTTACTTTTAATTTAACTTTTTAGGTATGTTATTGGAACCGGTCGTATATTTACGTATACATACATACACAACTTCACGCCTGTGTCCCTAATGGGGTGGGCAGAACACCAGAGGTTATAAAACCATCTGATGTCACGTTTGACAAATTTGGAAGTATATTATGATGGAGTGAAACTATTGCAGTGACAGAGGGTCAGCCTATCGCCCGCAAAATCGCCAAAAAACCTATATTTACGTCTTATAAATTAACGTCTGTTTGTATATTCGGGGTTATTTTTGGAGCTACTGGACATATCATCATCACAACTCGGTGTAACTCGCCTACTGCAGGGCTATGAGTCTCTCCCCTGAGTGACGAGGAGGTTTAGGCCGTAGTTCACCAAGCTGGCCCAGTGCTGGTTGGTAGATGTCAGAATTTTAGAAGAGCGCAGTTCTTGTGATTGTCTGTGTTGGAAATTATAAGAGTCGTCTTTAAAATATTTAATAAGCTCTATTTAGAAGAAATATTACGAATTAGTGAACAGCATCTCGCTCAATTTTTCGAAATATTATTATAAGTTGCCTTATACATATTTAATTTCATATATTTAACTTTATATGAATTTATTTGTTATCTTATTTAATTTCCAGCCAATGGGCATGTCGGGGAGTCTGTCGGCGGCTCAAACGCAATATCTGTCACAGCTGACGCAGCAATCACAACGCCATGACAATAGTAAGTTTATTTAGTACTCTATCTTTCAATAAAATTAAAAGACAATGTTATTAGTACTCTTATCTTGTGTAGCTTGGTAATAGAAAGAAAAGTTAGCGAACTAAGTATGTTAGTGAACTATGTGCCAACGCTGTTTCATACAAAACTGCAACGTCCGTACCATACACGCGTTCGATACGGACGTTCGGAATGTGCCAAGCGTATGAAACGCGCGTATAGTACGGAAAATGTTATGAAAGTTTGTATGTTTGAATCTTAGTAGGTGTTATATAAATCTATGGGTAGGTGTTCCTATTTGAAGATACGGACGAACGGTATGCGCGTTCGAACGCGTAACTCAGCGTTGGCACTATTAAGTTGAGTTTACATATTTATATTTGTGATTTTGTTATACCTGGAAACAGAAAATATAGTTCTGCCACAACTGCAGCCTATTAACCATAGCCATACAGGTTATGTTTCCAAATTGGAATATAAGATAAACACTTGACCAAAGTGTAGCTAAAATTACGCTGTTCTCGATAAAAATATTGAAAAATTACAATAACCTGAATGGCGCATAAAAATGAAAAAGTTTAATGTAACTGGCAACCGCCATGCTTGGTCGTCCTTACATTTCGCCATTTTTGATACTAAACTTTCATTTTCATGTTATCTGCCTTGTCATTTGGTACAAATCTATGTACGGAGAAGCGATTTTTAATAAACATTGTGCTTTTTAATACAATATCAATCTGAAATTAAGTGATAAATGTTTGTTTGAACATATATTTTCTTCATTATACCCTTGTGCTCACATACTAGCCCCGGATACAATAAAATGGAAACATGTCCTTTAACATGTGTAACATAACTGGCGTTTTACATAGTAATGAAGTTTATTTTTACTTGTCAGTACTCATTTTGTTTATTAGTTATTAGAGCGATAAAATTAAGCAAAAAAGGGCTCTTAATAAATCTGCTGTTGCGAACATTTTGTGTCTGACTTGTGAAAAAGAATAAGTATGAAAATGATCCTCGAATAATTTGCCTTTGCATTTCTATAAAAAAAATATCAATCCCCGCACAATACGATACAATATTATTTATATGTTTATATTTACAAATTAATAATAATTAGCATAAATTACCAAGGTAAAATATCTGTTACCTAGTCAGATACTAATACAGGCTACGCGCTTATTTTAACGTTATATGGAAGTGTGAGTTTTCTTTTTAGTTTTTAATATGTCCCGTATTATAAATATAAAAGTCTTTTTATGCGTTGATTATAACACAAGCATAGATTCACTGTCTAGTCTCAATAGAGAACTATCAAAAATCTATGCTTAAAATCTAGAGTTAAGATCTGGGAGAGTTTTTATATGGGTCACGGTTTGACAATTTATAATGCTAAATAATTTGGTTATAATTAACAGGTGTATACACCAGTAACTATGGTGTGTACGGATCGGAGGTAGCTACGCAAAGGAGGCCCCAGAGAGCGCGAGTGCCACCGCCTTCGAAGGTAAACTATAGCTTTTTTTCCATATTTGCTAGTTGTATTTAATCTTATTACCTATGTACCACATTAAAGTACCGCTATAAAGCAATAACACATCATCAATTTATTCATCATTACATCTATTTTGCCTTTTCGTTGTGTGTCATTTAGTTTTGCAAATAGCAAAAATCTCTTCTTATTTTTATTAATCTGCATTAAAATAAAAATATTTTCATCTATACAAAAGGACTAAAATATTTTCTAAGAAAATTTAACAAGGTTTTTGTCGGATTTTCTATGATAGATCATTTATTTTATCACACAAGGGATTTTAAATTTGTAAAGATTTAATATTTGTAAGCGTAGTTGCGTTTCGGATAAAGACAAGTGAAATTACGAAAAAAAAATCCAGATTACCAGAATTCCAGTACTTTGGGTCGGTAACCCATTTTTAAACACTACCACAGACTAATAAGGAGAACAAGTTCAGACGGACAACTCCCTTGTCATAGATATCGGTCTATACGAGGCTCACATATTGATTTTGACAGCTTGTTTTTTTTAAATGTTATTCTACACAATGAGGTGTAGCAGTTTTTTTTCTACGGACATGGCAAAGAACTTTCTTAGTATGTTATGCCTATAGGTAATTCCTTTGCCAAATAATAAAATTTACAAATAAATAAATATGGGTCTGGATGTTTTTCTATATAAAAAAAAATAAAAAATATCTATGTGTTTATATATTTATTGAGTTTATTTATCCGTTATCTAGTATCCATAGCACAAGTTCTTAATGAGACTTAATTTAGGGTAGACAATGTGGTGTGATTAAATATTTTTTTCTGACAATCCAATTACAAATCCAATATAGGTATATAATTTCAGTCCTTGCTGTCAGTATATTTCAGGTATTGTTGAGTTATAGTTAGGTACTTCCTTTGGTATATTTTCTTGGAAATTCACATAAAGGTAACACAATTTTCACAACTTATACAATATTTTTATAATTTATTTATAATTAAATTCATTTACACATCAATTCACAAAGATTGTTATTGTGTCAATCTCTACAAAGATTGTTCAATTCGAATTGAAACTTTCAATTCAATCAAACTATTCAACCAATTCAAGCAGTCAAGTGTCAATATCATTATGTGAGCCCATGGACAATATCCATAGACTGATGCTAATATACACTATGGAGATTACTAGCCGTGAACACTACCATCTAGACTCGTAGATCGTATAATTCTTTTGTGAACTTTGCTGGTCAAATATAGTCTATTTACATTTTAAGTGAGCAACTTTCAGATATACAGGGTGTCCAGAAGGTCAACGTCCAAATGGAAGAGGTTCACGCGCCATGGACCAAATAGTAAAAAAAAAAAATAAAAAAAAAAACTGTGGATTAGATTAGTAGATATGGGATGATTTCTAAAATAAGTGAAAACCTTATAACAGTAATTCGTATGCTGAATCTGTTGACCAGTTGACCGATTTTGTTTTTTTTTTCGGTTCTTAATTGGTTACTAAATTATCTTATGTAACAAACCTTTGATACAAGCAAAAATGTTACGGTACGATAGAAAAAAAGCAATGAAGAAAAAATAAATTTATCGCGATTTTTTATATCTAATCTTCTCTACTTCACCGTGAAAAAACATATACGGAATGAGTCTGGCATTTATGCTCAAAAGTTGGCGCATCTAATGCAGTTTTTGAAAATAATAAGGTATAATACTTGGCACTTAAATTGATCCGATTTTGTTTATGATCTTTAAATTGAGGAAGCTCCTTTACTTTTAAATAATCAAAAATTCGCTAAACGTCCCTTCCCTTTCTCATCATCCGTTTTTATCATCATCAAGGCTGATATGGTGATGATGATAAAGATAATAAGCTCAGTCGATAAAGTTGTTGTCGCTTATTTCTATCCTCCGCCAAATCCTACCTTCCTACTTACTATTTCTACTATACTAGGCCAACTTGCAGCGCATGTTAAGTTAAACTCATTTAGCTCATAACAATTTTTAAGTTATATTAAGTGCATACAAAATTAATGTTTAATATAAATTTATTAGTACGAGTATAATGCGTAAGAATATCGGTGCAAGTCAACCTGTAAAAATAACAACAACAAAGTAATGTTTAAATTGAATTGTTTTTTTAATTTACAGTCAATGTTCGAATTGTTTTCCACCTGCTCTAATACAGGCGCGGCATCTTTTTATAAATGAGCGTGCGATGAATCGCGCCATCCTTCTTTGGTTTGCCTCTTCTGATACCTCATGTAATCTTGGCCGGAGTTCGTTAATGTCAGGGACAGGCTTTGTATACACTTTCTCTCTAAAAAAAAACCGTGGTGGCCATAAAATAGGACCCAAACGTACAATCCATTTACCTGGGTAATTTTCATTCAAGTAATGCCTTATTGAGGCCGCGTAGTGGCAACCATCATTCTGAAACCACATATCTCGAAGAGTGGTCAATGGTAGGTCTTCTATCAATTCAGATCTGTTCTCAAGAATTGTAAGTAGGTTTCCCCAGTGAGGGCTTCTGAGAATTCGTACGGTCCGATTGTACGGTCTTTAATTATGCCTGTCCACATGTTCACCTTAAATTAGTATTGGCTCTTTTCTTCTCGGATTACATGAGTATTGATTAAAGCCCAATGGTGGATATTGTGAAGATTTAAGAATCCGTCTTTCTTGAAGGTACTCTCATCTGACCACAAAATATTATTAATAAAATTTGAATGCATGTTTGGATATTGCAATGGTGTGTATGATACTAGCATTGCTTAACAGTATCACTAATCGAAGGCACAACAAAAAGCTCAGAGAGCGATCCAAGTCCAATCCACCAAATCATAGGGATTATCTTAACTCCAAATTAAAGCCAAGTCATTAGTGCCAGGGATACACTAAACCAAATCACAAAGGTAATCCAATTCCAAGTTCTAGCCGAGTCGTTAGTATTTATCAAAATCTATGCGCAAGAGAGTAGAATAGTGACGTAAGATACGAACAAAACAAGTTGACGTACTCACTGACTGATTTTCGGTACCTGACAGGGAGATGGGTGGGGATGAGAGAGGGGAGCGACTACCAGAGCTACTACCTGAGCGACTACCAGAGCTGTCTACCTGAGCAAGACAGATTTAAACTTTTAAGTAGTATTTTACATCTCTTTACTCATTTTTAATGATTTTTAAAAGAGTAATAATAAGTCCAGCCGCAGAATATTTTTTTTGGATCAAACTTCGAATTCATAACTTAGCCACGATACAATAACTTTTGCGAAAAATGTGTCCTGAAGCAATTTATACTATAATTATACCATAATAATTTATACTAAGCAATATATTTATTTACATTGCGATGAAAAATATACGACAAGAACTGCTCCCGTTCCGGAAGACGTAGTCGGTACGGTTAAACTTTTGCGAAAAATGTGTCCTGAAGCAATTTATACTATAATTATACCATAATAATTTATACTAAGCAATATATTTATTTACATTGCGATGAAAAATATACGACAAGAACTGCTCCCGTTCCGGAAGACGTAGTCGGTACGGTTAGGTGCGACGACGAGCGCAGCGAGTAAGAGCAGTCAGGTTGCATATTAAAGAACCCCGACGTGGTTTATGGCACGGATTGTGGCTGACATAGTAATTTAGAAGGCAACTTAGATTTTCTGAGTGGAATAATGCTATTTAAAAGAAGTCTGCTTAATTAGCACCCTTTTAAGAATAGGTGCTTCGTCAAAAAATCATAAATAAAATCAGATCAATTTAAGTGCCAAGTATTATAAGTTTTTAAAAACTGCATTAGATACGCCAATTTTTGTGAATAAATGCCTCATTCCGTACATGTTTTTTTTTATTACTTTTTTTCTATCGTACCATAATAGATTTGCTCATATCAAAAGTTTGTTACATAAGAAAATTTAGTAACCAATTAATAACTGAAAAAGAAATCTAAATCCGTCAACATTTACAGATTCAGCATACGAGTTACTGCTATAAGGAATGATTTTTCACAGATTTTAGAAATCATCCTATATCTACTAAACTGGATTATGGTATAGATTTTTTTTTACTATTTATATACCATGGCGCGTGAACCCCTTCCATTTGGACGTTGACTTTCTGGACACCTTGTAGAAACAATTTTAAAATACCCATAATATTGTGGCATGTTATTAATATTATTTCTGTCTTGTCACTATAGATTCCATCGTCAGCGGTGGAAATGCCAGCGGTGGCGGAGACCGGCGCGGTGTTCTTAGACGTTCAGTTCGGTGCTCTGGAGGATAGTTTACAGGACACACTGGCCCCTACGGTACAGGTATGTTGCTTGACTGTCTTGTGTGGGTTTAAGCTTGATTTTGTTTTGTGCTCTGAGTTTACCACAGGTAGAATAAATATTATCTTATTTAGTTCCACTTCAATAGATAACTTTAAATAAAGTACGAAATATAGATAAAAAAATAGCATCAATTGACAATCCGTGTCTTATTTCACCTAAGAAATAAGTAATATTGAGTAAATATGGTATAAAGTTGCTAAAACAAAATATATTGTTCTTCGAGTTTTACAGAGAAAGCAAGTTTGTACAGTAAGCTTCAGTGATACCGGAAATATTCGTACTTAGAAAGTTTTTTAGGCTCTTGCATAATTAAAAAAAATGATGCAACAGATATTAAAACACTTAATTTTACTATCACGTTTCGGTCCTATGTCTCAGAAGCTGACTGTAACAATTATTTGCAGTCGAAGATAAAAAGTCTTAATGATAAATTTGAGTCATAATTAATTGTTTATAAAGCGGCTGAAATGTCCGACCAAATGCGGGCTTGTAAAGAGTCACATACCTACATCTACATAGATAACGCGTGTCCGAACCCCGACCAAGCGTCAAGGTTGGTCGCCGCGAACTTCAGTCCGCGCGTATGTATGTTTGTTGCAAAATTAATATCGAAATCGTTCTTAATAATCGATTTCCTTGGCGGCATCGGTGACTTTGAATCGGTTTGTATTTCCCATCACTAAATATCAGCTGTGACGTCACACTTGGTGTTAAAATTCGGCACGCTTGGCTTCAATACAAATCGTGACACTTGCGTTATCTATGTATTTGTATGGGTTGAGTGGCGATTATTTCAAAGTTATTTTTCCAATAAAATAGAACGATTACTTATATGCGAGTGCTCTTTTTTGACCAAATTGAACCCACCCCTTTTTACCACCGGACTACCAGACGCAGACACAACTTCCATCCCTATATAGTGGATTTACCAAGAAGTCGAACAAAACGCTTCGATAGTTCCTTTTTGGTACGGATTGCCAAGGTGAGGAACGATCTGCCTGCGTCTGTTTTTCCTGACCCCGATGACACCACTGACACTCCTGGAACTTTTAAGTTTCGAGTGAATAGGTTTCTCGTGGATGGACGTGTAACAGCATAGTCTTCATGCGTACTTTCCATCAGGTGGCATGGAAGACAAACGTCCTATCCTTACAATATAAAAATAAAATATGTATAGAACTTACCTGAACTTTTGACAAACGCATTTCATTCAAGGATGCTAACATTGCAGTCGCAGCCGCCCGCGCCGGCGGAGACCGCACCAACGCCCTCGCACGAGCCGCACACGGACTCGCAACCCACGCCCGCTTATGGCTCTAATACTATGGTAAGTTAATAAATATGTAATAAGCTTTAGACTATCAAATCATTATACAGTCTACTCACGTTAAATCAAGGGACTCTTAAAATACTACGAATTATCGAGTGTTTGAAATATCAAGTGGTTCGAAAGTTGCGAGAGCAAATAAATAAAACTTCCAATTCATAATTTTTTGATTCGAGCAGCATTATTTTTTCTCCTTGTACTTTATTATGATTGAGCGAGTAGGTAGATAGATAGGTACTCCGAGGAATCTTAAATTCCTTTATCTACTCTCATATCATAATATTCAAAATATAAAACTCAGAACGAATTTATATTGACATACTTTATAAAATAGTATAACGAAATGAAATTAAAAAATTAAATTATAACACACTACCTCGAACAATACAATGTTATAATAAAATTTTTTTTCATTTCGATACAGATAACAGACCATAGATTTCATTTTTTTATCTGTGTCCTGCGAGCGCCGCGCTACGTTACATTCTGTGGCCGCGCGAAGCGTTTTGGCGCATGCGCGATAATGGCGGGAATAAATATCTTCAGTGTATGAGATTAGATAAAGTAGTGTATGAAACTGCACATAACTAGGTATTATGTGACAGTTTCATAAACTACTATTTCAATATTGCTTTTCTTCTCACCTTTTTCTACTATTTCAATAAACTTTTTCTTTTCGGGAATCGCCAATCATTTAGACTTTCTACGGATCATAACTAATACGAATTTTCAATCTGTACCAAGGAAGGAGTAACAGCGATTGAATTATACATAAACAAATCCATTCGTGAGAAATGTGTGTGAAATAGACAAACTAATCATAACAAAAACAAAGGCCTATCTACCTACGTTTGAACTTGTCGCAAATCTTTCGGCCTCTTTCTCTCTTCAACTTGGAATTGTCGAGTGTTGGACGCCTTTGAGTTCGAATTAACGCGTCGTTTTCTTATAAAGCAATGATTTTCGTTCGAATTACCAAGTGCATAAAAATGTGTTGATTTGGTTCGAAATATTAAGAGATTTTGTAGGGAACCCGTGATAACTTTGAATTATAGAGAGATTCAAATTATCGCAGGTTTAAATTAACGAGAGTCGACTGTATTTGGAGATTATGTCCATATGTGTTGCTTATACAAAACCTTTCAACACCACAACTTCTCGCCTGTCTCTCTTTGTGGTAGGAAGATAGTAGGGAACGCCAATTCTCTAGTCTCTGCCTACCCCAAAAAGGACACAATCGTGAAGTTGTGATGTTGTTGAAAGGTTTTAAATCTTTCTACCTATATTAGTGTTACATTTTATCAAACAATTTATTATATTTATAGATGAATACCATTTAGTCATTCAATTGATAAAAATAAAAGAGAATAATGCCTGAATTGTTTTTTCAAAATATTTTTTTTTTTACAGATAAGCGAGACGCTATCTAACGTAGAATCAACGCCTAGTCAACAAACTATTGCCTCAGAACCCACAGTCACTACTTCAACCTGTAAGTAATTTTGTTTATATTTAACTTACTCCTTTAAAAAATATTTATTTTTAAAGGCATCATACACCTTAGTCAAATTCTTGTCATTAAAGAAGACCATTCAGTCTTCATAAGAGCCGGCCAATAAAAATAAAGGCCTCACAACTATTAGAAATGTCAATCTGAGCATCTTTTTATATGGCAGCAAGTCTCAAACATATTTCGCAACTAAAATATTCGCCTTTTGGTGGAAAAGCTAACACAAACCGGATTGGATGATGAGCGACAAGAATTACAATAAAATCACATCTCTTGCACCAGATTTCTTTTGTTTTTTGACCAGTTGCATGAATGCGACTTTGATTATATAGGAAGGCTATCTATTTGTTCCTTTACCGCGTATTCTTATAGAATCGGATCTGTTTTCTGCAGTTTTATGGCCAGTCTCAATAACTTACCAAAAAAAGAATCTATATACGATCTTGTCTCAAATCTGTCACTTGAGCTCAAGCAAGTATTGCTTTACCCGACTATGGCTAAGCAAAAAGAAGGGTCTTAAGTTTTCACGATTCATAATTTAAATAAAACTTCTTTTTAACCAGATTAATTGCGTATAATTTATATTTTACATTTTAACTCGACGTTTCGGTGTCTTTTTATTATTGTCGCTCGTGACCACGGGGTCTGCAAAGACACCGAAACGTCGAGTTAAAATGTAAAATATAAATTATACGCGATTAATCCGGTTAAAAAGAAGTTTTATTTATTCAAAAAGAAGGGTTTCAACCTGTATGTATCTAAGTATGTATGTGGGTATGCATGTTCATCTGTTCTCCTGTAACTTCTAAACTAGTAATCATTATTGAACAAATGATGCTGGTTATAAGCTACATGACGTCACATGAAATTGACCAGGGGACTTAAAGTAAAGAAGTAAAAAAAAGTTCTAGATGGGATTAGTGTATCAAACGAAATAGCTTTATTAGCCCACTTCAAATATATAAACACTTTTACTTCAAATTGAGTGAAATAATTAAGTTTAAAAACTAAAACCTGACTACTAAAAACACGGTCTAGTAAGTACGAAACAAGAAAATTGTCTCCGCTGAAACATTTATGTGCTTTTATACGGCATACTCTATGTAAGAATATATTAAGCCCTAGTATTTACCAATTAAAACAAGCCAAGAGTTACTATGGCGAGCATATTCACAAAAATGGTTCTTTTGTCATCGTGGTTGGTGACTTTTTACCAGCGTCATAAGTGACATGTGCTTTATTGAATGGCTGAAAAACTCCTGGTTTTATTATAGCTTTCCCATGTTTTTTACATACCACCGGCGATATAGCATTACATATATTCAATGTGATATAAAATTCTTAACATCCATCGTAGTCAGCCTCTTTGGCATATTCGGCTGCGGCGTGAGAGATCGTGGGTTCAAAAAAATGTATGGCTTTTAAACCTTTCCCTCTTCTAGTGTTAGATCAGAATCAGAAACGACCTTCCAGACCAAAGGTGTATCTATTTTTTTTTTAGTTTTTATTACTCGCAATTTATTATTTGATACATTAAATGTCATATACTTACCTACTTAAAATACTTTCATTCTATAAACAGATGGGAGCAGGTCGTCTCTAAGACGGATCTTAGACTAAAATTAAGTACATAAAAAACAAAGCGTATTAAGAGTCGTAGCTTGAATACCATCTGATGTCCGTTGCAATTAAATAGATCACGCCAAACATGTAGTTCCCTCTGAAGTTGTTGAGTAACAGCCCGTCCACACATGCTCCGTTTTACTGGATACGTTTTTGTACCATAAATAAGTATATTTAATACTGTGCCATATGTGAAGTCGCTCATACATACGCATTTTATAATAAAATTCCAAAATATTTAAGATTAATCCTTCGATAGATTTAAGGATAAGTGTTATGTGATAAGGTTTAGTATAAGATATCCGGATGCAAGAAGATGGGATTCCCTGGCTGTAAATTGTTATTGTGTATTTTTTTTCTCTTATTTTTAAAAGATGATTGCTGTTGTTCTTGCCACTTCTTCTCAACAGATCGACTTTCCGAAGTGGTGGTAGATTCAGTTCAATTTGTAAATTGTTTGACTTATTTCAAATGTATTTAAATACTTACGAAATAAAGAATATTTGAGTTTGAGTACAACTCCATGCGCCATCGATGAAAAGAAAAAACGTATCCAATAAAACGGACTATGTCTGAACGGGCTGTAACGCTTCGCGAATGTTTTTTATATGTAAAACACCCGCGCGAAACGCCTTGCAACAATTTCAGAGGAGTCTAGATTATTGGCGCGATCCATACCAGCTGCTGAGAGAGGGTGCCCTCTCCGACACAACACTGGTCGGCAACAGCGAGACTAAGCAATTATATGCAAACTAAAATATTATCCTTCGGGATTGATCTCGAAAAATTACACGAGATCTCGCGAGATAGGGATTGCATTCCCTACTAGACACGATTAAGAACGATATTTTACATATTTTACGCCATTTCAGTTAATAGTTTTTTTTTATGTAAAAATTATTATTTATAACTTTAAATACTTCATAACTTTTTATGTATTCTTTGGTAAGCAATAAAGTAGCAATATTTTTTCCTCCATTTCAGCATTAGAGAAACAACTCACAGCAACAATGAAGCAGCTATCGGTCTCTTCGCACGCTTCATACACGCAACAGCACGTAACGGCAAAGGTGAGATTTATATTGTTATAGTCCTTGATAAAATACCCAATGTCTTAATTGAAAGTAAGTGTTTCTAAATGCTAACAAATGCGAAATGTAGCACAAAATCAAAATGTCTAATTTAAAAAACGAATCAAATGAATATATTTAAAAATCATTATTTTTTCTGCATGCAAAAGAGAATGTGTCAATTATTAAAAACAATGAATAAGATTTCTTACACTAAGTCTAATTTTATTTCTAGAATTTATTGAAACTAATGTTATTTTAAATGTCTCCTTTACTGAATCTCTCGTGGTTATTTATGCCAATTAAATGCAATAAAAAGCAATTAAAACGTCCTTCTGTTACCCATGATTCAACCCGATTCAGCAGCTTATTATTTTCATACAAATTTTAATCCATTTTGTCTCAAAAATTCGGAGTTGATATTTAAAAACTACCATTTTCATTCCGAATTTCATACAAATGGAAACAAAATTGGTGCCTTTGTAACAAACTGACAGATTTTATATTTTACTCGCATTTATAATATTGTGACTGATCATAAGTATCTACAAGAATAACCTAGTTTAGGCATTTAGACATAATTATGTTCTTTTATATGATATTGTTAGATTAACATTGTAGGTACATTATATATTATGGTACATTCAAAACTAATTGAAATTCCAGCCGGTAGTCCAACAAGCCCCGCCGGCACAACCCCAGCCCTCAACGCAACCGGCCGCGACGCAACCGTCGCAACAGTCGACGCAACAGTCGACGCAGCAGTCGACACAACAGTCGACGCAACAGTCTACACAGAATGTGTACCACCACGCGCCGGTCTATCCCAGTGTATATGCGGCTCATGCTCAACAGGTGACGTTATTCTTTCATAACCGCTCGCTTGCCCCGACGGCACTTGAAACAAACCCTAAATTGTCCCGACGTTTTTTATGATGGCCGCCGCGTGACGTCATGCGGCTCGGGTTTCACAAACCATTAATTGTGCCTCAAGTTGTTATTGTAACACTTAGAAGTGTTATGTTTTTTATGTTAAGTATGAATTTAGCTTTATATTTAAATGTTTTGTTTACTATAATTCTCATATCTCAAAAGTTAAATCCATTACATACGGATCTTAATTTCAAATAAGGATATTTAAATTATATAGATTAGGATAGGAATAAAACCAAAGGCATTAATATATGGAAATTAAAAGTTATAAACATAACCGTATCGGCGAACGTACGATTTCACACCATCGTCAACTTCAACTAATTTTATCTTTTAATTTCACGGCTCAGATAAAGGTTTCGCTGCCCTTTGGTAGATTAGTTCACAGAGAAGCAATACAGATTAAATAAATAAGGCCTCAAACAAACGGGAACAACAAATATCACTAAAATAGATGACTGGGGAGCGGAAGCCGTGCTGATCCTGTCAACTATCGACCAATCTCAATCACTTCCATACTTTGCAAAGTCATGGAACGTGTATTGAACAATCGACTCCTGGCATACCTGGAGACCAACGAGCTCCTAAGCGATAGCCAATATCTTCTCGTGTATGCCACACACTTATGAAGTGAGGCCTTGGAGGGTCATGGTGAAGCAATAGCTGTTTCCTTTTTTTTTTTATAAGTGACTAAAACCTCGTTTGACCTCAATCTCACCTGATGGTAAGTGACGATGAGGTCGAAGATGAAAGCACACGGGTTTAGGAAGGAACTGGCTCTTTATACAATATTGCCTGAACACATTACCGCCGGAGCGGTAACATTTGGCGGCAGACTTTATATAAAGGGTGGTCGCTAGCCAGGCGGACCCAGAAGGGATCCTACCACCAAGCAGAATAATTATAATATGAATAAGTATGACAAAAATAGCTTTCCCAGGACCATACAATATAAACCGACATAAAATGCACCACTACAGACCGGATATAGCTGTACATGATATAAATATTTAGTTTATAATCTAGGTATAGCTGTCCCTAACATGCACAATATTGCGTCCTGCTTCATCAACTAAATTACAATTAACACGGATTTTGTATTAAGCTAATAATACCAGCCTATCCCGATAATAATCTCTGTCTCTATGCTCAAATCAAACCTTAAACTAAAATTCTCTAAATATACACTTTTACAAAAAGCTACAGTGTACAGAAGACAACAGGTCAAGCATTACAAACTTGTCAAATTTCCCCAACCAATTTTTAACTTAATGTCGCGGGCATAGAGTTCAGATTCAAATACAATTTTTTCACAGGTTTGGAACGCTTGCTGCCTTCTTTAAAACAGTGGCCTAATCACTAAATAATATTATATAGCCATAGGTGTCCCAAAATTGGGCAAACGCCTCTCTTTGATCTCTCCATTTCAAATAATAGATCTCGTCTAACATCTATAGAACACCTAAACTGTCTACTCGTTTGGCCGGAAGCACGCGATATAAAATATAGGATAACCAGCATCGGAAGGAGAAAATCTGCCTTAAAAAATGGGTCTTATGTTATAATAGGCACCGCAACATCATTTTATAAAGCTTGTTTCTTGTAATGTTGCAGGTGAACTCAACAAACGCGTCTATGACTGGAGCGACACACGCGGCCTATCCCTCAAGCGTAGCTTTAACACATTACCAGCCTATTATTAATTCATACCAGGTAATTCTCATTTTATTTATTTAATATATATTTAATTAAAAATATTTGTACTTGTTAAAGAGATAAGGCGTTTTCGTCGTCGTTAACTCTAAGACCGAACTTAGGGGACAGCATTCCACACATTTAGCGGTACTTACGAGCTTTCTTAGAGTGTTTCCTTAATACGTTAAAACACCATTTATATCAGTATGGTTAGCTGTATTAAGTGCATTGGATCACCAAATACTAAGAAGCATCTAAAGTAGTCATAAACTTAAACACAGCCAAAACTCTCAGATTATTCAGGCCATCAACCGTCTTCAAATATACCGGAGCACATACAACACCAAATACTTTATTACGTCCAAATGGCATCCCATAACACAAGCTATGCTTACTTTGAGGGCATGTAGTTGGTGTGATTGTCTGGGGATTTAAATTTAAATACTACGTTGGTGATCTTGGCTGCTACGCAGTTAATGCCGCTGACTGTACCTTGCTCATTCGTAGTACCTTGCAACGTGTCGAAAAAGTTTCTCAAAATGTACCACAAAGCTAAAGTAAGCGTCTCCATCTCGCAGTCTAGTACATGGTTCGATAGCATGTGTATATTTACTATATAGAGTAAAGGACTGGAGTCATTCACATGGGCTTACTGTGAATCCAACGAAGTCCCAAGCAATAATTATTGGCAGCTCTAACATAATTAGTCGCATTGATTTTCTTAAGATACATCCTATAGTTTTTGACGGTGTGACTATATGTTATAGTGACATGGTCAAGAACTTGGGTGTCATATTCGATAAAACCTTATCATGGAAACCACAAGTCGAGGCAGTGAGCAGGAAGATGTTTGGTATCAATAGCTCCTTAAAACGCTTGCGCAATCTTTTGCCGATATCAACCAAAATTTCCATAGCACATACTCTTTTACTCTCCATTCTCGATTATGCCGATGCCAGCTACCTCGACCTGACAGAAGAACTTTTAAATAAACTTGAGCGGCTCCAAAATCTTTGTATACTGTAACGTAGTAGTTTTTGTGGGTTATAAAAAATTAAAACTCGCGACCTTAGAATTTTGAGATTGGCAACATTATTTTTTTTCTTCAAGACGGACGGAACGCACCGCTGCTGTCAAGATGTGAAATCTTTTTTTTGGGCCGGCTTTGCTGGCTAGATGTTGTGATCGTCCCATTTAAAAAACCTTTAATTTAATAAGGTGAAATACGTATAATACGTAGTCGCCGCAGTTTGTGTTAGAAATAAATTTTAGCCCATATTGGAAACCATATGGGTGCTTTGCAGGAGTAACTCTGGTGGAGTTTTCATTGTTTTTAAATGTGGCTGAAGCTGTTTGTTACATGATTTAACACAAGAGCATGAAATCCTCATGGTAACATGCAGATTTGCTTTAGTAAAATGTTGACCGAGGAGTTATAAGGTAATCTTTTATCTACTTACAACTATAAAATCAAGAAAGAAAGTACCTGTGGTGATATTGGATATTGGATATTGATATTGGATATTGGATATTGAAACTGGATATTAGTTATTGTAGTGACATTAAGAGATAGAATATTCTTTAATTATTGTTTTAAAAGATAATCCTTGCGGTTAGTTTTTAAGTAGACTTAAGCACTAACCTTAGTTTATTAATTATTTAGTTTATTTAGCTTCATGGTAATTTAAAGTACCTATATAAATTGTTCTTTTTATGTATAACAGAGACGGTGAGGTGATTTAGTATGGTGAGCTCCCTCTCCTGAGCTAGTTAAACTTTTTTCTCACCGCTCTCTGTGTAAAGATACTCAGGACTCGCCTTGAACTATTACACAATAAAATCTGTGATATTTATCAGTATTAACATCTTTTATTTTATATCACAAGACCTGTTAAGTAGGACCTACCCCGCTATATCTTGGATAAGTAGGATCGAGGGTGAGTCTAGGGTGTTTACGCTCAGAGTATCTTTATTTTGTGACCTGTGTTTTGGTAGGAGTGTCTGGTGACTTACAACTTAAGCAATCTTCACTCCGGGCACAAACTGAACACTCCCCCCAATCCACAACGTTACAAATGGCGCCCAATCTTTAAATTTTTATTGTTTAAAGGTGTAATAATTGTTATTGCGTCCAATTTACATTTTTGTGTGTTGTTTTATTGAAAATAATACATCTCTTTTTGTCAATGTTACAACTTTGCAGTTCCAAATTAAAATTCATTTAATTTGTGTACAACAACACACTTTACTTTGTTTATTGAACATTTTATTGTCAAATACTGTTCTGTTTTTATTGTTTGTTACAAACAAACTTTTTTCAGGTAATTTACATTGATGTTACCATATATTTTTACATTAGCTGATATTTACAGATATATTTTGTATTTAATTATAATACTAACATAGTATTTAATATTATTAAGGTTTTCTTGTTAAAATATCACCATGGCGAACTTAAAATCAATTAATTTTCATGCTTTAAATAAGGAAGAACTCATTTATGAAGTTCTTATTCGTTCTGAGACACCAAGCACAACTGTAGAAGGGCTGAGGAAGCAACTTAGAGTTTTGTCTAAGGAATGTTCTCCAGATGACATATATGTATTGGATGACAAGGTCGATGTTGAGGAAGAGCTTCCAATGATTGAAAGTAAGCTGCTTGAACTATCCAATTTGTTTGACAGTGATAAAAGTTCGAGTTCACGGTTCAAGGGTTTATGCAGTCACTTGTATTGGCGAATAAATAGGTTGTCTTCTAGTAGCCCAGCGTTGCAGAAGAAGATTTTGTCTCTTAATGATAAATTAAAACCTTATTTGTCTATAGACACTTCAGCTGTACCATCTGTCAGTGCAGATGTTCAGGTACCACTGGCCCCGACTATTGTTGAGTGTTCTGGGGATAGAAATATTGTCAGGTGGAATATTAAATTTAATGGTTTAACTGATCCAAGGTGGCACGTGAAGGACCTAAAGGTTTAATATGTTTTGTGTTTTATTGAAACTTCACCATTGGTAGTCCTTATTTTTTTGTGTTTATACATTTTTATATAACCATTTTGGTAGATATATTTTCTTTTTGTGAAATTTTTTTTCACTAAATGTTAGTGTATTTTTTATCTGTCAGATAAATCTGCAGATAAATATATTTTTTGTTGTACAAGTGGTATTTCTCTACTACTCACTTGGTACAGATTTTGGTTACTGTCAGTATTGAGTTCAATCTGCAGCTATTTTGTTGTCATATAGGTGGTATTTCTCTATTACTCACCTGACACATTTTTGTTGTTTCGGCAATATTTTGTTATAACTGTCAGTTATACTGAAGTTATATTTTTTTTAAGTAATAGCTAAAGGCAAATTCAATTCGATGTCCATTGTTAGTTCTGGTGTAAAGTTGGCTTTACAACTTTTATACTGAAGTAGTATGTTTTTGTTATTGTTTAGTGTTGCACAGATTTTGCTGTGTTAACACAAAGACAGTAATTCTGAAAGAGATGAATGTAAGGAATGAATGGTTATGTTAGTTACTAATTTTGCAAAGAGCGCTCTAGAAGATGATGTATGTTCAACCCGATGATGAATGAATGTGAATGAATGGTGATAAGACTGACACAACTCAAGGACTCATTGAATGACTTTATGCTATGGCCGGTCTTGTAAGGAATGTGTAGTTTGTATAAAATCTGACCTGCCTGTTGGTTTTTTTTTTTTTTGGATTGATAACTGAAAGATGGATATTTATTTATATTTTTTAGTAAGTAGGTTTACTTACTAAACTTAATGTTGTAATTTTGGTATTGTTTTTTTAACAACTGTTTGTTGTTACTTAAGTGGCTGTTATGCCTATATATATTTTTCTAATACAACTTTGTTGATAGTTGGTTGTAAACTTTGTTACTTACAAGTTTTTTTTCTCTTTTAACAGCTGTTGAGTTGTTGTTTTGTGGTGATGGGTTTTAGTTATACCTTATGGTATGTTGGCCATAGGTGTAACATTTTTTTTGTTTTGTTACTGATATATTTCACAGATTGTAGGTATCTACCTATCTACTTAGATTCATTGTTGTGTTATAACTTAGTTTTTTTTCTCAGTTTAGGTTGGTTGTAGATTGTTTCAACGCCGGGACGGCGCACAGTGGGTCCATCCGCCGAATTTCGGGACATAGGGTCTAACTTTGAATTTTCACTTTTTTTTTCATGCTGATGGATAGATCTCATTAGCCTTTATAATAGTTGTTCTGACTAATTTTTTCGTAAGCTTTATAGTTTGGACAAAAAAAAATGTTTTAATTTTTTTTGTATGGAGCTTATCATTAAAACTTAAATTGCTTCGAAGTCTCGGTAGATCGCGCTTTGAAACCTATTGCATTGTATACTACGTCCAGTCTACTATCGTGTGACTTGATGAACATCTGCATAAAGTTGCAATTCTCCGAGAAAAATGGTTCGGAAAAAGTGAAAAAATGCAGATAATAAGTTCACTTTTTATTGTCTCCAAGTCTTATATATGTTACATTTAATAGGTATTAGTGGGTAAAAGAACATATTAACTAAAATAATTACTTAAAAACTAACAACAATACTTTTGAAAGGTAAAATTAATACGGCCAATGAGCCTAATACTTCTAATTAAAATAAAGTAACAACATATTGCTAATTTACTAGCTTAGTTAGAAAACAATCACTAAAAATATATTTACAACTACAATGTCCACTTTTGCAATCCTCATTTATGTTAATTACATATTAAGTATATAATAGGTAACGAAGTACTAAGATAATCGAATAGAAAGAAATAGATAAGAATAAAAAAACACAATTACAACGAGGAAACGAATACATACACATATTTTAAACACAAAAAGAAAACTAATAATACTATAAACATTAATGCACGGACAAAAGTAAATAACATTTTCAGCTACTACCTAGGAAGCTCGAGTTAGTAGTTATTTAATTGTATCAACATGTAATATAGATAAATTAATAATAGTTTCGACAATTTTTTTTGTTAAATAGGTACTGAAAAAATAGTATAATGATAAAATTATTAAAAATATCTCAATGACAAATAACAATACAAAAAAGAAAGATTACCTAAATAGAACGCAAAAAGATAAAACTTAATAATACAAAAACACAATTATGACTCAAGAGTTCATATAAAAGATGAATAAACAAACAAGCAATAACAACTTTATAATTTCCTTAAAATTATTTACTATCGCTATGACTATCTTGTAAACTATCTATATCAATAAACTCAAAATCCGGTTCAGCAGGAAGACTCACCAGAACATCTTTAACTTTCTGAGATAAAGACATTGTATTTTGTTTTGCCATTCGAGGCCTTAAGCTTGTGATCTTTGGATCAGAAGATAAAAGAAAATTGTGTAAAATATCTTCATTCGTAGCTCTTCTACTTATTTTCCTCGAATGGCACTCTCTATATTTTCTAAAATCTTTATTTCGAGCTTCTGCTGCTTCTTCGGAAAGCTTACCGATAGGCATTGCACCAAAATGCCTAATTATGTCAGTTCCATGTATCAACAATTTATGTACACTTGAAGTCATATAATACCATGGATATAATTTAATATATAGTTCCGCAGTATTCCGACAAAATTCATCGAACTTAGTTAGCTGCACGCGCTCTCCAGATGCAATAGTTTGGAGAATCACATGAAACCTTTCTATTAGCTCTTGGTTAATGCCTGTGATACGCGCTGTTGTGTCTGCATCCCTAAAAAATCTTCGAGCAGTATTGCCATCGTTGGTTGTGCCTACTCCTTGCTTGACGACATCAATTAGTAACCCGGAGTCCTCTTTGAATGCTTGCTGTATAGCACATTTTCGGCTTATCATTTTTTCTTTATCATCTCCCCTGCAACTACATTTTTTGAACTCCAAGCGATAAGCTGTAAAAAAAAAATATACTAATGAATAACAAATAATGTAACACAGAATTCTTAAGAAAAAAGATATGAAATATTATTAGTTCTATAATATTGATTTAATTTTTACCAATGTGAAGTAAGCACTCCATGCATCTTATCCAGGCATGTAGAGATGACAATCCATACTGGAACACATCTTCATTTTTTTGTTTTTGAAGAACTGACTCCAAATCGTTCATCTCTGTGGGCTTTGCTTTGCAAATATCACATACTGCTGCAGACGTCTCTGACAGATACGATGTTATTTTGCCATCAATCATCGTCAAGAGTAATTGATGCTTTACTTTCACTTGCTTGATTTTTGATGGCTGAAGTTCTTCAATTTCTTTTGCGATACCAGCTTTTATGGTTGTCACTGTGGCCTGGGTCTCTTTTGTAAACTTAAACATAATAGGTCGACAGTAGAACGTTGAAGAAGGTCTGTCATTTTCCCAAACAATTGTCCCGTCTTGTTTCTGTAGTCTTATTGGAACAAGACTGACCATGAAAATTGATGAATCGTCATACTCAGACTTTTGTTTGTAATTACTTTGACCTGAAGCTCCATCAAAGCCCCATTTGCTTATAAGCACTAAATCAGCTGTTGAGTGCAAGTCTAATGCAACCACATCCAAGAGTCTGAATACTGTTAAGTTCAGTAAAGCTTGCAGTTTGATAGAGGCCCCTTCATCAGTGATGTCTACATCTTCTCTCTCTCTGGATAACATTTAAATTTTGCTTGTTTTATTTTGTAGTAAGAGGGATACAAATCTGATCCATTTTCACGTCATGATGCTTCTCTTAAGTTTATGTACTGCCACTTACTCAATTTAAGAGACACTAATAGAGCCAGTGCTTTATCGGGCGAGTATGTGTTGCTTTTTTCTTTACTGTCACTCAAACATTCTTTCACTTTGTGTACATCTTCGGGGTGATTCAACAAGTGGTTCATTATTTTACTCAAGTCTTTATGTCCCGAGCTTCTTAAATTTGCCATCATGGTAGTATTCCGTTCTTCTGGGGATAACGAGAGCGATTTATTTATGTCTTCCACACGTCTTCGCTTTTGCTTGCAGCTCAAATCTTCAAACGGTTTACGAGGGGTAAACGTAGATGTGGAAGCTTCTGAAGTAGATGGTGGCATGTTTTCAATTTCACAAATCTCAAGCACTTCCTTGTTCACAACTTCAGATATAATTCCTTCAGGCCACATTATGGTGCTTTCTAACCAGTCACCATTTCTTTTTATAAATTGGTTTAAGACTCGACTACTTCGCTCCCATTTAGCATTTACAGTAGAACAATATCGCGTGCAGAACTTCTGAAGCTTATTATTGTTTTCCTCGGACACACTTAATTTTTGTTATAAAAATTGGAAGAGTTTTTTACTATCCGATAAAGATCCTACTTGTTCCCTTATAATCATAAATAAGTCTAGGTTATTAACTAAACTCTCCATTATAATATATAAGACGATCACAATCACAAGATGTTAGTATAGTTGTACGTATAAACGAATACTAATTGTAATTTCAAACTATAACTAATTTTATACCTTTTTAAACAACAACAACGAAATTCTAGGTTTCTCCTAACTCTAACCTAATTATTATTGGCACTATTGAGTAATTAAAAGCTAAATCGCTTTTTATATTGTTATTAGAAAAGCTAATTAGTCATTAAGCCCTAGCCATTAGCTACCTTTCAAACGTATTGTTGTTAGATTACATAATAATTGTATTTTTGTATTATTATCTTTTTCTTTCTATTTAGTTATTCGTTAATTATTATGTATTATGTACTAAATATGTAATTAACACATATAAAGATGGCCGAGTTAGACATCATAATTGTAAAGATATTAAATTATTATTTTAGATTAAATTGATATATTAGGCTCATTAACCCTCATTAATTTTACCTTTCAAAGTATTGTGGTTACTTTTTAAGTAATTATATCAGCTAATATATAGTTTAAATCACTAATACCTATTAAATGTGACATTAAAAGACTTGAAGACAATAAAAAGTGAACTTATTATTATCTGCATTTTTTCACTTTTTCCGAACCATTTTTCTCGGAGAATTGCAACTTTATGCAGATGTTCATCAAGTCACACGATAGTAGACTGGACGTAGTATACAATGCAATAGGTTTCAAAGCGCGATCTACCGAGACTTCGAAGCAATTTAAGTTTTAATGATAAGCTCCATACAAAAAAAATTAAAAAAATTTTTTTTGTCCAATCTATAAAGCTTACGAAAAAATTAGTCAGAACAACTATTATAAAGGCTAATGAGATCTATCCATCAGCATGAAAAAAAAAGTGAAAATCCAAAGTTAGACCCTATGTCCCGAAATTCGGCGGATGGACCCACTGTGCGGCGATCGGTTCACTTCATGACCCTTTTCTTTGGAGCTTTTTTTTTTTTCTTTTTTTTTCATTGTAACGTAGTAGTTTTTGTGGGTTATAAAAAATTAAAACTCGCGACCTTAGAATTTTGAGATTGGCAACATTATTTTTTTTCTTCAAGACGGACGGAACGCACCGCTGCTGTCAAGATGTGAAATCTTTTTTTTGGGCCGGCTTTGCTGGCTAGATGTTGTGATCGTCCCATTTAAAAAACCTTTAATTTAATAAGGTGAAATACGTATAATATGTAGTCGCCGCAGTTTGTGTTAGAAATAAATTTTAGCCCATATTGGAAACCATATGGGTGCTTTGCAGGAGTAACTCTGGTGGAGTTTTCATTGTTTTTAAATGTGGCTGAAGCTGTTTGTTACATGATTTAACACAAGAGCATGAAATCCTCATGGTAACATGCAGATTTGCTTTAGTAAAATGTTGACCGAGGAGTTATAAGGTAATCTTTTATCTACTTACAACTATAAAATCAAGAAAGAAAGTACCTGTGGTGATATTGGATATTGGATATTGATATTGGATATTGGATATTGGAACTGGATATTAGTTATTGTAGTGACATTAAGAGATAGAATATTCTTTAATTATTGTTTTAAAAGATAATCCTTGCGGTTAGTTTTTAAGTAGACTTAAGCACTAACCTTAGTTTATTAATTATTTAGTTTATTTAGCTTCATGGTAATTTAAAGTACCTATATAAATTGTTCTTTTTATGTATAACAGAGACGGTGAGGTGATTTAGTATGGTGAGCTCCCTCTCCTGAGCTAGTTAAACTTTTTTCTCACCGCTCTCTGTGTAAAGATACTCAGGACTCGCCTTGAACTATTACACAATAAAATCTGTGATATTTATCAGTCTTAACATCTTTTATTTTATATCACAAGACCTGTTAAGTAGGACCTACCCCGCTATATCTTGGATAAGTAGGATCGAGGGTGAGTCTAGGGTGTTTACGCTCAGAGTATCTTTATTTTGTGACCTGTGTTTTGGTAGGAGTGTCTGGTGACTTACAACTTAAGCAATCTTCACTCCGGGCACAAACTGAACACTCCCCCCAATCCACAACGTTACAAATGGCGCCCAATCTTTAAATTTTTATTGTTTAAAGGTGTAATAATTGTTATTGCGTCCAATTTACATTTTTGTGTGTTGTTTTATTGAAAATAATACATCTCTTTTTGTCAATGTTACAACTTTGCAGTTCCAAATTAAAATTCATTTAATTTGTGTACAACAACACACTTTACTTTGTTTATTGAACATTTTATTGTCAAATACTGTTCTGTTTTTATTGTTTGTTACAAACAAACTTTTTTCAGGTAATTTACATTGATGTTACCATATATTTTTACATTAGCTGATATTTACAGATATATTTTGTATTTAATTATAATACTAACATAGTATTTAATATTATTAAGGTTTTCTTGTTAAAATATCACCATGGCGAACTTAAAATCAATTAATTTTCATGCTTTAAATAAGGAAGAACTCATTTATGAAGTTCTTATTCGTTCTGAGACACCAAGCACAACTGTAGAAGGGCTGAGGAAGCAACTTAGAGTTTTGTCTAAGGAATGTTCTCCAGATGACATATATGTATTGGATGACAAGGTCGATGTTGAGGAAGAGCTTCCAATGATTGAAAGTAAGCTGCTTGAACTATCCAATTTGTTTGACAGTGATAAAAGTTCGAGTTCACGGTTCAAGGGTTTATGCAGTCACTTGTATTGGCGAATAAATAGGTTGTCTTCTAGTAGCCCAGCGTTGCAGAAGAAGATTTTGTCTCTTAATGATAAATTAAAACCTTATTTGTCTATAGACACTTCAGCTGTACCATCTGTCAGTGCAGATGTTCAGGTACCACTGGCCCCGACTATTGTTGAGTGTTCTGGGGATAGAAATATTGTCAGGTGGAATATTAAATTTAATGGTTTAACTGATCCAAGGTGGCACGTGAAGGACCTAAAGGTTTAATATGTTTTGTGTTTTATTGAAACTTCACCATTGGTAGTCCTTATTTTTTTGTGTTTATACATTTTTATATAACCATTTTGGTAGATATATTTTCTTTTTGTGAAATTTTTTTTCACTAAATGTTAGTGTATTTTTTATCTGTCAGATAAATCTGCAGATAAATATATTTTTTGTTGTACAAGTGGTATTTCTCTACTACTCACTTGGTACAGATTTTGGTTACTGTCAGTATTGAGTTCAATCTGCAGCTATTTTGTTGTCATATAGGTGGTATTTCTCTATTACTCACCTGACACATTTTTGTTGTTTCGGCAATATTTTGTTATAACTGTCAGTTATACTGAAGTTATATTTTTTTTAAGTAATAGCTAAAGGCAAATTCAATTCGATGTCCATTGTTAGTTCTGGTGTAAAGTTGGCTTTACAACTTTTATACTGAAGTAGTATGTTTTTGTTATTGTTTAGTGTTGCACAGATTTTGCTGTGTTAACACAAAGACAGTAATTCTGAAAGAGATGAATGTAAGGAATGAATGGTTATGTTAGTTACTAATTTTGCAAAGAGCGCTCTAGAAGATGATGTATGTTCAACCCGATGATGAATGAATGTGAATGAATGGTGATAAGACTGACACAACTCAAGGACTCATTGAATGACTTTATGCTATGGCCGGTCTTGTAAGGAATGTGTAGTTTGTATAAAATCTGACCTGCCTGTTGGTTTTTTTTTTTTTTGGATTGATAACTGAAAGATGGATATTTATTTATATTTTTTAGTAAGTAGGTTTACTTACTAAACTTAATGTTGTAATTTTGGTATTGTTTTTTTAACAACTGTTTGTTGTTACTTAAGTGGCTGTTATGCCTATATATATTTTTCTAATACAACTTTGTTGATAGTTGGTTGTAAACTTTGTTACTTACAAGTTTTTTTTCTCTTTTAACAGCTGTTGAGTTGTTGTTTTGTGGTGATGGGTTTTAGTTATACCTTATGGTATGTTGGCCATAGGTGTAACATTTTTTTTGTTTTGTTACTGATATATTTCACAGATTGTAGGTATCTACCTATCTACTTAGATTCATTGTTGTGTTATAACTTAGTTTTTTTTCTCAGTTTAGGTTGGTTGTAGATTGTTTCAACGCCGGGACGGCGATCGGTTCACTTCATGACCCTTTTCTTTGGAGCTTTTTTTTTTTTCTTTTTTTTTCATTGTAACGTAGTAGTTTTTGTGGGTTATAAAAAATTAAAACTCGCGACCTTAGAATTTTGAGATTGGCAACATTATTTTTTTTCTTCAAGACGGACGGAACGCACCGCTGCTGTCAAGATGTGAAATCTTTTTTTTGGGCCGGCTTTGCTGGCTAGATGTTGTGATCGTCCCATTTAAAAAACCTTTAATTTAATAAGGTGAAATACGTATAATATGTAGTCGCCGCAGTTTGTGTTAGAAATAAATTTTAGCCCATATTGGAAACCATATGGGTGCTTTGCAGGAGTAACTCTGGTGGAGTTTTCATTGTTTTTAAATGTGGCTGAAGCTGTTTGTTACATGATTTAACACAAGAGCATGAAATCCTCATGGTAACATGCAGATTTGCTTTAGTAAAATGTTGACCGAGGAGTTATAAGGTAATCTTTTATCTACTTACAACTATAAAATCAAGAAAGAAAGTACCTGTGGTGATATTGGATATTGGATATTGATATTGGATATTGGATATTGAAACTGGATATTAGTTATTGTAGTGACATTAAGAGATAGAATATTCTTTAATTATTGTTTTAAAAGATAATCCTTGCGGTTAGTTTTTAAGTAGACTTAAGCACTAACCTTAGTTTATTAATTATTTTGTTAATTTAGCTTCATGGTAATTTAAAGTACCTATATAAATTGTTCTTTTTATGTATAACAGAGACGGTGAGGTGATTTAGTATGGTGAACTCCTGATCTCCTGAGCTAGTTAAACTTTTTTCTCACCGCTCTCTGTGTAAAGATACTCAGGACTCGCCTTGAACTATTACACAATAAAATCTGTGATATTTATCAGTATTAACATCTTTTATTTTATATCACAAGACCTGTTAAGTAGGACCTACCCCGCTATATCTTGGATAAGTAGGATCGAGGGTGAGTCTAGGGTGTTTACGCTCAGAGTATCTTTATTTTGTGACCTGTGTTTTGGTAGGAGTGTCTGGTTACTTACAACTTAAGCAATCTTCACTCCGGGCACAAACTGAACACTCCCCCCAATCCACAACGTTACAATACGCTTCATATTCGGCTTACGTAAATATGATCATATATCCGAATTCCGCACTAAACTCAAGTGGCTCCCGATTCGCCTTCGCCGGGATACTTTTATTCTATCTTTACTGTACCGCGTGCTGTTTAATCCTGTGGTTCCGAGCTACCTCGGAGATCAATTCCATTTCCGACATGAAACTCACAGTAGACATCTACGTTCCACTAATAATTTAATGCTAAGCACTCCTCTCACAAAACGCACTGTTTTAACGAATCCTTCAGAGTGCGAGCAGTGACCCTGTGGAATAAGCTTCCTTACGAAGTAAAATCTGCGATCACTAAAATGAGGGATCATTAAACTCATTCAAATTTAAATTAAAAAAATATTACCTTTCTCTGATTGAAAATTAGAAGAAGTATTTTATTAAGTAGGTATTTTATTATTATTTATGTATGCTTATTTATTTATATATTTTTTTTTATTTTTTTTTTGTTTATGTAGTATTTATATTCATAAAACTAAACATAAGCTTTATTATTGCCAATGTTTGTACAGTTTCTTTTTTTTTATATACAACTTGGGGTTGTCTGGTAGAGATCGCTCTGAAGCGATAAGGCCGCCCATTGTACCATTCTTAAGTTTGTCTTTACATTGTTTTTTTTTTCTCCTTTTGTAATGTGTACAATAAAGTGTTAATAAATAAATAAATAAAATACTATGCCTATTATACGAAGGTATAAGGGAAACTGAGTATACAATAATTTTCGGCTAGTAAAAAGCATTACACTAGTTGAGCTTATGCTAACGGGCATGTACGACACAGCTGTACGATATAGCTGTACAGTCATGAGCAATAATATATACACGTTGTCATATTTTCGAAAATTTCTAAACTTATACAAATCCAGAAAAAGGTGTACAACAACTTGTTCTAAATTATCTAACCATTAATTTGTGTCAAAATTATGTAAACATTTATTCCATATTAATGTAATCGTTACAAAATCAGAAATAACTCCACACTTTCAATATAATTTTTAACTATCCATGTAAATTTCAATAATATGTCTATCTATATAGCTGTCCGTAATACGCACAATATTGCGTCTTGTTTCATCAACTAAAGTACAATTAACATGGCTAGTAAAAAGCATTACAACATTCATTTGACGACCACTATGGCGTTGGGGTAAACCTATCTGCCTCAGACGCCAGTGGTTGCGGGTTCGATCCCCGCACGGAACCAAAAAAAAAATGTTCCGTGTCTGGGTGTTTATCTATTTATGTATTTATATTCTAGGTTCCCCCCTAGTTCGCTATATGGTATCCCATAACACAAGCTATGCTTACTTTGGGGCCATGTAGTTGGTGTGATTGTCTGGGGATTTTATTTTATTTATTTATTACACAAGTTGAGCTTATGTCTAACGGGCATTTCGCATCATTTGTTGGCCCTTACAATGTTTCGAGATATGTTTAAAAAAGTAAATATTTTAAATTGTAGCATTTTATGATAATTTTGATACTAATCTTTTGAATATCATATTTCAGACGTCCTCATCGGCGGGAGTATACGGTGGCAGCGCTTTATACACGGCGGCGCCGTACACCGCTTATCATCATAAGCAACAGCCAAAGGAAAATGCACAGGTTAATGTAAGTCGAGTTTTTTTCTGTGTCATGACGCTTTTTATTTATAATAAAAGGTTTATAGAATAGCACGAAACAAGAAAATAGACTTCCCTGAAATATTTATGTATTTTTCTACCTCATATTGATATGAGATAACTAGCGAACCATAAAGAGGCTTCCAACAACACCTCATTTGTCCAATTATGATAACTAGCTTAGAAGCTATGAGGGAACAGATGATCATCCATACCCATATACATACATACTTACATACATACCTACATACATACGTCAAAATCATAACCCTCCTTTTTGCTCCTTTCGCCGTAGTCAGGTAAAAAATTATGGGATGTTTCATTTCTGTCCATGCCACATGTACTAAAATGATCAAAAAGACAAAGGTGACACGAGAAGCCTATTCACTCAACGCATGAAAATACCAGGACTAGAAGTGGCCAAGAAAAAGAGATACCACACTTGACAGCAATTTATTTAACTTTAAATATTCACAATATAAAAATGGAAGTTCCACTTTAGGGAAGAAAAAAATTGTGATGTGTTTTAAGTGAATGAATGTAATTACTTTTTATAATAATACCTTATAATGTACGGAAAATAAAAATTGGCTCACAAAATATTTCTTTTTATATGACTCTGTTAGCGAAGGGCAACTCTTCTTGAAATTTCATTTTTAATGACTAAAGGAGTTTTAAAATAAAGAAGTTTTTTTTTTGTTCTACTATAACCGCTTTAAAGCTCTTGGTATAAAAAAAGGTTTAAAGCTATGTTTGGTAAATAATTATTTTCATTCAAAATACTTTGGTGATAATATACACACCTCAAATTCAATTAATTATAAATTATAATTTTTTTTTTAAATATTATGCAAAAAGAATGACGAAGACTCAGTAATTTTTAATCATTCTCATTTAGTGCTTACACTACGAAGCTTTAACTGGTATCATTATTTTTCTAATTGACATTTCCAGTTTGCTGCATTGAATTATTTTCCAGGGTATAGTAGTCCAATTAGTAAAGAGTGAATATTCAATTTGTGCATTTGCTCAGTCTGCAAAATTAATCCGTTCATTTTATTTTATTGCTTTACTTTTTTTTATACATAATTATCAAATAATGGCTATGCTGTCATGGTTATTTTAATTTAAATGATGCTCGAAGTATTATTTTGATTGATTACCTAAAGTTTGCCTTTTATGAATCATAAAAAATAAATGAGGCAAGGTCTTCCCTTCGTTTCAAATTGTGCTACTCTTTACTACCAAAAAGAGGAATTTTAGTAAATCATTTGTTATTTGTTTCAGTATGAAAGCTCTGTAGTAGCAAGCAATAGCTTAGCGAGCACATCGACGACACAAACGTCTACGGCTAAAGTGGCTACCACTACAGGTGAGCAAGCAAAAACAAAAAGAAAATATATACACACAAATCTGCTGGATTCACTTTTATGAATATGCTTTGTGAATTCATTAGTTTATAAGACAAATCATATTTTTATATTTTCTATAAGCATATCCTGCATTATGTGGATTAAACCATAGCTTTAAATAGGTTAAATTTAAAAATATTGTTTAGTTTGCTATGAATAACAGTTGGATTTTTTGTTGTTTAAGCAACGCTCATAGACTGTTTATGTTTTGGTGTGTTGATTTAAGTCCACTATAACTTACTAACTTGTAAATTGCAGCGTCATCCCACAACGCAACAACGCCTAACGCGGCGTCGTCGTCGACGAGCCAGCAATACGCGCCCGCGTTATACAACAATAGTCAGTACTATGATGACCACGCCATGCGGCCTACACTGCCTCATATGCTGACTGCGGTGAGTTCATATGTATTTATGATATTATAGGTAGATAGATATCTTACAATATCAATAACACAAAGCAGACATATATTAGAGCTGCTGTAAGCAAAGATGCACAGCTTCAATTTGGGTTGTCGTGACGTCATAGCCTCTAGTTCAAGTTATTCCGCACTAGAGGCACTGGCGTCATTTCGACGCCCACTTCTGTGAAGTATGTACACACTGAGATATTTGAAAAAAAACCCCCATTGTTTTTCGATGTAAAATTAAGTTTTGTATACTTTTATAAAGGAATTATGTACATTGAAAATCCAATTAAAATTAACTACTAACCACGAAAATAATTTCATTCATAATTATTTTTTTTTCAAATTGTTTTATTTCCAACTAGCTGTTGCGCGCGAATTTCGATTCCCGCGGGATTTTCGGGATAAAAAGTAGCCTGTACGGATTCGGAAGAATCCCTCTAAGTAATGGTAAAGAAATTTTGAAATCGGTCCAGTAGTTTTTGAGCCTATTCAATACAAAAATACAAAGGTTTCCTCTTTATAATATTAGTATAGATTATTTATGTCCAAAGACCAGATTGTTATCTAGGTGATTTTTATGTATGGCTATGTAGCGTCAAGTAGAAATACTTTTATTTCGCGGTTTTTTTCTGACAGATTTGGAACGTATGAAATTTCGTTAAAAAATTAGAGCCACCTAGTAAAGTATAGCTGAACTTTTTTGATGATCATTTGAATATATCCACCCATAACCCACCGCTTGCCCCTCCCTCACCCCGCCCGTAGGCTTCACTTGAGTCCCTAGAGAAAACTGGATAGGGCAGCTCCTCTATATATTTCCTCCGTGATCAATAATATGAATGACACGCGCAGGGTCAGCCTAGAATAATAGTCGCCCTGGATAACCGAGTCGTAAAAGATAACTAATCCATATGATCTCCGCTTGGTCACCTCCAGGGTCCAACTTACGAGCGACGTGAAAAATCTGCCGCCAAATAAAATAAATAAAAAAAATTCACTGCTGATGCGATATTTGGCGGCACCAATAAAAGTTATAGTCTCGCCTGTGTGACGATGAGGTTAAGGGCAACCATTATCTAGAACATCGTCATATCTCTTTTGTTAACTCTTTTGTAATAAGCCCACTGTAGGTCTATGAGTCGGCAATTCAGCATGACAAAAAGGCTAAGTTTGATGCATGTCAGAATTTTCTAGACGTTGAAATGACTTGACAAACCCTAAAGACTACTGTGGCCTCTGTAGCGGGCACGGAAGTCGTTGTGAGAAATGTATCTTCGATAAATGGAGACATACATCAAATGGAGATAATGGTACCCTTTGTGTCACAGTTGGCTGGTTATTATAAATACAAATTTGTTGTAACTCTCAGGGTGGTTACTACGAAGTGGGCTACGGCGTGGGCGGCGCGCGGGACGCCACATTCGGCCTCTCTGCGACCGACAGGTTCGCGAGGACGGACGCAGCCTCGCCTCAACAGGTACTGTTCATTGTTTATATTTTGTATAAATTACTAGCTGCTGCCCGCGACGTCGTCTGCGTGAACGCTATGCAGCACCAAACGCACCTACGATTATAACACTGCTAGCGTGATAATATGTAGCCTATATGTTGATCCGACTTCTTAACTATCTTCATGCCAAATTTGAAGTAAATCCATGCAGTACTTTTTGAGTTTATCCCGGAAAGACAAACAGACAAACAGACAAAAATTCTAAAAACTATATTTTTTGTTTCTGTTTCGATTGTAGATCATACCCCAAGTATTCTTTTAAAAAAATATTCAATGTACAGTTTTGACTTTCCTACCATTTTATTATATGTATAGATATCATCCCTAATATGAGATTGCGCCTCGAAGGTATTTATTTACACTATATTGCACACTCATTTCTTTTCCTACCTCGTATTCATGAGCAATTAGGTTTACTATGGTTATCTGGAAGAAATTGCTGTTCAGCTATAATTTTTTTTTATCTTTTACTGTATCTACTGTCAACTGAAGTGTAATAAATAAATATATGTGAATATAAGACAAATTTAAGGTAGATTAATATTGGCTTAAGATTACACGAAAAACCGGTTTCAACCTGTTTTTATTGAAGTTGCATTCATTCATCACTATTCAATAATTACAAAACCTTTCGTTTCAAAAAGAAAAACTTAACAACGGCAAATTCGCTCAGTTTTACACCCGTAACCTTTGACCCACTTAAATTTATTTGTAATTGTTTTAATTCAACTGTTATTTTATGAACTATATTCTTACATCTGGGGGACTTATATCTTACCTTTGTCCAGGAGTGGGCGCTTCATGGCTAAATGATGATGTTGATGATTCTTATATCAGATTAAAATTAATATTAATTCACAATATCTGTTAACAAGTATCTTGTATAGAACAAAATATAAAAGGGTTATGAATCTAAATTGCAGTACAATAGTATATTATGCAACTAGTGAATAAAGAACGGATTTAAAGCGAGGGCCGTAGATGAGTCACGAGCGAGTGAAGGATTATAAGTATTGAATCACGAGCGTAGCGAGTGATCTAAGATGATTGAATCACGAGTGCAGCGAGTGATTCAACTGTTAGAATCCTGAGCGACCGCGACGCGAAAGATTCATGGCCCTCGATATAAATTCGTACTTTATTCAGGAGTTGCATACTATACTTTATACCATAACTACGAGAAAAAGACATAATTCAAGCGAAAATAGAAATTTAATCAAGAAATAAGAAATGTTACATTGATTGAAATGGACATTATAATTAGAGCAATGACTGAACTTAAGCATAATTTTCTTATTTTTATCATTATCAAACACCAAAACAGTGAATAAAAGGCCTTTTTATTCACTGTTTTGCGTGAATAAAATAAGCTTTTTAGAGTAGGTATGTTATAATAGTATATTATGCAACTAGTGAATAAAGGACGGATTTAAAGCGAGGGCCGTAAATGAGTCACGAGCAAGTGAAGGATTGTTAGAATCCTGAGCGACGCGAGTGATTCATGGCCCTCGATATAAATTCGTACTTTATTCAGGAGTTTCATACTATACTTTATACCATGACTACGAGAAAAATACATAATTTAAGCGAAAATAGAAATTAAATCAGAAAGAGAAAATAAGAAATGTCACATTAATTGAAATGGAAATTAAAATTAGAGCAATGACTGAAATTAAGCGTAATTTTCTTATTACATATTATCATTATCAAACACTAAAACAGTGAATAAAAACAAAACAGTGAATAAAAGGCCTTTTTATTCACTGTTTTGCGTGAATAAAATAAGCTTTTTAGAGTAGGTATGTTATAATAGTATATTATGCAACTAGTGAATAAAGGACGGATTTAAAGCGAGGGCCGTAAATGAGTCACGAGCAAGTGAAGGATTGTTAGAATCCTGAGCGACGCGAGTGATTCATGGCCCTCGATATAAATTCGTACTTTATTCAGGAGTTTCATACTATACTTTATACCATGACTACGAGAAAAATACATAATTTAAGCGAAAATAGAAATTAAATCAGAAAGAGAAAATAAGAAATGTCACATTAATTGAAATGGAAATTAAAATTAGAGCAATGACTGAAATTAAGCGTAATTTTCTTATTACATATTATCATTATCAAACACTAAAACAGTGAATAAAAACAAAACAGTGAATAAAAGGCCTTTTTATTCACTGTTTTGCGTGAATAAAATAAGCTTTTTAGAGTAGGTATGGTATAATAGTATATTATGTAACAAGTGAGCGAAGTTGCTAATTACAGTCGAGGCTTAATAATGAGCCGAGACTGTAATTAGCAACGCTCACGAGTTACATACGACGTTTTTCAACACACTTGTGAGTAAAAGACAGACATACGTGATCATAAAATAACAAACACACTTGATAACAAAGCTGTGAATTGTGATTGCAAAATGGCGCCGAACCTCGCGCATGCGCGTAGGTTTTTTTTTCCGTCAAATGTGTCAATGTCTGTATAGCATATACAGCCTATTTTAAGTGAAAATGTTTAATTTGGAGTGGTAAATGCAAATATTTTAATATTTTATGACAAATGATTGTAAATTGTGAATAATTTGTTTAATATACAAATTTATTTTACTAATACAATGTGTAAATTTTATACTTGATCAAACGAAATGTGCGGATATAACATTATAAATTATCGACAAAACGCGAAAAAAAAATTTTTTTTCGTACACCATTTAGAAATTAAAGCCAATGAAATTTTTTTTTTTATTCAATTCCCATTTTTCGTTGTTAATTTTTTTCCTAACTAAGTAGACCATGGATTTTTTTTAAATTAGTCTTATTTTGAAGGTAAAGCCATGAACTAGTAATAAAAATTAAAAAAAATCACAATATCAAGCCGGAAAGTTGTAAAAACATTAATTTATTTTTATTTTTTCATTAAAAAAAATTGTTTTTTTTTAAATGTTTTACCTTTTACTTTTTTAGCATGTTTTATTAAATTTCATATCATACCCTACAAGTTCACTAACATAACATAGGTGCTATCTCTCTTCGTTGTTACGATAGGTACTATCCGAATTAAGTAGGTAATTTTAACAAAATTAAATAAGTACTTGGATTACATCAATAGTGCAATAAAAAACACAATTAAATTAAATCATTTATTTAAATCAAATATTCAAAGTGTCCACCATTCTCATCCATGCAAACAATGGCACGCATTGCCATACTACGTACAATTTTTTTTTAAATTGCGTTTTGCTCTTATTTCATAAGCGGCAGCCATTATTTTTTGCAAAAGCTCTTCGCGCGTTGCAACTGGAATACTATACACCATCAGCTTCATATGACCTCACAGATAATAATCAAGTGGTGTCAAATCTGGGCTGGTCCGCCTCGTCCAGTCCATCTAGTTCCATAACGTTCATTTAGGTACTCACGTACGATTGTGCTGAAGTGAGCTGGAGCGCCGACATGTTGGAACCACATCCTTCTCCGTGTTTGAAGATCCACATCTCATCAGGGAAGGTAGCTTATTTTGCAGAAACAAGAGGTTAGTTGGCCCCATCAATCTTGATGGTAGAATAAATGGTCCAATCAAATAGTCTCCTATAGTCGTTCCAGGTCTAAAAAAGAATGTCTATACCCGTTTCGTTTTCGAAAAGTGCAAAATTTACATGAGCTGGACTACCAAGCAATAAATGTTTTTTGTTCATGGCTATTGCGGCAAAGACGCATAGTACTCAATTTTTGTGATCGTTTTTTATGGACGGATGAGGCAAATTTTAATCGGACTCGAATCACAAATTTTCGCAACCTGCATTTGTGGATGCCGGAGGAAGAAAACCCTTTAGCACTTCGACCAGCATCGTTCCAGGTCAAATTTTCTATTAATGTTTGGGCTATTTGATTGGACCATTTATTCTACCATCAAGATTGACGGGGCCAACTTACCTCTTGTTTTTGCAAAATGAGCTACCTTCCCTGATGAGAGATGTGGATCTTCAAACACGGAGAAGGATGTGGTTCCAACATGACGGCGCTCCAGCTCACTTCAGCACAATCGTACGTGAGTACCTAAATGAACGTTATGGAACTAGATGGACTGGACGAGGCGGACCAGTGGCGTGGCCGCCGCGCAGCCCAGATTTGACACCACTTGATTATTATCTGTGGGGTCATATGAAGCAGATGGTGTATAGTACTCCAGTTGCAACACACGAAGAGCTTTTGCAATAAATAATGGCTGCAGCTTATGAAATAAGAGCAAAACGCAATGTTTAAAAAAAAACTGTACGTAGTGTGGCAATGCGTGCCATTGTTTGCATGGATGAGAATGGTGGACACTTTGAAAACTTGATTTAAATAAATGATTTAGTTTAATTGTGTTTTTTATTGCACTATTGATGTAATCCAAGTACTTATTTAATTTTGTTAAAATTACCTACTTAATTCGGATAGTACCTTCTATCGTAACAACGAAGAGAGATAGCACCTATGTTATGTTGGTGAACTTGTAGGGTGTGTTGTAAAATTTAATGAAACATGCTAAAAAAGTTACCTTGACGTGCTAGTTTCGGAGTAAAAGGTAAAAAATAAAAAAAAAAACATTTTTTTAATGAAAAAATAAAAGTAAATTAATGTTTTTACAACTTTCCGGCTTGATATTGTGATCTTTTTTAATTTTTATTACTAGTTCATGGCTTTACCTTCAAAATAAGACTAATTAAAAAAAATCCATGGTCTACTTAGTTAGGAAAAAAATTAACAACGAAAAATGGGAATTGAATAAAAAATAATTTTTCATTGGCTTTAATTTCTAAACAGTGTACGAAAAAAAAATTTTTTTTCGCGTTTTGTCGATAATTTTTAATGTTATATCCGCACATTTCATTTGATCAAGTATAAAATTAACACATTGTATAAGGCGCAAACATTTAAAAATGTATATGGATTTGAAGTGGTATAAAACCTCTTTGTTGTTTCTGAAAATATTTAGTGTATAACCCGGACCAATAAAATATGCTCTGTTTTCTCGCATGTTATTTGCACAAAGTTACAATTCAACTTTGTAGGATTCATTATATTATGCACTAGGGTATAATATATTAATGCACGCGTGACTTATAGCCCAGTTTATAGTTCTAAACTCAATAGAATAACGCTCACTTTACGAGCAAGTGTGTTGAAAACAATTTTTAAGAACTATGTTATATTGGCAGGTGCCCGCTGCTCTGCCTCCCGGCTACGCGTACTTCTACCAACCACCGCCGACGACGTACCAATATGGAGTGTACCCCACGGTAAGACACACACAACCATGCACTTTTCATTTTTCATAAAAACTTTTTTTTCTTCATTTCAAGTTATTCACCAAAAGTGGTCTTACAAGTTGGAAATTATAGTGTAACTTAGTGAATGGTCATTACAATATTGAGAATATCAAGTTTTGCCATGTATATAGAGTATTATTACTTTTATTTAGATTATGTTGTTCATCACTTGGTTACACAATGTTGAAAACTTGAAATTACTTTTCATATACCTACATAGCAATATTTTTCTTATTTCTACTAACTAGTAAAAAATCATTACGTGTCACTTTTGAATGTTGAATATTTTTATCTCGGTAATTTTTTTATTTTATACTTGCATTGTTATTTAAACACAATATAAGGAACAAGTTTAGTTAATATATTTTAACGGCCTCCGTGTTGCAGTGGTCTTAGACGCTACAACGCAAATCGTGAGGTCGGGGGTTCGATTCCCGCAACAACAAGATAAAAATGTTTTGGTTCTGGGTATTTATCTATCAATATATTTTTTATTGTAGGTTCTCCTATTTCGCTACACGGTGTCTCATTTTGTTTTAGCTTCGTTTAATTTGTGGTTGTTGGTGTGATTGCCTTAGTTTTTCAGTTATTTTATATTTGTTTATCGTTATTTTCAGTACGGCACAGGATCAAACGTAGGCGGTGTGACGGGCGCGACGGCTGGCAAAGTCAGCACCTACCAACAACCGCCCTACGACGCACAGGACTCATACAAACAAGGTATGTAGAATACTTTCCATCAGGTGGCATGGAAGACAAACGTCCTATCCTTACAATATATAAAAAAAAAAACAAATAAAATCTAACTGTACATTTATGTTTAGGTGTCAATAGACACTTGTGTTTAGAAGTTTAGTATAAACTGTAGTGAAAACTTAATTTATTGTCTGTAATTTCAAAGTTCTGAAAATAGTTAAAATTTTAATAATATTTATTATACAGAAATATTTAGATTTTTTTTTAAATCCATATAAAACATTTTGCATTATATTTAGTAATAATTATGTTTTTAATCAAGCAAAACGTTATAACATACTCCACAGTTACGCGTAAAATCATATATATATAAAAAAAAGATCTCAGTTTTCACTGTGAAATTTTTTTAAATGAATTGTTAAATTCCGAATTTGCTGTGCCTCAGATGCGTGTTTTGTATATAATTGTACATTCTAAATATAAATTTCATAATCTTTTAATTAATTTTACAATCAAACTCGTAGTTAAAGTGTCTTTACAGACATCACGGTCTCTATTAATAGAAACTGACCAACCCCTAAAACAGAAACTTTCCCTCATATATGACTGAATAAACTACATAATACATAATTTGTGTTGTTGCTAGCAGCGGGCGGGCCGTACACGGGCAGCACGAACAAGAGCGCGGCGGGCGCCACCCCGGATCTCAACAACGCCATGTACGCCAAGACGCACGTCGCCCTCAACAAGCTCAACGTGAGTCGCTTTACATCTGTCGCCATATCTTGGATTCTTATGTATATTTTATTCTAGTAGCGACATTAACGTAACTTTACAATGGTCCTATACCGAGCATCATCCTCTAAACTTCTCATTAAGTTATAACATCATATCATATCAATAGAAACCTCATCGTTTCTTACATTTCATGTACATTAAAGCCACTTTGCTTTATCTAGGAACCACATTGTTCCTATCAAGTATCAAGAGCCTCTTTGCTCTCTTCACATCCAGAACCACATCACTCTGGTAACATATAGAGCCACATCGCTCTAGCTGAGGACCACATCGTCCCCTATGGGCCTCCTCACACACCCCTACAGCCCATCCTCTACCTCCATAATTTCATATATACTTCTCCGTACCACATCGTACCGGAGGCTGTCTGTTGTTATATTAATTTATTAGTGATGCTCTATTTTAAGACCATTGCACAGTTAGGTAACATTTACTATCAACTTAATAGTTAAACAACTCACCAATTTTAGTTGCAGTTCATTTTTTTATTTACATATTAAATTATTATTAAATTATAAATCGCGACATACTTCGCGACAACATCACTACATATCAAAACGACCGGCTGGTGTAGCGGTAACATACATTGCCTTCTATGCCAGAGGTCCTGGGGTCGAATTCCCGGCGGCGGCGGATATCGGTGTGATGAACACAGATATTAGCCGTCAAGTCATGGATGTTTATATGTTTATTTAAGTTTATTCTAATAAAACTTAAGTATATCAGTTATCTAGTATCCATAACACAAGTTCTTTAAGAAACTTAATTTGGGCTAGATCCTGGCAAATAATTCAATGCAGCAAACTGACAGTTCCAAATGTCAAATAGAAAATAATGATACCAGTTAAAAACTTCAAAGTGTAAGTACTGAGTGAGAATGATTGAAAACTAACGAGTCTTCGTCATTCGTTTTGCATAAAATTTTAAAGATATTTATAAATAACTAGCTGACGTTGTTGACGTAATTGATTGTACCAATGCATGCACTGCAGCTACAATAGGCTACAGCTCAGTATACATCTTGGTGTTGTGAGGAAACACCAAGACACTGTCAGATGTTGGCCGATTCTCATAGATACCGGATAAGCACAAAAAATTTCATCAAAATCGGTCAAGCCGTTTCGGAGGAGTATGGCAACGAAAACTGTGACACGAGAATTTTATATATTAGATTGATCCATATCAGCGATATGCGGAATTCAGCGGAATTCAGCAATAATTGCTTCCATGCTGGACTAGGAGCGAAGGAAAAACATAGAATGTGCCAGCTGCTTCTCTTCCCGGGTATACTGTAAAAGTCAGTTAAGAGACAGAGGTTTTATTTGCATTTTTGTGGGCGATAGGCTGACCCCCTGTCACTGCAATAGCCTCTCTGTATCATTTCAATACCTTATTTGTCAAACGTGACATCAGATGGTATTCTCTGGTGGACCTCTGGTATTCTGCCTACCCCATAAGGGATACAGGCGTGAAATTATGTATTATAAATAAATAATTGAATTTAAGGTGTGTGGTACTATATCTTTAAAGTAACTTTTATGAAAATAATTAATTACCAAACAAACCTAGTGCTTTAAAACGGTTACAGTAGAAGTAAAATCGACTTGATAACTTTTTATTTTTAAACTCGTTTTGTCGTTAAAAATTAAATTTTAAGAATAGTCGCCCTTTGCTAACAGCTCCATAAAAAAATAAATATCTTGAGAGCCAAAATATTTTTTTTCTATACATTATATTTTTATTTAAAAAATATTTACATTCATTCTCTTATATCACATCACAATCTTTCCTAAAGTGGGCACACTGAAACTGTCATTTTACTGCATTGAATTATTTGCCAGAGTATAAGCTCCTGGCCTTTATCAGAAGGAGCGTCTATGGTTTTGGCCGTATGTCTCTATAGGTTCAGTGGGCGAATAAGGTAAAGAGCGTGAATTCCTTATGAACGTGTATTCAGTTAACAATTTTCACAACTCTCAGAAGACTGTTCTCCGCGATTCTTCAAAGCTCGTTATTTAGTCTCGTATTCTTCATCACCGTCCATTTTTAAAATCGTGGCCGTCATTGTCTCGCGTGAGGTTTTGTCAGAGTACATACATACATACATAAATAACCTCACGCTTGTCTCCCTTTGGGGTAGGCAGAGACAAGGGAACACCAATGGGCATTGTTCACTTTTTTTAACCTATTATTTTTATTAGGTTATATTAATCTTTAGCCTATTTTGAGAGAACAATTTGAATAGTTTTATTTTTAACTGTGTCGTTTAATTTATATTGATTTTATAAAATTAGTACGTGATGACGTCATCAGTGGCATTAACTTTATAACCATGTGTCAGTCAGTAAAAAAAAACATTAGCTGTGTCTGTGTGCTAAAGTCATGCTATGTCACTGTCACCCAATGGATTGTCAACAGACAACAAACCAACATTTCAAACATTGATTCAAATCAAATCTTAACCGTCTTTATTTCCTCTGTTTCTTTTCTTTGTAGTTTGTATAAATAATCTATAATTAAAATAATTAAATTAATTATTCTTAAAATTTTAATTGTTAATTAAACTTAGATCAATCGCAGGGAAAAATAAAGAAGCTGAGTTTGTTACGTTGAGGTTACGTTAAAATATAAACAAAACAAAACAACCACCATAGAGCTATAGAGTTTGGTTTGACTTTTTTTAAACAGATTTAAGGCATAACACTTGATCGATTTGATGCCTTTGATGACGTCATCAAAGTTAAATAAAGGTCAAATGTATTTTGTTAAAAATCTCTTAAACCCTAATATTTTTAAATGTTTTAAATCGACTAAATTAATCAGAAACCTTATTCCTCGAAACGGTTTTTCGTATGAAATAAATTTAAAAAAATGAACAATGCCCATTGCTTCGATTCAGACATACCTCTTTCGCGTCCTCCACGTTTATTAATTTTTTCATACATGATCTCCGGTTATGGTTACTTTTAACTAGGCCCTTTTTATGAACATCGCAAATTTGGTCGGCATACGTTCGCCTAGGGCGGCCCCTTCCGACATGACCATCCAATCGTGCTCTGTACACCTCTTTCGTAAATCTACTTTCACTCATCCTTTCCAAATGACCAATCTTCTCTCAATCCGCATCTCTTTCTATTTCACTGTTGCGCATCCTATCTGTTTTGTCAGAGTGTCGCTACACTATCACCTGCCAGGCACACTCTCAATTTATAAAGGAGCCGAGCGCCTTCACATACATAACGTGGGCATTGGGCAAAATTTCCGGTTATGTCTTGTTTGTTATTTCTCTGCGATGTTATTATAAACGGATTCCATTGTAGTAAATACTAATATCGTTGTGAAATCGTTGTGGCGCCGTGGTTACTCTGCATATCATACAAAATCGCAGGTTAAGCGTCGTCCGGCGTGGTCCGTAAAAGGATGGCTGACCGTCGGTCATCTATTTCTCTCGGCGACTTCCGTGCTTTGGAGGGCACGTTAAACAGTCGGTCTCGGGTGCTGTATACTTGTATACAGTAGTCGTTAGGATTTGTCAGAAGCCATTTCGGCACACTGAAAATATTGACATCCAGCACTGGGCCAGCTTTACGTATGGTTTACGGCTTAAAACTCCTCCCTGCAGTGGGCTCATTACACAGAGTTGTGATGATGATGATGAAACTTATGTCTAATATTGCTGAATACTTGGTTTCAGAGCTACGACAAGGCGTCGTTCCACGGCGGCACCCCGCCACCCTTCGGCGCGCACTCGCATGTGTACCTGCCGCCCGTACACCACCTGCCGCACCACCATACGCACCAGCAGGTAACCACCCAGTGACCACCTCCAGTGACCCCCTCCAGTGACCCACCTTCTAGTGACCCACCTTCCAGTGACCACCTTCCAGTGAATCATTTTTTCACCAACTGATTCGATCAATATGTCAAGGCAATCGATTGGGAGATCAAACCATTTCATTAAGTCAAAGACTGACAATTTTGAATGGTCACGATCCATATGAAAACAATTCAACTATAGTGCATACTATGTAAATTAAATTATTAATGGTTTATTTTTCAAATATGGATATAATTATGTTATCATCTACTATGTGAAACAAGAAGCTTTAATTCTTATACTTTGAGAGGCCCCATTGTTACTGTGACCCGACTTCTTCTAAGCATGTGTTTTTATTACAGATATATCGACTTTCTATAAAATATTATGCATGATGAAGGAATCTTTCTAGTTTGTTTTTATTTTATTGATAAGTTATCTTAGATTTGGTTTTCGTTTGTAGATGGATGTCCGAGCAAACAGTAGTCATAGTAGGCGGGTAAGTTTATATAAAATAGTTTATTTATTATATTTATATTTACCTAACCTCTTGTATTTACGCTTTTTTATTTATATTTATGTGTATTGGATTATTGATTGTAAATAATATTTACCCGCCTCTCTATTTTAGCATGATATATGTATAATATGTATTATTATGTATGCTTTTTTATGTTTAGTACTACTAATCAATATTTCTACTCTTTAGCAGGTATTTTGACCGTTTTTAAAAGATGAAAAACTCGGCGTTTACACTTGGATCGATTCTTGCTCGCGACAGTTCATATTCTTTTGTGTTTTTCATGTTTTTAAAAATGATTGCAATATAAAATGCGAAAATAACCAATATTGTGAATGTGTATGGCTCCCGGTTCACCTATGCTTTTACCGCTGGTAATTGAGAGCTAAAATTTACATGTGTTTCATAGATATTAAGCAAACATCCCAACAGGCTATTCACTAAAAAATGCCATGTCTTTATCTGTTTAGAAAAATACCCATAAATGACCTTTAAAAAATGAAATAAATTATATTGGTCCAATTGATATGTATATGCATTTGCAAAAACTAAAGAACAATTTTATGTTAGAAAACATAAAAAGTTGCTGTTCTGTGAAGTTGTTTTTATAATACTGAGTTTTAATTCTTAACCAATTTGCATTATACTTGCCAAGCTAACCTAATCATAAATGAATAAAAAGCTAAGTTAGTTTGGCATAATACAGTTGCATACACACTATTTGCCAGCAATAAAAAAAACTATTGCATTATACAAGCGGAAAAATACATTTCAAATGTAAATATAAACTTATAGTAAATAACCTGCATTTTAAAATCATGCTACGCATTTCCTGTTTATATGCAAAATATTTTCATTGGCCTAAGAGATTTTCTGATATTTTTAGTATTTATTTACAAAGAAAAAGTTTCTAAGTAGAGGTAGTATTTATATCTATTTTCTGCGTAGATCCTATATCGCAAGCTTTTCTGATGTTTAGGCTAATATAGTCTGTGCATAGTAATCAACGCTATTTATTGACATTAATTTGTATAATCATATCAAGATGTACTATCATGCTCTGTAACTCCAAAATATTCTTTATAATAATGTCAGAAAAGCTATCTTATTTCATATTTCACCGAATAACAATGCGCATCACACCTTGTATTGTAATAAAAGAAAAACTAATTCTCGGCTACTACTGCTTTAGGTTAAGAATGTATTTTGAAGTATAACATTTATGCACTGGTCCTTTATATACTAGTAAACTGGATGACTATTGTATTGAAAATAGCAATTCGTTTTTCGTTGTCATGGCAACAGTCATATATTACCCTTATTCAGAACCTTTTTAATATTTTGTAAACAAACCAATTCCCACACCATGATTAACTATGCAATCAGTAACACATCCATCTGAATGTTGAAGTATTTATTATACTTGGCATCGCAGGATAGCATAAATCTTTAATACAAAAAAAATACTATCACACTTTGTCTAAGACATGTGTATGGGTCTAAATGTTTTAATGGTCTAGACTCTAGACTATCGAACCCTTCCAGCTTTGCATCTCTTACCAAACATCCTGTATATGATATAATTCAAGCGAATCTGATTCTAATAATTAAAATTAAATTGATTTATTTGTCTCACTGTACAACACTTTTGATTATAAATTCTAAGATCTCGAAAAACGAAAACCATTTTTTATATTGATCAAAAATACTTTAATTGAATTATCAAAATGGATTTGTCCTAGTTGGTTCTATGTTTTCTCATCCCTAAACAGATAAAGTGCTGACCTGTTTGTTTACAAAATCATGAACAAAGTTTGGATGGAATAGGATGTAGTGTTATAAGATAGAGAAGAGTTTTGACATTGCGATCCTTAGGTAGCATGCATACCTTTAAGAAATCTCGTTGCCTATTTTCATTTGGTGTAATATTCTATTTTTTACTCCAATTAAAATGGCAGAAAGTAAGATATTCAAACTGTAGTCTGTCCAGCATAATAGTATTAAAGAGTTAAGTGGTATTTGGGGATAAAGCTCAGACCTTTATAAACATAGCCTTCATATTTATTTTCTAACTTCGCTTACTAATACCCTCACAGTTATCGTCCGATTTTTACCTAATTATGTTTTTTTTTTCTTTAACTTTAGGAAAACGCCGGCACAGGAGGTCGCAGCGCAACCGCCAATAAGCCCGCGGCAAGCAAACCTACATACTCGCAATCGTACTGGCCCAATTAGATAACGAGGTAGATACTTTACTGTCTACATATTATTTATTTCACAGTATACAGGGTTAATTTAAATTAGCGCATAACTTCTTGCAAGGTAACTTCTCCACATCAATCCCAGCAACATTTGTTCTACGACTTTTTACAAATAATTTTTTTACTACTTCGCTGTACGTGGCGTGACGTAAAATGCGAGGCATCCTTATTAAATATTATTTAATTTAAAAAAGTTGTAGAACAAAATATGTGGGGATTGATGTGGAGAGGTTGCCTGCAAGAGTTGATGCGGTAATTAAAATTAACCCTGTATATGTCGTGACTAAATTGTGACATTGGCTAGATTGAGAAATTCGTTTTTATATGATTTCGTATGTATTTTTCTATTACCAGAACGACTCAGCAGTGCGATCACAGAACTTTATCGAATCGTTTGTTAACGAATGTTCGTATAGTATGGAGACGGTTTTTAAGAAAAAATGGAAATCTATCCATTGCCGCACGGCCAGCTTAAATAAATGTGTGCCTTGTTAATTTTGAATGTTTGTAAACATGTTGTACTCATAAATATCTGTAAAATAAAAAATTACAATGTTACTCAAAACTTGCAACCGACTCCATACTATACGAGCATTCGTAAACATTCGGTAACTTACGATTCGATAAAGTTCTGTGATCGCACTGCTGGAATGAGAAGAAATATACCAACCAAACGTGCATAAAAACTGTTACTATGGCGGGCATTTTATGTTGTGGTTACGATCTGACCACGACACATGCATACACACACATTACTGTCAATAATAATGATCAACGAATGCAGAGCATTAAAAAACCGTCTTCACGTCAAAACTTTGGCTGAAGTATAAGGTCGTCAAGGTAAACGATCTCCGAATTCCTATACAGGGTTACTGGTTAAGTCGACCTAGATCCGTTAAGGGCGTGTAGTACCCGTCTTTTCTTACTTATTTTACTACGAAATACCCTACACCAATCCTAACCGTTTCCAATATAAACGAATTTAATTTTTTTACAAAAGTTGCCGATTTTTTTGATATTAAATGCCATATTTTGAAATTGGTGCCCTTATATATTATTATTATTATTTGTTTCTCACATGCAGATTAAGATGCTCTATGATCTCCGTAACCAGAATTCTACGTAAGATTACTAAATACATAGTTCTGAGCGATTGAAAGATTTTTGTATATATTTAGGCACTAAGAAAGGTCTTTTGTATTTAATGAGATATGTTGTAATTTATTTAAGTACCTACTTAGTTTAACGTTTTAATTTAGTTTTCTAGTTTCTCCTTATGACATTTTTGTAACATTTTATTATTATTTTCATTTAGATATAAATTATTACTTAAAATAGTTATTAGTAAAAGGTCATTGAAAGTTGAAATAATCAACAATTTTTTCTTTTAAGAATTTCTTTTAAGAACATCTAAAAAAAATAGTATGGAAGATGTTCGGCGGAAGTGTATCTAAACTTCTCGTGTCACAGTTTTCGTTGCAATACTCCTCCGAAACGGCTTGGCCGATTTTGATGAAATTTTTTGTGCTTATCCGTAATCTATGAGAATCGGCCAACATCAATTTTTTTTTATGTATAAGGCAAAACAACGTTTGCCGGGTCAGCTAGTAAATTATCTACGTTTTGTCAGCTACCCAACAATGTATAACAATCTAGGCTTTTATTTAAATTTGTAGAAAAAATCTTAGTTTCATAGGCGATAGTGGACGTAAAACTAATTTCGCTTATTGAGCCTAATCCATAAAAGCCTAAATCCATTCTTTAGCCCAGAAAAGTAAAATTAATGAATGCCCCAACGAAGCTTTAGTGTAAACGTGTGAATGGACATCATTTACAACCATTTGATTGGACACTATTTTGTAACCGATATTTTGAATGGGGAGCACTATGAAAACTTCCTGAGAGGAGAAAATCCTTCATGGAAGATTTGCCTCTGAACCTTACTGTGGACGTATGGTTCCAACATGATGGCTGCCTTGCAAATTTTCGAAGCAGTGTGAGGGAACGAGATAGGACGAGGAGGATTTTCCCCTGAAGTCCTGACCTAACCCACATGAATTTTTATGTGTGGAGGCACATGAAGTCTCGTATACGGCGAGCCACATCCAATTGCGTCTGTTGATGGAAAAAAACAGGCTAATCAACGCGGCAAACGAAGTGCGAAGAAATTGACCACTGGTGCAGTAAAAACTGGGCTTTCTGAATAATGCGAAAATGTATCCAAAACAAAGGCGGACATATTGAACGTGAATTGTAATGTGCAACGATAGTAAATTTTATTTTGTACAATCTTACCTTTTGTTATATTTTACTTTCCAGGGCTAAAAAATTAATTTAGCTCAATCAGCCTAATTATTTTTACGTCCAGTATCGACTATGAAACGAAAGGAAATATTGAAATAAAAGATTTTTTCTACGAAACTAAATAAAAGCCTTGATTGTTATACCTAGGGCATCCGGGTTTGAGCATCACGCAAAGAACCGGTTCTTAAAATATAAAACCCGGGTTTTTCGGTTTTTTCGATTCTTTTATAAAAAAAAATTTTTTTATCTATTATAAAACAAAATAACAGTATTCACAGTTTATTTTTAAATTATTTCTAGTGCTTTTCGATTCCCAAGCAGTTTGATTCTCTAAATTCAAACGAATACAAAATACAAGACTGAATGAGCTATTTTCACAGAAAAGTAAATTTTGATGTTCCTATATGTATGAATAGAGAATAAGCTTTGTCTTGTTAGGATCATAGCGAAGACGCGGGGTTTACCAATGGGGAAGGGGGCAGGAAAGATGCACGGAACGTACAACACGTCGCACCGTCGCGCGCGATTTCGTTTATTATTTCTCAAGCGTTGCATTTAGTGGTTCTGTTTTATTTATGAAGAAGTATAAAGGCAACAAAAAATCTGATCCAAAACCGCTGCAGTTAGTACAGGAGCAGTTGTCTGAACTTTACGATGACGATGACGATTTGCCCTTAGCAGAATTGACTTTAAGATGCAAGTTGGAGACATTTACGATGGGACTGATTTCACATCAGAAAATGATGAAGATGGTATTGAATTCAATAATGAGTCGATACTTTCGGAATCATTACCTCCCCATTCATTCCAATACCATGACCTGTTGACTAAGGTTAGAAAAGTGGTAATTTAAAAAAAAATCACCCACTAAAAGTGACGACATACTTCAAAGGCACGTTGTAGCTGATTTTGGACGGGAACATTGTTTGATCTTAGATATTAAGACACGCTGGCGCAGCATAGCTGCGATGTTAAGCCGTTTTATTAAGTTAAAAACGTCTATCACAAAGGCTTTAATCGATTTTAAATCGGATATTATATTTACTATCGAAGACTGGACCAATTTATAAGAGTTGCATAACGTATTGGAGGTTATTAAAACTGTCATTGAGGCGCTTTCCCGTCGCTAAGCAACATTGATTACAGCAGATGTGCTTTAAAATTGGCTGAAATGAATACTGAAATAAGTAACAAAATGGAGGCTGCTTTACGAATGCAATATAAAAAACACGACTAATCCAAGCATCAATACTGCGATATTTGACCAACCCTGAAAATTATTTTGCGAGTATTGACGAAGATGCAGCTATATTTTCCCGGCCTACAAATGATGAAATGTTGCACGAGATTGTAAAGCTACTGCTTCGAACAAACGCTAATCAAAATAGATCCGTAGGAAGTAGGATTGTGTGAATCGTTCCTAACGAATTAAGAGGAACTTAATAGAGACATAGTATAGCTACAACAAATACCAAATCTACAGATTTTCAACATGATTTAAAAACTACTGTGAGAGTGGAAATGGCTCTATTTGAGAATGGCGGGGAAAGACGACGAGGTCGCCTTTTGTCGCTGGCCTATGAGCACCTTAAAACTATTTCGCCTACAAGTGTAGAGCCGCGCCGGAGCGAATATTTTCATCAGCTGCAGGCGTAGCACGGCTTGTCAAGACAAGACTTGTGTCACAGTTTATATCACAATTTGAGCGACATAATTGCTTAGTCTTATACAGCAGCACGGGGCAAGTTTAATTTATCTAGAATGCGTGACAAACACATCTTGACAGATGTTTAAGACTTCTTTCAAGATCTATCTCTTATTTAATAGCATGGCGGCATCATTTTGTTTATTTTTGTCACAATTTGACACATCGCCAAACATTTTTTATCACTGCGGCTCGGAGGTTGTGAGATTATTTTTTCATAATAATAATTATGAAGTCGTCGTGGCGCCATGGTTAATGTGTGTATCATACGATATCACATGTTAAGCAAAGCAACGTTCGGCGCGGTCGGTACTTGGATGGGTGACCGCCGACCATTCATTTCTCTCGACGACTTCCGTGCTTCGGAAGGCACGTTAAGCAGTCGGTCCCGGTATACTTATATACAGTAGTCGTTAGGGTTTGTCAGAAGCCATTTCGGCGCCCTGAAAATTCTGGCATCCACCACCCAGCACTGGGCCAGCTTGGTGGATTATGGCCTATAACCTCCTCGTCACCCAGCGGACAGACTCATGCCCTGCAGTGGGCTCATTACAAAGAGTTGTGATAATGATGATGATGAATAATAATTATGCCTATCAATTATTATAATCAGATTCTTTTAAGACTTCAACGGTAAAGGTACTTACTGCTTTTTGGCACTTGACATGGTCACAAATCTTAAAAATAATATTGAAACAAAAAATTCACCAACTAAAAAATTACATTTGGAGGTTTAAAGTTGTTAAACTCGTTCTTTGTATAAACGTCAAGACAAAGATATGTCGCGGCAAGCATTTTTGTCACGTCGTGTGCCCGTGCTGTCATATAAGACAAATTACCGGACTGTGACAAAATTATGTCTTGTCGTGTCACTTATCTCTTATGAAACCCGTGCTACGCCTGCTGGCATAGTTTGCAAAAGGCTGCGCTCATCTTTAAGTGACAAAACCTTAGACGCAATAATTTTTCTGAGTTCCTTTTATTTGAATAAAACTTAGAACAAATAACGTATAGAAAAGTTGATTAGTAGAAAGTAGTATTCGTAAAGTTTATTTTATTATATTATTATTCTTGTTGATTTATAATTAAGTAATGATAAAGAACTGTTCATGTGAAATTAATGTTCCTAGTTCCTAGCTAAATATATATTTTTTTTTTTTTTATTATTTTATTAAAAAGATTTACTTTTAAGCTTTTTACTGTGATTACCAAATAAGAAGGACTGATTATTGAAAATGTTTAGATTAAGTAATTACCTTACGACAATGAATAATGGCACTCAAAAGTGATTGTTACCAAAAGATACTCAATAAATAATAAAATAATAAATAAAAATAAAAATGTTTATTAATTTCAGAAAAGCATGAATTACAAATATTGGCTTAAATATACAAGGAAGGATAGAACATTGGTGCCTGAACTAGGATATTCCTGTTTTTCAGGCTGGAGCGTGCTAAAATAACATTTAAAAATCATTCAAATTAAATATAACTTCAATAAAATAAAATATGGATCTTATACAAACATAGTAGAATCTATTTAACTATTCTTAAGAAATAAAAATAAAATAGGAAATTGTGACAATTTTAAATTTAAGAGATTTACCTACATAATTATTTAATTTATTAAACCTAATTACACATTTATGCAAACATTATCAAAAATTAACTTATAACAGCCAGTAGCATCTCGGTTTCATCGTACGACAATTCCTGGAGAACTGTTTTTAAAGCCTTTTTACAATTTCTTACGTTTAAGGGATATATATACACTTTGGCGTTTATTTTGTTATACAATAATGGCCCTAGGAATTTATAAAATCGTGTAGTCAAAGTGTATTTTACCCGCGTGCGATTGGAGCATACAATATCCTTGCGTCTTTTGTTAGTAGAACTGGTGCTGTATTGAAGTGCTGTGTGCTGTTTAAGTACTGTATTAGTTATAAATAATTGTCGGACTGTTAGTACATTGCATGATTTATATAAAAGGTTAGTAGGGTAGAGGTATGGCCTAAAAGTAGCTACCTTAAGAATTGCTCTTTGAGCTCTTTCTACAATAAGTAGAGAGGTTTTAGGAGCTCCGAATACCTATTATATTATAATTTAAGATTATTTCATCAACATTATCATTGAAACCACAAATCCTTTAAAATCGTAGCCTCCTAAAATTATTTAAAAAATATATAGCTAATACCCGAAAAACCCGGGTTACCCGGTTCCGGCATGAACTTGGGACCGAAAAACCCGTTTCCTGAAAACGGACCGGTTTTCGATGCCCTAGTTATACCTTGTCGGGTAGCTGACAAAACTTAGATATTTTTAGTCCGCCGAACAACTTTCATACAAATTTTTTTAGATATTCTTAAAAGAAAAGTAAATAGTAACATTTTTTTTTGATTATTTCAACTTTCAATCGCTCAGAACTATGTACTTAGTAATCTTACGTAATTTTGGTTACAAAGATCATAGAACAATAAATAATAATAATAAGAAAGCTCACAATTTCTAAATATGACATTTAACGGTAAAAATCGGCAAATTTATAAAAAAAATTTAAAGTCGTTTATCTCGAAAACGGTTAGGTTTGGGGTAGGGTGTTTCATAGTGAAATAAGTTAGAAAAGACGGGTACTATACGCCCTTAACGGATCTAGGTCGACTTAACCAGTAAAACTGTATATTTGAAAAAAAAAAGTTTTTTCTTGAAGATCTTAATCGATTTCGATGAAATTTTATGGGACCAATTGGGAAGTATCCTCTATAATATGAAAGAATCATCAAAATCTGTTCACCCAGTCAAAAGTTATGAGGTAACAAACATAAAAAGAACATACAGACGAATTGAATGAATGAATGAAAATAATTTATTGTAAAAAACAGTGCATAATCAGTACATACAGAAGAATTAAAAATATAACAATCTTTTCTACACCAGTAAAAATACACAAAACTTAAAATAAATAACAACTTTATCTTAATACCTAATTGATTGTACCAATGCATGCACTGCAGCTACAATAGGCTACAGCTCAGTATACATCTTGGTGTTGTGAGGAAACACCAAGACACTGGTTTTCAGTGTAGCCAGAAATTGAGAACCTTCTCCATTTTTTGAAGTTGGTTGATAAAATACAGTGAAATAAACTATAGTTTCTACAACTAATAAACTACATCCTTATTATTCTGCCTGCCATTATAAGCACCGATTGATTTTCTTATCAAATAAATTACCAAATAATAAATAATAAGGATTATGTTCATTGGCATGTGTGCTACTGACCGTCGTCAGGTAGATGCAGTGCCCGTTTGCTAATCTCAAATTATCTAGTGGATGTCAATTCCCATGCAATATTAGTACTTTTTTTGCTAGTTAGTTTGTCACGAAAACCAATAAGATTTACAAAAACCAGTTCATTTCTTTTTGTTACGATGCAAAAGAAATTAGCGTGCCGTCAAGAAAATCTTAATTTTGCTGGACTCCATTGGTGGGTTCGGCGAGTTATAGATGTGCACTCACGCAATAGATCTTTTAGATAGCAGTGTGATGAACGGACAATACTGCTCAAAAGAGGAGGCTTTTCGAAACTTGGCAATTCCACTTTCGACAAAATAGATTTTCTTTTGTAGTTGGTAACATTGAAATAAAGGCGCAGCGTAAGTAAAATGCGACCAAAACTTGACAATTACACCAGAAAAAAGTCACAAAAAAAAACATAAATTCGTCAAAAGTTGATTATTCCCATTTAAAATGGCATACCTAAAAAACTATTATCCCAAATTACGCAAAAACACAAAAAGTGGAATAGTCAAGTTTTGAAAAGAACCTTCTCAAATAATCTCGTATCCCCGATATAAAATAAATGAAATAAATACTCACATACATATACATACACATAGACATAAGTAGATCTGGACGCATTTTCATCATTTTTAATATTTTTTTTCTCATTTCAGGACTTTGTAAACAGTCGTCGAAGACACCTGTAAATAAGCATGGGTGAAATACCCTCTCACGATTTGTCAATTGTGCCTCCCAATGTCCCCCTGTCCCCAACTGCGCGCCGGCGGCGAGCTCACTGCAACGTTGAAACTAAAGTGTGAAGTGTGAAGAACATTGTGACAGTTAAATTTATTTTACTATTACTCGTGGTCGGTGAATTCATTCGTATGAGCTTTTTTTATATCAAACAGAAGTATTACGGCTGCCAAAGTCGATTCAACGCAAGCTACGTATATAATAAATTAAGATGCATTATAGACCCCTTTGATATTAACGTTTATTTTGATATAGTATAGTTGGATTAATATGGTGATTGTAATATTGTTAAAAGTATATAAAAAAACGAGCTTTGTGAAATCGCGAGTGAAATTTTGAAGTATGGTTCCTTTTAAGATTCTTATGATTTATCCTAAATATTGTTCTTGTAATTTAATTTTGATTATAAGTAGTTGATGATCAAAACGATAGTTAGGTGTGTTGTGAAGGATATAATCTTAAAAGTATTGTACATTATTAAAGTTAACTATCAAAATTAAGTTGATAAATGATTGTCTTTTATTTCTTTGTATAATTAAAGGCTCGCTTGGTATTAATTGTTTTTATTTAATAATACAATTTCATGAAATGGAATTCAGTTATGTCCAAGCGGTCTGCTCTTTCAACATTGCAGTGAGTTCAAGTCGATGCGCGACTATTTCGATGTTTACATATATTACTACATGTGCGTGATAATATTTATAAAAAAACCTATTTAATTCTGAAAATCATAAACAATATGATAGGCGATGTCTCAATGTGTAACTATTTTAAATGTGTAACTGATATTGTATAATAAAATGAAAGAAATGGTATTGAAAAGACTATGTTTAAAATATTCTTTTAAATTTCTAGTGTATACGGACACCGGGGCGAACGTTGCTTTTTTAGTTTTTATTTTAGTATGATACAGAAATCATAGTGTAGAAAGAAAACTTGTGATCTTTATAATATTATGTTGGAGATTTTTTGTTCTCCGTTATATGCCCCGGTGTCCACTTTCTCAATTAAGTCCGCTCCGCTAGGTTACAATTGTTTAAAAAATTAACTGTAGTGCTATGTATATCTTACTATATATAATTTAAAAAGTATGTATATGTATGTAAGTGTGTGGCGCGTCGAATTTTTTATATTTAGTTGACAGACTTTTTGTAATTACATAATTATTATTATTAAAAATATGTCATAGGTCTTGAAATCGTAATTAACCGTAACTTATAGTCGAGGTCTTTTTTATGTGAAATATAATGTCGATGTGATGATCTCGCGGGCATTTGAAGTATGTATGAGGGAAAATACACACATATTGGAAATTGAGCTCTCGTTTTATTATACACTCTCGTAAGAGGTTAAACGCCCAGTCCTAGTCGGCATGATTTGTTCCGACATCTTCGACACGAAATATTTGAGGTAGTTTACCCGATTCAATATTTTATTCACGTTAACCTTTCTTATGAATCACACTGTCCGTTTGTAAAAATCGTATAAATGGGCATATTTTTTTAAACATGTACACATTTTAAAATTGAGGGATTTTTCATATTACAAAAATTTAATATTTTTCTTTTTAGTTTTATATTGTCCAAAGTTTAAGTTAATAACAATATTGTAGGTTTTATATAATAACATTGAATTGATTAAATATAGACGAATAAAGATCATGCAGGCAATTTCGGGTTCCACTTAGTAACATTTTAAAAACCCACTCTTCAAAAAATAAAAAGTATATACGGAATTGTGACATTATATTTAGCTAAATGTATGTACATATAATCACCTGCGGGAAATGCGTCAATGGGGTAAATGCAGACTTTTGAAATTGCAAACTAATCGAAATGAAACAATTTCAGCCATCTAGTGCTAGAAGTCTGAATTAAATTTGTTAATTAAAATAGGAATAGAGGGCGTTATAGCTCAAAAATTTTACATATCAGCCATATTGGAAAACACTTCTTTGCAGAAGGAGCAGCGAGAAGTCAGTATTTATAATCCATGAAAATTTATGGCATTTTATAAATTTTTAAGTTTGTGCAAATTATAAGAAATAGTAAAATCTCCTTTCCCAGATCTAGCAGATATTTCAGAAGTTAAGCTTGGTTCCGACATTGTGATGTTTTTGGAAAACCCCTTATTACACGAAGAGGACATGTTATTTTTAACATGGTATAAAAACCGAGTCTGAACAAACTGTTCTCAGTGTAATATGATCAAAAATAATTTCGAATCATATAACATTGCATAAAACAATAATAATATAAATAAAGTCCTCTTTAGGTAAAGGTTAAGAACACCTGGATTAGTCGTTGGGTAAATGCGTCATTGGAGAATGTAACGCACTTTCCCCATGAGAATTACAATACCTCTGGTAGACTCATGTTTTGAAAAATTTACAAAAATAAATTAGGGTGCAAGCCTAAAAAAAAATCTGGTATTAAATTAATTCATTGTAGACAAAATGGAGTAAGTTACTTTTGTTTTTGGAGTTACTTTTGAAGGATGTAATTAAAGAAATCTTGAACATAATTATTAAGAAAAAACATTCTTGATGAGGTTTTCAAAAATAAATAATCAATATTTTTTTATGAGCCATCAAAATGGACAATTGAAAAAGTCACGCATTTCCCTCAGGTGACCTTAATAATAATAATAAAAATTAAATCCCCAGACAATCACACCAACTACATGGCCCCAAAGTAAGCATAGCTTGTGTTATGGGATACCATGTAGCGAACTAAGGGGGAACCTAGAATATAAATAAATAAATAGATAAATACCCATTTTTTCTTCTTGTTCCGTGCGGGAATCGAACTCGCAACCACTAGCGTCTGAGGCAGACAGGTTTACCCCATCGCCAAAGTGGTCGTCGTGTATTAGTTAATTGAAAAAACTCAATTATAACATAAACTAGAATGAAAGACTGCAATATTGGTATTTATATTTCCTCTGTATCTCCAACTATAAATATAATTTCAGTAGGCTTGGAGGTATAGTCGAAGTCAAAAATGGAGGCATAGCTTACGCTAAGTTCGAAAGAGGTAGGTAATAGAGGTCGTTACAACACGAGTTATTTACCGCGTGCGTCCGGCTGTCTGGACAGTTTCTCGCAGAGCGTTGCTGCTTATCTAGGTGCCTAAGTCATCGTTTGTGACGACGATCTGTAAAGGTTTCATCGTTTGTGACGCTATAGTTTCCTCAAAAAATCGAAAAAACTTTGGCCAGCCAGCCAGAATTTCGCATTTTCCAGCATTCCAGATCTCAGCCCCCAGAGGGTTTTGAGGATCCAGCTGGTATATAAAGGTATGTGACGCGATATGTGACAGCAACTAAAGTGGTTTTATCAAGTAAAACGCCATAATTTTCGAGTTAACACGAAAAACAAGTGGCCAGCCAGCCGGACGCTTCTGGCTGAGCCACTTTGTTTTTTCCTTATATCTCAGTAATTAAAGCAATTAGAACTGAGTTTTAAGTTGAAAAGGAATGTGACGCGATATGTGACAGACCTCATATAGTTTAAAACATACCTGACGCATGTGTTTAGGAGTTATTTCGATAAAGATTTTGATGACAGATGACAAATGTCCGGCTGGCTGAGCCACCCATTCCAGCGCTTGCAGACGGTCTAGAAAGCTAGATTCTTATCAAAAGGAATGTGACGGCGACGAAGACAACAAATCGTCGTATGTGACAGCTCTAAATACTGCCGAACAAAAAATATAAGCGATTGTTTATTCTTTCATACAAAGTCAATTAGGGTGACCATATTTTACTCCTGTAGATTGTCATCCTTATAAAATACTTCCGCCAAATTTGTCAAACATGACAAACAACTTGATCCTTACGTTGCTCTAATTAAGTGGGTAAATAAAATTATTATTTCATAATGCATCATGTATTTATTTTTTCTTAATTTACTTTTTTTGTGTTTTTGTGGCATTTTTTGTTATGATTACTTTTCTCTTCTTTTACTCCTTAAAAGTTTGAGTTTCTGTAGCTCAAAAATCAAAACTGGAACTGTTTGTTACTGAAATTAAATAAAAAATATATTAAAACAACTACGTTTGTTTTTGAATAAGTAAGTATGTACCTACAAGTTTATTGTTTATGTTGTTGTTTTTAACCCCCGACCACTGACCTCTATATTTACCACTGGACTGGCGGCTGTCAAAGTGCTTTTGTGCCCGTTTGATAATCGCCATTTTGGCGCTGTCGGACGTAGCGAGTGTCCGTGGTACTAAAACTAGTCGCTTACAATATACACATGTCATGTACATTGTTTATTCTTCCATACAAAGTCGATTAGGGTGACCATATTTTACCCCTGTACATTGTCATCCTTATAAAATACTTCCGCCAAATTTGTCAAACGTGACAAACAACTTGATCCTTACGTTGCTCTAATTAAGTGGGTAAATAAAAATAATATTTCATAATGCATCATGTATTTATTTTTCTTAATTTACTTTTTGTTTGTGTTTACCAATTAATAAAATCAGTCTGGGATTAATGTAACATGTTGAAAAAGTATACCCTTCTCGTATACAAACTCTTCAACTAAAACTTAATATTGCTATTTTAGCACCGTCATTTCAATAAAGTTGTTTAACTATTGTTGAATTGTTTTCAAATGATTCCTATGACACTGACAGTAATTTCCACAACATAACCTTGTAGTGCCGCCACCGTTACATAAGAATCGTATCGGAGGCTTCTAAAGATGGCATTTATTTATTTTACGTAGCTATATTCCAATAAAATGATATTCCGTTGGAATTATAACAATTCATAACATTTGTAAGAAATTATCTCAATCACACTTTACGTTTACGTTCTGCAAAAGTCACTTCGTAAGGTATGATTTAAGAAATACCCTGACTGAGACGAGGTCGCTAACTATGGGCCTTATAAATAAGCTTAGAGTCGCTCAGCGGGCAATGGAAAGGGCCATGCTCGGAGTTTCCCTGCGGGATCGAATCAGGAATGAGGAGATTCGCAGGCGAACCAATGTCACGGACATAGCCAGAACGATTGCAGAGCTGAAATGGCAATGGGCAGGGCACATAGCTCGCAGAACAGATGGCCGGTGGGGCAGAAAAGTTCTCGAGTGGCGGCCACGTACTGGGAGACGCAGCGTAGGCAGGCCCCCCGCACGATGGACCGATTAGTATGTGTCATCATTTGGAGAATATTTTTCTTAAGTAAGTATTAGTTTCTGAATGAAAATTTTTGTCAAGCCTTAACAAATTGTGCCTTTTGCGTAATGTACATAAGTATTAAAATCACGGTTCATTAATTCCTTTTGATACTCACTTTATTAACAAAGCTATCATAATTTAAATTACATAATATAACCACAAAGTCAATTAAGTAAAAGAATATCAAGTATTATAAAAATACAGACTGGTTTAGTAAACAAATTTCATGTCCTTTTACTTATTTACTTGAGTGAATTTTAACAATAAACAACTTAAAAAAACAACAACATAAACAATAAACTTGTAGGTACCTACATACTTACTTATTCAAAAACAAACGTAGTTGTTTTAATATATTTTTTATTTAATTTCAGTAACAAACAGTTCCAGTTTTGATTTTTGAACTACAGAAACTCAAACTTTTAAGGAGTACAAAGAAGAGAAAAGTAATCATAACAAAAAATGCCACAAAAAGTAAATTAATAAAAAATAAATACATGATGCATTATGAAATATTATTTTTATTTACCCACTTAATTAGAGCAACGTAAGGCTTGGATCAAGTTGTTTGTCATGTTTGACAAATTTGGCGGAAGTATTTTATAAGGATGACAATGTACAGGGGTAAAATATGGTCACCGTAATCGACTTTGTATGGAAGAATAAACAATCGCTTATATTTTTTGTTTGGCAGTATTTAGAGCTGTCACATACGACGATTTGTTGTCTTCGTCGCCGTCACATTCCTTTTGATAAGAATCTAGCTTTCTAGACCGTCTGCAAGCGCTGGAATGGGTGGCTCAGCCAGCCGGACATTTGTCATCTGTCATCAAAATCTTTATCGAAATAACTCCTAAACACGTGCGTCAGGTATGTTTTAAACTATATGAGGTCTGTCACATATCGCGTCACATTCCTTTTCAACTTAAAACTCAGTTCTAATTGCTTTAATTACTGAGATATAAGGAAAAAACAAAGTGGCTCAGCCAGAAGCGTCCGGCTGGCTGGCCACTTGTTTTTCGTGTTAACTCGAAAATTATGGCGTTTTACTTGATAAAACCACTTTAGTTGCTGTCACATATCGCGTCACATACCTTTATATACCAGCTGGATCCTCAAAACCCTCTGGGGGCTGAGATCTGGAATGCTGGAAAATGCGAAATTCTGGCTGGCTGGCCAAAGTTTTTTCGATTTTTTGAGGAAACAATAGCGTCACAAACGATGAAACCTTTACAGATCGTCGTCACAAACGATGACTTAGGCACCTAGATAAGCAGCAACGCTTTGCGAGAAAATGTCCAGACAGCCGGACGCACGCTATTTACCGATCAGAATTTTAAACGGTGCGGTGTGAAAAGGTGCCCATTAAACTGACAGACATCTTAAATTAATGAGTGTGTGACTCAGTCAATGATCGTGCAGGAAATTATAACCCTTATTGCAATGTGCCTCCGCTTTTGGAGTCCACCGAACATTTCGTCATATCAAAGTAAAAAAGTTTTTATTTCGTAGGTACAGAACGACAAGCGTTACAAATCAGTCAAAAAAATTTACTTGAATCTGAACTCTATGCCCTCGACATTAAGTTAAAATTGGTTGGGGAAATTTGACAGGTATTAATCATATCAAGGTAATCAATCACACCTTTTTAAAATATACAATTACAGTTTACAGCCAGGGAATCCGGATATCTTAAATAAGTCCTTTTTACACAAAACTTGTTTTACGGTATCCTTAAATCTATCGAAGGGTAAATCTTAAATATTACATGGAAAGTTAGTGATTTTGTGAAGTCTACTCTTATAGCCGGCTAATTATCTACATTTCAACCGCGCGGCCACATAGTTAAAATGCTATGAAAATTGACCAGGAATTAGTAGCTATTTGTAGAAATTCATATCTCTTTTCCGAAATTTGTAGGAACAAGAATGATTGAAATAAAACCCAAATAAGTTGGCTGCTCGAACCGCCACTTGCGGTAGCGTTTACCTTTGATTACTAACTAACCAGAAGAGGAACACTAGAGTGAAATACATATATCAAAAGAAAGGTCGTAATTTGTAGGTTGTTTTAGATAAGCCATGTGATAAATAATTGAAGAATAATAAAGTTATGAAGCATTAATCTTTTTACAGGTTTTGATATTTATTTGTTGATTTATGACAATTGAAAACTATTTTATGTACGTTAACATGTACAGGCAATTAGTAGCTAGTTTGTAGGTGCGAATAAAAGGAAGAAAAAGATAAATAATAATTAATCATACCTAAAAATGATTTTAATTCCTTGACGTTTTTTGGGCTATCGCAATTTAATATGGCTTGTACCTTAGTGTTTGTCTTTTTTAATCCATCTTTATGGATTATGAAACCTAAGTATTCAACACTATCTTCAAAAAACTGCATTTATTTTCTTGCACTCGAAAACCCGCATCCTGTAATCGCCGCATTACCTCTTCAAGCCGGTTTAAGTGTATTTCATTCGTAGGACCCGTTATTAAAATATCGTCTAAGAATAGGCAGATACCCTCAATACCGCTTAGTAGTTGATCGATTGTTTTTTTAAACCACGACTGGCACCGGTCTTGGTTTAAAAAACTTTAGTTCTGCCTCCGAATGTAGTTTCAAAGTTATTTTATATTTATTAAATCTACCTAACTCGTTCGAAAATAACTTGGCGTATTTTTTTTTTAAAGAAACTAGTACAATCGTCTTTGTTAATACTATTAAAATTTACGGTACATAATTGCATATTAGATATGTAGTAGTAGTAGTAAGAAATATATATAAGCATACATACAAGTGTAATCACGCTAACTATATTACTCAAATTCTTGTTATAATAAACGCAGTCTTATATCTACATTCGATGGTTTTACTCATCTCCTGACATTCGCCCTACATGGCGACCCTGCCCGAGAGATCCGCGCGACGAATATGAGACTCTCCGTATATGGGATGGAATATTTTTCTAAATGTAACTAATGAACTGAATTAAGCTATGGCGTTCTATATTGAGCTGCACCGTGTATACGTGTTCGTGATTTTCAAAAAAGTGGTGAAAAGTGACATCCGTGAAGATGGGCGGTTCTCAGACTAAGGAAGAAACCACAATCGTGCAGAACGCAGTGGGAAGTAATAAAGCAGCAGCTGAGCAACTGCACTATCACCTGAGCATCAGTAATATTTTGCTATGCATCATCGTGCTGATACTTCTACTGGGGTCCCTGTACTGTTTGTACCGGACGTACAGGCGCTGTCATGTCAAATGGATTACCGCGGAGATCAATAGAAATACCCTGCGAAGGTCTTTTTTCCGGCAACCACAACTTCCTACAGCTACCAATGTGGAAGAGACGAGTCAACCCAGGGCGTATTATAAAGTGTAACCGGTTAACCAGTGTTTGAAAGTGGCGTTTGCAAGCGTATAAAGTGCGTATTAGTGCGTAAAAGTGCGAAAAAATGTGTTTAAAGTAATATAATCGTGTAATAATAATTTAAAAGCGTAATCAGAAATATAAATGCTGATGTAGGAACTTTGCGTTATTGGACTTTATATTTTAAGTCATGTATTCATTTTACTGTGTTTAATCGTCATATTTTAATCTAATAATTACTATAATAGTACACACGTATTAGTTAAAGTATATTTTATATCGTGATGTCGATATATACCTACTACGTTTGGTGGTAAGTTATGAATATTTCTTTAGAACAGATATATGAAAAATTAAAGGAAGTTAGAACATATTTAATTAAAATCGGACCGAGTAGACGTGAAGGTAAAATTTTAGAAACTAAGTTGAAGGAGGCAAATGACATTTTTTGTGAATATTCTAAATGGTTATTAGACTTTGAAAATAAAGTAAAGGAAGGTACGATTAAATCTAAAGATTTCCTATTTTATGAAAACTATCGTAAAAATTTTGCTTTGTTATATCAGGAAATTAAAATCTTGTGTCAGCCTGTGGTAAAACCTCAAAATTCGAGCAATATGGATAGTTTCGATTTAAAAACGGCTCTGACTTTATTACCTGTTATTTCTGATGATGAGACAAGCGTAAAGCAGTTGATAGATAATATTGAATATTATAATTCTTTGTTAACCAAACCGGAATGCAAAAAGAATTTAATTAAATTTATATTGAAAAGTAGATTGTCTCAATCTGCTAAATTACGCCTTAAAGATGATTATTCAAGTATTGAGACCTTAATTAGTGACATGCAGAAAGAGTTATTACCAAAAAAAGGCGCCGCTGCAATTCAAAATAAATTGCAAAAAATACGCCAAAATGATATGCCAATTGCTGACTATGGAAAATTAATATCCGAGTTGTTTGTGGATCTCACGATATCGCAAGCCAACGGAAACTCTGAATGCTACAATATATTGAAACCTATTAATGAAAAACAAGCGATTAAACAGTTTTCCGATGGTTTACGAAATCGCCGAATCAGTACAATAATTTCAGCCCGAAATTACAGTTCTCTGAAAGATGCCATACAAGCTGCCCAAGATGAGGAGCCTTCATCATCAGCCGCAGGAGAGGTGATGGGTATGTCTAATAAGAATTTTTATTATTCTAGGAATTTTCATAATAACTCTAGGTACCCACGCGGCAATGGACGTGGTCGGCAAATGTTTGCTCAACGAGGGCACTACTATGGTAACTCGCCGCGTTCGAGTTCGTGGAACCAGTCGAACTCGCGTGGTCAAGGACACAGAGGGCACGTTAGGACACGTTATAATCGAGGTACGTTTCGTAATAATAATTATCGCGGAAATCGAGGGATAAAAAGAAACACGGTAAATGTAATTAATGAAAATTCGGAATCAACTTTAAATGAACCCCGACTTGACAAGTTTTTTCGTGAATAAACAAAGTCATTCAATTTTAGCCAATAGTAGTAGCAATTGTTTTGTTCATTTATCCGTTTCATCATGCAATAAAACTTATTCATTCTTAGCCGATTCGGGCGCATCATTATCAGCCGTAACTTATAAACATGCGATCGAATTCAGCATTCCAATATATAAACATAATGTAATTATAAACGGTTTAGGCGGCGAAGTACAAACTATTGGATATGTTAATGTTCCATTAATCATTAATGGATATGTTTTTAATCATAAGTTCTTTGTTTTCAATTCGTTACCAATTTTGTCAAATGGAATTCTAGGTAGAGACTTCTTGAATAGATTTGGAGCATGTTTAGATTTCGAGAAAAATGTTTTATCTTTGAAGTTAGGTTTAAACCAAACAATTTACTTACCTTTCACTAATAATAATAATATTAATGTTTTGGAAATTCCGCCACGATGCGAGTCCATTCATTACATTCATACTGAATTTCAATCCGATTGCATTATTTGCTCACAAAAATTACAAGATGGTGTTTATTTAGCCAGTTCGGTAGCGAGTCCAAAAAATGGAAAGATACCTATAAAAATTTTGAATATGACTGAAAAATGTATAACATTGTCAGGAATAAAACCTACTATTCATGACCTTGACGATTATAATATTTGTAGTTTCGAGAAAAACGAGAATAATTCAGACCGAGTAAAAAGATTATTTTCCTTATTGAAATTAAATGATTTAAATGACTTGGAATTTCAGAGTATTCAAAACATTTGTGCAAAATATGCAGATATTTTTTATTTAGAAGGCGATAGATTAACAACCACTGATTTTTACACTCACAATATTTTTTTGAAACCAAATGTTAGTCCAGTATTTTCCAAACCTTATAGGTTACCAGTTAGTCAGAAAGAGGAAATAAATCGTCAAATTAGTAAAATGCTGAAAGAAGGTATAAGAGAGCCTAGTAAAAGCGACTGGTCTAGCCCAATACTATTAGTGCCTAAGAAATTAGATGAATCAGGTAATAAAAAATGGCGATTAGTTGTAGATTACCGGAAATTGAACAACTCTATAGAGGATGATAAGTACCCCCTCCCAGATATAACTGAAATTTTAGAATCTTTGTCTGGTAGTGTATATTTCACGCATTTAGATTTATATCAAGGATACTATAACGTTAATTTGGATAAAAGTTGTCGAAAATTTACTGCTTTCAATTCTGGTCAATACCAAATGACGAGAATGCCTATGGGATTGAAAACAAGTCCCAGTTCATTCTCGCGAATGATGAATTTGGCAATGTCAGGACTTAATAATGAAAAATGTTTAATTTACCTTGATGATCTAATTATTTTTGGTAGGTCATTAGAACACCATAATAAAAACTTACAGGATGTTTTTGAAAGACTCAGTTCCGTAAATTTAAAATTAAATCCTTCAAAATGTACTTTTCTTAAAAAACAGATATTATATTTGGGACACTACATATCTAACAAAGGCATATTACCAGATCCCGATAAAGTAAATACAGTTAAGAATTATCCTTGTCCAAAAAATGCCGATGAAGTTAAAAGGTTCGTGGCATTCATGAATTACTACAGAAAATTTATTCCAAAATTTGCTGAAATTGCACAACCACTGAATCAACTTTGTAGAAAAAATGTTTGTTTTGTTTGGGATGAAAAATGTCAAAAATCTTTTGAAAAACTCAAAAACTGTATCATATCACCTCCTGTTTTAGATTACCCAGATTTCTCAAAAGAAAATTATTTTATTTTGCAAACCGATGCATCTAATAAAGCAATTGGAGCAGTTTTATCCAATAAAAATGGAAGACCTGTAGCCTTTACTAGCAGAACTCTAAATAAGGCAGAATCAAACTATCCCGTTATAGAAAAAGAGTTGTTAGCGATAGTTTGGGCTGTCAAACATTTTAGAGCTTACTTGTACGGTCAATATTTTAAGATCAGGACTGATCATAAGCCCCTGGTGTACTTATTTGGCATGAAAGATCCGTCGAGCAGGCTTATGAAGTTCCGTTTTGTATTAGAGGAATATAACTTTGACGTAGAATATGTAAAGGGTTCAGATAACGCAGCTGCAGATGCATTATCTAGAATCTGTTTGAGTTTGAAAGAATTAAAAGAATTGAATGAAAACATTGTTAATGTCATGACACGTGCTCAATTGCGAAATATAAATAAACCTGATTCCTCCTCGTTGGACATGGTACATACAGATTTAAGGTCTGATCAGCCTAAGGTCGTAAGTAATCATGTCAAACCGGCAGAATCAGTAGAATTGCGTATGATTTGTAAAAAAGAATTGATTAAATTGAGAAAATTAAGAGTTATTAGCAAAGAAAGTAACACGTTTTGTTATGTTGAAAAGAAAAAGATAATTTACATTAAATACCTAACCTCTGACTCACGAATAACGCGACGCGAATTTGTGAGAGAGTTAGATGATTTTTGCAAAATGATAAATGTTAGTGAAGTATGTATAATTAAAAAGGATGACAATAAACAATTTATTAAAAAACTAGTGGAAGAGATAAAATCTATGAAAGATAGGACCGGTCCACCTATACATATAATAAATAATGTGAAGACAATTTATAATGAAGATGACAGAAAAGTTATTTTGAACGACTTCCATCTTCTACCTAGCAGTGGCCATGCAGGTATGAGAAGGATGGTCAATAACATTAAAAGGTATTATTATTGGCCAGGGTTAGATAATGATGTTAAGAACTTTGTTATGCGTTGTGTCAAATGTCAGTGTCAAAAATATTCGTTACCCATTAAAGAGCCATTAGAAATAACAACGACAGCTAACACAGCTTTTGAAAAGATATACTTAGACTTAGTAGGTCCATTTGAAGTTGATAATAATAACCACTCTTATGCTTTAACGCTCCAATGCGAATTAACTAAATATGTAGAAGCCTATCCCTTAATTTCTAAGAAAGCTGACGAGGTAGCTAAAAGTTTTGTTACTAACTTTATTCTTAGGTATGGAGTACCGAAAGTAATAACTACAGACAGAGGGAAAGAGTTCATCGCATCTACATTCCAAGAGGTATGTAAATTACTTAAAATAAATCAATTAAACTCGACTGCTTATCACCACCAGTCATTAGGTGCGTTAGAAGTGTCACATAAAAATTTAAATGCTTTTCTACGCATTCAAATTGATGGTCACCCTGAAACTTGGAGCAGTTGGTTACCTTTTTGGTCGTTTGCATATAATACGACAGTTCATACAGAGACAAAATTCACTCCTTATGAACTTGTCTTTGGTAAAAAATGTTCACTCCCTAGTAATTTGATTCTTGATTTAGAACCACTTTATAACTACGATCATTATCCATGTGAGCTCAAATACAGGTTGCAACTATCACAAAAAGAGGCAAGAAATAATTTAATAAAGTCTAAAGAAAAGAGAAAAATCGTATGTGATAAATATACTAAACCTATAAAGTATAATGTGAATGATTTAGTACTCTTAAAAAATGAGACAGGTAATAAACTAAGTGATTTGTACTCTGGTCCATATAAGGTTGTGAAAGATAAGCAACCAAATGTAGAAATAATAAAAAATGGAAAAAATGAATTAGTGCATAAAAATCGCACAAAATTGTATATACAATAAATAACACTTTGTTTTGTTTAAATAGTATATTAATTTTTTTTTTTGTATAACAATGTACTTATCCACTGTATTAAATTTTTTTAAGAGGATGTAAACCATAGATAATCGTAATTTTATAAAAAGTACTTATACTTACCTATATTATACTGTACTTAAATATAACAATAACTTATAAATATAAAAAAAAATGTTTCCTTATATTGTCACATTTTTTTTTCTTTCGGATGGAAGGTGTAGTAGTAGTAAGAAATATATATAAGCATACATACAAGTGTAATCACGCTAACTATATTACTCAAATTCTTGTTATAATAAACGCAGTCTTATATCTACATTCGATGGTTTTACTCATCTCCTGACATTCGCCCTACAGATATAAAATCACGTCCCAGCAACACCGGCTGGCTCTGGTCCGTTTTAACTATATATAGAAATTAATTCGTTCGGTGCGTCCTTCGTAAACTACAGACACCGCTATGTACCCTAGAGGCAAAATTTTTAAAAATAACTGGATAGGCTATTAGATTTAGGTATCATTGAAAGGGTGGAGCATGCCGAGGTAGCTACTCCCATCGTCCCGGTACTGCGCTCGGACGGTAATATTAGAATATGCGGCGATTATTCAGTGACCTTGAATAAATATTTATTTAATGATAATTACCCATTACCCAGGATCGAAGACCTTTTCGCAAAATTACATGGGGGTTTCTCTTACTCTAAAATTGACCTCTCCCGGGCTTAAAATCAATTGGAATTAGATGAAACAAAAAAATTAACGTGTATCAACACCCACAAGGGTCTATTTTGCTACAATCGTTTAGTTTTCGGCCTTTCTAGTGCCCCTAGTATTTTTCAAAAAACAATCGATCAAATACTAAGCGGTATTGAGGGTATCTGCCTATTCTTAGACGATATTTTAATAACGGGTCCTACGAATGAAATACATTTAAACCGGCTTGAAGAGGTAATGCGGCGATTACAGGATGCGGGTTTTCGAGTGCAAGAAAATAAATGCAGTTTTTTTGAAGATAGTGTTGAATACTTAGGTTTCATAATCCATAAAGATGGATTAAAAAAGACAAACACTAAGGTACAAGCCATATTAAATTGCGATAGCCCAAAAAACGTCAAGGAATTAAAATCATTTTTAGGTATGATTAATTAGTACATTGGTTGAAAAGTTCGCGGCCTGGCCATTAAAAAAAAAACTTTTGTTATTTTTTTGCCGTCATTTTGAACTGTCATTATTCAATTGTCAGCCCGTGAATTTTCAATTTGATATCTTGTTTAAATAAAATTTTACAACAATATAAATACGTGTGTAGAACAAATTTTCACTAATGGAGAAATTTGAACAACGTGCTGTGATTAAATATTTGTTTAAAAAAAGATTAACACCAAAGGAGATCCATGATGACATGCAAACAACATTAGGGGAATCTGCCCCGTCTTATACCACTGTGAAAAAATGGGTTGCAGAATTTAAACGTGGACAAGAGAACATCGAAGATGACCCTCGCTCCGGCAGGTGTCCGTATCGACCGCGCGGCCACGGCGTTTTTTCTTACATCTAACCATGCCAAGATTATGTAAAAATTTGTAAAAGTCGATTCCTAAAAACATAAATTTGTAAAACGTATAGTTAAAAAGTTATAAGGGTTTGAACGTGGCCGCGCCATTGAAACAATGCGAACCGCGCGGCCACGTAGATCTTTAAAACTAAACATTGCAGAGACCTGAAGTTTAGGTAAAACACGGATTGAATATGTAAAAAATTTGTAAAAATATAGAAAAAAATCCTGGATTTACATTTTAGAAGCTGTAAGCTTATAACACCATGGCCGCGCCATTGACCGGTATAAAATTACGTTATCGTCGATATCTCGCTGGAAAAGCATAGCAGAGGTCTGAAATTTTTTGTAAAACCTGGATTCGAATTTGTAGAAACTAGTAAAAATATAATAAAAAATCATAGGTATACATAATAGGAGCTGTAAGACCAAAAACCCATGGCCGCGCCATCGAAACGTTAGAAAAGTACTTTACCGTCGATATCTTGCTGAAAAAGCATCGCAGAAGTCTGAAGTATTTTGTAAAACCAAGATTTAAATTTGTAGAAACTATTAAAGATGCACAAAAAAGGGTCATATTTAAGGAACTGTAGCACTGAATATTAAGAACGGCTTGAATACGTCGATAGGGTGACCATGGTTTGTTGATGACAGAAATGTCCTATATAATATAAATGATATAAAACTACTTTTTAACCGGATAATCGCGTATAATTTATACTTTACATTTTAACTCGACGTTTCGGTGTCTTTGCAGACCCCTTGGTCACGAGATCAAATAAATGATACGCGATTAATCCGGTTAAAAAATTACTTTTATTTAAATTATAAATCTTGAAAACTTAAGACAATATTATAAATTATATCTAAAGGATTGTAAATTGAATAAAATGAATCGATAAAGTAAAAAATAAAGAAGGAAGAAATTTAACACAAATCTAGGATAAAGCGTGAACAACAATTAGATGTGTAGTTTTATCCTGGTATTCCTACGGGATCGAAATAAACGCGGGTAAAATGCTTGACTCCGACCCAGACAATGGATAAGTACTTACTGCTACTACGTTAGGTGACTTGGCAACTTAAATGGAAGAGCGTCTGTTTGACAAATGGGTTCATGGCCCGTATAGCAAAAACATTTTTTATTAATTGTGCTAAAAAATTAAAGAGTTCTTTTTACGTATTTTCACCGAATTCCTGTACACAAACTACCTACTTTGTAGTTATGTTTTAACAGATAAGTTTTTGGTAAAGATTGGACATTGAGATATGGATAACATTTTTTTTTCAAGATACTTTTTAAATTATACCTACCTACCTAACTTGACTTTTTTCGCAACATAAGAAGGTACCTAATTTTGGAACCTTTTATACCTTGTTTCCGATGATGGTGTGAAGATAGGTATAACGTGCGCGTGGCCAATTTTTTTGATAAAAAGGTGTGAATTTGATCTCCACACTGGATTCGGTATTTACGTTACTACACTATGAGTAACATTTCGATAATTCGAATGAGATCTTATTTTAACAATAATCTATCTACCTACCTATCTAAAATGATTTCGTTTGTAGCTACTTTGACCAGCTGCTGTTGTCCGTAGTTTTCTAATCACGGTTTTCAATGGGAACGAGTTCAATACTCATACGTTGATGAAATTAATGTAAACCACGGCTTTGACACATGATGAGGCATGACCAAATGATTATTTTGTAACATACGAGAAACCCTGACTAGTGCAATGAACGACCGTGATGATGTTCGCTTCGTACGTTGTTTGAACTTTTTTCGCGCGCTGGCCAGCTGGGGCGCGGGAAGGGCGCGGGGTGCCATGCATACTACGGTTGTGGAGGGGCGCTCAGCCCGCAGGATTCAATGGTTTGCGGAGCGCGCGTGAATCGACAAAAATACTTGTACGCGATACATTGCCGGAAGTTTTGAAAAAATAAAATTGCGAATTTCATTAAAATTCTTCGATAATACGTTTATTTATACGTGTCCAAGCATGAAAAATGTAAAAAAAATAATTAAAAAATGTCCAAAAAAAAGGTCTCAGATTTGAAAAAAAACTACTTTTCCGTAATCAGTATACGTAGTATAATCATACCCTAAAGTTAAAGGTCGTGGTCTTTTTACACCCTGTATATGAAATATAAAATTAAATATAAAATTAAATTAAATTTACTATGCGAAATAAATATGGATTTGTGATATAATTTCTATTAAATGGGTGGAAAGTTTTCTATTATCAATAAGCCATGGTCACCCTATCGACGTATTCAAGCCGTACTAAAGATTCAGTGCATCTTTAATGGTTTCTACAAATTTAAATCTTGGTTTTACAAAATACTTCAGACTTCTGCGATGCTTTTTCAGCAAGATATCGACGGTAAAGTACTTTTCTAACGTTTCGATGGCGCGGCCATGGGTTTTTGGTCTTACAGCTCCTATTATGTATACCTATGATTTTTTATTATATTTTTACTAGTTTCTACAAATTCGAATCCAGGTTTTACAAAAAATTTCAGACCTCTGCTATGCTTTTTTTATAACGTAATTTTATACCGGTCAATGGCGCGGCCATGGTGTTATAAGCTTACAGCTTCTAAAATGTAAATCCAGGATTTTTTTCTATATTTTTACAAATTTTTTACATATTCAATCCGTGTTTTACCTAAACTTCAGGTCTCTGCAATGTTTAGTTTTAAAGATCTACGTGGCCGCGCGGTTCGCATTGTTTCAATGGCGCGGCCACGTTCAAACCCTTATAACTTTTTAACTAAACCTTTTACAAATTTATGTTTTTAGGAATCGACTTTTACAAATTTTTACATAATCTTGGCATGGCTAGATGTAAGAAAAAACGCCGTGGCCGCGCGGTCGATACGGACACCTCCGGCAGGCCAATGACGTCTACGACCGAAGAAAACATCAATAAAGTGTGTGATCTCATATTGAAAGACCGTAGATTGACTATCAGATAAATTGCAGACACTATAGGCATCTCATATGAACGAACGCAAAACATCATTGTCCATGAACTCGGCTTTTCTAAGGTTTCGGCTAGGTGGGTCCCCAGATTGCTTTCAGTAGAGCAAAAGCGAATTCGACTCACGATATCTCGCGACTGTTTGGAGATGTTCGAGGCTGATCCACAAGGTTTTCTTGACAGATTTGTGACAATGGATGAAACCTGGGTTCACCACTATACCCCAGAATCAAAACAACAATCCAAACAATGGAAAAAATCAGGTGAACCAACTCCGAAAAAAGCAAAGGCAATTCTGTCGGCTGGCAAGGTGATGGCATCGGTTTTTTGGGATGCTAAGGGTGTCATTATGGTGGACTACCTTCCAAAAGGCGAAACAATAAACTCTGCGTACTATAGCACCCTTCTGCGCCGTTTACGTGAAGAAATTAAACAGAAACGCCCAGGATTACTGAGAAAGAAAGTGTTGTTTCACCAGGACAACGCCCGAGTCCACACGTCTGTCGAGTCTATGGCTCAAATTCGTGATTGTGGTTTCGAATTGTTGCCACATCCAGCTTATTCTCCTGATTTGGCACCTTCGGACTTTCATCTGTTTCCAAACCTGTAAAAACACCTCGGTGGGCAGAAATTTTTAACGAATGAAGAGTTTGAAGCCGCTGTTAACCTGTATTTTGAAGACCTTGAGGAATCTTTTTTTAAAACAAGTATGGAAGCTCTGGAAAGCAGATGGAAGAAGTGCATAGAGCTAAATGGAGATTACGTCGAAAAATAAAAATATTTTTGTATGTACTTTATTCTGTTTTCTTGACTAGGCCGCGAACTTTTCAATCCACCCTCGTATTATAGATGTTTTATTCCGAACGCATCCGAGGTGTTAGCAGCCTTACATAAATTATTAAAAAAGGGTGAAAAATGGTTATGGGGTAGCTAACAGGACGAAGCATTTACTAAAATAAAAAGTGAGTTGTCGTCTTCGCGCATGTTGGCGCACTACCACCCCGCGCTGCCGGCCGTGCTGACGGTGGACGCCGGGCCGGCGGCGCTCGGCGCGGTGCTGGCGCAGCGCGAGCCGGGCGCCGGCGCCGGGGCCGGCAGGGAGCGCGTCGTCGCCTATGCGTCCCGTGCACTTACCTCCGCAGAACGAAACTATGCGCAGATACAAAAAGAAGCCGCGGCCATTGTTTTTGCAGTAAAAAAGTTTCATTACTATCTATACGGTCGAACTGTCCCGTTTATATTGCGAACGGATCATAAACCACTACTCTCGTCTAAGAAAGGCGTTCCTGAGATGGCAGCGAATAGACTGCAAAGATATGCATTATTTTTATCCGCGTATAATTTTAAAATCGAATATGTGAGGAGCGAAAATAGTGTAGCTGATTTTTTGTCGCGATCGGTACTCGATACGCGCGGTAAAAACTTTATGAGTGACTCAGATTTTTTACCGATTACCAAAGACGATATAAAGCGTGAAACGGAAAACGACGAAAACTTTTTACAGGTTCTTAAGTTTATAAAAAACGGATGGCCTCGGAAATGCTCAAATCCTACATTAATACCTTTTCAACTTATAAAATCTCAATTAAATATTGAAAATGGATGTATTTTAAGGGGGCATAAAGTTATTATTCCACCGAAGTTAAGGGAAAAAGTTCTAAATGAACTGCATAGATCACATTTTGGCGTAGTAAAAACAAAGATGGAGGCTAGAAGTCGAATGTGGTGGCCAGGTATAGACAAGCACATTGAGGAAAAGATAGGTTCGTGTGCGGTATGCAACGCTCACCGGGCCGCGCCCCCCCGCGCGCCGCTCGCGCCCTGGCCGTACCCAGGCCGGCCCTGGGAGCGCGTGCACATTGATATGTTTACATTACATAATAAACAATTTCTTATAGCAGTCGACGCTCATTCAAAGTGGATTGAATGTTTTTATATGACGAATACGGATAGCATGGCAGTGATAGGCAAACTCTCAGAAATGTTTAGTAGATTCGGCTTAGTGCGCACTTTAGTTACGGACAACGCTAGTAACTTTTCTTCGAGGCATTTTGAAAATTTTTGCTTATCAGCAGAAAATACAGTAAAAACTATTAAGAGAGGTTTAAAGTTAATGTTGGAAAATAAGACTCACAAAGATATTAACGATAAATTATTTAAGTTTTTATTTGATTATCGAAACGCAAAACATTGTTCGACTGGATTTTCACCGGCGCAGTTGATGCTGGGCCGGTCCTTGCGATGTCGATTAGATTTATTAATACCGCGGGATTCGAACTCGAATATTGATAACAATACACATAATATGTCGTCGTTGTCGCCCGCGGCAAAAATTAATATACATGGTAAACAGATCTTACAGAGTAACCAATATGGTTGTGTTAGGAATATTGAGTTTGATATTAGTGACATTGTACTTTTAAAGCACTTTTATTATAATGGAAATAAACATGTATGGAAAAAAGGTTTAGTGAAAAAGAAACTTGGTAAAAGACTTTACATGGTTTATTTGCCGGACTTGCAGATATTAATAAAAAAGCATGTGGACCATTTGGTGCCGTATAAAGGGCGCAAAGAGGCATTGAATGATGACACCTTGGATGTGGGTGATGTATTATGTTCTCCGGAACCTTCACGAAGAATGTCACAGGATACAGGGTTGGCAGCTTCGCCAATAGATGGAGACAGTGGGGCCATCAATGAATCTATGTCATCGGATGAACCCTGCTGCTCGGTTCAGGGAGAGGAAGACATAACGGTCGAGCAAACGAGTGTGCAAGCTGAACCGTCTGCCCCCGAGGAGGAAGACGCCGAGGTACCGGCGGCTCCGGTCGGGGAGCGGCCGACCGATGCCGCGGCCGACACGTCGCCGCGCAGCCCGACCGCGACCACTTCGCCGCAGCAACAGCGCCCGAGACTTATGCACGCGTCAAAAGCTAGGCACATAAACTATAGTTCATGAAACGTTAGCTTGTAATTTTTTATATTTTAAGCATATTTTAAAATAAGGGGGAGGAATGTATTGTATTTATGTAGGGTATTTGTAAAAACAAACTGAGTTCGGCAGTCTGTTTGCCGACAGAATAAAGGTGTTACGTGTCCGAGAGATTTTTATTGAAATATTCCCTAAATACAGGATAATAATAACACCCAGCTGCTTTTCACTAAAAATATAGAGACCTCTTTGAACCAACCAGGTATTCAAAAGCAAACAGCTTACGAAATAAAACGTCTCTAAAACTGACTACCTTGTTAGTGAAATTTCCTCGACATCGTTAGTAACGTAGTTAACGTTATGTAGCCTATTAGGTGAGTGTTGCCACTGCTGGGACGTTCCAGGGCGGGTGGGGTCCTCGGGCAGGGTGGAGGCGCAGGCTGACACATGCGCCTTGTCACCAGCGCCAGCGGTTCGAGGTGAGTTGTAAGGCAAACGATTCGTGCAAAATAGAATTATGTTTACCCTGACAAATTTTGCACAGCTTAGTGGAATTGCATGCATTGCTGTCGTGGCTAAATAAACAATTAGTGCAAATACTAATTTATATAATGTTTTTAACTTAGCATCCAGTCCTAACTTAGCAAATTTAATCAATTTAAATAAAATATGTTTTTGCTTACAAAGCGGACAATTCCAAACACGTATTGCGTTGGTATGGAACTTTCCGTTTCGATCCGATGAACGGAATTGATTAAAATTATTAGGCTTATATGTATTTGTTATGATAGAATTAGATTTATAAACCAAAGATAAATCTTTTTTGCTTATCTCTTCGAGGGCCGTAAACTTGCCTTCTATGAAACTCATGAGTTCACTGAGCGATGGAAGGTCACGTGGTGATTTACGGGCCTCTTTGTAATCATTATAAGTTATGGGATCTAACTTTTTACAAATTAATTTAACTAATATTGGATCCCAAGTACAGGTGTTGACCCCTAAATTTTGTATTGCATGAAGGCACTCCATACTAGTGTCATAGAGACGTTTTATTTCGTAAGCTGTTTGCTTTTGAATACCTGGTTGGTTCAAAGAGGTTTTAAAATATGCTTAAAATATAAAAAATTACAAGCTAACGTTTCATGAACTATAGTTTATGTGCCTAGCTTTTGACGCGTGCATAAGTCTCGGGCGCTGTTGCTGCGGCGAAGTGGTCGCGGTCGGGCTGCGCGGCGACGTGTCGGCCGCGGCATCGGTCGGCCGCTCCCCGACCGGAGCCGCCGGTACCTCGGCGTCTTCCTCCTCGGGGGCAGACGGTTCAGCTTGCACACTCGTTTGCTCGACCGTTATGTCTTCCTCTCCCTGAACCGAGCAGCAGGGTTCATCCGATGACATAGATTCATTGATGGCCCCACTGTCTCCATCTATTGGCGAAGCTGCCAACCCTGTATCCTGTGACATTCTTCGTGAAGGTTCCGGAGAACATAATACATCACCCACATCCAAGGTGTCATCATTCAATGCCTCTTTGCGCCCTTTATACGGCACCAAATGGTCCACATGCTTTTTTATTAATATCTGCAAGTCCGGCAAATAAACCATGTAAAGTCTTTTACCAAGTTTCTTTTTCACTAAACCTTTTTTCCATACATGTTTATTTCCATTATAATAAAAGTGCTTTAAAAGTACAATGTCACTAATATCAAACTCAATATTCTGGTTACTCTGTAAGATTTGTTTACCATGTATATTAATTTTTGCCGCGGGCGACAACGACGACATATTATGTGTATTGTTATCAATATTCGAGTTCGAATCCCGCGGTATTAATAAATCTAATCGACATCGCAAGGACCGGCCCAGCATCAACTGCGCCGGTGAAAATCCAGTCGAACAATGTTTTGCGTTTTAATCAATTCCGTTCATCGAATCGGAACGGAAAGTTCCATACCAAAGCAATACGTGTTTGGAATTGTCCGCTTTGTAAGCAAAAACATATTTTATTTAAATTGATTAAATTTGCTAAGTTAGGACTGGATGCTAAGTTAAAAACATTATATAAATTAGTATTTGCACTAATTGTTTATTTAGCCACGATGGCAATGCATGCAATTCCACTAAGCTGTGCAAAATTTGTCAGGGTAAACATAATTCTATTTTGCACGAATCGTTTGCCTTACAACTCACCTCGAACCGCTGGCGCTGGTGACAAGGCGCATGTGTCAGCCTGCGCCTCCACCCTGCCCGAGGACCCCACCCGCCCTGGAACGTCCCAGCAGTGGCAACACTCACCTAATAGGCTACATAACGTTAACTACGTTACTAACGATGTCGAGGAAATTTTACTGACTACCTTGTTAGTAAAAGTAAAAGCAACAGACGGCTCTTACATAACACTTAGGGCTCTACTTGATCAGGGGTCTCAAATCTCGCTTATTTCGGAAAATGCGGCACAATGGCTAGGTTTACCAAGGTCACGGTACCGTGCCTCTATTTCTGTTATAGGTTACGGAGCAAAACAAAGCAAAGGCATAGTAAATCTCGCGTGTCAATCGATTTATGAAGATTATGTTTTCGAAACGCAAGCTTTAGTTATAAACCACGTCATAAACGATTTACCTAACATCTCCTTCGCTAAACAAGCTTGGGAGCACCTACAGCACATTCAGTTGGCAGATCCGAATTACAACCTCTCGAAACCCATAAATTTATTATTAGATGCTAGTGTTTATTCCGACATATTGATGAGCGGCATGATAAAAGGCCCCAACAAATCATCCCATGCCCAGCAAACAAGATTGGGTTGGATATTGTCTGGAAATGTGAGAGCTTTTAATTGTAGTGTTGTTATTAATAATTTATCTGAAATTTCAAATTACTGGGAAATTGAGGAAGTAAACGAATCTGCACCTGATATGTCGGAAAGTGATATTTTTTGCGAACAGCTTTATAAAAATACCACTAAACGTTTAGAAAGCGGTAGGTACGAAGTTGCATTGAATTTTCAAAATAATTTAGGCGATACAAAAAACAAGGTCATCGCTCAGTTCCTAACAGTTAAACAAACAAACAGTTTAACTACAGCATTATATAAGAATAGGTAAAATTCAAAACAAATAGAGTAACATATAAAAAAGGCTATAATTTATCCAGAAAAGGGACAGAGGTTTAATTGGCGTTTTTGTGGGCGATAGGCCCCCTGTCACTGCAATAGTCTCTCTCTATCATTGGAATATCAGTCAATCAATCGTATAGGCTTACAGCCTCTGGTGTTTAGCCTACCCCATACCTTAGGGATGCAGGCGTGATATTATGTATGTATGTAAAAATAGTTATTTTGAAAATACTCATTAAGGAAATCTGTATCAAAATGGATGCATTTGTGTCGGATCGTAGTCTCGTAAGATCAGGGCTCAAGACTAGATGCGCTTTAAATACTCCATAAAAAATTGAAATTTAATTCAAAATCTATAATTAAATAAAAACATATTTATTTAGGTTTCAAAATACGAGCCTAGACAAATTATTGTGAGAATCGTAAATATATGTTTGGGTATATTTTATGTAAGTTTAGTTCTAGTATACAAATAAATAAAATTTAAGTGTCTGTGATTTCGAATTTACAGTTTATCGCAATACATACAATAAGGTTCCTAATATTTTTTATAAAAAACTATTTTAATTTTTTTTGTCTCTCTGTCTGTCTGTTGCGGGTAATCTTTGAAAAGGCAGAACCGATTTTGACGGGTGTTTCACTGGCAGGTAGACAACGTTATGTGTTACTTACGCTACTTTTATTTTGGAAATCAACCTCCTTCATGCGAAGCCGCAGAATCCTCCTAGTTTGACATAAAACAGATAAGTACCCATACATTGACAAACTACGGGACACGAACATAAAAAGAACAAAGATAATTAAGAATCGCTTAGTGAAGGTCAGCTTTCGAAAAACCCGACCCTCTTTAAGTCGCAAGTACCTTTTTAAAGGTTTTGTAGGAAATTACCAAGTTCATGACCTAAGATTTTTTGCTTCGTACATTCTGAATCACGGTGGCGTATTTACAAAGGCTAATTAGAGTGAGAGTGCAAACTGAACTGCTTAGCTTTTGTATGACAAAAACTTGCCGAAACCCTAATCTATTCTAGTACAGAAATTGACCGAAGTCGCGTAGACTTTGTGAGATAACTTAAATTTAACATTGCAGCAACAAAAGCTATCCCATTTGATATCGATATTTACCGAACGTAAGCTTCAATAATAGGTTGATACTTAAATGAGAACTGTTCTGATTTTCAAAGATGGAAATAGAATGTGCATGCATTATGACCATCGTTATTTCGATGACTTAACGTTTGACTTTTGACCATGTCGGGATTGCCCAGGGTTGACTATAATAGCTGACCAGGTTTATGGTGCATCGCCAATTTTTTTACTGAGATACATTACGTATTGTCGAGTAAAATGCATAAACAAAAGCTCTTCTATTAGAGTCTGACTCGTGACTCAAATAGTATTATAGGTTTAAGTATAGGTATTAAGGTTTTTTAGACATGACACGAAAAATCCCTAAAAATTTGGAAAAAAATGCGAGACGATATTTATTTTTGTATCGCCCAGTATAAAAAATTAGGATATGGCATCAAAAGCTTTTTATAAACAGTCTCTTAAGTGTTTTATTTAATTAAACAGTCTCTGTTTGCTTAATATTTTAGCGGATATATTTATTTCTTTGTGAAAAAAAAATACTTTTTTGGCAATAACCGTTTCTATAAATAATACTTATTGGATGATACTACCCAGCAGTGGACTGTATGGAACTGTGGAGGTTAGGCAGTAACAATGGGATCTTGAATAAAACTTCGTGGTAACTTGATAATAACTTGGCTTCGTCGCGTTATTTTTCAGGCAGGCAGTATGAAGAGATATATATAGCACAATAATAAGCAAATCTTGAGTAAGTTAGTTAATACAAATCAAACTGATAATTTAAAGAAGTAAATGTGATAATTCAAACAAGTCAATAATTTTCTCTCAGACTGCCGTTAAGACCTTAAAACTGAGCAATACCGTAAGGAGAGCCGCAATTAAATTTTATTTTAATTTGTTTTTCTCTTACATTTCGAGTAATTTTTATAATTTGTTGTTATGTTTATAACTTATATTTAAGGTTACATATATTAAAAGATGGACAATTTTAAACGTTATATAATGCCAAAAAGCCTAAATTAAAAGTTTAAATGATTAAAATGTAAAGACCTTAAATATAACGAAGCTTACAATTTTTCCCTAATTAAGTTAAGATATTTTGCAATTTGTTTTATATTTAGCCTTATATACACAGGATTTTATTACTCAAGTTTCCTACCTTTAAACTGATCCTATGTGCTACATGATTATATAAAAATTCTTTTCAATACAAAAAAAGTAACTTGGTGTAAAAGCCATAAACATGTGAAATGGAAGTTCAATCAAAACAAAACTAACGGCTCAATAATAAGGTAGTACCTTTGGTACTTATAGGTTAATTATTTTATAAAGATATCAAAATGGAATAGTTATATCAAGTTAAGAACAATCAATTAATCTTATATACCTATTAAATAAAAGATAGTTTGCCTACAAGTTAAGATTAATTATAAAGTTTACATATAATTTTGATTGCTAATATCTTTCTAGTTTTTAGTACCTAGCTTACTTCAGTCTCCCCCTCGTGCGCAAGCACCGTTTTTTGTAGGCTAGGTCGGTCGAGAAGGATGATACGCGATACTGGGCGGCGGATTAATCCTGCGGACGTTCTGAACTTCTGACTTCTACAGTGCGTACTTTACCATCTGGACCAGTGTAAGTATTATTAATTTGGCCTCTTGGCCATGTACATCTTGGCATAGTGTTGTCTACTATGAGAACGATGTCGCCGTGTATCAACTCGATACCGTGTGAATTATTGTTTCTTCTTGGTAACAATAAAGGTTTGTATTCTTCGAGCCATTTCTTCCAGAACCGGTCGGCTAGTATTTGTGTATCCTGCCATGAATTAGCACGTGTCTTTTGGTCATGGAAGCTGCCAAAAGGAGTCATCCCACTTGATCGTTGTATTAAAAAGTGGTTCGGTGTCAGTGCTTCTTCTGACAAGTCTGAACTAATTGGTGTCAGTGGCCTCGAGTTCACTATGTGCTCAGCTTCTAGAAGCAGCGTGTAAAGTACTTCCTCATGTGGAACTCTACTTTTTAATGTGGCGGCTAGGGCACGTTTAATGGACTTTACTAAGGATTCCCATGCTCCGCCCATGTTGGGGGCACCTGGTGGTATCCGTTTCCACACGATACGTTTTGTGGTGGCGAAGCTCTCTATTGTAGCTCTCTATCTTAAGCTTCTCTTATTTCACGCTCGGCGCCGACGAAGTTCGTCCCGTTGTCGCTGTATATGACAGTTGGGGTGCCGCGGCGTGACATAAATCTTCGTAGAGTAAGTATCATCGAAGAAGCCGAAAGAGTGCTAGCCAATTCGATATGTACTGCCCTAGTGGTTAGGCAGGTGTATAGTGCGCCCCATCGCTTTTCGGTTCGACGTCCTATTGTGACTGTCATGGGACCGAAATAATCTACCCCTGTTGCTGTGAACGGTGGTTGATGGTGACGTAGACGTTCTGGTGGTAAGTTACCTTCTTGAACGCTCTGTTATATCCCGGGATTGTTACCATAAGTGCTTTCCTAGGCACTGCTGAGCTAACTCAGCAGTATTAGTTTAGCGATAACAATTCGAAGCTTTCTTGACCACCGGTGGTACAGTCAGTCTGCGTCCTCGTACAGTTCAGAGCGGTTGCTTAAAGATTAATCCTAATAATTATCCTTTGTTAAAATCCTTTTGAAATAAAAGTGTTCTAGTGTTAAAAATAGTTTTTATTTAAAAAGCTAATTCTAAAACCACGTATAACATTTTGGTGGCAGCGGTGGGATCCGGAAAATTCCAAGTGCCTAAGCAACCGACTCGCAGACTCGCGCCGGGTCCCTATCCTATCTATGAATCCAGTGTAAAATAAATAAAATAAAACTCAGTGTCGTATCCAGTGCGTACTTTTAAATATCCAGTAACCTCGTATTATCTATATGCGATACCCAGTGAAAAATCCAGCATCCAGTGTAAAAGTGCTCAAACATCAGTTATACAACGCTGATAACTAAATAAAATCAGTATAATATCAACTCAGTATAATATAGTGAAAAGTGAATCCAGGAGGGGTGCACATCCTTTATAACTTAATAAAACCCCAGTGTCCTAAGTGGTCAACTGTATCCTGAAATCATACTTCGAAATTACATCATACGGAAAATTACATCGTGAACTGCAATTTCCTCGACACTATTCTTCGAGTCAAACTTCAATCATTCTACCAGAAATCATTCACGTTTCCATACCATATGTGAATTATACTCATGCTTCGTCCTTCGAGATTAACTATACACTTGTAGTAACACCTACTGTGTTGCCAGATTGCACAGTCATTTGAAAGCCAGCTTTCCTCCTTTTTTTTTTTATATTCCCTCCTCACGCACTGCTAGCTGTTTAGTCATTCACTTTTCTGTGCCTCGCCAGGGCGCACGTAGACATATATTTAAAATTATATTTTAAATTTAGTTGAATACGTATTTTTTTCTCTCAATTATGGGGAAAAAGAAACATCTAAATTCAGAAGATTAGGTACTCTTATATAAAGAAAAAAATAAAGAAGTTGGAGAAAAAATTAAAACGTTCCAGGAGACAACGTAATGAATCTTCATCAAGCGAGTCCCAAAACTCAGTAGCACTGCCGCCAAACAGTGAAGGTTAGTAGCTATGTTGCATGTTTTACAACTAAAAGTTGTTTTTAAAAGTAAAACTGCTAATGCGGTTAATCGTTTGGGTTAACACTTTAGTAGTATTTATACTTTACAATTGAAAGTTTTTTTTTCTACTTGAAGCTGCTACTGCGGTTAATCGTTTGGATTAACACTTTAGTAGTATTTATACTTAACAACAATTTAATAGTGATGCGGGTAGCCGCTTGGGCTGTCACTTCACAAACTGAGGTATATTTATACCACCAAAGTACATAACTGCAATAAGGTACACTGCGGGCTTCCGATTGGGTTGTCACTTTGATACTGTGTCAGTTACGTATACCAAAAGTACCTACACTGTGGGCTGTTATTTTTATTCAAAGTTATGAGTCATGTGTAGTAAATACTTGATTTATTCATAAGTGGCTCCCCTGCCGAGTTTTAATTTATTGACGAAATTGAAGACGTCGTTACGGAATATCCGAATGACGAGGGAGACAGACATCCAAACATGCATATCTGAGCGCGAGCCTTTGCCTTCACCTCTCGCTAGCAATACAATACAACGCACCATCCCCAAGCGCCGAACCGCAACCCAGCATGTCTAAGATTGTAGAAGAGGTGGCGATCGATAACGCTATCTTAGAATTGCTAGGCGAGGACCCTTCTATTTCGAAAACGTATGGGAGTGAAATCAACTCTGATCTAGCAACCCGCCTGCAACATATTGCAGTACATGGACTATGCAAAGATAGCCGCAAAGAGTTGCAAAATAAATACTTACCGCCTAGCAACTGCACTCTTATCGACGCTCCTACCCTGAATTCGGAAGTCAGAGCAGCCGTATCTGAAACGGTCTTGAGAAGAGATAAGGGGATTGGGCTAAAACAAAAGCAACTCGGGTGCGCTGTTTCCTGTATTGGAGAGGCGATGTCCATCTTTCTCAAACGAGAACACAAAGATACGGAGGTCATAAAACTTTTAATGGGTGCCGGGCGCCTCATGAGTGATGTCCGAAATAGTGACTCTATGACTCGCAGAAACCTCGTTATGTTTAATCTTAAAAAAGATACGCGAGATCAGCAACAAAAAACAACATGACGGTACTCTCTTTGGCGCGGACTTAGCCGAAACAACAAGACTGCGAAAATCATAAATCAGGTATTGAACTAAAATGGACTCAAAATTTCAAGCAGAATATAAAATTTACCAAGCAACCACCGCCAGTTACTCAGAACAAGAAATTAAACTGGAGAGCTTCTCCCCAGACTCGCAGGCAAAGGGGACTACAGGAGCAGAAAGAACCTGTTCAAAAGAATCGGCCCGCAAACTCATCGCGGCCATCGTATCGAGTGCCGCCTCCGATAAAGAATCGCAACCGACGATAACTGAGGTTAGTTCTGTGGGCAGACTTTCTCAATTCTAGCGGCAATGGCAAATACTAAAGAAAGATCCTATTGTTCTTTCTTGGATATCTGGCTATAAAATACCTTTTTCTTGGCCAGTAATACAGAAATGTTCTAAAATTATTAACTGCATAAACGATTTATTATTCATAGGTGCCATTTCGCCTTGTGAGCCATGTAAAGGTCAATTTATTTCAAGCGTATTTGTCCTTTCTAAGCCTAATTGACAAAATCGATTTATTTTAAATCTATTGACACCGAACATTTTAAACTTGAGGATTTACGAACAGCAGTAACGTTGGTCATAGAAAATAGCTATAGACGCATATTTTTTATTGTAGATCCATAAGGAATTTCAAAAGTACCTACGGTTGCAGTTTGGTGAGAACAATGAGCTATGCTATACGAATTCAATGTGCTTCCGTTCGGTATAAATACAGCGCTATATGTTTTCACTAAGATTTAAACGAGTTCTAAGCCTACTTAGGTCATGTAATTATTTATCTACTAATTATATTGATGACATTCTATTAATTTCGGATAATTACCTAAACTGTCACGATAATATTACTGTAACGCTACAATTATTGACAGCTTTAGATTTTATTATTAACTATGAAAAAAGTTGCTTGCAGCCAAAAACTACCTGCAAGTTTTTAGGCTACATTATTTTCACTAAAAATTCCAAATTAGTCTACCCTCAGAAAAAATACAAAAAATACAAGAAAAAATGACTTACTTTAAAAACAAAAACAGATGCAATATAAGAGATTTTGCAAGTTTTGTAGGTTTACTAACACCTGCTTGTCAAGCAATTGAGTATGGATAGCTTTATACCAAACAATTTGAACTTAGTAAATTCCTTAGTTTAAAGAGTAACTTGATAATTTTGACGTGTACATGAATCTACCAGATTTTTTAAATCACGATTATGAGTGGTGGGAAAAAGCATTAAGAATCCTGTGAATTAAATTAAATACGCTGAATATAATTTGGAAATTTTTTAGCCATGCTTCGACTAAGGGGTGGGGTGCTGTGTGTGGTGGGAAAACTGCCAGTGGTATTTGGAGTGATAAAGAACGAAACTATTACATAAACTATCTTGAAATCCTAGCAGCATTTCTTGGCTTGAAAATCTTCGCAAAAAACCTTAATAACCGTCACATACTTTTACGATAGATAATACCACTGCTATTTTTTATATTAATCGGACGGGAAGAGTGCAGTTTCCATACCTCACACAAGTAACGCGTGACTTATGGCAATGGTGTGAGATAAGAAATATTATAGTTTTTGCTTCCTATATAAGTTCCGTACATAATGCTGTAGCCGATGCCAAGTCCAGACGGTTGCATCCTGATTTTGAATGGGAACTCGCAGACCACGCTTATCAAAAAATAATAAACACCTTCGGTGTATCAGATATGGATATCTTTGCCAGCAGGGTTAATATAAAGTGTTCTCAAAACATTTCCTGGCAAAGAGATCCCGACGCATTTACGACGGACGCTTTCATGATCCACGGTTGAATTTTTTTTTACGGTTTCCCGCCTTTTTAAGCATTATATTAAAATCTCTCAGATAAAATATTACACATAAACCTAGAGGTATTTTAGTTGTACCCATGTGGCCAACTCAACCCTGGTTTCCGGTTTGTAATAATCTTCTTGTGTCAAAACCTTAATATTTAAAATCATTTCAAAATCTCATATTATCTCATTCTAGCAACCGCAACATACATTAGAAACTCACACTGATTGCCAGGATTTTATCACCATAGCGATGATTAAGAAACATGTCCCAGCGTCGTCCCTTCCCGTAATTATGGCTTCTCTGTCGGAAAATACTATGAAACAATATGATAGCAGCTTGAAAAAGTGGTTACAATTTTGTGTCACTAATAACCTAATTTGTTTTGATCAGTCTGTTTCCAATGTTTTACTGTTTTTAACTAAACAATATCAAACTGGAGCTCAAAATGGTACCCTGAATAGTTGTCGTTCAGCATTGTCATTAGTCCTTAGTTCAAATATTGGAAGCGACGATAGAATCAAACGTTTTTTAAAGGGTATATTTAGACTTCGACCACCATTACCCAAATACAATTTTACATGGGATACCTGACTAGTATTAGATAAGTTAGCCCAGTGGTACAAACCAATCATTAAGTTTGGACAAGCTCACAAAAAAGGTTGTTACCTTAATAGCTTTAATAAATAACCGCTCACAAAATTCAAACATTATCCAAAATTTTGGTTGAGTACATAGAACTATATTCAGATAAAATTTTAATTAAAATTCCAGACCTCCTTAAGAACTCACGAGTTGGTACTCAACAACCCATACTTGTTACATCATATTTTCGCGACAAACCCCAAATATGCCCTGCAATAGCATTAAATGACTACTTTTCATACTACACTTACCTTTGTAACCATTCAAATCTTTTTGTTAGTTTGAGAAAGACATACTCTAGAGTAACAACGCAAACCCTTAGTTGTTGGTTAAAAAATAGTTTAAAAGTATGCGGAGTTGATGTGTCAATATTTACAGCGCATAGCACTAGGCATGCTGCTACTTCGAAGGCTCGTAAATTAGGGGTCAATATAGATCTGATTAGAAAGACGGCTTAGTAGAGTGGTAACTCAAAAACATTTGGTCGATTTTAAAATAGAGAGATTTTTGATACTAATGAACAATTGTCCTTTGGCAGATCAATATTATCTGAATTGTAAATTACTTTGATTGAAATTTAATTTAGGTAAATTTTTATTTTTAATTTTCTGCATAGGTAACTGAATTATTATATATTTTTTCTTTTTTTACACTTAATGGGAAATTGTAATGCTTAAACAATATTAACATTAATAATCGTAAATTAATTTGATACATAAACTCTCGGTTTTTGTTGTAAAGAAAACATGGGTAGTATTATATTTATTACTATTATAAGTATAGATGTATATTTCACGTCAACGTCTTATCTCAACATCTACAAGTGTATAGTTAATCTCGAAGGACGAAGCATGAGTATAATTAATGATTAAACGAACTTACCTGTACGTGAAGTTCTATCATAATTATACGAAGGCTTCGTCCGAAGAGATTAACTACCCACCCCCCCTGCCCCTGACGTGAAATATCATCTACTCTGAACATAATGACTAAACAGCTAGCAGTGCGTGAGGAGGGAATATAAAAAAAAAAAAGGAGGAAAGCTGGCTTTCAAATGACTGTGCAATCTGGCAACACAGTAGGTGTTACTACAAGTGTATAGTTAATCTCTTCGGACGAAGCCTTCGTATAATTATGATAGAACTTCACGTACAGGTAAGTTCGTTTAATCATTAATAATAATCAAGAAGCCGAAATCAAGAACAAATAATTATCCCGTAACAAACGATCTACTCGCAGCACCCAGGCGGCTTATCGCCCGTCGGAATGTCCTACTCAGCAGTCTCGTTCGTATCCGTCGTCGCCTACACAATACTTGTACTGTAAGTCTTTGGTCATTGCTTTGTTTAGTTTAAGAGTTTTGAATATTATTTGATAGTCACGGAACTATTTTTAGATTTAAGAAACTCGTTCTATTTACATAGTTCATTTTATAATACCGTTTTAACTTTTACATTTCTTATTTTTCTTTTGTTTAATGATTCTAGTTATAGTTTAACCTGTTTGAAATATAAATTATGCCAAAAGTGACTAAATCTGAAAATAACAAGTTAACATTGAATATTCCCGAGCCTGAATTAATTTTAAGCGACTCAGAAGTGAAGTCACCTGTTAACTCTCCTCGCGTAACTAGGAAAACGGCTGCATCCATTCCGATGGCGGAATTAGAATTAAATACCCTTTTTAAATTTATCAAATCCTATGATGGTAGTAGGGAAACCCTAAATTCGTTTTTAATAAACTGCGAAAATGCATATAGTCTTGCATCCGAGTCACAAAAACCCATTTTATTTAAATTTATTTTGAGTCAACTTAGTGGAAAAGCGGATATTGCCTGCTCCATAAAGGAGTTTGCGTCTTGGGAACAGCTGAAGGACTTCCTTAAAACTCAATTTAGTGAACGCAAACACTACTCACACCTTTTAACCGACCTTCAAGAGAGCAGGCAAGGTTCACAAGAAACCGTGGGACAATATGCACTTAGAGTAGAGACCTATCTTTCGCAATTGTTAACTGAAATATCCTTGTCTAGCACTAAAGTTAAAGAAATGTACGGTCGCACGGCGGCTATGGAGGATCTTGCCCTGGACCATTTCCTTATGGGGTTACATCCCCAAATATCTAATATTGTTAGATGTAGGGCTCCAAGAAACTTAAACGAAGCAATTAACCTAGCAGTATCCGAGGAACGCATACAGCAAACTTTATATAAGCGTTCACAACCTGAACAGCAGCCTAATAATTATAATATTAAATTCAAACCAAACACATATAGAAATAACCAAACACCCCCTGTTCAGAGATCGTTTAACCGAGCACCTCCTGTTCAAAGACCGTTTAACTATGCACCCCAAGGTGCATCTATTCCTTTCTGCCGGTATTGTAAATCGACCGGTCACGATATTTCATCATGCAGAAAACGAGAATACAATAACAACCGGTACAAATATACACAAAACCAAGCTTCTACTTCTTTTAAACCACCTCCTCGTATTCACTATCTTGAACAACCTGTTGAACATAATCAAGACGATGTAGGTCGGGACGAAGTAGATGCCTCACCTGCACATTTAAACATGTAAAGGTCTCGGAAAGGTGTCGCTCGAGACTTAAACATAAAGTCGACACCCATCCTTTAAAATCCTGGAACCACTCGGGTAACCAGCCCCCAATAAGTGTCCAGTCTATTCAAAATCCAAGGGACCACTCGGGTAACCAGCCCCAAATAAGCGCCCAATCTATTCAAAATCCAAGGGACCACTCGGGTAACCAGCCCCAAATAAGCGCCCAATCTATTCAAAATCCAAGGGACCACTCGGGTAACCAGCCCCAAATAAGCGCCCAAACTATCCAAAATCCAAGGGACCACTCGGGTAACCAGCCCCCAATAAGTGTCCAATCTATTCAAAATCCAAGGTACCACTCGGGTAACCAGCCCCCAATAAGTGTCCAATCTATTCAAAATCCAAGGGACCACTCGGGTAACCAGCCCCAAATAAGCGCCCAATCGACAAATCCTAAGAAACTACAAGTTTTAAAATCTTCTTTAAAGTCATCCAGTAAAATCCAAAATATCCTACCAAATTCTAACTCAGAAAACAAGATTTACGAAATCAATCTCGACACATCCAAACGTCTTCTACCACACGTACTATTAGACTCACAAATATCCAAAAATCCTATATCCCTGTTAGTCGACTCTGGTTCGGCTATATGCCTCATAAAAGAATCATGTATCCAACAATATCCGAAACTAATTAAAGAATCCATAAAACTCAAGGGAATAGATCCTGGTGATGAACCTACTTCAACCGAGGGCCATTTTCAGCTAAAACTTAAATTCGACAACAATAAATCTTCCACATTCAAATTTCATGTTATAAAAAATATAAATCTACCCTATGACGGCATAATAGGAACAGATTTCCTGACATCTCACGGGTGTAAAATAGACTACACCGAAGACGTTCTAAGGATAGGTAACACTAGTATCAAACTCGAATTTTCTGAGCCATCTTATCTCATTCCACCTCGCTCAGAAGCAGTTATCGAGTGCTCGATTGAAAATCCTAATCTCAAACAAGGCATAATTGTTGATCAACACCTATCCGACGAATTATTAATTTCAAACTGTATTGTTAAAGTTAAAGATAACAACCGAATTAATTTAACCATAGCCAATATCTCTGAAAACCCTGTAAATATAAACTCAAATTTAAACCTTAAACTAGAACCACTGTACCCAACCGCCTTTCAAATTCGACGAACCTTTTCGGGAACTCCTAAACGAACTCAGGAAGTAATAAATTCTCTTAGAATAGATCATTTAAACTCAGAAGAAAGTAACGCCCTTTTAGACCTCTGCTCCCAGTATTCAGATATTTTCTATCTTCCAGATGATCAATTAACATATACTCAAGCCCTTAAACATGAAATTAAAACAAGTACCGATACTCCAGTCCACACAAAATCCTACAGATTCCCTGAATTCCACAAAAAAGAAGTGGAATCTCAGATAGGCAAAATGCTCGATCAAGGAATCATAGAAGCCTCATCCTCGCCTTGGAGCTCACCAATTTGGATTGTACCAAAAAAATTGGACTCTCAAGGGCAACGAAAGTGGCGAATAGTGATTGATTATAGGTCACTCAACAATATCACTATCGGAGAAACATATCCTATTCCACAAATATCTGAAATCCTTGATCAATTAGGAAACAGCAAATACTTTTCCACTTTAGATCTCACTTCCGGTTTCCATCAGATCCTGATTTCTCCCAAAGACGCACCCAAAACAGCTTTCTCCGTTCCTCAGGGGCATTTCCAGTTCAATAGAATGCCTTTTGGGCTTAAAAATGCCCCATCAACTTTTCAAAAACTGATGAACAACTGCCTTTCAGGATTACAAGGCTCCCGATGCTTTGTCTATTTAGATGACATCGTAATCTATTCTCCAGACCTAGCTTCTCAAATTACCAACCTCGAAGCCGTTTTTAGTAGACTTCGCAACTTTAACCTAAAGCTCCAACCGGAGAAATGTGAATTTCTGCGGAAGGAAGTTGTTTATTTAGGGCACATCATTGGAGAGGATGGTGTCAAACCTAATCCAGACAAAACCAAGGCAGTAACAGAATTCCCAGTTCCCAAGTCACCGAAAGACATTAAATCGTTCTTAGGATTAGTATCATACTATAGGAGGTTCATACCCAATTTTGCCAAACTAGCTAAAGCCCTTACAGTATTGCTAAAAAAGGATACTCCATTTAAATGGGAAAATGAACAGCAACTAGCCTTCGAATCTCTAAAAGCCAAACTCGTATCAGCCCCAATATTAGCCTACCCTGATTTCACCCAAACATTTCTCTTAACATGTGACGCATCAAATTACGCAATCTCAGCCATTCTGTCCCAAGGGCCCATAGGCCAAGACCGGCCGATTGCCTATGCATCTCGCACCCTAAATAAGGCAGAATGCAATTATAGTGTCACGGAGAAAGAATGCCTTGCGATTGTTTTCGGAACTAAAGTATTTCGACCTTACTTATACGGATATCGCTTCAAGATCCTTACGGACCATAAACCACTTCAGTGGTTATTTAACTGTAAAGATCCTGGGTCGAGACTTGTCCGTTGGAGGCTCAAACTCGAAGAGTTTGAGTATGATATCCAGTATAAGAAAGGCAAAATAAACGCCAATGCTGACGCCCTTTCTCGATTTCCCGTCAATCCAATCAATACTCAAAATTCCTCAACTGAACCCCATGTAATCCCAGATCGTTTGGAACCAGTCCCAGAAGTATCCAACAACCTACCTTTAGAATCTAACGAAGTTCCTTTTAGCCCTCTTACTGTTGATGACCTTGGCATTGAAATGAACCTTCCTCCTAGTCCTCTTGATATAGATAGTAATGATTTACCAAATACCGACCCACTTGAAATACAAGTTAATGCTGATCCAAAGCCCTCTACAAGTTCATGCCCAGACATACCTGTCGACGACTACCCTACGTTTCTAAAATCATTGGCAGACAAAAACACATCTTTTAATACTAATATCGAGGAATATAATGACAGCCTCTTGAAGTGTCCATGTAAAATCATTTTAATCCCTACTTCTATTGATCTGGACGAATCCAATTTATACATGCAGGAACTCCTATCCGACCCTGAAATAAATGCCTCTGTAGTTGACTCAGAAAGACAACTATTTTCCTATCATAAGATCAAAGGTAATGGCAAAACCTATTATTTACTCTTTACGAAGGTACATCACTTCGACGAAGCATCTTATCCCGAAATATTTATAACTTTAAGGACAATAAGAGACGAATTAGTAGTTTTGTCAGAAACTACCGAAATTGGAATTTCAGATTTCAACAACCCCTTTGAAAAACATTCTTTTGTCAAAATCTATAATATGTTAAATTATCTTTTCCATAACACTCAAATCAAAGTCAGAATATACCATAATAATTTGACATTCCCAGTTCCGACAGAAATTAAAAAGATACTTTCCGATAACCATGATATCCCTATAGCTGGCCATTTAGGTTCCAATCGCATGTACAACAGGATTAAGCAATTGTATTACTGGAAAGGAATGCGTGGTGATATAGAGTCCTACGTAAAACAATGTCAATCTTGCCAAGAAAACAAGGCGCTTAGGAAAATTAACCGTGCCCCGATGCAGATTACTAGTACATCAACGGAACCAAGTCAACGGATATCACTCGACATTGTTGGACCCCTTCCAGAAGCCGGGATTGCAAAACTAAAATATATATTAACTATCCAGGACGACCTCACCAAGTTTTCCTCAGCTTACCCTATACGCAGTACAACTGCCGAAGAAACTAGTGAATGTTTGATTCATTATATTTCTATATTCGGTATCCCCAAAATGATTTTGACGGATCAAGGAACAAATTTTACATCTGATTTGTTCAGGAAGACTTGTGACTTCCTAAAAATCAAAAACCTTTGGGCCTCTCCGTATCATCCGCAGACACAAGGTGCCTTAGAGCGAAGTCATTCGACTCTTAAGGAATACCTCAAATCATACATCAATGAAGACCAAAGTAATTGGCCCCGCTATGTTTACACAGCAATGTTAACGTACAACACATCCGTCCATAGCACAACTCATTATACACCCTATGAGCTTATGTTTGGCAATAAACCATTTATCCCAAATTCTGTTTATGATGAATCCCTAGGAGCAACGTATCCAGACTATGTACGTATGCTACAAAACCGCCTTAAACATTCTCGCGAAAAAGCCCTGGATTTCATTAGGAAATCCAAGGAAAATTCTAAAACCTACTATGATAACCGTTCTCGCCCGACCTCATACAAAACCGGCGACTTTGTATACCTTCGAAACCACTTAAGGTTACGAAAGGCTCTCTCACCTCTGTGGAAAGGGCCCTACAAAGTCGTGAAGGTAAATGGAAATAATACGCTTATTTTGCTCATTGGTAGACGTCACGTTAAGCATCATTTCGATGAAGTAAAACCAGCTGAAACTAAACTAACTTGATCCCGATATAAGAACATCTATACTTTTCAAATAATAATACAACTCTTTTTAGTGTTAGGATATTTTCATAAAGCTATATTTTTAGTTTAGTTCCACTTAGATGTAATTGCAATATTATTTACAGTTCCGTTCGAGGTCAAACTGATCGAGATTTCATCCAGACAATCACCTCCGGCCCAGGACTCTATTATGATTATTTAGGACAACTTAAAATTAATGATGTACAATTAAAAATACTTATACCTGTAGATATTTCACATTTTAGTTTTCATATTCAAAACATTGAGATTGCCTTAGAAACCACAAAACAACTATGTAAACAAACTCGAATTATAGAATTAGATCCGGAATGTAGCAGTCTATTACAACCGTTAAAAGCTAGATATCTAGATATGAATAAGGAATTCAATTCAATCTCGCATTTAGTAGATAATAGATCAAAGCGGAATGCTTGGCTAGGTGGTGGTGGAACAATCCTCAAACACATATTCCGTACTTTAGATGAAGAGGATGGATTGAGATACGATAACGCGATATCAACCTTACAGGAAGATGAAAAACAGTTGGCTTCACTGATGAAAGAAAACATCTTAGTTACTAATTCTATACTTACTCGTTATAATAGTACTCTGGATATAATAAAAGAAAATGAAATTAAAATTACTAATGCTATCGACGAACTCTCGTTCACCATTAAGAACATTTCAGAAATAACCAACGGTCTGGTTAAATTGACTAATATTAATGTACTTTTAGATAGCCTCGAAGCGGCAATACTAACATTATCATTTCAACTAGAGGATATTACGAATGCAATATTATTCAGCGGTCAAAATATTTTGCACCCCACTATAATGACACCTGCTCAGTTGTACCGAGAGCTCGCCGATAACTATAGACACTTACCAAGTGATTTAGAATTACCAGTAGCACTAGACATAAGATCTATACATTTATTATTAAGTATTTCTAAGTTAGTCTGTTTTTACATAAACAATAAAATTATTTTTGTATTACAAGTTCCGTTAGTCAATATAGAAGAATATTCATTGTTTCATAATATTGCTCTTCCTACTCCATATGATACTAAAGAACCAGATACATTTAGCCTTATTATGCCAAATAACAAATATATAGCAATGACCAAAGACAAATCTCACTTCTGCGTCTTCGATAATATGAATATCTGTCATCACATCGGCGCCGGCGATTATGTTTGCGACATCGATAGTGTCTATTCTACAGACGCAAAGCCTACTTGTGAAAGTGAACTATTGGCTAAAGTGATAAGTGTAAAACCACCACAGTGCGAAAGTAAAATTATTAGTGGAAAACTAGATATCTGGAAACCGTTAACGAATAATAAGTGGATTTTTGTACAATCCTTACCAAATAAGATTTCTATTGACTGTCCAAATTCTGAACTTTATGAAAATAGTATTATGGGAACTGGCATACTTACAATTCCCAATGATTGTACCGCGTACTGTAGAAGTACTAAACTAATATCTAAGTACAGTGTCTTAAATATCACTTCTCCTATTAATCATGTACCCGAATTTAACCTTATTAATGATACTTGCTGTAACAAAGACATTTTTGTTAAACCTGAAAATAATGTGTCTCATATTGATCTACAAGATATAGATTTAGATGATTTTACTACAAATAATCAGATAAAAATGAAAAATCTCTTAAACAAATTAAAGGACATCGATCATTCCAATGATCCACACATTATTAAATATGGGACACACTATTCTGTCATTACTATATTAATAGTTATTGTAATATTTTCCTTTGTACTATATTTTACTTATAAGAAGTTTTGTAAATCTGAAAGCAACCGACCTTTTCAATTCAATTTTAAATTAAATAACCTTTCACGCTCAAAACCTAAACAACCCGATATTGAAATCTCCGAAATAGAACATGCAACCCCAGTCGTACCCTTAAGGACTAAAGTCTAACGAAGACTTTGATTAAATTAACCCCAAAGTCTCCTCTTAAAGGGGGAGGTGTTATATCCCGGGATTGTTACCATAAGTGCTTTCCTAGGCACTGCTGAGCTAACTCAGCAGTATTAGTTTAGCGATAACAATTCGAAGCTTTCTTGACCACCGGTGGTACAGTCAGTCTGCGTCCTCGTACAGTTCAGAGCGGTTGCTTAAAGATTAATCCTAATAATTATCCTTTGTTAAAATCCTTTTGAAATAAAAGTGTTCTAGTGTTAAAAATAGTTTTTTTTTAAAAAGCTAATTCTAAAACCACGTATAACAGCTCGTTGGCTTGGCTCTGTGCACTATGCACCACTGGCATTTGCTTCGTATGTTTTTTATGTAGTTTCGTAGTCCTATGATATGGAACTTTTGTTGCATCTCATTTATCACGGTGTAGTGGTTGCCGTGATTAAACTGAGCGTGGTAGTGATGAATGAGTAGGCGCGTGATTGCGTGTTTTGCATCTAATATCAGCGGCTGCTCTTGGTTCGACGGGCCGTTTAACCTGTACCGGCCATCTAGGCTTATCAAGCCGTCGTCTTGCAATTTCACTGCCAGGCGTTTGAGCTTCGAACTGCGTGGCACGGGTTCGTTTTTCACTAGACGTCTTCTCTCTTCATGGAAAGATTCCTCTTGACATCTATTATCACGGTAATTTAATGCCATAATTATTGCCGGTAGACGGTAAGGTAGTGTGGCCGTAGTATAACCACACCAGTTCATGCAGTAATTTAAACGGTAATTTAATGCCATAATTATTGCGGTAACAGCCCGGTAGACGGGAAGGTAGTGTGGCCGTAGTATCATACCCTATTTACCTGCAGGGCTAGCATGCTACCGTCTACAACGATAAATCGGGCCTTTTATCGATATTTTCTTAGAATATGGTATTTAGTGTATGTAATTTATTAAGATTATGACATATTTGGTTCTGTGGTCTTAATCATGGGATCAAATCAAGTAATTCTATCTATTATGGTGCGCATATTAGCTTACATAATAAGATAAAATAACGTAATAATACTTTTCTCGTCGATTCGACTATTTATCGATGGTTGCATGCTAGCCCTGCAGATGGTTTTATAGCCTCTGGTGTTCTGCCTACCCCATAAGAGATACAGGCATGAAGTTGTGTATGTATGTACAATTTATGTTAAAATTGTAGGAACGTTATAATGATAATCAATACATATTTGTCAGAAAGTAATTTTGCGACATGATATACCTACGTGTCTAGGTATAACAAAGGTTCTTGTGTCGTACACCCAATGCCATGTTTTTCGGTTTTGGGTGGACCTGTCATACCCTATTTTACAAAAGTTTAAAGTAAAAGTATACATGGAAAAAATACCTTTACTATTTTGTATTAAATTTCTCATAAGAATTTTTATCTTTACTAAATATTTTCTATACTTTGGCAAATAATTCAATGCAGTAAAATAATAGTTCCAGTGTGCCCACCACAAATTAGAAGGATAGTTACAATACGTGCCCACTTTAGGGAAGAAAAAAATAGTGATGTGGTTTAAGTGAACGAATGTTATTACTTTTTAAATTTTATTGTCATGTATGAAAAAAAGTATTATGCGGTCACAAGAAATTTTATGAAATTTTTAACGACAAAACGAGTAAAAATAAAGAAGTTATTAAGTCCATTTTACTTCTACTGTAACCGTTTTAAAGCACTAGGTATGTTTGGTAATTAATAATTTTCATCAAAGTTACTTTAAAGATATAGCACACCGTGGTGGGTGAGGGGACCTAAGGCGGCTATGCAGGCAATGAGTGGGGAAATGGCCGCGTGTTCTGGGCCATTGCCTACGTGGGGGGCGCACGGCTCTGGCTGAGCGCAATCCGCCGGGGCTCCTGGGCAATGCCACTGGCATTGCACTGGATACCGTGGGCTCCAACTATGGCGGTGGAGGTTACACCTGGAGGTTTTAAGTGGGTCGGTTCGGCCTTCTGCTGGATCATCCCCACATACCCCACCGTTCCCCCTTGGGCGGTCGGGGACATGATAGCATGTTTTCCTCCAGAGAGAAAAAAAAGGACTAAGATATTACGATGTATTTCTTTGAAGACTTACAGCCGGTTGTTCCAAGTTTATACTTTTACGAATTCGTAAAAAAAAATGTAAAACGTAAAAGTATCCCGTAAAAAGTGTTGCACCACATTTTTTTTATACTTTTTACAGTTACTTTTTACGTATACTGTATACGGAGCTCAGACCCACCTCATAACGTAAAAGTATATTTTTTTGATTGGAAAAGGGAAAATAACCTACAGTAGGTGTGCTTAATTTGGTTTAATTATTAAAAAAAATACTTTTTTGCACTCTGTTAATAATAGGCCTTTGTGTCGTATTTAAACCTTATATTTTTCGATATTACAAGTATAAATGATTTTAATTATAGAAATTGATTTAGTGCGTATGCGTGTGCGTAAAGCTTGAAAGTTCGTTGCGTATAAAAGTTCCTCCTCTCCGCAGGATTCTTTCACAGGCTTCTTTCATCTGTTACGTTGCGTTAAAACATAGTATTTCTTAAACCGTAGGGATGCGTTCTTAACATGCCCCCGGCCTTGGAAGTACCGACTTCCAATAGAGAAACACCTTATTTAATTTGTATCATTGCATTCTATAGGTAGTGGACAAATTTTAGAAAATGATCTACGTATAGTGCTGCCTGTAGCCATTCGTATAGAAGCTACTCTCGACACTCCGTCTTTCCCTGGATAGATCGCGATGATTCGTCCCATGCATCACTTGAGGGGGGAAGAGTTGGGGATCGGTTTTGAAATACACATCTGGAATTTAGGTTTGGGGTGGAGGGGGGAGGGGGGGCAAAAGGGGGTCTCCCCACCACGATGCGGAGTTGCGGAGATGACTAGTTTTTTTTTTATGAATTTTGAAGTTTGTTATTTATAACCTCAAAAATAGGGTTATCAATCACTGATTAGGGGTGATTTTGTTAAAACTACAGTATATGGACCGTTGAATTTAGGGGGGGGGGGAGGTGGTTGGTGACCTCCCCCTCTGAGGGGGAGGTGCGGATCCTTGTAGTAAGTGAGAAAATCGAAAATAAAATTTTGGGGTTAGACTCGGTTTTGTGCGTTTATTAAAAAAAACGAACCTCGGAGGTTAATGCAAGCAGCTCCTATTTGCTTCGCTCCTTGCATTAACCTCCTAACCTAACCGGTCCATGTCGGTCTGTGACACAAATTGTAAAAGTTACAATTATTAAGTTAATACTGGACTCTTATCGTTTATAAGGGCGAAAAACATACGTTTTGTTTTGTACGTTAATAATTGAACATTTCACTAGTACGCATATTAATAAAACAACAATATTTTTTTTATTATTTATTATATTTTATAAACTTGTTTTATTACATTTAACAAGTCCATAAATTGGTCTTTTATATACATATTTTAGCAAGTAACGCCTCCACTTGTATTCAACTATAATGTCAGCAAAATTTTCTGGGTGGTTATAATTATCTTTATAGAAAAACCTTTTAACCACCCGCCACTGAGACTCAATCCTTTGGGTGTGCATTCCATCTTCTGCCACAAATGGATTGTCTGGATATACGTTTCGTTTTACCAAGCAATCATATACGAGGGTGGATTGAAAAGTTCGCGGCCTAGTCAAGAAAACAGAATAAAGTACATACAAAAATATTTTTATTTTTCGACGTAATCTCCATTTAGCTCTATGCACTTCTTCCATCTGCTTTCCAGAGCTTCCATACCTGTTTTAAAAAAAGATTCCTCAAGGTCTTCAAAATACAGGTTAACAGCGGCTTCGACCTCTTCATTCGTTAAAAATTTCTGCCCACCGAGGTGTTTTTTCAGGTTTGGAAACAGATGAAAGTCCGAAGGTGCCAAATCAGGAGAATAAGCTGGATGTGGCAACAATTCGAAACCACAATCACGAATTTGAGCCATAGACTCGACAGACGTGTGGACTCGGGCGTTGTCCTGGTGAAACAACACTTTCTTTCTCAGTAATCCTGGGCGTTTCTGTTTAATTTCTTCACGTAAACGGCGCAGAAGGGTGCTATAGTACGCAGAGTTTATTGTTTCGCCGTTTGGAAGGTAGTCCACCACAATGACACCCTTAGCATCCCAAAAAACCGATGCCATCACCTTGCCAGCCGACAGAATTGCCTTTGCTTTTTTCGGAGTTGGTTCACCTGATTTATTCCATTGTTTGGATTGTTGTTTTGATTCTGGGGTATAGTCGTGAACCCAGGTTTCATCCATTGTCACAAATCTGTCAAGAAAACCTTGTGGATCAGCCTCGAACATCTCCAAACAGTCGCGAGAAATCGTGATTCGAATTCGCTTTTGCTCTACTGAAAGCAATCTGGGGACCCACCTAGCCGAAACCTTAGAAAAGCCGAGTTCATGGACAATGATGTTTTGCGTTCGTTCATATGAGATGCCTATAGTGTCTGCAATTTCTCTGATAGTCAATCTACGGTCTTTCAATATGAGATCACACACTTTATTGATGTTTTGTTCGGTCGTAGACGTCATTGGCCTGCCGGAGCGAGGGTCATCTTCGATGTTCTCTCGTCCACGTTTAAATTCTGCAACCCATTTTTTCACAGTGGTATAAGACGGGGCAGATTCCCCTAATGTTGTTTGCATGTCATCATGGATCTCCTTTGGTGTTAATCTTTTTTTAAACAAATATTTAATCACAGCACGTTGTTCAAATTTCTCCATTAGTGAAAATTTGTTCTACACACGTATTTATATTGTTCGTAAAATTTTATTTAAACAAGATATCAAATTGAAAATTCGCGGGCTGACAATTGAATAATGACAGTTCAAAATGACGGCAGAAAAAATAACAAAAGTTTTTTTTTAATGGCCAGGCCGCGAACTTTTCAACCAATGTAGTAAATTGAATTTTTGTATGTAAAATATCGTTTCAGTATAGGAAATTTCAAACACGTATAATTAAAAAACTATGCATCTCTGCAAAACAAGAGGGGTATTAATCGAAAGGGAAAACCCACCCCTACATAAATAAACCTATTTCAATCCAATTTTCCAGATGTGTAATTCAAAACCCCACCCGCGAGTTGTCCTCCTTGACAAGAACAAGCGTATTTTCTTTCAAGGTGTCTCAAAAGTTATTCCACTTCACCCGGATTTGTAGCTCCGATACATATTCCTTTGACCACCGAGTCCAAAAGTGCTGCCTGGCCTGCTCTATTCGCTGGTAGCGCGACAGTCGGTGTGGCAAAGCTTCATATAATCCCATTTATTTTTTAATTGGTGCGATTTTCTGGCAATGGAGCATGCGGGATCGCTATTAAATTCATTGGTAATGGCGCGTCGGGCATCTTCCCTCTGCTTAGGTGTAACTTTACCTGAAAAAATGTACATGATTTAACACTTATATGAGTTAAATTTTTTTAAAACAAAAGGTATCATGCCTGTTTGTTTATTTAATAAAATATGTTATTTTTTATCAGATTATTGAGTAAATTCAACTCATCTTCATTGAATTTAGCACTTCGTTGTTTGAAACAAAGAAACACAATAAGCTCGGTATATTTTCTTTGAAAACGTGAGAAATTAAATAGGTACATAGGTGCTGAAGATGTTGTACTTACTTTTCCAGCGCAACATTATCTTCAGATATTATTCCATTATACTATTTTAATGCAAAAAAAAACAAACAACTTTAGAAACTATAAACAATTTATTTAGTTTGTTTTTGACAATCATATCACAATATTGAATGCATTGTCTGTCATACAGTCAGCCAACCACGATAGTTTATTTTGAAAGGTATGACAGGTCTTGCCACGTAAAAAAATGGTAATCAAAAGCTCCCAAGCTGAAATGGAAGAATAAACGTCTTTGACGCCTGGCTACTTTCTATACTGTTACTTTTACAGGAATTTTGTTGGAGCAACAGTACGAATTCGTAATAGCAAAAGTAATACATAGTATACGTAAAATGTAAAAATAGCATTACAAGCTATTAATATCAAACTTCCTACAACTTCACTGTAGGGTGATTGATTGATTTAATTATTTCGACGAAATTCTTAATTTGAGATTAATAGCTTTTTGTACAATTTTTCCATCATTTGCACATAAAATCGATGTGTTTCGTTTGAATTAGAAGTCCACAAAGAAATACATCGTAATATCTTAGTCCTAGGTATTATAATTAACCCAATGACATCGATCAAAGAAGCGTTTCGTTCGCGTGGCCACGAGTTAGTATTAAATTACTGTTTTTGTTTGAATTATTGGATATTAGAAATTAATGGTATTGTTAGAATCGACAAATTATTTGAAAACACCTAGGATCGGTTTTAACCGTTAGAAGTCGTGGATTTTGGAAATAATTAAAGATGTAAAAACCGTAAGTGGAGTATTGCGCGGCCATAACTTTAAAGGGCATATTTTCTAAAATAATGATAATTTTTGAAGTTTTGTTTTTTCGACAATTCTCGACTAATTCACTCTTCTTTTAACAAAAAAGACTAGATCTAGTTATCGAGATCACCATGCCCCCTCCATTCTCCGCGTTTCGATTGCGCGGCCATGATCAAAATAACTTCACTAAATCTTACAATTATTTTGTTTGCACTCTTCTATTTCGACTAAGTTCCCTGAAAATTTGGTGCTATTCATACCTGGATATTGAAACGGTCATCTATTTCTGTGCGTCCGCATATCTAAGCCATGTTAACGTGGCGAGCGGGTTATCTCTTAGGCTTAAATCTTTCAGTAATTGACACGAGATAGTTCAGGAATTTCTATCTTTACTTTTATATTTGGGCAAGTTTTTAGACCGGCCGTAAGTCATCCTTTGTGAGGACGATGGTCAGCGATGGTCAACCATCCATCCGGACGTATGTACACACCTAATGAGACAAGTTGTGTATGTCTTTTACCACGTGTTAATACTGTAAGAGATGATTGATTGAGAACAGAGTGTAAAGGTTCCGTGTTTGATTCCCGAGCTGAGTACAAGTTTTTTTTTTAAATGTCTGAATGTAGTTTACCTTATTATTAAAATCGATGACATGGTTCCTAAGAACAGATAGTCGTATATCTTTTTCAGATTTCCCCATATTGATGTTAATGGTGTGTCAAAAGCGATAAATTGCGTAGACAATGACTTGGAGTAAAACCCGTTGGGTATCTCCGTAATGCGTTACTTTCCGCTACATCAAAAAACCATTATAATAAAAAAAAAAAAATCGAAAAATCATCATTTATTGAACATGCATCTTAAACAACGTACAAAAATAATCCTTAACACAACATCTTAAACTACAATATTCAGAAAGTTATCATTGAGTGAACATGCATCTTAAAAAATGAACAAAAATAATTCTTAATACAGCGTCTTAAACTACAATATCCATTGGCGGGTCAGGCAGCCTGTTTTCGATGGTGACTGATTTCGTGCAGTCCTCAGTTTTGTAAATGCCGACGAGACGATTTGACACCTCAAACATGTTGTAGCGGAGAGAAATAATTATGAACTGAGCGTTTTTAGTACGTTCCTGAAACAAACAAATAAATAAATAAATGAAATTGCTGACCAACCTTCAATAAATAAAGTTAATTTTTTTTAGGAAAATAAGGTCGGAGATAACGTTATGCATCATCCCAAATTTTTTAATAAGTCTACTGCAGGGCCATGCTTCTCTTCCCTGGATGACGAGGAGGCATAGGCCGTAAACCACCGAGCTGGGCATTGTGGTTGGTGGATGTCACAGTTTTCAAGGTAGGTACCAAAATGGCCGACCAACCTTAACTTTATACTTGTACTGTACACTTGTATACAGTCGGACCGACAGCATAAAATGTCCTAATATTGTCTTAAGTTATCGCGATTCATACTATTACATATTCGAGAGTCTCTCGTGACCACGGGGTCTGCAAAGACACCGAAACGTCGAGTTAACATTAACAACATACAGGGGCGGTAACATTATACGCGATAGATCCGGTTAAAAAGTGTTTTATTTAATTTAAAGTGTCCTCCTAGGATCAACGCTACCGCCCCTGTGTGTTGTAAAAGGCGACTAATTAGAGTGACCTTTGTTTAGTGGTAGGCCCACTTCAGGGTCCGTCTGGGTAGCGACCACCGTTCAAATAAAGTCAGCTGCCTAATATCACCGCTCTGTTGGTGATGTGGTTATGATGGGCCCGTTCCTTCCTAGCCTCATCATCACCTGTCATCATCTTCGGTCTTCCTTTGCTTACCATCTGATGAGATTTCATAAAGAGAGGTACGTAGAAGTAGGTAGGGGAAAATATTCACCTGCCCGTTTGTGTAAGAATACATTGTGCGTATCAAACGGAGGAGTTACGAGTTTAGCTTTAATTTTTATTATTTTCAATTTAAAGACAACCATATTTCATCTTGTGTAATCATCGTGATAATCATGTTCCTCGTTATTACGACCAGGAAAAGGGTTTTAAAGCAAGACACGATTACATCCTGAGTTATCTATACATATAATAAAATGGTAGGAAAGTCAAAACTGTACATTGAATATTTTTTTAAAAGAATACTTGGGGTATGATCTACAATCGAAACAGAAACAAAAAATATAGTTTTTAGAATTTTTGTCTGTTTGTCTGTTTGTCTTTCCGGGATAAACTCAAAAAGTACTGCATGGATTTACTTCAAATTTGGCATGAAGATAGTTAAGAAGTCGGGTCAACATATAGGCTACATATTATCACGCTAGCAGTGTTATAATCGTAGGTGCGTTTGGTGCTGCATAGCGTTCACGCAGACGACGTCGCGGGCAGCAGCTAGTAATTTATATACATAAAGAAATAGCTTATACAGGATTAATTTTAATTAGTAGGTACATCACCTCTGGCAGGCAGCCTCTCCATATCATTCCCAACAACATTTGTTCTAAAACTTTTTAAAGTTAATAGTTTTCCCATACAAAAAATGTTTATGGCCTCTGTTTAGAGGCGTAACTCTATTTACTCTGAGCGTAGGTATGCCACGCACCTTGCACAGTAAAATTTTGCTTCATAATAATAATAGGTACCTTACACAATGAAGAGTAAGGAGCAATAATTTTTTTGTTTTTATTTTTTGTGTTATTTGAAAAGATTTGTAAAAAGTCGTAGAACAAATGTTGTTGGGATTGATGTAGAGAGGCTGCCCGCAAGAGGTAATGCGTTAATTAAAATTAACCCTGTATACTAAAATATACGTCTTCAATTAATTTAACAACATTTAATCGTATCTTGGTATTGATTTTATCGAGAACGTTAGATTAATAGATAACAACATTTTGATTCTCTGTGGATCACGTCGGAGGACGCCACACACGTTTTCTGTGCAGACACCGTGGTCTCTCGTGACCGATGAAATCCAGCTAAGAAGTGGGTTTTCCGGGCTGATATCCAAAATATGATCCTTAAAGGGCTAAAATAATGATAATTTTCGAAGTTTTGTTTTTTCGACAATTCTCGACTAATTCACTCTTCTTTTAACAAAAAAGACTAGATCTAGTTATCGAGATCACCATGCCCCTCCATTCTCCGCGTTTCGATTGCGCGGCCATGATCAAAATAACTTCACTAAATCTTACAATTATTTTGTTTACACTCTTCTATTTCGACTAATTTCCCCGAAAATTTGGTGCTATTCATACCTGGATATTGAAACGGTCATCTATTTCTGTGCGTCCGCATATCTAAGCCATGTTAACGTGGCGAGCGGGTAATCTCTTCGGCTTAAATCTTTCAGTAATTGACACGAGATAGTTCAGGAATTTCTATCTTTACTTTTATATTTGGGCAAGTTTTTAGACCGGCCGTAAGTCATCGTTTGTGAGGACGATGGTTAGCGATGGTTAGCCATCCATCCGGACCTCTGAAGAACAAACCTATGGAACTGCCCTAAGCATGTACTTTTGTTGTATACCTACGTAAACAAATCGGGTAACAAACATGGCGGATTAGGGATGGATGTGTCGATATTTTTTTAATGTCGATAATAAGTTGTTTCTTAAACCTGCCGGAGAAACCAATAAAAGTTTTCGCTGTTTTCTAACAACCTTAAATTGGTCGGGTTAACATAGTCGTTCACTTCCGAATGACTTTAATCGTATTATCTCATTAATTATCAAATGTAGTAGGCTGAAATTTTACTGATAACGACTGAACTAAACAACTAATTATTGACATAACATTCGGTTCATATATCCATATACAGGCTAACCGGTGACCAAATAACACAGCGCGCATCATGACCGTGATCGTAATCGATATCGATAACAAAAATCTCTCGGCGGCACTTCCGTAAGTAAACAACACGGGATACTAAAATGGCGTCATTCGGCAGCAAAAGTACATTGAAAATATTGACGATGGTACTGACAAACAGAGTGTTTATCCGAAAACACAGATTTTCATACGCAAGAATATTCGTGCGAGAAAGAGACATAACTATTTTGTCGTCCTATATCAAATAGACTTTTTAATTCGATTCCATATGTTTGTTCTTCTGAGATCCGGACGTATGTATACACCTAATGAGACAAGTTGTGTATGTCTTTTACCACGTGTTAATACTGTAAGAGATGATTGAGAACAGAGTGTAAAGGTTCCGGGTTTGATTCCCAAGCTGAGTACAAGTTTTTTTAAATGTCTGAATGTAGTTTACCTTATTATTAAAATCGATGACATGGTTCCTAAGAACAGATCTTCGTATTTCTTTTTCAGATTTCCCCATATTGATGTTAATGGTGTGTCAAAAGCGATAAATTACGTAGACAATGACTTAGAGTAAAATCCGTTGCGTGTCTCTGTAATGCGTTACTTTCCGCTACATCAAAAAACCATTAAAATAAAACAAAAACTATCGAAAAATCATCATTTATTGAACATGCATCTTAAACAACGTACAAAAATATTCCTTAACACAACATCTTAAACTACAATATTCAAAAAGTTATCATTTAGTGAACATGCATCTTAAAAAATGAACAAAAATAATTCTTAATACAACGTCTTAAACTACAATATCCATTGGCGGGTCAGGCAGCCTGTTTTCGATGGTGACTGATTTCGTGCAGTCCTCAGTTTTGTAAATGCCGACGAGACGATTTGACACCTCAAACATGTTGTAGCGGAGAGAAATAATTATGAACTGAGCGTTTTTAGTACGTTCCTGAAACAAATAAATAAATACATGAAAAAATGAAATAGCTGACCAACCTTCAATAAATAAAGTTATATAATTTGTTTTAGGAAAATAAGGACGAAGATATCGTTATGCATCATCCCAAATTTTTAAATAAGTCTACTGCAGGGCATGTGTCTCTCCCCTGGATGACGAGGAGGCATAGGCCGAAAACCACCACGCTGGGCCAGGGACCGGAAAACCCCTTTATTTGATTAAGCCTATTGATAGGGTAACCCTATCAAAATCTTACCATATGGAAGTGTAACCCTATTGATATGGTAAGCCTATCGACGTGGTAACACTTTGAATAAAGTTAACTACTTTCGGATGCGCTTACCCTGTGATAGGGTTGCCTATTTCTATCTCTTTTCCGTGCATGCTGTTGAATTCGGAAGTATAATTCGAAGTGCGAGATTGAATAGATGGTGATATTTTTGATAATTTGATATTCTTAGAGGTTAAATTTGCCTGCAGGTTTTAAAACCCTATTGAATCGGTAACCTTCAATAGGGTTTTCGATAGGCTTACTGCTTACATGAAGCTAACTCTATTGATATGGTAAGCCTTAAATTAGGGTAAGTCTTCGATACGGTTACCAAATTGATAGGGTTTTTAAAACAAATATATGAAAAACCCAATCAAAAACCTCTTTAAGGGTAAGCGGTTCCGGTCCCTGCGCTGGGCATTGTGGTTGGTGGATGTCACAGTTTTCAAGGCAGGTACCTAAATGTCCGACCAACCTTAACTTTATACTTGTACTGTACACTTGTATACAGTCGGACCGACAGCATAAAATGTCCTAATATTGTCTTAAGTTATCGCGATTCATACTATTACATATTCGAGAGGCTCTCGTGACCACGGAGTCTGCAAAGACACCGAAACGTCGAGTTAACATTAACAACATACAGGGGCGGTAACATTATACGCGATAGATCCGGTTAAAAAGTGTTATATTAAATTTAAAGTGTCCTCCTAGGATCAACGCTACCGCCCCTGTGTGTTGTAAAAGGCGACTAATTAGAGTGACCTTTGTTTAGTGGCAGGACCACTTCAGGGTCCGTCTGGGTAGCGACCACCGTTCAAATAAAGTCGGCTGCCTAATATCACCGCTCTGTTGGTGATGTGGTTATGATGAGCCCGTTCCTTCCTAAGCCCATGTGTCATCATCTTCGGTTTTCATTTACTTACCATCAGATGAGATTTCATAAAGAGAGGTACGTAGGGGAAAAAAATCACTTGCCCGTTTGTGTAAGAATACATTGTGCGTATCACACGGAAAAACACAGAATTTACCAGCTGCTTCTCTTCCCGGGCATACTGTAAAAGTCAGTTAAGGGACAGAGGTTTTATTGGCATTTTTGTGGGCGATAGGCTGACCCCCTGTCACTGCAATAGCCTCTCTCCATCATTATAATACCTCATTTGTCAAACGAGACATCAGACGGTCTTATAACCACTGGTGTTCCGCCTACCCCATAAGGGATACAGGCGTGAAGTTATGTATGTAATAACACTCAATAACGATTTAATTTAAAGACAACCATATTTCATCGTGTATAACCATCGTGATAACCATGTTCCTCGTTATAACGACCAGGAAAAGGGTTTTAAAGCAAGACACGATTGCATCCTGAGTTATAATTTATATACATAAAGAAATAGCTTATACAGGATTAATTTTAGTTAGTGCATCACCTCTGGCAGGCAGCCTGTCCACATCATTCCCAACAACATTTGTTCTAAAACTTTTTAAAATTAATAGTTTTCCCATACAAAAAATATTTATGGCCTCTGTTTACAGGCGTAACTCTATTTACTCTGAGCTAAGGTTTGCCACGCACCTTGCGCATTAAAATATTGCTTCATAATAATAGTAGGTACCTACTTCTTACACAATGAAGAGTAAGGAGCAAACATTTTTTTGTTTTTATTTTTTGTGTTATTTATCAAGATTTGTAAAAAGTCGTAGAACAAATGTTGTTGGCATTGATGAAGAGAGGCTGCCCGCAAGAGGTAATGCGATAATTAAAATTAACCCTGTATACTAAAATATACGTGTACAATTAAGTTAACAACATTTAATCGTATCTTGGTATTGATTTTATCGAGAACGTTAGATTAATAGATAATAATATTTTGATTCTCTGTGGGTCACGTCGGAGGACGCCACACACGTTTTCTGTGCAGACACCGTGGTCTCTCGTGACCGATAAAATCCAGCTAAGAAGTGGGTTTTCCGGGCTGATATCCAAAATATGATCCCCTAGTGGATATTTTGTATGCCGCCGATTAGATTTGGGGCGTCAATCCGGAATAGCCTAAAAAGTCTTTTGTTTAAGTAGCAATGGCTAAATAAAAGTTATCTACTGAACAAAGTATTTCGCTACAGCTTCAAGTTCGTCTCTAGTTTATTGTCATTCTATGATCAATTATAAAAAATCGCAGAACAATATTATTCCGCCGAAAAATACTTCATTCTTCAGATAGATAAATAACTCGACGGTTGAAATATCAACCCTAAATCGTGAAAACTTAAAACAATTATTACAAGTATTCCCTTAAAGTCGGCGTGGCGCCGTGGTTACCGTGTGTATCATACGATATCACAGGTTAAGCAACGTTCGGCGCGGTCGGTACTTGGATGGGTGACCGCCAACCATTCATATCTCACGACGACTTCCGTGCTTCGGAGGGCACGTTAAGCAGTCGGTTCCGGGTGCTGTATACTTGTATACAGCAGTCGTTAGGGTGTGTCAGAAGCCATCTAGGCGCCCTAAAAAATTCTGGCATCCACCACCCAGCACTGGGCCAGCTTGGTGGATTATGGCCTATACCTCCTCTTCACCCAGGGGAGAGACTCATGCCCTGCAGTGGGCTCATTACAAAGAGTTGTGATGATGATGATGATTCCCTTACCTTGATGTAATTAGCCACAATGGAGACGTTCTTGAAGTCGAGCGCGGCGTCTATCTCGTCCATCACATACAACGGAGTTGGCTTGTAATAATGAAGGGCGAAGACCAGAGCCAAAGACGACAGAGTCTTCTCCCCTCCGGAGAGATTGGAAATGTTCTTCCAGGATTTATTGGGAGGTCGGACACTGGAAATAAATTATTCTCATTAAGCATAAATTAAAAATAATTGATTTTAAGGGTATTGCCCAGTGGTGTGGTGTGGTTTATAAAAAAGGAAAGAGAAAAAATTACAAAGTCATCCATCCTTTTTGATACTGGTCGCCAAGGTTTGAAATGGACTGAATGCGTCTATTTTGTACAGTCTTGGTACTTGCGTTAAGTGAATACTTTTCGCGTGGATCACTTCAGAAGATCATAATCACTTATCACCATTTTGAAGTACAATTAAGAGTTTTATTATTAATATGATTGACAGCGATTCAGTCATGATCAAAGCTCAAAAAAGCTTAGTGCCTGGAAGCCACTTTTCCACGTTTGCTCCAGGTTATGAAATATAGTCTGGCTAATGAAAGTAGTAGAGATTGGAAAAACCTGGCGAATAAAAAAAAATGCATCACGGTAACCCCGACGACAGTACAAAATAAATGAAGAGTACAGGGAAACAAAGATCAAAGTCAAAAGTGAGTCACATTTAGAAATAAACAAATAAAAAATTCATAGTCAATGGATTTGATCCTTTTAACATTTTTTTCTTCTGTCTTTTCTTCTTTCTGCAACTGGTGACATTGATCTTTCTATATACAGCCATACAATCTTTTTTTGAGTCCCTTGTGCACTATGATCGCTTTAAGCGTATTTCGTAAACATAGACCAGAAGCTATCTACATTTTGCACTAGATGGCAATGTAAGTTCTTTTTAACTGAAAAGTTGACAATGATCTTTCTTCCCCTGTACCCTTCAAATGGATTAAACAAACTTGATAATTGATTAATTTTTTTAATAAAATTATCGTAAAAAATAACAATATTGGTACTGTCCCACTTTTTGATGAGAAGTATATTATTAAAATGATAGGCAACTAGTATCAATCAGGTTTAAAAATAAAACGACAAAATACAATAATTACTTTTATACATTGTAATCAAAATCTGAGTCCAGTAATTTTATATAGAATGAATTGTCAGAGTCACTGGTATCGCTATTCCCTACATTGATTATGAAACTATCAATTATTTTTAATTTTTTTTCAAATACGAAAATTCCAAAATCTCAATTACCAAAAACACCAACAACAGACTCTAAAAAATAATCCTTAAATAAAACACTTATTTGGCCTATGCGTATAATTAAATTTTTGCATTTTAATAAGACGTTTCGTTGACTATACACATACTGTAGTCACAGTGGAGTGTACACAATAAATTAATCGATTCAAATTACTCTGTAAGGACTAGGAACGACCATAAGTTAGTGTTTCCTAAATTAAGGTTGGCTAAAAGCAGCAAATCATTTATTGGAATGTCAATACGTATATATAACAAAATTCCGAAGTCAATTCAATCCCTGCCATTCAATAAATTTAAATCAATCATTAAAAATACTCTATCTCGAAAAGCTTATTATAAAACTAAAGATTACTTAGATGATAAAAAGGCATGGGATTAAGCACAACAGGATATTTCTAAAAGTTTCTAATTACTTAATAATTTTGTTTACGGCTTGGCTGTGCAGTATATGTATGACATGCTGGTGACTGTCCCACTCACTTATTTTCTTGTCAAGACATCAGCAAGAACGTCATGCTCCCTCAGGCGGCATGGCTAGTGGTAGCGTCGGGTATCGGGTCACCCTCTTCCCTAAAATATGGTTGAGGAGGGTGATGGCTGGTGCTTGCGTTAACTCGTGAACGGGTGCTGCTAGCGGTGCCAGGTCGTTTTGCTAATGATACTATGACTATTTTATTCCATTCTTGTTCAAATACTCTGGTCCCAGTTTGTCATGTTCGTATTGTGCATCTATAGCTAATTGCATCTGCTATGTAAGCAATTTGGTTGTGGCATGACATTGGCTCTCACAATTAGCTGTCTTGTGTTTGTTTTTTTTTCATGTCACGGTCAATTTGTACTGTACCTATTTGTATTAATTTGATAATTCTGACTGAAAAAGAGTGCCAAGAGTTTTTTTCCGCCGGCTTTTTTTGTCTCTTGGTCTACTGTAATATCTTATTTAACAACTATCAACAACTAGTTAAAGCCGAAGTATGTGATGACTGACTTCATCAAGTGTTTTGTGAAATTCCTAAGATGAATAAAACTTTTTGAATTTTTGAATTTTTTGAATCAAAAAGTATTTTAATAATGTAATTAATTTGAAAAACTTCTTCTACTTAATTTGCTTCTCCGACTAGCGGTTGGCAGTTAGCTCAGCCATAACAAGGCTAAGCCCTATCTCTTGCGAGGTGAAACAGCTCTGCAGCGATCGCTACTCCAGTACATTCCAGTACGTTCCCGAGCCAAGACTTCTTGGGATCCTACCTGAATATGATGCCCTCCGTGAAGGGGTCGAGGGAGTCCACCAGCTCCAGCTCCGCGTCACCGCCCAGAGTGATCATCTGGTACATTTCCTTCAGTTTCGCGGTGATCGTGTTGAAGCCTGCAATTTAAATATAACAAAAGAGTGAGAAGAGTTTACAAAAGAGTGCCGAGAGTTTTTTTTCCGCCGGCTTTTTTCCTCTCGGTCTACCTAGGGTTCTACTTTCATTTCGTTTTTTAAAGCCGAAGAAGAAGTAGTAGTAGACAACACCAAGACATTGGTGGATAATGGGCGATCATTATCTTTATAAGCTGAGAGACGCACACTTCTCGACGGAGGCCTTCCCCAGGATTCGTCATGTCGTCCGGACCCGCGCCGCCCTCATCCAGCATTTCACGTTCGTAAAGTGTATAAAATTACCTACTACGAATAAAAAAGTTTTCATTTTCATTTTTCATTTTCATTTTCATTTTAACAACTTGACATTTTGGTACAGTTATAACTGACTAAAGCACAGCAATCGATCGATGGTAGCATGGATCAGTCAAAGTCGATCGTTAGTTGTTAAACCGATCAGAAAAAACTAGTGTTGTAAAAATGAGTGTTTTGAGTCGAGCGTTGAGAGCCGAGTCGACGCTTTTGAGCGTCAAGGCTCGGGGCTTCAACGCTCGAGTTGCGCGCTCGAGCTTCCAAGCGTTAGCATTTTTAATGAGGGTATATGAATATTTTTTGCATTATTATGACGTGTGATATGTCGTGTGATATGTGATATGTTTGACGACCACTTTGGCGTTGGGGTAAACCTATCTGCCTTAGACGCCAGTGGTTGCGGGTTCGATCCCCGCACGGAACCAGAAAAAAAAAATGTTCCGTGTCTGAGCGTTTATATATTTATGTAATTATATTCTAGGTTCCACCCTAGTTCGCTATATGATATCTCATAACACAAGCTATGCTTACTTTGGGGCCATGTAGTTTGATTGTCTGGGGATTTTATTTATTTTTATTATTTATATACATACTTTGTAGACGCTCACGCTCGAGTCGAGTCGAGGAAGCGAAAGAGGTATGTCTGGATGGGAGCAGTTAGCGTTCCTTAGTCTCTGCCTACCCCAAAGGGAGACAGGCGTGATGTTTTTTATCTAAGTAAAATAATACTAATAAATAAAATCCCCAGACAATCACACTGACTACATGGCATCAAAGTAAGCAAAGCTTGTGTTATGAGATACCATATAGCGAAAGAGGGAACCTAGAATAGAAAATACAAATATAGATAAACACACAGACCCGGAACGTCTTTTTTCTTGTTCCGTGCGGGAATCGAACCAGCTACCACTGGGGTTTGTGTCAGGTTTACCCCATCGCCAAATTGGTCGTCAAATGTTTGTATGCATTACTCACCACACAAGAAGTCGGTGGTGCGTTTCTTCCTGAGTTGGTCGTACAAGTTTCGCATCTCGTTCCGTCGGGTGGTTATCTCGTCGAGTTCCGCCGCGCGACGGATGTAGAGCTCCTCTTTCACTTTGTAGTCCTGGTAGAATATTTACAAAATATATGCATATAGAAACTAAATTATATCAAAAAATTATACAGGGTTTGTTTTTAGTCACCAGCCAAATTTTTTTTACTCAATAAGTATCATTTATAGAAATTAAGAGGTATGTATTTTTTTACAAGGTAGTTAATATATCCGCTAACATATTAACCAAAGCATGGTCACTCTAAATTACTATTAAAATAAAGATGACTTAAGTTTTAACATGAGGACGTGACCACAAGCAAAAAAGGCATACGTTGTTTTATTATTCGTAATCAATATATATAAAACTGTTCCGTTACTGACTGACTGAGGTACTGAGTGACTGAGTGACTGACAGACAACGTACAGCCGTAACTACTGGGCATAGAGAGCTGAAATTTGGAACATACATTCTTTAGGGGATGTAGGGGTGCATTAAGGAAGGAATTCCCGAAATTCCCACGGGAACGGGAAATAAGACTTTTTAGTTTGTATGAAAAATCTTATTCCTTGAGTGCACCGATGTGAAACTTGGTGTAAAGATTTTTCAATGTGTGTCTGGTTGTTTTATGAAAGGAATTCCCGAAATTCCCACGGGATCAGGAAATATATGATGTTTTAGTTTGTATGAAAAAATCCCATCCCTTGAGTGCACGGATGTGATACTTGATATAAAGGTTCCTCAATAAGTGTCTGTTTGTATTATGGAAGGAATTCCCGAAATTTCCACGGGAAGGGGTTGGATTTTTTAGTTTGTATGAAAAAATTTATTCCTTGAGTGTACGGATGTGATAGTTGGCATGAAGGTTTTTCAAAGAGTGACTGGTTGTGCTACGAAAAAAATTCTCAAAATTCCCACGGGCACGGGAAATATATGATTTTTGGTTTGCATGAAAAGAACTTATTCCTTGAGTGCATGGGTGTGATACTTGGTATAAAGGTTCTTTCAGTGGGTGTCTGGTTGTATAGTTTCTGAAATTTCTACGAGAAGGGTAGTAAGCGCATACGAAGTTGCGGGATAAAGCTAGTTTAATATATGTTTTAAATCTATGTGCTTAGTTTTATCGTACAATATTACGGTGACCATGAGGTTGCTGTCTTCACCCGACTGCGATACGAAAAGATAAAATAAACTCCAAGATGGTGCCTGTAAGTTAACATTTAGAGGGTATAAAAACAATGATTTCCGGTTTTATCAAATAAAAGCTCATCCCAGCCTAAATATAATACATATTATATTATTTTTAATGCAAATATTATTAACAACTCGTTTATGATTTTGTGATTCAAAGTTGAAAATGAGATGTACCTACTTACACAATATTTTTTTTATTCCACAGCCAGCTTTTATTAATTACTTTTTTGATGGCTTTAAAGAGGAAAAATCAATAGTTATTTCTTTTTGCTTCTAGAATTATTTCAATTATGCCCTTAAATACTGCTATAAAGACAAAAAACTTAAAGACTTATGTTGCACGTGTAACAAAATGAAGCGATAAAACTAAAAGTTAGCTTATATACCATATGTATATTACACTGTAAAAGAATTAGCATGATCAGTGTCGGTAAAGACTCCTATACAAATTCATTTAATTATTTTACATCAAAATATTTTGACAACTCTAGCCAACTTAATAAACTACAACCTCGTACCTGTATGGCCTGCACATTGGGCTTATTCTCCCCGATCTTGGCCTTCTGAGCAGCGAGCTTGTTCCTGAGTTCTTCCACAGCCGCTGCCTCTAACTCCTCTGCAGTGTGTCGGGCTAACGGGTCGGGCTTCTCTACGCCGGGCACGCCTTCGATTCCCGGGTCTTCGAGACGGAGTGATGACAACTGAAATAATATATGTTTTTTTTTTAAATTTTGGCATTGAATAATACTCTATTATTCTCCGGTAGAGTACCTGTCCGTCAAGTGGGAATCCCAGGTTCGAGTCCTGTTCGGGTGATATCTTTGGCATATTTTTTCAGATCTTCAAAATATATGTTTATCATGGTATATGACATATAATTAATGAACGTCGGATTACAGTAAAACGTCGGTTTACCACAAAATATTAAATGTGGAATAAAACGAAGACCTAAAGGAGTAAAAGCCATTCAAACACCTCATTATCACCTATATATGCTGATCTACGAATGCGGATGCTTGTTTGGCTGAACCGAATTGAAGTATAATTTTGATTTGAAATTATAAATTTGAACCGTGTGACGGTTTATATAGGTATATAAATAAAATACAAATTAGCAGAAATACAGTCCAAATATACATGGTTAATTTTAATTAGCGCATCTTCTGGACTTCTGGACATCAATTTCAACAACATTTCTTCTACGACTTTTTACAAATCTTGTTAAATAACACAAAAAAAAGCGTTTTCTTCTAACTCTACATTTTGTAAGAAGTGCCTACTATTATTTTGAAGCGATATTTTACTGCGCAAGCTGTGTGGCATACCTACGCTCAGAGTAAAAAGAGTTACGCCTCTAAACCGAGGCTATAAATATTTTTTGTATGGAAAAACTAATATTAAAAAAAAAACTATTAGTTTTGATAAGTTGTAGAACAGATATTGTTGGGGTTGATGTGGAGAGACCTGCAATAGGTGATGCGCTAATTAAAATTAACCCTGTATATCATAGGCCACATTTATATCTGACGACAGATTTAAATGAAAGGTTGTCGCTACCACCAAGCGAGTGACCAAAATCACTCGGACTAGTCGTCGGTTACGACATGCTTTTCCAGGAACGGTGAGACTATTTTTTGCCAACCCTACACGGCTAAAACTACAGTACGGGTGATTTGGGTATTTCTGCAGCTACTTATACTTCTCTGAAATTAATGCACTAACTTAAAATTTAAATGACTGCTTACCTCTTTTCCCCACTAAGGTTGTTCTTCGCTTAAATTTAACTTAGGACAATATTAAAAATACTACTTTTTTTTTATATTTCAGACACTCACACAACATTATCTAGCCCAAATTAAGTTTCTTAAAGAACTTGTGTTATGGATACTAGATAACTGATATACTTAAGAAATATATAAACATACAAATTGAATAAATACATATTTTTTTATTAGAATAAACTTAAATAAACATATAAACATCCATGACTTGACGACTAATATCTGTGTTCATCACACAAATATCAGCTGCCGCCGGGATTCGAACCCAGGACCTCTGGCGTAAAAGGCAATGTATGTTACTGCTACACCAGCCGGTCGTCAAACTAATGTAAAACTTAGAAGCTCCAAAAATATTTTTTGTTAGGAACTATTGAATTTGAGGTCTCCTAATATGACATTAGAGATTTAATATAAGCGAATCTAATGCCCATTATCTAAATTATGACTAACCTCTTTCTCCCACAGCGGTATTTTGACTGTACAGTCGCGTACGGACTTATCCACTTTAGCGACGGCATTGTTTGCTTCGAGCCGTTCCGACTTCATTTTATTCTCCGCCGCTTGGATTTTGGCTATTTCTTTACGTAGGTCCGAAAATTCACTCGTACCTTCGCTGATTTGTTCTTCTAGCTGTAATAGACAGGTTTTAATTTAATTTAGGGATAAATTTGAATTAAATGTGTAATCTGGAAATTGATTTGGTAGTAGTATAAAAACACGATATCAATTGTATAAAGTTTATCGCAAGTGATATTAAATGAAGAATGGTCGGAAATATCTATTTATTTATTCAGGTACATAAAAATATCTAATTATATAAAACAATCAGACCTAAAGTAAATATATTCAAGCCATATAGCATATAGCAATAAGCAATAGAGCCAAGCCATATAGTAAGCGTATAAGCTTATGTTAAGGGTACAGAAGGCAGCAGATCAAGTGTTATAACACGGTTCATTAAGGAAAGGAATTGAAAATGGCGGCGCTTATCATGTTCTCTTGCTCGCACACTAGTGCCGTCTATACTCACTCTCGAGCGTACGGTCAGTAAAAAATATTTGAGTTTAATAAATTGTTGAATTATATTTATTAATAAATATTTATTTCAAGCTTGTCTCAAGTTTATTGTCATTCTACAACACAATTATAAAAAACTGTAAAACGCTTTATTCCGCCGAGTAAAACTTTATTCATCAGATAACTTCTATCCGACCGCGACGCTTTCAAAATCGGGCCTTTAAAGACTTTTTATTTAACCGTAAATAAGGGAGCAAAGGAAAAACATAGAATGTGACAGCTGCTTCTCTTCCCGGGCATACTGTAGAAGCCAGTTAAAGGACAGAGGTTTTATTGGAGGTTTTTTTTTGTGGGCGATATGCTGACCCCCGATCACTGCAATAGTCTCTCTCCATCATTAAAATACCTCCAAATTTGTCAAACGTGACATCAGATGGTCTTATCGCGTGCCACGGCGGATCTCATATTCGTAAATAACGCGAAATTTTAAATTTTCCATTTTGTAAACTCAACGACGTAGAGAAAAAACCAAAAGAAAAAAAAAACAAAAGAAATACGGTTTTCGAGACACAAATTGATGAGTATAGGTGTATAAATTTGAATTTGGAAATCTAAACCAAAGAGGAGATATTTGAGATTAAAGTGGCCAGTACGACAAAACACCAATTTCATATGTAAGGACCTAATATGCAAGTTTTTTGTTTTATAAATTTATTATTCGAACTAACACACCTACTATGTAGGCCTAAAGTAAGATTATTTTAAGAGCGTGCGTTATGGAGACCACATAGCAGCAATATACTTTTTGTTTTATAAATTTATTATTCGAACTAACACACCTACTATGTAGGCCTAAAGTAAGATTATTTTAAGAGCGTGCGTTATGGAGACCACATAGCAGCAATATACTTTTTGTTTTATAAATTTATTATTCGAACTAACACACCTACTATGTAGGCCTAAAGTAAGATTATTTTAAGAGCGTGCGTTATGGAGACCACATAGCAGCAATATACTTTTTGTTTTATAAATTTATTATTCGAACTAACACACCTACTATGTAGGCCTAAAGTAAGATTATTTTAAGAGCGTGCGTTATGGAGACCACATAGCAGCAATATACTTTTTGTTTTATAAATTTATTATTCGAACTAACACACCTACTATGTAGGCCTAAAGTAAGATTATTTTAAGAGCGTGCGTTATGGAGACCACATAGCAGCAATATACTTTTTGTTTTATAAATTTATTATTCGAACTAACACACCTACTATGTAGGCCTAAAGTAAGATTATTTTAAGAGCGTGCGTTATGGAGACCACATAGCAGCAATATACTTTTTGTTTTATAAATTTATTATTCGAACTAACACACCTACTATGTAGGCCTAAAGTAAGATTATTTTAAGAGCGTGCGTTATGGAGACCACATAGCAGCAATATACTTTTTGTTTTATAAATTTATTATTCGAACTAACACACCTACTATGTAGGCCTAAAGTAAGATTATTTTAAGAGCGTGCGTTATGGAGACCACATAGCAGCAATATTATGAATCGGTTTTGAATATTCTTGTTTCATATGATAGAGAATACTTCAGAGGTGGTCCCATATAAATTATATCGAAATCACCGATTGAGTACTCCATGAGAAATTTAAAATTTTTGAAAAAAAAAAGACATGTGTCACTCGGAGACTGCCGCGGTAAAGCTATTGCATAGCATTTTTTATCAACTTATGCAATTATAATTATATGAATTATATGAATATATTTTGTAAATTGTTGTTTCATATGATAGAGGATACTTCATAGTTAGTACCATTTAAATTTCATCGAAATCGGTTGAGTAGTTCATTGAAAATTTCAAACTTTTGAAAAAATATGTATGATTTCGGAGACACTCTTAACTAAGCCAAAGTTTTGATGTGAAGTCGGTTTTATTAAACGCTCTACATTCGTTGATTATTCATTTTATCATTTTGTATCTTTGTTACATGGTTTTTCGGACAATTATAATCGATTTTGAATATTCTAGTTTCATATGACAGAGAATACTTCAGAGGTGGTACATATTATAAATTACATCGAAATAGATAGTTTACTTTTTGAAAAAATTTAAACTTTCGAAAAAATATGTATCAATACGGATAATTTTATGTTGATGACCTTATACTTCAGTCAAAGTTTGGACAAGAGTTTAAAAATGTTAGTGAAGTCGGTTTTTTTAATGCATTCGTTGATTATATATTTACCTCTTCAATTTCCTTCTGGTACTGAGCGCTCTCCAAAGTCAACTGTTTCTTCTGAGTGCCGAAGTTTTCCAGATTCCTGTCAGTCTCCGATTGATCAGTCTCCATTTGATTGATCTTGTCTTTGGATTTCTTGGCATTCCTGTAAAGTTGAAAGCGATTATGATTATGTGAACATACAATTTTGAGTTAATACTTTTGAAATATAATTAATAATAGCCCCCGGATAGGTTTGTCGTAAGAGACAACGAATCCGAGTGACCCGGTTTGGTAGCGGACCCACATTGGCGTTTGCCTGGCTATCGGCAAGCATTCATAATAAGACAATGTTTTATGAAGATCTATTTCCCTCATTTTATTTATTCACACTTTATTTTCAACAAAAAAAAATTTGGACAATGTGCGCGGCCTTATCGCTTCAAGCCGTATACAGGGTCAATTTATAATAGTCTGTGATATTTTAAAATTGGGTTAACAATGATGTGTTGGTTTAAATTATGAAGTAAATTTCTTTTTTATATTTTTCATAAATTAAAATTTCAAAATTATTTTTAATGAATAAAATTTAAGTTGAATCTACACTTCATGACTAGGTACATAGCAAAAAATAAAAATATTTCCGTCTATTTCTTTTAAGAAAATCACTTCACCAAAACAATAATCTTACGCGAATAGTAGATACCTACGCATCCGAGCGAAGGTCGTTGACGCGCGCCCGTGTGTTTGCGTGACCTAGTTACCTACTTAGCGCGGAATCAGCTGTAATTACGTCATACATCAGGTTAAAAGGTGATTCTAATGTCCCATCACACTACTGTTACAGGTTTTTGACTATCAATTTCACGTTAAACTAATTGTATCTAAATACTGTTTTAGTTTTGATCTTCATTAAATTAAAAATGAACTTAAAATAAAGCATTCGTGCTTAAAGTCTTTGTTAAAACAAATAAATTGATTTTACAATTAATTTAATGTTAGAATGACGTGTTTAGTAACTGGAATAACCTTATTTATAACTATGTACAGTGTAGGTATAACATACAAAAATAACTTACATTTTTACCTTGCGTCCTGATGTTAAATACCGTGCTAGGTATTAGTCACTGATAACTTATCACATTCACAATTATAACTGCTGTACATGGAGTCCCATTAGCCCATATACTGAACACAAAACCTGTCATGTTTAGCTTATTAATTTAGACTATCCATAAAGTATCCTTATCACTTTTGATAACAGCGATAGGTGGACTCGTCAGTCCATAGAATGTGCTTCAGCAACCACACGCGGAGCATAGGTAGTTGCTTCAGTTCTTGCACTTTCGTAAAGTGGTAAGACTTGAGCCCTCTCGTCGCAGCAAGCGCCGCACCCACGAGCTGCTGACTTCGAAAACCTGAGCCGCATCGTTTGTGCTGGCTATCGGATGCTGTTCAAAACACTCCAGCACGTCTTCTTCGAGTCTTCGAGTGAACCAGAAATCGAGGTCTACCGGCGTCTGTGACTGTGGATTAAACGTGCCATAATCGCGTAATTCGACATTTTTGTTGGTTATCGATTTAGTGTTCGCGCGCGCGAATCTCTGGATAGACTGACGAGCGGGGGGCGTGGCGTGCTTTCAATCAAACATAGTAGGCGCGGGCGTGGCGGCGGCTCGAATTTGACTTTCGGCTCGTTTGCTTGTGCCGCGCAAGAACGTATAAGTATTGTTTGGTAATGTAACTAATATTTTATTGTTTAATAGAAATAGATGGAAACGTTTTCTCATCTTGCTATGTAGTCGTAAATTAGAGATTAAACTAAAATTTTATGCACTTAGAAGTACTTATGAAATTTTAATTTATGAAAAATGTTGAAAAAAAATTTTTTTTTTCGAAATTCAGACCCACTCCTCATTCTGAATCTGCTATAAAAATATAATTGACTATTATGTGGCGACCCTATATTTATTTATATTACTTACTATCGTTTTAGTGAAATTTTCTATGGAATTAGTTTATGTATTTTTACTCTGACGTAATTTGTAATTAATGTATTTTATTGTTTAAGAATATTTATTTCTTAAATTCCCGTACAACAATACAAGCTATTTATATAGGTACTACAATTTAATGACTTTGCGGGATTCTCATCTTACCTTGACTTCCGATTTTGATTTGGCGCGTCCGATATTTCGATTCCGTTACAAGCAACGCAACCCTGGTGCATCGAAATATCGGAAATCCCACCAAATCAATAAACTGTAGTGAAAATAGCTGCGATAGTTTAAAACAGTTATTATTAAACTTATTTTAAAGCTTACCGTGAGTAGGTACTATAATTATTGGACATAAAAACAAATTATTGTAATGTGTTTAATGAATTTGACATTTGTTTTCTAATTTCAATTGACTCTGATTTCAATCTTCAAGGCTCAAATCAGTATTTTTTACACATACACACAATACACTGTCTCATTCATATTTAAACAGAAAATAAATCGAAAGAATACAAACAAAAACCAACCTTATGCTCGTGTTAATAGCGACCCTCAGTTTGGTGATCTCCGAGGACACTTTATCTATTTTCTTAGAGAGATCGTCGACGGATTTTTGAAGGTCCTTCACTTTGCCCCCGGCGACCGCTGATATTTGTGCGTCTACTCCTGCGATCTCTTTCTCTACCTGTTGTTTTGAAAGGACATTTACTAAGTTTTCTCAAACATGCTTCGAAATTTGAGCATTATTTTGACAACCTTCTTCGAGATAAATCGAACTTGCTGTACTGGTCGAGCAGCGGCCGGCAATAGTTGTATGAAAATTCATATCTGTCGTGTTTAGCGGCTAAATAAATTACTATGTAAACTCAAATTTGTCGTGTAATTTAAATATGGAACGATCTTCTACTCCGCAACGTGGTGACCAAAGAGGTAACTTATCAAAGGTTTAATTTGAATTTCAAACTGGCTTGCACTTGGAAAAAAAAAAATACTTTGGCGCGTAAAAAACTATTGTTTTTAGTTGTTCGTCAACTTCGCCATTATATTTTCAAATGAAAGTTCTGAATGGGCATTGTTCATTTTTTTTAATTTATTTCATACGAAAAACCTTTTCGAGGAATAAGGATTTTGATTAATTTAGTCGATTTAAAACATTTAAAAATATTGGGGTTTAAGAGATTTTTAACAAAATACATTTGACCTTTATTTAACCTTGATGACGTCATCAAAGGCATCAAATCGATCAAGTGTTATGCCTTAAAGATGTTTAAAAAAAGTCAAACTAAACTCTATAGCTCTATGGTGGTTGTTTTGTTTTGTTTATATTTTAACGTAACCTCAACGTAACAAACTCAGCTTCTTTATTTTTCCCTGCGATTGATCTAAGTTTAATTAACAATTAAAATTTTATCATAGCGTACAGAAAATGTTTTGTTCCGACTTTTTTTTTTTGAATGATTCGACAAATAATCCTGATAAGGTTTTTGTTCGAAATTTTTTGATATATTTATTTTGTTGTCTGTTTACAATCCATTGGGTGACAGTGACATAGCATGACTTTAGCACACAGACACAGCTAATGTTTTTTTTTACTGACTGACACATGTTTATAAAGTTAATGCCACTGATGACGTCATCACGTACTAATTTTATAAAATCAATATAAATTAAACGACACAGTTAAAAATAAAACTATTCAAATTGTTCTCTCAAAATAGGCTAAAGATTAATATAACATAATAAAAGTAATAGGTTAAAAAAAGTGAACAATGCCCATTGAACAACTTAGTTTGATTTCCGAGCATTCATTGAGAAAAGTGCTATACAAGCCTTGGCCGCAACAAGGCATTGATGGACTTACGTATGTGTGGCTCGGCTCACACGTTCGTCCATCTATGTCTCTCTTGCCGGCCGCTGCAGTAATGTACTATAACATTTGAAGTTGTCACGATTCGTAATCTCAAATAAAACTTTTTTTTAAACCGGACTTATCGCGTTTAATTTAAGTAAGCATGTTTTACATTTTACTTGACGTTTCGGTGTCTTTGCAGAGACCACGGTTAAAAAGTGTTTAATTTTACACTTATTAAGTTTTTAACGACCGGCTGGTGTAGTGGTAACATACATTGCCTTCTATGCCAGAGGTCCTGGGTTTGAATCCCGGCGACGGCGTATATTTGTGTAATGAATTGTGCCGTCGAGTCATGGATGTTATGTTTCTTTAAGTTTATATTGTAAAAAAAATGTATGTATGTTTATACAGGGTGACTGATGGGTCACTTTTGAAATTCTAGAACGTAATAGTTTGAGATCATACATGAGGAGAAAAAATATAACAAAATATAAATATTAATTATTTACTGAGTAAACTTAACCGAAAATTGAAGAATTGATTACGCAAAGCATGCAAAGCAAGCGATCCGCGTTAGCGTAAATTCGCGTGCCAGGTCACGTGCCGCAATTGACTCAGTTGTATGTTATGTAAATAGTTACATAGTAATATCTATTTATTTATAGGGAATTGTAGTGAAAATTAAGTACTTACATATTTTATTACATAATAATGATCAGAATCGAATACAGAGTGCTCTCTTTCAGTATCTTAAATTTGTCACCAGTCACCTTGTATATTAAACATTTCTTAAATATATCAGATATTTAGTATCCATAACACAAGTTTTTTCAGAAGCTTAATTTGGGCTAGATAATGTTGTGTCAGTGTCAGAAATATTTATTTATTATTTATTTATGTCGAACACATATCCGAATTTGAACAAATATTTTCTTACCTCCCCGGCATCATATTTGGCTTTATTCAAAGTCTCCTGCGTGGATTGTACGACGGACTCAAGTTGACCTCTTTGTTCGCTGTCCACTACACTCGCAGACGCTTTCGCCTCTTGCTGTCTCACTTGATTCTGTAACGACAGAATGTATCAGGGTGCTGATTAAAGATAAAGAAATGTGTAAAATAAAAAATAAACAATCCATAAGTCAACGAGACTTAACGCCTTTCCCTGTCTTCTAAGTTGCTGTGCCCAATAGGGTCCATAATGTATGTTCTGCCATGTATGTGGAATGGAATAAATATCTTGAATTTAATAGTATAAAACTACTTTATATTAATTAAGAATCTTTTTGTGCCTTTTGAATAGGGAAATGTCATTATTACAGTCGATTAAAATAGTGTCTTAACAAAATGTCACACCACAATAACGAATATCTGGATTTTTGACTGAATACCAATAAAACGTGAAATACTACAATAAAGTTGTATTTCGAGTCTCACGCCATTATACAAGTCAAGTCTATTCACAACTCACGTTACTCGTAGTTTACGCGAAGTTCGAATCAAAGTTTGACGACCGGCTGTTGCGGTAACATACATTACCTTCAATGCCAGAGGTCCTGGGTTCGAATCCTGGCGGCGGCGGATATTTGTGTGATGAACACAGATATTAGTCGTCAAGTCATGGACGTTTATATGTTTCTTTAAGTTTATTCTAATAAAAGATATGTATTTATTCAATATGTATGTTTATATATTTGTTAAGTATATCAGTTATCTAGTAGCCATAACACACGTTCTTTAAGAAGCTTAATTTGGGCTAGATAATGTTGTGTGAGTGTCAGAAATATTTATTATTTATTTATTATTAAAGTTCTAAGACAAAGAGGTTGCAATAAAATAATGATTGATCTATTTGAGTTTTAAATGCTTTTGATTACGTACTTATTAAACTGACAGACATCTTAAAGTGTGTTTGAGTCAGTCAATGGTCGTGCAGTCAATAATAACCTTTATTGCAATGCACCACTATGTATATTTTTGAATTAGACGGTGCAATAAATTATAAATAAAAACACTATCAATAAATAAACATGGCCGACCTTCAACAGCGGCACTTGTTCGACCAAACTCTTCAATTCGATGCTGAGCTTGTGAAGCGTAGTCTTGCCTTCTCGAACGTTCTTCTGTAGGTTTTCACACGATTCTTCTAGACTGAGTTGTTCGCTGCGGATTTCTTGTAGCCTGAAAATCGGTTTATTTGGAAAAATTATTTTAAGTACCTAGAATAAGTCATTGAAAAAAAATCGGTGACATATATTTCTGATATGAAAAGTAAAAAATGCTAATAACGTAAGATTTTTAATTGTCATTAGTGAATTACGTAGAATCAGGTAATCCAAATATTCCTTTCCTAATATCAAACTTAATAAAGAGTAATTTCAAAAAAGAAAACGAAACTTATTGAAAATCACAATTTAAAAAGTAAGAAACAACAAATATTCTCACCCCAATATGTGATGATAAAATATTCATATTTCGTCTGTGTGTTTCATTCTCTTATTTTAACCATTTTTAATTCAAGTTTGTTAATATAATTAAAGCGTCTGTTTTTAATTCCGAATTGGCAACTTTTCACTCAATGCATATAAAAATATGCATATATCGAATTTTTTTTTTTAGTTTGTATATTACTCCGCCAAGGGACGGAGGTTTTGTTGGCGTTTTTGTTGGCGATAGGCTGACACCCTGTCGCTGCAATAGTCTCTCTCGATCATTATAATACCTCCAAATTGGTCAAACGTGTCTTAGATGGATGGGCTTAATAGCCTCTGGTGTTTTGCGTCATCAGAGATACAGGCGTGAATTTATGTTTGTATTGTTCCGTCCTATCTCTGAAACGGCTGGACCGATTTTACAGGGAGTAATTTTATAAGGAGTAACTTGAGGTTTATCTTAGGAAATTGTAGCCCAAAGGGATCCAACTCGGGTTTCAAAGTCTGCAAGAATTGACTTACCTACGTTCCAACCCGACCAGTCGTTCCTCATTGGCCTGCATGACCCTGGGGTCTTGTTCGCTGGTGTCCTGCTGCACTGAGCTGGACATTTTGCCTCGCATGGTGGTCTTGCCTCCACCGGACATTGTACCTGGGATATATAACATTTATATTATTATTTGGCGCAAGGTATAGAAATAAGCTGTACTTATCTTGTTTTTGCTAAGTTTGTTTTATTATGTTTATTTTAAGTCGAAAACCGAGGCGTAGTTTACGCTAAGGCGCTATACAATAATGATTTTCCAATTTTAATTTTAAATGCTTATGATTTATGCTTATTGAACTGATATACATCGTAAATGAAAGTGTGTGTGAGTCAGTCAATGGTCGTGCAGTAAAATATAAGCCTTGTTGCAATATGGCGCTATGCCTCCACTTTTGATTTTGACGACGATTACGTTGTAATATATATAACTGCAAAGAAAGAAAGATAGAAAAATGGTTTAGCATAGACCGCCCGCTCCTGGATAAGCGAGTCGTAACAGATGACTACACCAAGCGACTTAGGCTTATCGCGGGCACGGAGCCTGCGGCGTTGTGTTCTGACTCGTGTCGGTCTTTAGCGCGAACACGAAAAGGAATGCCGTGTGTCTGTGCATGCGAGCACGATGCCACGTAATATGTGTGTACCCTGAAACGCGCATCACGCAGTATGGATTGTTCTGAAGAAAAATCTTCGGCACTTATCGAAGTGTACATAAATTATGCCGTATTGTAGGATTCGAGAGACGAAAAATATAATGAAAAAAGTTCAAAAGAGGACTGAAATTCGTTCCGGCGCTGTTTGCAAAAATAAAATGAAGATTTTACTATTTGTCGGGGAGGTTTTTATAGTCTTCGATATAGCATATATACTGAAACAATATACCGGGTTGATTTGTAGCCATCAGCCAAATTTCAATGTTAGTTTCTTTGATACGATATAAACGTACCACCATATTTATTTTAGCGTCGCTCAGTACAAAAAAGTAGAAAAATGGAACCACATACTTTAAAAAAAATTGTCGCTGTTGATGAACATAGCTACTACAAAGCGGAATTTTATTGATAATACTATGACGTAGTACTACAATATGTTTTGTAATAGCGCGTAGTTGCCTTTATTTTAATGGTAATTTAGAGTAATCATGGTTTGCTTAATATGTTAGCGGATATATATTTATTTATTTACACTTTATTGTATGCCTTATAAAATACAAAAAATTGAAACACATTAAAAAAAGATATACAATTGGCGGACTTATCGCTGTGAAGCGATCTCTACCAGACAACCATAGATGTAGAATATCCGAAAATGTAGCTTGGGGCATACCTATAAACCTACATAAAACATACAGTACATAAAAATATACTTAAACTATAGAAAAAAATATATTTATAAAAATACATAAATGGATATACTAAACATACCAATAAATATACATAACACATACACATTATAGTACCTAAATAAGTGATCAAATAACTTTACTTGCTGATAAATAGTGGGATTTTAGGAGTTTTTTAAATGAATGGAGTGATTTTGCTGATTTTATATTTAAAGGGAGTTTATTCCACAAACTTACTGCTCGAACCATGAATGATTTGCTTAGATAATCCGTAGAGTGTGAAGGTGTGCTGAGCATGAGGTTGTCTAACGATCGTAGAGTACGCTCATGTTGGGAGTGACGGAACTTAAAATATTCATGAAAATTGTGCGGACCAGTAGGATTGAACAGTAGACGATACAGTAGACAAAGAACATAAATATAATTTTTATTTACACAATATACTTATTGTGTAAAAAAAATTTGGCTGGTGACTACAAAACAACCCTGTATATGCAGCGCTAGCGACTGACTCTGGGGACGATATGTTCGCTCAAAAGCTCGCGGAAACCGAACGATCGCAAGGAGCAGGCGCGTTGCATGTAGCAGTGCGCGACGTATCCATTGGAGCAGTTGCAGGAGCGCGCTTTAGTGAAGGCTCCGCGGACTCCCGTCTCTCGCAGCGCCGCCAGTATAATTTCGATTGCGTTGATGTACAGTCGATACCTATAGATTATTGATATAAACGACGAAGTGAACAAATCAGCCCATTTGTCGGTACAAACGAGCGTGCCCCGTCCCCCGCGGGGCGGGTTCCGCTGCTCACAGCGCTGCTCCATAGTATCTTTCAAAACACACACGCGAGGCGGGTACGCGCCGCGTGCGCAGCAAAGCCCCGAACACCCCTTTCCGGGACCGTTGGCCTTGCGAATACCCTTCATATAAATTATGCCGCGATATATTACCGCTCCCGTGTCATTTTTCAAATTCTTCTCAGTGCTAGTTCAGTGCTGTCATTGTTGACCGCATTATGCTTTACCATTAGGCGAGATTGAGGCAAAAGATATTATTGAAATTAGCCCATCCAATAACAACTTTGATTCACGAGCGTGACACTATACAATCTTTCATGGCAATTATTTATTTTGAAATAAACGTGATAAATATAATGCACAAAACATGATAAATATCCCGTTTCCATCATACGTACTACACCACTTCCACCATACTACATTTATACTAATTTACTCACCTGCCATCTCAATGACATCTCCATTCAACGTCACCACGCGATATCTAGTTTTCCCATAGGCAATTCGCGAGGCCTGTTCTAAGTCCTTAGCGACGAGCGTATCTCGAAGTGCGTAGTAGAATGCTGGTAGCACCCGCTCGTCTTTTACGGATACCAAGTCAAAGAGACGTGGGGCGCTCTCGGGACTGAAATGTAGATGAAAAAGGACTTAATTTCTATGAACAAATGAGGTGTTTAATTGCTTAGCTTGAAACCCAAATCCCGTTTCAAGAGTTAATTATATTCGGTAGGTTGTACTAATGACCAGAATAAGGGGATTTTCAGGATGTTGAAACGAAAAAAGTCTTAATTTCCACTAAGTTTAAAATTGTCTGTCAAGGTAGTAGAAAGCTGATAATACTGAGACCAGGTCAAAGAGACGTAGGATGTTCTCAGGACTGAAATGAAGATGAAAAAGGACTTAATTTCTATAAAAAATAAGGTGTTTCATTGAACCTGGTTGAAATCGATATCCTTTTTTGTTTCGAATGACCTGTATAAGAGCAAATCTCTAGACTGAAGTGTTGAAATAATAATCGCTTCAACTCTATGATTAATAATCTGATAACCTAAAATAGAATTAGACAGGGATAATTTTAATCAGCGCATCACCTCTTGCAAGCAGCAACCACATCAATCCCAACAACATTTGTTCTACAACTTATTAAAATTAATAGTTTAAAAAAAATGTTTTCCCATACAAGAAATATTTATAGCCTCGGTTTAGTACCGTAGCTCTATTTACCCTGAGCGTAAGTATGCCACGCACCTTGCGTAGTAAAATATCGCTGCATAATAATAACAGGCACTTCTTAGAAAATGTAGTTAGGAGATTTGTAAAATGTTGTTGAAATGTTGTTGGTGGCTACATTTTGGTGAGTGTGCGAGTGCTCTTTTTGACCAAATTGAACCCACCCCTTTTTACCACCAGACTACCACACGCAGACAGAACTTCCATCCCTATATAGTGGATTTACCAAGAAGTCGAACAAAACGCTTCGATAGTTCCTTTTTGGTACGGATTGCCAAGGAGTGGAACAATCTGCCTGCGTCTGTTTTTCCTGACCACTACACTCCTGGAACTTTTAAGTGTCGAGTGAATAGGTTTCTCGTGGATGGACGTGTAACACCATAGTCTTCATGCGCACTTTCCATCAGGTGGCATGGAAGACAAACGTCCTATCCTTACAATATAAAAAAAAATTGATGTGGAGATGTTGCCTGCAAGCGACGATGCGCTAATTAAAATTAACCATGTATACATATTCGTGTACCTAAACTAAAGATGTACTCACTAAGTGCTCTTCCTCTCATAGTATTGTTTGAGATGCGTCTGTTTGTCCAACGCCACGAAGGTGCCGCGACCCACATTGTTCCGCTTCAGATATTCGACGCAAGCTTGTGCCGTCTCCACACTGTCAACAACTATGTTGTTTAGAGCGCCGCAACACGTTGATATAGCGACGTCGTACTTTTGGTCTATAGCGCCGAGGTCGCCCTGGAAGATAAGATAAACATTTATAACTTCACGCCTGTATCCCTTATTGCATATGCAGAACACTAGAGGCTATAAAACCATCTGATGCCATGTTTGACAAAATTAGAAAGTATTATAATAACGGAAAGAGACTAACGCACAAACGCCAAGAAAACCTCTGTCCCTTAACTGACTTTTACAGTATGCCCAGGTAGAGAAGCAACTAGTACATTCTGTGTTTTACTTTTGCTCTCAGTACCAGTATTATAGATAAATAATGATTATAAACAGTAGATTAACGAAAGAGGTGTACAGAGCACGAATGGATTGCCCTAGGCAAACTTATGCCAATCAAATTGGCGACATATTTAGAAAGGGCCTAGTTATAATAAACGAATGCAGAGCATTAAAAAAACCGACTTCACGTCAAAACTTTGGCTGAGTTGAGAGTGTCATCAATATAAACATTCTCCGAAATCATTCATATTTTTTCAAAAGTTTGAAATTTTCAATAAAGTACTCAACCGATTTCGATGAAATTTAAATGGGACCAACTATGCAGTATCCTCTATTATATGAAAAAACAACAATTTCAACACAAAAAAAAAACAAACAGACGAATTGAGAACCTTTTCCTTTTTGGAAGTCGGTTGAAAAGTACCTGTAACTGGGGATCGTGTATGAAAAGTCCAATGAACGTGGAGGATAGACGGTAGTAAAGGGCCCCTTTTGTGTACTTCATCGTCAATTTCTGTCTATAAGGTGATATTGAGGAAACACTGTTTAGTCTCACAAAAAAAATATATACATACTAACAAGTTTTGGAAAATAATGGTCCTGAATTGATAGTTAAATACGGAGAGTTTCGAAGAAATTCGATGTTTTACTTGAATAAAGAAAGGTTCTTATTTATACCAAGTACCTACTGCTAGTATATAAATTATATTTATCTTTACTAAAGTAGCTTTGTCTGTCAGTATGTTTTCACGTCTAAGCCTCTGGAACAGATTTCGATGATATTTTAGACGGACATAGGACAAGAACTGAAGTCGTCGTGGCGCCGTGGTTACTGTGTGTATCATACGATATCGCAGGTTAAGCGACGTTCGGCGCGGTCGGTACTTAGATGGGTGACCGCCGACCATACATTTCTCACGACGACTTCCGTGCTTCGGAGGGCATATTCAGCAGTCGGTCCCGGGGGCTGTATACTTGTATACAGTATAGTCGTTAGGGTTTGTCAGAAGCCATTTTGGAACCCTGAAAATTCTGGCATCCACCACCCAGCACTGGGCCAGCTTGGTGGATTATGGCCTATACCTCCTCGTCACCCAGGGGAGAGACTCATGCCCTGCAGTGGGCTCATTACAAAGAGTTGTGATGATGACACAAGAGCTTGGGTAAGGACATAGGCTACTATTTATTACGAAAACAAGGTTTTAAAAGATCGAAATAGGCGTTCAATATGAAAGTTTGTCAGTTTAATTCTTCTCTCTCTTTCTCTTTATTTTCTCTAATGGTTACTATACCAATCGATCGATTGTCGATCTAAGGCGTCGATCGATGTTAGAATAGATAAGTCGACGATCAATCGGTCGGTCTGGTAACACCCTAATGTCGAATCGAGCCCACTGTCTGTCAAACGTAACTGACAAGTATCAAAAGTAGCGTTTACTCACCAATCGTCCAAAGATCCCGGGCAGGCGTCCACTCTGCTTCTCTTTCATTAAAGAGTCTAGCACTCGGTCGCGGGATCGATTCGCGCTCATAGCCTGTTTGGATTCTTCTAGTTGCGCCCTGTCGATTAGTTATAAATTAAACAATATCAAATTAAAGAAAAACAGTGGCTGTCGTAAATGCTGAATAGGGGATTAAAAATAAAACTATAGGAAGAATCAAGCTTGTTATGGCACGTCTTGCTTTTATAGCGTGACCTACTTGCATCCTGGGATCACGTACGTTAATAGTGTACATTATTTAAGGTTTTGTGGAGATTTTTGAGTTAAACTACAACATGGTATTAAATCTATTGCAATCGACTCTAAACTGTTTTCAGTTTACGTACAAATAAAAATTAACGTTGTATACTTAGTTGTTAAAAATCACAACACGTTATCTAACTGAATTTGTGGTTCTAAGAACTTCTGAAATGGATTCTAGACAGCGGATACATTAATTTAAGAAATTATTTTATATAAAATTTATTATCAATTGTAGTCTAACTTGGATGGACTAAGTGGTGCATAGGTAATACTGGCCCGGCTATCATTGGATTCGAAATGAGGACCTCGTACATCATAGCCAAACTTCTGCACAACCGTCAACACCATAAAAAAAAGTATTGGAAATGCAAATAGAAGAATTTGGAAGCCGATGTCGCCAAACACACACAAAGAAGCCGTTGGTCCATACACTACAGTATAGAAAAACAAGGATTCGGATCCCTCGCCCCTATTTTAGGACCAACGCTACATACGTCCGTGTCCACGCGTCGTGGCCGCGCGCGTTACAAGCGTTATGCAATTTCGCTAGTAAAATTTCATTCTGTGCTAGTGCAGACGTGTCAATGGAATACTTAATCTCTTACTATTTGGTTAAACTTCGATTAAAATCGACGCACGATGAACACGGGAGCTAGCCACGTACACGCGCGTGGAGCTTGCCATACGTCCGTTTCTTACGCGCGTGGCCACGTCCAGTGGCGGTAGTTCAAGTAGCCCTTAGTTTAAAACGGCTTCTACAGGGTTAATTTGAATTAGCGTATCACCTTCTGTAGGCAGCCTCTCTACATCAATCCCAACAACATTTGTTCGACGACTTTTAACAAATCTTGATAAATAACACAAAATAAGAATTTTGCTCCATTAAAAAAATTAAAAAAAAAAAGATTTCTGCCTGCTGCACTTGGCGATAACTTGCCTACGCAAGGTGCGTGGCATACCTATAATCAGAGAACATAGAGTTACGCTAGTTTACAGGCAATATATTTTTTGTTTGTATGGAGAAACTTAAAGAGTGTTCACGGGCCATACAGTGTCTGACCTGTCAAACTACTTTTTGACAGGTATGTGAATGTATAAAGATGATATTGTCATTTAAAATGCTGCCTGTTTATATCTAAACTATTGGTGCATACTTGATTTAATTTCTTAGAAACGATATCAGGATTATCAATCATTACAAGTGGATGATACTCTATGATATAGTGGATAGTAGTCTATTGAGTAACTTGAGAGGGCAAAATATTAAAATTCTTGCTGCGGTTTCTAATATAAGTAAATGATTTGGAATTAACCGAACATGAGCTACTATTTGCACTATACGTTGTTTTAATACATTTCATGAGTTGTCAAAAATCTGACAGGTTAGCTATGAACATTACTCTTTAAAAACTCTTGAATTTAAAGTGTCGCTGAACAAATGTTGAATATGGAGAAGCTGCCTGCAAGAGGTGCTCTAATTAAAAACAAAACCCTGTCTACACTGTATCTCGTCTTACACAAGAACCTTATCTTAACCGTACCTTTATGTCTAGTATATTTGATTCAATATCGATTTACAAGTAACGTAGTTAAGCCTCTTTTTTCAATCAAGATTATTTATGTGACAGCTACTCACCAATTGAGGGCCCGTTTCTGTTTTGATAGAATTATGACTCTTAATGCTATAAGCAGTAAGGTGAATTTAGTCTAACGGATACGTCTTTTACACTAGTCGTTGTCGAGTTAGTACGGCTACTTGCTAACAGAGCAAGACTTCTTTTGCAGCGAGTGAGAATAACTTTGCTTGCTATTGAATATGCCACGCATACTTGACATTTCCATAGGTTTCCTGTATTTCGTGGTCAATACGATACAATATATTAGTAGTAAAATAAAATAATTAACGTATGCAGAGAAGTAAATAAACCGTAAAAGTAAATAAATAAGATTGTCAATGTAAATTTTCTCCGTGCTCATGATTATTTTTTCAAAAATTTTAAATTCTTCATGAAATTATCAATTGATAACGATGAAATTTATATGGGACCACCTCTGAAGTATCCTATTTTATCATATGAAACACGAATATTCAAGATCGATTCATAAGTGTCCAAAAAATCGTGTAACAAAGATACAAAAAAAAAACACACGAATTGGCAGTGTTTTTTAAGTCGGTTGTAAATTAATTTTAACTGAATTACCTTAAACTGCGAGCTTCTGCAGAAACGGATGTTTCCTCAGATTTCAAGGACTGCAGTTTTCTCTGTACTTCATTTAATTTCTTCTCATTTTGCGGCACTGATGAAGACAGCTGCTGTTGTAGACTGAAAATTATGTAATAATATAATTTTTATAAACAAATAGCGAAAAAACTTATTTACCATAACAAAATAGGTAATAACGAACTTGAAAACGTGACCGATGGCATGCGTCTACTGTACCCGGATGTTTTATTTATTTTAGAATGTTTTCTTGTTGTGAGATGACGTCATCAGTCATGGAGAAAGATAGCGGCAGGGGCCGATGACAGCAGTGAACGGATTTTGTGACGTCACCGGCAAGCAACGCATTTTTTGCTCATAAATACGTCCAAAGTCAAAGTCAAAAGAATCTTTATTTCGTAAGTATTTGAATACATTTGAAATAAGTCACAAAATTTACAAATTGAACTGAATCTACCAGCACTTCGGAAAGTCGATCTGTTGAGAAGAAGTGGCAAGAAACACAACAGCAATCATCTTTTAAAAATACGCAATAACAATTAACAATCTTCTTGCATCCGGATAACTTATAGTAAAACTTTATGTAACACTTATCCTTAAATTTATCGAAAGGTTAATCTTAAATATTTTGGAATTATATTATAAAAGCGTACACATATTGACCCATGAACGAGTTGGTGATCTTCTGGAGTCTACTATTATATTTATACAATAGGCAATCAAATATTAGACAGAAACGTAGACATAGATATAGAGGTAAAGATAGAAGTAGATAGATGTAGCGATAGAGGTGAGAGATAATCCAGATAATTTGGATGGAGATGGGAATAGTCGTGGACAGAGACGGGACACAAACACGGACGTGGACATAGAGATGGGGAAGTCAGTCAAATCCAAAAAAGTAACATAGTCATAAAGTCTTCAGCAAAACGACCTGGCACCGCTAGCAGCACCCGTTCACGAGTATAACGCAATTACCAGCCATCACCCTCCTCAACCATATTTTAGGGAAGAGGGTGACCCGACACCCGACGCTACCACTAGCCATGCCGCCTGAGGGAGCATGACGTTCTTGCTGTTGTATGGATTGGAAGGAGATGGAGATGGTGTTGGAGATGGAGTTGGAGATTGAGAACTTTCGAAAAACAATTTACAACCAAGGACTTTTATCGGCCATATATCACTACGTCCGGCTGGTGTAGCGGTAACATAAATTGCCTTCTATGCCAGAGGTCCTGGGTTCGAATCCCGGCGGCAGCGGATATTTGTGTGATGAACAACAGATATTAATCGTCAAGTCATGGATGTTTATATGTTTATTTAAGTTTATTCTAATAAAAAATATGTATTTATTCAATATGTATGTTTATATATTTCTTAAGTATATCAGTTATCTAGTATCCATAGCACAAGTTCTTTAAGAAACTTAATTTGGGCTAGATAATGTTGTGTGAGTGTCAGAAATATTTATTATTTATATATTCAGATATTGTATAAAAGCCTTTATAACACAATTTTTGTTTAATAGTTTCTTTAAATTTATCAAGTGGTAAGTCTTGAATATTTGTGGGAACCTTATTATAAAATCGTATGCATTGACTTATAAATGAGTTAGTGACTTTATGAAGTCTACTATCATAGCCGGCTACCTTGTACTTATTTCTAGTATTAATATTAGCGGATAGTGGATAGTTAAAACATGTATAATCACAACTTCAGAAATAGCATCAATGTTTAAACACTTACGATTTCTTTTCGTCCACATCCTTCGAAGCCTTCTCAAGGTCTTCCTTAAGCTTGGCTAGTTTCTCAGCCTCCTTGACCTCGGTGCTGAGATAGATCTTGAGCTCGGACTCAGCCAGCTTGAACTGTTTGTTAGCGTCATCGACGATCTTCTTTAGACCTATGAGCTTGGACTGATGCCTGTCCTTCGTTTCTTGGAGGCCTTGGGTTTTAGACCTGGTAAGGAAGTAATGACAATTTTATAAAGAAAGGACGAGATTTATTGTGCTTTTATATTTTAGATTTCGATTTTATTGGGTGTTACGAGTCGTCTATTAAATAAAACTTTTTAATAGGATTTTTCGCGTATAATCCCATTTTACATTTTAATTCAACGTTTCGGTATCTTCACAGATCACGGGATCACAAGAGACTGAGGTGTCACGCGTTAAACATCGTGGAATAATGTATAACTTTATCAGGAGGGGAAGACACCGAAACGTGGCGTTCAAATTTAATTCTAATTATACATGATAAATCCGGTTAAAAAGGGTTTTATTTATAAGACGACTCGTAACAACCCATAAAACCGGAATCTAACATGTAAACACAAAAAAAGGAACAAAAAAATGGTTTTTGTCAAGAAGATTGAATAAGGAAAAATTACTGAATATTTTCCAAAAATGGTAGTAGAGAAAAGATATTGAGGGTCTTACACTATAGTGCGTTATGTTTAACATTAGAGAACGTTTGCTCTGTAATCCACCATTCATTCAGGGCGGTAGCATATTCTAAGTCAACCTTTACATAAAATATCTCATTGCGTTATGATTTTTGTTCTATTGTCAATCACAATCTCTGTAGATATTAAAAAGTGTTAAGTAAATAAATACCATTTTGCAATGTTAAAGCTATGATTGCGATATTTTCTTATTCCGATTGGCTTTTAAAAACGTGTTATGTGGATACCATTAACAATTTTAGGACATCGATATATATCGATGTCATTTTGATGAGAAATAAGGTAGGTCGCATGCCGAGATCGAGCCGCATGAGTATAGCTCACGATTTGTCCGTTTGTATGAAGTTGGAATAGTGTATAGATAATATGACCGTGCCTCTGGTGTTTTGGTCTTCCGCAAATTATCAATACGAACCTGACTCCCGCCATGACAGTTTCCAGCTCCTGCTCGGCTACTCGTTTACTCTGCGTGTGCTTCGCCAGGAGCTTCTCACAGTCTTCGATCTCTTTTGTATTTTTAGTTGGTATCTGAAGATTTAGAATAATGACATCACTAATTTGTTAGAATAGTAGTATAAATAATTAAAATGATATTTCCAAGGTAAACATTTCCAACACAAACACACCGTGCAGGGCTAGCATGCGACCGATAAAGATAAATATTACCGAATTATTTTATCCTCTTTAATCCATGTTGGCAAGCATGCGCACCATAATAGATAGAAATACACGATTCGATACCATGATTAAGCCGATAGGAACATACAAACCAACTACATGGCCCCTAAAGTAAGCATAGCTTGTGTTATGGGATACCATGAGGCGAACTAGGGGGAACCTAGAACATAAATACATAAATAGATAAACGCCCAGACACGGAACATTTTGTTTTGTTCCGTGCTGGACTCGAACCCGCAACCACTGGCGTCTGAGGCAGACAGGTTTATCCATTGCTAAAGTGGTCGTCAATATAAAGGCCCGATTTATCGTTGTCGATAGTCGCCCCGCTGGTCTGTTTAGAAACGTTCGTTTCCGGACTCAGACCTATTTTGCCCCAATACCATCGATACTCAAACAGTGCTTCGGAGGGTAAACCAATTTTTTTAATGCGGAATCATAACATAGCCTGAGTCCCCTGCTACATGCTATGCACTCAAAGAGACTCCAATCTCTGACATTATTATGTACTTGCTTTAAATAATAAAATGTTTTTGTTGTTCGCCTTTGTTGCGTTTTTTCAGCATGTGGTAACTTGATATTTAGTTAACACCATTGCTCATAGTTAGTTCATTGATGTTGTGGCGCCGTGGTTACTGTACATATCAAACGATATCGCAGGTTACGGGCGCTCGGCGCAGCCGGTATCAGGATGGGTGACCGCCTTTCATTTATTTCTCACGTTAAGCAGTCGGTCCCGATTGCTGTATACTTGTATGCAGTAGTCGTTAGGGTTTGTCAGAACCCTGAAAATTCACTCTGAAAATTCTGACATCCACCAACCAGTACTGGGCCACCTTGTTAGATTACGGTCTGAACCTCCTGTCACCCAGAGGAGAGACCCTGCAGTGGGCTCATTACATGGAGTTGTAATGATGATGTGATGATGACTGCTCATAGACGGGTAAAATCTAGAGACATTAATGTTCTATTTTCTATTTAAAAAACAACTAAGCTGTAACACAAAAAAAGTCAGCACGGTGGCAGAATGCAGATGGACAGGCTTTATTAACCTCCTCATGAGTCGCACCCCTGTGTGACATGTAAGTATTGTAAGTTTGACAAACCCTATTGACATACTAATAGATTCTGACAAACGCTATAGACTATACAAGTATGTACAGTATATACCGCACCTGGGACCAACTGCCTTGCGTTTGATACACAGAAGACGTTTAGATAAATAAATGGTTGGCGGTCACCCATTCAGCTCATCGCGCCGAACGTTGCTGAACTTGTTATACTTTTCGTATGATATACCTATACAAGACCCGTGTTGAATGTGATGTTCTACGTATATATTGATATTATTTGTCTTGGGTTAACTTTAAACTTGACAAGTTTATTTTCATTCTAACAAAAACAGTTTGCAAATGCACAACAGCCGGCCTTATCGTTGTAAAGTAAGCAGTACGTTCATAAGTTAAGGGAACGAGTGACATTCCAATCACATAACTTTTCAACCGACTTCCAAAAGGAGTTGGTTCTCAATTCGTGTGTAGGTATGTTTTTTATTTTGTATCTTTGTTATGCGATTTTTTGGACAGTTATGAATCGATTTTTGATAATCTTGTTTCATATGATACTTCAGAGGTGGTCCCAGATAAATTTCATCGAAATCGATTGATTGCTTTTTGAATAATTTTAAAATTTCGAAAAATATATGAAAACGCAGAATAATTACGTCGATGACCTTATACTTTAGCCAAAGTTATGACAATGATTTAAAATTTTAGCCAAGTCGGTTTTTTAATGCTTTGAATTCGTTGATTATGCATTCATCGCATTTAACACCATTTGCAATTAACTTCTATCGCCTAAGTATTATTGCATTTAAACCTTATCCAAACATTTAAAGCGATACAGAAAAATAATCGATTATAATAGGCACTTAATTATTCCGGATAAGAATTAATTGCTTTTTAATTGATATTTTTTTATTTACAACAAACCTCTTGGAAAACTTTTCGTTTAAAATCTAAGGAACTCAATTTTGTGACACAGATTTTCTGAATACAATAATAACAAAATCAAATGCCATGGTTATAATAAGTGGCGATTTTTTGTCTGCAGCTCTAATTTATAGATTATAAAATTCATCGATTTATTATATAATAGTCAAGACACATAAAAGACTGACTGAGAAAATAATTTTCAAAATAAGATCGCTAGGAAACTGAACAAAGATTAATCAATGATTTTCGCAGTCAAAGGTTTTCTGTTTTTCGGTAAGCCTATATTTTTTGTAACATTTTTTTAAGTCGATTTGGGCTGCATACATACATACACACCTTCACGCCTGTATCCCTTATGGGAAGGCAAAACACCAGAGGCTATAAAACCATCTGATGTCACGTTTGACAAATTTGGAGTTCTTATATGAGGGAGAAAGGGTTGTTATGTTTCTACACGATAGTAATATGTATAAGGATGGATTCACGAGAAATAATTACTTCATTAATCAGTGGATTTTATTTGGATGGATTTTTATTTGAATGAATTGCGTGCAATTATTACGATTTTACTTCCATTCTGGACTGGGAGCAAAAGAAAAACATAGAATGTAGCCGCTGCCTCTCGCCTTCTTTTCTCTTCCCGGGAAAACTGTAAAAGTCATTTAAGGGATAAAGGGTTTATTGACGTTTTTGTGGGCGATAGGCTGACCCCTGTCACTGCAATAGTCTCTCTCCATCAGTATAATACCTCATTTGACAACGTGATATCAAATGGTTTTAGAGCCTCTGGTGTTCTGCCTACCCCATTAGGGATACAGGCGTGAAGTTATGTATTATGTTACCTCAGTATATTTATACTTTCCTATGTGTGAATAAAAGTGTTTTTATTTGTATTCCAGCGGTCCTATCATCTGCACCATGTCGAAAGCTTCAAGATGTAGACCGACAGGCTCTAGCTTGCATGTGCGAACGTAGCGGTCCAATTTGCGCGTCTAACAACATGACATTTGATAGCCCATGCTTCATGAAATGTTACGCGTTGGTCAAGGAGATCAAACTGAACGTTTTGCACCCAGGGAGGTGTACGAAAAGGGCTGCTTTTAAAAAGTTGTCTATGTTCAAGGAATTTTCTAGTTAAATAATGATGATTCGATGGTTATTACATTGTTTTTTTTGGTACCTATTTTTAATGGCGAATCAGTGACTGAAAGGAACGAATCTTATAATAAAAAAGCGTTATTCTAATAAAATAGCCGCCAAATGTTACCGCTCCGGCGGTAATGTGTTCCGGCAATATTGTATAAAGAGCCAGTTCCTTCCTAAACCCGTGTGCTTTCATCTTCGACCTCATCGTCACTTACCATCAGGTGAGATTGAGGTCAAACGCGGGTTTAGTCACTTATAAAAAAAAAAAAATAGATGACTAATTTAATTATCTTATACCAACTTGTATTATAAACACAAGTCGTAGAATGCAACGAAAAGAGTGGCATTTTTTAGTTAGACGGTATGGAAGACAAACATCCTAGCATTACTATAACTCTTACCAGCTCCAAATCAATGAGTTTCCCTTTCTCCTGTTCGATCAACTGCTCCAAGTTCTTCTTCTTCTTGTTAGACTGCGTGATGTCCGCTTGCAAGGACACCAGCTTCTTCTTGCAGTTCTGCATTATTTCCGCCTTGGCTTCTTTCTCTTTCGTCAGATCGTCGTATTTCCTAAAAATTACAAATTTTAAAAACAGTTCAAGTAGTTATTTGACAAACAAAAAGAAAGCCTATCATTATTTCTTCTGAGTAATATTGATATCAAATTTGGGCAGCAGCTTCCATGATGGACTGGGAGCAAAAGTAAAATATAGAATGTACCAGCTGCTTCTCTTCCCGGGCTTACTGTTAAAGTCAGTAGAGGGACAGAGGTTTTATTGGCGTTTTTTTTGGCGATAGGCTAACTTGTCACTGCAATAGTATCTCTTCATCATTTTTATACTTCCAAATTTGTCAAACTTCTACCCCATAAGGGATGCAGACGTGTAGTTATATGTACGTATTAATACTTCCGTAAGAGTTTCCTAATAAATCGTTCGTCTGGAATTATCTATAGCCCATGGACGTCGTTTAGCTTTAAGAAAATATTTCATTAGGAAATACCACAGGGTAATATTTTTTTTAGATTCCAGCCTAAGACACCAACTACATGGACAGTTTAAGCTAAGCTTATAATATGGGATACCACGTATAATAGGGGGACCTACAACATAGGTGGATAAACATCCAGACTCAGAATACATTTTTTTTCTTGTTCCGTGAGGGAATCAATAAAAAATATATAATACAATATTAATAAGAAATAACTGACTGTTATAGGTACTTTAAGTGTGTATTAAATTTCTTATCGACTCGTGAAGTTAGTACCGTAAATAATGGAACACAAAGTAATCGATTCGTTAGCTGAGTAAATTATACTATTTCATTATTGAAATACTACTTTGAGAATGCAGTTGAGTTGACGTTTCAATAGAGCTTAGTTTGCTTTTTAAAACTCCAGAAAATTCCAGTTGTATTTGTTAAGCGGATCACACACAACGTAGATGCGGTCAGATATCTGCGTCTGTTCAGATACTGTCCATATCAATTTGTATACAATTCGTATGAACTAACACACTCAGCGCAGATAATATACGTTCGCATCTGTCGGTATCTGTCGGAATCTGTGGATGCCGGAATGTATGGACAGATGACTTCAGAGCACATCTGCGTATACAAAGATAGCATCTGCCGGTAGGTACACAAATATGGTCCTTAAAACAAATCTATTTAGGCTGAAGGATTTAGAATGAATATATCGTCTTGTATGTTATCTGTTTAGTGTAAGGTACTTTCAGGTAAGATAATTCATACGTAGATAATCTAATTATCGTATCTGCTAAGTCTGTGCTCCGCTTTAAGCGAAGAGACCGGAATAAAATTCATCGGTGGATTCTAACAATCGCTGCATACACAATATTAAAAATTTTATTTCGGAATTCAATTACCCGTAAATGTTTGTTAGAACCTTGAGTATGACGATGGTTATTATAGGTACATAATTCAATTAGTTTCACATTGACTTTACTACGGGTACTTTGGAAGGATATTTGCTATGCTTTTTTAAAATTGTATTTTTATTTATACTGATTTTTGTCTTAAAAGTCCTAAAAAGATTATTTTATTCCAGTAACAACTTTACGGACGATTCATCTATCTATCTATCTTCTATACTTATAATAAATCTGTAGAGAGGTCAATTCTGTACATGAAATATTTTTTCATCAATCATCAATATTCAATATACTTATAATAAATCTGTAGAGAGGTCAATTCTGTACATGAAATATTTTTTCAAAATAACTATCAGGGGGTGATTAGTGATCGATACTGATGCCAAAAATGCAATCAGTAAAATTTTTGTCTGTCTGTCTGTCTGTATGTTCCTTATAGAAACAAAAACTACTCGACGGATTTTGACGAAACTTGGTAAAATTATTCTTCATACTCCTGGGCAGGTTATAGTATACTTATTATCACGCTAAAATCAATAAGAGCAGAGCAGTGAAGGGAAATGTTGGAAAAACGGGAGAAGTTACTTCATTTTTTAAGCTTCCGTCGCGTGTGCAGCCTTAATGGTTAAAGCTACATATGAATCATGTATGACAGAAATATTCTTCATAAAATTATATAAAAAATATCCCACAAGAGTATATGTCTATATTTTATGGTTGACTCACAATAACACGTGTAAATCCCGATAGCTTAGCAGTTCGGAGCTTTCTGATTATATTTGTTTACTCTTACGTTTATAATACTCTCACTCATCCCTAATTAAAAAAAATTAACATTATCACCTATTCAATAAAAAAAAATCATAGAAATCGGTATAGAAACACCAAACTTATACATGAAATACGCTAATAACCCATCGCGCGTGAATACTGAATGATATAGGGATTATTTTTGCGTAACGGTTGCCGCGCTCGACGCGGCTCGCGGCGGTAGGGTATTAAAAGGCGGGAGGCGAGCGCAAGCTTTTGCGCGATTTAATAAAGGTAGGTACAGAAGGAACAAGCGTTACATTACCTGTCAAATTTCCCCAACCAATTTTAAATTATTATCGAGGGCATAGAGTTCAAATTCAAGTAAAAAAATTTGACAGATTTGTAACGCTTGATGTACTCCCTTCTGTACATACAGAGATAAAATGGATATCAAGGTTTTGTTTATTTCATGATCGTTTCTGCCTCTTGGAAGTCAGAAACCGTAGATTTCTTCGGAATAAAAAGTAACGTATGTGTTAACTACTATACCAAACTACATTAATATTGGCATAGCCGTTTGGCAGTGAAAAGCAGCCATACCTAACTATAGGTAGTATTGTATGTACACTGATAATGGCTGGATGGATGGATTTTTGCTATTCTTTCAAGCAAAAACTACATAGCTTTACCTAGAATAACAATAAGCTAAGTCCATTGTGTAGCAACCAAGTCGGCCATGCAGACTGTTTTTAATATATATGTACAGTACGATGTGACGTGCTCTGATCACTTCCCTCTTATCATACAATGTAAGTTAGAAACAATTAAGCCTACTTGTTGTAATTTGAATTCTAAGCTAGAGCATAATAAAGTGAAATGGGGGGAGAGACAGACCGATCAAATTGACATTTATACGAAATTATGTAATGAAAATTTAAAACTAATTGACTTTCCCTCAGAGCTAGGCGCCTGTAGTGACTATTTATGTAAGAATACTGACCACCGAATTATCATTGACAAATTGTATAATAACATTGTTTTAACTTTGCATAGAGCAGCATCGCAGAGTTATACTAGTAATAATAAAATGTTTAAAAGAAAGCCAGTGATAGGTTGGAATAGGAATGTTAGTGAGGCTCACAGGATTGCAAGGGATAAATTCGAAATGTGGGTTCTGTATGGTAAACCTCGGTCGGGTCACATTTGGGATGACATGCGGGAGAGTCGTAAAATCTTTAAATCTCGATTAAGGTGGTGCCAGACTAATCGGGAGCAGTTGAAGATGGACGTACTCGCAACTTATCATGTAAAACACGACTTTAAAAACTTTTGGAAATCCACGAACAAGTTACAAAATAAACCTGGTATTCCTGTGAGTGTCAATAATATTTCTGACCAAAAACTGATTGCAGAGATGTTTAAAAACCAATTTACTATCAAATCACCTCTAGGGTCACCACAAACAAAATGTGATAATAGAATGAATGGGCAGCCTTTAGGTGCTAGGTTCTCGGCCAGGCAAGTTCGACAGGTGATTGCTTCAATGTCACGAGGCAAGTCTCCAGGTCATGATGACTTGAGCATAGAACATCTGAAATACGCGGGCTCTCACATACATAGGGTACTAGCCATGTTATATACCTTATGCATAGGGCACTCATACTTGCCAAGTGACATGATGAAAACCATTGTCATACCTATTTTGAAAAGTAAAACTGGTGATGTAAGCGATGAAAGTAATTATAGGCCGATCTCGTTGGCAACTATATTAGCGAAAGTGCTTGACGGTCTGCTCCAAACTCAACTGAGTAAGCATGTTAAGTTACATGACAATCAATTTGGCTTTAAACCTGGTCTGTCTACAGAGACCGCCATATTGAGTGTGAAGCAGACTGTGAAGTACTACATAGACCGTAATACACCTGTATTCGCATGCTTCCTGGACCTGTCGAGAGCCTTTGACCTGGTGAGTTACGATATCCTGTGGGATAAACTACAGAGCACCGCGATGCCTTATGAGCTTGTAGAAATCTTTAAATTTTGGTATCTACATCAGGTCAACGTCGTTCGATGGTCGGGTGAGCTGTCGAGTCCGTACAGGATAGAATGTGGGGTAAGGCAGGGGGGGTTGACTTCGCCCCTACTTTTTAACTTATATATAAATTCACTTATTATAGAGCTGAGCGCTACTCATATAGGTTGCCATATTGATGACGTTTGTCTTAATAATGTAAGCTATGCTGATGACATGTGCTTACTAAGTGCGTCACAGTGTGGACTATCAAAACTTGTCCATATTTGTGAAAGGTATGCCAAATCGCATGGACTTATATATAATTCTAAGAAAAGCGAGTGTATGGTATTTCGGGCCAGAGGTAGAGTACTTGACTATGTGCCAAATATTACGCTTAATGGTACAATTTTAAAGCAAGTTAAACAGTTTAAATATCTAGGACACGTACTCACTCAAGACCTGAAAGATGATGCAGATATGGAAAGAGAACGTAGGGCGCTTTCAATTCGTGCCAATATGATCGCGCGTAGGTTTGCTCGCTGCTCAAGGGAAGTCAAACTAACTTTATTTAAGTCGTTCTGTACCTCGTTTTACACAAGTAGTACACGAAAAGGCAGTATAATGCTCTTCGCGTTCAGTTCAACAACGCGTTCAGGGTGCTGCTGCGGCTGCCTCGCTTCTGCAGTGCGTCGGGGATGTTCGCCGAGTACCGCGTGGACTGTTTTTATACAACCATGCGCGCATGCGTAAGCGGTGCACATCCCTGGTGGGGCGGGTGCGGGCCAGCTCTAACAGCATCCTGAGGGCCTTCGCGGACAGATATAACTGTCATTACCTGAATCATTGCCATATGATTCATGTACTGCCTAATACATAACAGTTATTTCATTATTAGACTTATGTTATAATTATAATTGTATTGCATATTATAATTAAATTATTTGTAGTTTGAATTATTTAATTTTATAAATCCTATTTGAGAATCCTAAATAACATTATTGTGACATTGAAGATGTAAATTTAAATTTAATACAGTAATTAATGCTTTTTCCCATCTTTGACATTCTAAAATATTATCATTCTATTTTTTTTTTTTTTGTATTCTTAATTATTTAATATTGACATTTTTCATGCTAACATTCAATTTGTAATTTGATTGATAATTATTCTTATGTTCTCATTATTACTATTTTTTTTTTGATTGTATCTATCCTGATAATTACTTGTATGTACAATGATCTGTTAATTGATTGAAAATAAATGATTTGATTTGATTTGATTAAATAAAACACTTTTAACCGGATTAATGGCGTATAATTTATATTTTACATTTTAACTCAACGTTTTGGTGTCTTTGCAGACCCCGTGGTCACGAGCGACTGTTAACATTTAAAATGTAAATATACGCGATAAATCCAGTTAAAAAGTGTTTTATTTAATAGTCATACATAATAGTTATCGCGAAAACTTAAGACAATATTGAAATTTAAGGCACTTTGGCACTCGATTTGTTTATAACGCTATGTGCCTTTGTAATGTTAAGGCCCAAATAGACTGTTGGAAATAAAACATCAAACCAAGGTGACCTTGCTAGTTTACAACGTGTTTCCAACAGTGAAGATGGCTGTTGACAACCAAATTACATGACCTTGGCGGGTTGGAAACGGCGGTGTTTAGAATCACAGACATACATCTACATAGACAACGCAAGTGCCACGATTTGTATTCGAACCAAGCGTGCCGACTTTTTAAGACCTATTGTGACGTCACAGCTGATATTTATTACTGGAAAATACAAAAAGATTCAGAGACACCGATACCGCCGATGAAATCGATTATTAAGACCGATATTGATATTCTTGACTCGATTTTCTAACAGACATACATACACGCATATTACAATACATATTAAATCTAGAGGCGACCAACCTTGACATTTGGTTGGGGTTCGGACACGCAAAGGACATGCATTTGCGTTATCTATGTAGATGTATGTCTGTTTTTAGGACTGTGTACGCTTGTTATTGTATATTTTACTATGTAACTATAACTATAAATGACTCGAGTTTTGTAGCTTTTTATCCTGCGTTTCAACCTTTCCTTCTTTGTATCCTCAATTGCATACAAAACTGCCATCGCGAAGATGTTGTCAACGCGAGAGATCAGAGCACACTGACGATTAAGGGGCGTGGCCTGGCGTGACCTTGGCTTGTGTTCTTGTTTGTCTCCTTGTTGGAAACCACCGTTTGTAACAGTGTGGATGACTCGGAATTGGTTGTCAACAAGTTAACCTTCCTTAACCTTGGTTGGAAGCATTGGTTTTCAACGTGTTTTCAACAGTCTGGCGGCCCTCTTAGTACCTAATAGATAGTTACCTACCTATGTTTGTGGTTAAGAGTTATACATATTATATGGGCGAAGATTCTTCATTTTTATTTTTGTTATTAAAGATAGTTAGGACCTTGGAGAAGAAAATAACCTACTCGAAATACTAATTCAATACAGACGAAGTCGCGGGCATCATCTATGTAATATACCTACCTACCTATACTTTTTCACAAAACCTAGGTGAAACTGCGGATGACTGCTTTGTTGTAACAGTTTTTGAAGTAATTCTGTCTGTTTATCTATCAGTAACAGCTAAACTACTGAGTCGATTTTGACGAAATTTAGAATAAGGTAAGTTTTAACTTAAAGAAGGATATAATAATAGTATTTATCAAACTCTAATACACGGTATCCACGCGGACGAAGTCGCGGGTCACAGCTAGTTCATAATAATGGCGTAGAATGGGGAGTTTTCTGACAGCTCATAAAAATTAGTTCAAAAAACCGCTATAGATGGCACTTTTAAAAAGCCGAAGGCGTTAAGTCTGTAAACTATAATGTAAGTAAGTGGTATCTACCATCTATGGTTATTTATACATTCAATTTCTGATACAGACCTCAATTAATCTATTTTACTTTTAAAAACGCAGTGCGGAATAAATTCTTCGCCTTCGCCTTTTGTAAAGCGCCATCTATCGAAGCCTTTTGTACCAATTTTGTACAGTTTTGTTTTTTTAATGAGCTGTCAGAAAACTCCCCATTGTTAACGGAGAAATGGTGAAAAAAAGCGATTTAGTTTATATACAAGGTTATTTTTTGTTTATGCGTAAGAATCAAATATTTTCGTTAAAAGAATCGGTATACAAACAATTATAAAATTATCGTATAAACCCAGAAAGTTTACAGCCTTGATTATTTAGTTAAAATATAACATGGTATAAAAAACTATTGCATTCGATTCTGTTACTGATTCTGAACAAATTGTTTTCAGTTTTCGTGTATGCAAAAAGTACCGTTGTATATTACATACATACATAACTTCACGCCTGTATCCCTTATGGGGTAGACAGAACACTAGAGACTATAAACGCGTCTGAAGTAACGTTTAACAAATTTGGAGTTATTACAATGATGAAGAGAGACTATTGCAGTGACAGGGGGTCAGCCTATCGTCCACAAAATAAGGCAATAAAACCTCTGTCCCTTAACTGACTTTTACAGTATGCACGGGAAGAGAAGCAGCTGGCACATTTTATGTTTTTTTTTGCTGCGAGGAAGGGTTGTATAAATAGAATAATAAACTTACTTAGTGCCTTCTTTTAGGACAGAATTCTTTTCTGCCAGCTCCTCTTGGATCTTGTGCAGGTTTTCGTCGATGGCCGCTACATTAGACTTCAACTCATCTAGTTCTTTCTGCTTGTCTTCAATTATTTTATTTGTTTCATGCCTGTAAACACATGTCTATATATTAATACGAGCTGTTACCTTGATGACCGGTCTATTTTTATCCCTTATTTGAGCCCTCAGGGATTCATATTCCAAAGGCTACCTTGGGTAGTATAAACTATGTTTGTGTAAAATAAATAAATACATATACAGGCTTAAAGTCACTCAGCGGTCAATGGAAAGGGCTATGCTTGGAGTTTCCCTGCGGGATCTAATCAGAACTGAGGAGATACGCAGGTGAACCAAAGTCACCGACACAGCCAAAAGGATTGCAAAGCTGAAGTGGCAATGGACAGAGCACATAGCTCGTAGAACAGATGGCCGATTTTTCCAAGTGGAGACGTAGCGTAGGTAGACCCTCCGCAAGGTGGACCGACGATCTGGTCAATGTCGCCGGTAAACTTTGTATGAGGGCGGCGCGGGACCGAGCGACGTGGAAAACCTTGGGCGAGGCCTATGTCCAGCAGTGGACGTCTACTGGCTGAATGATGATGATGATGACTAATAACCGTGCCACATTATTGAGCTCTAATTAAGGTTCCAAAAGAATTGATGCTATGGATACCAGATAACGGATTAATAAAATAAATAAACTAGTCCATGACGTGATGGCTACTATCTGTATATGTCACACAAATATCCATCTCCAACGGGATCCGAACCTAGGACCTTACGACAAGCGGTGGACCGAAACGAAATTAAACAGAAAACAAACGCACATATATTTTTGCAGCAGCATATTCCTGGTCCTCAAGGAGGAATTCGTCAGCTTCATCAACTCCACCGCGTCCCTCATGGGCTGCTCCAACTTCTGCTTCTCTTGTTCCACCAGTCTTACTCTGTTCAACTTCTCTTTTCGCATTTCTGTGTACTCTTCTACTTTTATAGACAGCTTTTCGATTGGTTCCTGTTGGGTTGCAAAAGATCGGGTTATTTTATTTTTAAGATGAATTTTTACTTAATTAAAGTTCATTAAAAGTGTAATACTTTGAGATTTATAAATTCTTCTGACATCGTTTTTATTTCTTTATCGAGCCAATTTTTATTCTATTATTTGTAAGTACATACATACATACATAACCTCACGCCTGTCTCCCTTTGGGGTAGGCAGAGACAAGGGAACACCAATTGCTGCGATCCAGACATACCTCTTTCGCCAATCTTTTTATACATGAATGAAAAGATTGATAAATAAATGAAAAATGTGATAAATAAAATTTTTTTTATTTAAGAATAATTGAGCATTTTAAATGCAAAAAAAAACTTAAAAAAAACATTATTAACATTGATGAACGTACATGATGTATATATTTGTAAGTAGTTTGCTCATAATGGAAAATGCGAACTATTGTAAACTACGTTATCTGAAATCTTCGAAAGACATCTTCGCGTAATGTCTAAGCGTAATAAACCAGAAGCACATAGAAATAACGAAATGCATTTCATACAATTATCACGGGTACCTACACTGAAAGTTAAAATAATAATAATGCAAGTAGTAAACTTTTAATAAGGATAAATACGAATATAAGTGTTAAGATTTAAAGTAAATTTGAATATTAGTTTAATACATTTTATAAATTAAAAGTAACCGCCAAATGCAGAATTCCTAACATTAAAAAAATATATTAAGTCTGCTTCAGAAAACTACTCTATCAACGATATTTAAGGGACTTTGCCTTGATGTCCCATAGCCTCGGGACGCCCTGTCATCTCATTAGCACGGTGTTTTCACTAAATTTCGTTAGTATCACTAAGATATAGATGGCGCTGTTTATAATTTATAAAATTAGAAAAATGCCATAGACAATGTCTCTTTCATCCTGCTTTTCATTCTTCGGTTCATTCAATCAATCACCTAACCGACTCATTTAATCTATCTTTCATTCATTACATGTGTTCGTTACTGCGCACCCGTTTTCGAATGTTATTTTTATCGCTTTTTTCTTGGATTCCTTTTACCCACAACCCGGCCACCATTTGGACTCTGACGCTCCCTTTTTTAATTCTGACCCGGCAATTCTACTGGATTTCGGAAACAACGCTGCAATTCGAGCTTTGCATGTTTATTGGAATTTTGATCGTGATAACGATTTTCTGATACATACATATTTCATATAATCATAATAATATACATATTTGAGGAGTCTTAAATATTCTTAAAGAAAAATACAGGGAAAGTTCCCACCAGCCCCCCCTGTATAAACATAAACACAATTAAATGGGCGATATTCTAGTACCTATGAATAAAAATCGTCTTACCTTATATCTGGAAGTACCGATGATATCTTCTAGGTACTCAAGCATTCCGGATTCGTGTTCCGTCAGGGCTTTAGGCTTCATCATGGCTATCTGTTCCACTTCACCCTGGAAAAAAATTGTACGGTTTACTCCTATAAAACTTACAAGTTATAGTTTTGGGCATAATCCATTTTTAATTTTTTTTTATCATATAAAGGTAAGAAGTGAAATGAATAACTTTGACGTCTCCTGGCTTAACGATGACCCAGACTGGAACTATTCTTAAGTATAAATTTTTTGTCAGTGCTACTTTTTTTAACAAACGTTTGTCCTCCGCGTCACGTGGTGGAAAGCCGTCCATCCACGGGAAACCTATTTACTCGACACTTTTACCAGGACTATGTTTACTTCTTTATCTTTGTTCAAGCGCGTGCTTATGATAAGCAAAGATGAGGTCATCTTGACACATGTTTTTGAAAGAACTGGCTTTTCATAAACACACAAGCACCGAAGCCCTCATCAACTTCATTATATAAGTTATTTATTAAACCAAATAATATATCTAAGATCACTTTAATCATCACAAATGACACCACTTCCACCTGTTCTGTATGTAAATCTGTTTCTTAATACTTCGATGTTATTTTATTACTATTGTGTTACTTCTATAGCTGTATACTTTGTCTCTTTGTTTGCAACTTCAATCAAATATACATCTAGGCATAAGGAAATAACATCTCGGGATGCTTGTAACCTAAAGAACATGCTCTGCCTAGTTCAGGTCCCAGCCTTCACGTTTAACTTCTTTTTACTTTTTACTAAATGTTTAATTCTTTGAACATTGTCAATTCTGGAATATTGTGGAGAGAAAAATGAAGATTTATTATTATTATTTCCGGTATATATCGCCGATTTAGGGCTCCAGATTTTATTTGAAGGTTGGTCGCTAGCGAGGCGAACCCTAGAGTGGTCGTACTAGGAGCAGCAGGGCTATTCTCAGGTGTCTACGCGACTTGTAACAAAACAAAAGCAGGCAGTTTGTTTAACACCTTAACGACCCGTGTCCACTCGGAATGGTCACTTCTTTAGACACGATTACCTGGGGTCACAGGGTTATTCTTAGCCATAACTGTGTAGTTATAAGCAATAAAAAGACTAACCTGCAAAATCAAAAACCGATTGTGGTCCAAGTCGATCCCGTGCGAGCGCAGCATTTTGGCAACCTCTTTAAATTGCACCCTTCTTCCGTTGAGGGTGTAGTATGATGAGTTGTCCTTGAAGGCTGTTCGGGTGACCACGATTTCGCTGTCTGGTACCACGGTGAAGTCCTCGCCTTCCTGTAGACAAATGAAAAATGTATTTAATAATTTAAAATGTATTTAATAAGCATGGAGTCTGAAAAGAGAGTGGGGGAAAAAATAAATGAGTTTTAGACTAAAACTTATTTTATTTAACATTTTTCGGGCACGGTTTTATGTTCATGTAAGAATTTATTTGTAAAATATAGGTAGTCTTTAACCTTCCACAAGGGCTGACCTATAAAATACAAAAAGAACTTATTAAATATTGACTGAAGCAGTTTTTGGAGTTGTAATTTTAATATTTTGTTTCATCACACAGTAACCTGCAATATACGTAGCAACCACACATAATTTTCTTATTTATTTCACACCTTATAACAATCAATTTTACTAATAGCAATAAATAAATTCCAATTATGTTCACGCAATCAACGTGTAACATCATTAAATTAGTTCAGTTTAATATAAAAGCATTGGGTTCATCAGAAATTGTATCACATCTCAGTGTGAAATATTTTAACTTAAACATGAAGTATTGCATTGTATTGTGTAAGTATAAAATATCATACGAAAAAAGTATCCACATTAAAACACTAATCATATGACTACGAACGAGCATTGTTTTAGTCAGGCTATGTTCTGGAGACCATACAACTGAATTAGGGAAGTCTACCGAGGCAACTAAGACTCTTTATGTAAGATGTGTGCTTTACTAAATGACTCAGTATTTTCTCGTTATACTTTTGTAAAGATGAGCTATCTTGTTTAAACGAAGAACACGACATACACAGCGGGAAATCGCCTACAAACAATGAGGCTTTCAACTAATGCTGGACAGCATCAAAAAAATCTAATTCCTCAACCATTGTCTTCCTTCACAGTTGTCCTCGCCGTGCTCGCATACGAAGCGACTTGCCATAATCCTGAACAAGCCCTCAAGGGTTTAAAGGGGCCGGACCGAGGTACGTCACCCGAGAAGGTTCATAGAGAAGCTGCCAAGTGCAAGTGTGCCACCGAGGAGCGGGAAAGCGGACCCATATGTGCTTCCGACAACAAGACCTATGACAGCGAGTGTGCTTTGCGGTGCGACTCCGCGCAACATAAGTCTGGCGTCCAAGCCGTTCATAAGGGACGCTGCGGAGTTAAGTCTTGAGTGTCATGCTAGGCTTGAATAAATAATGAATGAATATGTAGTTGTTTTCTTACATACATACATACATACATAACTTCACACCCGTATCCCTTATGGGGCAGGCCGAACACCAGACGTTGTAAAACTATCTGGTGTCACGTTTGACAAATTTGGAGGCATTGTAATGATGGAGAGAGACTCTTGTTGTAGAGAGACAGGGTGTCGAACTATCGCCCACAAAAGAAATCTCCAATAAACCCTAAGAGTTGTTTTCTTTCCTAGCTTTTTTATATAAGAGACTTTGAATTGCCTTTTAAACTCAATTTCACCTGATGGTAAGTAAAGATGGAGTGCTTAATTATAGCACACGGGCTAAGGACCGAACTGGCTCTACGTAAAAATTTGGCAACAGATTTTAAATGAAGAGTGGTAGCTAGGCAGGCGGATCTCGACAGGATCCTACCACCAAAATGGAGTCACTCGGATTTGTTGTCTTTTACGACACGCATATCCAGCGTAATACTAACATCATAAATCCTACTTATACCAGGGTGGTCTGAAAAGTTTCCGACCTTAACGCAAAGATGGCGCCACTCGTCAACAAAAGCTAGTGAATGTAGTTGTGCATCTTTTGACAGGTTACTCACCAAAGTTTCGGCCATTTTGGACGCGCAGTTTTTAGTTGACAGTCGTTTGAGTGAGTACATGTGAGTGTTTTTGTGAAAATGGAAAAAATTGAGTATCGAGCTGTTATTAAATATTTGTTTTTGAAAGGCAATACGCCTACGCAAATCAAAAATGAGTTGGACTCTGTGTATGGGGACTCTGCACCATCATTTACCACAGTGAAATTTTGGGCAGCTGAATTTAAACGTGGCCGTAAGAGCTTGGGAGACGATGAACGTTCGGGACGTCCAAAAACTGCAACTACTGACGATAACATTGCTAAAGTTCACGAAATGGTGTTAGACGACCGCCGAATTAAAGTGAGAGAGATAGCAGAGGTTATGAAAATGTCCAAAGAACGTGTTTGTCACATATTAAAACAAGATTTAGACATGAGAAAGCTGTCCGCGCGTTGGGTGCCGCGTTTGCTCACGTTAGAACAAAAACGTGTTCGAATGAACATTTCCAAGGCTCTGTTGGCGCAGTTTAGGCGCAATAAATCCGAGTTTTGGCGCCGATTAATTACTGTAGATGAAACTTGGATACACCATTATACGCCCGAAACAAAACTACAGTCAAAACAGTGGACTGCAAGGGGGGAACCAGCTCCAAAAAAAGCAAAAACTGTTTTTTCGGCTGGGAAAGTGATGGCGACTGTTTTTTGGGATAGTCATGGAGTTATCTTAATCGATTATCTTCAAAAAGGAAAAACCATTACAGGAGCATACTACGCATCATTACTTGACGAGCTGAAGGCACAAATTGCGGAAAAACGGCCACATTTGCAGAAAAAGAAAATCCTGTTTCACCAAGACAACGCGCCGTCTCACACCTCAGCGGTTGCCATGGCAAAAATCCACGAGTTACGGTTTGAACTGCTTGACCATCCGCCTTACTCACCAGATCTGGCCCCAAGCGACTTCTTTTTGTTCCCTCATCTAAAAACTGCGCTCGGAGGACAAAGATTTTCGTCAAATGAGGAGGCAATCACCTTTGTGAACAATTATTTTGCAGAGAAAAACGCCGAGTACTATTTGGACGGGTTACAGAGATGGGAGCATCGCTGGGAGAAGTGTGTAGACTTACAAGGAGACTATGTAGAAAAATAAATAAAAAAATTAAGAAAAAAAATCTTGTATCATTGTTAGGTTGGAAACTTTTCAGTACTATAAACGCGAAAGTTCGCGTGTCTGAAATAACACATACTTTTTATCCCAATATTCCTGCAGGATTAAAAATTGCGCGGGTAGAACCGTGTGAAACAGCTAGTATCTACAAAGGTGATGCGGTAATAAGAGTTACATATTTCAAGGGTCTACAAAGGTGATGCAAGAGGAAAATGTTCTTTGGAGTCATCTCTAAGTCTGCCCGTATTATCCATATCATTGATCATAAGTCAAGAAATTGAGTGATAGTGAAATTAGAAAGAATTGACGACCGGCTGGTGTAGCGGTAACATACATTGCTTTCTATGCCAGAGGTCCTGGGTTCTAATCCCGGCGGCGGTGGATATTTGTGTGATGAACACAGATGTGAGTCGTCAAGTCATGGATGTTTTATGTTTATTAAAGTTTATTATAATAAAAAATATGCATTTATTCAATATGTATGTTTATTTATTTCTTAAGTATATCAGTTATCTAGTATCCATAACACAAGTTCTTTAACCCTAGAATACTAAACATCGCCTGACAGGCCGCGCTCGGTCAGTTTTTTCCGGTTATTTCAAAAACGCGACCGCGAATCATATTGTGCTTTTGTGCCAATTTGGTATAAACCACGCTGCAACAGACAGCGCACGCAGGCCCAGCGCGGATGCTTCGTTTGTAAAATATAAGCCACTCAATCGCCTGGGAGGCGATCATTAGTATTAACGGTAAGTTTAATATTTAGTTACTTTTTTGTTTTGCGGTTTTTTAGCAGTTAGCTATGTTATTACTTAGCAAATGTTTATTTTCGTTTTAGATGGATCTCCACGATGAAAACTAGCCTATTCTTTACTAAATGAGAACTCCGACAGCGAAACTGCGGACGATCTGGAAATCGATCCTTATGACTCTGAAGATAGCGCGGCAGATCCTTCTTTCGTACCATTCCGACTGGAAAAAGACTTACAAAATATTACAGTTGATGACTCTGAACCTCCAAACACTTCTGTACCACATCAAGCCACAATTAATTCTTCAGATTCACCTGTTCCAGAAACTGTGTCACAAGAAGAACAATCAGCTGATAACAAAAAATAAAAGGCTGACTTAGATTAGTTTGTAGACAAAACAGTGATGTTGCCATAAGTTTGATTTAGAGTTTTAAAAAGTTTATATTTTCAATAGTAATAATAACGCCAAAAAAGTTAAAATATAGAAGATTTTTTTTTGTTACAAGACTCTTCAAAGACTGTTATGTTATAAAAAATAACTGTTTCTAACTATAAGATTTAAGTAGAATATTGATTTTAAAGAAGAATTTTTATTATAGTTTTTGAAAAGGTAGAGATTTGCCTATTAATTTATGTGATCTTTGTAAAAAAATAATAAATAACTAAATAATAAAATGGGTTTATTTATAAAGTCGCCTCCCAAGCGATCATTAGTATTAAGCTGTGGTAAATTTATATTAGTATTCTAGGGTTAAGAAACTTAATTTGGGCTAGATAATTTTGTGTGAGTGTCAGAAATATTTATTTATTATTTATTAAATGCGTCATGAAAGAAGACGTAGTAAGAACGATTGAAAAGCGTATGCTACGGGGTGGTTTGGACATTTAGAAAGGATGAGTGAAAGTAGATTTACGAAAGAGGTGTACAGAGCACGATTGTATGGTGACGTCGGAAGGGGCCGCCCTAGGCGAACGTATGTCGATCAAATTGGCGACATACTTAAAAAGAGCCGGGTTTAAAGTACCCGTAACCGGCGTTCATGTATGAAACGATTAATGAACGTAGAGGAAACGAAAGAGGTATGTCTGGGTCGTAGTAATTGGCGTTCCTTAGTCTCTGCCGACCCGAAACGGATACAGGCGTGATGTTATGTATGCATGAGTCAAGAGGAAGGAGGCAGGCAGATATCCTCTGTCTACATTTAAAAAACGAAACGTAGGTAGTATGTTTGTTTTGGATAGTTTTTTTTTTATTTAATTCACAAAACTGGTAACAATTTAAACTTAATTCTATACAGTTTAAATAAACATCAATTCTTAATTATTACCTACTGCATGTGAATCCAGCATGCTTATATTAGAATACATAAATAAGGTAGTACCTACTATAAATTACATCGAACAGAACCAAAAATCAAGCAACTTTCAAATAAAAATACAAAATTTATTTATTTCAACTTTAATTGAGACCGAAGAACTTGAAAATACATCAGTTTCGGAACTTCCAAAAACATAGAAAGGTGTTCATTTCGAAAATGATTATTTGGACTAATTTATTCATGTTAATTTCAGTAGTGCCTTTTTAAATAAATTTTGGAGTTTCAATGTTGTTCAATACACTGTCACTCAGATTCGGCTTTACAGATTTCCATGAATTTGTGCACTCAATATAGTGCCGAATAAGAGCACGTTTAAGCACAGGTGTTACATTGCCGGGGCTTTACTCTAAGCCAGCGGATACTTCCATAGTAAAGCCGGCGCGCGTTGTAATAAAAGTGCGATGCCCCGCGTGATGCGTCGCCTTTCCTTAAGCGTGCCCCAACAGATACGATACTTGATCTGATATTTCTATAGGCTGGACCTATGATTACGTACACTGGTGAAGATACAGGCAAATCTAGTATAAATAGAATACGATTTCATCGCGATTTGAAATATATCGAAATTACACAGGGTGACTGGTGGGTCACTTTTGAAATTCAAGGACGTGATAGTTTGAGATCATACATCAAGAGAAAAAATATAATAAAAAATAAATATTAATTATTTACCTTAACCGAAAGTTAAAGAATTGATTACGCAACGCATGGTTACGCTAGCGTTGGCAGCGATCAGCGTGCCAGGTCACGTGCCGCGATCGACTCAGTTATAAGTATGTACAGTAAATAGTAACATAGTAATATCTATTTATTTATAGGGAATTCTAGTGAAAAATGAAGTACCCATTTTCAAAACATAATTATGATCCGAATCGAGTACAGATGCTCTCCTGCAGTATCTAAAATTTTCAATTCGTTTCAATTTTACTTCATAGAGATAAATATAGTTCTTATTCCCAAAATCTATGGGTATAGGATAATTACTGTTCCTATTTTGATGTGTCGCTTGGATTCAAATATACATTTATATCCTACGAAAATGCTTTTACAATAAGAATATGTATATAGGGCATAAATCCACTGGACTACCTGAAGAGGGGGAGTCAATAGTCCTGTAAGTGGACTTATTAAGATGGTTGTAATGATTATAAGGGCTTGATCAGCGCATTTCTGAAGTTCCGCTTCTGCATAAACCCTATGGTAAACTATAAGAAAATTATATCAAACCAAGCGTGAAAAATAAACAAAAGAAATCGGCTAAACCAATGGATTTTACAGATCAAATTGACGGTAAAATTACTAAACTTATTAATTTCTTCGTAATATATAAAGCCGTGGGATAGTGACGAGTTGTATTACTTCGCAAGGTTCCCAGCGGCAGCTACAACATGAAATACTCAATTGTTTTGCGTGAGTAACTGTGTTTATAAATATTATTAATCGAATTTAAATTATTTTTCAAGTGAATTTAAATTGGTTCAATTTATTTCGAAGGTTTCATTGTACCTCTTTATTACCTACCAAGGAAAATATAGTATTTGATAGTGTGATGGCAGTTTGGATTAAATCTAATGACTTGCTATACTATAGTGTAATTAGATTTCCTACATATCGTGTAGCTTACACGAGGGATACCGATGGAAAATATAAATAGCTGAGTAAAATATATAAGTTTAGTTTAAATTGTAATAGGTATATATCTTAGTAGGGAAAATATTTATTTATTTATTTATTTATTTACCCTTTATTATACACAAAAAAAAATCCAGAATATAAAAAAAAAACACAAATAAAAGAACACATTATGTATAAAGGGCGGCCTTATCGCTTGGAAGCGATTTCTACCAGGCAACTTAAGCAAAATAGTTAAGGCCAAAGTTGAATAAATTACACAAGGAATACTTTTTATTATACGAAGCACGGGATCGCCATTTAGAAGGGTAAAGATTCGAGAAAAAAATGATTCTGATACATATTTTGTACTCAGATAGAATTGGTGATACCCATTTTGTATAATTAAATTCTAACTAAGAAACGTTACTTCTTTCCCACAGTTTTGGTCTCGGTATTGGTGTACGAAGCTGCGTGTGCATCACCAGATCCTCTCATACTCTGCGGCTGTCAAGACGCCCCTCCGGTGTGCGCTTCAAACGGCAAAACCTACCCGGGCGTGTGCGCTATGAACTGCGACCATGACTACCATGATCTTGTTGTGGTACATCCAGGACCTTGCAAGCCGCCACTCTTGCGTTAGGAACCATATATGTATGAGCTCAAGCTCAACCGATAATATATTCGTGATATAACATATGTTTTTTTTTTATTGAATTCCTGGTACAGCATTTCAAATTACATTTCTAGGTCATTTTTAGATTGGTCAATGGATTCAAAAACATTGCCGCTTACTGAAGTTCTGGCTGACACTACAGTTAGACGTCATTTTGAAAACGCTAACAAGCGGCCATCGATGAATTCCTCGGTAGATACCCTAAACGAACTGTTGTGGTACATCCAGGACCTTGCAAGGGAGTCTTGCTTTAGGAACCATATATGTATGAGCTCAAGCTCAACCTATAATATATTCGTGATATAATATATGTTTTTTATTTAATTCCTGGCAGAGTCGACGTGAGCATCTCTAGATTATTTTTAGATTGTTCGATGGGTATCAAGGATGTTTTAGACCAGACATCACCAAGCTACTAGTGCCGGTTAGTAAAGGTCCGATATAGCTTCTCATAAATCCTAATGGTGTGACCATTTCAATCCCTTATTCATCTCTAAGGGTTTTACCACACCAATCATTTCATTCTGCCATCGATCGATTGGTTTTAAATTAAATTAAATTAAAATCCCCAATCACATCAACTACATGGCCCCAAACTAAGCAGAGCTTGTGATATGGGATACCATGTAGCGAACAAGGGGGGAACCTACACATATAGATAAACACCCAGAAACGAAACATTTTTTTTTTCGGAATCGAACCCGCAACCCCTGGCTTCTGAGCCAGATAGGTTTACCATCGCCATAGTGGTCGTCCGAATTAATATTTATTTTTTAAATTATATTTGCTCTTCGTGTATGATCTCAAACTATCACGTCCTTAAATTTCGAAAGTGACCCAGCAGTCACCCTGTATGAAACTGGAACTTTAGCTAGGAAAATCTTGAGTTTTACATCTCTACGGGACTGAACTATTTCGATTGTAGTTTACGCACTAGATCCGTCCTTCGTGAATCGTCACCCCGGGGAAGATTATTGAAGGACCAAAGTAGCCTAAAGGACTAAAGTAATAGTAGTACAAGCTGTTTCACCGTCGCGAATGTCGAGATACAAAATATATTATAAAATTAGACTATTCTAATCTATACACTATCACTATGGCAAATCTCATCCAAATTCGTTGAACCGTAGTGCCTTCAGATTTAAAATATTAGAGTAAGCTAACATTTATAAAAGTTAGCGCACAGCATCCGAACCGAATCCGAGCGGGCAAAGACGTTTAGGTAAAACTCAAAAAACTTACAAATTCAAAAAAAAAAACAGCAAGTACGGAAATTATTCTACAGTAAAATTAGGCAGTTTTGTGAAGAACTGGTGCGTGAATTGGCCCCTAAGTTTTGATTGCTCAGATTTTGATCAGATCTCGGACTAGTGCGTAAGCAATCTTGGTCGTTTTTTTCACAGGTTCCGCTCTTGGCCCTCAATATTTTCAAGTAACCAGCAGCTTCGGTTACGCACGTTACTACTCATCCTCGTACGAATTTCTCAGACGAGCGATTTCAGACATAAAAAAATTACCTTCAACTTAGTATATTATATTAGTAGGTGTAAAGAATATTCTCACAAGATTACCAGATAATTAATATCCATAAAATTAAATCAATTGGTGTTTTTGTACGACGCTTGCATCATTCAGTCACGCTGTGCAGTGTCAGCCGTTTCCGCCAACAAGCGATTTATTATGTTCTGCCACCATATGGCGTGTATCATAACCATTTTACCATCTTGGACTAGTTTTGTGCAATAAACTATACTAGTGCCTTGAAACTAGTCGTCTTATTTACGAACCAGACAAAAATACTCTGTACGGTCAGACCAGACTGTACAGTTTGTATGTTTAGGGCCTTCGCGCAAACAAACGAAATAAATACACCACGGAGGCCTGTAATATAATATTTAAGCTCAACTACATCATACATTTGGCAAACTTATAATAACAAAAACTCTGATATATGTATAAGAATCTTACGGTATAACGAAGATGATGAAACCATTACTTTAAAATATCTAGAAATACATTTTGCCCTACTTTAAATATCTGAACATAAGAGACCATCACGTAACAACAGGAGCGACACATGTAATAATTGTTGAGAATTTCACGCTCACCTGGTTAAGTGTCAATCAAACAATAAAATTACAATAAGCAAATCAATTGAGTGTAACATCGTAAAATTACCACATTTAGATATAAAAGCGAGGTATTCATGCCAGGAGGTATAATACATCCTTGTTCAAAATCCAAGAAACAACAAATTAATAACCATGAAATACTTCATTGTTTTATGTAAGTAGCTAAGCTTATTTATAAGTCGCGTGGTGTGTTACGAATAGTATCTATATTTTTTTGTCTAAAGGAAAACGTGCTTTCATGTCCCCGATAGTCCAAGGGGAAACGGTGGGGTTTTTGGGGATGATCTGGCAGAAGGCAGAACCGACCCACGAGAAACCTCCAGGCGTATCCGATTCGCCGTAAGTGGAGCCCCCACGCAAGAAATGTACTCCAATCTGTTTTAGAGATGAATAAGGGATTGAAATGGCCGTTAGGATTTATGAGAAGCCATTTCGGACCCTGCTAACTTAGTAATTTCTGGTATAAAACCTCCTCGTTTTGCCAGGTGAAATACTGATGTCCCTGCAACGGGCCCATTTAAAAGGGTTGTCATGATGAATATTAGAATCACGGCATGGGCAAAAGCGTTGTTCCTGGCGTGGCACCTGGCATTTCTCCTTTATTGGGGAGGCTTTTATCAAGCATAGTAGTTCAGTTTACTACTTTGAGTCCATAATCTTATTTTTATACGGTATTTAACTATAAAGATGGCGTTCTCACGCAACTCGGGTCGGCAGCGTTAGCCTTTGTAAAATCGTAATGCATTTGACGTCCATTCCACCTATAAGGTCAAGGACAAAGACAGAGTATAGCAAGGATTGAAATTTCCTGTCCTTAAATATTGCAAAGACTTTACAGTAAGAGTGGAAGCTATACAGGTCCTATTTTCATTTAGATCAGACAGATTTGGACACGCTTATCTAGTCCAAATGTAGCCTCCTTTACACAAACTTCACTATAAGCTTCCCTTTACAGTGATCCTCTCAGTACTTGCCTACCAGGCCGCCTGCACCAAAACTCCAGTGGAGGCCGCGGTGCCGACTCGCGCAGTTACCGCATGCCGCTGCGCTGCTGAAGAGCCCAAGGCGCCCGTCTGTGCCACCGACGGCGTGACCTATGAGAGCGAGTGTGCCATGCGCTGTGAGGCCACCGAGCAGAGAAAAGAACTCAAAGTCGCTCATACTGGACGATGCGGCGCTCCTAAACCTTAAACTCTTGTTATATATTCTATTAACAATAACTATTAAGGGTTTTCTTGAGACCACGACTGGTCGAAATGTCATCAAGGTAAACTAATTCTATAGGTACGTAGTTATGAACTTCTAAATAAAATAGTTTCTGCTAGATGCATGTTTTATTTTTTTGATTTAAGACACTTTGAGGCCCATTATGATACGTGACATAATAAGGATAGCTTTCGTTTAGGGTATCTACCGAGGAATTCATCGATGGCCGCTTGTTAGCGTTTTCAAAATGACGTCTAACTGTAGTGTCAGCCAGGACTTCAGTAAGCGGCAATGTTTTTGAATCCATTGACCAATCTAAAAATGACCTAGAAATGTAATTTGAAATGCTGTACCAGGAATTCAATAAAAAAAATATATATATTATATCACGAATATATTATCGGTTGAGCTTGAGCTCATACATATATGGTTCCTAAGGCAAGAGTGGCGGCTTGCAAGGTCCTGGATGTACCACAACAAGATCATGGTAGTCATGGTCGCAGTTCATAGCGCACACGCCCGGGTAGGTTTTGCCGTTTGAAGCGCACACCGGAGGGGCGTCTTGACACCCGCAGACTATGATAGGCTCTGGTGTTGCACACGCAGCTTCGTACACCAATACCGAGACCAAAACTGTGGGAAAGGAGTAACGTTTCTTAGTTAGAATTTCATTATACAAAATGGGTATCACCAATTCTATCTGAGTATATATTTTATATCAGAACAAATGTCTATCGAATCTTTATCCATCTAAATGGCGATACCGTTTGAATGCTTGGTATTGTAAAAAGTATTCCACTTTGGCCTTAAAATATTTTTTCTACTTAGAGTTAAACCTATTACAATTTATACTAAACTTGTATATTTTACTCATTTATTTATATTTCCCATCGGCCATCCCTCATCTTAAAGTCTTCAGTTTGCTACACATTGTATAGGAAATCGAACTACGATATAGTATAGATAGAAAGTAATTAAATTTAATCCATAAATGCCATTAAACTATCCAATATTATATTTTCCTAGGTAATAAATAGGTGTTATGAAACCTTCGAAATAAATTGAACCACCAATTTAAATTCACTTGAAAACTAATTTAAATTCGATAAATAATATTTATAAACACAGGTACTCACGTAAAACAATTAAGTATTTCATGTTGTAGCTGCCACTGGGAACCTTGCGAAGTGATACAACTCGTCCTTATCCCACAGCTTTATATATTACGAAGAAATTATTAATTATGGTAATTTTACCGTCAAATTGATCTGTAAAATCCATTGGTTTAGCCGATTTAATTTGTTTATTTTTCAAGCTTGGTTTAATATAATTTACCTTTATTTTTCCTTAGGGTTTGTGCAGAAGCGTACCTAGCTTCATTAAGTAATGCGCTGATTTAGCCCTTATAATCATCACGGCCTTCTCAAGAAGCCCACTACAGGACAATGACTCATCATCATCATCACAACTCCGTGTAATGCCCACTACAGGGCATGAGTCTCTCCTCTGGGTGACGAGGAGGTTTAGGCCATAATCCACCGAGCTGGCCCAGTGCTGGGTGGTGGATGTCAGAATTTTCAGGGTGCCGATATGGCTTCTGACAAACCCCAACGACTACTGTATACAAGTATACAGCACCCGGGACCGACAGCTTAACGTGCCCTCCGAAGCACGGAAGTCGCCGTGAGAAACGAACGGTCGGCGGTCACCCATCCAAGTACCGACCGCGCCGAACGTTGCTTAACCTGTGATATCGTAAGATACACACAGTAACCACGGCGCCACGACGACTTCGGACAATGACTCTCTGCTGGGTAATCCAAAAAGATAGCCCTCTGGTTGATGGTTTTATTCCCCATATACTCGTACATATTGTGAAAGCATTTTCGTAGGATATACCGGGTTAATTTAAATAAGCGCATCACCTCTTGCAAGCAGCCTCTCTACATCAATCCCAACAACATCTGTTCTTCGACTCAGTGCAAATCTTGATAAATAACACAAAAAAGGGACCTCGCGCTTATACACATAGCGACACTTTATGTGTGTCTGGGGGGATGTTTGACCCCTCCAATTGGTCTGGCTGCTGACCAGGGGTGTTCAAATAGTTCCCCTAGTATCATATATAAAAATCAAGAATGAGATTATAAGTAACGATATGTTATTTTTTTTGAAGCTTTAAAGCGTCTGGTAAGGGTAACCGCCGATGGAAAGTGTCTGGCAATAATGATTATTAAGTTTTAACAAAATTATCTAAAACATATGTAAAAATCAGCAGTGAGAATTTAAGAAAACTTAGTACTGTATTTATCCACCTTTAGCACCTGGTACCTATGAATTGGCCGTCGACCCAAGCTAGCAAGTATGCACACACTCAAAGTACGTACTAACACTACTTTATCCCATTTATATTTTTTATGAGAAAATAAGTAACGTCTGGGGGCCCTGGGATCTTACTCTATTACGTTGCATACCTACGCTCAGAGTAAATTGAGTTATGTCAGTTTAGGTACACTTAATATAATTTTTGTTTGAGAATACTTAAACTTAAAAAAATTGAAGAACAAATCTTATTGATGTGGTGAAGCTGCTTGCAAGAGGTGATGCGCTTATTTAATTTAATCCTGTATATGTATATTTGAATCCTAGTGACACATTAACATTGAAAGAGTAATTCCTGTATTCCTATACCCGTAGATTTTTGAAGTAATATACAGTACGTATTTATCAACACAAAGTAAAAAGCCCGAAACTAATTTATTAAATGTTTTTTTTTTATTCTGATAAAAAGAGGAGTTTCCAGAAATTATGCAGATAGCGTAGTACTCAAGAATTATGTCAAAGCCAATTTCATAGCGAGATCTCGCTTTAGCTCCATTCTCGCACGATTGTATTCCCTAATTGTCAACCCCTAAATGTGTCTGCGTCATGCGACCATCGAAAGCGTTAAATCGGGCCTTTATATCGATATTTACTTAAAATATGGCACTTAAAGTATCATGGTATCGAAACGATTAATTCTATCTATTATGCTAGCTAACATGATAGGATAAAATTTTATTTATCTTGTCGATTCAAGACTTTATCGATAGTCACATGCTGGTTATGCTGGTCCCCTGCGGGGCTAGCATGCTACCGTCGACAACGATAAATCGGGCCTTTTATCGATATTTTCTTAGAATATGGTATTTAGTGTATGTAATTTATTAAGATTGTGACATATTTGGTTCTGTGGTCTTAATCATGGTATCCAATTGAGTAACTCTATCTATTATGGTGCGCTTATTAGCTTACATAATAGGATAAAATAACAAAACAATATTTATCTTGTCGATTCGACTATTTATCGATGGTCGCCCTGTTGGTTCACTGGGAAATGGTATGGTTCCTTTCTTACCTCTTCTTAAATTGGGTGGACCACCCAAGAATGAACGATTGATTGTTATTCTATTTGTCGCTTTATGATATTCATGGTATTAGCATCCTTTTTGCTTCTGAGGGTAAAATGACTGCTTATCGAAAGTGAAACTGTGGGAGCGATTTTTTATAGATACTGACTTCTAAACCTCAAAATTCATATATTTTTTGCTTGACTAGGACTTACCGCCACGGTCACGAACGAATTCAGTACACTTCCGAATCTCTGCTTCTGAACAGGCCCTAAGGAAAACTTTAAGGTTAAATTAAGCATGAATAATAATAAATATAAATCGGCTCGGCCAATGGATTTTACAGATCAAGGCGACGGTAAAATTACTTAAATTATTAATTTCTTTATAATATATAAAGCCATGGGATAAGGACGAGTTGCATCAGTTCAAAAGGTTCCCAATAGCAGCGACAACATGAAATACTTCATTATTTTGGGTGAGTTACCTTTGTTTATAAAAAATTGCATTTTCCAAATTGAAATATTTTATTAGGAAGTCCTGAAATTGATTTTGACACAATTAATTACGAAGGTTTCCTAGTTATACGTTATACGTAATTGGAAATTATATAAATATCAATGGCCGAACGCGTTTTTATACTGTAGAGTAATTAGGTTTTCGAGAGAAAGTGTAATGTTTAGAATACTTTAAGACAAGAAATAGTTTAGGTAAAACGGTTCATAAAGTTTTATGAGATTGTTTATTTGATGTTGCCACCCACAACACAGGGAATCCTAGTGTGGGGGCTAGTGTGCTCAGATAATTAAAAAACAATACTTATTTTGATGTAACTAGTAATAAGGTAAATACTGTTTTTTACGTAAAACTTAATTGGAGAAATTGAATAAGTTATAATTATGTTTGATAGTTTTGTTCTCAATCAACGAACTTTTAACAACGAAACTTTTTGTCCAGACTTTCCCAATAGCATAAACATAAACGCGGCAAAAGATTTATTAAAGATCTTAGATAAGTCAGATATAAAAATAGAAACTTGATTGGGCAAAGTTTGGAAAGTTTCGTCCAATTTAGTAACTTTAATCCTGCACTTGCCATCAATTTCTACCTGATTATAAGAGCCTTGATATTCCAAGATGATATGTAACAAGGATCGAACTTTTTCATCATAAAATATTGTCCAGCCATTAGGTCGAGGGTGTTCTATAAACGGGTCCTGCTATCATACCGATAAGACAGATTATTATTATTTCTACCTAAAGCTACACGCCTTTCGGCGGAAAGACCCGACAATTTGACCAGTCGGTCGGGGATCAGGGCAAGAGAGACAGAAACCGATTATTATTATTACTAGCCCTGGGTGTCCCAAAATTGGGCAAAGGTCTCCCTTTTCTCTTTCCATTTTAGGCGATCAGCTGTTTCCGCGGGCCAGTTTGGGCTAAATGCGTCCAGATCATCTTTCCACCGACGGCGTGGTCGTCCGCGACGTCGCTTGATGTCAGGATGCCACGCGGTTGTTGTTTTAGCCCAAAGATCTTCTGACATTCGACAAGTAATAGAAATAAATAAATAAAATAAAGACAGATAATAGAAATTAATTAAAATTAAGAAACTTTGCTCCTTTCCCACAGTTTTGGTCTCAGTACTGATGTACGAAGCTGCAAGTGCACCACAAGATCCTATCCATGTATGCGGCTGCCGTGATGACCCTGTACCAGTGTGCGCTTCAAACGGCAAAACCTACCCGAGCGTGTGCGCTATGAGATGCGACCAAGCGTACCATAATCTTTTTGTAGTGCATCTTGGACCTTGCTAGTGAACCTTGGAATAGGATCAATATATGTATGAGCTTGACTTATAATATATTTGTGATGTAATATATGTTTTTTATTAAATTCCTGGTAAGTAGTCGGCGTAAGAATCAATGTTTAACAATTCTAAAGAGTTATACAGGGTGACTGGTGACACATTATAGATACTGAAGGAGAGCACTCTGAACTCGATTCTGGTCATAATTATGTAATAAAAGTAGGTATTTAATTTTTCATCAGAAATCCCTATAAATAAATAAAGAGACCTTATTACTTTTCCTGACGCGCTGCCTCAGTCTACACCCACACAGCAGTGTTTCCGCCACACGCACACCACCACCCGCTTAGTATCTATTGCATTGTCACTGACCTCTATATTTACCACTGGACTGGCTGTTCCGTAAGTTTGACAGCTATTTTTTTGTGCCTATTTGAAGCGCCACTAGCGAGTAGCGAGTGTCCGCAGAACAAATTTTGACGTATATTGCAAGTGGCCGCCAGAGAAGTGCTTGCTTATTGTTAAGTGATTTTATATTTTTTAAATAGGATTTCGAATTTTATGTTGTTATTGTTATAAGCATTATATAAAAGTTATCAAGAATGAGGACATGTGTATATTGTAAGCGACTAGTTTTAGTACCACGGACACTCGCTACGTCCGACAGCGCCAAAATGGCGATTATCAAACGGGCACAAAAGCACTTTGACAGCCGCCAGTCCAGTGGTAAATATAGAGGTCAGTGTGCATTGTGCTTATGTAACCAACCATTCATTGTGTAACGAATTCTTCGGTGAAGTTTACTCAGTTAATCTTCTTAATATATAAAATTCTCGTGTCACAGTTTTCGTTGCCATACTCCTCCGAAACGGCTTGACCGATTTTGATGAATTTTTTTGTGCTTATCCGGTATCTATGAGAATCGGCCAACATCTATTTTTTTTTTATTTATATGGCAAAACAACGTTTGCCGGGTCAGCTAGTAATTAATATTAATTTTTTATTTTATTTTTTCTCTTCGAGTATGATGTCAAACTATCACGTCCTCGAATTTCAAAAGTGACCCACCAATCACCCCGTATAGATTATTTTCGGATTGTCTGAGGGATACAATTATCATTTTTTGAAATCTTGGCTGAAGTTGTCAGTTTAGTAAACCACACGGTCATTTCAAATCGGCCAACAAGCGACGATCAATATATCCGTCGGCAGATACCTTACCTTAAAAAAAGCTTTTCTAATTATGTCATTCTCTTATGTCGGGTTTCAATATCATGAAAACTGTTCGTTTTGCCTACGAAAAAACAGAATTCACTACCAAAATGCCTTTCTATATTAAAAATCTTGACATCTAAGCCACTGCTTACGAACTGTTTGACTGTAATGGGTTGCTAGGCTACATTTGACCATATACAAAATAAGTCATTTTATCTAGCCAACGACGACATAACAAGTTATTAATTTAATAAACCAATGAGGTAAAGGTGGCATTTCATTAAGTTTTCATTACATATGAACAATTACATAATAACTCATTTTAGCTAGCCAACGATGTAACAATTTATTAATTTAAGACGACACATCGAAATGTTTTTTCTTGAAATCTTAGCACCTTAACACGCCGATATAAGGTCGCGTATTGCATAGAAATCGCCACCATCGACACCGCTCAGACACTGAAATCGTTTCAAAAATTGATAAAAAAATAACGGTAAATGCTATGGACATTTTGAGCAACCAAAGTCCGAACAATAATGTGAAGATTGAATTTAAGTAAATTCTAAGCATATGGATTGCATAACTACGTAGTAATTTTAACAAAAGTATGTTTTTAGACGTGTTTTCGAAAAATAAAACTATCGAGTCAAAATCATCAAATCATGTTTTTGAGCAGGCAAAGTTTAGATAAAGTTATGAATTTACACATATCAAACTGTCAGATCCACTCGTCTTGCCATATTCTCGTAGTTTGCGATGAAAGTCAATGCATTTTTTCAATATGTCGCCTTAACAAAATATCCTATCAAATATCTGTCAACATATCAATAATCCAGTTTTCTCTTTCTAACTTATCTATAACAGCTTTTGAAAAAAAGGACGAGTATTATTGAATGACATAATTTATCTTTTAAATATTTACTTGGACGTCATAAAAATGTGATTTAACCAATGGCAAGATAAGTCAAAGGATTGGCGTTTCGTTTTACGTAAGCAATTAAACGCAATTATTAACAAAAAGCTCTAAAAACATACTATAATATATTTATCGAATACTGCAACATATTAAGAATGAATAGAATAAGTCTATAAGTACATTTATTTAGTTCAAATATCATAAAAATAATTTGCGAATGCGTGATATTCTATAAATCACATATCGCCTTGTTTCTTGGAAGAACGTCATGTAAAAAGGGCCTATGTCAAATTTGAGAACTTACAGCTCGTGGCTAATAGATATTGTGAAACGCTATTTTTTTCTACCAGTTTTGTACCTGTATGGGTTACTCATACCAGTCAGCAGTCACGCTGCAGCGGGTATTAGATCAATAAAATCATACATTAAACTACAATTTTTTTAAATCTTAATGTGTAATGACCGTAACTTATTAAGCCAAAGAAACTCTTCTACTAATGAACTAACTTATCTTATCTTATTAATCTTACTCTTACTTACTTATATTATAAATGTGAAAGTTTAGATGTATGGATGTTTGTTCTTTAATCATGGGAGAATGGCTAAACGGATTTGGATGAAATTTGGCATAGTGATAGTGCACCATTGACCTTTAGTTTATTAGCTCAATGTAGTGTACAGTCTGGAAAAGCATAGGCTACTATTTATCCCGAAATTCCCGCGGGATTCAAAATTGCGCGGGTAAAACCTCAATTTCGTTTTATTATATGGATAACAACATAGTGCATCCTTAAGTTTGCCATTTTTTTTCAAACTCTCCTAGAATGTGTTTATTCTACTGTTGAATTCCGTTGCCGTACATGTTTAATATCTTTAGCTTACAGATCATTGTGGCATAAAGTGTTATGAACCGAACTTCAACCGGCACAAGATACTATGAGAGACGATCGGTGGATTTATGAGATAGGGTGATAGGTCCAAGAGTACTATTGGGTCAGTTGTTTGGTGAGCTGAGAGTAGTCTTGGCGCCCCTGATACGCGAATGTGGACTTCTGTAAATTAAGCTTTAGTTACACAAAGTGGAAGTGGAAGTGGAATGGAGCGTACAGATTGATGTAATGAACTAGTTCCATTACAGCAATTTGTACGCACCATTAGGTGACAGCCGACGGAATGTCGCAACTACTTTATTTTCAAAATAGATCAATTATATCTTTGGTAAGGAAAATGGTAACTATGTGTGACGCTCCTCAAAAATATTGGCCACACTTTATATGAGTGAAAGTTGGGTCTTCTCATATTTTGTTTCCGAATCCTATCTTTTATGGTATTTATGGCCTTTAGCATTAAAAATACTAGTTGCTTTCATGATAATAAAAGGGCTGCTTGTCAAGTGAAAGTTTATGGATATGAATCGACGACTCCTGCCGCGAAAAATATGTATTTTTGCTTAATTTGAACCTTAAACAGCTAAAGTTTAAGATTAAAAAGATACTTAGTATAATAACATTATGAATTCATATACAAAATGATTGCCTGTACAAAACCGTATTACCTGGATAGAACCGTATAGCGTAGCTATTTTCGCCAATAATCCAAATTTCGTGCGCACAAGCCGCTCAGAGGTACTATTTGCAAACAAACACTTGTCGTTGTAGGCTTGCGCAATTTGGAGTTATTTAACTTTATTGTTTTTCAGTAGTGATCGTATTTTCGTGAATATACAAGCAGTGATTGTGAAGTGTACATACGCTACAGGCAAGTCACTAATCAACTAAGTTGTAGGTGATGTATTTGTTCTTAAATGCAATGTTTGCACCGGCAAGTTTGTATTGACTATGTGTGAGTGAATGAATTTTTAGATTCTTGTCGGTTCCATTTCTGGGTGAAGCAAGCGAATTTTCGAAAATCTTTGAATGCAGTTTTATTTCTTTTCCAAAATAAAGGAATGTTTCTTTGGAGTAAAATTTGCTCTCTTGCTTGTAAAATCTCTATTATTTAGATATTCTATTATTATTATATTTCCTCCAGGGGGCATTCAAAAATTCCACCCTGTATATGTTGTTTTAATATAATTGATTGAATCAGGCGTTACTTTTTTATAGTACTTGTTGTTTTAATACTTTTGCGTTTTAAAACGGATGAGCTTCATGCCCAGACCCTTAGCTATACGGCTTTGACCCGGTCTCTCATACATAGTATGCTTCTCAACTCAGAGAATCCCACATCATTGTTATGCTTTTTAAGTAAAACCTTATTGACTGTATTTCAGAGAACGAAAACATTCAGAAACCAATTGGTTTTTCATTTATTTTGACGTAATACGGTAATGCCGATAAAGCTTTGTTCACATGACAAGCATTTTGATGGATTTTCTTTTTATCTTTTCTTTTCTCTTTGGTAGATCCTCATTGTTTCGTATAATAATGTTAATATTCAGATTTTTATGAACGTGTTGCGCGTTATTACGTGTTAAAATCCAAAATTTTTGTTTTTTTTTTCTTCTCTTTATCTTTCATAAATTCGTTTAATTGGCAATAAAGTGAAATTTATAAATAAATAAACCCTTTCACGGTTCGTCTGGTTAGCGACCACCCTACATATAAAGTCATACAAGAGAAATCACCGTTCCATCTGTGATGTGTTCCGGAAATGTTGTATGTAGTCAGTTCCATCTTAAACCTGTGTTCTGTCATCTTCGACCTCATCTTCACTTGCCATCTGAGATATTGAGGTCAAATGCGGGTTTAGGCTCCGATAGAAAAGGGCAATAAGAAATTGCAATTTTATATTTAATGTGAACCGTTGTGTCGTTTTGATTATAATATCTTCTTATAATAGACTCTGGATATTTATTAATTTATTTTACGAACCAGCATTAGTAATATTAAGAAGCTTGTATCGAAATCAAATAGGTACTAAAGATTTTATGAGAATATTTATTTTGGGGCCTACGCCCCTATCAAACATAATAATCATTGTTATTTCTGGAATAGAAATGTCAATTTAAAATTTTCTCCCAAAAATCTGAAAAAAAAAAATGGTTTTGAAAGTAGCTATATCTAATTAGGCTACGATCGGCGCACTTCCAAATCTCTTCTTCTGAACAGGCCCTAAGGAAAACGATGAGTAAATAATGTTAAAGCGAGCACAAATAATAAACAATATAAATCGGCCAATGGATTTTACAGATCAATGCGACAGTAAAATTACTTAACTTATTAGTTTCTTAGTAATATATAAAGCCCTTGACTAATCACAAGTTATATCACTTCGCAAGGTCCGGTGGCAACGACAACATGAAATACTGCATTGTTTTGTGTGAGTACCTCTACAATATTTATATTATTCTTCGATTTTCAATATTTTTCAAATGTTTGATTTTGATTTTGAAGGTTTCCTTGTTTACCTTGGAATGAATAATAGCAGTACAGGAATGTAAATTATTTAATGTCTAATTAGATTTCGTACAGTTTGTGCAGTGTACGAAAGATCTAAAATAAGAAAAGGTAAATGAAATAGTTGATTCCAGAGAAAGTTTTACTAACTAGCTAAGAGTGCTCTCCTAGCCAGTTATTAAGACGTTACCAAAGAAAGACCAAAATAAAAGAGGTTCTTTGTGAAAATAGCCTAATAGTAAATACGTAGATGCTATTTTGATCATGTATTTAAATGTCTGTTTCGATTTGCATTACACCAAAACACTGACTAGCAGAATCCGCACAAGGACATGCCGACTAGGTTTTGGGCTAGTTCAGCTATAAAATTAGAAACTTATAAGTAAAAAAACAACCAGAATTTCCTCCTAATGATGCCAATTTCGAATAACTCAACTCATTTCCCACAGTGTTGGTCTCGGTATTAATATACGAAGCCGCGAGTACACCTCAAGGATTGCCAAATAAGCTCTGCGGCTGCCAAAATGACCCCGTGCCGGTGTGCGCGTCAAACGGACAGACCTTCGGAAGCGTATGCGCACTCAAATGCGGCGATTCTGGTCTCACTGTGAAGCACTCTGGACCCTGCGAAGTAGGGGATTCGAAACCAGTTTAAGAACCATACATGTATCAGTTTGAGGTGTAATACATCCGTGGTATAGGAGATTTGTGATTTATTCATTTCCTTATAGATTTAAGAATTTAAATAAATAAATAGATATTCCTGGCTTTACACAACTTTACCTAGTCCAAATATAGAACTAAACATATAAACATCTATGACTTGACGGCTAATATCTGTTTTATTCTCAGAAATATCCGCCGCCGCCACCGAGATTCAAACCCAGAACCTCTGGTATAAAAGGCAATGTATGCTACCACTACACCAGTCGGTCGACGGTTTTTTTTAATTTTTATATGAACATATATTTTCAGGGGTGTTAGGAAAAAATATTCATTATGTACACTTTTTTCTTTAAAAACTATTTTATTGTTTTTATGTTTATGTAAAATATGTAAAATAATGTCTGAAAAATTCGTTTGACTAGCAACACGGCAACCTGTACATAAGGCAGCAGATCAAGTGTTACAAAAGTCAAATTTCCTCAACCAATTTTCAACTTAATGTAGAACGCTTGATTTGCTGCCTTCTGTACAATAATGCACTGGAGTCTAAAGGCAGCTATTATTTCTATGCAGCGTTAGCTCATTACGAGACTTCCATACTGAAAATTATTTTCTCACGAATGTTTTACACGAATGATTTATAAACATTCAAAATTAACATAGGCACACATTTTGGCCGTGCGGCAATGAATAGATTTCAATTATTGCTTACAAACCGACTCCATACTATACGAACATTCGTAAACATACGAGTCGACAAAGTTCCGTGCTCGCACCGCAGCTGATTCTACAACCAAGCGGAGGCGCTTAAGTAAGGTTGCCTTTATAACGCTTAAAGCACAGTACATATATGTACAGTAATTCAACCCGACCGCATCTTTGAAATAAATGCCTACACCACCGTCGCAGTCCGTTCTCATATGATAGGGCCTTCAGCGTTTAAATTACATTTGCCTACTTTGTGTTTACTTACATTTTGTTTTGTGACTGCAAATCTACTTTCTTTATATAAAAAAATAAAGCACTTTGTAAATTGAATAGGAAGTTTTCAACAATAATACGTTTTATGTCAAAAAACCATTTTTACGTTCGAATACCAAATCGGTCTTATAAATTAGCGACCAAAAAATACTTGAGCCTCGATTGAGATCCACGAAAAGATGTATTACCTATTACATTTTAAAGTATCAACAAACCGCATATTGACGTAATTGACAACCACTTTGGCCTTGAGGTAAATCTATCTGCCTCAGACGCCAGTGGTTGCGGGTTCGATTCCCATTCGGAACAAGAAATAAAAATGTTCCGGGTCTGGGCGTTTATTTATATCTATTTTATATACTAGGTTCCCCCCTAGTTAGCTACACGGTATCTCATAACACAAGCTTTGCTTACTTTGAGGCCATGTAGTTCGTGCGATTGTCTGGGGATTTTAATTATTATTATTTATAAAGAATCTTCAAAGAAATCCGTCTACATAAATTCTGACCCCTCATAAGCCCGAGTGCTACATTTTTTATATCACCGGCTTGAATAACATTGGTTTTAATATAAACATCTGGGTTGTAACTACAGTTTTTTAATTAGAAAAATAAAATAATTTTAATTAACTTGAGCTCCAAATAACATTTATTAGGTCTTTGGTATCGGCAAAGCAAATGGATTTTGTAAATTAATGGATGCGTAAAGTCGTAAAGGTTGAATAATTTTAATATAAATACCCGAGGCTTATAATTTCTTGTCAACAACTATTTACAGAAAGGATAAGAGTGGAGATATACGGAGACATGAATACTGTAACGTTTACTGGTAAGTCGGAAGCAAAGTCACAAAAAAATATTAAAAAAAAATACATTGTTCGGTTTCAGCCCCGGCCAGACTGTTAAAAATAAGGCTTGAAATAAAGGTGACTTTTGTTTACAACCAAGCTTCCAAGCAAGGATGCCAACCAAGGTCGCGCTAAGCCGCCGAGGTGAAGCGAAATTTGGTTGCAAACAGCCGTCTGCACTGTTGTAAACTAGCAGCCCACCTTGGTTTGAAGCTCTGTTTGAAACAGTGTGGCCGGTGCAATAGATAACAAAACTGGATAAGATATTAAAGTATATGCATTTTATTTATTTATTTAATCATTCATGTACCTACACACAGTGTTATAAATATATCTTAAAGGCTAAACAATGTAGGTATAAAGGTACAGCTCATTTCTAATAGAAATTTCTGCCAGCTGACCGGTGACTGGACAGGTGTAAAAAAAGAGCAATATTAGTGCGTGCGTACCTACTTATGAAATTAAAAAAATAATTATTAAGTAAAATTTAAAAAAAATACTTGATAATTGAGTATAACCGAATTTCAAATGAGCATAATCCGATATATGTATTCTTATAAAAGAAGAACAGTAAGGTAAAACCAATGTGTTTTAATGTTATGAATCTTTTCTTGATAAGATAAATAAGGTCACCAACCGGAACTGTCACCAAGACAATATTGCATTTGCTTTGGCGTAATTTTTTCTGCATAAATAAATGAAATCCCCAAGCTTACAACAAATACATGCCCGTTATATCAGGAATGTGTATATTTGACATTTCACTATCTAATTTTGATCTATTTTTAATTGCAACCAACGTCAAATTAAAAAAAATGATCCAAATAATCTTCTAATAACAGAATTTAATGAACATTTTTGTTGATACCGACAGTTTTGCTTTCGGTACTTTTATGCCAAGCTTATTCCACGCTTGCGCTGCGACCGCTCTGCGGCTGCCGCCCCGACGTTACAATCTGCGGGTCCAACGGAAAGACTTACTACAGCGTCTGCGAGATGAAGTGCGACTATGACCTCTATCCCAACCTATATTTGGCCTATTATGGAGAATGCAGACAACGAGGCTTGTGCTCCTGCCCGCCTGAATACCCAGTATGCGCTTCTAATGGAAAGACGTATCAGAGCGTATGCGACATGAAGTGCGAAGCTGATCTGTACTATGACCTGCATGTTGTGCATTATGGACCTTGCTATGGATCTTCTTATAGAGGATAGTTTGTCCAACTGTTATAAAATATTATGAAGTGTTATTTCTGAGTTTCATTTCAATACGGTATTTTCTTTACAGACGCAAGATTTCCATTACTAGTTGACATTTGAAAGGATTTTGACAACCTTATAACGATTAAATGTACAATTTTTTTTAATTTTGTGCTAAATTGATGTATCACGGTGGTAGGATCCCGACAGGGTCCGACTGGTTAGCGACCACCCTTCATATAAAATCTGCCGCCAAATATAACCGCTTCGACGGTGATGTGTTCCAGCAATATTTTATAAAGAGCCAGTTCTTTCCTTGCCCCGTGTGCTGTCATCTTCGACCTCATCTTCTCTTGCCATCAGGTGAGATTGAGGCCAAAAGCGAGCCTAGTCTTTAATAAAAAATAAACGTATAAAATAAGTGGAAGTGCAATGATATTTCGCAATAGACTTTCTGTAAAGGGTGGTCGCCGGCAAGTATTCCCAAGACGTGGGACTAACTAGACTAACTAGTGGGAGATAGTCACATTTTACAAAACGCTTAACAATTCATTACAAATAGAAAGCAATTGCATAATTACACAAACAAAGAACCTCAAGAGATAAGATAACAAATCATACTAATATTATAAATGTAAAAGTTTAGATATTGGTTGTTCAATCATGGCAGAATGGCTAAACAGATATGGATAAAATTTGGCATATTGGTAGTGTACATCCTAGAATAGCACGTAGGAGGCTACATCGTCCCGCGGGATAAGAAATCGCGCGGGAAAACCACGTGAAACAGCTGCAATGCATATTTTAAAAAGCGCACTTGTTTCAGAGGGAACAGCGCTTAAACAAATTATACATACATACATAACTGCACGCCTGTATCCCTCATGGGGTAGGCAGAACACCAGAGGTTATAAGACTATCTGATGTCACGTTTTACAAAGGAGGTATTATAACGATGAAGAGAGGCTATTGCAGTGACAGGGGGTCAGCCTATCGCCCACAAAAACGTCAATAAAACCTCTGGATGAGAAACAGCTGGTACATTCTACGTTTTTCTTTCGCTCCCAGTCCAGCATGAAACAAAATATTAAACTCAATTTATTTTGTATTGAACTAAAAGAGTATAAATAAGACTTTTAATTAGCATATTAAATTCCCCATTATTTCCCTGCATAGACATTGATAAAGTTCTTAACGCAGCCAACTCTGTCACAATAAATAAATATTTCCAACACTCACAAAACATTATCTAGCCCAAATTAAGTTTCTTAAAGAACTTGTGTTATGGATAATAGATAACTGATATACTTATACATATCGATTTTTTTTATTAGGTTATAAACTTAAATAAACATATAAACCACCATGACTTGACGGCTAATACCTGTGTTTATCACAAAAATATCCGCCGCCGCCGGGATTCGAACCCAGGACCTCTGGCATAGAAGGCAATGTATGTTACCACTACACCAGCCGGTCGTCAAATGTTTACTTATAACGGATTCAAATATTAAATAATAACCGATCGTAGATTTAAAACACTATAATGTATGAGTGTCCTCATGACTATCAACATCCAAATTATCTTTTAAACAAGGATTTTGCATTGAAAATTCAGAATCAAAATGTATGGAAAATTATTCATAATTGTATGAACGCGGACAGCGCTTCAAGCGATTCCATTTTATTTAATGCGACTGTCAATGTTCCGGAAAATTATCAATTTTCACGTTACATGTCCAGTAGCCAGTTAATTAAATCCTGAATTTTGCACAGTTCACATGTAGTCGACATTGGCGAGAATAAAATTGAAGTTATGCAATTTTTAGGTAAGCTAAGATAGCTACTCAACATTTTACTACTAGCTACTCAACTGAACATTTTGAAACTTTCTGGCAGGTGTTACGTAAGGTACAGTCAAACTCAATGTAGGCATAGTTAACGCTTAGTTCAAAACGTTCTTAGACAGAAGGGACGCTATAAATTACCTAATAATTTAGGTACCGATTTGAATTTTAAACCCTTGTAAATAGGTGCTTATTAAACTGAAAGACATTTAAGATAAAAATATGTATGAGTCCGTCAATTTTCGTGCGGAAAATTTTAACCCCCCTTGAACTGTGACACTATGCCTCAAGTTTTAAATTCGACAATAGGTACTTTTAAGGCATTTAAACGTCACAAAAACTTGTCCGTATCAGTAATTTCTACGATACCTGTAACGCAAAGAATTGTCCCGGAGTCCAGCATGGGCAGTTAAAAAAGAAGCAGAACTTTAGCGTTATGCGGGAAAGAACGTTAGCACGGTTAGGCCTCGTTTAAGAACATGCGGCTTACAATTAAACCATCCGCTGGCTTAGAGTGAAGCCGGCGATGTAACGAAATGCCGAAGCCCCGCGAGACGCGCCGCCTGTGTTTAAACAAGGCTTTACGCATAACTGAAAAGTGTCAGGGCCGCCACCGGCATTCTAAATCAATCTTTTAAAAAAATCGCCTCAGCATATTCATTGCGGACAGAGACTTCTACACTGACATTTATGTTACACGTAACATGAACGATTTATTTCTAGGTCACTAAAAATTTTCTGTTACGTTTTGTAACTGATATTGGGTCTACGTAATACTTTAAGAAAATATTCAAAGACTTTTCTTTGGATTACAATTCAATGATATTAAAACCTGCATTGGAATTTGTAATATTATTTTACATATTCCACTTGTTTCTGGAAATTGTCAATCCCTCTTCATTTTCAAATATTTTTTTTCAAATGAATAGTTTCAATATCAAAAGAGATCTTTGTTAATATTGTATTGATCTTTGTTTCTAAGATAATCAGTTTTCCATCACAGCATGTAGATGAACTTAAACAATTAGCCACAATGAATATAATTGCGTGTTGTTCTACAGGATGACTGGTGACAAGTTTTAGATACTGAAGGAGAGCACTCTGTACTCGATTCTGGTCATAATTATTTAATAAACTCAGGCAATTATTTTTTCACTAGAATTCCCTATGAATAAATAAAGAGACCTTACTACAGTTTTCCCGACGCGCTGCCTCATTCAGCACGCACACAGCAGTGTTCCCGCTACACGCACAGCACCACCCGCTATGTATCTATTGCATTACGCTTATGTAACCATGCGTTGCGTAATGAATTCTTTAACTTTCGGTTAAGTTTACTCAGTAAATAATTAATATTTATTTTTATTTTAGTTTGTCTCTCCATCTCAAACTATCACGTCCTGGAATTTCAAAAATGACCCAACAGTCACCCTGTATATTGCAATGAATAGATGCATGAATGAATGATTTCTTGGACATGATTCAACAACCACTCAAATTTAGCGGAAACGTCCACGCTAACGTTTAAGCCGGTACACATTGGTAACATGTAATGCAAACAATCCTTTACGAATTGGTTGCATTGCATGTTCCGTTACATCAATCTGTACCCAGCTGTACACAATTCTGTTAAGTGCAACAAGTCTGATTTTTGCTTCCATGCTGGAAGCATTGGTTGCCTGGTAGAGATCGCTTTCTAGCGATAAGGCCGCCGATTGTGTTTTCTTTTTTTTATTGTCCTTTATTTTCTATTTTGTGTTTGTACACTGAAGAGTAAATAAATAAATAAATAGACTGGGAGCAACAGAAAAACAAAGAATGTACCAGCTGCTTCTCTTTCCGGGCATACTGTAACAGTTGGTGAAGGGACAGAGGTGTTTTTAGCGTTTTTGTGGGCGACAAGATGATTCCTGGTCAGTGCAAAAGTCTCTCTCCATCATTATAATACCAAAAAATTTGTCAAACGTGACATCAAATGGTTTTATAGCCTCTGGTGTTTTGCCTAACCCATAAGGGATACAGGCGTGAAGTTTATGTGTGTCTGATGTTACAAGTCTGGCTCTAGCTTACAATTATGAATGGAATGACAAGTCTACCTAAATCGTTTCAAATACCATATACTCGGGAGCTGAGAATAGACTAAATATTAATGTAGTGGAGAAAATTAAATGACTACTGAAATTAAATATAAAACGGAATCCGGTCACTAGCTCCAGTTAAAAATACAGGGTGACTGGTGGCTAGAATGCCTTATAAATAAATACAGTTTTGTTACTATTTATTTTGCTTACGCTCGAGTCAATCGCGGCACGTGACCTTGCACGCGGATCGCTGCCAAAGTGTTGCGTAATCAATTCTTTAACTTTTGGTTAAGGGCAAATTTTAATTTTTTTTTTATTCTTGTAAGATCTCAAACTATCGCATCCTCGAATTTCAAAAGTGACCCACCAGTCATACTGTATATCTTGGAGATGAATGCTCTTACTTCAAAATAAGAACTTATGATCGATAAAAAAAAAAAATGCCACACAAAGTCTAGTCTAGAAAGTTATTTCTAACCATTTCTAAATCAGGCAACCACATTTTTAATAATATTTTTTTGCCAGAAATGGCATAAACTAACCAAAACCAGTTGCTTAACTTCCTTGCGATATTTATTTACATGCCATATCACCCTCACCAGAAATGTCCTTATTATAATTTTCAGCGATAAAGGGTTTAATTTTAGCGGCCTTGCATTAATCTGAGAATAATACTCTTTTTCTGCATTTAAAACCACAATTTTTTTTGTTTAGAAGATTTAAAAAGCAAATTAAGCTATTCGTGTTAAATAAAAAATCATATTTATAATATAACTATAAGTGTAATATCACTCTCAAAAAGTTCTCATAAGAAATAGTTTTAGAAAGTAAAGTAGCAAAATATTAAAAACTCAAAATCTAATATATAAAATTCTCGTGTCACAGTTTTCGTTGCCATACTCCTCCGAAATGGCTTGACCGATTTTGATGAAATTTTTTGTGCTTATCCGGGATCTATGAGAATCGGCCAACATCTATTTTTTTTTTATTTATATGGCAAAACAACGTTTGCCGGGTCAGCTAGTAATTAGTAAAGATGGTAAAAACCTATTTCTCTTTCAGTTGTGTCGACGTTATTGTTCTACCAAGCAACGGGTGCTCACATCCCTCCCATAGCACTGTGTAAAGAATGCGAGCAAAGACGCCCTGTTTGTGCAACCAACAGTATATCTTACGCCAATATTTGTGAAATGGAATGTGATGCTAAAATACTTGGGATAGAACTGAACGTACGTAGGCTCGGGCTATGCCTTCCATGGTAGAATTCAAGAAAGAATTGACCAATAAAGCTTCAATTTTTTTTTTCCATTCTAGAGATAACAGTCTTTTATTTTTTAAACCTACCTACCTATTTACTATGATAATAATATAAGCCCAAAGGTATTAAGTATTTGCGGGCATTGTTCATTTTTTAAATTTATTTCATACGAAAAACCGTTTCGAGGAATAAGGTTTCTGATTAATTTAGTCGATTTAAAACATTTAAAAATATTGGGGTTTAAGAGATTTTTAACAAAATACATTTGACCTTTATTTAACCTTGATGACGTCATCAAAGGCATCAAATCGATCAAGTGTTATGCCTTAAAGCTGTTTAAAAAAAGTCAAACTAAACTCTATAGCTCTATGGTGGTTGTTTTGTTTTGTTTATATTTTAACGTAACCTCAACGTAACAAACTCAGCTTCTTTATTTTTCCCTGCGATTGATCTAAGTTTAATTAACAATTAAAATTTTAAGAATAATTAATTTAATTATTTTAATTGTAGATTATTTATACAAACTACAAACAAAAGAAACAGAGGAAATAAAGACGGTTAAGATTTGATTTGAATCAATGTTTGAAATGTTGGTTTGTTGTCTGTTGACAATCCATTGGGTGACAGTGACATAGCATGACTTAAGCACAGAGACACAGCTCATTTTTTTTTTACTGACTGACACATGTTTATAAAGTTTATGCCACTGATGACGTCATCACGTACTAATTTCATGAAATCAATATAAATTAAAAGACACAGTTAAAAATAAAAGTATTGAAATTGTTCTCTCAACATAGGCTAAAGATTAATATAACATACTAAAAATAATAGGTTAAAAAAAGTGAACAATGCCCATTTCAGGTCATGCTAAAGAAAAACTAGAAAATACTTTAAATTGCTAACCGAATATACACCGAAAATTGCAATCCGTTTTAAAAGCGAGTGGGACGCGGATGCTCGGAATTCAGAACACGGCCTAAAATACAGTAAGGCTTTTCCGAACCGACCCGAACCTATCGTAAAAGAAAACCTTGTATCCAAAAAAAAACTAATTCGGTAATATAGACTAATTTCACCGTTACAACTCGTTCACACATGATCCGATATACTGGATACCTTTTTTGTATCGTAAATATGTATGCTGAATACTGTGCCATATGTGAAGTCGTCGTGGCGCCGTGGTTACTGTGTGTATCATACGATATCACAGGTTAAGCAACGTTCGGCGCGGTCGGTAACAGGATGGGTGACCGCCGAACATTCATATCTCACGACGACTTTCGCGCTTCGGAGGGCACGTTAAGCAGTCGGTCCCGGGTACTGTATACAGTAGTCGTTAGGGTTTGTCAGAAGCCATCGAGGCGCCCTGAAAATTCTGGCATCCACCACCCAGCACTGGGCCAGCTTGGTGGATTATGGTCTATACATCCTCATCACCCAGAGGAGAGACTCATAGCCCTGCAGTGGGCTCATTACACGGAGTTGTGATGATGATGATGATGTGAAGTCGCTCATACAACTCCATGCGCCATCAATGAAAGAAAACGTATCTGGTAAAACGTATCCAGTAAAGCGGACCATGTGTGAACGGGCTGATAGATAAACAACGAATGCAGGGCTTTAAAAACACCGGTTGCACTAATATTTTTAAACCCTTATCGAAACTTCAGGTGAAGTATAAGGTCATTAACACAAATATTCTCCGTTTGCATACATATTTTTTCAAAAGTTACTCAATCGATTTCGATGAAACTCATATGGGACCACTTCTGAAGTATACTTTTATCATATGAAACAAGAATATTCAAAATCGATTAAGTAACAATAGTCCAAAAAAATCATAACAAAGATAAAAAGAAAAAACATACAGAATTGAGAAACTCCTTCTTTTGGAAGTCGGTTGAAAAACATATACCTATTTAAGTTTTCAATAAAAATTGTTCAGAAAGAAAGATTTTAGAAAGTGAAACTGAATGATACAAAAAACTAAGTAAAAACCTCACTTGTCTAAACTACATCAATCTCCTCATAAGTAAGTATGTTAAACTATTTAAAAAAACCCAGATCGACAAACTCTCGGCAACGATAATGATAACGTACCTTGTTCATGATATTGGAACAAGAATAAAGTCTGCCACTTTAATTTTCGGAAAGAAAAATAATTATTTATGTGCACAATAAATTATATTGTAGTATAGATAGAAGAATAGAATAGAATACGTTTTATTATTACACACACATATAAAAGAGGTACAGAATAATAATAATAATGACATAAAGCTAAATAACACTAACTATACAGTACTATTTAATATTATAGAGAGAAAAAAATTTGATAAAAAGAAGAGGGCTCAGTTTGTGCTTACAATCTCAGCAGCGCTGATTTTCAGCCCTCACTTTGCTCTCAGATGAAGAAAATGCATAAATTCATGTGGAGAAGTTCTCAATTCGTCTGTATGTTTCTTTTTTTTGTGTCTTTGTTACACGATATTTCGGACAATTGTGAATCGATTTTGAAAATTATTGTTTTATATGATAGAAGATACTTCATAGCTTCATAGATTGAGTACTTCATGGAAAATTTCAAATATTTGAAAAAATATTTATGAATTCGGAGAAAAATAAACCTTGACGACATTATAATTCAGCCTAAGTTTTGACATGAAGTCGGTTTTTTTAATGAACTACATTTGTTGATTATTTTTGATTATCAATTAAAGTTGTTTAGAAAAAAATTATTTAGAAAGCGAACCTGCAAGATATTGTACAATAAATTAAGAAACAAACACATATTTTTTTTATATTGTAAGGATAGGACGTTTGTCTTCCATGCCACCTGATGGAAAGTGCGCATGAAGACTATTTACCTTGCCAATGGCACTTTCTTTAGCTATATGATATATTAGCTTTTGAGCGCGACTTCGTACGCGCATAAACATTATTTATGTTTAACACAACCAGTCACTCATTGAAGAACATTTATGCCAAGCGTCACATCCGTGCACTCACAGAATAAGATTTTTCGTACTAATTGAAAAGAGCAATAACTTCCGTTCACGTGGGAAATTCGGGAATTCCTTTCTTGGTGCCCCCACAACCCCTAAGAATCGTATGTTCCAAATTTCAGCTTTCTATACTTATGGCTGTACGTTATCTGCCAGTCACTCAGTCAGTAACGGAACAGTTTTATATTTAAGATTATTAAAAAATTGTGAGCTTGATTAACTCGGCGCAACGAACATAGTAACTAACTTGTTAATGATATTGGTACAAGTATTAAATTTAAATTACCCAAGTGTAATTGTACAAGGCAAAGATTTCTATTATTGCTTATCAATTTTATTAGACGTGTTTGATATTCTATAAAAGGTTTAAGATCTAGATAATTTATGCCATTCAGTTACGCATCAATAGAACTTAAGTGTTTTTTAATATCTTAGAGATGAAGGTTGCAACTTTAATTTTCGGTAAGAATAATTATTATTTAATAAACTAATTAATTTTATCGTAGTATAAGTATTAGATTTTTACGATTCACTAAAATAAAATGAGCCATTCTTGTCTACTGCATCTAAGGCCCTTAATGAAGAGTTAAAAATGTTTGATAGAATAAAAAAAATAGGGTGAAAATGGTTATGACAGTGGTGTGTCAGCAGCTTCTTTAGATTTTTCTTACATATACAGGTTTGGTGGAGGGATCGACAAAAAGTGGGCGTTTTCAAGGACCCATTCGGAGAATAAGTGTTTCCAAAAATTCTCTTACCTTCTTACCTTCTCTTCTCTTACCTCTAATTCTCTTACCTTCCTATGAATAAATAAAGAGACCTTACTACAGTTTTCGCGACGCGCTGCCTCAGGCAACAAGCACACAGCACTGTTCCCGCCACACGCACACCTCGTCTGTATGTTTCTTTTTTTGTGTCTTTGTTACACGATATTTTGGACAATTATAAATCGATTTTGAAAATTATTGTTTTATATGATAGAAGATACTTCATAGTTGGTCCCATATAAATTTCATCGAAATAGCTTGAGTACTTCATGAAAATTTCAAATTCATGAATTCGGTGAATAATGAACCTTGACGACATTATAATTCAGCCAAAGTTTCGACATGAAGTCGGTTTTTTACTGCTCTACATTCGTTGATTATTTTCGATTATCAATTAAAGTTATTTAGAAAAAAATAATTTAGAAAGCGAACCTGTAAGATATAGTACAATAAATTAAGAAACAAACACATTTACCTTGCCAATGGCACTTTCTTTAGCTATATGATATATTAGCAATTGCGCGCGACTTCGTACGCGCATAAACATTATTATTATTAATGTTTAACACAACCAGTCACTCATTGAAGAACATTTATGCAAAGCGTCACATCCGTGCACTCACAGAATAAGATTTTTCATACTAATTGAAAAGTGCAATAACTCCCGTTCACGTGGGAATTTCGGGAATTCCTTTCTTGGTGCCCCCGCAACCAATAAGAATCGTATATTCCAAATTTCAGCTTTCTATGGCCAGTACTTATGGCTGTACGTTCTCTGCCAGTCACTCAGTCAGTAACGGAACAGTTTTATATTTAAGATTATTAAAAAATCGTGAGCTTGATTAACTCGGCGCAACGAACATAGTAACTAACTTGTTTATGATATTGGTACAAGTATTAAATTTAAATTACCCAAGTGTAATTGTACAAGGCAAAGAATTCTATTATTGCTTATCAATTTTATTAGACGTGTTTGATATTCTATAAAAGGTTTAAGATAATTTATGCCATTCAGTTACGCATCAATAGAACTTAAGTGTTTTTTAATATCTTAGAGATGAAGGTTGCAACTTTAATTTTCGGTAAGAATATTTATTATTTAATAAAGTAATTAATTTTATCGTAGTATAAGTGTTAGATTTTTACGATTCACTAAAATAAAATGAGCCATTCTTGTCTACTGCATCTAAGGCCCTTAATGAAGAGTTAAAAATGTTTGATAGAATAAAAAAAAATAGGGTGAAAATGGTTATTACAGTGGTGTGTTAGCAGCTTCTTCAGATGTTCCTTACATACAGGTTTGGTGAAGGGATCGACAAAAAGTGAGCGTTTTCGAGGACCCATTCGGAGAATAAGTGTTTCCAAAAATTCTCTTACCTTCTTAAAGATATTTTGTTCATACAGAAACTATCGAACACCTGCGTTCAAGTTATCGGGATTTACCGCTGTGTAGGGAAGGAAATTCTGTATGCCAGTAGTCCGCTAGGAAAAGTCTTTAGGTTCAATAACCTGTGCGCGGCGTTGGTTGTCTAAGAATTGAACGACAGCAGCTTAGTTTACGGCCCACGACTACTTGCACGCACAGATCAAGTAAGATCTGAAGTAAGAATTTAAGATCCCTCCCGAATGCCATTACCACCTGCCTAAACAGCGCAGGTATCTTAAATTGGCACTTTGCAACTCGCCACCCCAATGTTCTGTGTGATATTGCACGTTTTATTGCGCGCGCCTGCAGGTCATACAACACAAATTTTTCACATTTGGATATATTTTCATTATCATTTAGTCAGTTTAATGTAGGAATTTTGAAATCAATTTCAAATACCTAAAGTTTATGTTTCTAGATTCATTTCTGATATAAATTATTCCCTTTTTTTATAAGTTGTTATTTTCCAATGTTTACTTGTCATGTGTTATTTATTGGTGGAAACTTAATTGTAACATGTGCCGTATTTTTTTTATATATAAGTGTAGAAAAATGTATGTTTCCCTTGAAAATAAATAAATAAATAATATCTGGCTCTTCCGAATACCTAGGTGCGCTATCTAGAATGTAGGCCCTAAGCATACTTTGACAACGAGTCTCCGCCTTTCGAGGTAATTGTACGATGTTCTTTAAAAGAACACTTTTTACGAAACTAAACAATGAGTGTGAGTAGAGTACGTGTTGTTCCAACATGCCAGTAACACTTACACTTACAAAAGAGTTAACAAATATGGACATCGTTCTAATTAATATTGATGTATTAATATTTATATATTTAAGTTAAGTGCACTGTATTATTAAGCAAGTATATCGGTGTCTTGTTTGTATTGTATGTTAAAGAAATGTAATTTTTCAGTACTGTTGGCATTATACAATGTTACTGCGAAGAGAAATACGAAAAAAAGGCGTATCTTGTGTCAATGTGCGCCGGGAGCAGCAGTGTGCGGAACGAATGGAAAAACTTATTACGGAGAGTGCAATTTGAGATGTGCGGCTCAAACATGGAAAGGTCCACTGTCCAAGGCATACGACGGAAAATGCCGCAGCAAGTCGGTTGATTGCTCATGTGGTCCAGGACCTGTACTTTGCGCTTCTGATGGCAAAACTTATTACGGCGTGTGTAACATGGACTGTGCCTCACAAAATTTGGGCGTTAAATTGCATAAATTGCACGATGGAAAATGCTGAACATTATACCTATATGTGAACTAAAATGTCTTGTGTTTTTACTTCTTAAGGTGTAAAACTGTTTTAGTTAAATTGCACATTGCAGTCCGCATGACTAATAATTCACACATTTTTACCCGACTGCGGAACGCAAACGAGGGTTATGTTTTCAATGCGTATGTAAGTATGTATGTATGAATATATGTATGTCTGTTTCTAGTTCTCTGATTTCTGCTGAACTGCCGGACGGATATAAAAAATGGTTTTCCCGCGGGATAAGAAATTGAGCGGGAAAACCACGCAAAACTACTAGTGTAATACAATTTTAAAAGCGCACTTGTTTCAGAGATGACCACGCTCAAACTAAATATTAAACTCAATTTATTTAGTATTGAACTAAAACAGTATAAAGACTTTTAATTAGCATGTTGAGCACCCCATCATTTCCCTGCCTGGGCATTGATAAAGTTCTTAACGCTATCATAATAAATAAATAATTCTGACACTCATACAACATTATCTAGCCCAAATTAAGTTTCTTGAAGACCTTGTTTATGGATACTAGATAACTGATATACTTATACATATTGTTTTTTTATTTTTTTAGGTTATAAACTTAAACAGACATATAAACATCCATTACTTAACGGCTACTATCTGTGTTCATCAAAAAAATATCCGCCGCCCCGCCGGGATTCGACCTCGGGATCTCTGGCATAGAACGCAATGTATGTTACCACTACACAGCCGGTCGTCAAATGTTTACTTATAACGGATTCAAATATTAAATAATAACCGATCGTAGATTTAAAACACTATAGCGGTCATGCATTGTAAGCAAAGTCAGCAAACCCTAAACTAATGTATCGAGCGGTATAGTATAGCCGCCAGTCGTCTTAACACTACGTAATGATAAGGACTAATTGTATCTACTTTATGTATGTTAAATAATTGTGATTAATGAACTATAAAAATATAGACTCAGTGAAACTAAATCAAGTTTTATTTAACCAACGTCACCCTTCCCCAAAACAGTATAAAGTACGAGCGTCCTCATGACTATCAACATCCAAATTATCTTTTAAACAAGGATTTTGCAGTGAAAATTCAGAATCAAAATGTATAAAAATTTATTCATACTTGTATGAACGCGGACAGCGCTTCAAGCGATTCCACTTTAATTAATGCGACTGTAAATATTCCGGAAAATTATCAATTTTCACGTTACATGTCCAGTAGCCAGTTAATTAAATACTGCATTATGCGCAGTTCACATGTAGTCGACATTATTGGCGAGAATAAAATTGAAGTTATGCAATTTTTAGGTAAGCTAAGATAGCTACTCACCATTTTACTACTAGCTACTCAACTGAACATTTTGAAACTTTCTGGCAGGTGTTACGTAAGGTATAGTCAAACTCAAAAAGTAGGCATAGTTAACGCTTTGTTCAAAAAGTTCTTAGACAGAAGGATCACTATAAAATACCTAATAATTTAGGTACCGATTTGAATTTTAAACCCCTGTAATTAGGTGCTAATTAAACTGAAAGACATACAATATAAAAGTGTGTCCGTAAATTTTCGTGCGGGAAATTTTAACCCCCGTTGAACTGTGACACTATGCCTCAAGTTTTAAATTCGACAATAGGTACTTTTAAGGCATTTAAACGACACAAAAACTTGTCCTTATCAGTGATTTCTACGATACCTGTAACGCAAAGAATTGTCCCGGAGTATAGCATGGGCAGTTAAAAAAGAAGCAGAACTTTAGCGTTATGCGGGCAAGAACGTTAGCACTGTTAGGCCTCGTTTAAGAACATGCGGCTTACTATTTGGCACTCACGTGTCCAATGCCGTACCACGGCAAGAAAAAAAACCGCCGTTAAGTGTCCTTTGCCGTGGCACGGCAAGGTGTCAGTTGTGCTACAAAACTGTGTTTAACTTACGAAATACAGAGCCTATCTCTCTTCGACGCATTAGAAATCGTCCAGGAAGAAACAGGCTAGCTTTATTGCCTTGACGCTGTCTAACTTCTGAGTGTCTATTTAGTGGGTTTAACAATAGATATTCTCAGTATAAAATTGACCCTTTGCACCCAAAAAAGAAGCAGAACTTTAGCGTTATGCGGGCAAGAACGTTAGCACTGTTTGGCCTCGTTTAAGAACATGCGGCTTACTATTTGGCACTCACGTGTCCAATGCCGTACCACGGCAAGAAAAAAAACCGCCGTTAAGTGTCCTTTGCCGTGGCATGGCAAGGTGTCAGTTGTGCTACAAAACTGTGTTTAACTTACGAAATACAGAGCCTATCTCTCTTCGACGCATTAGAAATCGTCCAGGAAGAAACAGGCTAGCTTTATTGCCTTGACGCTGTCTGACTTCTGAGTGTCTATTTAGTAGGTTTAACAATAGATATTCTCAGTATAAAATTGACCCTTTGCATCAAATTTTTATGATTTATTTATATAACCAATATAGTATAATATATAAGTTTGAAATTTAACAATGGAGAAGTATGCAAAAATAAAGACGATTTTGTGAAAACTTTTTTTATTTTTTTTATTTGTTTTTATTTAGTTAATTTTTTTAACTGAATAAAAACAAATAAAAAACATCATATACAGTCAGTTAAATAATCTTATCTAGTTTCCAAAACTATATAATTTGTTTATGTTTTAATGTCCATTGCGGACAGAGAGTTCTACACTGACATTTATGTTACACGTAACATGAACGATTTATTTCTATGTCACTAAAAATTTTCTGTTACGTTTTGTAACTGATATTGGGTCTACGTCTTAGTTTTAGTAAATATTCAAAGACTTTTCTGAACATTACAATTCAATCATATTAAAACCTTCATTGGTATTAGTATTTTTTTTAAATATTCCACTTGTTTCTAGAAATTGTCGATCCCTCTTCATTTTCAAATAAATGGTTATTATATTTTTTTTCAAATGAATAGTTCCAATATCAATAGAGATCTTTGTTTCTAATATAATCAGTTTTCCATCACAGCATGTAGATGAACTTAAACAATTAGCCACAATGAATATTATTGCGTGTTGTTCTACAGGATGACTGGTGACAAGTTTTAGATACTGAAGGAGAGCACTCTGTACTCTGGTCATAATTATGTAATAAAGGTAGGTAATTAATTTTCACTAGAATTCCCTATAAATAAATAAAGAGACCTTACTACAGTTTTCGCGACGCGCTGCCTCAGGCAACAAGCACACAGCACTGTTCCCGCCACACGCACACCTCGTCTGTATTTTTCTTTTTTTGTGTCTTTGTTACACGATATTTTGGACAATTATAAATCGATTTTGAAAATTATTGTTTTATATGATAGAAGATACTTCATAGTTGGTCCCATATAAATTTCATCGAAATAGCTTGAGTACTTCATGAAAATTTCAAATTTCTGAATTCGGAGAATAATGAACCTTGACGACATTATAATAGCAATTGCGCGCGACTTCGTACGCGCATAAACATTATTATTATTAATGTTTAACACAACCAGTCACTCATTGAAGAACATTTGTGCCAAGCGTCACATCCGTGCACTCACAGAATAAGATTTTTCATACTAATTGAAAAGTGCAATAACTCCCGTTCACGTGGGAATTTCGGGAGTTCCTTTCTTGGTGACCCCTACAACCCCTAAAAATCGTATGTTCCAAATTTCAGCTTTCTATGGCCAGTACTTATGGCTGTACGTTCTCTGCCAGTCACTCAGTCAGTAACGGAACAGTTTTATGTTTAAGATTATAAAAAAATCGCGAGCTTGATTAACTCGGCGCAAAGAACACAGTTTCTAACTTGTTAATGATATTGGTACAAGTATTAAATTTAACTTTGCCTTGTACAAGTGTAATTGTACAAGGCAAAGATTTCTATTATTGCTTATCAATTTTATTAGACGTGTTTGATATTCTATAAAAGGTTTAAGATCTAGATAATTTATGCCATTCAGTTACGCATCAATAGAACTTAAGTGTTTCTTAATATCTTAGAGATGAAGGTTGCAACTTTAATTTTCGGTAAGAATGTTTATTATTTAATAAATTAATCAATTTTATCGTAGTACAAGTGTTAGATTTTCACGATTCACTAAAATAAAATGAGCCATTCTTGTCTACTGTATCTGATAAGGCCCTAAATGAAGAGTTTAAAATGTTTGATAGAATAAAAAAAAATAGGGTGAAAATGGTTATGACAGTGGTGTGTTAACAGCTTCTTTAGATTTTTCTTACATATACAGGTTTGGTGGAGGGATCGACAAAAAGTGGGCGTTTTTGAGGACCCATTCGGAGAATAAGTGTTTCCAAAAATTCTCTTACCTTCTTAAAGATATTTTGTTCATACAGAAACCATCGAACACCGGCGTTCAAGTTATCGGGATTTACCGCTGTGTAGGGAAGGAAATTCTGTCTGCCAGTAGTCCGCTAGGAAAAGTCTTTAGGTTCAATAAGCTGTGCGAGGCGTTGGTACTCTCCAAGTTGAACAACAGCAGCTTAGTTTACGGCCCACGAGTACTTGCTCGCACAGATCAAGTAAGATCTGAAGTAAGAATTTAAGATCCCTGCCGAATGCACGTTACCACCTGCCTAAACAGCGCAGGTTTCTTAAATTGGCACTTTGCACCTCGCTACGCATTGTTCTGTGTGATAATATCAGGCTCTTCCGTATACCTAGTGCGCTAACTAGAATGTAGGCCCTGAGCATACTTTGACACCGAGCCTTTCGAGGTAATAGTATGTGTGAGGACTTGGCTCATTGCAGTTCTTTAAAAGTGAGTAGGGTAACGGTTGTTCCAACATGCCAGTAACACTTACACCATAATTAGGTACCCATATGCAGTTATTAAATTTATAGTTACGTTAATTTCGTCTATATATCAATTTATTTGATTATTTATCCTTCTCATTTCATTATTATTATATATTTTAATAAATATTTTATTGTATATTTTTTTACTTATTAATTTAATATAATCACAAAAGAGTTAACAAATATGGACATCGTTCTATATTGATGTATTTAAGTTGTGCACTGTATTATTAAGCAAATATATTGGTGTCTTGTTTGTATTGTATGTTAAAGAAACGTAATTTTTCAGTACTGTTGGCATTATACAATGTTACTGCGAAGAGAAATACGAAGAAAAAGCCTTTCTTATGTCAATGTGGGCCGGGACCAGAAGTATGTGGAACGAATGGACAAACTTATTTAGGAGACTGCGATTTAAGATGTGCAGCTCATTCATGGAATGTTCCACTGTCCAAGGAATATGACGGAAAATGCCGCAGCAAGTCGGTTTATTGCACATGTGCTCCAGGACCTGCAGTTTGCGCTTCTGATGGCAAAACTTATTATGGCGTGTGTAACATGAACTGTGGCTCACAAAATTTGGGCGTTAAATTGCATAAACTGCACGATGGAAATTGCTGAACATTATACCTATATGTGAACTAAAATGTCTTGTGTTTTTACTTCTTAAAGTGTAAAACTGTTTTAGTTAAATTGCACATTGCAGTCCGCATGACTAATAATTCACACATTTTTACCCGACTGCGGAACGCAAAGAAGGGTTATGTTTTGAATGCGTATGTAAGTATGTATGTATGAATATATGTATGTCTGTTTCTAGTTCTCTGATTTCTGCTGAACTGCCGGACGGATATAAAAAATGGTTTTCCCGCGGGATAAGAAATTGAGCGGGAAAACCACGCGAAACTACTAGTGTAATACAATTAAAAGCGCACTTGTTTCAGAGGTGACCACGCTCAAACAAAATATTAAACTCAATTTATTTAGTATTGAACTAAAACAGTATAAAGACTTTTAATTAGCATGTTGAGCACCCCATTATTTCCCTGCCTAGGCATTGATAAAGTTCTTAACGCAGCCAACTCTATCATAATAAATAAATAATTCTGACACTCATACAACATTATCTAGCCCAAATTAAGTTTCTTGAAGAACTTGTTTATGGATACTAGATAACTGATATACTTATACATATTGATTTTTTTTATTAGGTTATAAACTTAAACAGACATATAAACATCCATTACTTAACGGCTACTATCTGTGTTCATCAAAAAAAAAATATCCGCCGCCGCCGGGATTCGAACCCAGGATCTCTGGCATAGAACGCAATGTATGTTACCCCTACACCAGCCAGTCGTCAAATGTTTACTTATAACGGATTCAAATATTAAATAATAACCGATCGTAGATTTAAAACACTATAGCGGTCATGCATTGTAAGCAAAGTCAGCAAACCCTAAACTAATGTATCGAGCGGTATAGTATAGCCGCCAGTCGTCTGCGGAGCACCGCCTAACTACGTTGTCTTAACACTACGTAATGATAAGGACTAATTGTATCTACTTTATGTGTGTTAAATAATTGTGATTAATGAACTATAAAATATTGACTCAGTGAAACTAATTCAAGTTTTATTTAACCAACGTCACCCTTCCCCAAAACAGTATAAAGTACGAGCGTCCTCATGACTATCAACATCCAAATTATCTTTTAAACAAGGATTTTGCAGTGACAATTCAGAATCAAAATGAATAAAAATTTATTCATACTTGTATGAACGCGGACAGCGCTTCAAGCGATTCCACTTTAATTAATGCAACTGTAAATATTCCGGAAAATTATCAATTTTCACGTTACATGTCCAGTAGCCAGTTCATTAAATACTGCATTATGCGCAGTTCACATGTAGTCGACATTGACGAGAATAAAATTGAAGTTATGCAATTTTTAGGTAAGCTAAGATAGCTACTCAACATTTAACTACTAGCTACTCAACTGAACATTTTGAAACTTTCTGGCAGGTGTTACGTAAGGTATAGTCAAACTCAAAAATGTAGGCATAGTTAACGCTTTGTTCAAAAAGTTCTTAGACAGAAGGATCGCTATAAAATACCTAATAATTTAGGTACCGATTTGAATTTTAAACCCCTGTAATTAGGTGCTAATTAAACTGAAAGACATACAATATAAAAGTGTGTCCGTCAATTTTCGTGCGGGAAATTTTAACCCCCGTTGAACTGTGACACTATGCCTCAAGTTTTAAATTCGACAATAGGTACTTTTAAGGCATTTAAACGTCACAAAAACTTGTCCGTATCAGTGATTTCTACGATACCGTAACGCAAAGAATTGTCCCGGAGTCCAGCATGGGCAGTTAAAAAAGAAGCAGAACTTTAGCGTTATGCGGGCAAGAACGTTAGCACTGTTAGGCCTCGTTTAAGAACATGCGGCTTACTATTAACCCCTCACGTGTCCGATGCCGTACCACGGCAAGAAAAAAAACCGCCGTTAAGTGTCCCTTGCCGTGGCACGGCAAGGTGTCAGTTGCGCTACAAAACTGTGTTGTAATTACGAAATACAGAACCTATCTCTCTTCGACGCATTAGAAATCGTCCAGGAAGAAACAGGCTAGCTTTATTGCCTTGACGTTTTAGCTAGCCGCCATACTTGAAAGTTTAGAAAAACGTGTCTGAAGTTCGCGCACTGAAAGGCGTGTAGTGCTGTCTAACTTCTGAGTGTCTATTAAGTGTGTTTAACAATAGATATTCTCAGCATAAAATTGACCCTTTGAATCTAATTTTAATGATTTATTTATATAACCATTATAGTATAGTATATAAGTTTAAAATTTAACAATGGAGAAGTATGCAAAAATAACGACTATTTTTTAAAACTTTTTTTATTTGTTTTTATTCAGTTAATTTTATTTACTGAATGAAAACAAATAAAAAAAATCGTATACAGTCAGTTAAATAATCTTATCTAGTTTCCAAAAATATATAATTTGTTTATGCTTTAATAAAAAGATTCCAGGAAATTATGAAAAAACTAACCATCAGCTGACTTAGAGTGAAGCCGGCGATGTAACGAAATGCCGAAGCCCCGAGAGACGCGCCGCCTGTGTTTAAACAAGGCTTTACGCATAACTGAAAAGTGTCAGGGCCGTAACCGGCATTCTAAATCAATATTTAAAAAAATCGCCTCAGCATATCCATTGCAGAAAAAGACTTCTACACTGACATTTATATAACACGTAAAATGAACGATTTATTTCTAGGTCACTAAAAATTTTGTTACGTTTTGTAACTGATATTGGGTCTACGTATTACTTTTAGTAAATATTCAAAGACTTTTCTGAAGATTACAATTTAATCATATTAAAACCTTCATTGGTATTAGTATTTTTTTTACATATTCCACTTGTTTCTAGAAATTGTCGATCCCTCTTCATTTTCAAATAAATGGTTATTATATTTTTTTCAAATGAATAGTTCCAATATCAATAGACATCTTTGTTTCTAATATAATCAGTTTTCCATCACAGCATGTAGATGAACTTAAACAATTAGCCACAATGAATATTATTGCGTGTTGTTCTACAGGATGACTGGTGACAAGTTTTAGATACTGAAGGAGAGCACTCTGTACTCTGGTCATAATTATGTAATAAAGGTAGGTAATTAATTTTCACTAGAATTCCCTATGAATAAATAAAGAGACCTTACTACAGTTTTCGCGACGCGCTGCCTCAGGCAACAAGCACACAGCACTGTTCCCGCCACACGCACACCTCGTCTGTATGTTTCTTTTTTTGTGTCTTTGTTACACGATATTTTGGACAATTATAAATCGATTTTGAAAATTATTGTTTTATATGATAGAAGATACTTCATAGTTGGTCCCATATAAATTTCATCGAAATAGCTTGAGTACTTCATGAAAATTTCAAATTTATGAATTCGGTGAATAATGAACCTTGACGACATTATAATTCAGCCAAAGTTTCGACATGAAGTCGGTTTTTTACTGCTCTACATTCGTTGATTATTTTCGATTATCAATTAAAGTTATTTAGAAAAAAATAATTTAGAAAGCGGACCTGTAAGATATTGTACAATAAATTAAGGAACAAACACATTTACCTTGCCAATGGCACTTTCTTTAGCTATATGATATATTAGCAATTGCGCGCGACTTCGTACGCGCATAAACATTATTATTATTAACTAGCTGCTGCCCGCGACGTCGTCTGCGTGAAGGCTATGCAGCACCAAACGCACCTACGATTATAACACTGCTAGCGTGATAATATGTAGCCTATATGTTGACCCGACTTCTTAACTATCTTCATGCCAAATTTGAAGTAAATCCATGCAGTACTTTTTGAGTTTATCCCGGAAAGACAAACAGACAAACAGACAAACAGACAAAAATTCTAAAAACTATATTTTTTGTTTCTGTTTCGATTGTAGATCATACCCCAAGTATTCTTTTAAAAAAATATTCAATGTACAGTTTTGACTTTCCTACCATTTTATTATATGTATAGATGTTTAACACAACCAGTCACTCATTGAAGAACATTTATGCAAAGCGTCACATCCGTGCACTCACAGAATAAGATTTTTCATACTAATTGAAAAGTGCAATAACTCCCGTTCACGTGGGAATTTCGGGAATTCCTTTCTTGGTGCCCCCGCAACCCCTAAGAATCGTATGTTCCAAATTTCAGCTTTCTATGGCCAGTACTTATGGCTGTACGTTCTCTGCCACACTGAGAAAAAAAACGCTTAACAAAGCGACAATAATTGCTTTGTTGGAATTTTAAAAAAAAAAACAAAGTGTGACAAAGCTCCGTTTACAAATTAAATTAACAATAAATGCATATACATTGTGACTAAGTAGCTTATAAGAGACAACAAAATTTCAATTTATGCGAGAAGTCCAGATTTTTCTTGTCATATTGTGTCAGTCAGGTTGTGAACGAACCCCGAACGCCACGCACTGGTTGTATCCGTTAGATATCTAAAAATTAAATTTACTGAGATTTAACAAACTGGATCATTATGGAGGACTTAGATAGATTTCTATGTAAATATAAACTGGAACATATCACAGTCTCTGAAAGGTAAGTCACATAGTTTTACTAAGCTGAAGCAAGTTATACGTAGGTGACTATCGAATGATTTCATGTTTTTGTCTGCCAGCCATGTTGCTTTTATTTTTATTGAACACATAATTTGTAATGTGCTTAAATTTAGTTTACGTTTTACTATATTCTGCTTACTCTGGTACAATACACGTCGCGTGACATTTTTTTCTTCAAGCTAAGACTTTTATCGTTAATTAAAAAAGCTTAAACATTAAAGGTACCTAATTAATCGACAGACAGATATTCCCAAATAAATAGTTAATATTCCTTACAATGGGGAATTATTGTAATACAAGTAGTTCATGTACGTGCCCGTTGATTGGTAACTTATTATTACGTTATTCGACTATTCAAATAATTTTGTTATTATTTTTTGTAGATACCTACTTACATTGTTACTTTGACAGAGTATCCAAATGGTTGTGTAGAACCAATTTTTTTTTTTTGGGAATATCTACATCCTATTTAAATTCTAGTCCACTCAGGTGCATCACAATTAGAAACTGTAATGAATAACAGTGAACTTTTTTTTCAGAACAAGAGATAACACTCGAAATACTATTCGAGGCTAATGACAATGAATTATCTCAAGTTGTCCCCAAGATAGCTGACAAAATAAGATTAAGATCAACATTACAAAAATTACGGGTAGAATGTCTTTTATATTATAAACTACTTGACACAGTTACTTAATAAGATACTAAATCAATCATATCAGATGTATTATATTTTAGTAACGATAGTATATGGGTCTGCTGTAAGAAATTTCGTAAGAGATAAGCTGTACCTTTGTACTTATATTTATTCATTGTCTCTTAATTGTATCTCAACTATGTGTACATAAATTGTTAAATAAATAAATAAACGATTTTCATCAAAATAGATAACTAGATAAGTACCTATTTTCGACTCCAAATATTTTCTTTTGTTTATCTTGATCCAGGCTCAAAATATCTTGCCTAATATTATGTCTTCTGTTAGTTATACGGGATGCATGTATATTTAGCAACTCTTTGTTTTTTGACTTATCTACTTATAATAATAAATGCCAGTGATTTAGTACAATACCTGTTTTTGTATTATTAATCCCTTTCATATTTTTTATTGTGTATATTTTTTGCAGTGCGAACAAAGTAACGTTGCCGATTTCGAATTTTGTACTTTTTAATGGTTTACTATGTGGGAATATCAATTTTCTCGCCCAATCTTCGAGGAGATTATTTTTTTCTTCCCGAAGATTGTGCTGGAAATATCAATGTCCCACATAGTTAACCATTAAAAAGTACAAAATTCGAAACCGACAACGTTACTTTTTTGCCGCTGCAAAGGATATGCGACAAAAATGCTTTGTTGAGGCGTCAAAAGTAAATTTGTTAAAGCTACAAAGTCATATTGTTGAGGCAACAAAAGTAAATTGGTTAAAGCCACAAAGTCATATTGTTGAGGCAACAAAAGTAAATTTGTTAAAGCCACAAAGTAAAATTGTTGAGGCATCAAAAGAAAATTTGTTAAAGGCGCAAAGTAAATTGTTAGTACGGCTAGATATAAATGGATGTCGTGACAACAAAAAGTCCGTCATTGAAGCAAATTTTGTTATTGCAGCAAAATGAATTAGACACTGTGACAATATTATTTTGATGTTATAACTAAGTGAATTTGTTATGACCAAACCTAGTAAAGGATAAAGTGATAGGAACAATTTTACAATTGTTACAGTATATATTTCACTTTGCTCGCCCGACAAACATTTTACTGTTGCATGAGCTGTATTCTAATCTTTGTTGCATTGACAATTTTATCCAGGAACAATAAAAACTTTGTTCAAATAACTACCCAACTTTGATCGCTCAGTAGCAACCAAGTTTTATTGTTGCAATGGCAATAATTTTTTCTCAGTGCAGTCACTCAGTCAGTAACGGAACAGTTTTTGAACATATTTAAGATTATTAAAAAATCGTGAGCTTGATTAACTCGGCGCAACGAACATAGTAACTAACTTGTTTATGATATTGGTACAAGTATTAAATTTAAATTACCCAAGTGTAATTGTACAAGGCAAAGATTTCTATTATTGCTTATCAATTTTATTAGACGTGTTTGATATTCTATAAAAGGTTTAAGATCTAGATAATTTATGCCATTCAGTTACGCATCAATAGAACTTAAGTGTTTTTTAATATCTTAGAGATGAAGGTTGCAACTTTAATTTTCGGTAAGAATATTTATTATTTAATAAAGTAATTAATTTTATCGTAGTATAAGTGTTAGATTTTTACGATTCACTAAAATAAAATGAGCCATTCTTGTCTACTGCATCTAAGGCCCTTAATGAAGAGTTAAAAATGTTTGATATAATAAAAAAGAATTGAGTGAAAATGGTTATTACAGTGGTGTGTTAACAGCTTCTTCAGATGTTCCTTACATACAGGTTTGGTAGAGGGATCGACAAAAAGTGAGCGTTTTCGAGGACCCATTCGGAGAATAAGTGTTTCCAAAAATTCTCTTACCTTCTTAAAGATATTTTGTTCATACAGAAACTATCGAACACCTGCGTTCAAGTTATCGGGATTTACCGCTGTGTAGGGAAGGAAATTCTGTATGCCAGTAGTCCGCTAGGAAAAGTCTTTAGGTTCAATAAGCTGTGCGCGGCGTTGGTTGTCTAAGAGTTGAACAACAGCAGCTTAGTTTACGGCCCACGACTACTTGCACGCACAGATCAAGTAAGAACTGAAGTAAGAATTTAAGATCCCTCCCGAATGCCATTACCACCTGCCTAAACAGCGCAGGTATCTTAAATTGGCACTTTGCAACTCGCCACCCCATTGTTCTGTGTGATATTGCACGTTTTATTGCGCGCGCCTGCAGGTCATACAACACAATTTTTTCACATTTGGATATATTTTCATTATCATTTAGTCAGTTTAAAGTAGGAATTTTGAAATCAATTTCAAATACCTAAAGTTTATGTTTCTAGATTCATTTCTGATATAAATTATTCCCTTTTTTAATAAGTTGTTATTTTCCAATGTTTACTTGTCATGTGTTATTTATTGGTGGAAACTTAATTGTAACATGTGCCATAATTTTTTTTATATATAAGTGTAGAAAAATGTATGTTTCCCTTGAAAATAAATAATATCTGGCTCTTCCGAATACCTAGGTGCGCTATCTAGAATGTAGGCCCTAAGCATACTTTGACAACGAGTCTCCGCCTTTCGAGGTAATTGTACGATGTTCTTTAAAAGAACACTTTTTACGAAACTAAACAATGATTGTGAGTAGGGTACGTGTTGTTCCAACATGCCAGTAACACTTACACTTACAAAAGAGTTAACAAATATGGACATCGTTCTAAGTAATACATACATACATACATAACCTCACGCCTGTTTCCCCTTGGGGTAGGCAGAGACAAGGGAACACCAATTGCTGCGATCCAAACATACCTCTTTCGCTTCTTCCACGTTCATCAATCTTTTCATACATGATCGGCGGTTACGGGTACTTTTGACTAGGCCCTTTTTCAAAATGTCACCAATTTGATCGGCATACGTTCGCCTAGGCCGGCCCCTTCCAACAACACCATCCATTCTTGTTTTGTACACCTCTTTCGTAAATCTTCTTTCACTCATCCTTTCCAAATGTCCAAACCACCGTAGCATACCCTTTTTGATTTTAGTCACTACATCCTCTTTCAATCCGCATCTCTTTCTTATTTCACTGTTGCGCACCCTATCACTCAATTTCACTCCACACATGCTTCTCAACGCTCTTATCTCCACAGCATTAATCCTACTTTCATGTCTCTTCTGCCACACCCAAGATTCACTACCATACATAAGTGTTGGCGCCAAAACTCCTTCAAGTATGGCCAGACGAGCCTTATTCGGTATAATTTTGCTTGCCATAACCGAGTACAAGGCGCCATTAACACAATTTCCTGCTTTTACTCTCCTTTCAATATCACCTTCACACTTCCCATCTCTTGTAAACAATCTTCTAATTAATATTAATATTGATGTATTAATATTTATATATTTAAGTTAAGTTCACTGTATTATTAAGCAAGTATATCGGTGTCTTGTTTGTATTGTATGTTAAAGAAATGTAATTTTTCAGTACTGTTGGCATTATACAATGTTACTGCGAAGAGAAATACGAAAAAAAGGCGTATCTTGTGTCAATGTGCGCCGGGAGCAGCAGTGTGCGGAACGAATGGAAAAACTTATTACGGAGAGTGCAATTTGAGATGTGCGGCTCAAACATGGAAAGGTCCACTGTCCAAGGCATACGACGGAAAATGCCGCAGCAAGTCGGTTGATTGCTCATGTGGTCCAGGACCTGTACTTTGCGCTTCTGATGGCAAAACTTATTACGGCGTGTGTAACATGGACTGTGGCTCACAAAATTTGGGCGTTAAATTGCATAAATTGCACGATGGAAAATGCTGAACATTATACCTATATGTGAACTAAAATGTCTTGTGTTTTTACTTCTTAAGGTGTAAAACTGTTTTAGTTAAATTGCACATTGCAGTCCGCATGACTAATAATTCACACATTTTTACCCGACTGCGGAACGCAAAGGAGGGTTATGTTTTCAATGCGTATGTAAGTATGTATGTATGAATATATGTATGTCTGTTTCTAGTTCTCTGATTTCTGCTGAACTGCCGGACGGATATAAAAAATGGTTTTCCCGCGGGATAAGAAATTGAGCGGGAAAACCACGCAAAACTACTAGTGTAATACAATTTTAAAAGCGCACTTGTTTCAGAGGTGACCACGCTCAAACAAAATATTAAACTCAATTTATTTAGTATTGAACTAAAACAGTATAAAGAATTTTATTTAGCATGTTGAGCACCCCATCATTTCCCTGCCTGGGCATTGATAAAGTTCTTAACGCAGCCAACTCTATCATAATAAATAAATAATTCTGACACTCATACAACATTATCTAGCCCAAATTAAGTTTCTTGAAGAACTTGTTTATGGATACTAGATAACTGATATACTTATACATATTGTTTTTTTTTTTATTAGGTTATAAACTTAAACAGACATATAAACATCCATTACTTAACGGCTACTATCTGTGTTCATCAAAAAAATATTCGCCGCCCCGCCGGGATTCGACCTCGGGATCTCTGGCATAGAACGCAATGTATGTTACCCCTACACCAGCCGGTCGTCAAATGTTTACTTATAACGGATTCAAATATTAAATAATAACCGATCGTAGATTTAAAACACTATAGCGGTCATGGCAACTTTGCTGGTCGGTAAGCAAAGTCAGCAAACCCTAAACTAATGTATCGAGCGGTATAGTATAGCCGCCAGTCGTCTTAACACTACGTAATGATAAGGACTAATTGTATCTATTTTATGTGTGTTAAATAATTGTGATTTATGAACTATAAAATATAGACTCAGTGAAACTAATAGAAGTTTTATTTAACCAACGTCACCCTTCCCCAAAACAGTATAAAGTACGAGCGTCCTCATGACTATCAACATCCAAATTATCTTTTAAACAAGGATTTTGCAGTGAAAATTCAGAATCAAAATGTATAAAAATTTATTCATACTTGTATGAACGCGGACAGCGCTTCAAGCGATTCCACTTTAATTAATGCGACTGTAAATATTCCGGAAAATTATCAATTTTCACGTTACATGTCCAGTAGCCAGTTAATTAAATACTGCATTATGCGCAGTTCACATGTAGTCGACATTGGCGAGAATAAAATTGAAGTTATGCAATTTTTAGGTAAGCTAAGATAGCTAGCTACTCAACATTTTACTACTAGCTACTCAACTGAACATTTTGAAACTTTCTGGCAGGTGTTACGTAAGGTATAGTCAAACTCAAAAATGTAGGCATAGTTAACGCTTTGTTCAAAAAGTTCTTAGACAGAAGGATTGCTATAAAATACCTAATAATTTAGGTACCGATTTGAATTTTAAACCCCTGTAATTAGGTGCTACGAGGGTGGATTGAAAAGTTCAAGAAAACAGAATAAATAACATACAAAAATATTTTTATTTTTCGACGTAATCTCCATTTAGCTCTATGCACTTCTTCCATCTGCTTTCCAGAGCTTCCATACCTGTTTTAAAAAAAGATTCCTCAAGGTCTTCAAAATACAGGTTAACAGCGGCTTCGACCTCTTCATTCGTTCAAAATTTCTGCCCACCGAGGTGTTTTTTCAGGTTTGGAAACAGATGAAAGTCCGAAGGTGCCAAATCAGGAGAATAAGCTGGATGTGGCAACAATTCGAAACCACAATCACGAATTTGAGCCATAGACTCGACAGACGTGTGGACTCGGGCGTTGTCCTGGTGAAACAACACTTTCTTTCTCAGTAATCCTGGGCGTTTCTGTTTAATTTCTTCACGTAAACGGCGCAGAAGGGTGCTATAGTACGCAGAGTTTATTGTTTCGCCTTTTGGAAGGTAGTCCACCATAATGACACCCTTAGTATCCCAAAAAACCGATGCCATCACCTTGCCAGCCGACAGAATTGCCTTTGCTTTTTTCGGAGTTGGGTCACCTGATTTTTTCCATTGTTTGGATTGTTGTTTTGATTCTGGGGTATAGTGGTGAACCCAGGTTTCATCCATTGTCACAAATCTGTCAAGAAAACCTTGTGGATCAGCCTCGAACATCTCCAAACAGTCGCGAGAAATCGTGAGTCGAATTCGCTTTTGCTCTACTGAAAGCAATCTGGGGACCCACCTAGCCGAAACCTTAGAAAAGCCGAGTTCATGGACAATGATGTTTTGCGTTCGTTCATATGAGATGCCTATAGTGTCTGCAATTTCTCTGATAGTCAATCTACGGTCTTTCAATATGAGATCACACACTTTATTGATGTTTTCTTCGGTCGTAGACGTCATTGGCCCGCCGGAGCGAGGGTCATCTTCGATGTTCTCTCGTCCACGTTTAAATTCTGCAACCCATTTTTTCACAGTGGTATAAGACGGGGCAGATTCCCCTAATGTTGTTTGCATGTCATCATGGATCTCCTTTGGTGTTAATCTTTTTTTAAACAAATATTTAATCACAGCACGTTGTTCAAATTTCTCCATTAGTGAAAATTTGTTCTACACACGTATTTATATTGTTCGTAAAATTTTATTTAAACAAGATATCAAATTGAAAATTCGCGGGCTGACAATTGAATAATGACAGTTCAAAATGACGGCAGAAAAAATAACAAAAGTTTTTTTTTAATGGCCAGGCCGCGAACTTTTCAACCAATGTAGTAACTAAACTGAAAGACATACAATATAAAAGTGTGTCCGTCAATTTTCGTGCGGGAAATTTTAACCCCCGTTGAACTGTGACACTATGCCTCAAGTTTTAAATTCGACAATAGGTACTTTTAAGGCATTTAAACGTCAGTGATTTCTACGATACCTGACGCAAAGAATTGTCCCGGAGTACAGCATGGGCAGTTAAAAAAGAAGCAGAACTTTAGCGTTATGCGGGCAAGAACGTTAGCACTATTAGGCCTCGTTTAAGAACATGCGGCTTACTATTTGGCACTCACGTGTCCAATGCCGTACCACGGCAAGAAAAAAAACCGCCGTTAAGTGTCCTTTGCCGTGGCCAGGTGTCAGTTGTGCTACAAAACTGTGTTTAACTTACGAAATACAGAGCCTATCTCTCTTCGACGCATTAGAAATCGTCCAGGAAGAAACAGGCTAGCTTTATTGCCTTGACGCTGTCTAACTTCTGAGTGTCTATTTAGTGTGTTTAACAATAGATATTCTCAGTATAAAATTGACCCTTTGCATCAAATTTTTATGATTTATTTATATAACCAATATAGTATAATGTATAAGTTTAAAATTTAACAATGGAGAAGTATGCAAAAATAAAAACGATTTTGTTAAAACTTTTTTTATTTTTTTTATTTGTTTTTATTTAGTTAAATCTTTTAATCATATACAGTCAGTTAAATAATCTTATCTAGTTTCCAAAACTATATAATTTGTTTATGCTTTAATGTCCATTGCGGACAGAGAGTTCTACACTGACATTTATGTTACACGTAACATGAACGATTTATTTCTAAGTCACTAAAAATTTTCTGTTACGTTTTGTAACTGATATTGGGTCTACGTCTTAGTTTTAGTAAATATTCAAAGACTTTTCTGAACATTACAATTCAATCATATTAAAACCTTCATTGGTATTAGTATTTTTTTACATATTCCACTTGTTTCTAGAAATTGTTGATCCCTCTTTATTTTCAAATAAATGGTTATTAAATTTTTTTCAAATGAATAGTTCCAATATCAATAGAGATCTTTGTTTCTAATATAATCAGTTTTCCATCACAGCATGTAGATGAACTTAAACAATTAGCCACAATGAATATTATTGCGTGTTGTTCTACAGGATGACTGGTGACAAGTTTTAGATACTGAAGGAGAGCACTCTGTACTCTGGTCATAATTATGTAATAAAGGTAGGTAATTAATTTTCACTAGAATTCCCTATAAATAAAAAAAGAGACCTTACTACAGTTTTCGCGACGCGCTGCCTCAGGCAACAAGCACACAGCACTGTTCCCGCCACACGCACACCTCGTCTGTATTTTTCTTTTTTTGTGTCTTTGTTACACGATATTTTGGACAATTATAAATCGATTTTGAAAATTATTTTATATGATAGAAGATACTTCATAGTTGGTCCCATATAAATTTCATCGAAATAGCTTGAGTACTTCATGAAAATTTCAAATTTATGAATTCGGAGAATAATGAACCTTGACGACATTATAATTCAGCCAAAGTTTTGACATGAAGTCGGTTTTTTACTGCTCTACATGATTTGATTATTTTCGATAATCAATTAAAGTTGTTTACTTCGTACTTCGTACGCGCATAAACATTATTATTATTAATGTTTAACACAACCAGTCACTCATTGAAGAACATTTATGCCAAGCGTCACATCCGTGCACTCACAGAATAAGATTTTTCATACTAATTGAAAAGTGCAATAACTCCCGTTCACGTGGGAATTTCGGGAGTTCCTTTCTTGGTGACCCCCACAACCCCTAAAAATCGTATGTTCCAAATTTCAGCTTTCTATGGCCAGTTGTTATGGCTGTACGTTCTCTACCAGTCACTCAGTCAGTAACGGAACAGTTTTATGTTTAAGATTATAAAAAAATCGCGAGCTTGATTAACTCGGCGCAACGAACACAGTTTCTAACTTGTTAATGATATTGGTACAAGTATTAAATTTAACTTTGCCTTGTACAAGTGTAATTGTACAAGGCAAAGATTTCTATTATTGCTTATCAATTTTATTAGACGTGTTTGATATTCTATAAAAGGTTTAAGATCTAGATAATTTATGCCATTCAATTACGCATCAATAGAACTTAAGTGTTTCTTAATATCTTAGAGATGAAGGTTGCAACTTTAATTTTCGGTAAGAATGTTTATTATTTAATAAATTAATCAATTTTATCGTAGTACAAGCGTTAGATGTTCACGATTCACTTAAATAAAATGAGCCATTCTTGTCTACTGTATCTGATAAGGCCCTAAATGAAGAGTTTAAAATGTTTGATAGAATAAAAAAAAATAGGGTGAAAATGGTTATGACAGTGGTGTGTTAACAGCTTCTTTAGATTTTTCTTACATATACAGGTTTGGTGGAGGGATCGACAAAAAGTGGGTGTTTTCGAGGACCCATTCGGAGAATAAGTGTTTCCAAAAAATCTCTTACCTTCTTAAAGATATTTTGTTCATACAGAAACCATCGAACACCTGCGTTCAAGTTATCGGGATTTACCGCTGTGTAGGGAAGGAAATTCTGTCTGCCAGTAGTCCGCTAGGAAAAGTCTTTAGGTTCAATAAGCTGTGCGAGGCGTTGGTACTCTCCAAGTTGAACAACAGCAGCTTACTTTACGGCCCACGAGTACTTGCTCGCACAGATCAAGTAAGATCTGAAGTAAGAATTTAACATCCCTCCCGAATGCACGTTACCACCTGCCTAAACAGCGCAGGTATCTTAAATTGGCACTTTGCACCTCGCCACCCCATTGTTCTGTGTGATAATATCTGGCTCTTCCGTATACCTAGTGCGCTAACTAGAATGTAGGCCCTGAGCATACTTTGACACCGAGCCTTTCGAGGTAATAGTATGTGTGAGGACTTGGCTCATTGCAGACGATGTTCTTTAAAAGTGAGTAGGGTAACGGTTGTTCCAACATGCCAGTAACACTTACACCATAATTAAGTACCCATATGCAGTTATTAAATTTATAGTTACGTTAATTTCGTCTATATATCAATTTATTTGATTATTTATCCTTCTCATTTCATTATTATTATATATTTTATTAAATATTTTATTGTATATTTTATACTTATTAATTTAATATAATCACAAAAGAGTTACCAAATATGGACATCGTTCTATTTAATATTGATGTATTGAAGTTAAGTGCACTGTATTATTAAGCAAATATATTGGTGTCTTGTTTGTATTGTCTGTTAAAGAAACGTAATTTTTCAGTACTGTTGGCATTATACAATGTTACTGCGAAGAGAAATACGAAGAAAAAGCCTTTCTTATGTCAATGTGGGCCGGGACCAGAAGTATGTGGAACGAATGGACAAACTTATTTAGGAGACTGCGATTTAAGATGTGCAGCTCATTCATGGAATGTTCCACTGTCCAAGGAATATGACGGAAAATGCCGCAGCAAGTCGGTTTATTGCACATGTGCTCCAGGACCTGCAGTTTGCGCTTCTGATGGCAAAACTTATTATGGCGTGTGTAACATGAACTGTGCCTCACAAAATTTGGGCGTCAAATTGCATAAACTGCACGATGGAAATTGCTGAACATTATACCTATATGTGAACTAAAATGTCTTGTGTTTTTACTTATTAAGGTGTAAAACTATTTTAGTTAAATTGCACATTGCAGTCCGCATGACTAATAATGCACACATTTTTACCCGACTGCGGAACGCAAAGGAGGGTTATGTTTTCAATGCGTATGTATGTATGTATGAATATATGTATGTCTGTTTCTAGTTCTCTGATTTCTGCCGGAATCTGATTTCTGTCTGAACTGCCGGACGGATTTAAAAAATGGTTTTCCCGCGGGGTAAGAAATTGCGCGGGAAAACCACGCGAAACAACTAGTGTAATACAATTTTTAAAAGCGCACTTGTTTCAGAGGTAACAACGCTCAAACAAAATATTAAACTCAATTTATTTAGTATTGAACTGAAACAGTATATTCTGGATTATGGAGCCGCATGCTACTTGGATGCCACGGAGGAACTTCTAGATAAACTGGAGCGCTTGCAAAATTTATCCGTACGCTACATCTTCGGACTCAAAAAGTACGATCATGTATCCGATTATCGTTAGCAACTCCGATGGCTTCCGATTCGGCAACGCCGTGATGCTATTTTATGTCTCCTATATAATATCCTCCATAACCCATCAGCCCCTATCTACCTTCGTGAGATATTTTCCTTTGCTTATTCTCCAAATACGTTATGCAGAGCACATAAACGTACGCTTCTAAAAATGCCAATACATAAAACTAATTATTATTTCTACTCTTTTTCTGTCCATGCAGTCAGATTGTGGAATGCACTACCTTACGGTATTCGTGAGTCAAAATCCCTAGCTGTTTTCAAGAAAAAGGTTCGAGAACACTTTTTTTCTCAACAATAATTTAATATAACATTACAACTGTTCAATTTTCATATAGTTATATATTAACGCATATATATATATATATATATATATATATATATATATATATATATTTATGAATTATGGATGGGACGTTTGTCTTCCATGCCACCTGATGTTAAGTGAACATGAAGACTAAGGTGTTACACGTCCATCCACGAGAAACCTATTCACTCGACGCTTAAAAGTACTAGGACTATACTAGTCAGGGAAAATAGATGCAGGCAGTTCATTCCAAACCTTGGCGACCCGTATCAAAAAGGAACTGTCAAAGCGCTTAGTTCGACTTTTCGGAATATATACCACATACGGATGGAAGTTCTGTCTGCGTCTAGTAGTCCGATGGTGAAAGGGTGAGGGTTCAATTTGTTCAAACAGAGAACTGGCGCACTCACCAAAATGTATCCTGTAGTACACGGTTAAACACGCAACCTTACGACGATGCTCTAAGGTCTGCAGTTTTTTGGTTGTAAGGTCGACGTCGTTAATTAATTTACGGGCTCTTCGGTCAACGGAGTCCAGCGCTTCTAGTTGATATTTGGCAGAACCATCCCAAAGATGACTGCAGTACTCCATGCATGATCGCACTTGAGCTGTGTATAAGTTAAGAAGCTGTGCAGGGCCGAAGTACCGCCGTACCTACGAGATGATTCCCAACTTTTTCGAAGCTACTTGAGCCATGGACACAATTTGTTGACCAAAGTTTAAACTGGATGTTACAGTTACGCCTAAAAGCCCTAGATGGTCAGTGATGGGGACAGATACATTTTGGAAAGTGGGCGTAAATGTGAAGGTGCTCTTTTTTGCGGAGAATAGACACGCCTGAGTTTTGGACGCGTTGAATTTGACCAAATTCGACTCACCCCAATCGGATACTTTCCGTAAGGTCAAATCAACGCGCTCAATCATTGACTTTCTTAAACTCTCGATTTCACGGGGGCTCGCTCGCGCGTTGGATACGTATCTCTCTACAACAGTGCTGTCATCAGCATAACCAATAATGCCCGGTGTTAAAAGGTCATTAATGTGCAGCAAGAATAATGTTGCAGAGAGAACAGATCCCTGAGGTACCCCGGCATTAATTGCCATTTGGTCGGAGGAGTAGCCATCTAAGACTACTCGAATTGACCGTTCCCTCAGAAAATCAGATATCCAGTCGCAGAGCCCAATCGGTATGCCATATGCTGGGAGCTTACTTAAGAGACCATCATGCCAGACCCTGTCAAAGGCCTTGGAAATGTCTAAGGATACAGCTATTGCTTCACCATGACCCTCCAAGGCCTCACTCCATAAGTGAGTGGCATACACGAGAAGATCGCCGGTCGAGCGTCCGTTGCGGAAACCATATTGGCTATCGCTTAGGAGCTCGTTGGTCTCGAGGTATGCCAGGAGTCGATTATTCAATACACGTTCCATGACTTTGCAAAGTATGGAGGTGATTGAAATTGGTCGATAGTTGACAGGATCGGCACGGCTTCCCTTCTTCGGTATTGGCTGTACGTTAGCAAGCTTCCAGGGCTTGGGGACCTTACCCGATTCCAATGAAAATCGATAGAGGCGCGTCAAAACGGGAGACAAATCAGCTGCGCAACGTTTTAGGACCACTGCAGGAATACCGTCTGGACCACCAGCTTTGTTCTCGTCTAGGTGCAGCAAGCATTTAAGAACCTCCTTTTGGCGAATGTGAACGGTATCCATTGTAGGTCCGAACTGAGGTAATTGGGGTGGGATTTTACCTTGGCAATCTAGACGAGAATTTTCCGCGAAGATACTAGCAAATAAATCTGCTTTCTCCTTAGCACTGTGGGCCAGGGCGACAAAAGTTCGTTTCGACCGACTTGGCAAGGGACCAGAAAGCTTTGCTTCCCGAAGGGTATGCTGCTATTTTGTCACCGATACGGCCTATGTGGGCAAAATGAGCTCTTTTGATCACCTGTTTGCAGGACTTGGCGGCAGCGTTGTATCTTTTCTTAAGTTCATGCGAGTCCAGGGCTTTGCTTCTGCGAGCATTTGCCCAGGCTTTGTATGCTTCCCGCTTTCGCTTTTCAGCGGCAAGGCAAGCACTATTAAACCATGGGCAAGCTTTGCTTTCAAGGGATAGGTCAGCGTGGGGAATGTAGTACTCCATTGCTTGAACTATCACACTTGAGACAGCATCAGTGCAGCACGATGGATCGGTTGATGTAAAACAAGTTTGCCGCCATGGATAAGATGCGAAGAAATGTCGCATTTCATCCCAATCTGCTGACTTGTAACGCCATACTCGCCTGGAGCCTTTTTGGCGGGTATCAGGTGGCGAGTACAGCGATACAGATTTCACCATACAGTGATCGGATGTCCCTAAAGGTGCAGTGACGGACACCGAGTATCTGTCAGGATCGGTTGTCAGCAGAAGGTCCAAGCAATACGCAGTGTGGCCAGCAACGTCGGGGATGCGCGTAGGCTCGTTAACAAGCTGTGAGAGACCATAAGTCAACGAAAACTTAAAGGCCTCTCTGCCAGCATGGTCAGCTTCCTGATACGGATATAACCACTGCCCGTGGTGAGCATTAAAATCCCCCAGAAACACCAACTGCGCTGTGGGAAAACGTTGCTGAATCTTATCTGCTGTATTGCCAAGGTATTCCATAAGCCTCGTTGTCTCCCGATCTCCGCTATGTGAACGATAGATACAGGTGTAAACCACTTGGTCTAGGCCAGTATCTATGTGAACCCACATGACTGAAAGGTCCGGCACTTCCAAGTAACGGAGACGCTGATAACAGATCGCGTCACTGGCTTACATGCACACCCCGGCGTGCGGGCGGAATAAAGACTCCAGGATATAGCCTGGGTAACCAAGGTATGCCGACTCTGACGGATCGCAGATCTGCGTCTCCGTTAGAAAGAGTAGGTGTGGTCTCTCCGTCTCAAGATGGTGGTGGACATCATTCAGATTGGAGTGCACTCCTCGGATGTTACAGAAGTGCACTTTGAGGGAGAGGAAGTGCAACCGCTGTTGAACCTTATTCTTTTTAGGACCTTTCATTGTGAATTGGTGGTGGAGTGAATAGGGAGGAGAATAGAAGTTGAGTGAAGCGCTGAAAATGGAACCAAGCAACTCGTAGGGAACAACGCGCCATTGGGGAACTCGCCTTGAGACTGCGGGGACGCCCGAACCCCCCCGAGGTCGCCATCGGGTCCTCTCCAACCGGTCGCCAACCGGCACGATGGAGCCTCCCGGGATTTTTCGCGAGGTGGCGGGGCAGCCTTTTGCATGTGGCTGGCATGCTACTTGGGCCCCCTACTACCTGCGGTCGGCCAGCGGTGCACCGTGCTTCGGATCCCGCTACCCTCTAAAACGAGTTACCCGGTGAGTCACTATCCTACGAGTTAAAAACAGTTCTCCAATGCAGCACGATTACTCAGACCTTCCCTCCTAAATGGCTACACTAAACATCATGCCGGAACGCAAAGTCACTTGGCGGCATGGTTTTGTCTAGTGGGTGGTGACAAGCCGCGGCCGAAGCCTACCACCAGATGATACCGCTCGTTTAGCGCCACCACAGGGACCACGTACAAGGCATCGAGGGCTAAACCATGCGGACGCGAGCAGTTTTCAGTCCCCAAAAAATTTATATGTGTTATTGTTTGCATATTTATTTTATATATGTATTTATATGTATGTATGAGTATTGTATATATATTTGTATATATTATGTTGTTTATATGTATTTTTATTTTTATATCTGTTATTTTTATTGTACATACTGAAATTGTATTTTTTATAGAATTCTCCATTCATCAGGTCTGCTGGTAGAAATTTCTATAGAAATAAGCTGTACCTTTGTACCTATTTTTCCATACTAAGTTTATATACCTTTGTTAATCATTGCAAGTATGAACATAAATTGTGAAATAAATAAATAAATAAGACTTTTAATTAGCATATTGAGTACCCCATTATTTCCCTGCCTAGGCATTGATGAAGTTCTTAACGCAGCCAACTCTATCATAATAAATAAATAATTCTGACACTCACACAACATTATCTAGCCCAAATTAAGTTTCTTGAAGAACTTGTGTTATGGATACTAGATAACTGATATACTTATACATATTGAATATTTTTTTTAGTAGGTTATTAACTTAAACATACATATAAACATCCATTACTTAACGGCTAATATCTGTGTTCATCAAAAAAATATCCGCCGCCGCCGGGATTCGAACCCAGGATCTCTGGCATAGAACGCAATGTATGGTACCCCTACACCAGCCGGTCGTCAAATGTTTACTTATAACAGATTCAAATATTAAATAATAACCGATCGTAGATTTAAAACACTATAGCGGTCATGCATTGAAAGCATAGTCAGCAAACCCTAAACTAATGTATCGAGCGGTATAGTATAGCCGCCAGTCGTCTGCGGAGCACCGCCTAACTACGTTCTCTTAACACTACGTAATGATAAGGACTAATTGTATCTACTTTATGTGTGTTAAATAATTGTGATTTATGAACTATAAAATATAGACTCAGTGAAACTAATTCAAGTTTTATTTAACCAAAACGTCATCCTTCCCCAAAACCTGGGTAAGAAATTTCGTAAGAGATAAGCTGTACCTTTGTACTTATTCTTATTCGTTGTCTCTTAATTGTATCTCAACTTAGTGTACATAAATTGTTAAATAAATAAATAAATAAACAGTATAAAGTATGAGCGTCCTCATGACTATCAACATCCAAATTATCTTTTAAACAAGGATTTTGCAGTAAAAATTCAGAATCAAAATGTATAGAAAATTATTCATACTTGTATGAACGCGGACAGCGCTCAAGCGATTCCACTTTAATTAATGCGACTGTCAATGTTCCGGAAAATTATCAATTTTCACGTTACATGTCCAGTAGCCAGTTAATTAAATACTGCATTATGCGCAGTTCACATGTAGTCGAAATTGGCGAGAATAAAATTGAAGTTATGTAATTTTTAGGTAAGCTAAGATAGCTACTCAACATTTTACTACTAGCTACTCAACTGAACATTTTGAAACTTTCTGGCAGGTGTTACGTAAGGTATAGTCAAACTCAAAAATGTAGGCATAGTTAACGCTTTGTTCAAAAAGTTCTTAGACAGAAGGATCGCTATAAAATACCTAATAATTTAGGTACCGATTTGAATGTTAAACCCTTGTAATTAGGTGCTAATTAAACTGAAAGACATCAATCAATATATATAAAACTGTTCCGTTACTGACTGAGTGACTGAGGTACTGAGGTACTGAGTGACTGAGTGACTGACAGACAACGTACAGCCGTAACTACTGGGCGTAGAGAGCTGAAATTTGGAACATACATTCTTTAGAAGATGTAGGGGTGCACTAAGGAAGGAATTCCCGAAATTCCCACGGGAACGGGAAATATAGGACTTTTTAGTTTGTATGAAAAATCTTATTCCTTGAGTGCACCGATATGAAACTTGGTGTAAAGGTTTTACAATGTGTGTCTGGTTGTGTTATGAAAGGAATTCCCGAAATTCCCACGGGAACGGGAAATATATGATGTTTTAGTTTGTATGAAAAAATCCGATCCCTTGAGTGCACGGATGTGATACTTGATATAAAGGTTCCTCAACAAGTGTGTGTTTGTATTATGGAAGGAATTCCCGAAATTCCCACGGGAAGGGAAGGGACTTTTTAGTTTGTATGAAAAATCTTATTCCTTGAGTGTACGGATGTGATACTTGGCATGAAGGTTCTTCAAAGAGTGACTGGTTGTGCTACGAAAAAAATTCCCAAAATTCCCACGGGCACGGGAAATATATGATTTTTAGTTTGTATGAAAAAATCCGATCCCTTGAGTGCACGGATGTGATACTTGATAAAAAGGTTCCTCAACAAGTGTGTGTTTGTATTATGGAAGGAATTCCCGAAATTCCCACGGGAAGGGAAGGGACTTTTTAGTTTGTATGAAAAATCTTATTCCTTGAGTGTACGGATGTGATACTTGGCATGAAGGTTCTTCAAAGAGTGACTGGTTGTGCTACGAAAAAAATTCCCAAAATTCCCACGGGCACGGGAAATATACGATTTTTAGTTTGTATGAAAAAAACTTATTTCTTGAGTGCATGGGTGTGATACTTGGTATAAAGGTTCTTTCAGTGGATGTTTGGTTGTACAGTTTCTGAAATTTCCACGAGAAGAGTAGTCAAGCGCATACAAAGTTGCGGGATAAAGCTAGTCTAATATAAAAGTGTGTCCGTCAATTTTCGTGCGGGAAATTTTAACCCCCGTTGAACTGTGACACTATGCCTCAAGTTTTAAATTCGACAATAGGTTTTCAAGGCATTTAAACGTCACAAAAACGACACAAAAACTTGTCCGTATCAGTGATTTCTACGATACCGTAACGCAAAGAATTGTCCCGGAGTCCAGCATGGGCAGTTAAAAAAGAAGCAGAACTTTAGCGTTATGCGGGCAAGAACGTTAGCACTGTTAGGCCTCGTTTAAGAACATGCGGCTTACTATTAACCCCTCACGTGTCCGATGCCGTACCACGGCAAGAAAAAAAACCGCCGTTAAGTGTCCCTTGCCGTGGCACGGCAAGGTGTCAGTTGTGCTACAAAACTGTGTTGTAATTACGAAATACAGAGCCTATCTCTCTTCGACGCATTAGAAATCGTCCAGGAAGAAACAGGCTAGCTTTATTGCCTTGACGTTTTAGCTAGCCGCCATACTTATAGTTTAGAAAAACGTGTCTGAATTTCGCGCACTGAAAGGCGTGTAGTGCTGTCTAACTTCTGAGTGTCTATTAAGTGGGTTATACAATAGATATTCTCAGCATAAAATTGACCCTTTGAATCTAATTTTTATGATTTATTTATATAACCAATATAGTATAGTATATAAGTTTAAAATTTAACAATGGAGAAGTATGCAAAAATAAAGACTATTTTTTTAAACTTTTTTTATTTGTTTTTATTCAGTTAATTTTATTTACTGAATGAAAACAAATAAAAAAAATCGTATACAGTCAGTTAAATAATCTTATCTAGTTTCCAAAAATATATAATTTGTTGATGCTTTAATAAAAAGATTCCAGGAAATTATGAAAAAACTAACCATCAGCTGGCTTAGAGTGAAGCCGGCGATGTAACGAAATGCCGAAGCCCCGAGAGACGCGCCGCCTGTGTTTAAACAAGGCTTTACGCATAACTGAAAAGTGTCAGGGCCGTCACCGGCATTCTAAATCAATCTTTTAAAAAAATCGCTTCAGCATATCCATTGCAGACAAAGACTTCTACACTGACATTTATATTACACGTAAAATGAACGATTTATTTCTAGGTCACTAAAAATTTTGTGATTCCTGATTCGATCCCGCAGGGAAACTCCGAGCATGGCCCTTTCCATTGCCCGCTGAGCGACTCTAAGCTTATTTATATAGCCCATAGTTAGCGACCACGTCTCAGTGCCGTATGTCATCACTGGCAACACACACTGGTCAAAAACCTTTGTCTTCAGACACTGCGGTATTTGCGACGAGAAGATTTTACGGAGTTTCCCGAACGCTGCCCAGCCGAGTTGGATCCGACGATTGACCTCTTTCTCAAAGTTGGACCTACCTAACTGGATTTTATGTCCTAGGTATAGATAATCGTCAACAACTTCGAGCGTGGTGCCTCCAACTACCACAGGAGCAGGTGCAACATGGACGTTCGACATGATCTTCGTCTTATCCATGTTCATTTTAAGGCCCACTCGCTGCGAGGCTCCACTGAGGTCATCGATTATTTTACTCAGGTCGATCGAAGGTGAGTGATGTACTCGCCGTTGATGTTGATGCCGAGCCCATCCCAGTCCAGAAGCTTGAAGACATCTTCCAACGCTGCGGTGAACAGCTTAGGCGATATAACGTCGCCTTGCCTGACGCCCCGCTGCAGTTGGATAGGCTTCGAATTCTGATCCTGAAGACGGACTGACATAGTGGCGTTTTTGTACAAAACAGGCACCGCTGCAAAGACTGCAGTACAGCCCAGGTCTCGATCGAATCGAAGGCTTTCTCATAGCCCACAAACGCCAAGCAAAGTGGCTGGTTATACTCCTCCGTATTTTCTATAACCTGCCGCAGCGTATGGATGTGGTCTATGGTGCTAAAGCCTTTTCGGAAACCGGCTTGTTCGGGAGGCTGGAAGTCGTCAAACCTGCGTACGAAACGGTTCGTAATGACTCTTGAAAACAGCTTGTATACATGGCTCAACAAAGTAATGGATCTGAAGTTCTTCAAAAGGGTTTTATCCCCTTTTTTGTAGAACAAGACCACTATGCCTTGGAGCCACGCTTTGGGCGTTTTGCCCTCGAGGATGATGGAATTGAACAGCTTCTGAAGGGTCTTAAGCACAGGTTTGCCACCAGCTTTCAGAAGCTCGGCTGTAATTCCATCATCACCCGGCGCCTTGTTGTTTTTAAGCTGTTTAAGGGCCATACTAATCTCGTACAGGCTGACGTCTGGGATATATTCGGTATAGTGAGTGTTTGTTTCTAGAAATTGTCAATCCCTCTTCATTTTCAAATAAATGGTTATTATATTTTTTTCAAATGAATAGTTCCAATATCAAAAGAGATCTTTGTTTCTAATATAATCAGTTTTCCATCACAGCATGTAGATGAACTTCAACAATTAACCACAATGAATATAATTGCGTGTTGTTCTACAGGATGACTGGTGACAAGTTTTAGATACTGAAGGAGAGCACTGTGTACTCGATTCTGGTCATAATTATGTAATAAACTAAGGCAATTATTTTTTCACTAGGATGCCCTATGAATAAATAAAGAGACCTTTTCTACAGTTTTCCCGACGCGCTGCCTCAGGCAACAAGGACACAGCACTGTTCCCGCCACACGCACACCACCACCCGCTATGTATCTATTGCATTACGATTATGTAACCATGCGTTGCGTAATGAATTTAACTTTACTTTCGGTTAAGTTTACTCAGTAAATAATTAAGTTTCAATAAAAATTGAACCTGTATGATATTTTTTATGAGCAAAAAACTCATTTATCTAAACTACATCAATCTCCTCATAGGTAGGTATGTTAAACTATTAAAAAAAAACAATATATGTATATATATATTGGATATTAGAACAAGAATAAAGTCTGCCACTTTCATTTTCGGAAAGAAAAATAATTATTATGTGCACAATAAATTATATTGTAGTATAGATAGTACGAGGGTGGATTGAAAAGTTCGCGGCCTAGTCAAGAAAACAGAATAAAGTACATACAAAAATATTTTTATTTTTCGACGTAATCTCCATTTAGCTCTATGCACTTCTTCCATCTGCTTTCCAGAGCTTCCATACCTGTTTTAAAAAAAGATTCCTCAAGGTCTTCAAAATACAGGTTAACAGCGGCTTCGACCTCTTCATTCGTTAAAAATCCTGCCCACCGAGGTGTTTTTTCAGGTTTGGAAACAGATGAAAGTCCGAAGGTGCCAAATCAGGAGAATAAGCTGGATGTGGCAACAATTCGAAACCACAATCACGAATATGAGCCATAGACTCGACAGACGTGTGGACTCGGGCGTTGTCCTGGTGAAACAACACTTTCTTTCTCAGTAATCCTGGGCGTTTCTGTTTAATTTCTTCACGTAAACGGCGCAGAAGGGTGCTATAGTACGCAGAGTTTATTGTTTCGCCTTTTGGAAGTTAGTCCACCATAATGACACCCTTAGCATCCCAAAAAAGCTGATGCCATCACCTTGCCAGCCGACAGAATTGCCTTTGCTTTTTTCGGAGTTGGTTCACCTAATTTTTTCCATTGTTTGGATTGTTGTTTTGATTCTGGGGTATAGTGGTGAACCCAGGTTTCATCCATTGTCACAAATCTGTCAAGAAAACCTTGTGGATCAGCCTCGAACATCTCCAAACAGTCGCGAGAAATCGTGAGTCGAATTCGCTTTTGCTCTACTGAAAGCAATCTGGGGACCCACCTAGCCGAAACGTTAGAAAAGCCGAGTTCATGGACAATGATGTTTTGCGTTCGTTCATATGAGATGCCTATAGTGTCTGCAATTTCTCTGATAGTCAATCTACGGTCTTTCAATATGAGATCACACACTTTATTGATGTTTTCTTCGGTCGTAGACGTCATTGGCCTGCCGTAGCGAGGGTCATCTTCGATGATCTCTCGTCCACGTTTAAATTCTGCAACAAATTTTTTCACAGTGGTATAAGACGGGGCAGATTCCCCTAATGTTGTTTGCATGTCATCATGGATCTCCTTTGGTGTTAATCTTTTTTTAAACAAATATTTAATCACAGCTCGTTGTTCAAATTTCTCCATTAGTGAAAATTTGTTCTACACACGTATTTATATTGTTCGTAAAATTTTATTTAAACAAGATATCAAATTGAAAATTCGCGGGCTGACAATTGAATAATGACAGTTCACAATGACGGCAGAAAAAATAACAAAAGTTTTTTTTTTAATGGCCAGGCCGCGAACTTTTCAACCAATGTAGTAGAATAGAATACAATAAATTTTATTAGTACACACACATATAAAACAGGTACAGAATAATAATAATAATAATGGCATAAAGCTAAATAACACTAACTATACAGTACTATTTAATATTATAGAGAGAAAAAAAATGATAAAAAGAAGAGGGCTCAGCTTGTGCTTACAATCTCAGCAGCGCTGGTTTTCAGCCCTCACTTTGCTCTCAGATAAAGAAAATGCATAAGTTCATGTGGAGAAGTTCTCAATTCGTCTGTATGTTTCTTTTTTTCGTGTCTTTGTTACACGATATTTTGGAAAATTATGAATCGATTTTGAAAATTATTATTTTATATGATAGAAGATACTTCATAGTTGGTCCCATATTAATTTCATCGAAATAGCTTGAGTACTTCATGAAAATTTCAAATTTATGAATTCGGAGAATAATGAACCTTGACGACATTATAATTCAGCCAAAGTTTTGACATGAAGTCGGTTTTTTAATGAACTACATTCGTTGATTATTTTTGAATATCAATTAAAGTTGTTTAGAAAAATAATATTTAGAAAGCGAACCTGTAAGATATTGTACAATAAATTAAGGAACAAACACATTTACCTTGCCAATGGCACTTTCTTTAGCTATATGATATATTAGCTTTTGCGCGCGACTTCGTACGCGCATAAACATTATTTATGTTTAACACAACCAGTCACTCATTGAAGAACCTTTATGCCGAGCGTCACATCCGTGCACTCACAGAATAAGATTTTTCATACTAATTGAAAAGAGCAATAACTTCCGTTCACGTGGGAATTTTGGGAATTCCTTTCTTGGTGCCCTCCACAACCCCTAAGAATCGTATGTTCCAAATTTCAGCTTTCTATGGCCAGTAGTTATGGCTGTACGTTCTCTGCCAGTCACTCAGTCAGTAACGGAACAGTTTTATGTTTAAGAAAATTAAAAAATCGTGAGCTTGATTAACTCGGCGCAACGAACATAGTAACTAACTTGTTAATGATATTGGTACAAGTATTAAATTTAAATTATCCAAGTGTAATTGTACAAGGCAAAGATTTCTATTTTATTAGACGTGTTTGATATTCTATAAAAGGTTTAAGATCTAGATAATTTATGCCATTCAGTTACGCATCAATAGAACTTAAGTGTTTCTTAATATCTTAGAGATGAAGGTCGCAACTTTAATTTTCGGTAAGAATGTTTATTATTTAATAAATTAATCAATTTTATCGTAGTACAAGTGTTAGATTTTCACGATTCACTAAAATAAAATGAGCCATTCTTGTCTACTGTATCTGATAAGTCCCTAAATGAAGAGTTAAAAATGTTTGATAGAATAAAAAATAGGGTTAAAATGGTTATGACAGTGGTGTGTTAGCAGCTTCTTTAGATTTTTCTTACATATACAGGTTTGGTAGAGGGTCGACAAAAAGTGAGCGTTTTCGAGGACCCATTCGGAGAATAAGTGTTTCCAAAAATTCTCTTACCTTCTTAAAGATATTTTGTTCATACAGAAACTATCGAACACCGGCGTTCAAGTTATCGGGATTTACCGCTGTGTAGGGAAGGAAATTCTGTCTGCCAGTAGTCCGCTAGGAAAAGTCTTTAGGTTCAATAAGCTGCGCGAGGCGTTGGTACTCTCTAAGTTGAACAACAGCAGCTTAGTTTACGGCCCACGACTACTTGCTCGCACAGATCAAGTAAGATCTGAAGTAGAATTTAAGATCCCTCCCGAATGCCATTACCTCCTGCCTAAACAGCGCAGGTTTCTTACATTGGCACTTTGCACCTCGCCACCGCATTGTTCTGTGTGATAATATCTAGCTCTTCTGAATACCTAGTGCGCTAACTAGAATGTAGGCCCTGAGCATACTTTGACACCGAGTCACCGCCTTTCGAGGTAATAGTATGTGTGAGGACTTGGCTCATTGCAGACGATGTTCTTTAAAAGAACACTTTTTACGAAAACAAACAATGATTGTGAGTAGGGTAACGGTTGTTCCAACATGCCAGTAACACTTACACCATAATTAGGTACCCATATGCAGTTATTAAATTTATAGCTACGTTATTAATTTCGTCTATATATCAATTCAATTGATTATTGATCCTTCTCATTTCATTATTATTATATATTTTATACTTATTAATTTAATATAATCACAAAAGAGTTAGCAAATATGGACATCGTTCTATTTAATATTGATGTATTTAAGTTAAGTGCACTGTATTATTAAGCAAATTGGTGTCTTGTTTGTATTGTATGTTAAAGAAACGTAATTTTTCAGTACTGTTGGCATTATACAATGTTACTGCGAAGAGAAAGACGAAGAAAAAGCCTTTCTTCTGTCAATGTGGGCCGGGACCAGAAGTATGTGGAACGAATGGACAAACTTATTTAGGAGACTGCGATTTAAGCTGTGCAGCTCATTCATGGAATGTTCCACTGTCCAAGGAATATGACGGAAAATGCCGCAGCAAGTCGGTTCATTGCGCATGTGCTCCAGGACCTGCAGTTTGCGGTTCTGATGGCAAAACTTATTATGGCGTGTGTAACATGAACTGTGCCTCACAAAATTTGGGCGTTAAATTGCATAAACTGCACGATGGAAATTGCTGAACATTATACCTATATGTGAACTAAAATGTCTTGTGTTTTTACTTCTTAAGGTGTAAAACTGTTTTAGTGAAATTGCACATTGCAGTCCGCATGACTAATAATTCACACATTTTTACCAGACTGCGGAACGCAAAGGAGGGTTATATTTTCAACGCGTATGTATGTATGAATATATGTATGTCTGTTTCTTGTTTTCTGATTTCTGCTGAACTGCCGGACGGATTTAAACAAATGAGGTATCAGAAGATTAGTATTAACTGCGCGAGTAATATTGGTTCCATGAAATTTAAAATTAACATTTGGGGTGCATAAAAACAAATAATTTCTCATTTTCACAATATATCAAATGAAAGCTAATGCCTATTCTAAATATACTACTCAAAACAAAATACACAAAAAACAAAAACGATTTTATGACACTTTAAACTTAGTTTTAATCTAGTTCAAGTGACTTTGCATAAAATTGATATGTTTATGTATTCTTAACATTATTCTGAACATCGTTTTTTAATCTTTAACCTCAAGTGGAAAGACATAAACAAATCAAGTTAAAATTACCCTTTTCACAATTTCTTATTCACTTGTGTTTAGACTATCGTTACGAACGATTCTCGATTTGTTTCACTACTTTTTTGAGTTTTATCACTAGAACTTATTACAATGCCTCGTAATTGGCACCATATGAGCATAGAAACAGCTTCTAGAGCACTAGTATTGCTGCAAGAGGGAGAATCGCAACGACCATAAGATCTACGTCAAGGTGTATCACGGCGAGCTTTCCGAAATGTTTGGGTATGCTACCAGGAGACTGGTAGAGTTGTTGGAAGATGCGGATCAGGAAGAAACTGTTCAACAACGGCTAAAGACGACCAATACATTCGTTTACCTGCCGGTCGAGAGCGTAACATTTTTATTTATCACATTTTTTTGGTTATTTAAAAATAATTGAGCATTATAAATGCAAAAACTTAAAAACATTATTAAACGTTGCAATGCTTCACTTTAACTGGGATTCACAATTTCTGAAAATAAATTGGTCTCGGGTGGTCTCAGCTGCAAAGCTATAACATTAGATGGACAGCAGCTACGTTGACGTAAAAATAAAAATGTGGTAAGTAATTTCGAGGCGCTCAGTGGAACACCACTCGTCCGGCAAACGAGGGGTCCCAGGTTCGAGTCCTAGTCGGGTAATTTTTATTTATCACATTTTTCGGTTATTTATTGCTCATGTTTTACAAAACAGACTACAGCAAGCCAACGCTACAAGAATAAGAGACCAAACGATTCTCAACTAACTCCATGACGCTCGTAGCCTGTTCGACGCAATCCCTGAATTGTCGGTTTTTTAGACAACAAGAAAGGGACTCGGATTGCAAATTGGATAATTACGAGAGCAACTTGAAAATGTGATTTTTTGTTTGTTAAGTTATCGTAACGATTTTGATGTCAGATGAGAGCTCTGGGTATAAAACCAATTTATCCATTTGAATCATGTAAATCAGTTTTCTCGTTTAGGAGATAATTTAAATGTAAACAAACAGAACATGTAAAGTTTTTGTTTTCTCAAATGTAATCCTTCTCTCCTTTTATAATTTCTGTGCGCCACCAACGTCGCTGTCTTCGGAGTTTTTTTTATGAAAATGAAAAATGAATGGTATGAGTACAACAATTAGCTTTTGCTCATGACTCCGTTCGTGAATAAACTTTGTCTATCTAGTATCCAAAGCGTAAGATCTTAAGCAAAATTTATTTGGCCCAGATAATGTGGTTGAATGTTGGAAATATTTATTTATTTTTAATATACCTACCTAACCAGAATCCCATTTACGAACCTTTTTAGCAAGTCAAATAAATCTTACTAATATTATAAATGTGAAAGTTTGGGTGTATGGATGTTTGTTCCTCCATCACGGCAAAACGGCTCAACGGATTTGGATGAAATTTGGCATGGTGATAGTTTACTGTCTGGAGTAGAACATAGGGTACTTCTTATCCCGATATTCGCACGGGATTCAAAATGGCGCGGGTAACAGCTAGTAAATAAATAAATACTTCTGACACTCACACAACATTATCTAGCTCAAATTCAGTTTCTTAAGGTACTTGTGTTATGGATACTAGATAACTGATATACTTAAGAAATATATAAACATACATATTGAATAAATAAATATTTTTTAATAGAATAACCTTAAACAAACATGACTTGACGACTAATATCTGTGTTCTCCCACAAAATCCGCCGCAGGCGCCGGCGGGATTCGAACCCAGGACCTCTGGCATAGAAGGCAATGTATGTTAGCACTACACCAGCCGGTCGTCAAAGCTTGGCTGAAGTCTCCGCTTTCATACATATTTTTTTAAAGTAGGTACTGAATCGATTTCCATTAAATTTCAATGGGCCACCTCTGACTTATTGTGATCTATCAAATGAGACAAGAATCATCCAAATCGATTCATAATTGACCAATTAATCAAGTAACAAACATACACACGATTTGATAACCTCTCCCTTTTGGAAGTCGGTTGAAAAGATCGTGTGCGGCTACGGACCGTGCTCGCGACGAAATCGGAAAAATTCTTACACAGGATGCCCATATTGAATTTTCAGTTCGTGCGCAATAAACGTCCAAATACAGCGAGCGCAGGCATCGAGCGCTTGATATTACATTACTGGTCCCATTACACCAACGTGTACCCGCCCTTAGTGATCGGTCTGAAAGGCAATAAGTTTTATGACATTTAATTCTCATCCTGCGTTACCCCCCGTTCACAAATGGTACGTTTTACTGGATACCTTTTTTGTATCGAAAATACGTATACTGAATACTGTGCCATATGTGAAGTCGCCCATACAACTCCATACGCCATCGATGAAAAAAAACGTAAAAACGACTGAACATTACCTATACAGAGTTGATTTATAATCACCAGCCAAATTTAAATGTTAGTTTCTTTGATACGATATAAACGTACCGGCATATTTTTTTTAGCGTCGCCCAGTTTAAAAAAGTAGAAATATGGAACCACAAAATTTAAAAAAAATAGTCGCTGTTGATGAACATATTTACAACGATGGGGAATTAAATTGATAATACTACGACGTAGTACTACAAGATGTTTTGTAGTAGCGCGTAGTCATCTTTATTTGAATGGTAATTTAGAGTGACCAAGCTTTGATATGTTACAGGATATATTATTTTCCTTGTCAAAAAAATCAATCCTTTTTTTTGCCAAAATCGTTTCTATAAATGATACTTCTTGTGTAAAAAAAATTTGGCCGGTGGCTACAAATCAACCCTGTATATGTGACTAGGAAATATTGAGATCTTTTATCCATAACAAGTACTCTTGTGTGGCTTTAAGATGCATCAGGTACCAAAATAAAGTAAAAATATTCAATGTAAAATAGATAATCATAAAAAAAATTGAGGGACAGAGATTTTTTTTGGCAAACTTGTATACTCCAAACGGGTTCTCGAGCACGCTCACTTGGTTTGTCGGACCCTCTACCAAACACCCTATCTTAACACTATTCGTGATGTAAACATAAGTAGCTTTTAATATATTAATATCTCACTTTACGTCTTTATTTTTTAAATAACTATACGATCTAATCTTTATCCTCTTCGCAAATGTTGTGTCTTCGGGTGTCACAAATACTGCTGGTCCGAGGGCTCGGCAACACACCATATTTATTGGTCGCATGCGCAAGTCCGCTCCCACCCGTGACTCTCACTGTACTTACGTGCGCCCCACAATACCGCGTGCACGAGTCCGTGTTCATGACTATTAGATTAGTTATTATAACATACACCCTGCCTGTCCAGACGAAGCGTTATATGCGGGTTTTGACGCGCGTGATCGTGAGATACCAGAAGTTCAAATTTTCTGTGCATAATCAGGCGCGCGTTTCTCGTAACACGCGTGAGTTAAATCGCGCGATTAAGGCTTCATCTGGACAAGCTCTAATTACAAACACTACAGGCACAAGGTATAATTTATTGGAAAATAAATGTGATAGCTGGTATGTAGCACTTTTACAAATCATATGATGGTGATTAACTGTAGATTTTGTGTATAATTTCTTTTTTATTTGATTAAATTAAAGAAGTTCTATAAAAATTTTGTTGCTTTTTCTGACTAACCCATTCTTGGTATGCAATCTCCGTCGTTCAATTTATGCAATTTAACGCCCAATATTTTTGAGCCACAGTTCATGTTACACTTGCCGGCATAAGTTCTACCATCGGAAGCGCAAATAGTAGCTTCTGGAGGACACGCACATGCAAATCCTTGTTTTGCGGGACGACAAGGACCGTCATATTCCTTGGACAGTTTTACAATATATGTTTGGTCTGCACACTTCAAATTGCATATTCCATAATAAGTTTGTCCATTCGTGCCGCACACTGGTGGTCCTGGTGCACAAGTACAGAGGATAGGAAACCTAGTAGAGCTGCGTTTCGCTGCAACATTGTACAATGCCAACAGTACTGAAATGGAAAAAAAAATGAACTTGCACTTTTTTAACATCGGACTATTAGACGCAGATAAAATATATTGAATGTACTACCAACTGCTTCTCTTCCCTCGGATACTATAAAAGTCAGTCAAGGGACAGAGGTTTCATTGGCGGTTATATGGGCAAGAGGCTGACAGTCTGTCGCTGCAATAGTCTTTCTCCGTCATTATGTTAACTCCAAAGTCAAACGTTTCATCAGTTGTTTAATGTGTATATGCAGAACTTCCAACTCTAAACAGTTGCAAATTCCAAAAAAAAATTTCAATTACATAGAATATTCTCAAATAAATGAAAAATCCTGGTCGGCTAATTTTTATTTATCACATTTTTCATTTATTTAAGAATAATTGAGCATTTTAAATGCAAAAAACTTAAAAACATTATTACATAGAATATTATTTGCCTTTGTACATAGGTAGGTAGGCAATGAAAACTGTTAATATATTCCCTTGAAATATATTACACCAAAATTTTATTTACTACATGAAACATCATGCTTGAAATATGGTTTATATGGATAGCTATTCCACTACAAACGATGTCCGATAAGTCATTAAAGGCAGGCAATAAAGAGTAATGTTCAAAGCTGACCTGCCTGACTTTTTAGAACTCTAAAAATTATTAGAACAACGCATCATCCAAATAATACATTTATTTTCATAATTCATAATCGCCTATTCATATCACAACTCGCAGCAAGGATGGTTTTGTTTCACCCTCTCTAAATAACCGAAAACGTTAAACATGTCATCCACTTGAATGTAGCACACTAAACGCTAAATTCAATATTTTTTATCGTTATCATTACTAATTTCTTCTGTACCATTCCTGACTGAGTGACTGGCAGACAATCTATAGCAATAACTTCTGGGCATAGCGAGCTGAAATTTGGAATATACATTCCTTACAGCGTGTAGGAGTGTACTTAAGAAGGAAGTTCCAAAATTCCTACGGGAACGGGAAATACAGGACTTTATTATACAGGGTTATTTGTAATTAGATTATAATCTTTTTGGTGACGCAGTAGAGGTCATTTCCAATCATTTGACCCCAAATTATTTAATACAAAGTGTACCGTGTTTGAAGTATTTGGGGTTATTCCTTTTTTCTGAAATACTGAAATGCGCCATTTAGCCCTGGGCCAGCTTGATGACCCGTATTTGCTCTTCACCCAGGGAAGAGTGATCCATGGCGTTGTAGACACATAAAAAGAGTCACTATGATGATGTGCTGTAAGGTTTTCTCTAGCTGAGGCAGTTAAATTTTATTCAACGTTTTAACCTTTAGGGCCCTCTTCAGACACAGTAGCCACGTGGGACTAAATTATTTATTTCAATGAATTTTGAAAATCTAAGCCAATCATAGTTTTAATATAATATTATATTATAATTTACTAGCTGCTGCCCGCGACGTCGTCTGCGTGAACGCTATGCAGCACCAAACGCACCTACGATTATAACACTGCTAGCGTGATAATATGTAGCCTATATGTTGACCCGACTTCTTAACTATCTTCATGAGAAATTTGAAGTAAATCCATGCAGTACTTTTTGAGTTTATCCCGGAAAGACAAACAGACATACAGACAAAAATTCTAAAAACTATATTTTTTGTTTCTGTTTCGATTGTAGATCATACCCCAAGTATTCTTTTAAAAAAATATTCAATGTACAGTTCTGACTTTCCTACCATTTTATTATATGTATAGATTACACAATTAATAATAAATTTTCTTACCGAAAATTAAAGTTGCAACCTTCATCTTAAACCCTCTACTGAATGGTTGATTATATAAATCATGAACTTTTTATAGTAAATTAAACACGTGTGAATTTATATCAAATTGATATGGTTTAAAACGAATATAGCCTTGTACACAATTACTACCTACATTACTGTTAATTAAATACTTGTACAATTATTATGAACAAATGAGTTTCTATGAATGTTGTGGCGAGTTCGTCTCGCTCAGTATTGTTTATACTTGGTCGCTCCATTCTTCAGATATAATTAACCAGGGAGTACCCATATATTGCAAGCATTGACGCAATTTTAGATATTATTACTTACTACAATATGCCCAAAAAACATGAGGAAAGAGCGAGCGTTACCACCGCAAAGCCAATGAATGCAAATATAGGCGAATTATTTATACTTCGTTAGAAGACTCGGATATAACAGGTAACAGTTTAATAATAGTTAGAGCTAATCAGTAATTAACCGAATTCAGAAAAAGAATGTTCTCACTTTGTCCTGTAACTATGTATGTATGTTTGTCCACGATTTTCTCGCGTGGAGCTGAACGCATTTGGATGCGGCTCAGAAAAAGATCTGTCATATTTAGGAGAAGGTGTTTTAGTATATTAAACGACTTCAAAAGAAAATAATGTTTTCAAGAGATGAGCCGAATGTTCGGCTGAACATTCGTATTTCGTACATTCGATATTTGTATTCAGCCGAATGTTTGATCACATCATGCGGTTTTACCTCCTCAACTTCTGATTAAAAGTAGCCAACGTGCTATTCCAAACTGTACATTATTCACTCTGCCAAACTTTCACATTTATTATAAAAGTTAGATTTTATTTTATTATTGCGCCAATCACGGATAGGCCCTCTTCAGATACAGTAGCCACGAGGGGCTTAATTAATTTCAATGAGTTTTGAAAATCTAAGTCAATCATAGTTTTAATGTAATTGATTTCATAATTAATATTAAATTTCCTTACCGAAAATTAAAGTTGCCACCTTCATATTTAATCTTCTACTGAATGGTAGAATTTATATAAATCTAAGACTTTTTATAGTAAATTAAACACGTGTGGATTAATATCTAATAAAATTGATAAGGTTTAAAACGAATATAGCCTTGTACATAATAACTACATTACTGTCAATTAAATACTTGTACAATTATTATGAACAAATAAGTTTCTATGAATGTTGTGGAGAGTTAGTCTCGCTCATTACTGTTTATAATAACATACAACTATAGAACACGCCGTAGGTACAGGATCCCCTAGGTAAATAAGTTTGTTGCTGAATTTATTCAATCTTGCCAATGCGCCTTTTTAACATTGTTTTCTATTTTTTAATGAAATGTTATTTTATTAATTTTATTTACTCAAAAGAGACTAGGACAGGAGCGACTAAAAGAGATGTCTCGGTCCTGGCTTCCTGTACACCATCCAGAACAATTGATAAATAGTTATCATCATCAGCCAGTAGACTTTCACTGCTGGACATAGGTTTCCCCCAAGGTTCTCCACATCACGCGGTCCCGCGCCGCCCTCATCCAGCGTTTACCGGCAACTTTGACCAGATCGTCGGTCCGTCTAGCGGGGAGCCAGCCAACGCTGCGTCTCCCAGTACGTGGCCGCCACTCGAGAACTGTTCTTCCCCAACTTCTGCGAGCTATGTGCCGTGCAGATCCATGTTTATTTTAAGTTCCACTCGCTACGAGGTTCCACTAAGGTCATCGAGCATTTTACTCAGGTCCAACCATGCAAGGTCTCAGCCATCACTACTATGTCATCCGCGAATCGAACTTTTTATGGCATATATCCGCCATGGGTTTCATGTAGGCAATATTCGTTTTAAAGCTCGTGTAATTAATTAACTATAAAAAGTCTACGATTTAAATAATTTCTACCATTCAGTAACGCACATATCTATAGAAGATTAAAGATGAAGGTTGCAACTTTAATTTTCGGTAAGAAAATGAATTATTAATTGTGTATTAAAACTTTTATTGACTTAGTTTCAAAACTCATTGAAATTAATTTAGTCCCTCGTGGCGTCTGCGTCTGAAGAAGGGACCTTTAATAAAATACAGGGTAACAGGTGGGTCACTTTCGAAATACGAGGACATGATACGAGTAGTTTGAGATCATAATTATCAGCGATAATAAGATGTTTGCATGACTTCATGGTCACGGAAGTAGGTTGGTAGTATGCTATGGAGGGCGCTGAATGCAATCAATGGCTGTTTAACATTCGATTGCAGCATCGCGGCTATATCTAGAAGGGCTTGATGAAAAGTGACACATATTCAGTTAGTTAGGCTAGGCGTGCTGACGCATCTCAAACAGACGGTTAATATTAGCTCAGTATTATTGGTTTAAGCCTTGTAATTTTAAAGGTTATTAACGGCACGTACCAGCGGATTGTGTTGTGAATATCCGGTATTATAACCAAGCCCACACTCTGAGTACTAAGTAACTGCCTAGTGATTATTTCTAGCGTGTTTAATAAGCTTCATGGCTCACATAATATGAAGAGGAAAATAAAATAAATATTAATATTTACGGAGTAAACTTAACATAACTTCATGACTGTATACTTTATGGAGTAGGCGAAGCACCAGACGCTATAAAACCATCCGATGTCACGTTAGACTTTGGAGGTGTTATAATCATAGAGAGACTATTGCAGTGACAGGGGGTCAGCCTGTCGCCCACGAAACCGCCAATAAAACATCTGTCCCTAATATAACTTACACAATATACTTGGGAATATAAGTAGCTGGTACAATTTAGATGTGGAAGTTCTGTCAGCTTTTACCAGTCCGATGTTAAAAAGTGCAGATCAAAATTGTTTTTTTTTCTTTTTTTTAACATTTCAGTACTGATGGCATTATACAATGTTGCTGCGAAACGGAGCTCTAAGAAAGATGAGGGTTTTCCCTGCGATTGTGCTCTAGGACCAGATGTGTGCGCAACGAATATGGAGAAACTTATAAAGAAGAATGCAATTTGAGATGTGTAGCTAGAACATGGAATGTACCATTATCTAAGGCATATGACGGTCCTTGTTTCCGCCCGAAGGAGCCAGTGACATGTGAGTGTCCCCCAGGACCTGTAGTATGTGCTTCTGATGGCAGAATTTATGCCGGCACGTGTATCATGAACTGTTTATAATCTTATCTTGGCGTTAAAGTTCATAAATTATACGACGGAGTCTGTCCACCATTCAATATATAGAAATGAATGATTTTTAATATCCCAAATTAATAAAATTCAAAACAACACAATTTTATGGAAGGTGAAAACTATACTCAGTAGATTTTTGACGAAGTTTCATTAAACACTTGACCGTTATTTGAAGCATAATTCGTTGAGATAGGAATATCCGTTTTTTATTTAACTCCTTATCTAACCTAGAAATAGCTTTCTCTGTCTCACATGACGTCACATCCACCTGACAGCGAGACAGGAGGAGCTGGTCTCGTCTACGATCATTGGCGTCCAACTTTTCGCTCCGAGCAGACGCAGTTTTTATACCTAATATATTTTTTTCAGTATTTACGGTGGCAAATATACCTCGAAAAATCAGCAGTGCTAGCACGGATCTTTTGTCGATCGTATGTTTACGAATGCTCGTATAGTATGGAGACGGTTTTGCAAGCAATAATTGCAATCTATCCATTGCCGCACGGTCAGCTTAAATAAATGTGTTCCTTGTTAATTTTGAATGTTTGTTAACAGGTTCTACTCTTAAATAACTGTAAAATAAAAAATTACATTGTTACTAAAAACTTGCAACCGACTCCATACTATACGAGCATTCGTAAACTTACCATCGACAAAAGATCCGTGCTAGCACTGCTGTATTGTACACGCCCAGGAGCCCAATTCTCGCGCCACTCGACATTTCAGTGAGATGATAAATGTCACATCACCTCAACATCGTAGGCGACTTTGATCATGTCTATCAAAAATATCGGGCGCTTAGCAAAACTCGTATTCTCGCCGGTAGTAGACATGATATACTACTCGACACGGTATTATCATTAGGTTCATTCCATTCGTTCATTGCAAGATGTGTTAAGGATACGTTCTGCTTTCAATGAAGACCAATAGCAAATTTGATGAAATATATTTTTTTAAGCTTGTTGATCATCTTAACTGAAACCGATGTTTTTACTGCTTAATTTAAATAATAAACCATTAAATCTTAAATATCTTATGCTATATTTCCTAAATCTTTAAAATATTACACACGCAAAATGTTTCATGTTGAACGCAGTAGTATTGATGACATGACAGTGCCATTGATGACTTTTGTGTCTAACTAATTATTTATTTATTTATTCTTCATTGTACACAAAAATAAGGAATATTTATACAGAACAATTTTTAAGATACAGAGCACAATAGGCGGCCTTATCATCGAAAGATGATCTCTTACAGGCAACCCTAATTAATGGTCTTCTTGGTATTTGATTGAATCAAAAGGTAAAAAACCTACGGAAAATCAGCCATTATTACGGGAAATCATGGACTTGTCATGGTCGCACCGCCTCAAAATACCATTCTCCAAATATTATGGGATTATTTAGGGCCACAACCACCTCTTCAACACATCTCGATACCGATGGTTGAGACATGCTTACTAAATAATTATTTCCCACCGGGGTTTGGTAAGATGCCAAAAAAGTTTAAGGCACATTAAAACCTGAAAAGAAATGCGTAGAAATAAGAAATAGAGTTATGTAGTAGTATTCAAAATATCTAATACAGAGAAAATAACGTTTTTTCATACTAAAAAACTTTAGTTTTAACCGAAATATTTTTTTTGGGAAGAAGAGGCTCCAACATATTCATCAATTCTATCGCCATGTGTTAGGGGAGACGAATTTTTTTTCTAAATTCGTCGTCCCACATCTCCGTCGGGTTCACCCTACATAGGCTTCTACGGTGACGACTTGGTGCAGAAATATCGACTTCGGCATCCCGAATAATATTTACAAAAAAAGAAGCAATGAACTGTTCCATATTTTCAACAAAAAGCTATTATTATTGATTTGAAAACATAAATTTACAAGATCAAAACAATTATATACATCAATATCATTGTCTTTCTTGATACAATGGCGGCCGTCACTTTTGTCTGTAGGTACATATCACCCAGTGAGATTACATGTCGAGTGCTCCAGTCCACTCGTTGCATGTCGAGTGGTTTTCGTTCGACATATATCACCCATGAGATCACGAGAATAGCACTTACCGCATTCACGTGATATTTACGTCATTTTTTCGATATATATCGGGGAGTGACAAATGTCACTCGCGCGAGAATTGGGCTCCAGTAGTAACACGTACACCGACAGTAGTCGAATGGATAGGACGCTCAGTAAATAGGTATATTGTTGAAGTACAAGAAGTATTTGGCAATTCTTTCCTTGATAGTTGTTACCAGTGTGGATGTTATCGATCTACTGCCTGATAGTCAAATATTAATGAAACAAGTAAATTAAGTAAATAAAATGTGCAAACTAAACTAAACGACTAAACTTTGACGACCGGCTGGTGTAGTGGTAACATACATTGCCTATTATAGATCCTTGGGCCGTGCCTTGTGTAGCTAGTAGTAGCTTACTGTATTTGTCTGATATCTTAACTGTGTTATAGCGATTTTGATGGTAGTTTTTGAGGAGATCTAATAGCGGGCCTTGTATTCCACTTCTTGAAAGTTTGTTGAATAGAATATTATAATTCAAAACGTCAAAGGCTTTACTAAAATCTATAAGTAAGACAAGCACATGAAGTTTGTTGTTTAGGTATGAGTTGACTTCATCAGTGAACTTTCTTAACAGTTCTGTTGTACTTTTTTTTCTTTGAAACCCATATTGTTTGCATGTAATTATATTATTTTCTGTTAAATATTTATTTATTTTATCTCCTAAAAACCGCTCAATAATTTTGTCAATGCAAGATAGTATTGTAATTGGTCGATAATTATTAAAGTCAGTACGCTTCCCTTTTTTATGAATTGGTCTTATTACGCCTATTTTTATTAAGTCAGGGTATATAGATGTAGTTAGGCATTGATTAATTAAGTGTGTGATGACAGGCACAAGGTAAGTTGAAGCATATTTAATGTCTTTGGCTCTTATTCCATCAAATCCGGGGCTCTTTTTGTCATTTATGTGTTGAATTATACGTTCGACCTCCTCTTTACGTGCTAGTCCTATTCTCATAGATTTGTCTGAGTTATTTTCGTATGTTTCTGAAAGTAAAAGGGGCGTAGGGCAGTTCCTACAAATATTTTTTACATTATTGTCGAATTCTAAGGCAAAACTATCAGATAATATTTGTGGATCGAGATCAAAATTTTTTAGTAAGGTTTCATCAATGCATTTATTTATTTTGCTCGTTAATCTATTAATTACTGCCCAAATTTTAGGTTGATTTCTAAAGTTTTTAAGAACCTCATTTTGAACCTGGCGGTTTCTTAAATACTGTGTGTACCTATTTGTTTTATTCCTGTATGTATTGTATTCCAGTCTCTTTTTTGTATCATATTTGTCCCTAAGCCATATCTTATATAATTCATCTCGTTTAGTACACATATTTTTAAGACGTTCGTTTGCCCATGTACAAATTTTACGCTTGCCTTTACACACAAAAGTATACTTACTTTTATCATATGCATCACAAAAATGTTTATGTATATAGTTAACTATGTCATTTGGATCGGTATATGTAAGAGGAATACTCCAGTCGATACCGCACTACAAGCCGTGCAACTTTTTATTATCTATTCTCGTAATTAATTGTTCGTCAACGCCTTTGTGGCGTGAGTAGGTCCAAGCTCCTACAATCGCACAACCGGTTATGCAGTGATCGGCTAGTACGATTTGTACCGCGCTGGTGTAAACATTTAGTCCACTTGCGTTGCGAATGAAAATATGATCAACGCAGGATTTACAGAGTATATCACCGTGCTTTTCGATTCTTGTGTACTGTGATATTCCTTTTTCGAAGCCTAGTTCAAATAAGGAATTTAAGTATCGTGTTACGATGGGATTACTTTTTTTAATGTCTATATTCATGTCTCCTATAATTACGTAATTACTTCTTATATTGTGCCGCGCGACTAGCGATGATAGCTCGGTGATAAATCTGTTTTTGTTATGTACGCGATCTGGTGGTCTGTATACAACACATATATAAATCTTATAACTACTACTTATGATTAACTCGCCTGTAATACATTCGAACTCTCTGACACCTACATAAGTTCTTTTAAAGTTTAAAGAGTTGTGTACATACAATAAAATCCCTCCTCCTTTTCTAGAAATTCTTAGTTGGTGGTACATAGTGTAGTCAGGGAGCCCGAACATATCTACACAATCTTCTTTTATATTAGCCTCTGTTAAACATAATAAGTGGATAATTTTTTTTGAGTTTAATACCATGTATTCTATTTCACTAAAACTTTTCAGGGTTGAACGATGAAACACTAATAAACTAATAAAGGTTCCGTGGATGATGGTAATGTGTTAGTGAAGTCATTCCAATTGTTACTAGTTAGTTCGATAATCGAATTATTTGTGTCATCCATTTTTAATACAAAAAGGTGTACCTACTTATACAAAAAAAAACTTACAAATTATTTTATTTTAGTTTCTATTGGATAGTGATATTTGTTTATCATTTTTAATCACGCTTTGGAAACTCCGAGTGATTGTTTCGAGCTGTTGTAGTGAGTGTATAGCATATATTTTTTCGTTAGCGGCTTTTCTCGCTAAGACGGTTCCATTTTTGCACCACACGAAGTTAAAATTATGTCGCTCTTTGAGTTGTTCCTTCGTTTTCCATAGTAAGAATGCGGTGGATGGCGTTATGGATTCTCGTAGGTATATCTTATCGGTTCCCTCGTGTCCCAGGTCACTCGCTGATAGGCTGTTTTTTTTTCCTGCATCGATCCATACATCTCGGGCTCCTTCGCGTAGAATGACTGCAATAGGGGCATAGTCCACCTTTTTATTTGAACCAGGTATGATGCGGGGTCAGGTCGGGGCCTTTTTCCTGTAGACCTTAACAATATCACTTGTGTTTGTTTTTATTATTGTTGCCACATTCTTGACAAGTTCTAGGGTGTCTTCAGTATCCCGTTGTTTAATCCCACATACCTCAATTTGATTCGATAGCTGTGCTTGCTCCAGTTGATTACATTTCTGTTCTAGTACGTCGTATTTAAGGCAAAGATTTTTTAAATTATTTTTAGTATCAATGCACTGTTTTTCTACGGTATTCAGGTTGTTTTCATAATCCTTTATTCGCTCTTCGTATTCATCTATTTTATCCGAATAATATTGGAGACTGCGTTGTAGTTCAGTTTGAATAATATTTGCGATTTCTTTTTTCAACTCACGTATTATGTGCTGCGTCATTTCGTTATATTGGGTCTCCGTGTCAGTGTTCTCGTCCCCTTCATCATCTGGCATAATGCATGACAATCGTTTTGGGCGTGCTGCTCCTGCACAGGTTCTGCATTTCCAGTCGACAGAGTCGGTGGAATTGAGGGTGACCAGCTGATCTGGTGATAGACCGGCACATGATGCATGCAACCACTTATTACATTGGCTACATTGTAGACCCGGCGATTTCTTACTAATCTGTTTATTACACTTAGAACACTTAACCATAATTGCTAGTAATCTTGGTATAAAACACTAAATGCGATCGCTCACACGGCACACGTTGATGACCGCTCCGAACGAACGAATGCGAACCGGTAAGGTAAGTAAAAAATTACATTTATTATTTTTGCACATTAAAATTAACGTTTAACATTGTAGTGTGTGACGCACCTCCTCGTTATTTAGTGTTTTGTTAGTCAATACACAGTCTACTTTGAACCTAACCATTCGTGTATTATTTCGGCTCCACCTAGCATCTTTGCATGGCGACCCTGCCAGTGCTGCCTTGTGGCAGCGCTGCGCAGAAGGAAGGAACAATTCAATTATGGATTTTTTTAAATACTAATAAATAAGAAAATAAGCAGAAATAAAACTGCAATGGAACCCGTGGACTGAAAACAGATATCAAAGTAAAGTACCACAATGAATAAATTTTGAAGAAACTACACTAAAATGTTTCATAAGTTAAATTGGAATAAAAGGGAAGGAAAATAATTATGGTGATAAGGGTGATAATGGAACAGTGGCAGGACTCCGGGCGCTGGGAGCTGGACTGAGTTCTGCCACTGAGTTCACACAGGAAAAAAGAGTGATGTGAAAATTAAAAGCGTTTTCAAGTGTGTAACGGGATCAGGTTTAATATGTTTATCTGTTATTTAATCGTATATCTTTAGAAAATAAGTCTAGTAGCGCATTGGCAAAATAGGTAAAAGTATGTAGTATCATGTAACTAAATGAACTTTATAAAAGTCATGTATCTAATAATTATGTAGGTAATTATTTACTATTATCTATTTACTATACCTATATGTATCTTACTTAAATTTATTTCATAACGTTAAAAATTTTAAGTTAAGCTCAAAACAGAGTTTTTGACAATAAAAGTAGAGTGTGAAGTGCATATTATCAGTTTTTTTTTTCCTAATCATAGTAGACGTAATAAATTTGTGCTTTCATCCCTGTTCAATAAAAATTTTGATCCATAAATAAGTACATCTACGACGTCATATTTCATATTGAAGGTTTGTTTCTGAGAACATAAATTTGCAGCGTATGGGAGTTTGTATCATGCGCACGGTACAGACCACCAAACATTGATTTATTTCGATGCAAATTAAAACGTTACATTTAATAGTTTTTGGTGTATTAAGTTACTTCTGTAAAATAATTACCTACTCTTCAAATATGAATTTATATTTTATAGAAGTAGGTCGAGTAGTATTTTTTTTAATAGTCAAAAATTTCTTGAAACTTATATGTAAAAAAGCACAATAGTCATTTTTCTTTATGGACTTAAACATATTTTGATTAATTTAATTGAATGTAAGTTATAGTACTAAATATGAAAAATTTATTCTCAAATGGATTTTTGAAATGTAGCATTGTGTACTTAAAAAAAACATACTGTGGAATTGCTAACCCCCCTTTTGGAAATCAGTTCAACAAAATATTCCATGAATTAAAATATAATATTAATCTAAATCATGAGTTACAAATTCGTAAAGAGTTCTCTATTATCATTTTACTGCCTTGTTAGTAACAGTTATTATTGCTAACGCCATTCGACACCGAGAGTTTTTGAAATCAAGACTGCACAACGTGACTGTAACTGAGTATGTTTTTATAGGTCAACAATTTGCTGTTGCTATCAAATATAGCTTACGGAATATAGCAAAAACTGCATTAATTCAAAAATAGCGTTTTTCGAGATTTCATCAAAAACCGCAGTAAGTTCGTCAGTAGAATGCCTACAATTCAACAGCCGCTTCGATACGACGAAAATGACAGGGAAACCGAGCATAGCCCTTTCCGTTGACGGCTGAGCGACTCTAAGCTTATTTATAAGACCGATAGTTAGCGACCATAGTTAGCCGTAATTAATCACTGGCAACACACACTAGTCAAAAACGTTTGTCTTCAGACACAGCGGTATTTTGGACGAGAAGATTTTACGGAGCTTCTCGAACGCTGCCCAGAAGAGTTGGATTTGACTATTGACCTCTTTCTCGAAGTTAGACCTACCTAACTGGATTTAATGTCCTAGGTACAGGTGGATAATCGTTGGCCACTTCGAGCGTGGTGCCTCTAAGTACCACAGTAGTAGGTGCAAAATGGTCCTTCGACATAATCTTCGACTTATGTTAATTTTAAGACCCACCCGCTGCGAGGCTTCACTGAGGTCATCGAGCATTTTACCACCTTGGGGATCCACCTTGTTGTGATCCTCCAGGGAACCCTGTTTTATTTCAAATAATTTTCAATTCCGGTTTGATCCCTCATGCTCTATTATTATAGAAGTATTATATTATTTTAAATTAAATTTTATTACGGTCTGATCCACCTAGTCTATATAAACATATTAGTATTGTTAATAATTACGATAACGACAGGAGGATCACAACAAAGTGGATAGGTCCGGAACATCTAATAGTTTTGACGTAAAATATCACGCGATCTCTATTTGGCGAAATCTCTTAGCAAATCTTTTGCCATGTAGACTGAATACAATAATCCCAATATATAATAATATAGTATTTATTTATGCAAACATACGAAACGGAAAAACACAAATGAAATAAAGAAACAAACATATCATAGAGGTGGGTGCGATCTCACTTTCTTCAATTGACGTTTTTAAGTCATAGATGATATCATTGAAACTGCCTTTGCAAAAGGTATTGCAATGCCTCTTGCATGCAAATGTGTAGGGAATTTGTTCATTAACTATGCCGTCATTGTTGATCACTGTAGCATATAATCTTGTTTATCATGTCATGTAATGAAAGAACCGTAGGCCACAGCAGGCCTATTATCAAAACCATGCGATGATATGAAATTAAAATATTAAGGTGGATTCTCACCATCAGCTAAGCACTTCGCGCTCATAGATGGCGCTGATGCGAAAATTTGAACGTTTTTAATTGTTTAATGAATGATAATGTTTAAATTCTTTAAAAATTATACGTTTTGCTGTAATAACATAACATTTGTAATGTCTCAAGCAAGATTTAGCTGAGTTTTAAGTCAAGAAATTCGTATATTTGATTTAAATAACAACTTCTTAGTGGCAGCAAAGTTCTCACGCACACATTGACACACGAAGGGCGGGGGGCAGGTTTTCGACTGCGCTTACCCGAATGGACAGACACGTGAGAGCAGACGTCGTTGACACTCGTGCGCGCGGAGCTAATTATTTTCGATACATTTGCGAATGCTAAATATTGTACGTTTATGATTTCATACTTTTTTCGATGTATAAAATTAATTTCAATTACTTACATCGAAATAATAGTTGGTAAGTACTTACTATAAAACAAAGAATAATCTTATAATAGATTATCTTTATCTATACCTACAAATAAAACATATAACCAAAACAATTTTTTTTTTTAATTTTTGTCTGCTGGACCGATTTTTACTTCGTCCGCGTGAATATCGGTTATGGGAGTTGGATAAATAATATTATAATATCGTCCTTGAAGTTCAAAGTCAAAATCGATTCAGTTGTTTAGCTGTGAAAGCGTTACTGATAGATAAACAGAAAGAGTTATTTCAAAAACTGTTACAACAAAGCTGTCATTCGCAGTTTCACCTAGGTTTTGTGAAAAAGACCTACAAAAAATAAAATAGAAAAAGTAAGGGCGCATTCACACGGGATACGTCTTTGACGATTCGGTATAAAACACGATTCGCCTTGACGGATAGATGTTCACGTATCCGTCTACGTCTTTTTTCACGATTCGTGAAGCGTGTGAACATGGGTATATAAAAAGCATTGCTCCCGTCAAAAAAAATAACGAATCGTGAAAAAACACGATTCGTGAAAAATCACGATTCGTCTTCGTGTGAATGAGCTCTAACCTACAGAAAGTATATACCAAACAGGAATACCCTACGAAAGGCACACTGGGTAAAAGTAAGGCTGCAAACAGGACGGCTGCGACAGCGAGAGCGACAGCGGCGCGGGCAGCGACGCGACGCGACGTGGGGAATCTGCGGTGCTAGCACGCTACCGTCGACAATGATAAATCAAGCCTTTTATCGATATTTTCTTAGAATATGGTATTTAGTGTTAGTAATTTATTAAGACTATGACATATTTGGTTCTGTATCATGGTATCAAATCGAGTAATTCTATCTATTATAGTGCGCATATTAGCTTACTCTAGCCACCGCGCGCGGTTTTACTTGCGTAACTTTTGATCCCGTGGGAATTTCGGGATAAAATATAGCCTATAACCTTCCTCAAGAGTCAGGCTATCAAATGCAAAAAGAATTTTTCAAATCCCACTGGTAGATTCTGAGATTAGCGCGTTCAAACAAACAATCAAACAAACAAAAAAACAAACTCTTCAGCTTTATAAATTATTATTTATTATTTATTATCATTAACAAAATCCACAGACCTTAAGTATATCAATAATATACATGATTGACAATAAACTTACGTCCAATGACGGATTTACATTTTATAATTATAGCTGGAGAGCTTAATATATACAGAATATAACGTACAAGTTTTGCATTTATAAGTTTTTGAGAAATAATTAAAAATAAGGAAATAAAAAGTACTATAAACAAATTAGTAAGTATAGATAATAGGATAAAATAACAAAATAATATTTATCTTGTCGATTCGACTATTTATCGATGGTTGCTAGCCCTGCTAGGCCGTTCTCGAAGCCAGCGGGCGCTCGAGCGATTTGTCGCGGTTTCATACAAACTCAATACTTTCTATCGTGTCACGGAAATCGCTGCTCGCGTCGCTGCCCGCACCGCTGCCGCTCTCGCTGTCGCTGTCGCTGCCGGCCAGTTTGCAGCCTTATGGGGGTATGTATAAGAGTAGGTTTATATGTAGGTAGGTTTATTACATAGATGGTGCCTGCGACTTCGTCTGCATTGAATTAGTATTTCGAAAAGGTTATTTTCTTCTCCAAGGTCCTATCTAAAAAAATAAACATTTAGAATCTTCCCCCATATAATATGTAGGTATAACTCCTAACCAATACATTACAAAGTCACATTCTAGGTAAAGCTATATTACTGTAAAGTTTCATAAAAATCCATTCGGTAGTTTTATTCGTGAAAGAGTAGCAAAAATCCATCCGCCTAGCCATGATCAGTGTATACCTAATATGTTTAGTAACCTATATGTTTGGCTGTTTTTCACGGTCAAACGGCTTAGCCAATTTTAATGTAATTTGGTATGGTAGTTCATAAAATCCTGTGTTGAGTTTTGACACATACACCACTTTTTATTCTGAAGAATTCTACGGGTTCTGACTTCCAAGAGGCAGAAACGATTAATAAAGAAAACCTAAACGATATAGAGTTCCATTATTTTACGTTTAACTTTTTTATAATATATCTCTGTATGTACACTACCTACATTAAATCTAGCAAGAAGCTTTATTTATTAATGATTTAGCCCTATCAACATAGTAAACTTTTCTACTAGGTACCAACTATCTTTCGGATTTATTATAATATTATATGTCAGCCACAGATGTCAGCAGAATAGAACAACAAACAGACAGACACAAAAAGACATTTTTTTCTTTCAAATTCTTACTTTTTTTTCATTTCTTAATAACCATACATATTTTTTTTGTAAAAATATTTCATGTTCACACGTTATTGTTTACTGTTTTATATATACATATGTATGTAAAGATAGATGCATGGTAAAGATTGATACAAAATTAAAAAAAAATACGCGAGCAGGATCGAACCCACGACCTTAGACTCATGGTCGGTCTACGCGCAACAAAAGATAGTATCAAAACAAATCTTTCGACTGAATGAAATCGGCGCGGAGCGGGGCGCGGGCGTGGAGATCTCGTGCGCTGAAATCCGAAGTATTCCAAAGTTCTGAGCGACAAAATACATAGGTTGCCTGACCTGAGCGGCAACGTCGCATTTTCAGCAAACGCCAAACACGCAACGTAGCTTCAATGAACGCACACACACTAAAACATCCAGTTAACGTACTTCACTGTCACCGTCCACCCATACATTGACATATTTCAACAAAATTTAATACTTCAGTTAAGCTATTTCTTGTCAGATTTTTTATTTTAAAAGTAATTTTGCTGTAACTAAATATAGAAATAATTGCTAATGCAAGCATTCCAGAGTAAAATAACGCTCTGTTCGCCCATATTTGATAAAAGAAATTAGTATGGGCGAGAATACGCCTTAAAAGAAGGGGAATTCCCAGCTAAATGGAAATCGGCGCTAATTGTACCGATCCACAAAAAAGGCCCTAAAATACTGATTGAGAACTATAGAGGTATTTCAAAACTGAACGTCTTGGGTAAATTGCTTGAATTGATAGTTTATGATCAAATAACTATATATCAATAGGATCAATATATACTATGATATCTCACGCAATACCCAATTCTCAGCACGGTTTTATGAGAAGACGTTCTACAATCACTAACTTAGGCTATTTTTCTAATTACGTTTTAACAAATATGGATAGGGGTGGACAGGTGGACGTAATTTATACAGATATAGAAAAAGCCTTCGATCGAGTCGATCATACAATGTGTCCCGGCAACAGTGTCGGAGCCTTAAATGGTATTAAATATGGTATTTTTTATCGACAAATCACCCTTCAATTTTTTTTTTTCTGTCACGGTTGTTAAATGGCGGCCATTTTGTTTTTTTTGTAACCAAGACCCGGGTTCTCGTACTAATTCGACCACCACTACTTATGTAAATGTCCTAGGAACATAAAAAAGGTCTCATTTGATAGCTAAACATGCAGACATTTATTCACAATCATTAAGTTTAAATACTCTTCAAATAAAAAAAATAGAAAAAAGGGTAATCAAAAAAATTTAGTTTTTTTTGGTGTGTTTTTTTTAATTATGGGCTTTTTGTGAAAAATCTAGGCAATTAAACTGCAATTTTTTTATCCCAAATCGATAGAAGAGGCAGTTTACTAAAATAAAATGCTAAATTTCTTTGCTCTCAGTGAAATAGTTTAGAAGTTATAACAATTTGAAAAAGACCTTTTTCATTGTTTATCTAGAGGGGTGGTTGGAAAAGAAATGCATAATTAATTACGAAAGTAGTTTAATAATACTAAACAAAAGTACAATTATAACAATTGTTCAAAATGACCACCGCGTTGTTGCAAGCACGCTGTAGACCTTATTGAGACATTTCTTGTTGATCGTCGAATCATATCTTTATCTTGTTTTAATTCGTTCCCAACCTGAAGAATTTTGTCGATTAATTCGTCACGCGTATTCGGCACGTCGACGTAGACTTTTTGTTTCATTGTGCCCCACAAGAAATAATCTAGTGGGGTAAAGTCCGGCGACCGCGGTGGCCATGCGATTGTTCCACCGCGCCCAATCCATGGAGTGTAATTTTCATTTAAATAGTTACGGACATTTACTGCAAAGTGGGCTGGAGCACCGTCCAGCTGCAGTATCATCCCAACCCTATAATTTAACGGCACCTCCAGGAGTGCGTCAAGAAAATCCGTTTGGAGAAACTCCAGAAAACTCGGGCCATTCATTGTCGCCGGTAAAATTATCGGTCCCATCAAGACATCGTCGATCATTCCTGCCCAAACATTGACAGAAAACTGATGCTGGAAGGAACTCTCTCTTACTGCATGTGGATTTTCTTGAAGCCACAGATGTTCATTCCGATGGTTGATATAGCCCGATCGTGTGAATGTTGCTTCGTCAGTCCACAAGATTTTTTTACAAAAGTTTGGGTCTAGACGCACTCTTCTAAGTATCCACGAAGCGAAGACTGACCTTCTTGAGAAATCTGGTTCAATTATTTCTTCAACTCTTCTAAAATGATAGGGATGTAATCCCTCCCTTTTTAAGACTCTCCACACTGACATTTTTGTTAAACCTAGTCGAGTTGCTATCCGCCTGACACTCAACCTAGGATCTTCTGTGATTAATGCGAGTATCTCTTCTTCATCTTGCGGCGACAAAAGACGACCACGTTCATTCGCAGGTGTTCTTATCCCATTTTCAGCTAGACGCAAATTAATCCTTATGAAGGTGCGAGCATTCGGCGTAGGTCTGTTGGGAAATCTTCTCGCGTACTCTCTAACAGCTTCATTGGCATTGCCGTTGCTGAATCCATAGATGAAATGGATGTCGGCGATGTCCTGATTCGAATAGCGTTCCATTTCAGTTAGCTTTCGAGCGCTAATAAAATAACAACAGTCCAATAACAACACAAAACAAAAACGTAACAGAAAGTTCAACAATAACAACGCACGATATGTTGGTTTAGAACAGCAAAATTATGTTATCACAACGCAGAGCGAGGGACGACTGGCGGGCCCCCTGCCTGAGATGATACCAACGGGAAGTACCACGACCGGTTATACCATTTTATTTCTCGCTCCTACCTATTGTACCATTCATACCATCGTTTCTACCTGCTGGCGAATCGCATTGTACCCGATCCCACCGTTTCCTAGAATTCGGTAGTTGATAAACTAGTATTTTGAAAAAAAAGCGTGTTCGAAGGTTCATTTGCAAATTGTTATAACTTTTAAACTATTGCACTAAGAGCAAAGAAATTCAATATTTTATTTTAGCAAACGTCCTCTTCTATCGATTTAGAATAACAAATTAGCAGGTTAATTGCCTAGATTTTTCAAAAAAAGCCAATAATTAAAAAAATACACCGAAAAAAACTAAATATTTTAGTTATCTTTATTTCTATTTTTTTTTTATTTGAATTAATTTAAAACATAATACTTGTGAATTATTGTCTTCATATTTAGCTATCAATTGAGACCTTTTTTTTGTTCCTAGGACATTAACATGAGTAGTAGTGATCGAATTAGTACGAGAGCCCGCGTCTTGGTTACCAAAAAACAAAATGGCCGCCATTTAACAACCATAACAGAAAAAAAAAATTTGACGGGCGATTTGTCGATAAAAAATACCATATTTAATACCATTAAAGGCTCCGACACTATTGCCGGGACACATTGTATAATACTATTAAAAAAATTATGTTCTCTCGGCATACATGGTAACTTATTGCGCTGGGTAGAATCGTATTTAACTAATCGTTCTCAAGCGGTCGTTATAGGTGGTTTTCGATCTAACTTCATCAGCATACCTACCGGAGTTCCCCAAGGATCACATTTGGGGCCCCTTTTCTACAACGTTTATCTGTACGATATAGTCACATGTTTCAAAAACTCTAAATTTCTTATGTACGCTGATGACACGAAAATTTTTACTGTCGTAAAAACACAAATGATTGTATTCTTATGCAAGAAGATCTTGCTCGACTACACAGATATTACATCAATAATAAAATAACAGTAAATGAAAAAAAATGCGAATGCATCACATTTTCTCGTAAAACTAAACCTATAAAATATAATTATACATTTGATAATGTTCGTATCTCTAGGACTAATCTTGTTAGGGACCTGGGAGTACACTTTGATAGCAAAATGTTACTATCGGAACATATTGACCTTGTAGTAAACAAAGCATACCAGAAACTTGGTATTGTCTTGCGCGTTTGTAAGCCTTTTAAAGATATCATTCCCATAAAAATAGTGTTTGTAGCGATGGTTCGAAGTATCTTAGAATATGCTAGCCCTGTATGGTCTCCGCAATATAACATTTATATAGATGCCCTGGAACGCATTCAGAAAATATTTATTAAACATCTAAATTTCAGAAACTATACCGATATTTCTTACGATGATAGCTGTAGTAACTATGGTCTTTTAACGTTGGAGAAAAGGCGCATCGTCATAGATATGTGCACATTATACGACATAGTTAATGGTAAGGTGGATTCCACAGAACTAGTCGCTCAAATTGGATACCGAACACCCTCAATCCGCACACGTCACACCTCACTATTCCATGTGCCAGCCCATTACACCAACTATGCCAATAACGCTGTTATCACTCGAATCACAAGCACATACAACAAACATTTCGATCACATAGATCCGTTTGTAAGCTCTAAATCTAGGTTCAAAGCGGATGTCGTGAGTGCATTAATGGACAAAAGTAATTAAGTTATTAGTAACAATTAGTGATAATTTTGAAATCAACATATGTATTAATTTTCAGATTTAAAATTTCTTGTCTGCAATTTGTTCTTCAATATAAACAAGATTCTTAAACTTATTGTTATTATTGCTTTGGATTGAAATAAAATATTCATTTATAATTTGCTTAACGATTATGAAATGGACATAATACAGATTTTTTGTTTAATTTTTGTTTTTGTTTTGTTATTATGGAATTTGTTGTTCCATAATGTAAATAAACTTTTTTGAATCATTTAAACGTGCCTACAACCCTATACTAATCAATTTTCAAATAAGGAAAACCTGTTATTAGCCATGCTCAAAGTAAATACAAATGTATTGTAATTGCAATTATATCGCTGTTGGTTTTCTAATAAATAAATAAATAGTTTTGACGTTAAGGCCACTCAACATTCTCGCGAGAATCTCCCGAGAAAGTCATACTCGTATTCTACTCAATTTCTTTCATTTTTCTCTACTTTTTGTGGGTTTTGGGGTTTGTGGAGAGTTTGGAGTTTTGTGTAGGAGTCACGATCGCATGTTTCTCAGTAACAAGCGAGCCGCCGATTTAAACGGTTACATCGCAGAGTATATCTCAGCGATGCGCGTCTGCGAATTATCATATCAGTCGAATAAACTACTAATACTGACTTGAATATTCGACTTGAACGATAGTAATATACAAACGTCCTGAGTCGAATGATACTTCTAATATTCATAATTACTAACGATGGTTAACCTCAATATGGCCGCCTGACCTTGAAAGAAAGCATTCGAATGGTTAGTTGAATGACTGCATGCATTGACAGGCAGCTTGTGTCCGCTGATTCACCCGCATAACTCCCTTTAGAGAGAGAGAGAGAGAGTTTCAAAGTAACTCGTAATAGATTTTAAGAGTTTTTGTTATTTTTTTTATATTGTTAGTATTGAAAATGGTCCAGGAAGATAAAAATTAATATTTAATATGTTTTATTTACTAACAAATAAAGATAAATTGTGATAAAAACATATTGATCTCAAGGCTTTATATTCTATGTATGAAGATAATTATATTAACGACTCGCGAGATTCTCGCGAGAATGTGGAGCGGCCTTAAAACTTATCATACGATCATTATTTGGTATACCATGTAAATTGAATACAATAACCCCGATATATAATAATTAAGTATTTATTTATGAAAGCAAACGAAATGGAAGAACACAAATGAAATCAAGAAACCAACATATCATAGAGGCGGGTGGGATCTCACCTTTTTCAATTGACGTTTTTAAGTCATAGACGATGATTGAAACTGTCATTTTAAAAGGTAATGCAACGCCTCTTGCATGCAAATGTAAAGGGAATTCGTTTATTCTTTATGTCACAATTGTTGATCATTGTATCATAGAAATCATGTTTATTATGTCATGTCATGAAAGAACCGTAATAGGCCTGCAGGTCTTGCAAGGTCTCAGCCATGACCATAGATGAATATAAGTACTAAAGAATAGATGACCGTCTCGCGGTTTTTGCACTTTAGCGCCACACAGTATCCACTCTAGGAACCTTTTTGACCAAAACAACCCTAGAATGCAGCCCGGCCGTACCGCCACTTTCAAATTTTCAGAAATTCGTAGTACCAGTTATTACTATTGTGCAAACTGCGCAATACTAATAAGTTGAAATAAACTGCACAAAGCATGATGCTATGCGAGTTGGGGGTAAAAAAAAATATGCATCTCAGACAATTATTTATTTTTTCTTTATTATTTGTGTTTGATATAATAATTATAGGCCATAGATTTATTCGAGTCGTTTTCGTCAAACTCAATGCTTTTGCCACACTAATTGTTCACCTCCTTGCACCAGTCATTCAAAACCAATGCAATTACTTTTCTTTACTCACTATCTCACTAGAAAGTCAGCATCCTATGTAAAAATATCACTTCACAAAAGTAAAATCTTTGATTTGAGATCGTAAAAACGCGAGGGGTGAACACTCCACTCAACGTACTTTGCAGAAAACACTAACAAAAGAATTCAGCGACAAAAAACACACAGAAAAATAAGCAAATGCAACGAGTGCAAAAATTTGATTGGTTGAATACTATACTATAAATACGCTGCCTGGTACTATAGATATATCAATATCGAACGCAGAAAAAAATACAAAAAGTTCCAGTAGTGCCCGGCGGATAGCGCTAGTAGTAATAGTATTTTGGTATTTGTATGGAAGACAAACTAGCATGGCCATGACTACGATGTCATCCGCGAATCGAAGGCGAGTGATGTATTCGCCGTTGATGTTATGCAAATATTAGAAAATACAAATGTTTATATTTATCAAACAGTTATGTGGTTGGGAAATACTAAAACTAACACTGACATGGCGTTTGTTATACGACACTCACGGTGTTAATTATGTGTTTTTGATCCTTGTGAGTTCTTTTTATGGCATTTATCCGCCATATGTTTTATGTTTGTGTAGCAAATTGAAGCATACAATTTTATTTCCTTCCATTAAGGCAATTCCATCGAGGCTAACCATGATTTTAAGCCCCGAGAGATGGCGCCAATCAGAGGTCCTCACGAGATGTAAAATATTCTAGCGCCATTCGATTGACATGACAGTAGCGCTACTTAAGTAAGAAATAAATAAAAAATTGAATACATTCTGCTATAAACTCATTTACATAGGGAGTCCTGTACCTACGGCTCGTTTTATAGTTTTATGTAATTAGCAATACTGAGCGAGACTAACTCGCCACACCATTCATAGAAACTCATTTGTTCATAATAATTGTACAAGTATTCAATTGATAGTAATGTAGTATGTACAAGGCAATATTCGTTTTAAAGCTCGTGTTTAATTTACTATAAAAAGTCTACGATTTGAATAATTTCTACCATTCGTTACGCACATATAGAAGATTAAAGATGAAGGTTGCAACTTTAATTTTCGGTAAGAAAATGTATTATTAATTGTGTATTAAAACTTTTATTTTCAAAACTCATTGAAATTAATTTAGTCCGTCGTGGCTACTGCGTCTGAAGAGGGCCCTAAACGAAGGGACCTTTAATAAAATACAGGGTAAAAGGTGGGTCACTTTCGAAATACGAGGACATGATACGAGTAGTTTGAGATCATAATTATCAGCGATAATAAGATGTTTGCATGACTTCATGGTCACGGAAGTTGGTTGGTAACATGCTATGGAGGGCGCTGAATGCAATCAATGGCTGTTTAACATTCGATTGCAGCATCGCGGCTATATCTAGAAGTGCTTGATGAAAAGTGACACATATTCGGTTAGTTAGGCTAGGCGTGCGGACTCATCGCAAACTGACTGTTAATAATAGCTCAGTATTATTGGTATCGCCTTGTAATTTTAAAGGTAATTAACGGCACGTACCAGCGGATTGTGTTGTGAATATCCGGTATTATAACCAAGCCCACACTCTGAGTATTAAGTAACTGCCTAGTGATTATTTCTATCGTGTTCAATAAGCTTCATCGCTCACATAATATGAAGAGGAAAATAAAATAAATATGAATATTTACGGAGTAAACTTAACATAACTTCACGACTGTATACCTTATGGAGTAGGCGAAACACCAGACACTATAAAACCATCCGATGTCACGTTAGACTTTGGATGTGTCATAATGATAGAGAGACTATTGCAGTGACAGGGGGTCAGCCTCTCACCCACGAAACCGCCAATAAAACATCTGTCCCTAATATAACTTTCACAATATACTTGGGAATATAAGCAGCTGGTACAATCTAGATATAAAAGTTCTGTCAGCTTTTACCAGTCCGATGTTAATAAGTGCAGATCAAAATTGTTTTTTTCTTTTTTTTTACATTTCAGTAATGATGGCATTATACAATGTTGCTGCGAAACGCAAATCTAAGAAGAATCAGGGTTTTCCCTGTACTTGTGCTCCAGGACCAGATGTGTGCGCAACGAATGGACAAACTATTGACGGAGATTGCAATTTGAGATGTGCAGCTAAATCATGGAATGTACCATTAACTAAGGCATATGACGGTCCTTGTCGCCGCCCAAAGAAGGGATGGACATGTTCGTGTCCCCCAGAAGCTATAATATGTGCTTCTGATGGCAGAAATTATGCCGGCACGTGTAACATGAACTGTGGATCATCTTTTCTTGGCGTTAAACTTCATAAATTATCTACCGGAAAATGTCCATCATAAAACAATTAATATCTTTTTTGATTGAATATCCAAAATTTAATATCCCAAATTAATAAAATTCAAAACAACAATATTTTATGGACAGTAAAAACTATGCTCAGTAGATTTTTGACGAAGTTTCATTAAACACTTGACCGTTATTTGAAGCATAATTAGCTGAGATAGGAATATCCGTTTTTTATTTAACTCCTTATCTAACCTAGACCGAGCTTTCTCTGCCTCACATGACGTCACATCCACCTGACAGCGAGACAGGAGGAGCTGGTCTTGTCTACGATCATTGGCGTCCAACTTTTCGCTCCGAGCAGACGCAGTTTTTATACCTAATATATTTTTTTCAGTATTTACGGCGGCAAATATACCTCGAAAAATCAGTATTGTACACGCCCGTAAGTAAGACGTACACCTAGTAGTCGAATGGAAAGGACGCACAGTAAATAGGTATATTGTTTAAGTACAAGAAGTATTTGGCAATTCTTTCCTTGATAATTGTTACCAGTGTGGAGGTTATCGATCTACTGCCTGATAGTCAAATATTAATAAAACAAGCAAATAAAGTTAAGTAAATGCAGCGTGAGCAAACCGTATGTATGCTAGTGAGACCATACGTCTTGGCAACCCCGAGAAGAAGGAAAGGTAACTATCAAGATAAAGAAATGCCAGCACAAAGCAAAGAAATAAAATTATAAATTATTTATCGAAGACAAATGCCACGTTGGTGTTGGTGGCGGGCACTGTGTGTACCGCTGGTCGCTCGCGGTGTCCGGGGCGCGGCTTGCTACTGTCGGGCTCCAGCCCGCTAGTGATGGTGTCTCTTGAGTTTCTTCAATAGTATTTTCATGGTCAAACACCTTTTATGGTATGTCAAGTTGACTATATTGTTGACTGACGAGTTGCGTGTAGGGACTTCGTAGATGCGATGAATCGTCATGTATGTGTTGTACTCGTTGTGAGAGTAGATAGTAAAGTACTTGGATTGCAGCATGCATCCTCGATGACGTCAATGTCTGTGACGTAACAGTAAAAGTAGTATCACTAGTGCGCGCAAAGTGCATACTCTGCAACAAAACGCCAGCCAGCTGTTCGCCGAGTGTAACGTTACCCTCGCGTCCTTGCAAATAGAGGTCACGACGTCACACGGTGTTTTTATGTCGTAGCTAAGTAATTTGGCCTCACAGGGTGCGTCGCTGGTTTGCAAGTTATAAACTGGTAGATTTCTGTAGCAAATGAAACGGTCGACCTTAATTTGGGTACACATCTTAATATCTTCCTCAGTAACGGTTATGTATAGATTTTTTGAAAGTTTACAGCCACATGCGATGACAGCAGTTGCACTATTGTTAATCCTTACATAGTTAGGCACGGCACGGCACGGCTTACAATGTAACGGCTCTGTAGAGTAAATAATCTTCGTCTGAAGGAAGTGGCACATGAACTTCGAATAAAAAGTAGGTTTATGTAACTCGAGCTTTAACATATGTGAGCTTGTAAATATCTTTTGTGTTTTCTCGAGCGTTCTCAACGGGTAAAGTCAGGGACTGTGTAGTAAACAATGTTGTGTAACAGCTGTTTAAAGTTTTCTTAGGTTTTGATGTTTTCGAATTTAGTTTATTAGTTCTTTGTTGAGGCAGGTCGCTCATAAGTTGGTAAGCTTTAGTCGGCTTGTGCCGACGACGCTGGATGCAATGACATAGTTTGTCCTTGACCGCTCTGTTACCGCCGACAATCCAATAATGTTAGCTTATGTATATGATAATGTCGTGTGCTAAATATATGTATAAGCAGATTTGTGAAGCGCCCGTTGCGAGAAAGGATAATAGGATTTTTCATTTCAAATGATAAGTTCGAGTTGTTAAGACGACCTCCGACGCGTATGATCGAATTATCGTTTAATTTTAAAATCGAGCTCTTTTTTGATATGGCTTGATTTTTTATAAATAATTGATAGTCATTCTTAGATTCACGCTGGTGAATATTTCTTATTATTATTTGATTCGCCAGTTCGCTCGCAGTAAGCCAGTATCATGTTTCATATGGTGACGTATGTTTGTGACGAAGCGCATTGCCCAAGACGTCATTCGAGTCACCCGCAATAATGAACTGTTTTTATTAAGTAAGTCAAGTATAAAATTGTACTTTTTTTTGTTTTCATATAAAGTTGATTCCGACGACTTTTTTATTCAAATTTTTGTAATAATCAAACACACTGGTTTCTTAGAGATTTCACGTTTGCTTAAGGTTTGGTTGGGTAGAGCCCTCGGGAAGCGCAATCTGCGTGGTTGTTCTCTGATTTTATGTAGTTCCCGTTTTTGGCAAGGATTATTTGCTTTCCATACACTTCTCGTTTTGCTGTTTCGTCGTTGCAGGTATCCTTATTTTCCTGCGTAATATCCTTGTGTTCCCAATACTTAGTTTTCTCATTCAGATCAATGAGGGTCACGTGGCAGTTGTAAGTTTTCAACTTGCCACACAGTATCCATCCCAAGTGAGTTTGCTGTGCACTAGGAGATTGTTTGTTATCTCTAAAGACTCCGTCTAGGATAATGTCCGAATAAACGTCGGCCCCGAGTATTAGGTCAACAGGTCCGGACAAATTAAACTCAGGATCAGCGAGTTTTGAGTTTTCCAAGTGTGGCCAGTTCGACATCTTAAATGACGAGTTAGGTAGGGTATTAAAAAGTTTTTTCATAATGAACGCTTGCATTTTAAATGTATTATCCAATAGTATTGACTTGCAGGTAAGATTTAGGCTACCTTTACAGTCACCGGATGTAGTCCCGATCCCTGAGATTGTTGCAGTTAAGCGTGGTCTAGCTAGATTGAGTAACTGGGCGGCGCTCTCCGTGATAAGGTTCACTTGCGAGCCTAGGTCAAGTAAGGCACGTAGAGTGACGTAGTTACTGTTCATAGTTTGTAATTGTAGCAGTACCGTAGTCAGTAATATCTCCATATCGTCAGTAGTGAGATGATTAGAGCTAAGATGAATTGTTTTCGGTTGTCGTGAATTTTGTTTCCATTCGCTAGTATTTTCAGTAGTAGAGGGCAATTTCATTGCGAAGTCATGTAATAGTGTATTCATATTACATTCTTAACAAGTTTTTATCGAATAGCATTTACCATAATTGTGAATGTATAAACAGTTTTCGCATAGTCGTAATTTCGTAACATTGTTTTTGCGTTGAGTTGTATTCATGTCAATGAACTTAGGACATTGCAATAACACATGATTTTCGCTGCAATTCGGACATACTCCATATTTAAAACTAGTAAAATAAGTAAAGCCTTTTTGGGTCGTGGAAATATTTATTGACTAAAATATTTCTAATATTAAAAGGCGATTTTGATGTACTTGGTTCCTGTAGATTATGTATTTCTTTCTTTGCGTTTTTCATAGTTTCATAGATCAAGAGTAAAAATTCGTTTAAGTTAGGTAGCTCTCTGTGGTCTTGTTGTTCTTTCATGTACTCCGAGTAGGTAGAAGGGTCGAGTTTCTGTAACATTAAATGTACGACTAGCGGGTCCTAAGTTGATGTACTAATACCGATGTTTGCTATTCATTTAGACATTCAGTTATTACGTCATGCATCCTTTTTAGATTGTAGGATTCAGGAGTTTGTATGACCGGCAGCATTATTCTATATATTGAGCATAGTGTTTACAAAAGAAGTAAACTGAAGGCGTCTATTATCGTAGCGCTGGATAAGTAGGTCCCAGCACGAGTCGTAATTGTCGATGCTGATACCAATATGTTGCGAACCCCAACGCCAAAGTGGTCGTCGAAGTAGGACTTTGGATAGGATTTTTTGGAAAGTAGTCCCTGACATGCCCTCAGATGCCTCTATTTTACGGTATGTCACATGACAATATTCGAGGATTATCTGCCGCACGGCTTCGATATTCTCTTGCGTCATTGCAGTTTCCTAAGACTACAGTAAGACATGGTGCTGCATCACTTAACACAGAAGTGATCTCCTCAAAGCACTGAAGTCGCGATAATCCACTTTGATGATTACCCCTCAGATGATTCCATTTTTAAAACCGACTTGACATCTTAGACTCCACGATACAATATCAGTATTGGGCTAATCTGAAAATATTCTTTTATATACCTAGGTATATGATCACAATCCGTGTTAAAACAGTTAACACTTCACGGTATTCTTTTGTGCACATAAAGTGCACTTGGACTCATGTCCATATCTCCTTTGGTCCAGCTATCCTGGACGCTGACGGGCTGTATGGCAACACGAACTCAGAGGACACATCTCGGTGTGTCCGGAATCCGGATCCGTCTGTTTACTTTCTATGCATTACTAATGAGCTTTTGGAATAATCCTGATATGACCAAATTGTGTTGTCACTAGATCATATAGTACGGATCGAGATGTAGTCTTCGTGATTAATAGTGATCCCAAAGGAACCGTTGAAGCGTTTTATATGTTACTTTATAAAAAATTACGAGCTTGACTAACTCGCCGCATCGATTATATTTAATGGTACAAGTATTCAATTGAAAAGTAAGTACCTAAGTGTACGAAACAGAGATTGGTTATTGTAGCTTATCAAGTTTGTTATACACTGACTGTTTCTACGGCTTCACTTGCGTATATAGGTATACTGATTATGAGGGAATATCAGCCATAGTTTTTAATAAAAAAATAACTTTTTTTATTAAAAACTAAGCCTCCGTTGACCTCAATCTCACCTGAGGGTAAGTGAAGACGAGGATAAAGCACACGGGCCTAGAAAAGACTGGCACTTCAGAATATTTCCGGAGCATCACATTGTCCGCGCCGCAGCGGTAGGTACTATTTCTCGGCTTTTTTACGTTTTCGTATTTTTTTTCGGTTCAGAAATTGTTATATTTTTTCGCGGTATAAAATATCCTCTACACAGCTACGGGATCCCTTGCAGACCTGAATGGAGTTTCATCAGAATCAGTTTCTAAATTGTTGGTTACATGGAGATATGCAATTTTTGGATTCTGCAAAATTATGTATCAACCCATGAGTGTTTTATTTATGTATTTTTTTTTTAAGATTAATTTTATGTACAGACACAACCCCGCTAAAGTTTTACGATATGTACCTACTTATGACAGCACGTGTTTAATCTACTATAAAAGGCTCACGCTGTAGATGTTTAATATCATACGGTTACGAATAAAAAGAACCTAAGTGATCTTATATATTTAAAATGAAGTTTGCAAGTTTCGTTCTGGGTAAGAAAATTTATTATTTTTTTCAAAATTAAGTGTAGTCAGCTTGGCAATATATGCTTTGGTCCGCCGTTCGTTACTCGTTTTATTGGTGGATTTAATTTACATACATACATAGCTTCACGCCTGTATCCCTCATGAGGTAGGCAGAACACCAGAGGTTATAAGACCATCTGATGTCACGTTTGATTTTGGAGGTATTATAATGATAGATAGAGACTATTGCAGTGACAGAGGGTCAGCCTATCGCCCACAAAAACATCAAATAAACCTGTAAAAGTGACTTTTACAGTATGCCCGGGAAGAGAAGTAGCTGGTGCATTCTATGTTTTTCTTTAGCTCCTAGTCCAGCAAGGAAGCGGAAGTAATTTATCTATGATGAGAATCGCATGTTTTAAAGTAATAATAACCCATTATAGAAAACTGCGTTCAAATACCTACTTCGGAAATGTTTTTGATATGTATATTACCGGTCAAACCGTTTTCAGGATAATGTAGTTTAGCCTAGGCTAAATTCGTCGTTAGGTACGGTTAAATCTAAAAAATGAAATCCGGATGCAAGACGATGGGATTCCCTGGTTGTAAATTGTTATTGTGTAGTTTTTTAAAATGATTGCTGTTGAGTTTCTTGTCACTTCTACTCAACAGATCGACTTTCCGAAGTGGTGGTGATTCAGTTCAATTTGTAAATTGTTTTCAAATGTATTTAAATACTTACGAAATAAAGATTCTTTTGACTTTTGACTTTGACTCAAGTGCACCAGCCTGTCACCGTAAACCCATATACCTTGTCAGTTCCGTTACGGGTAATTAATTACAATGCCTGGGGAGAAGTATATACCTCTTCTAAAACTTATTTATTATAATTAGAATATAACTGTGTGACATGAAATTTATAATAAAATATAATATTATCATTAAAAATAATTAAGTTTCATGCCTCTTGTGGTGCCTTGGTCTTGCCGCGCGAGTGGGTGTACGCGTGGCACTTGCTCGCTACCCCCTGATGCAACTTGAATACTACTTGCCTCCTCGGATCGCATACGACAGGCACGCGAGTTTGTAAATTAAGATTCTGTAGAGATTATTGAGTTAAAATATAACATGGTATAAAACTATTGCAATCGACTCTGTTACTGATTCTGAACACACTGTCCTCAGGTTTCATATTAACTTCTATAATGTTGTATAGAAGGAAAAATATTGTTATTATAACGATGCAATACTCAAAAAATTACATTTCTTTTGATTTCAGGGCTGTTGGTACTTTATAATGTTGCCGAAAGCGTAAGTGCTTTTGCCTGTGCTTGTGCACCGGGACCTCCAGTGTGTGCTTCGAATGGGGAGACGTACCTAGGGGAGTGTAACCTGAGGTGCGCAGCGCACTCATGGAATGTGCCACTGCGCAAGGAATATGACGGCCCTTGCCACCGCAAGCCGCTAGGATATGCATGTGCGTGTCCTCCAGAAAATGATATTTGCGGTTCTGATGGCAGAACCTATTCAGGCGAGTGTAACTTGCAATGCGGCTCAGAACTATGGGGCGTTCGTTTGCATAAATTACACGACGGCCAATGCTGAAAATAAACTTGTGAACTAAAGCACAACGTGTTTTTATAGCTTGAATCCCTTTTTTTTTCTAATTTCATTTCGTATTTAACGGTCCGCTGCATGACTCAGGTTTGCAAATAGTTTAAGATTTCTGTTTCTCTTGTTATGATTTTCTAACATCTTCGAAAAGTGAACTAATCATAGAATAGCTAATAAATGAATTATAGCTGTAAACCGATGAAATATTTATGGCTTATTATACTAAGCTTCTACTTCTAGATGTAAAGTTATCAAAAGCTACAGTGACGTTAGTTGATTCAAGCTCTTTAATAATACCTGGATAATTATTATATTTAAACATGTTAAGTTGATGAGTTGATATTGTTGACTGGCTGTTCCATTCAAACAAATGCTACAAGACACGGTAAATTGTCAATTGATGATTAAGCTGACACTTTCATCAACTCTACCTGTTATTACAAAGTTAATTAACAAGTCAATTATTTCTAAAGAGTTTCCTGAAGAGTGGAAACTAGCCACAGTCATTCCTCTTCCTAAGTCACTGAATGTCGACGCACATAAGGATATACGTCCAATTAGCATTCTGCCTATCCTGTCAAAGGTAATCTAGCGTGCCGTGTGCTTGCAGCTTACAGCCTACCTGGAGAAATCAGATATTTTACCAGCAGTCCAGTCTGGATTTCGTAAAGGGTTTAGTACTGCTACAGCTTTATCTAAAGTAACAGATGACATTGTATCTGCTTGTGATGAAGGAAGGGGGAGCATACTGGTTCTTCTAGATTTTCCCGCGCTTTCGATTGTCTAAATACTACACTATTGTTGGCTAAACTTAAATATTACGTGATATCTGAATCATTTCTGGTATGGTTTAAATCTTTTTTAACCGACCAAATACAGTATGTGATGTTAGAGAGCGATGATGGACATGGTGTAGAATCTCAAATAAAATCTATACACACAGGCACACCGCAAGGCTCCATACTTAGCCCTATTTTATTTACATAATACACTGCAGATCTACCTAGTAAGCTCAAAAATTGTAAAATCCATTTATATGCGGATGACACACAACTGTTTAATTTAAACCTGTTGATACCGACACTTCGATTAAAATAATAAATGAAGATTTATCAATAATACAAAAATGGGCTGACTGTAATAACTTGGTAGTAAATCCATCAAAATCTAAATGTATGGCTTTGGGAACAAGCTATCAAAACGCACTAATAAAGAACCATAAACCAGAAATTAAAATTGCAAACATACTTGTGGAACAGAAAGCAATCACAAAAAAAAATGGGTTTAGTAAGGGATGAGGAGCTAAGATTTATTGAGCATATAAACTTAAAATTAATAAATTCCTTTTACAGACTAAAAACTTTATGTAGCCTTAGAGAACATCTTTCGGAAAAGGTAAGAGTGCTTCTTGTTGATACGTTAATCCTTTCGAACTTTAACTACTGTGATACGGTATATGGTCCTCGTATTCATGCAAAAACGAGCAAATCAATACAGAGAGTACAAAATACATGTATTCGTTTTTGTTATAATGTACCAAAAATATCGCACATTACCCCGCTCTTAAATCAATTTAAAATCTTGAATATGAAATTTCGCGGGAACCTACATTTGGCAACATTAGTACATGACCAAGCTATCTATATTCTTGTTTTTCTTGGGCAAGTGAAGGTCATATTCTTAATACCAGGAGTAAAAACCTAAAATTATTGTGTATACCGAAACATAGCAGCGAGGGGTTTAGAGGTGGTTTTAAATATTCTGCTTCTATAATATGGAATGACCTTCCTCCACCACTCCATAAGCATATGCCAATATTCTATAGCTGTATGTTCTATTATAAACAAATAATGAGCTTGACTAACTCGCAACAATAATAATAGAAACTCACATGTTAATGATAATGGAACAAGTATTCAATTATTTCAAGTAAGCTCCCAAGTGTAATTGTACAAGGCAAAGATTCGTTTTCTGACTTATCAATTTTATTAATATGAATTTACACGCGTTTCATTTACTATAAAAAGTCTGCGGTCTACATAATATACCAAACAGCTACGCCTATATAGAACTTAAGTGGTTTTTTTTTTATAAGTGACTAAACCCGCGTTTGACCCCAATCTCACCTGATGGTAAGTGACGATAAGGTTTTAATATCTAAATCTTATTATTGACTTACTATTTTGATTCAACAAACTGAATTTAGTCCAGCAGGGCTACAGTGTCTGAACAGGGCCTGAACGAAATGGTAAAATGTTGAATTAAATATAATTCCCTTACCTAGGTACTCCTTTAGAATACTTCATTATCAAAAACATTTTTTATAAGCCTACCAGGGTCAGGGCATGACGAGGCTAAGTGCTGCGGTTATGAGTGGGGAATTGGTCTCAAGTACTAGACCATTCTTACGTGGAAGGAACATTGGCCTAGGACTGAGCGCGATCCGCCGGGGCTCGTGGGTAATGCCAATGACGATACAGTGGGATCTACTTATGGCTATTGGCGATGCCGTGCGCTCCGCTAATGACAGATGAGGTACACCTGAAGGTTTTTAGAAGGTCGGCCTTGCCTTCATCCGAATTACACCACACACCCACCGCCGACGCATCGTTCCCCCTTGGGCATTCAGGGACGTGTCAAAACGTTTTCAAAAAAGGGCTGGTTGGTGAAAGACAGTACTTAGAGGCAATATTTGACAATATTTTACGCTGTACACAGTACACAGTCTTCACCCAACATTGTGACCGCAATGTAATAAAATATGGCGGAGCTGTAACTTCGTCTGTGACAACTGTCTAGTTGGCTATTCTGTGTATTGCCCGCCATATTCGCCAAGCTCTGTCTGCTGTTGTACTTAATAAAATAAGAAACAATAAACGAAGTAAGAACTAATAACTCGTTTTGTCTGTCCACTTGCCACAGCCTGGTTTTCTTCTGAATATCCAATTTGAAGTGTCTACTTGTGTAAAGTATCGTGATATAATATAACCATAACGAAGTTTTACAAAAATTATTACATTACTTGAAAAAATTAAATTCTGACTTGATCAGTGGTCTCGCTCCTGTAACTTAATGTTGCTGGTAAACTACACATTGTTGTACCTTTTTAGAACCTACACATTCTAGACAAGTTTTTAAGATTAAGGGCAGCTATAGCTGCTATAGCTTTTGACGACCACTTTGGCGAAGGGGTAACACTGTCTGCCTCAGACGCACGTAACAAAAAAAAAATTCCGTGTCTGGGCGTTCATATATACTTATATGTATTTATATTCTAGGTCCCCCCCTAGTTCGCTACATGGTATCCCATATCACAAGCTCTGCTTAATTTAGGGCCATGCAGTTGGTTTGATTGTCTGGTGATTTTTATTTTATTATTTTTTTTTTATACTTTTTGTCACAGTAGACGATCAAAGTTGGCACGAGGAAAAGGTACATATCTTTTTTTTTTCTTTAAAACAACAATTTTAACAATGTTTAACGTAAAGAACACTAAAAATTTTATGAAAATTAAGTGAAAAAGTTCTTCAGAAATATAATTCAGTAAAATATACTTCATGTGTAAGAATACCTAAATTTGACGAAATGGCAACGAAATGAATGAAAAAGGTAGGGAAATTTTTGAAAAAGTAAAGAAGTCTCCGCCATTTTTATATGGCTTGCCAAAAAGATACCATTTTCTTACATCTTGTAATTTATCTACCATCTGGACCAACTCAAGATAACAGGTTATCCATTATATACGACACACTCTGTATATTTTACATAGTCTGTTTTCAGAACATTAAAAATTATTGAGCATTACTCAAAAAAAAAACTCAAAAATTCTTTATTTCGTAAGTATTTAAATACATTTGAAATAAGTCAAATAATTTACAAATTGAACTGAATCTACCACCACTTCGGAAAGTCGATCTGTTGAGAAGAAGTGGCAAGAAACTCAACAGCAATCATCTTTTAAAAATAAGAGAAATCATCTTCTTCCATCCGGATATCACTTTTCACATCAACACTTATCCATAAATCTAACAAAGGGTTAATCTTAAATACTTTAGGATTTTATTATAAAATGAAGCGTACACATTGACCCATGAACGAGTTGATCTTCTGGAGTCTACTATTATATTTATACAATAGGCAATCAAGTAGTAGACAGAAACGTAGACATAGATATACAGGTAAAGATAGAAGCAGAGATAGACGTAGCGATAGAGGTGAGAGAGAATACAGATAATGTGGATGGGGATGAGGATAGTCGTGGATAAGGACAGGACGTGGACATGGAAATGGGGAAGTCGGAGTCAAGTTGAAAAAAGTCATAAAGTCATCAGCAAAACGACCTGGCACCACTAGCAGCACCCGTTCACGAGTATAACGCAAGCACTAGCCATCACCCTCCTCAACCATATTTTAGGGAAGAGGGTGACCCGACACCCGACGCTACCGCTAGCCTTGCCGCCTGAGGGAGCATGACGTTCTTGCTGTTGTATGGACAAGAAGGAGATGGTGGTGGTGTTGGATAAGAAGGAGATGGAGTAGGAAATGGAGTTGGAGATGGAGTTGGAGAAGGAGTTAGAGATTGAGCACTTTAGAAAAACAATTTACAACCAAGGACTTTTATCGTCCATATATTCAGATATTGTATAAAAGCCTTTATTACACAATTTTTGTTTAATAGTTTCTTTAAATTTATCAAGCGGTAAGTCTTGAATATTTGTGGGAACCTTATTATAAAAACGTATGCATTGACCCATAAATGAGTTAGTGACTTTATGAAGTCTACTATCATAGCCGGCTAGCTTATACTTATTTCTAGTATTAACATTATGTAAGTCACATTTTCTACGGAACATGTTTAAGTTCTTTTTTACAAGCATAAGATTTTCAAAGATATATTGTGACGCAAACGTGAGAATATTTATTACCTTAAACTTATTTCTAAGTGTCGCTCTGGGATTAAGTTTGTAGATTGCGCGAATAGCCCGTTTCTGCAGCACAAAGATAGTTTTAATATCGGCGGCATTTCCCCAAAGGAGAATGCCGTATGTCATTAAGCTATGAAAATAACCAAAATAAACCAATCGCGCAGATTATATTTTTAATAACGCGAAAAACTTAAAAAATATTATTTTCAACACACTTGCTCGTAAAGTGAGCGTTATTCTATTGAATTTAGAACTATAAACTGGGCTATAAGTCACGCGTGCATAATATATTATACCCTAGTGCATAATATAATGAATCCTACAAAGTTGAATTGTACCTTTGTGCAAATTACATGCGAGTAAACAGAGCATATTTTATTGGTCCGGGTTATACATTAAATATTTTCAGAAACAACAAAGAGGTTTTATACCACTTCAAATCCATATACCTACATTTTTAAATGTTTGCGCCTTATATTAGTAAAACAAATTTGTATATCAAACAAATTATTCACAATTTACAATAATTTGTTATAAAATATTAAAATATTTGCATTTACCACTCCAAATTAAACATTTTCACTTAAAATAGGCTGTATATGCTATACAGACATTGACACATTTGGCGGAAAAAAAAACCTACGCGCATGCGCGAGGTTCGGCGCCATTTTTCAATCACAATTCACAGCTTTGTTATCAAATGTGTTTGTTATTTTATGACCACGTATGTGTGTCTTTTACTCACAAGTGTGTTGAAAAACGTCGTATGTAACTCGTGAGCGTTGCTAATTACAGTCTCGGCTCATTATTAAATTAATTAAATTAAGCCTCGACTGTAATTAGCAACTTCGCTCACTTGTTACATAATATACTATTATAAACTTCAGGGATCGCTTAAACTTATGTTTAAGTAAACTTCTTTGCAAACAAAAATATGCAGGAGTAAAATCAATGAAATGGTGAATTGGAAAGACTGAATAAATACAGCTATAAACTCATTCACCTAGGGAGTCTTGTGCCTACGACGCTTTCGATAGCTGTATGTTATATTATAAAAAATAATGAGCTTGACTAACTCGCAACAACAATTATAGAAACTCGCATGTTAATGATAATGGAACAAATATTCAATTGAGACGTAAGCTCCCAAGTGTAATTGAACAAGGCAAAAATTCGTTTTCTGGCTTTTTATTTTTATTACATATGAATTCGCACGTGTTTAATATACTATAAAAAGTGTGCGATTTAAATAATTTGTACCGAACAGTTACGCATATAATATAGGACTTAAGTGTTTTTAAATATCATAAAAATGAAGGCTGCAACTATTATTTTCGGTAAGAATTTATTCTGAAAAAAGTTTGTGGTGTCATATTTTTACAGCAAAAAAATGCTTGGCAATGCCGTGGGCTCCACCAATGGCTGATGAGGTACACCTGAAAGTTTTTAGGAAGTCGGTCTGGTCTTCCGTCGAATCACCCCTCACATAGCCCATCGCCGTTCCCCCTTGGGCGTTCAGGTACGTGGCAACACGTTTTCAAAAGAGGGCTGGTTGGTGACAGTATTAAGAAGTTGTATTTGACACACCTTTACGATCGCTATATACAGGGTGTCAGGGTTTTTTATTAACCAGAACAGCGCCAGTTGTCATTCCCAGGCTGCAAAACTACACGCATTGCAAGACAAAAATATATTTTTTTAAGAGTTGGTTCTAAAAAAGGGCTATCAACGGCTGGTTGCCATTTCGTCCAAATAATTGAATTGAAAAAGACGGACGTTATTAACGGCAATAACGGATGTTATTACCTTCGCTGTAGGTAATAACATCCGTTATTTACCTACAGCGAAGCGCTCCGCCGGCGTATTTCGAATGGGTCGTGTGTCACGCGTGCGCCCGTCGTCGGGACGTTGTAGATACCTACCTACCTAATAGCACTCACAGTAATTCTGTGATCGAGGTCGCAAATAGTATTTAAAAATGGACATAAAAAGAAACAAATATTCAATTAGATTATGTTTAGATTTGATTATGTTCAATTTAGCAAACAAAACATAGGTAGTATTACTAATTATTCGTCGTAACTTTTTTTTCATTTTGTACTTTAGGTAAGTTGAAACAATATTTTTTACAAAGGTAGAATAACAGCAATACCTTTATCGGTAGACACTTAATTACAAATAAGGAGATTAATTATTCTGCACTAGGCAGCAACCCTAACAGCGTAAGAAAAGATAAGAGGCATGCGATAGAAAGAGACAAAACTTCTAGGTATATAAATTTGCAGGTACGTAATGCTGTGCGAGCTGAATTCCACCGTATCGCGTCGTAGCAAGACTCGAATTCATTTAGATCTTCTTGCGGAGTAATTCTTCTGTACCAACTATTACTTATTCTGTGCTATTACCCATATACATTATATATATCACAGTTAAACTTTAATCGAGTTTTTCGAAATGAATTAAATTAAGAATATTTTACTCTTTTTCTCAGCATTGGGTTCTAGTGACTATAAAATTTTAATTGGATTGTTACAAGTGACCAAAAAGATATACCTTGTAAAAATAAAACGTACGTCAATAAATATTTATTGGCAACTGTAGCCAAAAAAATTAGATAATTCTTAAAAATCACAAAAGTGGTAAGTAATATCTCGAAAACCAGAGAACTTTTACAGGCCTATTATGATGTAATCTGATAGGCCTTAGGTCCATCTGCCTCCAGTGTCACGGAAACGTGTCGTTTCTGGGACACCCTGTATAATGCAGCATCTAGAGAGACCATAGAAACACGGTCCACCTCAAGCTAATATACGTATATAATTAAGCTGAATTAAAATATTTTCTTTTGATTTCAGTACTGTTGGCGTTATGCAATGTAGCTGTGTGGGCGAAACATAAGAATCAAAAAAATAAAGGAGGGTGTTTGTGTTCAATTGGAATGAAAATGTGCGGTACGAATGGAGTAACTTATTCCGGATTTTGCGCTTTGAATTGTGACGCCCGGGCCTGGAATGTACCACTGACTGTGGAATACGACGGTCCTTGTCGCGCGAAGAAGGGATTGAAATGTATGTGTGCTCCAAAACCTGACATTTGCGGTTCCGATGGCACAACTTATGACGGCGTGTGTAACATGAACTGTGCCTCGGCTCGTCTTGGCGTTAAATTGCGGAAATTATCCGACGGACCATGCCCTTAATAAACGTTTCACTTAAAATACTTTGACTTTTAATTTATAAGGATATTTAGTCTATTTCTAATTTTGAAATAAACTGAGCCGTATTTTCGACATTGTATTTTCTTATTTTTAAGTCTCTCCCGTGTCAAATTTTAGGACGTGAAACGTAACAGCCTCATGCAAAAACAATTTTTTTCCTTTCTGTCATGGCATTAAGAAATACTTATAATCAACGAATGCAGAGCATTGAAATTTGAAATTTTCAATGAAGTATTCAACCGATTTCAACGAAAGTTATATGGGACTAACTATGAAATATTCTCTATCATATACAACAAGAATTTTCAAAATTTATTCTTAATTGTCTGAAATATCGTGTAACAAAGATACAAAAAAACATACAGACGAATTGAGAACCTCCTCCTTCTTTGGAAGTCGGTTTAAAATAAGAGAATTCAATGTCGAATCAGGGCCATTGTTTACTTTTCTTTCACTGTTGATAAAAGCTACGAATGCAGAGCATTAAAAAACCGACTTTACTAACATTTTTAAATCGTTTCAATATTCCACGTTTTGTCATTTGAGTAAGTAAACGTTCGTGTGCCATCAACATCGCTTTGCTTAGCTCCTTGAGCTCAAGTGTTAAAATAATAATATATTTATTTATTTTGGCATCTTGGCCCAATTGTTAGTATTACAATCTTAAAAACTTAAATACCGTCGAACCGGTACCGTAGTAGTGAAGTCGCTGACTGTCCCCCACGGTCATCTATACTTATAATAAATCTGTAGAGAGGTCAATTCTGTACATGAAATATTTTTTCAAAATAACTATCAGGGGGTGATTAGTGATCGATACTGATGCCAAAAATGCAATCAGTAAAATTTTTGTCTATCTGTCTGTCTGTCTGTATGTTCCTTATAGAAACAAAAACTACTCGACGGATTTTAACGAAACTTGGTAAAATTATTCTTCATACTCCTGGGCAGGTTTTAGTATACTTATTATCACGCTACAATCAATAAGAGCAGAGCAGTGAAGGGAAATGTTGAGAAAACGGGAGAAATTACTTCATTTTTTAAGCTTCCGTCGCGTGTGCAGCCTTAATGGTTAAAGCTACATAGAAATCATGTAGGACAGGAATATTCTTCATAAAATTATATAAAAAATATCCCACAACAGTATATGTCTATATTTTATGGTTGACTCACAATAACACGTGTAAATCCCGATAGCTTAGCAGTTCGGAGCTTTCTGATTATATTTGTTTCCTCTTACGTTTATAATACTCTCACTAATCCCTAATTAAAAAAAAATAACATTATTACCTATTCAATAAAAAAAGAATCATGGAAATCGGTATAGAAACACCAAACTTATACATAAATTCGCTAATAACCCATCGCGCGTGAATACTGAATGATATAGGGTCGACGAGCGCAAGCTTTTGCTTTTGCGAGCTTTTGCGAGCGCAAGCTTTTGCGCGATTTAATATAGGTAGGTACAGAAGGAACAAGGATTACATTACCGGTCAAATTTCCCCAACGAATTTTAACTTATTATCGAGGGCATAGAGTTCAAATTCAAGTAAAAAATTTTGACAGATTTGTAACGCTTGATGTACTTGCTGCCTTCTGTACATACAGAGATAAAATGGAAATCAAGGTTTTGTTTATTTCATGATCGTTTCTGCCTCTTGGAAGTCAGAAACCGTAGATTTCTTCAGAATAAAAAGTAACGTATGTGTTAACTACTATACCAAATTACATTAATATTGGCTTAGCCGTTTGGCAGTGAAAAGCAGCCATACATAGGTAGTATTGTATGTACACTGATAATGGTTGGATGGATGGATTTTTGCTATTCTTTCACGCAAAAACTACTTAGCTTTACCTAGAATAACAATAAGCTTAGTATAATTAATGAAGATATTGCATGAATTAAGTAAAATTGAAGGCATTAAAAAAAACACTTTTTAACCGGATTAATGGCGTATAATTTATATTTTACATTTTACTCGACGTTTCGGTGTCTTTGCAGACCCCGTGGTCACGAGCGACTGTTAAAATTTAAAATGTAAATATACGCGCGATAAATCCAGTTAAAAAGTGTTTTATTTAATAGTCATCGCGAAAACTTAAGACAATATTAAAATTTAAGGCACTTTGGCACCCCAATTGTTTATAACGCTATGTTCCTTTGTAATGTACCTAATAGATAGTTACCTGCCTATGTTTGTGGTTAGGAGTTATACATATTATATGGGCGAAGATTCTTCATTTTTATTTTTGTTATTAAAGATAGTTAGGACCTTGGAGAACAAAATATCCTACTCGAAAGACTCATTCAATACAGACGAAGTCGCGGGCATCCTCTATGTAATATACCTACCTACCTATACTTTTTCACAAATCCTAGGTGAAACTGCGGATCACTGCTTTGTTGTAACAGTTTTTGAAGTAATTCTGTCTGTTTATCTATCAGTAACGCTTTCACAGCTAAACTACTGAGTCGATTTTGACGAAATTTAGAATAAGGTAAGTTTTAACTTCAAGGAGGATATAATAATAGTATTTATCCAACTCTAATAAACGGTATCCACGCGGACGAAGTCGCGGGTCACAGCTAGTTCAACATAAATCGCTAGCAACGTTGTCATAGAAGAATACGCTGTATTCCGTTGCGCTACCAACTATTGTTCGGCATTGATATAAACCTCTGAGGACTGATATACATCTTTGTAACCAAGAAATACCAAGTTTGATATTTTTATATGGAACCGTCAAATAAATGCGCATCTTGTGGAAAAATAATATCTGCTACTCTATATCATTATTCCTGCGTTAATCTGTCATCTGTTAACGCGACTAAGGACTGGATATGTTCTAGATAAAACCAGGTTGCCCCGTCAAGCTTACAACACAGATAAGTAAAATGCAGATACTGCAGTACTTATCCTCCTGCTTCGAAGCCGTCAACGCATACTTTGGCGCGATGGGGTAGCACTGTCTGTCTCAGACGCCAGTGGTTGCGGGTTCGGTTCCCGCACGGAACAAAAAATAAATAAAAAGGTTCCGTCCGGGTCTTGGCGTTTATCTATATGCAGAATGTCAAAAAAGGTTACGTAGCTGGGAAGGGGGGTGACAGGGTGGTCACAAGGGTCAACAGAAAAATTAAATTAAATCCCCTCTGGGTATTTTAAAAAAGAAATGGCATTTTTTTAAACTAACCTTGTTTTCTTTTGCTATCTGTACCTACAAATATTGCTGTATTAAAAAATGCTGTTTTGTAATCTTCAATAACCGTTTTTATTTCTTTAGCAATATTTGTAGGTACAGCTAGCAAAATATAGTTTGCCCCATAAGGTGTACAATGTTTAGTTTGAAAAAATGCCATTTATTTTTTAAATACCCAGAGGGGATTTTTTTATTTTTCTGGTGACCCTTGTGACCTCCCCTACCACCCCCTTTCCTAGCTACGTAACCTTTTGAGAGAAACCCTGTATGCATTTATATTCTAGGTTAAAGTTAGTTCATCAGTTATAAATAAACTAAGTTCTGATCACAGCGGTCAGTTGGTTACTTTTAAATACTCAAAGAAAAAACAGGTTAATAAGAATATAATGGTTGTTCCGGTCAATAAAAAGCGTTTGGAGAGATTTAGATGTAGTATTATTAAAAATATGCCCCATATAGCCCACTCCAACAATGTAAATTTACAATACAGTAATTTAAGTAGTATAATAAATAAACAACATGAGAGTGTATTTATTCCGAAAAAAGTCTCTCCAAACAATTGTAAATCCTTCAGTGATTGGGCTACCACAGGTATACATATAAGTAGAAAGCACCTATATGATCTCTATCATGAGAAATCATATAACAAAAGTGAAAGTTTTTGCAACTACGTTAGAATTTACTCAAAATTATTTAAAAGAGTATGTGCCGTAGCCAAATCTACATATCTAAGTAATAAGATAAAAAATAGTTCTAATAAGACTAAAACAACATGGAACATAATAAATAAGGAAACTGGAAAAGTTAAGGATCGCAATACTGAGTTTAAACTTGAAATTGACAATAAAACCATTAATGTAGATGAAAATGTTGCGACAGCATTCGAAAATTGTTTTGCTGACATTCCAGTTTCAACTACTAAATTGTTAAATTCTTCACCTGTGGTGGCTGAATCATTGCTGAAAAATCATGTAAGTGAGTGCAAGGAGTCTTTCAAGTTCCAACCCATAGACACCGGGGACATTTTTAAAACATTTAAGACAATTGATGTTAAAAAGACAACTGATTTGTGGGGCATATCTGTTGAAATCTTAAGTTCTATCATAGATGTAATAGCTCCTTGCCTTGTTGAAATATTTAACAACTGTATTATAAGTGGGGAGTTTCCTGATTTAATGAAGCATAGTAAGGTTATTCCTTTATTTAAATCGGGTAGCTCTACGGACCCTACTAATTTTAGACCAATTTCGATTTTGCCAACATGTAGCAAAATGTATGAAAAAATTATTCTCAACCAGCTATTAACTCACTTCACAAAAAACAATTTACTTCGTAACAAACAATTTGGATTCACAAGGGGTCGTTCGACAACTGATGCTGGTGTTGAACTGTTTGAAGTAATAGCTGGTGCCTGGGAGGGGTCACAGGATGCTCTAGGTGTATTTTGTGACCTATCCAAGGCATTTGACTGTGTTCAGCATGACACTCCCATCAGGAAACTCCACCACTACGGCATCAAAGGCACTGACCTCAAACTTTTGAATTCTTACCTGAGTGATAGAATCCAGAAGGTTGAGGTTAACCGAAAAAGGTCAGCTGGGTCGGTTGTGAGAATGGGAGTGCCTCAAGGTTCAATTCTGGGCCCATTTTTATTTTTAGTCTATATAAATGATCTACCCTATATGGTAGGCAATAATCACGATATTGTATTGTTTGCTGATGACACATCATTAATTTTTAAAATGATAAGGCAGAAAACCAACTACGACGATGTAAACAATGCTCTCTCTAATGTAGTACAGTGGTTTAATGTAAATAATCTAGCTTTCAATGATAAAAAAACTAAATGTATAAAATTCTCCGCACCAAATGTAAAACAAGTTGAGTCTGATCTGCGGCTTAATGGGAACAGGTTGAATCTTGTAGATAACACTGTTTTTCTTGGAATTACCTTAGATTCTAAATTGCAATGGGGCGCCCATATCTCACAGCTAGCGAGTAGACTTAGTTCTGCAGCGTTCGCGGTAAAGAAAATTCGCTCATTGACTGATGTTAATACGGCGAAGCTGGTTTATTTTAGTTATTTTCATAGTATAATGTCCTACGGCATCCTACTTTGGGGCAATGCCGCAGACATTGACACGATATTTACACTGCAGAAAAGGGCTATTCGTGGAATGTATAAACTTGGAAGTAGAGAATCTCTAAGAGAAAAGTTTAAAGAGATTGGTATCTTATATGAAAACATTATGTATATTTATAAGAATAGTAGTAAATTTAAAACCATGAAAGATAAGCATGATAAAAATTATTCTGTAATGACAAGGAACGACCATAAATTAGCGTTTCCCAAATTAAGGCTGGCTAAAAGCACCAAATCATTTATGGGAATGTCAATACGTATTTATAATAAAATACCACAGTCAATTCAATCTCTAACGTTTAATAAATTTAAAAGAACTATCAAAGAAACATTATGCAAAAAAGGCTTCTATAAACTCAAAGATTATTTAGATGACAAAAGAGCGTGAGATTGATGTCTCCACAGGTTATTTCCAAATATTAAACATTAATCACTATGTAAGCAGCTTGGCTGCGACATGATATTGGCAAGCACGAATAGCTGTCTTCTGTTTGTTTGTTCATGTCATAGCAGAGCTGTATTTCTGCCAAATTGTACCTATAATAAGCACTTTTTACAAAAGAGTGCCGAGAGTTTTTTTTCCGCCGGCTTTTTTCCTCTCGGTCTACCTAGGGTTCTACTTTCATTTCGTTTTTTAAAGCCGAAGAAGAAGTAGTAGTAGACATCACCAAGACATTGGTGGATAATGGGCGATCATTATCTTTATAAGCTGAGAGACGCGCACTTCTCGACGGAGGCTTCCCCTGGATTCTTCATGTCGTCCGGACCCGCGCCGCCCTCATCCAGCATTTGACGTTCGTAAAGTGTATAAAATTACCTACTACGAATAAAAAAGTTTTCATTTCATTTCCCCTAGTTCGCTGCATGGTATGCCATATCACAAGCTCTGCTTAGTTTGGGGCCATGTAGTTGGTATGATTGTCTGGGGATTTTAATATTTATTATTATTATACTGTAAACAGTAATGATATATGCAGCTTTAGAGCCTGGATATATCAATCTTAAATCAAATATGTGTAGTGTAAATACATACATACATAACGTCACGCGTGTATCCCTTATGGGGTAGGCAGAACAATCTGATGTCACGCTTTATTATTATAATGTGGAATTTTTTCTTATCTTTAATCTTTATATCTGTAAGATATCTTAAATAAGTTAGTTTTTGAGGGCTTGAGCAGACAGTAAGAAATATTTTTAATCAATTGTTTATCGTCCGTTCCCTCCAAAGGCGGGTTGATTAATTGTACTTTATTATAAATTATTATTGTTTATGTAAAATTGGATTTAAATTATAAAACATTTGGGAGTGACTTGGTCATCAAGACCGAACTCCTATAAAAAATTAAGATAAAAAAAAGACTATCTAAATAAATTGTTAATATATCAATAACGTGTTTTCATAAGATCCCACCGCTCCCACATCATGTGTACTAAAAGGCACTACCGAATCCAGAATGCAGAAGCAGACAAAGGTTTATTCAAAATGGTGCATAGGAAATAGATACCATAGGCGGCAATACTATTTTCAACCGACTTCCAAAAGGAAGAGGTTCTCAATTCGTGTGTATATATATATTTTTTTGTAAAATAGCGAATTAGCAAAATTGAATCAATTCAGCTACTTATAGACTCATCTACCTGAGCCTACGGCGCTTTATTTAGCTGTATGTTATCTAATATATAAAATTCTCGTGTCACAGTTTTCGTTGCCATATTCCTCCGAAACGGCTTGACCGATTTTGATGAAATTTTTTGTGCTTATCCGGTATCTATGAGAATCGGCCAACATCTATTTTTTTTATTTATTTATTTATATGGCAAAACAACGTTTGCCGGGTCAGCTAGTATTATATAAAATAATGACTTTGACTAACTCGCAACAACAATTACAGAAACTCATATGTTCATGATAATGGAACAAGTATTCAATTGAAAGGTAAGCTCCCAAGTGTAATTCTACAGAAGGCCACAGACCAGCCTTCACGAATCTGTTAAAATTTGTAGGAAATTTGACAGGCTTGATCTGCCGCCTTCTGTACAAGGCAAAGATTCGTTTTCTGGCTTATCAATTTTATTACATATGAATTTTCACGTGTCTAATATACTATAAAAAGTCTGCGATCTACATAATTTATATCAAACAGCTAGGCATGCATAGACCGTAAGTGTTTTTCTAAAAATCATTCAAATGAAGGCCGCAACTATAATTTTCGGTAAGAAATAAATCAATTATTCTGAAATAAATTCATCATAATTTGATTTAGATTTTCACGATTCACCAAAATTTATTTCAGTCCATCAGGGCTCCAGTGTTTGAAAAGGGCCCTTTAAGAAGGTTAAAATGTTAAATAAAATATTATTCCCTTATCTAACTACTACCGTTCAATACATCATCACAACCCTTATTTATGAGCTTACTAGGCCAAGGGTCTCCCTGACCTTCATGTCAACCAGGTAAGGGCTACCAATCTGGCCCAGGACCTGTTGGTGCACCTCCTATGAAAACGCACTGTCCCAGTTGTAGACGGAAAAGGGGATATGCTCCCTCCCGATAGCCCGAAGTAGCGGGTTAGGATACCTACTGCAGCTGCTTCTAAAACAGTGCGGAATTGGTCTCGTGTGCTCTATGTTATTATTAAAACTATTCGTAGAAGAAGAAAAAAATAATAAATAAAATCCCCAGACAATCACACCAAATACATGGTCTCAAACTAAGCAGAGCTTGTGATATGGGATACCATGTTGCGAACTAGGGGGGAACCTAGAATATAAATACATATATAGATAAACGCCCAGACCCAGAAGTTTTTTTATCTAATTCCGTGCGGGAATCGAACCCGCGACCACTGGCGTCTGCGGCAGACATTATTACCCCATCGCCAAAGTGGTCGTCAATGTACGATGTATAGCGATTTTCACTTTTGATGGTGACTATACCGAGTGACTGACAGACAACGTATAATATACCTAACTACTACGCGTATAGAGCTGAAATTTGGAGCCTACATTCCTTTGAGGTTTAGGGGTGCACTTAGGAACGAATGTCCCAAATTCCCACGGACTTTTTAATTTGTATGAAAAATCCTTGAATGAAACGGGTGTCTAGCTGCGTTATGGAAGGAATTCCCGAAATTTCGACGGGAATGGGAAATAGTTTATGCCCGTACGAAGTCGCGGGCAAACGCTAGTTCGTACTAATATAATTAAGCTGAATTCAATTATTCTTTTTTGATTTTAGTACTGTTGGCATTTTATAATGTTGCTGCAAGGCAGAAGAGGAAAACTCCTATGTTCTGTCAATGTGCTCCAGGACCACCAGTGTGCGGAACGAACGGAAACACTTATCACGGAGAGTGTAATTTGAGGTGTGCAGCCCAAAGATGGAATGTACCACTGACCAAAGAATATAGTGGACCTTGTCATCCGAAGAGGGGTATGACGTGTAGCTGTCCTCCACTACCTGACATTTGCGGTTCTGATGGCAGAACTTATGCCGGCCTGTGTAACATGAACTGTGGCTCAACTTTCCTTGGTGTTAAATTGCACAAATTACACGACGGACCATGCCCTAAACTCTAAATAAACGTTTGAATAAAAATACTTCGAGTTTTTATTTCTTTAATTGCATAACCTTTAGGGTTAAAGTGCATGTTTAACGGTCCGCTGCATGACTAATATTTTTCAGTATATTTCTAATGTATATGTCGTAGCCAACTGGTTGAATTAGCCACTCAATTGGACGCCTAGGCCATTTCAACTCGCTTAAGGACAATTAGTCAACTCGTTGATCGCAACGTTTAACTAGTTGGCTACATTTAGTTAAATTGGATATTGTTAAATTTATGATGTTTGGTTAGGGTGTTGTGATTGTATTGAATAGTCGTCCATAAAAGAAGATACTTAATAGTTTTTATGTAAAAACCGATATATATTTTTTCAAATATTAAAACATTAAAACGGAACTTATTTTATTATATTAATGATATTTATATTTACGCGCGAGCCGAGCGAGCGAAGCGAGCGTGGTGCGGCAGCACCCGGCGATGCGCCACAATGGATTTTATTTCCTTAAAAAAATCCATTGTGAAATTAATAAATAAATAAAAAATTCTAATAAAAACAAATTTTGCTTGACTGGTTTTTCTGGATTGCTGCAGGTTTTATACAAAAAACGCCTCTTGACTTAAGTTTCTGTAACCCCGTATACAGGGTGACTGGTGGGAAATTAGAGGACGTGATAGTTTTAAATCATACATGAAGAGAAAATATAAAACAAAAAAAAATTATAATTATTTACCTGGAAAAGTGTAGTAATGAATTTCTCTTTATTTATTCATAGGGTAAAATTAAGTACCCACTTTTAACACAAAGGTAATTATGATCAGTATCGAGCACAGAGTTCCTTCAATATCTCAATTTTGTCACCTTTCACCCTGTACAACGTAGATAAACGGAAACGGGATTTTTAATATTCGTTATCCATAACTTTAAAAAAATCTTGAAAGTATTTTATTATAAAATCAAGAAGGATTCAACAGGGACCAAATCTTGTTTGGAGAAATAATATTTAACGACTCTATTTGAAACTTCACAAGTCTGGGACTTCTTCATCATACCTTATTATCAACTTGACTGACTGAGGCTGCGCGTCGGGAAAAGTATAATTTAAGCATAAGTTAATTCCTTTTTATTTATTTATGGGGAATTCTAGTGAAAAATTAAGTACCTACTTCCATTACATAATTATGATCAGAATCGAGTAGGTACATAGTGCTCTCCTTCAATATCTAAAGAGTAATGTTCACGGGCCATACAATGTCTGACCTGTCAAGCTACTTTGTGTGGCAAAAGTTTAGAAAAAATATATTTGGCACAGAAAAACCAAAAGAATGCCTCAAATGTTTCCGAAAGTATATCTAAAGCTAAACGAGAATGAGGGTAAAAAAGTATGTTTTTGGATATCATAAGTCTTGAAAACTATTGACAAAAATGATTCAAGACATTTTAGGGCCCCGAAAATTTTGGCATCCAGCTATGGGTTTTCTTGATGCATTATGCTTCTAAATTTATTTTTACCCTTAGGTTTGCAAAATAATAATAACATAATGCAGTTGAATAATCAATTAATTATAGCGTTTTTCGTAATTTTAGTTACCATGATTGACACCAATTGTTGATCCATGATTAATCCTTTAGTGTACATACCTGAAACAATAAAGTAAATTTATTATATATGCATCTCAAGTGCCACACACAGATTAGAAAGGTATTATGTATAAGGAAAGATAGGTAGGACACATCAATATTATAGGAAGTTTGGAATGCAAGCTTTTTTGCCGCTTGGCTGAGGTTCTTTGGGTGGACTATGCACTATTGGCTTTTTTATTATTATTGTTTACAAACGCCGCTTTTCATATGTGAAAGAAAGGGTGCCAATCCCACAGTACAATGGCAACGAACAAACGAACCACAAACTTGTTAGCATGCTTGACAGCTATAAAGTTAATAAAGCTATAAAGCGCTAGACTCTGTTGACCGAAGAGCCCGTAAAATCATAAATAACAACAACCTTACAAATAAAAAATTGCAGACGCTGGAGCATCGTCGTAAGGTTGCTTGTTTGACAGTATTTTATCGGCTACATTTTGGTGAGTGTGCGAGTGCTCTTTTTGACCAAATTTAACCCACCCCTTTTTACCACCGGACTACCAGACGCAGAAAGAACTTCCATCCCTATATAGTGGATTTACCAAGAAGTCGAACAAAACGCTTTGATAGTTCCTTTTTGGTACGGATTGCCAAGGAGTGGAACAATCTGCCTGCGTCTGTTTTTCCTGACCACTACAGTCCTGGAACTTTTAAGTGTCGAGTGAATAGTTTTATCGTGGATGGACGTGTAACACCATAGTCTCCATGCGCACTTTCCATCAGGTGGCATGGAAGACAAACGTCCTATCCTTACAATATAAAAAAAAAAAGTTATTCGTCGAAATATGCAAATATGTTTTCCGGAAATTATATAAACACAGCAAACATGTGCAGTTCACAACAGATATGCATAGGACCTTCACAAGCCGGCAGCGTTTAAAGATCAAACCAGATCAAACGCGCGAATGACTGTCTATCACTCACTCAATCCACTCATAATATGTTGTTGTTGCCAGCAATAAGTGGCGCCGCCACCAAACGCTAAAATGGTGCTATGGCCAAACTCTTGAAATTGAATAAAATGCTTTGATTGTCAATGCCGTGGTGCTACATTTGTATTATTATAACATTTACAACAAAAGTTAATCGTCAGTATAAAAAATGTGTTTTACGAAGTATGACTTACTTAAGATACTTATTAAAAACAAAGCTCATATAGACAATCTTTTATTTATGTGAAAGAAAAAAAAAGTACCTAGGTAATCAAAAAGTTCTCACAGTTTAATATTAAAACTTAAATTCGCTCTACATTCAAACCAAAATAATTTTCTGACATTTTCTATACATTTTCAGGTTCTTTATACAGGGTTTTCGGAACAACGTATCATACGTAAAGGGGGGGTAGACGGGGTGGTCTGTTACTTAACCAGCACAAAAGATTTCGCCTGGGACTTAAGCTTTTTTTGGGTTTCTGCTGATTCCCCCCGTTGCTGATTCCCCCCGGAACGATTTTATAAAAATATTTTTTAATTTCATTTCCGATTCCCCCCGAATTTTATAATTAAGAACAGTCATGTAAGAAAGTCAGTGGTCGTCTTTCGGGTGATATGATGATTACTATGATGAAGTAAGAAAGAGCGTGATCTTTTTTCTAAGCTTCTATTAATTATAATTTTTATAGTTAAAAATTATTGTATTGATATGCACTTCGATAAGACCTGTGAGTGCGAGCGAGATAGACAGATACAAATATTTATGATCCTAAGCCTCAGTGTTTGTTTATAATGCGTTTACAATAGGAACAATACAACGTAATATAAATAGATAGTCTCTGTCTCTTTCACACATGCATAGAATATAATGATGTCTCTCTTGCACTCGTTCGTAGGCGATTCATGTTGATCTTGTAGCCATGTGCAAGTGCAACTGATAAAAAATAACTATTAGTTCATCCCTTACAATGTCGGGTGAAGGTCCTTCATCATCGGCGGGTCGTAATTTCGAAATAATCGACAATAAACGGGGAAAAACGTTACTGCACGCGGGTCATTCATATGTATTACATAGAAAAAATAAAAAAACGACAGTGTGGGTATGTGTTAATAAAAGAAAAACAAAGTGCAGTGGTGCTATCACAGTGTTGCAGGAAACAGATATTGTACATTTTAAAAACAAACATTCTTCAGATTGTGTGCCAAATTTTTTGAAAATCCAGGTTAAAAGTTTAATAAATAAATCCAAAAAAGACGTTTGCAGTAATTTTGACTCTATACAGAAAATTTACGAAACGAATGTAATGAAAATGAAAAGTGAGATGAAAAAAAAAGGACACAATAGTTCATTCGCCGATGTTCCTGATTTTCGATCAGTTTCTACTCAACTTTACACAAGTAGAAAAAAACATCTCAATGTACCGAAGACACATTTTAATGAACCAAAAGAAGTCGTTATTCCACAGGCGTTTCAATCGTTTTTATTAATCGATTACATCGAAGGCGATAATAGAATTATTGTCTTTGCCTCAGAAGAAGTAAAGAATCATCTAGTCCACGTGCAACATTACTTCGGCGATGGAACATTTAACTGCTGTGCTAAGCCGTTCAAACAAATATATTCAATCCAAGGAGATATTGGAAGTGACGTAAATGCATCTAATATAGTCCCATTATTTTACGTGCTCCTTGTTAATAAAGAGGCTTGCACGTACGAAACTATGTTGACAAAAATAAAAGAAAACCAACCTAGCTTCAATCCTAGGAAATTTACAGTGGATTTTGAAACGTCGGCTATAAATGCAATAAGAAATGTTTTTCCTGATGTCGTCATCCACGGCTGCTATGTGCATTTTCAAAGATCAATATTAAGAAGAGCACAATCTCTAGGACTTCTGGATCATGAAGAGTCAAGGCAACATGTAAAGTCATGCATAAGCTTGGCTTTTCTTCCAAAAGAAGATATAGAAGATGGGTGGTTGGCAATCATGGAAAATAGTTTCTTGGAAGAACAAATAATCCAATTCAATGACTACTTTGTCAACCAATGGCTTCAGTCTTCGGACATGATTTCTTTATGGTGCTGTTACAAAGAACACCATCGAAGCACTAACTTGGTAGAAGCGTGGAATGAGCGACTCCGGGCATTCGTACACAGGAATCCCAGCTTTATACAACTACTTGAAATGATTGCTCTGGATATTTCAACCAATGACTTGGCTCAAGAAAGATTCCACATTAAAGGAAAAGCTGTACATAAAAGGAAAAAAAGAAGTATATTAAACGACGCACTAATTACCAGATTAACAGAGCAATATGAAAAGAAACAAATTTCAGTGCATTTCTTCTTGCAAAAAATCAGCTGCTGCAAAATCATATGCACAAAAAATAATAATTATTTTTAATTAAGACTTGTTGATTCATATTTTCAATGATTCGTTGATTTGTTTTAAAACTTCGTATCTATATTATTTTTAACTGTGACATTATATAAACCAAAACTTGTTAATTGTTGATTTATAAAATCTCTAATTTAAGGTATCCGGCGTTTAAACGTAAAAACGTTTTGCAGGTATTTATTGTACCTATTAAGCGTATTTTTCTATATAGAAGAAATCTGTGATTTTTCTAATAATGTAGACTTAATAATGTAGACTTAAGTTCATTTCTTGTTGATTTACATAATTATAGTAATTTTTTGTCATTTTGTTAATTTTTATATTTATATTACGTTGCAATTATCACGTTTACACTTGTTGATTGTTTAATTATCGGATAAATAATTATAGTACTTTTAAAAGTTTTATATTTTATAGCTATTCTATTTTGTAGATAATATTTAATTACGACTGAAAAGCTATTTTTTATTTGATTTTCTACTAAAGTTACTTCTTAGAATTTAAATTTAATTGTAGGAATCTGATTTCTGTGATAATGTAGGCCTATTATTTAATATCTATTGATTGTTGATTTACCTATAATAATTATACGTATTTTGACTTAAATACTTTTTCAGCGTCTCATTAAAAACATAGATGTAACAAAGTAATTGAAAAATTGACGAAAGCTGTGATTTTATTTGTGACATGATTTGAAATAAACCTTTTTAGAAAAAGCTGAGTACTTTTTTTCTTAACTGTACCACTTTGATTTCGCGTGATAAAACGCGCTTTTTTAACTAAACATATTTCGGGGGGAATCAGCAACGGGGGGAATCAGCAGAAACCCTAATTCACTACATGTTATCCCATAACACAAGCTATGCTTACTTTGGGGTCATGTAGTTAGTGTGATTGTCAGGGGATTTAAAAAACAAATAAAAAAAAACATCTCTTCAGGAGAAAAGACAGATACAAAAAATTTCTCAGTTTGGAGTTTACATAATATATTTAATTTATAGATAAAAACTTATTTGCATGTATTTATTTATTCATTACTTATTCTAAATTAACCGGCACAGGTGAAAATTAGCATCGCAGACATCGATCAGTTTCTTTTTGAATGTTACATATTTTTACTGTCGAACAAACTATATATTTCTAACTTTCTTTCTTTCTTGAATGGAGAAATATTTTTTTTTCAATCCGAAAATATCGAATATGTCGGAAACGGAAGGACTTTTACTGATCATACTTATTTTTCTGAATGGCGTATTGGAGTACCTACCAATAGTAGTCTAAGATCCGGCCGCAGGATTACTGCGTTCATCTGTTTTTTGCAGAAAACTGAATTTTTATGTATTTTTATAATTAGGAGAATATATATTTATCAGGTTGCCTATCAAAATTTGGCCGCCAGTATTTTTAATTAAATTATTTTTAATTAATTTTTGGGGAAAAATTTCGTTCACTTGTTTTTTAAATAAAATAACGTCTACATCACGGCAATTCATATGAAGATTCAAAAAAATCACGGTTGCCGTTGCGCACTTGGCCGCACCTCTTCGCAGCCATGTGTAAACAGGTATGATTTCGATACATTTATACGTTCATAACGATTATTCATTAATTATACATCTATTTTTTTCTATTTATTATAATATATGGTTGCCTAATCAATATTAATTCAATATTAAATATATTAAATGAATATTATAATTCTTTTGTGATTTTTAAATTTGTCATTTTGAAAAGGAAGACATATTTTTTGGAGTATTTATTAAGTCGTCTCTATTATAAAAAAAATAATAATAAATAATAAAATCCCCAGACAATCACACCAACTACATGGCCTCAAAGTAAGCGAAGCTTGTGTTATGAGATACCATGTAGCGAACTAGGGGGGAACCTAGAATATAAATACATATATAAATAAACACCCAGACACGGTTTTTTTTTTTCTTGTTCCGGGCGGGAATCGAACCCGCAACCACAGGCTTCTGAGGCAGATAGGTTTACCCCTTCGACAAAGTGGTCGTCTATTACTCTTCGGTGGTTGAGAACACTAACATTCGACTCATGCAATGGCTTAAAAGCGTCACACAGCTGATAATCGCTATCCTCGTCTGACAAATGATGTTAACTCTCTTTCACTCTACCTTAAATATTTGTTATTTTTAAAAGCCAGCAACCGCGGGTAGTTTTAATTCGGCAACCATATATTATAATAAATATAAAAAAATAGCTTTAATTTGATATACAGGGTTCATTTGACAACATCTACCAAAATTTTTTTACGTAATAAGTATCATTAATAGAAACCATTTCTGCAAAAAAAAAGTAGTTATTTTTTTTACACGGAAATTCATATTATTCACTAAAATGTTAAGCACAACATGGTCATGCTATTTTACGAATGAATACTATAAAGACTACGGGCAGTGGTACAACTTGTTTAGCCAAATGAATTACATCACAGACGTCTAAATTTTCAAAAAAACAATCGTATCCTCTTGACAATAAGTGCCATTACATCGAGCAGGTAAGATACCGACATGTTCGCACGTGAACGAAACCGGCCGGCGGCGGCGCCGTCGCAAACCCGGAAACACTTGTCTGTTGCCATGACCTTCAGTCGCTCGCGCATCCTCGGCGGAAGTGCAGCTGAGTTCGCGAGAGCCCGCGAAACCTCCGCCGCATGTGTTTATTAGACAGTGAGTCGTCGCTAACTATCGATAATGTTTACAAATAGGGAATCGTTTATCAGAACGAAGCTCGAAGCCTTTCTGATTTAAAAAACCAAATAGTGTGTGAATTTGACAAAGTGACACTGCAGTCAAATAATAATAAATAAATAAAGCACAAATGAAAATGTGTTAAAACGTGCTAGACTCTGCCTGGAGAAAAATGGTATGCATTTTGATCACTTACTCAATAACTTAACGTGAAACTCATTCGTAATAATTGTGTAAATAATGTTGATTAGAGCTTTAATTAATGTACATAAGTTTATTCAATCTTTTTAAATACGCCAAATTGCAAAATGCTTCTTCTTTCTATCTATTTTGCATTCACTTAAAGTATTATGTTAAATTTTCTCACATTAAATCCCTCAAACCTTTTGCAATTTGCCGGTTCTAAGCCTGTAAAAGTATGAAGAAAATATTGTACGTAACTTATGTAGGTAACTTTTTTTATTGCCTGTAGGTATGCATAACTACTGAACTCAAAGTGTGACCTTGCAACCTCATATCGTTAACATGTTTTGTCGCGCGACAAAACATCTTGTAGTACTACGTCTTCGTAGTATTATGAAACGTAATCAATAATGTGCCGCGTCATAGTATCGTATTGTGTGTAGGGCGTTCATCAATAACGACTATTCGTGAAACAAATCAAGGTGCCATATCTTTACTTTTTTCTACTGAGCGATACTAAAATAAAAATGCAGGTTATTCGCATTATATCAAAGTAAGTTATATTTAAATTTGGCAAGTGCCTACAAAAAAACCCTGTATAATTAATGAATAAACGCTATGAACGTATAAATGTATCGAAATCATACCTGTTTACACATGGCTGCGAAGAGGTGCGGCCAAGTGCGCAACGGCAACCGTGATTTTTTTGAATCTTCATATAAATTGCCGTGATGTAGACGTTATTTTATTTAAAAAACAAGTGAATGAATTTTTTTCCCAAAAATCTATTAAAATTAATTTAATTAAAAATACTGGCGGCCAAATTTTGATAGGCAACCTGATAAATATCTATTCTCCTAATTATAAAAATACATAAAAAATCGGTTTTCTGCAAAAAACAGATGAACGCACTAATCCTGCAGCCGGATCTCGTACTATAGGAACCGGGTCATCCATTCATTACTCCACCCGCTGTATGTGAGGTATCTGTTTTTCTATGTGGTTTTAGTCGTAATCTGTTTTTCAATGCATTATATTTTTAAAACTGTATTGTGTCCATTTTCTGGTACCATGTTCAAAAACGTCCAGTATAAAATATTTCCCTGCAGGTTATTTATAAATGTAGCGACCAGCACATGGGATAAACTTAACGGGGTTATTTTTAATTAACCTGGAATCTTTTAAGTACACGTAGGACCTTGTACAAGTAATAATGTAGCGTATTAGCCTAAAATTTTTAAAAGATTTTGAAAAAGATTTTAGTGGGTTTTTTGAAGGCGGTTCACTTTTTCTGAAAAAGAAATAATGAGTTTGCTTTCATTTTGGGTTTTTTTTTTCACTTTTAAGTGTAAGGCATTTGTTTTGGGGTGGTAATTAGTTTTATCATAGTTTTTTAGTGACAAGTTTTAGGCTCTGGTATCAGAAACTACCTACTACTTCTGGTAATGTAATGTTTTGGTATTGTAACACCATGACTTTGACTTACCTACTATTATACGTTGTGCCTGTAGGCCTAGGTAGAAAACTAGGGAGAAGGACGTTTTAAGAAAGAAAAGAAGAGGAATAAAACTCCCAAAGAAAAAAACTACGACTTGATGCAGCAAGAGATGGTCTTGTCTAGGTATCTCCAGCATGCTGCTTGTGCTGCAGAAACTGACAAACGAAGAAAGATTCGCTTAAAAAAACTTCGTGCGATCCGTCAGCTATCCAAAACTAATCACAAAAAAAATCTATCACGGATAATATATGGAAACTAGCTTACTATGAAGAAACTAACAGGTATACCAAAATTAAAAGTAAGAAAATGAAAAACAGAAAAAAGTGTTAATTCAATTCACCCAGACGTGAGATAATTGCGAAAAAACATACATACATACGGATCAAACGATACCTTCCTTTTTGAATTCACTTAAAATACCAAAAGGTTCTCCTAAATGGGACAAATATCCTTTTAAAAACCACATCAACATCGGTTTAGCTAAACGCAAGATAATCGTTGACAAACATATTTACATACAGGTTAAACTAAGGACCTCCTTTTTGTAAGTTGGCTAATCAAAAAAAAACACAATCGTCCATCCGTGATTGGTGCTGTAATAAAGTAAAATCTCACTTTTATAATAAATGTGAAAGTTTGGCAGAGTGAATAATGTACAGTCTGGAACAGCACATTGGCTACTATCAGAAGCTACGCAGATAAATCCGCATTAAACTGCTAGTATTCGGTAATTATTCGGCAAATCAATCAAACATTCGGCTGAATACAAAATCGGTTCAGCCAAACGCGAGAAAATCGCGGTCAAACATAATATATACTTACAGGTCAAACTGAGAACCTCCTTTTTTGAATTCGGTTAAAAAAGGAAATTAGACAAAAGAAATAAATTCAGCAACTTAATCTTACAAATTTTATCTAACTAATACTACAAATGTGAAAGTTTGTATGTATGGATGTCCGGACGTATGGATGTTTTTTCATCAATCACAGGAGAACGGCTGAGCCGATTTGGATGAAATTTGGCTTAGTGATAGTGTACAGTCTGGAATAGCATATATTTTATCCCAAAATTCCCGCGGAATTCGAAATTGCGCGGATAAAACCGCGCACAACAGCTAGTAAGTAAATAAATATATTCTCCAGACAATGACTCCAACTGCATGGCCCCAAAAATAGCATAGCTTGAGTCATGGGATACCATGTAGCGAACTAGGGGGGAACCTAGAATATATATGAATAGATATACACCCAGACACGGATTTTTTTTTCTTGGTATATGCGGGAATCGATCCCGCAACCACTGGCTTCTGAGGCAGACAGGTTTACCCCATCGATAAAGTGGTCGTCAATAATGTATGTACCCTTGCAGCATCCATCTGCATCACTTTCTGTAGATTTTTATAATAGTGTAGAAACGTTTGTCTTCCATGTCACCTGCTGGAATATGATCGCGAAGAAGACTGTGGTGGTACAGGTCCACGAGAAACCTATTGAATTGACACTTAAAATAAAGAGGACTGTATAGGTCGCGGCGCATAACCCTAACGCTGACTGAAACGTGGAGGGGATAACCGCACATCGGTAACTGTAGCCCTCCTCGTCTCTGTATTCGTCTCTGTATCTATACTCTATTTTTAATTTCTGCGCTATCCCTCTACTTTGCCTCAGCGCTAGAGTAATACACTTGTAGTGTTCAGGAAAAACAGACGCAGGCAGTTCGTTCCTCACCATGGGAACTGTACCTAAAAGGAATGGTGAAAGCGCTTTTTATGTTATTTATAAAAATACCACAAGCTTGACTAACTCGCCATGACGATTATATTTATTGGTACATGTAATAAATTGAAACCTAAGTGTAATAATAGTACAAAACAGAGATTTTTTGTTGTGAGTTATCGAGACTGTTATGAACTACCTATCCCATACGGCTTCACTTGCGTACCTATGTCCTATTGAAGAAGGAATAACAGATTAAATTTACTCTATGAGCTATTTCAGGCTGAACCAAGGTAACAAATACATAAATGTAGCAGTCACTCAACCTTTATCAACCGTCAACTCATCTGCTTGTGGGTTGCTTGTGGTATGGCAACCAGGTGACCACACGGCGGAACTACGGACTATCGAACCTAGTGTACTATCGAACTATTGAACCAATATCATGACAATCGAATCATTTTCATTTTTCCAAAACGTCTAAATGCTAGTAGGTCGAAAATCGCTTGAAGATAGATTTCCTCAGTGACGAACTTAGTATCATTTGATTCGACACTGACTTTTACTGAGTGCACAAATATTGTACAGTTTCTAAAACATCCTAAGTGATAGAGCTTAGAAACGGATTGTCAGCAAAGTCGGTCATGTTTCAGCTGGTTCGATAGTACAACCAAATCCAAGCCAGTTTAGTCAAATTAGTTTCCTAAACTGGCCCGGCTTGGAGTCGAAGACAGGACCTCTCACTATTTCCTAATAGTGCAAATTAAAGCTGAGCATGACAGCGAAATCGATGAAGAATTGGCAGCATCCGAAACAATAGCATGGGTTCCACACATTTAAGTTGTGTCTCCCTCAAATACCTGCTAATAATGGGAAAGAAGGAAAAATATCTATTTCTTAAATTAAGGACAAAAGGTTTTGAGTGAGGCTAAATACTAGCCGTTAATGTACTCTATTAGAATTCTTCTAAAAGGATAAATATACATGTAGGTAGGTACAGAAGAATGCAGATCAAGCGTTCAAAACCTGTCAAAAACTTGTAATTGAAAAACTCTATGCCCTGGACATAAAGAAAAAAATGGTTGGGGAACTTTGACAGATTTATGACGCTTGATCTGCTGCCTTCTGTACCTATGCACCTAATGAAATCATTCCTTATTTACTGGGCATTCGGGTTATCGAGACCCTACTGTAATTGTTTGCATTTTAACTCGACGTTTCGATATTTCTATACAACCCGTAGTCAACTTCTGTCGCTCGTGTAAAAGTGGTTTATAAGATTATGAATAGCGTTCCAAGTCCCACAACTCCAGGAGTTGTCGCAGATGCAGGTCGATCTGAGGTAATCTATAAGGATGTATAATTTGAATCCCCCTAGTTCCACTGTATTATCGTCATAACACAAGCTAATATAAAGCTCAATTTGTGGGCAGGCAGTTGAGGTGCCTGTTTGAGAAATTACTAGAGAAGTGCCGACTGTGACTTTGGCCGACTGGCCGACTGGCCGACCAGTCGGCTACAAATTAACCGACTAGTCGGCCGACATGTCGGCCGGGCCGACATTGTTTTCGGGGGAGTTCGGGTGACCTCGGCAACAGCCCGATCGCTTGCGCTTGTAGCTCATGAGCTGCACTCCTACTGTTCACTGCCAATAATTAAGCGCACTGATGACCCATTTAAGTGGTGGAGCGATAACAGAACTAGATACCCTGAAATGTCTCGCATTGCTAAGGTGTACCTTTGCTGTCCTGCCAGCTCCGTTTATAGTGAGCGTTTATTTTCCGGGGCTGGAAACATTTATGAAACAAAAACAAATAGGCTTTTGCCAGATAGGGCAGAAACACTCGCTTTCTGCATCACAATCTCCCTCTAATTAAACATTAAAAATAGTTTTTTCTTTATATAATGTTTTAGTAGATAAGATCTTTCAGATTCCTAATCGAAACCTATAAGACTGATTAAATTCGTTATGATTAAGCTTAAGAGCATAGAGGCCGGCTTAGATCTAGGGTTTGACTGTTGATTACTTTTATACGTGTATAATTTTATGACTAATCTCGTAAGAAGAGTATCTTAGAAGTGGAATATCTTTAATATGGTACGAACTAATAAACGATTACATAACAGTTAAATACGTATTTCAGTTACCCTAATCCTTAAGCAAAAACATACAAAAAAACCGCCGACTAGTCGGCAGTTTTGGCCGACTGTTCGCCGACCAGTCGCCGACTGCAAATATGGCCGACTAGTCGGCTTAACCGACTGGTCGGCGAACAGTCGGTGCGTCCTTAGAAATTACTTATCTATTTATTGAATTATGTCGTCAAACCTTCAAAATTCTGTATCTAATATATATATAGGGTCAATTTATAATACACCATAAAACTTTTACAGCAGGTTAAGAATCATGAGTAGGTTTAATTTACGAAAAAAAAAAATTTTTTTTTATATAAATATTTTTCTTAAATTAAAATTTAAAAATTCTTGTAAGTCCATAAACTTCAATCGCCTTTAATCTGTAATTTACGACTGCATAGCAAGAAATAAAAAAACGTTTCCATTTATTTTTATTAAAAAATAAGCTATTAATTTCATTACCAAATAATACCTATACATTCTTACGCGGCACAATCAAACGAGCCGAAAGTCAATTCGAGCCGCTGCCACCGCCGGCGCCTACGTCACGCTATTGGTTAGTCGCCGGCGGCCACGGCTTCCATGTTTGAAACCTACAGGACGCCCTCCGCTCGCTCGCCAGTCTGTCTAGAGATACGCGCGCGCGATTAGTAAGATTAAAGTAACCAAAATGCCGAATTACGCGTACAGTAATCAAGAATATTTAGAAATGGCTCTGTGGAATGTGGAATGCTCTCAGGAATGTGCGTGAATACATGTCTCAAGAGTACGGTGAGCGATGGATAGGACGCGGAGGGCCAGTGAGCTGGCCACCTAGATCACCTGACCTGTAGACTTTTTTTTGGGGTCGAATTAAAGACTTGGTGTATGGTCGGGACGGTCATACGATTCAAAGTGCGGACGAACTTAAAAGTAGAATAACTGACGCCTTTGCTGTCGTCAGAACTGAGGACAGTTTACTAAGAGTGAAAATGAATGTACTTAAACGGGCAAGACTGTGTATACAGCAGCAAGGACGGTATGTGCAGCAGTTGCTTTGAATTGGTTGTCAGTGATTACGAGTATCGGATCTAACATCAACGACAGGACGCAATGTAAAAACGTAAGTTATTTTTAAACATACCCACTCTGTTAATTATAATAGTTGTAAATAAGGTGATTCCAGTTTTTTAACACGTCATTCTAACATTAAATTAATTGTAAAATAAATTTACTAGTTTAAACAAAGAGTTCAAGCACTAATGCTTTATTTTATTTATAATTTAATGAAAATCAAAACTAAAACAGTATTTACAATTAGTTTAACGTGAAATTGATTGTCAAAAGCCTGTAACAGTAGTGTGATGGGACATTAGAATCACCTTTTATCCTGATGTTTGACGTAATTACAGCTGATTCCGCGCTAAGTAGGTAACTGGGTCACGCAAACACACGGGCGCGCGTCAACGACCTTCGCTCGGATGCGTAGGTACTATTCGCGTAAGATTATTGTTTTGGTGAAGTGATTTTCTTAAAAGAACTAGATGGAAATGTTTGTTTTTTTTTTGCTATGTACCTAGTCATAAATTGTAGATTAAACTTAAATTTTATTCACTAAAAATTATTTTCAAATTTTAATTTATAATTTTTTTTTTTTAATTTGACTTCGTAATTTAAACCCACTTATGATTCTTAACCCAATTTTAAAATTTTATGGTGTATTATAAATTGACTCTGTATAATTTATATGGCTAGAAAGTTAACTATTCAGCCAATTCTTTCAACAAAAAGCTTCCGATAGTCCATATATTTGTCCAATAGCTCAAGGATGCCTTCCCAAATTGAACGGGGTGTTATAGGGATAGTTTTTAAGCCAACAGTTACATAGGGACAGACAGACTGACATGCAACATTTTTGGATGCTGAGATGTAATGTTGCAGATAATCCAAAATGCTTTTCAATTTCAATCTCCTGTTTTGATTTATTGATTAAGATTGATTTAAGGTACAGAAGCAGCCTTTGCACGTGTTTAATCTACTATAAAAGGCTCACGTAGGTTTTTAATATCATACGGTTACGGATAAAAAGAACACAGTGATCTTAAACATTACAGATGAAGTTTGCATGTTTAGTTTTCGGTAGGAAATTTATTATTTTTACCAAAGCAGTGTTTTCTGTCAGCATAGCAGTATAGCTTGCTTTGTGCAGCGACTTCCATTCAATATATTGTGGTCTGCAGTTACTCACTTTTGTTGATTTGAATGTAATCAAGACGTGAAACGCATTTGTTAACAAAATTCTAAACCTTCACAGAAAACCGCGCTCAAATTCGTTTACCTATTTCGGTGATATTTTCATTCATTTGCACACAGCCTCTCATCCTTATATACCTCCTCTGTTCCGTCGTGGACCCTTTATAATGCGTGGGGAGGAGAAAGTAACTCCACTTTTTCTAAAAATACATTTTATGTCAAAGGAAATATATCGGGATTATTACGAAGCGATACTCTTAATGAATTTCCTTTTGATTTCAGGCCTCCTGGCACTATATTATAATGTTGCCGAAACCGCTAGTCCCCAAAAAGGCATCTTCTTGTGTACTTGTGCACCGGGACCTCAAGTGTGTGCATCGAACGGGGAGACTTACGACGGGGAATGTAATTTGAGATGCGCAGCCCGAACATGGAAGGTACCACTGCGCAAGGAATATAACGGAGCTTGCCACCGCAAGCCGCCAGGATTTGTCTGTATGTGTCCTCCAGAAAGTGACATTTGCGCTTCTGATGGCAGAACTTATTCCGGGGAGTGTAACATGAACTGTGGCTCGCAATTCTGGGGCGTTCGTTTGCATAAATTACACGATGGACAATGCTGAAAATTAAACTTGTGAACTAAATTACTTAGTGTTCTTTTTTTGCAATAATTGCATTATTTATTTGTAGAATTGCACATTTGACGGTTAGTTGCATGACTTATATTTCTCAGGTTTGTAGATATTTATAAGCTCTGTGCATATAGGTAGTAAAACCGTATTCTGTCCATTTTCTGGTTTCCATGTTACAAGCTCTCGTTGCACTGGAGATACATCCTCCAAAATAAGGATTATTCGCTGTTGATGGTATGATGGTAAGCCGGCGAGAGGGATATAGTAAGCCGAATTGTTTGCTTTCAATTTTTTCTATTTATTTTCTTTTTTTGTAGTTTTCATCACTAATTACGTTCCTGATATTGGGTAAAAAGCTGGTTGTTAATACGCGGAAAGTCATCATCAGTATGGATATTTCCTTTGCTTAAAGGACTATATGGAGCAAATAAGGTCCTGTGTCTTTTATTTATTATAAGTATAATACATGCGGCTGTATAACGTTTTGTAAAAAAAGTTGTATTTTCAATAATTTAAGAAGAAGAAGATTAAAACTCTTAAAGGTAAAAATGCGTACGTGATAAACCAATCAGAGGTATATTTTTAAAATATAATAGGTTTTTACCCATTGGAGCTTAATTTTACATTTTATCTCATTAGTTCGGGGGTCACGTGTGATCTTTAATACCTATATTCATCTAGGCGTGTGATGTGACTTACTGAGTGAGACAGTAGGCTGTCAATTACAAGTTTATCAATCATAAAAACCCTATGCTTATCTGTCTACGAGTATATTACTGAAAACAAACTCAAAACATCTTGCATCTGCATCTTGAGATCAGGTCTAGCATCTTATTGTTTGTTTTCTATTTATCTATACAGGGTGACTGGTGGGTCATTTTCTAAATTCCAGGACGTGATAATTTAAGATCATACATGTAGAGAAAAAATAAAATGAAAAATAAGTATTAACTTAACCGAAAGTTAAAGAATTCATTACGCAACGCATGGTTACATAAGCGTAATGCGATACTTAGCGGGTGGTGGTGTGCGAGTGGCAGGAACACTGTTGTGTGCGTGTTGACTGAGGCAGCGCGTCGGGAAAAGTGTAGTAAGCTCTCTTACCTACTTTTATTACATAATTATGATCAGAATCGAGTTAAGAGTATCTGAGTACCTATACTTTAGTATCTGAAATTTGTCACCAGTCACCCTGTATATCCAATTTACATCAACAAATGTAAAATTGTGTTAATTCGATATTTAGTAGCGAGCGACTAATCAAGTTATTGCAATTATCATCATAATCGCAACTATTTGATATGAACCCACAACGGGGCAACGAGTCTCTACCCGTGTTGGCGAGAAGTTTAAGCTGGCCTAGTGCTGTTTGGTAGACGGAAATTTCAGGAAGGCACAGGAGTTACTCAGCTGCGACCATTTCATGTTATATACCTACATGGTGTCCAAGAACAAGGGACATCAAGGGAAAGTACCTTTAATATCGTAGATAGGGTATTTTGCTAAAGAAGACTTTATATGATTTTTAAATATTTGTAATTCTGCATTTAAAGATTTTACGTGAGCTTCCACTTTTTTTGACTTCAGCAGTTTCATGTATGTTTTTAAACTAATTAAAATGATTAATTTCACGTTGTTCCTTTCTTTTAAAATGCCATGTTAGATAAGAAGAATTATTATTTTTTATTCAGTCTTTCGATTGGCATCATAAAAAATGGGGGTGTTTTTTTTCGTATTTTTAGTCGGTTCGATTCCCAGACGAAGCAAGTACCTTTTAGGAAATCTTAAAAGGCAGAATTACTAATATTTAAAAATCATATTAAAACTTCTTTTAGCAAAATACGGCATGTCTTGGGACGCCCTGTATAAGTATTCAACAACAACTTATAATGTATTGATTGAAAGACGCAACAACAAATTGAACAATACTTTTTAAGGTCGTCTGGGGAATTCATCTAACAGCAATTTTTACGCTTGCTATGTCGCATTGAAATTGCAAATCTATAGGTACGCAACATTTCATAATGTTCCTAGTAAGTTACTTTATTATTATCGTGTACTAGTAGAAAAGTAATATCTCGAAAGTAGGAACAATGGTTATGCTAAAAAAACCTTTGTTAACTCCGCCAGTTTTAAGAAAAAAATATAATTAACAGAATCGTATTGTTTGGTAAGCTTTTGCAATTTTGAAACATGGATACTTCACTTTGACGACCACTTTGGCGATGGGGTAAACCTGTCTGCCTCAGACGCCAGTGGTTGCGGGTTCGATTCCCGCACGGAACAAGAAAAAATCTATTTATGTATTATATTATATTCTAGGTTCCCCCTAGTTCGCTACATGGCATCCCATAACACAAGCTATGCTTACTTTGGAGCTATGAAGGTGTGATTGTCGAGGGATTGTATTTATTTATTTATACTTAATCAGTCTTCGTTCCTACATTACTATACATCAGCTCTATTAGGACTTTGTGTCTTTAATGCCCCGTTTCAATGACACAAAAAATCATTGCGTTTTGTCTACGAGCAGTAGAATTAGCTACAAGACGTAGCTAAATAGCTTTTCATATACAAGGTGACTGGTACATGACCTGCCATGGGAACAGAGCGTGTAGATTGGGATTATTTGCAAGTATTTAAAGCCTTTCTTCTATGAGTTAAGTCTCATAGCTTTCGAGATTTTAGTATCTTTTTTAACTTTTTTCAAAAGTTTGCCTTTAGGATCTTTTTGTTAATCCTTATTTTTGTATAAATTATCGTTTTTGAGTAACTTATACTTGCCTATGTATAAGTTACATCGGTTTTTTGCCGGAAATAAATGCTGAGAAAAAAGACAGAAAACAAAGCACTTCAGCACCATTTAGAAGTCAAATAAGACTAATTAAAGTTTTTTTGACAACACTTTATATGGCATATTTTTTACATATTTTTTTCTTATATGCCAAAATGAAAAATCCTAGAAGAGTGGCACAGGGTTGACCTTAGCGTAAAAAAGATGTATGCTATCTATCTCCAAACTATAAGACTTAACTCATAGAAAGTAGGCTTTATATACTTGAAAATGATCTCATCTACACGCTTTTTCCTATGGCGGGTCATGAACCATTCACCCTGTATACTGATTTAAATGTATACGAGTGAAACAAGCGATTTTTGCGCAGCGATGTAGCCTGACATAGTATGCGCATGCCTAATATGGACAAAACCGTATAAATATTTTTTTTACGCTTTATAAAAGCCGGCAAGAGGGCGCTGGTTCCACCTGATGGTAAGTAGTATCCAGGCTCATGTACATCATTAATAAAAGATGGTTAGATTAATGAGGCTTTGCCGACCTGTTAAAGCCCTTTGTTCCTGTAATTTCACTAGCTGTTCTTCCCCTTTAGCCGGAACGAAACCGTGCTTTCACGTTCTTATTATGACAACTAGGAAAGGCTGTAGTATATAACAAATTAAGTCTTAATTATGAGTTTGTGCGTCTGATTTTGGAAAATTAGATAGATAGATAGATAAAAACTTTATTGATACCACAAAATTCCACATTACACTTAATATATATTATTTTGTGGCTTACATACAAACTAGAATAAAAAATAAAAAGGACAGGTTAGTGCGATGTGTATGTGTACTGTAGCAGCGCAATAGGAGGCAGCTCAGCGTTCGACATTTGCTCGGAAGAGCAAAACGCTGATTTTCAGCTTCATCCTGAAGGGAGCAGCATACCGATAAAATATCATAATATTTAGTTAGACGTGAAAATACAATAAATTATATAAGTCAAACACATAAAATTTTATAAATAATACTATTTGAATGATCATAAATGACCGGCTGGTGTAGCGGTAACATACATTGCCTTCTATGCCAGAGGTCCTGGGTTCGAATCCCGGCGGCGGCGGATATTTGTGTGATGAACACAGATATTAGTCGTCAAGTCATGGATGTTTATATGTTTAAGTTTATTCTAATAAAAAATATGTATTTATTTAATATGTATGTTTATATATTTCTTAAGTATATCAGTTATCTAGTATCCATAACACAAGTTCTTTAAGAAACTTAATTTGGGCTAGATAATGTTGTGTGAGTGTCAGAAATATTTATTTATTTATTATTTATAAATATTAAATTAGAAGAGATTAATTAAAACTTTATAATATATAACGACAATCTATACTAATATTATAAAGAGGAAACCTTTGTATTTTTGTATGTTTGTATTGAATAGGCTCAAAAACTACTGGACCGATTTCAAAATTTCTTTTACCATTACTTAGAGGGATTCTTCCGAATCCGTATAGGCTACTTTTTATCCCGAAAATCCCGCGGGAATCGAAATTGCGCGGGTAAAACCGCGCGCAACAGCTAGTAACAATATAAAATGAGTAAGTGATTGTCAGAATTATAAAATTGTATAAATACCTATGTCCAGTAGAACGAAATAAATTAAAAAATAATTAGTAAGTATAATATTAATTAATATTGATATATTTTCTTTATAAAGTTTCCGCTATACTACGTAACTTTTTTCTGAATATTAAAATTATAAGATTTAATTTTAGCTTAATTAAACAAAGGATTGTTACATAATTACTTTCTGTTATTTTCACGGAAATCAGTACTTTTACGACGTGGTAACGTCACGTTTCTTAACACTAACAGCCTTTAAATAGCCATTTATCAATAGGTATTGGAATAGGCTTTTTATAATCTATTTACGCAGAGTTATATATTTTAAAGAGTGTTTGCTCCACTTAACGCGATGATAAAATACATCGTAGTTATCCTAGTACAGTGCGTATTTCTCGAAAATTACGCATGGGAGTCGTGTTCGAAATGCGAAAGTTGAAAATCGTTGAAAGCGCACGTAAACGAAACAAATCTGAGCTAAGTAATGTGTTGTAAATGTAGGATCTGAACATCTTAGGTAAGTCATAGTTATTGAGAATCACGATGTAGATAAAGTGCTGCAAACTCATCTGACACGGTGGCGAAAATTGGAACTAAGTATTTTCCTAACTAGAACTAGAGTTGGGAACTAATTAGCAAAGACGCTAGCGCCACAGTTTCTGGGTCAGGTAATTTTGTTCTGCTATATAGATCGCTCCGAACATCTAGCACCCTCTGAAGTTTCGCACAGATGCCATCACTTACAAAAAAACCTGAGCGAAACATCTTGTAACAACTTCAGAGGGGACAACATGTTTGGCGAGATCTCAATTTGTATAATCACAATTTGCTGTTGGTCAGGTTACCAAGTTCCGAACACATTTAAGTCCCACCTTCGAGAAAAGTTTAAAGAGATTGGTATCTTTACTCTTGCATCACAATATGTTTATGAAAACATTAAAATTATTACATTTAGTGAAATGCTAAAATGTAAGTAATATTGATAAATTTTTAAATTGTAAAATTATTAAATAAAATATTATTAAGTATAAAATGTTTAAAGGGTCAAAATTTGTAACTTTACTATAAGTACCTAATGGTAATTACTGCAGACGAACCTGGTGATCTGTAACACAGGAACTATCCTATCACAGACACCAGCTCCTTGAATCCTTTTAATTGCAATTGTATGTGCTGAGTTTTAATTTAAAAAATTGTAAGGAGTTATAAACTTTTATTTTATTTTAATTTTATTATATATTTTTATAAGAATAGTGATAAGTTTAAAACTAGGAAAGATAATCATAATAAAAATTACTCTGTAAAGACTAGGAGCGACCATAGCGTTTCCCAAATTAAGGCTGACTAAAAGCAGCAGATCATTTATTGGAATGTCAATACGTAAATATAAGAAAATTCCGAAGTCAATTCAATCCCTGCCATTCAATAAATTTAAATCAAACATTAAAGACACTCTATCGAAAAGCTTATTATAAAACTAAAGATTATTTAGACGGTACAAAGGCATGTGATACACTCTCCCTGCCGGCAAAGTATAATGATTTTTTAGTTCAGGAGGCCACGGGGGTCGCCGGCGTACCCCAAGTTTTTGCAATAAATAGGCCGAGAATTACAAGATAAAATGGTTCCAGGAAGCCATGGGGTCTGCCGGCGGGACCAACAAAAATTGTTTCAGTACGCCGTGGGATCCGCCTTGACCTCCCAAATTCAAACAGATTTTGTACCTGCTGGCTGGCTAATACGGAAAATTCAATATGTGTTATGGCGTCAGCGTGAACTTAACTACAAATTAAAAAAAAAAGCAAGTCAGTAGGATCAATAATATGTTTTTTATGAGACTGAGAAAATTATAAATAAAAACAGCATAAGTAGAGTATTTATGTATTTATTTGTGTCAGTTATTATAAAAAGTTTGAAAAACACATAATAATGTTCAAAAAATTACTTTGTCGTGTGTATTGTCGCGAAACACTCTGCGCAAACACTGGGTTTAGTGGGGCATAAAAGGCAGACAGTGTTTGTCTTTTTGGTTAGCTTTTTGGCTTCAACACTTGTTTTACCTTGCAAGCGCAGTAGTTGGTAACAATGAATGCATTTACGCCGTATGATCCGATTACGATGGTCAGCTATAGGATTTTTCCCAAACTTATGCTCTACTGCTTCGCGATTCTCTGCAACGTTGGTGCTTTCCTGATATAAACCCAATAACTGTATGCTTAGTTGTTCTCTGAATTTTGTTATAGTGTAGCGTTTGGATTTCACTCTTTTATGTGCCGTGTAAACAAGAAAAGCATTTATGACAGATGTGTTCAGTATCAATTCTACTGCGAGTTTTTGGAACCAACGAATGCTACGTCGTGATGGGTTGCAGTAGCTTCCCATCTGATCAGAAAGGTCAATTGAGCATTTGTGCTTATTGTAGTCCGCAATTGCTATAGGTTTCAGAGAACATTTATTTTTGTTGCGCTTGCTTGTAACAGTGACAAATCCCACTTTGTGTTTAGTAGACAAGGCCAAGACTTCTCTCTTATCCTTCCACTTAAATACCAAAATCCCCTTTTCGTTTTCCATCGCAACCAATTCTCCCTTCTTCAATTTCTCGCCTACTACATTCTTGGGTAACCCTTTCCGGTTTTTTCTGACGGTGCCTATCAAATGCGTGGAATGTTGTAATAGAGACTCGGCCAAATCTACGCTCGTATAATAGTTATAGAATAGAATAGAATAGAATAGAATAGAATGTCATTTATTCGCAGAATATGGTAGAAAAAAGTTCTTAGATCTAAATATATTGTACAGCATATTCAACCGTCAATATCGGTGTGCAAATTTTTGTCCACTTTTCAATTTAACAATTCAAAATAATTAGGTAGGTATATTACTTATGTCCAAACTTATTTATTTATTTATTTAATGATGCTTCGGCCAGCATCTAAGAACTTAGTGCTCAATTCCATCACCACGTTTTTGGATAAATTCTGTTGGCGCTCAGGACCCTTTTTGCCTTCGTATACAATTAAATCAAACGTATAACCGTCGTCTCCACATATTTTAAAAAGCTTGATACCGTATTTGTGCCTTTTACCTGGTATATATTGCAAGAACTTTATACGCCCACGGAACGCAACCATGGTCTCATCGACTGTCAGGTATTCATCAGGAGTCTTAAAATTTTGGTATTTGGTTGTGATCAACTGAACTAAACGCCTTATTTTGATCAACTTATCTGTGCGTGATGTCTCGGCAAAAAAGGTATCTTCGAAATGCCAACAACGCAGTAACAACTCGAAGCGATTTCGGCTCATAGTAGATCCAGCCACTTTATTTTCATATAGCGGGTTACGACTCCAGTAATCTGCAATTTTAGGCAGCTTTTTCAGGCCCATCCACATCAATAAGCCAATAAATTTTTTCATTTCTTGTTGATCACAATCTTTCCAGTCATTCAGTCTACTCGAACGTCGCAAAGTTGTAGTTATTTTGGTCTTTACTGCATAACAATTAGTCATTGTCACCATCAAGTTGATAATCTCTTCGTCAACAAACAAAAGAAAATAATCCAATTCAGTCTCACACAATTGGGGGATGTTTTTCACACCAGGAGTGCCAGTAAAAGGAAATTCTTGCTGACGGGTTCCAGTTGGCGGGTACCAGCAACTTGCGTTACTCGACGTCTGCGCACGTTGAACTGGACGTTGAGATGAGCCGGCGCCGCCGCCGGCGCCAGCGCCGCGGTTCGGCGGCGTCATAGTATCACCATCGGAGTTAGCATTACTGTTACTCGTCGATTCATCGTCGTCCGAAGTTAATTCACTATCGTCCGACTCGGGTATAAAGTCGGGATCGAAATCTGAGTCGTCGGACATTATCAAAAGAAGATCGAGTTTCGCGATCGATGTAAAAACGCGGGAAAAACGCACACGACAGGCCGTGGGGGCGGCCGGCGGCTAACTGTCATAATAAAAGGGTGGCGTGCTAATGAATAACTATACAAATTGTGCGTGGCGTGCGGAAAGAAAATAATTGGGGGCTACCGGCGGACCCCATGGCCTCCTAACTAAACAGTTACAAAAGTGCTTTGGCTTGCGGAACAAGAATTAGTGGGGGTCGCCGGCGGATCCCATGGCAGGGAGAGTGTTAAGCACACTACAGAATATTTCAAAAAGTTTCTATTTACTTTTTAATTTTGTTTACGGCATGTCTGTGCAGTATGACATGTGGCATACTGGTCACGTCATGCTGCCTCAGGCGGCATGGCTAGTGGTAGCGTCGGGTATCCGGTGCTGCTAGCGACGCCAGGTCGTTTTGCTGATGATACTATGACTATTTCATTCCATTCTTGTTTAAATACTCTGGTCCCAGTTTGTCATGTTCGTGTTGTGAATCCATAGCTCAATGCACCTACTACGTAAGTAATTTGGTTGGGTCATGACATTTGTTCTCACAATTAGCTGTCTTGTTTGTTTTTTTTTTCATGTCATGATCAATTTGTACTGTACCTATTTGTATTAATTCGTATAATCCAGACTGAAAAAGAGTGCCAAGAGTTTTTTCCGCCGGCATTTTTTGTCTCTTGGTCTACTGTAATATCTTATTCAATAACTATCAACACCTTGTTAAAGCCGAAGTACAAAATTGTGACGTCATTGAGCCGCCATTTGATGGTCTTATGATGAATAAAAAAAAATTTTTCAAAAATTTTTCATTTCATTTCATCATTAGTGACATATGCAGACGCGTTGCGAGAATTGGTTTTTTCATCTCCCAAAAACGGTAGGTATACAGGGTGGACGCATCAAAAACTAGGATGACTGGTAATCTAAAATTAATAATAAAATTTACATATTAGTTGGGAATACAATTGAATATGAATCGAACCTAAGAATCACGCGAATATACAGGGTGTTTGATCCATCGCCGGCCAAATTGATATGGCCTGTAGGTAATCTGATATGCCTAACTCGCCATTAAAAGTTCAAAAGCAAAGTGCTTTTTTTTAACTCAGTTTTTTTAACTTTTTTTGTTTAGTATAGAAAAGTTGGCAAAGCTGACACGGCTGAGAATCGTTGCCCGCGAGCTGTAATATTGTATCCATTGTGCCACCAATACTGTCACGTTGTTTGAATAGGCATGTCTTTTAATGCCCCTTTTAATGTGTTAGGTTGCAAACTGGACGACAGCGAGAGCAATAGAAAGTATTGAGTTTGTATGAAACCGCGACAAATCGCTCTCACGCCCGCTGGCGCGGCGTCGAGAATGACCCAAATTCCCCGCGTCGCTGTAGCTCTCGCTGTCGCTCGGTGCCGTCCAGTTTGCAGCCTTTTATACGTATGTAGGATAAAAGCTTACTCAAACTAGAAGATTACATGGTTTTTGATAGTTTTCTATAGAGATCTTATAGTGAATCTATCAATATTTAAGACAGGCCATAGGGCCAGCTGATTCAAATGTCTTGGTAAAATTCAATATCCCTAACAATGGTAAGGAAAAAATGACTGGATTCAAGTCCCTTCCATGTTACCAGGTCCGACAGACACGTTGAATTTCAATAAATAAATAATAATATTTAAATGATGGTCAAGCTATATTTACGTCTACTATTTATCTAGGTTAACGTCAACGTTAATAAGAAATTATCAGAACTCTTTACGTAAACATGGAAAAAATGCATGGAAAAAATATAATTAATTTATTAAGAAAACATTTTTAATTTAAAATGGTGCATGGTAATTAAAAAATAATATAATATCTTGATTCAGATTTGTAATTTTTGTACCAACGTTGTTATTATATACTGTTACGCGCGGTTTCACCCACGCAATTATTAATTCCGCGGGAATATTGGTATTAAAATTAGCTATTCCAGACTTTATACTGTCACTATATGAGAACAGGTTTAATCTAGTCGATGTTTATCTTGGATTATCCTTAGATTCTAAATTGCACTTCCATAATTCCTTTTAGACTTAATTGTGCAGCGTTCGCGGTTCGCGCTCATTGGCTGATATTTATACAGCGAAAATGGTATATTTTAGTTATTTGCACAGTCTAATGTCCTACGGCATCGAAGAAAGCGCCTTCACTAACATTTTTAAAATTTTGGCTGAAGTATCGGGGCATTAACGTAGATTTTCTCCGTCTGCAGACATACATACTTTTACGAAAAACATTTTTTTTTTCGAAACGCTCTCAATATATTTCGTCTTAATTTATATGGGACCACCTCTGAAGTATCATATGAAACAAGAATAATCAATATCGATTCACAACTGTCCAGGAAATCGCGTGACAAAGATACAACAAAAAACTTACACACGAATTGAAAATATCCTCCATTTAGAAGTCTTTTCAAAGATATACATGCAGGTTCTGTCGTAATGAATGGATAATCCGTCTGGAGTTGGGCCAGATGCGAGACTGTAAGAAAATAGTATCTTTTTGGCAAGATACTCAGCCATATGAAAATGGCGGAGACTTTAATACTTTTTGCGGTAATTAATGCGGTACTGCCAATGTAAGGCCGTTCGCCATTCTTCTTTAAAGACATAACATTCGGTTCAAAACGTTTTAATACAAGGAGTCATGAAAAAATGGAACAGTATTTCAAAATCGCTTTATTTGGTTTTTGGGATTCTGTAGAATTCTCACAACAAAGTATTGAATTGCAATTTTGACGGCTTATCGTCTTAACTACGTATTGTATAAACTCAAATCGATTCGTAATGTGGGACTGATTTCCCTAGGAACAATTTATTATCATAAAAACCTCGGGGCAGAGAACGTTTTAGAATTTTATATGAAGTCCAAAAAACTAAACGATGCACAAACTTTATTTATTTATGCTTCAGTAGCCACTTTGCATAGTTTAAACTGTAAGGATTTTACTTTAGTAGGCATTTCTTAATGAGATATACAACGTTTAACAAAATGAAGAGATAATACTAAAGGGAATTGTATGTTTGATGATGTAGTTTATAAGTAACAGTAACATAAATTTGTTATCCTTACGGTTCGGCCGAAAACAAGTTCAAAGTTTAGATCAAAATATCTTAGTGTCTCACCCTAAAAACAGCTGTTAGCTTTTGATGAAATCTATTCGATAACAGATGGCGTAGAAATAAAGTGATAGGTAACTAAGACAGATACTACAAAGATCAGCCGGTGCGGGAAAATTCATAAGGTCACCGACTGCGGCACAAGTCTTGTTTTAGCTTATTAGGTTCACTAGGGTTGTCAAAATATTTTGTTGTAAAATAATTAAATAAATTTGTATGAAAGTCTATGCCAGCACTGATCATGCTTATTCTTTTGCTGTATATTCTACGTATGGTATAGAAGCTAACCCTTAAGTTTTATCTCTCCATTTTGTTACACGTTGTACAGCTTACAACTTAAATATAGCCTAAGGAAAAAACCGCAGTCAGTGACTTACGTGACGCTCATAGTCCAATTGATTCCACTTATAGTTTGCAGATCCCTAATAACAACAGCTTATTAGTGATGCAATACTAAAGTCATACTTTACTTAAGTATGACTTTAGTATTGCAGCCATATCGTAGTTAACATAGGTCCAGGGTAGTCATCCAGATTGAATTGAGATAGATCTGTATGGTGCCGAAAAAATAAATAACGGGCTTTTATTAAAGCATAAATCAAAATCAAGAAAGGTCACAGCAACCAACCTTTTGCAACACCAAAGGACAATCGATATCAAGAAAGGACTCAACAGGCCACCTTGTGCAACACTGACTTTCATGTCAACCTAAGATAAGGATAAATCGTTGAAATTATAATTATACGCAGCCGAAGACCGCAACAAAATTAAGCATTTAAAAAACATTAATATCAAAACCATCAATAACATTTTCCGACTTCTGAAATCCGATCCGAAGGCATGAGATGCACAATGGAACATAGTAAATCGCTGTTTTGCTATCTCACACTGGAATCACTTGGTACTACCAAGTTGGTAGGCTAGTCTTGGATATACTATACTCCATCCAACGAAACGAGAAGAAAACGGGCCGGCTTGATTGGTTTAACATCAACGCTTAGGCTGCATACACAATGTTTGGTTTATTTCAGGTTCGTTCTGTTTCGACGTGCTCACCGTGCATGTACAACTGCAACCTGTCATTTTATTTTGTGGACCCGGCTTGTTATTTATATCCGTGATATTATTTCGTGTTATCAAGCTTACAATTTGGACATTGTGATTGATTGTATTCCTAACCAGTTGGCACTGCATTAAGAGAATATTGGATTATCTAATCGGTTTGAATTAAGATGAACGAGAATATAAATTCTGTTGAAAAAAGGCCGTGAAGAGCCTTCCGAGCCTACAAAATTATAAGGAACATTTATCAATCTATGAGGAGTTCAATGGATTCTCCTCCTAGGGGTATTCCATTTATAGAGTTCTGAATTCAAACATGAATGCCATGGACAGAAATATGAAACAGTGATCAAATCGTTAATAGTGACCGTGGGAGGTGACAGTAACAGCACTGGTACGTCGGAGAAATAATAAATGTATTATTAATATTAATTTATCACCCTGGAAAACTAATATCATCTATAACATATTTTACCTAAATTTGTATATTATTGTATTTAATATTAATACACAATAAATATAATAAAAGTCAATTTTAAAACATTGTTTTTTTTTTATTCAAGTTCCCTGCAAAATAAAACAAAGTGTTAGCTATAGAATAAATAATTTATAAGGCGCACAAAAACATTGCATATGAACACAACTTTACTTTTAATCACTAAGTTGACTCCCACTCACTAACCGTGTTCTGTCCTTGTCTTTTGTATGAGATTTGTGACAGAGACAACGCTCTATTTATTCATTTTGGTGGATAGGGTATATTCATGATCATTGCTTTATATCCAGGATAGATAATAATGTTCAGGGTTGCATGGCGCAATCATATTAAATAGGTATATGAATATTGGTGTGTTCTTCTCTGGCCGGACCACAATTTAGTACTCAGATGCTATAGTTCGAAATAGTAGCTACCTACAGTCTACTTTCATAGGAATATATTTATTTTTAGTACCTCAACAGATAACTTTTTAATTGCCAATTTATGTGGTCCGGCCGAAAAGCAGTGGTCTCTTGCCGCGCCACCTCAAAGTTAATAAAGTATAATAAACTATTACGAAATCAATATCCCGAAATAAACTACCTAAAGAGTACCTTGCATACGACAACTCTGGTCCAATAAACTCCTTTAGTTAAGGAGATATTGGTTGTAGTGTGTGGTCCGGCTGGAAGGTACACTCTGCAGCTACTCAATTTTCCAATATTTAATATTAACTATCCCTAAATACATTTAATTAAGAATACCTTTTCTCAACTCTTCATTGATACTTTCTTTCTCGAGAAAATATTCATTTTTGTTAATTAACCTTAAAAGTATGTGGTGCAGCTAGGGAGGATTACTTTCAGCAAATATAACGAAATATGGTTCATTTCTTTACGACAGGCAAAAGTGCATAAAAAGTACTTTAATAAAAAACCGGGGCTTCATTTATAAACTTTTATTGTTATGACTAAGTAACTATGGGAAAAACAAATACATTTTGTCATTCAAATATTAATAATTGTTAATACTAGGTATTATAAATGAACGTTTTGTATAACAAACTAATTCAATTGATTAACTTTTCAATTATTGACTTTAATCATATAAAGTCAATTATTGTCAATAATAAATAAATTAACAGAGAAGAACACACGAATATTGGAAAGTTACGAGTCGTTACTCAGTTATTTAATGGTTACTAATTGACCTACATATACCTACTTTTTGACGAGTTTCAGAGCTATTACTTGAGAAGCTAACATTGTGGAAGACTACCTGTCTTATAGTCGAAAAACATTCTTAAGTAGTTATATCTTTAATTTGTAATTAATTTCTTGTTTGCACTAATTCTTAGAAACCAACAGGTCAGCTAGCGAAGACCGAAGACAGCTATTTCTTAGGAGAATACAAAATTTTTGTCTTTATCCTTGTCAATTTTATTGTCCGGCGGTCATAGGTTTCCTATTGGTCAGACCTTATTTCCGGGAATTAAGACTCACAATGGTAAAGGAGTATAATTAATATTTGATAACAGATGATATATTTTACCTTTAAACTTTAAAATCGGGGACAAAAAAAAACGAGCTATTCGGGCAGATCAATTAAAATAATCCCTTACGATTATCGACGAAGCTCTTACTATATTTAATCAAGATTTTTTTTGCGAAATTGCGCGAATCTTGTAGCAATTAAATAACATTGTATACAAGGAACCGAATTAAATATACAAGGCTTGAAATTAATACATCTAACGAAACAACTCAGTATAGGTATTAAGGCGGCCTGTACACAACGGCAGTGGCGGGCTGTTTTAATTATGTGCAAGCCTGTACTTTTTGCCGGTAAGTACCTAATAAGCAATGAGATTACCAACACTAAGGACCTTACCAACCAACCTTATCCTACTTCACGCTAAATATCCAATAAAATTTTACTAATATATAAATGAGTAGAATATTAGAAATTCTATGCCTTCTATGCCAGAGATTCTGGAGTGTGATGAACACAGATATTAGCCGTTAAGTCATGGATGTTTATATGTTTATTTAAGTGTATTTTAATAAAAATATGTATTTATTCAATATGTATGTTTATATATTTCTTAAGTATATCTAGTATCCATAACACAAGTTCTTTAAGAAACTTAATTTGGGCTAGATAATATTGTGTGAGTGTCAGAAATATTTATTTATTTATTTCTGTCACCTAAGTTTAGATGTGACACTAATCTTCAATACCCTTGTTATAATATCTATCCCCATGAAATATATTAGTCATCATATTAATAAAAACTGTCTCTAAATATGAATCTTCGAATTAATTCATATTAATTCATATTTAGTCGACCAGTTTGGCGATGGGGTAAACCTATCTGCCTCAGATGCCAGTGGTTGCGGGTTCGATCCCCGCACGGAACAAGAAAAAAAAAATGTTTCGTGTCTGGGTGTTTATCTATTTATTTATATTCTAGGTTCCCCCCTAGTTCGCTATATGGTATCCCATGACACAAGCTATGCTTACTTTGAGGCCATGTAGTTGGTGTGATTGTCTGAGGATTTTATTTATTTATTTATAATGTAAATATATATTTTAAATTGTAGTTTGATCACTTTTTTCTATAGCCTGAATATAAGATCAGTTCTCTAAAAAGTAAGCGACGAGTAGCAATAATTCATTTGTACCTAAAAATCATAATGTTGTTTGGCATAACTTAAATAACATGGGTAAATAAAAGCTTATGGGACAAAAAGGATAATGGCACCAGAACGTGTAGTCGGACCGGTTAGGTATGACGACGAGCGTAGCGAGGAGGAGCATGTTAGGTTGCATAATATGCTGATCCGATAACGATTTATTAATCTATGTATATTTTTACATCAATCTCAAACTAAGGGTCAGTGTGTGACGGTATTGTCTAATTTTAGTTGAATTATTTGATAATTAATTTAACTTTCCAGTGATTCAAAATAAATGTTTAGGAAAACTTTTTTGTATTGTTTGGTGATTCAATTTAGGTGACAGATCTACTATTTTAGGAACAAATATTATTTATTAGGTCACTGAAAATGCATTTATTAGGTAATTGATAAAATCATACCCTTTATCAATTTCCTATCCTGTTTTCTCTTTCTAACTTTTCTACAAAGGTTTGTGAAAAAAAAGATATTTTTGATGACACAATTTATCTTAATATTGTCTTATTGTCTTATGGTATGATACGTTTCAAATAGCTAAATCAATAAGTAATTTAAAAAATCAACTCTCATTAACGCTGTCTCAAAATGACTTTAATAGCATAGAAAACATAACTTCTAAAAGAGCATTGGCCATCCATGATATTTATAAAAGTAAACAAATCAAAAAGTTTAACAAATTAGAGAACAATGGAATGAGTCATTCAATCAACCGTAATCAATCAATTCAGTCGTCATCATGCTCTGTGGAAAAGGCAGTAGTTAATGTGTCAAAACAAACATTAGATTCAAATACAATAAAACTTTTAAGCAAGGGATTAAATTACGCACCGGTTCCATCAAAAATACCAACAGAGGAGATTATCTGCAAAGTAGAAGACTGTCTCTTTCAGAATAAAATCTCTAAGGAAGACGCCGAAAGTATTCGTCAAGATATTTCTGGCGTTTTGAGGCGATGTAAATTGCCGAAACCGAATCTTGCTAGAGAAGAACGACTTGCATTAAAGAACTTACGCAACAATGAAGAGTTAACAGTCCTTCGTGCAGATAAAGGAAACGCCACTGTTGTGATGGACACATCTGAATATAACACAAAAATTACTAACCTTCTGTCGGATGAATTAACTTATAAAAAAGTAAACTATGACCCTACTTCTAGAATTATGAAGAAAACTTCCGAATTAATACAAAAACACAAAGAATGGTTAAATTTAGATGTGAATAAATTAATCCCAGCTTGTGTAAAACCCCCAAAACTGTATGGGCTACCTAAAGTGCATAAAACTGATGTACCACTAAGACCAATTGTGAGCCAAATAGACACACCAACTTACAAGCTTGCTCAACATATAGCAGGTGTACTCTCACAATTGAGAGGCAAAACAGGAGCATATGTAAAGGATTCTTACCAATTTGTTAGTGATTTAAAACATCTTAAAATTGCAAACAATGAAACCATGGTTAGTTTTGATGTTAAGTCTTTGTTTACATCACTACCTGTCAAAGACTGCATTGAAATTGTCAAGAAAAAGCTAACTGAATCAGATTTGCCTGTTGAATATGCAGAATTATTAGAATTATGCCTTACATCGGGCTACTTTATGTGGAATAATGAGTTTTATCTACAAATTGATGGTGTTGCTATGGGCTCCCCAGTGTCACCTGTAGTTGCTGACATCTACATGGAAGACTTTGAGGAGCGTGCTCTCCACATGGCACCCGTCGTGCCGAAGATCTACAAGAGGTACGTTGACGATACATATACAATCTTACCTCAACATAAAGTAACTGCTTTTCTAAACCATCTTAATTCCCTTAATACTAAAATACAATTCACTATGGAATTAGAACAGGATAATAAGTTAGCCTTTCTTGATGTTTTAATTAAAAGAAATCCAAATGGTACACTCAGTCACACAGTTTATAGGAAACCCACCCATACTGACCGCTATTTAAATGGAAAGTCCCACCACCACCCGAGCCAGTTACTCGCCGTAGGCTCCTCTTTGTTTCAGAGAGCACATGGAATCTGCGATCCTCAGCACATTGATGATGAACTGAAACATGTTGTCAAGGTGCTTCGTGAAAACGGCCTCAAACCACCTCGTCGCCGCCGCAGTGACCACGTGAAGCCTCAGACAGTCGAACGCAAACCTGCATTTTTACCTTTTGTAAAGGGTGTCACAGATAAAATCTCAAACATTCTTAGGCGCGCTTCAATAAAAACAATATTTAAACCTAATTCAAAAATAAGTCAACATCTTCGCTCAGTTAAATGCAGCATCCCTTTACAAGACCCAGGTGTTTACAAGATTGACTGCGGCTGTGGGCTTTCCTACATTGGTCAAACCAAAAGAAACGTATCAACCCGCGTAAAAGAACACATAGCTGATATTAAAAATCGAAGAGCTTCAAAGTCTGCAGTTTGTGAGCATTCCATGGACAAGCCCAACCACTACTTAAGGTTTGACTCTGTAAAAATCTTATCTAGAGAGAAGCATTACATTCCTAGAATGATCAGAGAAGCGATTGAAATTAAAAAACACCCTAATTTCAATAGAGAAGATGGTTGGAAACTATCACCGACATGGGACCCTATCCTGAAAAACATTAAATCTAACATCCAGCAAGCTGCACGACCTGTAACTCAAGATACTGTCAGCTCGTTTTGTGTCAATCCCGAACGCTACGCTCGAAGACTGAGAAACAGATGGAGATGATGATGTATAACTTTTTTCAATCTATCAATCCGACGCTTGACACCTCAGTCGCTCGTGACCACGGGGTCTGAAAAGACACCGAAACGTCGAGTCAAAATTTAAAATGTAAATATACGCGATAAATCCGGTTAAAAAGTGTTTTATTTAACAATTTATCTTACAAATATTAGTTACAACGTCATAAAAATGTGAAGATTTTGTGTACTTATTCTAAATTGGTTCTAAAATATGGCGAATATTGTACGAAATAATATGCTGTTACATTAATATTTTGATTTGTTTATTTATTTTTAAAAGTTTAAAATTTCTCTTGAAAATGCATAACTTATTATAACTTATAAAAAGTGTTGAACGCCCATATACAGGTTGTCCCAAAAACGAAACGTGTCACTGAGGGTAGTATCTTGAGTCTAGATGGACTTAAGGCCTATCAGATAACATCAAAATAGGTTTGGCAAAAAATCTCCGATATTAGAGATACTGCCACTTTTGTGATTGTTTAAGAAATTTTTACGTTTTGGTCCGTTTTTCCCTACAGCTGCAATAAATATTTCTGTAATAATTATCTATAATTTTGGTAGTTACTAGAACCGTATGTTAAGAAAAAAAGTGAAATATTCTTAATTTTGTTCCATTTCGAAAAACTCAAATAAAGTTTAACTGAATACTGTATAAAACTTTATGTCATTGATAGTGCATATAATCTTTAAAAATATGCTGAATTAATAATGCCCTTTGTAAAATAGTACAATAGAAGCATTTTTTTTTTAATTTTTCATGCAAGGACTGCTAACTGGGAATTATAACTGGTCCGGTTCTGGTGAAATAAAGGATCCAGAAATCTTTTGTGGCCACATTATATTGTTGTGTTTTTTCATTTATTTTTTTTAGTAATTTTGCCACTGTAGTTATATTAATTTCAGTCAACAAAAATGATTTGAAAAAAAGCTGTGAAACTCAAAAAACTGTAAGCGCTCTTATTTTACCATCTACTCTTTTATTGCCATCAGAGGACTAACGAACAACTACCGCAAATACATTATGAGGAAGGCAAGAAATACGGTCTCATCAATCAGAAACTGCCTTATTACTAGTACACGCCGGAGGCGGTTCTCGAAAACAGCAGCGCCAAGCCACAGTTCAGATATCGCACCTTTCAAATAAATGCCTACAGCGCTGCGGTCCGTTCACATGTGATAGGGCTGCCCGCCTTCAGCGTTAATATTACATTTGATTACTTTGTGTTTAGGTACTTGCATTTACTTTTGTGATTGCAAATATACTTTATATAAAAAATAAAAATACTTTGTAAATTGAATAGGAAGTGTTTAATAAAAATACGTTTTGTGTCAAAAAACCATGTTTACGTTTTAATAACAAATCTGTCTTATAAATTACCGACCGAAAAATACTTGCGCCTCGACTGAGACGCACGAAAAGATGTATAATTAAATTTTAAAGTATAAACAATACTCATATTAACGTAAAGCTCAATCAATAATTGTTTCGGTATGCAGACACTCGCGACTGGCCGAGTGCCGAGCGCATGCCGAGATCGTGCCGCGTAGGTATAGCTCGCGTTTCGTCCGTTTGTATGAAGTTGAATTACTTTAGATATTTGTAATGTGGCCAAGCTCTACCGGGATCGGCCCATTACCACGGACAGGACTATTCTATAGTTATCGTGTTGAAGGACCGATCGTCGTCCAAGGTGTTTTTAGAGGATATAACTATCCCGCATGCAGAGAACCTCGTGAAGGCCGTGACCAAAACTCAACGGTCTCGTCGTTCAAGTACTTGGACCTTGCACACGAGGTAACCAAAATGTAGGAAGCTGTGTCCACCGAAATCATCCCGGTTGTAATATCCGCAAACGGTTTGACCGCAGACACACTGGTCACACACCTTGAAATGCTGGGATTCGGCGGTGGTTGGCTTCCAGCATGTATGCAGAAAGCGGTATTGCTTGATACTGCCCGAATCGTTCGCCGGTTTCTTTCTCTCTTGCCCTGATACCCGACCGACTGGTCCGATTATCGGGTCTTATCCACCGAAAGGCTTGTAGTTATAAGTATGCAAAATAATAATCATAATAAATCTTTATTTGCCAATATATGGTACAGTCAGTTCTTATTGTCTCGCCCACGACGTCCAATTACATCCTCATTTTCTTCAAATAATGGAGAAGAAAACGAAAAGCTCTAAATAGATGTCGCTTCATACACTTGACCCATAACAAACAGTCAAATGAACAAGTTGCTATGGTTATTGCTAGTTCAGTGTCCTTTTTTTTGGTAAATCTTTATAGTATTTTGTTTTTCTGTATCAAAATGGGAAAATGTGAACCGTAATATATTAACTTCCACAAAAGTTTAAATCAAGTCCATCCACAACCATAGCTAGTATGTATCATCGGAGAAACTGAATTATTTATTTTATATCAAGCTTATGACCATGCAATAAAGCATTTCTCATTTGTTGATGAAAATTATTATAAATTTATGTATATGACAGTTGTTATGGGTCAAGCATAATCAGTGCCTCTAGTGGAATAAGTTGGCAGTTTTCTACCCCATTGTTTATTTCGATTGACAAAGCAGCATACTTCATATATGTACAGTGACGGAAGTGGAAAAAATTTTAAGCTTTTAAGCTATTAAAAATTTTTACAGATGGCCCGTATACATTTTTTTTGTATAATGAATACTCGGTCGGCCTCTGCCGAGCTCCCCATAAAATTAGGCCATACCTGATAACGGACGAAACATACCCGTGATATGCAAGAAGTGCCACCTGAAATGACACTACTTGCACTATTTGCCTTAGAACGTAAATAAATCTATCAATTTTCATACAAACATTATTGACATGTTCTTTCCATAACCGAAAAAATGTGATAATTAAAAATTTCCCGACCAGCAGGGCTAGCATGCGACCATTGATAAATAGTCGAATCGACAAGATAAATATAATTTTGTTACTTTATCCTATTATAATTAATAACTGAAACTGAATAACAGTGGAAGAGCACTCGTCCGGCAAACGAGAGGTCCCAGTTTCGAATCCTGGTCAAGTAATTTTTATTTATCGCATTTTTTCAGTTATTTTTTTAAGTGTTAGTTATAATTCCTAATTTTTTTGTGGATTCTACTATATAGGCAAATATCATTATATACCACATAGATAACTTCGCAGCCATTCTATTGCTACTCCTCTTACACCATAACAATGTTTTTTTTTTAAGAGAAACGAGGTCGAAGGCCTTCAACATATCAAGGAATACTAAAATTAGGTATATTCTACGATTTAGATATTCAGTTACATCTCTTACTAAATTATAGCAAGCCAGGTTTTTCTAAAACCAAACTGTTGCGTCGTTAAATTTTTTCGTGAGTAAGAAAGAAATACAGTGTCTTACACTGCCCTTTGAAATGTCTTCGATAGAACTGACACTAACGTAACGGGTCCGAACTTATGAATATAACCTATTTCACCCTTTATAAAAAGTGGCTGAACAATGGATTTTTTTTTAATCTATCAAGAAAAACTCCTTCAGACAGTGATAGATTTATAATAGGGTAGTATTTAATCGAGTAACTGTAAATAAAAATTTTAGGTGACAAAAATAATGAATTTGGCTTACTGTTTTAATTAAGTGAGCGACTGAGAGCGAGTGACGAAGAATCAATGAAACAGCGACTTAAAAACACTTTTGACCATGTCGGGATTGTCCAGGGTTGACTATAATAGCTGACCAGGTTTATGGCGCTTCGCCGGCCGCTGCCGCGGCACCGCTCGGCTCGCGCACGTGTATAACTATATGCAACCTAACATGCTCCTCCTCGCTGCGCTCGTCGTCGCACCTAACCGTACTGATTCCGCCTTCCGGTGCGGGAGCCCTTCTCGTAACTTATCTCTTTCATCGCAATGTATATGTGTTTTAGTCGCTCACTTAGTAATTCAGTCGCAATATTAGTATTTAAAACCGTTCATTTTCATATATTTTTCAAGACAGTCCAAATTTGTTTTTTAGTCGCTCGTTTTATTATTTCCAGTCCAAATTTGTTTTTTAGTCGCTCGTTTTATTATTTCCCTTTATAATATATGTCAAGGGGTCTGCAACAAATTAAGCACAAGCCTTTAATTTTCAGTTGATATGGAATCGCTTCCTACTAATCAAGTGTTTTTCAGATCCATGGTTATTTTGAATGTGTCTTTTTCCGTTATCCGCGTCGATAAAATTCAATTTAGATTATTTTTTATTTTTGGTTTAAAATTGTCAGGTTTATTCTTTTGTGTAGAAGAGTTGATGTTATCAAAATTAATGAAATTTTAGATAAATTTTACACAGATGTCTTTAGAGTCTGTATAAACTTTACCGTCATATGTAATTTTTTCAATTAATTTGCATGACTATTGTTTCCTGAAGATTTTTTTATTAATGTCCAACAGGCTTTACATTTATTTGCATTACTCAAATACTTGGCATTCTCTGATTTCTTTGCGCTGTCACAACATTTTTTAAATATTTTGTGTGTGTTGTGTATTGTTTTTATTTAAAACCTTATTGCTACAGACGGTACTACATGACTGTTTTATTTTTTAGAAAATATTTTTTTTCTCATTGAATGATTGCTTATTTTAACTTTTATCATGGGAAAGCATAAATTATAAAAGAGTATTAGATAGTCATGAAAGATATTAAAAGCATTTTCTGTATTCGGTACTCGCATTATAAACGTATAATTTACATTTTTTAAAGAAAATATAAGTATATAAAATATATAAAAATTTATTGAATGTATAGTTCGATATACATTCAATAAATTTTGATATATTTTCTTTATTAAAATATCTTTTTAAGTCAAAATAATAATAATTGTAATTAAATAATTGTTGTTTATTGTTTTTTTATTGTAAATATAATATAAGTCTCGTGGTCAGACAAACATAATTTATGTATGAATACAAGTCAGGCGTAGTCAAACTTGTATTCCCTTGTTGTTTTTTATTCAAATAAATAGGCTGATTTAACTTTGTCATTATTATATTTTTTTCTTTTGGTGGCAAGGACTGTATACCTGAAATAATTCTTGTACCTTTTTTATTATTGTAGCATAACTGATTTTTTTTCAGTGAACTGAAATTTTCCGGTATGAATATTAATATTGATATTAAAATTTTATTTTTAAATAGCTGTAGAATGTTCGATAGTTTAGTTGAAGCCTATGAAGCGTAGGTACATATGCTGACCTAGGTATACATTTCGGTACAGAAATTAATCCGGTATACATTATTTGAGTACTGATATAATTAATTTAGATTTTAATAAGTTTTACAGTTATTGTGTTTGATGAAGCAGTACACTAATAAGGGTACTGAAATTTTACTAGTACTATTTAAAAATTTTAAACCGATATGCAGTCCCTGCTTGGTGGATTATATGATGGAATAACTATTTTATAATTTTCATCGTCTAAATTTAAGTTACTTTCACTTCATATTATCTATATGGATTCATTTAGACTATTGTTGATTGGTTTACTACAATTCCCATTAATAGAAAACAAGTGTGTAGAGTGTTCATCCTCACCACAATCCTCACTTAAACTTGAAGAATCATCTGAGTTACATTCATCGGTTAATTGTGTGTTTTTCCTTATATTTTTACTAGTACACTTCTCCATATTTAGAAAATAGAAAATATATTATATTTATTACTAGCTTTATCCCGCAACTTCGTATGCGCTTAACTACCCTTCTCTTAGAAATTTCAGAAACTGTACAACAAGACACCCACCGAAATAACCTTTATACCAAGTATCACACCCATGCACTCAAGGAATAAGTTTTTTTCATAAAAACAAAAAATCCTATACCTATATCCCGTGCCCGTGGGAATTTGGGAATTTTTTTCGTAGCACAACCAGTCACTCTTTGAAGAACCTTCATGCCAAGTATCACATCCGTACACTCAAGGAATAAGATTTTTCATACAAACTAAAAAGTCCAACCACTTCCCGTGGGAATTTCGGGAATTCCTTCCATAATACAAAGAGACACTTATTGAGGAACCTTTATATCAAGTATCACATCCGTGCACTCAAGGAATGGGATTTTTTCATACAAACTAAAACATCATATATTTCCCGTGACCGTGGGAATTTCGGGAATTCCTTTCATAACACAACCAGACACACATTGAAAAACCTTTACACCAAGTTTCACATCGGTGCACTCAAGGAATAAGATTTTTCATACAAACTAAAAAGTCCTATATTTCCCGTTCCCGTGGGAATTTCGGGAATTCCTTCCTTAGTACACCCCTCCATCCCCTAAAGAATGTATGTTCCAAATTTCAGCTCTCTACGTCCAGTAATTACGGCTGTACGTTGTCTGTCAGTCACTCAGTCACTCAGTACCTCAGTCACTCAGTCAGTAACGGAACAGTTTTATATATATTGATGATTAAATGTTTAATTCTATTTTATTATTATTATTAAATCTTTATTCACAATAGGTTACATTTTTTCTTATGGCTATGTTAACAATGCTGCAAAAACCGCTATGGGTTTATAAGTAGCACAGGTCGCTGCGTCCATGATACAAAACTAAACAAAAACATTATTTATTTATTTATTTATATATATAATATAACATGACAATCAAACTTAAGAAACAAACAAAAAATAAATTACAATTACTTATACAGGGTGTCCCAGAAAGTAGTGTCAAGCGAAAGTCCAGAGGTAGAGCACCTCCTGGGGTACCCAAATCACCCCCATGTATGTTTCGCGATTATTCATAGTTTTCGAGTTATTAATTTTTTCTTGAATTTTTGAAAATTTTCGACCTCAGAACCTTAAAAAAATATTTTAAAAAAAGTAAAAGATTTTTCGCTTTTTTTTTCGTTGCTACTGAATTATCTTAAAATGTATTTTTCCGCATAAAATAATCAGCTTCGTAACTTGAATGACAGTTACAAAATTGTTGATGTAAAGTCAAAAATTGACAGTTGGTAGATAATGACTTAAATGTTCAACTTTAAATAAAAAATGTAAACAGGTGACGTCATGGTTTCTAAGTAGGTTTGAAAACTTCTCCAGACTCTCTGCTTTCATAATCAATTAAAAAAAGAAGTACTTAACGGGCTACTTTGGCTAAAATCGACTCTCAAAGCCATCGAGGTGCTAAATTCTTGAAATCAGCTGAACTATTATCACATCACTTTATTTTTTTCTAGCCTTTTTTTCATTTCTAAGGATCATTATTTTGCTAACTAGCAAAAATGAACTACGCGTAAGTTATGCTTAAGTCTTTTCCTAGCGATTCACATCGGTTGTAAAGTTGGGCGCAACGCCGAGACGATACTCAACAAATAATGCTGCTATTCTCGGAATTCAATAGTGATATGGGGTTGAAGCGGAGGTGAGGCGGGGGTGCTGTCTTAGGACTGGTCTATTGTGTCCTGTTCATGTTAGTCAGTCGTTTGTCTTTGTTTGTGCCTTACGATACGCTCAGTGATTCATTTATTTGACGAACTTTGCTTTCTTTTCGGACTTTGAGTGCAATTACGATTTGGTTTGTGTAAATACGGGACTTTAACGAATTTGGCTTTCTCAACGGACTTTTCAAGACCTTCATTTTGTGAGATCTCTTTCTCATCCCGAGATTATGCTCTTATGCATTACTTTTATGGATATGCAAGAGGAAATGCTTCTGAAGCAGCCAGATTGTATAGGCAGCAAGTACAAAGTGGAGGCGGACCTCAGCCTAAAACTTGGCCTGATCATCGTATGATTCTAAGAGTGCATAACTCTTACATGGAAGGACGCCTACCTGGTAGAAGATCAGGATTCCCATCTCAAATGCAGGACCCAGATACCGTCGACTTAGTGCTCGAAGAAGTAGCAAGAGAGCCATCAGTGCTCAATCGGAATTCCTAAGTCACGGGCACATCGAATACTCCAGCAAGAGAGTTTTCACCCATATCATAGTCAAAAAGTTCAGCAGCTCAACTCAGCTCAGACTACCCGAAAAGAGTGGCGTTTTGCCAGGAAGTGTTACGAAGGCAAGCTGAAAATGAAAACTTTTTTAATAATATTCTATGGACCGATGAATCTCATTTCAAACGATGCGGAGTGTTTAACATTCATAATTATCATTCATGGAGTATTGAAAATCCACACCTCACAAGAGCATCCAATTTCCAAGAACAATTCAGTGTAAATTTATGGTCGGGTATCCTAAAACGAACAGCGATGCCTACTTGCGATTTCTACAATTTAATCTGAACGGATTGTTAGAAGATGTAGACCTTTTAACTCGAAGGAATATGATGTTTCAAAATGACGGTGCTCCATGTCACTATGCTAGAAATGTAAGACAACACTTAACTGAAAGATTTCCAAATAGGTGGATCGGCCGTGGAGGCCCATCCACCTATGTGGAGGGCCCATTGCATGGCCGCCACGGTCCCCCGACTTGAACCCGATAGATTTTTTCATCTGGGGATACTATAAAGAATTAGTTTACGCCAAGAACATTAGCAATGTTGCCGAATTAAGAACAAAATTTAAGACAGGCAGAAGGAACAATAAAAAATAACAGACTTGCTTTTATTAAGTTAAAAGAAAACTTTTTAAGACGATGTAGAATTTGTATCTAGCACGAAGGTCGACATTTTGAAAACTTCTTGTAATTAAATAATAAATACTTTAAAAATATGTTTTGTTTTATTCTTAGCTTTTCTGCAGTTAATTTTTGTTTATTAACAAATTAATGAAATGATAAAGTTTCCAAAAAAAAATTATAATCTTATGGCGAATTTCAAGATTTTTTTACCTCCCTGTCTTTGAGAGTCGATTTTAGCCAAAGTAGCCCGTTAAGTACTTATTTTTTAATTGATTATGAAATCAGAGAGGCTGTAGAAGTTTTCAAACCTACTTTGGAACCATGAGGTCACCTTTAATGAACATTTAAGTCATAATCTACCAACTGTTAATTTTTGACTTTACATCAACAATTTTGTAACTTTCATTCAAGTTACGAAGCTGATTATTTTATGTATAAAAAAACATTTTAAGATAATTCAGTAGCAATGAAAAAAAAAAGTGAAAAGTTTACTTTTTTAAAACAATTTTTTAAGGTTATGAGGTCGAAAATTTTCAAAACTTCAAGAAAAAATTATTAACTCGAAAACTATGAATAATCGCGGAACATACATGGGGGTGATTCGGGTACCCCAGGGAGTGCTCTACCTCTGGACTTTCGCTTGACACTACTTTCTGGGACACCCTGTATATTATATACTGAATAGCATGGCAATCCAGTGTCCACGGCATCCGCAATAAAATGTCTTCAATTCAATAATTCTTTTGCTAATGATACTATGACTATTTTATTCCATTCTTGTTCAAATACTCTAGTCCCAGTTTGTCATGTTCGTATTGTGCATCCATAGCTCATTGCACCTACTATGTAAGCAATTTGGTTGGCATGACATTGGCTCTCACAATTAGCTGTCTTGTGTTTGTTGTTTTTTCATGTCACGGTCAATTTGTACTGTAAATATTTGTATTAATTTGATAATTCTGACAGAAAAAGAGTGCCAAGAGTTTTTTTCCGCCGGCTTTTTTTATCTGTTGGTCTACTGTAATATCTTATTCAACAACTAGTTAAAGCCGAAGTATGTGATGACTGACTTCATCAAGTGTTTTGTGAAATTCCTAAGGTGAATAAAACTTTTTGAATTTGATAATTTTCAATATTAAGAAGAATAAATTATTGAAAATTTTCAATATTAAGAAGAATAAATTATTGAATTTTTATCAGCGCCCATTAATCATTGGTTTCAATATTAAATGATGATTGCAATATTTTACTGATAAGTTGTGTATTGTTTCTTATACGAAATTCAACAAGTCGCTAGTTGTCACTTAGTCATTATTCTCTGTTGATTCAGTTCCTTTGTTCTAATATGTAACATATAAGAATAAGAAAGAAATAATAAGAAATTTAAAGCACTGTTTGAAATGTTTACCTTTTACAATGGTCTATTATGGACATTACAATGCTTACATTGATTTATTTTAGGTTTTAGGTAAAATTTCACAATCAACTTCACTCTTTTCGTCGTCGCATTTATGTTCAGTTTTAATCACTTTAAATTACTGAACATTTTTGTCTGCAAACATTAGTCGTCACAATTTAGGTAGATCAATGAACTATTATCACATTTATGTGAAATAGTCAAAAATTGCATTAATTAAATAATAATAATCACAGAGCCTATGTATAACGTTTGGCACAGGGCCATCAACACACTTTGATTTTATACTCGCACGCAGTATATCATTGTTTGTTTAAGGGATAGTAAAACAATTTTATCATTTGTTCCAGCATTACTGGTAATTTTGGCAACTAAGTTCGAAGCACGTCATACGGAACTAACATCAGTTTTTCAAATAAAACATGATCGCGTTCAAGAAAGTACAGAATCCGATACAGATCTTGATGAAGGTAAAGGTCATAATAAATCCAAGTTAAACATTAGTACATTTCTGCTGAATTTCAAGAAGCAACATGGAACCGACAATAAACCTAATGCTGACAAAAATAAGAAGCAAAGTAGCAGAATATACAGTTTTACTTTACATTTTAATCACAGTAACACTATTCAGGAAATTCATAATTCACTAAACACCGATGACCAAAGTGATGAAGAATCTAACAACGACACTGACGATGACTCTGCAGATGCCATTGACACTGTCGATAAAACTAATGACAGAAACGAAAATGAAGCAGATAAAACCGATATTGAAAATGATGAAACCAAACTCTGGAAGAAACAAAATATATACAAGAAACTATATTATAGAACTGACAACGGAACGACGAACGGAACAAACAACGACAAAAAAAAAGACGACACCAATAACGGCACAAACAACAACAAAACTCCCGACAACAACAAGAACGGAACAACTCCCGACAACAACAAGAACGGAACAATTCCCGACAACAAAAACGGAACAACACCCAATAACAAGAACGGAACAAATCCCGAGAACGATAAAAAGAAGAAGGAGGAGGAGGACAAAAAAAAGAAAGAGGAGGAAAAAAAGAAGCACAAACATAAGCATAAAAAGAAGAAAGATAAAAAGAAAAAGAAAAAGAAGCATAAGAAGACAGAGGATCCGTATATAACACAGCAAAAAGAGGAGGAAAGAAAGAGGATAGCCTGCAAGTGTCCAAAATTTAGCAAAGATATTAATAACCTTTTTTGCGCTTCAAATTGGGAAAGCTATTACAGCACGTGCATGATGGATTGCGAGGCCCGAAATTCAACAACGAAGTTGAAAATAATATACGACGGGATTTGTCGTCCCTATTATGAGTAGTTACTATTATTCATCAAATAAAACAAAATTATGTTTATAGCGTTTCTTTTTACAATACCAAATCTCATTTTATGATTTATCTCAATATTATGAGCAAAAAGGGTGATAATGGAACCGGCTCATAGCACGAAAAGAGAATAATAATACCATAACTTTCTGTCGTTTAAAGAAAAGTGGGCATAGAGTAACTTATATACTGGTATAGAGTCGTCACTTACAAATTTGGTACTAGCGCGATCTATCGGAAAACAACCGTACCTCGACAACCAAAACCCAGCTGCGCCGCTCTAGCTTGTATTCTCAAGAAGGGTAATTTTAAACAATAACTTAAACTTTGGAATAGCTAGATTCATAAAATTACGGGTTAATCAGGTTTGGGTATGATGAATCCAGCAGTTCAATCAAAGTCTATGTATTGAAGTAAATAAAAAACAATTTAGCAGTTGCGTGATTTATTAGGTTTACTTTTTACGGTGTCCTTGTAACGTGCGTAAGTCCAACGTGTTATGCGAAGAATTCAGAGTCTGGGAGCTTGCCAAAGTTGTAGAAAATTTATAAAACACAATCCAGAGCACATTCACGAGTCACGGGAGGAAACTGAATGAAATACTTCATTCTTCACTCATGTCAGTCTCTCAATCACTTTCGTTTTGACATGTTGTGCATCAACATAGTAGAGCTGTCAATGTTTTGACAACTAGTATTATATCGTAGTATTACTAAAAATTTCAAGATTTTCCTAACTTTAAATCATTGCATAAAATCTATTTCATGTCACTATCCACTGTGGATTAAATAATGTATTGGGTATATTTTGCAGTCATAAAAAGATATTTCATATGCTTGGAACGCACTCAATTAGTTACTCTAACTGCGTAGAACGCACCCAATTAGAAAAATCTACGATTTTTTGTATTTATGATTCAATTTCAATAGTAAATATATCATCTTATATAGCGGATAAAGTAATATTAATTTTGTATCAACTACTTAAAGCACAATATATTTTTGTTCAGGAACCGTTGAGCAAAAGTGACATCTATTGGTTTAAAATGGAACATAATCTTTACCGTGTTGAGAATAATGCCATCTATCGGAAAGCATCAATACTTTTACCACAAGAGCGAATTCTAAGGAAAGGGAAATAATACTAAGTGAAAAAACACTGAAAGTGCGCTTTGTCGAGTTTAAAATACTAAGGATCCATCAACGGTATTTATAAATATACGGGGTTACTGGTTAAGTCGACCTAGATCCATTAAGGGCATATAGTACCTGCCATTTCTGACTTATTTTACCATGAAACACCCTACCCCAAACGTAACCGTTTTCGAGATATTCGACTTTTAATTTTTTTACAAAAATTGGCAATTTTTATCATTAAATGTCATATTTTGAAATTGGTGCGCTTTCTTATAATTATTATTTATTTCTTACATGCAAATTAAGATGTTCTTTGAGCTTAGTAACCAAAATTTGACGTAAGATTACTAAATAGGCCAAGAATACTAATAGACCAAATAGGATCCCAAGATCTGGTCGCAAAAAAATTATTTCCTTGCCTGATTACCGCACAAATTTAAGAAAGTACAGCTCACTGTCACGCATGTACTCCTTGTATGAAAATCATAGTCTCGATATTTTTTCTAATACTAATCTTAAAAAATGTATTTTAAAAAATTAATGCTGTTTTAAATTAACTGTATTTATCGTATAGTGGTGCTTAACTGTTATTGCTTTTGTTATTTCTTTGCGTTTTTGTTGTATATGTATTTTAATTGTAATAGTTTTTACAAAGTATTTTAACTAATAGTAGTAGAGCATGCAGTGGTTTCCTGTAAGTGACAGGACACTTACTTATTATTTATACCTTTTTATTGTTATATGTACCAGTGTACCTGTTGTTGGAAATCCTAATAAATAAATACATAGTCCTAAGCGATTGAAAGTTCAAATAATTGTGATATGAGGGTTTCAGGTGGTTAAAATAAGAAGACGTGTAGTCCATCAGACGGAGGTTTATTCACTCAATTCAACATTAAAAAGTTTCACACGAGAACACAAGTTTTAAGGATACAACATCAGCATAAAGTGACTTATGCGAACGATGCAATCTGATACATTTGTTTACTTCAATTTAAATCTATATGTTAAAATAATGTATGTACCTACTCACATACTACATCTCCCCCGAAAAAGATAGATGCAACCCCTCCAATTATCAAGAAAAAAAAAATTTTTTTTTTTTTTACTCTATACTTATTACTTACATATTAACAAAGTACTTAGGTATACAAAACTTACAATAAGAAACTAAAAGTTATATCATTCAATAAACAATTTTGTATTATTTTTGTGTATTACATATTCTTTATTATTTTTTAATATTTTTACATTGGGAGACATATCTTCAATAACTTCGAATGGACCCTTATACACACTATCTAATTTACTTCCTGACTGATTCTTTAACAAAACAAGGTCCCCTTTTTTATATTGAACAGAATTTTTATATTTATCATACATACACTTTATTTGTTGTTTACACTGCAATAAGTTTTTCTTAGCATCAAAGTGCGCTTTTTGTAACCTATATTTTAATTCACAAGTATAATCTCCAAAATTGTACAAAGGTTCAAGCGTTTTAGATAAGTTACTGGGTAATTTACATAATTTTCCAAATACAAGTTCATATGGAGTATATTTTGTTTCTGTATGTACGGTTGTGTTATACGAAAAACACCAAAATGGAATCCAGTCACTCCAATCTGTTTTGTTATCAGTAATTTGAATCCTGAGAAATGATCCTAAATGTTTATGACTATTTTCGAGAGCACCTAAAGTTTCGTGGTGGAAAGGGGTCGAATTTAATTTATTTATGCCCAATAACTTACATGTTTCGGTTAATACTGAAGACATAAATTCTTTGCCTTTATCGGTAATTATCTCACAAGGAACTCCATAGCGTAATACAAAATTGTTTACAAAACTCCGAGACACTGTAATCGTATCTTTACTCTTTAAAGGATAAGCCTCTATAAACTTACTTAGGTCACATTGGACTGTTAAAATATACTTATTATTGTAATTATCTAACTCTAGTGGGCCCATTAAATCTAAACTAATTCTATGAAAAACTGTACTAGGTGTTGTAGTAACAACCATTGGTTCTTTTATTATTTTATTTGAATATTTATTTAATTGACAACTTTTACACTTTTTAACAAAGTTGTTGACGTCAACACTCATGCCTGGCCAGAAATAATAATTCTTGAGGTTATTCAACATACGATTTACCCCTGCATGTCCGCTAGTGGGCAACAAATGGAAGTCATTTAAGATAACCTTTTTGTCATGGTCATCATATATTTTAAGTACATCTCTAGTAATAAGAAATCGTGGTAATACAAGTTGCAACTCTTTAAATTCACGTAATAATTGTCTTAATGTTTGTTCATTATTTTTATTTTTAATTACTAATAACTCTTTAATATTTAAGCGCTTACATAATTGTTCTAAGTCTCTCGCTAACACCTGCATGGTCGATAACGATCGAGAGTTTAGAAGTATTGCTGACTGCAATGGAACAAACGTACAAAACTTCTCCTTAGAAGTTATATTGTCTTTATTTTTTGAACATGTCGTATTATCAGTGAAAATTAATTCAATTACATCGTCCGGTCGTTTCAGAACTTCCACAGCCGCGGGTTGATCAGGCCTGCAACTTGTGGGACATTCCGAAGTCGGTCTGTCAGTCATAGTATCGAAATTTCGACGTTGTGCCCTTGTTAATACGGATACTATATTTTCACGCATTTTTATTAAATCTGAGGACGTCAGCGGAAGTCGACTTAATGCGTCTGCAGCTGCATTATGTCGACCCGGGACGTATTCTACTTCGAAATCGTACTCTTCAAGGTACAACCGAAATTTTGTCAAACGGCTAGAAGGGTCATTAAGGCCGAATAAATAGGTAAGGGGCCTATGGTCAGTATAAATTTTAAACTTTCTGCCATACAGATACGGTCGAAAATGTTTTATAGCCCAAACGATGGCTAATAATTCCAACTCTATTATCGGGTACCTACTTTCTGCTGGTTTTAAATTACGACTAGCGTACGCTACAACTTTACCATTACTATTTGATAAAATGGCTCCTAAGCCTACTTTGGAAGCATCTGTTTGTAATCTAAATATATTGTCAATCGAAAAATTTGGATACTCGAGGACGGGTGGATTAATTAAAGCTAATTTTAAATTGTTAAATGCACATTCACATTGAGAGCTCCATTCGAACTTTACACCTTTTCTGCATAAAATATTTAAAGGGTAGACCATAGTGGAAAAATTGGAATGAACTTTCTGTAATAATTGGCAAAAGCTACGAAGCGTTTTATTTCATCGACATTCGTAGGTTTTGGATAATTTTTTACTATATTTATTTTATTCGGGTCTGGAAAAATACCTTCGGGTGTAATTTTGTGGCCTAAATAGACTATTTCTTTCCTTAAAAATTCACATTTCATAGGATTTAGCTTAAGGTTTACCTTTCTCAATTGATTAAGTACGCTAGTTAAAATTTTATTATGACTGTCTAATGAATTCCCTAAAACTACGCAATCGTCTAAATAAATAAAACATTTTTTATAATTTAATCCCGCCATTGCTATAGTCATAAGTCTAGAAAACACACTGGGACTGGTTTTCAGCCCCATCGGACAGCGTTTCATTTGATATTGCTTTCCTGCTGAAAATGCCGTGCATTTTCGTGAATCTGGGTTTAAAGAAAGTTGATACATTTTATCTACTGAAAATGAAGTATATTTTCTCGAATTTTCATTTAAATTAAGTTGATAATATGATTGTGACAAATCTAATTTTGAAAAATAAATATTTCCTGAAAGAGAATCCAAAATTTCCGTAATATTAGGCAATGGAAACTTGTCATCTTGGATTTTATTATTGAGTTTACGGTAATCTATGACAAGCCTCCATTTCTTTTCGTTTGATTTATCAACTTTCTTTGGAACCAGTAACACCGGGCTAGACCATTCTGACACAGTTTCTTCAATAATATCGTTTCTTAGCATTTCCTGAATTTGCCTATCAACTTCCGGTTTCAAAGAGTGAGGAATCCTATAAGGTTTTACATATACAGGAGATACGTTTTCCTTCAAAGTAATAGAATGTTCCATTAAATTTGTAACTGTTAACCTGTCGCCGGGCAGGTGGAAAACATCCGCGTATTTTGCACAAATATTTTCAATGGCGATTTTCTCCTCCTTATTTAAGTAATTCAAATCTAATAAATCAAACAATGTTTTAATACGTTGCGTCGAATGTTTTTCATCCGAAAAGCAACAAACATTGAAATTATTCAAACTTTGATAATCCAAGTTAGAAAAATTCAAGGTTACCTCTTCATTTTTTGTATTGAGTACTCTAATGGGAATACGACCCTCTACAGGCTTCACAATCATACCCGCAACAAAAACTCCGTCTTGTAATTCCTTTGCCAAAATAACGCAATTTTCGGTTGATTGGCACGGTATATACTTAATCACTTCACAACGCGCTGGAACTACGTGTGTATATAAATCTTTGTGATCAACATTAATATGTACCATCTGGCTATTATTTGTCAATCTTAGTTTCATCATGTCATAGTCTAAAACTGCACTATACCGCTTTAAAAAATTCTCGCCGATTATTGCGTGGGCGGAGCACGATAAGTTTTTAAAAACATAAAACTTTTGTCTAAAAATAATACCATTAAACATTAAATCTAAAAAAATATAACCCTCGGATATCAACTTTCCACATACACCCTTTATAGTTATCCTATCGCTACTGTTGTTGTTCCTAGAAGCCGACCTACCCGAGCGAGCTGCGAACCCGCGACGCTGCATAGGGCCGCGGCCGCGTGTGCTCTTATTGTAATAACTCATAGGCTTATATCTATTAGGAACATTATTACTACAATTCTGATTCACGCTACGATTATAATAATATCTATTTGAGTTAAAAGATTGTTTAACTCTCATGACGCTTTCCTCGCAAGCTGATGATGTTATCTGTTCATCAACAGCTGACTTAATAGCTTCTGGAAGCGAGTCGAACTGACGCTAAGCTATGATCGTGCTGAGGCGCTTATCAGACAAACCATCTGCGAATCGTTTTATAGCTATCTTTTCATTTAAGGGACGCAATACCTCGTATTTATCGTCAACTCCATCAGCTTGTGAAATAGTCAAGTTGACAAATAGCTCTTCTAATTCGGAACCAAACGTTTCAATAGACCTATGACCTTGCTTAGTAGTATACAACTGAGCTTGAAGCGCAACGTGGGACTTTTTTTGCAATAAAAATTTACGCATATCAAATATCATGTTTTCTACGGTTTGATAACTAGAGTTCAAGCGTAATTTGGCGCTAGGTGACAACCTTGTTTTAATAACAAAATCAATTAGCTGACTAGTCGAACTGCTATCTAGCATACTATGGTATAACTGAATCGCGTCTATTAATTGCAAGGTGGTTTGCTCTGAGCCGTTCATGATCGGGAGCAATGCGAGTGCTGTTTTCAAATCAAAAGTACTGGATGCCATTTTCGGTGAACTTTCGTCTGTTCTTTCTATGAAAAATCTAGTTATAGTATCGTACAAAATATTAATATTATATATTATAGAGTTTAGGTCCGTCTGACATTCTAATCCGATTTCTTTATTTTCAATTTTATGTTTGATACTAGATAATATGGTCTCCAATTTACTATATAATATGCTCGCTTCGCTTAGTTTTAATTGAGCTGACCTTGAAATTCTGCGACGGCTAGGCCCTTTCTTAGTTAAATAAGTCTTAATATCACTTAGTCCATTTAAAATTAAATTCAACTCACTGACAGACATTTGACCCATACCTACTGGCATTTTTTTTATAAAGAAAAGAAACACTTATCACTGAATCACACAATCACATCACAGGAATGTAGCACTCCGCTATTCCCAGCTACTGGGTGGTGTCGTGGCCGGGCGGCGTGCGCGCAACCTCCACGCCGCTGCTGCTGCTCAGGAACTCGGCTGGTTATACTTGAGGAGATGACAGGTCTTGCCGGGACATGGCACTGCTTAAAGTGACTGCACTGAGTTCCCTTCTTAGCGTGCTGATTGCGTTTTTTCGGCACTTTTTCAGCAAGTAGTAGACGGCACCCATGGACACGATAACAACCAATGTTATTAAAAGAATTTCGGAAGCGCTCGTAGACTTTAGTGCCTGGCTGGTACTAGCATTTGCTTCTCCATTTGCATTCTGCGCTATAACCACTTCTTCCTTAGAGTAGCTTCTTCCCATTATGTTTTATATTAAAAAAAGAATATTTGCGAGGCTTTTGAAGTAGGTATTTGAAACTGCCGGAGATCTTTTTCTAAATTCAAAGTAATTTTTTTGCTTCATCACCAAATTATCCTGGAATCTTCTGGCATGGTCGCCATGTGATATGAGGGTTTCAGGTGGTTTAAATAAGAAGACGTGTAGTCCATCAGACGGAGGTTTATTCACTCAATTAAACATTAAAAAGTTTCACACGAGAACACAAGTTTTAAGGATACAACATCAGCATAAAGTGACTTATGCGAACGATGCAATCTGATACATTTGTTTACTTCAATTTAAATCTATATGTTAAAATAATGTATGTACCTACTCACATACTACATAATCAAAACATTTTTTTACAGTTTACTTTTCTTTTAACTATATCTAAAATAAATATTATGGACAATTAAAAATAAAAAATATTAATTAAATCAATTAAAAAATATTTGGATACATTTTTGCATTATATAGTGAAGCCCAGTTTTTACTGCATCAGTGGTCAAATTTCTTCGCATTTCGTTTGTCGCGTTGATTATCCTAAGTTTGTAACCATCAACAGACGCAATTGGATTGGGGTTTAGGTCCAGACTTCTGGCTGGCCATTGTGAAGATTCTCCTCTTCCTATCTCGTTATTTCATGAAGAGAATCCTGTACGGCACGTCAAGAACTCGCGCGACGTTATCCAGGCCGTTGGCTGCCCGATGCGTTGGTATCTCATTGTATCGACTGGTGGCTAAGATAGAGAGGTTCTATCCAGAGAGAAAAATCAGACAAAAGTAGGTCACGCGTGCACAAAGTGGGCGAAGAGGATGAGACCCAACTAATGTAACTTCTAACCCAGTAACGAGATGCCTTGGTGAGATTAAATTTCATTAAAAGTTTTGCATACCATGCACGATACAAGTCTATTTTTCAATTATTACACGCCATTTCATGCCATAGGAGAATTCCATCCTGACTCTAAACCTTATTTTCATAACAAACTCGTTATCTCCAAAACTGTCCCTATCATTTTTTAAACCAACATGTTCCCCACAATAGTTAGTAGATATCTTTTTTATATTGTAAGGATAGGACGTTTGTCTTCCATGCCACCTGATGGAAAGTGCGCATGAAGACTATGGTGTTACACGTCCATCCACGAGAAACCTATTCACTCGACACTTAAAAGTTCCAGGACTGTATTGGTCAGGAAAAATATCGGGAAAAACAGACGCAGGCAGATTGTTCCACTCCTTGGCAATCCGTACCAAAAAGGAACTATCGAAGCGTTTTGTTCGACTTCTTGGTAAACCCACTATATAGGGATGGAAGTTCTGTCTGCGTCTGGTAGTCCGGTGGTAAAAAGGGGTGGGTTCAATATGGTCAAAAAGAGCACTCGCATTATACCTTGCTCTAAGCATCATACCTTGTTAGATAGAATATCAAATCTATTTTTAAATGTTAGTTTTTCTTGGAACCGAGAACAATGAAATTTTTGTCATGCATCTCTAATTTCCTCTAGCATTCAATGTTTCGGAAGAGTGAAAGAACTGAATTGTGTTCCGTCAGGAAATCGAATCTCTAATTTAATTTCGAGGTAGCAGTGTCCAGTACAAAAAAATAGAAACACTTTTAATTTTTTTTTGGGTTTAAAACGGGCTCATTTTGAGCCTCGTAATCAAAATTTCATTTTCGGGGACTTGGACGAGCAGTTTCTTTGAATTCCGTTTTGCATTCTAATTTTTCAGCAAATGATTTTGCATCAGATAACAACTGTTTAAACTATCGGCGCGGTATTGCTCCAATCTTTTTTTAACAAGATTAATCATTTTGGTATTGAAAGTAATAAGTTTGGTGATAAGAGTCATTTGAGCTTGGACATCGTGAGCGGTATGACAAGCGCCGAAAGTAAAACCTAATCTGTGGTTAAACAATGATTATTGTTGATGACTATTTTTTTTATATTTAATTTTGCGCATACGTATTTTTCGTAACAAGTATATGAAACTGTGCAATGGCGTTAAGTTCAATGAAAGGATTCAGCGCTCGGCAGCGGCGCCCCGGGAGCTCCGCGCCCTGGTGCACTGCACCCCTTGCACCCCCGGGTAAAGACGGCCCTGGAGCGGACCAGGGTATAGACGCTACTGCGTCGATCGTGAAGTCGAAGATTGCTGTAATGGAACTAGTAATGTAACAATCTGCGCACGTTGCGTATTTGGATGTGTAGTGGGCAGAATGTTACATTACTAGTTCCATTACAGCAATCTGTACGCCTCATTAGGTTTATATACCTATATTCTTTTGGTCCGTGCGCAAATCGTACCTTCGACTTCACGATTGACGCAGTAGAGTCTATACCACTGCACCACGGATACCGGAAAAAAATCTACGCAAATAGTATAATTATTGCTTAATTAAAGTTTCTAGGGTAAAACCTGGTAATACGGCCCACTTTTTTTGATCTTTCAACAAATTTATAAAAAATCGTTTATTTAATTGTTTTTATTAAGCTATTGCATAGCTTCTATCGCGGGCCTTGAGCGTGGGGACCGAATCCAGAAATTCAGTAACGAAAAAAACTAACACCCCCCACTCCTACCGGCACAGATTATAATTGCATAAGTTGATAAAAATGCTATGCAATAGCCTTACTGCGGCAGTCTCCGAGTGCCACACGTCTTTTTATTGCATAATATTTTATGGAATGTAGTTAATCACATTTTTTAAATGAATGTGATGGGGCGTTTTATCAACCGACCTGAGGTAATATGCCCCACCATGTCTACAAAATGCCCCATTGTTTTTACAACGCCCCTAATCTGGATTGCGGCCAGTCTTTTTCAATTTTAAATGCCCTCTATGACGACAAATACAGAATAAAACGTCTCTTGACTTATGTTTCTATATCCTCTAGATGGGGCGGAGGGCACGTTACTCCACCATCCCACTCGGGCCATCAAACACCCAGAATACGACGTTGTTTGCTATGTATCGTTTTCTTCATGATGCCTTCAAGAACTACAAGAAATGGCAGATGTAAAAAAAGACACCCCATGTCGTATACCTGGACGCACTGGCATGTCTTCCGGAACGCAACCATCACGTGTCACTCTATAGGAGTGCTTCTGTAGATGTTCTAATTCAGGGAACCAGTCCTAGATGCAACGCCACCTCATCGTTTCGAAGGGTTTTTAAATACACACGAAGTAACGAGGATCAAGAACATTTCCCTATAACAATGCCTGCTCGAAGATTATATGCAAGGTCTCTCTGGTCCATGTATGATCGGTTGGGTTAAAAAACATACAATACAATTACATACAGTTTTTGCGCATACTGTACCTATGTGCAGTGTATGTGCCGGTCTCCCGGGTGTTATACATAATTCTGTTGCAGACTGCACTTGCAGTAAAAGTGCTCCGTTTATTCTTATTTTGATACCAAAATTAAAAACAATAATTATTTAATTTTCACTTTCTTACAGCTATTATTATTATCTACAAAAGTACAACAAGAATCGATACTAAATAAAAAATGAAACCAGGCCAGTTGTACGTAAAATAATTTAATACCCATGAAATCATATAAAGCACCATTTCTGCTATAAATTAAATAATCAGCTCAACTTCTTTCAATACAGCGGTGAACCGAGCTGTGAAAAATGAATTTCGTTTTAATGAAATCATTTTTCTTAATCCGTAAGTTATATTTTACTTACTTACATAAATATTTAGTTTCCTGGAATTATATTATGTTGACTATTAAGTTACGTACGACTTTAGTTGGTATAATGAGCCGTTTTTGACAATACAATCTCTAATTTTTAGTATCTCTGATGTCAAACTTAGAAGATTTAAAATCAGTTTTTGTAAGCATCTTTTAAAGGGTAATGTTCACGGTCCATATAGTGTCTGACAGAGACTACTTTTTGCTAGGTATGTGAATGTATGAAGATGATATTGTCATTGAAATGCTGTCTGTTTGCATCTAAACTATTGGTGCACACTTGATTTAATTTCTTAGAAACGATATCGGGATTTTCATTGCAAGTGAGTAGATGATAGTAGTAGTCTATTGAGTAACTTGAGAGAGTAAAGTATTAAAATCCTTGCTGCGGATTCTAACATAAGTAAATGATTTGGAATGAACCGTACAAGAGCTATTATTTGCACTATTTATTGTTTTAATACATTTCATGAGTTGTCAAAAATCTGACAGGTCAGCTATGAACATTACTCTTTGACGTCTCCTAATTTGACATTAAAGAGCCTTAAAATTAGCGAATCGAAAGTCAAAACGAGTCCAATATTGAAATATACGCATAAGATCTCGCGTTAGAGATAAGACTTTTTACGTATAAGGATTATGAAACGATGTGGTGAAGACACCATGGCTATAAACATAATTAATTATAAGCGATAGACTTACGGTGCGTTTTAGAACAGGAGGTGCGCAGCGCGGCGCGTTGTCGTGAGTTTTTACTACATTGCCTGCTTTACTTTAACCTATAGTTGAATTGTTTTCAAATGATTCCTATGACACTGACAGTAATTTCCACAACATAACCTTGTAGTGCCGTCACCGTTACATTAAAATCGTATTGGAGGCTTCTAAAAATGGCATTTATTTATTTTACGTAGCTATATTCCAATAAAATGATATTCCGTTGGAATTACAACTATTCATAACATTTGCAAGAAATTATCTCAATCACACTTTACGTTTACGTTCTGCAAAAGTTACTTCGTCGGGTATTTATTTATCTTACCCTATTGTTGTGTAATTATTGTCAGTGTCATAGGGATCAAGGTTCGCCGCGCCGACGATAGATAGACATAAACCTAGATAGTTCCATATATCTAGGTTTATAGCAAAGCCGGCAAAGTAACGAAAACGCTCGAAGCCCCGCGCGACGCGCCGCCTGTCCTTAAACGTGCCCTTAAGACTGCACTCTTGTATCATTTCCGTACACGCTCAGGAGTCCCATAACTTCACTATTCGGTTTCAAATTACAATTTTAAGTTTGAAATACTTTTGTCTCGTCAATATTTAAGCTATATTTAAGCAATATTTAAGCCCGCAAAACATGATTTTTGGGAAATCCATATTTCAACCCCAATTTTGACGTAATTTTCCGCGTCAATAATTTATTTATTTATGTAACTTTCATTAATAACAATTTAATACTAATAAGCGTAGTTTATTTATGAATTAGGCCTAATAATTTATGTTAGTAACACATTTATCAATTTTGGAAATATATTGCGTGCAGATTTCTGTAATAATATATCGTGCGTCTCATCAAAAATCCAAACAAGATGAAACAGCAAGAGTTTTTGTTTCGCCCAACGCGTCAAGTATACTTTCGCGAGTCAAGGTAGACTGCAAATTCTAATTTTTCCTGTTTTTCTTCCTACATAAAAACTTTTATTCGGAACTCAATTGTTTTTACACGTCATATGGCGTCACCATATTATGAAAGAGAAGGTTTTACGTGTCACTTCCGATTGAAGGAAATTTCTACAGTAAGTTTTATTTTACTACCTTTATTTTATACAAGATGTTCCTGTTGATTGCCCATAACTCTAGGGTATTAATGGGACCATGTAACAAATATCATGTGATTTTTTTTATTTATTGTTTTATTTTTCATATAAAATAATTCAATTAAGTCAAAACATCTTATGTAAAACACCTTTAATGCGAAGTATGACAACGTGGCATTTTCTATCCCTTTTTTTACAGGTATCTACAGTTCGTTGCGTTGTACATTGTATGCAACGTTCCTCAACGTTTAAAATGTTTTTGTTGTTTATTGTATGGCTTCAGTGACACTTGTCTATTGAATGAATGGTAAAGAGATTTCACAAGGGTGATAATTTATGAACTAATATTAAGATTGGTAATATCTTGGAAATTATGCACTTTTGAACCACACATTCTTTGACAAAAAGTATTATTTTTTAGTAAGGAACAAAACCTTTAAGTTGTGGGAAATCAACAGGAACTCCTTGTATATGCTAAATGTGAATTATTAAACACATTTAGCCGCGAAGGGTTTAGTAAAGAACTGGCTCTTATTCTAATTCTTATCATAAAACATCGATGGAAAACGTCTAGGGTTGCTGCTAACCATAGTGAATTTCACTACATTATACTGTTTACTGTTGAAGAACAAAAATAAAGTATACATAAAGAATACCGTTTTCAGCATAAAATGCTATATGCTAGACTTAAATTAATAAGTTGTGCGAGAAGCTCTTTAAATATGAAACATGAAGTAAAGTAAATACTGTTTATTTTTTCAAAATACCTACTGTTTGATATTCTTTTCTGACCCAAATATAGAAAAAAGAAAGTCTGCAACTCTACCGTCGCCGCGTCAGGGCGACCTTACGGGATGGCTTTCAATTGGGATCGCGTGTTTTCGTAACGTTGTCGACTTTACTCTAAGCCAGCGGATGGTTTCACAGTAAAGCTGTCGATGTAGTATAAACACTATGTTCCTCCTGTCCTTAAACGTGCCCCTAAAACAGCCTTACCACCCCTCAATAAGCTTTGACATAAAATACCACTCAAATCAAACTCAAATATTCTTTATTTCGTTGGTATTTTAATACATTTGAAATAAGTCAAACAATTTACAAATTGAACTGAATCTACCACCACTTCGGAAAGTCGATCTGTTGAGAAGAAGTGGCAAGAAACTAATCCGAATGATCCCAATTGAAGGTCATCGTTCCGGCGGTGATGGGTTCCGTCGATGATTTATCCAGAGCCAGTTCCTATACATCAGTTATTTTCTGATAAAAACGGGCCAAATCAAATCTTACCTAGTTTAAGATATCATATTTACAAAAATGATGCAATTGTTTTAATTATTCAATAAAGCAAAGAAATAGAGTTTAACACTTGTTGATAATGTAAATTTGTACCTTGGCACTCATTTAGATCTCCATTCTTTTTGCGGTGAAACCGACAGCCAAGCATAATTTTTGTATTGAACTTGGCTCTTCTTTTTACATTTATGTTTTTGGAGGGACTTAAATTAACTTTAGAAACGGGAAATGTACCATATTTTTCATTTATTTTGAGTTCTTGATGTTTCGGCACTGTTGTAGGCGCCATGATCACAGTGCCGAAATATCGAGAACTCAAAATAATAACAAAAACATGCTAAACATCCCGTTTCTAAAGTTAATTTAAACATAACTTCACGCCTGTATATGGGGAAGGCAGAACACCAGAGGCTATAAAACCATATAGCGTTTGATAAATTTGGAGGCATTATAATGGTGGAGCGAGACTATTGCAGTGACATAAGCTATCGCCTACAAAAAAAAAACCTCAAATAAAACCCCTGTCCCTTAACTGACTTTTACAGTATTACTGGGAAGAGACGTAGTTGGCACATTCTATGTTTTTCCTTTGCTCCCAGTTCAGCATGGAAGAACTTAAATTAATTTAAACGTTAAATATGTAATAAATTTTAATGCAAAAAATATAATGAATCAACATAGATCTGGACCTCTACTCCTAAAGGTGAGTAGAGGTCCATATCTCCAAGGCATCTGAGAAGTGTGTACAGTCAGCATCATCAAGTGTGTAGCAGCAAAGACTACCAAATACTAAGAAGTATCTAAAGTAGTCATAATAGATAGATAGATAATTATTTATTCACATCATACAACAACATTATAAACACCATAAAACACCAAAGAAAAATTTAAATTAGACAAACGAATTAAAATTAATCATACAAATCCTAAGTTAAACAATAAAATAAAATTACTTAGTAGAGTGTGTGCCGATGCAAAATGGCGACATCTGTGTGAAGCGTTTGCGTTAAAGCAAACCACCGATTTTCAGGTGCCACTAGTGAAGTCTGCGCAGTGGCACGTGTAACAATACCGACACATTTACATTAGGATGCAATAATACATTTTATGTAGATAATATATTATAATGAGCAAGGATTCATGACAGAGGGTGAGGCTCAAGGTTTAAATTTACAACACTAGTTCTTTATCCTAGACTAGCTTTATCCCGCAACTTCGTATGCGCTTAACTACCCTTCTCGTGAAAATTTCAGAAACTATACAACCAGACACCCACTGCAAAGAACCTTTATACCAAGTATCACACCCATGCCCTCAAGGAATAAGTTTTTTTCACACGAACTAAAAATCATATATTTCCCGTGCCCGTGGGAATTTTGGGTTTTTTTTTCGTAACACAACCAGTCACTATTTGAAGAACCCTCATGCCAAGTATCACATCCGTACACTCAAGGAATAAGATTTTTCATACAAACTAAAAAGTCCAACCCCTTCCCGTGGGAATTTCGAGAATTCCTTCCATAATACAAACAGACACTAATTGAGGAACCTTTATATCAAGTATCACATCCGTGCACTCAAGGGATGGGATTTTTCATACAAACTAAAACATCATATTTTTCCCGTTCCCGTGGGAATTTCGGGAATTCCTTTCATAACACAACTAGACACATATTGGAAAACCTTTACACCAAGTTTAGTTTCACATCGGTGCACTCAAGGAATAAGATTTTTCATACAAACTAAAAAGTCCTATATTTCCCGTTCCCGTGGGAATTTCGGAAATTCCTTCCTTAGTGCACCCCTACCTCTACTAAAGAATGTATGTTCCAAATTTCAGCTCTCTACGCCGAGTAGTTACGGCTGTACGTTGTCTGTCAGTCACTCAGTCACTCAGTACCTCAGTCACTCAGTCAGTAACGGAACAGTTTTATATATATTGATAAAAACAAAAAAAAATGAAAAAAACGTTGAAATATCTTAAAAATTACGATTTCTTTTTTAAATACTGCGATAACTACAAAATCTTAATAATAACACCATTGGGATAAAATGGAGGATCGCGCAAGAAAAGTTTTTAATTTAACATATGAGATCGCGGAGAGGTTTTGTCTAGTTCAATAAACATATTAAGAGTCAAGATAGTTTTTTATTTTCCTAAATTACCACTTTACTTTTTTTATACAAATCATCAAATCAAATCAAAACGGTAATATTTTTACCTAAAGTGAAAAAAAACTTTTTGATTTGATTTACGAATATAACAAAATGATAGTCATGTTTAAGAATATTTATAAGAATATTTTTGTTAATTTTATCACACAGAAGGGCATTAATTATTTACCGAAGTAGAGCACACGTGCGTACTTTTCTACTTATGCCTTCTCATAAAACCGATTTTTATTCCTACTCTTTCTCCGTCCATGCAGTCAGGTTGTGGAATTCACTACCTCATGTAATTCGTGAGTGTAAAACTATATCTAATTTTAAAAAGAAAGTCAAAGATCGCTACTTTTCTCAACTGTAAGTTATGAATATAAACAATATTATTTTGATATATTGTATATGTATTTATGTTTATATTAATATTATACAGGGTGACTGGTACCAAACCCGCCATAGCAAATTAGCATATAGAGGAGGTCATTTGCTAATTATTGGACCTTACTTTCCCTAACTAAAGTTTTATACTTTAGGAGATATGTCAATTTTTATACATTATTGAGATTTTTCCAAAATTTGACCTTAAAGCATTCGTAACTTTATTTTTCGTCATTAGTTTAGAGTTTTTTTATTATTTCTTGGTAGTCATTAACATTTGTGAATAAAATACGTCGGAACTTCCCTCAAACTAGGGTTAAAAAATAAGACGCTTATGCTTTTAAAAAAAATCAATAAAGAAAAATTACTTTGCGATCAAATTCAACCGGAAATAATAAAAAAACTACGGCGTTTTAATAATTTATTCTACTCTAAATTAGTTCTCTAGTTTGTCACCTTACCAACGGTACTAAATTTGCAACGGAAAGTTTGATTCGCTAAACATCGGTAGGATTTTCAGGTCAACCAGTCATTTTGATCAAAAATAGTGAAGGTCCCAACGACAGGATAAAGCTAATTTAGCAAAGTAGTTTTTGCAAATTTATGAGTAGGTATTAGATAATAGAAATTGAGTGCTTAGTGTACTTAATTTTTTTTTTTACTTTTACCATGTAAAGCAAGAAATCAGGAAAAGATATCGAGCATCAAAAGAAAAATTTAAATAGAGTTAAAACTAAAAATTCTGCTCGAATTGCTGCCCGCGATTTCTGATACATGCCCGATATCTTTTCCTAATTTCCGTGGTGGTAAGACTGAGTCTAATTTCTTGTTTCATAACAGAAAATGCATTATTAATTTTTTGAATTAACTCATCTTTGAATTAACTCATCTGGTTACTTCTTCATTGTAGACCAACTCTTTGGCCCGGCCCCAAACGTAGAAATCGAGAGGTGTCAAGTCTGTCGACCGAGCTGGCCATTCAATTGGCCCACCTCTACCGATCCATGAATCGGGGAATGAACTATTTAAAAGTTCTCGGACGTCCAGCCTGAAATGCGCCGGGCACCCATCGTGTTGAAACACAATGGGCGTGTCGTCGGTTATTCCATCCAACAGCAGATCAGGCAAGACGTCCCTTAAAAATTCTAAATAATTTCCCCCATTTAAAATGTCTGGTAGGAAATAGGGTCCAAAGATATTACGACCAATAACGCAGGCCCACACATTAACAGAAAATTTCCGCTGGACCGATGTAACCCTCTTTTTATGGGGGTTATCATGGGACCAGTGGTGCAGATTGTGGAAATTGGTGATGCCTTCTCGGGTGAACTGTGACTCGTCGGTCCAAAGGATACGCTCCAGAAATGTTGGGTCGTCGACATCGGTGTGAAGAACGAGGCGACAGAAATTCAACCTCCTTTCGTAGTCGCCATTTTCAAGCCCTGCCAACACTCCATTTGTTAATTATTTACGTAAATGTTATTCTAAAGACAAAATTTGATTTGGATTATGTTACATCGAAGCTCGTCGTAATATTAATAATTTCTTTAATTCTAAAGATAACACTGGTCGCTTTAGTGTAAGTAGGTACATAAATAAACTCAAAATTACCTTGAACTGGCGTGTAATGATACGGGTGTTGATGGTCCCCATGCATCACTGACCAGACTTTCCACTGGCTGACGCCCAAAGCGGCAGCTACCACTCTGGTGCTAGTCGTGGGATCTTCTTCAAAAGCTGCCAAAATCTGCTGATCAATTTCAACAGGTAATTGTCGCACAGCTGCTTGGGGTACCCTGACGTTCAAGTTACCCGTTTCTCTAAACCGACGATATGTGGTAGGAAATGTGTCACGGTCAGGTAAGCGTCTATTTGGATATCGCTCCTGGTAAATTCGCCGCGCTTTGCGGGCGTTACTGTGTGCAGCACCATACGCCAGCAGCATGTCGGCGTATTCTTCCCTTGTGTATCCCGACATTTTAAAACGAAATGTCTTATTTATTTATACCTGTGTCTACTCAACTATTTGTGAAAGCACACGAAACGGAAAGGAAAAGCATATATGACAACAACTTAAATGTCATAGAGATGGGTCCGACCTCATCTTTTTCATTTGACGTCTAAAAGTCATTGAAACTGTCATTGCAAATGAAAAGAGTTGGTCTACAATGAAGAAGTAACTACAAAAGATGAGTTAATTCAAAAAATTAATAATGCGTTTTCTGTTATGAAAGAAGAAATTAGGCTCAGTCTTACCACCACAGAAATTAGGAAAAGATATCGGGCATGTATCAGAAATTGCGGGCAGCAATTCGAGCAGAATTTTTAGTTTCAACTCTATTTAAATTTTTCTTTTGATGCTCGATATCTTTTCCTGATTTCTTGCTTTACATGGTAAAAGTAAAAAAAAAAATTAAGTACACTAAGCACTCAATTTCTATTATCTAATACCTACTCATAAATTTGCAAAAACTACTTTGCTAAATTAGCTTTATCCTGTCGTTGGGACCTTCACTATTTTTGATCAAAATGACTGGTTGACCTGAAAATCCTACCGATGTTTAGCGAATCAAACTTTCCGTTGCAAATTTAGTACCGTTGGTAAGGTGACGAACTAGAGAACTAATTTAGAGTAGAATAAATTATTAAAACGCCGTAGTTTTTTTATTATTTCCGGTTGAATTTGATCGCAAAGTAATTTTTCTTTATTGATTTTTTTTAAAAGCATAAGCGTCTTATTTTTTAACCCTAGTTTGAGGGAAGTTCCGACGTATTTTATTCACAAATGTTAATGACTACCAAGAAATAATAAAAAAACTCTAAACTAATGACGAAAAATAAAGTTACGAATGCTTTAAGGTCAAATTTTGGAAAAATCTCAATAATGTATAAAAATTGACATATCTCCTAAAGTATAAAACTTTAGTTAGGGAAAGTAAGGTCCAATAATTAGCAAATGACCTCCTCTATATGCTAATTTGCTATGGCGGGTTTGGTACCAGTCACCCTGTATATGTATATATTGGTATATATGTATTTATATTACTTTACGCAGTTTATACGTTATATTATAGATTTGTGCACACTATCATTGCATCCTAAACAAACTCTCCAGTCCTAGGTCTGCTGGAAGAGATCTCATTAGAGATAAGCTGTACCTTTGTACTTATTTTTGATCCATGTATCTTTAAATTGTGTCCAAACTTATGTGTACATAAATTGTTAAATAAATAAATAAAATAATAGCCAAGAGCCAGCATATTAAAGTATAAAACGGCATTGGTTTGTAGTCTGCAGAAATCTTAATCGCTATAATAAATTTTCATAGCTATTATAAATCTTTGGTTTCTATAATATTAACTGCGGCTTGGATGCTTATTTTATTTATTTAATTTGAGCAATTTGGCTGTGTTTATGTTTATAACTATTTCAGATGCTTCTTAGTATTTGGTAGACATGGCTGCTGCACACCTAATGATGCTGACTGTACCATGTCTCCATATTATGTATTATTAAGAATTTGTAGTTATCGCAGTATTTTAAAAAGAAATCTTAATTTTTAAGATATTTCAACGTTTTTGTCATATATTTTTTTTTGTTTTAATTAGCTCATATAAGAGAAGGCATAGGAACATAACCGTATAGTATCAATGTATTACATTTTATCTAGGACAAAAAACTAGTGTTGTAAATTTAAACGTTGAGCCTCGAGCCTTGAGCCTTAACCTTGAAGCTTTCATGGCTCAAACTCTAACAGTCTTAAAGCCCCACTACACTGTTGGAAACAAAACATCAAACCAAGGTGACCTTGCTAGTTTACAACGTGTTTCCAACAGTGAAGACGGCTGTTGACAACCAAATTACATGACCTTGGCGGGTTGGAAACGGCGGTGTTTAGAATCACAGACATACATCTACATAGACAACGCAAGTGCCACGATTTGTATTCGAACCAAGCGTGCCGACTTTTTAAGACCTATTGTGACGTCACAGCTGATATTTATTACTGGAAAATACAAGCAAGATTCAGAGACACCGATACCGCCGATGAAATCGATTATTAAGAACGATATTAATATTGTGGACTCGATTTTCTAACAGACATACATACACGCATATTACAATACATATGAAATCTAGAGGCGACCAACCTTGACGCTTGGTCGGGGTTCGGACACGCAAAGGATATGCATTTGCGTTATCCATGTAGATGTATGTCTGTGTTTAGGACAGTGTGTACGCTTGTTATTGTATATTTTACTATGTAACTATAACTAGAAATGACTCGAGTTTTATAGCTTTTTATCCTGCGTTTCAACCTTTCCTTCTCTGTATCCTCAATTGCATTCAAAACTGCCATCGTGAAGATGTTGCCAACGCGAGAGATCAGAGCACACTGACGATTATGGGGCGTGGCCTGGCGTGACCTTGGCTTGTCTCCTTATTGGCAACCACCGTTTGTAACAGGGTGGATGACTCGGAATTGGTTGTCAACAACTTAACCTTCCTTAACCTTGGTTGGAAGCATTGGTTTTCAACGTGTTTTCAACAGTCTGGCGGCCCTATTACTAATAAACTCGGACTAAGGTCGGATTGAAATTACGTTGATTTTTAATTTTGTACAGAGGCTTATCATGCTCTTTACATAACCCACATTTAAGACTTTTTATTCAAGAAATGACTCTTTAAGTATCTCAAATATTTTATTGTTTTAAGCCAAAGGGGATTATGTGAAGCCTCAGTGAAAAATTGAAAAATGAACGTAATTGTAATCCGACCTTAGTTCGAGTTTTTAAATATAGCCAAAAAGTATCTAATTGTCTCAGAAATTACCTGCGGATAGTAATGTATTAATTTTCTAGTACCTACTAAATAATAAGTGTCTATTATTAAGGTACATTACATAAACTAATTGCTTGCTATTTGAGGGTAGAGAGCTTAAGCCTACAAAGGCTAAAGCCTTGAAGTATTAAGCCTTCAAAGCTGAAGCCTTAAAAGCCTTTAAGGCTTAGCCTTATACAACACTATAAAACAAAATGGAGTACATTTTATATCGATGATGCAATATTAAGAATTCCGAGATATCGCAGATTAATTTTTCAAAAAGTCGTAATTTTTTAAGATTAATAATAATGTGTGGCATATCATTTAAAAGGGGGTAAACTGAAGAAGTTTTTAAAAGTGTTTTAAAATTCTCATCGCTTCTTTTTAGTTTTTTTAATTCAATGTAAAAAAAATATCTGATTTACTTTTCGGTACGACACCCGAGATTTCGTTGGCTCATAACATTTTTTTTCTTGAATTGTTGCATCAAATACCCATTTATTTAGTTATAATAAAGCTGCATTGACAACACGAATAAATTTATTTTGTAAAGATAATCATACAAAAATTTTGATTAGAAGGTGAAAATTTGGTTGAATTATGACTACAAAACTCACAGTTCATATTTACATCATATTTACAAAACTCACAGTTCTCACTTACGCCGCGCCGTCATCAGTGGCGAGTAGTGATGGGTCGGGGGCATAAACAAATATGGACACAATGGGCATAAACTAGGCATATTGGGCATAAATGAGTTTACGTCCAAATAAATGCCCGATCACTAGGCACAAAAACAAACAACTTAATTTTGTAAAAAATTAAGCAGGAACTTGAATAAAAATGAAACTTTAAGTATTTTGTAAATCAAAACTTTTAATCAAATAATCACAGTGTTACTCCGCTCCCGCTTCAACAGTAAACTCCAGCTACCCCCGTTGTTCTTTCAAACCAAGTTATAATTTTAACCAATCGATTTTGGTAAAATGTTAAGGTTTATTGCAGTATATTAGTTAAAATAAAATATCTTTTTAATGAATTTTTTTTTTGTATACTTAGATATAAGATACGATAATAAATAAATTAAAAAAATCTGTTTATGCCCAGACAAAAGACATTTACTCGGCATTTACGGGCATTTATCAGGCATTTACTGAATGCGCCAAAAACGCCAGGGCATAATTCCATCTCTAGTGGCGAGCGCTGGGGTCGATTTATGTGTTACGTGAATTCCAATAATGTCACTAGTCGCTGATCCATCGATTAACTCGACGCTGTATATGAAATTTTTTTTTATTCATCATAAGACCATCGAATGGTCCACACCCGTTCACGAGTATAACGCAAGCACCAGCCATCACTCTCCTAAACCATTTAGGGAAGAGGGTGACCCGATACCCGACGCTGTCACTAGCCATGCCGCCTGAGGGAGCATGACGTTCTTGCTGTTGTCTTGACAAGAAAACAAGTGAGAGAAACAGTCACCCGTATGCCACATGTCATACTGCAAAGCCATGCCGTTAACAAATTTTTGAAATATCCTGTAGCGTGCCTAATCCTATGCCTTTTTATCGTCTAAATAATCTTTAGTTTTATACTAAGCTTTTCGAGATAGAGTGTCTTTAATGACTGATTTAAATTTTTTGAGTGGCAGGGATTGAATTGATTTCGGAATTTTCTTATATATACGTATTGACATTCCAATAAATAATTTGCTGTTTTTAGCCAGCCGTAATTTGGGAAACGCTAACTTATGGTCGTTCTTAGTCTTTACAGATAAATTTTTATCATGATTATCTTTCCTAGTTTAAAATGTATTACCTACTATTCTTATAAATATACAAAATGATTTCGTAAATATATTGTGATGCAAGGGTCAAGATACCAATTTCTATAAACTTTTCTCTTAGAGATTCTCTATTTCCAAGTTTATACATTTCATAAATAGCCCTTTTCTGCAGTGTAAATATCGTGTAAATATTTGCGGCATTGCCCTCAAGTATGCCGTAGGACATTATACTATGAAAATAACTATAATATACCAGCTCCGCCGTACTAACATCAGTCAATGAGCGAATTTTCTTTACCGCGAACGCTGCAGAACTAAGTCTACTCGCTAGCTGTAAGATATGGGCGCCCCATTGCAATTTAGAATCTAAGGTAATTCCAAGAAAAACAGTGTTATCTACTAGATTCAACCTGTTCCCATTAAGACGCAGATCAGACTCAACTTGTTTAACATTTGGTGCAGAGAATTTTATACATTTAGTTTTCCTTATCATTGAAAGCCAGATTATTTATATTGTAGCTCCGCATACTAGACCCACCTAACCCCCCTCCGATTCGGCCAACTTTGTACGGAACACCATGTATAAACTAGGGACTGTTAAGACATTCAGCTTTTTCTATTTTAGAAGGGGTGACTGATGACAAATTTTAGATACTGAAGGAGAGCACTCTGTACTAGATTCTGATCATAATTAAGTAATAAAGGCAGGTACTTCATTTTTCACGAGAACTCCTTATAAATAAATAAACTTTCGTTAATATTTAATTTACTCACGTGACCTGGCTCGCGGATCGCTGCCAACACTAGTGTAACCATGCGTTACTTAATCAAGTCTTCAACTTTCGGTTAAGTTTACTCAGTAAATAATTAATATTAGTTTTTTATTATAATTTTTCTCTTCATGTATGATCTCAAACTATACTAAAAGTGACCCACCAGTCACCCTGTATATTGATCTATTGTTATGTAGATTCTGTGTGTTTTATTTTAGTTTTTGACCTAAATGGGAAATTGTGCAGCATAAGCACTTTTATTGCTAGCAGCGCTACATCAAAGTTTCTTCTGCGAGTTCTAATAATAACCCTAGACTGGTATACAGTTTTGGTAATCTGATAAAACGTAGATATTTGTAAGCTGATCTGCTGCTTACGTTCCATACTTTTTTATCATATTCTTAAGAGAAAAAGGTACTAAAGTTAGGTATTTAAGTTAATAATTGAATAAATAGGTGTCTTTTTTTTATTTATTTTCCTGCATTACTATAACGAGTTCATCACACATAAATTCACTCACTCATCACAGCACACTCTAACGAAACTAAAATCCTCAGTAAGGTTATTTTAAACATTATTGTTTCAGAATCAATCGATGTTCTATCTTTCCTTGTCTATTTAAGTGAATTATTTGTAATTTACGCTCTTGAGAAATCATTAAACATTTTTATAATTATAAATAAGTAAGTATTAGAATGATTTTTATCAAGAATATAAAAGGCTACAATTCTGGGATTGAAGTTAGCTGTGACAACATTTTATTTATTTTTATTAATTTATTTACACTTCAGTATACAGTACCTACAGACAGTAAATGAGAAAAAATAAACAATGTGTTAAGTAAGTACTACTAGGCTGTCTTATCGCTGGCGAGCGATTTCTTAAAGACAACCATTATTTTTAAATATTTTTTTGTGAAGTCGGATTTTTGTACACTCCTCGACATGTATGTGAAAGATATTGTGGAATGCCGACGGTTTCCTATCCCAAGCAGCAAATAATGTGTTCACGTCCTTGCACGCCCCTTAAGGCTGCGTCCCTAGTAGGCAAACTGTTAGCGGCCGACTGAGTTGCCTGAGACCTGCCAAGAAATTGTGACCATATTGTTAAATTAATGTAACTAAGGACCTTGTATATCAAATGAATTTTTATTTAAAATCTCAAATCTAAAGAAACATGACATTATATATTATTTTTTCATGTACATGCCCATATGGCAGAGTATGGCTTGAACTCAACCTTTGTAAAACATCCTTTGTACTACCTATATTCGTGCTAATAAAATGAATTGAATTGAATTGAGTTTGCGGTGAATTGATTTAGTACGCCCTTCCATGTGAGCGGCCGACTCCCACGCGACGTACGAAAATTGATCAGAGTTTGCAGCTAACTCAAATTTTTCAGTTCGCCACAAATTTGCGGCTCACTCAGTCGGCCGCTCACAGTTTGCCTACTGAGGACGCAGCATAAGGACACGTTTAAGAACAAGCGGCGCATCGTGCGTTTTTATTACATCGCCGGCATTTTTATAGAACTATCCTCTGGTTTAGAGTAAAGCCGGGGTAACGAAAACTAGTTAAGTCCCGCGCCCTAAGAAACGTTCCCTAAGGCTGCAAACTGAACAACCGCGCTAGAACATTCATTATTTTGCTTGGTGGTAGGATCCCTTCTGGGTCCGACTGGCTAGCGACCACCCTTTATACAAAGTCTGCCGCCAAATGTTACCGCTCCGGCGGTAATGTGTTCCGGCAATATTGTATAAAGAGCCAGTTCCTTCCTAAACCCGTGTGCTTTCATCTTCGACCTCATCGTCACTTACCATCAGGTGAGATTGAGGTCAAACGCGGGTTTAGTCACTTATAAAAAAAAAAAAAAAAAAAAAAAATGCATCTCGTACGACTTGATAGAAATGCTCAAGTTTCTATGCGAAGCGTAAATTAACTCTTAACACGAATTAATAATTCACGCCGAAAGTTGCGTTAAAATTGGAGTAGAAATATGGATTTTTCAAAAATTATAATTCTTCCAGCATTTATTCTGACTACTAATAAGATTAAATATCAACGACAAAAATATCCTCTTCATTTATTTTGTATTATGCAATACCAAGTAGATCTATCCGGGGGCTCCAGTTTGTGAGGAAAACATACGGAATGGCATCTTTATATGTTAAAAAAATTAACTAACTATGAAGGTAACCTTTTATGTGGGACTGATATCAGAAGTACGTCGTGACCTAATGAGTAAAATTACATCAATGTTTTTTTGAATATTTATTACAAGTATCCAAAATTCTCTCTCCGTCTCCCACATTTAATATTGATTTCAGTTTGCCTATCCGCGCTCGCGTCTGCACAATGGGACGGACTCCAGTGTAACTGCAAGCTCGGTCCGGCGCTGTGCGGGTCCAACTACCGGACATACTACGGCGAGTGTGCCATGCACTGCGCCGGGATGAAACACGGCATCGAAGTACATGTCTTGCATTACGGCCGATGCCGGTGCCGCCCGCTGTACCAACTAGGGCTTCTCTGAGGGGGGGACCTAATTATACTGTATTTATTAAATTCGGATATTGTTTTTGTTTTATTACGAGTTTAACGTAAACTGATCCACTGACTATAGTGATCTAGATTTATACCGACAAAATTTAAGGGTTTTTTAGTCACAGACTAAATTTAAATGTAATCTTCTTTGATACGATATAAACGTAACTGCATATTTATTTTAGTATCGCTCAGCATGAAAAAAAATATATAACGACAATTTTTTTTACAAATAGTCGCTGTTGATGAACTCAGCTACTACGACGCGGCATTTTATTGATAATACTACGACGTGATGTTTTGTAGTAGCGCGTAGTCGTCTTTATTTTAATGGTACTTATTCTAAATTTAGAGTGACCATGCTTTGGCTTAATGTGTTAGGGACTAAATCAATTTCCTTTGAAAAAAATATATATCCCTTTTTGCAAGAATCATTTTTGTGAATGATACCTTTGTGTAAAAAATATTTTTCTGGTAACTAAGAAACAATCCTGTATATTATGCTAGATTCGCATTTGAATCTCATCTTTACAGGGTGGTTTTTGCAATACTTTGAGCTTGTGGCTAAACAGTAGTGCAGATAAAGTTATATAGTATCAAAGTGATAAAAATTTCCTGAAAGGTCGGCATGTGTTCATTATGGCAGCTTTCTATATCAAAATAAATGAGTTATGAGGCATTGAAAGTAGTTTTAATGAGGTGTGTAAGGTTTAGGGTATAACTCCTGTGGACGGGATGACAATGGGTACGGATTTTACTTCATCTGCTCGCCGTTGTCGCTTAATTTCTAATTTTGAGTGTGAGTTGATTGAAGGTTGAGGGTATTCGGGACAGCTATATCGATTAAATAAACTTTTTTTGTTGGATTTATCATGAAATGTTATAATGTCAGGTTGTCAGCTATGGTTTGATCCGTTACAATTGTTCGATCCCAGTAACAGCCCGTTCACACGTGGTCTCCGTTTTACTGGTTCGTTTTACCGGATACCTTTTTGTACCGTAAATACGTATACTGAATACTGTGCCATATGTGAAGTCGCTCATACAACTCCATGCGCCATCGATGAAAAAAACGTATCCAGTGTAAAACGGAGACCATGTGAGAACGGGCTGTAAGTTATAAATAATTCGGTGGCAATCACTATTATTAATTTCTGTAATTGTTCATGTTTAGGACCGGAGCTATTTGGTTCAGAAAAACCTACCCCCCGGAACCTAACGATAAACATAAGGATATTATATTTGATTTAAGCTTTGAAAAAGGAATGAGCTAAGCAGCTTATTAATAATATTATATTTATTTTCGCATTACCTTTAATTTATAACAAAGGTAAACTTTATATATTTTAATAAGACTAATGACTACACGATACTAAAATAACAAACGTATGTAAAACCTGCGAAACTAAAGCGACTTTCATAAACAAATAAAGTATTTTGACGACCGGCTGGTATAGCGGTAACATAAATTGCCTTCTATGCCAGAGGTCCTGGGTTCGAATCCCGGCGGCGGCCGATATTTGTGTGATGAACACAGATATTAGTCGTCAAGTCATGGATTTTTATATGTTTATTTAAGTTTATTCTAATAAAAAATATGTTTTTATTCAATATGTATGTTTAAGTATATATTTCTTAAGTACATCAGTTATCTAGTATCCATAACACAAGTTCTTTAAGAAACTTAATTTGGGCTAGATAATGTTGTGTGAGTGTCAGAAATATTTATTATTTATTTATTTATTACAGACAGCTTCACCCTCGGCTCAAGTCTATTGCCACTTTATGGCATTTATTTATTTAACACTTTATTGCACACAGTACAAAAGGAGAAAAAGAAAGACAATGATAACACAAATTTAAGAATGGTACAATGGGCGGCCTGATCGCTTCAGAGCGATCTCTACCAGACAACGCCAAGTTGTATAGAAATAAAAAGAAACTGTACAAACATCGGCAATAATAAAGCTCATGTTTAGTTTTATGAATATAAATACTACATAAAAAATAATACAATATAATACATAATGATAAATAAATAGGTAACTAAATAAAATATATACAAAATATATGCATATACATAAATAAGCATACATAAATAATAATAAAATACCTACTTAATTAATAAAATACTTCTTCTAATTTTCAATCAGAGAAAGGAAATATTTTATAATTTAAATTTGAATGAGTTTGTGTATATCTGTAAATCGTCCGCATACATGTGGTAGGAAGAAGTTATATTAAGAGAAACTGAGTGTATGAAAATTGAAAAGAGAAGACACGCCACCCTGCGGGACGCCGGCTTTGAGTTCTGCCCATGATGAGCAAGCATCATCCATGACAACACGTTGTCGACGTCCACGTAGGTAAGTACGAAAGCAGTCAATTGCTGATGGAGATATGTTAAGAGAGCGCAAAATTTGGAGTAAAACGTCAAAGTCCACATTGTTGAAGGCGTTACTGAAAATAAGTCAGTATTGTGTTTTATTATTGAATTTTCTTTCTCCTTACGTATGTCGTCTGTTATTGGCATTGTCATACAATTATAAAAAAAACGTTGAACAACCCAAACTGGACTGCAGCGACAGCGACGCGGTGAATCTGGTCCGTTCTCGACGCCAGCGGGCGCTCGGGCGATTTGTCGCGGTTTCATACATACTCAATTCTTTCGATCGTGTTGCGGAAACCGCTGCCCGCGCCCCTGTCGCTATCGCTGCCGTCCAGTTTGCAGCCTTTGTATTGAGAATTTGAGACGCCCTGCACCCAACCGTTTATTTAAACATTCTTGGCCAAGCTATTATAGCAACATTTTAATAATAGTTTGGCCAAGGTTTTTCATCCAACCCTGCAATTTATTATTTGATCTTAATATATAAAACTCTTTTGATACTGACAGAGTGACTGACAGACAACTTACAGCCATAATTACTGGCCGTAGAGAGCTGAAATTTGGAATATACAATCCTTAGAGGTTATGGAGGAGCACTAAGGAAGGAATTCCCGTAATTCCCATGGGAACGGGAATTATTAGACTTTTTAGTTCGTATGAAAAATCTTATTCCTTGAGTGCACGGATATGATACTTGGCAAAAAGATTCCTCAAAGAGAGACTGGTTGTTTTGTGCAAGGAATTCCCGAAATTCCCACGGGAACGGGAAACATAGGAATTTTTAGTTTGTATGAAAAAATATTATTCCTTGAATGCACGGATGTGATACTTGAAATTTAAAGTTTCTTTCAATGGGTGTCTGGTTGTTTTATGGAAGTAGTTTTTAAAAATTCCCACAGGAAAAGTAGTTTAGTGCAAACGAAGTTTCGGGAATATTTTTCATCGAACAGGTGGGTGGATATCATCTTTAATAGGATCTGAGATCAACTGTATTTACTGATACCGAAACTTTACACCGTCACAAAATAATTACACTGAAAGCCACGAAAACCCATGTAACGTAAAATTCAACACGGCCATTTTGATTTCCTCGCACCTAATCACGCGTTGTGTATAATGAAATGATTAAGTGGGAAATCCTTTTGGCACGCATTCCTAGTGACTCGGAAAATTAATAATGATTTCCTTTATACTTTTCTGTGAGTATGACGTTTTTTAATTAACAAGTGGAATCGAATGGATAAGAAAAAGAAAAATTAACATAAAAATGTAATATTCTGGATTTATTTGCGTAGTTTTACATTATAGATGCATTTTATTAATAACGGTATGGTGTATTTCGGAAGCAGCGTGTACTTAGTACAGAAGGAAGCAGATCAACCTTTCTAAATCTGTCTAAAAATTGTTATTGAATCTGAACTCTACGCGCCTTGGACATTGTGTTCAAAATTGGTTGGGGAAATTTGACAGGTCTGTAACCTTCTGCACCTCTGAGAAGCACACTACAGCGAAGCAAAAAGGAGGGTAATGATTTTGACGTGTATGTATGTTTGTATGTATGTATGAGGGTATGGATGTTCATCTCTTCCCTTAGAACTTCTAAACTATTAATCATAATTGGACAAATAAGGTGTCTTTAGAAGCCTCTTCACTGTCCGCTGATTATAGGTTACATAAAGTTGTCTTAAGTTTTCGCGATTCATACTATTAATAAAACACTTTTTAACCGGATTTATCGCGTACCTATATTTACATTTGCTCGTGACCACGGGGTCTGCAAAGACACCGAAACGTCCAGTTAATTAATTAAGATAGTAAAAAACGCAAATTAATTCATTTTAAATTTAAATTCGGTTAAAAAGTGTTTTATTTAATACATAAAGTTATCACGATCACGGCTACCCTTTTCAACATATCTCAATCAATACGACTATCGTTTCCTACTTTTAAGAGCGTGTTTTTAGTAGTCAGGTGTTAGTTTTTGAACTTATTTTTTTTTCTATTTCTATGGATGTTAGCGAGCGGCCATTAACAACGATAAATCGGGTCTTTATATCGACATTTTCTCAAAATATGGCACTTAGGGTATGTAATTTTTTAAGAATTTCTCAACCTTCGTTCTGTGAGATTAATCATGGTATCGAATCGAGTAACTCTATCTATTTTGGGGCGCATATTAACTCACATGATAGGATCAACTCCTAAAATAATATTTATCTTGTCGATTCGAGTATTTATCGATGGTTGCATGCTAGCCAGCCCGGAAGCGGTTGTCATGGCGTGAGGTATGGGTTTTGTCTACATCATTTGATTAAGATAAAACTAAGTTCTACCCGTTGCAAACAGCGCTTTAAGGGCCTCGATACATTATATTTCAGATTCTCTATACTTGTATACAGGGTGTTTGAAGGTCGAGAAGCCAAATGGAAATGGTTAAAATTATCGCGCCTAATTAATTATCATTTAGTCCTAACTTTAAGGAGCAGGTACTATTTATTTTGCTACATTTTAAAGAATACTTCTTAAAAAGTGATGGTTATCGAAAGTTAAAGAAAGTATGTTTGTATAAATAAAATAAAATCCCCAGACAATCACACCAACTACATGTCCTCAAATTAAGCGAAGCTTGTGTTATGAGATACCATGTAGCGAACTAGGGGGGGAACTTAGAATACAAATACATACATGGATAAACACACCCAGACCAGGAACATTTTTTTTTCTTGCTCCGGGCGGGAATCGAACCCGCAACCATTGGCATCTGAGGCAGATATGTTTATCCCATCGCCAAAGTGGACAAATAATTAAAGAATTTCTTAATATTTAATTATTTAGCTAACAAATACATTTTATTTAGCTAATAATTGATATTTTTCTTCGTGGTTATTGGTTTGTTTTGGTTTCTGGTAATTGTTTTTTTCTAGAAGTAGAGAAAAAAATGCTTCTTGAACTTTAAAACTAAGTGCGATGTGATAAGACGCAATACATATCCAACAGGTTCTCCCATAAGTCATTGTCATTTGGCAAGTCAGACTACATGCACCCTGTATAGTAAATAGTTTATCATAAGTAGGTTCAGAACCAAAAAAATATGAGATTCATCAACTAGCACTGAACAAGGTTGTAATGGTGTAATATTGAAGATAATGGGCTTCATACGTCAGCGCAGATGGCTACTCTGGTAAAAATCCAGAACCTTTCTATTTAGAAAAGTCAGCAAATAAAGCAGTTTAGAAATCAAAAAGGTATAGAAGAATAAGATTTGAAAGGAGAGATAGCTAGAACACCTGGATAAGCACGAGCTGGATCCAAAAGAGATTAGGTGCATCGCCGTAAGGAAAATCCTAAATTTCCTGGACTCCATTGGAGTGTGCGGCGAGTTATAAATTGGGACTCACACAATAGATATTTTAGGTCGCAGTGTGACGAGCGGACAAGGCTGCTCATATAGTCCCTAAACCCCCCAATAATAATAATAATAGCTAAAACATCTAGTTCTTTTAATAAGTTTTATTGATTACTATTACTTTCTTGCCTGTAATAAGGTTTAGCAATGTAAAATATTATATAGGACATTACATAACTTTAAATAAATTATAAATGACTGTGGTGTTATAGGTACAGAATACATCAAGCGTTACAAATCTGTCAAAATGTTGAACTCGAATCTGAACTTTATGCCCTCGACATTAAGTTAAAATTGGTTTGGGAAATTTGACAGGTAATGTGACGCTTGAACTGCCGCCTTCTGTACATTTCGAAAAAACAAAACATTTTATTTTTATTTTGTCCTCGTTTATTCCTCTACATAATAAAAAATAAACGAATACAGAAAAATTAAAACCAATCGCTAATTCTACTTTTCTAGTGTACCTTTTAGCATTCACGCATGTTTCGTGCAAACATGGAATGCATGCAATACACTGCCTATGCGCTCCAGAGGCGCCACTTTGCGCGTCTAACCTTAAGACGTACCAGGGCGACTGCAAGATGAGGTGTGCCGCAGCAAGTCTCGGCACCCAGCTGACAGTTCTCCACAAGGGACCATGCGACGAAAAAACCACAAAACCAGTACCAGGTCAGTAACTTCTTCAAGGTAACCTAATTATAATAAGCAAAACAGTAAAGGCAAAACATTTTTAGTTTGTCTGGAAGAGCTTTTGTACCTTGTTGTTCTTTGTATTTTATTTTCATAAAAAATAAAGAGTAAATAAATAAATAAGAGAGATATATTATGTAACATCATATTTTTTTACACAAGGGGGATTGTTTTAAGTACCTACAGGATGTATTAAAATCACTCTCGCATTTTACATATTAGGTAGGCGTCTAGTATGTACGGAATAACCTGAATTCTCAAGGATAATAGATATAATTTATACAGGGTGTCCAAAAAAGTATTTTGGAGAAAAATACGCTAGATAGAGTTAGTGTTCCCCATTCGACTACAAAAATCCGTTTTTTAATTGGACACCTTTTCCAAAAAAAAATCTTAACATTTCAAGGAAAGCGCGCACGCCTGTCTAGATAACGCGCGCGCCTTACGATCAGCTGTGAGATATATCAAAATAAGCTTAGTCATCTAGGTAGGTACTTACTTGAATACAACAGAAACATTCATCGCGATTCCAATTTTCCTTCCTACTTTGTACGGGCTTAGGATCGTCAAAATGAAACAGGAGCTTGATCTAGTTTTCACAATACCTAAATAATTCTGGCGTTGTTAACAATTAGAATCAACCTTTTTTACAGTAATTAATTAAATTAACTTAATAGTTCAATGATGCAGTCGCACCTCAAACGGATCTGAACATAAAAATTCATTATTGTAAAGACACTTACCATAACAGGAACTGCGACTGCCCTAAATTACAGAAAGTACAAAACACTAAATATCTGGGTGTTATTCTAGACCAGCGACTCTCATGGTATTTACATCTCGAACACGTTACCAGTCGAATAAGAAAGCTTACCTGGATATTTAAAACACTTCGACATGTTGTACCAAGAGCAGTTGCTGGACCTCAGGGTTTATCTAAAGACGTACTTAGGGAAATATATATAAGTTTGGTGCAGTCTTGCTAGCATATTGCATTCCTGTTTGGGGTGGTGCAGCAAAGACGAAACTACTTGAGGTGGAACGTGCTCAACGAAACCTTATAAAAGTCATGTACTTTAAACCCAGAAGATTCCCTACCAATATTTTATACAGTTTATGCAACTTGGCTACTGTGAGGCAACTTTATATAACATTTATTTTATTAAAACTACACAAAAGCTTACCATACGATCCACGATGTAATACCAAAAGAAGAAAAGACATAGTAGCGCAAGTTCCTAAAACAATCACTGCCTTTGCAATCTACCAGTATAAAAAACGCTCAGCCTCCTTGTATAGTACACTAAATAAACACTTAGACCTATATAATAAGACGTATAAGGAATGTAAAAAAGTAATAGCCCAATTTTTGTTATCAAAGGATTACGAGGAAACGGAGAAACTGCTGGAACCGAAAATCTGATGACTGCTTATTCTTTTTCATTCCTCATAAAAAATACCTATATATAAACTTGCAAACACACACACATGCTTACACAGCACGCATATACACACTATCACACACAAGCACATTCAAAATATGAGCACATCGCAAATTCCATTTTATACATAAAACAAAGTGCTTATAAAATATAAAAAAATAAGAATAAAATGTAAATAAAGGTCATTGGGCATTTTGTTCGAGCATATGACCCACGGCGTACACAAATGAAATAGGGCTTAGTATGTAGATAAATGTACCTGCTACTTAGTGGTATGGGTCGCATTCTTGCAAACCCTGGGAGAATTGAGAAAAAATAATATTTCATTTATTAACATTATAGTCTTTTTAAATAATTTTTGTAATGATTTTAGTCAAAACTATTAGACCAATTTCTAAAATACTTTGAACAACAGTTGTTTTAAACAATTTCAAGGGGCTTGAAAAGAAAAATTCAGTTCTAAATAATAATTTTATTCTGCTTGATCAAAATCAATTGTTAATTCATCTAAAAAGGCTGCAGGTGAGTCTATTACTTCTTGATGCCTGGCCCATGTTAAAAAGTATACTACGCTTGCAACATGCGCACAGCTTCCGACAGTGCGACGTCCGTGTATACATGAGCAGTAATACTGTTGAATGCTATTTCTTCCAATCTGCGTAGGATCTACTAAAATGTATGTATAGTACTGCTTCGCACGGACGTGTCGCGACTGTATTCTGCCTCTTATCAGTATCTTGTTTTCAATCATTTCTCGGTGTCGGTACATTTCAATAGTGTATACACCATTCATGCGCATGTGTTCGTGGCAATATGATCTTGCTATTCTCAAGTGGTACGATCCCAACGTAAACAACATTAACTCCTCATATGTAAACTGCGGAAACTCTTCAAAATCTGGATCATTTCCATCGAGTCGCACAAACGCTACTCTCTGCCTATTCAAATTATGGCTTATCACGTAATCCGCCAGCTCATTGGGTTAATTCATCCGTTCATTTATTATGGCTATGAATTGTTCCTCTGTTATGCCTACATTAATAATATACTAACTAAATCCATAAATAGTTTCATTGTGGTAAATCGACCGAAATCTACCTGTCTTACATGCGAGCGAGACGGATAGATATTCAATTGTGCTAAACAAACGTTTATGATGCTTCGTACCACACATTTTCACAACGCTGAAAGTAAAAACTTCTGATTTTGCTTTAATAAATACTTAGACGACTTAGGTAATAGTATGTTAAATAACTTTTTTCTGCCGGGAGGTACATTAAAAATAATTATATATTGAGAAACGTGGCATTGATTTCTTCAATTTAAAATTAGTTTGGTCCGTGTACGCAAAAAATAAAAAAATCATAAGGTGGGTCAAAAACGCCCAATGACCTTTATTACTGTTAGTACTGTTACTGCTATGTATTTCCTATTCTGTATTACTTTTACTTTTAATTTGTCTGTTAGTTTATTTATTTTAAAAAATATATATGAAATTGTTTAAAAATAATATATTTAATGTTAGTTTTTAAGCAGATGTATTGTAGCCATGGAAGAGCGGTGTCCAGCCTGGCACAGGCTTTTTTAAGCTTAAAAGGAGGCACCAACCTTGAACTTGTAACCAAATTGTGTTTTAAAGAAATAAAGAATATTTATTTATTATTGATTATTATTTTCGATCCCGCGATTTCTTAAATAAGGACCACAAAACTAGCGGTAAAATCGCACTGTTTTGTTCATATTTTCATTGGCTTCAGTATGCACGAATCATTTCAAAATATGGAACATTTGTCACTGAATCAGTAGGCTATTCTCTTACGTAATTATTATGACGTAGACACGAGGAGTAATTGCGACGCGTGAGCATACTACGTCATCGGTGCACTGACTGAGAAGCCGTGACGTCACCGACCGACTGACTATGTAATTGGTTTTTCTAAGTATTGCCAGGCTTGGCTCACTCCGCGCGGTACATCCGTTATTTACCTACAGCGAAGCGCTCCGCCGGCGGATTTCGAATGGGTCGAGTGTAACGCGCGCGCCCGTGGGGACGTTGTAGATACCTACCTACCTACTAGCACTCACAGTAATTCTATGATCGAGGTCGCAAATAGTATTTAAAAATAAACACATAAAAAGAAACAAATATTCAATTAGATTATGTTTAGATTTGATTATGTTCAATTTAGTAAACAAAACATAGGTAGTATTACTAATTATTCGTCGTAACTTTTTTTTCATTTTGTACTTTAGGTAAGTTGAAATAATATTTTTTACAAAGGTAGAATAACAGTAATACCTACAACGGTAGATACTTAATTACAAATAAGGAGATTAATTATTCTTCACTAGGCAGCAACCCTAACAGCGTAAGAAAAGGTAAGAGGCATGCGATAGAAAGAGACAAAATTTCTAGGTATATAAATTTGCAGGTATGTAACGCTGTGCGAGCTGAATTCCACCGTATCGCGTCGCAGCAGGACTCGAATTTATTTAGATCTTCTTGCGGAGTAATTCTTCTGTACCGGTACTATTACTTATTCTGTGGTATTGCTCTAGAAAGGGATGCCGCTACATAGAGTAAGTAAGAAATTAGCAACACGTAAGTCTCGTTCTGGGAAACTAATCTCTAACGTCGTTTTTTAGGATTAAAAAAAATGCTTAACCGCGTAAGCACACCTGAGTGTGACAGGGATAGTAAATTGCAATGTTTTACTACTTCTAATGAATTGGACAATGCGACTCACTCGGCCGGCACGTTACATTATTACATTATTTTTAAATGGGATTTAGTTTGTAAATTAATTAGTGAAAACACCCATGTAAATAAAGACTGTATAAATAGCAGACGTTTCTTGCTGAAATTGTTGTGATGTAGAGATAATTCCAATGGTTTAATTAAAAAGAATTGTGGTTAGGAAAAATTCATCACTTCTATTTAGAACCAATAGGAAATATTAATACTATTGAAATAAGTACTTACCAGTTTATGATATTATCTCATACTAGCTGTGCCCGCGGCTCCGCTCGCGATAATTTCGGGATAAAAAGAATCCTATGTTACTTCTAGTACCTCTCATGATTCGTCGAGTAGTTTTTGCGTGAAAGCTGAACAAATATCCACGCTTTCATATTTATAGATAATATTAGTAAGGATAAGGATTGATATTTTATAATATTTGACAATTAATTGTTTAGATCACTTTCACATGAGGCTTAAGTATCTATGGAACGAAAATACTTCAGCGCAAAGCTTCTGAGTAAACTATATTGAAAGTTAACCCACCCGGCACGTGAACATGAAGATTTCTAGAACAGCTAACCCGGGAAAGAGCGACGTATAACTGACCATGCGAAAAACAACTGACACCGATATCTACTCCAGCAACACGAAAAGTCTGCCCTTGAGCCTTATTAATTGTCATTGCAAAACACACCGATACTGGGAATTGCGTTCTTTTAAATTGGAATGGAAAATTATTTGGTATTATGGGAATTCTGTTAAAATTTGAGATATCTAAATAGAATTATACCCAGAAATATGTACAACTTACAACAGAAAAAGAAATGAAATTAAAGCTGAAACGCCTGTGCAATGCTATCTACCTATACCTACTTCACTTAAAAATAAATACCTATAACTACAATAATTAATAAAAGTACCTACGCTTTTACCTAAAAAATACAAAAACAACTGAACATAAATTAGCCAAAATTTGGAATTTGACCGAATATTTAAACACTACCAAAACAACTAATACCTATTTTATAAAATAACAACGAAAGAAATTCAAATAAACTACTTATTTAAAGACTAAAAGTCGCGCTGATAAGCACGGTTTATAATATCAATTATTGTCTGTCAATAAAGTCGATTGCTCTGAACGCATCAACAGCTAAATATTGAATGAATTATAAAGCTTGCGCTCGCCGCCCGCCTTTTTATACCCTACCGCCGCGAGCCGCGTCGAGCGTGGCAACCGTTACGCAAAAATAATCCTTATATCATTCAGTATTCACGCGCGATGAGTTATTAGCGTATTTCATGTATAAGTTTGGTGTTTCTATACCGATTTCCATGTTTTTTTTTTTACATACATACATACATAACTTCACGCCTGTATCCCGCATGGGGTAGGCAGAATACCAGAGGTTATAAAACCATCTGAAGTCACGTTTGACAAATTTGGAGGCATTATAATAGTGAAGAGAGACTATTGCAGTGACAGGGGATCAGTCTATCGCCCACAAAAAAGCCTCCCATAACACCTCGGTCCCTTAACTGACTTTTACAGTATGCCCGGGATGAGAAGCAGCTGGCATATTCTATGTTTTTCTTTCGCTCCAAGTCCAGCATAGAAGCTTTTTTTATTGAATAGGTAATAATGTGATTTTTTTTAATTAGGGATGAGTGAGAGTATTATAAACGTAAGAGTAAACAAATATAATCAGAAAGCTCTGAACTGCTAAGCTATCGGGATTTACACGTGTTATTGTGTGTCAACCATAAAATATAGACATATACTGTTGTGAGATATTTTTAATATAATTTTATGTAGAATATTTCCGTCATACATGATTTCTATGTAGCTTTAACCATTAAGGCTGCACACGCGACGGAAGCTTAAAAATGAAGTAACTTCTCCCGTTTTTCCAACATTTCCCTTCACTGCTCTGCTCCTATTGATTGTAGCGTGATAATAAGTATACTATAACCTGCCCAGGAGTATGAAGAATAATTTTACCAAGTTTCGTTAAAATCCGTTGAGTAGTTTTTGTTTCTATAAGGAACATACAGACAGACAGACAGACAAAAAATTTACTGATTGCATTTTTGGCATCAGTATCGATCACTAATCACCCCCTGATAGTTATTTTGAAAATATATTTCATGTACAGAATTGACCTCTCTACAGATTTATTATAAGTATAGATATAGATAGATTGTGAAAAAAACTTGAGTGCGTGCAATTACCTAGATGACTAAGTTTATCTTGATCTATTTTGCAAACATCTCCCAGCTGATCGGAAGGCGCGCGCTTTATATGGACAGGTGAAATGTCGATTTTTCCTTAAAATTTTTTGGTGGAAAAACTATAAGTCCAAATAAAAAACGGTTTTTTGTAGTCGGGAAGACTAACCCTATCTACGGTATTTTTCTCCAAAATACTTTTTTGGACACCCTGTAAAATAAAATACTCCCAATTCGCATATTGTGGGTATGTGCGACGCGCTTGATCCAGCTTACAAAACTTCGTTTACTTTAAAAAGGACAGTTAAAATAAAATAATACATCTTAAACTGGGTAAAGAATTCCTCTCAATGGAGGAAGCGATTATTGGTCATGTACAGATTGCAACAGAATTATGAACTTCTAAATAGACTTGAGCGACTTGAGCGGCAACAAAATCTCTGCATAAGGTTTGTATTTGGATTAAGCAAATACGTCCACATATCTGAATTCCGCACTAAAATCAAGTGGCTTCCTATTCGCCTTCGCCAGAATACGACCGGCTGGTGTAGGGGTAACATACATTGCCTTCTATGCCAGAGGTCCTGGGTTCGAATCCCGGCGGCGGCGGATATTTGTGTGATGGATGAACAACAGATGTTAGCCGTCAAGTCATGGATGTTTATATGTTTATTTAAGTTTATTCTAATAAAAAATATGTATTTATCCAATATGTATGTTTATATAATAAATTTCTTAAGTATATCAGTTATCTAGTATCCATAACACAAGTTCTTTAAGAAACTTAATTTGGGCTAGATAATGTTGTGTGAGTGTCAGAAATATTTATTTATTATTATTTTATGTTTAGTAAAACTTTTTCACGACATATTTGTCGGTATACCTAAATATCCCGTCCCGAGACCCTCAGGAAAAAAGATATTTTTCTTTCTCTAGTCTACTGTATTCTGTACGATAAAGCGATACCTAAGTACCCAAAAGACCGTTAAATTATCGGTATACCAATAACGACCGAAACTTGCGTTCTTCATCGAATTTACTCCTGGGGACACCATCTCACACATCCACTTTTTTAGGAAAATCTTTTTTTATACTATCGGAGTCGTTATAGAACGAGCTCCCGATTGAAATTAGCTTGGCGCGCACACCACGCATTTTTAAACGAATGATTAAACGGCATTACCAGGTGAAACACTGTTCATCTTTACTATCCATATTTATTTATATGTGTATTGATATAGTATTTATTTATATAGTACATAATTATTTATGTACACGTTTATGTATGTATATGTAATTATTCGTATGTAGTTTATTTTACGAGCCGTACACCTCGCCCACATTAATTTCCATCAATGCCTGGGTTGCCTGGCAGAAATCGTGCTTCGACGATAAAGCCGCCCATTGCATGTTAATTGTGATCATTATCTTTATTTTTAACTGTGTAACCATGTTAGTGTACAATAGTTTTATTATTGTTATTACTATACCACCTTGGACAATTGCGCGTATTCATACTGTTTGGATAAGGCAGACCGGGTGGTGTACATAATTCTGTAGCAGTCTGTACATTTTAAGCTATGAGTCGACGCTTGTCACGTGGCGCTATAATGTGTGGTGCCATGCGAAACAAAAGAACAGGATTTATGAAAAGCAACTCCACCCGAACTATTTTGCAGAGACAAAAAGTAGATTGTTAAGGGAATAACTACCGCTTAAGTGAAGCCAAAGAAAATACAACTGTTTTTTATTGACATAGTTATAGCCATGTTTTTCATAATCACATTAATTACAACTCAGTTATACAAAACTGCAAAATAATTGCAACTTTAAACAAATTGCGCATGAAGTAAGTAATATGAGGTTTAAAATATTTCAGTTCTATTATTTTTTAATTATTAAATAATGCTGCAAGATCCTTAATTTTTTTTTGTGTACGTACACATGTTACTAAATAAAACCAGCATAACTAAAAGTACCTAAGATTTTCTATAGCACTAGTAGGTCACCCTGTATATTTATTCTATATTGATGCTATAAATCTTATTATCTACTACCAAATTTCAAGTTGGTACATAACACTACCTTACTTAAGCATGTACACTTAAGCATGCCATTATAACTAAATTAAATAATTATTCCCCATGGAAAGGTTCTTTAGATATTAGAAAAGATGGAGTAATTTAGACATATATTGTATACCTTAATCCCAACTCTCATTTTACAAGTTCTTTCTTCCTGGTTGTCTGGAAGAAAGAAGAAAGAAGAAGAGAGAAGATTGTTAAACTTTTAGCCCTATTAAATTATATACTAAGCAGAGATTTCAGCACAGATAAATCCAGGTATATGGTAGAAGGGTTTAATTAAAATTTGTTTTTACATTGAAAAAGCTTATGATCAAGTGACACAATAACATTTGTAAAAGAATAAGACATAGAACGGTTGCTATCTAAACATAATAAAACTGACATGACAACAATTCTATTTATAGCCAGTCTTGCTTCGCTAACAAGTGTACTCATAAATAAGTCTGAATATCACATTAAATATGTATATTCAATAGTAATTTCTTGGTTGTATTATATATGACAGGGTGACTGGTGGGCGACTTTTGAAATTCAATAGTTTGAGATCATACATGAAGAGAAAAAATGTAATGAAAAATAAATATTAATTATTTTTTACTGAGTAAACTTAACCGAAAGATAAAGAATTGATTACACAACGCATGGTGATGCTAGCGTTGGCAGCGATCCGCTCCCCAGGTCACATACCGCGATTGACTTAGGCCTAAGTAAAGTACATAGTAATAGACTAGTATTTATTTATAGGGAATTCTTTTGAAAAATTTCTATATAATTATGTATAAAATCTAATTTTTATACATAATTATGATCAGAATCGAGTAAAGAGTGCTCTCCTTCAGTATCTAACTAAAAGGATTCATCCCAGTGTCCATACATTGCCTGGCTTTTATGCCCACCATATAAAGTTGAATCTTTTATTAGTTTTGGATATTATAATAGGCTGAAAAAGTAATGTCACTATTGATTTCGTGTTCAGTTTATCCACATGTTCGAATTATCCACCATGTAACAACAGAACATTCACAAAGCATTAGCAAAGAATGAAAATCTTTCAGCCGGCCGCTGATATTAATCAGTTGATTTGTCAGTTTGACAGTGGCATTATCTTTTGTGGCATTTTGGGAAGAATGCAGTCTTTTATGTTTAAAAATGATAGAAAAATATATATCCACTTTTTTTATATCTATGGTTGAATATTTGCACTACATATTTTTACTTGTTCACAACATTTTGTTTATTTTTAATTTCATACCAACATGATGATGATGGTTCCGTATGCAACTTATTTATTTTGCTCTTTTTTTGTCGCAGTAAATAACTGCATAATCAAAACAATAATTTATTTATTTGGATTTACCAATTACACGACAAAACTTATGCAATATTCATTAAATTAATTAACATTTATGTATTTAATCTTTTGATTATTTTTATAGTTTGGGATTAAAAGCCAGGACTAAAATTATGCCTTTGTCACCAGTCACCCTGTATACATCATATATATTTTTTTGTAACTATCCAATAAAGTGTAAATAAATAACTTTTAGATGTATTAAGGATACAGTTTTAGAGTACTTTGTAGAATTTAAACAAATTGTAATTTTTTTTATTTGATGAAGTGCCCATTTTAGATATATTTTATTGTAAGTATACATATTGTGAAAAATCTAATGTTATAAATAAAAATACTAAATGAAATCGCCCCCAGTGGAATAATTTATATTAAAAACATTATTTTTTGTATTATATTGGTAACATTTTTTGCTGCCAATAAAATATGTTAAATTCTTTTCATTACAGATGAAGAGCACCTATGATTACAGCCATCACAAGCTAAATTATGCAGAGCAGAACCATATGTCATGTTTTCGATCAATCAAGGAATAATGGCAATTTACTAACATTTGAAACCAGTAGCATTTTAAAGAAGATGTTATTTTATTAATGCTTGCTAAAATGATTATAGTTAATGTAACAAACTAGAGATATCCAATATTTTGTCCAGATTTTGTGAATATTATTTAAAGCAATGGAATTGAACTTACAGTATGACTTATAGTATTTGAAAAAAAAGTGAAAAAGAACCAAGTACAGAGGACCCACCCTAATACAACCCCTGTCTAATCCTGTACCCCCAGTAAATCACTATAATCCGACATGGTCTATTGTTTATTATTGAATATTTTTTTGATAATATTCCCTAACATATGATTGAAAAAGTTACAACCTGTACACAACATCACTATAGTGCTTGACGCATAGGGTATTGTTTTGATTCTGATTGATAATAAAACATAATCTTTCTATTGTGCTGTTTAATTTACTAAATTTGACATAAATAATGAAGTATTATTTTTACTTTGGAGTACATGTATATAACATAATTATAAAGAATCTTATCAGTGGATCCATAATTTGTCAGATTTCAAGGTACTCTTCTAAACAGCCCTGCAAAATGTTTGTCGGACTACCAAGGGTCCATTGTATGTGAAATACTACTGATATGACATTGGATAGGCATACTTGATCCCCTTTTCACTTTTTGTTATACTTCATTTTTATGTTTTTTTTTAATACTGGAATTATATCAATTTTGCTTTCTGTATATGCAATTTCATATCTATTTTGCAAATGCTATTTTCTTAATGCGAAATAATATCTCAAACCTAAAACTACATACAAAATCCAAAAAAATGTGAAAATTAATAGAATTTGAGATAGAACTCTTTGTCTTTGTAGACTTAATAAATCCTTATGAATGAATGTTGAAAAGCCTTATTATATTGCCCTATTTTAAAGTTATAAGAAAAGATCACTTACCCCATCTATAATCCTGCTGAAGTGCACTGCTACACTGGCACTGTTTATATGAGGAAACTTGCTTGATGAATGGAGAAGAACAGATATCTTCTTCGAACGAATTTTAGTGGCACGGTATCCAAACACAAACAACATAGAGTCAATTACATTACTTTTTCCACTTCCGTTTGGACCAATAATTGCAGTGAAACTCTGTAAATCATATACAAATTAAATATTAAAGAAATTCTAACAATTGAATTGTTTGTTTACAACTTGTTAAAGAAAACTTTTTACCTTGTGAAAAGGCCCTAACGTTTGAACGCCCGCGTAACTTTTAAAGTTTTCATTCACAATTTGAGTAATGATAAGTCTTGGACCAGTTGCATCAAAGGTAAGTGCTGGTTTTGGAGCAGGAGGAATGTAAATGTCACCAATCCTAACACCACCTTCTTCATCATCAGAAATATGGTCTATTTCACCGTTTATTATACCATCCTCATTGTCATTACCATTTTCAGTTGGTGTATTATTATTGTCTACTTCCATAGGTTCTTCATTACTTTTTCTTTTCTTTGATTTTTGCATTTTAACACAATTTTTTATCAAAAACCGTTGATACGAATTCCGCGCGCGGACGGTTACAAACAAATAAACCGGCAGGCTGTCAATGTCATGCTTAACTGTCTAGTGGCTGTAGCTACGTACAAAAAAGTTAGTATTATTTAGTTTAACAGTAGAACCTTTAGTGGAATATAAACTCGACTTCTTGGCGACATTTCACTTAATATCTCTATAATCCTACCTAAATATAATCACGTATTAAGTACTAGCTATTACGCGCATTTTCAAAAGTGTAATTTCGAATATTGTGATAAAAAGTAGCTATGCCAAACGTCTAAATCCGCTGAGCCATTCTGCCGCGATTCAGGAATAAATACCTATCCATACATCCGTCCATCCAAACTTTCACCTTCATAATATCATATAAATATAATATACAGAGTGTTTGGTCCATCGCCGGCCAAATTGGTATGGCCTGTATAGTAGGTTTTATTTGCTATTCTTAAATGGCCATTAAAACTTCAAAACCCCTTGGTTTTTATAAATAAGATTGTTAAACTTATTTTGTTTATTACCTCAAAATCACCATAAAAAAATAAATAGGTAAAAAAAAGTTTTTAAGATCTCCTGTTTGAGGCTTATCTAAACACCTTAACCAATATCATTAGTTAAATAGTTTTTTTTAGTTTCTTCCAAAGTTTCATATCGAAATACCCATTGGAAGATCCTGGTATTTAAAAAAATATATTTACGCATGTACCTAAAGCCAAAGACTGAGGTCATTCTTTTTCGATTCCACAACTGTAGGTAGATCAATTGGTATCAATTTAATATAACAAAAAGACAAAAAAAGGAAGTCATTTTCACTGCATATGCTGTGGCTAGACAACTTCTTTGGTTATTAACAATTAATATAAGTAATCTAGTAGCAACCTACAGATCTTAACCCCAGGACAGGCAACCTGACGAAGTTTTCAGTCTAATAGCCGGCACAAATCCGTCTTTCCCAGGTAGTAACTAAAGAATTTTGCCTGTAAATAATTCGAGGAGCAGAGAGAGAAGGGTATATTTTATTTCTTATTAGTGCGTGAAGATACTGATCATTCTACAACTTATAACTTATAAAAATATAATTATTTTGGAACATTAGGAACAGGTACCTACCTATTTCGTTCTAAAAATGAGTTGGATCCAAAACAGCTCGCAAGCCTAACTTTGAAGCACACTCCTCTGTTAATGAAGTGCTCTAACTACTCCCATCTATGAGCGCACGAATTTCTTGTATTCCAATCCTGAATCGCTGTAAACAAAAAACATAGCGCCTTTTGACGTTTTCCAAATCTGAATGTAAAATGTTATAGATTAACGAGCGTTTATCCGCGACTTCGGACACGTATAAACTATTTTCCGTTCCCGTGGGAATACCGGGAATTCCTTCCATTATACAAACAGACACTTATTGAGGAACCTTTATACCAAGTATCACATCCGTGCACTCAAGGAATAAGAATTTATCATACAAACTAAAACATCATATATTTCCCGTTCCCGTGGGAATTTCGGGAATTCCTTTCATAACACAACCAGTCTCTTTTTGAAGAACTTCTATGCCAAGTATCATATCCGTGCATTCAAGGAATAAGATTTTTCATACAAACTAAAAAGTCCAATAATTCCCGTTTCCGTGGGAATTTCGGGAATTCTTTCCTTAGTGCACCCCTCCATCCCCTAAAGAATATATGTTCCAAATTTCAGCTCTCTACGCCCAGTAGTTACGGCTGTACGTTGTCTGTCAGTCACTCAGTCACTCAGTAACTCAGTCAGTAACGGAACAGTTTTATACAACGTGTAACATAATGAAGAGGTAATACTTAAGGGAATTGTATGTTTGGTGATGTAGTTTATAAGTAACAGTAACAAACATTTTTTATCCTTACGGTTCGGCCGAAAAACAGGTTCAATGTTTAGATCAAAATATCTAAGTGTCATCCCTAAAAACAGCTGTTAGCTTTTGATGTAATCTATTCGATAACAGGTGGCGTGACTATAAAGTGATGGGTAACTAAGACAGATACTACAAAGTTCAGCCGGTGCGGGAAAGGTCATAAAGTCACTGACTGTGGCACAAGTCTTGTTTTAGCTTATTAGGTTGACTAGGGTTGTCAAAATATTTTGTTGTAAAATAATTAAATAAATTTGTATGAAAGTCTATACCAGCACTGATCATGCTAGTTCTTTTACTGTATATTCTACGTATGGTATAGAAGCTAATCCTTAAGTTTTATCTCTCCATTTTGTTACACATTGTATATATTGATTGATAGATGTCTTTTGGCACGTGGCAGAAATTAGAACTGACTTGGCAAGTTGCCTCTGCAATTTTTACTTTGAAAATTATGTTTTGAAATATCTATAATTAGTTTCATTTTGATAATTTTATCAAAAATCTACGATTTCAGGAGATCTGCTGAGATAAGCTGATCTCTATATGAACCTTTCAAATAAAAAAAATTTTAGACAGTAAAGAAAGTAGAGTTGACGAGGATGACGAGAATAACAATTATGATCTTGATTAAGTATATGAATAAATCCTGTCATGATATTTATGATTTAGACATGTTATGTTGCGTTATGTTTTAAAATATTTTCTTGTTTAATCTTTTAGTTATTTCTATTTTCAAACTATCTTAAAAAAAATAATTTCGCGCGTCCGATATTGCGATGATATTATAAGCACCATGAACGCGGATACAAAATACTTACATGACAAATACGAAACGTTTTATTACTATTCTATTTTCTTCTTCTTTTAGTTTAGTGGCAACTTACTATTTTTCTCCAAGAATAGGTACATATTGCCGTACTTTGAAAAATACACTTGGGAAACATCATTCATTTCATTTTTTACATCTCAATAAAAATTACGATTTCGGGAGAATTGTCCACCGCTTGCCACGCAGGACCCCAACTAGTTCTCGCTCAGCTAAGACATAAATATTTGATATTGGCAGCCCGTCGCTTAGTTCGCGCAAGAATACATGCTTGTTTTGAGTTCTTTAAGGTGCGCCCTAAAACAAATCAACCTCCGCTAATGTCCGACCTGCCTTCGTGTAGGTTACAATTTTCGAAACCGTTCGCACATACCGGCGTAGATTACGCAGGACCTTTGTCCATTACATTTTCTCGTCAAAGTGGAATTAGAACTCATAAGTCTTATTTACGTATTTTCGTTTATTTGACCACTAGGGCAGTGGACATATAAATCGCGTCTGATTTAAGCACTGACTAATTTTTAAATGCATTTAAACGTTTAATTTCTCGACGAGGTCCTGTCGAGAAGCTCTATTCGGACAACGGGACGAATTTTATAGGCACTAAAGCGTATATAAGTAGAATTATTATTTTTTTTCTTTTGTAAACAACAGATTTTTGTACCATTTAAACGTTTTACTTACTTACTTACCTAACATTTAGACGAACTTCACCAATTTCTAATTTCGGAAGCTTTCATTAATTGTTTTAAATTCGAATTATCTTCTAAGCGCATCGATTGGGTTCTGATTCCACCCAACGAGCCCCACTTTGGTGGAGGATGGGTAGCGGCTGTTAAGTGTTTCAAAACACATGTATCACGCGTCATAGGTACACAGATTTTGACCTATGAAGAGTTACTGACCGTACTCTGCCAAATTGAAGTCATTTTAAATTCAAGGCCCTTAGGTATTATAAGCGAACTAGCTTTATCCCGCAACTTCGTATGCGCTTAACTACCCTTCTCGTGGAAATTTCAGAAACTATACAACCAGACACCCACTGAAAAAACCTTTATACCAAGTATCACACCCATGCACTCAAGGAATAAGTTTTTTTCATACAAACTAAAAATCATATATTTCCCGTGCCCGTGGGAATTTTGGGAATTTTTTTCGTAGCACAACCAGTCACTCTTTGAAGAACCTTCATGCCAAGTATCACATCCGTACACTCAAGAAATAAGATTTTTCATACATTCTAAAAAGTCCAACCCCTTCCCGTGAGAATTTCGGGAATTCCTTCCATAATACAAACAGACACTTATTGAGGAACCTTTATATCAAGTATCACATCCGTGCACTCAAGGGATGGGATTTTTTCATACAAACTAAAACATCGTATATTTCCCGTTCCCATGGGAATTTCGGGAATTCCTTTCATAACACAACCAGACACACATTGAAAAACCTTTACACCAAGTTTCACATCGGTGCACTCAAGGAATAAGATTTTTCATACAAACTAAAAAGTCCTATATTTCCCGTTCCCGTGGGAATTTCGGGAATTCCTTCCTTAGTGCACCCTTACATGCCCTAAAGAATGTTTGTTCCAAATTTCAGCTCTCTACGCCCAGTAGTTGCGGCTGTACGTTGTCTGTCAGTCACTCAGTACCTCAGTCACTCAGTCAGTAACGGAACAGTTTTATATATAATTCTAAAAAGTCCAACCCCTTCCCGTGAGAATTTCGGGAATTCCTTCCATAATACAAACAGACACTTATTGAGGAACCTTTATATCAAGTATCACATCCGTGCACTCAAGGGATGGGATTTTTTCATACAAACTAAAACATCATATATTTCCCGTTCCCATGGGAATTTCGGGAATTCCTTTCATAACACAACCAGACACACATTGAAAAACCTTTACACCAAGTTTCACATCGGTGCACTCAAGGAATAAGATTTTTCATACAAACTAAAAAGTCCTATATTTCCCGTTCCCGTGGGAATTTCGGGAATTCCTTCCTTAGTGTACCCCTACATGCCCTAAAGAATGTTTGTTCCAAATTTCAGCTCTCTACGCCCAGTAGTTGCGGCTGTACGTTGTCTGTCAGTCACTCAGTACCTCAGTCACTCAGTCAGTAACGGAACAGTTTAATATTTATTTATTTAACATTAACATTTATTTATTTATTTATTTCTATGCCTATTCTATTATTACAGGTTAGACCTAATTCAATAGACAGACCAATAAATACTATTTACATAAATAAACAGTATTCTTAAAAACTACAAGAATATATAAATATAAGTACTAATGGCATTTACACAAAACATAAAAAGCTACTTTCACGAATTCGTTCAGCGCACACAAGAAAATATCAGTTTCGTACGACACCGTGTTGAGTGTCCGCAACGCACGCGAGAGCGGCGCGCGCTGCAGCAGGTTGGTGCGCGCGCGCGGTGGCAGCAGCAGCGGCGGGCGGCGGCGCCGGGTGGCGAGAGCGTCAGGAACACATAGGCGGAGTGTTTCCAGGAGCCTAGGATTATGTACTTTGCCTCGCAGTACTTTAAACAAGTAGGTTGCAATGGCAACCTCCCTTCTTATTTCGAGACTGTAATATCCCGTCATACCTAACACAAATAGGGTAGGATATATTCGAGGATATCCTGGATACACACCATATTGTTTTAAATAAAGAAACCTTACAAATTTATTCTGGATGCGCTCTAACATTAGCTTGTACTTTCCCTCATAAGGTGACCATATTGCTGCATTGCACTCCAAATGACTTTTTACTAGCGCCTCATAGAGCGCCTTGAGTGCCACTACATTTGTAAAATTATTGGCTTGACGCAGTACCATTCCCAAATTTCTGTATGCTTTTTTACAAATATCCGTACTATGTTGACGAAATTGTAAATCAGAAGAGAATCGCACCCCTAGATCTTTGACCTCCTTTAGTCTCTGCAACGATTCCCCGTCCATGTGGTATAGATGGTGGCTTGGCGCCCGGGCCCGGCTAAATGACAGTACGGAGCACTTCGCCACATTAAAGTACAATTTGTTCTCATGACTCCATTGCACAACTCTGTCTATGTCTTGCTGTAGTAAGGTATGATCTACACCATTCGAAATTTCATGGACTAGCTTTAGGTCATCTGCAAAAAGTAAAGGTGTGGCATTCTGAACTACACTGGGCAAGTCATTAATGGCGATAATAAACAAAAGAGGTCCCAAATTACTACCTTGACTTACGCCAGAACGTGTTGGGTAAACCTCCGACAGGTGTCCACCACAGTCAACATACTGACACCTATCGCGCAGATAGCTAGAAAAAAATCTGAGTGTGTGAGGAGTACATCCCACGCTAGCTAGCTTAGACAGTAGCACGTCATTGTCAACTGTGTCAAACGCCTTCCGGAAGTCTAAGTAAGCGACATCAATTTGTTGTCCAGAATCCACTGCAGGCACCAGACGTGTCATGAGGTCGAGCAGATTCCCTGTCGTCCCCCTCCCAGGACGAAACCCATGCTGTGCATCAGACAATAGAGAGTTTATTTGCTGGTAAAGGCGGTCGTGGACAGCCGCCTCAAATACCTTTGCCGGAGTATTCAAAACCGCCACGGGCCTAAAATCAGTGGGTGCCGACGCTCCATTATTCTTAGGTACCGGAACGACTCTAGTGAGTTTCCAGCGTTCTGGGAAAGTTCCGGATGCAATACAGGTGTTAAATAGATGCTGTAAGGGTTTGACTAACACACTCCCACAGTCCCTAAATAAAAAAGCAGGTATACCGTCCGGCCCCGCCGAGCGCTTGGGCGCAGCGCGAGCAAGCGCGCGACGCACGTCGGCGGCGGACAGGCGCGCGAGGTGCACGCTTCCACGCTCAGTGTGGCCGGCTCTGGGTTGTAAACAGATTTGAAGTACAGAGCGAACTCTAATGCACACTCAATCTCAGACAATACTTTACCATCCTTTATTATTTTTCTGTCAGATACGTTACCCTTATTTGATAATATATATTGATATCCAGCTGAACCGCTATCACTTACGCCGTCTCACTTTTCACATACAACACGTCATACACGTCATACACGTCATACACTCTTTCACTCTTACTGGAGAAGATGGCGTGATGAGTATACGTTGCAGACTCGTGAGAAATGGAACACTGACTCACATCCGGTTCGAGTAGGTGAAATAGTTTTAATTGTGAAGGATGATTCGCCGCCGCTTCATTGGCCCTTAGGCATAATCGAAGGGATTTATCAAGGAACTGACGGTCGTGTTAGAGTCGCATTGGTAAGAACTAAAAATAGTACGTTAAAACGTACCATTATTCGACTTTGTTCGTTACCTATATTAGAATAATTCTAACTACACATTAAATTTTAGTTGTTAGTAAAATAGTATTCTTTGTATACAGCGCTTAGAGAATAAGTTGTTAATTTCGTTAGTTATTAAGCTCTTAAGTAAGTGACTTAAGAATTTTCTCTTATTATTTCAAGTTTTGAAATCGCAACGCTTTAAGGATAAGCTTTAATTTGTTTTTGTTATTTTCGCAACGCTTCAGCTAGAGCAATCTTGTATTTCATGTGCTTCTACCGCTAGGTTTGAAAGGGAGCCTTTCAAGGCGGGGAGGATGTTTGGGCCGTTTTGTTTTCCTTATCATAGCCCTGAAGGATACTCTGGTCCTTTGAGGAGGCACACGCTGCGTTCAACGGAACGTAAATTTTGTATTGACGCGAATCGAGTACAGCCAGGCCTTGATCACTCCGCGCGGTACATCCGTTATTTACCTACAGCGAAGCGCTCCGCCGCCGGCGCATTTCGAATGGGTCGTGTCACGTGTGTCACACGCGCGCCCGTCGGGACGTTGTTGATACCTACCTACCTAATAGCACTCACAGTAATTCTATGATCGAGATAGTATTTAAAAATGGACATAAAAAGAAACAAATATTCAATTAGATTATGTTTGGATTTGATTATGTTCAATTTAGCAAACAAAACATAGGTAGTATTACTAATTATTCGTTGTAACTTTTTTTTCAATTTGTACTTTAGGTAAGTTGAAACAATATTTTTTACAAAGGTAGAATAACAGTAATACCTACATCAGTAGATACTTAATTACAAATAAGGAGATTAATTATTCTTCACTAGGCAGCAACCCTAACAGCGTAAGAAAAGATAAGAGGCATGCGATAGAAAGAGACAAAACTTCTAGGTATATAAATTTGCAGGTACGTAATGCTGTGCGAGCTGAATTGCACCGTATCGCGTCGTAGCAAGACTCGAATTTATTTAGATCTTCTTGCGGAGTAATTCTTCTGTACCAACGGTACTATTACTTATTCTGTGGTACAGCGCAGTGACACTTTTTACATACTTACTATAGAAAAATTCGAGCGCTCGTGCTACGATTAAAAGTGATTTAGCTATTTAGTAATTTCTTAAAAATACAAAGTTCTATAGTCCACCAACGCGACGTAATTGCGTGATTAGCCAGTTGGAGTTTTGTCACCGGGGCCCCGGAACGAGGAGCAGCAGACATTACAAGTAAGTACCTCCACGTGTCTGGTGAAGGGTTAGTTTCGGGGTTGTGCTGGGGATGACGAAACGGCCTATTACAGGATCTCTTAATCCTGTAATAATTACTAGCACTGTAGGGATTACTTGCTCAGGGGTGGTTAGTTCCAATTTTGGCCACGCTCCAAAAGATCCTTGTCAGTCAAGACATGTCGGACTATAGTCAGATTATGTCAACCCGGCCCTATAGGCCCATTTTAGGCGCTTCGACGACGTTGACTATTTGACATTTCCGTCAGTTTACTGCATTGATTGAATTGTTTGCTAAGCAAATAGGGTTACCAGATGAAATAATCAAAAGTCCGGCGAAAAGTCCAATGAAAAATCCTGCGATTTTTTACTTTAAGAATTTACTGTCAAACTTACTATTTAACATTATAAAACCGTAAAACTACCGTTAGTAGTGTATACTAATACACCTTACAAAACTAAAGTATAATGAAACTAATTAAGCCTACTTATTTGGATAAACAAGTACTGATTTTAACTGTAAAATTATCACCAATTTTGTATGTTGATGTTATCCTGAAAAGTTAATTTTATTGGAAATTCTAAAAATCCTGAGATTTCATGAGATTTGCAAAATCCGGCCGCAATCCTAAGAAGAGTTAAAAATCCTGTTGAGGTTACCCTAAAAGCAAAGACCTTTTACTATTTGTTGCTAAGATTAAGAGTGAATTTAGTTAGATTGACAAGTGTGACATGCATGAATATAAGTAGGTACTAAAGTATAGATGATCGTCTCGTGGTTTTTGCACTTAAGCGCCACACAGTATCCACCCCTGGAATCTTTTTGACCAAAGCAATCCTAGAATGGAGCCCATTCCACTTTAAAATTTTCAGAAATTCGTAGTACAAGTTATTACTATTGCGCAATTATAATTTGATTCGTTTTGATTACATAGGTAACGAATCAAATTTAAACTGCGCAATAGCAATAAGATGAAATAAACTGCACAAAGCATGATGCTATAGGAGTTGGGAGTAATAAAAAAAATATGCGTCTCAGACTATTCATTTTTTATTTTTATATTTGTGTTTGATATAATAATTATAGGCCATACATTTGTTATGGTCGTCTTCGTCAAACTCAATGCTTTTGCCACACAACAAATTGTTCACCTTCTTGCACTAGTCATTCAAAATTAATGCAATTCCTTTTCTTAACTCACTATCTTACTACAAAGTCATTATCTTATCTTATTATCAATCAATATATATAAAACTGTTCCGTTACTGACTGAGTGGCTGAGGTACTGAGTGACTGAGTGACTGACAGACAACGTACAGCCGTAACTACTGGGCGTAGAGAGTTGAAATTTGGAACATGCATTTTTTAGGGGATGTAGGGGTGCACTAAGGAAGGAATTCCCGAAATTCACACGGGAACGGGAAATATAGGACTTTTTAGTTTGTATGAAAAATCTTATTCCTTGAGTGCACCGATGTGAAACTTGGCGTAAAGGTTTTTCAATGTGTGTCTGGTTGTGTTCTGAAAGGAATTCCCGAAACTCCCACGGGAACGGGAAATATATGATGTTTTAGTTTGTATGAAAAATTCCCATCCCTTGAGTGCACGGATGTGATACTTGATATAAAGATTCCTCATTAAGTGTCTGTTTGTATTATGGAAGGAATTTCCGAAATTCCCACGGGAAGGGGTTGGAATTTTTAGTTTGTATGAAAAATCTTATTCCTTGAGTGTACGGATGTGATACTTGGCATGAAGGTTCTTCAAAGAGTGACTGGTTGTGCTACGAAAAAAACTCCCAAAATTCCCACGGGCACGGGAAATATATTATTTTTAGTTTGTATGAAAAAAACTTATTCCTTGAGTGCATATGTGTGATACTTGGTATAAAGGCTCTTTCAGTGGGTGTCTGGTTGTATAGTTTCTGAAATTTCCAAGAGAAGGGTAATAAAGCGCATACGAAGTTGCGGGATAAAGCTAGTATAATATAAAACTGTTCCGTTACTGACTGAGTGACTGAGGTACTGAGTCCTATTGTTTGCTGATGATACCTCTTTTCTTTTGAAAGTGTGTAGGCAATTGAAGCATTGCTTTGAAGTAAACTATTGTATTGAATTGTGGAGAATTGGTTTTCAGCCATTAACCTGCTCCTCAATGAAAATAAAACTATTTTTTCAAAATTCTCAATGCCTAATGTCCGGCATGTAAACACTAACTTGGACAAGAATTGAGCCCTGTAAATTCGACAGTGTTCCTTGGCATAACCCTAGACGCAACTACAATCGGGATCACACATAGAAAGGTTGTCGAAGAGACTTAGTTCTGCAGCATATGCCGTCAAAAAAATGCGAAATATTTCTAATGAAGCTACTGCGCGATTGGTTTATTTTGGTTATTTTCATAGCTTAATGACATACGGCATTCACCTGTGGGAAAATGCCAATATTAAAACTATCTTTGTGCTGCAGAAACGGGCTATTCGCGAAATCTACAAACTTAATTCCAGAGCGATAATTAGAAATAAGTTTAAAGAAATAAATATTCTTACGTTTGCGTCACAATATATCTTTGAAAATCTTATATTTGTAAAAAAGAACTTAAACATGTTCCATAGAAAAAGTGACTTACATAATGTTAATACTAGAAATAAGTATAAGCTAGCCGGCTATGATAGTAGACTTCATAAAGTCACTAACACATTTATGGGTCTATGCATAGGTTTTTTTAATACAAATATTCCCACAAATATTCAAGTATAAATTTAAAGAAAATTAAACAAAAATTGTGTAATAAAGGCTTTTATACAATATCTGAATATATGGACGATAAAAGTCCTTAGCTGTAAATTGTTTTTCAAAAGTTCTCAATCTATAACTTCAACTTCATCTCCAACTCCATCTTATCCAACGCCATCTCCATCTTCTTCTTGTCCATACAACAGCAAGAACGTCATCATGGTTTCATTTATACCCTCTAGTCGCGGGTTCTTTATATCTGCCTCTAATTTTGAAAATAATACTTAACATAGTAAAATAATATATTATAAAAAGGTAACTATTTATTTCATAGGTCCAAGAATTGGCTGCAAGAGGTGCCAAAAATATTGAATCTAATGTGGTATCACGAGGGAAGTGTTCGCCAATACTCCGCAGCTATGCATTTACTCTACATTATTATTCTGCGAAGGCGTATGAATATGTTTCAATACCGGTCTACAACACACCAGTTGCTTAAATCAGTGGTACTCAAAAGGTGGTGGAGAGCCTGGATTAAAGAGGCATTAGCGCGTCGGGCATGTTCGCTGCGACCCGCGTCGGCGGCTTCCACGCCTTCATGCCAGCATGCCAACAGCATCCTGAGAATGATAGCAGGCAGATTAGACAGCCTTTTCATTAACAATCTTAGTAAGCAACATGATTTATTTATTTATTTAATCTTTACGTAACTAATTTGACATAACTACGTATAAGTAGGTATATTAATTTAATTCGATAAAGTTTATATGGGTTAAGCTTCATTTAATTTTAATGCACATAATCGACAAATACCAACAAATCGATACAATTCATTTGTTTTCAGATGGACCATTCTCACAATACCGTCAAAAGGGCAATTTTTTTTTGGCTTGCACTAAGATATTTGAATACGGATTCAAGACGTTCAGTTGGTAATTTTTTGAAGCTGGGCATGGTAAAGGACCAGTGGATGGAATAGAAGGCTACTTGAAAAGAGGATAATAAAGCAGCTACTGGAGGAGACATTATTGATGCGTTGAGTTTTTATCAAGTCCTTAAGAATTCAAGTAAAATTAAATTATTTTACATAACAAAAGAAGAAATTGATTATGTTCAGAAAAACATTCCGAAAAATCTTATCCCTTTGTCCGGAACAAAAGATGTTCACCAAATTTTTTCAAACACTGTTGGCCAGTTGATGTGTAGGAATTTAAGTTGCTTTTGCTCTAGAGGATTCTGTGCCTGCTTAAAGCCACAGGTATACTCACCTGTACCAGCTGTTAGAAGCCTCCCAACCTCTGCCCACAATTTTGCCGACCAGTCTCAGGATATACCTAACCAGCGACGACGACATACCTTTAAGTTAATTAAGGCTTCATTAATTAATCCACCCAACCATAAAAGTATCTTCAATACTGAATATTGTAGCTCATCCGACGAAGATATAGAACCTCAACCCTCGGTATCGGAAAAACATCCAGACTTACCAAGAATGGGAGGATATCTGCTGGTTAAAGTTTGTGGTGCTAAAGGTAAATCCTATTATACTTACGCAGGCAGAGCCCACAGCGATATTCGAGATGACGGGGACGTAGAGGTGACTTTCCTCAAATGTGTTAAAGGCGGTAAATTATTTATTTTGGCCGAGAAAGATGTCTCATTTATAGCATACGAAGACATTATTAAGAAACTTCCGTTCATTCCGTTCATTCAAGTTAAAACTGTGACCTTGCTAGCATATCTAATAGGGTACCTATATGCATGTATTTTTTTTAATTTTTTAAACTATTCTATGAGTAATTATATAACCAGAAAAAAATATAACACTTGCACAATTTTTTTAAATAAGCTGAAAAAAAATAATTAAAACTGCTATCATTTTCGGACGACTGAAACGCACCATTTTGGCGCGCTTATTTTGTGACGTCACCGTCCACTAGAATTTAATAGGTAACAACGAAGTGTTTGATTTGATTCACAGTTTAAAGTGAGTGATTGAACTTAAAGTGATTAAATATCAACTATTATAATGGACGAGCACACAAAAGCTTATTATAAATATTGTATTGTCCCTATGTGCGAAAATAACAATAAAAATGCACCTGACAAAATATATTTTCATATGCCCAAAGATGCAAATTTAAGGAAAAAGTGGTGTAAGGCGATGAGGAGAGATAATGTATCGTGCTTAAGTAGTTTATATTGTTGTGAAGATCATTTTGAGGTGAGTATTAAACATGAATGTACCTGAAATATCTTTCATTAGGACTCGCGAACAATATAAACAATAGCCTAACCTAAAAAATATAATTATTTATTCATATGACTAGGTATTCTGTTTGCCAATGTTTTTAGTTATTAATGTTACAAATTTATGAACATTATGATTTTAATTGATCAACACCTGACTTTGATCACGAAACGTTTTAACTAATTTTCTTTGATTGCACGGTTGGTAATTTCTATTGAAAAATAATCTAAGTAATCCTTTTTACTGAGTGACCTACAATACACAAATTTGTTTTATTTATAAGCCTTGACTAAAACAAACAGTTCATAAAGATGTTCTCAACATTTTAACATTCCTATCTCTGATTCATAGCATATCGGATTATATAATATATATGTACTAGTTTTCTATTCCACTTATTTAAGTAAGACACCTATTTGAAGTAGTTCAAAAGTCTACTTATTTGGACTCACATAAATTATTTCTGCTTTTCAGATTGAAAAAGATACAGAAAATCTTATTAAATACAAAATAATGGCATTGGAACATGGACAAAAAGTGTCATTATTATTAAAAAAAGGTGTTATACCACATATATTCAAGTGTCAGAAAAAAGATCAATTGCAGCTACCACCGGAGAGAAAAGGTGCTTTAAAACGGAATAGACAAGCGTTGGTTGAAGAAGCTCTAGCTGAAGCTGGTCCCAGTACGGCATCAATACCAAACTGTATGGACATAGAATTGAACAGTCCCGAGATTAAAATAGATACTGAAGCTACTAGTAAAAAAATGCATGTTGACAAAGCTGTTCAAGTTACTAGTAAAGTTCATTATCGAAGTAAAGGTGTAAAAAACACATATAATTTAATCATAAACAGCGGTAAAACAATGCGAATAACCTTCAACAACAACAATAATACAAACAAACGACCCATCCCGAGTGAACGGTGACGTCACGTTTCGTTCCGCCAATAGCGTTGTGTTTTGAAAATTTGAGAGGGAATTTAAAAAATACTACTTTTAAATAATTAAATTTATTAATAGAAACATGATAATTTGTAAAAATAATTATGTGTGTATATTTCTTTAGCAATAAAGATTACACATAATTTTTTTTGTCCATTTCTAAATCACATGCATATTCCCTATTGGAGCAAATCACACGGGCTAACAGTAAATCCCACTAAATCACAAGTCATAATTATTGGCAGTACCAACTTGATTAATCGCTTAAACTTCGACACAATTAATCCTGTAATATTCAATGGTGTACAGATTTGCTACAGTGACACTGTCAAGAATCTGGGCATTATATTTGACAAGAGTTTTTCCTGGAAGTATCAAGTTGAAGAAGTGAGCAGGAAGATGTTTGCCGTCAAAAACTATGTATGTACTATGTATGTTTGTATTGAATAGGCTCAAAAACTACTGGACCGATTTCAAAATTTCTTTTACCATTACTTAGAGGGATTCTTCCGAATCCGTATAGGCTACTTTTTATCCCGAAAATCCCGCGGGAATCGAAATTGCGCGGGTAAAACCACGCGCAACAGCTAGTAGTTAATATATAAATTATACATACCTACCTAACAAAAGTAGTTTGACTGGTCAGACACTGTATGGACCGTGAACTTTACTCTTTGTGGATTTTTACGTCTTACATACCTAAACACCAAAGATAATATCGAAGGGGATGAAGAATCGAGGCGAATTAATTTAGATACAGAGTTTGAATTATCGCGAAATACTTTTAAACAAATAATTTCGGGCAACTACAAATTGACATTTTTGCTTCTCGCATAAATTGTAAGTAAATGTAAAAAAAATATTTCTTTTAAGTTCGACCCTGAAGCTATAAATGTCGATGCATTTGCTACATACTAAGTAACTGGAACCAACTACTTTTATGCATTCCCACCGTTTCCTTTTAAAATGAAATGTCTGCAAAAAAGAAAAATGATAAATGTACCGTTATTTTCGTGTTCCCATATTGGCCTTCACAACCCAGCAGTGCTAGCACGGATCTTTTGTCGATCGTAAGTTTACGAATGCTCGTATAGTATGGAGTCGGATGCAAGTTTTTAGTAACAATGTAATTTTTTATTTTACAGTTATTTAAGAGTAGAACCTGTTAACAAACATTCAAAATTAACAAGGAACACATTTATTTAAGCTGACCGTGCGGCAATGGATAGATTTCAATTATTGCTTGCAAAACCGTCTCCATACTATACGAGCATTCGTAAACTTACGATCGACAAAAGATCCGTGCTAGCACTGCTGGTTTCCAACTTTGACTAAACTATGAAAATCTGAGATTATCATACTTAATAACGTAATCGTTTGTGATAACAGGAGCGGAGTAGCTACCAGCTCGGTTGCAGCGGTGCTCTCCAGCTCGCTTTGCCCGCCGTGACGCCCTTGACGAAACACTAGATTTGATGCGCGCATCTATCTCTCCAAATAGGTAAAACAGTACAGCGTTACATATATGTAAGTTATGTCGGACTTTTAGTAGCCAAAAGAATATCGATGTCGTTTTAATACAATTTGTTAAAAAATTTCTCGTACTTATTTTTAGTAGAACAATTCAACAAAGGAGATTCCTATAATTAATTCTCTTAACAGCCATCGTTCGGCACTATCGCTACTACTTGGAAATTATATTGGATCCGGTAATCTATTGCCACGCCTTTTAAAAGGAATACAGGGTCAATTTATAATAGTCTGTGATATTTTAAAATTGGGTTAATAATGATGTGGTTTAAATTATGAAGTAAATTTCTTTTTTATATTTTTCATAAATTAAAATTTCAAAAATAATTTTTAATGAATAAAATTTAAGTTTAATCTACACTTAATGATTAGGTACATAGCAAAAAATAAAAAAAATTCCGTCTATTTCTTTTAAGAAAATCACTTCACCAAAACAATAATCTTACGCGAATAGTAGATACCTACGCATCCGAGCGAAGGTCGTTGACGCGCGCCCGTGTGTTTGCGTGACCTAGTTACCTACTTAGCGCGGAATCAGCTGTAATTACGTCATACATCAGGATAAAAGGTGATTCTAATGTCCCATCACACTACTGTTACAGGTTTTTGACTATCAATTTCACGTTAAACTAATTGTATCTAAATACTGTTTTAGTTTTGATCTTCATTAAATTAAAAATGAACTTAAAATAAAGCATTCGTGCTTGAAGTCTTTGTTAAAACAAATAAATTGATTTTACAATTAATTTAATGTTAGAATGACATGTTTAGTCACTGGAATAACCTTATTTATAACTATGTACAGTGTAGGTATAACATACAAAAATAACTTACATTTTTACCTTGCGTCCTGTCGCTGATGTTAAATACCGTGCTAGGTATTAGTCACTGATAACTTATCACATTCACAATTATAACTGCTGTACATGGAGTCCCATTAGCCCATATACTGAACACAAAACCTGTCATGTTTAGCTTATTAATTTTGAATATCCATAAAGTATCCTTATCACTTTTGATAACAGCGATAGTTGGACTCGTCAGTCCATATATGTGCTTCAGCAACCAACCATAGAATACACACGCGGAGCATAGGTAGTTGCTTCAGTTCTTGCACTTTCGTAAAGTGGTAAGACTTGAGCCCTCTCGTCGCAGCAAGCGCCGCACCCACGAGCTGCTGACTTCGAAAACCTGAGCCGCATCGTTTGTGCTGGCTATCAGATGCTGTTCAAAACATTCCAGCACGTCTTCTTCGAGTGAACCAGAAATCGAGGTCTGCCGGCGTCTGTGACTGTGGATTAAACGTGCCATAATCGCGTAATTCGACATTTTTGTTAGTTGGGACATTTTCACAAAAAGTGTACACTAAATAATTTTGATGAAAAATTTTCAAGTTATGATATATGCAATTTTTAAGAATGATTTGCATTTTCAATATATTAAAGTATCTAAATATATATATATTAGTGATTTATACTATGTATTTATAAAAATATAACTATTTTAATGCATATCTAGGTAACAAAATAACTCCATTCCGTGACCAACATTAAAGTTCTTATTTATCAAATAAAACAAAACATAACTGGTTTTAAGTAATGTAATTAGTTAATTCTAAATACAAACATTAATTAACAATAACAAAAAGAACAATAAATTTTAATTAGCAGTCAAAAAACATAATTAAATATCCATTACGTTACTCCGTGGATAAAACAATATATTTTTTTTTGGTTTAAACAATACTAGAATATGATAGGAACTTTTCATATATTAAAATTATCAAGGAACATTATACTGAAATTAAATAGAATTAAATAACACGATGAAAATCTTTTCAACTTAAAACAATAATCAAAACATTAAACTAAAAATACAGGACAGTCACGGAATAGACTGTCTCGGTAACGGAATATAACTCTTAAGGATATTACACATATGACAAGAAAAATGAGATCAATAGTAAATAATCATAACAAATGTTTCGGTCGCCACGTCTTAAAAAAATCTTAAATAATTATTAATAATCTTCTCCGAAGCATCTGCGACATATATAATCAAAATATGTGTTGCCCTCACTGCACACTGTACAAAAAAAGTTTTTACATGCCATACATTTAACTATGTCAGTTGAAGTAAATCTAATATTATTTTTGCACGTAAAACATTGGTAACCACGGCAAACTACATTCCTAATTGAGGGGTTATTATTGCGTGTGTTTTCTTTATTGTCATAAGATCTTTTTTTAATATTGATTTTATTATAGATAACAGAACCCTGCCGCTTATTCAAATAATTTAAACTGTCGCTAAGCTTGCTAGTCGTAATCTGATCTGAGTTATCTAAAATTGAATTTGTTGGATATTTTTTTATTTCTTGTTTTATAGGCTCAACTTTCTCATCTTTTTTACCATTATCCTCAGATTCTAAACATTTATTTTCTTTATTCACAACAGGTAGGTTAGATTGTAAAGAGTGGTTCCTTTCATCAATATCTTCACAGTATACTACTTTATAATTTAAATTGGAACTTTCAAATTGAGTAGAATTATTATCCTCATTTAAAATTAAAATTGGTAGGTTTGATACTAAATCCGAATCGAGTAGTGTTTCAAAATTGTTAAGCTCTTCTAAGTTGTAACAGGTTCTCAATACATCTGATTCATCCGGGTTTAATGACAAATCGCTTAAGTCAGTGTTATCTATAACTTCAGAGACAAGGTTTTGCATGTTACTCGTCGATGGTATCAAAATAGAATTACTTGGTTTATTAATAACAGTATCGTTGGTGAGAAAGTGTTTTTTTATGGCAAAACATTCACAAATCTGCTCCCTATCTATTCGGCAAAAACAACTTAACACCCTGTGTTGAATCTGTAGCGAGCCAGCTACGACTACTATTTGATGCACTTGCATTGTGCCTGGTACAGCCTTTTGAACAATAGGAAGTTTGTTTTGAACGGATTTAATTTCAGACTCTTTAATGTAGAAGAACTGTATTCTTTTAGATACAGATTTGAGTATCTCAAAAGCTTCCATACCGTTAGTTATATCCCGCCCATAAGACACCTGTTTGTCCAGAGTTCTTTTTACAGATCCCCCTATCCCGTCAGCTACACCCTTGCCGTGTCCGCTCTCAGAAAAGTTCCATGTTGTCACATCGTAACCAAGTTCTGTCGTAAAATAATTTAACAAAAAGAAGTTTTTCTTCTGCCTATATTGAGAGCTGGGTCCATCTGAGAAGAAATGCAGGCGTTTTACCACAGGAAATTTTTCTTTAAGTATATTAATGACAGGCAAGAGATGCGCCCAAATAGCACTAGGTTCGTGATTTTTGCTATCTGAAATAGAGCAAAATGACTGTGAACCAGTGACTGTGTACATCATTCCACAGTGCAAAGTTATTTGACTTTTACTTGCCCCGAAGTGCGTGGCCTGCACCTCCTCAAATGATTTGCACTCATAGTTTTCACTAAAGTCTACTAATAATAAACCTTCATCTGGACACAAGTTTGCAATTTTTTCTCTATATTTTAGTTGCTGATGTTTATTGTTGTAAACGTGTATCATAAAAGAGGGCATATTCTTTTCAAAACTTTGCATTACTTCTTTAATCATTCCCTGTTTTCGATTTTTTACCATCTTTTTAGTCTTCATTTGTTTAAGTATCCCATTTTCTATTTTTTCATACGTGTGATCTATTCTCTCCCATTGTCCCCAGTTCACGCATTTAGATAAAGCTTCTCCTGCTAATGGATATAACAATTTTAATCCCTTACAATTGGCACATTTCCCATACATACAACCAAATGAATGTGAATTACAGGTCAATTTTGCAATTACGTCTGTGAGGGACTTGATATCTGTTGGGAAAACTTTGTTTCTCAGCAAAGTTGAAAACAGCATCTCCATGTTGCTATGTTTTATGCATAAACAGGTGTCTCGTGTATGAATATTAGGTGACAATATGAATGCTGGCTTGTGTCTAAAAAAAGTAGTAAAACCGAACTTCCCTCCCTCATTTCTGTATATTTGGTATAAATTGAATAATGTGTCGGTGAGATAGCGAATTTGATGTTTCTTTTTATTGACCGTTTTGCACTCTTTCTTCCCACTAGTACTACGACTTATATCATCTCTCATGTAAAATAATTTTAACTCTTCTTTGATCTTCATAGTTTTTCGTTCTGTTAGGCGTTTTATTCGTATGCGACCCTTTAAGCCCAATATACTTGCAACATACGTTTTACATTTATTTGTCTTCACCACACTAGTATTGATAACACTCTTAAGGGTACGCTTCTCTTTTTGGTTCTTAGATTTATAAGCTTCTCGTAAAGCACATTTCATTACTTTTTCCCTTGCTTTCATTTTAACAATGTTATTTTGTAAGTTATCGATATTTCGCGAAGTTTGTTTCTTTAAACGATAAAATCTCTTGGTTATGTTGTTAATATTGTTTTTAAGTATTGTATTCTTATTAACAACAGTTTCGACCATACGTCGCAATTTCCTGATAGTGTTTATATGATTTTTGTTGTAACATTTATTTATAGTTCTGGGTGCTTTTATCAAGGAGGTGGATACCATCTCTTGTTCGTTGTCAGTCATTGTTGTTTCGTTTCCTGCCTTTTTATCTGTACTTTGAGATGTTTTCATTATATTTTTCTCTTTCTGTCTTCTTTTATACTCTCTCCATTTCTTTCTTTTGTCTATCTTCTCGTTTTCTGATAGTTCTCCAATTTTTTTATTCTTTAACTTAATCCTATTTAAATCCTTTTTTTTAAACTCTTCATATCTAGTGGGGTCTTTTTTCAGTTTCTCTCTATACCTTTTCATTTTCTCAGCAGGTGTAAGTGTCATCTTTAAATAAGAAATTGTCTATTAGAAGATACATTAAGTATCTACCTGTATTAATTTGTATATAAACTTATCAGAATTTTCATAATAGCCTGCTTGTCTTTGACTTTTAATTAGAATTGTTTGTTTTTAAATTTATAATAGAAACATTGTATAATTCTGTGCCATAAAAAATTAAATCTTTGTGATACCTTATCTAAGTAACAAAACTAAGAATTGAAAAAATTTCTTATTATTTTTATATGCGAATTACTTATTAACGTATGTATGGAAGAAAGTTATAGTGATAAATATTTTTGCAGCTGAAGGGATTTTCTTTGTGAACATTTGTTTGGTTCACTATTAATTACAATAAGTACATTCATCTGGACAAAAGTGGTCATATATAGCACAAATTGTGCATTGTTGACACCAAAAAAAAACAATATTTATTAAATCCTTTAATTTGGTTCTGTCACGTACGACAAAATGGTACGGTTTGTTATTAGTTGTAGTTGGATATTTACATCCAAAACAATTTACTGCAATACAAAAATGGGTGACTTCCCACGGCCACACAACTTCTTCTAGTACCAAGATATCATTTTTAGTTAAGAAATTATCGATGTCCGCTATAACAACCATTTTTATAGATCAAATAATCTAAATAGGTATACCTACTACTAGTATATACCTGAAAATAAAATTATTCTCATGTGAAAAGGCACCAACCAGTTCATAAAAATAACCTACAATACCTAAAAACAATTACATGTAGTGTGTATTCTGCTTAAGGATTCCATTCCGAAACTTTTTCGTTCCACATCTACGTTACCAGTGTTTTGGTATCGGAATGGAAGTAACGGAAGCCTTTCTTGTTTTTAACTTAATTCAATAACTCTTTAACCACTAACTTTATCAAGGAGTAAACTTAAGAATTGAATTCGCAGCAAGTTAAAGCATTATTAGTACAATTTGCAAAATAATACAATGAAAACTTACTTTGATATTGGTTTCGGTTGGTGGAAGATCGAAATCGAACCGTCGGCACTGACGCGCTTGTTCTTGTCTCTCGTCGGCGCAAAATGACCGTTCATAGTGGGATGTCAGTTTCAAAAAGTAAAACTAATGTTACCAAGCGCAATAAAAAAATCTTTTAGTAGAAATTCTATCAATTTTTTTTATTAAATAGTGATTTCGGAATGGAATTTTCCACTGTTACCAATTCGTGCCTCTGTGTTATTTTATTGATTTAATGTTAAATAATAATATTAAATGAATTCAATTAATTTAAAACGAAGTAAAAAATACTATTCTGTCTGGGTAAGTCAACTTGGACGTATATTATTTTTAACGAAAGCCGTAATTACATTACATATAATTTGTCGAATTGACAGGACAGAGCAAAAATGACTACCATTTAGGTTTAAAACTGAAAAAAAAAAGTATTTTTTCTGTAAAAAATGGTCAAATTATATAAAATTTGGGAGAATATGAACAACAGATTATGTATTATGTATTATTTTTACAATGGATTAAAAAATATATGTATAAAAACTATCATGAAGTTATAGGACAGCCCAAAAACGCTATGTACACTTTTTGTGAAAATGTCCCAGTTATCGATTTAGTGTTCGCGCGCGCGAATCTCTGGACAGACTGACGAGCGGGGGGCGTGGCGTGCTTTCAATCAAACATAGTAGGCGCGGGCGCGGCGGTGGCTCGAATTTGACTTTCGGCTCGTTTGCTTGTGCCGCGCAAGAACGTATAGGTATTGTTTGGTAATGTAACTAATAAATAAATGAAAAATGTGATAAATAAAAATTACCCGACCAGGATTTAGATTTTTATTTTTATTTATCACATTTTTCATTTATTTAAGAATAATTGAGCATTTTAAATGCAAAAAACTTAAAAAACATTATTAATGTAACTAATATTTTATTGTTTAATAGAAATAGATGGAAACGTTTTCTCATCTTGCTATGTAGTCGTAAATTAGAGATTAAACTAAAATTTTATGCACTTAGAAGTATTATGAAATTTTAATTTATGAAAAATGTTGAAAGAAAATTTTTTTTTTTTCGAAATTCAGACCCACTCCTCATTCTGAATCTGCTATAAAAATATAATTGACTATTATGTGGCGACCCTATATATAGAACGCGACCTCCTATTATAGATCCAAATATACATGGTATATTAAATAGATGTGATATACCATGTACATAGATGTGTAACTGTTGGTGAGCGGTAACTATGGGCGTGCGAGATTTCTTAACATGTTGTAGGTTTGCAATGTATTGTGTATGAAGTTTCTGAAGTGGGCAGTGTTAGGAAAACGATAAATAGTATTTAAAAAAAGTATTGACAAGAATACTAATCTTGTAAACCTTAAGTTCAAAGTAATCCTGAAACATATTATGAATAAATAAAAGTAAAAGATAGCAGCCGGAGTAGAGTTATTGTTTCTGCTTGAGTTTTTCTTATACAGGGTTATTAGTAATCAGACCGGAATCTTTTAAGTTGACGTAGGAGAGGTTATTTCCAATCATATGAGCTCACATCATATAATCCCAAAAAGCTTACTATTTTTGAAATATTTGAGGCTATACCTATACTTTCTGAAAATCCAGTTATACTCCTTCAAACATCGAATGCAAAAAAATGATCCTTAGTTTTTTTTTGCAATCAATGTTTGAAGAAGTAAAGGGCTTTTCAGATAGGAATAACCCCAAATATTAAAAAAATGGTACACCTTGGGATTACATGATTTCGGCTCATATGATTGGAAATTACCTCTTCTACGTCACCTAAATAGATTATGGTTAAATTACCAATAGCCCTGTACTATATACTCATTGTTTGCCATTTCTTGAATCATCTGGGTTCTTGTCTTCCCTAATGAAATGAAATGACATTTTTTTATTCATCATAAGACCACCGAATGGCCGCACAATGAATGACGTCACAATTTTGTACTTCGGTTTTACCAAGGTGTTGATAGTTATTGAATAAGATATTACAGTAGACCAAGAGTCACAGTAGGCACTCTTTTTCAGTCAGGATTATACGAATTAATACAAATAGGTACATACATTACAAATTGATCATGACATAAATAAAACAAACACAAAACAGCTAATTGTGAAAGCCAATGTCATGCCACAACCAAAAGTGCTTACATAGTAGGTGAATTGAGCTAGGATGCACAACACGGACATAAGAAACTGGGACCAGACTATTTAAACAAGAATGGAATAAAATAATCATAGTATCATTAGCAAAACGACCTGGCGCCACAAACAGCACCCGTTACGAGTGTAACGCAAGCATCGGCCATCCCCCTCCTCAACTATATTTTAGGGAAGAGGGTGACCCGATAACCGACGCTACCACTAGCCATGCCGCCTGAGGGAGCATGACGTTCTTGCTGTTGTCTTGATAAGAAAGTAAGTGAGTGGAACAGTTACCAGTATGCCATATTTCATACTGCACAGCCAAGTGGTAAACAAAATAATTTTATATAATTTTCACGGGAGACTTAAATATTAACGTCCTTAATACAAATGACAGTAAATTTAGATTATTAAAACAGTTTTAAACATGTTTCAACCTCAAGAATGATGTTACGACTCCTACTCACTTTACCTCATATAGCGAGTCTGCCATTGATCTTATTTGTACAGACGTCTTAGTGTCGAAGGTCCATCATGTTATTGACTTAGGGAGACATGCATTAGTAGCGGCTCATTTAAAAATAAGAAAACCCAAACCACTATGTAGAACAATTACCTATAGGCCACTTAAAGACATAGATCATGATGGTTTTGCTCAAGACTTACAGTCCATTGATTTTAGCGAAATTCACTGTCAACGAAATATCATGCTATAAATTGTAGTTAATGTGGCATACATTGCATGGGATCTTGCATGGCTTAGTGGTTTCAATTTTGAAGGATCACTTGGGCATGAGAAAGCTTTCCGCAAGATGGATGCCGCCTTTGCTCACAGTCGACCACAAACGCAATCGTGTAACAAATTCACAGGAAGGTATGGCGTTGTTTAATCGCAATATGGAGGAGTTTTTGCGCCGTTTTGTAATTTTGTGACCGTGAAGGAAACATGGATCCATCACTACATACCAGATACCTAACAACAGTCAAAACAGTGGGTTTCTAAGGGTGAATCGGGGCCAAAGAAGGGTGGTTTTGTCAGCCAATAAAGTTACGGCGACTGTTTTTTGGGATGCACGCGGAATAACCTTCATTGACTACCATCAAAAGGGAAGAACAATCAATGGGGAATATTATGCCAACTTATTAAACCGATTCAATGACGATTTGAATAAAATCCGACCTCATTTGGCCAAGAAAAAAGTTCTTTTCCACCAAGACAATGAAAGCGTGCACACATGTGCAGTTGCCATGGCAAAAATCCATGAATAGCTCCCTCATCCGCCCTATTCTCCAGATTTGGCTCCGAGTGACTATTTCTTGTTCCCAAAAATTGGCAAGGATGGCTTGGTGGAAAAAGTTTTGACTCCAATGATGAAGTCATCTCGCAAACAAAGGCCTGTTTTGAGGACCTCGACAAATCATATTTAGTATTGTCTTAAGTTTTCACGATTCATAATTTAAATAAAACTACTTTTTAACCGGATTAATCGCGTATAATTTATATTTTACATTTTAACTCGACGTTTCGGTGTCTTTGCAGACCCCGTGGTCACGAGCGACTGAGGTGTCAGGCGTCAGATTGATAGTGGAAAAAGTTATACATCATCTCCATCTATTTCTCAGTCTTCGAGCGTAGCGTTCAGGGTTGACACAAAATGAGCTGACAGTGTCTCGAGTTTCAGGTCGTGCTGCTTGCTGGATGTTTGACTTAATATCTTTGAGAATAGGGTCCCATGCTGGTGATAGTTTCCAACCATCTTCTCTGTTGAAATTAGGGTGTTTTTTAATTTCAATGGCTTCTCTGATCATTCTAGGTATATAATGTTTCTCCCTAGATAGAACTTTCACAGAGTCAAACCTTAAGTAGTGGTTGGGCTTGTCTATGGAATGCTCACAAACTGCAGACTTGGTTACTCTTCGGTTTTCAATGTCTCACCATCACCCGAGCCAATTACTCGCCGTAGGCTCCTCTTTGTTTCAGAGAGCACATGGAATCTGCGATCCCCAGCACATTGATGATGAACTGAAACATGTTGTCAAAGTGCTTCGTCAAAACGGCCTCAAACCACCTCGTCGCCGCCGCAGTGACCACATGAAGCCGCAGACAGTCGAACGAAGACCTGCATTTTTACCTTTTGTGAAGGGAGTTACTGATAAAATTTCAAAAATTCTTAGGCGCGCTTCCATCAAAACAATATTTAAACCAAACTCAAAAATTAGTCAACATCTTCGTCCAGTTAAATGCAACATCCCTTTACAAGACCCAGGTGTATACAAGATTGACTGCGGCTGTGGGCTTTCCTACATTGGTCAAACTAAAAGAAGTGTATCAACCCGCGTTAAAGAACACATAGCTGACATTAAAAACCGAAGAGTAACCAAGTCTGCAGTTTGTGAGCATTCCATAGACAAGCCCAACCACTACTTAAGGTTTGACTCTGTAAAAGTTCTATCTAGGGAGAAACATTATATACCTAGAATGATCAGAGAAGCCATTGAAATTAAAAAGCACCCTAATTTCAACAGAGAAGATGGTTGGAAACTATTTATTTATACCGCAATGTGCCTTTGTTATGTAGTTAATAGTCATGTTTGTAGTTAGGTTGCATAACTCTTAACTATTATGTATGTATGATATGCATATTATTTGGGTGCAGATATTTCATTTTAATTTTTGTTAAAGATAGATATTACCTTGAAGAAATACCTTGGAGAAGAAAAAACCTACCTACTCGACTACCTAATTCAATGCAGACGAAGCCGTCATGCTATCTATGTAATATACCTACCAGCCTGTTAATTATTCCTAATTCTGTTATTTTTATCTTTTGTGACGCTCAAATGGGGTAACCGGCGCGGCGCCTTAGAAATCTGGACTTATTCTCTATTCAAGCATGTGTAATGGCGCCTTTGGAAAAGCCGCATACTTACTCATCATTTGTAAACTCTAGAAATCATGGCATGAGAGGTTTTACAGCTAAGTACATGTCGTTTCAGTACAAGCCAAGTTCAACTGCGAGACGGTCACCTATACTTTAGTACTTACATTCATCTATATACTCGCGTGAGACTGCACTGCCCCGTACAGTTTCTGTTTTTGGATAACATCAAAAAATGCACGATGCGAGCACAGCTCGCGAGCACGAATTGCGCCTGTGTGAGTGAGACTTGCTCCTGTGTGAGTGACGCTTGTAGCCTGCTCGATGCAATCCGTGAATTGTCGGTTTCGTATGCTGCTAGTAATGTAACCTGCAAAAAAGGTCCCATGATTTGGATGCCTCTCGAGCACGAACTGAGCCGCAGTAGAGCGCGCTCGTGGCCTGCTCTAAGCTATCCGTACATTTCCGTTTTTTGGATAACATCAAAAAATGCTCGATGCTCAAGTTGGACGGCCACTCGTGCACCCGTCCTGATTGCGTGAGCACAGCTCGTGAGTGAGACTTGCTCCTGTGTGCGTGACAGCTCGTAGCCTGTTCGACGAAATCCGTGAAATGTCGTTTTTTTAGACAACATCAAAGGCACTCGGATTGCAAATTAGATAATTACGAGAGCAACTTGAAAAAGTGATTTTTTTTAAAGCTATCGTACCTAACGATTTTGATGTCAAATGAAAGCTCTTGGTATAAAAAAAATCATTTGAATCACGTAAATCAGTTTACTCGTGTATGAGATAATTTAAGAATTAATTTGTACCAGAACTTCTAAAGTTTTTGTTTTATCATCTGTAAATCGCCTCTCCTTTTATACAATTCTGTGCGCCACCAACGTCGCTGCATCGAGGCCTTCGGAGTTTTTTGCAGTACAACGATTAGCTTTTGCTCATGACTCCGTTGAGTATCTATAGCATAAGTTCTTAAGAAAACTTTGTTAGGGCTAGATAATGTGGTTTATGGATGTTGGAAATGTTTATTTATTTTTAATTTACCTAACAAGACACCCACTGAGCGAGTTTTCCGTTCCCGTGGGAATTTCAGGTTACTTTCCTTGGTGCACTCCTAACCCTAGATCTCCCTAGGAATGTAAGTAGGTATGTTTAAACTTCAGCTCTCTAGTCCTAGTAGTTATGGCTGTACGTTGTCTATCAGTCACTCAGGCGAATTTAAATGTAGGTATGTATGATACTGATGAAGCTCTGAATGAGGTCACGAATGAGGTCTTCAAACTCTATGTATACCTCGTCTGATCTATTAATTTTGCGAAGTGTCGCGGCCCGAGATATTATTAAATATAGAGCCTTAAAAACCGACTTTTCTAAGATTTTTAAATCCTTGTCAAAACTTTGGCTGAATTGAAATTTAATCTAGGTATATATCCTCCGCTTTCATACATGAATCGATTTCCATTAAATTTCTATCGGCCACCTCTGACTTATTTTGATCTATCTAATGAAAAAAGAATCATCTATATCGATTAATAATTGACCAATTAATCAAGTAACAAACATACACACGATTTGATAACCTCTTCTTTTTGGAAGTCGGTTCAAAAGAACGTGTGTGGCGACGGACCGTGCTCGCGACGAAATACGGAAAAAGTCTTTCTCAAGATGCGTTTTGAATGTTCAGTTCGTGCGCAATACATGTCCAAATACAGCGAACCCAGGCATCGAGCGCTGGATATTACATTACTAGTACCATTACAGCAATCTGTTACACCCATAGAGGAGGGCAACTGGGGTAAGTTTTATCATCATACTGGGATATGATGATAAAACTTACCTCAGTTGCCGAGGGGGAATCGCTAGTGGGAGTTACTGGGAAATACCATTTTTTGTTGAATTCCTATACTGTTAAATATGACGTGGTGTGGAATTAAAATAGGAATGAAGAATCCTATTCGTTGTTTTTTGGTAGGTACGTGGTTTTTAGTTAATTCCATATTTTCTGATGGTAATCTGAATATATACGGGCTTCTCAAACCGCAGACGAACTACTCCTTTGACTCAATATTTTTCTTGTGTAGAATAAAATAAAAAATAAGTAAGAAAACTGGTTTATTTCTGAATTATTGATTGCATTCTATATCATTGGTGACAACGCCCAACGTGCATTACGTGGAGATCAGAACTGCGTTCGGTAGCTTCACAGCGCATCGTGCATTCGCTCTCGTAGGACATTCCATCCGAACCGCATACCACAATATTATCGCTAGCACATCGGCAGGTAGAAGAGCCGCGAATTATAGGTCGCAAGCGACGTACCGGATTTACACGATTTTGCGAGGCGTTTATTGAATTAGAAGGTGATGGACGGTTAACCCTTGAACGGTAGGCAGATTGAATTGCTTGTTCCGCAAGAAGGGCCTTCATTGGATTGGACTTCACCGCATCTTTTAAAGCGGATAAAGTTTTAGGATCTGAAACAACTCTGGACCCGTAGATAGAATTCAAATTCTGCTTTGGAGAAGTGCCCCTTGATCTATAAGGAGAATTGACGGCCTGTTCTGGGCGGTTACTTCGTGATCCATATGCGGAATGAATGGCATGTCCTGTGGGACTACCCCTTAGTCCATTAGCAGACTGAAATGCATGAAGCTTATTTCTCCTTAAAGAGAAAGGAGCCTTAATCGAGCTGGAACCTTCACGACCTTCCACTCCGTCCGAAAGTGCAGTATCTGGGGCGATTTGTGATCCGTAAACAGAATCGGAATTTAAGGCGTTTTCTGCGTTGTCCTTAGATTCATATGCGGACTGATCTGTTTGATCATTAATTTTAGGTGCATAGCCAACGTGTTCAGGAACTACATTGCTTGTGACTTGATAGACGACTGCAAAGAGCACAACTGTGAAGAAAATTAACAACTAGGTTATTATTATTCGGACTAAAACATTGAAAAACGTTTAAAATCGGTAAAACATATTGAAACATGTAGAAGCCTCGAAGGGAGGCTAACGACCCCTTCGCATTTGTCTTTTGTTTTAATCTTATTCGTACAAGTCGTAAAAACACGTTACCATCACACAAAAGTTTAACAAAACAGTTTTTTCTAGGGACACTAGCAGTCGAATATTGTATAGTTGGTAAATTGTAATTTGACAGTACCTACACGTTGTAGGAATGTTTACTTAAATCTTGCTCAGTTCTTAGCCATTTATTGGAAACCAACTATTAAACAAAAGTTTGTACTTATTTGCTTTTTTCGGTGTTCTCCCTAACGTAAGCGAAGAAAGAGCCTGGTTTAGGGTAGAAATGGCTCTTTATGAGATATTAAGGGAATATTAGCCTTTAGCACAAATACAATATATACGCTGTCAGAATGGCATAGGTAGGTACTGCGAAAAAAATACGTTGCGGACCGCAATGAGCTCGTAAGGTGCACCAAAATGTTTTCTGTAAGCTTACAATACTACCCTACAATCTTAGACACCTCAAAACAGTTGAGTCTGCTGTGTAACTCTTTTAAACTAAGGTCTTACTCAATATTTTTTTAGAATTGAGATTAAAACAAATTAATATCAAAATTTCTTTATTTTCAAATCATTGTTATAAATTAGAAACGAATGATTGGTCGTAATTGACGCGGACGGATCATATATGGAGCGTAACGACTTTGCGACGCATCCATTAAATCAGAAAGTGATGCTGTGCCTGGGGCGACGTTTGACCCGTACGCAGAATTTAATGCCTGTTCCGGATCATTAGCTCTGGATCCATAAACAGAGTTAAGTTCCTGTTCTGGGCGGTTACCCCTCGATCCATAGGCAGATTGAAGTGCTTGTTCAGCAAGAAGGGCCTTCATAGAATTAGCGGCTTCACGGTTTTTCTCCGCATTCATTAGTGCAGAAAGAGATTTTGGGGCTGAAACTAATCTAGATCCGTACATAGAGTTTAAGGTCTGTTCGGGAACGTTGCCTCTTGATCCATAAGCAGAGTTAACTTCCTGTTCTGGGCGGTTACCCCTTGATCCATACACAGACTGCATTGCTTGATCTGCAAGAAGGGCTTTCATCGAATTGGTCGCTTCACGGTTTTGCGCTGCATCCATTAGGGCTGATAGAGTTTTGGGGTCTGAAACAACTCTAGATCCGTACATAGAATTTAAGGTCTGTTCCGGAACGTTGCCTCTTGATCCATAAGCAGAGTTAACTTCCTGTTCTGGGCGGTTACCCCTTGACCCATACACAGATTGCATTGCTTGTTCTGCAAGAAGGGCTTTCATCGAATTGGTCGCTTCACGGTTTTGCTCTGCATCCATTAGAGCATATAGATTTTTAGGGTCTGATACAACTCTAGACCCGTACATAGAATTTAAGGTCTGTTCTGGAACGTTGCCTCTTGATCCATAAGCAGAATTGATTGCTTGTTCCGGGCGGTTATTTCTTGACCCATAGAGAGAGTGAATGGCATGTTCTGTGGGGCTACCCCTTAGTCCATTAGCAGAGTGAATTGCATTAAGTGGATTATTACCCCTTGAACCATACATAGAATTTAAGGCATGTTCTTGAAGAAGGGCCTCAAGCGAGCTTGAACCGTCACGACTTTGCACTCCATCAGTAATTCCAGATGTGTCTACGGCATTTTGATCTGACACATCATTAACGTTTGGTGCATAGTCAACATTTTCGGGAACCACATGGCTTGTGGCTTGGTAGACGGCTGCTGAGAGAATAACTGCAAAGAAAATTAACAACTAAGTTATTCAAACCAAAACTGTGAAAAAAGTTTAAAATATTGAAACCATCTTAAAATTTGTCCAAGCTTCGAAGGTAGCCTAACGATATTTTCGTATGAGGGATGTTCAATGGTAGATTGATATACCCGTCCCAGCTTCGCACGCTTCAAATTCAATCTTAATAATTTCAGCTGTTTAAGCTTGACGAGGTAACAGACAAATGAAAGAGTAACTTTGATATTAAATTTCTAATAGTATGTATTTCTGTAACCAAATGAAACAAAAATCGTTTAAAAGATTTTGAAAGATTTATTGATTTCCCCCCAATATACCACAAATAAAGATGAATATTTTCATGACTCTATACCTACTGTGATGAAGTTCACATCTTTTAATGTAGTTAAATCACATTTATCAATAACACGACCATAATAACATTATACGTAAGCACAACACTAACGGAAAATTCCAAAAGCTGGCACTCGTTTAAGACGTCAGAAGCGGTCGTCGTTTTTATCCGATCGTGGCGCTGGGTGTACTGGCTAAATTCGTTTCTAAACATGCACGCTAGGAATAGGAATCATCAACTCAGTCATTGACATTTTTATACTTATTTTCAAACAAATTAAACATATTTATTTCTATAGTAACAATTGCTTAAGTTGTTTTAATTTATTTATTAAAGAATAGTCAGTTTTTTACATAAGTGCATTTTCGTATCAGTAAATCTTTGCTTATGTCTCGTTCCTATGGTTGGATTATTCCGACAATGGCGCTGGACATCAATGCAATTTTCTAATAATAATATCAGTAATTTATCTAACTTTTGACTTATTTTTAAGGTTTTCTAATTAAGAGACTTAAGTGTAACCAATTGTAAATGATTACTTGATTGACCATTTACCAAATATTATTATTTTTTTAATATAATAGGGCGTTTTTAAATAAAAAAAAGCATATGAAATGAATGGTGGTTTTAGTCGTAAATATACGACCTATATCCGAAAGATATATCCGACCGTCGCGGTTAAATGGTTAATTTGGACTCGTACCCAATAGGACGCTTTTACACGGCCTAATCCAACCACTGAATCATAAAAATTTCAAAAAAATCAATTTCACTCGGCAATTCAGAAAAAAATCATAGGCTCGCCCGCGCACTAGATACGTGTGTCTCTACAACATTGTTATCAGAGTAAGAGCAGGTTCACATTGAGAGTTTTCAAAAACGCGCTTTGAACATCAGCAAAAATACGCGCATGCATGTGTACATAAAAGAACTTATGGTTCTCAAAGTGCGCGTTTGAGGCCAGTACGTGACTCGAATCAGTAATTCTCTCAGAAAACAAATCGATCGATCGATGTCACATTTTGGAACCTTTTTTGTCGAAGGCCTAAGGATACAGCTATTACCTCTGCATGACCCACCAAGGCCCCGCTCAATAAGTCAGTGAACAGTCAGCCAATGAGCAAACACAAGAAGATCGAGGACGATAGTTGCCAGGATCAGGATCGGCTTCCCTTCTCCAATACTGGCTGTTCGTTAGCCAGTTTCTTGTAATTGGGAACCTTACCAGATTCCTCACCAAAGAGGAAATCGATAAAAACGGAACTAAATCTATATATCAATCTATAATTCTATAGCAATGTAGGTAATGTGGAAATATTTAATTTTTTTGCCTATTTGTAGTGAATAAACTTAAAAACTACTTGACTGATTTTAAAACTCCCCTACTCCCTTATATTGCTCAGGAATAACTAAAGCTAAGTTTATTTTATCAAGTAGGTAACAGGGAATTTTAATTTTAAGGTATTAGTAATGAAAAAGACACTTAGGTCGGTCAGTCATAACCGTCAGAACTAGAATTCGCTCGTTTAAGTTGACTTTGACATAAGTCTGGAGTACAACGCGGTCTCTACAACATGTTTTATAATATTTTAAATTCATATTTTAAAACTTCTCGTTCTTACGACATCGTGAACTATTCTGCTGAAACCGCTGGAAACTGCTAGTACCTAGGTAACGAATAACAATGTTGTTTGACAGATTGCCTTTCAACTTCTTAGGCAGAGTTTGTTTTACAAACAGACTATGAAAAATATTTCTTACCATCCATGTCAGCTTACTGATGAAAATGAAAGTAGTAGATATGGACTTACCACGGCAATTAATCTAACCCAGTGATTAACTCGTTTGATTCGCTTTATTTTAAACTGTGTTTGACCCCAGTGCAGTGACCGAGTGTTGTAGGTACTTAAAAATCATCCCTTATTAAGACAGGCAATGAATTTGATCCATACAGCCACCGTTCTTTTATTGACTTTTATGCAATAAGTATAAGGTTTTCATCCTTTTAAGGTATCTATTTTGTTTATTCTCTTAACGTTATAGGTGCCCATATTCAAGCGGCTATATAAAAAGGCTTATACTTAGAGCAATTTTCTAGAAAAATATTACTAAGAAAAACTCACCTAAGGAGATGAAGTACTTCATGTTTGCTTCCACTGATGCTGAATTGTGAACTAAAGATAGATATAATGCATTGTTAGTAAAACAATCGCTTTATATACTTACAAGGGAATTAGTTTTACGATTTTACACTTATTTCAATTTGCAATTGCATGGTGTAGGTACTTTGATCATCCAATTAACTGGGTGATATTTACATAGAAAACAAATCGTTGTGTTGTTTATTTATTTATAAAAAGAAATGATGTTAGTACTTGGGAACAAATAGCGAATAAAAATATGAAAATTAAACACGAATATTATTTTTTTAATCATTTGTTAATACTATCCATGAGACGGTCCTTCACCAGGATTAACCAAGGGTACCTAAGGGTTCTGCTCCTAATATTTCTTCATCCCAAGAGTCCCCATTTTCATAATCGTCAGATGTATACCTACTTGATATCTGTTTCAGAATCACTGCTTTCTGGTCCTAAATGAATACTAAAATTCTACATACCTACATACATACATAAAGTCACGCCTGTATCCCTTATGGGGTAGGCAGCACCAGAAGCTATAGGTAAACCATCTGATGAATTTGGAGGTATTATAATGATGGAGAGACTTGCAGTGATAGGGGGTCAGCCTATCGCCCACAAAAACATCAATAAAACCTCCGTCCCTTAACTGACTTTTACAGTTTTCCCGGGAAGAGAAGCAGCCAGCACATTCTATGTTTTTCTTTTGCTCATGGAAGGACTAAAATTCTCTATTTCTTTTTATTTATTTACACTATATTGCACAAAGTAAAAAAGGAAAAATACAATTAAAACAAAATGTTAGAAATGGTGCAATGGGCGGCCTTTTCGCTGTAAAGCGATCTCTACCACACAACCCAAAGTTGTAAAGGAAAAGAAAAACTGTACAAACATCAGCAGGTAATTAATAATATAACTACTATACCTATTTCAATAATAAAAATAGTATAACAGGGTTGTCCGTAAGAGATCATCTCTCGATGATAAGGCCGCAACAGCAAGTCATTTATATTTTACATTTTAATTAGACCTTTCGGTGTCTTTGCAGACCACGTGGTCACGAGCGACAGTGAGTATATAGACGGCAATACTGTGGGAACGAGAGAACATAGAAAGCACCGCCATTTTCAATTCCTTTCTTTAATGAACCCAATGAGAATGAACCATGTTATACCATTTCTCAACTTAAACAAAATTTGGTAAACAATGAACAACTAAATTAATATTAGGTACCTCTCTACCCAAGTTAAAACATTCCGCTATTTTTTTTTTCATTTATTATCATTTTACAATCTCAAATTAAGGAAAATAAATTAAAATTAGCATAATAAAACCACAAAGGTTTGTAAGATCATCCTAACCTAGTCTACTTTTGTAGTAGGTACCTACTTAATATTAAATGAAAGTTGGCATTTTAAAATTGTCATCATGAAAAGCAAGCCACACGGAGGGAAATAAAACAAAATTAGGTACCTACCTATATGATAGGTAAGTTGGCGATTGATTATTCGGCGAAACTTTAGTTGTCAAGTGAAAATCTGGCAAACAATTTTCGGCGCAAAGACACACCTTCATCTTAGGTTTTAATGTCTCAAATATTTTATCTATGTAGATAATTAAATAAGTTTAAGTACCTAAACAAATAAAATAATAATGCCATGTAGAAAAGCCGTGAGTGAAATCTTGTATTGTACAGCAAGTAGGTATTAGGTGTCTATCATATCAGTCAGTAACTTGTTGATTATACATAGTACTGCCCGTCGTTATGCATGTAATAAAAAATAATAACATTATATTATAAAATCACCTTAACCGTGTAATACCGTGATATATTTGCTTATCAACATGCAAACCATTAGCAAACCATATGTAAGCTAATGTCACCTACTGAACAAGTAAAAATTACATTCAGTGCTTTTGTTTTTTTTTTAGGTAATTACAGCAACAAATAACTATAAGTGCACCATAGTGGTAGTAATGTCCATGTGAAGGGACATGCCTGTGGCGGTACTACCAGTCCTTCCTATTTTTCCCGCCATAGTAACTACGTGAGAGTGTAGTTGCGTTCCGGTTAAAGGGGAGGAACAGCCAGCGAAATTATAGGAAGCTGTTAAACCTATTTGCCTTGGTTCGGCACCGCATCATTACCTAAATCTTTACCATCTTTAATTAATTAATCCGTGGACCTGGATGGACCTACTTACATCTAGGGTTCGCGGGTAATGCCAATGGCGGTACCGTGAGCTCCATCTATGGCGGATGAGGTACACCTGGAGGTTTTTAGTGGGTCGGTTCGGCCTTCAGTCGGATCATCCCCACATACCCCGCCGTTCCCCCTTGGGCGGTCGGGGACGTGATAGCACGTTTTCCTCCAGTCAAAAAAAAAGGGGGTTGCCAAGCATACTTTTTTTAACAGTATTATACTGTTTTTCGGTACATTATACTGTTTACTGTTGAACAATTAAACAAAAATAAAGTACTGTTTTCGGCATAAAAGCTAAACACTTTATATGCTTGACTTTAATTAATAATGTGTGCACGAAGCCCTAAAAATATGTGTCTAAAAATTTAATAAGTACTTACTTAATGTTTTCTTTCCAAAATACTGTTGGATATTCTTTTTAGAATCAAAAATACTTTATTCCTAGAAAAAAAAGTTGGAAAACCTAGTTACATCAGGTGGATCCTGTGCCAGCTTTCCGGATTTCATGAAGCTTAAAAAAATTGAAATTGCGCTCTAGATATTTTTGTATGTAGATATTTACATCCTACTATAAGCCTAAACCTGAGGCAGTTTAGGAAAACTCATTTCCTAAAATAGCCTGGCTTCGGATTCGAACCCAAGGACACAATCAATGCACCATGGTGGTCATACAATATTATAAAATGACTATCATAGCAACACCTATAGTACCTACCGCTAAACAGCTTCGGTTTCATGATGCGCAAAGTTGATTCCCCCAATTGTGCAGTATGTGGGTCTGTTGAGGACGTTTATCACATTTTGGTGGAGTGTAGTCGCGTTGAGTCTCAGAGACGTCACATCTTTGGTGAGAGGAATAGTAATTTGGGTTTTTATACCAGTGTCTTGGCCCATCCTTTATCGGATAAGGCCAGGTCACTAGATAAATAATTTATTTTTTGTATTAAACTTCGTGCTAATTTGTTATAAGATATTTGTAAAGTAGGGTTAATTTATGGTATACAATAATGGGAGTGACGTTTCCTACGTGAAATAACTCCCTAATTTATGAATTTACATAAACATGTTTTACCTTTTTGCATAGCTAAAGAGATGCAGATGTTTTTAAAATAATGTGCAGAGTGAGTATCATACATTTTTTAAATAAAACTTCTTTAAAGTGAATAACACTTAGTGAAAATTCTTCACCTCTGAACTTTGTCGAGCTGTCTTTTTAAACTGTTAGTGTTAGGTTAAGTTTTTGTTGATCATTTTTATGGACTGGCATGTCTTCCAATTAGTTACATTGAGAAAATACACTCTAGGTGCTCCAATCACAAAAAAAAGTTACAAAAGTTAAAATTATGGGAATTTTTTATAAAAATCTTAAAGGTTAAATATCTCCACAAGGGTTAAGTTTCGGACACCATACGATTTGATCAAATCCATCAGAAATGAACTGAAAAATAACGTCCTTTAATATTCAGTACTACTTTCCCTGTAACCCTGTATACAGTAGGTAAATTATATTCCTACCTATTAAATATTTAAAAATCTAAGTTTATTTAAGTTGAAAATACATCTAGCTATTAAAATATATTTTTCATAACACTGCCGGATGCTTTCACGTCTGTGTGCGGGATGTGTCGCGAGTCGCGACTGTAATACATTGTAAGCTGCGATTGTTTGTGTGCGTCTAATGCACGGAACTTAAAACACAAGAGGAAGGGACGTGTGGGCGTGGCGCACGTGCCAAAGTTAAGACTAGTGAGACTTAACTCGAGTCAGTCGCTCTCGTGATTACAACGCTTTGTGACGTCTTTTGCCGGTGTGTTCCATTACAAAAAACCCGATAAAATGACTCGATGTTCTGTTCTAGAGTGTAAAAACTATAGTGGTACTAAAACGTTAATACGATCAGGTGTTTCCTATCATCGGTAAGTCGCTATTTTCGTTTAATTTCATTTTTTATGTTTCGTTAATCGTTCTTGCCAATTAATTCGGAAAAAATATTAGTTTAAATGAAAAATGACATGTATTTCATTGAAATAAAATCTAAAATTGCATAACGCGTGGTCCATACGACATCTATCGTCGAAGAACATAACTAAGTTGACAGAATCAACTAAAAGCATGCAGACAGAATTCTGACATAAATCACTAATAATAATAATAATAATAATAATATACTCTTTATTGCCAAATAAATAAAATATACAATTTCATGGTACATGCTTAGGAACAGACAATTCGGCGACCTTATCGCTACAAGCGATTTCTTCCAGGTAACCTTTTGAAAAGAAATACATTAAAAAAAATCACTTAAATTAACAAACAAAAACGGAACAATTAATAAAACTAGTTAAATCTATGGGCAGAGTATAAAGACAGTAAACGCTTATCAAACAAATAACAAATAATTTTATAAATAAAGTATCTATAATAAAAAAAATATACATATAAATATATATTTATAAATATTAATATTCCTACATATACATACATACAAATACTATATATATATATATATTCTATTTCATAAATAAATGAATGATTAATGACCTAACTACATAAAGTTTATACAAGAAAATGTATACCAATAAAATACTATATTGAGGGATATTTAAACAATTTAAATATATATATAAAAAAAAAAATATATATAATAATAATACATACGTAATATATTATGGACGTAGGTAAAATTCTTTTAACTTACTTTTGAATGAATGAATAGTCTTTGACGCAAGTATAGAAGGAGGCACAGAGTTCCACAAACATGCTGCACGTACGGTGAAAGATCTGTGAAATATTTCTGAAGTGTGTTGAGGCGTGGAAAGTAGCAAGTTGTTCGAAGACCGTAGGTTTCGGTCGTGGTCCTCATGTCGAAACCGAAAACATTTCTTCAAGTACTGAGGTAGGCATGGGTAGAAAAGGGTCTTATAAAGGAGTGATAAAAAGTGTGTAGGGGGAGGGGGGGCACATTGATTCACGGGGCACATTGGTACAGTAAATATATCTCAAAACCGATAAACGCTACACAGTCCGGCACATCACTAGAATGCTCAAGGACATTCACAAGAATGACAGTTGTGACACCGCTCGCCGCCAGTTTACTGTTGGGCCACAACGGCCACTAACGTGCTGGAAGAGGCGTGCGCCGCTGCCTACAAAAAAAATAGGTGAAATGTAATTGTGTCTCAGGAGGATACTCTTAGTTTTTTTTGTTATTATTTGTTACTAAAGGTAAGTAAATATAGTTATAATTGTATTTTAAAATGTTTTTGATTGCAAGATTATTATATATTTGATAAAATTAATTGTTTGTGGAAAAAGTCCTTTGGGGCACTTTGATACGGTAATGTGTGGGGTACAATGATACATATCACTCTGCCCCTCTAATGCATTAAAGTGCCCCGTCAAAAATAATAGTTAATTTTATTGTTTTTTTTTCCATTTTTTCAGAAAATGGTGCTCACGCACAACCCCAAAACTGATTCTTCTTTATCACAAGCAGGTCCATCTTCACAACAAATAGCACCATCTATGGAGATGGCATAAATAGATTCATCTTCAGCACACACTACTACTGCAGCATTATCATCACATACTGCTACAGCTACTTCATCAAACATCTATGGTTTTAAGTATACCGTTGCACAAGTTTTTTCAACCGAACAAGAAAAGGCATTGACGCAATTTTTATTGAATTGCAGTAAAATGCTCTACGGCCTTACATTGATTTTTTAAGAAAAACATTGTTCATTTTAATAGGTTCTAATATTATATTTTCATTAGCAATATTCAATGTTAAAGTCTGATTACTTAGTAAGTATGTAACTGATTATATAATTAAGAAAATAACAGAGAATTAGTCTTATTCTATGATGTCAATATTGTTTTTTTTGTGATTATATTTCTAAAGTAACTTAAGAAACGGATTATGGCTAATGTGCACTCTTAATAAAAAGTATTTTGCGATCTCAATCAATAAAATTGTTTTATTTCTTAATTTTAAGTAATAATACAGTTTATAATGGGTGTTTAGTCAGTTTAAATTTGCATTTCATACGGATCTAAAATACGTATCAAACTGCCCCACCCCATGTATCAAAGTGCCCCACTGGTGGGGCAGAATGATACAAAAATGATTTTTTCTTAAAATCAGTTTATCTCTATACGTCGCCAGTTTTTGCGGTTTTTGCGTAGCCAAAGTATAAGCTGACATATCAGCCAATGCACACATCAAAACAAATATTTAAATATAATGCTTTATGGTCCTCAGAAAAAAGATTAAATTTTTGTGTATCAATGTGCCCCCCCGCCCCCTATTCCTGTGTTATTACTAACTTCTACTCTATTTCAAGTGTACTATAGTTGATATTTTTTATTCGTAATAGTCTTATGTCTTCTTGATTTCACCAAATCATGACCGCTCTAATTGGATATATTTCAGTGTGCGTAAAATGTAAATGTGTTAGTTTGGCGACAGCTATTCCTAATGAATTATTAAGCCCACTTTTTTAAACGTCATTATACTCGTGTTTCGTCCGAAGAGACAATCTGAAAGAAATTATTATTTCATTTGTACTTGTAGTAGTGTACCTAGCGACTACCACATCACACTATCATTGAGATATCTTCACTCTAATAAAGAATGAATGAATGAAGCTTTTTAACTCCCGGTCCTTTTCCCATCGTCGGTTCCGCTGCGATCCTACGTCATTGTTGTTCTTAGTGTCTAACCACTCACACGCTTAGCTTCTTACTTCAAATTATTTTTTAAGTAATTACTTCTAAGTCTTAAAAATGTCTAAGAGGTCAAGTGAAAATGAGTTAGTCAATAATTTCAAGAAAGTTACTAAAAATCGAAAGACGTCGTTCTTGAAAAAGAATATTACGAATATCATCGTCGTCATATGAAGATTCCTGGAATTCTCAGATACACAGAACAGTAAGTACCTACTTTCAAGAAAATGTAATATTTTATCCAATAATTTGTTCTCTAGATAATAATTTTAAACAACGTATGTTTAAAATGATTCTCAGTCTACCCTCATTTTCTAAGTAATTCAATTTGATAAAACCAATTGTTAAATAAAACCATTGGGCATCAGGACAGTTACAAGAGCTGATCCGACGCATATTGAACATTGCTAATTGCACCAGGACTGCTACAAGGGCTGCTCCGATGCTTACCGCAAATATAAACTACTCTGTGTTCAGGATATATTGCACCAGGACAGCTACCAGGGCTGCTTAGCCGGATAGCATACCTTGGTACTTGCACCAGGACTGCCACTAGGGCTGCTCCGATGCTTACCGCAAATATACACTGCTCTGTATTCAGGATATATTGCAACAGGACAGCTTTAAGGGCTGATCCGCCGCATATCGTACATTGTTACATTCACCAGGACAGCTACAAGAGCTGCTCCGCTGCAAAGCATACGTTGGTACTTGCACCAGGACTGCCACAAGGGCTGCTCCGACGCTTACCGCACATATAGACTACTCTGTATTCAGGATATATTGCAACAGGACAGCTTTAAGGGCTGATCCGCCGCATATCGTACATCGTTACATTCACCAGGACAGCTACAAGGGCTGCTTCGCTGCATAGCATACGTTGGTACTTGCACCTGGACTGCCACAAGGGCTGCTCCGACGCTTACCGCACATATAGACTACTCTGTATTTAGGACATATTGCAACAGGATAGCTTTAAGGGCTGATCCGCCGCATATCGCACATTGTTACATGCACCAGGACTGCCACAAGGGCTGCTCCGACGCTTACCGCACATATACACTACGCTGTATTCAGGATATAATGCAACAGGACAGCTTTAAGGACTGATCCGCCGCATATCGCACATTTTTTCATGCACCAGGACAGCTACAAGGGCTGCTCCGCCGCATAGTTAATAATAAATTGATGATGTTGCGAACGATAGCAAACTACCTTTTAAATTTATTGTCTGTTAACAAAAACTTCAATGAATAGAGTATTATAATACTAAAATAATAATATTATAGGATTTAAGTATTACGATAATAAAAAATATATATATATTAAACTAACAATTAAAAGTGCAAATTAAGTGCTTTTTCTATTGTCCGGTAATTTCCAGCTGGGAAATCATCGGCTCTTCCGAATGAAGCGAATGTGGATTCAATTTTATTGAAAATAGATAGCGAAAAGAAAAACAGCGTTTTGCAAGTATCATCACGTCACTAATAAAGATAGGTGCTATATCAGAATGTAAATCCTGTGAAAACTAATTTCTTTCAAGCATATTTTTACGCACTATACAATCGATAAAATGAGATTAATTAAAAAAAATTAAACTTTATTAGCCATTTTAAAATTAAAGGTTTTCAAACTGCTTTAAAACTAAGTAGTATCTCAGAATTGCTATATATATGGCCATGATTTATATTAAAGATGCTATTTGACTGCAAATGTAAAGGTATTAAAAATGCTGATAAATTAAAATACTTAGGGCTCATGAATCATGATTGACAGTAAACTAAGCTGGAACTTACATATAGATCTTGTATGTGATAAACTGAGATTTACACTAGGAAAGTTTTATCATTTAAAGCATGTAGTAAATAAAAGGACATTATGTATGATCTATCATGCACTTGCTGACTCAGTTTTAAGCTATGGAATAACTAGTTATGGACGAACCTGTAAAGCAAATCTTCACAAAGTTATATTCTTGCAAATCAGATTGCTTAAACAACTAGATTTTAATTACATGAAAAGAAAAATATATGTAGAATAATATTATTTGCATTACCTTTTAGCCACTCTTTCTCAGAGCAAGAAAACAATATAAGGCACCATCTGAATAAAATATTACACACTATGACATGTAGGCATAGTGATAAATTCCATATGATTGATACTAACATTATAGTTAGTAAACCTTTTTATTTTAAGTATGATAAGTACAATTTGTACGATTATTCTATACGACAAATAGCAATTTCGCTATCTTATATTATTAGTAATGATTTACCAGTCATCTTGACTGAAACCTCTGCTTCTATTGAGCAGCCACTTATATTTATTAAACCGGTGGAATATAACATTCCAAGTAATAGTATTAGGACTACTCTAGTTAATTTAAACTAGAGGCGACGACAATAGATAATAAGACTTCTAGCTATAATCAAAATGTTATTAGCACATATGCCCCAGCTGCAAAATTAAAATGTAGTAAAAATGTATTAAATGTAGCCCACCAAAATATTGAAGGCATGCTGGGTAAGGATTTGCAAATTGAACTTTTTATGAATCAAGAAAATTTAGATATTTTGTGTGTAACGGAGCACTGGCTAAAAGACCATCAAATGATATTTTCGTTCAATAATCATCAAATAGCCAGTTCATACAGCAGAATCCAGGCTAATTGTGGCGGCTCCTTGATTATTACACACAAAGGAATGAAATTTAAAGAACGAAAGGATATTATTAGTGTTTCTGTTGAGCAAACCATTGAAATGGCATGTATAGAACTAGGGAAAGTTATTATAATAAGCGTATACAGGCGGCCGGCTTCATCCTTTGATTTGTTTGAAAAAATCATGGAGGAAGCTTTACTTAAACTTAGTGATACTAAAAAAAATATCATTGTCTGTGGTGATTTTAATATTGATTTATTAATCCAATCATCCCTTAGCCAAAGGTTAACTAATTTGTTTCTTTGTTATGGACTTAAAAATCTCTTTTTAGAGCCTACACGTGTTACAGCCACTTCAGCAACATGTATTGATAATATTTTCACTGATGCATCACCCAACAGTCAATACATATTTAATAAGTTAAAATCGGATCACTGTGGACAATTAGCATCTTTTAACATTAACACAAACAAGGCATTAAGAAGAGAGATTAAGTTTGTACCCATGAACGAGGGTCGGCTGGAGAGATTCAGAAGTAATGTCTTGGATAAGTTGTGGGAACTTAAATGTTATGATGATCCTGTTAAGGAGTATAATTGTATTTTTAATTTAATTAAATGTGAGTATGATACAGTATTTAAATCGAAAACAATTAAAATAGATGATAACTCATTTAAGTTTAGTGACTGGGCAACAGTAGGAATATTCAAAAGCAGAGACAGATTATATGAATTATATGATGAAAAATCATATAATCATAGCGAAACCTTTAAGGAATATGTTAAAAAATACTCCAAAATGTTCAAAAATGTGTGTAGTATTGCGAAATCAAATTTTATTAATAATAAAATTCAAAATAGTGTAAATATACCTAAAACTACTTGGCAAATTATAAACAGCGAAACTGGAAAGTCAAACATTAGAAACGCGGAACATAAACTGAAAATTGGTGATCGACTGTTGACATCAGATACAGAAGTTGCTGAAGCTTTTGAAAAATTCTTTGCAGACATTCCAGTTTCGACTACGAAGACATTAAATTCATCAGTTAAAGCTGCACAATCTTTTCTTGAAAATAATGTAAATAAGTGTAAAACTAACTTTACTTTCAGGCATGTTACTGAAAGTGAGGTATTGAAAGCTTTTAAAAGTATAACAATTAAGAACACTGCTGATCTGGATGGTATTTCTGTTAAAATCATCCAATCTATCATTGACGGTATTGCACCTTATTTAGCCAGTATATTTAATAATTGTGTTGATAATGGTGTGTTTCCGGACTTAATGAAACTTAGTAAAATTATTCCCGTATTTAAAGCAGGAAGCATAACCGACCCCAGTAACTTTAGACCAATCTCTATATTACCAACACTTAGTAAAATTTTTGAAAAGCTTATTTTAAACCAACTAGTGGTACACTTCTTTAGCAATAATTTAATGAATTCAAATCAATTTGGTTTCACACGGGGTCGCTCAACAACTGATGCCAGTGTTGAGCTTATCAAACATATATTTGATGCCTGGGAGGAGTCACGTGATGCCTTCGGTGTCTTTTGTGATTTGTCCAAGGCTTTTGACTGTGTTCACTACGATACACTCCTCATGAAGCTACACCACTATGGAATCAATGATAGGGCACTTGATTTTATGAAATCCTATTTATGCAATAGAATTCAAAGAGTTGATATTAATGGAAAGAGATCATCGGGATCAGCAGTTCATATGGGAGTGCCCCAGGGCTCGATTCTTGGGCCTTTCTTATTCTTAGTTTATATAAATGATTTGCCATTTTTAGTGAAAGACAAGTGTGAGGTCATATTATTTGCTGATGATACCTCTTTTCTATTTAAAGTGAGTAGGCAATTGAAGCATTGCTTTGAAATAAACTGTTGTATTGAAACTGTGGAGAAATGGTTTTCAGCCAATAACCTACTACTCAATGAAAATAAAACTAAATTTTTTAAATTCTCTTTGCCTAATGTCCGGCATGTAAATACTAACTTAATTGTAAAAGGACAAGAATTGAGCCCTGTAAATTCAACAGTGTTCCTTGGCATAACCCTAGATGCACAACTACAATGGGGACCACATATAGAAAGGTTGGCGAAGAGACTTAGTTCTGCAGCATATGCCGTCAAAAAGATGCGAAATATCTCTAATGCTACTGCGCGGTTGGTTTATTTTGGTTATTTTCATAGCTTAATGACATACGGCATTCTCCTGTGGGGAAATGCTGCCGATATTAAAACCATCTTTGTGCTGCAGAAACGGGCTATTCGCTCAATCTACAAACTTAATTCCAGGGCGACACTTAGAAATAAGTTTAAAGAAATTAATATTCTTACCTCACAATATATCTTTGAAAATCTTATGTTCGTAAAAAAGAACTTAAACATGTTCCATAGAAAATGTGACTTGCATAATGTTAATACTAGAAATAAGTACAAGCTAGCCGGCTATGATAGTAGACTTCATAAAGTCACTAACTCATTTATGGGTCAATGCATACGTTTTTATAATAAGGTTCCCACAAATATTCAAGACTTACCACTTGATAAATTTAAAGAAACTATTAAACAAAAATTGTGTAGTAAAGGCTTTTATACAATTTCTGAATATATGGACGATAAAAGTCCTTGGTTGTAAATTGTTTTTCAAATATTCTCAATCTCCAACTCCATCTCCAACACCATCTCCAACACCATCTCCATATCCTTCTCATCCAACGCCATCTCCATCTCCTTCTTATCCATACAACAGCAAGAACGTCATGCTCCCTCAGGCGGCATGGCTAGCGGTAGCGTCGGGTCACCCTCTTCCCTAAAATATGGTTGAGGAGAGTGATGGCTGGTGCTTGCGTTATACTCGTGAACGGGTGCTGCTAGCGGTGCCAGGTCGTTTTGCTGAAGACTTTATGACTTGTTACTTTTTTGAATTTGACTCTGACTTCCCCATCTCCATCCCATTCCCCCATGTTCACGTCCGTGTTAGTGTCCAGTCTCTGTCCACGACTATCCTCATCTCCATCCACATTATCTGTAATATCTCTCACCTCTATCGCTACATCTATCTACTTCTATCTTTACCTCTATATCTATGTCTACGTTTCTGTCTAGTACTTGATTGCCTAATGTATAAATATAATAGTAGACTCCAGAAGATCACCAACTCGTTCATGGGTCGATGTGTACGCTTTTATAATAAAACTCCAAAATATTTAAAATTAACCCTTCGATAGATTTAAGGATAAGCATAAAGTTTTATTATAAGATATCCGGATGCAAGAAGATTGTAAATTGTTGTTGTTGTTATTGTTATTGTGTATTTTTAAAAGATGATTGCTGTTGAGTTTCTTGCCACTTCTTCTCAACAGATCGACTTTCCGAAGTGGTGGTAGATTCAGTTCAATTTGTAAATTGTGACTTATTTCAAATGTATTTTAATACTTACGAAATAAAGATTCTTTTGACTTTGACGTTGACTTTGAGATGATAAAAAAAAAAAAAAAAGTCGTGTGGCACTCGGAGACTGCCGCGGTAAAGCTATTGCATAGCATTTTTTATCAACTTATGCAATTATAATTATTTATTTATTTTATTAATGCAGTAATGTTTGATCTAATATGAAGTTCCACAAGTTCCTAGTAGATGGCGCTGATTGTTTATTAAAGCCCGCATGTAAAGTTATGAAATCCATGATAAACTTAAATTCTTAATAGCGCTTGAACATATCATTGTTTGGATACCCTCCAAGTATATAAGCCATATGCCTGCATAAGACAAAGCATAAGAAAATCAATCATCATTGTGCTATAAACCTCTAACTATTATGGTATTAGAAACAGAAGTATATAACGCCATAAATATATAATGAAAGGAAAAAAAAAACACTTAACTGTAATAGATAATAGTAAGCTTAATTGAGAATTAAGACAAATAAGTAAGTAGAAGAAAACAAATTTATAAGTAATATCTCGATTACAAAGAAATTGTAAGAATCTTTAGGGTTCGTAATTAACGAAAGTACATTGTCTTACACCATCTACATCATGCTAATTCTTAGGATATTATGTAATAAATTCAAATAAATTAGAGGTTTCTTGGCCTCCAGAAAAAAGAAATCTTACTAAATCTGAATGAATCATATTTCTCTCAATACAACGTTGCACCATTACAAAGTTTGCCTACCTGGTTGGTTTGTTAGTCATTTGAAAGTAATCTGCTGGACCTGCCATCGAATATTGGTGGCTTTACATAAAACGTTTCGAGACGTGCAAATTTCTAAATTTAAATAGAACCTTGACTATGACAGTAACATGGATATTTCAAAACATTACTGCCTGATTTTCAATGGTGGTACAAAACCATTTATCATTCTGTACATAGAATCTTGGAAGAGCAATACAATTTAGAAAATTACTCTGAACCTCAACTTCGGGGTGGGAGGCAGCATGCAATGGTGAGGTGGCTAGTGGACTATGGTCTATTGAATAATAATAAATAAATAATAAATACTTCTGACACTCGCACAACATTATATAGCCCAAATTACGATTCTTAAAGAACTTGTGTTATGGATACTAGATACCTGACATACCTAAGAAATATATAAACATACTATTGAATAAATACATATTTTTTATTAGAGTAAACTTAAATAAACATATAAACTAATATATGTGTTCATCACACAAATATCCGCCGCCGCCGGGATTCGAACCCATCCCGTCTGGCATAGAAGGCAATGTATGTTACCACTACACCAGCTGGTCGTCGTTTTGAGGTGCGTAAATCGTAAAATGTACATTAATTATAAAGAACTGCTTGCTTCGTTTAAAGCTCATAAAAGATTTGCAAAAAACTATAATAAGAGTCAAATATTACTTAAAATAGACAATTCCAATGCAGTTTTATATATAAATCACATTGGAGGTGTCCAATTACCTCACCTCACTAGAATAACAAGAGAAATTTGGCAGTGGTGCGAATCGCGAGGATTATTTTTTTCACTCTTCATATATCCGGTCTAAGGATAATATGATTGCCGATGCTGAATCCAGAAGTATTCACAAAGACATTTAATGGGAATTAAGTGAACAGGCTTTTAAATTGATTACACTAAGTTCGATTCCCCTAATATAGACTTATTTGCTAGCCGCGTAAATATGAAGTGCTCACTATCATGATCATTGCATATAGACCCTGATGCATATGCTATAAATGCATTTACTATTAGATGGTCCACATTCTATTTTTATGCCTTCTCACCTTTTGCAATTATATGAAAATGTTTAAAGAAAATAATTGCTGATCAAGCTACGGGTATAATTATAGTCCTTCATTGGGAGATCACTGATAATCACTATTTCAACGATTACTCGCACCGAAATGAATTAGGTATAGGCATACACATGATAACGGCTTGGACATGTATACAGCAAGTGTGCCTACGGTTTTCTCGTTCCTTTCAAAATATTCTGTAATGGATCTCAATATGGGTCACCCAATAGCTGTAGAGCTGCTTTATCCTTGATTTTAGGTAACGAAGTAACAAATGATGGTAACATCAAAAGATTTTTCAAAGTTGTATTCAGACTTAGGCCTCCCCGTCCTAAGTACGATGTTATCTGGGACACCATAGTTGTTTTAGACACCTTATCAACTAGTATCCTAACGACACGTTAAGTTTAGAAAAGTTGCCTTAAAAGTCAGTTACGTTAATAGCAATAACAACTGCCCACTGAGTACAAACTATATCGAAAATTAATGTATTAAGTATAGAGCCATCAGAATTACAATACAATAGAATTACAATACAAATACAAAGAAGAATTACCGGAATCAAAATAAAAATTCCGGATTTAATTAAAACATCAAATAACATAAAAATCAAGTTATACCTATATTCTTACTTAAAGAATACTAAAGAATTCTCATAAAAACCTTATAATAAATAAGCTTCAGAAAACCACTTAGGTAGTGGACAAACAATAGCTCGATGGGTTAAGGCAACTCTTGCAGATTGCGGCGTAGATGTCTCTATTTTCACTGCACATAGCACACGCCACGCTAGCATCCCCCGAGCTAAATAGCAAGGCCTACATCTCGACGCTATTCGTAAAACTGCGGGCTAGAGTGAAATAAGCACTGCATTCGCCAGGTTTTACGACCGACCAATTCAAAATAACGAAAGATCTTTGGCAAGCTTGGTTCTGCCGGATCAATAAGAGGATTAGATTTAAATTGTGACTGTGTAATAATAAAAGTAAATGTTTTTTAATTGCTTATCAACAGTAATGTGATTATGTTAATACATATTACTTTAGAAATTGTTTAATAGATATTTCCTCAACTAAATCATCTCTCAAAGTCTACAAGTACAAATGAAATAATAATTTCTTTCAGATTGTCTCTTCGGACGAAACACGAGTATAATTGATGATTAAACGAACTTACCTGTACGTGAAGTTCGATCATAATTATACGAAGTGTTTCGTCCGAAGAGACAAGCATTTATTTCCCGCCCAACCCTCCCAATTTAGTCTCGAAAATATCAAGATTGGACTAGTCTAGGTTACTCTGAACTAAATGACGTAGGATCGCAGCGGAACCGACGATGGGAAAAGGACCGGGAGTTAAAAAGCTTCATTCATTCATTCTTTATTAGAGTGAAGATATCTCAACGATAGTGTGATGTGGTAGTCGCTAGGTACACTACTACAAGTACAAATGAAATAATAATTTCTTTCAGATTGTCTCTTCGGACGAAACACTTCGTATAATTATGATCGAACTTCACGTACAGGTAAGTTCGTTTAATCATCAATTATATGGTGACGCTCTGTCTAGACATTATGTAGATAATCAAAAGTTTTATCATTTCTGTCAAAAATTGTAATTGAATCTGAACTCTATGCCCTCGACATTCAGTTAAAAATTTGTTGGGGAAATTTGAAAGGTTTGTAACGCATGACCTGCTGCCTTCTGAACCAACTAAATTATTGTTTTATCAATACACTAGCTGCTGCCCGCGACGTCGTCTGCGTGAACGCTATGCAGCACCAAACGCACCTACGATTATAACACTGCTAGCGTGATAATATGTAGCCTATATGTTGACCCGACTTCTTAACTATCTTCATGCCAAATTTGAAGTAAATCCATGCAGTACTTTTTGAGTTTATCCCGGAAAGACAAACAGACAAACAGACAAAAATTCTAAAAACTATATTTTTTGTTTCTGTTTCGATTGTAGATCATACCCCAAGTATTCTTTTAAAAAAATATTCAATGTACAGTTTTGACTTTCCTACCAATCTATTATATGTATAGATATAATAAAACAGTAAAAAAAACGTGTCTGTACATTTATATTTTTACAAAAATTTTTATCTAAGGTTATAAAGAAATGAAAAAAGAGTAAGATTCTGAAAAAAAAAATTTGTCTGTTTGTTTGTTTGTAAGTTTGTCTGTTTGCACACGCTAATCTCTGGAACCGCTGGACGGATTTGAATGAAACTTTTTTCGATGTATAGCTGTGAAGCCGGGGCAACATATAGGGTATATTTCATTTCGGTTACTGGAACACCTGATTGAATGAAAAAAAATTGTAGGTAATAGATATTTAAAAGTTATGCCTAAAACTTACTAGAATATAGTGGAGATGTTCGGCATACAGATCAGAAGTACTCATAGCTCAGTTGCGCGTAGACCGACCATGAGTCTAAGGTCGTGGGTTCGATCCTGCTCGCGTAATTTTTTTTTATTATATATTTTTTTATTTTGTATCAATCTTTACCATGCATCTATCTTTACATACATATGTATATACTAGCTGTGACCCGCAACTTCGTCCGCGTGGATACCGTTTATTAGAGTTGGATAAATACTATTATTATATCCTCCTTGAAGTTAAAACTTACCTTATTCTAAATTTCGTCAAAATCGACTCAGTAGTTTAGCTGTGAAAGCATTACTGATAGATAAACAGACAGAATTACTTCAAAAACTGTTACAACAAAGCAGTGATCCGCAGTTTCACCTAGGTTTTGTGAAAAAGTATAGGTAGGTAGGTATATTACATAGATGATGCCCGCGACTCCGTCTGTATTGAATTATTATTTCGAGTAGGTTATTTTGTTCTCCAAGGTCCTAACTATCTTTAATAACAAAAATAAAAATGAAGAATCTTCGCCCATATAATATGTATAACTCCTAACCACAAACATAGGTAGGTAACATAGCAAAGTGCCTTAAATTTTAATATTGTCCTAAGTTTTCGCGATAACTATTATGTATGACTATTAACTAAAACACTTTTTAACCGATTTTATCGCGTATATTTACATTTTAAATTTTAACAGTCGCTCGTGACCACGGGGTCTGCAAAGACACCGAAACGTCGTCGAGTTAAAATGTAAAATATGAATTATACGCCATTAATCCGGTTCAAAAGTGTTTTATTTAATGCCTTCAATTTTACTTAATTCATGCAATATCTTCATTAATTATACTTAGCTTATCGTTATTCTAGGTAAAGCTAAGTAGTTTTTGAAAATGAAATTGAAAACTTTTTATTCGTAGTAGGTAATTTTTATACACTTTACGAACGTCAAATGCTGGATGAGGGCGGCGCGGGTCCGGACGACATGAAGAATCCTGGGGAAGGCCTCCGTCGAGAAGTGTGCGTCTCTCAGCTTATAAAGATAATGATCGCCCATTATCCACCAATTTCTTGGTGATGTTTGCGTGAAAGAATAGCAAAAATCCATCCATCAAGCCATTATCAGTGTACATACAATTCTACCTATAGTTATGTATGGCTGCTTTTCACTGCCAAACGGCTAAGCCAATATTAATGTAATTTGGTATAGTAGTTAACACATACGTTACTTTTTATTCCGAAGAAATCTACGGTTTCTGACTTCCAAGAGGCATGAAATAAACAAAACCTTGATTTCCATTTTATCTCTGTATGTACAGAAGGCATTACATCAAGCGTTACAAATTAGGGTTGATGAGGATTCCTCATCCTCTTCCACATAATGCGGAAATTCCTCATGATTTTAAATTCCTCTTCCGCTTCCGCATCCTCTAAAAAAATCCTCATATTCCTCATCCTATATGAGGAATTTAAAGAGGAATAAATATTTAATAAACTTCCTTTTTTTCGACTTACAGCGTGTTATCTCGTTTGTGCAGAACAATATGAAAGAGAGATTTGTTTCAATTTTTTAAGCGTTTTTGTAGGTACTAGGTACGTCTCCGTAATGAACTTATCAAAACTTGTTTATCATGCGATCTCGATCACTGCGTTATTTGTTTATTATTTGTTGTTTACTTTTCCCTGGAGTGAGGGCGTTTTGTATAGTTAAGGTTATTTTTCAAAATCAATTAATTTTTGAGCATGAGGCCAAAAGTAAGTGAATTGTGGTCTTATTTCAGTGAAGTAGATAATGACACAGTTAAGTGTAAATTATGCAGTCAAACATGTTCGAGAAAAGGGCGAGGCACTTCTGGTCTAAGAATTCATTTAAAGTCGCACCATCCTTATAAATATAGCGAGTTATTAAGCTTGAAAAAATTGAAAAACGTAAAAACTCTGAGACACCGCTTCAACAAGCTAAAAGACAGGTAACCTTACAAGAGTCCTTGCCTAAGCGGCAATGTTGGGATTCATCACATGAAAAAAGTCAAGAGATTGATAAATTAATTTGTGAAATGTTGGCTATACAAGATTTACCATTCAATTTTGTTGAAGGCCTTGGGTTCAGAAGGTTTGTTCATGCTGCACAACCTAGGTACCAATTAAGGGGACGTCAATTTTACGCGTCACACTTATGTGACAGTATTTATCCCAAGTTAAAAGACTAAGTCAAACCGACATATGGTCTGAGCCAGGAGCAGGCGTCTCTTTGTTAAGTTTTATTTTGCATGGCATTAATAATGATTTCCAAAGAGTAGCTCTCGTTCTAAAATGTGAGATACTCGAAGATCGACATACAGGCGATGTAATAGCCCAGAAGCTTGACGAAATACGAGAAGAATGGGGGATTTCTCGGTCCCAAATGCACGTTATGATACGTGACGGTGGTTCAAATATGAAAAAAGCAGCTCGCTTGACACAAACACAAGATATTGATTGCTTTCTACATCAATTACAACTATGTGTGCGGTCAGCCTTGGCGGCTGATGATCATAATGCATCATTTATGTAAAAATTATAAAACTCCACAACAATCACACCACCTACATTGTAATATATTAAGCAAGGCTTAGATACTTTTTTAGAGTGAAACCCAGATTATGTTAATAAATAAAAATTCTGACCTAAAAGCATTTTTTAATTTATATTCTACACGGGAATCGAACCTGTGACATCTGCATTATAGAGGGCTAGCAGGCTGACGCCTTAGCCACTACCCTACATCCTCTTCCTCATCCTCTTCCTCAAGAAAAAATCCTCATCCTCTTCCGCATCCTCTTCATTCATTCTGGAAAATTCCGCTTCCTCATCCTCTTCCTCAAAATCTCTTCCTCATCAACCCTATTACAAATCTGTCAAAATTTTTTACTTGAATTTGAACTCTATGCCCTCGATAATAAGTTAAAATTGGTTGGGGAAATTTGACAGGTAATGTAACGCTTGTTCCTTCTGTACCTACCTATATTAAATCGCGCAAAAGCTTGCGCTCGCCTCCCGCCTTTTTGTACCCTACCGCCGCGAGCCGCGTCGAGCGCGGCAACCGTTACGCAAAAATAATACCTATATCATTCAGTATTCACGCGCGATGGGTTATTAGCGCCAGACTGTTGAAAACACGTTGAAAACCAATGCTTCCAACCAAGGTTAAGGAAGGTTAAGTTGTTGTCAACCAATTCCGAGTCATCCACACTGTTACAAACGGTGGTTTCCAACAAGGAGACAAACAAGAACACAAGCCAAGGTCACGCTAGGCCACGCCCCTTAATCGTCAGTGTGCTCTGATCTCTCGCGTTGGCAACATCTTCGCGATGGCAGTTTTGTATGCAATTGAGGATACAAAGAAGGAAAGGTTGAAACGCAGGATAAAAAGCTTATTAAAAAGCTTATCGAGTCATTTCTAGTTATAGTTACATAGTAAAATATAGGTACAATAACAAGCGTACACACTGTACTAAAAACAGACATACATCTACATAGATAACGCAAATGCATATCCTTTGCGTGTCCGAACCCCGACCAAGCGTCAAGGTTGGTCGCCTCTAGATTTAATATGTATTGTAATATGCGTGTATGTATGTCTGTTAGAAAATCGAGTCCACAATATCAATATCGTTCTTAATAATCGATTTCATCGGCGGTATCGGTGTCTCTGAATCTTTTTGTATTTTCCAGTAATAAATATCAGCTGTGACGTCACAATAGGTCTTAAAAAGTCGGCACGCTTGGTTCGAATACAAATCGTGGCACTTGCGTTGTCTATGTAGATGTATGTCTGTGATTCTAAACACCGCCGTTTCCAACCCGCCAAGGTCATGTAATTTGGTTGTCAACAGCCGTCTTCACTGTTGGAAACACGTTGTAAACTAGCAAGGTCACCTTGGTTTGATGTTTTGTTTCCAACAGTGTATTTGGGCTATAGTTTGGTGTTTCTATACCGATTTCTATGATTCTTTTTTTTATTGAATAGGTAATAATGTTATTTTTTTTTAATTAGGGATGAATGAGAGTATTATAAACGTAAGAGGAAGCAAATATAATCAGAAAGCTCCGTACTGCTAAGCTATCGGGATTTACACGTGTTATTGTGAGTCAACCATAAAATATAGACATATACTGTCGTGGGATATTTTTTATATAATTTTATGAAAAATATTCCTCTCATACATGATTTCTATGTAGCTTTAACCATTAATGCTGCACACGCGACGGAAGCTTAAAAAATGAAGTAACTTCTCCCGTTTTTCCAACATTTCCCTTCACTGCTCTGCTTTTATTGATTGTAGCGTAATAATAAGTATACTATAACCTGCCCAGGAGTATGAAGAATAATTTTACCAAGTTTCGTTAAAATCCGTCGAGTAGTTTTTGTTTCTATAAGGAACATACAGACAGACAGACAGACAAAAATTTTACTGATTGCATTTTTGTCATCAGTATCGATCACTAATCACCCCCTGATAGTTATTTTGAAAAAATATTTCATGTACAGAATTGACCTCTCTACAGATTTATTATAAGTATAGATAGAAGATAGATAGATAGAAGATAGATAAAACAGTAAACAATAACGTGTGAACATGAAATATCTTTACAAAAATAATATGTACCTAAGGTTATTAAGAAATGAAAAAAAAAAGTAAGAATTTGAAAGAAAAAAATGTCTTTTTGTGTCTGTCTGTTTGTTGTTCTATTCTGCTGACATCTGTGGCTGACATATAATATTATAATAAATCCGAAAGATAGTTGGTATGTAGTATAAAAGTTTACTATGTTGATAGGGCTAAATCATCATCATTAATAAATAAAGCTTCTTGCTAGATTTAATGTAGGTAGTGTACATACAGAGATATATTGTAAAAAAGTTAAACGTAAAATAATAGAACTCAATATCGTTTAGGTTTTCTTTATTGATCGTTTTTGCCTCTTGGAAGTTATTCTTCAGAATAAAAAGTGGTGTAAGTGTCAAAACTCAACACAGGTCTCTATGAACTACCATACCAAATTACATTAAAATTGGCTAAGCCGTTTGACCGTGAAAAACAGCCAAACATATAGGTTACTAAACATATTATACACTGATAATGGCTAGACGGATGGATTTTTGCTACTCTTTCACGCAAAAACTACCGAATGGATTTTTATGAAACTTTACAGTAATATAGCTTTACCTAGAATGTGCCTTTGTAATAATAATAATCCCAAACAACCACACGTCCTGATAGACCATCTTATCACGTGGGGGGCGGACACACGAACATGAAATTACTGGCGTGGCTAACGTGGCTCTGGATCTTTTATGATGATGGACACAAATAAAAATAAACGTTTAGGGCCGCTACCCGGGGGCCGCTACCCGGGGGCCGCCGGGGCGCGTCTGGTGCTGGCGCTGGGCGCGGCAGCATGCGATCCGCCAGCGCACAGAGACTGAGGCGACCACCAGCCCAGTCCTCACCACCATCATCGCCTTCAGGGAGCTTGGCACCGGCAGGGGTATCACAGCCTCCGCAATCGGTGCCCGCCCCTGAAGGACGGCGCATGAGATGGACGCAACAACAAAATACCAACCTCATGCGAGCGTATTACGGGGCAAGAGATACAGAAACGGGTAGAACGGGGTATCGAGCACGCATGCACCGCGCTTTCATGCTGCTGGAGCCTCATTTAACCGTCGCCGAACAAAACCTTGCGGATAGAGCTCGGTGGATTATGCGTTCCAACATCTTCGCTCCCACTGAGCTCGAACAACTGAGACACGAAGCCTTCTCAGTGGTGCCACCCCCAACCACTGCGAGTGTCGCCTCTCCAGTGCAAGAGCCTGCTTTAGAGCAGCGTGCAGGAGATGAGGCAGACCAAAATAACCCGGTGGAAGGGGGAGGCGCCACTGACATGGCTTCCCAGGATTTAGAGCACACGAGAAGACTACTAGAGGAGGCGATCGAGGAAGTACGTAATACTCCCCTGGTAGGAAGGCCGAAGCTTCCCAGACTACCATGCAGTTTTCGTAATAGGCAAGTCGTTGAGGCCGTTAATCAGATGCTGCCCCAACATTTGGAGAGCAGCTCTGATCTTGTCGAGACGAACTCAATCCTTTTTGGAGCGGCTATGGCGGTATGTCGGTTTACTGGCGCCATGACTGCTCCAAGTCCAACTGCTGGACGTGCTACTCCTCGGAGTAACGCTGTACCAGCTTGGAAGAGGAGGATTGAGCGTCGTATCGAACAAGCCAGGATCCTCATCGGCAAGCTAACTTGCTTCAGCTCGGGCAACACCAGGCCAAGGATTGTGCGTTTTGTCAGGAGGGAGTTTTCCGGAATGGACACTAACTTGACCAAACCGGACTTCACCCGAAAACTGACAGAGCGCATCGACGAGCTGAAGCAAAAGATCGCTGCATGGGCGAAGCGTATTCGGAGGTACTCCCAAAGGGTTGAGAGATACAACCAAAATCGCCTCTTCTCGAGTGACCAGAGGAAGTTCTATAAATCCCTGGAGAGTTCCGAACCCTGCTCGACTGGCCGCATACCGGATAAAGCCGACGCTATTAACTTCTGGCGCGGCCTGTGGGAGCGCCCAGTTGAGCACGGAGAGGGTCCCTGGATTGATAGGGTTGAGGAAGCGTGTGCGGAGGTGATCCCTATGAGTCAAGTCCTCATATCAGAGGAGGACGTTAGTGCTGCAGTCCGCCGGAGCCCGAACTGGAAAAGTCCGGGCCCTGACGGATTGCAGAACTATTGGCTCAAGGGATTTTCTCTGTGCCATGCAACTTTGGCCCGTCAATTCCAGGAAGCCTTGGACACTGGAGCTCTCCCGAACTTCCTCACTACTGGGGTCACTCATTTAGTTCCTAAGTCCAACGATACCGCGGATCCATCGAAATACCGACCCATAACGTGTCTATCTACCACCTACAAGACACTTACTTCCGTTCTGAGCACCAAGATTCGCCAGCATTTAGATGCTAATCGCGTTATATCTGATGCTCAGAACGGATGTAGGGCCGGTAGCCGCGGATCAAAGGAACTCCTTCTCGTGGACGCTGTCGTTGGCAAATTGGTCAAACGCAACCGTCGCAATTTCTCCGCAGCCTGGATTGACTATAAAAAAGCATTTGACTCCGTGCCTCATACATGGCTCTTGAGAGTTCTTGAACTGTACAAAATCGACGGTACAGTTCGAGTATTTCTCGAGCGATGTATGAGACAATGGAGCACAATGCTCAGTCTCCAAGGCAGGCGAATGACGGCTGCGGAAGACCGAATCCAGATTAGTAGGGGAATATTCCAGGGTGATTGTCTGAGCCCACTTTGGTTTTGCCTGGCTCTGAATCCTCTTAGCACATTGCTGGAGGGATCAGAGACGGGCTTTCAGTTTCGTAGAGGGGGCATACGGTTATCCCATCTTTTCTACATGGATGACCTCAAGCTGTTAGCTCCAACGGCTCCACGATTGGGGGAACTACTAAAAATCGTGACAGATTTTAGTAGCTCCATCAAAATGGAGTTTGGAGTGGACAAGTGTGCGGTTGTTCATGTGGAGAGGGGAAGGATTACTCGTTCTCAGAGGGTTGACCTAGGTCCCGTTAACCTGAGAGCTCTCTCCGAAAATGAAACATACCGGTATCTGGGTATGTCACAGAACATCGGTGTCGAAGAAGCGAGCGTAAAACAGTCTGCACGCGAAGTCTTTTTTGAGCGCTTGACAAAGGTACTAACTAGTTCTCTGTCAGGCCTCAACAAAGTCCGAGCGTTTAACGGATGGGTTATGCCCGTTCTTTCGTACACCTTTGGCGTACTCAGATGGACTCAGACCGAATTAGATGCCCTGGATCGGAAGGTCCGCACTACTATGACCCTCCATAGAATGCATCACCCTCGGTCGTCAGTAATGAGGCTGTATATCTCCCGGAAGTGTGGAGGAAGAGGCCTACTTAGCGCCAAAACCTTGCACAATCGGGAGATATACAGGGTGACTGGTACCAAACCCGCCATAGCAAATTAGCATATAGAGGAGGTCATTTGCTAATTATTGGACCTTACTTTCCCTAACTAAAGTTTTATACTTTAGGAGATATGTCAATTTTTATACATTATTGAGATTTTTCCAAAATTTGACCTTAAAGCATTCGTAACTTTATTTTTCGTCATTAGTTTAGAGTTTTTTTATTATTTCTTGGTAGTCATTAACATTTGTGAATAAAATACGTCGGAACTTCCCTCAAACTAGGGTTAAAAAATAAGACGCTTATGCTTTTAAAAAAAATCAATAAAGAAAAATTACTTTGCGATCAAATTCAACCGGAAATAATAAAAAAACTACGGCGTTTTAATAATTTATTCTACTCTAAATTAGTTCTCTAGTTCGTCACCTTACCAACGGTACTAAATTTGCAACGGAAAGTTTGATTCGCTAAACATCGGTAGGATTTTCAGGTCAACCAGTCATTTTGATCAAAAATAGTGAAGGTCCCAACGACAGGATAAAGCTAATTTAGCAAAGTAGTTTTTGCAAATTTATGAGTAGGTATTAGATAATAGAAATTGAGTGCTTAGTGTACTTAATTTTTTTTTTTACTTTTACCATGTAAAGCAAGAAATCAGGAAAAGATATCGAGCATCAAAAGAAAAATTTAAATAGAGTTGAAACTAAAAATTCTGCTCGAATTGCTGCCCGCAATTTCTGATACATGCCCGATATCTTTTCCTAATTTCTGTGGTGGTAAGACTGAGCCTAATTTCTTCTTTCATAACAGAAAACGCATTATTAATTTTTTGAATTAACTCATCTTTTGTAGTTACTTCTTCATTGTAGACCAACTCTTTTCATTTGCAATGACAGTTTCAATGACTTTTAGACGTCAAATGAAAAAGATGAGGTCGGACCCATCTCTATGACATTTAAGTTGTTGTCATATATGCTTTTCCTTTCCGTTTCGTGTGCTTTCACAAATAGTTGAGTAGACACAGGTATAAATAAATAAGACATTTCGTTTTAAAATGCCGGGATACACAAGGGAAGAATACGCCGACATGCTGCTGGCGTATGGTGCTGCACACAGTAACGCCCGCAAAGCGCGGCGAATTTACCAGGAGCGATATCCAAATAGACGCTTACCTGACCGTGACACATTTCCTACCACATATCGTCGGTTTAGAGAAACGGGTAACTTGAACGTCAGGGTACCCCAAGCAGCTGTGCGACAATTACCTGTTGAAATTGATCAGCAGATTTTGGCAGCTTTTGAAGAAGATCCCACGACTAGCACCAGAGTGGTAGCTGCCGCTTTGGGCGTCAGCCAGTGGAAAGTCTGGTCAGTGATGCATGGGGACCATCAACACCCGTATCATTACACGCCAGTTCAAGGTAATTTTGAGTTTATTTATGTACCTACTTACACTAAAGCGACCAGTGTTATCTTTAGAATTAAAGAAATTATTAATATTACGACGAGCTTCGATGTAACATAATCCAAATCAAATTTTGTCTTTAGAATAACATTTACGTAAATAATTAACAAATGGAGTGTTGGCAGGGCTTGAAAATGGCGACTACGAAAGGAGGTTGAATTTCTGTCGCCTCGTTCTTCACACCGATGTCGACGACCCAACATTTCTGGAGCGTATCCTTTGGACCGACGAGTCACAGTTCACCCGAGAAGGCATCACCAATTTCCACAATCTGCACCACTGGTCCCATGATAACCCCCATAAAAAGAGGGTTACATCGGTCCAGCGGAAATTTTCTGTTAATGTGTGGGCCTGCGTTATTGGTCGTAATATGTTTGGACCCTATTTCCTACCAGACATTTTAAATGGGGGAAATTATTTAGAATTTTTAAGGGACGTCTTGCCTGATCTGCTGTTGGATGGAATAACCGACGACACGCCCATTGTGTTTCAACACGATGGGTGCCCGGCGCATTTCAGGCTGGACGTCCGAGAACTTTTAAATAGTTCATTCCCCGATTCATGGATCGGTAGAGGTGGGCCAATTCAATGGCCAGCTCGGTCGCCAGACTTGACACCTCTCGATTTCTACGTTTGGGGCCGGGCCAAAGAGTTGGTCTACAATGAAGAAGTAACCACAAAAGATGAGTTAATTCAAAAAATTAATAATGCATTTTCTGTTATGAAACAAGAAATTAGACTCAGTCTTACCACCACGGAAATTAGGAAAATATATCGGGCATGTATCAGAAATCGCGGGCAGCAATTCGAGCAGAATTTTTAGTTTTAACTCTATTTAAATTTTTCTTTTGATGCTCGATATCTTTTCCTGATTTCTTGCTTTACATGGTAAAAGTAAAAAAAAAAATTAAGTACACTAAGCACTCAATTTCTATTATCTAATACCTACTCATAAATTTGCAAAAACTACTTTGCTAAATTAGCTTTATCCTGTCGTTGGGACCTTCACTATTTTTGATCAAAATGACTGGTTGACCTGAAAATCCTACCGATGTTTAGCGAATCAAACTTTCCGTTGCAAATTTAGTACCGTTGGTAAGGTGACGAACTAGAGAACTAATTTAGAGTAGAATAAATTATTAAAACGCCGTAGTTTTTTTATTATTTCCGGTTGAATTTGATCGCAAAGTAATTTTTCTTTATTGATTTTTTTTAACCCTAGTTTGAGGGAAGTTCCGACGTATTTTATTCACAAATGTTAATGACTACCAAGAAATAATAAAAAAACTCTAAACTAATGACGAAAAATAAAGTTACGAATGCTTTAAGGTCAAATTTTGGAAAAATCTCAATAATGTATAAAAATTGACATATCTCCTAAAGTATAAAACTTTAGTTAGGGAAAGTAAGGTCCAATAATTAGCAAATGACCTCCTCTATATGCTAATTTGCTATGGCGGGTTTGGTACCAGTCACCCTGTATAACCTCCGAGCCTATTTTATGGCGAAGGCGGACGTGGGTATGCATAGAGAGGTTGTAGCGTGTGACAAAGGACTCACCCCTCTCAATCTGGGCCTCGAGACATGGCAGACACCGGCGGTACTAAGCATTTCTGATCGTGAGACCGTATGGAAAGAGAAAGAGCTGCACGGAAGGTTTTACAAGGCTCTACACGAGCCACACGTGGACCGTAAAGCCTCCGTGCATTGGCTGCGCTTCGGGGACCTCTTTGGGGAAACCGAAGGGTTTGTCTTTGCGATACAGGATCAGGTTATCAAGACGAACAACTACCGGAAGTACATTATGAGGGACGGCACAGTGGACGTATGTCGGGCGTGCCGCCAACCTGGCGAGTCCCTCAGACATGTAGTTTCGGGTTGTTCGGTTCTTGCTAACACTGAGTATCTGCATAGACACAACCAAGCAGCCAAGATTCTCCACCAAGAGCTCGCTCTGAAATACGGTCTCATCAATCAGAAACTGCCTTATTACCAGTACACGCCGGAGCCAGTTCTCGAAAACGGCAGCGCCAAGCTCTACTGGGATCGGCCCATTATCACGGACAGGACTATTCTAGCGAATAAACCTGATATCGTGTTAATGGACCGATCGTCGTCTAAGGTGTTTTTGGTGGACATAACTATACCACATGACGAGAACCTCGTGAAGGCCGAGACCGAAAAGCAACGCAAGTACTTGGACCTTGCACACGAGGTGACCGAAATGTGGGAAGTTATGTCCACCGAAATCATCCCGGTTGTATTATCCGCAAACGGTTTGACACCAGCCACTTTGGTCAGAAACCTTGAAAGGCTGGGATTCGGCGGCGGTTCGCTTCCAGCACGCATGCAAAAAGCGGTTTTGCTCGAGACTGCCCGAATCGTTCGCCGGTTTCTGTCTCTCTTGCCCTGATCCCCGACCGACTGGTCCGATTGTCGGGTCTTTTCCGCCGAAAGGCGTGTAGTTATAAGTATACAAAATAATAATAATAATAATAAAAACTCTTTATTGTACACAAACATGGTTATACAGTTAAAAAAATAAAAATAATGATCACAATTAACATACAAAGGGCGGCCTTATCGCCCAAGCGCGATTTCTACCAGGCAACCCAGGCATTGGTGGAAATTAATGTGGGCGAGGTGTACGGCTCGTAAAAAAAACTACATACGAATAATTACATATACATACATAAACGTTTACATAAATAGGTACTTATTTACTATATAAATAAATACTATATCAATACACATATAAATAAATATGGATAGTTAAGATGGACAGTGTTTCACCTGGTAATGCCGTTTAAGCATTCGTTTAAAAGTGCGCGGTGTGCGCGCCAAGCGAATTTCAATCGGGAGCTCGTTCCATAACGACACCGATCGTATAAAAAAAGATTTTCCTACAAATGTGGTTGTGTGCGATGGTGTCGCCAGGAGTAAATTCGATGAAGAACGCAAGTTTCGGTCGTTATTGGTATACCGATAATTCAAGCGGTCTTTTAGGTACGCAGGTATCGCTTTATCGTACAGAATACGGTACACTAGAGAAAGAATGTGAGTATTCCGGCGAAGGCGAATAGGAAGCCACTTGAGTTTAGTGCGGAATTCAGATATGTGGTCGTATTTGCGTAATCCAAATACAAACCTTATGCAGAGATTTTGTAGCCGCTCAAGTCTATTTAGCAGTTCTTCAGATAAGTCTAGATAGCTGGCATCAGCATAGTCGAGAATAGGAAGTAAGAGAGATTGTGCAAGCGTAATTTTAGTGGCAGTAGGGAGGAAATTGCGAAGACGCTTGAGCGAATTCGCCGCGGCAAACATTTTCCTGCTCAGCTCAGTGACTTGTGGTTTCCATGAAAGCGTGCGGTCAAAGATAATGCCCAAGTTTTTCACAGTCTCGCTGTATGGTATAGAGACGCCGTTAAATACAACTTGAGGTACTGAGCTCCAGTTAACCCGAGAAATCATTTTGTGACTACCAATGATAATTGATTGAGTCTTAAGAGGGTTGACTGTGAGACCATGGTTATAACTCCAGTCCGATATTCGTTTTAAGTCAGCGTACCTATTGGTTACGAGTTATACCTACATGTTATATGGGGGAAGATTCTTCATGTTAATTTTTTTACATAGGACCTTGGAGAAGAAAATAACCTATTCGAAATACTAATTCAATGCAGACGAAGTCGCGGGCACCATCTATGTAATAAACCTACCTAAATGCAAACTGGACGGCAGCGACAGCGACGCGGGCAGCGACGCGAGCAGCGATTTCCGCGACACGATAGAAAGTATTGAGTTTGTATGAAACCGCGACAAATCGCTCGAGCGCCCGCTGGCATCGAGAACGGCCTAGCAGTCGAATCGACAAGATCAATATTATTTTGTTATTTTATCCTATTATCTATACTAATATATAAAGCTAAACAGTTTGTTTTATTGTTTGTTTAAACGCGCTAATCTCAGAAACTACAAGTGGGATTTGAAAAACTATTTTTGCATCTGATAGCCCAACTCTTGAGGAAGGTTATATTTTATCCCGAAATTCCCACGGGATCAAAAGTTATGCGGGTAAAACCGCGCGCGGTGGCTAGAGTAGGTAAGCTAATATGCGCACCATAATAGATAAAATTACTCGATTTGATACCATAATTAAGACTACAGAACCAAATATGTCATAGTCTTAATAAATTACTAACTCTTAATACCATATTCTAAGAAAATATCGATAAAAGGCCCGATTTATCATTGTCAACGGTAGCGGGCTAGCCCCGCAGATTCCCCGCGGCGTCGCGTCGCTGCCTGCGCCGCTGTCGCTGCCGTCCAGTTTGCAGCCTAACTTTTACCCATTGTGCCTTTCGTAGGGTATTCCTGTTTGGTATATACTTTTTGTAGGTTACTTTTTCTATTTTATTTTTTGTAGGTCTTTTTCACAAAACCTAGGTGAAACTGCGAATGACAGCTTTGTTGTAACAGTTTTTGAAATAATTCTTTCTGTTTATCTATCAGTAACGCTTTCACAGCTAAACAACTGAATCGATTTTGACTTTGAACTTCAAGGACGATATTATAATATTATTTATCCAACTCCCATAACCGGTATTCACGCGGACGAAGTCGCGGGCAACAGCTAGTACATCATATGGTTATACATTTACACAACACCTAACACGTAGGAGCTTTGCTATGGCAACCTACAGGGTTGATTTGTGGTCATCGGCCAAATTTTTTTTACACAATAAGTATCAGTTATAGAAACAATTTTTGCAAAAAAAAAGTAATTTTTTAATAACAAGGAAATTAATATATCCGCTAACATGGTCACTCAAAATTACCATTAAAATAAAGTCGACTACGCTACGCTACTACAAAACATCGCGTAGTACTACGTCGTACTATTAACAATGAAATGCCGCGTTGTAGTAGCTTTGTTAAGCAACAGCGACTATTTTCAAAAACGTTTGTTGTTCCATATTTCTACTTTTTTGTACTGAGCGACGATAAAATACATATACAGGTACGTTTATATTATATCAAAGAAACTAACATTTTAATTTGGCTGGTGACCAAAAAACAACCCTATATAATACAATTTCTATTTACTATGTAGTGTAGGTATCAATCTTTATATTGGAGCAAATATCGAAAGCTTTAGTTCCACATCAGTGTATGAGTACATTCTTAGCTTTTAGTGTGGTGGAAATTTCTACTTAAATTGATGCCTATTGCCAGACTAACAAACAGTTTAGGTACATGTATTACATGGCCTAACCAAAGTTTTGAAAATTTGATGTTCCGTTAAAAAAACAACATTATATTGGGAAACATTTTATTGTTTAAACTAATATCTACCACCTCTATCTCTCCGTCTATCGGTTTCATATTTGTCTCTCTCCCGTCTGTCTTTTTCGCGCGGGCGCTCTCTATCTTTTTCCCGATCCCTATTTTCTCTTTCTCTGTCGCGATCACGCCGCCTGTCTCGCTCTCTGCTCCTTGAACGGTCCCGTTTGCGATCCTTGTCGCGTCTGTCTCTGTCTCTTGATCTGCAAATAAAAAAAAACAATGTACGTACTTAAATAATCAACGAATGCAGAGCATTAAAAAACCGACTTCACGTCCAAAACTTTGAAATATAAGATCGTCAATGAAAATATTCTCCAAACCATACATATTTTCTCCTAAATTTTAAATTTTTTATGAAGTTTCGATAAAATTTATATGGGACTACCTCTGAAGTATCCTCTATCATATGAAACAAGAATATTTAAAATTAATTCATAACTGTCCCGTAAAAAAAATTGTAAAAAAAAAAACATACACACGAATTGTAAACCTCCTCTTTTTGGAAGTAGGTTAAGTTTTTTTATAGGTGACTAAACCGGTGTTTGACCTCAATCTCATCTGATGGCAAGTGAAAATGAGGTTGAAGATGACAGCATATGGGTTTAGGAAGGTACTAAGGTAAGGTTTGTTTTGTTGTTTTGTTGAGTTTCTTGCCACTTCTTCTCAGATCGACTTTCTGAAGTGGTGGTAAATTCAGTTCAATTTGTAAATTGTTTTCAAATGTATTTAAATACTTACGAAATAAAGAATATTTGAGTTTAGATTTGAGGTAGGCTCATCATTCTCATTCTCATTCAGTACTTACACTGTGAAGTTTTTGACTGGTATCATTCTATATAAAGGGGGGTCAGCCAATGATTCTCTTAAAGTAGTTGTGAAAATATCCTGTGATTCTATCTAATTCATCAAATTATGCTTTTAAGAGGTGCTAAAAGTAGCCTGGACATTTCCAGTCCACTACCATAACCCATAATTGCCAATGAGTATTTGGTTTGACAATCTCAGGAGAATTTATGCATGCAACTAAAGCGCAGACATGCTTAAATTTCCCTAAAAGGCTTTGGCAAACACAATCTAAAATGTAGGAATCAAGTTATTATTAGATATGTAAGACCTGTTTTTGGTAATTGGTATACTGGCCACAAAGTGATTTACCTATTCTTTTGTAAAGTGTTCTGTGAAACATGTCACTCAAAACAATGTAGTAAACACGTCAAGACAAATCAAACCTTTTATTTTTATTATATATTCCTGATCAATTTATTTACCCACTTCCACTGTGCTTTATACGCTGCGCGCCCATAACCCCATCAATTATAGTCTCCGCTGAAATATTTATGTAAATTAATGTGTCATACTGATAGAGATATGTTTACAGGATAGCCGTGATTGTATGCCACTTTGATTTTATTTTAATAGGTATTATAATGATCTGTTTTACTATAGTAGGTGGCGTATGACCACAGCTATCCTGTAAATATATCTCTATCAGTATGACATATAAAACACATAAATACTTCAGCGAAGACTATTGCATGTTTCCTACTTTTTAGAGTGTGTTGGGTTTTAGTTTTTAAACTTTATTTTTTTTTCACTCATTTTGGAGTAATAGTGAGTAATTATATTTAAACTGTGCTAAAGAACTCTTTAATTTGATACCCCACACAAAACCATTGAGAAATTTTTTTCAAATTCTTTTCTTTAAGTCCCCTAGAAATGCTAAAAATGGGTCACAACAAGTGACATGTCACTTAAGCAAAAATTATATCCAACTTAAATAGAATTTTATATGAAAACCAAACTTCACTGTGTAATTTCTACATAATAAAGTGAGCTGGTCAATAAAGGCAATTTTATACCTATAAAGTAGTTTTAATTCACATTAACACTAGGAAATCTCATTAATGTAGGTATCAATGAAATAATTTGAACTGAGACCAGGATAAAAATTTTGAGGTTTTACTTAATGAATTTTAAAGAATATGAAAACACTATCTTATTATAATTATAAAAGTGAAATAAGAAAAAGATGCCGATTCTAATAAGATCTAAGATTGAAAATGGTATTTTACAGTAGTTAGATCATAAATAGAAATGATGAGTGAAAGTAGATTTTAAGCATACCGAGCATGAATGGATGGTGATATGAGGAAAAAGGGGCTGCCCAAAGCTTACATATGCTGACGAAATTGGCGACATACTTAAAAAGGGCCTAGTTAAAAGTACCTGTAACTGGTGATCATTTATAAAAAGAATAATGAATGTGGAGGAAGCAAAAGAGATATGTCTCCATCATAGCAATTGGCATTCTCTAGTCTCTGCCTGCCCAAAGGAAGCCAAGCATTAAGTTATGTATGTTTGTATTTATTAATAAAATAAAATCACTCACCTATCTCTTTTTCTATCTCTATCACGTCTCTCCTTATCCCGTTTGTTTTCTTTGGTTTCAGGTTCTATGACTTCTTCATCAGAAGGCATATCTTCATCCAAATCATCATCCAATGCTGATACTTTTGGTTCTAACTCATTATTTTCTTCAAGAACGGGTCTTTTTTGGATTCTGGGCAATATGACATCACAAAGACGTTCTTCTCGCAACAATTCATCAATAAATTCATCCATGTGTACTATTTCAAACTGGCCTTCTCTATTCTGTCGGCGTATTTTTCTGTTGTCGTTGTAAAGAGGCTCTAAGTATTTGTAGCAATCAACGGAGGTGCCTGTAAGTCGCATGTAAAAAGCACCAAGGGCTCTAACATATTTAAACTCTTCGTTCTTTATGAATTCAACTACAATATCCTTTTCAGGTTGTATTTGAAGCATTTTTAGCACTAAACACAGAAATGGTGTGGGATAAATAAAGCCTCCGTGAACGCCGCCAATGTAGCGTAATTCCATAGCTTTGTCCACAAGCAACTCTGCGGTTAGGGCAAAACATTCTTCTTTCCAATATTTAGAATCGTATATTCGAGATCTAATGATCTTTTCAACTAAATATTGTGGATTTGTACCGCGAATGGATTTCGCGTCTTTGACGGTGCGATTCGCCATCTTCGTTTGACACTGTGGTTTTTGACATGACAATGACTGACAGACAGTTTTTTTTTTTATTGAGGGCTATCAGAGCTGAGAAGTTTACTAATCACAAAACGGAGTGCTATAATTATTATAGAATCAATTTTAGATCGTAAGCTAACAATACAAAGTAGTTAATTCTTTGATTCTCCACGTCTCACCGAAACGGAATAAGCGAGAGGGTACTCGTGGTGGTGTCACCAGGTCTAGAATCAGGTTAGAAATCAAGGAGAAATCGGATCCAAATGTTTTTAATTCTTGATTATACATTGTATGTACCTACAACATAATCAAATTCTATAATAATATTGAAAAATGACGAATTTATACATTATTTCACAGTTATAATAAACCATATTAAATCATAATCACAATTATTTATACTTTCACCGTTCCACCAATAAATCAGAGAATAATCAACGAATGCAAAGCATTAAAAACCGACTTGACGTCAGTTATAATGTTTGGCTAAATTACTTATAATGTCTTCAAGGTAAACATTCTCAACATCAAAAATTTGAAATTTTCCATGAAACTACTTCTCCATCGATTTCAATGAAATTAATACAGGACCAACTCTAAAGTAGGTATACTCTACCATATAAATCAAGAATTTTCAATATCGATTCATAATTGTCCGAAAAATCGTGTAACAAATACACAAAAAAACATACACCCGAATTGAGAACCTCCTCCTTTTGGAAGTCGGTTGAAAATATCAGGGAACTTTTAGACGTTGATCTCTTCAATATACAGGGTCCTGATAAAATAGTATAAAACACATAGGGCACACTAAAAGTTTTGCACTTCTAGCTAATAGGAACTATTTGAATTTCGATTGTTTATATTTGTAATCGACTTGCAGCCTATTTAATAATGAAAAAAAATGTAGAGAAATCATTTGTCAATTGTTTTTTAGTACACATCAAAGTTTTGCGTACTACGCAACGAAAATGGAATTAAAAGAGCGATGATTTTTTATGATTTAAAAAAAATTCTCTCTCCCTTCGCAAGACTGTGCGCTCGTCTTCAAAATGCTTAAAAAAAGCACACGACGGCACAGAATAAAGCACTTACCGGTGTTTAAAGAAAACCGGTTAAAAGTACGAATATTTACTAGGCAGGTAGGTTTTAAATAATAAAGTACTAAGTAGTAGTCTCTTCAAATTACGGTCACCGTACCTACTGTAAAGGTGTATGGAACATTTAGTCAGTTTCATATTAATGCCTTTTCCCACAAAGAAATACATAGTTACATCTTACTCCTAGCTGCTATATAAGGGGAGCGAGGGGGAATGGCGCTCACCTCTGTAACTCTGTCAAAATGTTGCAAGGTATCGTGAAGTGTAGGTAAAGGGATAACGCCTCTAAAAGACAGCGATGCAAACGGTTTGTCAACTCGCGTCATGTGACAGTGAGGTGCGTTTCCGCATTTGCGGCCGCGTTGATGTAATTATTGGTTGGTTGCTTTTTATCGGCAAGTCCGCATTTTAAATGGTTGTTTAATTAAAAATGTATTTATTTATAATAATATTCTATTTCGTAATAATGCAATCAATTTTCAAATAATGTGCATGATTTTTTTAATCTCAAATAATTTACCGTACCTACTGCAGTTTGGCGCTCATCTGAGCGCCATTACCCCTTAGTGTCAATTTTTATTGCTGTAGATACTTATACCAAAAACTAAAAAGAAGGTTTCTCTAAAGAGCCATAAAACAGCTGTATTCGATTATATTTGATCAAATGATAATATTTTTTATTTTATTGAAGTCAATTTGAATCGGAAGATTCACTTTACCTATTAGTAATTGGTAAAGTGAACAATTACACCACTAATGAAACCACTCATACGTATGCATACTATAGGAAACCACTTTCTTTATTTGAGAACAATTTAACAACCTTAAAACAAGTATAGGTACATAATTTTATTTATTTCAGTTTATGCGCGTTTTAAAAGACAATCAACGCCATCTAGTGCGTTAAGTGGAACTAAGTGGTTTTCAGAAACAACAAAGAGATTTTATGACCACGTATGTCTGTCTTTTACTCACAAGTGTGTTGAAAAAGGTCGTATGTAACTCGTGAGCGTTGCTAATGGGGAGTTTTCTGACAGCTCATTAAAAAAACAAAACTGTTCAAAATTGGTACAAAAGGCTTCGATAGATGGCGCTTTACAAAAGGCGAAGGCGAAGAATTTATTCCACACTTCGTTTTTAAAAGTAAAATAAATTAATTGATGTCTGTATCAGAAATTAAACGTATAAATAACCATAGATGGTAGATACCACTTACCTACATTATAGTTTACAGACTTAACGCCTTCGGCTTTTTAAAAGTGCCATCTATAGAGGTTTTTTGAACTAATTTTTATGAGCTGTCAGAAAACTCCCCATTACAGTCTCGGCAAAGAGAACAGTCATTCAAATATTTTATAATTCATGCACAGTAAAATAAAATAACGATACTAGGTAATATTTTATGCATTGGATTAAACCCTGATACATTACACTTAATTGTTAGCTATGTTTCTTAAATATCTTTTACTGTCACAAAACAGCCTATTGGCCTATATTGGCTGCATGGTATCTTTTCAAGCCACTATTTAAATAAATAGTTTTTTTAAATTTCTCAAACAGCCTTGTACATGCGACTTGTACATGCGACTTTCTGAAATGACAGCGATACATTGCTAATCTAGTATTTTACAGAAAAAAGGGCACCCCATTGTAATACTGATTGATTGTAAAGCATCAATGTGTAAATAGAACATATGAGTAATTCCAGTGAGATGATATCATGAGTAATTCATAAGGAAGCCAAATGTTCGAATGAAGCTCTGAATTAAAGAATACTGGTCACCGTCCATACATTCAAAAACCTGTCACTTAAATTCTTTTATTGACCCCGTCTTGAATTCGTTGGTGGTTCAAACGGTTGTTTATTGTATTAAATATCTAAATGTGTTATCAATATTTTTGAATTCGGTGCAGAAATAAAATTATTTCATAAAATAAATACATAGCCATACTTGTCAATGTCAGACGTTAATTCAGACTCAGACTTATAAAAATAACAATTGTGTTAATTTCGCAGCCGAATAGTATCAAATATCAGTATATAAGCTTAATCCTTGCGTAATAATAAGCCTATTGCAATGTAAAAATAATTAACATATAAACAAGGCACACAAAGGACTGCAAGAAAGTACATATCAATCACTTCTGACGTTGAGGTCTGATTGATCTATGTGACTGACAGAACCCGCATCTTATATCTGATAGCTACGTTCAGCTTTAATATTTAATAACAATAATTAAAAGTATGTTTTTACTGACATAATAGTATTTTTATTTTTATATGATCTTTGCTCTAATTAAATTTTAAGTTTCGGCCCTTCATAAGTTTGATTTCTGTTAAACTTAAAACCAGCATTACAGCCAGCATTCAAAAACAATATTTCTCGAAAATATTTAAAAATTGTTTTCTTTTTTTCCATGGACTGTCTGATCACGGTTTTAATTGCTTTAAAATCAGTAAAAAATCTTATATTTTTTATGATATATTTGAAACTAAGACGCGTCTTCCGGCTATCAATCACTTCAATCAGTAGACAGGTCGTAGTTCGCCTGCCTTTTTTCACTCACTGTCAACGATTTGACTATACATTATATACTGACATATGACATGACAGACAGAGTAATTTTGACATTGACAGAAACTGTAGGGAGGCAGCAAGCAAGAGTTTACAATAATAAATTGTATGTCTTAAATTGTGAATAAAATTTTAGAAAAAATGGCTTCAACTTCTAAAGATGATTCAAGCAATGTGGTGAAGGTATCAGAGAACCAGCCAGATTCTTTGGAACCTGGAGCGTGTCCTGAAAGTATTTTGAATCCTACGGATTCTTTTGAAGAGTTTGCATCAGAGATGAGTTCAAATTTGCTTGAAAGAGATGCCTCCCTTGCTATGAAAAATAGTACAATTATTGAAATACAAAGTGCTATAGCCGTATCTAAAGATGACCCTATGAAAACTACGAAATCAAGTGATAACTTGCAAAATAAAGATGTAATTAGATTTTGTTTACTTCATTGCAGCTAATCTAAAGTTTGAGTCATAACTTTGTACAATAAATCGAGCTAAACTATATTTTTTATAATGAAGCTTATTAAACAAATTTCGGTATGCTGGTATTGTTTTGCATTGATACTTTCCAAACTGCACATTTTAAGTGAATCTATGTAAAATATTTTCAAAATGTTTTCAGGCCATATCAGCATCAACAAGTAATTCTAATCTCTTAGAAGAAAATGGTGATGATGAAGAAGATGACAGGGATGATTACCTGAAATCACCAGAATTAGTAAACAAAGAGAAGCATGTTTTTATTTTGAGTTCAGCAGGAAAACCAATTTATTCCAGGTAAACTTTGTATTCCTCCAAAAGGTCGGTTATTATTAGTAATGTGATTATGCTTGTATTATGAAACATAATTTATTCATTTACTTAGAACTCCGAAATTATATATTGTATTGCTGTGGACCTCCGGTAATCTAGCCCCTGTCTAATCCTGAACCCCCTGTAACATGGTCTATTATTTTTTTTGTCAATCTTCGCTAATGCATCATTGAAAAAGTTATAATTTGTACATACAACCACTATCATTAGATCTGTAATTTGTGGTATTACAAGGTACACTTTTGTCTCTATAATCCAACAAATTCTTTAGTCCAACACTACCTTGCAAAATGTTTGATGGATTACCGGGTCTACTGTATCGGTAAATATGTTTCACAGCTATATAAGCAATATAAATATAAGCTGTAGTAAAAAAGCAATACATTCTTACACAACCATTTCATTTTTTGTGATGAATAATTACCTGATTATTTTTCTTTTCCACTTTCAAGTAACTTGAACAGTCTTTGAAATGTTTTAAATTATTCTATAGGTACTTGATGATTCCTACACTAGCTACTTTCTGAACTATCTATTCAATGCACACTTTTTGAATGCTAATACTGCTAACATGTATGAAGTTATATAGCTTGTAGCTTTTGCTATAATAGCGAGATACTGCACAGTAATATTCAGGTCTTTTTGTTATCAAATTAATAGCTAGGAGTGAAGAAGGTTAAGGTTTTGTTATTGTGTATATTTAACTAGTAGATCTATAATTAAAAATCTTTCAACACATTTTACTAAATTATATGTAACAAAAAGGAGAGATAAAACTTAAGGGTTAGCTTCTATACCATAGGTAGAATATATAGTAAAAGAATTAGCATGACCAGTGCTGGTATAAACTTTCATACAAATTTATTTAATTATTTTATAACAAAATATTTTGACAACCCTAGTCAACCTAATAAGCTAAAACAAGACTTGTGCCGCAGTCAGTGACCCTTATGACCTTTCCCGCACCACCTGAACTTTGTAGTATCTGTCCTAGTTACCCATCACTTTATTTTTAAGCCATCTGTTATCAAATAGATTTCATCAAAAGCTAGCTGTTTTTAGGGTTGACACTTATAAACATATATTTTGATCTAAACTTTGAACTTGTTTTTTGGCCGAACTGTAAGGATAACAAATCTATGTTACTGTTACATATAAACTACAGCACCAAATATACAATTCATTTAAGTATTAATCTTCATTATGTTACATGTTGTATAGAATATAAATTATTATCATTATATTATATTATAATTATAAAATTATAATTATTATATTATACATAGTTCACATTTCCAGTTATTTAAACATTACTATTCTATAAAAAATGTATGCAGTGTGAGTTGTTTGATTAATTGTTCTATAGAATTCTTTTTAACATTACATTATCCTAACTATCTCACTTTTCTCCTGTACAATTTATTTCAAAGGTATATTAAATTCAGAAAGTTATGGCCATACCATATATTTGATTGGAGTCTTCTTAGTACAAAAAAAGTAATAAATATATAAACATTAACTTTAAATAAAACACTTTTTAACCGGATTTATCGCGTATATTTACATTTTAAATTTTGACTCGACATTTCGGTGTCTTTGCAGACCCCGTGGAGAGTCGCTCGTGACCACGATGTGTTTTATTTAATAGTATGAATCGCGAAAACTTAAGACAATATTAACATTAACTTTGTCCTTGCAGCCGGATCATGCCAGTCATTGCCAGTCACAATAAATCATTTGTCTTTTTTTCAGATATGGCAATGAAGATAAATTAGCTGGTTTATGTGGAGTAATACAAGCCCTAGTAAGTGTTGTAGAAGAACACAACCAAGATATATTGAGATGTATTTCCACAAAGGATTGTAAGGCTGTGTTCCTGGTGAAGGGTCCACTTATACTGGTCGCTGTTTCGAAGTCTAATGAAAGTGAAACGCAATTGGTACTGCAGTTAACGTAAGTGTTCTGACTTATTATTATTATACTGAGTGAAACGTGAACCATAAATGACCTGTATTTATGAACAGAATTTATTATAGATACAAATTTTGTTTCTGTAACAGTATTTTAAAGCACATTCATTATATTAGCTCTAAAAGTAAATAATTAAACTTTACTGATAATAATTTTAAAAAGCAAAACCACCAACCTTATGGTTAATCATAGTACAATAAGTAAGGGCCAACGCAACGTACGTCCATGGCCAAGAGCGCGGCCCGCGCGACACAGTTTCTATAGTAAAATTTCATTACAGTCATTTCAATGAAACAATTAATGTCTTATTATTTGGCTAAACTTCGATTAAAATCGCTGCTAGCCTCGTCCCACGAGCGCGTGGTGCTTGTCGTACGTCCGTGTTGTACACGCGTGGCCACGCGACGTGCAAGTTTTGTAAGAACATACGCGTGGACACGCACGCCGCAGCGTTGCCCCCTATACTCTATGACAGTTAAACAAATCAATTAGGGTAACCATGAGGCTAAGAAAATTAAAAAAAGACATGTTTCTATTTCTTTGTATCTGGGGCTAGAATGTGAGCACAAGGGTATTATGAAGAAAATATACGTACAAAGATAAATCACTCAATTTTAGATAGCCATGGTAAATATAAAAAAGCACAAGAATTATTAACAATAGCTTCTTCCCTACATAGCCATTCCGTTCCTCCTAACTTTAAGTGTCAGATTTGTTCCTAATGACCTTTAAATAACTAACTTTTTGATCGGTGATAGACCCGCGTTTGACGTCTGGAGACGGAGGTCCTGATGGTAAGTGAAGATGAGGTCGACGATGACAGCGCAAAGGCTTAGGAAGGAATTGGCTCTTCATAAAATATTACCGGAACACATCTTCGCCGGGACTGTGATATATGGAGGCGGATTCTTTATGAAGGGTATTTTATAGCCAGGCTTTATGATCAACGAATGCAGAACATAAAAAAACCGACTTCACTAAACATTCTTAAAGCCTAGTCAAAGCTTTGGCTGCAGTATTAGGTCATCAACGTACAATTCACCATATTGATACATACTATTTCGATGAAATTTATATTTAATACCACATTTGAAGTATCTTCTATCATATGAACTAAGAATATTTAAAATCGATTCATAATTGTCCGTAAAATCATGTAACAAAGACACAAAAAAAAAACATACACATGAATTGAAAACCTCCTGAAAATAGATTAACAGATGTTCCATTAATTGCCACCGGAACTTAAATTTTAAAAGCTACTGCAATTCAATTTCTTATATTTTTTGCTTTCAGGTATGCATTTAATCAGATAGTGTCAGTACTAACTCTTACACAACTAAACAGGATATTTGAACAAAGAAGGAACTATGATTTGAGGCGGTTGCTCTCCGGGGCTGAACGATTAATTGATCATTTGTTGATCTTTATGGAGAAAGATCCTGCATTTTTACTCGGTAAGATAAAAGGGTCACTAACTATTAGGCAAGATGAGGTAAAATACGCAGAAAGTAAATAAAAACCCAAACTAAGTAGCTTCTAAGTAAACTTTCGGTCGTTCGGGTCGGTCAACGTTGATCAAGTAAGCCTGACCATATTCCATCAGTTTCCGTAATCAAAAACGTCGACTAATCCCTTCTGCCATCGATCGAAGCCCACGATCGACGATCGATCGATTGGTCTGGTAGAAAATATCGATGGACGTCGACTTATCTATTCTGTCATCGATCGGCGCCCTCGACTGATCGATTGCTTTGGTAAAGTAAAACAGGGAACTATTACTAAGACTTCGCTGTCTGTCTGTCCGTCTGTCACCAGGGTGTATCTCACATGCCGTCCACAAATGATATTTTTCTGTTGTCGCAATTACAACAAATAGGTACTAAAAATCAAAACACAATAAATATTTAAGGGAACTCCCATACAACAGACATGCAAAACGTTGACGGGCAGTTTCCTACCGCACTCACTAGATGGCGTTGTTTGTATATTAAATCATCGCGCAAGTGATTATTTCACATACATACATAAATTCACGTCTGTATATGTTATGGAGAAAGCTTAAGGCTATAAAACCATTTGATGTCAGGTTTTGACAAATTTGGAGGTACTTTGACCATGTTGGGGTCAAAGTAGCAGTCTCTTGTCTGCTACTATGATCGCTGTACAGGGTTTTAGTATTATCATAGTCAGATATAGTTGTTACCATTATCTACTTTCTAGTCAGTATAATAAAAATGCAATCCTTTTAGTTATTCAATCGAAATCAAATCGAAAATATTGCTTGAGACATATTTTTTGCAATAAGTTTATATGAAGACATCCAATTTTCAAATTATTGAATTCATAACCGGAGACCGGAGAAAAACAATATATTTTTTCAGTCTCAAACGAGTTTATTTAGAGCTAGTTTTAACTAAAGTTCGGAGTGACAACTAATTTTATCTTAAAATCAAATAAATCAGGGATAAATTATAGTTTTGATTAGTTATTTCTAGTTATAAAAAAAGCATTCAGTAAAATGTAATCTTAACTTGGGAAAACGGGTTTCACCTAAAAACTATAACCGGCGCGGCGAACCTTGATCCCTATGACACAGTAATTTCCACAACATAACCTTGTAGTGCCGTCACCGTTTCATTAGAATCGTATTGGAGGCTTCTAAAAATGGCATTTTTTTTATTTTACGTAGCTATGTTCCAATAAAATGATATTCCGTTGGATTTTGGACGATTCTAATGAAACGGTGACGGTACTACAAGGTTATGTTGTGGAAATTACTGTAAGTGTCATAGGGATCAAGGTTCGCCGCGCCGGCTATAGATTTAACTGTAACATGATTTGTAAAATAAAAATGAAACAATGACATTTACAACTCAACATTCAAAATATTTCAGGTGCCGTAAGATGTTTGCCGCTTCCAGAAAAATCCAGAGAAAACATAACGAACGCAATAATATCAACTTGCAACAAAATACGAGATCTAGTCTTCGCTATTATGATAGCGGGCAACCAGTTGATAACCTTAGTGAGGATGAAGAAGTATACCCTACACCCGTCGGATATACATTTGCTGTTTAATTTGGTGAGAAGCTCAGAGTCATTTAAAACGGCCGAGAGTTGGACCCCTATATGCTTGCCGAAATTTGATGCCACGTAAGTGTGATGCAACCTTTTTTAAAGTTCTTTTTCAGATTTTGATACTGTATAACTGCAATCAGTCATCAAATATGTGAGTCTCGCCCGAGGGTGATGAGAAGGTTATACCCATAAATTACTCAGCTGATGCAGTGCGGTTTGTTGGATGTCGTCTTTCATCATCCATTTCGCCGAAATGGCTTCGGACATAGCCAAAAGACTACTGTATACAAGTGTACAGCACCAGGGATCGGCAGCTTAATGTGCCCACTGAAATGAAGGCATGACGGTAACCCGTCCTTGTACCGACCTTTTGGCGGGCGGAACTTTGCTTACGGCCGATGTCAATAACTTACCAAAAAGAAAAATTAAAGACAGAAATTCTTGTACCTACTATCTTGTGTTAAATCTGTCATGTGAACTCAAGATTTTACAGGAATTTCTGTGCCCGAATTATTATAATCTTTAACCGCAAAATTATAGTATTTCATATTTTGGTTTCAAATAATATATTTTTAAGTTTTAATTAAGCTTGGCTGTTCCTAAATAACTGAAAAAATAGGCTTAACAAAATAAAATAAGTTTAGCTGCAAAGCTAAAAAACACTAGATGTAAAAAAAACTATGTTAGCAACACATTTTTTGAGTTTTTCTGGTTTTAAATCAATGTCCCTATCAAATGTCAGTTATAAGTAAATAAAATCCCCAGCAATCACAACAACTACATGACCCCAAAGTACGCATAGCTTGTGTTATGGGATACCATGTAGCGAACTAGGGGGGAACCTAGAATATAAATACACAATAGATTAATACCCAGACACGTAACATTTTTTTTTCTTGTTCCGTGCGGAAATCGAACCCCCAACCACTAGTGTCGGAGGCAGACAGGTTTACCCCATCGCCGAAGTGGTCGTCAAATCTAAAATATCTATTTTGTAAGATTTGCGTGATTGAGCGATTAACCTATTTTTTGTCGATTGAACGCAAAAAGTTGAAACGCATGAAGTTTATTTGCATTTTTTTTCATTTCCTTTTCAAAAAATGTCATGTTGCTATTCCGTACTAAAATTTTCTCTTAATTAAAAAAGCATTGTTTTTCTTTATGTAAATATTACCCTTAACACTTTCAGCGGATTCCTACACGGCCATGTCTCTTACATATCCGAAGATTGCCAAGCTTGCTTGCTTCTGTTGACCGTACAACGCGACGCATTTTTCCCCCTATCACAAGCGAAGCATACGATAGCAGAAAAACTACGAAAGTCCAACTGCGTCACAGCCATCAACGAAGCGCTAAGCAGGAATCCAGATTTACCTACAACGAACCCGTTGAAGCATATAGGAATACCGGAATTGAGGCATTTCATGTACAAATGTAAATCAACAGCTCAGTTGTTCTCTTCTGATCCAATTAGCCTGGATCGATTGCAGGATTATAGAACTAGGCATAAGGAAGGAGGTGATATTAAAGTTGAGAAAATAGAGAAGTTGTCCGATATAGATTATGTAAGGAATTATAGGAAGTTTTGTAGCCAGATCCATTGTACATCGACGCCGGCGAAACTTATTTTTCGATCGAATTCTGTTGATACGATTTTAGCTTGGGTAAGTTTTTGCTGTTTTTTTTTTGTTGTTGCATCATTATCGTAATAACTTTTTCAATACACTTGCTCGTAAAGTGAGCCTTATTCTATTGAATTTAGAACTATAAACTGGGCTATAAGTCACGTGTGCATAATATATTATACCCTAGTGCATAATATAATGAATCCTACAAAGTTGAATTGTACCTTAGTGCAAATTACATGCTAGTAAACAGAGCATATTTTATTGATCCGGGTTATACATTTAATATTTTCAGAAACAACAAAGAGATTTTATGACCACGTATGCCTGTCTTTTACTCACAAGTGTGTTGAAAAACGTCGTATGTAACTCGTGAGCGTTGCTAATTACAGTCTCGGCTCATTATCAAGCCTCGACTGTAATTAGCAACTTAGCTCACTTGTTACATAATATACTATTATGGGCTTACAAGGGTGTCTTCCCTGGGCGATGAAAATGAAAATGAAAATGAAAAAATCTTTATTTTACATTAACAATTAGAAAGCTTAAAAACTAATTGCTGGTGCCTCTCTTTAAGCTAAGCTTGTGTTGAGAGACACCACTCTTCCATCACAATAAAATTTCTAATTGCTCTGCAACTACACCATTACATTTTACTTAAGTTAAATTAAGGAAGGGTTATTTACAATCTTATATCTACATAAAAATAAGTGTTTTAAGTATATAAAATATAAAAAGAAAAACAAAAAGAAACAGTCATTCGAACAATAATATTGTGTAGTTAAAGGTGTGTGTGTACCTATGTGTATATATAAAATGTATGTGTGTCAGAGTGTCATTTGTAGGGAGAATTTGTTAATAAATAAATAAAATAAAATAATAATAATTATAATAATCGTACCTAGTATAATATAATTAGATAAAATATGACATGAAATACAAAGGAACTAATAAAACAATACAAATATTTTTCCTACTGCACTTTTAACAAGTTTTCGACTTGCTCATAATTTTTAGTTGCGAGCCATGCTGATACAATTTTTTTGCATTCGTAATGAGTATAAGGGTATAAGTTTAGCTGTTTATTTAATTTATTGTACAACATGGCAGAGCGACAAAGGTTTTGTCTACTAGCAAAAACTGTGTTAACCTTAGAAATTTTTAAAACTTTATCTTTTCTCCTTCTAAATGTAATACTAGGGTCATAAATTAGTGCACAGTGCTGTTTTAAAACTATCGTTAAGATATATAACTTCCTGATAGAAAGCAAGTTAGCAAGCTTATATAAATCTTCTGTGGGAAACCGTCTTTTCTTAAAATGAATAATTTTTAGCAAATTGCGTTGAGCACGTTCCACTTCAAGAAACTTGGTTTTAGCTGCACCACCCCAAACCGAGATACAATATTTGATTACTGATTGAACTAGAGCGATATAGATTTCTCGCAATAGGTTTCTGTCATTAGTGATTCCTGCTGATAGTACATGTCTTAATGTTTTAAAAATATATGATAGTTTTCTGAGCCGGGATGAAACATGTTCAAGGTGCATGTACCAGGAAAGTCGCTGGTCCAGAAACACGCCAAGATATTTAGTTTGCTCGACTTTCGTAATGTTTGGGCAGGTACAGTGGTTAACCAATTGCGAAGCGGAACAATTGTGAAGCTTAATGTTGAAGTCGTTAACAGGTTGCTTATTTTTGTAAAGACTGTAGCAGATATAGTTGGTCTTGGAGACATTTAGAGTGAGAGCATTATATGATAGCCATCTGTTTATTTCCCTCAGTCCTTCTTCAGTATTTCTTTTAACAACTTCCCAGGATTCTGCGCTAAATACCACTGCGGTATCATCTGCGTAAGCATAGATTTCAGCATTTGCCATATTTAAATTACATAGATCATTTATGTAGAGCAAGAATAAAGTAGGTCCGAGGACACTACCCTGTGGGACACCGCACAGGACTTCTTCAGGCTCCCCAATGTGATTTCCGAGTTTAACCCTTTGAGTTCTTCCCGATAAATAATCCTTGAACAAGAGAAGAGGCACTCCCCTTAATCCAATGAGCTCCAACTTGTCTAGCAGGATAGGGAGAGAGACGGTATCGAATGCCTTTTGGAGATCAATGAAAATGGATAAGCACTTTTTACCACTGTCAAGTTGTTTGCTAATAAAGGAAGTTAGTTCAGTGACTGCGTTTTCAGTGGATTTAAGTCTTCTGAAACCAAATTGCTTATCTGAAAGTATATTATATTTATCAAGAAAGCTTAGAAGTCTTTTGTTAAGGAGTTTTTCAAAGATTTTAGAGATTACTGGCAATACTGAGATAGGCCTATAGTTGTTTATATCGTCCCTGTCCCCACCCTTATGCACAGGAGTAATTAACGCCTGTTTAAGGGCAGTAGGAAATATACCTTTCTCAAAGGAGAGGTTGATAGCATGGGTAATTACAGGGATCAGATCAGCCTTAGATAGCTTCAAAAAAGAGCTTGACAAATTATCCCAACCTGGTGCGCTGTTGGATTTAAGGCTCATTAGTATGCTGTTCACTTCATCGGTATCTGTTGGCAGGAGAACGAAGGTGTTTGGGTAAGATGGCAGACTCCTCAAGTAAGTACTTAGATCATTAGGAGAACATTGAATTTGCTGCGCCAGTTGTTTACCAACGTTTGCAAAGTACTTATTAACGTAGTTAGCAGATGCAGTTGGAGTTGACTTCAGATTTATAATTTCGACATTTTCGCTATTGTTGTTGTTTGTGTACGTTATATTTTTTATGTTTTTCCATAGTAATTTTGTATTTGTAATGGATTTAGCTAATTCTTCTTTTTCAAACTTAATCTTAACTTTTTTTAACAGATTATTACAAAAATTTCTGTACCGCGTATAAGTCACTTTCTTTATTTCGTTATAAGGGTCTTTAAGTGATTGCTTTTGTAGTTTATCGCGGTTTCTTATACATCTTAGCAGACCTGGTGTTATCCAAGGTCTTATGATGCGGTTTTTGCATGGAATATTAACTAGTACAGTGCTTTCTTTCAGTAAGTTTGTTAGAGTACTTATTAAGGAATTAATAACTTCGTTAGGATCATTGCAGTATAATAACGACTCAATATTTGCGTTTTTAAGTTGTTTTAGAACTAACTCATAATTTGTAGTAGTTTTTGTTTTATAAGCAATATTTTGATTTTGGTCTTTGAGTTTAGATATAGAAAGTAGAGTTGGGTAGTGGTCACTGGTAGATGTAGAAAGAACAGCTATTGTTGCAGAGTGTTTGCGTTTGTCAATTTTTAGCATGATATGATCCAAACAATTCAGACCTCTAGTCGGCAAAGTGTGACCAGCTAATATACCGTACAAGGAAAGCATATTTAAATAATTAGTTTTATTTTTTTGTTCGAAGTAGTTTTCTTTTTGTTTGTTACGTATATTTATATTAATATCGCCAGCAACAATAATGTTTTTATTTATATTAGATATGATGTCTAAGTGAGAACCTAAAGATTCTATGAAACTTTCAGCATTAGGAGTACAAGGTGATCGATAAACACATAAAATTATATTGTCTAATAATTGTAGCTCTAAACAGGAAGCGTTTGATAATTTAATTTCCCGAATTTTGTGTTTCAAAGAGTTTTTTACGTAAACAACTACTCCATCATTCTGGTTTACTTTTCGTTTTGTGCAGTAACATTGATAATTTTTAAGATGTGGTAACTGTCTTTCAGTATTAATTCTACACTCAGTAAAAACTATCACGTCAGTCTCGAAGCTTAGACTGGATAAAGTAGTTAAGAAGTCGTCGAAATTTTTATATATGCTCCTAATATTTTGCGATATTACAGTAAAATCGTTCTTTGTTACCTTTAAGTATTTATTTAATTCAGGAGTTTCACATTCAAACGAGCGCGCTATCTCTAGGTTGTCTATTTCATTTATAGTTCTCAGTGTGTTATCCATAACCCAATATTAGAAATTGATATAGGTGTTTCCCAACAGGTTTCATTATGTATAGATACATGGTATATAGAATTTCATATAGACTTTTTGACATCATCTTAAGACCATGACTATAGTTTATTGCAGTAAATACCAATATAAAGTTGACACTAAGGTTATTCATGTGTGCATTACCAACTACTTCAGGGACGTGTGCAGGTATGACTAAATTACAAATTATGTATATAATATGTTTATTAAAGATATGTATTAGATATACTACAAATAAACAAATATAACCCATTGTGGAGCAGGATAATATATAATAATTTCTATTTGACCTATTTGCTGTACTATTGAAGGCTACTACAAAAAGGTTAATTTTAAGTGCATGAGAATGTAAAGGGTAACATACAAATATATCATGTATATTATATAAACAAAATTGATATACTGCAATTTTAAGCTTATAGAAATAGAGTTTTGAGAAGTATAATATATAGGAATTACTATTATATTTATGTACCATGTATACAGTTTTAATAACTTTAGAAAAGTTTTGTGCATAATATTTAATTGAATATATGATGTGTGGAGTTGAATTATTCGCATATTTAGTAGAGAGCGTGGTGTGTGTGTATGTAATGATGCATGTCGCATGACTAATTTCAAATATAAGACCGGTAATTATCGTACATTGCTTATTAACAGGTAACTGAACTGAAGCAAATAATAATTGTATTACTGAGAGTGGACGAAGAAAGATGTTAACATAAGAAGATATACAGTAAACATAGAAAAACACATAAGAAAAGTTTAAATAATCAGTACCTAGTCAATCTTCATTCATGAGGCGTTGTACCTGCTGTTCGCTTCTGATCTGGATGATTGGCGATTGTTCGCTCTTGCGCACGTAGACCTTCCCGTAGTTAGTCCAGCAAAACTTGAAGCCTTTGGATCTTTGGAGGTCACGAGCTAAGAAGTGAAGGCGGGATGCATTTGCAGTTAGGTGCTCTGATAAATAAATAGGTGTGTCTTCGTTAGTTTTAAAGCCCATGTGTTTTGCGCATAGCTTAGTTTTATTTCTTATATTGAATATCTTCGACATTTTCAGTATGTCGGTTTTAATAAGGGTAGAGTTCGTTTCGACTACAATGGGGGTATTTTTGTGTTCAGGCTTCTTCCCACGCACCCTGTATATGTCTTTTATGTCAGACCTTTTTATTTCACAGTCGATCGATTTGGATAAACATGTTATCATTTCTATCAAATCCTCTTTTTTTTCGCTATCCTTTTTCGGTACGTTTTTTATTTCAAAGTTAGACTTCCTAGAGTTCAACTCCAGGCTCTCAAGTCTACTTTCCAAAAAAAGTATGTATTGTCTGTCATCTTTAGCATGTTCTTCAAACTCTTTCAGTCGGGTTTTCAGTTCTTCGTTTTGCTCTGAGAGAAACTTCATAGAGTTTTCGATATTCAAGTTTGTTTGTTTGATTTCCTCTAAGGTCGTTTTTAATTCACTTAGTTCATTTTTTTGTGTGGCAGTAAAATATCCAAACAGTTGCCTCATTTCCACTTTAAACTCATTCATTTGACTGGAAAGTATTTCCGATGTATTTCTTGACGCACGATAAGTGACATGTTCCGTCGGCGAGCTTTCATTTTCAGAGATACAAATCGACATATCAGTTGTTTTCTTCTGTTCCGTCATGATGTAGGTACTAGGCGAGCAGAGTTTAACAGGAGATAGCAAGTTGCAGGGCAAAGTGGCACAGGAGTGGTTGAAACCCAGAACCAATAGTCGCAATGGGGGCGGGGTTAGATTTGGGTCTCACCAATCAGAGTGATTTTGGGGCGTGTTTGCTGCGTGTGCGCTCCTGAGTGGGTGTATTACTCACCACGCGTAATGGCCGCCACTTATTCGGACTTCACAACAGAGAGCTCCTTCGAACTTATGCACTCCTATTATTTTAACTTATTTAAAATTTAAAATAATATTTTAAAATAGAAAAATATTTGATAGCAGAGCAGAATACACGTATACACCGAGCGGTGGTCCGGGGGAAGAGGGGAGAGAAGCGATGGATATTTTTTAGGCCGTATGCTTCTAAAATAGCCCAGCATATGAGAGATGTTTTGAAATACCAAATATTGACCTAGGTTTGACGTCAATCTGTTGGTTTCTGTTGGTTTTTGATGATGATATTAATATGCCGACACAAGGGAAGACCAACTACAAACCAATCGACCAATTTTTACCCGTAAACCCGTAAAAACTTTTCCATACGAACTTAGGGGCCTCATAGCGCCATTATTTGGAGTTAAACTCCAAAAAGTGAGTAAGCTTTAGTTGGTCTTGTCGATATTTAAAATTTTCCTTGTTCGTTAGACAGTAAGCGTTTAGAATTACTTTGTATTTTTAAGGAAACTGTAGGTCTATGTTAAGAAAATGTTTGATATTAATTACTGTTAAAGACCGTTTGTTTCTATTTTACATAAATAAATAAATATTTAAGTTCGTAACTAGTCAGCGTATCAATCAATATACCTATATAAAACTGTTCCGTTACTGACTGAGTAACTGAGTGACTGACAGACAACGTACAGCCTTTACTACTAGGCGTAGAGAGCTGAAATTTGGAACATACATTCTTTAGGGGATGTTGGGGTGCACTAAGGAAGGAATTCCCGAAATTCCTACGGGAACGGGAATTCTTGGACTTTTTAGATTGTATGAAAAATCTTATTCCTTGAGTGCACGGATATGATACTTAGCATAAAGGTTTAACAAAGAGTGACTGGTTTTGTTATGGAAACAATTCCCAAAATTCCCACGGGAACGGGAAACATATTATGTTTTAGTTTGTATGAAAAAATCTTATTCCTTGAGTGCATGGATGTGATACTTAGTATAAAGATTCCTCAATAAGTGTCTGTTTATATTATGGAAGTAATTCCCAAAATTCCCACGGGCACGGGAAATACAGGACTATTTAGTTTATGCGTGTACGAAGTCGCGGGCAAACGCTCGTTGCTTATAAAATACATCTTGAAACACTTGGCTGCATTCGACATTACAATCTTTAATTGTAAGCGTCTCTAATGTCAAACTTAGAAACTTGAAAATCAGTTTTTCTAATCAACTTTTTAATTTGACGTCTCTTAATTGAATATAAAAAAGATTTAAAATGAGCAAATCTAACGTCGAATGGAGCCCAATGATAATTGAAAAATTCATATTGCATCCCCAAATTTTAACGCAACTTTTATTTAAATATAGCTACGGACGTAGTACATAACATACATACATAACTTCGCGCTTGTATCCCTTAAGGGGTAGGCAGAACACCAAACGTCACGTTTAACAAATTTGGAGGCATTATAATGATGTAGAGAGACTATTGTAGGGACAGGGGTCAGCCTGACGCCTACAAAAAAAACCTCCCATTACACCTCTGTCCCTTAACTGACTTTTACAGTACACCACAACCTAAATCAAAATCAACCTAGTTAAGAGGAGTGGTTGTCGCGAGCTCCAGAGTCTGTCTGGATTTAAGGTTTTAATTAAAAACGAAAGATAAATATGCAACTTCGCAAAATAATATCATGGAAAATTTATAGTGATTTAAAAATGCTCACTTAGGGCTTAGGGCCATACTAGGCTAGGTTATAACAGTTCGCCTAGGACGGCCCCTTCCGACATGACCATCCAATCGTGCTCTGTACACCTCTGTTTGCATTACGTAGTAAGTAAGATTGAAAAGGGTATGTGGTTTGGACATTTAGAAAGGACTAGCTGCTGCCCGCGACGTCGTCTGCGTGAACGCTATGCAGCACCAAACGCACCTACGATTATAACACTGCTAGCGTGATAATATGTAGCCTATATGTTGACACGACTTCTTAACTATCTGCATGCCAAATTTGAAGTAAATCCATGCAGTACTTTTTGAGTTTATCCCGGAAAGACAAACAGACAAACAGACAAACAGACAAAAATTCTAAAAACTATATTTTTTGTTTCTGTTTCGATTGTAGATCATACCCCAAGTATTCTTTTAAAAAAATATTCAATGTACAGTTTTGACTTTCCTACCATTTTATTATATGTATAGATGAGTGAAAGTAGATTTACGAAAGAGGTGTACAGATCAAGAATGAATGGTGTTATCGGAAGGGGCTGACATATGCGATCGTATGCCGATCAAATTGGCGACGTTCTTAAAAAGGGCCTAGTTAACCGGTGATCATGTACGCAAAGATAAATGAACGTGGAGGAAGCGAAAGAGGTATGTCTGGATCGTAGTAATTGGTGCTCCCTTGTTTCTGCCTACCCCAAAGGGAGACAGGCGTGAGGTTGTATAAACGAATTTATACACTTTTTATCTCTCAATATTCTCGTGTAAATCACCTAAAACAACAGTTTTGGATCAAAAATAACTATGAATTCGGTAAAAAAATTACGAATGGCGTGAAAATCAGTGCGATACAATTTTGCAGTTTATTTTTTTATTTTCTTTCCCGCAAATTTTAATCTATTTAATAATTTATTCATACAATTTCCAGATCACAAACGGCTTCGAACTGTACGTAACATTTGATCCACTCATGGAGAAGGACCAAGCAATCCGAGCAGTCGACAGGCTTCTAAGGTGGATTAAACGTGAGGAGCAGAGAATATTCATAATGAACGCACCGACATTTTAGCATAAGTTTACCGTATCATTCGGTGAAATGTTACGTAACAGTTACAGCAGAAACGCTAGTGCAGAGGACTAAATAGTGTTTAAAAAATTATCACCGAAAAGGTCGATTCTAAAAGTGCTGTTGCAGAAAGTTGAATTACTTACCAAAAAGGTTGATTCTAAAAAGTGCTGTTTTAAAAAGGTATCAGTACTAAAACGGTTGATTCTAAAAAGTTATGTTATAAAAAGTTTCATTACTTACCAATAAGGTTGAATCTAAAAAGTGCTGTTTAAAAAAAGTTACATTACCAAAAAGGTTTTAAAAATGGTTGAACCTGAAATGTGTTTAAAAAGTGTCACATTACCAAAAAGTTCTTGAAACTAAAGATTTCTATGTAAGTGTGGAAAAAGAGTATAAATTATTGGTCCTGTGAATGTTTTTTTATAGGTAAGTATTTATGTTTGAAAATAATCTAGGTAATTTTAAATTAGTTAAATATATTATGGTCCGTTTTTTTACGTGTCCCAATAAGCAAACAATATTTTTATGTCTTTTTAACAAAATATACTTACCACAGATGAAACCTTAATAAAGTAACATTATTTGTCTAAAAATTGATTACCGCATGGGAGAAGTAGAAAAACGGACTTTAGAAGTAATTATATTGTACAGTCCATTCCACTAATATAAGATGGAGTTGCAAATTAAAAATCTGCTCTAAATCAAATATTTCTATCACTTCAGTGTTTTTATTCTCCTTGTTTAACTCAAATTTAACCGCAATGTGTATATTTACTGTATATTAATCATGTTTTTTAAATGTTTTTTTTTATTTGTAAATGTATTGGGTAGTCCAGAAAAATATTTATTACATTCCTTGAAACGTTACATAATGCAATGACAAGCTGTCAAAGTACATAGATTTGTTTGTTGTGGAAACTTGAATAGTATTAGAAAATACTAGATGTTGCGCTGCGGGAATTTCGGTAAAATCAGTAGCCTATGTGCTATTCTAGACTGTACACTATCACTATGTCAAATTTCATCCAATTCCGTTCAGCCGTTCTCCTGTGATTGAGGAACAAACATCCATACATCCAATCTTTCACATTTATAATATTAGTATGATGTTTAATGAAAACATTGTACTAGACATATTTATACCCCATTACATAAACTGATGAATTTTCGTGTGTCATAATGAAATATTTAAAATTGTTCTATCATAAGTTTTACTGACAGCTGTCATTAAAATCATGTTACGTTTTAAGGACAATTAAAAAGAGAACGTTAACAATATTATCTGATTTAAAGCAATTCATAATGATATCAAATTGTATAAATCTCGCTTCTATGAAGTTGTGTTTATTTATTTAAGTGCAAGTTTGATTTTGATGTCAAAGTTTACCTCTGTCTGACACTTGATTGAATTGATTGCGGTATCTTAACTATTACTAGAGTTCTTGTTTGTCTCATAAAATGACCTTAAATCGTTATCGATATTGTTTTCAACTCATATAATATCATCATATCTTTCAATTACTGCAAACTCTTTCTGCCACATGAAGACTATCTTTTTGTCTCAACTTTCATACATAACTTCATGAATGTATCCCTTAGGTATAGGGTAGGCAGAACATCAGAGGGTTTTGAAGTAGGCAGAAACCTTTTGATATCCCGTTTGATACGTTTGTAGGAATAACAAACGTGAGAGAGGATCAGCGTATCGCCCACAAAAACGCCAATAAAACCTCTGCCCGGGAAGAGAAGGAGCTGGAACATTATATATTTTCCTTTCGCTGCCAGTCCAGCATGGAAGAGAACTTTTAAAGAAAGCAAAAAAACGAAATACAAAATGTAATAATGTGTAACAATGAAAACAATAATTTTTTTATGGTTTTCATTGTTAAATGGACCAAGCAATTCATGAAGAAGGTTACAGTATGTATTTTATGAAAGTTTTGTGTACAGAAGACAGCAGGTCAAACCTGTCGAATTTCCTCAACCAATTTTTAACTTAATGTCGAGGACTTAAGATTCAATAACATTTTTTGTCAGATTTGTAGCGCATGATCTGCTGCTTTCCGTACCTACGTGTCTGAAACATGATGATAGATTGAAAAATTGTTATATTTGTATGAATATAAGTTGGTTGCTAGCTTCAAAGGTTAATTTTTTACTGGAATTTGTCGTGTTTTATCTCAAAATAAATTTTTAATTATATTCATTCTTTATTAATAAATAAATAAATAAAATCCCCAGGCAATCACACCAACTACATAGCCCCAAAGTAAGCATAGCTTGTGTTATGGGCTACCATGTATCGAACTATGGGACCCAGCCACGGATATTTTTTTCTTTTTCCGTGCGGGAATCGAACCGGAACCACTGGCTTCTGAAGCAGACGGGTTTACCCCATCGCCAAAGTGGTCGTCAAATTATTATAAATTATTAGTAAAATAAGATAATTATTTAACAGTTATTTGATGAACTTAATTACTTTTTATCATGTTTTGGAGTTTCAAACAATAAGTTTATAGTAATGTGGATATTTTAATTAAAGGTAAGCGCGGGTATTGTAGAAAGGACAAGGCAAAGGGATTTTAAGTGTATTACTTGTTAAATAAAACCTTGGCCTTTTTGAGGATCATAAGTAGTTATATGATAGCAGTTGACGACCACTTGATGACCACTTTGGCGATGGGGTAAACCTGTCTGCCTCAGACGCCAGTACGACAGAACATGAAAAAAAATGTTCCGTGTCTGGGTGTTTTATCTATTTATGTATTTATATTCTAGGTTCCCCCCTAGTTCGTTGCATGCTTATTTTGGGGTCATGTAGTTGGTGTGATTGTCTGGGGATTTTATTATTATTTATTTATTAGTATATTTGCTTATTAAATATGGTAGAGTGCAGCATTATACTATAGGAGAGATTTATTATCATGAGAAAGAGTTATAATAAGAGATTTTAATGATTCCTATTATTTTTATGAGACAAATAGAGAATCGAATTTATATGCTCCGTTGCCTTTGCGTGTAATATAAAGTTTAGTTATATAAAATGTATTTATATTTGTATAGAATTCTATATTAGCAGTTAAATATTTAGCTGTGCCTATGAAAATAATAATTTATTGTAAATATTGATATTGTAAAAAATCTCGGATTTGTACAATAGTATATATTACGCCAATGCCACTTTTATGAATTGAGGTTATATTGTTATTGTGTATTTTAATTGTTTTCTTTGTATAAATTATGTGAAATAAGGTTGGCCAAATTATGAATAGCAATAAATGGAATTGTTAATGAACTTGATATATAATTGAATGCTCCCACAAAATAAGTCTCTATACAACATTTTTTTAGGGTTCCCAAGCTAAAGTCACAATAGAAACAAACTCTTAGGGACAACGCTGCGTCACCGTGTCCACTCGCGTGCCTTATGTCCACGTGGCACACGTGACGCAATTTCGCTGGTAAAAATTAATTACTGTGCTTGTACAGACGTGTCAATGATATACCTTAATCTCTTACTAATAAAATAAAAAAGACGTGTGGCACTCGGAGACTGCCGCGGTAAAGCTATTGCATAGCATTTTTTTATCAACTTATTCAATTATAATTATTTATTTATTTTATCAATGCAGTAATGTTTGATCTAATATGAAGTTCCACATGTCCTAGTAGATGGCGCTGATTGTTTATTAAAGCCCGCATGTAAAGTTATGAAATCAAAGTATCACCGCTGTGCCGGTCGGAGTGGGGGGTGTTAGGTTTTTTTCGTTACGGAATTTCTGGATTCGGTCCCCACGCTCACGGCCCGCGATAGAAGCTATGCAATAGCTTAATAAATAAATAAATATTTCTGACACTCACACAACATTATCTATCCCAAATTAAGTTTCTTAAAGAACTTGAGTTATGGATACTAGATAACTGATATACTTAAGAAATATATAAACATACATTACATATTGAATACATACATATTTTTATTAGAATAAACTTAAATAAACATATAAACTTCCATGACTTGACTTCTAATATCTGTGTTTATCACCCAAATATCCGCCGCCCCCGGGATTCGAACCCAGGACCTCTGGCTTAGAAGGCAATGTATGTTACCACTACACCAGCCGGTCGTCATGTACGGGCGCGTGTAGAACACGTGAGAGCTAGCCACGTCCTATTCGCGCGTGCTGTACGTACGCGCGTACGGCACGGACGTGGCAGTTTTGTATGAACCTGGGTCACGCAGCGTTTGCCATTATTAGCTAGTTACATAGCATTTATACGTAAGACACTATTTTGGCGCATGATAGCCGGTTACAGAATTTCTAAAGAAAACAGGTAGAAGAAATCACATGTAATTTTACACTTGAACAATATTGCTTCTGAAACTGCATATAACAGTGATAATGAAGGAAATATGATTACCATACCATATTTATAATATTTATACCTAATATTTAGCATATTTTTCCAGTTTTTTTTATTCTAGCTGCACCGGCAGAGCCGCTGTCTATTCTTTACTAATTCCATTCATCCTTATTCTCGCATTCATGCTTTTCGTACTTATAATCATCCCACGCCCCTTAACAATCTTTCATTTATCTGTTTCAATCATAATTTGTATCTGTGCCTGTCTACTTGATGTAACTCTACTTTTTGGTTTTTTGTTACACAACACAGTGACGGGCTCATTTATTAGTGTCATTGAATAGTTCTTACATGTGAAATTTATTATTCTATAATACCTTATTCCATTTCTGTCCCGTTCATCTATTTTTTTAATATCTATTTTCATTTTCTTAACTATACCTACAGGTACATTTTTTCTGAAATACCTACCCTGTTATTGGTAATTAGACAGGAATCTTTTAGGGTGACGTAGGAGAGGTCATTTCCAATCATTTGAGCCCAAATCATGTAATCCCAAAGTGTTAAAATATTTGGGGTTATTCTCACTTTTTCTGAAAATCCAGTTTTACTTCTTCAAACATCGATTGCAAAAAAACGAATAGTCCGATTTCAATGTTCTTTTCAGTTTTAGATAGGTGCTTAGTAAACCAATAACAAACAATAATAAATTTGTTTCAATGTGATTCTAAACAGAAGCTACAGGAAGTTTTATAAAATAAAAATGATTTTTTTTTAAAGCAATGTTTACAAAAAATAGCTTCTCCAAAAAAGGTCTAATGAATTTTGCGTTCAATTCTTTGGAAAAACTTCTACAACTCTCTGGCTACACAACGAGGTAAAACAATTGGCTTTTATCTGCACAATTTAAGACATAAATTAAAAAAAAAATGAAATCCTATATTTTTCATCCTGCAAAGGAATTTTTTTAAATTTTTTTTTAATATTATAAGGATAGGACGTTTGTCTTCCATGCCACCTGATGGAAAGTGCGCATGAAGACTATGGTGTTACACGTCCATCCACGAGAAACCTATTCACTCGACACTTAAAAGTTCCAGGACTGTAGTGGTCAGGAAAAACAGACGCAGGCAGATTGTTCCACTCCTTGGCAATCCGTACCAAAAAGGAACTATCGAAGCGTTTTGTTCGACTTCTTGGTAAATCCACTATTCTGGGACGGTGGGATGGAAGTTCTGTCTGCGTCTGGTAGTCCGGTGGTAAAAAGGGGTGGGTTCAATTTGGTCAAAAAGAGCACTCGCACACTCACCAAAATGTAGCCGATAAAATACTCTCAAACAGGCAACCTTACGACGATGCTCCAGCGTCTGCAATTTTTTATTTGTAAGGTTGTTGTTATTTATGATTTTACGGGCTCTTCGGTCAACAGAGTCTAGCGCTTCGAGCTGGTATTTGGCAGAACCATCCCAAAGGTGACTACAGTACTCCATGCACGACCTCACTTGGGCTGTGTATAAGTTGAGCAGCCGTTCAGGGCTGAAGTACCGCCGGACCTTCGAGATGATACCCAATTTTTTTGAAGCCGTTTTTGCCATAGACTCAATTTGTTGACCGAAGTTTAATTTGGACGTTATAGTGACACCCAAAAGCCCTAGTTGGTCGGTGATGGGAACACATACATTCTGGAAAGTGGGCGTAAAAGTAAAGGTGCTCTTTTTTGTGGAGAATAGACACGCTTGTGTTTTGGAGGCGTTGAATTTAACCAGGTTAGATTCGCCCCAATCGGACACATTCCGCAAGGTCGAATCAACGCGCTCAATCATAGACTTTCTCAAAACCTGGATTTCATGGGCGCTCGTTCGCGCATTGGATATATATCTCTCAACAACAGTGCTGTCATCAGCATATCCAATAATGCCTGGTGTTAGGAGGTCATTAATGTGCAGCAAGAATAAAGTTGCAGAGAGAACAGATCCCTGAGGTACCCCGGCATTAATCGCCATTAGGTCGGAGGAGTAGCCGTCTAAGACTACTCGAATCGATCGTTCCCTCAGAAAATCAGATATCCAGTCGCAGAGCCCGGTCGGTATGCCATATGCTGGAAGCTTGCTTAAGAGACCATCATGCCAGACCCTGTCAAAGGCCTTGGATATGTCTAAGGAAACAGCTATTGCTTCACCATGACCCTCCAAGGCCTCACTCCATAAGTGTGTGGCATACACGAGAAGATCGCCGGTCGAGCGTCCACTGCGGAAACCATATTGGCTATCGCTTAGGAGCTCGTTGGTCTCGAGGTATGCCAGGAGTCGATTGTTCAATACACGTTCCATGACTTTGCAAAGTATGGAAGTGATTGAGATTGGTCGATAGTTGACAGGATCAGCACGGTTTCCCTTCTTCGGTACTGGTTGTACGTTAGCCAGCTTCCAGGATTTTGGGACTTTACCAGATTCCAAAGAAAGTCTATAGAGACGCGTCAAAACGGGAGACAACTCAGCTGCGCAGCGTTTCAACACCACTGCAGGAATACCATCTGGACCGCTAGCCTTATTCTCGTCTAGGTGCAGCAAGCATTTAAGAACCTCCTTTTGGCGAATATGAACGGTACCCATTGTAGGACCGAACTGAGGTAATTGGGGTGGGATTTTTCCTTGGCTATCTAGACGAGAATTTTCCGCAAAGATACTGGCAAATAAATCCGCCTTTTCCTTAGCGGTGTGGGCCAGAGAACCGTCAGGTTTCCGCAGTGGCGGCAGCGATGGGCGACAAAAGTTCGTTTCGACCGACTTGGCGAGGGACCAGAAAGCTTTGCTTCCCGAAGGGTATGACGCTATTCTGTCTCCAATACAGCCTATGTGGGCAAAACGAGCTCTTTTGATCACCTTCTTGCAGGACTTGGCGGCAGCACTGTACCTCTTCTTGTGTTCATGCGAATCCACGGCTTTGCTTCTGCGAGCGGTTGCCTAGGCTTTGTACGCTTCTCGCTTACGCTTTTCAGCGGAAAAGCATTCAGCACTAAACCATGGGCGAGCTTTGGTTCCAAGGAATAGATCAGCGTAGGGAATGAAGAACTCCATTGCTTGACTTATCACACTTGAGACTGCATCAGCGCAGCACGATGGATCGGTTGATGTAAAACAAGCTTGCCGCCACGGATAAGATGCGAAGAAATGTCGCATTTCATCCCAATCTGCCGACTTGTAACGCCATACTCGCCTAGAACCACTTGGTCGGGTGTCAGGTGGCGAGTACTGCGATACATATTTCACCAGACAGTGATCGGATGTCGCTAAGGGTGCAGTGACGGACACCGAATATCTGTCGGGATCGGTTGTCAGCAGAAGGTCCAGGCAGTAAGCAGTGTGGCCAGCAACGTCTGGGATGCGCGTAGGCTCGTCAACAAACTGAGAGAGGCCATGAGTGAGCGAAAACTTAAAACTCTCTACCAGCATGGTCAGTGTCCTGAAACGGGTATACCCCCGGTGTGCGTTAAAATCCCCCAGGAACACCAACTGCGCTGTGGGAAAACGTTGCTGAACCTTGTCCGCTGTACTGCTGAGATAGTCCATAAACCTTGTTGTCTCCCGATCTCCGCTGTGTGACCGATAAATACCAGCGTATACCATTTGGTCTAGGCCGGTATCTATGTGAACCCACATAACTGAAAGGTCCGGCACTTCTAAGTAACGGAGACGCTGACAACAGATCTTGTCACTGGCATACATGCACACCCCGGCGTGCGGGTGGAATTTGGACTCCAAGATGTAACCTGGGTAACAAAGGTATGCCGAGTCTGACGGGTCACAGATCTGCGTCTCCGTTAGGAAGAGTAGGTGGGGTCTCTTCGTCTCAAGGTGGTGGTGGACATCATTGAGATTGGAGTGCACTCCTCGGATGTTACAGAAGTGCACTTTAAACGAGAGGAAGTGCAACCGCTGTGTTACCTTTTTTTTTTTTTTTATAAGTGACTAACCCCGCGTTTGACCTCAATCTCACCTGATGGTAAGTGACGATGAGGTCGAAGATGAAAGCACACGGGTTTAGGAAGGAACTGGCTCTTTATACAATATTGCCGGAACACATTACCGCCGGAGCGGTAACATTTGGCGGCAGACTTTAGAAGGGATCCTACCACCAAGCGAAAGTGGGGTACCTTACTCTTCTTTGGACCTTTCATTAGTTTTGGAGTGGAGTGAATAGGGAGGAGAACAGAAGTTGAGTGAAGTGCTGCAAATGGAACCAAGCAACTCGATAGGGGTAACGCAGCTTTGGGAAACTCGCTTGGAGACTGCGGGGACGCCCGAACCCCCCCGAGTTCGCCATCGGGTCCTCTCAAACCGGTCGCCAGCTGGCACGATGGAGCCTCCCGGGATTTTTCGCGAGGTGGCGGGGCAGCCTTTTGCATGTGGCTGGCATTCTACTTGGGCCCCCTACTGCCTGCGGTCGGCCAGCGGAGCACCGTGCTTCGGATCCCGTTACCCTCCAAAACGAGTCACCCGGTGAGTCATTATCCTACGAGTTGAAAACAGTTCTCCGATGCAGCACGATTACTCAGACATCATGCCGGAACGCAACCAGGTTACTTGGCGGCATGGTTTTGTCTAGTGGGTGGTGACAAGCCACGGCCGAAGCCTACCACCAGATTTTACTGCTCGTTTAGCACCACCCAGGGACCACGTACAAGGCATCGAGGGCTAAACCTTGCGGACGCGAGCAGTTTTCAGTCCCCAGAAAACGCGAGCAGTTTTCTGGGGACTGAAAACTGCTCGCAACCTTGGGGACTTTACCAGGGGACAGTTTACTGCTCGCGTCCGCAAGGTTTATTATACAAGTGTTCCTGTCATTAAGACGCAAACTTTACCATGTCAAAAGTAATAATTGGAAGAATTGGAACAAGTTGCGAAGACACAAAGCTCGGATCATGCTTTTTGTATTATTTAGACACTCTCTTTACCCATTATACCAATAACACTCCGAACTGGCTTACTTTAGTGTATCACAATATTTTTCTTGCTGTTATTTGGGTGGTGAGCTAAATTTGAAATTGGCTTGTACTGAACGACATGATTATAGCTATAGAACCCCTCATGCCATGCCTTCTAGAGTTTACAAATGAAGAGTATGCGGCTTTTGCAAAGATACCACTACACATGCTTGAATAAAGAATTTGTCTAGATTTCCAAGGAGCCGGTTACCCAATTTGCGCATCACAAAAGATAAAAATAACGGAATCCACTAAATTACGCCAAGTTAGAGGTTCATAGCTAAAAACGTAAAAAGAGCATCTCAAAAAAATCGCACGATCAGACCAGTTTATCTCCACCTTTCCTGGCTATTCATCCTTGTAGCGATAGAAAATCCTTATTTCCTTGATATAAAAAATTTTTGACAACGAAAACTTAGCGTCTTAATGACAAGATCATTCTTTTGAAAACTGAAAATTTCAAGTTTTCGGTTTCTTTTTGAATTTGTTTCTTAAACTGTGCAGTTAAATGCCAACTGTTTTGCCTCGTTGTGTAGCCGAAGAGTTGTAGAATTTTTTTTCAAAATATTGAATGCAAAACTCATCAACCTTTTTTGGAGAAAAAAGCTATTTTTTGTAATCGTTGCTCCAAAAAATTCATTTGTGTTTTTTTAACTTCCTGTAGCTTCTGTTTGGAATCACATTGAAACATTATTATTTGGTTACTAAACACCTATCTAAAACAGAAAAGAACATTGAAATTGGATTATTAGTTTTTTTGCAATCGATGTTTGAAGGAGTAAAACTGGATTTTCAGAAAAAAAGGAATAACCCCAAATATTTAAAAAACGGTGCACTTTGGGATTCCATGGTTTGGCCTCAAATGATTGGAAATGACCTCTCCTACATCACCTAAAAAGATTCCGGTCTAATTACCAATAATGCTGTATATACAATTTTCTTATCCTATTTTTCTTACCACTTATCGTATTAACTATTGTATCTCTTATGTTAATTTCTCACTCATACATAGTTTGTAGCAATATATAAACTCAAATATTTTGAGCACCCTCCGTGCCCTATCAACATCTGGGTGAGTACCCCGACCGGTCTGAATTTTCTAACAGCCTGTAGGCTCTTGTATATCGGGAAAGAAGATCTTGGTGATGCCCGCTATGTGACTGGCGCTGTACCTTTCGTTCCATTCGTCAAGCTATTGCAACCTTACAGCCCGTTCACACATGGTACGTTGTACTGGATACGTTTTACCTGATACGTTTTTTTTTCATCGATGGCGCTTGACGTTGTGTGGCCGACTTCACATTTGGCACAGTATTCAGTGCACGTATTTACGATACAAAAAAGGTATCCAGTAAAACGGATCATGCGTGAACGGGCTGTAATGCTTCGCTTGACGAATGAGACGCGGCACAAGTCGTAGTTGGGCTTCTTTCTCAATTTTAACGATGCCTCCTTCGCCAACTGGTCCGCTCGCTCGTTCCCCGCCAATCCCGCATGTGCTTTAATCCAGAACAAATTGACAGATTGTTTTCCTGGGTTAAAGTTGTTAGATTGTTTCGGATTTTCACTGTTACTTAAGAATAATTGAGCGTTATTAAATGCAAAAATTTATCAATTTTACTAAATCATTGCAATGCTTCGCTTTAACTGAGATTTACAATTTCTGAAAAGAAATTGGTCTCGGGTGGTTTAGCTGCAAAGCTATAACATTATATAATGTTATACTTACTTACTGTAATTACTTTTTAGCAGATTAGTTTTATATTTTTCCTTAAGTTGTATATTTAGTTTGTAAATATAGAAATATATATAATAATATAATAGAATATATAATATATTGGAACTCCTTACTGCAATACTCAATTTACTCAATACTGGCCGATGTGTCATAAAAAAAAGAAATGACATGTCAAGCATTTTGACAATGTCAGTGAAGGAGGAAGAAAAAGGTCCGCTGAGGAGAGATGTGAGGATTCTGAAGAGAAAAAAAAGATCGGGAGAGAACGCTGGAGGACGGCTGACCGATCCGGGAAAAGCCGCCGGCCCTCCCCGGCGACGACGTCCTGGCTCTACCTGAGGCGCCCTGCTCTGCTCGGCGCTCTTCACGGCTGCGGCCGTGCGCTACAACCCTCGCGGTGGTTCCTACCGCTGTGAGCGGCCTCCCTGCCGCTAACTTAGCGGTTGTTGGTGGCTGCCTCCACCACTACCGCGGCTGTGAGCCGCGGTCTCCTACGGCGTCAACTGCGGCCGAGGGCCGCTAGCTCCAAACGTCTAAAATTTAACATTTTCCCTACAGTGCTTTAGTGACTTTAAGTGCCTTTCTCGTTTTGTAAATTAAAATTAAAGTTTTTTAAGTGTTAGTTAATAGTTTTCTTCCACTTCAGCACCCTATTGAACTGCGAGCGACGGACCCCCTTCCGGGAATCGGCGCTTCGCGACAGTTTGGCGCCCAACGAAAGAAGACCCTCAAGGTATTTATAGTTAGTCATTTGCTTTATCTAAAGTCCCAACACTATTACTACACTACACCTGCTGATATTTTCCAAATTCTAAAACAACTCTACCTCTAGAGTATAAACATTTTTCCTTTTTCCTGAAAATACTTTGGCAAATTACGTATATTCAAATGTAAAACGACTATACCTCTAGTATAAACGATTCTTTTTCCAATGATTTCGACAAAGTTCAGGTCGCTCTCTACAACGCACACACCAAAAACTCTGAGCGGTATAACCTTCGCCGTTCTATAAAAGAATTACAAGTTGGCGAGTCGGTATGGCGTAAAAACTATACCCAAAGTAACGCTGAACGTTACTATTCCGCTAAACTCGCCCCTAAATATATAAAATGTAGAGTCATACAGAAACTCTCACCTTTAGTGTATATATTAGAAGATACCGACGGCATTAGAGCTAAATGGCATATTAAGGACATTAAATAAAAATGTCTTTATTTTTTTTTTTCTCTAAAAAGTACATTGCATAATTTATCTTTGTATTCCTTTTTTTTGTTTTTTTTTTTTCTGTACATATATATATATATTTAACATTGTGAGTACACGTCACAATAATTTATATCAGCTGACTATTCGAGTTCTTCAGCTTGATATTTTCACCTTTTTTATCCATCATCTCTCGTAGTAACGAGGAACCTGAAATGGACAATAATTGTAAATATTTACTAAACTTCCCTAACGTGGGTTATCTACCATAACCACATCCTTATCTTAACACGAGTTATCTAAAATAACTCACTTCTTCTCAATTATGAGTTATCTACAATAACTCATAGCTACACCTCTCTCACACTCTTCTACACTGTACTACATACATGTGGGACTCTAGATGGAGCGGTTGACTACTCTATAAAAAAGCCTCAGCGTCGTATAAGGGTCTTAAACAGGAGCGGGTGACGACTCCTTAAATAAGCCATCGTTAATGCCAGCTGCCACAGCAGTCGAACCGTCGGTGCTGGAGTGGAAGCCATGGAATGTGAGCTCCACCTCTATGTATGTAAGTTGATGGTTATTCTGATGTATGAAAGAGATGTATGAAATGATGCACGACTGTTCCTAACCACCAAATTCTAGTTTCACACAAAAAAAAAATTGAAGAGCAATTTTTTTTTCATGGGGTCACGGGGAAATATAATGTTATACTTACTTACTGTAATTACTTTTTAGCAGATTAGTTTTATATTTTTCCTTAAGTTGTATATTTAGTTTGTAAATATAGAAATATATATAATAATATAATAGAATATATAATATATTGGAACTCCTTACTGCAATACTCAATTTACTCAATACTGGCCGATGTGTCATAAAAAAAAGAAATGACATGTCAAGCATTTTGACAACGTGAGTGTGAAGGAGGAAGAAAGAGGTCCGCTGAGGAGAGATGTGAGGATTCTCAAGAGAAAAAAAAGATCGGGAGAGAACGCTGGAGGACGGCTGACCGATCCGGGAAAAGCCGCCGGCCCTCCCCGGCGACGACGTCCTGGCTCTACCTGAGGCGCCCTGCTCTGCTCGGCGCTCTTCACGGCTGCGGCCGTGCGCTACAACCCTCGCGGTGGTTCCTACCGCTGTGAGCGGCCTCCCTGCCGCTAACTTAGCGGTTGTTGGTGGCTGCCTCCACCACTACCGCGGCTCTGAGCCGCGGTCTCCTACGGCGTTAACTGCGGCCGAGGGCCGCTAGCTCCAAACGTCTAAAATTTAACATTTTCCCTACAGTGCTATAGTGACTTTAAGTGCCTTTCTCGTTTTGTAAATTAAAATTAAAGTTTTTTAAGTGTTAGTTAATAGTTTTCTTCCACTTCAGCACCCTATTGAACTGCGAGCGACGGACCCCCTTCAGGGAATCGGCGCTTCGCGACAATTAGATGGAGCTAATGTTATAGATCCATCTAATCATCTCCATCCATCTAATCATCCAATTTAGCAATATAACGCAAAACAGAATAAATATGCTAAGTAATTTCGATGGCGTGTCACCAGGACCCGGTAGCTCAGTTTGAAGAGTACTCGTCCGGCAAACGGTAGGTCCCAGGATCGAGTCCTGGTCGGTTGATTGTATTTTTTATTTAGCTATATTATTTCATTTATTTAAGAAATAGGACTATTTATTTATAAGGAAGTAGCACTATTTATTTGGCGTTTTTAGGCTTAGAACAGCCTTGCCGCCGTGGAAAAGCGTGTCGTAAAAGGAAACTAATCCGAGTGACCGCCGCTTGGTGATAGCGTTTCTTCAGGGTCCCCTGGCTAGCAAACACCCTTCAATAAAATCCACCACCATTACAATGCTGCAGCGGTTATGTGAATCGGCAATGTATTATGAAGAGCCGATTCCTTCCTTAAGCTGTGTGCTCTCATCTCCATCATCAGCAGAGTTGCCACCTACAGGCCTATTTTGCAGTTTCAACCAATTTTACATAATAACATATTAAATTCCTTTAATGTTGCTAGTCGTAGGTTTTATGCTATCTGTATAAAGTTGATGCGTGGAAATCTATTTCATCTCTACAACATCGAAATATCGGACTCGCGAAATAAACATCGGAAATCGTGGTAAGAATCATGTGAATTAATTTAGATATACAATATTTATCTATATATTATTAGGAGACTGGTGGACAGAGACCTCCCCAAGTTTCTAAAAACCGCTCAGTACTGCGCTGCCCTCATCCAGCGTTTACTGGCGACCTTGACAAGATCGTCGTCGACACGTCGTCGGTCCAGCTCGCGGGGGTCTGCCTACCCTACGACCCAAAAGACTTGGTCACCGCTCATTTATGATTCGATCTTGTAGGGAAACTCCTAGCATAGCCCTTTCCATTGATAGCTGAGGACCATAGTAGCGATCACGTCTTAGTCATGTCATCGCTGGCGAAACACATTGACATTTGTCTTCGGACACTGCGGTATTTGGGACGAGAATATTTGACTGAGCTGCCCGATCGCTGCCTAGCCAAGTTAGATTCGACAATTTACCGTTTTCTTAAACTTGAACCTACCTAACTGGTTTTTTGCCTGGGGCTTAATACATAATTGAAAATATTTGTCAAGGATTTTTTGTACTAATTTCTCAGATACCTAGTACTTTTTACGCTATTTTTAAAGAATTTATAAAAAAAATATTGCATTCCGAGGTTTAGTTAACAAACATCATAGCACGATAATTATTTGGTTAACGCTTCATAATTTAAACGAATATCATAGTATTATCAGTTCACCATGAGCCGCCTCATTGTACGTTTTCGTACCATTCTGTACTTTTGTTGCTTCAATTGATAAAATCAATTATGACTATCAAATCTACCAATCGTGCCAATTGGTGTTCCTTTGTCTTTGCCTAGCCCAAAGGGATACAGGTGTGTGGTTATGTATGTATGTACATAAAAAATTATCTTAATTGAATAAAAAAAGGTCTGCTGTGTAGTCACCAGTGTCTAGTTTATGTTATTTTTTTCGATACGATATAAACGTATCTGCATATTTATTTTAGTAATCGCTCAGTACAAAAAAATAAAATTATGGCACCACAAACTTATTTAAGAACAATTAGTCGCTATTGATGAACACAGCTACTGCGACGCGGCATTTTATTAATAATACTACGACGTAGTACATGTACTACAAGATGTTTGCGTGTAGGCGTCTTTATTTTAATGGTATTCATTTATAATTTAGAATGGCCATGCTTTGCTTAATATGTTAGCGAATATATTAATTTCCTCGTATGAGTGAAACCCTTCTTTTTTTAAAAAATCGTTTCTATAAATGATACGTATTGCGTAGAAAAATTTTGGCTGGTGACTAAAAAACAACCCTATATGTCTCTGTAGGTATAGGTACTTAAGAAAATATACTTAAAAATTTTGTGTGTCCACTTTAAAAAGTTTTTCCTCAGACGAATTTTCCTAAAAGAATTCTTTTCACAACTTTGTGTCCTTTGCAACCAGTTGAGTGCCTAAAACAGTTCTGAAATTATGCCTTTGATGTCAGCTAGCTTTTTTACGGAAAGAATTCGACTTTTTAACGTGATAGCTGAAAGTACTAAATAGGCAACGCAGTTGAAATCTTTGCTATAATTATGATACGAGCAAATAAGGTAATATTGTGAACTAAGCCAAATATTTTTTTAAATATTGTGATACAGTATAGATACACACTTATTCAAAAATCCTTAATTGCAAATGCATTTTTATTAACTTTAGTTGAGTGACACAAAACGCTCTTGATTGGTCGTATCGAATATGATGTAACATTTGTAAAAGTTTGTTTGCCTCTACAAGCAAGTGACGTCATGCTGACTGCAGTGCCATATTGATAACCTACCATTTACACGCGCTATTTAAACAATTCACTTTCAATTTAAAATTCCAATTGATCCGCCTATATGTACCAGAGTTTAATATTACTATGACTGGATTCCTGAATTTACAGTACCTATTGAATGGCAGAAATAAAATACCAAATAACTATTTACACAAATATAGCAATCTATTTTGAGATAAAATAGTTATTTTTCTGATATTGTCCTGATAACCTGATGGCGATGGGGTAAACCTATCTGCTGATTCCCGCACGGAACAAGAAATAAAAAATGTTCCGGGTCTGGGCGTTTATCTATATAAGGTGTACCTGTTGATTTCCCATAACTCTAGGGTATTAATGGGACCATGTAATAGAATCAAATAACATGTGAATTGATTTTTTTCACATGTTATTAAAATTGATTTTTTTCTGTTATTATTTTTCATACAAAATAATTCAATTAAGTCAAAACATCTTATGTAAAACCTTTAATGCGAAGTATGACAACGTGGCATTTTCTATCCCTTTTTTTACAGGTACTGTTTGCAACTTTTGCAGTTCGCAACAGTTGTACTTTGTATGCAACGTTCCTCAAAGTTTAAAATGTTTTTGTTGTTTATTGTATGGCTTCAGTGACACGCGTCTATTGAATTAATTTTAAAGAGATTTTACAAGGGTGATAATGAACTCATTATATTATAGAAGATCAAACGAACTTCTTAAGTGAAGTTCGATCGATATTATATGAGTTGCTTCATTCGAAGATATATTCATTTACCAAGTAGTCCCTTTGACTCACACGGTAGCACGCACGAATTTAAGAGTTATGAAATGACTAAAAAGGTCAAAACACGTGTTTTCGATCGTTTTAGTTTAAATTTTTCACACCAGTCTGGATCCATAGGATGCGCCTCTGTCTAGCTCATTATTTTAGAGTTCTTAATTTTATAGTTATGGCAAAACTTTAAGGGCAATAGTTTACTACATTGACAGGGCGGGCGGGACCTTAATGTATATCTTCGAATAAAGCAACTCATATAATATCGATCGAACTTCACTTAAGAAGTTCGTTTGATCTTCTATTATATTTCGTTGCTTCATTCTTCAGATATATTCATTTACCAAGTAGATGTTCAGAGCATAAGGTAAAGTTTTGCTTCATAAAAATTCATTAACTAATATTCAACAGTTATTTAATCAACTCAATGTAAATGTATAACTTTGAAACATTTTGTTTATATGCATACTGAATAAAATTACTTAAAGTAAATTAATAATTAAGGATCAACAAAGGAGTTTACTTCTACATTTGATTGAAAAACTGCCCTTCCAAAATTACTTTTATTGATCGACCATGGGGCGGTTATAAAACTTAGCGAATGTTTGAGACTGAGCGGTCCTGCAGGCCGTGCTGCGAATGGCTAGCAGCGATAGGCCGCCACGCGCTCTGGCCGCGGACGTTGCTGCGCGTGCCGCGTGCTGTGAGCGCTGAACGCCGCGCGCCGTCGCCACGCCCGCGCCGCTAGACCCCATGACATGCTTTATCCAGCGACTGATAGACGGTGAGATCGTTGTTTTGTAAGGTCGCTTTGGTTTGACTATAAGGCAATCTACACGCTCTGGCCTAAGTTAACTCGTTACAAATAACTAATCTTCTAAAGCTAATGCAGGGCATATACAGGAATGGCATGTTCATGGAAATATGGCAAAACTAGAGTTGGTTACTAGCAGCAGCTGAAATTATAATCAAATCCAAATTGCCTATTTTGATTTCATTTGCAAAAATTATAAGAGAAATTGCACACGGTGTGCTAGTGGCCTAAAAGCCAGTAAAATACCAGTTACTGTGTGTGTACTTTGCTCAAGAGTTAAATAACTATTGGGATACCATCTATACTAATAATAAATCTGTAGAGAGGTTAATTCTGTACATGAAATATTTTTTCAAAATAACTATCAGGGGGTGATTAGTGATCGATACTGATGCCAAAAATGCAATCAGTAAAATTTTCTGTCTGTCTGTCTGTATGTTCCTTATAGAAACAAAAACTACTAGACGGATTTTAACGAAACTTGGTAAAATTATTCTTCATACTCCTGGGCAAGTTATAGTATACTTATTATCACGCTACAATCAATAAGAGCAGAGCAGTGAAGGAAAATGTTGGACAAACGGGAGAAGTTACTTCATTTTTTAAGCTTCCGTCGCGTGTGCAGCCTTAATGGTTAAAGCTACATAGAAATCATGTATGACAGAAATATTCTTCATAAAATTATCTAAAAAATATCCACAACAGTATATGTCTGTAGGCGACGCACACACAATTTCCTATTTATTTTGTATTTTATTATAAGTAAACGTTATTTACATTTATTTTGTATTTCTAAAGTTAATGCCTAATGTACCAGTGTTATACCTAAGTACCTATTTAAAAATAAATCGCAACTTCGGGCCGCTGCCGCTACGGATATTTTTATTAACTTTGATCGGGTAGTTATATTTTTGTGTTGATTAAGTTTAAAATTTGGCATTCTAGTAGCTTCCAGGCCGCGATCGTAGCGACAGCTTTCCGTTTGCTCTGGATCAAATTCGGTGTTTTATTTCTATCACGTACAAAGCTGTTCCTTCGAGCCAAATAATTTTAATAATCAGTGCCTACAAACAATAATAAATAATGCACCGAACACCGCCGCGCGATAAAATCACTAGCAAGAACCGGTTAAAGTTGACCGAGAGGTTAGAGTGCGCTTCCGAACATGTGCTCGCAAAAAATAGTGAACTGTTAGTGCCGGTGCCTAGTGACAATTTATCATTAAAAATACATCCAGATTATTCGAAAGTTCCGGTTAAGAAAACGTCGATTAAAACTGAATCGACACGTTCTTCAATAAGATCAACATCATCACAAGCACGTCGCAAACAGCTTGAACTGGAGGCTGCTCAAGCTAAAGCAGCTATTAGAATGGAGTTAATAGACAAGCAGCTAGAAGCTGACTTAGCCCTGATCAACGATAATGACAGCAATCAGGGACGAAGTCGCTCACAGTACAGTAAGGACAGTGACACCAAAGTTCGTTCGCAAGTTGAGCAATGGCTGGACCGCAGCAGTATGCAGCCGCCTGGGCCGGAGCCCGAGGCGGCACCGATGGCCACGGAGGCAGCGCTGGCTACTCATTGTACGCAACCGAGCCGCGCACAGCCCTCCACGCAGCCAGTCGACAGCGTGCTCCAGCTAGCACACACCCTCAAGGATATTATGGAGACCTCTTCGAGGCAGCATGAGGAACGACTTTTAACACGCCTGTGCACGCCACGTGAACTACCTATTTTCAGCGGAGACTGTATTGAGTGGCTACATTTTAAAAGTGCATATAATGAAACTTCACATATGTGTCGATTTACCGATTCCGAAAACCTATGGAGATTACGTCGTGCATTAAGAGGAGACGCCAAAGAGGCAGTTACAGACCTTTTGATTGGCAACACTTCACCATCACACGTAATCGAGGCACTTGAATTAAGATTCGGTCGGTCGGATATTATTATTCACTACTTATTAAATCAAATGAAAAAGTTGACTCCTTTACCTAACAACTATCAGCAAGATATGTTTTATTTCTCTGTGAAAGTAAGCAACTGCGTAGCAACTCTAAAGGCAATCAATCAAGATGATTATTTATCAAGCCCCGAGTTATTATCTACAATTACATCTAAGCTGCCAAGCACACTTATTGGAAAATGGACCGACTATGCTTACAATAAGTTAAGTGTGAAAATTAATAAATTAGAGTTGATAGCTTCATTTCTCAAGCGAGAGGCTGAAATGATATCTGTGGTGGGGATGACGCAGCCACGGGAATACAGAAAACCAGACCCGGTTGCCTACGTACGGAAACCCGCAGCTGAACATCGCTATACTCGACAAGTGCTGACTACCACGAGTGACAGTAACGGTCTATGTAATTTTTGCAAGAAATCTCCCCACAGCCTAGTTACTTGTCGATTATTTAAACGGGCTATGAGGAAAGATCGCTGGAGGTATGCAAAGACAAATAACTTATGCTATTGCTGCCTAGATAAACACGATCGAAATGAATGCCCAGCACCGGTGTGTGACATTGACAATTGTGGGCTTCCTCATCATTATTTGCTACATTACAACAAACCGACAGCAAGCCGCACGTCAGCCCATGTCGCTTCACATATGCAGCAGCCATCAGGAGCCCATGCGGACGCGCGTGGCCCGCCACCGCCGGGGCCGCGCTCATACGCCGCCCCTGGCGACGCCGCCGCAGCAGCCGCTGCCGCCGACGCTACCGTGCCACCCGCGCCCGGCCCACCACCGGCGCCGGCTCGCGCCACCGTTGCTCATGTGTCGGGCACTGCGCGAGCGGCGGCGGCGGCGGCCCGGGCGCCGCGCGGTGCCGCCGCACCTGAGCCGCAAGTATTACTTAAAGTGGTAAAAGTGAACGTCAGTGGTCCCCTCGGTTCTGTAAGTACTTTTGCGTTATTAGATGACGGTGCTGCGATTTCAATGATAGATAAAACGTTAGTGAATGAGTTAGGGTTAAAGTGTTTTGAACCTAGTTCTATTAAATTTATAGACGCATTCGGTTTAGAGGTGTTTCAATCCGATGCCCCTAAAGTGTCTACAAAAATATCTTGTTACTATAATGATAACAATTTGTATGATATAACTTTACGCCAAGTTGATAAACTAAAGTTGCCTCAACAAAATTTGTCAATTATTCAAACTTTTAATGGTGATAATTTCTCGCATATTAAACAATTTGTTTGTAAAGAGTGTGTTGTGCCTCGCCTATTAATCGGGGAAGATAATTATTACTTAATGGCTCCCTTAGAAATTTTGCATGGTAACGACCTTGAGCCTTACGCAACAAGGTGTCGATTAGGATGGACAATACACGGCTGCATTGGCCTCAGTCGCACTCCCGTCGATGCGCATGCGTTCCATCTAGCTCACTCCGATACATCACAAATAAGCGAAATGAATGAATTAACTGATTTAATAAAACATTCCTATGAGTTAGACTCCATTGGAATATCGACCGTACGCCGTGAGAATACGGCGCATGTAAGAGCTATACAAATTTTAGACGATAGTTCACGTAATATTGGTGATTGTTGGGAAGTTGGATTGCCATTCATAAAAAATGATTTTTCTATGCCTGATACTTATAATTATGCTTTGTCTAGATTTAAAAGTTTAATAAAAAAATTTAAAGCTGATGACTCGTACGCAGTCAGGTATCGTAAGGAGATACAGAAACTGTTCGATCTCGGTTACGCTCGGGAACTAAAGGAAAATGAACTCTCGGCTAACCACGTATGGTATTTATCACATTTTGGAGTTCAAAATCCAAATAAACCTGGTAAATTGCGATTAGTTTTTGATGGCGCAGGCAAAGTTAATAATGTCTGTATGAATGATTACTTACTTACAGGCCCCGATTTGTATAACTCACTGTTAGGAATTATGTTGCGTTTCCGCCAACATTTATTTGTAATAGTTGGTGACATAATAGATATGTTTTTAAAAATAAAAATTCGTTCTGAAGATCAGCACGTATTACGATTTTTATGGCAAAATAGTATTAACGAACCAATTAAGATATGTGTTATGCAAAGTTTAATTTTTGGCGCGACTTGCTCGCCCTTTATAGCTCAATATATTAAAAATAAAAATGCTTTGAAATATCAAGATTTGAACCCTGAGGCTGTTGACGTCATAATTAATAATCATTTCATGGACGATTGTATCCATTCATGTGAAAGCGAAAGCCAGGCTATAAAGCTAGTACAGGATATTACTTATATTCACAGTAAGGGTGGTTTTGAAATAGCGCGTTGGTCAAGCAACAGTAAACAAGTGCTAGAAACGATTCCTTCTGACGGTCTAGCGCAGACTGCTGTAGCATTCAGCCATGGGGCCACGAACGTTACTGAGAGTACGCTTGGCCTTATGTGGTACCCGAATGATGATACTATTGGTTTTAAAATTTCGCTTGATCGCATTCCTCGTGAAATATTAAATTGTAGCCAAGCCCCTACTAAGGCGCAAATGTTAAGCGTTATTATGTCAGTTTATGACCTACACGGTTTCTTGTCTCCCTTTATTATTAAAGGTAAGATTATATTTCAATCTGTTCATCGCAGCGGGGTTGAATGGAACTCCTGTATACAGTGTGATGAGCATGCTAAGTGGGTTATTTGGTTGAAAGAATTACAACTTTTATGTTCATTGCGTATCCCACGCTGTTATTTAAATACAAGTAACTGTGTGCCCTGCTATGCGGGTGTACAATACATTTCTAATAATATTAGTTACTCTGATATGATCGAAAAGCAGTTACATGTTTTTTGCGACGCTTCAATGAAAGCGTACGCCCCGGTTATTTATTGGAGATTTATTTTTAATGACGGGCACGTATTAATTTGTTTTGTTGCCAGTAAGAGCAGAGTGAGCCCTTTACGCCCCATCTCTATACCTAGGCTTGAGTTACAAGGAGCCTTATTAGGTTGTCGCCTTGCAGATACTATTTGCCGCGAGCATAAAAATATGCAGGCCTCAAAACGCTATTACTGGACGGATTCCAGTACTGTATTACAGTGGGTCCGTAGTGACCCAAGAAATTATAAACCTTATGTAGCCCATCGCCTCGGTGAGATCGATGAACTCACTAAGGTTAACGAATGGCGACATGTGCCATCGAGTATGAATGTTGCAGATGTGGCGACTCGGGAGGGCGCCACCCCGTTAGAATATTCTGACGTTTGGTTTCAGGGTCCATCATTTTTACGCCGTCCTGAGAGTGAGTGGCCTAAGAATACTAAATTTACTGCTAAGCGTTCACAAGAAGTTACTTGTGAGGAGCGATCTGTGTTGATTGTTGCTGAACACTCTGAGTTATCTTTGCCAAATGAAAATAATATTTCGAAATGGACTATCCTTGTGCGTGCTACGGCTAGAGTTCTGCTCTTTATTAGAAAATGCAGACGTATAAATTTAGAACTTGACGTACCTTTAATGATAGAAGCAGAGCAGCTCTTAATTAAAAAATGTCAACAAGCCACATTTAGAACTGAATTGACTTGCTTGCGATATGACAAACCGCTCTCGTCACACAGTCGTTTGCTGCAGTTGTCACCCTACCTTGATGAATCAGGCATCCTCCACGTCGGCGGTCGTATTGACAAGGTCATTGGAGTCGAACAGTCGGTAAAGAGACCGGTTATTTTAGATGGTAAGCATAAAATTACACGACTACTGATAGAACACTACCATAGACGAGCCTTACACGGCGCCAATGAGCTTGTCGTAAATGAACTGAGACAGCGATACTGGGTACTACGGCTCAGACCAGCAGTTCGCACGGTATCCACGCAATGTTTGTTCTGTCGCTATAGGAGAGCGGTCGCTAAACCGCAACGTATGGCCGACTTACCGCTGGAACGTCTGGAACACTCCCGTCGTCCGTTTAGTTTTACCGGCGTTGATTTTTTCGGGCCACTTGAAGTCACCGTAGGACGTAGACGACAAAAACGATATGGAATGTTATTTACGTGTTTAACTATACGTGCCATACATATCGAGGTTACTGAAGATCTGAGTACTGACTCTACAATCATGGCAATACGTAGAATGGCAGCGCGTCGCGGGTGTCCTACCGTCATATATTCCGATAATGGTACGAATCTGCGAGGCGCCGATAACGAATTAAAACGAAGCATAGCTCAACTAAATAAGGATTTGTTACGTGATGATGGAACCGCTCGTGGTATCCAGTGGAAATTTATTCCACCGGGAGCACCGGAAATGGGTGGGTCTTGGGAACGGATGATTAGGACTGTAAAGTCATCTTTAAAAGTAATTTTAAAAGAGCGCGCTCCGCACCCTGATACGCTAGTGACCTTACTGGCGGAGGTAGAGGCGATAGTTAACAGTCGTCCTATAACTCATGTATCTGTTGACCCAAACTATCCCGAGGCACTTACACCTAATCACTTTTTGATAGGAACCTCATCGAATAATCCTTTATTCGGTAAATATGATGACACTGACCTGTGTCTTAGAAAAAGATGGCGAGTAGCGCAACGTTTAGCCGATACCTTTTGGTTTCACTGGACCAAAGAATACTTACCAACACTTATACCTCGTCGAAAGTGGACGGAGGAAAATAAATCACTGCAGGTTGGTGATTATGTTATATTAATTGAGCCTAACTTGGAACGTAACCAGTGGCGGCACGGAGTGGTGACTGCGGCCCATGCAGGCAGGGATAGCCGCGTCCGCGTCGTCGATGTCCGTACGCGCACCGGAATCTTACGCCGTCCCGTTACACGCGTCGCTCTACTCAACCCACGGGATAGTAGTGCTGTTAGCACTAAGGGGCGAATATTGTAGGCGACGCACACACAATTTCCTATTTATTTTGTATTTTATTATAAGTAAACGTTATTTACATTTATTTTGTATTTCTAAAGTTAATGCCTAATGTACCAGTGTTATACCTAAGTACCTATTTAAAAATAAATCGCAACTTCGGGCCGCTGCCGCTACGGATATTTTTATTAACTTTGATCGGGTAGTTATATTTTTGTGTTGATTAAGTTTAAAATTTGGCATTCTAGTAGCTTCCAGGCCGCGATCGTAGCGACAGCTTTCCGTTTGCTCTGGATCAAATTCGGTGTTTTATTTCTATGACCTACAATGTCTATATTTTATGGTTGACTCACAAGAACACGTGTAAATCCCGATAGCTTAGCAGTTCGGAGCTTTCTGATTATATTTGTTTACTCTTAGGTTTATAATACTCTCACTCATCCCTAATTAAAAAAAAATAACATTATTACCTATTCAATAAAAAAAGAATCATAGAAATCGGTATAGAAACACCAAACTAATACATGAAATACGCTGATAACCCATCGCGCGTGAATACCTACTGAATGATATAGGTAGGGATTATTTTTGCGTAACGGTTGCCGCGCTCGACGCGGCTCGCGGCGGTAGGGTATAAAAAGGCGGGAGGCGAGCGCAAGCCTTTGCGCGATTTAATGTAGGTAGGTACAGAAGGAACAAGCGTTACGTTACCTGTCAAATTTCCCCAACCAATTTTAACTTATTATCGAGGGCATAGAGTTCAAATTCAAGTAAAAATTTTGACAGATTTGTAACGCTTGATGTACTGCCTTCTGTACATACAGAGATAAAATGGAAATCAAGGTTTTGTTTATTTCATGATCGTTTCTGCCTCTTGGAAGTCAGAAACCGTAGATTTCTTCGGAATAAAAAGTAACGTATGTGTTAACTACTATACCAAATTACATTAATATTGGCTTAGCCGTTTGGCAGTGAAAAGCAGCCATACATAACTATAGGTAGTATTGTATGTACACTGATAATGGCTGGATGGATGGATTTTTGCTATTCTTTCACGCAAAAACTACTAAGCTTTACCTAGAATAACAATAAGCAAAGTATAATTAATGAAGATATTGCATGAATTAATTAAAATTGTAACTCGACGTTTCGGTGTCTTTGCAGACGCCGTGGTCACGAGCGACTGTTAAAATTTAAAATGTAAATATACGCGATAAATCCGATTAAAAAGTGTTATATTTAATAGTCATACATAATAGTTATCGCGAAAACTTAAGACAATATTAAAATTTAAGGCACTTTGGCACCCGATTTGTTTATAACGCTATGTGCCTTTGTAATGTACCTAATAGATAGTTACCTACCTATGTTTGTGGTTAGGAGTTATACATATTATTATATGGGCGAAGATTCTTCATTTTTATTTTTGTTATTAAAGATAGTTAGGACCTTGGAGAAGAAAAAAACCTACTCGAAATACTAATTCAATACAGACGAAGTCGCGGGCATCAGCTATGTAATATACCTACCTACCTATACTTTTTCACAAAACCTAGGTGAAACTGCGGATCACTGCTTTGTTGTAACAGTTTTTGAAGTAATTCTGTCTGTTTATCTATCAGTAACGCTTTCATAGCTAAACTACTGAGTCGATTTTGACGAAATTTAGAATAAGGTAAGTTTTAACTTCAAGGAGGATATAATAATAGTATTTATCCAACTCTAATAAACGGTATCCACGCGGACGAAGTCGCGGGTCACAGCTAGTTTTGAAATATAATCTTAAAACGACTTGAAGATTCTAATCTTAAACCAAGTGTAATTGTGTTATGTTGGTAATGGCCTTAACCTAAGGTAATGGATTAATTAGTTCATGTGATCCTATATTGTTTCCTAATAATAAGGCCAACCTATGACTATTTACTATATCTATTAACTATTTTTATTAGTTTTACTTTAATTGTTCCTTAAAAAATGATAAAATTCAGTGAAACTGAACGATTAAAGATATCTCCACTGTTATTGTGACAATAATTCTAGTACCGATACGTTGTACCATGCTACGTTGTACTGAGCTTAAGTTTTGTTAGAAAGCGACGAGACCACGACTAGGTACTGTGGTGACCGCCTACACGTCTTCTCTTAATGAAACCGAGCCGGGAAGCCTCGCTGGTTCGTTCTGGAAAGATAAATAATTTCTTTTCAAAATCGTTAGCTCAGTAAAAGAGCACTCGTTCAGCAACCGAGAGGTCCCAGGTTCGTGTACAATTTATTTTTCCCGTTACCTATTTAAAAATAATTGAGCATTATTTAATGCAAAAATTTCAATACGGCTTGAATGTTTTAATTTAAAGCAATCTGGAGAGAGAGTAAACGCGTCTATAACCGTAGCTTCAAGATCTCGTTACCAAGAAACCTATTGTGAACATTTAACATTGGTGCGAGAAGCAAACAGATTTACTTGAGGTTGACTGAAAACTTTGATACCCATAATTGGGTAGTGCTGTATTTTTTCCCGAGTTGATATACGGAGCAAATAGTCAAATATTCATTTTCTCAAACTATTACCAAATACTTTTAGCTAATGCATTTAAATGAGGAAATCGAATTCCTCCCATTAAATTAATATAGATAGTACCTACATACAGCGCAAACGTGTTTATCCTTTGCAAAACACTGTAACCCATTAAAAGCTGAAAACATGTCTCACTATTTTTCCAGTTTCCATTTGCATGATTATCTTTACAAATTACCCATCAGGCTGTGACGCAAATATTCGCTAAATATTTCTATGACAAGATGTCTTTCACATGTTTTTCCACCACTGTAAATCTTCTAAAATCTTACTATGTATTTGTATTTTTGTATCGTTATTATTGCTATTTTTGAGAGCTTTGTATCTATTCTTTCGAAAGTTTGAGTGGTAGTATAATCACTAATATTTAACCGTTGGACAGGCTGAAGTTAATGGTTAGTTAGTTGTGAATTGTGCTAATTCTCTGATGGTGCAACACCTTACTTTTTAAAATTTGTTCCTTACTTTTTAAAACTGAATTTAGGATGGCAACACAGATTTGAGATAGTGAACACTGATTGAAACTGGTTGATTCGATATATGTTTTTATACGTGTTGTTATTTATGACAAATTGTTTACTTCGTATTTCACTTTTTTCTTGCAAAATCACTGGTTATATTTCCACGGAGCAGTATTAATTATCTTTACTACTATTTGCAATTCACTTTGAGTTAATTTTAATATGTTGATATGCGACTTTGTTATAACTTTTCCAAAAATCTTTAAGAGACCTCGTAAACACTGTATTCATTTGACAGATCCGAGTTGAAGTCCTCGAATTCATAAGTTTGTGGTAAAAACTGAAATCGTAATTATTTACGATGTTCCTTTAATATAGGAACTAAAAGATAAGATTCTCTGAAATTAATGCAAGCTAAAAAGGTCTTTTTTGTCACTATGCTCAGGGAGGTTCTAAAATGTTCTTTTAAAATGTGATTTGTTATTAAGGAATTTATAAAATTTGTATAAGATTTAAAATAAATCTTTTGTCTCCATTTGATTTTGGTGCAAAAAATATATTCGGACCAAACTGATCAGACTGAGAAGAGCAGGAGACTATTGCTCCTAGATTAATTAATTTATCTATGGAGAGAGCCTATATCGAAAGCCTGATTTTATTTAGGAGCAAAATTGTTTATAGGAGTTATGATCTGTATAACTTGACAGATTTTTGGTAATGAGACGCCTTTGGAGATCCACTTTAAACCAACAGAGTCATTGATAATAGCTGTACCAGAACTATAAAAATATGCCATTTTATTGATTTATTTATTTATACTTCATTGCACACTTACAAAATAATAAAAGGAAAAGAATACATTAGAACAAAAACAGTTTTGAAAGGTACAATAGGCGGCCTTATCGCTATAAAGCCATGTACCTGCGTTAACGATGGGCTAGGGATCATTGTCTCGTTGATATCGTCCACCGAGTTCAAGGGCGTAGCGCTGACAATAATACTGTTGCGTAGTTGCGAGCCGATATTTGGTCCAGTTACCTTGAAACCGCGGGCGTGGGTTCGCTTGACATGTGGATATTTTAGGCATGTCAACATGCTTTTTTATCCCTTTCTTCATTTTCCAATATGTTAACAAATCTAGACCTTCATGGTAGTTTCGTTCTTGTTTCAGTTTCAAAAAAAAAATGTAAATCAGACAGAACTCTGCAATTCTCCACTAGAAATTTTATTGTGTTTACTTTAATATCCAACCAAAGAATAGTCATAGCTTGGCTTATGGCTTGTTGTTCCGAGCCCAAGTGCTTACCTTCAAATTTTTGGTTTCAGACTAAGGGTTTTCAATAATCTGGTTGATCTTAAACCTCTCTGGGTAGCCCTTTGCGCAATAAAATAACGGCAGCCATCTTTGAGCTAAATCTTGGTGAATACATTCGCCATGTTTAGGGCCTTTGTTAACGGGGATTACCAGAACCGTTAAGATTTAAATTGGAAGCGTTTGTATTTCCGCTTGAATTATTGCTGTTTCAGATGGAACTTTCGGTTACAGTTGACGTTCTATCTCCGAAATCTAGTTTAGTAGTAAATCACCGTGGTGATTGGCAATTAACATGCATTATTAGTTTTTATTTGACCTCCGTGTCGATTTATAAAATCAACATCCTGGGTATTTTATCCTTCGTGTTAACGCTAGTTAAAGTTCCTGAAGATATTAAACAGTTTCCTTGAATATCGTTGTATTTGAATACCTCCGTGTCGATTTATAAAATCAACATCCTGGGTAGTACCTCCGTGTCGATTTAAAAAATCAACATCCGGGTGTTTTATTCTTCGCGTTAACGCTAGGTTAAGATCCTGGAGACATTAGATGCTTTTCTTGAATATTGTCTGTATGAAATCACTCGTCTATGATTTTTTCTGCTCCAACCTCCTAAGCTTACGTTTATAATATTCTTCTTTTCTTCGGCCGTCTTCTTCGGCATTTTTACGACAGGTGTACTTGCTACCGCGCACGAAAAAGGAATGAGCTAGACAGAGGCGCATCCTATGGATCCAGACTGGTGTGAAAAATTTAAACTAAAACGATCGAAAACACGTGTTTTGACCTTTTTAGTCATTTCATAACTCTTAAATTCGTGCGTGCTACCGTGTGAGTCAAAGGGACTACTTGGTAAATGAATATATCTGAAGAATGAAGCAACGAAATATAAATGTTATAAATAATAAAAATATCATGCAATTTTGAACCACATATTCTGTGGCAAAAAGTATTGTTTTTTAATAAGGAACAAAACCAAGTTATGGGAAATCAACAGGAACATGTGTATGCATTTTCTATTCTAGGTTCCCCCCTAGTTCGCTATATGGTATCTGGAGATCCCTGCGAGTAATGGTCTTCCTGTAAGGCTTGAAATTTGTATACTTACGATTTGTGGCATGCTAATGCCAAAAATCATGACCTGGCAGGCGTCAGCCCTGCACATCATCAGCCCCTTTATTGCTGAAACTGTAAAAAAGGCAAAAAAAAAACTTGTTCCTGTAAGGCTAAAATTTTTATTGGAAGTAGTTAAGTAATTGATTGTTAATTTTGGGAAAAAAATGACAGGCGATTACCATGAGCACAAGACGTATGTGCCAGGCGAGTCGGCAAGTGCATAGTTGATGAGGGAAAGTAAACTTTCTCCTGTAAAGTTGAAATTTGGATATGTTTGAGCAAATGTATAAGACTAAATATGTAAAATTCCAGGCGGTTTTGAATAGCACAAGACCTTGCCAGGCGAGTGGATAGCTGCTAAGGGCGCGCAAGTAAGAGGTGTTACGTGAACGCATACAGTGAATGCAATATATTTTATTAGGTTTTACGTAATCTACAATAGTTTTAACATTAATTTTCTTCATCACCATCCGACATTTCACTGCTACTGTTTTCATCATCATGAAAACACTTTTCACTTTTATTGAAAATCATGGAGTAATTGTAGACACTATGAGTATGTCATTGTTTGTAATTTAAGTTCACTATGGTTTATCTGATCCAATTTAAAAAATCCAAAAAAGCTTCTTTGAACTGTATATTACGAAATAAAAAAATACATCTAAAAAGTAATGTATATTACAATAAAACGAATACAATATAGATAAATATCTTTTTTACTTTTGCTTAATTCACGAATCAACTTTTACTCGCGTGCCCTTAGCAGCTATCCCCTCGCCTGGCAAGGTCTTGTGCTATTCCAAACCGCCTGGCATTGTACATATTTATTCTAATACATTTCTCAAACACATATCCAAATTTCAACTTTACAGGAAAAAGTTTATTTTTCCTCATCAACTATGCACTTGCCAACTCGCCTGGCACATACTTGTGCTCATGGTAATCGCCTGTCATTTTTTTTCCAAAATTAACAATCAATTAACTACATCCTGTAAAAATTTTAGCCTTACAGGAACAAGTTTTTTTTTGCTTTTTTTTACAGTTTCAGCAATAAAGGGGCTGATGATGTGCAATGCTGACGCCTGCCAGGTCATGATTTTTGGCATTAGCATACTATAAATCGTAAGTATACAAATTTCTAGCCTTAAAGAAAGACCATTACTCGGCGGGTTCAATAGCTCTTGGACTATAACAAATATAGAGATTGTTGAATGTGTACTGAAAATTTATAAGAACCAAGTACGGATTGTTAATTGTTTTGAATTAAGATTTTAAATGAATATTTTTGTTGGAAATCATTTAAAAAACGTGTTTTTATTTAAAATATTCTATTAAAAATTGAAAACTTCAACACCGATATTAATACCGAATAGATCTCGGTATTGAAGTCCAATACCGAAAAAAAATACCGGTATTGAAAATAATACCGAGATTACATGCCCTAATGGTATCTTATAATACAAACTTTGCTTACTTTGAGGCCATGTTGTTAGTGTGATTGCCTGGGGATTTTATTTTTATTATTTATTTATATTAGATATTGATCTGGATACGACATTTCATGCAAGTAGAGGGCGAATAGGTTACTCTTGGTACAGTAAAAATATTTCGACTCTTTAAAGGGGTAGATTACAAGAACAGAACAAAAAAGATCTTTCCAGAAAGAAACACTGATAAAAACGCATTCATATTCCTGTAGGTCCCATTTTGTTATTGAATTAGTTCTGTCCTGAATCCACGTGCGCCTTCTTCGACCACAACATCAGGAGTTATAGTTAGCGACATGGTATGTCCTTTGATTAAGGGTATGTCTCAATACCATGCGTCATCACTGGCATCACATTGGTCAAAAGTCTTTGTTTTCAAACTCTGTGTGGGACGAGAATTCTCTTACTTTGGCTAGCAAATTTGAATTCGACGAATGTGTTTTTATCTTAGAGTACAGAAGGCAGCAGATTCAAACTTTCAAATTTCAAACCTGTCCTGGGTTTTGTATCTGAACACTATGCCCTTGACATTAAGTTAAAAATTAGTCGGGGAAATTTGACAGGTTTGTAACATTGTCTCCTTGCTTCATCCTGTGCCTATATACATATAACATAATTAAGTACAGATAGCAAAGCCTCCAATTTCGAGAGGAACAGATGGACGCTAGGTGTCGTTGTCCGTTGTCTTGTCCGTGTTCGTTTAGGACCTACACGCGTCAAAAATTCCCCCAGTTGGACGACCACTTTGGCGATGGGGTAAACCTATCTGCCTCAGACGCCAGTGGTTGCGGGTTCGATTCCCGCACGGAACAAGAAAAAGAAAGTGTCCCGTGTCTGGGTGTTTATCTATTTACGTATTTATATTCTAGGTTCCCCCCTAGTTCGCTACATGGAATCCCATAACACAAGCTATGCTTACTTTGGGGCCATGTAGTTGGTGTGATTGTCTGGGGATTTTATTTATTTTATTTTTTTATTTTTAGTTCAACAATTTCATAAAAAAGTCTGAAAATAATTCTTTAATTATACTGAAATTAGCAGACTTGCGTTATAGCTGATTTACACAGGGTGACTGGTGGGTCACTTTTGAAATTCGAGGACGTGATATTTTGAGATCATAGGTATATTAAGAGGAAAAATATAATAAAAAAGATATATTAATTTTAGTAAACTTAATCGAAAGTTAAGAATTGTTTACGCAACGTATGGTTACCAGGTCACGTGACTCAGGCGTAAGGCGTCAGTAAAATAAATAGTAACAAAACTTTATTTATTTATAGGTAATTCTAGTAAAAAATTAAGTACCTACATTCATTACATAATTATGACCAGAGTCGAGTACCTACAGAGTGCTCTCCTTCAGTGTCTAAAATTAGTCACCAGTCACCCTGTATAAAATGAGATCTTTAAAAACAGATTACCAATACGATGTCAAATAACAAAACTATTTTGATGAATGATTTATGAAAATAATCTATATTATATTGCCTTACTTAGCTGCTAAATAAAATGGCTTTGAATAAAAGTTCACACATTTTGTATTGACGATCATTAATCATGAATGAAATATGTAGCCTAATTGATTTATAAGTAAGTGGTTTACATAGCCACTGGCTTTGCGTTTCTAATGAAAACTTTTTAAAAGGTCTATTTTTACATTTGCTATTGTTGGCTTTGACGAGCTGTCACTATTGTTTTTTAATATGGCAATGTTTTTGACAGCCTACATTCTTTTAGGGTCGTTATTATTTATTATGTAGATAATAATGAGAGCAGGGTTGCCAACTTTTTTTTCTAGAAATAAAGAATATTCGGGACTGAAAAAAATATCGAACAGTATTTTGGAAAAATAAACTGTATTTAATGCTTCCATACTGGACTGGGAGCGAAAGAAAAGCATAGAATGTGCCAGCTGCTTCTGCTCCCGGGCATACTGTAAAAGTCAGTTAAGGGACAGAGGTTTCAAAGGCGTTTTTGTGGGTGATAGGCTGACCCCCTGTCACTACAATAGTCTCTCTCCATCTTTATAATACCTCCAAATTTGTCAAACGTGACATCAGATGGTCTTGTAACCTCTGGTGTTCTGCCTACCCCATAAGGGATACAGGCGTGACGTTATGTATGTATGTATAATGTGGTGAAAAACAGTATAATACTTAAACAGTATAAAACTGTTTTTTCAGTATGGTAGGCAACACTAAATGTAAGCATACTGAGAAACTATTATTGGATCTGATGGAATAATTTTCTACTTTGATAAAACTTTTCCTGATATCTTTTAGACTTAATTATGTGTCATTAAACGATATATAATTATAGCCTGCGTTTTTGTGTCTATTGAAACTTTGTGGACCGAAGACTCAAGGAAAATCCTTCATACATAACTTCATGCCTGTATCAGTTTTGGGGTAAGCTATATAACTATCTGATGTCACTTTTGACAAATTTGGAGTTATTATAATGACGGAGAGAGACAATTGCAGTACAAACGCCAATAAAACCTCCTTCGGTGATTGTTTTTTAAAATAAAGTCTATTTAGGATAGTCATATCGGCCCTGAACAAGAGCATATTAAAGGCGTCAAATGAAAATGTAAATTAAATGAAAACTTTTTATTCTTAGTAGGTATTCTTATACACTTTGTGAACGTCAAACGCTGCGCTGGATGAGGGCAGCGCTGGTCCGGACGACATGACGAATCCTGGGGGAGGCCTCCGTAGAGAAGTGTGCGTCTCTCGGCTTATGAAGATAATGATCGCCCATTATCTACCAATGTCTTGGTGTAGTCTACTACTACTTCTTCGGCTATAAAAAAAGAAATGAAGTAGACCGAGGTAGGTAGGTAGGTCATATCTGAGAGCCTCCGCTTAATGGTAGAACCACTTCAGATTTTGTCTGGCTAGCGGCCACCCTTTATACAGGGTTGATTTGTAATCACCGACCAAATTTAGAGAAATTAAAATAAATTAAAAAAAAGAAGGTATAATTTTTTTTTTTTTTTTTTTTTTTTATAAAATATGGATGGGACGTTTGTCTTCCATGACACCTGATGTTAAGTGAACATGAAGACTAAGGTGGTACACGTCCTTTTACAAGGAAATTAATATATCCGCTAACATATTAACCAAGGCATGGTCACTCTAAATTTTCATGAAAATAAAGATGACTACGCGCTATTACAAAACATCTTGTAGTGCTACGTCGTAGTATTATCAAGGAAATGCTGCGTCGTAGTAGCTATGTTCATCAACAGCGACTATTATAAAAAAAAGTTTGTGGTTCCATATTTATATTTTTTGTACTGGGCGCCGCTAAAATAAATATGCAGGTACGTTTATATTATATCCAAGAAACTAACATTTAAATTTGGTTGGTGACTAAAAATAAAGTGTGACTCCAAACATAAAGTGTGAAGTTTTATGAAGAGCCAGATTCTTCCTATGTGCTTTCATCTTCGACATTTACCATCAGGTGAGATTCAGGTCGAAAGGAGGTTTAGTTACGATCAAAAACGGACATTGATGAATATCTGCAGATGTTACAAAAAGTTGTCATGTTCATGGAATTCAAACCCTCAATCTATCGGGATTTTTCCGATTAGACAGGAAATCGTTTCGTCAGATTTTTGTTTCGACAGCATGTCACTTTGTTACGTCAAATGCACGTAAATTATGAACTCCGCAGGACGTAGTGAGTTTTAAAAAAGATAACTTTTATTTGAGACAGATACTATTTAATTAATTTAAAATATTACAATAATTTATCTACTAAATTCGGTTACATTTGCCCGATGCTAGGTACAAAAGTGATTTCTAATACATTGCAATCAATAAAGAAATCTATGATCTGAATCAGCATTTCCTGTTTGTTGCTTAAAATTGAGGTTGGCTCTGCAATGACGTAGATCCGTCGCATTTCCTCCACGTGTAGGTATTGGTATTAGGTAAATGCTTAATGTGCAGTATCCATGTGCTACAGGCATATAACACCTCCCCCCGCAGATCAGCGACTATTTGCGAAGTCCCTTCGAGAATGTCGCTGATAACTCATTAGGGTTGATTTTGATGTCCTTGGTGATCTTCTCCTTATGCTGTACTTCGGAATAGATTTCGGAGGCAGGGGTGGTTTCAGCTGCGTTCTTATCTGCATTTTGGTATGTCCGAAGGTAAAATTTTCTGAGAACCAAAGCGATTATGAGTGCACTTGCACTTAATATTATAATATAGATGGGAATAGTTGTATGGTAAATGACGTCACTCTGGCTGTCGCTTATTTCAACTGGAGTCTGGAGAGATATCTTAGCGTTACTTGCGTGAAGATTTTCTAGATTAATGGAATTTAAGCTTATCTGCGTCTTATGAATGGTTAAACTGTCTTCGACCATGGGGATATTCATTATGTGAAGTATGTGGCCCTCGATGTGGTCGTTCGAATTGATGATTGAGAACTCCGGTGACTGCAGGGAACAGCCTTGCGGGATATCGACGGAATAGCTGCCTCTCAGGATTCTGTATTGCTCTGTGCCACATGATAATCTTACTTTGGTTGGATGGGGATAGCTGAAAGTGTAGTGCCGGTCGTCGAGCTGCTCCATGGCTTCTCCAAGTAGGGTGACTGGGGTAAGTTTGCAGGATGTCGCAATCTTTTGCTCGGAGATAAGCTGCTCTACGCAATCTGGTGAGTGATGCGTGCTATGGCTGAGGTTCCTCTCGCAGAGATACTGGGAACTGAGCTTAGGACAACATATTTCAAAGTACATTGAATCTGACTCATGAATTGCAATAAAAGGGGAACTAGGTATAAGTGTGAGATTATTCCTGTTAGGGAGAATGGATAGCCTGTAGAGAGTATATGTTTTTGGGATGATAATTGGTATTTTGAACACTATAACTACTTTATTACCTATATAATATGATCCTAGTCTAATAACTTCGTAGAGTTCTCTTACTTCTATATTTAAAATATTTTGTCTTGGATAAAGAACTTTGAGCTTATCTAACATAGTACTTAATAACTTTAAATTAATCATAGAATGACGTGTACTCGATGTACGAACAGAACCTAATAGTATATCTAACTTAAGTAATTCATTACCTAACTCATCTATATTGTCATTAAGGATTAACAAATATTGTGCCATATGGGCATATTTAATAAGCGAAGTTTCCTTTTCGCTGTCGCTACTTAATATTAAGTTGAAAGCTGAGCTGATTTTCTGCTGATTTTCAACGATATTCTCTAATATTTCGGAATGACGTAACATCCATTCCTTACTCAAGCTAATGTGCGATTCTATTTCTGTTTGTAACTTATGCTCATTTTTCTGTAATAAATTAATGGCATTATTATATTTAATCGCGTCAGTATAGTCCAGATTCCCTGATATACTTTTTATAATAGACCCTAGGCCGTCGATGAGTCCTCTTTTTGAGCGAGAAGGCTCAAAACTATTTAGCTGATTTAAGACTTTAGTTAACTTATATTCTAAGTACTTGAGATGTGGTTGATAGAGGGACAAAGTTTTATTATTAAGTTGGGGCTTAAAATCGGAAATTTGTGCTTTAACTATATTAATTTTAGAATGAATATCGTTTAAATCTATAAACTGGAGAAAAGAATGATAATGAGATATAATGTTAGCTGGGCCTAGGTTAAAAGGGAGAAGTCCAGGTCCGTCATTTAAACTATCCAGTCTTATGTCCTCCGTCAGGGTCGTCTTCAGCAGAACAGTCAAAAGAAGTATCCTGTAACAAAGTCGAGTTTTTAGGCACTCTCTTTAATCGGGATTTAGCTACGGGACCTCTTTTCTTTTTAGTATAAATATGTATTGGGAGGTCGGCTAATACGGTGTCTTTTGTATAACGTGGGGCCAATTTTTGTCTATTTGCTAATGGGTTTTTTATAAAAATTTGTTGATCAGTTAAGTATTCCTGTTCCGGTTCCCGGTCCTTGTTTCTATTCTCTATTAGTTGAGTTCGGTCATGTAATGAGGATTCATTTATTAAGTCATACACTAGAGTCATACGTTTTCTGTGGTCTTGGGTATATTGTTGAAGTAAGTGTTGGGTAATGTCAATATTTAAAGGGTCTCGTGGGTCAAAATGTCCAGTTATTAAGTCAAGGGGTCTACATTTTGTGAAACTGTGAATAGAGCTATTGTAGGCTAATAAGGCGTATGGGATTAAATTAACAGCGGGTTCGTTGTGTCTTTCTATCCTAAGTAGTCGAAGATGTTCAAGGATCGTCGAATGAAACCTTTCTATTATTCCGTTGTCATTTGGTGAATGAGCTAAAATTTTATGGTGTTGAATTTTGTGTATTCTAATAAATTCTAAGAAAAGCTGATTTGTGAATTCGGGCCCTTGGTCAGTAACGATTGTAAAAGGTACGCCATGGTGGGTACAAAACTTTAAGAGTGCTTGAACTACGCTTAGAGCGGTACCATCTCTTAAGAAATAAGCTTGAGCATATTTCGAGAAAGCATCCACAAGGGTTAGGTATTTTTCATTTTGAACGGTGAAGAGGTCTAAATGTAAAATCTCAAATGGTTTAGTAGGGGGTGGTACTATACAAAATCTCTGCTTAATGGGTGAGCGGTCATATTTAGCTTGGCCACAAGTGTTACATTCGTTAATATATTTAGTTATCGAATCTCTCATTTTAGGCCAATAATATCTTTTCGATAAGGAAAGGTAGGTTTCATTGATGCCGCGATGATTAGTTTTACCTTCGTGGTAATTTTTAATTATCTCCTGCTGACGTAAATAATCTTTAACATTTTCATATTCGATTTTAGTTAAAATTATGTTCATAGAACTACTCTTGAATGAGTTTTGTAAGATGGGGATGATTTTGTACATGGCCAAGGGTGGGTTTACTAAGATACCGGTTTTCACTTTAGGGTTTATGTACTCTTTTACAGCGTTAATAAGATCTTGTTCGAGGGTTGATTCGGAAAGTTGTATGTTAGTCTTAGTGTGGGTCTCGAAGGGTTTGGTTACTGTCGGTTTTTTCTTTATGTCGGAGACTATAGTAAATACAATCTGTCTATTAAATTTATTTAAGGGGTCGTCTGTGATTGGAATTTCCAAGATAGGGTTTTCATTACTAGTGTGAGCTGTGAGGGTTGCGGAACCAGCTACTGAGGGTGCTGTCTCGGAGGGGTGTACAATAACGGATTCGGTTTCTTCGTTATGGATTTGAACGCGAGATAGAGCGTCGGCATTAGTGTTACTTTTGCCTGGCTTATAGATCACAGAAAAATTAAATTCACTTAGTTTTAATCTCCAACGTGTAAGTCTCGAATTGGGTTCTTTTAAGCTCATCACCCATTGTAGGGGTCGATGGTCAGTCAGAATTTTAAATTTTCTACCGAATAAGTAGGGGCGGAAATACTTAGTGGCCCATACAATAGCTAAAAGCTCCTTTTCGATGGTGCTATAGTTTAATTCGCTGTCATTAAGCGTTCGAGACGCATAAGCTATGGGTTTATCTGAGCCTATGGGTCCTTGGGATAGTATGGCTCCAATAGCGACGTTGGAAGCGTCAGTTGTGAGTAAAAATTCCTTATCAAAGTCGGGATACTGTAGTATGGGGTCATTAGTGAGTAATGTCTTACACTTTTCAAAACAATCAGTGAAGTCATAGTCATTTATGTTAATTTTTGAACCTTTTTTCAAACATTTTGTCATTGGTTTAGTTATTTTTGCAAAGTCCGGAATAAATTTACGATAGTAGCCAAGTAGTCCTAAAAATCGTTTTATTTCAGTTGGTGTCCTGGGTAACGGGAAATTTTGAATGGCTGATATTTTGTCTGGATTGGGTTTTATACCGTCTTTGCTAATTATATGCCCTAAGTATGCGGTTTCAAGCTTTAAAAATTCCGATTTGTCCATTTGGATTTTAAAATTTGATTCCCTAAGTCGCTGAAATATTTTTTCTAAATTAATCATGTGTTCCTGTAGTGACGTACTAAAAACTATAATGTCGTCCAGATAGACTAGGCATATAACGTTTTGGAGATCTTTTAAGACGTTATCCATTACCCTTTGAAAGGTTGATGGCGAATTCTTTAACCCCATGGGCATACGTAAGAATTCGTAGTGACCGTTTTCTACATTAAATGCGGTCTTGGGAACGTCGTTAGGGTCCATTTCCACCTGATAAAACCCACTAGCGAGGTCTAGGGTTGTAAAGTAATGGCAGTTCCCAAGTTTATCTAAGACGTCATTAATATTTGGGATAGGATATTTGTCATCTATAGTTTTCTCATTAAGTTTTCTAAAGTCAACTACTAATCGCCATTTAGTTTTTCCCGACGCGTCCGATTTTTTTGGAACAACCCATATAGGAGCGCTCCAGGCAGACTCCGAAGGGCGGATAATCCCTTGTTCCAACATTTTAGATATTTGTTCGCGAACCTCTTGTCTGTGAACGTAAGGATACCGATAACTTTTGGAATGTGTAGGAATTTCATCTATTGTTCTAATTTTATGTTTAATTTTATTCGTAAATGTAAGGGGTTCGCCGTCTAAATAAAAAATATCAGAATAACTCTTACATAAATTGATTAAATTATTTTTTTCCTCCTCGTTCAGGTGACTGGTACGTAATCGCGATAGAACTTCGTTAACACGACCGCGTTGGAAATCGGTACGTGTGCATTCGATATTATACGTTTCGGCAACGGCCGCGCGATCTAAGGAAAAAATTACGTCATTGGGGGTGTGATTATGAACTTCGATAATTCCTCGGTTATTCACGACAGTAGTAAGGCATTCGTATATCATACAATTACTTAAGGATTGTTGTGGGACATATACGTCCCCATCGGGTGCATTTATTGGAAGTTTTAACAATTTACTTGAGTCAGCTGGAATAATATCCTCGTAAAGATTGACGTTGCGAGAGTCGTACATTTGTATAGGGTTACAAGCCGTCTTAGTTAGTAATTTATTGTCCTTTAAATCAATTTTAGCCTGCCATTTGGTCAGTAAGTCTAGTCCTATAAGTCCGTCAAAGTATGTATGGAAGTCATAAACAAATAGTTTTATGGGGTTTGAGTCGTTAATTTCGTTAAAGCAAGGTATAGTAATGGAGTAGTCGTTTCTTGTCGTGGCATGAACGTTAGTCACTTCAAAAGGGTCGTAAGTAAGGGTAAAGTTTGAAAAAAAATTTTCCACTGCCGCGGGGCTTATGAAGGATTGGTTCGCGCCTGTATCTATTAAAAGTTTAAGTGGGGGTTGTTTAATCTGCAAAAATGGTAATTGTCGTTGTGTCTGTAAGTTTAATTCTATTTTGGTTTTTCTAATCGGCCATTCTTCTGAAAATCCTGAGTGCTAACTGAGGGTGGATTTTCATCTGTTATCTCTACTTGGGGGTTAGAACAGTTTAATTCTTCTACTTGGGGTGCATCGTAGTAATAGTCATAGTCAGTAGGCTCGAAATATTCGTCGGTGCAATAGTAATAGTCAGGGTAATAGTCAGAGTAGCACTGGTCATAATTGTCAATAAAATTATTAAAATTTACTTCTCTAGTTTTAAAGTAATTTGAAGGGGGTGGATTCCCTTGTCTGGACCAATCATGGCCTCGTATTGGTGCGGGTTTCGAAACGTAATGGCTAACTCCGCTCATGGGCTTCGGTTGTGAAGCACCATAAAAAGCAGACGGTTGGTTACGCTGCGGTAATTTAAAGACGTTGCTTTGGGGGTTATAGCCTGGAGGGGGTGCCCTAAACATCATTTGTGTCCTAGAGGGTCCTTGGTTAAAATTCGGTCTCCACTGCTGCATAGATCTATGTGGTAATTGTACTAAGTTAGGACGGGAAGGTCCAGGCATATGCATTATATTATTTGGTTTAAAGTTAGGCAAGGCTATTTGAGGGTTGAAGCTATTCCTAGGTGGTGGAGTTTGTAACTGTGAACTGATTTTTCGTTCTGAAAAGTTATCATTGCGCTGTTGCAAATACAAAGTGTTCATTTCTTCATGAACAAACTCCAAAGCCTTTTCAATAGTTTCAGGCCTCATACACCTTATTCTAGACCCTAACGGGTCTTTGAGACCCCTAACATAGGCCTGAAGGGTTAGTTTTTTGTAGAGCTGCCTTTTTGACTCTATTGTACTCTCAACCACTTCGTGAAGGCTTACGTAAGTCATAATTGTGCTAAATAAGTTTTGACAGTTCTCGTAAAACTCCTGGGGGGTAAATTGCCCCTGAGTCAATAAGGCCAAATCGTTATATAAAGAGGTCTCATCGCGCTGATCTGCAAAGTTATTAATTAACGCGTTTCTAATTCCGCTCCAGCTGTCGGGAATTCCATTGGAATTTATAAGACGAGCTGCTGGTCCTGTGACCTTATTTAAAATTCCGTTTATTAAGGAAAGTTTTGCTAACTCGCTGGGTTCCGAGCCCAGTAGTCCGTTCACTATTTCGTCACATAACTTGATAAACCGGGTCAGTACGTTAGGGTTCCCGTCAAATTCAGGAACTAGGCGGAGGGCCTTAAAAATCTGTTCTAAGTCTGCCATTTCTGTATGAAAAGATAAATCACTAGTTTCGGAATCAAAAGACAAATCTCTGCACTGATCTAACCTATTAGCTTTAGAAGTTTTCATAAAAATATTCAAATAGCTAAAGTAAAAATTTTGTAAAAAATGTAATAATCAACTTATAAAATAAATATTTCTAAATTAAATTGTTATCGACTAACAATTTTGTACTATAAATTTTATTACGAAAAGCAAAAATTTATTATATAGAATAATGAAGTTATGAAATTATATTATATTACTAGTCAAAGTTATAAAATAAAACGTTAGTTCAACAAATAAATTATAAAGAAATTTACTATATTCTAAGAAATATTAGCGAATTCTAGATTTTGTAGAATTCACTAAATATAATTAAAAAATGTCACCTTAATTACTCCTAATAAATTATAGACTAACTATTCACTAATAATTAACGAATTTTCAGAACTTTTCAACGGGACACAAAAATATAAGAAATTAAATGTTAAACGAATATTCAAAAAAAATTTGGTTTAAAATACACAAAAATAAAAGGTTTAAAACTAGGAAAAATGCAACTCATGAGCAATTCAAGAGGCACTTACTGAAATATATCTGCCATTAGCATCAATGTCCGGATGCAACTCTGGTCCTGGGGTCCTTATGTAGGTTCCAATCTCGTCCTGGGTTTGAAGCCTCCTCAAATATTGTATGTACTTAAGCTGGTTTCCTCTCCCCCGTGAGATTGCCGTAGACTGCGCCAATTATGAACTCCGCAGGACGTAGTGAGTTTTAAAAAAGATAACTTTTATTTGAGACAGATACTATTTAATTAATTTAAAATATTACAATAATTTATCTACTAAATTCGGTTACATTTGCCCGATGCTAGGTACAAAAGTGATTTCTAATACATTGCAATCAATAAAGAAATCTATGATCTGAATCAGCATTTCCTGTTTGTTGCTTAAAATTGAGGTTGGCTCTGCAATGACGTAGATCCGTCGCATTTCCTCCACGTGTAGGTATTGGTATTAGGTAAATGCTTAATGTGCAGTATCCATGTGCTACAGGCATATAACACGTATAACTCAAAGTAACTTATACAAAATGAAAGAATAAATAAATAATAAAACGAGCGATAAAAAACAAATTGACGAGTAATAAATAAAACACTTTTTAACCGGATTTATCACGTATATTTACATTTTAAATTTTAACTCGACGTTTCGGTGTCAGTGGTCAGTCGCTCGTGAAAAGTGTTTTATAAGTATGAATCGCGAAAACTTAAAACAATATTAAATTGACGACTGATGAGATACTGATTACAACCTGGAAAAAAATTAAAATGAACAGTGTGAAATATTAACAGTGCGGCTGACTTACTAAATGAGCTACTAAAAGAAAAGGAGTAGGTTGGTTAGGTGCGATGACGAGCGTAGTGAAGAAGAGCTGTTTGGTTTCATATAGGCCACACTAGCGCGAGCCGAGCGAGCACCATAAACCCTAGAGTTTAATTGTGGATTTGTAATATAATATACAGGGTGATTGGAAGTTGCTTCCATGCTGGACTGGGAGCGAAAAAAAAACATAGAATGTGCTAGCTGCTTCTCTTCCCGGGCATACTGTAAAAGTCAGTTAAGGGACTGAGGTTTTAAAGGCGTTTTTGTGCGCGATAGGCTGACCCCCTGTCACTACAATAGTCTCTTTATAATACCTCCAAATTTGTCAAATGTGACACCAGATGGTCTTGTAACCTCTGGTGTTCTGCCTTCCCCATAAGGGATACAGGCGTGACGTTATGTATGTATTTATTGAAAGTAACTTGCAAAGCTTTAAGATGCAAGTAAGTAAAGATAATTAAGAACCATTTAATCCATGGTTCTCTTAGACAAGTTTGCCAATAATTTTTTTCCTTTTTTTTAGCTTCCAGATCCAGACTTGTTTTCTTTTATAAAATTATACGGGTTTTTTCCGGTTGGACAGATCTTCTATCTTCATTCGACTTTCCCCCACTGCGATAAAGAGGCTGACTACGTAGGTATTGGTAGGTTTGGGTAGGTACAGTCACGCGTAATAAGATGTACACACTTCGCAACTTATTCGGTTGTGATAAGGTTCATATTCCTATGAAAATATATACATCTTATTATACGCGACTTTACCTCAACAAATAAAAGGAATATAACAACATTCATACCAAATTATCTTTAGCTATGTTAAGAACTTGTATTATTTAAGTATATGTTAACGGATAAATACGCTTACGAAATATGAAAACATGCATAGGTACCTAAAGGACCGTATTCGTCATAATAATCTATACTAATATATAAAGCTGAAGACATTGTAGAACATACATGGCTCGCACACGACATATGTATGCCATGACATGTATGTACGATGTATGACATGTAAGTTCGGCTGTTTTTGGTGCCCCAAAGTGTTATCCATTCATGGTATTCGGCTTCATACAATTATTTTGGGTCACTGTGTAGAAATCAAATAGAAAGTATATACACATAAACGTTATTCACGTCACATAGAGTAACTTCAAAAGAGTATTACAAATCACTGAGCACTTCAAACTGAATGTAGTTCATAAAAATCTTCAGTTACCAAATTGAATTAAATGAATAAATCTCAGAATTTCCAGAAAAACAAATAATTCTGGATTATTTGGAACCTCTTTAAAGTGCTTTCTGACGTGTCACATTTTACCAAATAACTGACAAAGCTACTCCTTTACTACGATTTAGTACAGCCCATAAGTTCTGGATTCGGTATATCCCCTACTAATGTACTTACTTGTGAGAAATTTCTTTTTATGTCCATTTTTCGAGTGTTCTGATCGTCTTCATAAAGCTGAATTAAAATTACAGTCTTTAATCACGTTTGACTAATGAGGTATTATAATGATTGCGAGAGGCTATTGCAGTGACAGGGGGTCAGCCTATCACCCACAAAAATGCCAATAAAACCTCTGTCCCTTAACCGACTTTTACAGTATGCCCGGGAAGAGAAGCAACTGGCACATTCTATGTTTTTCTTTCACTCCCAGTCCAGCATGGAAGTAATTAAAATAAAATTTCATATAGACATCGTATAAAAAAAGCATTTTATTAAAAATCGCTTCTATGTACATACGTAGATATTCCATTCCTCCTTACTTCAAATGACAGATTTGTACCAAATGACTAGACAGATGACATGACAATGACAGTTTTGACAATAAAAAGAGCATCAAAAATGGCGAAATGTAAAGATGACATAGCATGGCGGTTGCCATTTACATTAAACTTCAATTTTGTGCGCCATTAATTAAGCTTATTGTAATTTTTAGATATTTTTATCTTCACAAGAAACTATAAAGATTTTTTTTAGTTCTTCACGTTAAGTCCCCTAGGGGGCGCTACATACATACTTACAAACATGCAGGTCAAAATCATAACCCTCCTTTTTGTTTCGCCGTAGTCGAGTACAAAATGAAAGCACACTGTAGGCATACAACAAGATGTTGCTATTCATCCTATTCTTAGTACTTAATCATATTACATACATAACAGAAATCCTTTCGTGAGCAAATGGCGCTAGCATAGAAACGATATTTACTCTGGAATAGGGATATTCGTGGAATTCATAAAGTTGGAAATAGAGAACCTCTGAGGGAAAAGTTTAAAGAGATTGGCATCTTGACTGTTGCATCACAATGTATTTATGGAAATATGATATATGTTACAATGTACATAATATGTACAATTATGTAAGGACTAAAATCCAGTACCTACTTTCTTCCATTTTTCTTTCTTATTATGTTTGCTATTGAAATTATTTCTACATTGCATCTTTTATTTTCAGCAAATCAAGCCTTTTTCATGCATTAAAGACCTCTAAATGGTATTTTTTTCTGAATGACATTAGTATGGGATCGCTCAAACTTTTTTTTGTGTTTTGGATTTAGAATGGAGATTTAATATTACAATAAACGTATTATTACGTAAACGCATACACAGGGTTGATTTGTAGTCACCGGCCAAATTTATTTACACAATAAGTATAGTTTATAGAAACGATTTTTGCAAAAAAAGAATTTTTTTTTACAAGGAAAATAATATATACATATTAACCAAGCTTACATATCCATTAACCGCTTACATATTAAGTAAGTCATGGTCATTCTAAATTTTTATTAAAATAAAGATGACTACACGCTACAACAAAACATTTTGTAGTACCTACTACGTCGTCATTATCAATGAAATGCCGCGTCGTAGTAGCCATGTTCATCAACAGCGACTATTTTTAAAAAAGAGTGATACAACAAACCAACAATACAAATAAATATGCAGGTACGTTTATATCTTATCAAATAAACTAACATTTAAATTTGACTGATGTCTAAATCAACCCTGTGTATGAAAACCTTCTTTTCGACATTCGCACACCTAGTAGAGGCGTCGGTCAAGTGTTGACTAGACAGTTATCAGCGGTTTACGGTTCATTGCCCGGCAGAAACATGGGCCCTCTATCCACTCGTTAACAATTTGTTACAATATTCAGAAAATGCATTTTCACACTTTTCAGTTTTATATTACGTCGAGGTAACATTTTGAATTACTGATAATGGAAGCTATCTTGTGGAAGAATTTATTAACTATAGCCTTTGTTTCAGGGGATAAAATAATCGTAAAATTATAAAAATTTCAAAAGGATTTATGATAGGTTTTCGTTAAAATTAATTATGGATTTTGGATCCAGAGGACTTTTGGTATTATTTTATTAAAAAGGCATGGTAAAAAGAACTGACACTTCCTAAAATATTACCGGAACATATTACCAGGGATATAACCATTCCAATCCAAGATTCATTCATCATCTCTTTGTAATGAGTCCACTGCAGGGCTATGAGTCTCTCCCCTGGGTGACGAGTAGGTTTTAGGCCATAAATTTAATCATCCAATTGATTGAATCAGGCGTTACTTTGCGGAAATCCATGACAACTACTATAAAAAGTTACTATGCTAATTCTGCGACTTGTACTTGCACTAGTGATGCAGGATTTTCATGCGTAGGTTCACCGCCCTCCCTCCCGCAAGCAAGAAGCAAGACATGCAAAGAACACACACTTGGAAACCACACCACAAGCTATTACCGACACGTGTTTCGCTTCAACCACAAGCATCCTCAGGGCGCAACGACCACCACCGAACTCTCTGTGGTCGTTGCGCCGAACTCTCTGTTCGGCCAAGCCGGCCCAGTGCTGGTTGGTGTATGTCAGAATTTTCAGCGCGCCGATATGGCTTCTTACAACCCTAACCACAGTACACCTATCTACAGTAATTCCGAATCTTTGAAATAAATGCCTACAGTTACGTTACGTAAACATGCGTCAGGGCTGCCCGCCTCCAGCATTTTAGTTATGTTTGACTACTTTATGTTTCGATTTAGTTTTGTGATTGTAAATAACATTTTTAAATAAAATAAAAATTCAACCAGGTATCTAGCGACAGATAGATATCGTATTATTCATACACACAGTATAATAAAGAACTATTATTAAGTAATAATAAAATACCACGTCTTTACTTTGAATTATAAAACCTAACAAATCAGAACACACATGCCCCATGGTTTTAACACAAGCTCGCTGGCGACTGGTCGGGTAGCTTTCGTCGATCAACGGACACCTTTCCACTGGCCGTCGATCGACATTGACTGAGCGTCGATCAATGCTCGGTTGACGTCGATGTGCATCATATTTATAACACCTCAACTAAACTTTTTTTTTACCGTTTTTCTTACTTATTTAAAAATATAATATTTTCACCAATAAATAATTTATCAAATGAAATATGCATTAAAATTAAATAATACCATTTTATATAAATATAATATAAATAACATAATAAATTAAACATTATAACACAGTCATTAAAAGTCCAACTAATTCGCTTGAGTTCCATCAATGCAATTGTATAAACGGGCTAAAATCGCATGTGATTGCCAGATACCTGTTTCTCTTTTGTTTCGATGGATGAGCTGCTTGCCTGACGTGTGGCATTAGTTTTTAAATGTACCGCCAAAAAAAATATATAAAAAATGTATTACCTACTTAAATATTGTTGAATGGATTTCGTGTTATATAAGTATGTAATAAGGTACGGTAAATTGTTAAATTGTAATTACTTGATGCAAGATGTTTTCTATTTTGTTTTTTGTACCGTGTTAGAACGATTTTGTAAAGAAACTTAAAGTATTGAATCTTGTCAAGATAAATTCAAAAACCACTTTTTAATGAAACGTGTTTAATTATGGTAAAAGCGTCTTTAAGTAATGCAAAGTTATACGTTATAATCGGATCGTAACTAAATATAATTGTACAATCATTTGTATTTCGCTTTTTAATCAACATTAATCTTGTATCAGAAAATTGATACAAGATTAATTAATAAAACGAAATTTTAATTTTTGATTTAAGTCTAGTTTATTCATCCAAATATTCTTAACCCATTCAAAGTATGGGTGGCGAGGACTGCATAAATCTTTATAATGTAAGTTCGTTGAACCTCAATTTTGAGCTACAAGTTGTTATTAGTCTCACTATTAACAAAAAGATAAAAGTATTAGCTTTTTCATTTAAAATAAAGCAAATTTTTTTATTTACTTTTCTTTATTTATTTATCTGTTTTTCATCCTTATCTGAAACACAAGTAAACTTCCAATTAAGGACCTATAACGGTGAATATAATAATTAATTAATACCGAAAAGAATTAGACAAAAAATACCCTGAATTAAGTTCAGAAGTGGTTAACTATGCACTCTTATTTTATTTAAGTCTAGTTAAAACTTATAAAAAGAAACCCAGCTTGAAAATATATGCCTAACATCAATAATAAATGTTAGAATTTGCAACCTTGTAATACATGTGAAAGGTAGACCGAGTGGAAAAAAGCAGGCTTAAAAAGGCTTTCGCAAATTTACAAAACCTGAACACATTTTATATTGATTGAACTCATAAAAACAAACATTCTACATTTCATATAAGACGTAAAAAAAATCCCCTTGTACAACGCCAAACGATGGCGAAAATGATGTACGGAAAATAATGAAATGATGTTATTATCCACGCCCCAAAATGACTTAATAAGGTATCATTTGTTACATTGCGATGTCTCCACAATGAGACAGGGTACGTGAGCAGTGTCGAAATTTTTCACTCATTGAAAAATGGGTTATTCCGATCCAATACCGAATATTTGGTTTTTGATAAATTATATCTTTTTTTTAAATCTTAATTTAAAAAGCTATACACCTATAAGGTTAAGATAGCTTTTTATAAAAATAATGTAACAATAGAAAAATCTTAGCTAGACATCATTTATTTCTTAATAAACGATATCTTGAAATAGTACAATTTACAAACTCCAGGTTTACGAATGAGACTGATAAAAAAAATTAAAGACAAAATTATGACGTCACTTTATGGTAAAAAAAAAATTCAACTTGATCTTTGGGTGGTAGGAATTTTTATATTAAAAATACCTATATTGCTGCAACAGAATTATGTATACCAGCTTGAACGATCGCACGTATGCATAGTGTATGTGTGCGGGATGGGTGGTATACATAATTCTGTTGAAGACTGTACATACTTTGATGTTACACTTTGCTTCGCAGCTTCACTGTCTGGTCTTATTAAGTAAGCTTATTAGTGGTCAGCTGAAAAATCCTGAATTATTCTTATTTCAAGCCTTTAACGCAACGTCCGCGGAAAAAGTATTTTATCAATATTATTAATATAAATGTTTTCATCTGCACGGAAAGTTACATAGTTTATTACATAGCTAATCTCTTCCCGCACAAATTAAGAATCAATGAACACAAATGAACAACAATATTTTAATTTAATTAAATATTTCTGGCCTTACTCTAACTGTGTATGGATGTTCAGCTAAATTGGCCTAATCGTTATGCTATGTAAGCAACAAATTACTTTCACTCTCGCCAATAGTTGACCACGAGCTTACGGTCCCTGGATGAACGTGTCATTCCTATAAGGCTGGTCATCGGATACTTTTTATTCTGATATTGGGAAGTATTTTTCGGGCTAGTGTTCATTAAGTATATTTAAAAAGAAGAATCTTTCTCTTCTCCTCTGCAGTGCGATCACAGAACTTTATCGAATCGTATATTAACGAATGTTTACGAATGCTCGTATAGTATGGAGTCGGTTGCAAGTTTTGAGTAACATTGTAATTTTTTATTTTACAGATATTTATGAGTACAACATGTTTACAAACATTCAAAATTAACAAGGCACACATTTATTTAAGCTGGCCGTGCGGCAATGGATAGATTTCAATTTTTCTTAAAAACCGTCTCCATACTATACGAACTTCGTTAACAAACGATTCGATAAAGATCTGTGATCGCACTGCTGATGCGACTGTATATTCTGGCAATGTAATTGAACCCATTCCTCCTTGATTGAATTTTATTAGAGTACATATATTAGATACATACATACATAACCTCACGCCTGTCTCCCTTTGGGGTAGGCAGAGACAAGGGAACACCAATTGCTTCGATCCATACATACCTCTTTCGCTTCCTCCACGTTCATTAATCTTTTCATACATGATCGCCGGTTACGGGTACTTTTAACTAGGCCCTTTTTAAGAACGTCGCCAATTTGATCGGCGTACGTTCGCCTAGGGCGGCCCCTTCCGACAGCACCATCCATTCTTGCTCTGTACACCTCTTTCGTAAATCTACTTTCACTCATCCTTTCCAAATGTCCAAACCACCGTAGCATACCCTTTTCAATTTTAGTCACTACATCTTCTTTCAATCCGCATCTCTTTCACGAGTAAGTTATTTTTTCTCAGTTTAAAGTTTAGCTTAAACCTAAACTGTTAATACAGTTTTCTTTAGGGGAATCAAAGGTATCATAAAGTGTACCTCGGTATATCAAATGGGCCACTTTAACGGAGATCCTTTCTAAGTTCACGATATTAGCAAGACATTTATTATGGTCTGCGAGCGGAACAAGCCACAAAATATCTCGCAGGCAAACGTGTGTAATTTATTCTCTTACAGCTGAAGTATAGCTTTTCATGAATATGAATCGCTTTATTAAAAGAGATCCAGTTTAGTTCACTTATTTAGGCAGATGCCATTTTGTATGATACACACGACTTCTGGCTCTAGGGCTTAAGAATCTTAGAACAAAAAAGAGGTTTAAACAATGAGGTTTACTTAAAATGCTGAAATAGTTCACTTAAGATCGAATGAATGTCTCTTCCGCTGATAAGCCCCCTGGATAATTGTGTTGTATGGTCGCGATCACACTTAAGGTAAAATTTGCAGTACAAAAATGACCGTGCCAGCTATGATGTTTATTCCAGTAATGTATACTTACTGTTATAACACAGTAAAAGACTTTGAACTGTTAAGCTCTGAAACTAAGAATCGAAAAATATATATTTTTGCATTTGACAGCCCAAGTTTTGAGAAATGTCATAACCTTAGCAATTTCGCTCACTAATTAGTGTACAGTCACGTGTAATAAGAATTCTATTCGGTTGTGATAAGGTTCAAATTCCAATGAAAATGTTTACATCTTATTGGACGTGACTGTACCTCGCACACGACACTACTTAAAAGCATACATATTGTTCCACTTCCTGTACAAATTTTATATTTAAAGTTTGATCGTTAATTTTGTTTTGCAATAAAAACGCAGAAACTCGAGTTCCCAGTAGCGTGGCGACACGACGCGTCATGCTCGATCAGTTGCTGACGCGTTACAAATTGGTTAGTAACTAATCACCTCATGTGCTAACCTCAATGAGAGTTATATCAAATGCTACATATTGGTGTAGCAAATGTTGTCATTTTACAACGATAGATGTCCATAGCTTTAATCCACCAATCAAACACAAGGTCTAACTTGTGACAGGTCCGTCACAAAATGGCTGCTCCTCCTTGCGTGTGCATGTGTTCATGTAGCATTTTATGATCTCTGTGTTATCTTGTCGTGTTTTCTGGAGATTTATGCGTGGCGTGTTTTGCTGAGGCCCTGGGTTCTAATCCCAGTAATGGCGAGATAATGTGGAGATATTTATAATTCGCCGCCGTACCTTCGGAATCGTCTCGAAGGTACGGCGGTACTTCAGCTCTGCACAGCTTCTTAACTTATTTACAGCTCAAGTGCGATCATGCATGGAGTACTGCAGTCATCTTTGGGATGGTTCTGCCAAATACCAACTAGAAGCGCTGGACTCCGTTGACCGAAGAGCCCGTAATCTAATTAACAACGTCGAACTTAGGACCAAAAAACTGCAGACCCTAGAGCATCGTCGTAAGGTTGCTTGCTTAACCGTGTACTACAGGATACATGGTTAACGCAGACAGAACTTCCATCCGTATGTGGTTGATATTCCGAAAAGTCGAACTAAGCGCTTTGACAGTTCCTTTTTGATACGGGTCGCCAAGGTTTGGAATGAACTGCCTGCGTCTATTTTCCCTGACCAGTATAGTCCTAGTACTTTTAAGCGTCGAGTGAATAGGATTCTCGTGGATGGACGTGTACCACCTTAGTCTTCATGTTCACTTAACATCAGGTGTCATGGAAGACAAACGTCCCATCCATATTTTATAAAAAAAAAAAGAAAATATGTACAATACCACGTTATAGTATTATGACACCAAAATAGAGATGGCAGCACGTTAGCGTATCAAAATGGCGCGTGAATGGGGTGATAAGTTGAGGCGTCGAGTTGGCTCTCTATTCTTTTTGGTATATTTATCTTCTTCTATGCTAGTTTCTTGAGAATAGCTTCGTGAGCGGAAGGCCTTACAGGATAAAAATTGCGGGGCTAAAACCGCGGAAAGCGTTTCAACCTCAAAGACACTAATATCAGGTGAAATTGAGGTAAAACAGAGGTTCAGTCACCAACAAGTAGGTACATACCTACCTCTATTGTTCATAGCTTGAAAATTCGCTTGGGAAATGAAAGATTCCGGGTTCGAGTCTCTGCGAAACCAGTTTAGGAAACTTACTTTTCTTAAATAACTGAAAAAAGTATGTTATCACAACAATCAGTCAATTGAATGGAACAGTTTCGATCGATAGTTTTTACTATGCCAAAAAATCCGTCCGTCGATCGTCGATCGATTGATATGGTAACAGCCTAATAAGTCTCGGGTTGTTTAAGCTATACCATTAGATGGAGCTTCATTAACAATATAACGTAAAAAAAGAATATGCTAAGTAATTTCGATGGCGTGTAGCCAGAGCCCGGTAGCTCAGTTAGAAGAGCACTCGTCCGGCAAACGAGAGGTCGCAGGTTCGAGTCCTGGTCTGGTGATTTTATATTGCATATTTTTTCAGTTATTTAAGAATAATTGAGCATTATTAAATGAAAAAACTTAAAAATATTATATTTCTAAACTGCCTTTGTCCGGGGGTTTAATATGTTACACCATAGGTCCGCAGTGTAGATAACAAGAACTAATATAAGCTTGAGGAAAGCATAGTTTTGGAAAATATAAAGTATTATAAATGTGATAGTCTGGATGGATCTATGGATGTTTGTTCCTCAATCACGACCACTTTGGCGAAGGGGTAGACCTATCTGCCTCAGACACCAGTGGTTGCGGGTTCGATTCCCGCCCGGAACAAGAAAAAAAAAAATGTTCCGGGTCTGGGTGTTTATCTATTTATGTATTTATATTCTAGGTTCCCCCCTAGTTCGCTACATGGTATCTCATAACACAAGCTTCGCTTACTTTGAGGCCATGTAGTTGGTGTGATTGTCTGGGGAAAAAAAAAAAAAAAAAAAACACGGCAGAACGGCTCAACAGGTTTGGTTGAAATTTGGCATAGTGGCAGTATACAGTATGGTATAGCACATAGGCTACTTTTTATATATTCCAGCGAAATTCAAAACGCGGGTAAAACCGCGCGTAACAGCTAGTTTATTAATAAGTAGAAAAAGCTTGAAAGGGCTGAATACCAAAACGGCTTGAAGTTGAACACGTGCCACCCTTCAGTTACCTCATTGTCCTTAATGCGACGTTTAAAGGCTCTTTTTGCGGAGGTTCTGCAGTCTTTAACATTCTTTTCAATAATAGCTGGCTTTTAAACTTCTGTGATATAGCCTGCCTTTAAGTTTTTAATAAGTATATTGTACCGGTGGCGCTTATATAAATAAATCTTCAAAATATTTTGTTAAGTTTTGTGTAAGAATTATTATACTGTGAACGTACTTAGAGTGCGGCCGTTGCGGGAATGCGTTCCTGACAGCTCCTTATGTCCACTGAATAAACTTTATTTCCGATTCAAAAGTTAAAAAAGCTATGATTTTGACAGCTGTCAGGAATGCAAGTTCCCACGGGTCGCACTATAATGTAGTTTTGACGTCTAGCATCTATTTCTTACGACCACTTCTTAATTGGAGCTTTTCTGGTTTTGACTATTTCTGGATTTGACCAATTCTCATTATGTCCATCCACTATGTGCCGTCATCAAATGTCTTTTCATAATTTGTTGTAAACTTTTTTTTCTAGTCGACCCAATTGTGAAAAGAAAGATGAGAATCCGTTTAAATATTTTTTTCTAATCTACTTTCGACATGTTCAACATTTAAGTGAGAAAAAGTAACAAACCTGTATCCACCCTTGAAAATAATAAAATTTATCATATTAGTGTCATCGAAGTACTAGACGCAGAAAAATTTCCATTCCTTCATAAAACAAAACGCTTCGATAGTTCCTTTTTGATACGGGTCGTCAAGGACCACTATCCTGGTTCTTTCAAGCGTCAAAAGTTTTCTTGCGATGGACATGTTGCACCTTATTTATTTTTTTATTTATTTATACTTCATTGCACACTTAAAAAATAATAAAAGGAACAGAATAAATTAGAAAAAAAACAGTTTTGAAAGGTACAACAGGCGGCCTTATCGCTATAAAGCGATTTCTTATAGACAACCTTACAAATTTATAAAAAACTATATGGAGACATCAGCAGGCAATACAGAACATCATTAATAAAATTACATGTAGTCATTTTATTAATACAGGTACTTACTATATATTCATATGAGATATATATTTATATATCTATATAAAAATAATACATATACAAATAAATAAAATCTACGAAGTTTAGTGTCTACTTCGATTATCGGACCTTTGCTGGATTTGTCCCCTTATTGTTGTGACGACTTCTGCTTTTGACTATTTCTCGGGCGTTTTAATAAGCACAGGCGGCGCGCGCGCAGGCCTTCGCGCGTTTTCGTTACATCGCCGGCTTTACTCTAAACCAGCGGATATTTAACACTTTATTGTACACCAATTAATAAAACAATTAAAAACAAAGAAATACAAAAGAAATGTACAAAGGGAGGCCTTATAGCTAATAAGCTATTTCTTCCAGACAACCTTTGGGTGAGAAGTTGGATTCCAAGTCATGGGGTGTCTTGGCATACATATACTACATTAAATTTAAAATAATTAGGTACATACATAGATATAAAGCAGTTATTTAAATTTATATACGAATAATATACAACAATATACCTAATTAAATACAAATACTCATATAATATACGTAATACAATATCGTATATATTTATATATATCTACGACTCTAAATAAAAATAAATGTAAACAATGTAACTAGCTCACTTGTACTATGACGTCGTGACTTTAGAAAAGAAATATTGCTTGACCAGTTTTTTTAATGTTTTATAGTTTGAGCAGACTTGACTTCGAGTGTCAGTGTATTCCAAAGTGATACAGCATGGGCTGTTAAGGATTTCCCATAAAAGTCACTTTTATGTGAGGGCGTCTACCATAGTTGAACCTGGTTTTTAGGCAGGATTGAACAGCAAGCGATACAGCAGACAGTTCCATAGTAAAGCCGGCGATGTACTTAGTTAAAAAGCACGACGCCACGTGCGACGCGCCGCCTGTCCATAAACTTGCCCTAAGTCTTCATAATCCCTTTATGAATGGTGAGATGGAGGACAACAGTTTCTGACTTTGTAAACATACAGGGTTCATTTGTAGTCACCGGCCAAATTTTTTTACACAATAACTTTCATTTATAGAAACGATTTTTGAAAAAAGTTATGTATTTTTTTTTCAAGGAAATTAATATATCCACTAACATATTTACCAAGGCATGGTCACTCTAAATTTCCATTAAAATAAAGATGACTACGCGATACTACAAAACATCTTGTAGTACTACGTAGTAGTATTATCAACGAAATGCCGCATTGTAGTAGCAATGTTCATCAACAGCGACTATTTAAAAAAAAGTTTGTGGTTCCATATTTAGACTTTTTTGTACTGAGCGACCCTAAAATAAATATTCAGGTACGTTTATATCCTGTCAAAGAAAGTAACATTTAAATTTGGCTGGTGACCAAAAATCAACCCTGTATATGAAGGATATTACTATTAAAAGTCGAATAGAGTTTCAATAAGTATAAATATACATACGTACTATCACTCATATAAACCCTACAAACAACGAAAATGTAAAAGCAAATATCTCCACATACAACTCACATTTTGAAGCACGCCTTGTCATATCTACTCCTTCTGAATTCACAAGTGATCCTCTTACTTACAATCAATAACATCTAGTACCTAACGATACGTCTTGTAGAGTCTCGTGTTAGTATAATTTTCGTCTCTTTTGTCTCCGACATTGCACGTTGTAATAAAAAAGCGTCACGTAAAACAAATTTGTCTTTTTCAAAGTTTTTAGGGAGTGTCTTGTGTGTAAAGGAGCTTTCTCATTGATTTGCACGTATTTTTAGTGTTAGGTTACTTTTTTGCTATTTATCAAAAAGTATCTATTTAGATGGATCTCGTTTTACATGCTTTAAATGGCGCAAGAAGCTTTATCAATGATTTAGTTCTATCTACATATTTTTTTATTACATGCTTTGTTTCGAAATAATGATATTAGTAGAATATTTAAAATAGCATATTTTAGGTAAGCTGCCGTCGATCACGTTGGCAATAGCAAGGTATACCAACAAAGGACGACTTTGGCCTATACAAAATGGATTGAAATAATCGCAAGTACTCAACATTAATAAATGCAAATTACACAAACTGGTATAAGGAAACAAATTGGAAAATGGAGCGAACTAGAGAGGAACTTTGTATTACGAATAGGTATATAAAAACAGCCAGATCCGGTCAATTTTTCTTGTCTCTTTTGCTCCGTCGAATTATGTAGTAACTTCTTACATCAAAGCAACTTCGAAATCGTCAATGTTATATTAATTGTACCTACTTGCAGTTTTTTAGGTAACATATAATATACGAATGGAAATATAAAAATGATATTAGAATAAAAGTTTTACTTAAATATTTCATAAACAAAAGAGAAAACTTTTTTTTGTTTAAAGTTTTCTGCTGCGGCTTCCAGTAGTTGTTTACAGCGCCATTGTTGAGCTGTTTGAATAATATGGTAATATGGTGAAATATGGTGAAAACGTGGCGTAAAGTACCTATTGTTTGTTTTTTGTTTCAGCAAATAAAATATCGTTCGTGAATGATATCACTAGGTCATGTATTTGGAATACGGCGCAGAGTATGTTTTCGAAACAATGTCAACAAGGCGCAAGATTAACGAGAGAGTTAAGTTAAGTAAGTTCAAATTCAAAATTTTTATTTTCCGGAATGTGGTTTGTAAACGATATAATTAGTTCCTGTTATCTACATTCTGCTAGACCAGGCATGCACATATTATCTCTTCATTATAAAATATCAAGAAAATTGGGGTTTTCTGAGGTGAAGTTAACAATTTTATTAAAACTACATAAAATTAGTGACCTATTTACATATTAAACCTATTCACTTGACGCTTGACAATACCAGGACTAATAATGGTATAAGACGATGACAACTCTTGAGTTCAAATGGTAAAGATGATTGCTTTTGAGTGTTGCCATTTCTATTCGTCTTTCTAAACCGATGGTAGAGACTTAACTTATTTGAATCGTTTTTATTAATTTTGCTACGAAATAAAGACATTGTTTACTTTACTGCTTCTATCTTAAATTAAACGAAAAAAGAAGTGTACAATCCCCTTTATATCGTTAGTATAAAAACTGCCAACAATAAAATAAGTGTTCATGACTCGAGGTTTCCTTAAAGTGTTACGAAAATGTTGGAAGAAACTTTCCTTTTGGAGGTTTTCATTCATTATGAATGATTGCAGGTAGGTTAATAATGTGAGTTTCAGGACTTTTGAAATCACAATTATTGGTACTTTATATGAAGGCATTTTCAGATGAATATGTTCTGAGGTGCATTTTGATATTTTATTGGACTAATGTTGTATCAATTTCGTTTAAGCATTGTAAAGTCAGGGTTACCAAATCACATTTTTTTTTAATTTCCGCCTTTTTTCTTGCACAGCTTTCGTTGGCCATACTCGAGGCTTTCAAACTCATCCAACCAATGACGTACTGAAAGCATATTCGGTTTATTTCAGAAGTAAGTGTAAGTGTAAGTGTATTTCGGCAAATATTTGGAGCGCCAAATATTTGCTGAAATGTCAGTTAAGTTATTGTACTATCTATCCACACATTTTATCATCTGTGTAAGGTTGGTTCAGGTTTATATGTATAACATATAGGGTATTCTTATGTGGTAACTATAAATTTACTTATCACCAGGTGACGTGTAGGACTAGCGCCTTATTATAAAAAAAACATTCCCAGTTCTTAGAATGCACTTATTTTGTACATACGTACATACAAAACCTCACGCCTGTCTCCCTTTGGGGTAGGCAGAGACAATGGAACATCAATTGCTACGATCCAGACATACCTCCTTCATTTTTCATTCCTCCACGTTCATTAATCTTTTCATAAATGATTGCCGGTTACAGGTACTTTTTACTAGGCCCTTTTTAAGAACGTTGCCATTGCATTTGATCGGCATACGTTCGCCTAAGACGGCCCCTTCCGACAACACCATCCATTCTTGCTTTGCACACCTTTTTCGTAAATCTACTTTGACTCATACTTTCAAAATGTCCAACTTCAATCTTAGTCACTACATCTTCTTTCAATCCCCATCTCTTTCTTATTTCACTGTAAAAAAACTACAGATTTTTTGAACTTTCAATCGCTCAGAACTATGTATTTAGTAATATTACGTAGGATTTTGGTTACTAAGATCATATAACATCTTAATCTGCATATCAAAAGTAAATAATAATAAAAAAGCGTACCAATTTCAAAATATTATATTTAGTGGCAAAAAATCGGCAATTTTTATAAAAAAATATTAAACGTCGATTATTTCGAAAACGGTTAGGTTTGGGGTAGGGTGTTTCATGTTGAAATAAGTTAGAAAAGATGGGTTCTACACGCCCTTAACGGATCTAGGTCGACTCAACCAGTAACCCTGTATACAACGTTCTGTAGTGTATAGGTATTTAGTATCAGCCGATTTCAAAATTTCTTTTACCATTACTTAGAGGGATTCTTCCGAATCCGTATAGGCTACTTTTTATCCCGAAAATCCCGCTGGAATCGAAATTGCGCGGGTAAAACCGCGCGCAACAGCTAGTTTTAAATAAAATTAATAAAAAGACAACCGCTCCAACACACTGTACTCTCCATGGGTATAGGCGCGGTTGAGAATATACAAACTCCAGGTTAAAGCGTATCACAAAAAGCCTGCTTGGAAGAACGACTGTCTTGAAGAAATCGCTCTTCAGCGATAAGATCACCAAGTAGTACTTTCTAAGATCACTGTTTTTTCTTTTGCTATATCTGTACTGTTAACTGAATGAGTAGCTACAATTCCGAATGGGAATCGTTTGGTGGCAGAAACTCTTAGATGATGACCGGTGACTTTGACCAGCAAGGTTAGTCGCGTAACTTAAATAAAAGCGTTGTGATCGACGACGAGCTCGTCGACGAAATGCCGTCATCAGCGGCGAGCGCTGCGGTCGAGTTATGTGTTATACATATACATACATAACTTCACGCCGTATCCCTTATGGGGTAGGCAGAACAACAGAGGTTATAAAATCATCTGATGTCACGTTGGACAAATTTTGAGGTATTATAATGATGGATAGAGAATATTGCAGTGACAGGGGGTCAGCTTATCGCCCACAAAAAGCGTCCAATAAAACCTCAGTCCCTTAACTGCCTTTTACAGTATGCCCGGGAAGAGAAGCAGCTGGCACATTCTAAGTTTTTCTTTCACTCCCAGTCCAGCTTGGAAGGAATTATGTGTTATCTGAATACCAAGTATGTCACTCGTCGCTGATGTATCGAGCAAAACAACTCTGTTTTTTAGGAGAAGAGCCCTGCAGCTTTTTTATACACCTGTCTGAAGAATTGGTTGTTTTCATGCCATTTAAGCGTAAAGTAGAAGTTCCTTTATACAGGGTCCGCATATAATAGTCAATTATATTGTGATAGCAGATTAAGAATGATGAGTGGGTGTGAATTTCGAAAAAAAATATTTTTTTTTTAAGTATGTTTTTCATAAATTAGAAATAAAAAATTCTTCTCAGTGAGTAAAATTTAAGTTTATTCTTCATTTTATGACTACACAATAAGATGGAAACTTTATTGTGTAGTCATAATTTATTAATAACTAGCTGTGACCCGCGACTTCGTCCGCGTGGATACCGTTTATTAGAGTTGGATAAATACTATTATTATATCCTCCTTGAAGTTAAAACTTAACTTATTCTAAATTTCGTCAAAATCGACTCAGTAGTTTAGCTGTGAAAGCGTTATTGATAGATAAACAGACAGAATTACTCCAAAAACTGTTACAACAAAGCAGTGATCCGCAGTTTCACCTAGGTTTTGTGAAAAAGTATAGGTAGGTAGGTATATTACATAGATGATGTCCGCGACTTCGTCTGTATTGAATTAGTATTTCGAGTAGGTTATTTTCTTCTCCAAGGTCCTAACTATCTTTAATAACAAAAATAAAAATGAAGAATCTTCGCCCATATAATTATAACTCCTAACCACAAACATAGGTAACTATCTATTAGGTAAATTACAAAGGCACATAGCGTTATACACAAATCGGGTGCCAAAGTGCCTTAAATTTTAATATTGTCTCAAGTTTTCGCGATAACTATTATGTATGACTTTTAAATAAAACACTTTTTAACCGGATTTATCGCGTATATTTACATTTTAAATTTTAACAGTCGCTCGTGACCAGGGGTCTGCAAAGACACCGAAACGTCGAGTTAAAATGTAAAATATAAATTATACGCCATTAATCCGGACAAAAAGTGTTTTATTTAATGCCTTCAATTTTACTTAATTCATGCAATATCTTCATTAATTATACTTAGCTTATTGTTATTCTAGGTAAAGCTAAGTAGTTTTTGCGTGAAAGAATAGCAAAAATCCATCCATCCAGCCATTATCAGTGTAGATACAACACTACCTATAGTTATGTATGGCTGCTTTTCACTGCCAAACGGCTAAGCCAATATTAATGTAATTTGGTATAGTAGTTAACACATACGTTACTTTTTATTCCGAAGAAATCTACGGTTTCTGACTTCCAAGAGGCAGAAACGATCATGAAATAAACAAAACCTTGATTTCCATTTTATCTCTGTATGTACAGAAGGCAGTACATCAAGCGTTACAAATCTGTCAAATTTTTTTACTTGAATTTGAACTCTTTGCCCTCGATAATAAGTTAAAATTGGTTGGGGAAATTTGACAGGTAATACAACGCTTGTTCCTTCTGTACCTACCTTTATTAAATCGCGCAAAAGCTTGCGCTCGCCTCCCGCCTTTTTATACCCTACCGCGCCGTGAGCCGCGTCGAGCGCGGCAACCGTTAGGTACGCAAAAATAATCCCTATATCATTCAGTATTCACGCGCCATGGGTTATTAACGTATTTCATGTATAAGTTTGGTGTTTATATACCGATTTCTATGATTCTTTTTTTTATTGAATAGGTAATAATGTTAATTTTTTTTAATTAGGGATGAGTAAGAGTAGGTATTATAAACGTAAGAGTAAACACATATAATCAGAAAGCTTCGAACTGCTAAGCTATCGGGATTTACACGTGTTATTGTGAGTCAACCATAAAATATAGACATATACTGGTGTGGGATATTTTTTATATAATTTTATGAAAAATATTTCTGTCATACATGATTTCTATGTAGCTTTAACCATTAAGGCTGCACACCCAACGGAATCTTAAGAAATTAAGTAATTTCTCCCGTTTTCCCAACATTTCCCTTCACTGCTCTGCTCCTAGTGATTGTGGCGCGATAATAAGTATACTATAACCTGCCCAAGAGTATGAAGAATAATTTTACCAAGTTTCGTTAAAATCCGTCGAGTAGTTTTTGTTTCTATAAGGAACATACAGACAGACAAAAACTTTACTGATTGCATTTTTGGCATCAGTATCGATCACTAATCACCCCCTGATAGTTATTTTGAAAAAATATTTCATGTACAGAATTGACCTCTCTACAGATTTATTATAAGTATAGATATATAGATAGATAGATAGATTTATTTTTTATTAGGTACTCGCTGTGTTGTCATAAGCTACAGATAAAAACTTAAATTTTGATCACTTAGAAGAATTTTGAAATTTAAAAAAAAAATGTTTTTGAAATTCACACCCACTCATCATTCTTAATCCGCTATTAAAATATTATTGACTATTATGTGGAGACCCTATATAGTACCTAACTCTATCGCGCTATTTTTCTTGTAAAGGTTTCATTTTCCTAATTTCAATAATGTATCAATTTGTAGAAACGATGATACTCTTATATTGAGATACAAAACCCATCGTGGTTTGTTAAATGTTGAAAATTAAGAAATACGTCATTTAATTAAGGCTGAGGATGGCTTAGTTCAATGTTGACAGAAATAATTCGGCTCAAAATTCTGAATTCTGAATTTGTTTGCTAAGGGGCCTGTCGAATTATAATGAAGGGTTTCTTTACTTAAAAGTATTTTTCTATTCAACTTTTTTGTAAATTTTGTCAAAGTCAAAATTTTTCGTCCAAGGTTTTCACGTTTCAATATGAAATTCATCGAATGCAGAGCAAAAAAAACCAACTTCACGTCAAAATTTTGGCTGAAGTGTAAGGTCATCAATGTTATTGTTATTCTCCGTACTCATACATATTTTTTTTTATTTAAATTTTTTCATGAAGAACTCAATCGATTTCGATAAAATTTATATGGGACCACCTCTGAAGTATCCTCTATCATATGAAACAAATAATCAAAATCGATTCATAATTGTCCAAGAAATCGTGTAACAAAGACACAAAAAAAACATACACAAGAGTTGAGAACCTCATCCTTTTGGAAGTCGGTTAAAAAGCAGTCAAAAACGTATTTTCTTTAATAGCTTCATCCAAAACAATGCCTGAATAACTTCACGTTAGAACATCGATGCTGTATCTTTTCACGTGAAATGTTTGAAAAGGGTAGCCAGTATTGAAGACGGCTTAACAGTTCTTGTTTTCGGCAAAGTGGCTCAAGGGTTGGACTTGCTTCAAAGAGATACCGGGAAGGTTCTCCGGGATTTTCTGTTGTTATCCTGTTGGCATTTATAAGGATAGGGATGTAGTAAAAGTTGGATGTGGTTTTTATTAAGAGAGCCTTTTTGGCAAACAGTTTACAAACTAAAAAAGAATATAGCAATTTTTTACTTGATTTAAATCAGATTTACATTTAAATAAGTGAAAAAATCATCACCCGACCAAGACTCGAACCTGGGCTGCCTCGTTTGCCGGACGAGTGCTCTTCTACTGAGTTACATTGCTTACGTAGCTTCATCTAATAGATAGTTTTGCAGCTAAACAACCCAGGACCAATTTCTTTTCATAAGATTTACATCCACTTTTCGATAGTAACAGAACATAAATTCTATTACTTCGGCAATTTTAACAGAAAGGTAAAATATCTAACCTATCAAACAACTGAAAAAAATAACTGAAAATTAATTTGGTTTTTTGGACGTGACATTGTGTGATAGGCTGTCAGTTTGGATTCGATAATGCTAAAATGCTTTTGAAAACATATTAGTTTTCTGAACCTGACCAGTACAAGAAAATTAAGCAAGTTATAAGGGACCCCCAAACTTCCTTCTTTTATCTTAGGGCCTTAGGTCGGCTTAGAATAGGTCGGCTTTGGATAAGCGTGTCGTAAAAGGCGACTAATCCGAGTGACCCCCGCTTGGCGGTAAATTCCATCACGGTACGACAGGCTAGCGACCACCCTTCATATAAAATCTACCGCCAAACACTACAGTTCCTGCGGTATTGTGTACCGACAGTATTTTATGAAGAGCTACTTATTTGCCTAGGCCCGTGTGGTTTCATCTTCGACCTCATATTTACTTGAGGTTAGTCTTTATTTTAATAAGAAAAAATCACATCCAAAATGCCACATCCTCACTAAACCATTTCAGACATCACAAAAAAGTAGGAAGTGTTTACCATGACAATAGATTCGAGTGTTATATACCACCTTTTTTGAGACATCCTCGAAGCAATAAAGTTAAGATGGAGCCTCCAGTTGTTACGAATAAAAGAAATGTTAAACTCAATAAATAGTAGAAGGCAAATAAAGAATAAGAATGTGCGAAAGGTGGAGGGTCTTGATTTTTATTGTGATGCTGTGTGGTGTGTGGATCTGAGATTTTTGATGTTTATCTATATACTTATACAGGGGGAATTGTGAGTCGTACCTAAACAAGAATTATGTGTTTCTTTTTGTTAAACTTTAATTAAAGCATGTAGACCCGTTGCAGATTGCTTACATTAATCATGACGACCACTTTGGCGATGCGGTAAACCTGTCTATCTCAGACGTCAGTGGTTGCGGGTTCTATTCCCGCACGGAACAAGAAAAAAAAAATGTTCCGTGTCTGGGTGTTTATCTATTTATGTATTTATATTGTAGGTTCCCCCCTAGTTCGCTACATGGTATCCCATAACACAAGCTATGCTTACTTTGGGGCCATGTAGTTGGTGTGCTTGTCTGGGGATTTTATTTTTAGTTTTTCCTGAAGAGTCATCGTCGTTGTATAATGTTGGCATGGTTTTCGAGCGTTTTCACCATGCATCCTCTTTACTGTCGCGTGTAAATAAAGTTTAAAAAACTAATAACTATAGTCTGGCTCATGAACGTAGAGACTGAAAAAACCTGGCTGATAAAAAAAAATAGCATCATCGTAACCCCGACAATAGTATGAAATAAATGGATTAAACAAACATTTACATTACATTAACATTACATTTACTTGATTAATTAAAAAAAATAAAATAATAACAATATTGATACTGTCCTAATTTTTGATGAGAAGTATATTATTAAAATTAAAGGCAACTAGTATTAATCAGATTAAAAAATAAAACAACAAAATACAATAATTATTTTTATGCATTGTAATCAAAATCTGAATGCAGCAATTCTATACGGAATGAATCGTCAGAGTCACTGGTATCGCTGTTTCCTACATTGATTTGAAACTATCAAATTTTTTATGTTTTTACTCATTTTCAAATACGAAAATTCCAAAATCTCAATTACCAAAACCATCAACAACCGTTCGATTGACAACAGAATGACAACTTTGGCATTCATGCCATATAGCAAGTTTGCAAAAATCCCCAATGTCTACTTTCGTTAGCCAGACTCTGTCTATTTCTTTATTACAAAGTAATATGATAAAGTTTTTATTTTATTATTAATTTCTATTGGATATAATACTCGATAAACATAAAAATAGTTATTTCAAATGAAAAGAAAATTTTTACAGTCCGTAATTTTACAGTGACATTTGGCTGATAGAGGTCATTCACTTTCCTATTCTCATTTAAATCGTATAGTTTACGTACGTACGTAATGGTGCGTACAGATTGCTAGTAATGCAACTTGTAATGTAACATTCTGCGCACGAACGTGTTGCATTACTAGCAATCTGTACGCACCATAATACGTACGTGAATTTGTGAAGAGTGGTTTCCTCTCGTGTTCCTCACTTCTATAAGAAATAAAATAAAAAGCTAATACTTTCCTATCAGAAATGCATCGGTAGGATACTTTGACCATAGAAAACATTAACTTTTATATTACACACGGTAATTTCATAGATAAGATCAAAACAAAGAAATATTGATAAGATCCATACTTTCGAAAGTTAACTAATGCAGTTCTTATAAAGAATACATATGATGAAGATATACCTACCAACTAAGGACCATATAGAAATGCATATCAAATGGGATTTTTCATTTATTACTGTAATAGGTGTTTTGCGCGGTTTTACCCGTGCAATTCCGAATCCCGCGGAAATACCGGGATAAAAAGTATACTAAGTATGTTCTAAACCAAATCCGAAGAGCCATTCTGCCGTGATTGAGGAATAAACATACATACATCTAGATTTTCATCCATCCAAACTTTCACATTTATAATATTAGTAAGATAAGATTTTTGGTCATATTTTCAACCGACTTCTAAAAACGGAGGAGGTTCTTAATTCGTCTGTATGTTTTTTTTAATGTCTTTGTTACACGATATTTCGAACAAGTATGAATCGATCTTGAAAATTATTTCATATGATAGAAGATACTTCACAATTGCTCTCATATAAGTTTCATCGAAATCGGTTTACTCAACTTCAGTGAAAATTTCAAATTGAAAAAATATGTATGATATCGGAGAATGCTTACGTTGATGACATTATAACTCAGTATTGAGGTGAAGTCGGTTTTTTTAATGCTCTGCATTCGTTGATTATTATTATATGAACATTCTAGATATATTGCAAGAATTTCATTTGTGCTAAATAAAATACTTTTAATAATTTTAAATAAAATATATTGATGATGCCTTTGGATATTTTTTTTCTACTTCCGTAGTGTCTTTTACAAGGTTTATTTTTTATTTACAGTTAAATTGTGCTAAATTAATATAACTTTTCAACAAAGTTTTGTAAATGTAAAAAAGGGTTACAAAAACGTTAAATGTTCCAAATAAAACTATAAGATATTTTTTTAATGATATGAATGAATAATATTTAACTTTTTTATTTTACTGTAGGTATGTTTTTGTTGATTGAATAGTCAATATTCATTCACGTCTTTTGAACATTGCATTGAACATTTTCAGGGTAGTTGCATGTATTGGACAAGGGATCCCACAGGAGATTTTTCGGGCATTCTAACAGGTATGTTTCGAATTTTCCATCGATTCTGGCAACACAGATGATGAATGATGCGCAGTCTTCCGGGTTGGGTTTTATCCCTTCCTCTTTACACAACTCGGCTACGGATGTTGGCATTTGAATGTTGTCTGGAAAAAGGAAATAATAGTTGTATAATCACTTTAAATTAATTAATAAATAGCTTAAAGTATTACTTCTGAAATAACTAGAAGTTTCGTTAGGTTTTTGAACGTATTTTTAAACCCGTGGGAATTTCTATGATGTAAATAAATAATAATTTATTTCCAAGAAAATGAGAACAAAATGATGTTCATCTGTGTGTGATTCCAAACTTTAAAAGTAATAGGTTAAAGTCTGGAATAGCACATAGGCCACTTTTTATCCCGAAAAAATGCTTTTATTTTTTTATTAAAACCTAATGGTAAATGAAGATGAAAGCACCTGGGCCTAGGAAAGAACTGGCTCTTCATAAAATATTGCCGGAACACATCACTGCCGGAGCGGTAATATTTGGCTGCAACTTTTATATGAAGAGTGGTTGCTAGCCGGTTGGACCCTGACGGGATCCTACCACCAAGCGGGTGGTACTCGGATTAGTCGCCTTTTACGACACGCTTATCCAAGGGTGGTAGGGCTATTCTAAGCTGACCCTACACGGGCTAATACTGGCTCTTTCCGGATAGATTTGTTTCAAGAATTTAATTTCACGCTTTGACCAAAGTTTTTTTCATCATCATCATCATCACAACTCCGTGTAATGGGCCCACTGCAGGGCATGAGTCTCTCCTCTGGGTGACGAGGAGGTATAGGCCATAATCCACCGAGCTGGCCCAGTGCTGGGTGGTGGATGTCAGAATTTTCAGGGTGCCGATATGGCTTCTGACAAACCTTAACGACTACTGTATACAAGTATACAGCACCCGGGACCGACAGCTTAACGTGCCCTCCGAAGCACGGAAGTTGCCGTGAGAAACGAATGGTCGACGGTCACCCATCCAAGTACCGACCGCGCCGAACGTTGCTTAACCTGTGATATCGTAAGATACACACAGTAACCATGGCGCCACGACTTTTTTATCGCTAAGTAAAATTTTTTACGCAATTGCTCTTTAAAACTTGAGATCCCTCATAGGTGCGGTATAAAAAGTACTTTGGAGAAAAAAAATCCCAGATAGGGTTAGTCTTCCCCAATCGACCAGAAGAACTGTTTTTTATTTTGTGTAACAGTTTTTCTATTAAAAGAATCCAAACATTGATAGAAGTCGTCGAAGTCGTCGTGGCGCCGTGGTTACTGTGTGTATCATACAAATTAATAAAATAAATTAATAAATTAATTAAATAAATAAATTAATAAAATAAATAAAATTTAAATTAATAAAATAAAAGTCCGTTAAAAATAAGTAAATCAATAATAACCTGTAACATGGTTTAGCGTTGAAAGCTGTTGTGAGGTTGTAAGTATCGAAACTGTTTCACTTGACACTTGTTCTGATGATCCAGCTGTAGTAGTACTAGCAGAAGAACTGACAGTTTCTTCTGATTCTGTTTGACCATACGTAGGAGCTGCTGGTGCTTCCGTAGTAATATCGCCTCTACCATACGCTCTATTAATAGTTTTCAGTAAACCATAAGTTTCACCGCAAAGACCATGGAAATCATCAGTCTCAATACTCCAGATCATCACTCCTGCTAGGCCTAGTTGTTTGGTGTATTTAACCTTCTCTGCAATTGAAACAGGATCATCGTAGGATACCCAGTTGACGTCTTGGACGGCGTAAGGTACCATTGCGAGCTCATCACGACGGACTTCCCAACCCGTTTCATTTTGCAGTACTACGCAGAACTGGAAATAAAATAGTTTTATTAGACAAAGAGTTTGGTAAGCTGGGCAAATGTAAGTAAACACAGGGCTTCATATTAAGGTTGTTGTTCGCTGCGTACAGGGTGAATGCATGCTCTAACGTGTATCATAATGTAAGAAAAAACGCAGAGTCTAACACACAGAAAATGAATCCACGTGCGTTCATGCAAATCACGCGCTCAAGTGGGGTAAGACGCAGCCCTGCGCGTGGGAGCGATGCGAGACGCAAGGTATAGCAATTAGAGTTGCGCAGAGCCGTTTTGTAAGGATATTATTTAAATAAGCCAGAGCCCCAGTGAATCTATAAAACCCAATGACCCAAATATGCGCGTAAATAATTCTGCTTTTGTCTGCCATACTTTTTGCAACCACTGCAGGATCTTTCAATGTTAAATATTCATCTCTTGGGTACACGAGTAAGACAATACTTTCTATTGATTGTGAAATAGCAAGAATTTATAATCCAAAAAGTAATATACACGTTGCTTCTATGCTGGACTGGGAGCGAAAGAAAAACATAGAATGTGCCAGCTGCTTCTCTTCCCGGGCATACTGTAAAAGTCAGTTAAGGGATCGAGGCGTTATGGGAGGCTTTTTTGTGGGCGATAGGCTGACCCTCTGTCACTGCAATAGTCTCTCTCCACTATTATAATGCCTCCAAATTTGTCAAATGTGACATCAGATGGTTTTATTACCTCTGGTGTTCTTCCTACCCCATACGGGATAAAGGCGTGAAGTTATGTATGTTTGTATGTAATATACACGTGTAGGTATCGATAAACGTTTCAGCTACATTAAAGACACAATCTATCAAATAGTCAAAGTACTTCCGGGCTTGAAATGTATTAAAAATATATAAACCTACCCTTATTAATTAAAAAACGCCAGAAGGTATTTTTCACCCGACTACGGCGAAGCAAAAAGTAAGCTGATTTTGACGTGTTTGTATGTATGTGGGTATGGATGCTCATCTGTTTCCTTATTACTTCTAAACTAGTTATCATAAATGAACAAATTATTTTGTTGGAAGCGTCTTGACTGTCCGCTGGTTGTAGGTTACATGCACATTAAATTGACTGAAGCACCCTTAAAGGGATTTAAAGTATAGAACTAAAAAGAAATTCCTGACGGTTTCGTGTGGGGTATCAAATGGAAGAACTTTGTTGGTACAGATCATATATGTAAATACTGTTACTTCAAGTTTAAGTGAAAAAAAAGTTTTAAAACTAAAACCTGACTACTAAAACACGCTCTAAAAGGTAAGAAACAAAAAAATAAACTTTCAACATAATATAATAATAATAAATAATAAATCAATTTATTGACACACAAAAATTAAAAATATATACATTCAATAAATCAATACAATATTTCTGTGCCAAAAGGAATGCTTTCAGCAATGTTGTCTTTAGAAGACAACGCTGTTTTTCAAAGCACCTAATGTACTAAGCGCCGAACTGTACATTAATAAAAAAAAAGAAATCATACACTTAAAAATTACAAATTATAATTACTATGATATAAAACCAAATCAAATATCTCATATCTCTATCATACATAATATGTCATACGTTTTCAGGATTTCTTTTATTTTAAATACCTACTTGAAAACTACTAGATTCCATTCGCATTGTTAACATAAAAAGGCGGCACACGTCGAAAATTTACAACAAAACCACAAAACTAAAATCCTACATTACTTCTTAAAAAGCTTGTTAAATTAAAATTATGTAATTTCTCTAGAATAAGGGGGAATAGTGTAGGAGGAGGTTCTTTTCAAAACTTTACTATTCCACTCTTAACTTTACTATTATGTTTTTGCGTAATTTGAGATAATAGTTTTAAAGGTATGCCATTTTAAAGTGGAAAAATCAACTTTTGACAAAATTATGTTTTTTTATGATTTTTCCTTTTGCAATTATCTAGTTTTGGTCCCATTTTACTTTCGCTGCGCCTTCATTTTAATGTTACCAACAACAAAAAAAGAATGTTTTTTTTTCGAAAGTGAAGTTTTGAAAAGAACCTTCTAAGATTATAGAGAAATTGTAAGCTACACTTCACCAAGACCAATACTTCTAATTTCAACCTATTCAAACTATCAAAATTATGGCATTGGCTAAGAATATTGGATAATTGCTGCTATTTCCTCAAACACAAATTCCTGGAACTCTAGAAGGTTTAACTTACTTAGCTTATAAGTCAAATACAGAAGTTGCAAGTTGGAAGTTGACGTGTAGCTCCTCTATGAAGTTTCTTTGACCAGTAACGAGCAGACGCGAGTTAGTGTTTGTAGTTATGAGACTTTGACTATCAGATAGTTTATCTTGCAACGTCTACATGATTAAGGATGACACCCTTTATATGAGATTTGACGCGTTGTATGTTCTTTTTGTTTTGGACTGGGATTTGGTATTTGTAATGATATGAATCCAATTACAGACGTAAGTAATATTACTATGTGAATGCCGTGGAGCAGCGTAGAATGTATGCAAGGTTAATATGATTCGGGTCGGATTTATTTTGTCTGGGGATTTTTCTTTTTGCTGTTTTAGTTATGCTATACAGTCTTTTATTTAATAGAATACTTAGAACTGTAAAATTTTGTTTTTGATTACCTTGCGAGCGCCAAGCTCTATAACCGGCTTATCTTTAAATGCGTAATTTTTTTTCTTGCATTTGCAGATATGAGTGTTTGATATTAATTTCAGCTAAATGATTTCACTTCAATGCCCTTAAAGTTCTTTACAGTCTGACGAACTAAGTAGGTTCCTATCGATAGGAGTTCCGTTTCATTCATTTTTTCTCTCACATAAAATGGATTAGACGTTTTCCGTCATGTCAACTGGAGGAAAACGAGCATGAAAACTATGCTCGCACACGTCGAATCATAAAAAACCTATTCAATCGACGCTTAAAAGTGCCAGGAAGTACCAGGCAGTTATTTTATTTTTCTCAAACATGCTTGGAAATTTGAGCATTATTTTGACATCCTTCTTCGAGATAAATCGAACTTGCTGTACAGATCGAGCAGCGGCCGGCAATAGTTGAATGAAAATCCATATCTGTCGTGTTTAGCGGCCAAATAAATCACTATGAAAAATCATATTTGTCATGTAATTTAAAAATAGAACGATCTTCTACTCCGCAACATTGCGACCAAAGAGGTAACTTATGAAAGGTTTAATTTAAATTTTGTTGTTGTAATAGTTGTTCGTCAACTTCGTCATTGGTTTTTAAATAAAAGTTCTGAATTGAACTACTTAGTTTAATTTCAACGCATTATTTGAGAAAAGTGCTATACAAGCCTTGGCCGCAACTAGGCATTGATGGACTTACGTATGTGTATAAATATTATTAATAAATATGTATAAATAAATATTAATTATTTAAAAAATTCATTACGCAACGCATGTTTACAGAAGCGTAATACACTAGATACTTAGTAGATACTTAGCGGGTGGTGGAGTGCGTGTGGCGGGAACACTACTGTGTGCATGTTAACTGAGGTGGTGCGTTGGGAAAAGTGTAGTAAGTAATGTCTCTTTGTTTATTTATAGGGAGAATTCGACAACTTGGCGACGCGCACCAAGAAGGAACTTCCAAAGCAGATTTGGCGACTTTTTGGTATTAGATCGACGACCGGCTGGTGTAGTGGTAACATGCATTGCCTTCTATGCCAGAGGTCCTCGGTTCGAATCCCGGCGGCGGCAGATATTTGTGTGATGAACACAGATCTTAGTCGTCAAGTCATGGATGTTTTTATGTTTATTTAAGTTTATTCTAATAAAAAAAATGTATTTATTCAATTTGTATGTTTATATATTTCTTAAGTATATCAGTTATCCAGTATCCATAACAAAAGTTCTTTAAGAAACTTAATTTGGGCTAGATAATGTTGTGTGAGTGTCAGAAAAATATAAAAAAATATAAAATTAGATAGGATAGGTATCTACATGGTATCCATTATAAATATAGGAATGTAAGCTTTGTCTGTGTCTGGTAGTGTAGTGGTATAAAGGAGTGAATGGAACTTCTCATTTGGTTACTAAATCTTCAAAACTAACGAAGGTTAGTAATTCTGTGAAATCTTACCTCATTGTAACCAATAAGGCCATTGGTAACGGTAAAAGGACCCGCAATACCGGGGCCACTAGATGGCGCTCCTACGAGGCTATTACTGGCGTCGGCCAGAGTGAAAGTGTGGCCGTAGAAAGGTACCCCGAGGAGTATCTTTTCAGGAGGGCAACCTGGAGATTAAAATATTATTTTATTCAATATTAACACTCGTATCGACAAGATAAATATTAACGAATTATTTTATCCTATCACTAGCTGCTGCCCGCGACGTCGTCTGCGTGAACGCTATGCAGCACCAAACGCACCTACGATTATAACACTGCTAGCGTGATAATATGTAGCCTATATGTTGACCCGACTTCTTAACTATCTTCATGTTAAATTTGAAGTAAATCCATGCAGTACTTTTTGAGTTTATCCCGGAAAGACAAACAGACAAACAGACAAAAATTCTAAAAACTATATTTTTTGTTTCTGTTTCGATTGTAGATCATACCCCAAGTATTCTTTAAAAAAAATATTCAATGTACAGTTTTGACTTTCCTACCATTTTATTATATGTATAGATGGTAGCTTCGGATATAGGAAAAAGAACCATAGCAGGAGACGTGAAATGGAAATGGTTCGGACACATTCAAAGAGTAACCGACAGAAGATGGTCGCAGATAGGCACTCATTGGTACCCACGAGACAAAAGAAGAAGGAAAGGCAGACCATTTAAAAGATGGAGTGATAACATTGCTGAAACTACAGGCCATTTACGGTACAGACTGGCACAAGATAGATCCACTTGGAAATGTTTGCAGGAGGCTTATACCGAAAAAGGCGTTCCTCACTACTAACAATACTAAACTTAAAAAGGTATTTGTAAATAAATACCATACTTAAAACTAATAGATAAGATTAAAGATAATGTAAACATGTATATAAAAATAAAAAATGTAATAGGAAATACAGAGATGATTTTTTGACGGTTTCGATTTGATTAGTCACCAGCCAAAAAATATTACTTTCTTTGATAGGATATAGACATACCCGAATATTTATTTTAGCGCCGCTCTGTAAAAAAAGTAGAATTACGGAACCACAAACTTTAAAAAAAATAGTCGCTGTTGATGAACATAGCTACTACGACGCGGTATTTCTTTGATAATACAACGATGTGGTCTAAAAGACGTGTTGAAGTAGTCATTCTTATTTTAATGGTAATTTAGAGTGACCAAGCTTTGCTTAATATGTTAGCGGATATACTAATTTCCTTGTTAAAAAATAAATACTTTTTTTTTGCAAAAATCGTTTCTGTAAATGATACTTAATGTTTAAAAAAAATTTGGCCGGTGACAATAAATGAGCCCTGTATACTTAGCTAACATGTGCACCATAAATAGATATAATTACTTGATTCGATACCATGATTAATCCCACAGAAACAAAGCTGTCATATTCTAGAAATACACCAATAAAAAAATATCCTACGCTAAGTGGCATATTCTATGAAAATATCGATAAAAAGGCCCGATTTATCGTTGTCGATGGTCGCATGCTAAGAGCATATTCTTAGCTGACCCTACGGGGTTTGTTAGTGTTGACACAGAATAAGTAATAGTACCGGGGGTACAAAGAATTACTCCGCAAGAAGATCTAAATAAATTCGAGTCTTGCTACGACGCGATACGGTGGAATTCAGCTCGCACAGCATTACGGACCTGCAAATTTATATACCTAGAAGTTTTGTCTCTTTCTATCGCATGCCTCTTATCTTTTCTTACGCTGTTAGGGTTGCTGCCTAGTGAAGAATAATTAATCTCCTTATTTGTAATTAAGTATCTACCGATGTAGGTATTACCGTTATTCTACCTTTGTAAAAATATTATTTCAACTTACCTAAAGTACAAAATGAAAAAAAAAGTTACGACGAATAATTAGTAATACTACTTATGTTTTGTTTACTAAATTGAACATAATCAAATCTAAACATAATCTAATTGAATATTTGTTTCTTTTTATGTCCATTTTTAAATACTATTCGCGACCTCGATCATAGAATTACTGTGAGTGCTATTAGTTAGGTAGGTCTACAACTTCCCGACGGGCGCGTGACACTCGACTGATTCGAAATCCGCCGGCGGAGCGCTTCGCTGTAGGTAAATAACGGATGTACCGCGCGGAGTGAGCCAGGCCTGGTGTTGATAAGGTTTTGTTAAAGTTAACATACCTGCTTGTAACCAGTACTGAATTGAAGCATCGATTGTGTTGAGGTCTTCACTAGCCCCTGTGCTTTGGGCACTGCGGTATATTGCGGCGTTGTAGCCCGTCTCAGATTCGCTTCCTACGTGCATATCATAAGTCATCACGTGGATGTAATCCAAGTATCTAAGGAGTAGTAGAGAGAGAGAGAAATAAAAAAAATCAATAACTGTTTATTGCCATTATTTAAAATAAGGTTCATAAGGAAAACAAAATTCGGTGGCCTTTTTCAGGTAAATCTTGGTTTCATATTTCTTGCATTTATAAGGTATTGCTGATTTATTTATTTCAATTTTTAAGACAAGCTGTTTGTATTTTTTATCAGTTACTAACCCCCGTGTTTTACATAATTCTCACCAGATAGCAAGGAAAGATGAGTTCAAACTTGTCACCACACGAGCCTTACACAAGCCTTATACAAGGTGTTCCGTTTGATTTCCTTTAAGTCTAGGGTATTAATGGGACCATGTAATAGAATCAAATAACATGTGAATATTTATTTTTATTTCTCATAAAAAATAATTCAATTAGTCAAAACGTCTTATGTAAAACACCTTTATGCATATGACAACGTGGCAATTTCCCTATCCCTTTTTTATCGTAATTCACAGGTACACTTCGCAACATTTTACGTTGTACATTGTATGCAACGTTCCTCAATGTTTAAAATGTCTTTGTTGTTTATTGTATGGCTTCAGTAACACCCGTCTATTGAATGAATGTCAAAGAGATTTTACAAGGGTGATAGTTTTTGAACTCATTATTTTAAGATTGATGATATCTTGGAAAGTAGGCACTTTTGAACTGCATATTCTTTTCAACTTAATTTAAAGTATTATTTTTTAGTAAGGAACAAACCTCAAAGTTATGGGATATCAAAAAGAATCCACACCTTGTATAAGAAACTTGCTCTTCGTTAAAAACTGGCGGGCAATGAGCCAAGATGCTGTGTTTTTTGGCGGCAGAATTTATATAAAGAGTGATTCCTAGCCAGGCGTACCACCAAGCGAGGGCCATAAGGACAATTCTAAGCCGACTCCAAAACTCTTAAGCTGCAAACTGGATGACCGCGACACGATAGAAAGTTTGAATGCTGGCGTCGAGAACGGCCCAGATTCCCCGCGTCGCTGCCCGCGCCGCTGTCGCTGCCGTCCAGTTTGCAGCCTAACAACAAAACATCAACACAAACTCACTTAGAAATAGCTGGTATATCATAAGATGTCCCCGCATTAGCTCTAGTTGAACTAACGGCGGCTGACAGAATCAGTCCGTGCTTGTCAAATTCTTCTCTCAGCTCCTTGGTCAGTTGAGTGAAGTTGTCAATGTCAGCCACACCGTGGGTTGTGTCTCTTTTGTTAGGATACTCCCAGTCGAGGTCGAAACCGTCAAAACCGTAGTCTAGGACCATCTTCAAAGCGCTTTTAATAAAGGTTTGACGAGACTCTGCACTTGCTGCCATCTGTGGAGAAAAATGCTTTTCAAGTTCGTATTTTGTAAATAAATAAATATTTCTGACATTCACACAATATCATATCCTAAATTAAAATTTTTAGAGAACATGTGTTATAGATAATAGATAACGGATGGTAAACATAGGAAATATAATATGTATAAACATACATATTGAATAAATGTATATATATTTTTATCAGAAAATGAACCAAAATAAACATCCATGACTGGACGGTTTATATGACACAAATATCCACCGCCAGTGGGATTCAAACCCAGGGCCTCTGGAATAGAAGGCATTGTATGTTACCACTACACCAGCCGGTCGTCATATATGGTGGTAGAGTATTAAGGTAAGCGCACACTATTAAGATTAGCTGGGCCGCATCTCATCACAAAAATCCGCGAGTGAGCCTCTCATACATTTTATATGCAGTACACTATGCCGGGGCGGGCCGGGTCGCATTTCATATAAAATGTACACATGATTGCAGCATGTGGATTATTACGCTGCGATGCGCTCCAGCATAGTGAGTCCCAGAAGTGCTAGGTCAACATACAACCTTGAAAGTCCCAAATGGCTTAGGAAATTTAATTATAAGTTTCTATCCCTTTTTAGGGTTCCGTACCCGTAAAGGGTCAAACAAGATCCAAATACTAAGACTTCACTGTCCGTTTGTCCGTCGGCGTCCGTCCGTCTTTCACTAGGCAAACAGATAGTTGAAATTTTCACAGGTGATGTAACTACTACCTATTACCGTGGTCGCTATTATAACAAATAGCATAAAACAGAAAAACATAAATATTTAAGGGTTACATAGTTTACACAACAGACATGCAGTACGTTGATGGGCAGTTTCCTATTACACTCACTAGATGACGCAGTCTGTATATTTAATCCTACAAGTAGTTATTTAAATAGATAAAATTTTATACTTATTATGCAAATTATTCTTAGGGAGTGTATTCTTAGGACGGATCCATAGTGTAGAGATGGATCTACGGCACGGTACGGCGCCGTATGCGGAAGGGCGCGCTATTCGCGGCACATAGCGCAGCGCTTCATATTAGCTCTTAAAATTATCTTCATCGTGGTTATTTATACAAAAGTATGCAGTAGCATATCCGATATGCTAGCAACTTTTGAAAGTAAAGACATACACGCAATCCTGGTTTCTGAGACCTGGATGAAGCCCTGCCTACCGTCGACGCATTACGCTTTACCTGGCTTTGTCATGCTTCGTAACGATCGTATCAATCGTACGGGAGGCGGCGTGGCTATATACTTACGGTCACATTTACCTTACAAGATATTAAGCTCTTCTAACACTGCATCTGGGTCTATAAACGCAATTGAATATCTTTTTGCAGAAATTAGTCTCAGTACTACAAAGCTACTTTTAGGCGTAGTCTACAGTCCAAACAATACTGTCAACTACTTTTCTACTTTAGAAAATAAATTAGAAGAATTGACCCCGCTATTTAACCACACTATCATCATGGGGGACTTCAACACCTGCCTGTTGAAGAACGATAGCCGTGCAGCTAATTTGAAGTCCGTAGTCAACGCCTGCAATTTAAACATTCTCCCATCTCGTGCTACACATTTTTTCCCCGACTCCACGCCTTCACTTTTAGATATTATGATTGTGTCTTCCTTAGAGCACGTCGCTATCCATGGCCAAACTGAAGCAAACGCCTTCTCATATCATGATCTGATACATTTATCCTACAAAATTAAAACACCTAAATCAAAGCCCAATATACTTCTGCAACGGTCTTTTGGTGGAATTAACTTCGATCATTTACTTCGCGACGCACAGCATGTTCAGTGGGATGCCGTAGTAAATGCTGAAAATATCGATGATCAAATTGACATTTTTAATTCCCTTTTGATTCAGCTTTACGATCGGCATGCTCCAGTACGACCCGTAAAGATCAAACATCTTCCTGCTCCGTGGCTTACTGAGGAAATAAAAACTTTGATGAACAAACGCAACCGCGCTCGGCTTAAATATCGCAAAGAACCAAATTCGACAAATTTCGAAAAGTATCGAAACTTACGAAATCGCTGCAATACTATATGTAGAAATGCACAACGACGCCATATCCATGATTCTATATCAAAGGGAACCCCAGCAAAAGTTTGGAGCTTCATTAAAACTTTAGGTGTTGGCAAAAATAAAAATACAACTCTTCCAGATAACTTCGATCTAAACTCAATTAATCAACATTTCTCAACTTCTGGCTCTATAGATGATGCCTCTAAAAATTGTACATTAAATCAACTGTCCTCTTTGCCCGCACCTCAATACGAATTATTCAATTTTAAACAATTTACCGAATGTGATGTTAAGAATGCTATAAATTCCATTACCTCCAACGCTATTGGGTCAGACTCCGTTAGTCGTAAGATGATTATTCTTCTTCTCGACTTTCTTTTGCCCATAATTACACACCTGCTAAACAAATCCATTTCTTCTAACCAGTTTCCATCTTTATGGAAAAACGCTGAGATTATTCCTATACCAAAAAATAACTCCCCTAGTTCCTTTAAAGATATCCGACCCATTTCTATACTCCCTTTTCTTTCAAAAGTTCTCGAGCGCCTCGTCCACCAACAGCTTATTCAATTTCTTGAGAAAAATAAAATATTAAATGACTACCAATCTGGCTTTCGATCTGGCCACAGTACCATCACAACATTAGCAAAATTACCGATGATATCAGAAACGGCATGGAAAACAAAATGTTAACTGTTCTAACATTGTTAGACTTTAGCAATGCGTTCAACACCGTCGATTTTGATATTTTGCTACAACTACTGCGCTTAATTAACATATCTCGATCGGTGATTGTTTGGTTACATACTTACTTGTGTGGACGACGGCAGCGTACAGTTATCGGTGATGCCGTTTCATCTTGGACCGAAGTACAGGCAGGAGTCCCACAAAGTGGCGTGTTGTCTCCTCTCCTATTTTCTATTTTTATAAATACAATTTCCAAAGATTTATCTTCTTTCTACCATATGTATGCAGACGACTTACAAATTTATCTACAGACTAGCTTAGAAAACTTACCAGCTAGCATCGATACTATAAATCAAGACCTCTCAAAAATACTTTCTTGGAGTACTGCTCACGGTCTTGTCGTAAATCCCTCGAAAACCCAGGCGATAATTATTGGCAGCCAAAGACTCGTTAACCGCATAGATTGGTCACTCTGCCCTAACATTAAATTTAATGAAGAGGTTATTGCTTATAGCAAAAATGTGAAAAACCTTGGCTTAGTTCTCGACTGCACCTTATCCTGGAAGCCTCAGATGGACGAGTTAAGTAGAAAGATGTTTGCAGCCACCTACTCGCTGAAGCGCCTTCGCAATCTTCTTCCTATTTCCACCAAGATATCGATTGCACATGCTCTCTTTTTACCCATTCTTGACTACGCAGACGTATGCTATCTGGATGTCACCGAAGACCAACTTAATAAGCTTGAGCGCCTCCAAAATCTCAGTATAAGATTTATATTTGGTTTACGCAAATATGATCATGTGTCTCAATACCGCACTAAGCTCAAGTGGCTTCCCATTCGATTTCGCCGGAATATTCATGTTCTCTGTCTACTGTTCAATCCTACTGGTCCGCGCTATTTTCATGAATATTTTAAGTTCCGTCACTCCTAACATTAGCGTACTCTACGATCGTTAGACAACCTCATGCTCAGCACACCTTCACACTCTACGGATTATCTAAGCAAATCATTCATGGTTCGAGCAGTAAGTTTGTGGAATAAACTCCCTTTAAATATAAAATCAGCAAAATCACTCCATTCATTTAAAAAACTCCTAAAATCCCACTATTTATCAGCAAGTGAAGTTATTTGATCACTTATTTAGGTACTATAATGTGTTTGTGTTATGTATGCTTAGTATATCCATTTATGTATTTTTATAAATATCATTTTTGTATAGTTTAAGTATGTTTTTATGTAGTGTATGTTTTATGTAGGTTTATAGGTATGCCCCAAGCTAAATTTTCGAATATTCTACATCCATGGTTATCTGGTAGAGATCGCTTCACAGCGATAAGGCCGCCAATTGTATATCTTTTTTTTTATGTGTTTCAATTTTTTGTATTTTTTGTAAGGCATACAATAAAGTGTAAATAAATAAATAAATAAAAGTATGCCGTATAATTTCACGCCACCGCCGCCGTGATCCACGCCTTTATAGTGACAGTGATGAAACCGTGTATAAATAAAGTGTACTGTTGCTGGTACGTTATCCTTCGTGCGCGGGATCAACCCGTACTAAGCCGGTTTTTTTAAACCAATTATTATTATTATTTTGCAATTTAAAAACAACACGCCTTTTGCCAGAAAATACCCGATAATCTGACCACTCGGTCGAGATTCAGGGCATTAGGGACAGAAACCGGCGAACGATTTGGGCAGTCTCAAGTAAAATCGTTTTTTGCATGATTGCTGGAAGCGAACTACCGCATCGCCGGTGATTCTTCTTGTGATTCTACTTTCAAGGTGTCTAACCAGTGTGGCTGAAGTCAAACTTATTATTATGGGAACTTATTATTTGGTATATTAAGTGCTACTCGCCTTTCGGTGGAAAAGACCCAACAATCGGACCAGTCGGTCGGGAATCAGGGTAAGAGAGACAGAAATCGGCGAACGATTTGGGCAGTCTTGAGCAAGACCGCTTTTTGCATGGTTGCTGGAAGCGAACTACCGCACCGCTGAATCACAGCCTTTCAAGGTGTCTAACCAGTGCGGCTGGAGTCAAACTTATTATTATGGGAACTTATTATTTGGTATATTAAGTGCTACTCGCCTTTCGGTGGAAAAGACCCAACAATCGGACCAGTCGGTCGGGAATCAGGGTAAGAGGGACAGAAATCGGCGAACGATTTGGGCAGTCTTGAGCAAGACCGCTTTTTGCATGGTTGCTGGAAGCGAACTACCGCACCGCTGAATCACAGCCTTTCAAGGTGTCTAACCAGTGCGGCCGAAGTCAAACTTATTATTATGGGAACTTATTATTTGGTATATTAAGTGCTACTCGCCTTTCGGTGGAAAAGACCCAATAATTGGACCAGTCGGTCGGGAATCAGGGTAAGAGAGACAGAAATTGGCGGAAGATTCGGGCAGTCTCGAGCAAAACCGCTATTTGCATGTAAGCTGGAAGCGAACCGCCCCGTCGAATCCCAGCCTTTTAAGGTTTCTAACTAGTGTGACAGAGGTCAAACCGTTTGTAGATAATACAATCGGGATGATTTCGGTGGACACAACTTCCCACATTTCGGTCACAAGTGCAAGGTCTAAGTACTTGCGTTGCTTTTTGGTCTCGGCCTTCACGAGGTTTTTGTCATGCGGGATAGTTATGTCCACCAAAGACACCTTGGACGACGATCGGTCCATTAACTCGATATCAGGTTTATTCGCTAGAATAGTCCTACCCGTGATAATGGGCCGATCCCAGTAGAGCTTGGCGCTGCCGTTTTCGAGAACGAGCTCTGGAGTGTACTGGAAACTGTAACTGTAATCAGAAACTGACTTATTACAGTTGACCGTATTTTAGGACGAGCTCTTGGTGGAGAATCTTGGCTGCTTGGTTACGTCTATGTAGATACTCAGTGTTGGAAAGAACTGAACAACCCGAAATGACATGCCTGAGGGACTCGCCAGGTTGGCGGGACGCCCGACGTACGTCCACTGTGCCGTCCCTCATAATCTACTTCTGTTAGTTGTTCTTGACAACCTGGTCCTGTTTAGCAAAGACAAACCTTTCGGTTTCCCCAAAGAGGTCCCCGAAGCACAGCCAACGCACGGAAGCTTTACGTTCCACGTGTAGCTCGTGTAGAGTCTTGTAAAACCTTCCGTGCAGCTCTTTCTCTTTCCATACGGTCTCACGATCAGAAATGCTTAGTACCGCCGGTGTCTGCCATGTCTCGAGGCCCAGATTGAGAGGGGTGAGTCCTTTGACACACGCTACGACCTTTCTATGCATATCCACGTCCACCTTCCCCATAAAATAGGCTTGGAGGTGACATATGGTTGTGCAAGGTTTTGGCGTTAGAACTTATGATTATTATTCTGAGAACAAATGTGGGTACGTACCGTGGAATATTTAGCGGATCCCTCATTCCACCCACCGACTGCTAGAATAGTCTTGAGTTTTGGATTTAGTTGCTTCAATGCGTTGAATTGTCTGAAATTATCTGTAAAATTAAAGAAATATATTTTTGGTTCTTTTTTCCCCAGAATTTTAATAATGAACACTTTTACGGTTGTTTTATTAGAAATTAATACAAGTTACATATATATTTTTAATTGTCGTTCAGTTTGAGTGAATTTTAAAGTTGCTGACTTCCCCTAAAGGAGGGTTGAGCTTTCGATTTTATGTGAATGTATGGAATCACCATTCAAAATATAAATTAAAATTAAATATTGCAGGAATCTTATCTTAAGTATACCTACTAAGATACTACATGTTTCAGACACATACTTTAGTCTGAAAATCCACAGTTCCACAATCGTTATTAAATTCATTAACGTTTCGTTTATCGTAGGTTTCATAAGGTTTTAAATAATTTAAAGAATCTGCCTAGTGCAATCTCGAGTAAGGTAGTATATAAAATTACAGTTTTTTTCAATATAATAATTATATTGTAACTCTTTATTGTCATTATAAAAGATTTAGTTTTAAAATATTACATATATCGACAACTAAGCGGCAAAAGGCTATACCTCAAATTATACTTATTCCTGAATCATAGAAGAAAGAAAATAAATTTAGACACCTTATTAAGTATTTAATTATAAAACTATATCTAAGCATTTTAAAATACGCATTTTAAAAATATTTAGTTTGATTAAAATGTTTCATCTGCGTTGAGATTTCTTTTCTTGAGATTTCGTTGAGAAATTTAATCTCGGGTAGCTGCAAAACTATTACCAAAAGATGGAGCTAAGTTAGTATATAACAAACACGTAGATAATCGAAATAATTTCAATGACAAACGACCATTGTAGCTCAGTTGGTAGAGTGCCCGCCCGGGACGCAAGATATATGGGTTCAAGCTAGATGTATGTTGAAGTCTCGGGTCGATTCTATTTATTGTTTTTGCCTCAAAAAAAACATAAAAATGACCATAATTATGTTACCTCTTCCCTCTTCAAGATCCAAGTAGGGATCCAGCGAAATGACAGTGCCCTCATCATTGATGCCTACGAATGTGTAAATAACGTGGGTGCATAGATATGGGTTGACATTTGCCACGTCAAACTTGCCCAGACCGGTTCTGTAGGTGGCCCACGTGCCATAGTAGCACACTATGATCTCTGAAACAAATTAATTGACCATAAACTATTTGATTAAACAAATCTATTTTACAAATTCAATCTTTTAACGGATATTTGATACGTTCAGTATAAGTACCTAATATAAATATTTCGACGACCGTTTTTTACGATCCGTACGGTTTTTCGGGTTGACTAGTTCGATCAATAAATCGATCATGTTAAATGAATCTATTAAATATTTCGTAGGTAATATCTTTTCTGTTACTTTTTATTTGGAAAACATATTCCCTTTTTCTGAAGTTAAAGAATAATCAGAATTAATATCCAAAAATCGTAACTTTGTTTTTAAATAGAAGGAAAACGCTGGGCATTATTTATTATTTTTTTATTTAATTAAGTATCTCAAATGTAGCCAAATATGGGCAATCCCCTTTATATCTTTGGTTTTTTTCGCTACATTTTTTTATGTCCCTGATGTTTTACAAACCCCGTGATCCAAAGTATCTGTGTTTTGTTGTAAAAGATGTAAGTTTAAATACTGGGTTTCTATAAATGTAAATACAATAAGGCAGTTAATAATCGGGTATACATATTATTATAATTAACTGTATGTATATGTACACACTATTATTCTAAGTTGCTACAATTTCTCTATGGGTTTGGTGACATGGAATGGGGTGTGACGAATAATAATTAGGATGGATGTATTGAATGCACACAAATCATATCGCCTGGTTTACACATTCCGTTAAGCTATAAAGTCATTAATCACTGAAAGTCTCAAAAATCGAACAAATTATTCAAAATAAACAGTTTACAGTGTTGAACACAGATATTAACAATCAATTCATGGAACTTTGTAAGTTTATTTATTTCTTACTTTGTTTCAGATATCTAGAATTAATATTAAAAAGACGTGTGGCACTCGGAGACTGCCGCGGTAAAGCTATTGCAAAGCATTTTTTATCAACTTATGCAATTATAATTATTTATTTATTTTATTAATGCAGTAATGTTTGATCTAATATGAAGTTCCACAAGTTCCTAGTAGATGGCGCTGATTGTTTATGCATGTAAAGTTATGAAATCAAAGTATCACCGCTGTGCCGGTCGGAGTGGGGGGTGTTAGGTTTTTTTCGTTACGGAATTTCTGGATTCGGTCCCCACGCTCAAGGCCCGCGATAGAAGCTATAGCTTTAAAATTCTTAAATATAATGTGGTGTGAGTTTTAGAACAACATATAATAGTCATTATCTGTGATTGCAGGAAACGATAACTTATCTTACCTCATATAGATTATATGTGTCACTATCATGGTTTATGAGATAAAAACTGGTAACAGATGGACAGACGGACAAACGGACTGCGGAATCTTAGTAAAAGTAAAAATAAGTAAGTAAAAGGGTACTGTTTTATCCTTTGGGTAAAGAACTACATAAAACTTAAACCAATTCATTTGTGGGCCTACGACGCTATAAATACACACCGTTACACCTGTTAATCTATACATCTATACCATACTTATAAATATAATCGGAGTGTCTGTTATATTGAAATAACCGTTTTTTTACTACATGCATATGAATATACAGTGTGTCCGGTCACAACCTAGCGATAATTTAAGGTTACAAAATATACCTAATTTCATCGACAAAAACACCCATATATGGGGGTCTATCCCCCCCCATGTCGGAATGGCCGCCAATTTTTTTTATTCTTGTCGATACCTCTACTGAAAGATACCGATTTCTCTGGACAGATGTAAAAAAAATGTTATTTTAAAGGTAGATGTTTTTAAAATTTTTTTAATACTGTCCTAATACTTAAGGATATTACTTACAAATTGACGTTAAAATTATTGTTGTTAATTGCATAACTCGAAAGTTAGGACTGTTTGAATATGACCCTTTTGTGAGGATCATGAATGTAGAGCCCTAAAAATTAGTATCAAAGTGCCAGTTTTTGAAATATGTTAAGAAAAATTAAAAAAAAAACAGTCAATTTTTATCACTTAAATTAGCATTGTAAATGTTTTAAGATATTTTGTAGGGAAAATTTTGCATATTTTTTTATTTTTATTTCATAGTTGCTATTTCTACTTTTAAAATTACATTTTTTTTACATCTGTACGACCTTTCTGTCCAGAGAAATCGGCATCTTTCAGCATAGGTGTCTACAATAATAAAAAAAAATGGCGGCCATTCCGACTGGAGGGGGGGGGGTGTAGACCCCCATATATGGGTGTTTTTGTCGATGAAATTAGGTATATTTTGTAACCTTCAATTATTGCTAGGTCGTGACCGGACACACTGTATATGCGGTACATACCCTAAAATATTTCTTTTTACAATTTTTGTCACTCTGACGATCTGTCTCTCTATCTGTTTGTTCCGGCTAATCTCTGAAATGGCTGGACCGATTTTGACAGGACTTTTATTGGCAGGTAACTGATATAATAAAGAGCAACTTGGGCTACGTTTATTTTTGAAAAAAAAATCTTTTATTTTAGAAAAAGTAGGTATCATAATAAGAAATGACTGTTAGGCGGAATGAAGTTCGCCGGGTCAGCTAGTCCGCAATTTCCTCTGCACAGAAATAGATATTTCGAGTATGTTGTTTTCCTCCCTAAGGTCCTACCTATCTTTAATACAAACATAGATACATACAAACAAACTTTCACGTTATTGGTAGGGTAATAGTGCTCTTTTACGTTATTTTATATACCTAATCATTAATTTAATTATAATATTATGATTAATAATTCATTTTTATTAGTATTAATAATAATTATGAAAAAATTAAATGGTTAAGTGGACAGGATTAAAATTTACACTTATAATAATAATTACATTTTGAACGATATCGATTATCTTCTTATCGGACATTGTAACAGTATTATCAACAGATACTTAGTGGAACTGAGATTTTTTTCTATTATCATTTTGTAATTATATACGTATGCAAATAACTAAACTTCAATTTAATCTGAACGATAATCAAAAAGCCCGATATCATCAAATTTTATCCTCTTATAGGATACTAGCTTTTGCCCGCGACTTCTTACGCGCATAAACATTGTTTATGTGTTATTGTTTTTGTCCCTAAAATGGGCACACTGTCATTTTATTGCATCAGTTTATAATTTGTAGGATTTTCTTATAAACATTATTTTTTGTTATTCTTTTTTTACTAGGCGCCAGAATAAAAAGTTGAGTGCGAGAGCTGACCCGCGAACATGCCACATAAAACTGTCCATGAGAAAAACAATCTTCTCTCAAATCTATGCCGGCGACTTTGAAAGTTTGCCCTTGTGACTTAGGAGTTAATTCAATTACGAAAACTTAATATTTTGTTAAGGTTTTGCGCGTTAAAACACTTTTTAAGAGGATTTATCGCGTATAACTAATTTTTAACTCGACATTTCGGTGTATGTGCAGACCCCGCGATGGAAAGTTTTACATCAACACCTATCAATCTGACGCTTGACATTTCAGTCGCTCGTGACCACGGGGTCTGCAAAGACACCGAAACGTCGGGTTCAAAATTAGTTATATGCGATAAATCCGCTTAAAAAGTGTTTTAACGCGCAAAAACTAAACAAAATATTAACGTTGTAAATTTCATATCATAAGCTCATAATGAAACTAAAAACGATTCTCATATAAGAATAAATCCGTGTAAGCCGACCGTATCGTTATATCTTGCGAATCATTATTATCTATGTTGATAGTAGTATCAATTTCAACCCAAGTGCTTATGACCTAAGGGTATGCTTCTGGGTCTTAATCAAATGACATTGTACGTCAATAACAGTCTCATAGTCACTTGAATGTACAGTGTGAATAATCCAGTGTATACTGTGTAAGTGTATACAGTTATGTCAGGTAGTTATGTGTGTTGTCCCGAGGCTATGAATGTAGGCAGTTTTGAATGAGATCGTTTTGAAAATATTGTAACTGTTGAGTTTCTTGTCACTTGTTCGACTTTCTAAAGGACTGGTAGATTTTTAGTGTATGATCTATGAAATAACGACTAAGTATATTCACAGAGGTTTCTTTAAATTGCTTTTGTTACGTTTACCGTAAAACTAAAGTCTTTAATTAGTAGACAGCGGGTTATTTTGTTTAATTCGGATTAGGTATTTCAGAAGTAGCCTCATAGAAACAAAGAAAAGATTTTTTTTTATATATAATAAATATTACTGTTACTTTAAGATAAGATTAAGATTTGAGATATAACAAAGGACTGATTGAGATTAGATAGTCATCGTTAAAAATTGACTTAGCGATGTCATTTTATATGAATCCGGTTGATTTCTCCTAAATATTAGTTTCATGTTAATACTTTCTGGATGTTGGATTTTTTGTGGATAAAAAAAGAAAACACGACGCAAAATTTCGGTACCCACCTCCAATAGCCTGAATCAAAGTTACTATGGCGCCAAGTTCCGATCTTTAGTCCGTTCAGAGCTATGAGGTCCTAAGTGTCAGTTTATAATTTTGGTATTCACCTCCAATAGCCATGTAAGATACGTTGTTGGATAGGTCTTAGTAACCTGAATCAAAATTACTATGGCGTCAAGTTCCGATCGTTAGTCCGTTCAGAACTATAAGGTCCTAAATGTCGGACTATAATTTTGGTATCCACCTTCAATAGCCACGTAGGATATGCCGTTGGATAGGTCTTAGTACCTGAATTAGAGTTACTATTGCGCCAAGTTTCGATCGTGAGTGCGTTAAGAGTCAAAATAGCAGACGGGTCACCTATAGCATAGATAGTAAGCGACACCGCCGCTCTGATTATCTGTTGCACACCTGAATTAAGGTTTTTTTTAATTTTGTCGTCGGAGATTTTGATTAATTTTATTACCAACTAAACTACTACCAACTTAAATAAAAAAATTACCATTCAATAAATTTAAATTCAGTCTGTTTAAATTCTTGCTATCTAAATTATATTATACTAATAATGAATTTCAAAATGACAAATATTATATTGATTAAAAATTATAACTTTATATAAAAAAAATATACTGAATATAACAATTAACTTAAACATGTATTTCGACATATCTTAAATTTAATATTTTGCACACTGACACTTGTCGGTAGGATATTGTGAAACTTTAATCTATACAATAAGACCTCTAATGTACCGATTTCCATGCAAATAAAAAAAGATTTTAGGTTGGTTATCGGCTTGGGCTCAGAATCAAGACAGGCGCCATACCAATTCCTGTTCTAGATGATAAATAAAAATAAAATAAAATCTCCAGACAATCACACCAAATACACGGCCCCAAAGTAAGCATAGCTTGTGTTATGGGACACCATGTAGCGAACTAGGGGGGAACTTAGAATATAAATAAATAAGCACCCAGACACGGAGCATTTTTTTTTTCTTGATCCGTGCGGGAATCGAACCCGTCTGGCGTCTGAGGCAGACAGGTTTACCCCATCGCGGGTACCACAGCTCTCATGCAAAGTTGTGCGTCGTCCTTTCAACCGTATTTATCGCTTTCATATAATATTTAGGTTTAATATGTAATCTTTATTTTAGCTAGTCAAACGTTTGATATTAGCCAATAAACTCCATGAGGAGGTTGCTATCAAGTCGGAAATTAAAGAGATCAAAAAACCAAATAAAAAGAAAGATTTTTTTTTCACACATAACTCTATATTAATTAATGTCTATGTATTTTAAATTGTAAGATAATTTTACTACAATAATTATATGAACCTGTCTGAATAGGATTCCTGATTTTTAAGGAACTGTGATCAACTGTAGATTTGCAATTGACTATATATGTATAAACAAATACTGGGGCAACCTCAAATGTCACCCAGGTTTTAAATTCAAATTAAATCAAAATAAGATTATAGTAAAACAGCAGGGATGTTTGGAATAGGCAGCCTTAAGGAAAAGGTAACTCAAAAGCAATGGAGCTAGCTATTATAAGCAAATTCTGCGCTTTGTAACCGAAGTATTAAAATGTTTTCCGGCAGTATGGTTTCAGGTGAATATAGTAATTGCAACTTAAAATAAGACTTAGTTAAACCCTTTTTTGCATTTTACACTGGTCTGAGATTAATTTATAGGTGACAAGGAAATCTTGGCCTGAAAATCAGTTAATAGTTTCGTGGATGTCAGATTTTTAAGGACGCCGAAATGTCTCGAGGTAAACGGTAGCTACTTCTGCATGTAATATAAACAATACCCAAAGCCAATGTGCCCTTAAAGATACGGATGGCGATGTAAAAAAATAATGTTTCACTCCTTGGCAAATTATCTAAAACTAAGTCAGCTATATTGATTAATAACAAAGGGGATCGCACCGGAGACATAGAAATTCCTTCTATTAAAACAAAAAAAAATCTTAATAAAATTTTAGGTTAAATTATACTTACTGTCAGCAGCAAAAACATTTCCTATGAAAGCACCGCAAAGCAACAACAAGGTCGGTAAAATCAAAGTCATTTTGGCAATCACCCACTCTGCACAACAATGAGAGAAAACTATTATTTTATTCCTATTTATATGCACGAGCAAAATAATTATCTATGATAATATTCATTAACACTCAGGTAAGTCTAATCGGTGCTAGCTACTTTCGTAAGAATATTTTATCGAACTATTACGAGTTTGGTTGTAAACTCGAAATTACTTGGTTTATCGGCCTTTATAGTGTATTATCTTAGATTTATTATTTCTTGCGTATTTTCTTCTTTTACTAATGATTTATTTAGCATGATGCTCGATAAGAATTTAGATAAAAGAAAGAACGGTCTATTAACAGGATCTTGATATGAAAATGACAAGAGAGCTCGTCGACTTGTAAACGACGCATGAGTAAGAGTTGCAAAATCTCATGTCTTGTAGTGTTTACAGTATTGTCTGTAAACTGTACTGAATATTATTCGGTCCTACAGTACCTATCTAATTTCAAAACTACTTCAGCTTTCATCATGACCAACACATATGCGTCTCACGATCAACTAAGAATCTAATGTTCAACGGGATTTCAATGGGAGTTCATTATAAATTCATCTGGTGTGGAATAGCTGCCTCTCTGTCTCCTATTTCATCGGGTGAAAGGTGATCATCAAGACTAATGCGTTACACGTCTATACACGGCAAACCTATAAATTGTACCGAACATTATTCGGTCCTACAGTACCTATCTAATTTCAAAACTACTTCAGCTTTCATCATGACCAACACATATGCGTCTCACGATCAACTAAGAATCTAATGTTCAACGGGATTTCAATGGGAGTTCATTATAAATTCATCTGGTGTGGAATAGCTGCCTCTCTGTCTCCTATTTCATCGGGTGAAAAGTGATCATCAAGACTAATGCGTTACACGTCTATACACGGGAAACCTATTCACTCGACGCTTGAAAATACCAAGACCATAGTGGTTAGATGAAACAGACGCAGGCAGATATTTCCACATCTTGGCAATCCGTACTAAAAAGAGACCATCGACGCACGACGTTTAGCAATATTCAACAGTATTTTCAAATAAAAAAAAATCTCAATAATTTTCCCATGATTTTTGCAAAACGCTGTTCAAAAATTTATCTTCAAAATATTTGCCGCTGCATCTCCCAATATCGGTGCTTTTCTAGTGGCTTTGAGAATTTAATTTTTAAATCTATAGAGAGCTTTTATGGGGAGCTCGCGGCAGGCTTGGTTTTGTTTTCTAGTGCATCCGTTAGGTAATAATTTAGGTAGGCCGGGCGACGTGTGTGCAAATACTGGGAGGAGCGAGGGACTACACTGGTGGAAAGTTTTTGCGGGCAGGTGGAAATTGGAATATTTAGTTTCCATTTAATTCCATTATGTCATGAAGTCGTCGTGGCGCCGTGGTTACTGTATGCATCAAACGATATCAAAGGTTAAACAGCGTTAGGCGCGGTCAGTACTTAGATAGGTGACCATTGAATTCTCACGGCGACTTCCGTCCGTGCGTCGGAGGGCACGTTAAGCAGTCGGTCCCGGGTGCTGTATATTCGTAGACAGTAGTCGTTAAGGTTTGTAAGAAGCCATTTCGGTGCCGTGAAAATTCTGACATCCACCACCCAGCACTGGGCCAGCTTATCCTTTACCTCCTTGTCACCAAAGGGAGAGACTCATAGCCCTGCAGTGGGCTCATTACACAGAGTTGTGATGATGATTTAATTTCAAAGGCTAAGGTGTTATACGTCTGTTTCTCAGTCTTCGAGCGTAGCGTTCTGGATTTACACGGTCTCCGTTGCCGTTATGGATTACGATATGGATTAAAAGTTTGTGATGAGGATCGTGATGGAGTGTTCATATCATACAGGTTATCTATATCATCTTATAAAAAGTTTTCCGTAATTGTAATCTCGTATGACTTACAATTTGTAGATTAAATATTGAGTATCCTATTTTTGAATTGAAAAAGATGCGCATGAGAAACCGCAAATGTTGGATATGGCTGTAAAACGTGATCTTTACTATCTATAGATGCAAGTTTTAAAGTTAAAAACAATAGTCTTATTTTTTCTCACCACAGTGGGCCCGATTTGACATTGAATTTTCTTATTTTAAACCGACTTCCAAAAAAGGAGGAGGTTCTCAATTCGTAAGTTTAATATTAATTTACGTAATTTAATAGCTTGGTGGTAGGATCCCTTCTGGGTCCGCCTGGCTAGCGACCACCCTTTATATAAAGTCTGCCGCCAAATGTTACCGCTCCGGCGGTAATGTGTTCCGGCAATATTGTATAAAGAGCCAGTTCCTTCCTAAACCCGTGTACTTTCATCTTCGACCTCATCGTCACTTACCATCAGGTGAGATTGAGGTCAAACGCGGGTTTAGTCACTTATAAAAAAAAAAAAAAAGTGTCTTTGTTACACGATGTTTCGGACATTTCCGATGTGATACTTCATAGTTGGTCCCATTTAAATTTCATCGAAATCGGTTGAGTACTTCATTGATGATGTCAAACTTTTGAAAAAATGTGTATGATTTCGGAGAATGTTTACGTTGATGATATTCTCAACTCAGCCAAAGTTTTGATGTGAAGTCAGTTTTTTTAATGCTCTGCATTTGTTGATTATGTGTGTTTCTTAATGCTGTGACAGAAAGAGAAATAAATAGTTTTTGTATGAGGCTGTCACGTTTCACGTCGTAAAATTTGACACTGGAGAGACTTCAAACTAAGAAAATGCAATGTCCAATGCGGCCCTTTATGCGTACAATGACGGTCTCCTTGGTGCAGTGGTTTAGAAGCTATTACACCAAACGTCAGGTCACGGGTTCGATTCACGTACGGTATGGAACAAAAAAAACATGTCCCGGGTCTGGGCGTTTATCTACGAGCTTTTTCCCGCGACTTCGTTCGCGCATAAACTAAAAAGCCGTGAATATTGCCTGTGGGAATTTCGGTTATATCTTTCATAATATAACCAGACACTCATTGAAGGACCTTTTTACCAAGTTTCTCATCTGTGCACACAAGAAATAAGATTTGATTTGATTTTAATACAAACTAAAAAGTCCTATATTTTCCGTTCCCATCCGAATTTCGGTAATTCCTTCCATGATGCAACCAGCAGGCCTATTACGGTTCTTTCATGACATGGCATGATAAACAAGATTTCTGTGATACAATGATCAACAATTATGACATAAAGAATAAACGAATTCCCTTTACATTTGCATGCAAGAGGCGTTGCATTACCTTTTGAAATGACAGTTTCAATCATCGTCTATCACTTAAAAACGTCAATTGAAAAAGGTGAGATCGCACCCACCTCTATGATATGTTGGTTTCTTGATTTCATTTGTGTTCTTCCATTTCGTTTGTTTTCATAATATTATATATGGGGGTTATTGTATTCAATTTACATGGTATACCAAATAATGATCGTACCTTAAGTTTTAAGGCCGCTCCAAATTCTTATTCGTTAATATAATTATCTTCATACATAGAATATAAAGCCTTGAGAACAATATGTTTTTATCAAAATAAAACATATTAGATATTAATTTTTATCTTCCTGGACCATTTTCAATACTAACAATATAAAAAAATTAACAAAAACTTTTAAAATCTATTACGAGTTACTTCAAAACTCTCTCTCTCTCTAAAGGGAGTTATGCGGGTGAAACAGCGGACACAAGCTGCCTGTCAATGCATTCAGTCATTCAGCCATTCGAATGCTTTCTTTCAAGGTCAGTCGGCCATATTGAGGTTAACCATCGTTAGTAATTACGAATACTAGAAGTATCATTCGACTCAGGACGTTTGTATATTACTATCGTTCAAGTCGAATATTCAAGTTAGTCATCATCATCACAACTCCGTGTAATGGGCCCACTGCAGGGCATGAGTCTCTCCTCTGGGTGACGAGGAGGTTTAGGCCATAATCCACCAAGTTAGTATTAGTATTTTATTCGACTGATATGATAATTCGCAGACGCGCATCGCTGAGATATACTCTGCGATATAACCGTTCAAATCGGCGGCTCGCTTGTTACTGAGAGACATGCGATCGTGACTCCTACACAAAACTCCAAACTCCCCACGAACCCCAAATTGAAATTGAGTAGAATACGAGAATGGCTTTCTCGCGAGATTCTCGCGAGAATGTTGAGAGGCCTTAACCAGTGTTTTTTCACTTAGTATTATTTCCCTTTCCTTAGAATTCGCTCTTGTGGTAAAAGTATTGATGCTTTCCGATAGATGGCATTATTCTCAACACGGTTAAGATTATGTTCCATTTTAAACCAACAGATGTCACTTATGCTCAACGGTTCCTGAAAAAATATATTGTGCTTTAAGTAGTTGATACAAAATTAATATTATTTTATCCGCTATATAAGATGATATATTTAATATTTAAATTGAATCATAAATACAAAAAATCGTAGATTTTTATAATTGGGTGCGTTCCAAGCATGTGAAAATGTCTTTTTATGACTGCAAAATATACCCAATACATTATTTAATCCACAGTGGATAGTGACATGAAATAGATTTTATGCAGTGATTTAAAGTTAGGAAAATCTTGAAGTTTTTTGTAATACTACTATATAATACTAGTTGTCAAAACATTGACAGCTCTACTATGTCGATGCACAAAATGTCAAAACGAAAGTGATTGAGAGACTGACATGAGTGAAGAATGAATTTGTTCATTCCGTTTCCTCCCGTGACTCGTGAATGTGCTCTGGATTGTGTTTTATAAATTTTCTACAACTTTGGCAAGCTCCCGTACTCTGAATTCTTCGCATAACACGTTGGACTTACGCACGTTACACCGAAAAAGAAAACCTAATAAATCACGCAACTGCTAAATTGTTTTTTATTTACTTCAATACATAGACTTTGAACTGCTGGATTCATCATACCCAAACCTGATTAACCCGTAATTTTATGAATCTAGCTATTCCAAAGTCTTAAAATTACCCTTCTTGAGAATACAAGCTAGAGCGGTGCAGCTGGGTTTTGGTTGTCGAGGTACGGTTGTTTTCCGCTAGATCGCGCTAGTACCAAATTTGTTAGTGACGACTCTATACCAGTATATAAGTTACTCTATGGCCTTAACGTCAAAACTATTTCATATCATCGCATGGTTTTGAGATCCATAATAGGCCTGCAGATATCTATTGGGGAGCTTTTTACCAAGTTTTAAATCGTAATGCTCAAGGAATAAGATTTGTCATACAGATTAAAAAGTCCTATAATTATATCCCCTTGGAAATTTCGGGAATTCTTTCCTTAATGCACCCTTACACCCTCTAAGGAATGTATGGTCCAAAGAGTAATGTTCATAGCTGACCTGTCAGATTATTGACAATTCATGAAATTTATTAAAACAACGTATAGTGCAAATAATAGCTCATGTTCGGTTAATTCCAAATCATTTACTTACAGTAGAAATCTCAGCAAGGATTTTAATATTTTACCCTCTCGAGTTACTCAATAGACTACTAGTATCATCCACTTGAAATGAAAATCCCGGTACCTAACGTTTCTAAGAAATTAAATCAGGTCTGCACCCATAGTTTAAATAGGTATAAACAGGCAGCATTTCAATGACAATATCATCTTTATACATTCACATAACTATCAAAAAGTAGTTTGACAGGTCAGAGACTGTATGGCCCGTGAACACTACTCTTTCAGTTCTCTACGTCCAGTGGTTATGGCTGTACGTTATCTGTTAGTCACTCAATCAGTAACGGGATAGTTTTATATATACCTATTTATATTATAGGTTCCCCCTTTTTCGCTATATGGTATCTCATAACACAAGCTTTACTTACTTTGAGGCCGTGTAGTTTGTGTGATTGTCTGGAGTTTTTTTTTTATTTATAAATTTATTTTACAGAACAGTACTTCCTATCTTATCATGCTTGACCAGTGAAGTGCTGAGCAACCAGTTGAAGATTTGTTTCAAAGTTTCTTTAGCTATAAAGTTGAGAACTTTGAAATTACAATATGCAAATTCTAATCGAAGTTGCTGTCAATAAAAAACAGAAACCACAAGATACTTTCTTAAGTTTTCACAATGTATATAACGTGAAAGTATCTGTAGACACCGAAACGTGTAGTTAAACTGTATAATCGACGAATGCAGTGCATTAAAAATCCGACTTCACGTCAAAACTTTGGCTGAAGTATAAAGTGGTCAAGGTAAACGATCTCCGAATTCATACATATTTGAAAAAATTTTCATGATGTGCTTAATCAATTTTGATGAAATTACAATAATTATTTTTATTAATTGTAATTAAGAACTGAATTCAGCAATTCTATACAATGTGTAACAAAATGGAGAGATAAAACTTAAGGGTTAGCTTCTATACCATACTTAGAATATACAGTAAAATAATTAGCATGATCAGTGCTGGTATTGACTTTCATACAAATTTATTTGATTATTTTACAACAAAATATTTTGACAACCCTAGTCAATAACAATCTAAAACAAGACTTTTGTCGCAGTCAGTGACCTTATGACCTTTCCAGCACCGGCTGTACTTTGTAGTATCTGTCTTAGTTACTCATCTCTTAAAATCTAATACAGCTGTTTTTAGGGTTGACACTAAGATATTTTGATCTAAACTTTGAACTTGTTTTTCAGCTGAACCGTGAGGATAACAAATTCATGTTACTGTTACTTTTAAACTACATCACCAAACATACAATTCTCTTCATTATGTTACACGTTGTGTATATGGAATGAATCGCCAGAGTCACTGGTATCGCTGTTTCCTACATTGATTATGAAACTTTCATTTTTTTTTTATATATTTTCAAATACGAAAATTCCAAAATCTCGATTACCAAATCCACCAACAAGCGTTAGATAGACAAAACTGACGACAGAAAAAATTACTCTGACATTTATGCTAGTACTGACATATAAAAAATTTACAAAAACCCTCGTGTCTACTTTCGTTAGCCAGACTCAATTATAAAGTTTGACCGCCTTCGTAGAACCAAAAGTCGATTTTCGCGTTTGGAATAAGTCTAGGTTACAAGGATACCCCAAACGTTCACTGCATCTTGAAATAAAACAAGCTGATCCAAGGCTTGCTTTGAGGCTGTACTGTTGGTATGTCTGTTAAGGAGTTGAAATAAAAATTACTCATTACCTAATCATCATCATCATCAAAATCGATTCCTTAATTATGTCATCCAATAAATATTTTGAAATACTAGTAGCGTTATCTACATGGCAACGTGGTCTATTTCTCTCTGTTAACGCGGCTCTTCACACACACACAACTCTTTGTAATGAGCCCACTGCAGGGTTATGATGAGTCTCTCCTCTGGGTCATGAGGAGGTTTAGGCCGTAATCCACCAAGCTGGCCCAGTGCTGGTTGATGGCGTGGCGCGTGCCGTACATCGGTGTCGTACACCCGTATGGCACGCGTTGTCAGAAGCCACTTCAGCGCCCTAAAATCTGGCATCCTCCAACCATCACAAGGCCTGCTTTATGGGATAAAACGCCTCTGTTCCGAGAGAGACTGAGAGACGTATAGCCCGGCAATGTGCCCATTAAGAAGAGTTGCTGATGATTGAAGAACTTTGATAATGATGTATCAAAGGGTCATATCAAGTAAAAGCCAACACTAGGCAAGACTGGATACAATTTAAAAAATATGGCAGTTACAAATTATTATGCAAAAGGTGATTAAGTTTCAGTTTTATAAAATGCAATTTAATACATAAAAACGAAAACATAATTATTTATTTTAATCACAAAAATATGTTGCAATAATGCAGAAAAATCTAAATTGGTTTTCATACTAAAATACTCAAATAATGGTAATATCATTTTAAACTAATTGTAATGGAGTCATGTAAAATTTTCGGTAGGTCCTTTAAGTTGCAACGAGCACAGAAAACTTTAATTGCAAATAATTAACCTTACAGGCTAACTAATAAAATGAACTGATAAATATTGAGTTTCACCCCGTGCAGTTCAACACGAAAATGACCAAAAAAGTCCTTGCATTGAACCACATGCGTTTTTTCCACCCAAAAGAAAGATGGCCACTTTTTTTTCTTTTATGTGTTTAGCTTGTTTTGTGGACTCTATTTTATTCTAGGTAAATTGTTTGAGCATCGTTTTATTAACAACTGTAAAGGGTTACGTTCTGGGAAAATTTTGATGTGGGATATTCGGTAACATTTACAATTGATCACAAACCGACTTCTTTTACAACATACACTACGATTTTTTTAGTTATTTTGTAGTACTCGTACATACATCCTTTACTTACATTTTCGAAATAATAAATGAATAAGTTTTCTTATCTGTAAAAAAAACGCATAGGTTATTCAGATTATTGATAAATAAGTATTATTTCAGATTACACTAATATTTTAATGATATTTTTTTATTACTACCAGCAATAAGGTTTTTTTACTCTACCTGTGCTGCTTTCTATGCATGACACAGCAATGCTTTTTGGTGATAGAAATACGTAAGATGATGTTGCTTACGCAGACATATTCAAAAACCAGAAATATATTGCATAAAAATATAAATAAATATTTGTAATAATCACACCACATGATATAGATATAGCCAAAATCAAATTTCTTAAAGCTTGTAATACTAGACAATGGATCCCTAAATTTAAGAGTGCATAATTGTGTCTGGTCGATTGTAGAATTTGTTGCTATCGAACACTACATCTGGATGTCTTAGTGATTCCTTGAACGATTGGACTGTAGTTCTGTATACCTGTAGTGTGCGTCCACACTGCGAGCCTAGCGCGGTGGCGACGACGAAAGCGAAATATCAAACATATGAAACCATACTGTAGTGTCCACTGTAGTGTCCACTGAAGTGACTAAGGCGGAAGCCTAGCGCGACCTGAAGCGAAGGACTGAGCGAGTCAGCGTGCGTAAGTTTCAAACGTTCTTGTCCGCGATTTCTGGCCACTTTACGGGCCTAAGCAACAAGCGACCCAATGCGCTGGTCGCGGGGGTAACAAACCAATTCGGTCGGTAATACTGACATAAAAATAACTTTTATTTATTAACAAATTTTTATATAATATGTATAAAGTTGAATGTAAGATATTTATTACTGTTTTCAATTGTTGACATCTTGTTGTAAATATTGCCTGAAATAAACGAATATTATTCTAATAACTGAAAAATGTGGTAAATAAAAATAAATTTTATGAGCTAAATAAAAATAAATAGGTACTTTAGCAAAAGTTTATACCTGCCTTATGAGTTTAGCATATATTTTACTTAAAATGTAGTCAAATGCTGACACGGATATGTGAAAAATGGGTTACGCTACGCCTCAACTTTTCATACTAATTAAAAAAATATATATACATTTCTTTTTCAAACAGAAATAAAGATATACCAAATCGTCGTCCATTGCTTTCAACACCTGATATAACCACCAAAGGAGCTCGCGCGTCACTGTGGCCACCTCACGCCACAGGCCGCCGCGCCTGCGTTAGCATCTTCACGGTGGTGGTCGTTGTAACCTGAAGATGCTTCTGGTTGAAGCGAAACACGTGTTGGTGATAGCTAGTGGCGTGAGTTACAGTATTCCAAGTGCGTGTTCATTGCTTTTCTTGCTTTTTGAAACACGTGTCGGTGATAGCTAGTGGCGTGGGTTACAGTATTCCAAGTGCGTGTTCATTGCTTTTCTTGCTTTTTGAAATACGTGTCGGTGATAGCTAGTGGCGTGGGTTACAGTATTCCAAGTGCGTGTTCATTGCTTTTCTTGTTTTTTGAAACACGTGTCGGTGATAGCTAGTGGCGTGGGTTACAGTATTCCAAGTGCGTGTTCATTGCTTTTCTTGTTTTTTGAAACACGTGTCGGTGATGGCTAATGGCGTGGGTTACAGTATTCCAAGTGCGTGTTCATTGCTTTTCTTGCTTTTTGAAACACGTGTCGGTGATAGCTAGTGGCGTGGGTTACAGTATTCCAAGTGCGTGTTCATTGCTTTTCTTGCTTTTTGTTTTTGAGGGAGGGAGGGCAGTGAATCAACGCACGAATATCGTGCATCACTAGTGCAAACACAAGTCGCGGAATTAGCAAGGTAACTCTGTTAAAGTAGTAATTATAAAGTTATTCGTCGAAATATGTGAATCATGAAGTTTATCAAGCATCGCAACAATTCAGTTACATAATTACCTATATTGACCTATTTGGACAATTTTGCCAAAGTCATGGATTCAAACTCCGACGGTTACGAAAGAATTAAAACTTCGACCTACCTACATACTGCACAGGAATCCAAGTTTCACACATTGGTGCAACAAAAGCCGCAAGTCGTTCGCTATTCAAATCCGGCGATACGGGCTCGTTAACTACGTGCACGGAGCCAAAACAATTGTAGTGCGGCCCTACGATAGGTTTCAGAATTTGAAAGGATTTGTGGGAAATTGTCTTCACGAAAATTGGAACCTTTAACTTTGAATATCTTACTGGGCTCGATTCGACATTGGATTTGCTGGTTTTAAGTCTTTCTAATGTCAAATTACGAGTCTTAAAATTCCAAACTCAAACAAAGGTAATGTTTCCAAATTGGAATATTTAACACTAGACCACAACGTAGCTAAAATTATGCTGGTAATTAATGGCGCAAAAAAATTAAAGTTTAAATGTAAATGGCAAAGTCGCCTTAACATTCCGCCATTACTACCGTCAAAGCTGTCATTGTCATGTCATTTGGTACAAACCTGTCACTTGAAATTGGAAGGAATAGAATTGATATGTACGGTAAAGCCATTTTCAATAAATCTTGTGCATTTTTAATACGATGTCTATCTGAAATTGAGTGATTACAATTTTTTTGTACACATATTCTCTTCAATATATCCTTGTGCTCACATTCTAGCCCCAGATACAAAGAAACGGAAACATATCTTTTGAAGCTTCTATGTTTGACATTAGAGAGACTTAGAATTAGAGATTGTATTGTCAAATATGGCCCATTATTTAAGTAATCTTGTTAATAGGTGTTATAAATGTGAAAGTTTGGATGAATGGATGTATGGATGTTTGTTTCTCAATCACGGCATAATTATTCAACGGATTGGGATGATTTTTTGCATAATGTACAGTCTGGAATAGCACCTTTTTATCCCGATGTTCCCCCGGGTAGATTATAAAAAGTTTGTTTTGTTTTGTTCGAAAACTTCTTTAGGTGTGTTGGGAACTTTTTGGTTAAAATCTTATTGGCTCGAGTGACCAAGATGCTTATGAGCGGCATATGACTGTGTGCTGTGCGTGTAACGCGCTTTTTGGATTGGAAAAATCTAGTGTGCTCGCTTTCCGAACGCTTAATACTAAATGTTCTAAGTTTTTGCTTCTATCGGCATTTTAAAATTCAAAGCAAATGTTTTCATTGATAAAAAAAATAATTTATAACAAGCCCATAAGTAGCTTTTAAATAAGTAAAAGATCATTAATAGCCTTGTTTTATTTTTCATTGGACATGAGATAAACATACATAGAATGTACCTAAGGCTGCAAACTGGACGAGAGTGACAGCGGCGCGGGCAGCGACGCGGATTCCGCGCTGGGCCCAAACTCAATACTTTCTATCATGTCGCGGAAATCGCTGCCCGCGCCGCTATCCGCGCCGCTGTCGCTCTCGCTGTCGCCCAGTTTGCAGCCTTAGTATAATTGTGCAACTTCGGTTTTATCAAAGGAGATTTTTATCATGAGGTACGTATAAGTATGAGAATTTGAAATCAATTAAGTAGCGTGAATCGCACCTTTCGGCATAGCAACTAATCGTAACATCGATTAAAGCCCGTTTCAATTATCTTCTATTATCATGATTAAGTGTCCAACAAATTAGTGATAACCCATAGATTAATAATCCACTGATCTAAACATCTGATTTTTATCGCATTTCGATAAATAAATGAATATCCGTGTAACTTATGCATTTGTATGATGGCTATGTTCTTCTATGTTAAGAATTAGGCCATCAAATGTCAAAATATTTGTTGATATCAGCAACAGTTTTCAGTATAAGGATGTTCAATTGAACTAATTCGACGATTCGGAGCCTTGACAGACACTACGTGGCTCAGACGGCAAGTCAAGTTAAAGTTCAAATTGAATTTATTAGTTACTAGCCACCGCACGCGGTTTTACCCGCGTAACTTTTGATCCTGTGAGAATTTCGGGATAAAATATAGCCTATCACCTTCCTCAAGAGTTGGGCTATCAAATGCAAAAAGAATTTTTCAAATCCCACTTGTAGTTTCTGAGATTAGCGCGTTCAAACAAACAAACAAACAAACGAAACAAACTCTTCAGTTTTATATATTAGTATAGATAATTAACGAATGCAGAGCATTAAAAAATCGACTTCAGGTCAAAACTTACTTATACTGAACTAGCTTTATCCCGCAACTTTGTATGCGCTTAACTACTCTTCTCGTGGAAATTTCAGAAACTGTACAACCAAACATCCACTGAAAGAACCTTTATACCAAGCACACAAGTTTTTACACCCATGCACACAAGAAATAAGTTTTTTTCATACAAACTAAAAATCATATATTTCCCGTGCCCGTGGGAATTTTGGGATTTTTTTTTGTAGCACAACCAGTCACTCTTTGAAGAACCTTCATGCCAAGTATCACATCCGTACACTCAAGGAATAAGATTTTTCATACAAACTAAAAAGTCCAACCCCTTCCCGTGGGAATTTCGGGAATTCCTTCCATAATACAAACACACACTTGTAGAGGAACCTTTATATCAAGTATCACATCCGTGCACTCAAGGGATCGGATTTTTTCATACAAACTAAAACATCATATATTTCCCGTTCCCGTGGGAATTTCGGGAATTCCTTTCATAACACAACCAGACACACATTGTAAAACCTTTACACCAAGTTTCACATCGGTGCACTCAAGGAATAAGATTTTTCATACAAACTAAAAAGTCCTATATTTCCCGTTCTCGTGGGAATTTCGGGAATTCCTTCCTCAGTGCACCCCTACATCTCCTAAAGAATGTATGTTCCAAATTTCAGCTCTCTACGCCCAGTAGTTACGGCTGTACGTTGTCTGTCAGTCACTCAGTCACTCAGTACCTCAGTCACTCAGTCAGTAACGGAACAGTTTTATATACTAGTATATTGATGATGATTATAACGTCGTCAAGGTAAACATTCTCCGAATTCAGACATATTTTGAAATTTTCCATGAAGTACTCAATCAATTTCGACGAAATTTATATCGGACCAATATTTTATATCATATGAAATAAGAATTTTTAAAATCTATTCATAATTGTCCGAAATATCGTGTAACAAAGATTCAAAAAGAACATACACATGAATTGAGAACCTCGTCCTTTTGAAATTCGGTTGAAAATGACGGCAGGCAGAACCCGGTGCCTCAGTTGGAAGAATGCCCGTCCGGTATGTAGGTGATCTAGGTCCGAGTCCCAGACGAGATCAATTTGAAACTAGCCTTTATCATAACTCTTTGTAATGAGTCCACTGCAGGGCTATGAGTCTCTCCCCTGGGTGACGAGTAGGTTTTAGGCCATAATCCACCAAGCTGGCCCAGTGCTGAGTGGTGGATGTCAGAATTTTCAGGGCACCGTAATGGCTTCTAACAAACCCTAACGACTACTGTATACAAGTATACAGCACCCGGGACCGACTGCTTAACGTGCCCTCCGAAGCACGGAAGTCGCCGTGAGAAATGAACGGTCGGCGATCACCCATCCAAGTACCGACCGCGCCGAACGTTGCTTAGCCTGTGATATCGTTTGATACATACAGTAACCGCGGCGCCAGGTCGCGGCGCCACGACGCGGCGCCACGACGACTTCAAACTAACCTTTATCACCTATGAATCTGCAAGCGTTAATAAACCTTAGAGTGGTACACCACTTTTTTGGCCGACTGTGTGTGTAACATTGAGGGCGTGCGGCGCCGTTTGCATAATATTTTAGAGAAAATAATAATTTCCTTTTAAAAAATACTGTTTTTTTTTTGCAAAAACTGTTTCTAAAAATGTGATTGTGTACAAAAAAATTCACTGGTCACTAGAAACATCCCTGTACATTCGAGAACACGTGGTAACGCTTTGGTTTGTTAGTTTCGATTGTGTATGTGGCAGATTGAAAGGTGAAATATCGTTTGAATTTTCACCTTTTGTAGTGTTATATTTCGTTACACGACACAGCTGATCCATTTGTTGTTAAAGTTGTCAGAAAAATCTCCAAGCACATAAGATGCATTCAGATGCTGTCCGCGACTTCGTTTGCTTTGTAGTTTTGATTAGTATATATGAATATGCAAAAAACCCTACGCCTATCACCGCTACTGAAGAGGACCCCAAACCACTTCCGCTGCGCCATCACCTTCGGGGGCGGAGAGGGCCCGCAGTCTCTCCTCTGGGTGACGAGGAGGTTTAGGCCGGAATCCACCAAGCTGGCCCAGTGCTGGTTGGTGGATATCAGATATTTCAGGGTTCCAAAATGACTTCTGACAAACCCTAACGACTACTGTATACAAGTATGCAGCACCCGGGACCGACTGCTTAACGTGCCCTTCGAAGCACGGAAGCCGTCGTGAGAAATGAATGGTCGGCGGTCACCCATCCTTATACCGGCCGCACCGAGCTCGCTTAACCAAATAGGAAAAAAAATACGTACCTTTTTTTCATAAAATCGTTTCTACAAATTATATATAAATATTGTGTAAAAAAATTTGGCTAGTGACAAAAAAATTGCTGCGATATATCGCGATATAATTTATAAATTGTTAGGCTGCAAAAAACCGACAAAAAGTTTCTCCACTTTTTGTCGGGTTTTTGCGCGAGACAAAGGAGCGCGAGAACACGAGGAGTAGTGTAGTGAGAACTTTGAGAGTGTGGACCCAAAGAAGTTCTCGCTACAGTTCTGTGGAACAGCTATTAGAAAATATTAAGTTTGTATGAATCCGCGACAAATCGCTCAAGCGCCCGTTGGCGTCGAGAACGGCCCAGATTCTCCAGGTCGCTGCCCGCGCCGCTTTCGCTTTCGCTGTCGCTGTCGTCCAGTTTCCAGCCTTATAGTGTGATGTAAGGAATTGTGGACCACAAAGCTATCTCTCTAAGTTACAGAAATAATATTTTGTTAGAACGTATAAAACGTATTTAAAAGCGATTAACTGTCGATTACAATTTATTAAATTGACATAAGCAAACACTTTTTGTGTAGAGAAAGAATCAACTATTTAAAAGATCCTTAAGTTTTTTTGAATTTTATATTTAAAAAAAGACTTAGTTATTAACAAGAAACGTTAATTTAATCAAAAACTTTAAGAAAGAAAGTTAGCTCAGACTTAACAGGTATTTCATGGAATTATTTAAAATACAAAAAGCCCCAAATTTCGAGTGACCCAAGTTTTACTCGGTTTTCACAAATTAGTCTTGAAGTTTTCGCATTTACATGAATAATTGGTAAGATAACCATTTCTGTTATGACTTGTCTTGGAGTATGACACACAGAGTTATACTGAGCGTTTTACAAAGCAGATATGAATTCACAATTCTGTCATACTTAAAAAGGGCTTACTAAAAAGTATCCGTAACCGGCGATTATGTATGAAAAGATTAATGAACATGGAGGAAGCGAGGTATGACTGGATTGGAGGTATGACCAAAGGGGAAAAGGCGTGATGTTAAAATGTATTTCATTTTATGTATACGTCAACTGTAATTTATTTATAAAGAGGAAATATTGATTTGCCGATATTTCAAATGTTATCAAACGATAATTGAAACAGAATAAGACATTTAATTAAATGAACGATGATTAATGAACAGCTAACAATTTTGAACAATCGTGGAGAATATTTGCGATATGTTTTAGTATACCTAAGTATTCATATTTATTATATTTGGTTATAGTTTATAATGTGGTTTTTACTAACATGTTATTGTCGGAGGTATCCAACGAGTTTCGGACTCTTATTGAGTCCTTCTACAGGGGTGATTGCAAATACATTTTACCATATCTTTGCATGACCACCACATCGGTCCGGTAAGGAATTTTCACTAAAGAAGCCTGAATGAACCTTACCACCCACCTACAAATACTTTGATACAACAATATAAACATAAAAGTTTAGATAAATATACATGGCAAAAGCTCTAATGTATTCCGCATCGCTTTTACTTTCTTTCCTTCGTGAAAAGAGGGTATTTTGTTTAAAATACAGTTGAAACAAGAAATTATTAATACTTCTTAAATTTGCTAAATTTTCGCGAACCTTCTTGGTATCTTACGGTTATAAATTTTTACGAAGCTGTTTTAAATAGTTCTTGTTTTAAAGGACTTTTTAAAACAAGAACTATGTGAGTAGATCAGCAGGTACCTACAGTCAGCATAGAAGTTAGTCAATTTAAGTTGTCATTTAGGCATAATATCGTGAATCATCACAACTCTTTGTAATGAGCCCACTGCAGGACATAAGTCTCGCCCCTGGGTGACGAGGAGGTACAGGTCACAATCCACCAAGCTAACCCAGTGCTGGGTGGTGGGTGTCAGAATTTTCAGGGCGCCGTTATAGCTTCTGCATCGAACATTGCTTAACCTGTGATATCCTATGATACACACATTAATCACGGCAACGCCACAACGACTTCTTTGAAAATTTTAATGTTTTCATCAACTTTTGATTCTGACCATACCTACAGGAAACTTTCAGTAGATGAAATTGTAGAGACGCCTGCAAAACGAAGTATACACGGCTATATTTTATTCACCAGCCAATTTTTTTACACAATTAGTATTATTTATAACAACGATTCTTGTAAAAAAGGTATGTATCTTTTATACAAGGAAATAATATAGTCGTAACATGTTAAGCAAAGTATGGTCACTCTTAATTATGAATGAATACTTTCTGAATAAAGACCCTACAAAACATCTTGTAGTACTACGTCGTGGTTTTATCAATAAAATGCCGCGTCGTAGTAGCTGTGTTAACCAACAGCGATTTTTTGTAAAAAAGTTTGTGCTGTCATATCTTTATTTTTTTCTACAGAGCGATACTATAATGAATATGCAGGTACGTTTATATTGAATCCAATAAAATAACATTTAAATTTGGCTGGTGATAAACTTGATTATAAGATACGTCTGTTGAATGAAATTATAATTTCACGATAAATCAGAAACACATATCTTAACTGATGAGTTTTTCGTGTACAGCGCCTGAAAAGAAACCAAATAGTCGAGTTGATACATAAATTATACATAAATCTATACTTTCTTTAGTAGGTAGGTACTATAACGTGGGATCGTAACTAAATATTTAAAGACTTTTATTATTTATTATATGTACTCATTTATTATTTGAGAAGCACTTTAACACACTAATACAAATATTATCACTGGGGACAAACAACTTATTATTTAAATATGGTGGAGCGATACGATTCGCGGAATATAAAATCTAAGACTTTTTCTCCGAATTAAACAATGAACAGCCCTTTCTGAAGGACAGGCCGAGAATGTTCTAACAAAACTAAAGCGTCTCTGTCAGAACGAAAATATTCAAAGCAAATGTTAAAATTAAAACAATGACATACTGTTAGTTCGCGCCATAGCCGTCTTTATTTCTCAATATAAGGCGCGCTCAAGCAGTATGTTACGGTACTTATAATGTAACAAGGGAAAATTTCTCACCTTTATTTATTTACACCGTCCAAATAGCTTAAAAAAATGAGGGATAATGTTTTGTAACTGTTAAATTGTAATGATAATTACAAAAAATATATTTTTACTTACCTAAATTAATATAACCATAATTTTTACCGTTCAGCTTATACATATGAGTAAAAGAAATAGAATACTTTTTTGACAAAGGAACTTAGCCTACACAGTCTTAACTTAACTTACTTCCTTCCTTTCAAATGTCTTACTTTTTCTCAATGTGAAGTTTGTCCGTCTGTATTCCTATTCCTTGGCAAATAATTCAATGCAAACTAACGACGGTTTGAAATGTTAAAAAGAAAAATAATGATACCATTTGAAATTGCACTGAATGAGAATGATTGAAATTGAATGATACTTTTAGCATATTTAAAAGCAATTTATAAATTGGTGAATTTGAGGTATGTATTTATCGTTAAAGTAGAACATAAAAATATATTAAGCTATTGCATAGCTTCTATCGCGGGCCTTGAGCGTGGGGACCGAATCGAGAAATTCCGTAACGAAAAAAACCTAATACCCCCCATACCGACCGGCACAGCGGTGATACTTTGATTTCATAACTTTACATGCGGGCTTTAATAAACAATCAGCGCCATCTACTAGGAACTTGTGGATTTTCATATTAGATCAAACATTAATGCATTACTAAAATAAATAAATAATTATAATTGCATAAGTTGATAAAAAATGCTATGCAATAGCTTTACCGCGGCAGTCTCCGAGTGCTACACGTCTTTTTTTACTATTTTTTGAAAGCCACCAAAAGTATTTGACGCAGAGCATTCCCATTCTTGAAATGAGAAAAGGACAGTATAACATATTTTTTCAGTTACATTATTTTTTTTCTCAACTTATTTAAAAAAAGAAACTTCATTCTTTCACTTAAGCCGCATAATAATTTTTTTCATCCCTAAAGTGGGCACACTGGAACTGTAATTTTACTGCATTGAATTGTTTGCCAAGGTATACGAGTTCTTACAGTTGGTGGTGAATTTATTGAAACCTTAAAGACTTTTCAGACAATTTGAGCAGTAAATCTCTGTGTAAGCAACTCGTCTGTGGCATGCCATGAATAAAACACACGAGGGGCTCTCTTGTGTGTTGGCGATAACGATGAGTTTGCGATATTAAAATGTTTGTATGACTTCATGGTAGCGGAAGTATGTTGGTAGTACTGTTAAAGAGGGCGCTAAATGCAATGAATGACTGACATTCGATTGCAGCGCCATAGGTTGTATCTTGAAGTAGGATGATGGCAAGTGACAGAGATACGGTTAGGACGGCTAGGTGCGCGGACGTATCTCGGACTTACGATCGATAGTAGCTCGGTATTAATTGAGTTGGCGTTGTAACTGTAAAGTAACTGACGGAACGGACTCGCGAATAAAGATTTTGTTGTGACTAAGCCAGGGTTATAACCAAGCCCACAGACTCGGTACTAAGTAACTGTCCAGTGATTAATTCTATCGTGTTTTATTAGTAACGCTTCTTTTCGTTTTGTTTGTTTTCCGACATGTGTTTGCCTCTTTTATGTCGTATAGTGGATTTCTATATCGAATCTTAATTTCAATCCAAGATTTTTTCGTACAAAAACAAATTTGGATTTGTTTGTTATGGCAATGTCTACTAACAAGAATTTTGAATTGAGATTCAATACAGAAATCTACTACCAGTCGAGTCGTATATCTGCTTATTTTTAGATAGGTACTTAAAAGAGTGTTTTGATTTGATTTTGAAAAAATTCTCTAGAAAACTTATCAAATCACAATCAATATTAACAGTTTTTAAACCTCCGTGATTTACATCCATAATTCAACATTACACTGTTTAATTTTAGGTCTCTATTATGTCAAATTCACTTTCAACTTCAAACACAACAATTTGCTGTCAAAAACAGTTTTGCCCGTAGGTTTTGCCCCTGAGCTTGACACTATACCCTGGCAAATAATTCAATGCAGTAAAATGACAGATCCATTGTGCCCACTTTAGGGAAGAAGAAAAATTGTGATGTCGTTTAAGTGAATGAATGTAATTGTTTTTTAAATAATAATATTGCAATGTATGGAAAAAAATATATTGGCTCATAAAATATTTCTTTTTTTATAGTGCTGTTAGCAAAGGGCAACTATTCTTGAAATTTAATTTTTTACGACAAAACAAGTATAAAAATATTTTTTTTACTTCTACTGTAACCGTTTTATAGCACTTGGTATGTTAGGTAATTCATTATTTTCATTATTAAGATAAAGTACACGCCTCAAATTCAATTATTTATAAATTTCTTTAAAATTTTATGCAAAACGAATGACAAAGACACTTTCATTTTCAATCATACTTATTCATTACTTACACTACGAAGTTTTTAACTGGTATCATTATTTTTTTAATTTGACATTTCGAACTGTCAGTTTACTGCATTGAACTATTTGGCAGAGTATACAGAGACTTAATATTAAAAAGTGTTATTTCGATTATGGCCCAGTGATATAATATGAGTTGGTACTTAATTGCGTTATACAGTGTGTCCGGTCACGACCTAGCGATAATTTAAGGTTACAAAATATACCTAATTTCATCGACAAAAACACCCATATATGAGGTACCCCCCCTCCTGTCGGAATGGCCGCCATTTAATTTTTTTTAATTCTTGTAGATACCTCTGCTGAAAGATGCCGATTTCACTGGACAGAAAGGTCCTACAGATGTAAAAATTATTTTAAAGGTAGAAATAGCAACTATCAAATAAAAATAAACATTATGGAAATTTTTCCCTACAAAATATCTTAAGAGCCCATACTACTCCAGCTAGAATCTGAATTTTGCCCCCACCTCACCGCCCGGCCGTGAAGCAGCCCGCAACGCGTGTCGGAGCTATCTTACTCACTCGCGTTTTGTTTTCTCCAACTCTGCCTTTTCCGTATCTTATTTCTTTCATTTCCCATTTTGAAATAAAACACACCACAAATTTATTTATGAAAAACGCGATATTTACGTGATGTTGTAGCGGCGGCGGCAAGCGTGAAAGCGACACAGGTTCCTCGTACGAATGCCGGAGCGCAACTGAATCCTTGAGCGGGCGCAGGTCATCCGTCGTGCCAAACACATTATTTTAGATTTAAGATTTATAATAAAAAAAATAATAAAATTATTTTAAAATCAGATCATATAGTACACGTATTGTCATACCTTGAAACTAAATACCAAGTTACATTAGTGTAGGTTAAGTACTAATTAAGTAATAAGGTTTCTTTGTTAATTTTAGAGATAAGTTTGTGATTTTTTTCTATCGAGATTTTTTTCATTAATCGTGTTTTCAAAACATATGGTTCTTAGTTCATACTCTTAACTTTGCTATATGTTTTTTCTAAAATTATTAGTTCAGTACTCTGATAGATATTTGAGATCAAAATTTGGATTCGGAACGTGTTTGAGGTAGTGTAGGCCCTTAAAACATGTACAATGCTTATTTAAGTGAAAAAAATGACTGATTTTTTTTTTTCCTAACATATTTCAAAAACTAGCTCATTGATACTATTTTTTTTAATACTGGCCTAATACTTAAGGATATTAGTTACAAATTGACGTTAAAATTATTGTTGTTAATTGCATAACTCGAGAGTTAGGGCTGTTTGAACATGACCCTTTTGCGAGGATCATGAATGTAGAGCGCTATTAATTTTCGATAATGGATTAAATAAAAATATACTATAACTTTAAAAAACTTTTAATGACATTACCTATTATTATTTATTTAAAAATTGTTCAAAATATCCACTTCTATTCTGTAGACAGGTCACTGACCTTACAGCCATTTGTATTTGATATTAAGGCTGTGTCGGATCTTATGTCATCTGCAAACAAACAACATGATTTTTGGTCCTACTTATTCACCGCTCTAACAATAATACAAATCATTATCCGTCCTTGTCACATAAACCCTATTCAATGTAGCAGGTAGCCCTACATGGGTTTGGGACCCTAACAAAAGGGTCATATTCAAACAGCCCTAAGTTATGAGAGTTATGCAATCAACAACAATAATTTTAACGTCAATTTGTAAGTAATATCCTTGAGTATTAGGACAGTATTATAAAGTATAATTGGTTTTTATTTGCCTAACACAACGTTTAGACCGAGTTGCTAAGGTCGTTATCACTTGAAGTCAGACAAAGTTTATTGAACCAAACATAACCACTGTCACACAATAAAAACATCATATTAAAGTTTGAGGTTGCATATACATATTTTTTTTGCCAAACCACCCTTTAAAAGCTAAGATTCCCGTGGTTGAAGGGTAAAGTCAATCAAGTATCGTACGTTCACTTCGTTCAATATCGCTATGCCCAACATGTTTAACTGCCTAGATCCGGACTGATCCGCCTCGAAGCGGATCAGGTCGGTTCTCACCGAATATTCGAGTGTCGGAATTTAGTTCGTCTATTTTTTAATTTTCCGTTTTCGATTTTTCCGCTACATGAAATATGCTGGTTTGGATATTTTGTCTGTGGTTTATTTTAGACACTCGAGATAAATTTCAGTACGAAATATGACGCAGTTTTACAATCTTGCAAATTGCAGATAAAAGTGATTTGCCATCTTTAGCAAGATGCATTGCTATCGAGTAGATCTTCTTTTGTTAAAGATTGAATAAACAAAATTTTAGCCTATTTGATATGTATTTTATACATATAATTGCTCTTAAATGATACACGTGATAGTTCTCAATTTACATTATACGCAAACTACTTTCAACTAATAAAATAAATAAATTTATAAAAAATTAAATATACAAAAACCATGTGAATAGAATTGTTTATTCTAAATCATAAATTAAACTATCAATCAGCTGTAATTATTAATATTAAATGTAAATAAATGTAGATAAAAAAAAACGTCTTCAATTGACAGATGCAAAGAAACGGAACGTTCAGTCGATAGAAATTAACACAACTGAATCGATATTATACTACATTAGCATATAAACATTTGAACTACGAATAAGTAGGCTTTGAGTTATTTTAAGCAGATTTACTTTTTCGAACTAGGGAATTCTACCTATTATGCCCCGTTTAATCTGTATAGATCTTGCAATTCACGATGGCCACTGGGCTTTACTTGTAGTTGAACGTGCATATATACCTACATTCAGACAAGGATCTTTTGGCGCATGGCAAAAATTGGAACTAACTGGCATGGTGTGAAATATCACTTCATGTCTTATATCGGCTCATATTTAGTTTTGTACTATTTATTCAATATTTAGATAAAAACACGCCAAAATTCATAAATTGTGGGTTTACCTATGGTGGGTGTAAAAGTGAAGAAGCGGTTTTAACTAAGAAAAACAAGATAAATTTCTTATAAATCCATAAAAAGAATACAGAAGCAAGTTGCTTGTAGGTACAATGTTTACATATTGCCATACTTTGAAATTTTAATTTTGATATGTAATTATTTATTTTTATATTTCAATTCAATTAAACTAAAACTTCAGGAGACTAAAACTTCCACTGCTGTTAGGACTTGAAAGGTGAATTAAAATCAGTAGATATTTAAATGAACCTTTCGCACATACGTGAATTTGTATACTGAAGAAATTAGTGCTGATGACGATACTAAGGAAGTTAATTATTTTTGTTTGAAATAGATAATAAATGTCTAAGTTGAAATCTGTGAATTAAAAAAAATATTGAAATTGTTATGATAATTCTACCCGCAAACTTTAAATACAGAACGGCCGGACCGTTCTCGCTCGTCAGCAGAAGATTTAGGTTGCGTTGAGAGTTTGTAGTGAGCAAGCGTTCATCCCTTGCTGCATGGTTTATGATTATTGTCGCGCCCGCGGTGGATCGATAAACACGACGATTTTGCTGCGCGCATTCTTAAGGGTGCTAACTGGACGGCAACACCGAGAGCGGCAGCTGCACGGGCAGCGGTAGAAAGTATTAAGTTTGTATGAAACATCGACAAATCGCTCTATCGCCCGCTGGCGTCAAGAACGGCACAGATTCCCCGCGTCGCTGCCCGCGCCGCTGTCGCTGCCATCCAGTTTGCAGCCTAATTACTAATTGAAGGAACTAACCTATTTGTCCTATTTGACATGAAGTTTTACTGCCTCTAAATAAGCATTTGGTACAAAAGTGACAACTCTGAGTGACCTCTGAGTGATGGAAGGAAACCATCAAGGTTCGAATGACTAGCGATCACCTTTCATATAATATCTGCCGCCAAATATAACCACTTCGATGGTGATGTGTTGCGACGTTTCATGAAGCCAGTTTCTTCCTAAATCCGCGTGATAACTTTCTATAGTATTATTATTCCTAATAAATATATAAACTTACGGTTCCTGACATTTTCCGAAAGTCTTTTTGATATCCCATAACTTTGAGGTTTTGTTCCTTACTAAAAAATAATACTTTTTTCCAAAGATTATGTAGTTCAAAAGTGCATACTTTCCAAGATATCATTAATCTTAATGTAATGAGTTCATAAATCTCCCGTAAATATTGTATCTGTTATTTTAACAATATGTTATTTAATATGTTGTGTTGTATTACTGTGAAAGTCTATCAATTTCTACATGAAGAACAAAATTGAAAGCGAAGAACAGCTGTGATTTTCGTCTTTTTGTTTAATATTCTTGAACGTACCGCCGAAATAACAAGGGTCTCTCAATGCACTATCGCCAGAATACTGAAAGAAGAAAAGGAGCTGCTATCACGTTCCGCTGCATTTACTTCACCCATTAAAAAACGTCGTTCAAGAGACAGTAAATACATTTTAGATTATATGAACCGGGAAATTATTCAAAGTTTTCATACAACATAAAGAAAAACCAACTTTAGTCAGTTTTAAAAGAAATAATCAACGAGCATCAAAAAAACCGACTTCACGTCAAAACTTTGGCTGAGTTGAGAATGTCATCAACGTAAACATTCTCCGAAATCATACATATTTTTTCAAAAGTTTGAAATTTTCAATGAAGTACTCAACCGATTTCGATGAAATTTCAATGGGACCAACTGAAGTATTGACCGAAATATCGTGTAACAAAGACACAAAAAGAATGTACAGACGAATTGAGAACCTCCACCTTTTTTGGAAGTCGGTTGAAAATAGTTTCGATGGATGCTAGAGCACTTTATATTTGGGGGTTTGAACTGTATGTATTATGGAAGCTTGTAGAAAAAATTTGAAAAGGAATAGGTATATGAAATATTAATCTTATGGCTTTGAGCTTGTAATTAAAGTGGGTGAATCGAGTGACAGCGATACAGAAGTGTTTATAAGTGACAGGGAGAGGTTATTCGAAGAAGATTAATTATTGTACATAATAATAGAGAATTTTATTAATTTTCAGTTTCTTCATATTATTTTAAATTTTTTAAAACTTTTTTTTTTCAAATTGCTTTGTTAGTCATGTTTTGTCTAAATCATAATACCTTTTTTTTTTACTGGAGGAAAACAAAATTAACATATTAATAAATTTCTTTAAAAAATATTTTTATTTTTCTACGCCGACCTTACCGATCCCACGCACACTTTAGCACGTTAACAGATAAGAGTTTACTACAAGCAAAGCACGGTGGCCATCGTGAGTTGCAAGATCTATACTTATAAAATCAAGCAGAACAATTTGTTTGTTTGTATCATTAAGCATCCTTATATCTGAATGTAGTCAGATCTGAATAGCTGTTACTAACTTAAGGATATATTTTTTTAATAAGTTCTGAAAAAAGTTCTGCCGTTGGGGTAGACAGAGACAAGGGAACACCAATTTCTACGAGCCAGACATACCTCTTTTGCTTCTTCCACGTTCATTAATCTTTTCATACATGATCGCCGGTTACGGGTACTTTTCACTAGGCCCTTTTTAAGAATTTCGCCAATTTGTTCGGCATACGATCGCCTAGGGCGGCCCCTTCCGACAACACCATTCGTTCTTTCGTAAATCCGCTTTTACTTATCCTTTCCAAATGTCCAAACCACCGTAGCATACACTTTCATTGTTAGTCACTACATCTTCTTCCGCATCTCTTTCTTATTTCACTGTTGCGCTCCCTATTACTCAATTTCACTCCACACATGCTTCTCAAAGCTCTCATCTCCACATAATTAATCCTGCTTTCATGTCTCTTCTGCCACACCCAAGATTTACTACCATACATAAGTGTTGGCGCCAAAACTCCATCAAGTACGGCAAGACTATAATTTTGTTTGCCATAATCGAGTACAAGGCGTCATTAACACAATTTCCCGCTTTTACCCTTCTTTCAATATCACCGTCATACTTACCATCTTTTGTAAACAAGGACCCCAAGTACCTATACGAACTCTTTCACTTGTTTCACTTTTTCTTCTTCTATATACTTTTAATACTCCATTCCGTGACATCTTCATTCCTGTCCATAACCATGACTTTCGTCTTTCCAACATTTACTCTCAAATCTTTCCAAACGTAATAGTATATTTCATTACGAGTGCGGAAAGCCTGTCATTTTTGAACGAGTTGCAATGACGGTTCCGCACGTGTACTGAACGACTATTTTTAATACAGTTGCGAAAAAATTAAGCAATTTTATAAAATATACAAAATGGCGCCAGCTGTGAAAGATTATAAACAGAGATTTTTTTTGTTTACCCATTCTGGGTAGGCAAAGGGAACTATGCCCATACAGCCAAGTCTTTAGTAGATTTTTGTATTGACATGAAATGAAAATGAATTTAATGAGATAAAATGAAATGAAACCTAACCTAACTCATTGCATCAAAACATTATATCTGATATTGAAACAAATTAGTTGCTTCTTTTCAGAAATATTTGCATGAATCGTAAAAAGATTTTTTTTTTAGTAAAAACTTCGTGGTTGATTGTTTCTTTTTAATAGACATTATTTTGACATTTGGGAAAGAGAACGCACGAGTGCGGAAAAGGTAAAGAAAAAGCACAAGTGTGTAATAGCCCACATCCCGAACGCTAAACGTCCCTGCAATACGCCACTTTTTGAGCAACTGTATTAAAAATTTATTTTATACACCACCTTTGTTTAAAATTCGCATTATGTATGAGATAAAGTCCACCTAAAACAAGATATCCCTTAAGATTAAAAAAGGTATCTTATAGGGAATAACATATACTTTAATCCTAAGGGTTATAATGTCATTTGATTTTGGAATGTCAATTGGAGCGAAATTTAATAATACCTACATGGACATGGCTGTATGACTAGTTGCTTTGCCTAATTAAAAAATATATGGACTTTAAATTTGGCTGTATAAGTTTGTGTACCTTTGCATTTGGAACGACTACCAAGAAAAAATTAAAAACCTTCGTAAAAAACCTGTATGCGACGGTTTCTTTTGCCTTTTGAAAAAGACAAATAAGAAGTGAAATTGCGCGGTTTTTGAAAAGAAATTTTTTTCAGAGTTTTATTTCAATAGTATTCAAATAAATAAAATATGTCGAGCTCGAGTGACGATTTAACACCAGAAGATATTAGAAATGAAGCAAATAGTATCGTCGATAATATTTTGTCGTGTAAATCGAAGCATTTGTACATGAGATTTTACGAAGATTTCTTTGCTTGGAAAACTAAAAAAGCCGTGAAAATTATTTCGGAGTCATTGCTTTTAGTATATTTCAACAGTTGTCTGCTACAAAGAAACCTAGCAGCCTATGGACTGTTTACTCAATGTTGAAGACAACAGTAAACAATGAATATACCAAATAGAAATATCACTTTATCTTTACATAACTGGTCAATTGTTTCTAATATTATCTTTAATTTCTAAATTATTAAATACCTAAGTACTTGATTTAATTCCTGCGTTTCTTTACCTAATTATCTTACAAGGTGGTGTATAAAGTAGAGTATGCTCCTCGGGGATAACAGTGTCTTAGTCTTGGGCAGTCTTGAATCCCTCGCTTCATTCAGGATTTTTACCATAATTCCCTCACTTCGTTCGGGAATTAACATCTTAATTCCCTCACTGCGTTCGGGAATTATCTAAAGAATCCTTCATTTCACTCAGGATTCAATATGATGCCCGTGACATAATACACTGCTTTATCCCCTTGATGCATAATCTACTATTATTTACGTGTCTTAAAGTAATAGCCTATATTTTATGCAGAAATTAATATGGGATCAAAAGAACTCATGCAAAACCATTAGTATGCAGGGTGTTTGGTAGAAGGACTTACTAACTAAGTAAGCATATTTGGGGACCTTGAGAACGTTTTTACATGGCCTAAAAATGCATCAGAAACGAAAACAAAAAAAAATCAGTCTATAACTTATGTTTTATATTTATATATGTATTATATTTTATGGGGGTTAATGTGTACAATTTTGGTGAAAACCAAAAAATGAACAAGAAAATCTTTAAGAAAAAATAGAGGGTCAGAGATTTTTTGGCCCCCTGTTATTCTCCAAATGGGTCCTCGAACACGCTCACTTAGTATGCTGGTTCGTCTACCATGTATAATCACATCTTGAATGTCCATCAGTGTATTCATTTTCGTTGTTATTCAAGAAATAATGATGTTTTTCGACGTCTGTATCGTAGCAAAAAATCCTTAGAAAAACCCGTTCGAAGATTTTACTGGTTTATTTTGGTACCGTTGGGTATAAAATATATATTACTTAATAGCTTTTGCTCGCGGCTTTATTCACGAAAACATCTCCAAGGAACCGTATAACGGAATAAAAATATCCTATGTGATACCCCAGGATGTAATTTACTTTTGAGAACTTAAAGTATACTCGTACTAGCAAATCTGAGCAAACGCACTGCTGTGAAATAAGAGCAAAATCTTATTTTAAAGGTACTTTCGCCTTTATTGACTTTCTAGTAGGGTATTTATTTGTTTGAACTTAATTTGATAGCTATAAGCCCGGTTGGATTTAATGTTTGCACGTATATGATGAACACATATATTAGCCGTCAAGTCATGGTGTGTACCTATGTTTATTAACCGACTTGAAAAAAAGGAGTTATTCAGTTTTCGAATATATTAGTCTACGTATATCAGCGTCTGATATACCTAGACTTATATATTGTGATGATGTGCCAAATTTCAAAAGTGTATGTATGTATTTATGTTTGTGCTCGCATATCTCCGGAACTACAAGTAATTCTTTGCCTTGCTTTTATGTTGTATTAGGTCTTGTTAAACTAAGGGAATACTGCAAATTTCATCAAAATCGGTTCAGTAGGTTTTGAGATAGGGAATTTCAACTGAGTTTTTTATGATTGTGTTCGCATATTTCCGGGACTAATAAGTTCGATTTAAGTAATTCTTTTCTGTGGTACAAAATATTGTATTGTAATGCTGAAAGTTTCATGAAAATTGGTTCAGTAGTTTTTGAGATAGGGGATTTCTACCTACCAAAGAAAAATAATTAAGCTACATAAGGTTCCTAGCTTTATGGACTTACCAAGTTTACCCTACAACTTATGTTATAAAAAAAAATAGCACCGCATTCAAAATTGTTTTAACTTCTGTCTTAAATAAACTCACTTTAATACACCAACTAAGTATTTTTTGAAGTCGGTGCCTGCCTGAATTAAAGTAAGAGTAATAAAATAAAATCCCCAGACAATTACACCAACTACATGGCCCCAAAGTAAGCATAGCTTGTGTTATGGGATACTATATAGCGAACTAGGGGGGAACCTAGAATATAAATACATAAATTAGATAAACACCCAGACAGGGAACATATTTTTTTTGGTTCCGTGCGGAACCAGCAACCACTGGCGTCTGAAGCAGATAGGTTACCCCAACGCCATAGTGGTCGTCAAAGAGGTATACTTAAGTAATGAAATTAAAGCATTCAAAACAATCGTTAAAAAGCACAAACTTCAAAGAATACTAGTTGGTATATTAAAGTGAGTTTATTTAAGACAGATTGAAGTTATCGTTTTTATTTTTACTTTATAGTTCAATTTTAAAGTCGTTTTAATTTTTTTTGAATATTTTTATTCAATTTTATTTCAAATGGTTCTACTTATAATAAACTGAAATCGACAATAACACTCTGTAATTACTTTATGTTTCTTTTATTTAACATAAAGGGACTTTAAACTCAATGGTTGTTAAATAAAACACTTTTGAACCGGATTTATCGCGTATATTTACAATTTAAATTTTACGTTTCGGTGTCTTTGCAGACCCCGAAACGTGGTCACGAGCGACGTCGAGTTAAAATTTAAAATGTAACTATACGCGATAAATCCGGTTAAAAAGTGTTTTATTTAATAGTATGAATCGCGAAAACTTAAGTAAATGGTTGTTCAAAAACTTCAACTTCAACTTCAAAAACAGATTTTGAAGACTCTATGGTTGATGTTAGGGTGTAACAAATGATCGATCGTCAATCGAAGGTGTCGATCAATGGTAGAATGGATGATTGACGTTGATCGATTGTTTTTACTGGACCAATTCGATCAGAAAAAACTAATCGACGTCATTGGTCTGGTAACACCCTTGGAGAGACTTTAAACGAGAGTGTAATGTCGAATACGGCCTCATTTTTTTAAATATTTTTAAGGTTATTTTTTAAGACGACCGGCTAGTGTAGCGGTAACATAAATTGCCTTCTATGCCAGAGGTCCTGGGTTCGAATCCCGGCGGCGACGGATATTTGTGTGATGAACACAGATATTAGTCGTCAAGTCATGGATGTTTATATATTTATTTAAGTTTATTCTAATAAAAAATATGTATTTATTCAATATGTATGTTTATATGTATATTTCTTAAGTATATCAGTTATCTAGTATCCATAACACAAGTTCTTTAAGAAACTTAATTTGGGCTAGATAATGTCGTGTGAGTGTCAGAAATATTTATTTATTTAGTAGGTAAGAACAAATCTGTCAAAAAATTATACTTCAATCTGAACCTTATGCCCTTGACATTAAGTTAAAATTGGTTGGGGAAATTTGACCAGTTACATTACTGTAATGGTGCATACAGATTGCTAGTAATGTAACTTTCTGCGCACGTTGCGTATTTGGACGAGTAGTGCGCAGAATGTTATATTACAAGTTCCTACAGTAATCTTTACGCACCATTACGCTTAATCTGCTGCCTTCTATACCTACTTAAAGAAACTTAACCAAACGTCTAGACAATGTGGTGAAAATTCTTTAAGGCGATTCTTATTTGTCAATGAGTGATACTATTAATAACTACAAGATTATGTTTTACAATAAGGCTGCAAAGAGTTTTTTTTTAAATTTCAATATGTATGATTTAGATTATGTATCTGGTATCTATTTATTTATCAACTGTACCTACTATCTATACGGCACGTTTTTTAAGAAACTTAATTTCGGCTGAATAATGTGGTGTGAATGTAACACTTTTTTTATGTATTGTATAGACCAACTAATATAAACTAGATACCCGTAAGTACAATTAGGATCAATTGACAATAAAATTGATGACATACTTAAAAAGGGCCTTGTTTAAAGTACCCGTAACCGGTCACGTAAGAAAAGACTACTGAACCCGGAAAACGTGAAAGAGGTAAGTCTGGATTGTAGCAATTGGCGTTCCCTTGTCTCTGCCTACCTTTTTTTTTCTGTTTTTGAAAAACCCATTCATGCCATTTTGTTTTGAATATGACATCATTTAACTGTCCGCCGCGTCTTCGAATAGTGGCACAAATCTAGGAGGTTCAACTTTCAACAGACAGACAACAATCAACAGGCTGATCCATTTTAATCCAGGTTTTTAAACCTCAATTGGATATTATATTTTCTTGTGTTTTTGATGTCTCCAATGACCAATTGAAGTGACCAATAAGCCGTAAGAAGCCGATACCTTGAAAGTTTAGGCCATCACTCAGTTTCAGTAGAATTAATGCAGCGGAGTCATTGAAAGTTGGATCTGTGCGAAACTGCGGCGAACATTTGAATTATGTTATATTTAGAACAAAATGGCATGAATGGCTCTTTCAAATAAAATAATAATTTCTTTAATATCTTATGGTGGCTTCTCACTGCGCGTGTTAACCCGCGCCGCGCCGCGCGGGCTAAGGTGGCTTCTCCCTGCGCGTGCTACTACGCTTTTCATACTGCGCGGGGCGCGGCGCGTTCTAACACGCGCAGTGAGAAGCCACCATTACACATAACCTGTTTTATTCCATCTTGAAATCGACCCGTCCTTATTGAAAGACCCTTAATAACAATATATGGCACATTAATGACCTCAGTGCCGCAGTGAGCGAATGGACTGCCGATTCGCGAGTGGTCGCCGGTTTCAAACCAAGATTTTTCCCTCAAAACAATGATTTTATTGCAAACCTGCAAGAAATTCTGGTGACAAGTGGCCTGTTAAATCTCGTGATTTAATACCGCCAGATTATTTTCAGACCCGCCATTTACCAAAAAGTGATTAAAAACTTTGATGAAAGAATCGACATCTGTAATCGTAGTCGTGGTGGATATTACTAGGATATAATTTTTCATTCATAATTGCTAAACTTTACTTTTTTGACACAGTAAAAAACTTAATGATTGTAATCTGGATTTACTGAGCAAAGTTCTCGTTGAATAACTCTGTAAGTACATCGAGGAATTTTTTTTTGGTAGTCGCGAACTAGACGGACCCTTCATATTACATACATAACTTCACGCCTGTATCCCTTATGATGTAGGCAGAACACCAGAAGTTATAAAACCATCCGTGGACAAGTGGTGGACACCAAGAGAACTACTGGTTTCCGATTAAGAAAGCAAGTCCAAAAACCAGTAAATTTCCGCAATGCAGAAAATCTATTCGGGTGAAGATAATATGCATAACAATATATCTCCTCGCTTAATATTTTCTGTCATAACATCATACACACACAACATGCACGTCAAACTCCAAAAATTATCTCCAAAAATGCTTTTTATCCAAAAAAATAAGAAAATATTCCATCCCTAAAACATTTCGACGCCGATTTATTATGTAAAAAGAAAAAAATGTATATTTGGAAGACAATCTGTGAACAAGCAGTTTGTTCGAACGGAATAATAATGAGGCAGGCCCGCTTTTCAATACAGTCGGACCGCGTATAATCAGATTTTAGCCTTTGTGGGTACACTTTTATGCCTATATTGGCAACTTCTTACTGAAATTCATATATATACATATAAAACAATAAATGATAAGCTTCATGTATCTCGGCATCCGTTTCCGAATTAAGGACCGCACTCCTCCGATAGTCACCTGTTCTTCGAATGATGCGTTCTTCTTATTACTACTTTAATTTTATAACTCTTGTTAATTTTTTCCCGCGTCGTGTAATAGTTTTTTGTACCCGTGTCGTAAAAGGCGCCTAATTTAGCCGACCCACAGTTTAAGCTAATATTTTATGAAGACCCAGTTCCTTCTTAATGTGCTCGACTTCATCTTCATTTTATCATCAGGTGAGATGGAAGTCAAACTTGAGTTTAAACATCGTTAAAAAACTTCATATCATCAGGTGAGATGGAAGTCAAACGTCAGATTAAACATCTTTAAAAAACCTCACAAGAAACTTTTTATTTATGATTTAATGATAAAAAAAATAAGTTTAAAAGCGCGTTTTAGTTGCCAGGGTTAAGTTTTTAAAGTTAATTTTTCTTTACACTTATTTTGGAGTAATAATATTTACATATTTGAGCAGTACTAACAAAGTTCTTTTATTTACCCCACACGGGACCGTCAAGATTTTTTTCCTTTAGATCTTTACTTTAATTCCTCTAGGGATCTTTAGTCAATTTAACGTGACCTTATGTAGCCTAAAACCAGCGGATAATCAAGAGACTTCCAATGATCATTTGTCCAATTGTGATAACTAGTTTAGAAGTTATGAGGGAAGGGATGAACATCCATACCCACATAGATACATACATAGACGTCAAAACCACAACCCTGCCTTTTGCTTCGCCGTAGTCGGGTAAAAATAGAGGAATTTTCATGTTAAAAATTGAATGAAACTTATCTAAAAATTTTAATATTTAACTGATCTTTGCCATAATATGTTTAAACGAGAGTGGGAATTTGTCGAAAAAGTTATCCCAAAATACGGAAAGAAGGTTTTATTATAAAGTTGCGTCTTGTTTTCAGTAGGTAAGTGAATAATAATTTGCTTGTAATAGGGAGCCTTTTGTGTTTAGTACAGAATAAGGACAATGAAATAAAGGGTTATGTTTGCGGAGGGCTTGAATAACCCTTAATTCAAAGGTGTTAATAAAGTGTTTTGGATGCTTTTTTTCTTTTGCTTATGTTGTTTTGACGACCACTTTGGCGATGGGTTAAACCTATCTGCCTGAGACGTCTGTGGTCTCTTATCTGCATTAGACGGAACAAGAAAAACAAAAAATGTTCCGGGTCTGGACGTTTATCTTTATATTATGTATTTTCTATTCTAGGTTCCCCCTAGTTCACTGCGTGGTGTCTCATAACACAAGCTTTACTTACTTTGAGGCCATGTGGTTGGTGCGATTGTGTGGGGAATTTTTTAAACAAATTGGTGCCTTATTGCTAGCTATTAAGCTACTGGCATTTTTTATGGCAAACTTAGCAATAGAGTACCCAGATTCTTGTCAAATTACTAAACCTAAAATGCGAATCATCACCATTGTTCTGATTCTTCTGTTCTGGTAGTAACATGATTTTTCCGTTTAATATAATTTCTTATTAAATTATTAAATATAATTTCGTATGTTTGCGGACAAAAAATCAAATTCAATGAACTTTCTGATTAATACAATAAAGGTCTAAATTAAAAGAAGACTAAAAGAAAAGTTCGCGGCACTTTTTCTTCGGCCTACTCTTAAAAAATGCTCATCATCTATATTAATATTATAAAGCTGAAGAGTTTGTTTGTTTGTATGGTTGAACGTGCTCATCTCAGAAACTACTGATTCGAATTGTAAACATATGTTTGTGTTGCTTAGTCCATTTATCGAGGAACGCTGTAAATAAAAGAAGCGAGGTTACAAAGGAAAATATTGGCTATTGCAACGTGCGTATCGCGGCAGTTTCCTACCGCACTCACTAGATGGCGGTGTATGTATATTAAATCACGCATGTAAATATTTAAATAATTATCTTAAATAGTCGATGAAAACCAATAGACTTTAAGTTCAATTCAGCATGTCTCGGTGAATATCCCACTGGGATAAATAATAATCACGCGGACCTAGTCGCATGCGGGACTCGCGTGTAAAAGCCAGCTACCTTCCAGCGGAGTTACTAAGCCCAAGCCTACTGGGCTTAGTAACTCCGCTGGAAGATTGGATATATGATTCCAAGTAAAGATATATATCACTTAGTATATCCTATATCCGGGGTAGGGAATGCCGAATGATACCAGATTGAAACATTTCGCCGGAAATATATCTAGTGAAAGGACTCTCAGTCTTCGCATATGCAAATAGTAAATTAAGAATAAATTGTTTTTGACGTATGCTTAAATCACATTTAATATGTTGGGATAGTTTTAATAATAACATAATAATTATTGTACTAATACTACAAATTTTTTGACTTTCATTCAACTAAACTGGCAAAAACTCGAAAGACAAATACATAAGTACCTACCTATTGTCATCAATAGTTAATTATGCAGTTATATTATACAATGTTTATTTATGTTACTCAATTTATTTAGTTATTCTAGTATGATTTTTATAAGTAATAAATGAGTTAGTCTATTGACTTTGTTTTTTCCGGAGAGCAGACTGACACGACGGTTGGTAGACGACGACATAGCAAAACGTGGTCCGATAGTTCTGGCGGGAAAGTTATGGTAGGGGAAAGAGAAACCGGGATTGATTTAGTCAGTCTACTCTCCGCTTTTAGAGGAGAACGAGCCGCTTTGTGATGAAGGTCAGTGTCGTTAAGATTGTGATATTTACTTATTTATTGTTCTCTGGCTGTAAACTGTTACTATGTATTTTACAAGATGATTGCTGTTGAGTTTCTTGCCACTTCTTCTCAACAGATCGACTTTCCGAAGTGGTGGTAGATTATAATAAATATAAAACTTAAACTGATAAGTTGTTTGATTGAGTGACTCCCTTCTGAGACGTTTTCTAACATCTCAGAAGTGGGATTGTGCTCAAAAACATAAATTTTGTTTAACGTCCACATGAGTCCTGACAAAAGTATTAAATTATTGAGCGAAGTTGAAATAAGTTTAAATCATGTAGATTTGGTTTTAGAAGTTTATTTCCCGAAATAAAAGAATACAATTCACTTGTCTTCGAGAAATACAATTTGAAATTCAGTAGTGTACAGAGTGGACTTAGTATTAAAATATTTCATATTTTATCTACAAAACAAAGTTCAAAAACCTCATAATATAAGTAATTTCAATAACAATTTTTACTACCTATTGATTTCAATTAACAAATTTCGACATTATTTTTTTTATTTTTAGTAAGAGGGTAAAACTATATTTTAAACAAGGAAGTTACTAGTGCAGACAGTCGCTATTCCGTATCTTAAGTCTTTACGAATATTCATCGTACAAAACTATAATATTTTTTTTTTGCCAGTTGAGATTTTGTCTGTACAAACTATTTTGCCCTGTGCGCACCTACATACTTTACTTATTCATATAAGCTCCTCTACCCCTTACGCTCTAGTCTATGGTTATGTTGCTATGGGGTTGCGGGAGTACCTATTTGGGTAACATGAACTACGCGTAAGAATTTACGTTCCAGAATGAACCAATGTCGGGAACGCGTGGTCTACACTCCGACATGTCCAACTAAGCCACCTGCTGGAGGTCGTCGGTCACGCAGTTCTACCAGCCGCCATCGGCCTCATCGGTCTGGCAGTCGGGCAAGCAATCGCCCTGTCTGCCCGGAAGACGTGCGGTTGAATGTATTCTTCATGGCATAGATGACCGTTCTGTATAGATAAGTAATGGACTACCTTGGTCCCCATAGATAGATAATGGACACCCTGGTCCGTATAGATAAATAATGGACAACCTGGTCCATATAGATAAGTTTTGGACAAAACTGGTCCTACTATGTAGCATAAAACTATGTATGTTTATGATATGCTTAAAGTGATAACAGATTTTAAAATAAAAAAATTAAAAAATTAAGACATAAGTAATTATTGCTAATTGAAATTCATGAAATTTTGTTGTAATATATACTCTTAGCATCTTATCAGATTTGTAAATCGTTCGAGGACGCACGATGTAATTTGGATGGCCGACTGTCATCAATAGTTAATTATGCAGTTATATTATACAATGTTTATTTATGTTACTCAATTTATTTAGTTATTCTAGTATGATTTTTATAAGTAATAAATGAGTTAGTCTATTGACTTTGTTTTTTCCGGAGAGCAGACTGACACGACGGTTGGTAGACGACGACATAGCAAAACGTGGTCCGATAGTTCTGGCGGGAAAGTTATGGTAGGGGAAAGAGAAACCGGGATTGATTTAGTCAGTCTACTCTCCGCTTTTAGAGGAGAACGAGCCGCTTTGTGATGAAGGTCAGTGTCGTTAAGATTGTGATATTTACTTATTTATTGTTCTCTGGCTGTAAACTGTTACTATGTATTTTACAAGATGATTGCTGTTGAGTTTCTTGCCACTTCTTCTCAACAGATCGACTTTCCGAAGTGGTGGTAGATTATAATAAATATAAAACTTAAACTGATAAGTTGTTTGATTGAGTGACTCCCTTCTGAGACGTTTTCTAACACTATTTTAATTATTCAAACATCTTCAGACGAAAATAGTACTTACTGTAATGCATCAAGACATAATCTAACCTCGCGTAAGGAATAAAAGCGCGCGATACAGTTTTGAAGCAACAAAAGTTTAGCTTTGTTCAGACCAAAATAATCTTTTTATCCTTGCGATATGGCATAAATTAGCGTGAGGCTCGGGTGTCACTTGATTGATACCGACCGAACCTACGTTTCGCTAAGGTGCGTTCAGAACGTTTCGTTCGCTGACAATCGCTTTTTCACTCGCTCGCTCCGAAGTTGTATGAGTGAAATAGGGTATAGGATATATTACTGTGGTCGAATTGAGAAGGAGTGATATGTTTCCGAAGTTGGAAGTACCTATATCCAAAGATATAGTTATATCAGGAGTTACTCAAGCCTACTACCTAGTACTTAATGTGAAGGCTGGTCGCTATCCAGACAGACTATCCAACCATAGGGATCCTACCAGCAAGTGGTAGTCACTCAGATTAATGGCTTTTACGAAACGCTTATCCAAGAGCGATAGGGGAAACAATGACATAGCGTTATGATATTCCGATAGCTGATTTGCTACTTAAAGCCAGCTTAAATTTAGGAAACTCTAACTTATGGTTGCTTCTAGTCTTTGCCTTGTTATTATCATGGTTATGTTTCGAAGTTTATTTATGATCTTTCTCATAAACATGATATTTTCATAAATGTATTGTGATGCAAGGGTCACAATACCAATGGCTTTAAACTTAGAGATAGTAAAATTCCAGGAATTGTCCTATCCTGCAGAGTGAATATCGAATCAATATCAGCGGCATAGACCCATAGAAGAGAATACCGTTAGATGTTATACTATAATAAATAATAATAAATCAATGTTTTTGACACTCACACAACATTATCTAGCCCAAATTAAGTTTCTAAAAGAACTTGTTGTATGGATACTACATAACTGATATACTTAAGAAATAAATAAACATACATATTGAATAAATGCATATTTTTTATTAGATTAAACTTAAATAAACATAAAACATCCATGACTTGACGACTAATATCTGTGTTCATCACACAAATATCCGCCGCCGCCGGGATTCGAACCTAGGACCTCTGGCATAGACGGCAATGTATGTTACCGCTACACCAGCCGGTCGTCAAACTATGAAAACTAAAATATACAATCTTTGCTGTGTGAATATTTGTTAGTGAGACAATTTGCTTAACCACAAACGCTGCTAGATAAATGCATTAATATCTCATTTTAACTAAACTTAATTCAAGTTATAATATTACATAAAATATAGTATAAAATTAATATATATAAAAGTTATATAATAATATAAAAGTTATAATATTTTGAGATCGTTAAAATCTGTGACCTATGAAAACTGGTTTACGATTATTACCTCAAAACCCCATAATTCAAAGACCTTGTCATAATTATCATGGCCCCAAATATTGCTTTAAAACGACGACCAATGTATTTACTTAGCTACATATCAAGAACGACCTTAAAACGGTACAGATATTTACAGTAATTCAACTTCATACAAACGGACGAAACGCGAGCTATACCTACACAGCTCGATCTCGGCATGTGGCCAGTCGCGAGTGTCTGAGCGAAAAAACTGTTGATTGAGCTTTACGTTAATATGGTGGATTGTTTATACTTTTAAATTTAATAGTACGTACATCTTTTCGTACGTCTCAGTCGAGGCGCAAGTATTTTTCGGTCGCTAATTTATAAGACCGATTTGTAATTCAAACGTAAACATGCTTTTTTGACATAAAACGTATTTTTGTTGAACACTTCCTATTCAATTCACAAAGTATTTTATTTGTTTATATAAAAAAAGTTTGTTTGCCGTCACAAAACTAAATAGTAGTAAACACAAAGTAGATGAATGAGGGAGAGACTCATGCCCTGAAGTGGGCTCATTACAAAGAGTTGTGATGATGATGATGATGATATAAAGAGACATTACTATACTTTTCCCGACGCGCTGCCTCAGTCCACACGCACACAGCAGTGTTCCAGCCACACGCACACCACCACCCGCTAAGTATCTAGTGTATTACGCTTATGTAACCATGCGTTGCGTAAAGAATTCTTTAAGTTTCGGTTAAGTTTACTCAGTAAATAATTAATATTAATTTTTTATTTCATTTTTTCTCTTCTTGTATGATCTCAAACTATTACGTCCTGGAATTTAGAAAATGACCCACCAGTCACCCTGTATAATTTGCATATTAATCGTGAAGACGACACAGACACCCTGCTTCTAAAATAATTAGATGGCAGATGGCGTAAAAATAAAGTGATGGGTAACTAATGCCCGGTTTCTGATGACTTTAACCTAAGTTTATCTATTCAATAAACTAAAAGGCGGACTAATTGAGGATAACTGCTTGACAAACGTCAACTCTCTATGCAAACTTTTTTTTACTTGGTCTGCCTTATAGTTTATTGAATAGATAAACTTAGGTTAAAGTCATCAGAAACCGGGCATAAGACAGATACTACAAAGTTCAGCCGGTGCGGGAAAGGTCATAAGGACACTGACTGCAGCACAAATCTTGTTTTAGCTTATTAGGTTGACTAGGGTTGTCAAAATATTTTGTTGTAAAATAAATAAACAAATTTGTATGAAAGTCTGTACCAGCACTGATCATGTTAATTCTTTTACTGTGTATTCTACGTATGGTATAGAAGCTAACCCTCAAGTTTTATCTCTCCATTTTGTTACACGTTGTATATCACAATTAATTAATTGTTACGGAAATCATATGTAAAAAAATGTAAAATAGCAGTGCAGGGCTTTAGCTAATGAAAAATGAAAAAATATTTATTAACCAGGAACACAATTTACAAGAAATACTTAATATCTAGTAGTTGCTTCACTATTAACTTATTATAATATTGGTAACTTTAACACACCAGTGTGACGAATTCCCGTTACCTTCGGTTACCTTTTTTAAATAATAAACGGTTAGGTATATAAGCTTTTTAAAAATATTTTTCGTCCCGATTTCTGCAAGATTAACTAGGTAAACCTCCGCAGGAAAGCTGATTGAATTAACAAGATTTTTAACTCAATTAAGCCTGACGGTACGAGTTATTTTTATGGCACTTATATCTTTGTAATGAGCTCACTGCTGGGCTATGAGTCTCTGGGTGGAGAGGAGTTTTAGGTCGAAAACAACCCAGCTGGCCCAATGCTTTGCAGATGTCAAGATTTTCAGTGGGCCGAAATGTCGTCTAACAAACTCTAGCGACCACTGTATGTGAGTATAGAGCACCCCGGATGGACTGCCTAACGCGACCTCCGGAGCATGGAAGTCGCCGTGAAATATGAATGTTCGGCACTCACCCATCATTATACAGACCGCGCTGAATGTTGCTAAACTTGCAATATCTATTGATCATAACATACAGTCGTCGTCGTGGCGCCGCAGTTACTGTATGTATCAAACGATATCGCAGGTTAAGCGACTTTCGGCGCGCTCGGTACTTTGATGGGTGACCGCCGACCATTAATTTCTCACGACGACTTTCGTGCTTCGGAGGGCATGTTAAGCAGTCTGTCCCGGGTGCTGTATACTTGTATACAGTAGTCTTTAGGGTTTGTCAGAAGCCATTCCGGCACCTTGAAAATTCTGACATCCACCACCCATCACTGGGCCTGCTTGGTGGATTATGGCCTTTACCTCCTCGTCACCCAGGGGAGAGACTCATGCCCTGCAGTGGGCTCATTACAATGAGTTCTGATGAATAATAAACAGGAGCCACCGCGCTGTGACGACTTTTGTGACTTTTATTTTACGAGCGTCTCCATGCTTCTTATAGTTTGAATATGGTCCCTAGGTGGAACAAGAGACTTGATAACGTTCAACCGCTTGCCGTGAGCAGATTTAAAACTTTAGTCAGTTTTCATAGTTCAATTCCTCGAATATGTCACGATCATAATAAATTGTTCACGGATACTAAAATCGACATTTTGATAGGCTCTCTAGATAGTTACAAAAACAATTATTCCAGTATTTACAAAGCTAAAAAGTTTAGTAGTTAGAATGTAATTATAGCATACCTACCATTGTAATATTTTTTCTTTTAAGTTTTACAGTTTATTTTAGTCATTTTTTACTTACTTAGTTTTTCTTTAGTTTTTACTTATTTATAAAAGTAAATTATAGTAATATTTTGAGTTAGGATTTTACTTTATATGTTTGCACAATAAGTTGATTTGTAATAGATCTCTAATTATGATGTTATTGCCTATAATTTGGTATACACCCGACCATGTTTTTTAATTTTAAGTTTATTTTTATATCATGTATAGTGTATTACCTGTTGGCTATTTATATAGCATTAGTTTCAAATTATGAGGTGATTCCTTTATTCAACCCTCAAGGCTTAACGAGTAAATAAAACTGGACCTGCTTACTTAAAAGGGTAAATTTTAACACAAAGCCTGAAGGCTCAAGGAGGCTGTATCGTTGAAAAGCTTTTCCTGTATAGAAAGGGAATACATTTTGTAAAACGATAGCTTCTGTAGTGCTTTTTTCGTTTTGCATTCACTACACGAGCTTAATTCCTTTTTCAACTTCAAAACTGGTTCGGTTTTAGGTCAATTTAAGTTAAGTGCTTTTTTGTATGATACTGTGGTCAAACCTTATAAAATAAGTAAATTAGTCTTTATATCACCTCATGCTTACTGACATTGAGGTTAAAGATGAAATACGTGTTAATTGAGAACAAAACATATTAAGTAACACATAATAACATAATTGCTGGAACTATTGGGAGGTATATTTTATCAAACAAGGGATATCACTAGGGGGAGTTCGCTGTTTTATACCAGGGGTTTTCATACCAGTGGTATGAATCGCCGGACAGCGTTTTTGACTTCGTCGATTCATACCACTGTCAATAAATTACAATTTAACAGTCGCGCACAAAGGTGTTACAAATATGAATTAACTTATTTATTCAACGAACTATCGCCAGAGGGTTTAGTTTTACGAACAATTTTGGTTTTTACGAATCCCAAAATTTTCTTCGTTTAATAGTCGATACAGGGTACAGATGTATCTGATTTCCGTATGAAAACTCTGCCATCCGAAGTTCAGAAATGTTATGTTACGCCGTTTAGTTTGAGCTTGCAGACAAAATAGTATAGGTGCGGAGTTTTTGTGTAAGATATTCGGCGATGAAGATGGGAATCGCAGGGTGGTATGTCTCAAAACTTCAAGCCATGCGAGTTCCATATTGAGTCTTATGATATTTGCATATGATATTTTTTCATTGAGATGTTATGCGTCTTAACGATGAGTAGTCTATTAGAATTGTTTTACTTGAAATACGATAAGCATCCAGTATATTGGGTATAGTTTTCGTTAATTTAAGGACAAAGGTTAACAAATCGTTTTTTTTTATCGACAGCAGTATGGAAAATTCTAATTTCAAATTTTGTAGGTTAGAGCATTCATTACCAATTTATCTTTAAAAATAATGTGAGTACTTGGTTCATATTAGATATGTCAGTATATCGTTAAGAAATAAATTTAAGTTTATTTTAAATTTCGAGAATTGATGTTTCGGTAGATTTCAATTTAGAGTTCCGCTCTAGCGTAGATGAAATTATATTTTTTGTTTACAATTTAAATGTGCAAAAACCATTCTTAAAAATATCATTGAAAGACATTGCGGCGGTTTTGTCGTGGCGTAACGAACGACAGCGTGAGCGTTCGCTAGGTGTTCGTAGCATTTCAATTATGTGAAGAGTGTGAGCGAAGCAGTCGACAGGTATTAGTAATGTAAATAAAGGATAGACTCACAGCGATCAAATATCAGGGCTCCTATAGAGTGTTGTGCTCCTGGTAGATGAACTTTATTTAGTATTTTAAAGTATGTTTAATTTTACTTTTAAATAAAATATAACTTAAACGATCCAGAGAAAAGGGCTATCTCTAATATAACGTATGTTTTCTGTATTAATTTTACATATGATAGCACAAATTAATATTTAATAAATACTATTGTTCTTAACATAAATGTAATATTGTTATTATAATTTGATTTAGTTTATTATTAAAGTGTGATATTCTATACTTAAATTATAATTGGGCCCAATCTAATTCATTGTTATTACTATTTGAAATTAGAAACAATAATATTTTATTCATTATGTTTCAACTAGATCTTTTTTAAGACGTTGCATGCTGTAAAACAACTAAGTATGTAGAACTTAATTTATTATAAGAACATTGTTGGTACCTACTTTACCATACTTATTGCAATAAAGATAAAGAAATAAATAAAGAAATTTTGAATGAATGGTTGGTTCCTAATGAACTCAACTATCCGAAAGATAATTGTATTACTGTTATTTTAACCACATGTTATCTTAAAGGATTAAGACTAATACGAGTAAGAAGAATCGAAAGCGTTTTCTACCTTTTTTTGTAAATTTTGACAGTGGTATGAATCACCGAATTATAAAAATGATATGGGCGATTCATACCATGGTTTGAACGCGCTAATCTTAGAAACCTGTTCATCCAAATCCTTTAAGCCGTTCTATCGGGATTGAGGAACAAACCGCCTTACAAACTTTCACATTTATAACATTTAGTAAGATAACATAGATCAAAATTGCCTTTCCAATCCCACACTTTTCAAAGTTCAAATAAGCAACATGATTTAACGTCCCGACGAACGTTCAAATTCAATTTCTCCTCAATAAAATAGCCCACTAATACAAATTTATAACCCGCAAGGTCTATATTTAGCCATTTGTCAACACTTTCGTTATTTTATGCGTGAAATTCAGTTAGTTCAAGTAAAATTTAGTGAGATTTATCTATGGACTATGTGTTTGATTTTATTTAGTTGTTTGTTGAGTTGTTGGGAAAAAACATGAGCCCAAAATTGTATTTACCGTTGAGAAAGACCACTAATGTGTGCTGGTAAATAACAAAAAAACTATATCATTAGAAATTTTATGGCTATAGCCCTAATAACAAATCTACAATCAGACAGAAGTAGATCCAAAACATGACTTACACCTCGCTACGCACTGATTCATTAACATTAATTATAGCCGAGTTTCCTTCATAAAACATCCCATAAATTGGTAAAAACCCTATTTATTTATTATAAAACATACATTAGCTTAAGATAGTATGGGTCTAGCTAGACAGTCATATCACGACAGTCAGCGCAGATTTTGTTTTGTGATACCTATATGTATGTACTAAATTATCTTAAGTACGTACTAACTAAGCCGCATTGGAAATTACGACTACGATATAAATGAAGCGATAAAAAGTTGTTTGAGAATTGAGACACCCTTATAAAAGTGACCATATGCACCATTAATAAGCAAGTAACTAAATGGGGGCTTTCCGATTTTAATATTTGACGTTTATGCTGTAAAAACAAACATTATACAACTTAATTTGCCTTTTTCGCTACTGAAATGTGTAAAATCTTGTCAGTTAGTAATGAGAATTCTTGAGCAAAACCTTTTATGTGCCGTATTATGGCAAAATAATTCCCAAAAAACCCACTTCGTCACGATACGAAATGAAATTTTCATACAAAGCAATATTTTCACAACAATGACGCAGCTTTCCTATTTTTCTTCAACGTACTGTGACAAATTAAACTCATGTATTAAAATACTTTTCGGAGATTTTGTATGCCTTATTTTAAGATGTTTTTTGGGCTAAGGACATACCTTTAATAAAATACTCAGGAACATCAAAATTATTATGAATATGTGTACTTGCAAAATAATTATGCAGAAATATAATAAAATTTGCACTATGACGAGGGAATAATGATCATGTTCAGACGTATTAGAGACTCTTGTAGAATTAATAGATCTAATGTGCCTCTTTGATTAAAAGAGGTTGGCCGTAAGTTTGCACTAATTATGTCTTTTGCAGGTGTCAAGTGGCAGTTGGGAGTGAGCTATGTCTCAACTGATGGTAAGTGCAGATGAGGTGCAAGATTATGGTACAAGGGTAAAGGTATGAACTGGCTTTTCATAAAATAAGGCCAAAATACATACCTTTATGATGTTGCACTACCTTATTTTTCTAAAGGCCTTTTTAAGCAATTTATCATTACCATGACAAAATTATATGACACCTTTAGTTCCTCGGCAACCAATGGCCGTTAGCGCTGTAGGACGACTCGCTCAAGATATTGATATAGGCCACCCTCTCTTTAGTCCAACTAACAAGTAGAAATAGCCTGTACACGTAGCTCAAAGGCTACTTTATAAATTATGGATGGGACGTTTGTCTTCCATGCCACCTGATGTTAATTGAACATGAAGACTAAGGTGGTACACGTCCATCCACGAGAAACCTATTCACTCGACGCTTAAAAGTACTAGGACTATACTGGTCAGGGAAAATAGACGCAGGCAGTTCATTCCAAACCTTGGCGACCCGTATCAAAAAGGAACTGTCAAAGCGCTTAGTTCGACTTTTCGGAATATCTACCACATACGGATGGAAGTTCTGTCTGCGTCTAGTAGTCCGATGGTAAAAGGGTGAGGGTTCAATTTGATCAAACAGAGCACTGGCGCACTCACCAAAATATATCCTGTAGTACACGGTTAGACACGCAACCTTACGACGATGCTCTAAGGTCTGCAGGTTTTTGGTTGTAAGGTCGACGTCATTAATTAGTTTACAGGCTCTTCGGTCAACGGAGTCCAGCGCTTCTAGTTGATATTTCGCTGCACCATCCCAAAGATTACTGCAGTACTCCATGCATGATCGCACTTGAGCTATGTATAAGTTAAGAAGCTGTGCAGGGCCGAAGTACCGCCGTACCTTCGAGATGATTCCCAACTTTTTCGAAGCTACTTGAGCCATGGACACAATTTGTTGACCGAAGTTTAAACTGGATATTACAGTTACGCCTAAAAGCCCTAGATGGTCAGTGATGGGGACAGATACATTTTGGCAAGAGGGCGTAAATGTGAAGGTGCTCTTTTTTGCGGAGAATAGACACGCCTGAGTTTTGGACGCGTTGAATTTGACCAAATTCGACTCACCCTAATGGGATACTTTTCGTAAGGTCAAATCAACGAGCTCAATAATTGACTTTCTTAAACTCTGGATTTCACGGGGGCTCGCTCGCGCATTGGATACGTATCTCTCTACAACAGTGCATAGCCAATAATGCGCGGTGTTAAAAGTTCATTAATGTGCAGCAAGAATAATGTTGCAGAGAGAACAGATCCCTGAGGTACCCCGGCATTAATTGCCATTTGGTCGGAGGAGTAGCCATCTAAGACTACTCGAATTGACCGTTCCCTCAGAAAATCAGATATTCAGTCGCATCGCTTCGTTAGGTTTAACGAAGATGACAATAGCTCAGTTGTTTATCACACTTGGTTTTAATGCTCAAGATCATCATATACATCAAAAGTCCCTGATATTATAGGGTCTTTCAATAAGGACGGGTCGATTTCAAAATTGAATAAAACAGGCTGTGTGCTAGATATTAACGTAATTATTCTTTTATATGAAATACCTATTCATGTTATTTTGTTTCGATTATGAAATTGTTCAACTACCCGCCCCGTATTCGAACAGTGACACAAATCTGAGAGGTCCAATTTTCAGCAGACAGACCAAAATCAACAGGCAGATCCGTTTTAATATTTTTTTTAGCGTAAATTGAACGATATGGTTGTTGATGATATGTGTTTCCAGCAAGACGGCACAAAATAATGGACATTTGTATGAATGATTTAAAGGAAGGGTTATTTCATATAGACGTGAGTTGTGAGTTTGTTACCAAGGTTGGGCGATTCGAATCTGCTGAAAATTGAACCTCTTAGATTTGTGCCTCCCAAAATAGCATGAATAAGTCTTTCAAATAAAAGAATATTTTTGTTAATATTATCATTAATATTATCTCGCACACAGCCTGTTTTATTCCGTTTTGAAATCGACCCGTCCTTATTGAAAGACACAGAATGCACATAAAATCATATACCAACCTACGAGAGGAGAAGCGTAGAAACATGAAATCTAAGTAAGCACTTGTGAAATGTGAGATTCATCATCATCATTCAGCCATGTAACGCCCAGTACTGGTCAAAGGCCTCCCTCAAGGTTCTTTATACCGAAAGGTTCTGCTATATGTGGATACATGTATGGATATTTTATTATTATGCTTCCATGCTGAACTGGTAGCGAAAGAAAAACATAGTATTTATGTAAACATATGTACCAGCTGCTTAACTTCCCGGGCATACTCTAAAAGTCAGTTAAGGGACAGAGGTTTTATTGGCATGTTTTGTGGGCGAAAGGCTGACCCCCTATAACTGCAATAGTCTCATCCATCATTATAATACCTCCAAAGTTAAACGTGACATTAGATGGTTTTTTAACCTCTGGTGTTCTGCCTACCCCATAAGGGATACAGGCGCGAAGTTATGTATGTATGGTAGTTATAAAAGGTATATGCTACGCGTGAACTTTTTTAAACATAAGTAAATTAATAGTCTCTAGAGAAAAAAGAGCATCAAGAAAAATAAAGAAAATATACTACAAAATCACAGATACCCATCTGGATAACACTACAAAGGAGTTCCTAAACAAATAGACAGGCTACTGCAAAGTAACGTCGTCGTACAGTCGCGTTAACTTCGGAATGCAGCCGATTGCACTGAACTGCTTCTATTGATTTGCCATGGCGTTCAGCTGAGATGGCCTCATGGGATATCTTCCAAGAGACGGGACAGTAACGAAGAAAAGTGTTAATTTTAAAATAAAATTGTTTAATTCAATTAAAATGAATTAACGAATTGGCGACCAACATAATAGTTATTTAATTCCTCGACTCTTAAAAGAAAGAAGTATTTGATTTAATAACTGTTATTTTGCCGTCGTCGCCTGAAAATCTTGTGAAAAAGGTTTAAGAAAATTCACAAAAATGTTGAGTCAAAACGTATAACATTAGATAAAAAACAAAATAAAAATTTTGAAAAACCCACGAGGCGACGGTTAAAAAATAATTGAAAAAGAATAAAATAATTTAAAATCCCCCGACTGAAGCATAGGGAAGAGCCATGAAAACGAATAGTATATTGTTCATAATATGACCGACTCTGTGTGAGATCAAGTGAACTTTTAAAAAAGCTTTTCACGTTAATTATCTCTCGTCACATAAATCATTATTTTATTCTTTTTCAATTACTTTTTAACCGTCGCGTCGTGGGTTTTTCAAAATGTTTATTTTGTTTTTTATTTCAAACTTTTTAAAGAGCATAATATAGGTACCATACACTAGATTACACAACACCTCGTTCCTCATCCGCCCTCTAATGTCCCCACCACCGCTGGAAAAGTCATGTAGTTTATTTAAATACATAGTAAAGTATTATAATGAGTGAGAAATCAAGATGCGTTGATGAGTTGTTACCGTTAAACCTATGTAAGAACATTATACCAATCAAATCCAAAGCTATAATTGAAAACGGCATTCAAATCAGACCAATCGTTTGCAAACAAATATTTACTGCAGCGCCCCCTGGTGAGTTCTTACCGTAACACCTATCTCAGAACATGCGCTAATCAAATCCAAAGCGATCACTGAAAACAGCATTTAAATCGGATCAATGGTTTTGTAGATAAACGGTAACATTGGCTTTTACAAACAAATGTTTACTGCAGCGCCCCCTGGTGAGTTGTTACCGCTACACCTATCTAAGAACATGCACCAATCAAATCCAAAGCGATCACTGAAAACAGCATTTAAATCGGATCAATGGTTTTGCAGATAAACGGTAACATTGGCTTTTACAAACAAATGTTTACTGCAGCGCCCCCTGGTGAGTTGTTACCGTTACACCTATCTAAGAACATGCACCAATCAAATCCAAAGTGATTACTGAAAACCGCATTAAAATCGGACCAGGGGTTCTGGAGATAAATGGTAACATTGGTTTGCACAAACACCCTCTCACCCTAAACGCATATACCGTCTCCGTTCCGTCGTGGGTAAAAAGGCGATGAAATTAACAAAACTTTTATAAAACATGAATGGTATAATCCTAAGTGATTGCTTATATGTATTATATATTTCCTGTGTCAATATTTATGATTCGTATTTAATCGCATATGAATTTTAAATAAAAAAAAAAAAATATTTCCACTACTCACAATAAATTTTATTTCCTGTGTTATTTTTTTAGTCCCCGGTCAAATTTAAATATTATGTATTTCATACAATATAAACGTACCTACATATTTATTTGAGTATCGCTCAGTAGAAAAAAATAAACATATGGCACCACCAACTTTATTACAAATAGTCGCTGTTTATGAACACCCTACGCGCGGTACGATATTACGCCGCGGCATTTTATTATTTACGTTTGAGTATGCTACGACGTAGTACTACAGGATGTTTTGTAGCAGTAGTACTCTTTATTTCTAATGGTATTCATTCATAATTTAGAGTGACCATGCTTTACTTAATATGCTAGTAAACATATTAATTTCCTTGTTTAATAAATACATACTTTTGTTTTGCAAAAATCGTTTCTATAAATGAAACTTATTGTGTAGAAAAAAATTACCGGTGACTAAAAAATCCTGTTCACGAATCACTCACACAATTACACGCAATAAAATCCGTTCTTAAAAAAACATACTATACATGGTCCATCTATAATAGTCAATTATATTTTAATAGCAGATTAAGAATGATGAGTGGGCATGAAATTCATACTTTTTTTTAAATATTTTTCATAAATAAAAATTTCAAAATTCTTCTTATTGATTAAAATTTAAGTTTAATCTCCATTTTATGACTGTCTACAATTAGATGGAAACGTTTTTATTACTTGCTGTGTGGTCATAAACTACAGATTAAACTTAAATTTTGATCACTTTGAAAAAAATAAAATTTTAATTTAATAAAATTAAAAAAAAAATATTCTTAATCTGCTATTTAAAATATAATTGACTATTATTGGGAGATCCTATATTCTGTATCGATCGTATATATACTCGTTTATATATATTCTATATCGTTTTCTCTGTTCCAATTTGTGTTTCGCTATACGGTGCATCTGACGCATTAGGTTCAGTGTCTAATGGAAAACCGTTCAACTGCAAACAGTTGCTAAGCGTCTATGACTTACTTGAGCTTGTTGGAGGCTTTACTGTGTCTGTCGTTCGAAGTAGGCTTTTTGGACGGAAACTGGCCTAAGGATTACATGGTTAACTGAATTTAAGAGGAATTTGTTCATAGAGAAAGTGTTCTAATATGAATTTGAAACCTTTGTTCACATAAAAATATTTGTGATAATTTTAAATTCTTATTTTTTGCAATTTTATAAACACAACCTTGCCTTTGGCATGATGAACTTTGTAGTTCGGGATTATTAACACGACTTCAATTTTTAATTTTGATTTTTAAATGGTATATTTATGGCAGATTTCTCATTTAAACCGTTTGGAACAGTTCTCTTTATATTTTTTGCGTGAAAGTGCAGTTAGCGATCTAAAATAATTATTAAATTAAAAATAGAGTTTGTGGGTTTTTTGTTTGGGTGAATGCACTAATGTCTGTAACTACAGGTCTGATTTGATAAAACTTTAAGCATTTGATAGCCTAATTCTTGAGTTTTTATTTATTGAGTTACGCGTTTTGAACCGCGCGAAGCTATAAGTAAATATTATTAATAAAAAGCGAAGTTAATTCCGACTGTACCTTTCATTTCTTTTATCACTACCTCCTACTATTGTCTGAATAGTCAGTCTGAACAGAAGTTTCTAAGCTCAAACACTTTCAGTAATATTATATTAGCTAAGTTACTCTAAATGTTAAACATTGAGCGAAACTTAGCCTTTTGAATTTCAAAGTCTGATTTGAAATTTGTGTGAGTAGTAAATAATAAATATTATATATATTTTTGCACATACGTACTGTATCCAATTAAAATTTAAGTAAACTTACAACTCCTTTTAAATTTTTTGGGAACAAGGTGATCGTTCCAAGGTGATCAGGCCGCGTATCACGGCCCGACGGTTGTTGTCGGGAAGCTGTATGTATTCTCGCATTCTCGCTGCTATTAAATTTGTTGATAGCGCGTTGAAGAATCCGTTGGGTCGTCATCGTCGTAGTTACAATGAAGCGTTACTAGATGTCACTACATCACTCCCCTCTCCGGGAGACCGGAGGTCGATATGGTCATGGTCCGTCAACGGTCTTGCGTCTTGAGATGCTTGCCAGCGTGCCAGTGGGGTCCCAGTAAGTCGGAACCGGATGAGAATGCTGCATTGTTAGTTCGCGGTGAGTCGGAACTGCATGCGGTGACTGAGTCAGCGTGGCTGGCGGCTGCGTCAGGCAGGAGAGTAGAGTGCTCTTCTTGTGCAGCGCTACAAGCGTAGTGGTCCACCGTGGTAGCCCGGAGTGTGCTGGTGGCTGGCGTGTGGTACTGACTGCGAAGGATGTTTAGCTCGGAGTCACCACTTTGGGAACAAGGTGATCGTTCCCGTATCTCAAGAAAAGGGATGGCAGGATGCGGCCCACGGTCCAACGGTTGCTTTCGGAAAGCTGTATATATTCACGCTGCTATTAAATTTGTTGACAGTGCGTTGTAGGATCCTTTGTGTCGTCATCGTCGTAGTTACAATGAAGCGTTACTAGATGTCGCTACAATTTAAAAAAGGAGAAGCAGCTACCTATATGATGGAAGCCAGGTCAAGTACGTAAGCTACCATAGAAATAGTTGTGCGGCTACGTCACCGTCGCACTTTTTTCTCTGATTCGGATCGGATATAGAACAAAACCGCTGTAATAATGAGCTCCATTCGACATTAAGACTCGTTGATATTAGATCTCTTATCTGAAATTATACTTGAATTGTTTTCGAATGATTTTCATGACAGTTTTAATTTTCCATTACGCGCAAACTATTTACAACTAATAAAATATAAATTGGCGCGTTAAGAAAATAAAAACTATGTCAATAAAATTGTTTATTTTAAAATTATAAATTGAACTATTAATAAAGTGTAATTGTTAACTGTAAATAAATTAAGTAAATGTCATAAAAATATTCATCTTAAATAGACAGATTCAAAGAAACGGAACGTTCAGTTGATAGTGATTGACACTACTGAATCGACATTCAATCGATGAATATGAGCGGCCATCTTGTAATCGGAAGTTTGTATTCATTTTTTTCACCAACTGATTCGATACGCCAAAGCCGTCGAATGGAAGATCGAACAATTTCATTATGGCAACGTCACAAAGATTGTCAATTTTGAACTGTCACAAAAACCACTTGAAAAGAATTCAACTATAGTGGACGTCAAGATTAACTGAAGTCTCTTAGCATTGACATTAGAGATACTGAAAATTAGAGAGTGAAATATTCATTAAACATAGTGCACAATCCAAATGGGTCAGTATGGAGAAGTCAGAAACTATAAGAGATAACGAAATCTTTTCTTAGGAACCGTGGCGTTGATTTTAGATTTAATAATAATCACATTCAAACTTTTTTCATATCCCTCATACATAACCGGGAATCGAACCTGGTCAATACTCTTGTAATCGCGTTAAATATTGGTCCGTAAGTATAAGGACTTAAAGGGTATTAAATCTTGTGTAAACAATACTGACAGTAAATTAGACTGAAATGGCCACAATTTAATTATTTTGTAAAATGTCGTGAATAATATGAATCGGTCATCAATTATCTTAAAAAACCACTTATGCATATCTTATGTGGCATTTATTTAAAATTAGAACGAATTTGTTTAGCGGGCCCGGGCGTGCCTATTCATTTAAATTTTGAAAATGGAATACTTCTTTTGGAATTAATGTCAAATCTATACTAATATATAAATCTGAAGAGTTTGTTTTTTTGTTTGTTTGTTTGAACGCGCTAATCTCAGAAACTACAAGTAGGATTTGTAAAATTCTTTTTGCATTTGATAGCCCAATTATATTTTTTTCCGTTATAGGCATATTTTATCCCGAAATTCCCACGGGATCAAAAGTTACGCGAGTAAAACCGCACGCGGTGTCTAGTTTTAAATAAAACAAGCCTTTTCCATTTTGCACCTCTTCGTTTTGATTTAAGATAGATTATTATTGTGCAATAAGATATTAAGCAAAAGTGATTAATGACGATGTACAGAATAAGATTTAACTTATTTGTAAACTTTAAATTAACTAGTCTTAACTATACATTTTAGTTGTAGACTTAATTGCTTATAAGAATTATAAGTAAGTAATTTAGTGAATAGATAAGTATTCTACACGTGTTTTGTAATTATAAGGAGTTACCATATCCGTATAATTTTGTTATCCCTCTGATTAACAAACAATGTTTTTCATCTACTTACATTAATTTAGTTAATGTAATTTTTGGAAAGATAATCGATTATTTATACCTTATATTACTTATTATATACTAATATTAAATATTATGAAATAAATACCAGAAGGCACGGTACGGCCTACTAAATATTTTTTTTGATCTAAAAAACTCAGCTGTAGCTCGCAAATTCGTATGAAAAGTAGATATAACATGAGCATTTTTTATCAACAACCCTTTGTATTTTTTGGAAACAGAAAACAAGGTAATAGAATCTTCCAATTCACCTTGCCCTACTCTACAGTAGGTGAACTAGACGCCTAAAAGAACAAGCAAAGCAATACATTAAGTAAAGTGACGGCAGTGTTGCTAGCAGGAAGTTTTTGCCGTAAATTATGGGAAACGAAAACATTAGGAAAGTTTAGGACATGTTTTTTGCACCAATTCGTTTACAAATTGCAATATCGTATGAAGCGAATTGTATTACGAAACATAACTATAAAAACAAATAAAATTACTCATTTACCTGTTTTTTGTGTAAGTTACGTAGGGGAGGGCTGGTTGGTTCTAACGGGGGTAAGAATTAACAAACGTATTCCCTGCCAAACCTGAATTGATAAAAATATGATACTCGGTTCAGGCAAACTAAATAAGAAGCCGGATATATCCTGACAAGAAAATTGCCAGCCAGTCGTAATATGTTGTAGTTATGCGTTGTGACCCAGGATTGACAGGTAAGTGGACTTTTTGTGCCTCGCAATAAATTGATTCGAAAGAAATTTTCGCATTAAATTTAATTTTTGTTTCCACTAATTTGAACTCTGTTTTAGTGGCAATAACACCATGTAATTTGTTTGTTATTATTTTTATTTTAAATACTTTTTTAAATAAGAAAAGTGACCTTGGGGCTTTAGTTAACAAATTGAGAGGGGTAAATATTAACATATTAACACTTACTCCATTTGAATGTGGTATTAAACATGTGTTTTTTCTATGGAATGTTCATAGGCAGACTAGCATGTGGGTAGTTACCTGGTTTTAAGTAACTAGCACTGCCAGTGGACATCAATAGCATCAACATAAGACCCGTGACTGCTGATCCTCAACAAATAGATAAAGAGAAAGGAGAGGCATGGAAAAAGAATTAGGATAGGTAGAGGAAGGGCATGGAATTGCTGTCAGGCATGTTCATACACTGCAGAAAATGCAAAAAAAGTATTATAGAATCAGAATCTTAAAAAAGAGAGGTAAAGGCTGGCAAGGATTTGCAGGATTCATGAAGCGCAACAAAATCCTAAGAAAATGGTAGCTCAACGATGTTCTAAACAGTTAGGAGTACTTCTGCAGAACGGGTTGTCTTTTCACTATTGCAGCAGCAGTGGCAAATACTATTGGAAATTTTATACCAGGCCTGTTTATATTTATGTACCTGTTATATAGCAGTTTATTTGTTCAAAATGGCCCCCCAAGTGTATTGGTAGGTACTGGAAATAATTTATGGATGACTGTAAAAGATTTTTTAATTATTATGACCCCTTCACGAAACATGTAAAGCCATCAGAGAGTGATCTAGTGTTACTGCTCTAAGATAATCATCACCAACGCAAGGCAGACAACGAAATCATACTTTTATCTTTCCCTCCAGCCTCTTGATGTTTGTGTGTATGGATCTTTGGAACATTTGATCTCTCTGCAATTGTGAAAGTTGCATTTTCTCAGGTATTTAATCAAATATTTAAATAACTGAAAAATATGCTAAATAAAATCACGAGTTCAAGTTCTGGTCGGGTAATTTTATTAGGCGTATATTTTTCAGTTAATTAGTAGGTACCTTATTTTTAACTTCTTAGTGCAAATGTCATTTAAATATTATCGTTAATTTGATAAGGAGAAATTCCCCTTTAATAATTTATTCCTAGTATCAAAGCGAGCGCAAAGTAGACTTCTTTGTGAAACTCGGTGACAAAAAGATTTCAGACATAATATAAATAATGACTCATAACATTAGCGCAATGCAAGCATGGATGTATGTATGTCTCTTTCTTGCATTGCCTGCGTTGCATCTTTTTACCTGAGTCACCCACCAGATTAACCTTATTTTTGAAATTATTTTTTTCAAATTTAATCAAAACAAAAAACACTTCCCGTTTGCGTTCGCTCCCGAACGGTCGTGTCTGCGGCCGCTCCCGAGTGTTCGTATTGCGCTGCCCTTGTTCCCTCCCCCGCACTCGTGCGGGTCAGGTGCCAAGTTAAGCTCTTTCGGAAAGTTTTCTCTTGTGGAGGCTGTGTGGTGTCGGGGCTGCCCTTTTCAGGGCGGACCCGACTGCTGCCGGCCGAAGCATCGCTGGTCAGGTGGATACGTAACCGTGACAACTAAGCCTGATCGTCCGCCGTTCATCGGTAATAGGTCCGTGTTAGGTTGATCTTTCTTTCAGCGCAGTTTGTGTAGTCCTTCGCCGTTCACCGGCAAGTAGGTTCCTTGTTAGGAATAGGCTTCCTTTCAGAACAGTTCAGGTTCCCAGGGTTCGATGGAGGCCCCAACCGAATCCGGGGCTAAGCCCGGAGAAGTGCAAGAACTCCGGGATCTGGTTAATCAGACTCAATTCCAACTCCTTCAATTTCAAACCGAAATGCAGAACACTCAGCAACAGATGTTTTCGTTATTAAGTCAGCAGATCGCAGCCGCGCTTCAGGCACGATCTGCGACCCTCCCGGCCACTCCGCCTTCTCTCTGTTTTCCAACAGATTCTCCGGCGTCCCCAGATATCGAGCCTGTCGATACTATGCCAGATTTCATGTCGATCGATTCTTCCGCATGCAAACGGAAAACTACCCCACCGGGCAGTGATTCCGACTCCGCTCCTTTAATTCCAGAATCTCCTGCTCCGTTCACCGAGGTTCGCAAAAAATCAAAATCAAAGAAGAAGAAGAAAGATGCTTCTTCGACTTTATCTCCATCCGTTTCAGCTGCTCCAGCCGCTGTTCCTGCTCCGCAAAATGTCGCATCGGCGTCTGCTCCTGCGCCTTTTGTTTCAGCGATCCCGGCGTCCCAGCCTGCGTCGCAATCAGATTCGGCTCCGCCGAAAGTCAAGTCTCCGCCCCCCGTCTTTCTACGGGACAAGAGCCGCTGGACCGAGGTCTCAGCTCTCTGCGGAACGCACTCCCCGAAGATCCAGTATAGTAAGGCATCCAATGTTGGTGACTCTATTAAGGTCGTTGTCTGCTCAATTTCTGATTTCAGGAATTTCACTCGGCTTCTTGCTGACAAGAAGCTCGAGTACCACACTTACGCCCTCCCTGAGGAGCGTAAGATTCGTGCAGTCCTCAGGAACGTGCCGTTCGAGCTCTCGAACGAGCAAATCCAAGAGGACTTGTCTTCTCAAGGCTTCCCCGTCGAATCTGTGCACAAAATGCACAGCCGCCGAGGCAAGCAGTTCCCACTTGCGCTAGTAATCCTAGCGAAGAGCCCGCAAGGGCAGTCCATTTTCAGAGGCAAGCTCACCGTGTGCGGTCTCTCCAACATCCGAGTCGAAGCTCCACACAAACGAGGTTTCCCAGGTCAGTGCCACCGCTGCCAATTGTATGGTCATGCGGCGGCAAATTGTCATGCTTCCCCTAGGTGCGTCAAGTGCCTAGATCCGCATGGGACTAAGGAGTGCTCTCGCACTCCCGAATCGCCCACCGCTCCGTCCTGCGTCTTGTGCGGCCAGTCCGGCCACACAGCAAACTTTCGCGGCTGCCCCAAGGCACCGCGTGCTGCCAGGGCTACCGTGAAGCCCATCGAGAACTGGAGAGAGCGACCGCAGCCTATCTCGGACGGAGCGTCCGAGCTAGGCTGCTCCAGTCAGTTCAAAGGTCCCCAAGGCCTTTACTCCTATCGTTTCAGGTCAGCGCAGCCGGGTTGCGACTCAATCGCAACCGGCCGCCAAATCGGCTTCCCAGTGCCAGAACGCAAAAGGGTCTCAAGACCGCATGGCGTTCTGGATCCAGCTCGCTCCCATCGACGAGATCCTGGCTTTCGGCGCCGCTCTCGACGCCAGCCCAGAGGGTTTCAACGGTGCTCTTCCGGTCTTAACCAAGTTCGCTCCCCTTATCAGGAAACTCCAGCAAGCTCAACGTTTCTAAACGTAGTCCTTCTTTCCAGCATTCCTATCTCTGAGTGAGTCTGATCACTCAAGATAATATCTTAGTTTCGGCTTTGTCATTTCTGCTAATCTTAGCTTTGTTTTTCTTACTTTCAGTTCCTTTTGGTGGCAGCCGTCTGGATGCCGCTCACTACGCAGCCTCTCGCTCCAATTGGCTGTCGTTCCGACGATGACTAAGGACCTTAATCAAGGTGAGTCAAAAGGGGGATGTTTAGTGGGTATGCTCAGCCTATCTGAGAGAGTCTCCACACTGTCTGGGCATTCTATTTGCCATTAGCCACTTATGGTTAACAGCTTATAGAATGCCCATTCGTCCGTAATAGGATTCATCCTCCTCCCGCTAAAGCTAGCTTTACTGGTTAAAAAAAAATCAAATTTAATATACTCTTATGTATACATAAGCTTATGTTACTTTTTGACAGCCTGTATAAAGTTTCTAATTTTTTTTTATACATTAAGTACTATACTAAAGATAAGTCAGACTAAAAAGTGAAATAGATATAAAAGCAGTATTAAGGAAACGAAGTAGATTTGTTTGTAACAGACTTAACAGTTGAAATTATCGCCTACATTTAATTTTCAAAAACTTAACAGCAAATACATAAAAAAAGTTTATCTTCCGTGTATTAAGATATTGTGTGATTGCATACAAAGGGATGTATCACTATTTATTATTAAACAGATTTTAATTTAAATAACTTTATTTCTATAAAGTTAATGTTGGTGTAGGTAATTCAATAATGTTTTATTAAATGAGTTAGGGATTAATGAGATTATCTTTCAACTTGTTATTTGTACCAATTGTAAATTTTATTTAACAAAGTCTTAAAAGTGAAATTGAAATACAAATACTAGACCATCACTAATTAAAAATGCAAATACGGTAGACACAATAATGGCAACACCGGGCAGTGTTGCTATTGTCAGAGAAGTCGCTTCCAGTTTCCGGATGACCTGCTTCCAGCCTCTTGTTGGGGAATTTCGCTTTTTAGGCTGTTCTTTTTGATATTTTAGTGAGGGTAGTTTTGTAAACTTCTCGTTTGCGTTTTAAAAGAACAAAAGGGTGTATAGCACTCTTGTTATTTATATCGTTTTACATTCATCATTATGTCTTGGAAATATATTAAAACGAAAAATAACTATTAAGTATGCAGTTACTAAAAGTTAATATTTATTAGGGTACAAATTATTATTTAAGTACATACATATCTTCACGCCTTTATCCTTCATGGCGGAGGCAGAACAACAGAGGCTTTAAAACTATGTAATGTCACGTTTGACAAATTTGGAGGTATTATAATGTTGGAGAGAGACTGTTGGAGTGACAGGGGGTCAGCCTATCGCCCACAAAATCGCTGATGATACCTCTGTCCTTCAACTGATGTAACTTGTGCACGGGAAGAGAAGCAGCTGGTATATTATATGTTTTTCTTTCACTCTTAGTCCAGCATGGAAGCAGTTATTAAGTTATTGGTTAAATTTGTACCTATTAGTTTTAAAGTTATTGCCAAAATCTTTTTTTTTATTGACTATTGAGATATGATATTCTATAAAAAAACCATAAGTTTTTGACCGGATACAATCGCGTATTAATATTTCACATTCTAACTCAACATTTTGTCTTTACAGATTCAATTGTCAGAAAAAGTGTTTTATTTGGTGAAATGGATCGTGAAAACTGAAAACAGTATTGTTGTGGGATATAAATAATGTAATTCCGTTGTATGGTCCCCATCACACTAGATTCAAAAAAAAAAACTAACAAAAAAAGAGCACCTTCACATTAACGCCCACTTTCCAAAATGTATCTGTACCCATCACCGACCATCTAGGGCTTTTAGGCGTAACTGTATCATCCAGTTTAAACTTCGGTCAACGAATTGTGTTCATGGCTCAAGTAGCTTCGAAAAAGTTGGGATGTACCTGGATCACCTGGATGGTACTGCGGTACTTCGGCTCTGCACAGCTTCTTAACTTATACACACCAAGTGCGATCATGCATGGTGTACTGCAGTCATCTTTGGGATGGTTCAGCCAAATATCAACTAGAAGCGCTGGACTTCGTTGACCGAAGAGTCCGTAAACTTATAAATAACGTCGCCTTTACAACCAAAAAACTGCAGACCCTAGAGCATCGTCGTAAAGTTGCTTGTTTAATTGTATACTACAGGATACATTTTGGTAAGTGCGCGAGGGCTCTGTTTGAACAAATTTAACCCTCACCCTTTTACCATCGGACTACTTGACGCAGACAGAACTTCCATCCGTATGTGGTAGATATTCCGAAAAGTACGGGTCGCCAAGGTTTGGAATGAACTGCCTTCGTCTATTTTCCCTGACCAGTTTAGTCCTAGTACTTTTAAGCGTCGAGTGAATAGGTTTCTCGTGGACGGACGTGTACCACCTTAGTCTTCATGTTCACTTAACATCTGGTATCATGGAAGACAAACGTCCCATTAAAAAAAAAAAAAAAAACTGCTCTAGGCGATCATAACCTCAAAATTAGATGTTTTGTAGAAAAATAATAAATAATATTTTAAAACTTAGCAGCATATTGGAAATTCAAAAATTTACATCGTTAACTACCTATATCATTCGTAGTCATGTTTGTGGTAAGATAAACTGCATGGCACAATTAATCGCAATTAAAATTCAGTGAATGAAATTTTCACTTATTATTTTGAAGCTGTTTAAAGGGTTTCAAAAAAATTATATTAATAATGGGAAACACATCATGAAGAATATTACCTATGCTTCATTTATTGTTCGCCCTGAACGAAGGAATAGTAGAAAAAATAGTAGAAAAATATATGAATATTCTAATTTACTATTAATTTCATCCCATGTATTGTTCATATCGTACAATCAATACCAACGAATGCAGAGCATTAAAAAGCCGACTTCGTCCATATTTTCAAGCCCTTACCAACTTTTCTGAAGTCAAACGACATCTATGTATATGTTTTCTGTTTTCATAGATTTATTTTTAAGGAGAGCGTATTCATAGAAAAGTGCTTTATCAATTTTAACAAAAATTATATGGGACTTCTGAAATATCCTCTACCACAATAATACAATGAAATAAGTATAATCAAAATCGATTCATAATTGTTATTTGAAATAATCTAACATACAAAAATATACATTACACGAATAAGAACCTTCTTCTTCTAGAAGCCTCGTTTAAAAACTGCGACACAGCTAAAAAAGCTTTAAGTCAAACTAATAAACAAAAAATATGGATTAAAAAAAGAACATTTGACCACCACTTTGGCGATGGGGTAAATCTGTCTGCCTCTGACGCCAGTTCGCTTCCCGCACGGAACAAGAAAAAAAAATGTTCCGTGTCTGGGTGTTTATCTATTTATGTATGTATATTCTAATTCCCCCCTAGTTCGCTACATGGTATCCCATAACACAAGCTATGCTTACTTTGGGGCCATGTAGTTGGTGTAATTGTCTGGGGATTGTATATTTTTATATTTTATATTTTTATCTATTTTTCTGGAACAATGATCTCCTTTATTAGAACCTAATCCGAATAGAAAAGTCGTAAAAAATCTCTTTTGAGTCTTTCAGCGTATACTCTTCAAAGAAATTAGTTCAAAAAAAAACATAAGCATACCAAACGAGAACAGGAAAATATTTCTTGAAACTGTACACCTCTGTATTTATTTTACCTAAGAGAAACTGTTCATCGCTAATGATAAAACGTGCGGGGCTCTGTTTGTTAGCAAATATTTGTTAGTATATATTGGAAGATTTTACCTTAGCTCCAATTGTATTGAAATAGAATCGTTTGTATTTCTACGTTTTCCTTCAATGAGAAAAGTAATTAATAAGAGACAGGTTTGGTAGGAATTATTGTATGAGTATTTGATTGTTTTTTTGGTTGTTATTGAGTACAAGCAGCCTCACGGTTTTACCAGGCCTGGCTCACTCCGCCCGGTACATTCGTTATTTACCTACAGCGAAGCGCTCCGCCGGCGTATTTCGAATGGGTCGTGTGTCACGCGCGCACCCGTCGTCGGGACGTTGTAGATACCTACCTACCTAATAGCACTCATAGTAATTCTATGATCGAGGTCGCAAATAGTATTTAAAAATGGACATAAAAAGAAACAAATTCAATTAAGTAGATTATGTTTAGATTTGATTGTGTTAAAATTTAGTAAACAAAACATAGGTAGTATTACTAATTATTCGTCGTAACTTTTTTTTCATTTTGTACTTTAGGTAAGTTGAAATAATATTTTTTACAAAGGTAGAATAACAGTAATACCTACATCGGTAGATACTTAATTACAAATAAGGAGATTAATTATTCTTCACTAGGCAGCAACCCTAAAAGCGTAAGAAAAGATAAGAGGCATGCGATAGAAAGAGACAAAACTTCTAGGTATATAAATTTGCAGGTATGTAATGCTGTGCGAGCTGAATTCCACCGTATCGCGTCGTAGCAAGACTCGAATTTATTTAGATCTTCTTGCGGAGTAATTCTTCTGTACCGGTACTATTACTTATTCTGTGGTTTTACTGCGTTATTTTTGATTTGATAGAAATTTCTTGAATTATAATTATGTTACCAGACACCCAATTGATGCATTCAAGGAATAAGATTTTTCATAAAAGTTAAAAATGCCTTTCCTTCCCGTTCAAGTAGGGATTTCGGGAATTTATTCCGTAGGGCACCCCTACATCCCCTAAGGAACGTATCTTCCAAATTTCAGCTCTCTACGACCAGTAGTTATGGCTGTACGTTGTCTGTCAGTCACTCAATATTTCAATCAGTAACGGGACAGTTTTATACAGGGTGACTGGTGACAAATTTTAGACACTGAAGGAGAGCACTATGTACTCGATTCTGGACATAATTATGTAATTAAAGTAGGTACTTAAGTTTTCACAAGAATTTCCTATAAATAAATAAAGTTTTGTTACTATATACTTTACTTAAGCATGAGTCAATCGCGGCACGTGACCTTGCACTATGCCCGGGAAGAGTAGTAGCTGACACATTCTATGTTTTTCTTTCACTCCCAGTCCAGCATGGAAGCAATATTTATTTTTTACTATATCTTTTCTCTTCATGTATGTGCCCAAATTATCTTGTTCTCGAATTTCAAAAGTGACCCACCAGTCACCCTGTATACACACATCAACAATGTCTAGGGATATTACACGAACGACTTCTTAACTTGAAAACTGTTTATAGTATAAAAAAGTTTGTATGTAAAATATTTTCTTCTCCATCACCTCTTTCGAAATTAAAAAAAAAACTCGTGTATAAAACAAATTCAAAACAAAAGGTTATCGATTATTCGGTATTCGGTCGTAAAGTTAGTTTATATTACAATATAACAGTGAAGTTTTGAAAAATTAAAAGCGATTACACATTTTCTTAATTCTAATTTATACGTGAATTTAAACGTGGAATGGTTCATTGTGCTTTTTTCTGATGAGCCTCGGTTTGGATTTCTTCCAGATTCACGAAGAATTAGGGTCTAGCGAGTACCTGGTAGACGAAGCCGTCTCCAGCATCCACAAGAAGTCCATTTATATCAAGGCGGGACTATTATGATATGGGCTGGTATTCGTATGGGTGCGCGAACCGATCTTATTTGGATAAGAGGAAACATGAATGCATTGAAATACCGCAATGAGGTAGTGGAACGTGTGATTATCCCACCCAGGGTACAAATGGTTCAGGAGTTCCAACTCATGCACGATAATGCCCATGCCCATATAGCTGAGCTGGTATCAACTGTGCTTAGGGAACATAAAGTCAGGGTTATGGACTGGCCTGCTCAGTCCCTTGACATGAATTCCATTGATCACGCATGGGACATGTTACAACGAAGAGCTATGGTTAATTTTTCTCCAAATCTGATGACCAAAGAACAATTTTTCCTGCACTTGAAATGAACCTGGAACGTGACACCGCAGCTCGATTTGGAAAATTTTATTTTGGGCTTGAATAACTAATGCCGACCTCTAATTAATGCTAGAGGAGGAACTGCTAATTAATAAATTTCATAAACTATTTCATTGTAATTTTGAATTTACTTTTTATATTTCCCTATATAAAATCCATTACGTAGGTACAAAGTAAAATTTACAACCAAAAATAAAAAAAACTACAACAAAGTTAATTAGAAATCTTCGATGCATCTCTTTTTATATATTGCAAGCATAAACCATGATATAAGTTCAATTTCATTTATAATTGCTTTAGGTAACAAAATATTTACAGAGTTTTGTAAAATAAGGAAAAATCAAATATCCCCAGGCATTTTTTGTTAATGTATTAATTTTGTGGAAACTGTTTGTTTCCTTTTCCCGAGAGTCGTTCCAATGTAGCATGAGTACATGTCATACTTCACGACCTACTAGAAGTCGATATAATCCAGATCCAAAGTTACGAATAAACTGATCTTTTTGATTGACGAAGGTTCCAGGGAATGGATGATCCAGTGCATGGAGGAGAGGAGCTGCAATGGCTCCAGTAGGTATTTTGGGGTGACTGATTGTTACAATTTAATATTAATTTTATAATTTACAATAATTTGAACTCGAGAAAAATAATATATCAATGCAATAACTTAACTAATTTTAACTTAATTAATTTTATTTTTATCAATACACTCACAAAAAAAAAAAACACCTATTAATTATTAATTAATTTTTACTTTGTAACTGTATAATTAGTGGATTGAATTTATAAGGAAACAATAAACATGTATATTCAATGCAAACCTAATTAATTATTTTATCACTGTACTTACTGTAAAATAAAATACATCGCTACCGCTATCGCGACAGTATAGCTTGCAATGGTAAACGTACCGGGTCCCCGCGATAGTTCGCCTAGTGCGGGGTCCGCTAGTCAATGTATGGTACTGCAAACTACCCTCATCTTATATTTAGTCTGTATTTACACTAAGTTAAATATTGTAGCACTTAAATATGTAATTAATTGTATTAGTAAGTTAAGTTTGCGATGTACAGTTTGCTTTTTGGTAAATAAAGGATTTTGATTTTGATTTGATTTTGATTTGACAAGAATAGTAATATCATTCTGAGTAGGTTGCTCTGTTTTTTGACCGGACAAATTTGTGGGTAGGCTGAAAAAGCTTCAGTGCAAATCGGTCGACGTTTGGTACTTCAAGCCATGTGGTTGGAGATGATGGTGAAAACTTTAATAATAAATAATAATAAAATCCCCAGACAATCACACCAACTACATGGCCTCAAAGTAAGCGAAGCTTGTGTTATGAGATACCATGTAGCGAACTAGGGGGGAACCTAGAATATAAATACATATATAGACTTTGACTACGGCGATGTTGATTCTCTTTAGTGAAGGCTACTAAGATTATTTAGTTCGTCTAGATTATTAGATTATTTAATCTGCCAGACCTACAAAACCTGGAAATCCTGATATAAGTTATGTTTCCCCACCACCCATGAGGTAAACATGTCGGCCTCAGACGCCAGTGGTTGCGGGTTCGATTTCCGCACGGAACAAGTAAAAAAATGTTCCGTGTCTAGGTGTTTATCTTTTCATGTATTTATATTCTAGGTTCCCCCCTAGTTCGCTACATGGTATCTCATAACACAAACTCAGCTTATTTTGAGGCCATTTGGTGTGATTGTCTGGGGATTTTATTTTATTTATTTTTATTTTATACAGGAAATTGATCCATTCAATCCAATATAACTAAACATAGACAATAAGTACCCATTTCTGCCGTGTTAAAGACTCTTCTTTGCAGACTTCCAGAATTTAAATAGTCTGTCTAGAGACAAGTCGTACCTGTTATTGCCCTTCGGTAATATGTCTTGGAGCCATCTGCGCCAGACACCAAACTTGGTAAAAAAGGCGTGTTTTTTTTTTTATTCATTTATTAATTAGGGAGTTATTTCACGTAGGAAACGTCACCCCCATTATTGTATACCATAAATTAAACCTAGTTTACAAATACTCTTATAACTAATTAGCACGAAGTTTAATACAAAAAATAAATAATTTATATAGTGACCTGGCCTTATCCGATAAAGGATGGGCCAAGACACTGGTATGAAAACCCAAATTACTATTCCTCTTACCAAAGATGTGACGTCTCTGAGACTCAACGCGACTACACTCCACCAAAATGTGATAAACGTCCTCAACAGACCCAATACTGCACAATTGGGGGAATCAACTTTGCGCATCATGAAACCAAAGCTGTTTAGCGGTACATGTCCAAAAAAAAAAAGCCGTGGTGTTATTAACGTTCACCACTTGATTGACGGTACATAAATTCATGACATAGGTATTGGAGACTAAGGGTCAATTGTCCTTTGAGGTAAGTTATTATTAAACTGAGGGTTGAATCGTGAGGGCTTGGTTTCAGGAAGAAATGAAGCGTCACAAAAATTTTTTCTAGAAGATACGCTCCAATGACTTTATTTGTAGTTTAGCCAAGTCTACACGAAAGTGTTCCACAAGGTATTTATACAAATACGGTTATTCTTTGGTATCAGTTTCTATACATGAAACTGTCTAAAAACTACACCATGATAGACTGAATAAAGGCAAATTTTATTATGATTGCTTCATAATACTCCTACAGTACTATATCTAACTACCATGGTTTGGAGCAAATTAACTGACAATCTAGAATGCCTCCTTTCACTGTATACAGGGTGACTGGGGGGTCACTTTTGAAATTCAAGGACGTGATAGTTTGAGATCAGATATGAAGAAAAAAAAAAACATTTATTTACTGAGTAAACTTAACCGAAAGTTAAAGAATTTATTACGCAACGCGTGGTTACGCTAGCGTTGGCAGCGATCTGCGTGCCAGGTGACGTGCCGCGATTGACTCAGTTGTATGTGAATTAAATAGAAACATAGTAGTATTTACTTATAGGGAATTCTAGTGAAAAATTAAGTGCCTACTTTTATTACATAATTATGATCTGAATCGAGTACAGAGTGCTCTCCTTCAGTATCTAAAAGGTAATATTTCCAAATTGGAATATTTGATAAATACTAGACCACAACGTAGCTAAAATTATGCTGGTATCTATAAAAATATCGATACAATAAGCTTAAAAAAATGGCGCACAAAACTGTAAAAGTTTAATGTAAGTGGCAACCGCCATGCTAGGTCGTCTTTACATTTCGCCATTTTTGATACTCTTTATATAGTCAAAACTATCATTTTCATGTCATCTTTGGTACAAATTTGTCTCTTGAAGTAACAAGGAATGGTATGTCTATGTACGGAGAAGTGATTTTTAATAAATCTTGTGCTTTTTAACCCCCGACGCAAAACGAGAGGGGTGTTATAAGTTTAACGTGTCTGTGTATCTGTGTATCTGTCTGTGGTATCGTAGCGCCCAAACGGATGAACCGATTTTCGTTTAGTTTTTTTTTGTGTTATAGATAATTTTATCCCGAGTGTTCTTAGCCATGTTTCATGAAAATCTGTCCAGCCGTTTGAAGATGATCAGCTCTTTTCAAGTTGATGAGGGGATCTGACTACCTTCCATATGTCCTTTCGATGCGAAATTTGGTACCGTATTGCTTCAATTATATTGAAAGTATATGGTAAGGTAACCATGACCTGATCAGCCGTTTGAAGGTCATCAGCTCTCTAACAGTTGATGAGGGGATCTGACTAAATTCCGTATGTCGTATCGATTCGAAATTTGGTGCCGTATTACAACAATGATATTGATAGTATATGGTAAGGTAACCATGACCTGATCAGCCGTTTGAAGGTCATCAGCTCTCTAATAGTTGATGAGGGGATCTGACTAACTTCCATATGTCGTATCGATTCGAAATTTGGTGCCGTATTACAACAATAATATTAAAAGTATATGGTAAGGTAACCATGACCTGATCAGCCAATTGAAGATCATCAGCTCTCTAATAGTTGATGAGGGGATCTGAATAGCTTCCATATGTCGTATTGATTCGAAAGTTGGTGCCGTATTACTACAATTATATTGAAAGTATATGGTAAGGGAACCATGACCTGATCAGCCGTTTGAAGGTCATCAGCTCTCTAATAGTTGATGAGGGGATCTGACTAGCTTCCATATGTCGTATCGATTCGAAATTTGGTGCCGTATTACAACAATGATATTAAAAGTATATGGTAAGGTAACCATGACCTGATCAGCCAATTGAAGATCATCAGCTCTCTAATAGTTGATGAGGGGATCTGAATAGCTTCCGTATGTCGTATTGATTCGAAATTTGGTGCCGTATTACTACAATTACATTGAAAGTATATGGTAAGGGAACCATGACCTGATCAGCCGTTTGAAGATCATCAGCTCTTTGATAGTTGATGAGAGGATCTGACTACCTTCCATATATCCTATCGATTCGAAATTTGCTACCGTATTACTTCAATGAAATTGAAAGTGTATGGTAAGGTTACAATGACCTGATCAGCCGTTTGAAGATCATCAGCTCTCTTATTGTTGATGAGGGGATCTGACTACCATCTTCCTAATATTAAAACCTACTTTAAAAAGTACAAAATAAAAGTAAAATTAAAAATTTTAAAAACCCCCCGACACAAAAAAGACCTTAAAAACTAACAAATAATATTTTAAACCTATTCTAATTATTATCGTCCCATATATAATTGACTGTAAGACTTGTACTTTAAAATATTTTTATTTTCCGAGCATCGTCGCCGTGTCGGGGGACCGCTAAGTGAGAAAAACAGTTGTCAGTTGCAGATTGCATCAAATGAATTCACTCCAAAAAATTCGTAAAATCGACACATAGAGAAATCGATTCATAGAATCGTTCATACCTAAATGTAATAATAAATTAGCTGTTGTTGGCTTAATACTTTATATACTTGAGCGGTCCCCGACGCGGCGACGAAGCTCGGAAAATAAAAATATTTTAAAGTACAAGTCTTACAGTCAATTATATATGGGACGATAATAATTAGAATAGGTTTAAAATATTATTTGTTAGTTTTTAAGGTCTTTTTTGTGTCGGGGGGTTTTTAAAATTTTTAATTTTACTTTTTTAAATACGATGTCTATCTGAAATTGAGCGATTAGTATTTGTTTGTATACTTATGCCTACCCCAAGGGGAGACAGGCGTGAGGTTATGTATGTATGTATGTATGTTATTCTCTTAAATATACCCTTGTGCTCATATTCTAGCCATAGATACAAAGAAACGAAAACATATCCTTTGTCACTTGACTTATGCTTATACTCTACGCGCTTTGAAACGCATGCCCATCTGCGTAGGTATAGCACTGGTCTACTACCAACACCGCACAGCTTTGCTATTTTCGGGAAAGAAGAATTATTCCTAGAGTTGAAAGTGACCGTAGGTGATGGTTAAGGTAAAACACATATTTGATTCAATTTCTTCGTTGACACTTAAAAAAAGGTAAGTAACATGCGCTAGTTTTAATTCCAAGCGTCTTACAAATTACCCAAACTACAATAATCACTGAATGCAGAGTATTAAATAATCTAAATAAAAAAAAAACATTTTTAAAAACAGCCTTTTATTTAAATGCACTTAAAAGTATTTTTAAAGTATTTTTTACATTGGTCCATGGCACCATGATGGATTAAGAATGACGTCACATATTTAACCATGCATTGTCTTCCAAACTGAACGTGTATAAAAAAAATCAGCTCAATCGGTTAAAATTAACTACTTCAAAATTGAGTTGCAAGATTTCACCCGAATATACATTGCAAGTTAAATAAAAGCTTTAAATAAATTAAATAAATATAAATAATAAATATTTCTGACACTCACATAACATTATCTAGCCCAAATTAAGTTTCTTAAAGAACTTGTGTTATGGATACTAGATAACTGATATAAGTACTTAAGAAATACATAAACATACATATTGAATAAATACATATGTTTCATTAGAATAATTTTAAATAAACATATAAACATCCATGACTTGACGACTATATCTGTGTTCATCACACAAATATCCGCTGCCGCCGGGATTCGAACCCAGGACCTCTGGCATAGAAGGCAATGTATGTTACCTCTATACCAATCGGTCGTCTTTAAAAAACCGGCTTCACGTCCAAAACTTTGGCTGAAGTAAAAGGTCGTCAATGTAAATATTCTCCGTATACATACAACTTTATAAAAAAATTACATTTTTCATGTTGAACACAATCGATTACGATGAAATTTACATGGGACCACCTCTGAAGTATCCTCTATCTGGTATCATATGAAACAAGAATATCTAAAATCAATTCATAATTGTCCTGAAAATCGTGTAAAAAAATCGAGACCTCCTCCTTTTGGAAGTTGGTTGAAAACTGACACACCAACTACGTGGCCCCAAAGTAAGTTACTACACAGGCTTATGCTATGGAGACCACAAAGTGGAATTGTGTGCGATGTTAGTTTTGAATGTTTGTAAACATGTTGTGCTCATAAATAACAGTAAAATATATAAATTAAAGGCGCATTTTCATTGGCCGTTTATAACAGCATGCGGCGTGTGGGATATTTCCGAAACGCATGCCATAGAGCCCGCACGACGGGAACCGTTTTCATTGGTCGTTTATAACCGCATGTGGAGTGCGGGATATTTTTGAAACACATGCCATATGGCCCGCATGGGTGAAACCGTTTTAATTGGTCGTTGGCGTATGAGTTGCAAGAGAATCTGGATACAGTGGATAAGTGTTGTTTCAATAGATAGTTATGATTGTTTATAAAGGTCTTTTGTTCTAATGCTAACAAGGCTTACCAACATATAAATTTTAAAACGAGCGTTCCCTTTCAAGAAGCTTTTTAAAAAGAAATTAACAGTTAATTCTACCAAAAAATCACGTAATATACCTTTTCATTAGAGTAACTTTGGGGTATAATATGAGAAGGGCTGGGAGTCCCCCGCATGCCTTGTATCGACCGAGTTATCGACCGAGGTAATTTCATTGGTCGTTAGCCCGCATGCGTCGAGCCGCCGCATTCGGTCTCACAACCGACTTATCGACTAATGAAAATGCGCCATAAAAGATAGTGTTTAAACATATCTCTATCAATATGACATATAAAATAGGTACATAAGTATTACAGCGGAGGCTATTTTCTTGTTTTGTAATTTTTATAGCGTTTTTTTTGTCGGGTTTTGAATTCTATTTATTTAAAATTTAATATAGTAGATGTATTTATATAATAACAATTAAAAATAACAGTCGATCATTCTTCCATGCTGGACTGGGAGCGAAAGAAAAACATAGAATGTACCAGCTGCTTTTCTTCCCGGGCATACTGTAAAAGTCAGTTAAGGGTCAGAGGTTTAATAGGCGTTTTTGTGGGCGATAGGCTGACCCCCTGTCACTGCAATAGCCTCTATCCATCATTATAAAACCTCATTTGTCAAACGTGACATCAGATGGTCTTATAACCTCTGGTGTTCTGCCTACCCCATAGGGAATACGGGCGTGAGGTTATGTATGTATGTATGTCGATCATTTGCGATTTTGTAATCTACAAGCGTAACATTATTTTCTTAAAATTAACTGAATATTGCTTGAATATTATGGTTCGACTGAACGCAATAATTGGTTAGCTTAATTAAACACAACTTTGAATTCTAAAGTAAAGGGAGTAAGTATCATCAATCAATAAGTTTTGATAGTTTTTCTCAGCAACTCCAAGTTTGATAACTTTTAACTTTAGTCTTTGAGACGAGCAATGGAATTAAAAGCAAGTTTAAAAGGAAGAAACTTTAAAAGAGAACATTGTTCCAAGTATCTGAGTTAACTTTTAACTAAGTTTGTATGGAAATTTTGTGATTGCTTGTATGCATTGTATGCTAAAGGGTCTGTACTACGCTTTTTATATATTTAGGATAGGATGTTTATTCTCCATGTCATTTGGTGCGAATTACGCATGAAGACTATGGTGGCTTTAAGTAACTAAATAATCTTTGGACCTATATTACAACTTATTTATATTTTCGGAGAATCAACAGCTTTGTTACAAAATAATATAGGTACTCTAATATTAATGTAAAGAGAGCCAATTAAAAGTTCCCGCTTTTAAATTACAGAATGAACATGTCGGAAACAGATTCAAAGAAACGATCAGAATTATCACGGGGCAGTTATTTAGTGCCGAGACTGTGGTTTTGTGGTGAGACAATTAATATAAAATACTACATTTGTTGAAAAGTTCGCGGCCTGGCCATTAAAAAAAAAACTTTTGTTATTTTTTCTGCCGTCGTCATTTTGAACTGTCATTATTCAATTGTCAGCCCGCGAATTTTCAATTTGATATCTTGTTTAAATAAAATTTTACGAACAATATAAATACGTGTGTAGAACAAATTTTCACTAATGGAGAAATTTGAACAACGTGCAGTGATTGAATATTTGTTTAAAAAAAGATTAACACCAAAGGAGATCCATGATGACATGCAAACAACATTAGGGGAATCTGCCCCGTCTGTGAAAAAATGAAAAAATGGGTTGCAGAATTTAAACGTGGACGAGAGAACATCGATGATGACCCTCGCTCCGGCAGGCCAATGACGTCTACGACCGAAGAAAACCAATAAAGTGTGTGATATCATATTGAAAGACCGTAGATTGACTATCAGAGAAATTGCAGACACTATAGGCATCTCATATGAACGAACACAAAACATCATTGTCCATGAACTCGGCTTTTCTACGGTTTCGGCTAGGTGGGTCCCCAGATTGCTTTCAGTAGAGCAAAAGCGAATTCGACTCACGATTTCTCGCGACTGTTTGGAGATGTTCGAGGCTGATCCACAAGGTTTTCTTGACAGATTTGTGACAATGGATGAAACCTGGGTTCACCACTATATCCCAAAATCAAAACAACAATCCAAACAATGGAAAAAATCAGGTGAACCAACTCCGAAAAAAGCAAAGGCAATTCTGTCGGCTGGCAAGGTGATGGCATCGGTTTTTTGGGATGCTAAGGGTGTCATTATGGTGGACTACCTTCCAAAAGGCGAAACAATAAACTCTGCGTACTATAGCACCCTTCTGCGCCGTTTACGTGAAGAAATTAAACAGAAACGCCCAGGATTACTGAGAATGAAAGTGTTGTTTCACCAGGACAACGCCCGAGTCCACACGTCTGTCGAGTCTATGGCTCAAATTCGTGATTGTGGTTTCGAATTGTTGCCACATCCAGCTTATTCTCCTTATTTGGCACCTTCGGACTTTCATCTGTTTCCAAACCTGAAAAAACACCTCGGTGGGCAGAAATATTCAACGAATGAAGAGGTCGAAGCCGCTGTTAACCTGTATTTTGAAGACCTTGAGGAATCTTTTTTTAAAACAGGTATGGAAGCTCTGGAAAGCAGATGGAAGAAGTGCATAGAGCTAAATGGAGATTACGTCGAAAAATAAACATATTTTTGTATATACTTTATTCTGTTTTCTTGACTAGGCCGCGAACTTTTCAACCACCCTCGTAGTAGAACTTTCTTTTATTTTAAACAAGCTGTTTCTTGCAGTTTTACGCGTTCGTGGTTTTAGATAATTCCTGTCTTAATCAACTACTAAATCTTTCTTCGCAAGTGTGTTCCATCACGCACGGAAAGTAACGTAGCGAACGAGTGACGGGTAAACAATTGAATTTAATTAATTTGATCATGTCATTTACTGCCAAAAAAGTTGTCATCGCTTTTTCTTTTTATTTTCATAAATAACTTAATCTTGTGTGGTAAAATCTCGTTTAAACACAAATCGTCTGAAACGTTTTTTTAAAGGTTAGGTACTTAATCTGTATCACCTGATGGAAAGTGAAGATGCAGTCTAATATGACAGCATGCTCTTATACTGTCAGACTGTCAGAACATACAGGGTTGATTTGTAGTCACCAGCTAAATTTAATTTTTAGTTTCTTTTATACGATATAAACGTACCAGCATATTTATTTTATCGTTGCTCAGTACAAAAAAGTAGAAATATGGAACCAAAAATTTAAAAAAAAAATAGTCTCTGTTGATGAACATGCCTACTACGAAGCGGCATTTCATTGATAATACTACTAAAGCTGTTTTGTAGTAACGCGTAGCCTTTATTTTAATAGTAATTTATAGTGACCATGGTTTGTTTAATATGTTAGCGGATATATTTATTTCTTTGTAAAAAAAATAAATATTATTTTTTTGCAAAAATCGATTTTGACGACCACTATGGCGTTGGGGTAAACCTATCTGCCTCAGACGCCAGTGGTTGCGGGTTCGATCCCCGCACGGAACCAGAAAAAAAAAATGTTCCGTGTCTGGGTGTTTATCTATTTATGTATTTATATTCTAGGTTCCCCCCTAGTTCGCTATATGGTATCCCATAACACAAGCTATGCTTACTTTGGGGCCATGTAGTTGGTGTGATTGTCTGGGGATTTTATTATTATTTTATTATTTATTATTATCGTTTCTATAAGTGATACATTTTGTGTAAAAAAAATTTGGCCGGTGACTACAAATGAAATGAACCCTGTACAAAGTAACTGCCATATGGTGCGGCAGATTTTATAAGGATGGTCGCCAGTTAAGCGGAATATGAAGGATCCTCCAAATAAACGTCGATCGGGTTAGTCGCCTTTTACGACACGCTTATGCAGCGGGGCTAGCATGCAACCATCGACATCGATAAATCGGGCCTTTATATCAATATTTTCTTAGAATATGCCACTTAGAGTATGTGGCTTAAGCATGGTATCGAATCGAGTTATTCTATCTATAATGGTGCGCATGTTAGATAAATAAATAAATAAATATTTCTGCCACTCACACAACATTATCTAGGCCAAATTTGTTAAAGAACTTGTGTTATGGATACTAGATAACTGATATACTTAAGAAATATAGAAACATACATATTTTTTTATTAGAATAAACTTAAATAGACATATAAACATCCATGACTTGACGGCTAATATCTGTGTTCATCACACAAATATCCGCCGCCGCCGGGATTCGAACCCAGGACCTCTGGCATAGAAGGCAAAGTATGTTACCACTACACCAGCCGGTCGTCATCATCATAACATGATGTGATAAAATAATACGGTAATATGTATCTTGTCGATTCGAGTCTTTATTGATGGTCACATGCGGTTTGTTTGAGCAATTTTTTTAGACATTATATGTAAAGTATGTTGTTGAGGACATGTTAAAAACTACTTAAAGACTGTTCCATCCTTATAGTTACAGTTACCTTTAGATTTAGTATAAAGTGCTCCGTCTGCATCGCAGCAACTAATATGTAATCTGTGTCCGAGGGACCGAGGGGACGAAACTGTCGAACCGTGTAATGTCACATTACAATGTATGGGACGTGACGACCAGATTATCTGACCCAATGTAATGGGACGAAGATGTGGGGAAATAGTGTGGATAAGATCAAAATATTAAACAAAAGATTTTTTAGCAGGATTTAATCGCGTATATTTACATAAAAATTACGGAAAGTCGAGTTAAAATGAAATAATATTGTGAAATCTTTTTTTTTTATAAAGTATGCATTGGACATGTTTGTCTTCCAAGTTAAGTGAACATGAAGACTAAGGTGGTACACTTCCACCATTATTAAGATCAAGGAATGTTTAATGTGCCTGAGCTGGTTCTTTTATTGATTATGAATAGAATTGCATCATTTTATTCTCATTAACTCAGTTTCATTTAGTGCAGAAAGTTTAGTGAAAATAAATTATTCAATTAGTATAAAATAGTAATTTTTTTATTATTTTAATCTAGCTGTTTCGTGCGGTTTTACGTGAATTATTTTAAATTCTGTGGGAATATCGAGATAAAAAAGCCTATATGCTACTCTAGACTGTACATCATTATGATAAATTTCATCCAAATCGGCTAAGCCGTTTTGCCGGATTGAGGAACAAACATCCACACATCCATCCATATTTACAAATTTATAATATTAAAAAGAAAGATGTGAAATCAGTTGCTCCTAAGCACTGAATGCATCTATCGTCAGGGCCTAATAAATTACCACCAACCACCATTGGGCATGCTTTTATACAGTTGTCATTAAAATTTAGACATATACCAAATAGCAGCACGATCGCGTGGCCATGCAGGTGCTTATTAAGAAACGGTTGAGACGAAGTTAATTTTTTTTTATATTGTAAGGATAGGACGTTTGTCTTCCATGCCACCTGATGGAAAGTGCGCATGAAGACTATGGTATTACACGTCCATCCACGAGAAACCTATTCACTCGTTACTTGAAAGTTCCAGGACTGTAGTGGTCAGGAAAACCGATACCGTACCTATTTCAGGGTAGGGTATCGGTTGAGACGAAGTTAAAATTTCTATTTCAAGGGCAGGGTATTATTATCTGGAAGTACGAACAGTACACTACACTGATTTTGTTACAGCGCATTTAGAAGATATAAAATTATGAATACAAACATTAAACTTATTTATTTATTTAACAAATCATGTACACAAGTTTCGATATAGTTCATAAGAAAATTACAATAGATTTAGTACAAAGGTACTGCTTATTCCTAAAGAAATTTCTTCCAGCAGACCTGAGACTGGAGAGTTTGATAAAAATGCAAAAGTAGTGTGTACGCAGAATAATTATATTTAATTACATATTATGTAAACAATACATATATACCTAAATATAGATACTTAAACATACCAATACATACTAATAATACATACATACAATATATAATACTTACTACTATATATCTTCTATCTATCTATATCTATACTTATAATAAATCTGTAGAGAGGTCGATTCTGTACATGAAATATATTTTCAAAATAACTATCAGGGGGTGATTAGTGATCGACACTGATGCCAAAAATGCAATCAGTAAAATTTTTGTCTGTCTGTCTGTCTGTCTGTCTGTCTGTCTGTATGTTCCTTATAGAAACAAAAACTACTCTACGGATTTTAACGAAACTTGGTAAAATTATTCTTCATACTCCTGGGCAGGTTATAGTATACTTATTATTACGCTACAATCAATAGGAGCAGAGCAGTGAAGGGAAATGTTAGAAAAACGGGAGAATTTACTTCATTTTTGAAGCTTCCGTCGCGTGTGCAGCCTTAATGGTTAAAGATACATAGAAATCATATATGACAGAAATATTTTTCATAAAGTTATATAAAAAATATCCCACAACAGTATATGTCTATATTTTATGGTTGACTCACAATAACACGTGTAAATCCCGATAGCTTAGCAGTTCGGAGCTTTCTGATTATATTTGTTTACTCTTACGTTTATAATACTCTTACTCATCCCTAATTTAAAAAAATTAACATTATTACCTATTGAATAAAAAAAGAATCATAGAAATCGGTATAGAAACACCAAACTTATACATGAAATACGTTAATAACCCATCGCGCGTGAATACTGAATGATATAAGGATTATTTTTGCGTAACGGTTGCCGCGCTCGACGCGGCTCGCGCGCGGCGGTAGGGTATAAAAAAAAGGCGGGAGGCGAGCGCAAGCTTTTTTAATATAGGTAGGTACAGAAGGAACAAGCGTTACATTACCTGTCAAATTTCCCCAACCAATTTTAACTTATTATCGAGGGCATAGAGTTCAAATTCAAGTAAAAAAATTTTACAGATTTGTAACGCTTGATGTACTGCCTTCCGTACATACAGAGATAAAATGGAAATCAAGGTTTTGTTTATTTCATGATCGTTTCTGCCTCTTGGAAGTCAGAAACCGTAGATTTCTTCGGAATAAAAAGTAACGTATGTGTTGACTACTATGTATACCAAATTACATTAATATTGGCTTAGCCGTTTGGCAGTGAAAAGCAGCCATACATAACTATAGGTAGTGTTGTATGTACACTGATAATGGCTGGATGGATGGATTTTTGCTATTCTTTCACACAAAAACTACTTAGCTTTACCTAGAATAACAATAAGCTAAGTATAATTAATGAAGATATTGCATGAATTAAGTAAAATTGAAGGCATTAAATAAAACACTTTTTAACCGGATTAATGGCGTATAATTTATATTTTACATTTTAACTCGACGTTTCGGTGTCTTTGCAGACCCCGTGATCACGAGCGACTGTTAAAATTTAAAATGTAAATATACAAGATAAATCCGGTTAAAAAGTGTTTTATTTAATAGTCATACATAATAGTCATCGCGAAAACTTAAGACAATATTAAAATTTAAGGCACTTTGGCACCCGATTTGTTTATAACGCTATGTGCCTTTGTAATGTACCAAATAGATAGTAACCTACCTATGTTTGTGGTTAGCAGTTATACATATTATTAAATGGGCGAAGATTCTTCATTTTTATTTTTGTTATTAAAGATAGTTAGGACCTTGGAGAAGAAAATAACCTACTCGAAATACTAATTCAATACAGACGTAGTCGCGGGCATCATCTATGTAATATACCTACCTACCTATACTTTTTCACAAAACCTAGGTGAAACTGCGGATCACTGCTTTGTTGTAAAAGTTTTTGAAGTACGAGGGCCAAACTGAAAGTTTTTAGAACTGGCAACTTAAAAGCATTATATTAAAAAAATAAGTTTAAATTTTGAAAATAGAACTCTTTACCAATAATATTGAGTATTCATTTCATTCATTTGTCATTTGTTTTACGATTTGGCGGCAAATTGAAAATTGTCTGTGCACGTCAGAATGAATTTAAGCCGAGAAAATTTTCGTGCAATGATTTTTTATGACTTTCGATGTCATATAAGTCAACAAGAAAGTTATGATAGACTTCGATTGGCTTTTCACGATGAAGCCCCATCTCGTGCCACAGTTTACAACTGGTTTAATGAATTCAAACGTGGTCGAACTAATCTCACCGATGATTTGCGTGAGGGACGGCCTTCTACAGCGACGACTGAAGATAATATCAGTGTTGTGCGGCGTATGATAGAGACTGACAAAAGAGTGACCTATCAGCAGATTCGGACAAGTCTAGGCATAGGTATGAGTCAAGTGCACAAAATCCTCCATGAACATTTAGCGGTCAGGAAGCTTTGTGCCCGCTGGATACCGCATAATTTGACCGAGGCTCAAAAACTCCGCCGTGTTGATTGGTGCCGAGAAATGATCCAAAAATTTAACGGAGGTGACTCAAATGCTGTGTTCGACATACTAACGGGTGACGAAAGCTGGATTTACTGTTATGATCCGGAAACCAAAAGACAGTCTGCTCAGTGGGTGTTTCCTTCCGAAGAGTTGCCAACTAAAGTGAAGAGAGGTCAAAGTGTTGGAAAAAAGATGGTGGCCTCGTTCTTCGGAAAGACAGGTCATTACGCGACAGTTGTCTTAGAGGATCAGAAAACGGTTAATGCAGAGTGGTACACTAACAAATGTTTGCCACTTGTCTTGGAAAAAGTTCGAGAGAAACGACCTCGCAGCAGGATCCTCCTTCATCACGACAATGCCTCGTCGCACACCGCCAGGCAAACGATCGACTATTTGGCGACCTCAGACGTGGAATTACTGGGTCACCCGCCGTATAGCCCCGACCTCGCACCCTGCGATTTTTATTTATTCCCGAAAATAAAAGAAAAACTTCGAGGAAAACATTTTATGGACGCCGAAGAAGCAGTGGCTGCGTTTCAAAACGCCGTCGAAGAGACCCCTAAGGCCGAGTGGGCAAGGTGCTTTTCTCAATGGTTCCATCGAATGCAGCGATGTATTGATGTGAATGGACGCTATTTTGAAAAGTTATAATAAAACTAATAACTTGCTAGAATGCTAAGTTTTTGATTTTCTAAGAACTTTCAGTTTGACCCTCGTAATTCTGTCTGTTTATCTATCAGTAACGCTTTCACAGCTAAACTACTGAGTCGATTTTGACGAAATTTAGAATAAGGTAAGTTTTAACTTCAAGGAGGATATAAAAATAGTATTTGTCCAACTCTAATAAACGGTATCCACGCGGACGAAGTCGTGGGTCACAGCTAGTACTAATATATAAACTACTTTTAACATTGAGAAATGTAGTGCTCTCTAACTTTTTTCTTGAAAACAGATATTGAATGTTATTCACGTATAATGTGAGGTAGTGAATTCCATAATCCGACTGCATGAACTGAAAAAGAGTAGGAAAAATAATCAGTTTTATGAGTGGGCATAAGTAAAAGACTTCGCACATGTGCTCTACATGGCGTGTCCTGAGAGTGAGTGAAATTAAACCTGTTGCGCAAATAGGGAGGAGTAAGTGGGTTAAACAAGATATTGAAAAGTAGACAAAAGATTCTAATGTTTCGTCGGTACCGTATTGGGAGCCATCAAAGTTGCTTTCAAAATTCGGAGACGTGATCAAACTTTTTAAGCCCAAATACGAAGCGAATGCATTGATTTTGCAATCTTTCCAATTTGATCAATAGCTCCTCCGTGGCATCTAAATAACATGAATCGGTATAGTCCAGGATGGGCAGGACCAGCGACTGGGCAAGAGAAATTTTAGTCTGAATGGGCAAGAAAATTTGTAATTTTTTAAGTGAATGCAAAGTGAAGTGGACCTTGCGACTGATTTCACTGACATTTGCGTTCCATGAATATCCACAATGCCATTAGCACTCTTTATTTCAATACCGTCTTCATATATGTTATTATTAAAGCAGAACGTCAATTATAACTTATTTGTTGGCAAACAGAAACGGCACGATAAAAAGTAAATAAAAGTGTACTTAACGATAATAATACGTATTTATTCTCATAACAAACAATATATGGCGGCGGTTTGGTGGATGCTAGCCAACATTCGTTTGTTTTCAAAATGGAATAGATCATGCAACTCTGATTTTCTTCCATTGATAAACATTTTTAGTTGTCTTATCCATATGTTTCTACAATGTAGTTTGTACAAATCTTTTGTTTATGTAATTCTAAGAAGTCTCGAATGAAGTTATCTCAAGTTGATATAGATATCGAAAACTTTTTCTTGTCCGTTTCGATTATTCGGATCAGCTGATTTAAGAGTTATGTTTTAGTCCCAGGCTTAAACTTGCGTGGTTTTCAGATTTTTTTTATTTTCTATCTATCTATTCTAATACAGTTAAGCTGAAGAGTTTGTTTGGTTTAACGCAAAATATCTGTAACCACCAGTCCGATTTGAAATATTATTTTTGCTTTTGATGGCGTAATTCTTAAGGATCAATCAAGTAAGTATTTAAGTTATCAATAGTAACGCGGGTTAAGCCGGGTAAAGCTGCTAGTCAATAAATCTGCAGAGTCTTTTTGTATGTTTGGTTGAACGCGATAATTTCTGGATTATCGTTCTGATATGAAGATTTTTTCTTAATTTAGATAGCCTCATTTCTAAGGTAGGTTATATTTTAAAGGCAACATTTTGTCCAGAAATGAATACGGGATCAGAAGTTACGTGGATAAACCGAAGCGGTAAGTGTAATATAAATGGGACATTTGTCTTCCATGACACGTTATCATAAAGACTGAGGTGATACACGTCCATCCACTATGAAATCTATTCACTGGACGATTAAAAAAACCAGCTCCGTTGTATGTGTAATAGTCCAAGAGCTAGTGAACCCTCTGAGTAACGGTGCTCCTGTAAGGTTATAAATTTGTACACTTATGATTCACTTATAATAATAGTTTTTGCTGGCTTCACAAATCATGAATATTTTTTTCTACGCCTAATCCTTTTAAATGGCAAAGTTTACTCGTGTAACAATATTTGCCTTTCTAACTTAGTGGTCTGTGCACTTTTCAACTCGCCTGGCACATACTTGTGCTCGTGGTAATCGCCTGTAATTTTTTTTTCTAAGATTAAAAATCAATAAACTACTTCCCATAAAAAATTTAGCCTTACAGGAACAAGTTTTTTTTCCTTTTTTTTTACAGTTTCAGCAATAAATTGGCTGATGATGTGCAGAGCTGACGCATGCCAGGTCATGATCATTGCCATTAGCATGCTATAAATCATAATACAAAAGAGAATCGTCACTCCCCATACTAAAAATACAAAAATTTGTACAGTGTTTCTTTTTAGTTTATTAGATACATTTAATTATAGGTAATCACAGAAAAATCATACATTATTATTATATTTCCTGTTTTATAATAAGTTATTTCACAGTGAAATTATTAAAATATGGTACCACCAACAACTTGTTTAAAAAAGTAGACTTGACAGGTGACTGACAGATAGATGGTCGCCATGTTGCTGATATATAATGTTATCATTCGCGTTTCCTCTGTATTCGTGAATGCGCTCTTTTCGGTTTTCATAATACTCTTCGCAGTCTTATGCAATTTAGGTGTAACTACCTAATTAAGTTTTTCATATTTTTCACAAAACAAACAGAATCAATCAACATTGATGTCAAAGACAGACAGACAGGTGTTTATTTTAATGACATTGACGGACGGACGGGTGCCATATTGCTTTATTACCAGATTCACGTATATTTTTAGCAAAACTACATAAAAATAAAAAAAAATATAAGCGACGCTAAAAAATATATAATATCAGATATAGATATGCATTGTTCCATAGTTGATTTTAAAAATAGTTTCATGTTTATACATTCAATAGTATGAAATGACGATTCTTCTTTCTAACCTTACAGGAAGACCGTTACTCGCAGGGTTCACTAGCTCTCCAGCTATAAGGTCGGCTTAGAATAGCCTAACTGCCATTGTATAAGCGTGTAAGCGTGATTTCGATGAAATTTACAACCTCTGAAGTAATGTCTATCCTATAAAACTAGAATATTTAAAATCAATTCATAATTGTCCGAAAAATCGCGTAACAAAGTCACAAAAAAAACATACACACGAATTTAGAATTTCCTCCTTTTGGAAATCGGTTAAAACATCTACTTTTACTATTACACGAGTTAATTATAATCAGTTATTTTCTCAGGTGACTACGAGGTTCATTCGTGTAGTCTTATGCTCGTCTGCACAAAACTTTGATCCCAAGTTGATACTTAAAAATCAATCAATTCTTTTGAATAAAACAGACCTCGTGGTCACGAGCGACTGACCACGGGGTCTGCAAAGACACCGAAACATCGAGTTAAAATTTAAAATGTAAATATACGCGATAAATCCGGATAAAAGGTGTTTTATTTAATAGTATGAATCGCGAAAACTTAGACAATCAATTCTTGATGCACGTCAGAATACAGGCTTAAGAATCGACTTAGGATCAAAGTTTAGTGCAGACAGGCATATGTGACTGAAAGAATGGAATGGAAGCGACTGATCCAATTTCGCACACTACGTTCGTTAGTTAGTCCGATATTGATGTTGTATCCTGTTTGAAAAGCATTGTTTTTACGTCAAAACTCATCATCGAAAATACCTTTTACCTTAAAATTTAAACGACTACTGACAGAATAGGTATTGGAAATATAGAAAAAAATACATCCTTAAAACCGGGGCTCGAAATGTAGAAGGGAATTCTCTCGTCTTTGGTTATCAAAGACTTTGTTAAGTCTGTAGAAATTATTTTAATTCATAAAGTATTTTATAATTGAAATCTATGGCTCTTTAATAAGTATCGAACTCGATTTCACTAGAAAAACATAATGATTATTGGAGCAGAAGCCGTGAGCTGTCGATGTGTGGCAACTTTATACGGAAATTACTGTTTGCAACATATTTCATAGGGTGACCATAAGGCAGGCTGGACCGCTGATTTATAAAAAACTTCTGTTCTTTTTCTTCTGGAGTTGTAAAAAACATAACACAAGATAAGCATTTACTAATGACTAAACACTTTTTAAGAATCTTACTAATATTATAAATGTGAAAGTTTGGATGTATGGATGTTTGTTCCCCAATCATGGCCAAACAACGGATTTGGATGAAATTTGGCATGGTGATAGTGTACAGTCTGGAATAGCATATAGGGTAGTTTTTATCCTGACACTTCCCCGGGATTTAAAATTGCTCGGGTAAAACCACGCGAGACAGCTAGTTAATAATAATAGATAACTACATACATACATACATAACTTCACGCCTGTATCCCTTACGGGGTAGGCAGAACACCAAAAGTTTTTAAACCATCTGATGTCACGTTTTACAAATTTGAAGGCATTATAATGGTGAATAGAGTGGCACAAAGAAAACCTCCAATTAAACCTCTGTCCATAAACTGACTTTTACAGTACGCCCTGGAAGAGAAGCAGCTGGTACGTTCCATGTTTTTCTTTCGCTCCCAGTCCAATTTCTATTACATCAGATTTTATTTAATATTAAAAATTAGAGCGAACTAAAGTACCGTTTGCTTCTCTGTAGCTTAAAATTACTTATAAACATTATTCTTGGGTAAGTTTATTGGAACTTAGTAACATAAGATCTAAAATAAGCTTTTATGGGCTGTTTCAGACACGAATTTTATCGAAAAAATGACAAAAAAAATACTTTTAATATTTTCTCAAGTTTTCACGATTATAATCTTAAAAAACCGTTTTATTTATAATCAGTGAATGCACGGCATTAAAAAACCTACCTCAGGTCAAAACTTTAGCTGAAGTCAATATTCGTTAATTTTTATTTTAAATACTTTTCGTATCCATAAATATTTAAAAAATAAAACTTTTTATGGAATACTCAATATATTTGGATTAAATTTATATGGGACTACCTCTAAAGTATTTCTATCATATGAAATAAGAATATTGAAAATCGATTCATAATTAACCAAAAAATCATGTATCAAAGATAATAAATAAAAATAAATAAATAAAACATACCTTTGAATTGAGAACCTCCTTCCTTTTGAAATATGGTTGAAAAGAACACATGTATGTTTAATAACGACACATACCAACGGTAAGCTACAGAATAAATAAACTGTATTATAAACTGGTCAAATTATAGTCACCCTACTCGATCTGTAGGAATAACCCTTGTAGATAATTGAGTGGTTGCACCCTCGGATCCCATTAGATATCTGTCAAGATATCCTCGGTAATCTGAAGACGTATTCGACAGACTACTCTAAGGATTGAAACTTAATTAACGATCGCTTTTTAGATCAGTCTTTGTTAAGTAACGGTTGAGCGAATGAAAAACCCTTTAGTTAACTATATGGAGTTGAATCTCGAACTATTATTATACATTTATAGTATTGGCTTCGCTTCCATGCTGGGCTGGGAGCGAAAGAAAAACATAGAATGTACCAGCTGCTCCTCTTCCCAGGCATACCGTAGAAGTCAGTTAAGGGACAGAGGTTTTATTCATGTTTTTGTGAGCGATAGGCTGTCACTGCAATAGTATCTTTCCATCATTATAATACCTCCAAATTTTGTGAAACGTGACATCAGATGGTTTTATAGCCTCTGGTAGTCTGATGTCCTGCTTACCCCATAAAGTATACAGGCGTGTGAAGTTATGTGTATTATAGTACTAGTTCTATTTTTCATTGATGGTAACCGTGCCTTGGATGGCACTTTGGTGATTGATGCAGTGCTGTATACTTGTGTGCGTGCGGTCAGTAGTCGTCAGGGTATGTCAGAAGCTTTTCCGGTGCCTTGAAAGTACTGACGTCCACTAACTAAATTTATTTCAGAAAACTTATAGCTATGCAAAATATTAAATAAGTTGTTAGGTCATCCATCTGTTACTTACAACTTATTTAGATAAGTAAATAAGTTGTAAGTAACAGATGGCAAGCAATGAAAAATTATTGTAAGAGAAAAAGGATATAAAGTTAAATAGGTAAAAACTAAAAATTACACAGCTAGAAAGAAAAAAAAAATAATGTATAAAAATCAAAATCTAAAATAACGCAAATGGAGAAACCATAATTGAACTAAAAAAAAACTGAATCTACCTAATCTTACCAAAATCTTCTCCTTATCGAGGGGAAAGGCTCATGAAGTTTTTATCAAATAGTTGATAGATTGTATGACTGAAAGTTCTCTTTTGATGTGTCGATGGGTATAAATAACAGCATATACTAAAACTAATAGACTAATTGGCAATTTCTCACGGCAACTACCGTGCTTTGAAGGCACGTTAAGCAGTCGGTCCTGCTCGCTGCATTGTTGCATACAGTAGTCATTACGATTTTCCACAGCCACTTCGGTGCCATGAATATTGTCCAACTAGCACTGGGCCAGCTTGGTGATAAGCCTATGTCTCCCGTCAACCAAGGTCCTACAGTGTGCTCATTACAAAGATGATATGCGTTTTTACTTTTAATCTATTTATATTTTAAGTGCTTTTTCATCTTATACGTATTCTATTTTCGTAAAGCCCTTTTATTAATTGAAATATTGCTATGCAAATAACTTCAGGTCGATAAAATCCCTTCGGAATTTTCATTTAGGAAATGGAAACCGTAAAGATATTTTTGCTAACCAAAACTTTGGCCTCAAATCACTAAATAATCTTAAGGAAAATTGAACAAACCCCTACATAGGGAGGGAAGAACATCAGCAATAAATAAGATTTCCAGGTTTGTAGTATGTAATTCTAATCTTATATTATAGTGTAAATAGGAATATAGCAGATTTTTTGATGACGATGATGATTTATTGAATAATGGAAAAAAACACCAGTTATTTGAATTAAGAAAGTAGCAAATAAAATAAACTATTAATTTTTATACTAAAAAATAAATACTAAAAATCTTTATTTCCTCTACAACAAATTAAATTAAAATAGAACAGTAACACACACACAAAACAATTAAATATTCAATTGTGCAGAGGCTGGAGCCTAAACTAATACAAAATAATGTAATTTCTTCTAACCAAAATACTTAAATATAGTCACGAAGTCAAATCTAATTAGAATAATTAGATTTACTCTGTGATATTCCCTTATAAAATGTGTCCTTTTTTAACCGAATTCAAAAAAAGGAGGTTATCAGTTTGACCTGTATGTATGTATACATTTTTTTAAGATTCAATTATGTATTTGACTTAATTTTAATAACGTTATATAAAATAAACAAATCCCTTGGAAATATTAAATTATACAGCTTCTTATTTCTAAAAGCTTACTCAGACTCTTGATAGTATTTGATACATAATTAACATTTCTATTCAACGAATGCAGAGCATTAAAAAAACCAACTTCACGTCAAAACTTTGTCAAAATAGTGTCATCAACGTAAACATTCTCAGGAAACGAACATATTTAAAAAAAAATTGATATTTTCAATGAAGTACTCAACCGATTTCGATGAAATTTTTACGAAACCAATTTTAAAGAATACTTCACTCTATCATATGAAATAAAAAAAAAAAACGATTCAAAATTGACCGAAATATCGTGTAACAAAGACACAAAAAATAAAAAGACGTGTGGCACTCGGAGACTGCCGCGGTAAAGCTATTGCAATTATAATTATTTATTTATTTTATTAATGTAGTAATGTTTGATCTAATATGAAGTTCCACAAGTTCCTAGTAGATGGCGCTGATTGTTTATTAAAGCCCGCATGTAAAGTTATGAAATCAAAGTATCACCGCAGTGCCGGTCGGAGTGGGGGGTGTAAGGATTTTTTCGTTACGGAATTTCTGGATTCGGTCCCCACGCTCAAGGCCCGCGATAGAAGCTATGCAATACACACGAATTGAGAACCTCCTCCTTTTGGACTTCGGTTGATAATAAGGAAATCCAGTCAATACGATAATTCAATGAAATAAGGTCTAATCTCGAATGAATAACTGTTACGATATGCTACTAAAATATTGGATATTCTTGCACACCACTAGAAGCTCCCAAACGGGAAAAGAGTATACTTGAATAAGTTAGAACGTCTAAGACAGAGTTGTTTTATTTTTGAATATGATTTATAAACGTCTGGTCTATCGGCTGAATTCAAAACATTCGGATTCGATCTATAAAAGTATTCCCAAGTTGAAGTATGAGTTGAGCGATTCCGTGCTCCGGAGATATAAAACTGTGATCATGTTGGGCTGGATTCGACATTTGACTCTGTAATTTAGGGTCTCTCATAGAGTATTGCGATAGAGTATGCCTACAGCTGCGATAGGGCGGAAAGGCCTTCAGCATTTTAATTCTATTCGCCTACTTTGTTTTCACTTTCATTTAGTTTTGTGATTGAAAATACTTTGGGAAGTATTCAACAAAAATGCGTTTTGTGTCAAAAAACTATGTTTACGTTTGAAAAACAAATAATCGGTCTTATCAATTAGCGACCGAAAAGTACTTGCGCCTTGACTGAGACATACGAAATGATTTATTAATTCATTTTAAAGCATATAAAATCCGCATTCTGTAAATCTCAATCAAAAAATGTGTCTCCTTGCAAACATGGAGAGATCGAGCCGCGTACGTTTCGTTAGTTTGTATGAAGTTGAAATACTGTATAATATAATATTACTGTGCTGTAAGTTTGACATTAGAGAGACTTAAAATAAGAGTGTGTCATCTCGAATACGGCTAAATGTATTCGATGTTTTGCGATTCTTTATGTTAAATAAGAGACTGCTCGTTGACATGGTTAAAGAAATGTTAAAATTAAACGCAATTAAATACGTTTAATATCGTTTTGTATTTAACAGTCTGGCATTAAGGTTCATTTTATCATGGATTCTCGAAAGATGGCGCTGCATAAATGGAAATGATTACTTCTTTTACTGGGAGACGCAGCGTAGGCAGGCCCCCCGCACGATGGACCGACGACGTGGTCAAAGTCGCCGGTAAACGCTGGATGAGGGCGGCGCGGGACCGAGCGACGTGGAGGACCTTGGGGGAGGCCTATGTCCAGCAGTGGACGTCTACAGCCTGTGGATGATGATGATGATGACTTCTTTTACTGGAGCAAATTTTTCTTAGTGTTGTCGTTGTGTTAGGAGAATGCAATTTACAGATATTATTTAACATTAACACTTGTACCTTTTAAGATAGGTTCTAGAAAAAATAGTTTTGTAACTTTTTTTTTCTACGACCCCTCAAAGTGTATGTTCTGTCTGGCTTTTTTGAAAAAAAACGGTCTGTTTCAAAATTATTTCCATCTGTAAAAAGCCATGATTTCCAATGATTAGATTATATTAAAGGATATTAAGCTAAGCTTACACCAAAAATCACGACAAAGTAATAAGGCTGCTTTTTTAAATTTTCTCTGAGAATCTGATTTTTTCAAATAAATCATAAAATCGCAAATATCTCCAGAACCACTAAAGATTGCTGAACATAAATAGAGGTTATTTTGGTAGGTATTGAGGTCTTCAATCTCTGGGAAACCTTTGATCCACCCCTAAAGTTACACTCTGTATATTTAATTTAGTTTTATGTTAAATTATATTACTTTTGTTTTAGTAATTGTATTTTTTTTTAAGTTATTACTCATAGTATGAAATTAGTTAGTCCCTATGTTGTTGTTCGTTCGTAAAGCTCCGGAAGCTCCGGAAAATCATCTCATCCCAAATACCGCAGTGTCTGAAGACAAAGGTTTATGACCAGTGTGTGTTGCCAGTGATAACATACGGCACTGAGACGTGGTCGCTAACTATGGGCCTTATAAACAAGCTTAAAGTCGCTCAGCGGGCAATGAAAAGGGCTGTGCTCGGAGTTTCCCTGCGGGATCGAATCAGGAATTAGGAGATTCGCAGGCGAACTAAAGTCACCGACATATCCAGAAGGATTGCGGAGCTGAAGTGGCAATGGGCAGGGCACATAGCTCGCAGAACAGATGGCCGGTGGGGCAGAAAAGTTCTCGAGTGGCGGCCACGTACTGGGAGACGCAGCGTAGGCAGGCCCCCCGCAAGATGGGCCGACGACCTGGTCAAAGCTGGATAAACATTGTATGAGGGCGGCGCGGGACCGAGCAACGTGGAAGACCTTGCGGGAGGCCTATGTCCAGCAGTGGACGTCTACAGGCTGTGGTGATAGATAGATGATGTTGTTTTTTAAATATATCGTTAAAAATAATGTATCTATGTATTTAATGTGAGTTTGAGTTTATCAGTTGTCTAGAATCCATTACTGCTATCTGAGTTATTTCTAAATTAAATTAATGAATTATGCATAACTTCACACCTATACACCTTTATAGGGAAGGCAGAACACCAGAGGCTACCATCTGATGTTTATCAAAATTTCGAGGTATTATAATGTCTACTATAATGGTATTATAACTCTGTTCCTTACCTGGCTTTTACAGTAGCTATGTCCGGGCAAGAAGCAGCTGGCATATTCCATGTTTTTCTTTCGCTCCCAGTCCAGCATGGAAGTTATATGATCCGTAATTAATTATATGATCTGTAAAGCCTCTTTAACCTGGAAGACAAACAAGCGTCCGTCCTGATAAACACACACGTTTATAATAAAGCCGTTTCAACATAAAAAAGGAACAAACATACAAACTTACTTCCATGCTGGACTGGGAGTGAAAGAAAAACATACAATGTGCCAGCTGCTTCTCTTCCCTGGCATACTGTAAAAGTCGGTTAAGGGACAGAGGTTTTATTGGCATTTTTGTGGGCGATAGGCTGACCCCCTGTCACTGCAATAGCCTCTCGCAATCATTATAATACCTCATTAGTCAAACGTGACATCAGTTGGTCTTATAACCTCTGATGTTCTGCCTACCCCATAAGGGATACAGGCGTGAAGTTATGTATGTATGTATGTATGCAAACATCCATAAGCAAAATTAAACGTTTCTAATATCAGTAAGAGTATAATATAGAATGTCAACAAAATCTGCTCCGGGTACAAAATACGCCATAAATTCATTTCCCTATTTTACTCATAGGAAATAAATTCAGAAAAACCTTTTCCAAATCAATTGTCGATAAATAAATAAAGTCTGAGAAAACTGTTACCCGGTAAAGCTAAATTGATCAACGGAATGCTTTGATTAAATCCGAGTTGGAACTTTGGCAAGGGTTCTGTAGGTTGTTTTTTAATATACAATTTTAGTATATTTTTTTCAACTAGCAGAGAGACTTATGACCCTGCAGTAAGATCATAAAAAGAGTTGAGATGATGATAAATATTATTATTATCTAATAAATAAATAAAATAATAATATCCTCAGACAATAACACCAACTACATGGCCCCAAAGTAAGCATATCTTGTGTTATTGGGTGCCATGGAGCGAACTAGAGGGGAACCTAGAATATATATACATAAATAGATAAACACCCTTACACGAAACATTCTTCATTCTTGTTCCGTGCGGGAATCGAACCCGCAACCAATGGCGTCTGAGGCAGACAGGTTTACCCCATCGCCAAAGTCGTCAAAAAATCTAAATAAATAGATTCATATTTTTAATATTCCCTCCGCATTATCTAGCGCAATTATATTTTTTAAGAACTTTTTTTTTTTTTTTTTTTTTTTTTTTTTTTTTTTTTTTTTTTTTTTTTTTTTTATAGGTGACTAAACCCGCATTTGACCTCAATCTCACCTGATGGTAAGTGACGATGAGGTCGAAGATGAAAGCACACGGGTTTAGGAGGGAACTGGCTCTTTATACAATATTGCCGGAACACATTACCGCCGGAGCGGTAACATTTGGCGGCAGACTTTATATAAAGGGTGGTCGCTAGCCAGGCGGACCCAGAAGGGATCCTACCACCAAGCAAAAAACTTCATCATCATCATCGCAACTCTTTGTAATGAGTCTAGATACAAGGCTATGAGTTTCTGGGTGAAGCAGAGGTTTAAGCCATAAGCATTTACACACACTGTTTGTTGCTTTTAAAAAGTGTTAATGCATTTATTCTGCAGTTTTTTTCGAGACTTTATTTAGTCGACAGAAAAGGATGTTATAAGAATAGTTGTTTTAAGAAGGAAACAAAATAATAAGAAGAATTGTAAGTTTTCACTTTTCATAATCTTAAATAAAAAAAAAGACGTGTGGCACTCGGAGACTGCCGCGGTAAAGCTATTGCATAGCATTTTTTATCAACTTATGCAATTCAAATTATTTATTTATTTTATTAATGCAGTAATGTTTGATCTAAAATGAAGTTCCACAAGTTCCTAGTAGATGGCGCTGATTTTTTATTAAAGCCCGCATGTAAAGTTATGAAATCAAAGTATCACCGCTGTGCCGGTCGGAGTGATTGGTGTTAGGTTTTTTTCGTTACGGAATTTCTGGATTCGGTCCCCACGCTCAAGGCCCGCGATAGAAGCTATGCAATAGCTTAAAATCTTTTTAATCGGATTCACAAAGAATAATTGCATATTTTTTATATTTCCATTCGGCGTTTCGGTAACTACAGACACTGTAAAACCGGGATAATGAAAGGTGCAAGTGCCGATTTCTTTCGAATTTCTATAAGATAAGAAATGTACGTATATTCGTAAACAAAAATACAGTCGAGTTAAGAAAACCGTCGTCACTTATCGTTTTCATTCTTTGTCAAGTCTTAGACTTTCAGTACCTTTTGAAAATGAAGCATTGCGTAAATTACTGCAATATTTCATATTAAATGAAATATAAATAAATAAAATCCCCTGTTAATCACACCAACTACATGGCACCAAAGTAAGCATAGCTTGTGTTATGAGATACCATGTAGCGAACTAGGGGGGAACTTAGCATATAAATACACTAGCCACCGCGCGCGGTTTTACCCGCGTAACTTTTGATCCCGTGAGAATTTGGGATAAATAGCCTATAACCTTCCTCAAGAGTTGGGCTAACCATTTCAAAAAGAATTTTTCAAATCCCACTTGTAGTTTCTGAGATTAGCGCGTTCAAACAAACAAACAAACAAAAAAACAAACTCTTCAGCTTTATATATTAGTGTAGATAAATAGATAAACACCCAGACACGGAACATTTTCTTTTCATGTTCCATGCGGGAATCGAACCCGCAACCACTGGCGTCTGAGGCATTCAGGTTTACCCCATCGCCAAAGTGGTTGTTATTTCATATTTAATCGGTATAGCAGAGTATCACGCATTCTGAACAAACGAAAATAGATTTAAAGATAACGAACCTTGTGTTGGCCCAACTGTACAAAACAGCAATGCAAAATTAAGAAAATAAAGCTTAATAAACTTTGAAAGTTAGCTAAACCGCGAAACCCTAAGAAATCTTTTCAATGTTTTCTTCACTTTTTTAAGTGCAATACGAAACCAAAAGAACAAAATAACATTACAGAGTTAAGTTTCATAAATTTTATATAATTTAAAGGTTAACTATACCGAAACCCTAAAAAAGGCGGATGCTTTTCAAAGTTTAATTTATTTGATCCGTTTCACCACAAACAAAGAGAAAAAAGTCAAAATTGGTCGAGCAAAAGGGCTATGGAATTCGCCAATACCGTAAAGCTTGTATTTAATTAAAAAAATGTCGTGATACGACGTGTAGTCGGGACAGATAGCCTCCTTGTTTATTTTTTTTCAGCATATTTCAGTATTTTAGACCAAAATGCGGGGTTTTGAGTTTTACGGCATCTGTGGTGCAATGTGTTTCAGAAATACAGGGCAATTCAAATTAACGCTACACCTCTTGCAGACGGCCTCTCTACATCAATCTACATTTTTCTTTTCTATACTACGAGTTTTGTAACACAATACCAATTATTTTTTCAACAGAGCGAATAAAAGTACCTATTGAGCTGAATTTTTTTTGAATTATTACACACTTACACAATGAAAAACATTGATTAGTTCGCTGCATTACACATTTTTTAAGTGTAATAATAATGATTAGATACTTTGTATGTTTATGGTTTACTAGCTATTTCGCGCGGTTTTTCCCGAGCAATTTTGAATCCCGCGGGAAAATCGGGATAAAAAGTACCCTATGTGCTATTCCAGACTGTACACTATCACTATGCCAAACTTCATCCAAATCCTTTGAGCTGTTTTGTCATTATTGAGGAACAAACATAGGTACATCCATCCAAACTATAACATTTTTAATATTAGTGAGATAGTTTGTTATGCAGTGTATATGTAACGAAAAACGTTATTTTAATTGAAATTGTTGTTTGTATTAGTGCAAATAATTAAGAATTCATCTTTGGCGTCATGTATTTCAGATTATTATTCAAAAAAAATTGTCATGACCTATTCGGTACAAATTGATTTCGATGAAATCTATACTAATATATAAAGCTGAAGAGTTTGTTTAATCTCAGAAACTACAAGTGGGATTTGAAAAATTCTTTTTGCATTTGATAGCCCAACTCTTGAGGAAGGTTATAGGCTATATTTTATCTCGAAATTTTCACGGGATCAAAAATTACGCGGGTAAAACCGCGCGTGGTGGCTAGTATATGTATATGGGACCACCTCTGAAGTATCCAGTACCATATGAAAAAGGAATATTTTAAATCGATTCATAATTTTCCAGAAAATCGTGTTACAAAAAAAACAAAAAAATACGCACGATTTGAGAACCTCCTGCTTTTGGAAGTCGGTTTCAAAAAAGAACAAATAAATGAAAAAAATCAGAGTCAACAATAAACGGACATCTTTGTTGAAATGAAAGAGAATCGTTATACTTTTATTATTCATTAATTAAACGTTCGGAGTTATTGAGCTAATAAAACATTTTTCATTACTCACAGAAGCCAGATATTGCTTTGCTGCTTGATTAACTCAAATGTATTTTAATAAAAGAAAACAACATTATTTAGTTCCAGTCGCACTTTTAATAGCTTAAGAATTTCTTGCTAGCTAGGCTAAAATATTTTCTAAATGGGACTAACATACAGGGTCCGCTTATAATATGGTCAATTATATTTTAATAGCAGATTAGGAATGATGAGTGGATCTGAATTTCGAATAAATATTTTTTTTTATAAATATGTTTTATAAATTAAAATTTCAAAATTCTTCTCTGTGATTAAAATTTAAGCTTAATCTACATTTTATGACTACATACTGTTAGATGGAAACTTTTTTATTACTTGCTAAACTACAGATCAAACTTAAATTTTGATCACTCAGAAGAATTTCGAAATTTTAATTTATGAAAAATATAAAAAATAGAAGTCGTCGTGGCGCCGTGGTTACTGTGCATATCAAACGATATCGCAGGTTAAGCGCGCTCGGTGCGGCCGGTTTTAGGATGGGTGACCACCGACCATTCATTTCTCACGACTTCCGTGCTTAGGAGAGCACGTTAAGCAGTCGGTCCCGGGTGTTGTATACTTGTATACAGTAGTCGTTAGGGTTTGTCAGAAGCCATTTCGGCACCCTGAAATATCTGACATCCACCAACCAACACCGGGCCAGCTTGGTGGATTATGGCCTTAACCTCCTCGTCACCCAGAGGAGAGACTCATAGCCCTGCAGTGTGCTCATTACACGGAGTTGTGATGATGATGATGATAATGATTAAAAATAAAAAAAATCCCTACTTATGTCCCACTCATCAGTCTTAATCTGCTATTAAAATGATAGTGACTATTTCTTGGCGATATAAGGCGACCCTATATGTATATGCATCGACCAGCACCGAACTGCACCCTGACGATGCTTCTGGTTGAAGCGAAACACCTGTTGGTGGTAGCTCGTGGTGCGGGCTATAGGTGTTCTAAGTGTGTCGTTCCATTCCTTGCTTCTTTAGGTAGGGAAGACGGTGCACTAACGCACGAAAATGCTGTATCACTAGTGCTTTAGGAGTCGCGGAATAAGCAAGTTAACTTAGCTATATATAGGATTTCCGCAAAGTAACGACTGATTCAATCAATTATAGCAGATTCTGAGATTAGTGCGTTCAAACGAACAAACAGGCTCTTCAGATTTATTATATTGGTATAGGTAACGTTATTGTTTTTTTATTTTGTTAAGTTGTGATTGTTACAAAATAAGCCTAGGTATAATTAGTATAACTTTGAATTTTGTGCATATTTTTTCAACCGACTTCAAACAAAGAAGGAGGTACTCAATTCATCTGTATGTTTTTTTAATGTTTGTTACCTCATAACTTTTGACTGGGTGAACCGATTTTGATGACTCTTGATTCATATGATAGAAGATACTTTCCATTTGGTCTCATATTTTTTTCTAAATCAATTGAGTACCTCATGAAAAATATAATTTTTATTCTAATATGTATGAAATCAAAGACACAGCCAAAGTTTTGACGTGAAGTCGGCTTTTTAATATTCTGCATTCTTTGATTATGTAAAAATGCTTTTAGTTTTCAAGAAAAAGGTTACAAGTCAGTAAAAGATTACAAAATATTATAACACTAATAACGCCAATAGGGTTCACTAGCTCACTCAGAGTAGCGACTAACCTAAAAACATATGCCGTCAAATATCACCACCGCTCCAGGGAAGTATTTGGTCAATGTTTTATGAAAAACCAATTCCTGCCTAAACTTGTCTGCTTACATCTCCGATATGATGATGAATAGAGATTAAACTCTGGGGCCTTACTCCCGACTCGATCGAGAATCAAATCAACTCGATCTCAAGCATACTAGCGTTGAATTGGGTGGTGGCTAAAATTGTAACTAATCAGGATCGAATATAACTAATAATTGTTGTCGAAATATCGGACGTGCGAAAATAAAATCGAAAATTGTGGTAAGAATCCCGTAAATACATTAAATCATAGTCGAATAAAACTGTTTATAGCTTGTAACAAATGACGAAAACTATTGTAAATCATACTTATCTATAACACTTTTACTATGTGGACGAGACGTCATCAACCGGACCCAGCTAACGGCGCTGATAACACTCGTACGCGATCTCAATTCGATTTGGTTCGGTAGTAATCGAACGTAAATCAGAATCTTAATCAAATCAGAATCGTGAATCGAAATCGATTCAATTTCGGGAGTAAGCCCACTTGTCTACTCACGGATACCAAAAGAAGTCTGGAAACTGTCGCAAGAAAAAACACGCCGGTCACTGTCCTCGGCCAAAAGCTTATGGTCACTAAGAATTACTACAAAACGTTAGCTTCTATATGTATAAACATTGATAGCGTAATGTAAGTTATCCGTCATGTCGTCATAGTCATGGTCATGTAGCTTTTGAAGAGCCAAATGCTATTTAAGGCCCTCTTGTAGAGCGGTGTGTAGGTGTTCAAACGCACCATACTTCGCCGATAGCGTGAGCAAGCGCAAATACGTTCTATTGGTTTATTTTTCAAAATAAACAACTATTTAAAAGTTTTTCTTTAACAATCGGTTAGGAAAAGTACAATTTATGTGACGACCACTATGGCGTTGGGGTAAACCTATCTGCCTCAGACGCCAGTGGTTGCGGGTTCGGTTCCTCGAAAAAAAAAAATGTTCTGGATCTGGACATTTATTCATATATGTAGGTATTATATATTCTAGGTTCCCCCCTAGTTCACTACATGGTATTTCATAACACAAGCTTTGCTTACTTTGAGGCCATGTAGTTAGAGAAATTGTCTGGGGATTTTATTTTTATTTATTTATAAATAAACGCACAGACCCGGAGCTTTTCTTGTTTCGTGCGAGAATCGAACCCCATCGTCTAAGTCGTCGTCAAATGTATTTACCGATATTCTAGGTTTCCCCTTAGTTTGCTACATGGTATCTCATAACACAAGCTTTGCTTACTTTGAGGTCATGTAGTCGGTGTGATTGTCGGGAGAAATTATTTATTTATTTGTTTTATTTATTTATGCGGTTAAAACCGTGAGCTCAAGATAACCACGTACAATACTATGGCCACTTGTTACACTAACACGTGTCACCAGGAATTTCAAGGGCAATCCATTCGTAGAAATAGTCATAACCTATGTCGGAGGAGAGAATGGAAAAAAAACATGAAATTGTAATTTCAAAGAATATTCCTCTGAATAGAGTTCCAAGGAAATTTAATTTGAAGTAGCAATACCTACGATGTTTGATTCTTTTAACAGCTAGTTGTACTCTTTGAACATCAAGATTGGCTCTATTATTAACGCTTATCGCCATTTGGCATAGCTACGCAATTCTAATGTTATTTCCAGAATTGTAGGCTTTTTTTTTCTTATTTTTTATAAAAGGATAACTTTTTTGTCTTCCATGACACCTGATGGTACACCTATTCATTCGACGCATTAATGTAACAGGACAGTTGAATTCAAATGTGGATAGAAGTACCGTCTCCGTCTAGTGGTCCAATGGTGAAAGGCTGTAGGTGTTAAATTTGTTCGCTAAGAGATTGTTCGAGTGACAATCTCTAAGATGTATCCTTTAGCACAGGGTTAAACAAGCAACCTTCAGACGATGCTCTAGACTCAGCTGGTTTTTTGTTGACCTTTTTGTCACCTAGAGGAGAGCCTCATAGCCCTGCAATGGATTCATTACATACAGCTGTGATGAAAAGCAATAAAATCCACTTAAGACTATATCACTATATCATGCAAAGTTAAAAAAATAGAAGAATCTAAAATAACAAGTCTTCTTGTAAAACAAATCAATAATTCAATTAACTCCGAAATACAAACTTGCTAGCGCCAAATTATCTAGATATTTGTACAGCAGTCTGTGAAAATTAGAATTACGCTTCGAAATAATAACGTAACACCTATTTCGGGGTTCTCATCTATCTCGTCGTTCGTTTATTCATTTTCCCTTAGATTGTTATCTTTGAAAATCTTTGTATATTATATTTTTACAAGTTTCATTGCATTATTATCACTGAGAGGATGTAACTACAAGTTTGTAAAATACTATTTTAGGAAAGTAATAGTAGGTATCATAAATTATAGAGATTTTTTCTTATTAAAAAAATTCAGGCCTTGGCTTGTATTATTAAATCTTATCTCAAGATATTTGATCATGTTGAGTGGAGTGAGTTTTCATTAATTTACTATGAAATATTTTCTGATCTGATGCGAAATTGTGTCGAAAGTTTAGATATTAAACATCTATTTAATGGTTTATAAATTATTTCACATATTTGTTTTTGCTTTAGGTACAAAAAAAAACTATTTTTTATACTAATTATTCGGCAGTGCTATTTGGACCTCATCAACATTATAAAATCAGTTTTGATATTTAAAATCAAAGGTAATTAATAAGTAACCATTTATTAATTACCTTTCGTTTATAAATTGTATGTATAAGTCTAGTTCTTATACGATTAACTAATAATGATTATGATGACCACTAGATTCAAAGCTTATCTACACTACTGGCAATTATCAGTATTACAATTATTTTGGGTTCTAAAAACAAGAACTAGGTAACTGGCGTAAAACGCGCACTTTTGTATTTTTTTTTGTACATAAGTAGGTACCACTATTGTGTCATAATCGTATATTTAAATCAATGCGATCGATCATATGACAATTGAAACTGTAGATCTCTGATTGCTGTGACAGGTAAAACCCCAGTCCAATCAAACGGGCCGTCTAAAATATATTTCACTTCGTTCTCAAGGCGTATCAGTTTATTTTTCTTGTATTCGAATTATTATCAGCGTTATTTATGCATTTATCAATTAACCTCCAACCCACCATGATACCACCAAAAATAAGTCTGTGTTATGGAGGCAACACAATGGTAGTTACAAAAATTATAGACACGACAAAGTTTGTACATTGCCTTTAGTCAACCATAAATAATCGAATATTCAACACTGATTAAGATATCCGTATTAATAATTACAGCACTAATATATCTTCCATTTGCGAAGCATCAAAGTAGTTACCCTACTGTAACAAATCACTCATCTCAACGCCGCTCTGAAACCGTGGCGCCACTGTCTACGATATACCGTTAACAGCAATTAAATATCAATTTCTGTAACATTAATCATCCTTGAATGTTAGAAAAGCTTTTGTTTGCAACAAAAGTATCGCGTTATGTGTGTAATTTGTCTTGACGTTCAAACTTGTTTGTATTACGTGTCAGCGTTTAAGATAAATTATGTTTAAATTTTCTGATACTTTTTTTGTTATACAGGTTGTAACGGGGGGACGAAAAAAAGGTTTAGAGTTTTGAGTAAAATTATTTAAGAAATAAAACTAAGGTTAATTATAAAATGCGGCTAATTCATCAGTGCGAATACAGAACTTTATCGATTCGTGTTTTCACAAAAGTTCGTATAGTATGGAGTAGGTTTATACGCAACAATTGACGACTAGCCACTGCTCCAGGACAAGTTTAAATAAACATGTGCCTTACTAATTTAAATATGTGGTATTGTTAAATAGATGTAAAAAAGATAAATTAAAATTTGCAACCGACTCCATACTATACGATCATTCGTAAACATGAGTCGACAAAGTTCTGTGCTTGCGCTACAGAACCGTCAGCGCTTGATGATGGATTTTAAGGATTCGTCTTAAGAAGTCACCCTTAATATAATTTCAGCCACTAAATATTACAGCCACCACTCGTGCGTGTTTCAGCAAAGTTTTAACAAGAGCCAGTGAGAAGGGCTCTTTTTATTAAAGAGCCCCCGTCTGACCTCGACCTGATGGTAAGTGAATATGAGGTCGAAGATGAAAGCAAAAGGGCCTAGGAAAGGACTGGCTCTTCATAAAATATTGCCGGAAAACATCATCTCCGGAGCAGTTATATTTAGCGGCAGATATTAATATACACCAGCAGCGGTGCTGTTATATTTGATCATATCAATAAAATTCGATAACGTCGAAGATGAGATAAGATTAAACACTGGTTTAGTCGCCGTTAAAAATGTTACCTCTGGTCATGAGTTTTATCTTCGGTCCTATTTAAACAACCACGTGTGAAACATAGAACAACGTAGCCTACTCATAATCCTTTCATTATTAGTGAATTATGTCATCTATATCTATCTATCTATATCTTCTATCTATCTTCTATCTATCTTCTATCTATATCTATATCTATACTTATAATAAATCTGTAGAGAGGTCAATTCTGTACATGAAATATTTTTTCAAAATAACTATCAGGGGGTGATAAGTGATCGATACTGATGCCAAAAATGCAATCAGTAAAATTTTTGTCTGTCTGTCTGTCTGTATGTTCCTTATAGAAACAAAAACTACTCGACGGATTTTAACGAAACTTAGTAAAATTATTCTTCATACTCCTGGGCAGGTTATAGTATACTTATTATCACGCTGCAATCAATAGGAGCAGAGCAGTGAAGGGAAATGTTGGGAAAACGGGAGAAATTACTTCATTTTTTAAGCTTCCGTCGCGTGTGCAGCCTTAATGGTTAAAGCTACATAGAAATCATGTATGACAGAAATATTCTTCATAAAATTATATAAAAATATCCCACAACAGTATATGTCTATATTTTATGGTTGACTCACAATAACACTTATACACCAAACTTATACATGAAATACGCTAATAACCCATCGCGCGTGAATACTGAATGTTATAAGGATTATTTTTGCGTAACGGTTGCCGCGCTCGACGCGGCTCGCGGCGGCGGCGGTAGGCTATAACATGGCGGGAGGCAAGCGCAAGCTTTATAATTCATTCAATATTTGGTGAATATTTGGCTGTTGGTGCGTTGACAGACAATAATTGATATTATAAACCATGGTTATCAGCGCGACTTTTAGTCTTTAAATACATAGTTTATTTGAATTTCTTTCGTTGTTATTTTATAAAATAGGTATTAGTTGTTTTGGTAGTGTTTAAATATTCGGTCAAATTCCAAATTTTGGCTAATTTATGTTTTGTATTTTTTTAGGTAAAACCGTAGGTACTTTTATTAATTATTGTAGTTGTAGGTATTTTTTTTTAAGGTAGATAGCATTGCACAGGCGTTTCAGCTTTATTTTCATTTCTTTTTCTGTTGTAAGTTGTACATATTTCTGGGTATAATTCTATTTGGATATCTCAAATTTTAACAGGTTGCGTTGCAGGAGAAACCGTCTTTATTCCCAGAATTCCCATAATACCAAATAATTATCCATTCCAATTTAAAAGAACACAATTCCCAGTATCGGTGTGTTTTGCAATGACAATTAATAAGGCTCAAGGGCAGACTTTTCGTGTTGCTGGAGTAGATCTCGGTGTCAGTTGTTTCTCGCATGGTCAGTTATACGTCGTTCTTTCTCGGGTTAGCAGTTCTAGAAATCTTCATGTTCACGTGCTGGACGGGTCAACTTTCAATATAGTTTACTCGGAAGCTTTGCGCTGAAGTATTTAAGTTCCAAAGATACTTAAGCCTCATGTGAGAGTGATCTAAACAATTAATTGTCAAATATTATAAAATGTCAATCCTTATCCTTACTAATATTATAAATATGAAAGCGTAGATATTTGTTCAGCTTTCACGCAAAAACTACTCGACGAATCATGAGAGGTACTAGAAGTAACATAGGATACTTTTTATCCCGAAATTATCGCGAGCGGAGCCGCGGGCACAGCAAGTATATCAATAAAAATCAGATGGATTAATAAGCAAGAGACATATGTTTTTAAAGTGCAACGTATTACCTAGCTTGCTTAATTATTACTTAAACGACATTCTTTTACACCCTGTATTTTTACATGTTTATTTCATCATTGTGATATCAGAGAACCTCTGAGGCCGTGACCCCAGTAGGCAAATTGGTAGCGGCTGACTGAGTGAGCCGCAAATTTGTGGCGAACTGAAATTTGAGTTAGCTGCAAACTCTGATCAATTTTCGTACATCGCGTGGGAGTCGGCCGCTCACTGAGATAGTCGGCGTGCGTAACGCTGCAAACTGCGTACAGTGAGCGCAAAACTAGCAGACTGTGAACAATCCATTCCAAAAATATAGAAGGGCGTACTCAATCAAAACACCGCAAACTCAGTCGGTCGCTAACTGTTTGCGTACTGGGACGTTTTCTGAAAGCTTACGCAGATTAGAATTCAACCTGAGTATAAGACAAGTCGCAACAGATGATTGATAACAAAGATGCCAATTCTCAACGTTTCGAAAGCATTCAACGAGCCTTTACAAGAAGTTTTGCGTTTTTTTCTCCATACATATCGCATCGACGTCCATATGAGAAAAGAATGCAGCACTTCAACATGTGCTCTTTGCGAAATCGTCGTTCTGTTGCTGACTTAGCTTTTCTGCATAAAGTACTAAATGGCAAAATTTCCTGTGCTTACATTCTCAATAAAATAAATTTATCGATACCATATAATTACCCGAGACACCGTATTACCAAAATCTTCAGCATTCCTAAGTGTCGTTCAAACATGGGCTTTCATCACCCAATCTCCAGAATGCTATGCCAATACAATTTCATTTCTGCTGAACTACCTGAGCTGGATATCTTTAATGATAATTTGTATGCATTTAAAAATAGACTTTTTGTTAAATTTAAATCCTAAATCTATAAGTTTTCAGTAAAAATTCAATGTTTGACTTTTTCTATTTATTATTATTATAATTATTTTGCATCACATTGTAATTATTGTTATTAATTTTTAATTTTAATCTTATTATTAAAATTTTTGTATTCATAAATCTTTAATTTTTATTCTTAGTTTATTTTTAATTCTTATTTTTAATTATGATTGTTATTTAATTCAATCTTATTGTATTTGGGAACTCATTACAATTGTTTACTCCTTTTCTTACCAAAGTTGTGTACGCCTATAATAGGTTGAAAATCAAAGACAAAATAGACTACATCGGTCATTTCGTTCACTTTTTTAGGGAACGATAGTTCCAGGAGTCACTTAGGCTAAACGGGTTGGTGCAGATGATTAGGTGTGACTTAGTTTAGGCATGTCATAACTAAACTTATGCTAAGTAGAGTTTAGTGCAGACGGGCATAAGTGTCTTTACTCTTTCAGTCTAATCCCCTATTTGATAACTTAATCTCATCTGATGGAAAGTGAAGATCAGAGCACACAGGCAAAAGACCTATGCTTTTTATACAATACGAGCGTTTGCCCGCGACTTTGTACACGCATAAACTCAAAAGTCCTATATTTTACGTTCCCATGGGAATTTCGGGAATTACTTCTATAATACAAACAAACACTTATTGAGGAAACTTTATACCAAGTATCACATCCGTGCACTCAAGGAATAAGATACAAACTAAAAACATCATATATTTCCCGTTCCCATAGGAATTTCGGAAAACCTTTCATAACACAACCAGTCACTTTTATGCCAAGTATCATATACGTGCACTCAAGAAGTAAGATTTTTCATACAAATTAAAAAGTCCAATAATTGCCGTTCCCGTGGGAATTTCGGGAATTCCTTCCTTAGTGCTCCCCTAAACTTTGTAAGGATTATATGTTCCAAATTTGAGCTCTCTACGGCCAGTAGTATTGGCTGCGCGTTGTCTGTCAGTCACTCGGTCAGTAACGGAAGAGTTTCATATATTAAGATTATCGGAACATGTCGCCGCCGCGCCGGAGCGGTAACATTTGGCGGCAGATTTTATATGAAGGGTGGTCGCTAACCAGTTAGACCCTGACGGGATCCTACCACCAGTCGCTATTCTAAGCCAGGGCTATTCTAAGCCAACACTACACGGACTTATTATGAGATACTTGTTATTTACACAAGTGATACACAATTGTTAATTGCTTTACCAATCTTACCCTTCTAAAAAATGGTTCTGGACCGCAGTGGTAACGTTACAACGTTAACATTGAATGATACCGGAATTTAAGAAAAAAATCATTGGTAGAAAATCCACTTTCAACCGACTTCCAAAAAAGGAGGAGGTTCTTAATTCGTCTGTATGTTCTTTTTTTGTGTCTTTGTTACACGATATTTCGGACAATTATGCATTGATTTTGAAAATTTTTGTTTCATATGATAGAGGATACTTTATAGTTGATCTCAACGAAATCAAATCGAAATCGAAATCGCTTAAGTACTTCATTGAAAATTTCAAACTTTTGAAAAAATATGTATGGTTTCGGAGAATGTTTATGTTGCTGACACTCTCAACTCAGCCAAAGATTGACCGTGAAGTCAGTTTTTAATGCTCTGTATTCGTTGATTATATGAAATAAACTCAAGGTATCCAGCCTTAAATTTCTTTTAAGACTTTTATGGAAATTAAGCTCAAAAATAATAAGCTTCAGAAATTCCTCATGAAAATGAAACTAAAATAAAGTAATGACGAAATCGCTAATAGGTGTATTCATAAAACAAATATCCTCCCTTCCTGGATATGAACCCAGGAAAGACAACAGCAGTACCTACTGTTAAAATATTTTAGCAGATTTACTATAAATAAACACAAAATGTTGTTTTAAAACGGGTTATCTTGTATCCTACGTGCTCCATATCTGAAGTTACTTCCTTTGTCAATGGGCGTTTATCTGGCGAAGCCACTACTTTATTAAGATATAAAATTGTAGTGTTACGCATGTTATGATGGAATAATTAATAAATAAATATTTCTGACACTCACACAACATTATCTAGCCCAAATTAAGTTTCTTAAAGAACTTGTGTCATGGATACTAGATAACTGATATACTTTAGAAATATATAAACATACAAATTGAATAAATACATATTTTTTTATTGGAATAAACTTAAATAAACATACAAACATCCATGACTTGACGACTCATATCTGTGTTCATCACACAAATATCCGCCGCCGCCGGGATTCGAACCCAGGACCTCTGGCATAGAAGGCAATGTATGTTACCGCTACACCAGCCGGTCGTCGGAATGTAACGGTAAGTAGATAAAATTAGAAATTGATGAATTAGAATCTTAAGAATGTTTATTAAAATTGATTAGAGTTTTTTTTTTCACTTTATTACAGTTTACAATATTAAATAAACACATTACAGTAATCTCAACATATAGTATGCTTCTTGAATCGTTTCATTATTATGTTAAATTTAAGTTTTTATGTGTATACGTGGGATCTCACATTTTTTTTTAATGTGGAAAAAATATCAAGATATGAAAAATATTTAAAACGCCATCTAGTGTCAAAAAATATTAAATTTAAATATTAACTATATAAAATTCAGAAAATATTGACTGTGATATGCGGACGGACAGACAGACAGACAGACATGACGAATCTATAAAGGTTCCGGTTTTTGCCATTTGGCTACGATAACTAGCTACAATAATAATATTTGAATTCAAAAATAACTTTAAAAAAAAATGTTATAAAACTGAATATTAATGTTTATTCTACTTTGAGTCACATGCGAAACTCTAATTCAAACACAGTTATACTATCAAGAAACTAAATACTAAACAGCCAATACATAGAGAAAAAAGGTATTTAGGTAATCAGCTACCGTTATAAAAGTAACTTCAATGTAGTTAAAAAACAAAGATAATATTAAAAATATTTGCACAGCACACATAACTGCTCGAGTGGTTCTGCTATATTAAATGACATCTGCGTTTAACTCAACCCAGTGTGCATCAGTTGAATGAAAAAGTTGTTTCCTATACAGATACTGCGGAATTTATCATTAGACATTAGACATTACAATAAAGTGCGCAAGTATGGAAATTAATGCGAAATTGTTATTATTTGTGGCCGTTGTTGTGGCGGCGCCGACAGCAAATGGAAATTTTACTTTCACATATCTGAGTGAGTAAATTTGTATTAAATTATATGTTAGTGCGAAGTTTATTAGCTTAAGTTGTTTTTTTTTTGTAAATAGGCGTTTTGAGAGTTAAAAAAGCCGGTTGAAAATAGAGCGTTACGGGTTCGACAATTATTAAAAACTAAACAAACAAAAACTGTAAACATTTCTTAGAAAACTAATATCATTTTTGTAAGTAATTACATACATACATACATTACTTCACGCTTGTATCCCTTATGGGGTAGGCAGAACACCAGAGGTCATTAAACCATCTTTTTTTTTTTTTATTTATTTATTCAAAACAAAAAAGAATTTACAATTTACTTAGGCTATGTAGCTGTAACTTAAGTTAGACCACTTATGTGTTACAGCGGTCACGTCTGATGTCACGTTTGACAAATTTCGAGGTATTATAATGATGGAGAGAGATGGCAGGGAGCCAGTCTATCGCCCGCAAAAAACGCCAATAAAACCTATGTCCCTTAACTGACTTTTACAGTATGCCCGGGAGCTGGCACATTCTATGTTTTTCTTTCGCTCCCAGTCCAGCACGGACTTATAGTATAGTATAAGTAATTATTTTTAACAAATATGTTCTAATCCGTTATACGAAATCTGATTTTCGTATCTTTGCTTGGTTTTGGATAACATTCGGTTAAACCGAAAAAAAATATATCAAAAAGAAAATTGATGCGACTTTGCGAAATAAAAAAGCTATCACAATAAACTAACTTTATGGCTTTTGCGACTGCGATAACACTTACTTTGACAGGTCCCCAATAAGATATACAAGTTCGTTAAAGAGCTATGAAATACAGAGTTTAAAGCAATTGTTTAAAACTATCGATGTGCAAGCGTGTTGAGCAAGCAAAGCATTGCAAAAAATACTTCACCCTCAATCTTATTTTTGGATTTCATGCCTAATATCATTAAATCCTTTTACTGACCGGAACGAAAGTTGATAAACCTGTTAATAAAATGATTTACAAAGGAGCCGCAGCGACTCCTTGGCGATGGAGATGGATATTCGGTGAAGCATTTAATGTTTATGAATCAGCACCAGCATTAAAATTCCGTTTCATGAGATTCTAAGAAAGCTATTTAAATAATTATAAACACGGTATTTAAGCTCTTTAAATAATTATAATCACGACGGACCAATTACTTCTCACTTGATATCAAAATTCTTTATATAAATGTCTCGCCGTGGAAGGTCTTTGTTATCTACTGAATTAACATTAATGTTAATACTAGGCTTCTATTTTAAAAGCAATTGATACTATCAAAAAGGCCTATCATTCTACTTCAGAATATTAAGGTGTTTCTTGTTTAACTGGGCAGAGTTTTAGGGTTTTTTCGGATATAGCCTTATAATGATGCTTGGCGTTAAATTTATATTTTTATGAAAATACTTAAAGTATGCTCCAGAACTTTTTAAATATTTTCATATGGGAAACTGATAGCGGAGAAAATACTGAAATAATTTAATTATATCATCGATGTCCACCGTGCCCTGTAAGCTTAAACTTAAAAATGAGTAGGTTTTTGTTTTTTTATATTGTAAGGATAGGACGTTTGTCTTCCATGCCACCTGATGGAAAGTGCGCATGAAGACTATGGTGTTACACGTCATTTTAAGTCCTTCAAACATTTGACATGCAGCGGTTATTGAATGTGGAGCATTTCACGTATAAGCAGGCTAATAGCCAACTGTACTAAATAAGTAATTAATTAAGAATGTTTCCGTGTGCTGCATATATACTTTTATACAGCGGTCGTTCAGGATAATAACTGGCACTTACATGGATTGAAAAATAAAAATTGTAACAAGTCAAAAGTGATGATTATTTCATGGTTATGTAATAAATGTACACCAAATTGTATAAATAAAATAAAATATGTAGCCCCAAAATTATCTATAATAATCCAAGTTTATTTGTTTTTGGAGACACACTGTTACTAAGAAGTAAGTATAATTATAGGTGTAAATGGAGAATTTTTTATTATCTTCCATCTTTATCAATTTTTTTATTTAGTTATACATAAGTATTTTTTTATGACTTTCAATATTGCCAAATGCTAATGATTTCACTCATTAAAGACTGTAGCCCCTTTTCTTAGGTTGCAGGGACTTTCCTTTCTATTTTTAATACCAATACGTATAATATTAGTCATAGTCCTGCTAAAGAGAGGTTTGGCAACGAAACGAAATTGGGACTTACAGTATTTTTCAGCTTAGGTTTTGTACTTCATACTTGATGAAACCAACTATCTATGCTCATGGGCTTGAAAATCATTTACCATCATTGCTTATAATCTTATACATAATTATCTAATAATACAAAAAAAGTTTTTATAATCTGTCTTACTAAATTAAATAAAAGACAATTTGTGAGTACTGCATCGGAAAAACCCTTCAACTGTAGGCTTTCTCAAGTTGCGAAAGTTTCACAAGCGGACAACTTGAAACTGATTTCGTACAATTTATTTTTAATTGACAAGAACACTTTCTGCTTCTTAGTATTTTCCTTTTAGTAAGGAAGGAAATTTTAACTTTTAAATTACTTTAAAAACGTTTTATTTATTGGTACCTGGAGTACTTGGGCTGATTACATACTCCCAATCTAAATACTTGAATAGTGCCTTACCGTTACTGAATAATCGTGTCATAAACGGCGATAACTTCAAGTCCCCCGTCATATAAAATTTACCGCCAACTCACCGCTCCATTGGTACATCATCATCACCAAAACTCCCACGGTAATAAGCCCACGGCAGGGCTATGAGTCTTTCCTGTTGGTGACGAGGAGGTTTAGGTCGTAATCCATTAAGGTCACCCAGAGCAGGTTGATGGATGTCAGAAGTTTCAGGGCGCCGAAATGGCTTCTGACAAATCCTAACGGTACAAGTTTACAGCTCCCGGCACCGACTGCTTAACGTGTCCTCCGAAGCACGGAAGTCGCCGAATTAAGAATTTAATGATCGGAGGTCATCCATCCTGTTACCGACCGCGCCAAACGTCGCTTAACCTGCGATATCGTATGATATGCACAGTAGGTAACCACGGCGCCACGACGACTTGTTTAGTCTCCGATATATAAAAAAAAGCTTCAGGTGAGAATCAGCCAGTGTAGTGATGGGAACTATTGACTTTTCCAGTTTAATAATGATCAGCAACGCATTATTCATCTTTCCATCTATACTTGTGATAGCTTCGGGCTTGAATAACAGTGAGCTGTTTAAATAATTTCCGTGGTCCAAATAGTGACCACGGGGTCTGCAAAGACACCGAAACGTCGAGTTAAAATGTAAAATATAAATTATACGTGATTAATCCGGTTAAAAAGTAGTTTTATTTAAATTATGAATCGTGAAAACTTAAGACAATACTGTTTAAATAATTTACTGCTGAGTCGGTGCAAGGATGGGTAAAAATTAGATTAGTAATTGCTTGTTTAAACGTATACTACAGGATACATTTTGGAGAGTGTTGACTACCTAGACGCAGGCAGAACTTTCATCAGTATGTGGTAGATATTTCAAAACGTCGAACTAATTTGACAGTTTCTTTTTGATACGGGTCGCATTGGCTTTGGAAAAACCTTGGTTTTGAAATTAACTGCTTGCGTCTATTTTCTCGGATCAGTATAGTTTTGGTACTTTTAAGTTTTAAGCTTCTAGTTTTCACGTGGATGTACATGTATCTATCACCTTAGTCTTCATGTTCACCTACCATCAGTTGTCATGGAAAACAAGCGTCCCAGCCTTATTTTACATAAAAAAAGAAAGTTGTTTTATTGAATTTGGTTAATATTACTAATTAATTTAATGTATTTTATTTATCTCTTACAGTGGGCCTGCAATGTGAAGAGTACGTATGCCAACATGGTTACACCTACGAGTCTTACTTTCGAGTGGATTCAAAGGAACGTAGACCCTTGAAGAAAGAGTCCGATACCGTGTTGGAGATGCATATCGCTATTTTGGCAGCTAGCAATGGACATATCTTACTGTCACCAGTAGCTCAACCGGAATCTAATGATCCTGTTTATGAAATTGGTCAGTGAATTAAAAAACAATATTTTTTAGGGTTCTGTGTCCCGAAACCCTTATACTTAGTTGACCGTCTGTCTGTCAAAACGAACTGATGATCCTTTTGTCAGAAATGTCAATTATAATTATCTCTATAAAAAGACGTGTAATAGTAGATACCTAATGATAATAATAAATAAATTTTTATTATTTAATAAAAATGCTTTGATATGAAGCTGAAATTAATAAAAACCCCAATTAACTCAAAAGGCCTACGGCTGTCTGTGCTACATATTTCGATGCTTGCATGGGAAACAACGCATATATGGATAATATAGAATTGTAAAATTTGACAAGAAGAGATATTCAGACAGATCCCGTACATTTTTTTACACCACAACAGGTGCTCAAAAAAAGTGATGGTTTGTAAATTACCAGTTTTAGTAGTTGTGATCTTTGAACTGTAATTTAGTAGAATCAATATCACGGAACTTATTAAACAAAAAATATTAGTCTAGGGCTTAAACAGCGGGCGTGATAGCTATGAATATGAAAAAGATCAGGATTTTTTTTGAATTTTACAAAACATGGTGTAGTGCGCAAACTAATCGGGATAAAAAAACAAATCAAGTGGATCGAGTCTTCCTACCCTCCCACGCACATGACCTACTGGCTTGACCACCATTACTGGGACACCCTGTATAATTCTATTATAGGTAGTTCTTTAAAAAAATCGTTAGGGCTATATAATGTAGTGTGATTATTAGAAAAATATTATTAGGTCAGTTGCAGGGCAGTTTGGGCACAAAGTAAAAATTTGAAAATGTTCAGTAGCACATCCCTGTTTTTCTTGAAAAAAAATCTCTAGTAATAATATTTTCATAAACCTACATATAACTATATTCACGCAGCACCACGTAGCCCCCTTTTCATGTTCTGCATACAAATGTTCACATTGTGTGTGGATAGACGCCAACACCACTTTTAGGTGAAGCTAGTTATTCTATTGCCAGCAACCATTTGGTCGTCGGCGGCAGTGAAGCGGAAAAGTAGATACCTATCTTTTTTAAACCCGCATTTTAACTAATGAGGAGTTTTCTGACAGCTCATAGAAATTAGTTCAAAAAAGCTCTATAGATGGCACTTTTAAAAAGCCGAAGGCGTCAAGTCTGTATACTATAATGTAGTTAAGTGGTATCTACCATATATGATTATTTCGGTTATTTATAAGTTAAATTTCTGATACAGACGTCAAGTAATTTATTTTAATTTTAAAAACGCAGTGTGGAATAAATGTCTATATGACAGACAACACTTCACATTTTGTAAAGCGCCTATTATCGAAGCCTTTGTACCATTTTTGTACCGTTTTGTTGTTTTAATGAGCTGTGAAAATTGTTAAATAGATATATAGGAAAATTAATATATTATTTTTATTTCAGTGATTGGTGGAGGTGCAAACAAGTTTACAGAATTGCGACGAAATTTAAGACGAAATGCAAAAGTGTCGACGAAATCTATCGGAATTTTATCGCCTATCGAGTTCAGAGCTTTTTACATCCGTATCAAAAGTGGTAAGTGATAAAATTAAAGTAATAATTGTATTATTATTACATTCGTATATCAAGAATAAATAATAAATAATATATAATAAAATGGTAGGAAAGTCAAAACTGTACATTGAATATTTTTTTAAAAGAATACTTAGGGTATGATCTACAATCGAAACAGAAACAAAAAATATAGTTTTTAGAATTTTTGTCTGTTTGTCTGTTTGTCTTTCCGGGATAAACTCAAAAAGTACTGCATGGATTTACTTCAAATTTGGCATGAAGATAGTTAAGAAGTCGGGTCAACATATAGGCTACATATTATCACGCTAGCAGTGTTATAATCGTAGGTGCGTTTGGTGCTGCATAGCGTTCACGCAGACGACGTCGCGGGCAGCAGTTAGTAAATAATATATTTGATAAATAGGTACATTTCGGTTATTAATGAAGTGAGTCGTCAGAATGTTGCCAGAATTTGGCAGTAGCAATGCCAAAAGAAACAAAGGACTCGGCATTAAAGTCGTTACTTTTAAATATATGGGCGTCTCTTTTTAACTCAAAAGTGTAATCGTACTTAAAAAAGGACAACAGTAGTTTTATCATTATCAGTTACGACACAGTCAACAACAAGTACGTCAGTTGTCATAATGACTTGCTTTTTGGAAATTTTGAAGAAAATTAAGGTGTTTTTATATGAAATCGTTGTTGTTTATCGTATATATGTTCGCTGCTATATAAACTTTGAGAGCGCGATTTAGTTAACTTTGTCGTCTGATCATCGTTCTATAGAGCAACGCTAGATGTCGCTACAAGGTATTTGAAAATTGTTTACTAGCTAGTTGAAAACTGAAAGAGAATCCGCTACTTATATTACACTTTTTTCCTGCGGCAGTAGGTAAAGTTTAAAAAACCAGATATTATATTTCGTCATATCAAGAAATGTTCAAAAGACATTCTTTTGTTATCCATTATAAGATATTACACACTACAGTTAAGTTATGTATTTGGGCATTTAAGACTCTTGAATACATTGAACTTCAAATAGATGTTTCTTATAAAGATAGGGCCAATTTCAAGATTAGATCTCGACATCTTGAAATTGGTATGCAGAAAAGTTTGCGGAGCATTTATTAAATGAACAAAATATGTACTAACGTGACTAATAAATAACAACATTCACATAACATAAATAACTCATGATGCAGTGGTATAGACGCTACTGCGCCAACGTCGCTGGTATCGTTGGTGGAATTCGTGGAACAAAAAATTGCTACGGGGTGACTGGTGGGTCACTTTTACAATTCAAGGTCGTGATAGTTTGAGACCATAAACGAAGAGAAAAAATATAATAAGGCATAAATATTAGTTAGGTACTAAGAAAACTTAACCGAAAGTTAAAGAATTGATTACGCAACGTATGGTTACACTAGCGATGGCAGCGATCCGCGTGCCAGGTTACGTGCCGCGATTGACTCAGACGCAAGTAAAGTAAATAGTAACATAGTAGTAAATAAATATATTATAGGTAATTCCAGTTTAAAATTAAGGACCTACTTTTATTACATAATTATGATCAGAATCGAGTACAGAGTGCTGTCCTTCAGTATCTAAAATTTGTCATATATGTATTTATCCTCTAGGTCCCTAGTTCGCAATATCTGCGGTATCCCATATCACAAACTATGCTTACTTTGGGGCCATGAAGTTGGCGCGATTGTCTGGGGATTTCATTTATTTTTATTTTATTTTATATTGATTTCAGATGGAACGATAAGTTTCGGTCGTGAAAACGATACTCTGCCACTACTCAGCTACTATGACGTCAATCCTTTAGCCATCAAGTATTTTAGTTTTGCAGCCTGGAATGGAGTTGAAGCCAAATTTTTATATGACTGTCCAGTTCCTGGACAGGACACAATCGGTAATTAGCTCATAATCACATCCCTTTTTAAAGAGCCCATATATTTTTCAGCTTCTCATGTCAATGACTCCATAAATTTTTGATCAAAATTTGACTTCTCACGGAGCATTTGTAGAAAGAGCCAAACTCAAACTCAAACTCAAATATTCTTTATTTCGTAAGTATTTAAATACATTTGAAATAAGTCAAACAATTTACAAATTGAACTGAATCTACCACCACTTCGGAAAGTCGATCTGTTGAGAAGAAGTGGCAAGAAACTCAACAGCAATCATCTTTTAAAAATAAGAGAAAAATAATACATAGTAACAATTTACAGCCAGGGAATCCCAACTTCTTGCATCCGGATATCTTAAAGTAAAACTTTTCACATAACACTTAACCTTAAATCTATCGAAGGGTTAATAGGTTAATCTTAAATATTTTAGGATTTTATTATAAAATGAAGCGTACACATTGACCCATGAACGAGTTGATCTTCTGGAGTCTACTACTTATTATATTTATACAATAGGCAATCAAGTACTAGAGAGAAACGTAGACATAGATATAGAGGCAAAGATAGAAGCAGAGATAGACGTAGCGATAGAGGTGAGAGAGAAAACAGATAATGTGGATGGAGATGAGGATAGTCGTGGACATAGACAGGACGTGGACACGGAAATGGGGAAGTCAGAGTCAAGTTCAAAAAAAAGTCATAAAGTCATCAGCAAAACGACCTGGCACCGCTAGCAGCACCCGTTCACGAGTATAACGCAAGCACCAGCCATCACCCTCCTCAACCATATTTTAGGGAAGAGGGTGACCCGACACCCGACGCTACCGCTAGCCATGCCGCCTGAGGGAGCATGACGTTCTTGCTGTTGTATGGACAAGAAGGAGATGTAGATGGCGTTGGATAAGAAGGAGATGGAGTTGGAGATGGAGATGGAGTTGGAGATGGAGATGGAGATGGAGTTGAAGGTGGAGTTGGAGATTGAGCACTTTAGAAAAACAATTACAACCAAGGACTTTTATCGTCCATATATTCAGATATTGTATAAAAGCCTTTATTACACAATTTTTGTTTAATAGTTACTTTAAATTTATCAAGTGGTAAGTCTTGAATATTTGTGGGAACCTTATTATAAAAACGTATGCATTGACCCATAAATGATTTAGTGACTTTATGAAGTCTACTATCATAGCCGGCTAGCTTATACTTATTTCTAGTATTAACATTATGTAAGTCACATTTTCTACGGAACATGTTTAAGTTCTTTTTTACAAACATCAGATTTTCAAAGATATATTGTGACGCAAACGTAAGAATATTTATTTCCTTAAACTTATTTCTAAGCGTCGCTCTGGAATTAAGTTTGTAGATTGCGCGAATAGCCCGTTTCTGCAGCACAAAGATAGTTTTGATATCGGCGGCATTTCCCCACAGGAGAATGCCGTATGTCATTAAGCTATGAAAATAACCAAAATAAACCAATCGCGCAGTAGCTTCATTAGAAATATTTCGCATCTTTTTGACGGCATATGCTGCAGAACTAAGTCTCTTCGCCAACCTTTCTATGTGTGGTCCCCACTGTAGTTGAGCGTCTAGGGTTATGCCAAGGAACATTGCTGAATTTACAGGGCTCAATTCTTGTCCTTTTACAATTAAATTAGTATTTACATGTCGGACATTAGGCAATGAGAATTTTAAAAATTTAGTTTTATTTTCATTGAGGAGCAGGTTATTGGCTGAAAACCAATTTTCCACAATTTCAATACAATTGTTTACTTCAAAGCAATGCTTCAATTGCCTACTCACTTTAAAAAGAAAAGAGGTATCATCAGCAAACAATATGACCTCACACTTGTCTTTTACCACAAACGGCAAATCATTTATATAAACTAAGAATAAGAAAGGCCCAAGAATCGATCCCTGGGGCACTCCCATATGTACTGCTGATCCCGATGATCTCTTTCCATTAATATCAACTCTTTGCATTCTATTGCATAGATAGGATTTCATAAAATCAAGTGCCCTATCATTGATTCCATAGTGGTGAAGCTTCATGAGGAGTGTATCGTAGTGAACACAGTCAAAAGCTTTGGACAGATCACAGAAGACACCAAAGGCATCATGTGACTCCTCCCAGGCATCAAATATATGTTTGATAAGCTCAACACCGGCATCAGTTGTTGAGCGACCCCGTGTGAAACCAAATTGATTCGGATTCATAATATTATTGCTATAGAAATGTACCACTAGTTGGTTCAAAATAAGTTTTTCAAAAATTTTACTGAGTGTTGGTAATATAGAGATCGGTCTAAAGTTACTGGGGTCAGTCATGCTTCCTGCTTTAAATACGGGAATAATTTTACTAAGTTTCATTAAGTCCGGAAACACACCATTATCAACACAATTGTTAAATATACTGGCTAAATAAGGTGCAATACCGTCAATGATAGATTGGATGATTTTAACAGAAATACCATCCAGATCAGCAGTGTTCTTAATTGTTATACTTTTAAAAGCTTTCAATACCTCACTTTCAGTAACATGCCTGAAAGTAAAGTTATTTTTACACTTATTTACATTATTTTCAAGAAAAGACTGTGCAGCTTTGACTGATGAATTTAATGTCTTCGTAGTCGAAACTGGAATGTCTGCAAAGAATTTTTCAAAAGCTTCAGCAACTTCTGTATCTGATGTCAACAGACGATCACCAATTTTCAGTTTATATTCCGCGTTTCTTATGTTTGACTTTCCAGTTTCGCTGTTAATAATTTGCCAAGTAGTTTTAGGAATATTAACACTATTTTGAATTTTATTATTAATAAAATTTGATTTTGCAATTCTACATACACTTTTGAACATTTTGGAGTATTTCTTTACATACTCCTTAAAATTTTCACTATGATTGTATGTTTTTTCATCATATAGCCAAGCTTAGGTTATCTCGTGTGCAACCATCAAGGTATGATGGACAGTTTCGTAGGTGTGCCATTATTTGAGTGGTATCCGCAGTCACACGTGACAGTATCTGTATAGTCTACTGCAGGGTCTTGAGTCCCTCCCCTCAGTGACGAGGAGGTTAAGACAATTAACCTAACCTACCTAAGATAAGATAACTTCAAGAATAAGGCAAATCAATATCTAAATGGGAATTGACCTTTGGTCTAATCAACGAATGGTTGCTAGGTTGGGCTCAGTTTAAAAGCCTTCTCTTGATACTACAAAATATAAATATTTCCAATTGGCATGGAGTATATCCCATATTCAGTTTGAATATAAACATGTACTTCATGAAACTAGTTTTTTTTTAATGTAAGTAACTTGAGGGAAAACGATTCTGATTCTTCGGATCTAACATGCTTGTAAACGCTTGCCTGCCGTGTTTCATAGATTCAAATTTTACACAGTTTATAATAATAATAATAAATATTTCTGACACTCACACAACATTATCTAGCCCAAATTAAGTTTTTTAAAGAACTTGCGTTATGGATACTACATACCTGAAATACTTAAGAAATATATAAACATATATATATAATAAATACATATTTTTTATTAGAATAAACTTAAATAAACATAGAAACTTCCATGACTTGACGACTAATATCTGTGTTCATCACACAAATATCCGCCGCCGCCGGGATTCGAACCCAGGACCTCTGGCATAGAAGGCAATGTATGTTACCACTACACCAGCCGGTCGTCAAAGTTTATAAGTGACGTTATCAATCCTATTGCAGTGCCATATTGTCAAAAAAAGCGTTTTTGCGCGCTATTTAACACCCCCAGCGCCAAGCCCAATCTATGAAAATTTCAGTACAGACCATACTGAAAAAAGGAGAAATGGTGACGTATGGATCAGGCTAACGAGGTTGCACCAAATGGTACCGCGAATTAGCATTTGAGATACTACAATATGTTCGGTGTGTGGTTTTTTTTTATGCCGCAAGTGTTTCGACAGAACTCATTAGTAAGTAATGAGTCTTATTTTTGTGTGTTTTGTTGTAGTTTTTCATGATAGTTAGAAACTAACTCTTAACCTATTTTCACAACCTCCATTTTCCAGTACTGATATCTGATATCAAGAATTCGTGTGTATCATTTTTGAAACACAACGCTATAACAAGAGTGTGCAAAAATAATACACTGTCGCTGAGGGTGTTAAGTATTTAATAATCTTTGAATTCGATGTTTTGCTGGACTCCTTAACAACCATTAATTCATGTAAAGTATTTTGACAAACGCAAATACGCTAATGCAATACCAACCTTAAAACTATTATAAAATAAAATCCTGTATAACCAATAAAAACACTTTATTCTTGACTCGTTTCCTTTCTTTATACTGTTATTCACTCGACACAATCCAACTTCAGCTGTCCCCACTGCACTCTGACTTCTTCATTTTAAGTATAATGGAACTTTTGAAGAAAAGGGTGAAGTGTTTGCAACATGTTACTTCCTGATAATTTAACCCCTAAACAACTTTTATACAATTGATTTAAGAGGCAATTGATACAAAGACCTTTTAATTGAAAATGATCGTGTTTAATTATTTTTTATATTATATTAATTTAACCATAAAGCTATGGTGACTTTTGGTTTCCAATTATTTCAACACGTATTAATTCATTGCTTTAATTTTTTTATAACAGAAACAGGTATGTATGATTTTTTGTTATTTTTTTTTTATTGTGACAAAAGAGCCCTCACTTGACCTCAACCTTACCTGATGGTAATTAAAAATGAGATCGAATTTGATTGCACATTGGTTTAGGAAGAAAGTGGCTCTTCATCACTGTAGACACCGCTGAAGTGGTGATACCTCCACCAAGCGGGCATCGTTTGGATAAATCACCTTTAATGCTTTCCTAGGGGCAGTAGAGCTATTTTTGGCCATCCATACAAGGCCAACAATCCTAATTTGATTGATGAATACAGATTTTAGCCGAAAAGACAAAGTATGTTTTTATATGTTTATTTCTAATCAATATATGTATATAAAACTGTTCCGTTACTGACTGAGTGACTGAGTGACTGACAGACAACGTACAGCCGTAACTACTGAGCATAGAGAGCTGAAATTTGGAAGATACATTTCTTAGGGGATGTAGGGGTGCACTAAGGAAGGAATTCCCAAAATTCCCACGGGAACGGGAAATATAGGACTTTTTAGTTTGTATGAAAAATCTTATTCCTTGAGTGCACCGATGTGAAACTTGGTGTAAAGGTTTTTCAATGTGTGTCTGGTTGTGTTATGAAAGGAATTCCCGAAGTTCCCACGGGATCGGGAATATATGATGTTTTAGTTTGTATGAAAAAATCCCATCCCTTGAGTGCACGGGTGTGATACTTGATATAGAGGTTCCTCAATAAGTGTCTGTTTGTATTATGGAAGGAATTCCCGAAATTCCCACGGGAAGGGGTTGGACTTTTTAGTTTGTATGAAAAATCTTATTCCTTGAGTGTACGGATGTGATACTTGGCATGAAGGTTCTTCAAAGAGTGACTGGTTGTGCTACGAAAAATATTCCCAAAATTTCCACGGGCACGGGAAATATATGATTTTTAGTTTGTATGAAAAAAACTTATTCCTTGAGTGCATGGGTGTGATACTTGGTATAAAGGTTCTTTCAGTGGGTGTCTGGTTGTATAGTTTCTGAAATTTCCACGAGAAGGGTAGTTAAGCGCATACGAAGTTGCGGGATAAAGCTAGTATTTCTATATTTCTGAAGTTAATTTATCCAGTCGAAGAAAAACCCACCAACCATGATAGTAAAAAAAAATTTCGTATGGGTTGATTAGGGGCGAACGGGTCTTTTTATTAATCGGGGCGAAAGACACGGGGGACGGGGCCGAGACCGTATCTGAGTATTCATAACACAAGTTCTTTAATTATGTTAACTATAATATCGGTGATATTTATTTATTTAAATTTAATTTTAAACATTTTTTTATTAATATTATTTCAATTTAATTCCCTCATCAGATCCACTGGATCCATTTCCAACAAGACCCAAGTTATCGAACTCAGACCAGCTCAAGCGAACTCTGCTCATAGAGCGTGACCCTTACACTCCTCCAGCGCAGTCCATCACCGTCAGAGTTAGTGTCACCATCACCACCGTCAGTTATGATGCTTTTGAAACTACCTTGAAGACTGGGATTTCTGTGGTTTTGGTAAGACTGAATTCTTTTTGCAGTAAGGTTCTTGACTGGTGACCACGTACTGGGAGAAGCAGCGTAGGCAGGACTCCGTAAAATGAACCGAAAATATGGGCCCGATTCTGTAACTAATAACATTGTAATTGGTGGCATGCATGTTGTTCAAAGATGGTTCTTCTAGTGACATTGTGTTGGCAGAATACTGAAGAAATTTCACGCGTTAACTTAATGCACCTTTTAAGCACATTATGTTAACAAGTTGTAATTATACAAGGTGTTCTTTTTGATGCCCCAAAACTTAAACTTGAGGTTTTGTTCCTTACTAAAAAACAATACTTTTTGCTAAAGAATATATGGTTCAAAAGTGCATACTTTCGAAGATATCATCAATCTTAATATAATGAGTTCATAAATTTTCACCCTTGTAAAATCTCTTTAACATTCATTCAATAGACGCGTGTCACTGAAGCCATACAACAAACAACAAAAACATTGTACCTAAACGTTGAGGAACATTGCATACAATGTACAACGCAAAACGTTGAGAACTGTTCCTGTGCATAACGATAAAAAAAGCGATAGAAAATGCCACGTTGTCATACTTCGCATAAAGGTTATTTATATAAGATGTTTTGACTTTATTTAATTACTTTGAATGAAAAATAAAAACAAAAAAGAAATTAAAATTGAACAATTATTCACATGTCATTTGATTCTATTACATGGTCCCAATAATACCCTTGAGTTATGGGAAATCAACAGGAACACCTTGTAGAATCAGGGCCCTGGTCAAGGACGGTCGTAAAAGCTGAATAAGGGCACAGTTGTGGGTATTTTTTGGCTGAATGATGATGAAAATGAATTCTTTTATTGAAAAAGTGATCTAAATTATGAGCACTCAGAGTTTTTAATAACAATAAAAATATGGAATAGAAAAGTATAAATGTTTATTGTACTTTGATAAACATGCTTAAAACAATTTTAAATCTAAGAGTATGTAGTGTAAAGTGACAAAAAGTGGGAACTCAGCCCTACGCTTTGCTAATAATTGCTGATCAAAGACGAAAGCGGTATCTTTAATAATACATGCATACACACACACGTCACTTCACGCTTGTCTCCTTTTGGGTGAGCGGAGACGAGGCAACACCAAATGCTACGATCCAGACAGACATTCCAGACTTTCGCTTCCTCCACGTTCATTAATAATATTTCATATGTTAACTCAACGTTTTGGTGAACAATGAACAAGATGGGTGTAGTTTTTAAACAAGAAATAATTAATTGTAATAAGGGTTTTTTTTTGTGAAAACTAAAACTCTAAATATAAAACAAAAAAATCATTGCCTGAGTTTCTCAGTTACAATGCGTGAGATGTCATATTCAAAACAAAATGGCATGAATGGGTATTTCAAATAACAGAAAAAAATTATTTATATCTCATAAACAACCTGTTTTATTCTATTTTGAAATCGACCCGTCCTTATTGAAAGACCCTATACATCAAAATATTGTTTAAATCTGGGAAACATGACATAAGGAAGAGAAAGCAGTAGATTAATTTCAATTTATCACAAAACAACCTTTCAAACACGTAGGAAATCCAGAATATTTTGGCTAAAAATAGCTTAAGGAAAATGTAGTATCATCCTATAAATAAAACATATAATTCTAACAAAAAACAAAGATATATTTACTTTATTTTTTCTAGAAATGGATGGACGAGGACATGGCGTGGAATCCGAGTAAGTTCAATGGTATCAGCACTCTCAAATTTCGGGAAGGACAAGTATGGATTCCTACGTTCTTTGTTTACAAGTACGCTTTTTATTGTTTGTTTATTTTGGTTTTGCACTTTATATTTATGTGTTCTCCTTATTTTCCTTAAAGTTTACAATACTGGAAAGCTTTGAAAATTTTACTTATAAAATAATTTAACAAATCAAAAACACATTTTGTTGTAGATTGCTCAACAGGCACTGGGTTAACGTCCCAGGTCTGGGTCTATAATCTGATACTTCATTGTTTTATGTGTGGTATTCTTAACACAAACATATAATAGTATATTTCATTACGAGAGCGGAAAGCCTGTCATTGCAAAGAGTTCCGACAAATGTCTACACGAGCCGAGGCGCAGCCGAAGGCGAGGGTTGACAGTCGGAACAAGTTGCAATGACGGTTCCGCACGTGTACTGAACGACTATTTTTAATGCAGTTGCGAAAAAATTAAGCAACTATATAAAATATACAAAATGGCGCCAGCCGTGAAAGATTATAAACAGAGATTTTTGTTGTTTTGTTTACCCATTCTGGGTAGGCAAAAGGAACTATGCCCATACAGCCAAGTCTTTACTAGATTTTTTGCATTGACATGAAATGAAAATGAATTTAATGAGATAAAATGAAATGAAACCTAACCTAACTCATTGCATCAAATCATTTTACCTGATATTGAAACAAATTAGTAGCTTCTTTTTAGAAATATTTGCATGAATCGTAAAAACTCCGTGGTTGATTTTTTCTTTTTAATGGACATTATTTTGACATTTGGGAAAGAGAACGCACGAGTGCGGAAAAGGTTAAGAAAAAGCACAAGTGTGTAATAGTCCACATCCTGAACGCTAAACGTCCCTGCAATACGCCACTTTTTGAGCAACTGTATTAAAAAAGTCTTGCTTAGAGGCATTATAAATAGTATACAGTTTTATCCTTATTTGCTTCTCTTGAAGTAAGTCATCGTGTTATGCTCGTATACGCAGCAAGACCCTGTCTTTAAATCGATTTACAGCTACAGTTTAACGTCCATAGTATTTAGTACCTCCCAAAAAGAATAAATAAAAAAATTGTACCTTGATTGCTGCAAAGATATCATAAGTTGTTTTCCAGCAGGACCCTCAGCCGTTTGAAAGTCTTCAGACCATTGGTATACGGCCCCGATTAAAGGCATATTAAAAATACTAGTGCTTTTAAATAAATGTATTGTTTTTTGTAAATCACTAATAAAAAATAAAATGCTGAAAAGAAATGTCTGGGCCGAAAACTTTAAAACGTAAAAGGGTCCTGCTGATATGAAAAAAGTCTCATAATAATAATATGACAAAAGTATCAATGAATTTTTAAGGTACTGATATGCCTCTAATCGGGGCCGTATACCACAGGTCTGAAGACCTTCAAATGACTGAGGGTTCTGCTGGAAAATAACTTATGATATTTTTGCAGCAATTGAGGAAAATTTTGTTATTAATACTTTTTAGAAGGCACTAAATACTACGGAGTATAAACTGTAGCTGTAGAACGGAATGTCAAAGTGTTTTTAATAGAGAATTAAATTACCTAGTCGAAACAACTTTTTTCTCTTCACTAGCTGTAGGAAAATTTTGTTATTAATACTTTTTAGAAGGCACTAAATACTACGGAGTATAAACTGTAGCTGTAGAACGGAATGTCAAAGTGTTTTTAATAGAGAATTAAATTACCTAGTCGAAATAACTTTTTTCTCTATTGAATGCTACTGAAGAAAACTTACAAGTATATAGAAATTTGAGGAACCGCTGCAATACGATGTGTAGGGACGCACAACGGCGCCACATTCATAAATCAGTTTCTAACGGCGATTCAGCTAAAGTCTGGAAATTCCTCAGAACGTTGGGAATCGGTATATCTAAAAGTGACAACTCCCTTAAAAACACTAATCTAAACTTATTAAATAGTCATTTCACTTCTTCTAGCTCTATAGACGCTTCTACAAAAATCCATACTTTGAATCACATATCTAGTTTACCGACGCCAAATATTCCGTATTTTTCAATAAGTCAATTTTCGGAATGTGATGTTAAAAGAAAGATACTCTCCGTGGCCTCTAATGCAAGTGGATCAGACTGTATTAGTCGTAAGATGCTCATCCCTATCCTAGACATTATCCTTCCTGTAATCACCTCTATACTTAATAATTCCATTGCTAATAGCGTTTTCCCTGACGCATGGAAGGATGCCAACATCATACCACTTCCTAAAAAAGCCAATCCTCTTTCCTTTTCCGACTATCGTCCTATTGCCATCTTACCTTTCCTTGCCAAAGTACTAGAGGGACTAGTTCACCAACAGCTCAGTACTTTCCTGCAAAACCATAAACTACTTAACCCTTTCCAATCTGGTTTCCGTCCTGGGCACAGTACAACTACGGCATTACTTAAAATCACGGAAGATATTCGCATGGGCATGGAGCAGAAGAAGTTTACTATTCTAACTCTACTGGATTTCAGCAATGCTTTTAATACAGTAGATTTTGAAATTCTTTTGCAAATGCTCCGTTCTCTTAACATATCTCCATCGACTATTGACTGGTTTCGTACTTACTTGCATGGACGCCGGCAACGTATTACTACTGAGATGGATGTTTCTGATTGGTGTGATATTAATGCCGGTGTACCGCAAGGTGGCGTGTTGTCTCCACTCCTCTTTGCCGTATTCATCAATTCGATTACTCTCAATTTATCTTCTTCCTACCATCTGTATGCGGACGATCTTCAAATCTATACTCATAGCAGTCTCGAAGATCTGCCTAATGCTGTAGCGCTACACAATGCGGACTTGAAATTGATATCAGACTGGAGTCACAAACACGGGCTCATTGTCAACCCTCTCAAGACGCAAACTATCATTATCGGCAGCAACAAAATGACTCCTCGTATAAACGTGAATTCACTACCTCAAGTAGAATTTAATGGCATTTCCATTCATTTTAGTGAGACCGTGAAGAATCTCGGTATCATCTTTGATCGCACGCTCTCCTGGGCACCACAGATTGCCGAAGTGAACAGGAAGATGTTTTCCGCGGTGAATTCGCTCAAGCGTTTTCGCAATTTCCTCCCCGTTGCCACTAAAATTGCGCTAGCACAATCTCTCTTACTTCCTATTCTCGACTATGCTGATGCCAGCTATCTTGACTTAACTGAAGAACTCCTTAATAAACTTGAGCGGCTCCAAAATCTCTGTATAAGATTCGTATTTGGATTACGCAAATATGACCACATATCTGAATTCCGAACTAATCTCAAGTGGCTTCCTATTCGCCTTCGCCGGAATACTCACATCCTATCTGTAGTTTACCGTATTCTGTATGATAAAGCTATACCCGATTATTTGAAAAATCGCATCAACTATCGGTTTAACAATAATGATCGCAACTTGCGCTCTTCGTCAAATCTCCTTTTAGCGACACCATCACATACAACCACATTTTTGGGCAAGTCGTTTTTTGTCCGATCGGTGTCACTATGGAACGAGCTGCCGATTGAGATCCGCTTAGCTCGCAATCCATACACCTTCAAAAGACTGCTTAAACAGTATTACCTTATGAAATATTGTTCATCATAACGATCTCATTGTGATTATCAATATATATATATATATGTATTATTAGAATGTATGTATATGTATTATTTGAATGTATTTGTATGTATTATTAAAATTTATATGTATTTTTTAGTAATATGTAGGTATATCTATGTAATTATTTGTATGAAGTCTATTTTTATAGCTTGTGTCCCAACGCCCATCCTATTCCCACTACCTAATCCTGTCAAGACTCGGTTGTCTGGAAGAAATCGCTCTACAGCGATAAGGCCGCCTTTGTGCCAATACTGAATTAAAATGTACCTTTTTTACTTTCTTTTTTATAATGTTGGTTTACAATAAAGAATTTATTATTTATTATTATTAGTAATGTTAAAATTCTAACCTATAAAACTTTCTTTTATTTTTTGTATATCTTCATTATTTTTTGTATATTTCTATGCTATCTTCATTTTCTAAGGGAGCTTATTAGTATGTTGATAATATTTAAAAAAAAATAAGGTTAAGTTTAAACCAAAGATTCGGCAAAGTTACTGCAAATTACAAGTTGTAAGTAAATTTAACTTATCCTAATAACGATAATTTGGAAAACTATTTGAATAGGTGTATACATACTTTTTGAATATTTACATTTACTTTACAACTCTATATCAAGAATTTCAGAAGAAACTTAATAAAAGTTTTCACTCGTAACGACACTATCTTTATAGGCATCGAAACAGGGAGTTCAAATAGTAATTAATTAAATTCGACAAAATCGGGGCATGATTTAAGCAATTTTAACTGGATTTGTAGAGTAGGTATATTTTACATTTCAACTCAACGGATGTTGAGTTTATTTAAAAGCGATCTTGGTCTTGCGAATGATAATTTTTCGTCAAAACAACTGTAATAGTTATAATGAAATAACTTTTTCACAGTTCCGACAAAGTGACACCGTTGGATACAAGATATCCCGAAGCGATAACGATGGTGAACAGTGGTGAAGCTACTTTTCATTTTCACACAGAAATTGAAACTATTTACTACTCGAACCCGAATACTTACAGCAAGTAAGTGACACTCTTTTATTCATCACTTTTTAAAAGGTTAATTTAAATAACCGCATTACCTCTTGCAGTTACAAATGTTGTTGAGATTGTTGCCACAGAATAAGTAATAGTTGGTACAGAAGAATTACTCCGCAAGAAGATCTAAATAAATTCGAGTCTTGCTACGATGCGATACGGTGGAATTCAGCTCGCACAGCATTACGTACCTGCAAATTTATATACCTAGAAGTTTTGTCTCTTTCTATCGCATGCCTCTTATCTTTTCTTACGCTGTTAGGGTTGCTGCCTAGTGAAGAATAATAAATCTCCTTATTTGTAATTAAGTATCTACCGATGTAGGTATTACTGTTATTCTACCTTTATAAAACATATTGTTTCAACTTACCTAAAGTACAATATGAAAAAAAAGTTACGACGAATAATTAGTAATACTACCTATGTTTTGTTTGCTACATTGAACATAATCAAATCTAAACATAATCTAATTGAATATTTGTTTCTTTTTATGTCCATTTTTAAATACTTTTTGCGACCTCGATCATAGAATTACTGTGAGTGCTATTAGGTAGGTAGGTATCCACAACGTCCCGACGGGCGCGCGCGTGACACACGACCCATTCGAAATCCGCCGGCGGAGCGCTTCGCTGTAGGTAAATAACGGATGTACCGCGCGGAGTGAGCCAGGCCTGTTGATGCAGAGTGGCTGCCTGCAAGAGCTGATGCACTAATTGAAATTTATTTATTTATTTATAATTGGCTCCTTAACAATAGGAACAATGGTACACTTACAAAGAAAGCTATTTTAAGTTAATCTAAATGCCCCCATTACTTACAAAAGAGCACAGCATGCACTAGATAACTAAAAAAAAATATGCTACAACAGTCTTTGGGTGAATTGGCTAACTTAGTTATTTTACAATTAAAAAAAAAATACAATCTACATTACAAATATAAATTATAAAAGATTTAAATTAAATTTATAAATGATTTTAAGTCACAAAAAATAATAATGACTACAAATAAAAATGAATTATAGGCATTACATAATTAAAGTGGTAAATTATACTTTAAAATATTACCTAACTTCATATAAATTAATAAAATTATAAATTAATTGAATTAACACACTAAATCAAATAAATTAAACATAGAATAATTATTTAAATTAACCCTGTATACAAAATTGTTCTATTACTAACCGACTGACTGACTGACAGACAGTACAGCCATAACTACTGGGCAGAGACCTGAAATTTGGAATATATATTTCTTGAAAGGTGTTGGGGTGCACCAAGGAAGGAATTCCCTAAATTCCCACGGGAACAGGAAATATAGGACGTTATAATTTGTATGAAAAATCTTATTCTTTGAGAGCACCGATGTGAAACTTGATAAAAAGGTTTTTGAATGTGTGTCTGAGTGCTTTATCGAAGGAATTACCGCAATTATCACGGGATCAAGAAATTAAGAACTTTTTAATCTGTATGAAAAATTTTATTACTTGAGTGTCTCGGTGTGAAACTCGGCAAAAGGTTCTTTGGTATATGTCTGGTTGCATTATGGAATAAATTTGTACGCGAATAGGAAATATAGTAATTACTGTTCTCGCCATCAATTGGAAAGTGGTTGTGGAATTTAACATGGCGACAAACAAATCTAATTTAGGGTTTTAAAAATAAATAAAATGGGTAGGAAAAATAATAAGTTGGCTACTACTGTGAAGTAGCATTTTAATTAAAAAGTAGTAGCTTTAAATTGTGTTCTTAGATTTGTTTAAATTTAAATTGGCAGTGATTTTTTTGATTTGTTTATTATGATAGCCGACCTGGCTTATGGCGCTTCGCCGGCCGCTACCGCGGTACCGCTCGATTCGCTCGCTCGGCTCGCGCACGTATATAACTATATGCGACCTAACATGCTTCTCGCTGCGCTCGTCGTCGCATCTAATCGTACCGACTACGTCTTCCTGTTAATATTTGCCAAGTCATTATTTTTAATACCTCATCTATTATTCTGGTCACCAAGTAGTTAGTCGCCTAATAAGTTACTGGTCGCTTCAAAATAATAATCCTATGGAAATCACTATGATGTCGCCTTTTATGACATGCTTATTGCAGTCCTTTTTTTCTCTTGTTTTTTTTGTCCACTCCAGATTTATTAACCATCAAATAATAAAAATGTTACACGTTGCTTGTGACATTGGACTCATTTTTGACGTGGAGACACATACAGCCCTATTAATAAACTCGGTCTAAAGTCGAATTAAATTACGTTCATTTTTCAATTTCCACTGAGGCTTATATACCCTTCACTTTACATACTTTATTTTACATAATGTTTACATTTTTGGGCTTATATATAACAATAAAATATTTGACATAAACATTGATTACTTCAACAAAAAAAAAACTTGAATGGGGTTTATGTTAGGGGCATGATAAGCCTCGAATAAGCGATCATTATCTTCAAAGCCGAGAGACGCACACTTCTCGACGGAGGCCTCCCCCAGGATTCGTCATGACGTCCGGACCCGCGCCGCCCTCATCCAGCGTTTGACGTTCGTGTATAAAATTACCTACTACGAATAAAAAGTTTACATTTTCATTTTCATTTTCAGTGGAAAATAAAAAAAATAACGTTACATTAATCTGAGTTTATTAATAAGGCTGATAGAGTTAATTTAAAATTTTCAATTATACTTAATACATAAGGAACCTTTTAAGGGATTTTTTTGACTAAAATAAACGGTTGTTTATACTCAATGCAACTTAAGGTTCTCAAAAAAAGTTTTTCAATTAAAAAAACATAAAGCGAGATATTTTTATTTAGTGATGAAGTTTTCAAATACCGTGGAGTTATTTCACAGGGTCGAGTTTTCATACTGCGCACGTCTATACAAGCTAAATTTTCAATTTCCTAGATTTAAAATCTAAATCCTATATGCTATTCTGTTAATATCACGCTTATGTGAGTCTGGAAGCGGCTTATACACAAAGACAACTTTAATTTGATGCTACTTGTGAATCTTCAGCGAGTAGGTAACGGAATCCTGAAATAATATATAAGAGTGATATAGGGCAAAGTAAATAAATAGATATTCAACTAAAAGTAACGTTTGAGGTTCACATTTTAAATCTTATAGCATTAACAGACGATCGAATTTGGTACGGGCCGTACAGCGGATTCGGTACGCTCCGTACCATATCCGTTCGTCTGGAGAGTTGTCTGCCGAACATTATACTGTTTTTGTTTTTGTTCCAATGTATCTTTTCTTTTTCTTTTATAATTTTGTAAGTAAGTGTGCAATGAAGTGTGGATAAATAAATAAAATAAATAAATATTATTATTATTTCGTGTTCGATGGTCCGATGGTTTGCCCGTCGAACTTGGTCTGCTCCGTACCAAATCCGCGCGTCTGTACGCTCGGACCGGACAAACTCACGGCAGTCCCTATCATAAAGTAACTTTTATAGGTTGAGATAGAGATATCAGCTAAAACGGAGCTCTAGCGCCATCTAGTACTTAGTGACGGAAACTTTTACTAGAACCAGTCGGGAACTTTCCCTGTATTTTTCTTTAAGAATATTTAAGACTCCTCAAATATGTATATTATCATGATTATATGAAATATGTATATATCAGAAAGTCGTTATCACGATCAAAATTCCAATAAACACGCAAAGGTCGAATTTCCGAAATCCAGTAGAATTGCAGCGTTGTTTCCAAAATCCAGTAGAATTGCCGGGTCAGAATTAAAAAAGGGAGCGTGAGAGTCCAAATGGTGGCCGGGTTGTGGGTAAAAGGAATCCAAGAAAAAAGCGATAAAAACAACATTCGAAAACGGGTGCGCAGTAACGAACACAGGTAACGAATGAAAGATGGATTTAATGAGTCGGTTAGGTGATTGATTGAATGAACCGAAGAATTAAAAGTAGGATGAAAGAGACATTGTCTAAGGTATTTTTCTAATTTTATAAATTATAAACAGCGCCATCTATATCTTAGTGATACTGTAACTAATTTTACTGGGGGATATCAAATAATACTAAGCGTTACTGTTTACAAAGTTTATTGTACAAAAAAAAATGATTGTAGAACAAGCAAGATATAAAATAAAGAGATTTCAATGGGTTTACAGGGTGTGGTATCTCAGGTGTTGGTCTGATTAAATAAATAAGCTGAAGGCTGGTCCAGGCTAATCCACCCGAACCAGTACACAGTACAATCTTAAAACTAAAATCCGTCTAAGACCTTTACAATTAATGTTGAAATACAAATTTAAAACTATATTCAGTACTACTACTGGATGGCTAGTAACGTCAGTTGTAGGTAAGAGATGATGCGAAGGTAAAGAGTATTTGTAAGTAAAAAAAAAATAAAAGATTCCACCTTTAGGACGGTTGTTGACGGTAAAGTAAACCAAAAGGGGTACCCGGCTCGCTGACCAATCCCGTTCAGGATGACCGCAGGATCCCGAGCTGTAGTCCGCTGAATTTATAGGGCCTGGGGTTGTACTCCCACCAGGAAACCTCCCAAATGGGAGGTTTGACAATGTGCGGATTGAGGTAGCAAGAGAAACAATTCGCCAACGCAGCGCCGAGCTCACCGGTTAACACTAGTCAGCAATTGTGAAATTAGTCCACACGTATGACTTGGTGATCTGGCAGCTGACCGGCTCAGGAGGAAATCACCTCTCTCTTCAAAAATTAACAACACCTATTCGAGAGTTAACGTCAAAAAAGGATAAGGCAACGAACCCACTCGGTTTTGATTGACAAAAGGTGACAGTCCATTGAATCAAACACAAGGCAAAGAAAAAAAAGTGTTACACACTCCCTCGCCCACCAGAATTTTGTTGGGAAACAACAAAATTCACGCTGGCCCACCAGCTGACTAGTCCCTCTGGAATCTAAACAATCCGGAGAACTAAAGGAAAAGCAGGGGAAAATCTAACCTGTCCCTTTTATATCCTTAATGTGGCTTACACTTAGTTTGCCCTTTGCATCCCTCAGAACGTAAACCAAACGGGAACGCTTTTCCGTTACAGTACACGGTTCGTACTTGGGGGCTAATTTGCTGGCAAACTTCTTGGCGGCGTCACTGCGGAAATGCGTACGTCGCCAAACCACGTCTCCTACGTTATAAGCTATATCCCTCCGGCGTTGGTTATAGTAGACAGCATTCCGACCGTGAGCCTTATCCAGCTCCTTACGGACGGCGATGAACACGTCCTTTAACTCCCCCAACTGGGAAACATAATCCGAACGGGGGGCAATCTCCACCTCGTCAAGGTCTTCCTGGTCTCCGTAAGTTTGGCCATCCAGGACAGCCATGGACGATCAAAAACGGGGTGAAGGTAGTAGTGTCATTCACGGCGGTGTTTAGGGAAAATTGTATCTTCGAAAGGTTTGCATCCAAGTCACGTTGATCGGTTCCGACTAAGGAGGAAATAGCTGTCAGAATAGTACGATTATAACGTTCGACCGTATTTACCTGAGGGCAGTACACGGGAGTATAGTGCACTTGAGGAATGTTATACCTCGAGAAAAGCTGTTTGACCTCATGGCTGATGAACTGGGGTCCGTTGTCGGCAATGATGGTTTGAGGGACTCCATGCACAAGGAAGACCTGGTTCTCTAGCCGTTGGGCAATGACCTTTCCAGTAGCTCGCCGTAGCGGAAACAACAAGCAGTACTTGCTAAAGCAACAGACAACCACCAACAGGAATGTGTTGAGCTGACGAGATGCCGGCAGGGGGCCAACTAAATCTATGCTGACACACTGGAAAGGCCTACGGCAGCTCTTCGGGGATCCCATTAATCCGGGGGTACGTCGATTAGTACTCTTATATGCTTTACATGTGTTACATCCGGATACGTAACTGACTACGTCATCGTACATGCAGGGCCAGTAATAACTGAGGCGCAATCTCTTATAGGTTTTTTCCACACCAAGATGCGAGCCGAGCGGGGCATCATGGTTGTCCCTAAGGAGGTTTTCCCGAGCGGCGACCGGCACAACTTCTTTCCAATCAAAATCGCTGGTTAGGGTGAATTTACTTTTAGTGTAGCGAAACAAACGGCCGTCTATAATTTGAAAATTTGGGCAAGACTGCGGCCGGTCCCGGCAACGCAAAAATAAGTTACGGTACCACGGGTCACTGTCGACCCCGTGAAGTGCTGAAACTGGTATACATCGGGATAAGGCGTCTGGAACGATATTCTCAGTACCTTTCCTATGTTCGATCACAAAGTTAAAAGGGGATAAACGACAACCCCAACGTTCCAGCCGGCCGGTCGGATTTTTTAAATTTAGAAACCACTTAAGGCTAGCATGATCCGTAATGATTTTAAATGGCTTAGGACCCTCTAAATAAGGCCTGAAGTGTTCTACGGTATGGATGACGGCTAGGGCCTCCCTCTCCGTCGCAGAATAATTCTTTTCCTGAGGGCTAAAGGTTCGGCTACAATACGCGATGGGATGTTCCTCCTTGTTTATTACCTGGGTCAGCATTCCTCCTACGCCATGCTCAGAAGCATCGGTATGGACAATAAAAGGTTCGGAAAAATCGGGGCAAGCTAACACCGGAGCCGAGGTCAAAGCGTCCTTCAACTGGTTGAACGCCAAGTCAGCCGCAGATGACCATTCATATGGAGGGGCCCCTTTCCGAGTGGACGTCAAGGCGCTAAGAGGAGCAGCAATATTGCTAAATCCCTTAATAAACCTACGATAATACGAAGCCGTCCCCAAGAAACGTTTGACGTCTCGTCTACACGAGGGGGTGGGGAACTTAGAAATGGCCGTGACCTTCTCAGGATCGGTCCTCAAACCTTGCTCATCGACAATATACCCCAGATACCTTAACCGGTTCCGAAAAAAATGACATTTTGATAGATTAATAGTTAGATTTGCAAACCTTAAGCGTTCCAGGACATTCTCCAGCAACGCGATGTGCTCTTCAAAAGAGCTACTCACCACTATAATATCATCTAAGTAAATAAATAGGCGATCTCCAAACTCCGGCCCGAACAAACGATCCATAAGTCGTTGTTGCGTGGCTGGTGCAGAAGTTAACCCGAAACACATAACCTTAAATTGGAAAAGGCCCCGGGAAGGAACGGTGAGGGCGGTTTTCTCTTTAGAAGAACAAGAGAGCGGTATTTGCCAAAATGCAGCTTTCAAATCTATGGATGACAGGAAACGAGCATCGCGCAGTTGATCCAAGATGTTATGGATATACGGTAAAGGGTAGGCATCGTGTTTAGATACGGCATTCAAGCGCCGGCTATCCAGGCAAAATCGAAGCTCTCCGTCGGCCTTAGGGACCATCAGTACAGGATTATTCCAGGGACTGCAACTAGGTTCTACAACATCCAACTCTAGCATCTCATCTAACTGCTTGTTCAACTCGCTGAGACGGGCTGGCGACATGCAGTAATAACGCTGTTTAATAGGAGGGTTCTCTCCAGTATCGATCACGTGCTCAAGGAGGTCCGTGCGGCCCAAACCCTTATCCTCGAAAGAAATAGCATGGAACTGTTGGATGACCCTATCAGCTACCGGTCTCTGGACTGAGCTCAAGTTAACGAGAGGGTGCAAGTGCCGAACTTCCGAAACGGCGCCCCATGGAGCTCCTCGGGGGCGTAAGGAATCGTCTGCGCCTAGCAATCTGAGGACGTCAGGAGCGATACCAAAAGCTCGCCAAAAATTCAATCCAAAAATTAACTTCGAAGTAATCTGCGGCACCACATAAAACTTAATTATTTCCGACTTTTCCTTGGTCTTCACGGGTAATAGTACGAAACCAGTAACAGAAGAGCGTGCACCATCGGCGGTCACGATTGAATTTATCTCGTCGCATGGGTAAAAAGTAAACCCGGTTCCTAACTGCTCATGAAAACGGTTTCCTATTATAGAGATTTCAGAACCGGAATCCAGCAAACCTGAACAAGGGCGCTGGTTAATAAAAACGTCTAAATAAGGCCTAGTATCGTGATCCTCCTTAAATACAACATTGGAAATTAAACAAGATGACTTTGAAAATAAATAAACACTACTGGGTGAATCCACCCTACGTCCAAGACTAGAATTTGAGTTCTCAGCTGAACCGGGTGGTTTAGTAACCCGATTCAGCTTTGCGAGTTTTTTGCGCGGCAGTTGGAACATGAGGCAGCAATCTCACCCTTGAGCCCGCAACGGTAGCAGATTACTATACGAGGTTGCCTACACTCGGCTAAAGTATGACCGTTTACGCGGCACTGAACGCAGAATTTCTGTAAGTCAGAATTCTTGGCACTGATAACACTGACTGCACGATTGCCCCGGCCCTTATAAGTCAAATCCGACGCCACCGCATGCTGCACGTTGCGTGGAGGTTCGGCGAAGGTCTCGCAGCGGTATCGGACAGCCTCCAGCTGTCTACAGCGTGCCTTTAATTCTGCTAAAGAGTTAACCTCCACCAAAGCAAGCCCGCTGGTGTAGAAGGGACGCAAACCGAACCTGACGATGTCCAGCTGCTCCGACTCACCTAAAGGTTTCGAAAGGCGCGAAAAGTATTGCGACATGATATTTATATAGGTGGAAACACTCTCCTCGGTTCCCTGGGTACGAGCACGGATCTCCTGCAGGAGTCGGTGGTCGTAATCTATCGGCAAGTACTCCTCCAACATCAGCGACCTCAGCTCCTGCCAACTATCTACGGAGCTGCGTACTCCACGGTACCAGAATAAAGCATCCTCGGTAAACAACTCGACGGCGGACATGAAAAGTCGCGCCTCCGAAATACCTCGAGCCGAACACAACTCCTCGACCCGCTGTATAAAAACCTGTACGTCCTGACTGTTAAATTTTAAATTAAGTGACTGCACATTCGCTGCCCTATCACACCTGACCGGCACAGCCACCTCGGCGACCGGAACCTCCTCCTCCGTGGGAACCTCTGAGGCTTGCTGACTGGTCTTAAAACTCGAGAACATATTTTCTAGCCAAAGAAGGACGCGTTGGAGTCGAGTCTCCAACTCGGCGAGGATTTGTCTTTCCTCCTCTGAACGGGGCTGGACGCGGCCTAATCGGTGGAATAAATGGTTACCGAGGGCATGAACACGTTTCAAATTTTTAAGGTAAGGTTTAAGTTTACGCAATTCCTCTATCTCATCTAGCTTGGTCGATATGGTCTGCAGTTCCGCAGACGGGTCACCCTCAAACTCCGCAATCTCATCAGAGGGTATCTGTTTGGCAAGATTTTTGATCTGTGCCCGTAACTTTTCTACGGTACTAGCAGGCTCCGCATCTCTGATAGCCACCTCGTAAACTAATTCGTCCTTTCTTAAAAGGTGGAAGCAAATGGGCCTTTCTTCCATTGTTAAATATAAAATGACCAGTATTCAATTAAGTTAACTAAAAGTTTCCTTAGTACGGAATGCAAAATTAATTGAAGTTAATGAAATGACCACGATATCTAGTATAAACAATATTCAAAGAAATCTTAATGTGGACGAATGTATGTCCAAGTGAATACACAAAACGACTAAGTTTATAAATAAATAAAAAGTTATTAAATAAGTAAACAAAAGTTACTTAAACGGAATGTATCCCAATCAGGACCACTAACAATTCTAGTATATTGGTAATAAAAATTAAAACTTAAAAAAATAAAACAGGTAGAATGTATCATGTACAAATGACATGAACAAAGTATAAGGTAATAAAACAAAGTAAACAATAAAAAAATAAAAAAAACTTACGAACTAAGAGGGGGCAATGAACTGCTGCCTCCCTAGGCTAAGGTGAAAAAGCCTTTTTGTTCCCGGTAAACACACACTGGCTGTCCTTCCCTAAATCCGGAACTCACACCATAGGCGTTTATAAGTTCGGATTTATTAATGGGAAGGATGGTAGTACCAACCCAGGCGAGCCTTGAACGGGGCCCTACTACCGGTGTAATCAGACCAACTATCACTGAGCAAGTGACCAGTGATAATACTTAGGATTTAACCAAAAAAAAAGAAGCTAAATCCTGAGATACCAAGTCCCTGTTCGGGCGCCAAATTGTAACTAATTTTACTGGGGGATATCAAATAATACTAAGCGTTACTGTTTACAAAGTTTATTGTACAAAAAAAAAATGATTGTAGAACAAGCAAGATATAAAATAAAGAGATTTCAATGGGTTTACAGGGTGTGGTATCTCAGGTGTTGGTCTGATTAAATAAATAAGCTGAAGGCTGGTCCAGGCTAATCCACCCGAACCAGTACACAGTACAATCTTAAAACTAAAATCCGTCTAAGACCGTTACAATTAATGTTGAAATACAAATTTAAAACTATATTCAGTACTACTACTGGATGGCTAGTAACGTCAGTTGTAGGTGAGAGATGATGCGAAGGTAAAGAGTATTTGTAAGTAAAAAAAAAAAAAAGATTCCACCTTTAGGACGGTTGTTGACGGTAAAGTAAACCAAAAGGGGTACCCGGCTCGCCGACCAATCCCGTTCAGGATGACCGCAGGATCCCGAGCTGTAGTCCGCTGAATTTATAGGGCCTGGGGTTGTACTCCCACCAGGAAACCTCCCAAATGGGAGGTTTGACAATGTGCGGATTGAGGTAGCAAGAGAAACAATTCGCCAACGCAGCGCCGAGCTCACCGGTTAACACTAGTCAGCAATTGTGAAATTAGTTCACACGTATGACTTGGTGATCTGGCAGCTGTACGGCTCAGGAGGAAATCACCTCTCTCTTCAAAAATTTGCAGAAATAAAAAGACCTCTCTAAGGTCAACCCGGCTTTTTATAACCTTTAGCGTAGAGTAACAACACCTATTCGAGAGTTAACGTCAAAAAAGGATAAGGCAACGAACCCACTCGGTTTTGATTGACAAAAGGTGACAGTCCATTGAACCAAACACAAGGCAAAGAAAAAAAAGTGTTACAATACTAACGAAATTTAATGAAAACACCGTGGTCGCTATCGAAACCTTCTGGAGGTAGCACGTGCGTCAGCGCATGTTCGCACTATGGCGGAAATTTTAACAGAACGCGAAGTTCTTGTCGATGTTTTGGCACTATATAAAGACTTTCCATGCTTGTAGGATACATCACATGAATTTTATTGCAACAGAGATGCTCGTAATCAGGCTCTTGAGATTCTTCGGAATTGTTATTCAAGATTTGATAAAATTATCACTGCAAATTATGTAAAAAAAATATAGAGAATATGAGAGTTAATTTTGTAATATTGGATAACGTCGGAGGCATGACTTCTGAACTGTGTGCAAGCCACTCGGTTAGTGCGAGATCCAGCCGTCTGTTGTGACCAGCGGATTTGGTACGCCAGACCAAGTGCGCTGTCCGGCCCGGACCAAGTTCGATCGTCTGTTAATGCTTTTAATAATATTAAAAAGTGAAAGTTTAAGTGGATATATGGATGTTTGTTCCTCAATCACGGCAGAATAGCTCAACGAATTTGGATGAAATTTTGCATAGTGATAGGTTACTTTCTATTCCGCGGTATTCCAAATTGCGCGGGCAAAAATACGCGAATCAGGTTGTATTTTAGAAGCTTTATTTTATTTTGTTTCGGTGGTATATTATTTCTCTGGGTTGGTTATACTTTATGTGTGTTTTTTGCAGCTATATGAAATAGAGTTAGGCCGAGATTACATATTTTCATAGAATAGTTTTATATTTTCAGCTGAGAATTCGAAGGTTCGCTTAATATCAAATTCTTAGTAACTGTAATAAAATAGTTATTAAATATTTTATTTTTCAGGTGGCCAAGAGATGAATATAACTGTTTAATAGTAATCGAACCATGGGAGGATCATGAAGAAATAATCATTGAATTGCTCAACCAAAATGAAACTGATTTGAATTTGGTAATTAAAAACTAACAATATTATACTTAGGATCCAACTAACAAAAATATTATACTTACTTAGGTCCACACTTTTTAAATGTGTGATACAAGAAAATCACCCCTATAATGTATTATTGTTAGTTTCAGCCCATTTTACACATTAATCCTGTTGCCCAATAATTTTTATATGAAGGTGTTGGAAATGCGGCGCTTGTCCCTTAATTACAGAACTACTTTTCTATCAAACACAATAATATTTTTTCAATTTTCAGAATAGTCCTTCACCAACCGAATGACTGTATAACTGGTCAAAGTCAATCTCATAAATAAAACGTTGTTACTATCGAACTAATTGAATCCTGGTAGTTTGAAATTCGCTTGATACTAGGTTTCCTTGGTGATGAACTTCTTATCATTTCATTCAACACTGACATTTACTGAGTACAGAATTCGTACAGTACCTAAAATTTCCTTACAAGTTTGACATTTTCAAATGAATTATCAGCGAAATGGGTCATACGTATAATTCAATTGGTTCGTAAGTACATAAATACACTTGAAATAAGTCAAATTATAGTTGGACAAGGCTTTTTTGGCGTTTAGATGATGACGTCAGATAGGCGTGAGGGTGAAATAAGGGTTACCATTCATTATAATTTCCCTGTTCTCAGGGAAAAATATAAAATATGAATATGAGTTTTTTCATGTTTTAAAACAGAAATTATTTCATTTTATGTACTACAGAAAGGACAGTCGCGTAAACTTTGAGAAAAAGGTTAGTGGTACAAAAACACAGGGTTAAAGATATAAATAGAAGATTAAGCAAGAAAATATAAGTATTAAAAATAGAGAAACTACTACTTTCTATATTAGGTACCCACTCGTACCTAGAAATGCTCGTATTAAAAAATCTGCTTATCTTTCTTCACTTTAATATAGTCTTTCTAAAGAAACAATTCTTCTGAAACCGTAATTTTTTATTGAGATTCAAAAAGTGTAAAGTAAATTTTGGCGTATTTCATTTCTTAATATTGATTTTAAAAGTACATTATTAAATATGAGCGGTTCACAAGACGGTGATTAGTTCCAATTTTTGCCACGGGCCAAAAGATCCTTGTCGGACTATATTTACAAATTGAACTGAATCTACCACCACTTCGGAAAGTCAATCTGTTGAAAAAAAAGTTGCAAGAACCCCAACAGCAATAATTTAAAAAAAATATACAATCACATAACTTCTGTTTTACAGTATGTATCTTTAAATCCATCTAAGGTTAAATATTCAGGATTGACATCTTGAACATTTTTGCTTTGAAACTTTATTTAGTTTCTTGACACTTTTTCTCAACAGATTGACTTCCAAAGTGGTGGTAGATTCAAATTCCATTCAATTTGTAAATAACTTGACATATTTCAAGTGTATGTAAATACCTCCGAAATGAAGATTTTTTTTACTTTTGACTTTTATTATAAAAGCGCTTGTTCTTCTCATAGCTGTAAATATATTTTTTTATATTGTTATAGTTCAGATCCATAGATCAAGAGATCCAAAACGAATGGGAAATAGAGTCGAGGCAACTCATATTGTCTCCGAATGTTATCGATAATATACTCAATGGATCAACAAATAGTAAAAAGCACCAGTTACTTATAGATTTGAAGTTAAGGAGGCAAGCAACGGTTTACAATATTGTCTTCTATACTCCTCTCTTTGGTGAGTATTTTATTTTGCCTACTAAATTCTTATAAAGCTTAGCCGAGAAATATTGATTAAATCTGATTTTAAATGATGATGTAGATGTAGATGATACAAAACGCTTAAGGGCCACGGTGCGTCACGCGTGTTTACGCGCTCGAAGCTCGTTTAAGATAGCAATAAGAAGCTCGAGTACTACACTTATGCCCTCCCTGAGGAGCGTAAGATTCGTACCGTCCTAAGGAACGTGCCGTTCGAACTCTCGAACGAGAAAATCCAAAACGAGTCGTCTTCTCAAGACTTCCCCGTCAAATCTGTGCACAAAATGCACAGCCGCCGAGGCAAGCAGTTCCCACTTGCGCTAGTAATCCTAGCAAACAGCCCGCAAGGGCGGTCCATCTTCAGAGGCCATCGCACCGTGTGTGGTTTCTCCAACATCCGCGTCGCGATACCACACAAACGTGGTTTCCCCGGTCAGTACCACCGCTGCCAATTGTATGGTCCTGCGGAGGCAAACTGTTTTGCTTTCCCTACGTGCGTCAAGTGCCTAGAGCCGCACGGGACTATGTACCTGCGTACCGCATGTACTCCACGCCCGTACATCGTTTTAATCGAAGTTAATCCAAATAGTAAGAGGTTAAGTATAACATTGACACGACTGTAAAGCACACTAATGAAATTTTACTAGCGAAATTGCTTCACGCGTAACGCAACGTTGGCCCTAAATGAATAAATATACTGCCTCTATTAAAATATATCATCAATATATATAAAACTGTTCCGTTACTGACTGAGTGACTGAGTGACTGAGGTACTGAGTGACTGAGTGACTGACAGACAACGTACAGCCGTAACTACTGGGCGTAGAGAGCTGAAATTTGGAACATACATTCTTTAGGAGATGCAGGGGTGCACTAAGGAAGGAATTCCCGAAATTCCCACGGGAACGGGAAATATAGGACTTTTTAATTTGTATGAAAAATCGTATTCCTTGAGTGCACCGATGTGAAACTTGGTGTAAAGGTTTTTCAATTTATGTCTGGTTTTGTTGTGAAAGGAATTCCCGAAATTCCCACGGGAACGGGAAATATATGATGTTTTAGTTTGTATGAAAAAATCCCATCCCTTGAGTGCACAGATGTGGTACTTGATATAAAGGTTCCTAAATAAGTGTATGTTTGTATTATGGAAGGAATTCCCGAAATTCCCACGGGAAGAAGTTGGACTTTTTAGTTTGTATGAAAAATCTTATTCCTTGAGTGTACGGATGTGATACTTGGCATGAAGGTTCTTCAAAGAGTGACTGGTTGTGCTACGAAAAAAATTCCCAAAATTCCCACGGGCACGGGAAATATATGATTTTTAGTTTATATGAAAAATTTTATTCCTTGAGTGCATGGGTGTGATACTTGGTTGTATAGTTTCTAAAATTTCCACGAGAAGGGTAGTTAAGCGCGTACGAAGTTGCGGGATAAAGCTAGTTACATTTATAAGAGTTTTAGGGTTATATGTATTTATTTATGTATGTATGGGTGCGCTCAGAATATCAGCTCTAAAATGCATTGCTAAATGGACTTCAGCTTTATGCTGAGAGGGATGCCCTTTCTCTACACCTCAACCAGGACACTATGTTTGTTTTTTAAATTTAAGTATTAAGGACGCGTTTCCGCAAATCTTCAAAATAGGGTATTTTCTGGTACATATTGTGATAAAATGGCGCAAAGTTTAGTATAATTACAAGTACTAATAGATAGATAAGACTTTCATCTCCATTTATAATATAAAAATAATATAAATAAATTTGTTTTTGTGGCTTAAAAACTAATTTTGCGATGCCTCGTCGCACGAAAATGACGATTTTAAGCCAATTTACGGTACCACTTTTGGTATGAAAACACAAGTATTTATGAATAAAAAAAATACTATTCGATGGTTGACATGTTCATTTTTGATAATACGCATTTTTTTCTTTGAAATTACTACTAAAAACCCTTTAAAAAAAAATAAAACCAAACACGTAATTTTCTTCATGTTTGTATAAATGCGTAAATCTTAACACACTGTGGTAAGGGTTATTATACTTTAGCAAATAATGTCAATATCATTCCAAACAAAAACTAGATATCTTCAGCAGTGTTTCCACAATGAGGGGAAATCCCCCTTTTGAGGGGAAATCAGGGTCCAGAGGGGAAGAAAAAGGGAAATACATTAGAAAGAAATTGACAGCTAGTGATATGCACTTTCATTATATCAAAGTAATTATATGCAAAGTCTACTTGTCGATGATTGTTGACTCATTTAATGTAAATAATAAATAGTTTTATCATAGTATGGTATCACCAGAGGCGTGGGCAGGATATCATAGAAAATATATACCTAAAGACCTTCATTTACTGATGCCAAAACTAAAAACTAGAGCAGTTTTTTTTTTTGAGGGGAAATAAGTCCTAAAAAGGGGAAATCTGAATTGATGCGTGGGGAAAGGAAATCATGAGAGTGGAAACACTGATCTTCAGTCTGCGCTCAGCCGCTGTCGAGAGTGGACCTGTATCGCTTTTGAGTTATTTTTCGTGCTAAGAAACATCGCTGTACATACACAATTTATTACATCAAACAAGTCTCGATACTTGACGCTCTCTGAACTGAGTTGAAAAGGTAATAATATAATTTTATTGAAAAAAAAAAATTACAAAACCTTTTATGATTAGGATTGAATTTGGAAACTTGGAATCATTATGTTTGTTAGGACTAAACCTTATCTCCAGTTCTGGTAGTGGGGTCTGAAGGTATACCTCGAGGTGCTACTGGTACTCCTAGACGGGTAAAGCTAGGTATATCGAGTTTGGGCTCATTTTGATTCGAAGGAAGAGACCTTACCACCAGTTTTGGTAGTAGGAGCTGAAGGTATACCTCAAGGTGCTACTGGTACTCGTAGACCGATAGAGCTAGGCATTTTGGGTTCATTTTGATTCGCAGGACGAGACCTTACCACCAGTTCTGGTAGTAGGAGCTGAAGGTATACCTCAAGGTGCTACTGGTACTCGTAGACCGATAGAGCTAGGCATGTCGAGTTTGGGTTCATTTTGATTCGCAGGACGAGACCTTACCACCAATTCTGGTAGTGGGAGCTGAAGGTATACCTCGAGGTGCTACTGGTACTCCTACACGGGTAAAGCTAGATATATCGAGTTTGGGTTCATTTTGATTCGTAGGACGAGACCTTACCACCAGTTCTGGTAGTGGGAGCTGAAGGTATACCTCGAGGTGCCATTGGTACTCCTAGACGGGTAAAGCTAGTTATATCGAGTTTGGGTTCATTTTGATGCGTAGGACGAGACCTTACCACCAGTTCTGGTAGTGGGAGCTGAAGGTATACCTCGAGGTGCCATTGGTACTCCTAGACGGGTAAAGCTAGTTATATCGAGTTTGGGTTCATTTTGATGCGTAGGACGAGACCTTACCACCAGTTCTGGTAGTGGGAGCTGAAGGTACCATATTTTAAAAGAACTGAACAGTACACAAGGAACTGAAATCTATAGGCGGTCAGATTTGGTGGAATCGGGTTTTCATATTTTAAAAGAAATAATAAAATTTATGGACAAAGGATAATGCAAGTGATTGGGCTCCAAAAAAAAAGTCATTGTGCAGAAATGAGATGAGAGTCAGATTATAGATTAGACACATGTCATTCATATTTGTTAGGACGCCAAAAAAATTAGCCCTGGGAAAAAAAAGATATGACCAAAACTACATTTTGCGTTTAATAGAATAAAAATCGTTTTCTTTTATGATACAGAAACTGAACGCCCGTAGATTTCTACGAGTGTATTCGTATAACCTTTACAGCCATTGACTACGAAACGAGTGAATATTGTAAATAAATACGATTATTGGTAAAAAAAAGTGCTTGTGTGATCCTTATAAGTACCTAATGGGTTGGCTACACAGTAGTAAACCGCGATTAGTTCGTCTCTTTTCTTAGTATAGCGACTTCCCTTCTTATTATCGTCGAGCGAGACAGCAGTGCGCTGTCACAAAAGAGATGTTATTAATCTGTCTCTTTTCTTACTACAGCGAACTTTTTGCGGCACTGGTTTGGCGACATTAGAAGCACGGTTTACAACTGTGTAGCCACCCCTTTTGATTTGATTTGTCTTTTTTCTTACTTTAGCGATGTCTCTTATACGGCACTGGTTCGGCGACATTGGAAAAGCAGTTTACAAATGTGTAACCACCCCTTATGAAATAATGGTATGTATGGTTTATCTAATACTGCCATTTAGAATAAGCTAATGTGTTGGTATAAGTGGTTATCGTTAATGAAAAAAGTAAGACTTTTAAACACATGATTTATTATTTCATTCATTACCATTGGTAAGAGTTCTTAAACATAAAATAAGTACTATTTTTGAAGACGTTATTCATTATTTCAGTACAATTAAACAGACATACATTTCTAAAAGTTTCCAATTACTTAATAATTTTGTTTACGGCTTGGCTGTGCGGTATATATATGACATGCTGGTGACTGTCCCACTCACTTATTTTCTTGTCAAGACAACAGCAAGAACGTCATGCTCCCTCAGGCGACATGGCTAGTGGTAGCGTCGGGTATCGGGTCACCCTCTTCCCTAAAATATGGTTGAGGAGGGTGATGGCTGGTGCTTGCGTTAACTCGTGAACGGGTGCTGCTAGCGGTGCCAGGTCGTTTTGCTAATGATACTATGACTATTTTATTCCATTCTTGTTCAAATACTCTGGTCCCAGTATGTTTTTTTTTTTTTTTTTTTTTTAATTTATTTATTAACAAAACTGGTTACAATAATTCAAAACATATTATCTCGCCAAACTTATCGTTTGAAGGCGAGTTGCGCTCCTTATTTGTACATTTATATAACCATAATATCAACTTATTTTACTTTTCTTATAATAATATATATATGACAACAAAATAAAAGTACATTTTCTCTTATTTTTATTTTAACAATATCAAAGTTTTACATACTATTCAATTTTTCAATTCGAGCAAAGTATCTCTTAGCTTTCTTTTTAATAAATTTTTAGACAATTTTGGACTTTGTCTTAATAATTCTAATTTATTATATATTTTTGGCACCAGGTATTTGGATAATCTTTCTCCATAATAATTTTTAACACTAGATTGTATAAATTTTCCTTCCCTTGCACTTTTAGTTTTATATTTATTTTTAATTTTATTTTTAAATTCTTCACTGAAGTAGTATTCTAACCCAATTAAGTATTTTAATTTAAGATCTACTGGTAAAATTTTACCATACTTAAAAAGTTGATCATAATCCTTGTTGCACATATCTTTATCTTTTTTACTAACTAAATACTTAAGTAGCCTTTTTTGTATGTTTTTTATGTCATTTAAATAGGTTTTAAATGTGCGACCATATACTATAAGACCGTAGCCTATTATTGAGTCTGCAAGTGCATTGTATACTACACGCATAGTTTTTTTGTTTATAGTTCTCTTTAATTGAAAAAAAATCCCTAATGTTGATCTTAGCTTATTACACACATCATTTATGTGCAGTTTCCAGTTAAAATGTTTATCTATGTTTAAACCTAAATACTTGAAATCCTGAACATACTCGATTTTACAACACATACAATTATATTTATTATTGTGTAAGCACTCATATGTATGGCCAATAATTGAATGATTTTCCGACTTAACATTTTTAGCGACACGATTATATGGGGAGTAAATATGCATGCATTTTGTTTTATTAATATTAAGAATGATCCCATTGTCATGGGCCCATTTGGTTATCATATCAAAGTCATCTTGTACTTGCTTTTGTGCCTCTGCTATGTGTTTCGAGGCTGAGACGATGCACATATCGTCTGCATACATATACACCTGACAGTGGCGCGTCACGTTGGCCACGCTGTTGACGTGCATAAGGTAGCCCACGGGCCCGAACACCGACCCGGTTGGGACTCCTAGCTCCATGGCCGCCTCCTCACCCATCACGCCGTTCACACAAGTGCGTATCTTTCTTCCGCTAAGGTAGTTCCTGAAAAAGTCGTTGGTCGGGCCACGCACTCCACACTCATCCATCGCCTTCAGCAGCATGTCATGGTCAAGAGTATCGAACGCCTTTTTATAATCAATAAAAAGAGCTATCAATTGCTCACCCGAGTTTAGGCAGCCATTTACGTAGTCAGCAAAACCAGTGAGGGCCGTGCTAGTACTTCGCCCTTTCCTAAAGCCGTGCTGGCTTTCATTTAAAATTTTATGTTTTTCTAAGAATGCGCAAATTTGGTTCATAATGCATTTCTCAACTATTTTATTTATCACTGATAATATTGCTATTGGCCTGTAGTTTACATACTCTAAGTGACTGCCAGTTTTATATATTGGACGTATAATAGCATGTTTTAATTGATCAGGATAAACACCTTTCGTTAAGCACAAGTTAATGAAATGAGCTAAAATAGGACTTAATTTATCAGATAAGTATTTAATATCTATTATTCTAATGCCATCTATACCTGAAGCCTTTTCACACGATAATTTATCTATGATTTTTTTAACATCCGAAGTCGTAACCTTCATAAATCTAAAGCTAACATTGCTAGGGTTCACATAACTTTCTCTATTTAACAAATTTATATTGCACCTATGTTTAATGCTTTTAATTTCATGAGTAATGTCATGTTCGTATTGTGTATCCATAGCTCATTGCATCTGCTATGTAAGCAATTTGGTTGTGGCATGACATTGGCTCTCACAATTAATTAGCTGTCTTGTGTTTGTTTTTTTTTCATGTCACGGTCAATTTGTACTGTACCTATTTGTATTAATTTGATAATTCTGACTGAAAAAGAGTGCCAAGAGTTTTTTTCCGCCGGCTTTTTTTGTCTCTTGGTCTACTGTAATATCTTATTTAACAACTATCAACAACTAGTTAAAGCCGAAGTATGTGATGACTGACTTCATCAAGTGTTTTGTGAAATTCCTAAGATGAATAAAACTTTTTGAATTTTGAATTTTTGAATTTTGACATCATAAATTATAAAAGGAATAGTACTTTTAAACACATGATTCATATTAACAATACAATTAAATATCATAATCATAAAAGAAGTTCGACTTTCGACTCGAACCCCGAAATGTTTCGAATAAAATGGACAATGCGCGCTAATAATGTGCTCCGAGAAAGAGATAGAGAGCGTTAATGAAATCTAGTTGTAATAATTATATAACCACTATTAGACTTTATTAACCACTTATAGCAACATACTAGCTTATTCTAAACGGCAGTATTAGATGAACCATACATACCATTATTTCATAAGGGGTGGTTACACATTTGTAAACTGCTTTTCCAATGTCGCCGAACCAGTGCCGCAAAAAGTTCGCTATAGTAAGAAAAGAGACAGATTAATAATAACATCTCTTTTGTGTGTCGACGATAATAAGAAGGGAAGTCACTATACTAAGAAAAGAGACGAACTAATCGCGGTTTACAACTGTGTAGCCTACCCATTAGGTACTTATAAAGATCACACAAGCACTTTTTTTTACTAATAATCGTATTTATTTACAATATTCACTAGTTTCGTAGTCAATGGCTGTAAAGGTTATACGAATACACTCGTAGAAATCTACGGGCGTTCAGTTTCTGTATCATAAAAGAAAACGATTTTTATTCTATTAAATGCAAAATGTATTTTTGGTCATATCTTTTTTTTCCCAGGGCTAATTTTTTTAGCGTACTAACAAATATGAATGACATGTGTCTAATCTATAATCTGACTTTCATCTCATCCCTGCACAATGACTTTTTTTTTGGAGCCCAATCACTTGCATTATCCTTTGTCCATAAATTTTATTATTTCTTTTAAAATATGAAAACCCGATTCCACCAAATCTGACCGCCTATAGATTTCAGTTCCTTGTGTCCTGTTCAGTTCTTTTAAAATATGGTACCTTCAGCTCCCACTACCAGAACTGGTAGTAAGGTCTCGTCCTACGCATCAAAATAAACCCAAACTCGATATACCTAGCTTTACCCGTCTAGGAGTACCAGTGGCACCTCGAGGTATACCTTCAGCTCCCACTACCAGAACTGGTGGTAAGGTCTCGTCCTACGAATCAAAATGAACCCAAACTCGATATACCTAGCTTTACCCGTCTAGGAGTACCAGTAGCACCTCGAGGTATACCTTCAGCTCCCACTATCAGAACTGGTGGTAAGGTCTCGTCCTAAGAATCAAAATGAACCCAAACTCGACATGCCTAGCTCTATCCGTCTAGGTGTATGTACCAGTAGCACCTCGAGGTATACCTTCAGCTTCCACTACCAGAACGGGTGGTAAGGTCTCGTCCTAAGAATCAAAATGAACCCAAACTCGACATGCCAAGCTCTACTCGTCTAGGAGTTCCAATAGTACCTCAAGGCATACCTTCAGCTCCCACTACCAGGACTGATGGTAATGTCTCGTCTTATGAACTCGAACTTGACATGCCTAGGAATAGGAATTCCAGTAGAAGCCCTCGAGTGTACCACCAGCTCATCAGGTTCGATGGTGAGGTTTTATCGTTACGAATAAAACGAGCTCAAACTTTCCGAGCACTTTAATTAATCTTACCCAATTTAATCGTTTTAATAAAAGAATTTGCAAATATTTAAAACTAAAGTATCAAAACTGTTCAAAACCTTTCGTCTTTTTCACGGCACGCTTGTGTGCGTGAATCTTTTACATGTAGTAGTAGAATTCGATACCTAGCCTTTTCGGAAACGCATCCTTAATAATGTTGTTGTGGAAAATAAATGTTATTGTATTCTATTCTATTCTATAAGCGTACAATTTATTATAATCCAAAAAAAAATAGTTCTATGATACTTTATATGAAAGGTATATCGAAATCCTTATGCAAAGAAGCTAACTAAACACTTAACTTGATATTTTATTTCACTAATTACTTTTGCGAGGTTTCAAAAAAAATATTTTAGTTTTCCAATGTAGGTGTTTTTTTTTTGATTTTCAGTAATAATGACATTTGTGTTAATGTCCTTTTGGAGTGACCCCCTTCAGCTATCTAGGATATGGTTCTACGTTGGAGCAACCGTTACAATATGTTTGGGTTTGAGTCACATGGACACTCTTATTCCGACCCATACCGTTCCTTCAATTTGTGAGTATTATTAGATACAACTTAAGGTTTCTATATGACAGGTAAAATCAATTTGATTGTTTGCCCTCATAGTAGAGGTGTGACTAATATATTCGTATTAGTTATACACAACAGTTACACGGCAGAAATGTTAAATTCGGAAATACGAACATTTCTTTATTATGTTATTCAACAACAATCAAATAACAGTCTACCTCATCTCTGCCTCATAGCACTGCCTCATGTCTCGAGTTGAAATCCACATTGGTGAGAATATGTGCATGATGAACACAGGAAGTCGTCGTGGCCCCGTTTTTACTGTGTTTATCATACGATACCACACGGCAGAAATGTTAAATTCGGAAATACGAACATTTCTTTATTATGTTATTCAACAACAATCAAATAACAGTCTACCTCATCTCTGCCTCATAGCACTGCCTCATGTCTCGAGTTGAAAGCCACATTGGTGAGAATATGTGCATGATGAACACAGGAAGTCGTCGTGGCCCCGTTTTTACTGTGTTTATCATACGTTACCACAACGTTTGGCGCGATCGGTAGGTACTTGGATGGGTGACCGCCGACCATTCATTTGTTACGACGACGATTTATTATTAAGCAAGTTATGCAATCGGTCCCGGTCACTGAGTACTTGTATATAGTATAATTTAATGTATTTACGGGATTCTTACCACGATTTTCAAAAATCAAAAATCGTGTTAAGAATCCCGTAAATACATTAAATTATAGTGAAAATAACCGCGATAGTTTAAAACAATTATTGTATATAGTAGTCGTTAGGATTTGTCAGAAGCCATGTCGGCGCCTTGAAAATTTTGGCATCCACCAACCAGCACTGGGTCAGCTTGGTGCATAATGGCCTATACCTCCTCGTCTCCCAGGGTATAGACTCATGCCCTGCAGTGGGCTCATTACAAAGAGTTGTGATGATGATGAAGATGAACACAGCTATTTCCTAACAAGTCCTAAAAGTTTATGTTTATTTGTAATCACCACAAATGTCATCCAGTAGCCCAATGCTCCATTGACCTTTATTGTTTCATTTGTTGATATTAATAAAGTATTTGAATGGAATGTATCCTCCTTTAAGCGCAGAATTATTATAATTTCACTAAATTATCCTTTATGGATAAAAATGATAATTCTGTGATATTACGGGATCAAAAGGCTTATTACAAAGAGTTGTGATGATAATGATGATGAAATACGGAAAATATAGGCGGATAAAATAAGGAAAATCTTACTGCTCCTCGCAATTTGAAACCATGCTTTAAGGCAATTTGCTTCTGGATTATACCGTATTATTTGCTACTTTTTTTTTCCAGTAATCCTATACCACACTATCCTGGCTGGAGTGCTACTAGCACTTCTTTTGCACGTGTCACTGATGACTGAACTTGCTGGACGCCTGTGCAAGACACAATTCGTGCAGGCAGTGCTAACGGCCAAGATTTTTAGATCCGTGTTTTGTTTGCCGGCTTTAAGGGTACGTTAAAATGCATTTGATTTATTAGATTTAAAGTATTTTAATGGACTTGTCCCACATTTGATCTCAATCTCAATCAAGTTACGGTCTGAGATGAAAGATGCGGGATATAAGATTGAGACGGAATTGACTCTTTTAAAGTACCGTATATCATAATACTGGACTGTAACAACGCCGTTACTGTGATAACTGGCGGCAAACTTCATAGAAATGGTGATATTTAGCCATTTGAACTCGATAGTCGTGTTGCCAATCGTCATTTTTTATAGTCTGGCAAATAATACAATGACAATTCGAAATGGTGGGTGACGTGAAGCATCCCACTCTAGCAAGAGAAAATGATAGTATAAAATATTTTATGATTCATAATATATTTTTTCTCAATTTAACGATATTATTAATAAAAAAATCTTTCCATCACTTAAACCGAATCACTATTGTTTTTCTTCCATAAAGTTGGCACACTGAAACTGTCATTTTACTTTATTAAATTATTTACCAGGGTATATACAGGGTGACTGGTGACAAATTTTAGATACTGAAGGAGAGCACTCTGTATTTGATTCTGTTCATAATTATGTAATAAAAGTAGGTACTTCATTTTTCACTAGTAATTCCTATAAATAAATACAACTATGTTACTATAACTTTACATACAACTGAGTCGATCGCGGCACGTATCTTACGAACCTGGCACGCGGATCGCTGCCAACGCTACCGTAACCATGCGTTGTCGTACAAGCGGACTAAGGGCGTGGATCCGTATTTACGGTATGGCGCCGCCGCCGGGAGACGGCGTGGCTCTGTGCACTCGTACCTACTTAAATAACAGTTTTTGGCTTGATATGGACAGCGAAAGACATATCCTGCTCCTGTTGTTGTTGAGACGACGAATGAAGAAAAAACAAAATAAAAAAAATTGGGTAAATCCGTACTTTTCTATAATGAACCATCATAGAGATAATTTTAATAGGAAATATGAAGCGCTGAGTGGTGCTCCGTGCACGACGCCGTGGCACAGTGCAGCGTCGTGCTGTTACACGGCATACGGCCACCAGCTAAATGAAAGGATCTCTTCAAGATTCGCCTGACTAGCGACCACCCTTCATATAATATTTGCCGCTAAATAGCACGGCCCCGATGGTGATTTCCTGCAATGGTTTATGAAGAAACAATTTCTTTTTAAGCCCGTGTGCTGTAAATTTTGACCACATCTTCACTTGCCATCACAGGTTAGAAGGAGGTCAAACGGGGGCGTAGTCTTATAAAAAATTGTAATTCGTATTTTGCGCATAGGAGAGTCCCATGGCTTTGTATGCGTGATGATGATTATTGTGGCCAATTCCTACGACATCCATGGTATGTGTGGGACACTTTACATCACCATATATTTATACATTCATAACTTCACTCCTGTATCCGCAATGGGGTAGGCAGAATACCAGAGGGTATAAAACCATCTGATGTCACGTGTGACAAATTTGGACGAATTATAAGTGGAGTGAGACTATTGCAGTGACAGAGTGTCAGCCTGTCGCCCACAAAAACCTCCAATAGAACCTCTGTCCGTTAACTTTACAGTATGCCGCGGAAAAGAAGCAGCTGGCACATTGTATGTTTTTCCTTTGCTACCAGTCCAGCATGGAAGAAACATGGACAATAACATCACCAAAATAATAAAAATCTAACATTCTCCTTAAATTTCAGACTTGCAAAAACTACGACTCCTTCAATGAAGCATTCCCTCCACAAGATGAAGAGCAAGATACTATTACCAATAGAAGTAGCAGTGTAGAGGAAATGGATACAGATCACTGTACTACAGAAGAACGAGTGTTAATCGCGGAGTGCTTAGATAAGACTCTATTTGTAGTCTACTCTGTGGTATTTGCTGTTTTGTTGGCTTTACATTTTTGATCGGCAAATAAAGATGAATTAAAATGTTTTTGCCTTTTTAATTTATCTTCGAACCGAGAGTAAAAGTGGAATGTTTCTGTAGAAATTTTTTTTAGTGTGATATTTTTAACATTAACTTTTCTTACCGTCATGCCATTTAACATTCTGAAACTACGTTTCAAGCTCTCTTTTAATTTTCACATATTCGAATGAAAAAAACGATAAGAACGAATTCGCGGCCAGCAGCTTGTTTATTTATTTGTTGTGTTTGCAATTTATTTAAAAACAACAATGTACCTATATAAAAACTTATTCTCAATACGTCAAAACTTATCAGAGGAACAGAGTCACAAACATCCATTCTCAAAAAATTACCTATATTTATAAAATAAAGACCACCCACGCATTAAAAACTCTAAAAAGCCTGCCCAAGTACTTGGAAAATTACATTGATTTGTTCCCGAATCTGAAGCAAAGGTAATTTCAAAAAGTATATTCCCTCTCCTTGATTATTCAAGTAATTGGTCTCAAACACCCACATTACACGGTTCGTTGCCTTTTTAAAATACCATCTGAAAGGAAATCAAGGACTGTGTTTGGATTAAGAGAAATTCTAATACTTACAAAGATCCTCGTTTAGATTATTTACAGATGACGGAGATTTTATTGCGTCTCTTTCTTAAACTTCGCAATGATTTGAATGAGCTTTTTTATCTGTAGTTCGGATTTTACGAAAGATGTTTGGAGCTAGATTGGGTTTTTCTCTTTTAAGTATGTAGTTTTGTTTTGGGATGCTAATAGCTTACACTATCACAATAATATCAATCATTTATTTCAGGCAACACAAAGTTTGTTTGCCTGAAATAAGTTTTGTTTTGCTTGGTGGTAGGATCCCTTCTGGGTCCGCCTGGCTAGCGACCACCCTTTATATAAAGTCTGCCGCCAAATGTTACCGCTCCGGCGGTAATGTGTTCCGGCAATATTGTATAAAGAGCCAGTTCCTTCCTAAACCCGTGTGCTTTCATATTCGACCTCATCGTCACTTACCATCAGGTGAGATTGAGGTCAAACGCGGGTTTAGTCACTTATAAATAAAAAAAAAAACAAGGATGGAAAATATAAACAAAGGGCCCACAGATTAAACTAATACATATAAAATATACATTAATAACTACACAAAGGGCTGAGTCCAAAGGGTTTGAACGATCGGCTACAGATGTTTCAGTAAAATAAAGAGTAACAATTATTTTTATTAGAATAAGGAGTAAGCGAAATACTACATTTTATTATCAAATGAACCAAAAACTTATTAGTTATTTAAAAAAATAATAGTTGAATTAGCCCGCAGTAGTGCAACTTAAGAGTTTGTATCTTTATATAACTATGCTTTTTAGCACTACTGATCCCTTGGTCTGATACTATCAACTAATATTACTTATTTAACAAGGATATCTGTTATAAATTAACAAAATGAACATGTGATTACTTATTTAATTTGTATATTAATAACCCCTTGTTCGAGAACCTTGTCCGTGTCGGTAAAGATGCATGCGGAAAGAGATTTCATGCTTTGATTTAGTGTCTTTTATATTATTTGGTACATTTGGTGGTTCCGACTTCGTTTTAAATAATCGCTATAGACTGATATATGAATTAGCGTATAGTTATTTTTTTCCTATAGGGCTGAAATAAAAAGTAGCCTGGGATGGACTCCACTATTTGACACTATTAAAAACGTACTTGACGACTGGCTGGTGTAGTGGTAACATACGTTGCCTTCTGTGCCAGAGGTCCTTGGTTCGAATCCCGGCGGCGGCGGATATTGGTGTGATGAACACAGATATTAGCCGTCAGGTCATGGATGTTTATATGTTTATTTAAGTTTATTCTAATCTATACTAATATATAAAGCTGAAGAGTTTGTTTTTTTGTTTGTTTGTTTGAACGCGCTAATCTCAGAAACTACAAGTGGGATTTTAAAAAATCTTTTGATAGCCCAACTCTTGAGGAAGGTTATAGGCTATATTTTATACCGAAATTCTCAAGGGATCAAAAGTTACGCGGGTAAAACCGCGCGCGGTGGCTAGTAAAAAATATGTATGTTTATATATTTCTTAAGTATATCAGTTATCTAGTATTCATAGCACAAGTTATTTAAGAAACTTAATTTGGGCTAGATAATGTTGTGTGAGTGTCAGAAGTATTTATTTATGTATTTAAAAACGTAATGTCGGCGACGTGTGACGCAAGTCATGGGACAGTCGTCCTCGAAATTTCCTGAAGACGACTCCCTGCGGCCAGAAGTCCTCCTTCAGCTCTTTTGTGGTCGGCACTCTCACCACAAAAGAGCTGAAACTCACTTTATGGCAAGGTTAAAGGAGGTTTTCTTTCGTACATAGTCTACGACCTCCTCGACCTTCGCAGACCAGTTACTCTGGACACGTACAGCTGCGTCGACGGTACTTCACCGCGCATCAGCGGGCCTAGCACGGGCGGTGCGGTGCCGCGATGGTTGCGAGCGGTAGACTTCTTCTTCTTCCTCTCAACTTTGATGAAGCCTTCTTCATCGCACTTGTTGGCCTGCCGAGGACGCGGAGGTTCAGTCTTGCGAGCGGGCCCGCTACAAACTTTCCTCTTCTCCGTTATCGCCCGCTGTGATGTAGCGGCAGCGGCGGCGGTAGTATACGCGCGTGAAGTCGGTGCGCATTGAATCATCTTAGATAGCTTCCTATTTACCTATCCTTCCTATTAATTTCCTATCTAAGCCAAGCTAGAAATATTAAAACATATAAAACTAAAGATGGTGCATAGTTTATTTGAACAGTCTGGATCACGGTGTGGGGACTGTACATTTGACATTACGATTAATTTCTTAACCAAATAATAAATAAATATAATAAATAGGTTTAAAGTTGGAACTCATATTAACTATTGTGATTTAAAAAAATAATAGTTTTGACAGAAATTTATCGCGTTAAATTGTGATTCGAAGTTTCGGTGATTTTAAATAATTAATATTTATTATATATATACACGCTATTTAATCGTATTTTAACATAATTTATTTAATAAAATGAATCGTGAAAACTCATGACGATATTAATTTATATCGCTGTAATGTGATATGGGCGCATAAATCGCCTATTTGATTTCAAGCTGCAAAACAAAGACTTTTTTTTCGTCTTGCATAAATAAAAAAAAAATCGTTATTCTATATCGATATTTTTTAGATATAGAAAAATCATAAAACAATTTTGTTATATGTATACAACCGATTTAATTCACCGGGTCATTACTTCCATTATGAACTTTTTTCCCGCAGGAGAACACTAACTTTGAAATTTAAGGCTAGTATATCCTAAAAGCTTACTCTGAGTTGAGCACTGCTTAGGTATATACATATAATATATATAGGGTTTTGGAGGGTTATCTATACCTTAGACTTGCTTTTTACCTAAGGAAAAGAATGCGCGGCGGCGTGGTCACACGTCGCCGCGCATTCCGCCGGTGAAAAATCAAAGTTCTTTACTGACAATACAATACAATGAGCGATGCAACCTGTGCAGCACGCCGTGGACGGCGCCGTGCCGTGCATCCTGCCGGCGGCGGTGACGTACCGTTACACGGTAAACGGCGCCTCGCATAATACTGAGGCCACACTACCTTACCGTCTACGGGGCTGTTACCGCAATGTAGCCTAAGCATTAGACTTGGAGCCCCACCCTTCATCTTGTAAACTTCGGAAATGAACCAAAGATGTATTCTACCTCAGGTATCTTAATTTTTGAACAGTGTCTTAACTCGCACTTGATCCAAGATGACAGTGCGCGGGTTACAAAATATATTTTTTTGGTTGTAGACTATCTTTGATGGTAGGACCGTCATGGTTGGCATGGTTTGCGACCACACGTCAAGTAAAATCTGCCGCCAAATATCAATATCATTTCTCCAACGGTGATGTCATCATCATCATCAACAGCTAGTAGACGTTCACTGCTGGACATAGGCCTCTCCAAGGATGATGTGTGTAATGTGTTCAACGGTGATGTGTTCCTGCAATATTTTATGAAGTGCCAGTTTCCCTTTTAACCTGTGTGCTTCTTCAATCTAATCTTCACATCTTCACCATCAGATGAGATTGAGGTCAAACGCCGGTTAAATCACCGATAAAATTACCTGAAAGGGGCTTACCGCGAGGGCTTACCACCAAGCAGGGGTCATCAGCGGCGGTAAGACCATTATAGCCAACCCTTTCTTTTTTTTACTGGAGGAAAACGTGCAATTACGTCCCCGACCACCCAAGGGGGAGCGGCGGGGTATGTGGGGATGATCCGGCAGAAGGCCAGACCCACCCACTAAAAACCTCCAGGTGTACCTCATCCGCCATAAGTGGAGCTCACGGTACCGCCATTGGCATTACCCGTGAGCCCCGACGGGTTGCACTCAGCCTCAGCCGAGCGCCCTCCGACGACGGAAATGGTCCAGTACACAAGACCATTTCCCCACCATAGCCCTAGTAGCCGCATCAGGATTATAGCCAACCCTAGGTGGCGCATTTATAGATAGGATACTATATTATATGCCAATACATTTTACGAGTTGTCAAAATGTTGACAAGTGAGAGCGTGTCACCTTACTTTGCACACGTTGATGAATGCAAGTGTATAGTCCGACAAGAATCTTTTGACGCGAGGCCAAAATTGGAACTAACCACCGTCTTGGGAAATGCCACTTCATGACTTTTACCGCTCAGTTTTGTTAATGTACTTTTAAATTCAATATTAAGATATGAAATACGTCAAAATTTACAAAATGTGGGCTTACTTATTGTAGTTATAAAATTGAAGAAGTTGTTTTCAGAAAGGAAAACAATTTAACGTCTCAATAAATCCCTTTTTAAGAGTTAAGAAGCAAGTTGCCTCTGTTTACATATTGCCATACTTTGAAAAATACACTTTAGAACATAATTTATTTCATTTTTTAAATCTCAATAAAAATTATGTTTTCAGGAGAATTGTCTCGTTAGAAAAACTGCGTGAAAAGTGAAGAAAGATTTATACAAACCTTTAAACTTACGAACGTTTCTAGATACGAGTAGGTCCCTCATAAAGAAACTAGTGGTGACGAGGATAACGAGGAAAACAATTTACCATAAAAACATGATTTTAATTTCATGTCACTTTATGTATTAATATACCTACTTTCTTGCTAAATCATTTATCTTCGATCCACCACTGTACCACAAACGTTTTTCTCAAAGTTTACGCGACAAACCTTTTGTAGTAAGTACATAAAATGAAATAATTTCTGTTTCCAAACTAGATAAAAACTAAACTTTTATTGAAATTGAAATTGTACTTAATGGTAACCTTTATTTCACCGTCACGCCCCTCTGACGTCATCATCCAAGCGACAAAAAAGCCTTGTCGGACTGTACGTACAAATCTAAGTTGATTTTTGTTACACTTGTTTTGTAAAAATGTAATAGTATCTTTGTATTATTAATAAACAAATAAAATAATGTAGAGCACATATGCGTACTCTTTTACATATGCTTTATCATAAAACCGATTATTATTCCTACTCTTTCTCTGTACATGCATTCAGATTGTTGAATTCGTTACTTTGTGTAATTAGTGAGCCTAAAACGATATCTATTTGTAAAAAGACAGTCAAAGATCACTCTACTGTTAGCTGTGTTACCCACATTACTATCTAAATGATATTAAGATATATGAAATAATGTATAAAGTATATATAATATAATGTGTATGTATTGGTATGTCTATTTATTTATATGTATGTATATTTAGTACACACTATTATTGCTTTTTAAACCAATTCTCCAGTCATGGGTCTGCTCGGTCTGCTGTAAGAAATTTCGTAAGAGTTAAGCTATACTTTTGAACTTATTTTTATTCATTGTCTCTTTTAATTGTATCTCAACTGTTTCTTCATAAATTATTAAATAAATAAAATAGTTCAACTCAATTGTGCTCGCGGCGCTATGTGTGGGTGCGCGGCGCTATGTGTGTGTGCGCTTGTAAATATACAACTTCTATTTGTGTGGCAGTGACGCTGCAGTCGTCGTCACTGTACGCACACATAGATTTATCACACAAAGGTACTGTATACGTACAAGGTTTACTCACACATATGGCCGCGCGTAAAACTGAGAACTATCTATACTTAGGTAATTATTTATAGGCGCTTTCTAGTAACATGGAGTGGTCTGCATTGAACATTAGGTATTTGCTTGGTGGTAGGATCCCTTCTGGCTAGCGACCACCCTTTATATAAAGTCTGCCGCCAAATGTTACCGCTCCGGCGGTAATGTGTTCCGGCAATGTTCCTTCCTAATCCTGTGTGCTTTCATCTTCGACCTCATCTTCACTTACCATCAGGTGAGATTGAGGTCAAACGCGGGTTTAGTCACTTATTAAAAAAAAAGAAAAAAAAAGTGTTTTTATTTGGTAACTAGCTGTGCCCGCGGCTCCGCTCGCGATAATTTCGGGATAAAAAGTATCCTATGTTACTTCTAGTACCTCTGATGATTCGTCGAGTAGTTTTTGCGTGAAAGCTGAACAAATATCCACGCTTTCACATTTATAATATTAGTAAGGATAAGGATTGACATTTTATAATATTTGACAATTAATTGTTTAGATCACTTTCACATGAGGCTTAAGTATCTATGGAACGCGTTGAAATATATACGTTGACCGCCTTCGAGATGAACATCCAGATGAGTCACAGGTGGATATCTTTCGTGAATGTTAAAACTTAAGATCCGCCACACAGCTTCTGAAGAGCTGATATATCTGCCTAACTGAAATCCAGGGACCGGAACCGCTTACCCTTAAAGAGGTTTTTGATTGGGTTTTTCATAGACTTGTTTTAAAAAACCCTATCAATTTGGTAACCGTATCGAAGACTTACCCTAATTTAAGGCTTACCATATCAATAGAGTTAGCTTCATGTAAGCAGTAAGCCTATCGAAAACCCTATTGAAGGTTACCGATTCAATAGGGTTTTAAAACCTGCAGGCAAATTTAATCTCTAAGAATATCAAACTATCAAAAATATCACCATCTATTCAATCACGCACTTCGAATTATACTTCCGAATTCAACAGCATGCGCGGTAAAGAGATAGAAATAGGCAACTCTATCACAGGGTAAGCGCATCCGAAAGTAGTTAACTTTATTCAAAGTGTTACCACGTCGATAGGCTTACCATATCAATAGGGTTACACTTCCATATGGTAAGATTTTGATAGGGTTACCCTATCAATAGGCTTAATCAAATAAAGGAGTTTTCCGGTCCCTGCTGAAATCTAGTAACTTCATCATGTTCATTTCTCAACGCAAATTATTTAAATACCTTACACTTAAAATCTAAGTGCCTGTTTAAACTAAAATATCCTAATAGAATTATACCCAGAAATATGTACAACTTACAACAGAATAAGAAATGAAAATAAAGCTGAAACGCCTGTGCAATGCTATCTACCTATAAGTACTTACTTCACTCAAAAATAAATACCTTTAACTACTATAATTAATAAAAGTACCTATGCTTTTACCTACACAAAACAAAAAAAAAACTGAATATAAATTAAATTAAGTATCTACCGATGTAGGTATTACTGTTATTCTACTTTTGTAAAAAATATTGTTTCAACTTACCTAAAGTACAAAATGAAAAAAAAGTTACGACGAATAATTAGTAATACTACCTATGTTTTGTTTGCTAAATTGAACATAATCAAATCTAAACATAATCTAATTGAATATTTGTTTCTTTTTATGTCCATTTTTAAATACTATTAGCGACCTCGATCATAGAATTACTGTGAGTGCTATTAGGTAGGTAGGTATCTACAACGTCCCGACGCGACGGCCGCGCGCGTGACACACGCACGACCGATTCGAAATCCGCCGGCGGAGCGCTTCGCTTTAGGTAAATAACGGATGTACTGCGCGGAGTGAGCCAGGCCTGGCCGCGCCGCGAGCCGCGTCGAAAAATAATCCTTATAGCATGATTCAGTATTCACGCGCGATGGCTTAGTAGCGTATTTCATGTATAAGTTTGGTGTTTCTATACCGATTTCTATGATTCTTATTTATTGAATAGGTAATAATGTTAATTTTTTTAATTAGGGATGAGTGAGACTGTTATGAACGTAAGAGTAAACAAATATAATCAGAAAGCTCCGAACTGCTAAGCTATCGGGATTTACACGTGTTATTGTGAGTCACCCATAAAATATAGACATATACTATTGTGGGATATTTTTTATATAATTTTATGTAGAATATTTCCGTCATACATGATTTCTATGTAGCTTTAACCATTAAGGCTGCACACGCGACGGAAGCTTAAAAAATGAAGTAACTTCTCCCGTTTTTCCAACATTTCCCTTCACTGCTCTGCTCCTATTAATTGTAGCGTGATAATAAGTATACTATAACCTGCCCAGGAGTATGAAGAATAATTGTACCAAGTTTCGTTAAAATCCGTTTAGTAGTTTTTGTTTCTATAAGGAACATACAGACAGACAGACAGACAAAAATTTTACTTATTGCATTTTTGGCATCAGTATCGATCACTAATCACCCCCTGATAGTTATTTTGAAAATATATTTCATGTACAGAATTAACCTCTCTACAGATTTATTATAAGTATAGATAGATAGATAGATAGATAGATAGAAGATAACAAAAATTGGCCCAAAGAACATAATGAGGTAATTAGTTTTTTACTGCATTCACAGGACGAGTATGAGATACGTAGTGCTACACATAAATAACAAAGCAATCGAATACTGATAGGGAGTTTTTGTCTCGTATAAGATGCCTTGTGTCGCAGACTATGTCGATATCTTATGTTGAAGACTTGTGTTGACACCTTGTGTCAAAGATAAAATAGCTCTAACAGAATTCCTGCATTAAAATGAATTAGGTAAGTTAAAAAAAATCGTGCTGATTAAGTAATACCTATACTAAGCTCAAAGCATAAAGTCTATTAAGGCGTAGTTTTACTTTATTATTTTACAATTCTCAAAACCATTTTTCGACTCCAATTTCCAATAAGTCTCGAAATTTCTGATTACCACTGAAATATCTTAAATGAAACATTTTCATCTGCAGAATTTCAAAAGGTTTTCACCGGAAGTCGCAGCGCTAAACGTCAAAACCGAGTGCCTATCTCAGCGCATTTCCGGTCAACAACGTGACTTTGATTCGTAAAATGTTAACACGTAGGTTTCGTGTAGAAATATCTGAATATATGGACAAAAGAGGTTGAGTTTGTTTTCACTTTTTTTCAGCGGATCCACTTACAGAAAGAAACTGTAGATGTATTTTTTATAATAATAAATTATATATTTCAAAAGAAAACCTGAATGAAAATGCCTTTCCAAGATGCGGTCGTTCGCTCACTAGGGACCTATTGATTAAGCTTAAGTTTACTCAAAGGAAATTAAAAAAAGGCTTCGTTCATAACTTGTCTACGAAATCGAATTAAGGAGACTGTGATTTGAAGGCTAACTATTGTACCGAATCAGCTGGAAGTTTATATTGTAAAATATTAGTAATTAACAACCTTGATTACGAACCGACGAATATCAGGACTTCGTGTGGCGGCGGAGGTGATTGAAACTTTCATGAGAAGTTCGGACCTATACAGTTTATATGCCGTGATTGAAACATAGGTTTGGAATTATAATGAAACGCTCAAAATCAAATATTTGTATTGACAAAACCGACACTTCATAATCGTCAGGATATACAAGGTGTTCCGCTTGATTTCCCATAACTCCAGCGTATTAATGGGACCATGTAATTATTATTATTTCTATTTATTTTTAAACTATCTTATATTATATACAATATGTTTAAAAATATTTAAAAAATACGCGAGTACACAATGAATAATTTAAGATTTGGCGAATTTTAACACAGAGTACGTTTCCATTACAGGAAGAGACAAACATTTGAGTGTCTTGGAAATAAGTCCGACGTTGTTACTATAATACATTTGTAAAATAAACCCAAGCTTAATCGCTTTATATATTAAATATTTTTGAAAGTAACATTATGCCGTTTGGTTTTTGACAATAAAGCTTCTTTATAATTATTATAACAAAACAAAGTATGCCGCTTTGTGGCTAGCAGAGGAGGATACCTTCCGTTACCGTAACCCCTCCTTAATTAATTAGATTTTAATATTCAACAGCGTCGTGAAGTACTTTTGAGCAAGTTATTTAAACTTTGAGTGAGAAATTGAAGCGAGAAGAGTAATTACTTGACCATTTCTATTTGTCAGGTTTTGCAAGGTGAGCCACTTGGTTGTTGTAGGGGTGAATTGTGAAAATCTATTTTCATACAAAATCTTGATTGAACGTGAACGTGATATTTAAAAATGTTCAAAATATTAAGTTTAAGCATTACTAGTGAAGTCGTCGTGGCGCCGTGGTTACTGTCTGTATCATACGATATCACACGTTAAGCAACGTTCGGCGGGGTCGGTACCTGGATGGGTGACCGCCGACCATTAACTTCTCACGACGACTTCCGTGCTTCGGAGGGCACGTTAAGCAGTCGGTCCCGGGTGCTGTATAATTTTATACAGTATTCGTTAGGGTATTTCAGAAGCCATCTAGGCGCCCTGAAAATTCTGGCATCCACCACCCAGCACTGGGCCAGCTTGGTGGATTATGGCCTATACCTCCTCTTCACCCAGGGGAGAGACTCATGCCCTGCAGTGGGCTCATTACAAAGAGTTGTGATGATGATGATGATGATGATTACTATGGACATGTGAGAGACATAAAATTCCACAACGTACATCCCTTGAAAGTCAAAACTTGGCCAAATCAATGTTCCATTGATAACAGAGTTTTATCATCATCGTCATTACCAGGCTTTAGTCGTTAATAAAACTCCTTAAATGAAAAATGGTAGACTTTAACCTTATAGATCAAAGTGAAAATATTCTTTATTTATGTATGTATTATGTATGTAAATCACATTGTTTAACAATTAAAATAAATGTACCAGAAATTAGATCACTTAAAAATCAGGAAACTCAACAGGTTGTGATTAAGTTTTATAAAGAGTCAGATTTATAGGAATAAACCTGTTTAAGAGTGGCATTTCTAATGTGTTCCTATTTACTCCACTTCACTAAACATTACATACATACATATCTTCACACCTGTATCCCTAACACTAGAACATCAGAAGTTATAACACCAGACGTTAAAGACCATCTGATGTAACGTATGACTGGGGTATTATAATGATGGATAGATACTGTAGCAGCGACAGAGGGTCAGTCTATCGCACACAAAACACGGCAATAAACCCCTGCCCCTTAACTGACTTTTACAGTATGCCCGGGAAGAGAAGCAACTGGTACATTATATGTTTTTCTTTCGCTCCCAGTCCAGCATGGAAGAACATAAACTCAACATTATTACAGATTAAGGCCAGCCGGGGTTTAGCAAGTAATAAAAAGATTCAACAAATAAAATAGTTTTCAGGTCACATCATAAACACCCGCTCCCAATACACGAAAATCAGTAATATGCGCATACATAAAACAACCGTGGCAGACGCAAACAACTATGTTTAATGAAAAACAGTGCCGAAAATAAGTATGACGTAATAGCTACAGCTAGTAGAATACACAAATGCTCTATAAGCCTTACAACCACAGATATATATCTACATAGACAACGCAAATAATAATAAATAAATAAATAAAATCCCCAGACAATCACACCAACTACATGGCCCCAAAGTGAGCATAGCTTGTGTTATGGGATACCATATAGCGAACTAGGGGGGAACCTAGAATATAAATACATAAATAGATAAACACCCAGACACGGAACATTTTTTTTTTCTTGTTCCGTGCGGGAATCGAACCCGCAACCACTGGCGTCTGAGGCAGATAGGTTTACCCCAACGCCATAGTGGTCGTCAAATGCATATACTTCGCGTATCCGAACCCCGACTAAGCGTCAAGTTTGGTCGCCACTAGATTCAGTTGCCCGTATGTATGTCTGTTAGAAAATCTATATCACAGTATAGATATCGTACTTAATAATGGATTTCATCGGCAGCATCGGTGTCTTAGAATCGGTTTGTATTCACAAAATATCAGCTGTGACGTCAAAGTAGGTGTTAAAAAGTCGGCACGCTTAGTTTTAATACAAATCATGATTTGCGACATCTGTGTAGATGCATGTCTATGCTTGCAACCCTTTTTAAGCCTCCTCACCACTGAGGATACAATAAAAGGACGTCAAAACATTTTTATTATCTTGTAAATGTCAGGGAAGAGCTTAATATTTGTCCTAAGGGAGTTTCAGTGTCGTGTGGGGAATGAGGGATTCTGTTTCTTGTTTTACCTGTTTTTTTGAGAACGGAAAGTTTTGGCAAGAGAATAAAAGTACTATTTGTAAAGGATATTTTAGGATTTTTAGAAGTTTTAAGAATGCTTGAAAAGGTAATCAAATGTTAGGTGATTAGTAAATTGATGGCTGATTTAGTTTAATTTCTGTTTTAATGGCTAAGAAACACGATGGCTAAGTGCACTGAGAGCAATAAAATAAGGAACATAAAGAGCTGATTTAAAAATTTAAAATCATCCTAATTTCCGTCCTGTATATTATGTGGATAGCAATAAGTGCACTATATTATTATTTAAAATAAAGTTTTACACTATAACGGATTTGTTATCATGAACTGAGTTGGCGTTAAAATTTATCTCCGGTAAAGATATTTAAAAAAGTTAAAAGGACAAAGTTACGGAATACGTGAACTGGAATAATAAGGTAGTTAAAAGGGCAAAATGTTCTTTTTTCAAACTAAAAAAGCCAGTCAAGCAAGAGTTAAACTTTTTCATGGAGAGTTTCATATTAACGAAGTAGTACTTAATATTTCAGTTGGGTACTAAATAAATTTACTACTAAGGATTTTAAGACAATCTGTAGGCTTAGCGCTGAAACAATGCCTTTTGTGCCAGAGGTCCTGGGTTTGAGACCCTGTAGATATTTGCAATTTTTTATTTTCTTCTAGATGAAATTCTTAACTTTAAACATTACATTTAATTGTCAATAAAATGCAAGACCCATTCTTCAGATTCATCGTTTAGGCGCTCGAATGGACGAAGTCTTTCTTATGTGTCGATCAAGATTTAAGCATAAATTCACTATCAAGTGGTCTAGAGAACGGTATTTCTAAAGAGAACGGTCTTAATTTTCCTAAGTAGTGTTTACACTACGTCTGAGTCAGCTTTCATAATTATTTATCTTTGTCACACAAATCAAAACAGTCTTGAAGATAATTATATTATCGTGGCTTCTGTGTTTATCATGTATATCATGCGATATCGTAAGTTAAACAACGTTCGACGCAGTCGGAACAAGGTTGGTGCTACGGAGGGCACCTTAAGCAGTTGAACCCGGGTGCTGTATACTTGTTAGGATAGGAACATAATGGTGCGTATAAATTGCTGTAATGGAACTAGTAATGTAATATCCAGCGCTCGATGCCTGCGCTCGCTGTACTTGGACGTGTATTACGCACGAACTGAGCATTCAATACGGGCATCCTGAGAAAGATTTTTTCCGTACTTCGTCGCGAGCACGGTCCGTCGCCGCACATGTTCTTTTCAACCGACTTCCAAAAATAAGAGGTTATCAAATCGTGTGTATGTTTGTTACTTGATTAATTGGTCAATTATGAATCGATATTGATGATTCTAGTTTCATTTGATAGATCAAAATAAGATAGAGGTGGCCTATAGAAATTTAATGGAAATCGATTCAGTACCTACTTAAAAAAATACGTATGAAAGCGGAGGATATATACCTACGTAGATGACATTTCACTTCAAAGTTTTGACAAGGATTTAAAAATGTTAGTGAAGTTGGTTTTTTAATGCTCTGCATTTAATAATACCTCTCTTCGCGACACTTCACAAAATTAATAGATCAGCCGAGGTTCAGTAGAATTCGAAGACCTTATTCGTGCTCTAATTTTTATCAGAGCTTCATCAATATCATACATACCTATATTAAAACTCGTCTGAGTGACTGATAGACAACGTAAAGCCATAACTACTAGGCGTATAGAGCTGAAGCTTTAACATACATTCCTAGGGAGATGTAGGGGTAGGAGTGCTCCAAGGAAAGTAACCTGAAATTCCCACGGGAACGTAAAACTCTGGTCAAATAATTCCAACATTCACACCACATTATCAAGGCCAAATAAAATTTTCTTAAGAACTTATGCTGTGGATACTAGATAGACAATGTTTATTCGCCCATTTTTTTTTTTTGTTTTTCCGCCACAGAAAGTTTTGGCACCCCCTAAAACAAGCTTTAACCAGTAAAGCAAGCTTTAGCGGGAGGAGGATGAATCCTATTACGGACGAATGGGCATTCTATAAGCTGTTAACCCCAGTGGCTAACGGAAAATAGAATGCCCAGACAGTGTGGAGACTCACTCAGTGAAGCCGAGCATACCCACTAAACATCCCCCTTTACGACCTACCTTGATTCAGGTTCTTGATCATTTATCGGAGCGACAGCCAATTGGAGAGAGAGGCTGCGCAGTGAGCGGCATCCGGACGGTTGCCACCAAAAAGAACTGAAAGCGAGAAATTCAGAAGCTAAGACTAGCAGAAATGACAGAGCTGAAACTAAGAGATTATCTAGAGTGATCAGACTCACTCTGAGATAGGAATGCTGGAAAGAAGGACTACGTTTAGAAACGTTGAGCTTGCTGGAGTTTCCTAATAAGGGGAGCGAACTTGGTTAGGACCGGAAGAGCACCGTTGAAACCCTCTGGGCTGGCGTCGAGAGCGGCGCCGAAAGCCAGGATCTCGTCGATGGGAGCGAGCTGGATCCAGAACGCCATGCGGTCTTGAAAACCTTTTGCGTTCTGGCACTGGGAAGTCGGTTTGGCAGCCGGTTGCGATTGAGTCGCGACCCGGCTGCGCTGACCTGGAACGTTAGAAGTAAAGGCCTTAGGGCCCTTTGAACTGACTGCAGGAGCGTCCGAGCTAGGCTGCGGTCGCTCTCTCCAGTTCTCGATGGGCTTCACGGTTGCCCTAGCAGCACGCGGTGCCTTGGGGCAGCCGCGAAAGTTTGCTGTGTGGCCTGACTGGCCGCACAAGACGCAGGACGGAGCGGTGGGCGATTCGGGAGTGCGAGAGCACTCCTTAGTCCCATGCGGATCTAGGCACTTGACGCACCTAGGGGGAGCAAAACAATTTGCCGCCGCATGACCATACAGTTGGCAGCGGTGGCACTGCCCTGGAAAACCACGCTTGTGTGGAACTTCGACGCGGATGTTGGAGAGACCGCACACGGTGGGCTTGCCTCTGAAAATGGATTGCCCTTGCGGGCTTTTCGCTAGGATCACTAGCGCAAGTGGGAACTGCTTGCCTCGGCGGCTGTGCATTTTGTGCCTTGAGAAGACAAGTCCTCTTGGATTTGCTCGTTCGAGAGCTCGAACGGCACGTTCCTGAGGACGGCACGAATCTTACCCTCCTCAGGGAGGGCGTAAGTGTGGTACTCGAGCTTCTTGTCAGAAAGAAGCCGAGTGAAATTCCTGAAATCAGAAATTGAGCAGACAACGACCTTAATAGAGTCACCCACATTGAATGCCTTACTATACTGGATCTTCGGGGTGTGCGTTCCGCAGAGAGCTGAGACCTCGGTCAAGCGGCTCTTGTCCCGTAGAAAGACGGGGGGCGGAGACTTGACTTTCGGCGGAGCCGAATCTGATTGCTGCGACGCAGGCTGTGACGCCGGGATCGCTGAAACAAAAGGCGCAGGAGCAGACGCCGGTGCGACATTTTGCGGAGCAGGAACAGCTGAAACGGATGGAAGTAAGACTGAAGAGGCATTTTGCTTCTTCTTCTTTGACTTGGACTTCTTGCGAACCTCGGTGAACGGAGCAAGAGATTCTGGAACTAAAGGAGCGGAGTCGGAATCACTACCCGGCGGGGTAGTTTTCCGTTTGCATGCGGTGGAGTCTACCGACATGCAAACTGAAAGGGGATCGGCGTACTCAGAGGGATCTGGAGACGCCAGAGAATCGGTTTGGAATCCTTGTGAAAAACAGGCGACCTGAGGACGAGCGGACAATTGCTCTCGCAAGGACTCGATTTGAGCGAGAAGGGCATCCTTCTCGGAGAGAAGGGTTTCCTTCTCGGCGGCATGTTAAATGAAATCTTTACGCAAGGACTTGACTTGAGCGGAAAGGGTTTTATACTCCTTATCCTTTTGGTTGTATTCATCGACCAACTCATTGAATTGTTTGACCACCTCACAGTGTTCTGAACGTTCTTTGTCGAAGGCTCTCTGAAAATGTTGTTTATCACGAAAGATTTTATCGCAATGATCGCAATTAAGCCCGGTGCACCCATGGTGACGAGGCATAATGCTGGGCTGAAAGAAAGTCTGACGAAGACAAACTGCGCTGAAAAAGAAAACGACCTAGTACGGACCTATTGCCGGTGAACGGCGGACGATCAGGCTTCATTGGCACGGTTACGTATCCACCTGACCAGCGATGCTTCGGCCGGCAGCAGTCGGGTCCGCCCTGAAAAGGGCAGATGAATTAGCCCCGACACCACACAGCCTCCACCAGAGAAAACTTTCTGAAAGAGCTTAACTTGGCACCTGACCCGCACGAGTGCGGGGGAGGGAACAAGGGCAGCGCAATACGTACACTCGGGAGCGGCCGCAGACACGACCGTTCGGGAGCGAACGCAAACGGGAAGTGATATTCGCCAACGGAGTCATGAGCTATATATAGCTAATCGTTGTAGTCATGAAATAACTCCGAAGGCATCGATGCAGCTACCTTGGTGGCGCACAGAATTGTATAAAAGGGGAGAGACGGCTTACAGATGATAAAAAAAACTTTAAAAGTTCTGGTTGTTTACAATTTAACGATACAAATCAATTCTTAAATTATCTCCTAGACAAGTAAACTGATTTACATGATTTAAATGGATATATTGATTTTATAGCCAGAGCTTTCATTTGACATCGAAATCGTTACGATAACTGAACAAACAAAAAATCACATTTTCAAGTTGCGCAATTATCCAATCATCCAATTTGCAATCCGACTCCCTTTGATGTTGTCTAAAAAACTGAAAATTCACAGATTGCGTTAAGCCGGCTATGAAAGTCACGCACACAGGAGCAAGTCTCACTCACACAGGCGCAATTCGAGCTCGCGAGCTGTGCTCGCGCAATTTTGACGGGGGGTGCACGAACGCCTGTCCAAACTAGCAATCTGTAAGCACCATAAGGAACTCATTATCTTAATATTTCCACGGGTAAAACAGCGTGAAACAGGTAATTTAATATTTATTTATTAATATTAGTTTTTATTTTCAATTTCGTGTGAACATAGAAATTTAATACATTTATTTATTTCTCTGACCTTATCTTATCTTCAAATGCAACCACTAAGCACCCCAATTCATATTGAAACTATTTAATACATCATCGCTTCAGTACAACCTATTTTAATTCCAGCACGTTTCCGACTAACCCAATATTGATAAGCTGCTAACTTGAGTTGAATATTAAATGAAATACCGCTCAAACGGAAATTTCTCCTCTATTTTACTTGCAGAGACTGTATTTGACATTTCCACTAAAATGTTTCTTCAAGGCTGATACAGTTCCCGATTGTTGTTAAGTTAAGGTTAAGCATGGGTTTGTGTTTAACTTTATCGAAGTTAAGTTATACAGTACATCGACGATAGGAGGCAAGTCGTGTGTCATTTATTTATAGTATACAGGTCTTCTATTCCTCTCTATTTTTTGCTACTTCTATCCAAAAAAGGCTTGAAGCGGCTTATCCTGTTTTGTCCTGCCGAAGCTTCTCTTGGAGTTTGGAGACCAGCTTGTGGCAACTTTAATCAATGACTCCTCTGGCGTCTGATATTGCACAAAACAAAATATATCGTCTTAAAATATCTTTTTCTTTTTAAGGAAAGTATTTTGATAAATTATTCGTTGGCGTAGAGGGAATTCGTCGATTCATACAATGGGTGGTTCATACCAGTGGTATGTATCGCTCAAATCATTTTTGTAATTCGGCGTGGTTTTAATCGACCCATTCAAAATGCTATTCTGCGATTCATACCACTGGTATGAACCCCCCTTGGTATGAATTGACGGATTCCCCGTAGTCTGGCCACTAATCTCTGTTTCTTTTCATTCTTATAGTACAAATTGCTCGCAAAAATAAAATAATACGATCTGATGTGATAATAACGCATTCCGATCCAGACCACAAGCTCATCCAGAATTTCATGAAACAATGAAGTTATCGAAACTTTGATTGCTAATACTTGAAGTATGTTGCCGTGCATCAGAAACTTAGGCAATAACGGGTATTTCTACGATAATTTACACTTGAAGTTATTTGGGTGTATCTATAGTTTACCTTTTTTTTATAAAATATGGATGGACGTTTGTCTTCCATGACACCTGATGTTAAGTGAACATGAATACTAAGTATTTATATATTTAAAATTAAATATTATACAATTGCTTGTATTATACATGTGAAACTTTGGATGTATGGATGAATGTATGTATGGATGTTTGTTCTTTAATGATTTGGATGACATTAAGGTACCTAGGTAGTGTACAGTCAGGAATATCACATAGTCTACTTTTTATCCCGATATTCCCGCCGGCTTTGAAATTGCGCGGGAAAAACTCCGCGAGAAAGCTAGTTATACAATAAAAATCTTTTAAATTTAGTTTAAGCTTTTGCGTTTGCTTGAATCTTGTACATTTTTAAAAAAATTAGGAATAATCTTGAAAACTATACGATTCACGCGAGTAAAAAGGCTCAGTCTCAGCTTTTTGTGTTAGCAGGAAAACTGGTTGTGAATTAAGCAGTTACCACGCTAATAGCGGACAGTATCGATTCGCGTATTTTTTTTCTTTCATTTTGGCATTTCAATAAGTAAAATTATATTATACTAAAAAGCAGCCTATAATTCACGCTAGATGTGTATTATGCTGTTGAAATTAAACTTTTTTTCCTCTATTCCTTATTATACATTACTAGCTGACCCGGCAAACGTTGTTTTGCCATAAAAAAAAAATAGATATTGGCCGATTCTCATAGATACCGGATAAGCACAAAAAATTTCATCAAAATCGGTCAAGCCGTTTCGGAGGAGTATGGCAACGAAAGCTGTGACACGAGAATTTTATATATAAGATTTAGTATCAGTATCTTGAGTAAAATATAAGCGATAAATACATACATCGACAAATGGCTATAGCTTCGGCCACTTAAGCTTTATATTCTCTGGCGTATTGGTAAATTAAGCAAAGTAAGCTGAACTTCTGTATTGAGGCTTTTATCTCAAGATTTAATAATAACTTGATAATACTCTGTGAATAAGTCGACGTTAATTTTGCAGCATTTTGTTTTTAGTTAAAGATTTTTTTGTATTTTATCGCTTCTGATGGGAAGGAATTTAGCTCAGGGTTTAGTGAAGTTTTGGAGAAGGGTTTTAAAGGGAAGGCTGGCTTAAATAGCCCTACCCGACTCGTGAATGGCGATCAACCCGAGCCACCTCTGTTAGTGTTAGGCTGCAAACTGGACGGCAGCGACAGCGATAGCGAGAGTGACAGCGGCGCAGGCAGCGATTTCCACGACACGATAGAAAGTATTGAGTTTGTATGAAACCGCGACAAACTGCTCAAGCGCCCGCTGGCGTCGAGAACGGCCCAGATTCCCCGCTGTTCAGTTTGCCCGCTGCCGTCCAGTTTGCAGCCTTAGGAGATGATAGCCTTAAATGTGGTTTATCTTTAATTTAGATTGTATAATATGTTTTTTTTTTATTTGGTTATCGTATCACGTCCTGAAGATATAAAGCACCAAAAGATGATTTTTTCTTTTCCGAAAATAACACAGGTCTTTTTATCTGGACTATCCAACTCCGTTGTGATAAAGGATGGTTAAACCATTGGAAAAAGCATCCCACATAAGTCAAATGGTTATGTAAGTAACGTGTACTCGTATAAATTTGACTTGAAGCGGCCGCAATGGTATCCAATGTTTGAAGATTTGTATGGAGGAAGGTTGCAATGGGCTCCCAACAATAAATGTAACTTGTGTTATATCAGTTCGTATTTCGCTATTCGGAAGTTGATAGTGCTTTAATACGTGTTATTCCTATGTATCACACTATTTTATACAAACAAAAATACTTTAAAGTAATTTCGTCCTTATGTTGCTACGGTTTATCGTTTATCTTTGGATAAAAGGTTGACCTTTGTCCAAAAATAACCGAGTTTCGGAAAACTTTTAATTTTGGCAGTGAAAGTTGCACGATTGTCCTTTATGGCGAAAAGGTAATTAAGCGTTTTACAAAGGTGAAAAGTGGGATGAAAATGAAACCTTAAATGTCATAATATTTTCATATAACACGTCTATATTTTGGTAAGGTTCAAATTATCTACGAAGAGAATTTTGGGAGTAAAATATAATGAATAAGCAAATAAATAAATATTTCAGACACTCACACAACATTATCTAGGCCAAATTAAGTTTCTTAAAGAACTTGTGTTACGGATACTAGATAACTGATATACTTAAGAAATACATAAACACACATATTGAATAAATGTATATTTTTTATTAGAATAAACTTAAATAAACATAAAACATCCAGGACTTGACGAATAATATCTGTGTTCATCACACAAATATCCGCCGCCGGGATTCGAAACCAGGACCTCTGGCATAGAAGGCAATGTATGTTACCGCTACACCAGCCGGTCGTCATTGATGAAGATGTTAACTTTATTTTAACCTTTATGAGATTTTCATTTTAAAGGACACCAAAAAAAAAAACAGTTTTACAGTCAGGTAAGATACATATTAGAAATTGTGTTGCCTGAATATAGAAAAGTTTGAAAGTTAATTTTTTAACGCTTTTGCATAAATCTTGTCTTGTACGCTTTGAAAGAGCCAAGCTTATTGTAAGAACTTAAGGGCCTTAAGAAGACGACGGGTTAATAACCAACCATAATTGAAATCCTTTTTTCAACCGAATTCAAAAAGAGGAGGAGGTACTCAATTCGTCTGTATGTTTTTTTTTATGTTTGTTACCTCATAACTTGTGATTGGGTGAACCGTTTTAGATGATTCTTGTTTTATATGATAGAGGATCCTTTCCATTTGGTCCCGTATAAATTCATTGAAATCGATCTAGAACTTCACGTTTATCTTGACGACCTTAAACTTCAGCCAAAGTTTTGACGTGAAGTCGGTTTTTTAATGCTCTGCATTTTGTTGATTATTTAGTCTAGTTTTGACAGCACACGGTCTAAGATTGGAACTGGCTCTTTTTAATGTTATTACAGTTCATCACGGCTATATCTAATGATGAAATTCAAATTGAAAATAATGAAACAGATTGCTGTAATGGAACTTTTAATGCAACATTCTGCGCACGTTGCGTATTTGGGTGTGTAGTGCGCAGAATGATACATTACAAGTTCCATTAAAGCAATCTTTACGCACTATAACACAGACTAGTGACAGACGGACAGACGAACAGCGAGGTCTTAGTAATAGTCTATAAAATCTCGTATTACAATTTGCGTACAGAAGCCTAAAAAAATACATACATACATACATATCTTCACGCCTTTATTCCTTATGGGGTAGGCAGAACAACAGAGGCTTTAAAACCATCTGATGTCACATTTGACGAATTTGGAGGTATTATAATGATGGAGAGAGCCTATTGTAGTGACAGGGAGTCAGCCCATCGCCCACAAAATCGCTCATAAAACCTCGGTCCCTTAACTGACTTTTACAGTATGCCCGGGAAGAGAAGCAGCTGGTACATTCGATGTTTTTCTTTCGCTCCCAGTCCAGCATGGAAGCTAAAAAAATAGTAAAAAATAGTACCAAAATAATTTGGGACATAATTTGTGAGTCTGAATAAAGTGCATAAACTAAATTGGGCGATAATTTGGGCCATGCGATCGACGAAAAGCATTTAAATACTTCAAAGTGGATAGTATTTTCTTATCTTAATTTAGTCTGTTTCAAAACGATAAGTCATTCTTTTTACAACTTACACCGTGTCAAGGAGTCCTGTAAAAAAATCCACAACCATTTTTGTTTTCGCCGATAAAACATAATATCGCCATAATTATCGCCCAGTTTCATTTGCGCGCTTTTCAGACTCAAATATTTTGTAATGTTCATATTTCTAAAGCACGATTTTCAGGAGTCAGATTTTAATTTTTATTTACTGTTAGAACTCATATTTTATTTTCGTCATTGTATTTCAGTTTTACTAATATCTGTCTCTATCCCCGTCTTGTTAAGGTCTTAAAGTATTGTATTAATTCAACAATAACATTTGTAAAATATAACTTGATATAAAATGTAGAAAAAAATTCAATACTACTTATTTCTACAGATATTTCTTTAATCAGACCTGACGAATAGAGATGAAAATAAAAATATTATTATCTATCATTTTACTGTGTCAACTAAATAAGTGAATATTTATTATGATTTATTACATACTCAGAATCTAGACATTATAATTACGACTTCATCAAAACATACATGGAATAAACTTGTATCGTCAAAACAAAAGCAAGGAGTAGCTAGGGGCTGGTACTAAATGCGAGAACATATTCTAATTTATAACGCAGAGGCCACGGAACTTGCGCGTAAGTGTTTATTTCGTTAAAAAGGATTTATGAAATGAAAATATATAGCAGATGATTTTACTAAAGCAACAGAAATTCTCAAAGACATAAAAAAATGATACCTTTTTGACATAAAAAGTATGAATATTATCTCCGAAAAAGGTTTAGTTCTTATAAGAATTCCAGATGAGAATTAAAAAAATTCATCAAAATTGAATTGGCTTATTAGCTTGCTGTCATTCATACAAAAACATAACAGAAAACTTGAAATATGGATGATAGTATGAAATTAAATAAAAGCACACTGTGACGGGCCGAATCGCGTGTATTAAGCGAGATAGAGTATTCTCCGCATGCACTGTAACTGAGAAGTCATTGTGGCGCCGCCATGCTTATTGTGCATATAAAACGATATCACAGCTTAAGCAAAGTTGGGTGCGGTCTGTTAAAAGATGTGTGACCGCCTATCATTTATGTCCATTTTGTCACTCTGAAAATTCAGATATGAACCAACCACCATTGGGCCTAGACCTCTTCGTCACCCAGAGGAGAGACTCATACTCCTGAAGTAGGCTCCTTACGCGGAGTTGTGATGATGACGATGTCAACTGTAAATGAAATTATAATTAATTTTACTGAATACGTTCTGTCTCGTGTGCATATCAATCAATTATCGACTAAGCAAAGTGCGACCCATTTTCTAAGTATTATAGAATTCGTCTAAAAATCGCTGATCTCATAGCCCTTAACTCAAACCCGGCAGGGCTTGAGGCAATCATAATTTAATACAAGACTTTTACCCGACTTTGTGTATTACCGAGCTTAGATCGTCTCATAATTATGTGATACCCTACCGTAACTAAAAGCAAGCTTTTAATATTTAATTATTGAATAAGCTTGCAAATGTTTAGAAGGTTATACTTAACGCTTTTTTGCATTTACTTTACTTAGACATGTTTGTTTTCATAAAGCATGTTAAGTTGGGGGCTTAATTAAATATATTAAGGGTAAAATATTATATTTTTGAAAATTTATACACACTTTTAATTTTAGTACATGTTAACTACTGATATTAAATATAATGTAAATAGAAATAAAATAGTCATCACATTACATTGTATTTAACTAAGATTAAGTAAAGAAGATAATGTGCATTTTTAAAACAACGAATAATTATTTTTTATTGTTTGTTAAATTTTCAAAATATTGACATGCCTCACAAAGTGCGTATACCGGTGAATAATAAATAAAATCCCTAGACAATCACACCAACTACATGGCCCCAAACTTGTGATATGGGATACCATGTAGCGAACTAAGGAGGTACCTAGAATATAAATAAATATAGAGACCCGAAACTTTTTTCTTTTTCCATGCGGGAATCAAACCCGCGACCTTTGGCGTCTGAGGCAGACAGTGTTACCCATCGCCAAAGTGGTCGTCAAGAATATAACACAAATATTTAGTGAAGTAAATAAGTTACAATGTTTCAATCAATGGTAGATTGTAAATGTTGAATAATCATTTAATTATCAGTATACCTACTTTCGTTAGATTCTACTGAGTCCGCGATCATGGTGTTGTACAAGTGGGTTAAGTCACAAACCCTTCTGTTTCATTATATCTATTTCCGTGGCGCAGTGGTCCAGACGTAACAGCGCCAATCGAGAGGTCACAGATTCAATTCCCGCACGGAACATGAGAAAACAAAAAAATACCCTAAATAAGTATTTATGTTCTAGGTTCCCCCCTAGTTCGCTTTATGGTATTCCATATCAAAAGCTTTGCTTAGTTTGGAGCCATGTAGTTGGTGTGATTGTCTGGTGAATATCAACCGATTTCCAAAAGAAGGAGGTTTTTAATTCGTTTGTATGTTTTTTTTTGTATTTTTGTTACACGATTTTTTTGATAATTTATAGATCGATGTTGAATTTTCTTATTTCATATGAGAGAGGATACTTCAGAAGTGGTCCTTTTTAAATTTCATCGAAATCGATTGAGTATGTTTTAAAATAATGTATGAATCGGAGCATATTTATACATTGACGACTCCATACTTCACCCAAATTTTTGACGTGAAGTCAGTTTTTAATTCATTTGTTGTTCATATTGATTATTTATTTATATTCAATGTAACTCATTTTTCATTCAAAATAATAGGTTGTGTGATGTTTTCAACTTTAAAAAGCAAAGCACGTGTTAGAACGGTGGTGCAAACGTTTTACTACACTTGGATTCTCGTGTTTTAAATTCTCGGAATAAGCTAAGTAAAAAAAGGTGTTATTTTTACTAAGTAGCAGCCCATTAGTAGTAAAAGTCGGAACTTAATCATGTTAAAACATTAGTTTATTCCTAACTAACAAAACATCAATCCTCGTCAAACTTTTAAAAAATATCTTCAGACATTACAATGAGTTAATATCTAGTTTGGTAATATGTTTGTATTGTATATTTATTTTATATCTGCTTATATGTTTAATATTAATATGTAGATATTATTATTTTTGTAGGTACCTATGTATATTAGGTACTATTTTTCTGCCGTGCCACATACTATATTTTAGTATGTGGCACGGCACTATTTTCACATACTTATTTTTGTACCCCAGCTTATAATGCTTTTTAATTTTTTTTGTGTTTTGTATAAATTTTAGTGTTTTAGGGTGGGACTATCCCAGTACATTTTTCCTCTCCCCGAACACCTAGGGGACAGAGGGACGGACTGAAAACCAGCGTCGATGTTCTTACTGGATCAATCGACATTAAGCTGAGTCTAATTCCTTTTTTTTTAACTATCGTTCTTTTTTATGTATAATAAGATATGTTTTAATTGTGGAAATTGCGATAGTTACTTAAATAAATATTTTCTTTCTTTCTTTCTTTCTTTAAAATGTGTTCGAATGGCGAAAGTTTATATAACCTGCAAAGCGCGGGTTTGACTCACGCGCGAGAATTCCTTAAGATTTCCGAAACCCATGCCATAGAGCCGACACGACGGGAACCGTTTTCATTGGTCGTGTATAACGGCATGCGGCGGTCGATAGATTTCCAAAACGCATGCCATAGACCCTGCATGACAGGGACCGTGTTCATTGGTCGTTTATAACATTTATTTCCGTTGGATCCCACTTTTTTGATCCCATTTTTTTGTTATGTTCGTTGGGTCCCATTTTTTATTTCCGTTGAATCCCATGTTAAATATATGTACACATAACGACACAAGTCCAAACATTTTTTTAATATTAATTAATTAAATATAAAGCTACTTAGGAAACTAAGCTATCCCACCAACCTGTTCTAATATAATTCAAGTTTTACGGGTATCGATTTGAGGTCAAATTAAAAGTGCCTTAGAGTTTATTACTTAATAAAAATAAAAATATTGAATTCTATCATGTGTGTTATATTTGTTTTCATTGCTTTGTAGGTATAGTTTATAATTTCAACCTTCGAACCACATTTACAAATTCTTCGTTGTTTAGCCAAAACTCAACCATATATTTTTTTAACTATACAGGGTGACTGGTAGGTCACTTTAGAAATTCAAGGACATGATAGTTTGAGATCCTACATAAAGAGAAAAAAATATATAATAAATGATAAATATTTATTATTTACTGAGTAAAGTTAACCGAAAGTTAAAGAATTGATTACGCAATGCATAGTTACACTAGCATTGGCATCGATCCGCGTGGCAGGTCACGTGCTGCGATTAACTTACATATATGTAAGTAAAGTTCGTAGTAACAAAACTTTATTTAATTATAGGGAATTGTAGTGAAAAATTAAGTACTTAAAAGACTGCTTAAAAAGTATTACCTTATGAAACATTGTTCATCATAACGATCTCATTGTGATTATCAATATGTATATAATAATAATAAATAAAATTATATTCTCTATCTCTATGTCTATTTTTATAGCTTGTGTCCCAACGTCCATCCTATTCCCACTACCTGATCCTGTCAAGACTCGGTTGTCTGGAAGCAATCGCTCTACAGCGATAAGGCCGTTTTTGTGCCAATACTGAATTAAAATGTAGGTACCTTTTTTTACTTTCTTTTGTATAATGTTGGTTTACAATAAAGAATTTATTTATTTATTTTACTTACTTTTACTACACAATTATGACTAGAATCGAGTACAGAGTGCTCTCCTTCAGTATCTAAAATTTGTCACCAGTCACTCTGTATATTTTAGGGTTTATCAGGCAATCGTATTTTATATAGGGTGGACCATTTAGACCGGTCAGTATGGGAAATTCGGAAACTGAAAAACATACGAAGGATTAAGGATTTGCCTCAAAGTGTATCAAAATGTCGAGTTCATCTTTGTCATTTGGTATGGTATGGTAAATGGCGATCAAAACATCCCGAATTTAGTAGATTAAACACCAACCGTTTCATTATAAATCAAAATGATATATTTCTATAAGGATATCTTTCGCGGTGCTAATGTTGTGTTTTTATGGCTAAATTTCTTTGGTTATGTCATAAAATCTAAAAATTTTATTATCAGAAATACTAAAATCAAAATCACAGAAACAAAAGTTTGAAAATGGACAACTAATTTTACAAAAAAAATACAGGGAATTTGCTTATTAGTACATTCTCTAAAGAGTTAAAGTAACTAATGGCTATACCAGCATATTGTGATTAGTAAGAAGCACAATTTTGACGCCTTTACATAATTAAGTATGAGGGCCTTCGAAAATTTCGAGACAACCAGAAGATTTTCCAATGAACTCGAAAAAACTTACTAAAATAAAATTAATAAAAATTAAAATATCTCAATAATGTTTCAGTTCCACCTATGAGTGTCTGTGAAAAAAAGTTGCAAGTAACCTATACTATAACCTCGAGTTACTAATGCTCTAATAAACTAGCACCCTGTATACAGCCAGCCGCAAAATAAGACGGAAAAGTCAGGATACGGCAGAAACTTCATCTGATAGAAATTCATCTTTTTGCATACAATACAACATATCGTACATCAACCAACACTTTTGTATAAATACCTAGATAATTATATTACTTCAAGCTAAACATAAATATATCTCGATCAAATACAGTCTTTGAATTTTTTAACCCAATTTGTTTGCAATAGTACCTGCGTTCACATTTCTTTAGAATTTGGGATCGAATGGTTATGTTTACTTTGAGTAAAAAGTGGGATTCAAAAGTGGGATCCAACGGAAATAAATGGTTTATAACCGCATGCGGGAGATTTTTGAAACGACCGTGGCAATTTCAGTGGTTGTTAGACCGCCGAACAACCGACATATCGACTAATAAAAATGCGCCATTACTGTTCACTAAAATATCTTATACTGACTGTCATTTGGGAGCCCCTTAAGGGGCTAAGCCGTACCTACGCGAGCGACGTCAATTTCGCACGACCGCGAAATTTATGTCATTTAGTGGTAACTTGGTTTGGCATCATTGTTTTCTTTCAGATTTCATTGTATCGGTACTTTCTGCTTACTGAAATTAATTAGTTATAAAAATAACTAATTAATAATAACTTAAAGTGTACACAAATTCATAGCACGTAACTGAGCTGGTGCATCAAACACGCGTGGTGTCGCCTTGAAATCCAAAAGCGCACTGGTGAAGAGAGTACTAAATCGTAGGTAAGCTCGGGATGCGCATGATTTTTCATAAGTTTTTCTATGGAGAATTCACGTAAAACTTATCTAGATTTAAGGGCTTTAAAAAAGAAGACTTTTTTTGTAAAGGTACAAAAAAAAGTACATGACTATATTTATTGATCTTTTCAGTGTTTAAAAAGTATTTTTTTTAATCAATTCGTATTTATTTACTTCTTGCATTTTTTTTCAATTTTGAGCGGTTATTGACGTTTATTTTATAATAACAATAGGTTTCAAGAGTGAACCTATTGTTATTATAGTTATTATAAGAGATATGAGCACTACGTAAATTTTTGGTCTTTCATTTTAATATATGCAAATTATCACCATTTTCAATCATATGTAAATAGGTAAAATATGATGAATAGTAACACTCTTTTTGGTGTTTTGCACGATCTGCCTTACATATTTATTTTGTTCCCATGTTTAATATCGTTGTTACAGTAGCAACAGAGAAATATCGTCTGTGAAAATTTCAACTGTCTAAGGGTGTTACCACACCAATCGATCGACCATCGATCATGTCATCGATCACGTCGATTAAAGTCCGGCGACTGGTCTGGTAGCTTTAATCGATTGACATATGCCGTTCGACTAACCAATCGATCGATGGTCGGGCGACTGGTCTGATAGCTTTAAGCGATCGACAGATGCCGTTCGACTAACCGTTCGACTATTCAATCCATCGATGGTCGGGTGACTGGTCTGGTAGCTTTAATCGATTGACATATGCCGTTCGACTAACCAATCGATCGATGGTCGGGCGACTGGTCTGATAGCTTTAAGCGATCGACAGATGCCGTTCGACTAACCGTTCGACTATTCAATCCATCGATGGTCGGGTGACTGGTCTGGTAGCTTTAATCGATTGACATATGCCGCTCGACTAACCAATCGATCGATGGTCGGGCGACTGGTCTGATAGCTTTAATCGATCGACAGATTCCGTTCGACTAAACAATCGATCGGGCGACGTTGATAGGGTCACCCCGACGATATTGAATCCATTCTGCCATTGACCGACGCCCTCTGTCGACGATCGATCGATTGGTGTGGTGGAAACTATCGACTTGACAACCACTTTGGCGATGGGATAAACCTGTCTGCCTCAGACGCCAGCGGTGGCGGGTTCAATTCCCGCACGAAACAAAAAAAAATATGTTCCGTATCTGGGTGTTTATCTATTAATGTATATATATTCTAGGTTCCCCCCTAGTTCGCTAAATGGTATCCCATAACATGGGGATTTTATTTATCATCGACGTTGACTAATCTATTTGACGATTGATCGACGGTCAATCTATTGGTGTGGTTTCACCCTTACTATCACGGCTCATGACATTCAGCCTGGTGACAGAAAGACAGCAGAGTCTCAGTAACAGGGTCCCTGTTGGGGCTTCAATAATACTCAGGCAATAATGGACTGTATACTTGTTATATTAAACAAAGAAAGAAAGTTACATGGATAATTGAAGCTAGAGGGCGAGCGTAGCTGTGAGTATGAGGTTTAATTCCGCACTGAGTGACGAGTGGCGGTCGCGCGCCGAGGCGCCGGTACTAGTCTCGATAGTAGAGTGCGGCCGTTGTGGGAATGCGTTCCTGACAGCTCCTTATGTCCACTGAATAAAGTTTATTTCCGATTCCAAAGTTAAAAAAGCTATGATTTTGACAGCTGTCAGGATCGCAAACTCCCACCGGCCGCACTATACTTATTCTTATCTATGGTCTCGATGACGCACTGCGAGTGAGTCATCGGTCACCGGCCGCTCCGGACCCGCTCCCTTTCAGACCTGAGATTTTTTTTTCAAATAATATGTTTGTTTTCAGTTTGAGTGCATTATTGGGGCATTATAATACTAAGAAAAAATACGAAAAAAAAACTAGGTAATTCAGGTTTCCTGTAAAAGTACCCGCACGATTGTGCGCATGCGATCTATATTCACAATACGCACGCTCGTGCGCTTCATAATATTAATGACAGAAATAGTAATAAAACTCATTATTTTTCCTAAATTTTAATAGTATCAACATAAAAAACAATCAGTCTTAGTTTTTGTAGTCATTATTGCTTATTATAAATAACATTTAAATGTAAATGAGATCAACTTGTTTCATAATCATACGCTTCTAACTATTAAAATAATACTCTCATAAAATACCTTTAGGAACGACTATCTAATTATTTTTGGTGATAATCAGCAAAACAATTTTTACCTCTGGAAAGACATAAGTTGTACACTTTGCATTTAGTACACAATATTTTTGATCGACTAGTACATGTTTCCAATTTACATACTCTTGGAGATGTGATGTCATCATCAAAAACAGGAAAATGATTATAACCGTCATGTCGCTTGGAAATTGAAGGTGTCGGTTGTTTAAATTTCTTAGAAGGGGGTGGTAATGACACCTCATCTCCAGGAGTATGTTCATCTACTACACCATCTTCAGTCTCTAAATTTCTCTTAGTAGGAGTTTGAGTTAATCCATCGGCAATCTCTAATCGGAAATGCAACAAGTCCATGATTTTATTTTGGGCTATATTGTTAGCTATACAATCATTTCGATATAGACGCCAAGCATTAACTACAGCTAAGTCAATAAAATGTATTATAACCTTTAAGGTCCATTTTTTTGTTTTAATGAAAGCTCGATAATATTCAACTAGCTGATCCAATACGTCAACTCCTCCCATAAATTTATTATAGTTTGATATAACCTTTGGACATGAAATATCAACGTAAGTTTTTCGAGTTTTATCCCATCTTTTAACATTTGAAAAGTTATCAGCCCCTGTACAGTTAGAAATCATAAGCACGGACTTGTTGTCTTTCCATTTGACAAGAGCTAGATCGTCACATACAAATTGCTGTGATTCTCCACGAGTCATTTTATTATCAGGCTTAAATGCTAGGTTTTTACGTTCACTGACTCGATTTAACATTATAGTACCTGTACCATGTAAGCCTAATTGTTGCAACCTTTCTAAAAGAGCAACACTGGTAAAAAATCTGTCAAAATATAGACAACTTCCAGGGGGAACAGCTTGAGCTAGATGTAAGATGACTGATGCACCTACACCCAGTTCCCGCTCGGTAAATGCGGTTCTGGCTCCCAAGTAGATGTCAAAATCTATCATTAAGCCCTCGCTGGTAGTAATTACAAAATTTTTCAGACCAACAGGCCTCGGTTTATTCATAACTACTTGGCGTAAGCTGCATCTTCCAGTGAAAGGAATCATCTGTTCATCTATGGAGTAGTTTCCAGGAACTCTCTCTAACTTACGGCAGGTCTCTTTAACTTTATTTATTACAGGTTGCACCTTCCACAGCGGATTTAACCTTTCTTCAGGGACAGTAGGTTGATCTTCAGGCACAAAATGTAAAGAGCTCCTCAAAGTTGTAAAACGATCACGTGTCATGACATCGGCTATGACTGCCAACCTCGTATTTTGGCGCCAATATAGGTATATTCGAGGAAATCCGAAAACTCCCATGTAAATATGCATCCCAAATAGTCGTTTGATTTCGTCTGCGGTAGCGTTTAACACATGACCAGTTTTCCTCATGTGATAGTTATTAGTGCAGTCTGCACCTAACTGATAAAAAGCATCGTCATAGTAATCTACAAAATATTCCATTGGAGTTCTTACACTGTGAAGTGATAAAGGTTGGTAGTCGTGTATTTTGTCATCATATGTCTTCTGTCTCCAAATCCTGCCTCTACTTTGCCCTCTTCGACTAGGAGTAATTACTGGTGCACTTACTTGTGGAGCTACTGTACTGGTACTGGCACTTACATGTGGCTGATTTTCCTGTGGCTCCTCTAGTGCCGTATCTTCAGCAACATTCACTATAAAATTTTCGTCCAAAATGTCTTCAATATCAGAGTCATTTCCATCACCTATTATGGATAATATGATGTCATCGGTCAGTCTAGATCCTGAAATTCAGTAAAATAAAGACATGTTTAATTAACATATAAATTTATCAATAAAATAACTATCAAAAATAGTACGCACGGTCGTGCGTTATTTAAGTTTAAAACATAGCTATAAACCGAACTGCTACAATCGTGCGCATTATTTTTGATTCATCAAATCAATATGAAATACTAAGATAAAACATTAATTATGTACATGTTTTTAATTGCCATTACATATATTTTAAAATAGTAAAGGTCAAAAGAACAATATTTAAAAAAAAACTATATTTTTATTTACGTACCTTCCGAGAAGTTCGCGCCAAAAAACGCAGCCATGTCTTACGACGTGCCCGAAGCAACTGGTCGACCGCACGTCGCCTATACTTATATTATTATATAACTCACTAATCGCACGTTCGAAGCGTGTCGGTTTTATTCCGGAAAGATAAAACTTTACTACCTAAAAAATTTTTCGCGTGGATGCGCACGCTTGTTTAGGTCAGGTCTGAAAGGGCTTTTGGGAATGGAACCTTTAGTATTGCGTTTTGTATTCATTTAGAGGTCACGATTAAGTTGAACATTTATTTGAATGAAGTTTTTATTTAATTAATGTTATATTTCATGCAAAGTTTAAAATACAAATGAAAAAAAATATATAAATAGAATACAATTCAAAATAGAAACAGAATGCAAGTAGAGCTTGCCACCATAGACAGAGTAATTGGTTTATTTAATTATCGTATTGAGTGTTCACATCCTTTGTTGAAACAAGTATTTTTTTAAGTATTAGTTTTTTTTTTAAAGAGTATTTATTTATCCAATGAAGATTAACTCTTGGTTTCCTTTTTGCTCAATGCTTGTGAATTATTAAATTGCTTTGTTTTTTAGCTTTGCACGACTTAGTTCAATTAGAGTAAATGCAAAAGAAAGGATTAATTTTCAATTTTGTATTATTGTGACTTTGAATAGAATACATTTTAAACGGATTTTATCCGCCTATTACGTTTTATATTTATGACAAGTTTGAACCGTATTTTCGTACGCGCTAATCTACCTTTACTGTGTGAATTTCAGAACCTCCTTCCATTATTACACCAGAAATATCCTTTATAGGTACCGACTTTTACATCCATGCACTCAAAGATAAAGATATTTCATACGAAGTAAAAACTTCCATATTTCCCGTTCCCGTCGGAATTTAGGGAATTCCTTCCATTGTACAACCAGACACATTGCAGAACTTTTATATTAAGTATCATATTCGTGCACTCAAGGAATATGATGTGATGTTTCATACAAACTAAAAAGTCCAATATTTCTCGTTTCCGTAAGAATTTCGAAATTTCCTTGCATAATACAAATAAACACTTATAAGAGAAACTAGATACCAAGTATCACATCCGTGCACTCAAGGAATAAGATTTTTCATACAAAATAAAAAGTCTTAGTGCTCTCCTGCACCTCAAAGAAAAATATGTTCTAAATTTCAGCTCTCTACGCACAGTAGTTATGGCTGTACGGCAGTCACCCATCCACTTACTTTGATCCAATAACCGGTTAAAACCGGTTTTAAGCCTATAACCAAAATCAAATTCAAATTTCAAATTCATTTCTTTATTCATAACCATGGGTATTGCATTGATGTCATTTACAGGTATTTGTATGTACAGCAACGGTTCACCACATAAGCATATGAATATCACATTACAGTTTCATGTCAAAATTTAAAAAAGCTAATTACAAAATTATTAAGAAAAAAATATATTTTTTCAAATAATTAAATACATTATGAAATTAAAGAAGGTGAAATAATAATTATAATTACAAAATATTTATATAAGTAGGCAGAACATAAAAACATCATATTTAAAGATGGATAGGTACAATTAATATTATTTACATCTCATCAATATATATAAAACTGTTCCGTTACTGACTGAGTGACTGAGGTACTGAGTGACTGAGTGACTGAATGACTGAGTGACTGACAGACAACGTACAGCCGTAACTACTGGGCGTAGAGAGCTGAAATTTGAAAAATATATATTTTTTAGGGTATGTAGGGGTGCACTAAGGAAGGAATTCCCGAAATTCCCACGGGAACGGGAAATATAGGACTTTTTAGTTTGTATGAAAAATCTTATTCCTTGAGTACACCGATGTGAAACTTGGTGTAAAGGTTTTTCAATGTGTGTCTGGTTGTGTTATGAAAGGAATTTCCGAAATTCCCACGGGAACGGGAAATATATGATGTTTTAGTTTGTATGAAAAAATCCCATCCCTTGAGTGCACGGATGTGATACTTGATATAAAGGTTCCTCAATAAGTGTCTGTTTGTATTATGGAAGGAATTCCCGAAATTCCCACGGGAAGGGGTTGGACTTTTTAGTTTGTATGAAAAATCTTATCTCTTGAGTGTACGGATGTGATACTTGGCATGAAGGTTCTTTTTCGGGTAGAAAGCTATTGAGTGCCGATTTAAATAATTTCCTGTCAGATATTTCCCTTATTGAGCGCGGTATTTTGTTATATATTATGGGTGCCATACTGTTTATGCTCATTCTTTGTAGGAGGGTTGTGCGTGTATATAGGACCTTCAGGTTTCCCTCGCGACGGGTTCCGGCGGGATGTGCCTCAAAATAGTGTGGGTTATTTTTGGCAAACGTGGATATTTCGCTGATGTAAATTGACGGAAGAGTTAGAATTTTACGAAAGTAGGGCTTACATGAGTCAGCTTGCTGTAAGCCGAAGATGGATCTGAGATCTTTGATCTGGATGGATATGATCTTTTTTGGGCTTTAAATGCACTCTGCTTTTCAGTATAGTGGCCCCAAAATATTACGCCAATTCTATCAAACGTAAAAAAACCTATCAAATCTGATTGGTATTTCCCAAGATTAAGTTCCAAGAAATCATTGAGCTTTACAGCATTAGAAAAAATGCATGAAAAAAGTTAAGAAGAAAAGAGAGTTTATTGTGATAATGAGCCGTATTCGACATTACAATCTCAAATTAAAAGTATCTCTAATGTCAAAGTAAGAAGCTTCAAAATCAGTTTAACTTTTCGAATCGAGCCCATTGTTTCGAGATTGACAGGGTTAAAAATATCGTAATGCCAGTTTACTATTACTCTGCTATCACCAAAATAGTGATTAAAAGGGTTATGGTTTGATGTCATCATCATCATCACAACTCTTTGAAATGAGCCCACTGCAGGGTATGAGTCTCTCTCCCGGGTGATGAGGAGGTTTAGGCCATAATCCACCAAGCTGGCCCAGTGCTGGATGATGGATGTCAGAATTTTCATTCTGACAAACCCTAACGATATACAAGTTTACAGTGTACCTGGGACCGACAGCTTAACTTTGCCTCCGAAGCACGGAAGTTGCCGTGTGAAATGAATGGTCAGCGGTCACCCATCCAAGTACCGACCGCGCCGAACGTTGCTTTACCTGTGATATCGTGTGATACACACAGTAACCACCGCGCCACGACGACGGTTTGATGTACGGAACTCTAAAAATCATGAAATCAGTAACAATCAAGTTCGTATGAGCAAATGAAAATTCAAATTCAAAGAAGCTTTTTGGATGAAAAATATTTTAATAATAATTGTTTTAACTAATGAAATGTGTTTTATGTAATAGTTGTTTGTACAGTACAATGCAATGACTACACAAAATAAATCTAGTATGAATAGTGTATTTAAAAGTCACTGGATAATTGAGAACGAGAGCCACAGCCACGATCGTAGCTCTGTTCAATATGCATGAGACATACATGATCTAGGGTTGGCAAAAATCTAAGTTGGAAGTTTTCATCCAAGTTTTAATAGATGGAAATTTTATGCTTCTAGTTCTTTTTTTCATTTTAGAGTTATGTAGGAAGTTGACAGGAAAAAGGAGCTGTGAGTTGAAAATTGGTAGCATATTTTTTTTGGGTTTTATTTTCTTTAAAAGCAGTGAAATTATAGTTTTTAATTTATAGAGATAAAGCGTTTACAATATAAGCAAATGGTTTTGTTCAATATTTTCTTACTATTTTTTTAATTGGTAACCAGATATGCATTTGAGTTCAGTCAACACGGATAAACTCGAACAAAATATGAATATGAAAACAAAAGAGCAATTGATGATGTATTTTTAATAATACAAAAAAAAACTGTATGTGTTTTATATACAAGGTGTTCCGCTTGATTTCATATAACTCTAGGGACCAATAGAATCGAATAAATGTGAATAATTTTTTAATTTTAATTATTTATTGTTTTTATTTTTCATACAAAATAATTCTATTAAGTCAAAACATTTTATGTAAAATACCTTTATGCAAAGTATGACAACGTAGCATTTTCTATCTCTTTTTTTTATCGCTATACACAGGTATAGTTCGTATCGTTTTGCGTTGTACATTGTATGCAACGTTCCTCAACGTTTAAAATATTTTTGTTGTTTATTGTATGGCTTCAGTGACACGCGTCTAATGAATTAATGTTCCAGAGATTTACACAAGGGTGGTAGTTCATGAATTCATTATATTACGACTGATGATATCTCGGAAAGTATGCACTTTTGAGATGGAATGAAAAAATGAAATGAAATGAAAAAAAATTATCCATCATAAGGCCATTCGATTTTTAAAATTTATTTAATCACCAGGTCCCTAAATGTGATAAAATCCGGTTTAAAATATTTAACGTCATTTTCTAGTATAGCCTCATTTCGGATATAATAAGTAAATAATAAATCATAAAATCCCCAGACACTCACACCAACTACATGGCCTCAAAGTAAGCGAAGCTTGTGTTATGAGATACCATTTAGAGAACTAGGGGGGAACCTAGATTATAAATACATATATAGATAAACACCCAGACCCGGAACATATTTTTTCTTGTTCCGTGCGGGAATCGAACCCACAACCACTGGCGTCTGAGGCAGATAGGTTTACCCCATCATATAAAAACAGTTTTTTATTTAATTTTTATTTTTATATTTTTTTATAAATTGTAGTATTTTTGACAACCCTACTGCCAAACTCTAACAACACCGAGACTCACAATAGTAGTAGAATCTCAGCGATTGGCTCAAACAGTAACCAATTATTGAACAAGCTATGTACTTAATTTACACCCGTTTTTACGTCTTATGAATAATTCATTGAATTTAAAAGAACTGTTATTGTCTTTCTCGTAATTTGTCCTCTGTAACCATGCTGGTGTACAATAAAGAGTTTATTATTATATGAGATTATTAAATACCTTATTGTATAGTCATAATTATTTGAAAAAAAAAATGATATTTTCGAGCAAATGCTACCGCCACTATACACGACAGAAAAAAAAATTAACTAAATGTAAAAGATTTTAAATATTTATTTAATATTTTTGAATATCCGAAAAATAACCAATTGTAAAAGTAATGTGGATGGGCAGAAATCGTATTCATGTCCTTTGTCCTCCTGTCAATAAAAATAGCAAAAGATTTAGCAAACTTAGCAAATAGATTCTTTTCCAGATTATGCTATAAAAATATTTATCTGTTTTATGAAAAGGCTGTGTATATGACAGGGGACGATTTCATGTTACTTTCTTTTGTTTCTTATACAGGGTTGTTTTAAGTCACCAGCAAAATTAAAGTGTAATTTTCTTTGACACGACATAAACGTACTTGCTTATTTATTTTAGTATCACGCTATACAGAAAAATACAAACATAGCAGCACAAACTTTTACAAATAGTTGCTGTTGATGAATAAAGCCACTACGACGCGGTGTCATCGATGATACTACGACGTACAAATTTTTTTGAAGTAGCGTGTAGTCATCTTTATTTTAATGGTATACATTCATAATTTAGAGTGACCACGTTTTGCTTAATATGTCAGCGAATATATTAAATACCTTGTAAAAAAGAGCATTCCTTTTTTGCAAAAATCGTTTCTGTAAATGATACTTATTGAGTAAAAAAATTTGGCCGGTGTCTAAAAAACAATCCTGTATAATTTGATCGACCTGTAGGTTAAATTCGCCAAGCGTTTTTCAAGGGGAAAGTAAATTAAGACCTTAATTTATCTTTCCAAAATATCCATTATTATTAATACTATGAAGACCTGTACGATTTGTGTCTATTTAAGGCGCCAGATTGAAAATAACATATTGAATAAAACGCTGGCATAATTTCGCGCATTGCATTCAAATCACTACCATCGATACCGCTCAGATGTAGAAATTATTTCAAAAATCGATAAATTAAAATACTTTGTAAATCTTGATAAACTAAAGTTCGAACAACAATGTGAAGATTGTACTTAAGTTACTTCTAGTCATATGGATTTCATAACTACGAGATAATTGAAAAAAGTATTTATTAGACGTTTTTTGTGTTTTTGTGCTATCAAATCAAAGTATAGATAAAGATATTAATTTTTACATATCCAAAATTTCGGATCCGTTCCTCTAGTCATAACCTCATAGTATGCGATGAAAGTCGATGTATAATAGACGGATGATGTGATGGAAATAAAAAACAGCTCATTTTGTCGTGTTGGTATACTATATTTACAAGTAACTTGACGTTATTACGATGAATTTTCAACCGACTTCAACAAAGCAGGAAGTTCTCAAATCGTCGCGTATGGGCGTATGGTTTTTTTTTTATGTTTATTACCTCATATCATATCTTTTGACTGGGTGAATCGATTTCGATTTCATATGATAGAAGACACTTCACAGTTATTCCTATATAAATTTCATCGAAATCGATTGAGTACTTCATGATTTTTTTTTAATATGTTTGAATTCGGAGATCGCTTACCTTGACGAACTTCTATTTCAGTCAAAGTTTTGACGTGAAGTCCGTTTTTTAATGCTCTGCATCTTTGGTGATTGGTGTTTTCACTAACATCTTTATGACATCAGTCATAAAGTTGTTAGTGAAAACACCAATCTGTCTAGTTAAAGAAGTATTCTGAATGATTTATAAGAGTTCAGATTCTTACTTTCATCAAGATATTCAAAATCAAACGCTTATATTACAGAATCAAAAGCTTTGCAAGCAAGAACCGCAGGCATCAACAAGTACACCTAAAAAGACAAGAAAATACCAAAGGTACTTTTACAGCAATAATATAACAACGAACTGTAAAACTATACACCTTAACAACAACAAATAAAAATAAAGTTTCAAATATCAATATGTTGTACTTATATCAAAAAGTCTATAAGTGTGTACTTATATCAATTTACAGACATCATAATAAGCACTTCTAAGTAAGTCTAACTTAAGACCCAACTTCAATATCGGCTTCCAATACTATTGCTAAGAAAGAAGATTCAATGAAACTTGTAAACAGAAAAATATTATTTCTCAAAACCTGAAATCTTCTTAAGTTAACAAGACGTCGGTATTAGGTATTAGAAAATACACCAACATAGAAATTGTTTATTGCAATTGGTATTGCGTCTGTACATATATGAAAAGACATTTTATGAAATCAATAAGTATGAATAAGTTAGTCGTTTTTAATGGTTAAAACCAATGTAATTAGAAATAGTTGTCACGCACGTAACTCTGGATCCGGAATAATGACAATATTATTTATCAGTATATTAAAGCTAAGGGATTTATATGGTTATTAGGACGTGCTTTCTTATGTATTTTCCTGTTGACTAAGAAAAAAAACTTTTGGAATAATTGATGATCAAGCTCTTAGAGCTCGCAGGGGCGGCTAACCGCGCTATTAACCGCTTTTCCAGTTTACTATGCAACTGCCTGTGATTGTACACACTGGCGAAGATTCAAGCCGTAAACGACAAGCCTCCGAAAAAAATCGTGGTAAGTTTACAGTGTAAATCGCAACGTTGTCGACGAATACGGATGCTGAAACTGCCACAAAACCCGTTTTTTTTTTTAGAAAATGGAAACGGAAGGACTTTTACTGAACATAAAATTCATTTTTCCCTACCCATATATACCAGGTTATCCATTCATTACGCCACACCCTGTATATAGATATGATGATGTTTGTTAATTTTGATATTCATAGTTTTAATTCTTTTTATTTTATTTTGCCAAACTGTTTTCACACAATAAGTATTATTTATAAAAACAATTTCTGAAAAAAAGTATGTTTTTTTTATTTAATGAATGTATTTGCTAGCATAGTAAGCAAAGCATGGACACTCTAAATTATGAATGAAAATAAAGACGACTACGCGCAACTACAAAACTTTTTGTAGTACTTTGTCTTTATTAATGAAATGCCGCGTCGTAGTAGCTATGTTCAATTAATTATTTGTTTGTATTGTTGAATCGCTCATCATGACACGCGGCTAATATGAAAGAATTACACAACTTTATTTTTTATTTCTACATAACCTAAAAACAGTTTGTTCAGAATCGATAACAGAATCGATTGCACTAGTTTTATACCATATTATTTTTTAACTCAGGAATCTCTACAGATCCTTAAATGATGTATACACTGATGTGATCGCAGGATGCAAGTAAGTATCTACGTCGCAGCAAACGTCGCGCGAGACGAAAGCAAAACACCACAAGAGGTTTAAAACTTGCTGCATTTTTCAGATATTATATGTTTTTGGATAGGTACCCATTTCTTGAATAAAAATATTTTACCAGGGTTCTAGGTCGAAGTATCGAAGCAATCGCGAATTTCTAAATTATCAATATACATACATACATACATAACTTCGTGTATCCCTTATGGGGTAGGCAGAACACCAGAGGTTACAAGACCATCTGATGTCACGTTTGATAAATTTGGAGGTATTATAAAGATGGAGAGAGACTATTGAGGTGACAGGGGGTCAGCCTATCGCCCACAAAAATGCCTTTAAAAACCTCTGATAATTTAGTAACATTAGTTATGTTAAATTTAAATTATCAATGTATTTTTTAAATAGATTATTCAGTATTGTCAATTATTTTAAAACGAATGTAGGAATAAACACATCGAGAATGTCATAATTACTCAAATTACGATCAATCAGCTTCAGATACAATTACCATCAACAATGTACTGGTTCATGTCTTGTACTAACAAAAACATACTAGGATCTCAGAATATGTTTGTTATGTAAACATTAATTAGTAACAGCTATTGATTACAAGACGGAAAAATGTATGAAGATCAACGATGGTAGACAAAATACGGTTGACTTTTGTCTTATGTAACATTTAATGTTCTTTTCATAATATTGAGTAAAGTATTGGCCTATACAGAGTGACTGGTGGATCACTTTTGAAATTCAAGGACTTGATAGTTTGAAATCATACACGAAGAGAAAAAAAATATTTTACCGAGTTTACTTATCCGAAAGAATTCATTACGCTGCGCATGGTTACACTGGTAGCTACTTACCATGGACTTAAGCACAGCGCTATCAACATAGAATAGGTAGGTAGGTATAAACGATTTCACGAACGGTCGTCGAGCCGTGAAGCATTCGTGAACTCTTTATTTATTTATAGGTAATTCTGGTGAAAAATTAAGTACCTTATAACATAATTATGATCAGCAGTGCGAGCACAGAACTTTATCGAATCGTTTGTTAACGAATGTTCGTATAGTATGGAAACGGTTTTTAAGAAAAAATTTAAATCTATCCAATGCCGCAAGGCCAGCTTAAATAAATGTGTGCCGTGTTAATTTTGAATGTTTGTAAACAAGTTGTACTCATAAATATCTGTAAAATAAAAAATTACAATGTTACTCAACACTTGCAACCGACTCCACACTATACGAGCATTCGTAAACATTCGTTAATATACGATTCGATAAAGTTCTGTGATCGCACTGCAGAATCGACTACAGAATCGACACAGAGAATCGACTTCAATATCTAAAATTTGTCACCAGTCAGCCTGTATAAAAAAAAATCAAAATTGTTAGGAAAGTTTTTTTTTTACATAATAAGGCTAAGACGTTTGTACTCTGTGCCATTTGGTGGAAAGTGAACATGCGGACTAAAATGGTAGATATCCTACCGTGAAAAACTTATTCACTCAAAATCAAGTTTATGCGTTTCTTGACGGCCTGCTGCGGAGCGGTCGTACAGCGCACGTACGACCATTTTCTTTCATACAAAACGCGGCAACAGTACCTCGCCGGTACCGCGATCGCTCGACAGCAAGACGGCAACGTTGCAAGCATGACGTGTTTATTTCGGTGTTGAATAGTGCGGTGAATAGACGTAAAAGCTAATTGCATCAAATTTTCATTTACGTATTTGCTTAAAATGAATTATATAAACGTGTAAGATTTTATAAATGAAATTGAAATGCACGTTTTGCTATATGCTTAGCCTAAGGTAAAGATTATGGAAATCACCAGAATTGCATGTTAACGAAAACATCGGTGCTGCTCTTTTACGGGGGCGTCGTTTTTGTTTCTCTTTGATGATTTTCAACAAGAGCACTAGCAGTAACGTTTCTTCGTCAAAGTCCATGGCTTGACTGATGTTACATCACTGGGATAAAAACACACGGCAGTAAAATACGCTTTCAGTCTAGGTCCACAGCGTGTTATAACCTGCGACACGGCAAGCGTGCGGCAGCGGTCCGACACGAAACGCATAAATTGAAAGCGCCCTTAAAAGTACCAGGACTGCAGCAGTGGTCAGGAGAATCAGACGCAAGCAGATAGTACCTGCAACACCTTGGTAACCCGTATCAAAAAGGAACTGTCGAAGTGTTTTGTTCAACTTTTTGATAAATTCACTACATACTCCATATGGATGGAAGTTCTATCTGCATTCTGTCCGGTGGTAAAAAGGAGTGGATTCAATTTGTTCAAAAACTTCAGATAAAGTTCAGTAGACAATCATATTATTTTGTAGTACATCTGAAGTTTCACGAAGATATATTAAATATGTGACGTTGACTGGATTTTATTGCTGAACTAGAAACTTGGAATACGTAACTTTTAATACTGGATGACTGTTAGCCAGCAACTGATTTTGTTATGTGATTCCAAACTGAGCTGCTTTAAATTATTTAAGATTCTATTTTTATTTAAACAAGGTTAGAAATAATGTTTTAAAACATTCAATTTGAGTATTTTACAATTCAAACTTTTGTAGTCAAAAAATTATATTTTTAAGCTAGTAACTTTGCTAGTACCTGCACCCATAAGTCTTCTTCCTTCATAATCCTCTCTGTTTGCAAAATCTATTTGACACTATGTTTTTTAAATGAAGCTTACTCTACACCTGATTTCATTGATTTTATGTCACATATAATTATCATTACATTCTCCGAATAGGTGAATGTGACATGTAGGTATACCGATAATAATTAGTAAATTTAATTACTCAACAATTTCCAGCACAACCTAATACGTTTTCCACTAATTAAATCTAACGAAACCTACATTACATTGACGTCTGACACATCTAATCATGTTAATATTGCAATGAGCCGTAAGCATGTCACATGATCGTCAAACGCATGTAAAGTGCAGATAGTGGACGAAATACAATGTTATTTTCCATGTGAAGCCCGTTCTTCACTTGCCCGTTAATTCGCGGCGTGAACGAAAAGCCTTCCCAATCACAAAAGTTCGCGGTAAGTTCGCAGTGTAATTTGCAACGTTGGCGGATACGGACGTTGAAACGGCTTATTTCAGACCTCAATTACTACGATATATAAGTATACAGAATCCAAGACCAACAGCTTGACATGCCTTATATGCCACACATAGCTACGATAAGCACGATCATGCATTATTATCATTGCAATCATAACACACTTGGCCGCAAATGTGGATGTGTACCCATTAACGCCGTATTGGCATTGCGAAAACTTAAAAAAAAACCGATACCGTTCGGGGAACAGCCACGAACGCGCCTTAATTCCGCGAAAAACATCCACATTCACGTATGCATGTTCATGGGATTCACGGCCAAAGTGAAGAACGAGCTTAACTGTAGTGTACAATAAATCCCGCGCCGATGTCATTGTACTTTACCGTTGGACTGGTTTACAGCCGGACGGCTACAGTTTAGGCTAAGCTCATTGGTTCAAAACAGTTGTGAAACCTTAATTTACTTAAGTTGTTTTTCTCTTTTGTGCAGAGTCGCAAAAATTGCTACCCTCAAGAAAACAGTGAAATGTAGAAAATTTTACCTTATCAACGGAATGCGATAAAATTGGAGGAAAATTTATTTTATTTGTTATATTGGATTAAGAAAACTTAAGATGTTAAACTTTCCTATTATAATCCTTCATAACAACCACGTGGACTCTTGATTGAATTTCAAACAAGAACAAGGATAATTTAATTTAATAACAGGAAATCTTAGCTTTTTTAAAAACTGAATCTATTTGATGATATAATATGTAGATGTTAGAATTGATGACAATCTTGTGATCCTAAAAACATCTTTAGTACCAATTCAAGATTTAAATGGAAAAGTTTTTTCGTATTGTCTAATGCTTAAATATAATTTTAAAGATAAATTGCTGATTGTTATCGATCCCGGCTGGGACTCGAACCTTATTCTTCCATATGGGGGCGGGCACTCTACTCGGTAGAGTAGAAAAAATCCTGCAGGAATAAAAAGTAGCCTATATGCTTGGTGGTAGGATCCCTTCTGGGTCCGCCTGGCTAGCGACCACCCTTTATATAAAGTCTGCCGCCAAATGTTACCGCTCCGGCGGTAATGTGTTCCGGCAATATTGTATAAAGAGCCAGTTCCTTCCTAAACCCATGTGCTTTCATCTTCGACCTCATCGTCACTTACCATCAGGTGAGATTGAGGTCAAACGCGGGTTTAGTCACTTATAAAAAAAAAAAAAATATGCTTCTCCAGACTGTACACTGGTACTACGCCAAATTTCTTCAAAATTTGTTTAGCCGTTCCTCCGTGACTGAGGAACAAACTTCCATCCGTAATCCATCCATCTTTACATCCAAACTGTCACATTTTAGTATTAGTAAGATTTTATTAGATTTTTTTAATTCAGTTTTATTTAGAAAATTCTATCTTTCCTGCAAATTCTTTAGCATTTAAAAAAGCAAATAGCAATCGAGAAACACGAAACTGGAATTCTCCCAATAGTTTAGTGTCAGTAGCAGACCAAACAAAAGATGCATATTCCAGGGTTATTTATACCATTAACTATCCAAGAGTTGGGTCCGATGTAATAATATTTGCATTCGCTAGTTAGTTTCATTTTACACAACTTTGTGAGGTGTTGCTAGCGAGTTTTAGTTAATTTAACTTCAGTTGATGAAAATTATGAGGGTACAGAATTGTACCTTTTTGGAAAAATTAAGAGTGATTCTTTGACCAAGTTGTGGAAAAAATGCAAATGGTTACCTACTGTTTTGAGACGTAGTTTCCTTAAATTGTGGCTGTTGTTTATTTAAATTTTTGAATAATATGAATTATTTTAGCTGTGTACTTATGAATGCGAAGTCGTCGTGGCGTATTGGATCTTCATTCGATATTGTAGGTAAAGAAATGTTCGGCGTCAATTGGTACAAGGTTGGTTGACCGCCAATTACCAATTTCTTACGATGTCTGTGCGTTTGATGGCATGCTAATAGATGGCGCTGATTGTCGTTTAATTCGCGCATAAACTGTTCAAAATAAAATATATGTATCCTTGTTTAAAGGTTGATAAATTGTGCCTGGGTTTTTTTCCCATATTATAAATGTAATAAATGCAATAAATACAAAGTGTGCGGTTTCAGTCATCATCATCATCATCACAACTCCGTGTAATGGGCCCACTGCAGGGCATGTCTCTCCTCTGGGTGACGAGGAGCTTTAGGCCATAATCCACCGAGCTGGCCCAGTGCTGGGTGGTGGATGTCAGAATTTTCAGGGTGCCGATCGATATGGCTTCTGACAAACCCCTACGACTACTGTATACAGCACCCGGGACCGACAGCTTAACGTGCCCTCCGAAGCACGGAAGTCGCCGTGAGAAACGAATGGTCGGCGGTCACCCATCCAAGTACCGACCGCGCCGAACGTTGCTTAACCTGTGATATCGTAAGATACACACAGTAACCACGGCGCCACGACGACTTCAGTAAGAGGCGTGAACATTGGTCTAACAGTCAATCTCAGTTAATACATACATACAGTACCTATACACTCGTTCGTATACATTTGACAATAAAGAAATGCATGGAGGTTCATTCGACAGAAGACATTTCGGCACCCTGATAATCTTAACATCCACCAACTATTGATGGGTCAGCTTGCTGATGATGATCGTACCAGCTTATGGTATCCTAACGTGACTGGATAAACGTTTTGTAAAAGAAAACTTACTGGCTTCTAAATATGCCGCCTCTTATCACAGCATTTTCTGTGACACCATTTTCGGCTTTAATTATGAAATCAAACATATTTTGTTAAAATTAAGTTATTAAATCTAATTACAGACACTATACTTTATGGGAAGAAAACAATCTTGCAACATTTTCATAATATGTGAAAATGTTGAAAGCAAAGAAAATTCTGGTTGAAGCGAAACACTTGTCGGTGGTAGCTTGTGGTGTGGGTTACAGTTTTCCAAGTGTGTGTTCATTGCATTTTTTGCTTCTTGTTTGAGAGAGGGAGGGCGGTGAACGAACGCATGAAAATCCTGCATCACTAGTGTACAAGTCGCGGAATTAGCAAGGTAACTTTGTTGTCAAGTAGTTGTCATGGATTTCTGCAAAGTAACGCCTGATTCAATCAATTATCGCAATTCTTCCTATTTTTTTGTCTCCAACAAGCTTTTGGGAAATTTGATGCTAAGGAATAGCAGAGCGAGCTGCTTGCGACTGATTTTCCTGACCACTACAGTACTGGTTATTTTAAGCATCCTTATTTTATAAAAAAAAGCAAAGAGTTTCATAACCTATATTAGTACTAACACAGACACTAGTAAAGCAAATAATTACAAAAATTTGTACTAATTAAAAGATTCAGCAAAACATAATTTTAAAAACTATTTCAGAAGCAGATAAATAAATAAACAAGGAACCAGTTAAAATATCTAGCAATATTACACCTCTCGTAACTTAAAGTTTTTATGCCTCATAATAAAAAATAAGCATCGAAAAAATTCAAAAGAGGAATTTTATCGTCTATAAAACAAAGTCACTTAACGTCTTGGATGAAGCTAAAGGGATTTCAAAATAAGATAATGTTTTATGAGTTTTCCTTTAAGATGAATTTCATGACTTATAAGCCAGAGATAAGAAAAAATATGTGTGTTACCAGTATGAACAATACTACTAAAAGCTACGAATCACTACGAAGACTACGAGTGCGACAAGACGCGACTACGAAAACTTTTGAATAAAATGTATCCAAATATCTTTGGCAACCATTTAAGGCTTTCATTTATTCTTTGGCCAAAAGCCCGCTATTGAATAAAACCTAGAAAAATTAAGATGCTCAACAACATAATAGAGATAACCACAGCAGCCTTTCCCTTGTGTATCAGATGAATTTTGTCATAGATAAAATAATACAATAATGTTTTTTAATTGTAATTTGGACCCACAACTATGGTGGGTTACCAGATGTTAAGGAATCAAAATGCTCATGAATTGCCGAAACTTCGATATAAGAACTGCCTAATCCCTTGCTCTAAGTAAGCCTGTATCTAGAAGCTTAACTTAGCAATACACTTGACATAAGACACGTACATAGCATACATACATAAATTCACGCCCGTATCGCTTATGAGAGGTTATAAAACCATGTTTGACAAATTTGGAGGTTATTATAATGGTGGAATAAAAGTCAGCCCACAAAAAACCTCCAATAAAACCTCTGTCCCTTAATTGACTTTTACAGTATGCCCGGGAAGAGAAGCAGCTGGCACATTCTAAGTTTTTCCTTTGCTCCCAGTCTAGCATATAAGAGACACAATTTTTAAAATCGAAATAAATCTTCCATTTCTTCAAAAGTCATTAAAATTCAACATCAGACAGCTTAAAAATTATAACATAAAAGGTATTCCTGTTTCGAAGCGCACGTTAGCAAGCAGTCAGTCCCGGGTGCTGTATACTTGTATACAGTAGTTGCTAGGGTTTTGTCAGAAGCCATTTTGGTACTCTGAAAATTCTGACATCCCCCAACCAGCGAGCTTAAAGGATTACGGCCTAAACTTCCTCGTCACCCAGGAGAGAGACTCATAGCCCTACAGAAGGGCTCATTACACGGATTTGTGATGATTAAAATATGTTCGCAGCGCATTAGTTGTATTACACCCGTAAAAAAAGTAGAAGTATTAAATAAAACGAAACGAAATAAAAATATTTAAGAAAAAAGATATTTTCTCTACAGTTTGCAACCAAAACCTGTAATCGTCCATGGGTATTAAGAATAACAACCTTCTCTACGCAGCTTCTGTTTTATAACATCTGTAATAACTAAACATTCTGTTCTTACGAATTCAAATAAACATTTAAGCAGAATGACGCAGTAAAACACGCACCGTTTTTTACCACATTTTAGAGCGGGTACTTGATTAAACAGATTCTTGGCTCGAAAACGGAGCCCAGTGGAAGTCCAACTAAAAATTCGCCAATGGTAAACTTGCAATAGACATTCGACAAATTTATGTTCCAACTTTAGGTTTTAGCGATTTCAATGCAGCACATTTCGATACGATATTGAAAAGACTGGAGTCATGTGTAAAGTTATGTTTGTTCGTCTTTTGCTGGGTAGATTTTTAAATTAGATTTTTTGAAAACTTCATAAAATGATAAAAAAGAATGCTATTAATAATAGAGCCAATGAATCATAACAACTTTAATGCGTTAACAAAGTGATATTTAAAAATATTAAAATAATAGGAACTAAATTTTATTTTAGATGGCGTTATGTGAAATGTCTTGAATGAAATTTTTTTTCTTCATATATAATTTTTACAACACGGTTTTTTACCAACGCCAGCTTTTGAAGGAAACATATGTCCTTTTCACTTTTCAAAGTCAATTTCAACTTCTCATACTATTAAATAAAACACTTTTTAACCGGATTTATCGCGTATATACAATTTAAATATTACATTTTATATATTGTGCCGACATTATAACTTAGTTTTAAAAACTACTTATTTTATTCATTGCAAGCCTTGTTTTAACTAAAATATTTTACGTTTATGTTTCGCATTATTATTCATATTATTTTCGAGATGAGTGTCATGTACGACTGTGCTTTTATTTTACTAATTTAAAATTCCTGCGAATTTGACAACTAACAAGTTTTTGAGGGGACGATTAGCTCGCAAACAAATAGCATTCGTGCCAATTGCCTAAAGAATATAACATATTTTTAAAGGGTACGATTCGTACCAGCAAAATTCATGCGAATCGTTCATTAACTCCTTCAAACGTATAATGAATAAGTTTATGGCGCGATTCAAAATAACTACTGCTCCATCTAGTAAATAAGCATAAAATTAAACTCTTTCTCACAACAAATCTAGCAATTTGGACAGATGGCGCGTGCAAAGTAAAAATTAATGAACACACGATTGTATTAAAAGGGGAAAAATGCATACTTACTTAAAAGTGAATAAATAAAACATTCAAATAAATTAAACAAATATATACCTACTGTATGAATCATTCTGAAAGCCAATATTATTAAAGGTATTTAGTAAACTATAAGGAATGATAAATCATAGACAAAACCGTTAACAAAGGCTAGTGCAGCTTACAAAACAATATGTAACGTTTGAAATACGAAGCAGTTAGAACTTTAATGTGGTGTTTCTAGATTTTATGGCACACATCGAATCGTTATGTACTCGATAGGTCTTTAATCGAATTTAATCAAAGTTTATGTCTGCGGATAGTATATTCCCGAGAGCTGTCTATGACCGCATCGTATCTGTTCGTGAATTAAACGACATTAAGGTGTTATAGGGATAAGTAGAATCGAATATTGGACACTTTTTGGTAGGTACTGAGGTTTGGGATTAACTGCTTACGCCTGTTTTTTTGATGACAATATTGTTATGTTAGCGTCTTACACAGTGCTTCGGGACGTAGCAAAGCAATATCGATACTTGCCATACTTATAGTATATTAATTTTGGGTCTACATGGTAAATATGTGCCAATTTTCAAAACCATACAATGTATTTCTAATGTTTGCCTATATTCGGCATAATTTGACTGGGCTATATTTAAAACTAGCAAAATCAACTAAACAGTTCAAACAGTGTTTTATAGATAAACGCATTTGAATTAACTCTTCAGGTTTATTAGTGTAGCCTACAGCTAATGCATGTATTTAAGCCTTAATGCAGAAATAAAGTAAAGCTGATTTAATTCTCTGCAAATACGGTAAACCACTACAAGCAAATTCTGTTTTAACTTAGAAGACATTGTTGTGTTGTCCACAGATGGTCCAACACGCGCATGCGCGCAGACAACACATCCGTGGTGACGCTGATGCTGGACCCCGCGGGCCCCCCGCGCGCCGCCGTGCTGCGCGCCCGCCGCGCGCCGCCGCCGCCGCCGCAGGGCCTCACCATCGCGCAACTGCGAGCCCGCCGCGCCGCGCCCGCGCCTGTCGCGTTAAGTGCAAAAGAGGTTTCCTAAAAATAATGCTACTATTACATTTGCTCTAAAAAAACATGCTTAAAGGCTTTGCTATTTAGTATGCTCAAAACGAGCATGCTTAGGAGCAGTTTACATTGGCTAAAATTAAGCTTGTTAGTTTTAAGTATGCTTATATAATTATATGAAAGACTGATTGATACTAGCATGCTCAATAAGCAAACCTGTTAAGACGAGCTTAAAGCACACCCCCTTCCACCCGCGCCGCTGCTGGCATGCTCGAAAATCGCAAGCCTATCGATTCACGAGCATGCTTGAAATGAGCATGCTTATTTAGTGCCACATTCCGACACACATGCTCAATTGGAGCATGCTTTCGTGCTTGAAATTAGCATGTGTAACAGTAGCATAATGATCAAATTGTTTTACATGTCATTGGATGATAGGTTGTCATAAAAAAGGGTTCAATGAACTTAGCCAAAATAGCAGATTTAATATTTAAAAAAAAACTCAAATTAAGTTTTTCTATAAGATTTACAGGAAAAATGTTTTCACAAATCTTCGTTTTTCTCAAAACTCCCTTTCATTTGGCTTTTTCTCTCGGCATAAGCTATTAAGTTCTTATAAGTTACAAATGATTAATTTTCTCATGGATTGACGTTATGGGATCAGATGAACAGACTCTATGAATTTCGACCTGGTTATGTGCGGGACCAACGTCTCATCCCCTTTGTTAATTTACGTATACATAGAGTACGAATATTAAGTAAATTTAAGCAAAAAAAACTGGATTTACAATACACAGCTTTTTTCAAATAAAAATATCTTCACATACATTCATTTCTACCGCTGAGAAATAATGGTTTTAGTAAAGGAAAGATCTATTCGTTCATTGAAATGAATTCGTACGTCTGTACGCAATTTTTCCAGCAAAACTTTTCACGTAAACTTCTACAAGTATTAAAGAAAAAAAAAACAAAACAAAATCTTGGAGATTAGAGTGTTTTCAAAAAAAATCAAACAGACCGTTCAGAACAATTTCAGATCTATTATATTAGTACAGATAGGGAAGTTTTCTATTCGTTTTAGTTTTCCAAATTTCCTGTATATACATACCCGGGCTTATTGCCATCCACGTGTCATTTGCTGATAATTTAACCATTCAGGAAAATATAAAGGTCGGAGGTCAAATTAAACCGGAGTTCAATAAAAAAAAGGAAAAATAAACAAGTTTTTGTTATCTTTTTCCTTATTATGACCAATTTTCGTTCATAAAATAAATGTAATACTGTTTTTTCACAATTCTTACTTATACAAACACTGATTATCTCGCGTTTATTTATATTTAATCACGACGGCGACGTTTCGGTGTATTCACAGACCCCGTCATGCGTGAAATTTTTAAATACGGTTAAACAATTCTTTGTGGTTCCTGTCCATATCATTCGGTATAGTAGGTTTAGTAACTGTCAATCCATCCAGGAACAGGATCCGGAACCGATGATTATTAAATCAGAACGAGATCTGTATAAATGTATACGGTAGTCCTAAGGTTATTAAATTTTGTAATAAACCAAGAGGTCCCTATTTTTCCGTAATCAGCCTTTGAATGAATGAATTTACCGCGGTATCTACAAAGATGCCGAAATGTCGAGTTAAAATGTAAAATATACTACGCCATAAATCTGGTTAAAGAGTTATTTATTTTAGACATAAGGCACAGTACAGACATCTACAGTAATTCAACTTCATACAAACGGACGAAACGCGAGCTATACCTACGCGGCTCGACCTCGGCATGCGCTCGGCATACGGCCAGTCGTGAGTGCGTGCATGCCGAGACAATTGTTGATTGAGCTTTACGTTAACATGCGGATAGTTTATACTTTAAAAATAATACATCTTTTCGTACGTCTCCGTCGAGGCGCAAGTATTTTAAGTCGCTAATTTATAATGCTGATTTGTAGTGTAAAACATATGCAAAGTAAACATGGTTTTTAGACCCAAAACGTATTTTCGTTGAACACTTCCTATTCAATTTACAAAGTATTTTATATGTTTGTGTTTACTTCCATTTAGTTTTGTGACTGCAAATATATAAAAAAAGTATATTTGCAGTCACAAAACTAAATGGAAGTAAACACAAAGGCTAATGTAATTTAAATGCTGAAGGCGGGCAGCCCTTTCTCATGTGAACGGACCGCGGCGCTGTAAGCATTTATTTCAAAGATGCAGCCCAGTTGAATTACTGTGGATATCTGTACCGTGCATAAGGCATTAAGGAAAATTTTCACGCAAGACAGATGTAAATTCGTGCTATGAAAACTATGGTCTTCACGTCTTGTTGAGTAGGTACTGGATTTAACATGAAAAAAAAAGTAATTACAAAATCTAAAAACCCGACTGCGGATTACAGTAAGTAAACTAAAAAGCAGAAATCAAGCACATACGACGATAAATAAATAGTAGCGGCTGTTGCGGGTACAAGCTTATAAATTGTTAAAGTGTAGATGTTACAGTTAAAAAGAGTGCCCCAGTCTGGTAAAAAATCTTTCATTTCAAGTAAGGCATCGCTCTAAATTAACAGTAATCGCCTTATTATTATATAAAATCAACTACACTCTTTGCTTTTGCAGGACCGTGGCATTTTTGTGACAGAATACTATTAAAAAAAATGGGGCATAGAATCTTCAATCAATCAATCAATCATTTATTCATAATCAAAGGTATTATAGAGGTGTTTAAGACTAGTGTTATGTTCAGCTATGATTCGCCAAAGTAACATATGAACTTACATTATAAATTATAATTAAAGTTTAAACTAATTTAATTAAAAAGGATTAAAATTTACACAATAATTCTTATTTTCAATGTCAAAACAACAAAAAGAAAAGAAAAACACAAGAAATAAACATCAATTTGAAATCACAATTACATCAGATGTCAAATAGGTAAAATAAATAAGAATAGAAACAAAGAGGTCCAAAAAAAATTAAAATAAATCATTCAAAATTATAATGCGCCGTTGTTTCTTTGTTTTGTTTTTTTGTCGAATTATAATCTTTCTGAGCGATTGCTTTTTCAGATTGAATGCTGAGTGTTAATCATTGATTGAAGGTTAGTAAAATACCTTGCTACTGTAAGCGCTAGCTCCTCATTCGTCCACTGCATAGTAATAACAGAACTAACCGTTTAAAAACCAGTTAACAATAAGTGAGAATGTGTGCTAAGACGCGCAATTCAAATAAGGAAGTTCCTACACTGTACCCTGTATGTCTAATTTTAGAACAGAAGGCAGCAGATCAAGCAATACAAATCTGTCAAACAATTCTAATTGTATCTGAACTCTCTGCCCTCGATATTAAGTTAAAAATTGGTTGGGCAAATTTGACAGATTTGTAATGCTTGATGTGCTTTCTGTACATACATACATAACCTCACGCCTGTCACCCTTTGGGGTAAGCAAAGACTAGAGTACGACAATTGCTAAGATCTAGACAAACCTTTTCGCTTTCTCCACATTCATAATTTCATACCATGATCGCCCAGTAATTTTTAATTTAGACCTTTGTATGCCGCCAACATAAGTAAAACTTTAAACACCATCTTTAACATAAGTAAAGTTTTCCATTTATAGTTGAATTCTTTTCAAGTGGTTTTTGAGACAGTTCAGTTGCCGTAATGAAATTTTTCGATCTTCCATTCGATGGCTTTGACGTATCGAATCAGTTGGTGAAAAAAATGTATACAAACTTCCGATTACAAGATGGCCGCTCATATTCATCGATTCAATGTGTCAATCACTATCAACTGAACGTTCCGTAACTTTGAATCTGTCTATTAAAGATGAATATTTTTATGACATTTAGTTAATTTATTTACAAATAATGATTACACTTTATTAATAGTTCAATTTATAATTTTAAAATAAACAATTTTATTGACATAGTTTTTTCTTAACGCGCCAATTTAATTTTATTAGTTGTAAATAGTTTGCGCGTAATGGAAAATGAGAACTGTCACGAAAATCATTCGAAAACAATTCAACAATTATGAGAAGTAAACCTTATAATTATAAGCACCTAAAGTCATTTTGAAATAAATTGTGGTGGAACTTCTGGTATTAAACATAATGACAGTCCTTAAACCGGCTTTTAAAGCTCGTTACGAACCAGATTTTAATATTCTAATGTTGTTGAATTTATCATGCTTAAATTATAATTTTGGATGATTTGAGGACTTAAGGGTGCTTGAATTAATATAAACCGACTCTGTGTGTTGATTACCGAGTATTTATACAGCTTAATTTTGGTTTTGCATTGTAAAGGGTGCATCATTGTTAAGGGTATTAAGGTCACAATATTTTGTTTTATTTATATCATGCAGTGTTGTTCAAGACTTGGAGTAATAAGATGATAAATGTAAATTTTTTTCGGGAATTATTAACTTACGGATATTATTTCTACTATTTCGATATTATAAGATAACTTATAGTTTATATAGGTGGTGCGAATGTCAGCCATATTTGTTTATTTGTTTATGCATATAATAAAAATAACTTTCTCAGACCCATGAAAAATATTTGCAGATCAAAGAAATATTTGTCAAGCAGGGGGAATCTAAACGACAACCTTTCGGGTATCAGCCGTCCACTGTTACACGGAGCCCGTTATTTTTTTCCATTTTCCAATTTCTTTCCATTCAACCTCATTTCAATCATAGTGTTGATGAGGTCAAAGCTGGAGCACACGGTTTCTGTTACCAACCGACTAATCATAAAAAACTGGTCATAAGAGTATTATTGTATCCATCGACCATCATTGGTGGAAAAAGTATTAACTGCAAGGTTAAGGAATATACTTTTTCATTTGATTTTATCACGTTGTTTTAAATTTTTAATCAAGGTGTTCCTTTTGATTTTCCATAACTCTAGGGTATTAATAGATTAATATTAATAGGGACCACGTAATAGAATTAAATAACATATAATTTTTATTTTTTTTTGTTTTTAGTTTTCATACAAAATAATTCAATTAAGTCAAACACACCTTTATGCGAAGTATGACAACGTGGCATTTTCTATCCCTTTTTTATCGCTAGGAACAGCAACGTTTTGCGTTGTACATTGTATGCAACGTTCCTCAACGTTTAAAATGTTTTTGTTGTTTATTGTATGGCTTCAGTGACACGATTGAATGAATGTTAAAGAGATTTTACAAAGGTGATAATTTATGAACTCATTATATTAAGATTGATATTATCTTGGAAAGTATGCACTTTTGAACCACATATTCTTTGGCAAAAAGTATTGTTTCTTAGTAAGGAACCAAAACCTTAAAGTAAAAAATAACACCTTGTATTACAAATGTAATACAATATTAGAAGTTGTAGTATAGTGGTTATTTAAATTGCTGTCCGCTTCTTTCTAGTGTGCCCAGTCCCGATGAAGTGACGCACATAAATTGTAACATTCGAGGAAAAAAATACGTCGAGCGCGTTAAGGCTTTTGAATTTGCTACTGTTTATTACTGTGATACATTTAATAGAATAAAGTTAGTATATACAAAAAAATAAATGTAAAGATTACTGTTTAGACCGAGTGTAAATTATAAAACTATGGACAAAAAATTTTAAATACCTACTTTTTTTCTACGAGCCACCGTTTTTGAGATATAACGATTCAAAAAGTTATAAACGTTGTAATCGTCATAATATGCCTGAGTAAGCCACCTATATACATATCTATCCTTGTAATGTATGTTTCTATTGGATATTGTAACTTAATTATCATCATTCAGCCAGGAGCCACCCACTGCAGGAACCTCCCCCAAAGTTCTTCACACAGATCGATCCTGCAACAATGATAATTGCAACTTTTATAACTTTTTGAATCGTTTAATCTCAAAAACGGTGGCTCGTAGGAAAAAAGGTATTATTATATATTTTTTTGATAATTTTTTGATCTACAATTTTGTCTCAGATTTATTTCTAATAAAACTTACCGTTTTGCTGAAAATCGCAAAAAAAACATTCTTTTACGTTTGACCTTAAACCTAAAGTTCTATGTAGGGGAAAGATTTTCATAAGACTTTCATATTTTATTTTTGATCACACATTAAACAATCATACCTACTGATTTTCAGCTTGGTGGGAATTAATGTAACTTCGAATCGCGCTTTTTCTATTTGTTTGGTACTTTCGGATCTTGTTGGTACTAGACAGTTTTGCCACCACTTCACGTGTGAAAGGAAATATTTATTTTAATTAAAAAATAAAGTAAAATATCATCATCATCATCATCATCATCATCACAACTCCGTGTAATGATCCCACTGCAGGGCTATGAGTCTCTCCTCTGGGTGATGAGGAGGTATAGGCCATAATCCACCAAGCTGGCCCAGATACGTCATGACTTTGCACAATTTTACTATTTCAAAAGTATCATGACTCAGTTATGTTAACAAACACATCAATCAAATTATGGATATTAAACAACTTTTAAATTTTGGTCAAGAACAAACTGTAATTAATTAAAAAATATCATAAAAAAAACATAATAAAAAAAAAACAGTATCGAAACTGCTAGTCTTCAATGCGAGTAAAGATCCCGTCCAGTACTGGACTTACCATTTGTCTTACAATATATACCCTCTGCAACTACATCTGAAACGGACAACTTGGCTCTACAAAGGAATCGTTCGAGTTAAAACAATGAACTTCTTCCTCTTTACTGAATAAAATCAATAATAAATAACGTTTCAAAACTTTTGTATGTCTTATGGGGTTCATTTAAGTTAGAAGAAATAAAAATCAATCACTACTGCTAATTGCTTTTTATTTGAAACATTCTTTATAGTTTTATAATGAGACTAAACTACGACCCATTTTCCGCCAAACTATAACTAGACGCAGACAGAACTTCCATCCGTATGTGGTGGATAATCCAAAATTAATTAAGCTCTTTAATAGCTCCTTTTTGATACGGGTCACCAAGGTTTGGAATGAGCTGCCTGCATCTATTTTCCCTGGCCAGTATAGTCCTGGTAATTTTAAGCGAGTTAATAATTAAATAATAGGTTTCTCGTGGATAGATGTGTACCACCTAAGTCTTCATGTTCACTTACCATCAGGTGTGATGGAAGACAAATGTCCCACCGTTAATTTATATAAAAAATAACTTAATAATTCGGAATAAGAGAGCGCGGGACACGCAGCAGGGCACTATTGTATAGAACTCCTCCTTACCCCTTGCGTAAGGCATTTTTTGCCCTTATAGATTTTTGACAGTTTTCCATGGAAAATTTAAAGCGCAGCTCTTCTCGAGTCATGATCTATACTTGCTTTTTAAGAGTGTTTTATGGATAACATTTTTGAGATTTTGTGAGAGGTGTATTTAAAAAACCGGCAAACTGCAGTCGGGGTGGCTAACGAAGTTTTTGGTTCCGTATGTCCACAAGACAATGTTATATAACAATACTTCTCGTGACACAGCAAGTGCAAGTAAGAAACAGCGCCATCTAGTGACTATGGTAGGTAACTGCTATGTATATTTTGTACGGACCCTTTAATTTTTTTTACATTTTAGTGTTGTTGTAAGCGGCATAATCTGTAAAAATATCAACTGCCTTACTACCACAGTTCACGAGATACAGCCTGGTAACAGACCTCATGATGGATAGCAAACCCATTTCACCCTTTGGGTACCCTAAAAAACTATTGAACTACTGGAAAAGCCAGTTTTCCCGAAATTTCAACACACTGGCTGATCTTTTAAATCAAAGACATTCATCTACATAGACAATGCAAGTGCATGTACTTCGCGTGTCCGAACCCCGAAAAAGCGTCAAGGTAAATACAGTCGCGCGTATATGTGTCTGTTATAAATCGATATCACAATATAAATATCGTTCTTAATCATCTATTTCATCGGTGGCATCAGTGTCTTTGAATCGGCTTGTATTTTATATCACAAAATATCAGCTGTGACGTCATAAAAGGTGTTAAAAAGTCGGCAAGCTTGGTTCAATATAAATCGTGACACTTCGTCCTCATCGTGCGTCATCTATGTAAATGTACGCCTGTGTTTTAAATTGTACTTTTTTAACTTGACGTTTAGATATGCTTGCAGATAATATAAATTCGTTTCTATTGGGCCTTGTCTTGTAAGCTAAATATAAGCAAAGAATTGTTCATAGCAGACCTGTCAGATTTTTGACAACTCATGAAATGTATTAAAACAATAAATAGTGCAAATAACAGCTCATGTACGGTTAATTCCAAATCATTTACTTATATTAGAAACCGCAGCAAGGATTTTAATATTTCACCCTCTCAAGTTACTCAATAGACTACGTATCATCCACTTGAAATGAAAATCTCTATATCGTTTCTAAGAAATTAAATGAAGTCTGCACTAATAGTTTAGATATAAACAGGCAGCATTTCAATGACAATATCATCTTTATACATTCACATACCTAAGAAAAAGTAGTTTGACAGGTCAGTGACTGTATGGACCGTGAACATCACTCTTTATATTCCATATTCTGATTATTTAGTTGAAACGTTTTTTTTTTATGATATGATCCCCCACACAACTACTACCCATCCAAAGGTTTATATGCAGAATAATACTAACTGGGAGACGCTCAGTGCTGAGCAAAGGTAGACCTTCGCCAAGGTTTTTCCACGTTTCAAAAATCTCATTTAGATTTGAAATAAATAAAAGTAAGAAATGTACAGAGTGAATGTCTGACTTAATATAATGTCTGCTGTAATATCACGCTAAGCCGTTCTTCAAGTTCTTTTAAATTGAAAATACGTTGTTTTCTGACTTATATTTTATTGGTTTTCTCATCAAAGGTAATAAAACGTGGCTGTAAAGGTAATTGTATGGGATCGATGCAAGATGCTGAATCAAGTAGGTATATTGTAACAAATCCTTCGCGGATTAATTATGAATTGATGGCAAATATCTACGGGAGAATGTTATTAGCAATTGTCGTTATCTTGTCTCCATATCACAAACTCGACTTACCTTTGTTATAGCTGGTGCTATATGAAACATCTGACATAGCTCATTCATCATCTATTTAAATAAAAATAGGATCATATTTAAAATGATTTTTAAATGAATATTTGATATACGTTCATCATCACAAGTAATGAGTCCACTGCAGGGCTATGAGTCTCTCCTATGGGTGACGAGGAGGTTTAGGCCGTAATACACCAAGCTGGCCCAGTGCTGATTGGTGGATGTCAGATATTTCAGGGTGCCGAAATGGCTTCTGACAAACCCTAACGACTACTGTATACAAATATACAGCACCCGGGACCGACTGCTTAACGTGCCCTCCGAAGCGCGGAAGTCGTCTTGATATATAGGTAAAACAAGGGATACCGATCCCGAGATAGTTTGATTCTTTCACCATAACGCCCACAGGTGGACAGAGGACTCCCCCAAGTTCCCAAGGTTTTCCACGTCGCTCGGTCCCACGCTACCGTCATCTAGCTATTATCGGCGAAAGATATTTAGTGGTTTTATTAGTTGGTTTACAAGGTTTTCCCAAAAATGCAAATAAAAAAAGTATCGTTTGATAATCACGCCATATAGAACGACTCCCTGTAGTCAGTTTTATACCGAATAATTAATCTATTTGCAAATTTATTCAAGACCACACCAAAATTAAATAAACTCCCGTATGTATGACACCACTAAAGTTTAATCAAAATGGAGAAACGACTTGACATATCGTGCTTACATTTGTTAACATTGATATTAACAAAAAAGGTCTTTACCGACGTAACTCGACCTTCGTATGTCCATCCAATAAATAAATAGACGAGAAAGATAAAATGATTTCGAGGATTTTTTTATGCAAATAAATTAAAGGGTTTCTTCTTTAATCGAATTGCTTCCATGCTGGACTGGGTGCTAACTGCTTCTCTTCCCGGGCATACTGTAAAAGTCAGTTAAGGGACAGAGGTTTAAAAGGCGTTTTTGTGGGCGATAGGCTGACCCCCTGTCACTACAATAGTCTCTCTCCATCTTTATAATACCTCCAAATTTGTCAAACGTGACATCAGATGGTCTTGTAACCTCTGGTATTCTGCCTACCCCATAAGGGATACAGGCGTGACCTTGTGTATGTATGTATGTATGTTCTTTAATCGATATGCTGTCATCTTTGGCCTCATTTTCTCTTACCATTAGTTGAGTCACACAAAACTCTGGTTACGACACCATCATACTCGAAGGCATTTTTTTCTTGAAATTAAGTTACTAATTGGTTAAGGAAATTTGAAAGGTTTGAAACGCTTGATCTGCTGCCTTCTGTACAATCGGTCAAGAAAATGGTGTACCATAAGGTTGATTGTCGTTTGCAGATTCAATGGTGATTAAGATTATTTTAGGTTGAAAAAATGGAATTGTTAATTTTTTTATAAAATAAAAATTGGGTGACTATAGATTAAAGAAAGGGCTATTTTTTAGTCTCCGGAATTTCATTGAGTACATTTAATTATACTAAGACGTAGTACTACAAGATGCTTTTTACAAGATAGTCGCCTTTATTCTCAATAGTATTCATTCATAATTTAGAGTTACAATTATTTGCTTGATGTCAGTTTTATTGTAAGAAATACATACCTTTATTTTGCAAAACTCGTTTCTATAAATGATAATGAAACTTATTGGGTAAGAGAATTCGGCCAGTGATTAAAAATTAGACCTGTATAGAGTTATTATTACTTTTGTTTAGGAACATTTAGATGTTCATTGCTGAAATCATTTGCCATTTTTCTAGTAAAGGTTGTCATGGACATTGATCTTTGACGTTTGAATACTTTTCAATTATGTTTACGTCATTATTATGCTTCTCTTTCAGTGATATCTAGTTTGAACCTTATTGTTTCTATAACTTGGAAACCAGATGAAACCACTTTCTGGCTCGCTATACCAACTTGTCCGCTGTACTTGGTAGAACCTCTTTAGAGGAACTCTCACAGAAACTGCAATACTCAAACTTGGGCTGTTGGTATAACTCTATCAGTTTTAACTCTATGGTCCTCACAAGATTCTTGGAAGCAAAATATTAATTCCACATAAGGGTTCAAGTTGTATTTGTTTTCAAAGTTTGGCTGTAGTTCGTTTGGAAACTTCCGAAAGTGTATTTAACAAAAGTTCATGTCTTACTTGAGCGAAACATTGTCTTTTCTATGATTCTCTTGTTTTACTAGAACTGAGATGTTCATTTAGTTCTGGAAAGGCTAAGAGTAACTTTTGGGTTTATAAAAATTAATTAAATCAAATATTTTATGATTTTTTTATACAGGGTGACTTTTTTAACAGGTGACAAATTTTAGATGGCACTCAGAACTCGATTCCAATCAAAACTAATAAAAGTAGGTATTGAATTTTTCACCAGAAATCCCTATGAATAAATAAAAAGATGTGAGAAATGAATGGTCGGCGGTCACCCATCCAAGTACCGGTCACCCCAAACGTTGCTTAACCTGTGATATCGTATGATACACACAGTAACCGCGGCGCCACGACGACTTCAAATGGAGTAAAAATGTGAAATATATTTAATAACAATCTTTAAAGAAATGTTAGTATAGGCTATATACATAAAATTATCAAAAAATATACGAAATTAAAAATTACTCGAGAAATAGTTCACGTTGCTGCTAATATATTATGAGAAAAAAAAGCATTACGAGCTTTTCTTTCTTTTTTTTATATTGTAAGAATAGAACGTTTGTCATTCATATATAACTTCAAGCTCTATGGGGTAGGCAGAAGACCAGAGGCTATAAGACCATCCGATGTCAAGTTTAACTTATCGTTATCGCTAAAACATTATCGCAAATAATCACATATCATGAATATGTAATCTTACTTAATATCAGCACATTCAAACTATACATAACTCAAAGCACTAAACACGAACATTTTCAATCAACTAAACAACCAAAGCGTCCTGAGATTAGCACAAAAATCCATCACCACTAGATAAAAAAGCTGATAAAAATTGCATTCGATAATTACTATCCCCGCAAATACTGCAAGGCGGCCGCCGGTTTAAACTGGATATATCCAGATGAAACCAGATAGAACCGCCTCTTGTAAACAGTGGCTTAATGAACGGATCTGGGTTGTGTTTTTAGCTCTCAATATCAAATTAATTTGCGTTTTTGTGGTTTTTGGTACCGCATTTTACCCTTGTAGATTGACTTGTAATTAATTATTGTTTGGTTTTGTTCACAATTGTATTGTATAAAATGAAGTACGTTTAATATTTATTTTAAATAATTCTCTTTTGTAGGAGACTGGCTGATTCCACTTTGATACGTAAGCTGCTATGTTTTGTTGAAAATATATTAAAAATGAAATATTAAAAAGCTGCTCTATGCAGTCTTATATTTGAAATAGAAAATAGCTAATAAAAGGTCAGTATGCTGGACATGCTGGACTGGAAGCAAAGGAATAATATAGAATGTGCCAGCTGCTTCTCTTCCCGTGAATTCTGTAAAAGCCAGTTAAGGGACAGAGGTTTTATTGAACTTTACTTTGTTTTTTTTTACTTTACTTTAACGTTACTTTGCGCTGCTGTCACTGCAATAGTCTCTCTCCACCATTATAATGCCTCCAAATATGTCAAACGTGACATCAGATGGTTTTATAACCTCTGGTGTTCTGTCTACGCCATATGGGATACAGGCGTGAAGTTTTGTATGTATGTAGGTAAGTATATTGACTTTTTACGAGCTTCCTCCAGAGTTGACGCCTCGTCGGCACCGATCCGCCTAAGGTTTTTTTTTTTTGTTTTTCCGCCACAAAAAGTTTTGGCACCCCCTAAAACAAGCTTTAACCAGTAAAGTAAGCTTTAGCGGGAGGAGGATGAATCCTGTTACGGACGAATGGGCATTCTATAAGCTGTTAACCCCAGTGGCTAACGGAAAATAGAATGCCCAGACAGTGTGGAGACTCACTCAGTGAAGCCGAGCATACCCACTAAACATCCCCCTTTACGACCTACCTTGATTCAGTTTCTTGATCATTTATCGGAGCGACAGCCAATTGGAGGGAGAGGCTGCGCAGTGAGCGGCACCCGGACGGCTGCTACCAAAAGGACATGAAAGCGAGAAATTCAGAAGCTAAGACTAGCAGAAATGACAAAGCTGAAACTAAGAGATTACCTAGAGTGATCAGACTCACTCTGAGATAGGAGTGCTGGAAAGAAGGACTACGTTTAGAAACGTTGAGCTTGCTGGAGTTTCCTGATAAGGGGAGCGAACTTGGTTAGGACCGGAAGAGCACCGTTGAAACCCTCTGGGCTGGCGTCGAGAGCGGCGCCGAAAGCCAGGATCTCGTCGATGGGAGCGAGCTGGATCCAGAACGCCATGCGGTCTTGAGACCCTTTTGCGTTCTGGCACTGGGAAGCCAATTTGGCGGCCGGTTGCGATTGAGTCGCGACCCGGCTGCGCTGACCTGAAACGATAGAAGTAGAGGCCTTGGGGGCCTTTTAACTGACTGGAGGAGCGTCCGAGATAGGCTGCGGTCGCTCTCTCCAGTTCTCGATGGGCTTCACGGTAGCCCTGGCAGCACGCGGTGCCTAGGGGCAGCCGCGAAAGTTTGCTGTGTGGCCTGATTGGCCGCACAAGACGCAGGACGGAGCGGTGGGCGATTCGGGAGTGCGAGAACACTCCTTAGTCCCATGCGGATCTAGGCACTTGACGCACCTAGGGGAAGAAAAACAGTTTGCTGCCGCATGACCGTACAATTGGCAGCGGTGGCACTGACCTGGAAAACCACGCTTGTGTGGTACTTCGACGCGGATGTTGGAGAGACCGCACACAGTGGGCTTGCCTCTGAAAATGGACTGCCCTTGCGGGCTCTTCGCTAGGATCACTAGCGCAAGTGGGAACTGCTTGCCTCGGCGACTGTGCATTTTGTGCACAGATTCGACGGGGAAGCCTTGAGAAGACAAGTCCTCTTGGATTTGCTCGTTCGAGAGCTCGAACGGCACGTTCCTGAGGACGGCACGAATCTTACGCTCCTCAGGGAGGGCGTAAGTGTGGTACTCGAGCTTTTGATCAGCAAGAAGCCGAGTAAGATTCCTGAAATCGGAAATGGAACAGACTAAGATCTTAATAGAGTCACCCACGTTGGATGCCTTACTATACTGGATCTTGGGATTGTGACTACCGCAGAGAGCTGAGACCTCGGTCCAGCGGCTCTTGTCCCGTAGAAAGACGGGTGGCGGAGACTTGACTTTCGGCGGAGCCGAATCTGATTGCGACGCAGGCTGTGACGCCGGGATCGCTGAAACAGAAGGCGCGGGATCAGACGCAGGCGCGACAGTTTGCTGGGCAGGGACAGCGGCTGGAGCAGCTGAAACGGATGGAAGTAAGACTGAAGAGGCATCTTGCTTCTTCTTCTTTGACTTGGACTTCTTGCGAACCTCGGTGAACGGAGCAGGAGATTCTGGAACTAAAGGAGCGGAGTCGGAATCACTACCCGGCGGGGTAGTTTTCCGTTTGTATGCGGTGGAGTCTACCGACATGCAATCTGAAAGGGGATCGACGTACTCAGAGGGATCTGGAGACGCCGGAGAATCGGTTTGGAACCCCTGTGAAATGGAGGCGACTTGAGGGCGAGCAGACATTTGCTCACGCAAGTACTCGTTTTGAGCGAGAGCGTTTTGGTATTCTGACATCAACCGAGAGTATGACTCCACCACTTCTTTATGCTTGATGTAGTTTTCTCTCGAATAATCCTGATAGTGTTTTTTTTCACGAAAGACCTGATCGCTAAAATTGCACTTAAGCCCGGTGTACTTAGGGTGACGGGGCATGATGCTGGGCTGAAAGAAAGTCTATCGGAGACAAACTGCGCTGAAAAAGAAAACGACCTAGTACGGACCTATTGCCGGTGAACGGCGGACGATCAGGCTTCGTTGGCACGGTTACGTATCCACCTGACCAGCGATGCTTCGGCCGGCAGCAGTCGGGTCCGTCCTGAAAAGGGCAGATGAATTAGCCCCGACACCACACAGCCTCCACAAGAGAAAACTTTCCGAAAGAGCTTAACTTGGGACCTTACCCGCACGAGTGCGGGGGAGGGAACAAGGGCAGCGCAATACGAACACTCGGGAGCGGCCGCAGACACGACCGTTCGGGAGCGAACGCAAACGGGAAGTGACCGCCTAAGGGGGGGGGGAGTCGGAGAAGGAGATACGCTCACCTTCTACCTCCCGATAGCCAGCCGTAGCGGGTGAGGGGACCTGCTGCGGCTTAGGGCTATGTGAGGGAAAATGGTCTCGTGTACTGGACCATTTCCTACGTGGGGGGCGCTCGGCTCAGGCTGAGCGCAGTCCGCCGGGGCTCGCGGGTAATGTCAATGGCAGTACTTACTGGAGGTTTTTAGTGGGTAGGTCCGGCCTTCTGCTGGATCATCCCCACATACCCCGCCGTTCCCCCTTGGGTGGTCGGGGACGTGATTGCACGTTTTCCTCCAATAATAATAAAAAAGGTTATCGAAAGCGAAAATGTTTTTCTAGAATTTAGTAGTTTCAAACAAAAGGTTTGTTATTCTTTAATTATAGTTCTTATAAATATTTTGAGATTAAAATCAACATTAACATTAACATTAACCGCAGTTCACAAATTTACGCGTGATTCCATCAACTTTGCAAAATATAATATTTTGTCACAACGCGAACACAACCTTACTTCGACGACACGATGTCATATTTTTTTGTCAAGACATGTTTACCTTGAAGACAATGCTTCAGCAACCCCATTTCAAAAGATCTGACGTTAGTAAACAATCCTTTGACAAATTGTGACTATTTCATGCGTAGGTTGTGTATAGGTCTTTTTTGTTCATTGTCAAGAATATATTGCCTTGTAGACTAATAAATCCAATAGATGAGGATATTTTTTAGATATCTGTTCTTCTTAGTTCAAGGTTAGGTTATCGTGAAAAGCCTTTTAGATATAGATATGGTAAAGACTGGTTTCGATTGGTTGCGACATCTAATTTTGGTGATAATTGTTTTAAACTATCGCGGTTATTTTCACTATGATTTAATGTATTTACGGGATTCTTACCACGATTTTCGATTTTATTTTCGCACGTCCGATATTTCGATGCTGTTACAAGCACCATGATCGCGGACTGGCAGATGTAGGTAGGTGGCGATGACAGTTAGAGGCAGATATATCGATCTACCCCCTTTCTTGTTCGTTTTGATCTGCTACTACTGGAACTCACATGAATGTCACTTTTGCAAAACACGCTCACAGTATCACTGGGTTTTTGACCGGACACACCACTTTCGCTGTTTTTTAGTTTAGTAAAAGTCCTAACCACTGGGTTCCACGTACTAGACAATTTAAAACCGTCTTCTCGATTAAAGTTATTTTCGCACTTTTTTATTTCTAACGCTTCTTTAACGATTCGCGGTATGTAGTGTCGTTCCGTAGATAAGATCCGAGTATTATGGAACTCAATCCAATGATTAGGGCCCGATTCTAACAGATGTTCGGCGATGGCTGACTTGTTTGTGTCTGAGTTTTTTATGGCTTTGATGTGTTCCTTAAGACGGCATGAAATAGTTCTCTTCGTTTGGCCAATGTAGGAGCTGCCACAACTGCAGTCAATTTTGAAGCGCCAGCCCTCCTTCATGCCATACTTAAAAGGAGTCACAGATAAAATAGGAAGGATATTAAATAAGTACTCTATCGACACGATTTTCACTCCCTACAAGAAAATCAATCAGTGTCTGCGCTCACCAAAAGATCACATACCGCTTGAGACACCGGGTGTTTATAAAATTGACTGCAGTTGTGGCAGCTCCTACATTGGCCAAACGAAGAGAACTATTTCATGCCGTCTTAAGGAACACATCAAAGCCATAAAAAACTCAGACACAAACAAGTCAGCCATCGCCGAACATCTGTTAGAATCGGGCCCTAATCATTGGATTGAGTTCCATAATACTCGGATCTTATCTACGGAACGACACTACATACCGCGAATCGTTAAAGAAGCGTTAGAAATAAAAAAGTGCGAAAATAACTTTAATCGAGAAGACGGTTTTAAATTGTCTAGTACGTGGAACCCAGTGGTTAGGACTTTTACTAAACTAAAAAACAGCGAAAGTGGTGTGTCCGGTCAAAAACCCAGTGATACTGTGAGCGTGTTTTGCAAAAGTGACATTCATGTGAGTTCCAGTAGTAGCAGATCAAAACGAACAAGAAAGGGGGTAGATCGATATATCTGCCTCTAACTGTCATCGCCACCTACCTACATCTGCCAGTCCGCGATCATGGTGCTTGTAACAGCATCGAAATATCGGACGTGCGAAAATAAAATCGAAAATCGTGGTAAGAATCCCGTAAATACATTAAATCATAGTAATTTTGGTGATATTGATAATTTTATACAAACTTTTTTATGGTGAAAAGGTTTGTATGTATACAACTCGATATTTATTTAATTAAAGGAGGTTAATCTTTGTTCTGACCGATTTGTATAAGGATGGGTGACTGTCCTTAACACCGTGTCGAAGGAAGCATCAACAGATTTCAAAGAATATGATTATGGTAACCCATTTGACAACCGGCTAGTGTAGCGGTAACATACATTGCCTTCTATGCCAGAGGTCCTGGGTTCGGATCCAAGCGGCGGCGGATATTTGTGTGATGAACACAGATATTAGAAGTCAAGCCATGGATGTTTATATGTTTATTTAAGTTTATTCTAATAAAAAAAAAATTATTCAATATGTATGTGTATATATTTCTTAAGTATATCAGTTATCTAGTACCCATAACATAAGTTCTTTAAGAAACTTAATTTGGGCTAGATAATGTTGTGTGAGTGACAGAAATATTTATTTATTTATTTGGTAACACATTGTTTACAGCTTTAAAAAGCTTAGATTCCATTTGTATATGTAACACTATAAAGAATAATGTTCACGGTCCATACAGTCTCTGACCTGTCATACGAATTTTTTTTAGGTATGTGAATGTATAAAAATGATATCTAAACTATTGGTGCTGACTTGCTTTAATTTCTTAGCAACGATATCGGGATTTTTACGTCAAATGAATGATACGTGTAGTCTATTGAGTAACTTGAGAGGTAAAATATTATAATCCTTGCTGCGCTTTCTAATATAAGTAAATGATTTGGAATTAACCAAACATGAGCTAATTTACTACTATCTATACATATAATAAAATGGTAGGAAAGTCAAAACTGTACATCGAATATTTTTTTAAAAGAATACTTGGGGTATGATCTACAATCGAAACAGAAACAAAAAATATAGTTTTTAGAATTTTTGTCTGTTTGCCTGTTTGTCTTTCCGGGATAAACTCAAAAAGTACTGCATGGATTTACTTCAAATTTGGCATGAAGATAGTTAAGAAGTCGGGTCAACATATAGGCTACATATTATCACGCTAGCAGTGTTATAATCGTAGGTGCGTTTGGTGCTGCATAGTGTTCACGCAGACGACGTCGCGGGCAGCAGCTAGTATCAATATATACATTTCATGAGTTGTCAAAAATCTGATAGGTTAGCTCTTTGTTAAAATGCCAGCTTCTGGTTTAAAAAAAAAAAACAAATTATTTAGGCACTAGTGTTTTTTATCTCATACCTAGTCACTTATTTGTCTCAAACAGTATCATTTAGTCGAAAACCGGATTTAAGCACTTATAAAAAATGGCTTTAAAATAAAATCTTCATTAAAAGTCGTTTCAATTTCGAAACAAATTTCACCACAGTCTTTTGTTTCTGATAAATTTAAAATTCTGAACAAAAATACGAAACCTAACTAACGCAAATAAAGCATAGCAGTGCTCATAGCAAAATGGCAATTATAATGTAATTGTACAAATGTGGCTGAAATCCGTCCGACCATCCACATTTTATATGTAAATTTTATGGAGCTAGATGAAAATATACGAGCCAGAGTGGAATTTAATAAGTTTAAGTACTGCGTCTGTAAAGAAATGGGACATTTAGCCGATATAATGGTAGCCAACCACGTAGGCAGGCTTTCATAATATTTTACGTGATATGATTTGCCCTTGGACTCTTTTGGCGGCTTGTAGAGAAAACCGTAAGGACTTCAGTTTGCAGTTTTAAGGAAGGTTAAGGAACAGAAGTAGTATGGGCGTTTCTGTGGGCGATTTTCTCCATCATTAAAATACCACCAAATTTGCCAATCGTGACGTAAGATGGTTCTATAGCATCTGGTGCTCTGCCTACCCCATAAGGCGTGAGGTTATGTATGTATGTAACTTAAAGTACCTACTGATGGGTTTGAGCGCATTAAATTATATAGATTCTTGTTGCTGTCTTGCTTAACACCATTCCAAAAGGATATGCACCTCTAGCTACTGACTAAATCAGGGTTGTGGAGATCAGTTTATTTTCTCTTTTAAAATAACATTATAGTGTACTATTCAATCCGCATAGAGATTATGTATGTATTGGCGATGGGGTAACGACCGCTTTGGCGATGGGGTAACACTGTCAGCCTCAGACGCCAGTGGTCGCAAATTCGATTCCCGCACGGAACAAGAAAAAAATGTTCCGAGTCTAGGCGTTTATCTATACATGTATTATATTTTAGGTTCTCCCCTAGTTCGCTATATGGTATCTCATAATATAAGCATTGCCTACTTTGTGTCCATGTAGTTGGTGTGATCGTCTGGGTATATTATTTATTTTTAAATAGGAAAATTCTAAAGTAAAGTTCATCAATCCTCGCTGCTGACTAAGTCAAGGTGGTAGAGATCAGTTTCTCGTTCAATAAAAGTTAATCATGAAACACATAGTCCGTTAAATATGGCTAAGCATAAACTGCTTAAAATTTTCGTCTATTTTAGAAAGATGTCGCAACACTAGGCATTTCTTTACTAGGTGATTAAACCCGAGTTTGACCTCAAAAGAATCAGTTGAGATGGTAAGTGAAGTTGATAGCACACGGGTTTATTTAGTATTTAACTTTTTATTATACACTGTGACTGGCAGGTCACTTTCATTACATGACACAACACATGATTACATAGGCGTAATACAATACATAGATACATAGCGAGTGGTGGTGTGCGTGTGGCGGGAACACTACTGTGTGCGCGTTGACTGAGGCAGCGCGTCTGGAAAAGTGTAGTGATGTCTCTTAATTTATTTATATGGAATTCTGGTAAAAAATTAAGTACCTAACTTTATTTCATGATTATGATCAGAATCGAGTACAGATTGCTCTCCTTCAATATTTAAAATTTGTCACCAGTCAGACTGTATACTGCCAGAACAAATTACTGGTAGAGCGGTGATACTAGGTGGCATTTTTTATAAATCTATCTTTAAGGCTATCGTCTCTCGTATTGCCTCAATGCAAATAAAGATGTTATTAAAAAAACATTCCATGACGAGTGACTCGTTTCATCTTTGGTGACATTTACAATTAACTATAAAAAGATTTAAGTTTAAGTCGCAGGTTTAATAAAATAAAACACGCAAAACGAGAATGTTTATAATAAGTTACAAGTTGACTAACAACAATTATTAACCACTCTTCTGCTTTCTATCAACACCGCATAATTTTGCGTAATTTAATGGCTGCCTGTAATTTAAATTTGGTGAAATTAAACAGACAGGCGTTAATTTTTCCACGACTGCAAATCATTACAAAAAGTTACCAAAGTAATTATACATACTCGTTATTGAAGAAAATAAGATTATGATACCAGATATTTGTTTGTGGTTGAAGCTAAGGTTTTGAACCTGTCCCAAATAACCCATGACCATCTATACTGATTGAAGTATATTTACTATATTATATTGTCTTAAGTTTTCGCTATTCATACTATTAAATAAAACACTTTTTAACCGGATTTATAGCGTATATTTTACATTTTAACTAGACGTTTCGGCGTCTTTGCGGACCCCGTGGTCAAGAGCGACTGGAAGACACCGAAACGTTTGTTTCGACGAAGTGTTTTATTTAATAGTAATAAGATTATCCTGGGCACCAAAAACATACTTTTGACAAATAATGATAATAAAGTAACTAATTTACGCAGGTTTTATCTAATCTTAAAGTAACTAATTTCGCGCAAATCTACAAAGTAGTCTATGTGCTATTCCAGACTGTGCACTATCATTTCATCTAAATCCGTTGAGCCATTCTGCCATGATTGAGGAACAAACATATTATATACAAACTTTCACATTTTTAGTATCAGTAAGATTAGTAAAATAAAATGATGACAATGAACAATAAATTAAATGAAATACTTCTCATTGGAAATAAATAACTGATTCTTAAAGTAACGCCAAAGTTAGTTGTAGTTAGCATACACTTGAGACAGTTTAGAAAAGGTTGTTTCTAAAATAGTCGGACTGGGAGGCTCTGAAGAACCTCTCACACCGAATGCAAAGAGACGACCAATCCGCTGCGTTTTTTTTTACAAAATAAGGATGGGACGATTGTCCTCCTTGCTGCTTAAAGACTAAGATGATGCACGTATATAACCTATACACTCGACAATAAATCACTCAAATAAAATACTTTCTAACCGGGTTTATCGCGTATAATCATTGAGTTATTAGAACGTTAGTATATAGTAACTCAATGCGTATAATTTATATTTTACATTTCAACTAGATTCTTACCCCTTGGTAAGAATCGACTATAGAAAAAAGACTATAGGTACCTACTCTCGACTCTTAATAGTACAAAGACTGGGCCATGGTTAGAAAGCACAATCGCATCTTACATTTAAATTTCTATACAAATATCTTAAATTGTATCATGTCTCATACATACCGTAAATACTTAAAATATCCCAAGATAAATATTCTAAGCGCCATATTTCTAAACGTGAATTTTCCGTGTACCTATTTTGTTTCTTTCGAATTCGGATAAAAACGTTATTTTCCTGAGTATTTTCGTAAAAAAGGGCCGATAAAAGCGTTGAATTATAGGCTCTTGTACAATATACCAATAGATTGTTTCATCTTTCCTTTTGATATTTTTGTGTAGGGTCGAGATTTTGTTTGATTTATTGTAGTTTGAATATTGCGAAGGACGGTTCCGGGTAAGCGAAGCCTACTTTAGGATGGGGTTTGGCTTCTTTAAATGCTTTTTTATTTTATTTTTGTCTTTGAAATTAAAAGTAAGGGTTATTATGACGGAGAAATTTGTTGTTAGTGAAGATGTTTCTAAGCTAGAGCTAAATCCGCAACAGTTTAAGTGTACAGGGGGACCCGCCAAAATTTTAAATTTTTGTATGAAAGAAACAGTCAAAATTTATTGCTTTCATACAAAAATTTAAAAATACTAGAATACCTCCGTGAAGGTATGATATACGGTTGGCGGGACACCCTGAATGTTTCTGATGAGCGGACCAAGCGATGACGTGGAGAATCTTGGAGTAGCTCTCTGTCAAGCAGTGTGCGTCTGTTGGCTGATGATAATATGAACGTCAAAACTAGAATGAGAACTTTGGTTTTAAAAATAAAATTAAATTTGGAAACCTAAGAAGACCGAAAGATAAATTTAAATGTAAATATTTATCCCTGAACTAATTTTCCCGACACAAACCCCAACTTAACTTAAACTTCGGGCTACCCATAATTATTTATTATTACGTAATTGTATGTTTGTGACAGTAAGTTAAGAATAATATTTGCTATGTTAATTCAGCATTAATGTTAATTAGGTCAAGGCAACAGGCATATGTACAATAACAGTTAAGCCAGATTTGTGCTATTTAGGTCTTTAAGTAGGACCAGGGTGTCGAAAAATGATTGCCAACCCTAACAGCTACTCTATCATACAAATTTGCAACTCGTGATGTGCCTAGGCAGTTTTTGAATGACCAAGAAGTAAGATTGACTGTCAATATATAGACGTAATAAAAATAAAATGCAAGAAAACAAATATAATTAATTTATTAAGAATAATAATATTTAATTCCTCTTCCATGCTGGACATGGCGAAAGAAAAACATAGAATGTACCAGTTGCTTCTCTGAGGGACATTTTTATTGGCATTTTTGTGGGCGATAGGGTTACCTCCTGTCACAATAATAGTCTCTTTCCATCTTTATGATTCCTCCAAACGTTACATCAGATGGTTTCTGCTTACCTGAAAGGCCTCTGGCGTTCTATCTACCCCATACCTAAGGGATACCTACAGATTTGAAGCTATGTATGTTTGTAATAATAAATTTCCCAAAGTGACACACTAACTATATGGCACCAAGGTAAGCTTGTGTAATGTGAACCAGTGTTATTATACGTTTCCTGAATTATAAACAAATGAGCTTCTTCCTTCATCTCCGTACACGTGTAAACTAAAAAGTCTATTTTTTCTTATTCCTGTGGGAGTTTTGGGAATTCCTTCCATAATGCAGCCAGACACACATTAAAAAACCTTTTTAACAATAATAATAATACTCTTTATTGCCAAATAAAATACAATTTTACAATTACTATGAATTATAAAGATATTGACAATGAGGCGGCCTTATTGCTACAAGCGATTTTTACTAGGCAACCAACAAAAGGAATCCATTTAGAATTAAATTTAGGTACAAAATGAAACAACATAAAAGAAAAATAAACAGAAATCTTTGAGCAGAGTATTTAGACGGTGAAACGGCAAACGGAAAAACAATGAGTGCACTCAAGGAATAAGATTTTTCATACAAACCAAAAAGTCCAAGGTATATTTCCCGTTCCCAAGGGAATTTCGGGAATTAATTGCATAACGCAATCAGACACCCATTGAAGAACCTTTATACCAAGTTGTACATCCGAGCACTCCAGGAATAAAATTTTTCAAAGAAACTGAACAATCCTATATTTCCCGTTACCGTGAGAGTTTTGGGAATTCCTTCCTTAGTGCTACTCTACCTTCATTAAGGAATGTGCTATTCCAAATTTCGGCTCTCTACGCCCAGTAGTTATGGCTGTACGTTATCTGTCAGTCACTCAGTCAGTAACGGAACAGTTTTATATAAATAGATACATTGATCCGGCTGGGAATCGAGCTTAGGGCCACTGACACCGCAGGCGAATTTTTGCCAATTGAATTTGTATCAGTTGACATATTTGATTTAGATTAAATACTTTAAAGGTGGAATAAAAGAGAAATTGTGACTACCTGTATTCCATACATCTTCACCAACACAATACATACATACCTACATACATAACGTCACGCCTGTATTCCTAATGGGGTAGGCAGAACACCAGAGGTTACAAGACCATCTGATGTCACGTTTAACAAATTTGGAGGTATTAGAAAGATGGACAGAGACTATTGTAGTGACAGGGGGTTAGCCTATGGCCTACAATAACGCCTTTAGAACCTCTGTCCCTTAACTGACTTTTACAGTATGCCCGGGAAGAGAAGCAGCTGGCACATTCTACGTTTTTCTTTCGCTCCCAGTCCAGCATGACACAAATCTCACCTACACAAATCTTTTTTTAAATTTTAAATGGATGAGGAGTTTCTCTCAAAGGTACAAGAAAAAAAGATTTCAAAGTATTTACTGTAAACGTAAGAAATCACTGCCTTAGGGGACTAACTACGGCATAACAATAAAATACTTCAACATAGTAAAAGATCAAAAACAAATAAAGCATATAAACATTTCAAAATAACTCTTTTTTCAGGAAACAATTTCCCCGATTTCCGAACATTATTTATTTTATTACTTAAATCGAAAAGCGCTTAACACTATAAGAAATCATTCTCGCAAGCCCTCCCGATATTGAAAGATAATGAATATGATTTTTCACCTCTTTGCCTCGTAAAAAATCGTATTACTTACGTACCTTCCCTACTACTTTATACGGGATGGTCCATTTTCGGCTCAACGGATTGATGCCTTGTAACTTGGGCATACATCATTGGGCCAAGAGCTATTTGTTATATTTGAACCTCGTTATACAGGGTGCACGTTAGAAGGTACGTAATTTTTTTGTTTTACAAGAGAATTTCTATAGATCTATACTAATATTATAAAGAGGAAACCTTTGTATTTTTGTATGTTTGTATTGAATAGGCTCAAAAACTACCGATTTCAAAATTTCTTTTACCATTACTTAGAGGGATTCTTCCGAATCCGTATAATAATAATAATAAAATAAATAATAATAAAATCCTTTATTTTCCAGTATATGCGTACAATTTGGTGTTATGTCATAGGCTACTTTATGTTATAGGCTACTTTTTATCCCAAAAATCCCGCGGGAATCGAAGTTGTGCGGGTAAAACCAGCTAGTGCGTAATAAGTTCAGTAGAGGCTGATAAGAAATGAATATGTTCCATGATATCGAGATATCTTTGTTCATTAGTAAGGGCTAATGTTTTGTTTTCAAATGTTCCTTTTAATTCGCTTTTTCAGCAATCAAGTTTAAAGAAAAATCCACACCATTTTACCATCGGACTACTAGACGCAGACAGAACTTCCATAAGTATGTGGTAGATATTTCAAAAAGTCGAACTAAGCGCTTTGACACATATTTTTTGATACGAGTAGCCAAGGTTTGGAATAAACTGCCTGTATCTAATTTTCCTGACCAGTATAGTGCTGTAACTATTCAGCGTCGAGTGAATACGTTTCACGTGGAAAGACGTGTACTACGTTAGTTTTCACGTTCACGTACCATCAGGTGTCATGGAAGACAGACGTCTTATCCTTACTTAATATTAATAAACAAAATTATCTTATTTCATCCAAAATCAAAATCAGAACTACACAATTTTTACCATATAGATAGATTGCCATTAAACACATTTAAATTTAATTAATAAAAAACTGAATTTCAAAGTGTTACTTATTGGAGCCCTAAAAATCGTTATGGCGTTATCTTTTAACCCTTTAACCGCCACGGATAAATCTGACAAATACATTCAAGTCCATTTCGCCAAGGTCGTATATTTACGACTAAAAACCACCATTCTTTTCATATGCTTTTCAACCGGCTTCCAAAAAAGGAGGAGTATGTATTTTTAGATTTACGGTGCTTGGCGCTGGGAGCACGACTACTGATATGAAGTCTGTCGGGTAAAGGGTTAAAAAGAGTGAATAATTTGAAAGTCGATATAAAACCAATGGCAAAATCAGTTTTTTAAATAATATAAAATAAATGAACGCTATATTCCCAAAATAAAATATTTAAAGCCTTTGAATTAAATAAATAAATCACCATAGCTGACATACAGCATAGCCCAAAAGTAATCTTTAATGAGATTTTATGTAAACCACACAACAGAACTGAATACAGAAAAGTTTGTATTGAGAACTGGTCTACCAAGGACACGAACCTATAATCTCGCATACTATAGGTAAAACACTTTCCTAAAGCCGTCTTTAAACCACAATATTTTATGTTTTCAAAAATATTGCAAACCAAAGTTGAACTCCCTGTATAATATCTGTCAGAACATCACCGCCAGTAATTCAGAACATTCGTCTTCAGCGCCGATACAAACATAAACATCAATAACTCTATACATTTACTGTGCAGCGAGTAGGTTGTATACTGTGTTATGTAGGGTGAGCAGAAATCATAAAGGTTCGTCTGCTTTGGTAGAATTTGAGTAGTTGAAAATATAAGCGAGCTTTTTTCGGTTTCGTTGTCTTTAATCCCACGGTCACAATTAAATATAATATAAGCAGAAAACAACTTAGTTATGTTGTGAGTCGCAGCGACCGCCCGACAACCTGCATAAATAGCGCGCGCGCACCGCGCCACGGGTATTTTGTTCATTGTCTCTCGAGCTGTAAGGTTGTTGGTGGTCGGTGCGATTTGCAGTAAGTCCTTTACAATTTCAAAGTGATTCATAATGTGTTTGATGATATGTGATTTAAATTATATTTTCATAGCTCCATTCTTCAGATATATTATTACCTTGTAGTTACCCTTGCGTAGTTGGCAGTACCGCACTTTAAGATTTCAATCGATAAACCGATAACCGATTTTTGGTTTTTGAAATCACTAGTCTATTCTGCCTGCACTAGCGTTCGGATGCTTCTCTCATTCCCTTTTCGTGCGCGGTAGTGACCACACAGTTTACAATAATTGTATCGTCACCTCACTCACCAGTTTTATAGACTTATTTATTTTACCATTAGTATGCCGAAACGAAAGGCTGAGAATAAAATAAAAGAATACAAACACAAAATAAAAAAATTACAAGAAAAACACCGCACCAGACGTCGTATCATAATTTCAGATTCTGAATCTGATATCGAAAATCAAGGTAAGAAGTTTTAAAATATTAAAATTTTAAAGTATTACTTCATAAAACTATAATAAATTAAGCGTCTTTAAGCGTACCTGGAGGTTAACCGCGAGTTATTCACGACGGTAACACGTGGCGCAAAAAATAAAGCCGGGAGGTTGACCGAGAGTCATTCACGAAGGCAATTTGAGGGTATTTTTATATTCATTATAAATGAATAAAAAACAACTTATCCAATATATTTATTGAATAATTGCGTTTTTAATGCAACATATCATTGGAAAATAAAATAACTCATCCATATCATTTGGATTAAAGTAAATAGTAAAAATGTACTGCTTTATTTAAACATGCTACATATTTTTTTTTTTTTTTGGATATTTCAGATGTCCATACACCTGAGAACTATACCAATGAATATTGTGATATATTGCCTCCATTATCACCAGAAATACCTTTAATACCTAAAGCAATTGAAAAGCAAAGTTGGCAGCTGAAAAGAAATGTGCCTCAAAAACATAATAATATTATATCCCAATCAAAAGTAAGGTTGTCGGGAAACTGGACACCCCTTCCGAGATATCTCTCGCCAATGAACAGGGGGGGGCGCACAGTACACATGGCGAGAGGACACATGAACAGACTATTTCGACCTCAAGCTCCCCCGCTGCTACCACCGTCGGCGTCAATGCAGTCACAGACGAGGGCAGCTGCCAAATACCGTGCCCAAACACGACAATAACGCAGGTACATGCAGGTTATCCTTTTTTTATGATTGTTGGTTTAAAACAACAAAAAATAAGCATGTCTTAGGAATCATTTTAAATGGTTACCATTTACCCTTAACAGATAATAATATAACACGACCACATTTATCGAACAATTCATTGTCATTGAAAGAGAAACATAAAGTTAAAAGTGCATTAAATAATTTAATTACTTTAGGCGCAGTATCTGAATGTAAAAGCAGTAATGATCAGTTTTTATCACCTATTTTTTTGATACCTAAGCCAAATGGAACTGATAGGTTCATACTCAATTTAAAATATTTTAATAAATTTATACACAATGAACATTTTAAGATGGAAGATTATAGGAGTGTTTGTACATTGATATCAAAAAATTGTTATATGGCTAGTATAGACCTCAAAGAATCGTACTTATCTGTTCCTATATTTCCTGAACACAAAAAATACCTTAGATTTCAAATAGAAGACCAAACTTATGAATTTAACGCAATGCCATATGGGCTGTCATCTGCACCAAGAATATTCACAAAAATAATGAAAGAAGTTGTAGGGTATTTAAGAATACGCGGCTTTAGTTCTATTACATATCTTGACGATACTTTGTGCTTAGGAAGTTCTTATGAAGAATGTCGTCATAATGTTACAGAAACTGTAAAAATTCTCGAATGTTTAGGATTTGTAGTTAATTATGACAAAAGTTCTTTAGAGCCAAGAAGAATATGCAAATTCTTAGGTTATATGTTTGACACAATAAACATGACAATGTATTTACCAGAAAACAAACAAGCTCATATATTACATCTAGTAAATAAATTTAAAACATTACCAAAGACTACCATTCGAGAATTTTCCCAGTTTATAGGGGTTTTGACAGCTGCATGCCCTGCAATAAAATACGGGTGGTTATATACAAAACAATTCGAAAGAGAAAAATATCTCGCCCTTAAAAAACATAACAATAATTATGATGCAACTATGGAATTATTTAACAACATTTTATTGGATTTAAATTGGTGGGAAAACAACATTTTAAATTCTAAAAATAATATAGTAATACCAGATTATAAAGAAGAAATTTTTACAGATGCGTCACGGACAGGCTGGGGTGCAATCTGTAACAATAGACGCGCAAATGGTCATTGGAAAGTTAATGAACTTGAATATCATATAAATTATTTGGAACTTCAGGCAGCTTTTTTCGGTTTAAAATGCTTTTCAAATGACCTTACTAATTGCGCCATATTGATGCGGATTGACAACACCACAGCCATCAGTTACATTAATAGAATGGGCGGAATACAATACCCTCACTTAAATAAATTAACAAAAGATATTTGGCAATGGTCCGAGAAGAGAAATCTATGGATATTTGCATCATATATTAATTCAAAACAAAATAAAGATGCGGATACGGAATCACGCAGATTTAATCCTGACACTGAAATTGAGTTATGCTCTAACTCTTTTGATATGATTATTAAAAAATTTGGTCATCCAGACATAGACCTGTTTGCATCTCGAACCAATGCCAAATGTAGAGTGTATGTATCCTGGAAACCTGACCCAGATGCATTTACAGTAGACGCTTTCACAGTATCTTGGTCAAATTATTATTTTTATTGTTTTCCCCCTATCGCGATGATTCAAAAATGTTTGCAAAAAATTACTTTTGAACAGTCTAAAGGAATATTTGTTTTTCCCTATTGGCCAACACAAGTTTGGTTCCCATTATTACGTAAAATGATAATCTCAGATATAATTTTTCTCAAAAATTCTATTCAATCCGATTACAGAATACACATACCCGTGCAGACTACCCTGGCAGCAGCCATTGTCTCCGGGAAGCCTTCAGAAAACAAGGTATCCCACAAGAAGCTGTATTCCTTATGATTGCCTCTTTGGCGGAAAGTACGATCAAACAATATAACACAACTTTCAAACAGTGGTGGAATTACTGTTCAGACAATAATCTTAATTATTTAGAAACACCTAAAACAGCGGTAATGTTATTTCTCACAAAACAATATGAGATGGGGGCATCTTATGGGACTTTGAATAGTCACCGCTCGGCGATATCATTACTGTTAGGAAATAATATAGGTTCAGATGAGCAAGTTTCTAGATTATTTAAGGGTATTTTTAAGTGCAGACCTAGTATACCTAAGTATAATACTATATGGAATCCACAAATTGTTTTAGATTATGTAGATAAATTGTTTCCCCACTCAAATATATCATTAACCAAAATGACAAAAAAGCTAGCTGTACTCTTAGCTCTTTGTACAGCTCATCGCGTACAAACATTATCTCTTATTAATATAAAAGATATTGTTATCAATCAAGATCAGATAATTATAACTATTACAAATTTAATTAAAACCTCGATCATTAATCGAGAACAACCAACTTTAGTTATACCTTTTTTTAATGACAAACCTAGCATCTGTCCTGCGAAGTGCTTAGAAGATTATTTAAAACTCACGGCGGATCTTAGAAACGATCATTGTACCAGACTATTTTTAACTTTTAGGCGGCCATACAAGCCAGTAACGTCTCAAACAATCAGTAGATGGATAAAAGATATTTTATCAGAGAGTGGTGTCGATGTAGGCACATTCAGTGCTCATAGCACACGCCACGCCGCTACGTCAGCTGCTCGTGCAGCGGGCGTATCTTTAAGTACAATACGGAAAACAGCCGGATGGACTGCAACATCCGAAACATTCGCTAAATTTTATAATCATCCCATAATCTCGCAAGAAGTAGCTAGGTCTGTCTTTGAAAACACGTAATATTTAATAAATTATAAACAATGTTTGATTTTCAAGTTGTGGTGATTGAGTTTTGATATTGTTATATTAAATTAATTAAAATTAAATAAATTTTTTTTGTTCAACACTATTATGTTTGATTTATATTTCTTGCTAAAACTTTATATAGTCCCATTGAGCTAGTTCTCTGAACATCTACAAGGTAATAATATATCTGAAGAATGGAGCTATGAAAATATAATATATGATCAAACGAACTTCAGAGTGAAGTTCGATCATTATTATATGAGTAGCTCCATTCGAAGATATAAAAACCCACCCACCACTATCTATATAAAGTTTTCTTTTTGCATCTCTGAAGGAATGAGAGAAGCATCCGAACGCTAGTGCAGGCAGAATAGACTAGTGATTTCAAAAACCAAAAATCGGTTATCGGTTTATCGATTGAAATCTTAAAGTGCGGTACTGCCAACTACGCAAGGGTAACTACAAGGTAATAATATATCTTCGAATGGAGGTACTCATATAATAATGATCGAACTTCACTCTGAAGTTCGTTTGATCATATATTAATGGCTGTTTGTGAATTATTGAATTTTAGAGGTTATTTGATTATTTTTGAAGTATATAATTTAAGTTTGTAAAACTTGTTCTTTTTTTTATTTTATTCCTGCTTCTGATGCTAAAATCAGAAGTGGGATTCGTAATTCATTGCCCACACGTGATAAAAAGCCGAAAAACAGCCGTTAATTTAAACCATGCCGCGACCGTCTCGTTCGCGTAGCAGAACAAAGGAGTCGCACCACCGAGAGGCTAGGCGATCTCGTAACAGAAGCAAATCGCACCGATCCCATCATACACCTCGCTCGCGATACCGTCGTCGTACCCACAAATCAGGGTCTCGGTCTCGCGAAGGTTCCGTCAAGAACGCGTAAGGCTCTATAGTGGCGCGATTAAACGCTATCGAGGGTAGTATCAATAGTGGTCGGAGTGGCGTACACTCACCGTCACGACCTCACAGCACCGCCAAGTACGCCGCAAAAAGAAGAGGAGTCCTTGGTTACAAACGTTGCAGAGCACCTGCTGGCAGCCATAAATTGTGTCCCGGTGAGATCAAACCAATATTTTGTATCTGATTTTGATCCCAGTGTTCATGACATCGATACGTGGCTTAGTGAAGTGGATAAAGCGCGAAGTGTAAACCTTTGGGACGATATGGAGTGTCTTGCTCGCGTTGGAAACTGTCTAAAAGGCGAAGCTCGCACCTGGCTGAGCCAATGAACAAGTACCCTCCGTACTTGGTCTGCGTTCAAGTTAGAACTCAAGGCATTGTGTCCACGTAATATAGACGTCGCGAACATTCTATATGATGTGATGTGTGCAGAATCTGACAAATACTCCACTTATGCGGAGTACGCGCGTAAATCTCTTTAAAGGCTCAGAATAGTGACTGGGCTCAGTAACGAATTACTAACAAGTATCATTATAAGAGGCATTACTGATCCTCAAATTCGCGCTATTGCCATGAATTCTAAAATGACGCCTGACAATTGTGGAGTTTTTGTCAAATTTTGTTAAACCGAATTTGAATCACACAAAAAGAATAGTTCCTTATGCTAATAGTCAATTTAATTATTATTATCCTTACAACGAACGAAATTTTGATTCAAGAAGCTCAAAAGTTAATGCTATCAGTCTAGTCAGTTTGGGCATAAAAGTGTCGATTGTCCGAAGCGTTCGCGGACACAATATAGCGATAAAAACTTGTCATCGTCGGGACCGCAAATAAAAAGTTGTGCCTTTTGTAAAAAAGTAGGTCATTTAGAAACTGATTGTTTTGCTAAAGAACGTTCGAATACTACAGGTGTTAATTTTTGTCGTGAAATTATGAACCTTAAAAACGGTGACGTAATAACAGGTGTTATTTTTGGAATTCCTGTCGATGTTTTGATAGATAGCGGATCTTGTATTTCGTTATTGTCTTCCGATTTATTAAAACACTTTCCTTGTAAATTAAAACCTACGCACCTATTGTTGCGTGGATTAGGCGGCATGAAGTACAAAGTAAATTCTTCGTTACGTTGCATATTGAATTATGCAACTTTAGAAGTTGACTTTTTTATTGCGGACGGTAAATATTAAAATTTCCCAATGATTATAGGTACCGATGTTTTAAACAGAAAAGGTGTAACTTATGTTCGAACTGGTGATTCGCAGCGTGTTGTTCATAGCGATTCTATAGTGCGTGACGTAATGCAAGCAAGTTCTTGTTCATTATTAGATAAATTAAGTACCCCAGTTACAGGTGATTACAAAGAACAATTATTAGGTGTTCTCTCAAAATATGAGAATATTGAGAAATACTTTCTGAGTGGTACGGCAACCACAACCGTTAACGATAGTGAAATGGAAATTAATCTAACGACTAATATTCTCGTCTATTATCGACCCTTTAAGTTATCCTACGACGAGAAATTACGAGTACGTTCAATCGTAAAGGATTAATCTTTAACTTATTAACTCGATAAATTTTCGGAAGTGTACTTTTCTCAGCACTAAGATATAGTACTTGGGGCGCGTTATTAGTCAGGGTCAGGTTAGACCGAGCGCATATAAAATTGAAGCTCTGGTTAAGTCCCCACAATCTAGCACAGTAAAACAAGTCCGCCAATTCCTCGGCCTGGCCGGCTATTTTCGTAGGTTCATCTCTAATTACGCACTGAAAACTGCTTGCATTGCGTGGCTGACTAAAAAGACCGTAACGTTTCACTGGACTGAGGAACACGAAAAGGCATTCGTAGACGTAGGTGTAAAATTGGGCTTCATTTCCCATCTCAGTGCGGCCACGACTGTGAGTGGCGTGCGTTTAGCACTTTGAGGATGTAAGTAATCGTGGTGTGCTTGCCGGAAAGGGGCAATGTGATGTGTGATGGTGCCTGCCGGATGGATATGCCCTATTGGTGTCTACCGGATGGCGGTTATCCGTGTTTGTGTTCTAGAGTATTGTATACTGCGCGATCTTGAAACCTTTATTGTGGCTTAATGCGTTTTTTGAACCTTTAGTACCTACTTGGTAGATAGTAATGATATCATGGTTGAGCGGGTGAAATTTTGTGGTTAAGCGGCATCCATAATGCCTTTTTAAATAGGTAGTCTGAATATTGAAGTTGTATGTTTTCTTTCTGATTATCGTGTATCCGTGACTCGTTAGAAATCGCTTTGTATCTTGCCAATCTTCGATTATTTTGCTGCAATTCTTAGGAGACACGTTTTCTTATGTTTTAGTAACAGTAAACTTGTTATTATTTTGGCAATTGAAACGTAATATTACGATAGTGTGTGTTTAATGAATCACGGAGATAGGTAATAACGTCGAGATTGAAAAGATTGAAAATTGAAAATGCGTTGAACTTGTTGCGATTGACAAAAGAGCCGGATTTTACTGTTGAACTGCTTGCAGTTGTCAAACAATTTTAATACTTTGTTGTTGTGAATTATGAAGTACAATGCAATGCTCTTATTGTTTTGATATACGCCATAACCGGATGGAGGTTATGAGTGTGAGTTGATATAACCGGATAGAGGTTATGAGTGTGAGGTGATGTAACCTAGTGGAGGTTACATTACGTTTTGTGACGGGATGGACGTCACTGCAGAAGAGCTTTGCATTGTTTGCTAATTAATTGGGTTATTCTAGCAGCTTATGCTTGCTTTGTTGTTTATTGTTACATTCAAAGTAAAATTTCATTGTTTAATGTGCGGTTTTCTTATCGAAAGTATTGTGGTTCGTACAATGCGCTGACGTATCTCGGACTGACGGTCGATAGTAGCTCGGTATTAATTGAGTTGGAATTGTAACTGACGGAACGGACTCGCGAATAAAGATTTTGTTGTGACTAAGCCAGGGTTATACCCAAGCCCATAGACTCGGCACTAAGTAACTGTCCAGTGATTAATTAATTCTATCGTGTTTTGTGAGTAACGCTTCTTTTCGTATGAGTATCGTAAAGATATGAAATGTCATGGATGACGTTCTGTAATAAGATAAGGAAGAGGACTGTTTTGCTAAAAATAGGACTCGAGGTCAAAAAGGACAGGGCGAAAAGGATTCTGTTCAGAGGGTGAATCTGTGCAACGAGCTCACGGCGGAAACTCTTTGAATGTGAGTTTAATGTTTTGCTTGTGTTTCAGAAGATAGTTACTGGCTTTGCGTAACTGTGTGTGCGAGTATGCAGGTCTATATGTGAGCTATCCGATGCGCACGCACTGCGACTGAGCGACCTGCCTCGCAGACGTGTCTCTGACGCGTAGAGGCCCTGCCTCGTGACGTGTTTCTGACGCGTGGAGGCCCTGCCTCGTGACGTGTCTCTGACGCGTGGAGGCCCTGCCTCGTGACGTGTCTCTGACGCGTGGAGGCCCTGCCTCGTGGACGCTTTTAGCGTGATAAAGCTCTCGGGGCCCTCGCCCCATAGACGCGTTCCTAACGTGTGTAGTAAATCGTTAGGGCACAAGTCAGGTAGGGCGAGCGAGTGGTGTCCCGAGAGTTGCGCAGCATTTTTCGAAAGTAAGTTACTCTCGAAAGTTTTTAATGTTATCTATGTTTCAGTGGAACGTTTGGTTCTTGCGTGCGTATGAGCGCGAGACGGGCGCTTGGTTTGCTGTTCAACAATGGAGAACTGCGAAAACCAATGGCCGCCCTTCAAGACCAGCAACCTAGTGTTCCTGGCTTGGCAGACGTATCTGTTAGATGCGTATCAGGTGTTGTCCTGGGAGACGTGTCTTGTGTACACGTATCAGGCGTTGTCCTGGCAGACGTATCTGTTAGATGCGTATCAGGTGTTGTCCTGGGAGACGTGTCTTGTGTACACGTATCAGGCGTTGTCCTGGCAGACGTATCTGTTAGATGCGTATCAGGTGTTGTCCTGGGAGACGTGTCTTGTGTACACGTATCAGGCGTTGTCCTGGCAGACGTATCTTTCAGATGCGTATCAGGCGTTGTCCTGGCAGACGTATCTTTCAGATGCGTATCAGGTGTTGTCCTGGCAGGTGTTGTCCTGGTTTTTGTAACGGGTTTAAAACCTGTAGAGCTCGTATACGAGCTCGATTATGAGCATGTTAGAGATGTCAGTTTGAAGACGTGTGAATTCATCTGAAAGCGAAGTGAATTATCTCATGTTGTGAAAGTGTGATTTTGTTTGAGGGCCTTGAATGTGAGATGAATGGCAGAATAGGCAACGGTGTCTGTTGATTTGATTAATTAACTGTCTATTTTCGTTTAAGGTTGCGACGAAAACACCTTCGATGATGCTGATGAGCTCTCAGGTGTCTCCGCTGGCCCTGCTAATGCTTCTATTAGAGGCAAAAGTGACTCGGATGACAGTTGCGATAAGGACGCCTCTGTCGCGACAGCTCAAGTTGGAGGAGAAGACATCTTGGGTGCAGCCGAGGACGGTGCACATTCAGGAGTGGCCGTATAAGCAGAAAACAACTTAGTTATGTTGTGAGTCACAGCGACCGCCCGACAACCTGCATAAATAGCGCGCGCGCACCGCGCCACGGGTATTTTGTTCATTGTCTCTCGAGCTGTAAGGTTGTTGGTGGTCGGTGCGATTTGCAGTAAGTCCTTTACAATTTCAAAGTGATTCATAATGTGTTTGATGATATGTGATTTAAATTAATGGCTGTTTGTGAATTATTGAATTTTAGAGGTTATTTGATTATTTTTGAAGTAAATAATTTAAGTTTGTAAAACTTGTTCTTTTTTTTATTTTATTCGTGCTTCTGATGCTAAAAATAATATTTCACAATAACGGTCACAATAAGATGTGACATTGAATTTATAATAAAGGTAATATCTCAGATCATGTGTTTGTATGATCTGAGGGTAATATTAACATGTAATTAAACTCTAAATTTATTGTACAATTTTATTATGTGTTAATTGTGAATTTATAATATAGGTATAGGTGTGACATAAGATTTATAATATTGACATGCAATTAAGATTGAATTTATTATTAAGTGCTAATTGTTGAAATTATTGACATTTTACTGTGTTTAATTTCTTTAATTTTTAAAATCTTTTTCTCTATTCTAATTGTATTACATTACTTAAAAAACATATTGCATGCTGTTGTACAGTGTAGTGTAGAACTATTCATTACATGTAAGACCTATTTGTATACCACTATATAGCAATAAAAAATGATTTGATTTGATTTGAAAACTTAAGTTATATAAATCATAATATGTAGTGATGCCCAATTTTTAACTGACTTCCAAAAAAGGAGGAGGTTCTCAATTCGTCTGTATGTTTTCTTTTTGTGTGTCTTTGTTACACGATATTTCAGACACTTATGAATTTATTTTGTAAATTGTTATTTCTTATGATAGAGGATACCTCATAGTTGGTCCCATTTAAATTTCATCGAAATGGGTTGAGTACTTCATTGAAAATTTCAATCTTTTAAAAAAATATGTATGATTTCGGAGAATGTTTACGTTGATGACATTCTGAACTCAGCGAAAGTTTTGACGTGAAGTTGGTTTTTTTAATGCTCTGCATTCGTTGATTTATTAATTGGTCAAATAAAAGTAATACAATGTATAAAGTTTTACTTTTCTAAATAAAGACAAAAACAAAGTATTACTCGACAGCTTCAAACTCGTCTCAAGTTTATTGTCATTCTATGTCATTGTCATATTAAAAAAAAAATGGTGGAACAACATTATTCCGCCGAGTAATACTTTATAGCTCGGATAATTTTTATCCAACGATTAAAAAATCAGGTTTAAAACATAGAAATACATTGTTATTCCGATTTTATCGCTTAAGTCTTAACACACCAACTAAGTGGACTTAAGCTAAGCCTTTATAAACTTGTATTTACTAAGTCACACTATAAAGCATTTAGTTTTACTTTTCAACTCAACGTTTCGGGGTCTTTACGGTTTTCAAGAATTGTTGTATAGGAAATAGCGCGTTTCTTACGGTATATAATTTTAGCTCTTTATTTACTATATAATTTAATGTGATAAAATGCAATTCTTCCATGATGGACTGGGAGCAAAGGAAAAATATAGAATGTGCCAGCTTCTTCTCTTCCCGAGCATACTGTAAAAGTCAGGGGCAGAGGTTTCGTTGCAATTATAGGGGATCACTGCAATTAAAGTATCTCTCCGTCATACAATGCTTCCGTCAAACGTGACATTAGATGGTTTTAGAAGAAGAAGGTGTTCTGCCTACCCCATGAGGAATACAGGCGTGAGGTTATGTATGTATGTGATAAAATATATTTTAAAATGCATTTTTATTTGTTTATTTAGGATTAACATAAAAAATGCTATATCAATAATTTAGGGGTAGCACCTTAGTAGGTATATTATTTCCTAAACATAAAAAATCTGATTTTAGTTTATTTTAAGTAACTAGCCGTTATTTCCCGCGGCTACATCTCGCAAATTTCGATAGCCTGGGAATATAAGAATAAAAGTTCTACTTTTTAGGGTTCCGTAGCCAAATGGCAAAATACGGAACCCTTATAGGTTCGACATATCAGTCTGTCTATCCTTTCGTATGTCACAGTCACATTTTCCAAAACTTTAAGAATTATACCATTGAAGCTTGGTAAATAGATATATTCTGTGAACCACATCGTGATGTTACACAAAAATGGACAAAATACAAGAATTTTTGGGGGTTCTTCATACTTAGAACTGAAACTCTTTTTTTTTGTCATCAAACCTGATAGTTTTTCTTTTTCAACTGAATAATTTGCGCGACAGACACTTTCAAAGTGGTAAAATGTGTCCCCCTGCATTCTTTTATTCTTAAAATAAGGGAATGATCAAAAAAGTAAAAAAATATGAACAATACCATATAAACTTCCACTGAAAATTTTTAACAAGATCGCTTAGTAATCCCAAGCAAAATAAAAATAAAAAATATTTATAGGCCATAAATTGTTAACTGCTACGGAACCCTTTATAGGCGACTCCAACTTGCATCTGCTTTTTATTTTATTTGTTAGTTCAAGCTAGCCCCTAGCAATGTGTTAAGTTTCGGCTCCAAGTAGAATAGTTTTTTTAAAGTTATCCTCAAAAATATATTTTTCTTTAAATAAATGCTTGAATATGTATAGTGAAATGATCCAAAGAAAGGAAAGTTTCAGCAAGCGAACTAATAAGAAATTCATAAACTTTAATTTATTTATTTATTCAACACGATTAAATTTAATTGAAAAGAAATACATTGAACAAAAGTAAATACAAAGGTACAGCCTAATTCTAAAAAAAAACTTCCTGCAGATCCGACTAGAGAGTTTGGTAAAAACGCAATAAAACTATATAAGTACAGTTATATTTTTTTTAAACTATCGCGGTTATTTTCACTATGATTTAATGTATTTACGGGATTCTTACCACGATTTTTGATTTTATTTTCGCACGTCCGATATTTCGATGCTGTTACAAGCACCATGATCGCGATCATGAAAAATCGTGGTAAGAATCCCGTATATACATTAAATCATAGTATATACAGGTAAATAAATAATAAATACGAAAAAATAAATATAGATTGTTCATTTTAATTTTAAATATTTGACAAATTTATGTATGGTAAGTATAAAAAAGGCACTCAAAAGGAAATGGCTTCTACAGTGAATGATTACTTAAAGAAATGGGAGCAACGAACTGGGGTTGCCAATAATACACCAAAGCACATCGAATACCAATGACGTCACATGACTCTACCTAGTCTTTGATTATATTCCTGGAACAAACGTAGATGAAAATTATTGGTTCATGTCTTATTGGGTAAAAATATCTATGCTAAATGTAAGTAAGTAAGTAAGTAAAACGTTTATTTGGTACAAAAATCTGTTGTTTACAAAAGAAAAAAAAAATTCTACTTATATCTATAGATAACAAAAAATATACTTAACAAAATCAAAACATTAATGTACCAAAATGGCCTTCACTCAGCATATGCTGCAGTGCCCAAGGGACCGCAACGCTGATTTTCAGTGACAGCCAGAGATCAAAATGTATCTAAATGTTTTCTCGAAGAGATCCTGTGATTATTATAATAAAATTATGTTAGAATTAGATTACAGTCTTGATTTGTCTAAGTATAAAAAATAATTTTATAAAATACTTGTGAAAAGATAATACTTATTAAGTTTTAGTTTTGATTTCTCAGTTAATATAACCACACTATTTCTATTTTTCCACTATTTGAAATTAATTTTTAAGGTTATTTTTTTTTAGATAATTTGTCTTGCATATTATTAATAACAGACTTTAAGTCATCATCATCATCAGCCAGTAGACGTACACTGCTGGACATATGCCTCCCCCAAGGTTTTCCAAGTCGTCGCTCGGTCCCGCGCCGCCCTCATCCAGCAGACTTTTTATTAATGTTAATTATATATTACTTTATGTAAGTATAATCAAATTGTGGAAACTTCACTGGTGTAAAATAGAAAGAAGTATTTAATATAACTGTTTGTATCCCATATAAAATATCTGTTTAATAAGTACAACCCCGTAATAGTTGTTTAGTTAGCGACTCTGTGTGAAGTCCAATTACTGACAATTCATAGCTTTTTCTCAAAAAAAATATATCAAAAAATGCTGTAACTTAAACCTTTTAAACCATTACCAATATTATATAAAGACAATGGGGTTAAACATGCTTACAGCATATGCAAGGTGTTGTTTTTGATATCCCAAAACTTTGAGCTTTTGTTCCTTAATAAAAATAATTCTTTTTGCCAAAGAATATATGGTCTAAAATGGTATACTTTCCAAGATATCATCAATCTTAATATAATGAGTTCATAAATTATCACCCTTGTATAAATTTAATATCACCGACACGTGTTTCGCTTCAACCAGAAGCATCTTCAGGGTACAACGACCACCAACGAACTTGAAGATGCTTCTGGTTGAAGCGAAACACGTGTCGGTGATAGCTAGTGGCGTGGGTTACAGTATTCCAAGTGCGTGTTCGTTGCTTTTCTTGCCTTTTGTTTGAGGGAGGGAGGGCGGTGAACCAACGCAAGGAATTCCTGCATAACTAGTGCAAGTACAAGTCGCGGAATTAGCAAAGTAACTTTGTTAAAGTAGTTGTCATAGATTTCCGCAAAGTAACGCCTGATTCAATCAATTATGTTATTGTAATACTTAATGAAGTTCAATTTTGAGTTTTTTTATTCTTTATGTATAAAATGGTTTATATTCTTTAATAATAGAAACAGTTTTTATAAAAAAATATGTTTATATATTTTTAAAACAGCTATTTATTGAACGTAAAAATGCAACAGTACTCACTACTCAGTACCGGCCGAGGCCTTGTAAACGAAGGACGTGTATCGCTCTGCTGTCTGCTGACTACGTGACTATTGCCGCATAATTTACAGAAAATATATCAAGACTGCAAAGTGTTGATACTTCATTTATTTAAGATACAAAAACTTTTGTAGGTAAGTATATCAATTGTATGGTTTTGTTGTCTTCGTTTATACAGGGTGGCAGGACAATTTCGATATTCGGGGACGTGATAGTTTGAGATCATACAAGAAGAAAAAAAAAAAATATTTACTGGTTATTATTATTTACCGAACCTTAGAGAATTCATAACGCAATAGATAGCGCACACACTACTTTTCCTGTGGCGGCTTACTACTTTTGATGCCGCGGCCACAGAATAAGTAATAGTACCGTTGGTATATAAGAATTACTCCGCAAGAAGATCTAAATAAATTCGAGTCTTGCTACGATGCGATACGGTGGAATGTAGCTCGCACAGCTTTTTTTTTTTTTTTGTTTTTCCGCCACAGAAAATTTTGGCACCCCCTAAAACAAGCTTTAGCTTATTACGGACGAATGGGCATTCTATAGGCTGTTAACCCCAGTGGCTAACGGGAAATAGAATGCCCAGACAGTGTGGAGACTCACTCAGTGAAGCCGAGCATACCCACTAAACATCCCCCTTTACTGACTCACCTTGATTGAGGCCATTAGTCTTCATCGGAGCGACAGCCAATTGGAGAGAGAGGCTGCGCAGTGAGCGGCATCCGGACGGCTGCCACCAAGAGGAACTGAAAGCGAGAAATTCAGAAGCTAAGACTAGCAGAAATGACAAAGCTGAAACTGAAACTAAGAGATTATCTAGAGTGATTAGACTCACTCTGAGATAGGAATGCTGGAAAGATGGACTACGTTTAGAAACGTTGAGCTTGCTGGAGTTTCCTGATAAGGGGAGCAAACTTGGTTAGGACCGGAAGAGCACCGTTGAAACCCTCTGGGCTGGCGTCTAGAGCGGCGCTGAAAGCCAGGATCTCGTCGATGGGAGCGAGCTGGATCCAGAACGCCATGCGGTCTTGAGAACCTTTTGCGTTCTGGCACTGGGAAGCCAATTTGGCGGCCGGTTGCGATTGAGTCGCGACCCGGCTGCGCTGACCTGGAACGATAGAAGTAAAGGCCTTAGGGGCCTTTGAACTGACTGGAGGGGCGTCCGAGCTAGGCTGCGGTCGCTCTCTCCAGTTCTCGATGGGCTTCACGGTAGCCCTGGCAGCACGCGGTGCCTTGGGGCAGCCGCGAAAGTTTGCTGTGTGGCCTAACTGGCCGCACAAGACGCAGGACGGAGCGGTGGGCGATTCGGGAGTGCGAGAGCACTCCTTAGTCCCATGCGGATCTAGGCACTTGACGCACCTAGGGGAAGAAAAACAGTTTGCCGCCGCATGACCATACAATTGGCAGCGGTGGCACTGACCTGGGAAACCACGCTTGTGTGGAACTTCGACGCGGATGTTGGACAGACCGCACACAGTGGGCTTGCCTCTGAAAATGGACTGCCCTTGCGGGCTCTTCGCTAGGATCACTAGCGCAAGTGGGAACTGCTTGCCTCGGCGGCTGTGCATTTTGTGCACAGATTCGACGGGGAAGCCTTGATAAGACAAGTCCTCTTGGATTTGCTCGTTCGAGAGCTCGAACGGCACGTTCCTGAGGACGGCACGAATCTTACGCTCCTCAGGGAGGGCGTAAGTGTGGTACTCGAGCTTTTGATCAGCAAGAAGCCGAGTAAGATTCCTGAAATCGGGAATGGAATTGACAACGACCTTAATAGAGTCACCCACGTTGGATGCCTTACTATACTGGATCTTGGGATTGTGTCTACCGCAGAGAGCTGAGACCTCGGTCCAGCGGCTCTTGTCCCGTAGAAAGACGGGGGGCGGGACTTGACTTTCGGCGGAGCCGAATCTGATTGCGACGCAGGCTGTGACGCCGGGATCGCTGAAACAAAAGGCGCAGGAGCAGACGCCGGTGCGACATTTTGCGGAGCTGGAACAGCGGCTGGAGCAGCTGAAACGGATGGAGATAAAGTCGAAGAGGCATCTTGCTTCTTCTTCTTAGACTTGGAATTTTGCGAACCTTGGTGAACGGAGCAGGAGATTCTGGAACTAAAGGAGTGGAGTCGGAATCACTACCCGGCGGGGTAGTTTTCCGTTTGCATGCGGTGGAGTCTACCGACATGCAGTTTGAAAAAAGAATCGACGTACTCAGAGGGATCTGGAGACGCCGGAGAATCGGTTTGGAACACCTGAGAAAAGGAGGCGACCTGAGGACGAGCGGACACTTGCTCACGCAAGGACTTGATTTGAGCGATAAGGATACCCTTTTCGCTTTCGAAGTCAGACCTGAGCTGGGCCTGAGTGGCTGCGTGTTGTTTTTCCAGTTCTTGTTTGTCCCTGGAAAACTTATCGAACTGGGAGGCGATCTGCGAGGCGACCTGCGAGGAGGAAGGACGAGCGGATAATTCCGCCTGCAAGGAGTCGACCTGAGCCCGAAGCTCAGCTTTCTCCTCATTATCGAGACGGCTCAAGCGTTCACTATTGAATCTGATGCCATGGTTATCGTCCTTTAGATTACTAATACGACGGCAATTGATTTCGCATTGATGCTCGGTACACTCAGGGTGACGAGGCATAATGCTGGGGGCTGAAAGGAAGTCTATCGAAGACAAACTGCGCTGAAAAAGAAAACGACCTAGTACGGACCTATTGCCGGTGAACGGCGGACGATCAGGCTTAGTTGTCACGGTTACGTGTCCACCTGACCAGCGATGCTTCGGCCGGCAGCAGTCGGGTCCGCCCTGAAAAGGGCAGATGAATTAGCCCCGACACCACACAGCCTCCACAAGAGAAAACTTTCCGAAAGAACTTAACTTGGCACCTGACCCGCACGAGTGCGAGGGAGGGAACAAGGGCAGCGCAATACGAACACTCGGGAGCGGCCGCAGACACGACCGTTCGGGAGCTAACGCAAACGGGAAGTGAAGTTCGCACAGCATTATGTACCTGCAAATTTATATACCTAGAAGTTTTGTCTCTTTCTATCGCATGCCTCTTATGTTTTCTTACGCTGTTAGGGTTGCTGCCTAGTGAAGAATAATTAATCTCCTTATTCGTAATTAAGTATCTACCGATGTAGGTATTACTGTTACTCTACCTTTGTAAAAATATTGTTTCAACTTACCTAAAGTACGAAATGAATACCTACATTTTGTATTCAACATACCTATGTTTTGTTTGCTACATTGAACATAATCAAATCTAAACATAATCTAATTGAATATTTGTTTTTTTTTATGTCCATTTTTAACCCCCGACGCAAAACGAGAGGGGTGTTATAAGTTTAACGTGTCTGTGTATCTGTGTATCTGTCTGTAGTATCGTAGCGCCCAAACGGATGAACCGATTTTCGTTTAGTTTTTTTTGTGTTATAGATAATTTTATCCCGAGTGTTCTTAGCCATGTTTCATGAAAATCTGTTCAGCCGTTTGAAGATCATCAGCTCTTTTCTAGTTGATGAGGGGATCTGACTACCTTCCATATGTCCTTTCGATGTGAAATTTGGTACCGTATTGCTTCAATTATATTGAAAGTATATGGTAAGGTAACCATGACCTGATCAGCCGTTTGAAGGTGATCAGCTCTCTAACAGTTGATGAGGGGATCTGACTAAATTCCATATGTCGTATCGATTCGAAATTTGGTGCCGTATTACAACAATGATATTGATAGTATATAGTAAGGTGACCATGACCTGATCAGCCGTTTGAAGGTCATCAGCTCTCTAATAGTTGATGAGGGGATCTGACTAACTTCCATATGTCGTATCGATTCGAAATTTGGTGCCGTATTACAACAATGATATTAAAAGTATATGGTAAGGTAACCATGACCTGATCAGCCAATTGAAGATCATCAGCTCTCTAATAGTTGATGAGGGGATCTGAATAGCTTCCATATGTCGTATTGATTCGAAATTTGGTGCCGTATTACTACAATTACATTGAAAGTATATGGTAAGGGAACCATGACCTGATCAACGGTTTGAAGATCATCAGCTCTTTAATAGTTGATGAGAGGATCTGACTACCTTCCATATATCCTATCGATTCGAAATTTGGTACCGTATTACTTCAATTAAATTGAAAGTGTATGGTAAGGTAACCATGACCTGATCAGCCAATTGAAGATCATCAGCTCTCTAATAGTTGATGAGGGGATCTGAATAGCTTCCATATGTCGTATTGATTCGAAATTTGGTGCCGTATTACTACAATTACATTGAAAGTATATGGTAAGGGAACCATGACCTGATCAGCCGTTTGAAGATCATCAGCTCTTTAATAGTTGATGAGAGGATCTGACTACCTTCCATAATATATCCTATCGATTCGAAATTTGGTACCGTATTACTTCAATGAAATTGAAAGTGTATGGTAAGGTTACAATGACCTGATCAGCCGTTTGAAGATCATCAGCTCTCTTATTGTTGATGAGGGGATCTGACTATCGTCTTCCTAATATTAAAACCTACTTTAAAAAGTACAAAATAAAAGTAAAATTTAAAATTTAGAAAACCCCCCGACACAAAAAAAGACCTTAAAAACTAACAAATAATATTTTAAACCTATTCTAATTATTATCGTCCCATATATAATTGACTGTAAGACTTGTACTTTAAAATATTTTTATTTTCCGAGCATCGTCGCCGCGTCGGGGGACCGCTAAGTGAGAAAAACAGTTGTCAGTTGCAGATTGCATCAAAAGAATTCACTCCGAAAAATTCGTAAAATCGACACAACCGTCAATGTCGTCTGCCCTCACGTGTCTGCCCGTTCGGGTCGCTGCACTTGGTGACGCCCACCCCCGCGCCGCAAGTCGCACACCGAGCTCGCCGCGCGCGGCATTACGTAGAGCGTAGACTATGCATGAAACTTAAGATCGCTCATACCTAAATGTAAAAATAAATTTGCTGTTGTTGGCTTAATACTTTATATACTTGAGCGGTCCCCGATGCGGCGACGAAGCTCGGAAAATAAAAATATTTTAAAGTACAAGTCTTACAGTCAATTATATATGGGACGATAATAATTAGAATAGGTTTAAAATATTATTTGTTAGTTTTTAAGGTCTTTTTTTGTGTCGGTAGGTTTTTAAAATTTTTAATTTTACTTTTATTAAATACTATTTGCGACCTCGATTATAGAATTACTGTGAGTGCTATTAGGTAGGTATCTACAACGTCCCGACGGGCGCGCGCGTGACACACGACCCATTCGAAATGCGCCGGCGGAGCTTTTAGCTGTAGGTAAATAACGGATGTACCGCGCGGAGTGAGCCAGGCCTGCCGCGGCTTACAGAGTTGTTAGTGAGGAGAAAAAACACTTTATTAATGTATAGGGAATTCTAGTAAAAATTAAGTAGGTACCTACTTGTATTACATAATTTTGATCAGAATTAAGTACAGAGTGTTCTGCTTCGATATCTCAAATCTGTCACCAGTCACCCTGTATATTATTTTTTTAAATAGGTCCTCCCAGTAACGGGATATCTCGCCTCGTGTCTCGAGCGTACGTACCCTATTTTTTGGAGAACATGATCCAATTGCTTAAGTCAAATTGGAATTTCTCAAACCCTCAAAAACTCAGAAAAATCTATGCGAAATCACAAAACAAACATCGAGGTGATTCGTATACACCGCTACACGAGGAACTAATACGTATTTTTTCTTTAGACGTCATTGTTCTGGCTACATATAAGTTAAAACCTTATTAGTATAAAAAAGGGGATCGCATTAGAAATTAGCATGTCAAAGTCGGATTTTTTTTATTGAAGATGAGCGGCGCGGGGACACCCGCAAAACAATTTTTTTTTGTTAGGATATTAATATTTTCCATTATATTCATGATCAAAGTTTTGTAAGGACGAAGGTATTTGGGAGAGAAATGATACCACAGGCTGCTCGAATAATACTGTCTGTATTCTATAATAACACACGATTATATAGAGTTTACATTATACGCATACATATACACTACACCTCCCAAGGTGGTGTAAAAATAAAATAAAATTACCATTTTGTTTTATTTTACTTAACTACATAATTAACACACTTAAATACTAAACTATTACAGTACGACACTGTAATGAAAAATTGGTACATAGAATACAAAAAATATTTGCAAACAATTAGAATCAAAATTTTTATAAAAATAATTATTTATTGATTGTACAATTTAGTCCTATTCTTGTGAATTACATCAACTTTTCCATTCTTTAATATTTTAACATTTGGTGACTCATCAGAAATAACTTTGTATGGTCCAGTATAAACATCATCTAATTTATTACTCATATTATTTTTAACTAAAATTAAATCATTAGTATGGTAAGTTGTTGGATTTACATTTTTATCATAACGTTCCTTTTGCTCTAATTTACTATTGAGTAGGTTGTCTCGTGCCTCTTTTAATGACTTCTGTAGTCTAAATTTTAACTCAAAAGGATAATAATCATAATTATATAGGGGATCAATATTCACATTTGTTAAATTACTAGGTAAACAGCACCTTTTACCAAAAACTAACTCGTAAGGAGTATATTTAATGGAAGAGTGAACCGAGGTATTATAGCTAAAAGACCAAAATGGGAGCCATGTACTCCATGTCTCAGGATGATTGTCTGTCTGAATACGGAGATAAGAATTTAAATTTTTATGAGTGTTTTCTAACGCACCTATACTCTGATGATGATAAGCAGTGGAGCTTAGTTGTTTTATATTTAAAAGATTACATACCTCCTTGAATGTCGATGAGAGAAACTCTGTCCCCCGATCCGTCGCTATCACCTTCGGTACTCCATACCTTAATATAAAATTATTAACTAATGCCTTCGCTACTTCTTCAGTTTTCTTAGTAACTAAAGGATATGCCTCAATGTATTTAGTAAGTTCACATTGTAACGTGAGAATATAGCTATAATTATAATTATCTCTGTCTAGAGGTCCTACCAAATCAATATAAATCTTCTCAAACGCACTATGTGCTGTAGAAGTTATTTCCATTGGTTGTTTAATATTATGTGTAGGATATTTTTGTTTTTGACACTTATCGCATCGCTTGACAAATTCTTTAATATCATTTTCTAACCCTGTCCAGTAATAGTATTTTTTAATATTGTTGAACATTCGTCTCACACCCGCGTGGCCACTCGTAGGTAAGAGATGAAAATCGTTCAAAATTACTCGTTTATCGTCTTTATTTTCTATTCGATGTACATCTTTTACTATATTTAATCGGGGACCGGTCCATTTATCTATCTTATCTATCTCTTTTAATAGCTTATCTGTAAAAATATTATTTTTATTACTTTTTATTAAATATATTTCAGTAATATTTATACTTTTGCAAAAGTCTTGTAACTCTCTCACAAATTCGACTCGCGACCTTTGCGATGAAGAAGATACATATTTAACACAAATAGTCCTTTCATTAGGAACGTATACAAAAGTCTTACTTTCTTTACTTATTACTCCATTTTTCCTATATTCTTCTAGTTTGCACGTGTCTATAAAACGTAATTCTACCGATTCGTTCGTAGTTATACGAGAGACGTTTGGTTGATCAGACCAAACTGTAGAAGTACTACTCGTATCATTATTGGAAGTATTATTATTAGAATTATTTTCAGTCAAGTTTCTTGCCTGAGCTCTAGTCATAACCGAGACACACAATTCATGCATGTGTTTTAAATCATCAGATGTTATGGAAATTCGAGACAATGCGTCTGCAGCCGCATTTTCCGAACCCTTCACATGTTCTATAGTGAAATCATATTCCTCCATTAAAAGTCTAAATTTAAATAATCTACTTGATGGGTCTTTCATGTTAAATAAAGACACTAAGGGTCTATGATCTGTTAAAATTTTGAAATGTTTTCCATATAAATATGGCCGAAAATGTTTAATTGCCCATACTATAGCTAGCAATTCCTTATCGATCGTTGGATAATTTATTTCTGCTTTATTAAGAGTCCTACTAGTAAAACATACTGGCCTACCATTTTTATTCCCTAAAATTGCACCGATTGCATAATTGGAAGCATCCGTCTGAACAATGAACTCATTTTGTTCAGAAAAATCTGGATATTCTAAAATAGGTGGAGATAATATTTTTTCTTTTAGTTTTCTAAATGAAGATTGACATGCTTCATCCCATTTAAAAGAAACATTTTTACGACATAATTTATTAAGTGGGTAAGCTAACTCCGCAAAGTTTGGTATAAATTTTCTATAAAAGTTAACAAAGGCTACAAATCTCCTAGTTTCATCTACATTTGTCGGACACGGATAATTTTCTACTACTTTTATTTTATCCGGGTCAGGTAAAACTCCGTCACCAGATACTACATGCCCTAAATAAAGCAATTGCTTCTTTAAGAAATTACATTTTTGAGGATTGAGTTTTAAATTGACTTTTCGTAACCGCTCAAACACGTCTTGCAGATTTTTATTATGCAAGGTTAAATTTCTTCCAAAAACCACGAGATCATCCAAATAAATTAGACATTTCTCATAAGTTAAACCAGTCATAGCCATAGTTATCATTCTAGAAAAAGATCCTGGACTCGTTTTTAAACCCATTGGCATTCGAGTCATCTGATATTGTCCTGAACAAAAAGCAGTGTACTTCCGGCTATTTTGTTCAAGCTCAATATTGTAGTAACCTTGATACATATCTAAATGCGAAAAATAAATTGAACCTGCGAGCGAATCTAGTACTTCAGAAATATTAGGAAGTGGAAACTTATCGTCTTCGATACAATTATTTAATTTACGGTAATCAATAACTAGCCGCCACTTTTTCTGTCCTGTTCCATCAGTCTTTTTCGGAACTAGTAACACGGGGCTAGACCATTTACTACGACAAGTTTCTATGACTCCTTCAGTCAACATTTTATCAATTTGCTGCTTAATCTCTCCCTTTTGAGAATGTGGCAAACGATAGGGCTTAGTAAAGACAGAAGAAACATTTGGTTTCAAAGTTATTGAATGTTTATAAATACTAGTGGTAGACAGTCTGTCTCCTGGCAAATATAAAATGTCCGAGTACTTAGCGCACAAGTTCTCAATAGATATTTGTTCTTCCTTATTGAGATGTTTTAAATTCAAAACTGAAAATAATTGTTTCACTCGACTTGCATCACTTCCTGACTTATCAAAATTACAAATATTATAGTTACTCAATTTTTCTATATATGGATTAATGTTAGCTAATGTACAAGACTTATCCGTAGTATTTAGTATTTTAATCGGGATTGAACCGTTTATTGGCTTTGCTATACAACTAGCCAAAAATACACCCTCACTAATTTCCTTGGAATGTACTACACATTCGTCAGTAAAATCTGTCTTGAAATAATGTATAGATTCACATCTCGGTGAAAGTTCAATTGAATTATCATATTTAAGTAAAGGTAAAACTAATTTAAAATTATTTTGAATCACTAACGTAAAAGTATCGTTACTGAAATCTAAGATGGATCTATGTATTTTAATAAGATCTTGACCGATGATGCCATTTGCCCTACATGGCAGAGAATTAAAAACATAAAACTTGTTACATTTAAGGTGATGATCACCCGAAGTCAACGTTAAATAAACATGTCCTATTGCGTGGACTTTGCCACCAATTCAATTTATAATTATGTCCTCCTTTTGTACTGGAATGTTTTGTTCTAAAATATATTCATATTTCAACGCCGAAATGGTAGCGCCGGTGTCAACTAACCAAGTACATGGTTTGTTATTTGACGTCAACTTAATATAATAATTCGTATCAGTAGCTAAAATAATCTTATTATTCACGAAAAAACTGATTTATAGTCTCATTATTTTCCGATCCCGTTACAACATGAACCGAATGATTTTGGCTTATCCCTTGGTTACCGCGATTTCTGTAATAAGGTTTACCTTTACCACGTGATGATCCTCGACCACGATACTGCGTGGCTCCGTAGCTCTGCTGCTGCGCCTGCGCACCCCCACGATGGTTGTGATATCCGCGACGAGCACTGGAATCATTTTTACGATCTCTATTAAAATATGACCTATTATAATAGTTATTCCGAGAACCACGATAATTTTTTTGTCTCCCTCTCGGAGAATACATACCTAGGATCTCACCAGCACCGGAAGATGTACCAGCCGTGGATGTCTCCTCATCCTTCGCTCCTTGTATCGCGTCCTTCATCGTCTCGTAATTCCTAGCTGCAATGATAGTCGAAAGACGCCGGTTTCGCAAGCCATCGGAAAATCTTTTAATAACCAACTTTTCATTTAAAGGTTTAATTATTTTATATGTCTCTAAATTTCCTTTGGCTTGAGACACCGTAAGATCCACAAAAAGTTCCGAAAGCCGATTACCGTAATCCTCAATAGACAACTCATTTTGTTTTATTTGCTGTATTTTATTTTGAATCGCAGTAGGTGACTTCTGAGGCAATAGAACACTTCGCATATCTGTAATTAAGTCCTCAACCTTCGCATATTCTGATTTTAATTGCAATTTGGCATGCTGAGACAACCTGCTCTTTAATACAAACTGAATTAAATTCTTTTTACATTTATCACTATCTAATAACGAGCTATAATATTCTATGTTGTCAATTAACTGTTTACAGGCACATTCATTGTCAGATGTTAGCATAGGTAATAAACTAAGAGCTACTTTCAAATCAAAGAACTCCATCTTTTTATCCTGATTGCTACTACTACTATTACAATCCATCGAACACAACTCTACAATTCGATTATACAATGACACAAAATCCACACAAAATTTGTCAATTAATATCTTTTCATTCTGACCAACTTTACCTTTCTTTATATCATCTGATATTACTTGTATTAAATTAGTATATATTTCAAACACTTCTTTCGCTTCAGACAACTTTTTCTCTAATATAGAACCTTGTCTACGGCCAGGACCAATTTTTATTAAATACGTTCTAATAGCTTTAAGTTCCTCGTATAAAGGGTTTAAGGAATATGCCATAACTTACCATCATTATCACTAAACATATCATTATTTAGTACATATAGGAATAGAGTAGAAAAATACAATTACATAATGCACTTAAAGTTATAAAGTTCAAAGTCCATTGTACGCGCAAGTATTTTACCGAATATTTAACCTATTAGCCGACTTATTTTTTTAACCGAACGGAATTCCACTCATCACTTTTATTAATTATATTCACTTTTTTTTTTTTTTCACTCTCACCAGGGGTCGTAGATTGTAGTCGTCGTGGATATGCAGGGAACCGCTATCTTTGTTTTCCTTGTCATACCATCTCAACCTTGCCCGGTTTCAGTAGCACGTGTACTCCCCTTACAGGAGCATCGTCAATCCGCCTCGTCATCGACCTCCGAAATACTGCACTCCTATAAATCTCCTGGTTTATCCAGCGTACATGGCAACGTCGATACATCCGCATAACAAAATACAGAACGCCGATCCCCAGCACCAGCACCACTATAGCCAGCAGAATAGTGATTGTAGATACATGGAATTTCACCTCGTCTAGACGTGCGTTATTAGAACCGCCAGCTGCATTTTGTACCACCACGGTCTCCTCTTTAGTTTGTGAACCACCCATTGTAGAAAATAATGCTGACGAACTTTTGCACAGAGAAACGAACAAGACCTATTTCAATGGTTAGCGCGACTCGAGCTACTAAAATATTCATTTTTAAAACTTGCTCACCAAAGTCCAATCGAATGACGGGCCATATACGGCATAGAGGTGTCGGTAACGCGAGTAACGCGATCACTTAGGTACGCCCGCCATCGCCCGTAGGCAGGGTCGCCATGTAAGGACGAAGGTATTTGGGAGAGAAATGATACCACAGGCTGCTCGAATAATACTGTCTGTATTCTATAATAACACACGATTATATAGAGTTTACATTATACGCATACATATACACTACAGTTTGAGGTTATGTTGTATTACGACCAAAAAAAGGGTTTTAAAGCAAGACACGATTATATCTTGAGTGACAATTTATTAACATAAAGAAATAGTTTGTATACTAAAATATACGTGTACAATTAAGTTAACAATATTTTATCTTGTCTTGGTTTTATCGAGCACATTTGTTTAATAGATGATATATTGATTCTCTATGGCTCACGTCTGAAGAAGCAACATGTTGCTACTGAAATTTAAGTAAACATGCAATAAATTAAGAACTAACGATTTATTATTGAATAATTGTGTCAATAACTTTTCAAAATGGGATTGTTTTCCCTACACCACATTCATTCCGTTTATGTGTTGACTATTTTAAATAACTTTAATAAAAGTTATTATTTTTCATGATAACAATTAAGAAATGCATAACAGGCGCAAACAGTCATGAAAGATGTAAGCGCCTTGTTACAGCAGGCGGGGCTGCTCTCCCTCCGCGAGTCCGGCTTTATAAAAACATTCTAGGGTGCATCCAATAAGACTACTTGGTTAAGGGGCCAACAAATAAGGCGATGATAAATATGGTATGAACATGAAACTAAATAAAAAAATTATATGTGCTAAATATACGGAAACTCTTGTCTCGATTCGTAGTCGGGATTTCCTGACTACGAATTTTCCTGTAGTCAAAGCCAGCCTTTGCACCAAAAAAAGATCTATGATTCTATTCAATCGTTTAGTCTTCAATCTTTAGTTCGTTTATTGATTCATAATTCTATGTTACTTACATAATATTTTTTTCAAATTCACGCATATCATAGACAATATTCATCTCCTAAGGTGAGGAATGGCTTAGTGGGCGTCCCCGTACCGCCTTTAGGAAAACCTATTTTGTGATGTGAATTTCAAATGCCTAGCGACTTAACCTCAAACTTTATTTATGAATATCATGGAATGTATAGTTATAGTCATCTACTTAGGTAAGAAATTCTTGTTGCCGGCCCTACGCCTTCCTATATAAAATCATCCCGATTTCGACATGCGAATTTGTAATGGCAACCTAAATAGTTTATTGCCACGATTTATGAATTTTGTTATTTTTTCAGAACTCCAATTAAGGTTTGAAGACCGTAGTAAATGTATTTCTACTTTTAACTATGTAGATACGAGTAAGTTAAAAATTAAACATTACAAATTATACATAGCTTTTTAGACATAGTCTGATTATAATAATGTTGAATAATATTAAAGTGCCTACATTTCTTTTAGTTTCAGGCTACTGTATGTACCTACTGTTTTCTTCATCTCAAGACCCAAGGACAGGAAATCATGTGAGAATCACTTGGTCATTTGGAATTTGTTGCCATATCTAATAAAATTAAATAAATAAAATCCCCAGACAATCACACCAACTACATGGCCCCAAAGTAAGCATAGCTTGTGTTATGGGATCCCATATAGCGAACTAGGGGGGAACCTAGAATATAAATACATAAATAGATAAACACCCAGACACGGAACATATTTTTTTCTCGTTCCGTGCGGGGATCGAACCCGCAACCACTGGCGTCTGAGGCAGATAGGTTTACCCCATCTCCAAAGTGGTCGTACAAAAATTGAGTAACATTTGATTATTTAACCTGAGTTTTGGAAAAAGGAAGGAGCAGTGACTCAGCGGCACTGACATGACTGGTTCTATCAAAAAACAGGGTCAGTTTCATATCAGCAAAAGAAATAATTGCTTTTTAGGAGTTTAGACAGGCATAGGTGTGGAAATAAAAACCGAAAAATAACTTGGGACGACGAATTTTGGAGTGAAATGGAGTACAAACTGGTCATTTTTTATAATAAATGCTTTTTACCAGAAATTGTAAATATAAAATGCATATTTATATAAAAGGCAGATCTATGAATATAAAACATGATAAATATGAATAAATACGGTTTCGTAATTGATGTTGCTCTAACTTTTGTCACTATATTATTAATTACCATATAACAAAATAAAAAAATAGCCCAGTTATTTTATGTAAATTGTAAGTTATTTACTTGTATAGATTTCTTAAACATTTTCAACTTTATGTAAGTACCTAGTAATATTGTAATAAAATAAAAACTTGTAAAAGAAAACTTAAGCCTATGACAATTCACAACATGTTGATAATAAGCTATCACATTACATACATACATAGATAACCTCACGCCTGTCTCCCTTTGGGGTAGGCAGAGACAAGGGAACACCAATTGCTTCGATCCAGACATACCTCTTTCGCTTCTCCACGTTCATTAATCTTTTCATACATGATCGCCGGTTACGGGTACTTTTAACTCGGCCCTTTTTAAGAACGTCGCCAATTTGATCGGCGTACGTTCGCCTAGGGCGGCCCCTTCCGACAGCACCATCCATTCTTGCTCTTTAAACCTCTTTCGTAAATCTACTTTCACTCATCCTTTCCAGATGTCCAAACCACCGTAGCATACCCTTTTCAATCTTAGTCACTACATCTTCTTTCAATCCGCATCTCTTTCTTATTTCACTATTGCGCACCCTATCACTCAATTTCACTCCACACATGCTTCTCAACGCTCTCATCTCCACAGCATTAATCTTGCTTTCATGTCTCTTCTGCCACACCCAAGATTCACTACCATACATAAGCGTTGGCGCCAGAACAAGTTTTGCTTGCCATTATCGAGTATATGGCGCCATTAATACAATTTCCTGCTTTTACTCTCCTTTCAATATCACCTTCACACTTCCCATCTCTTGTAAACAAGGACCCCAAGTATACAAACTCTTTCACTTGTTCCACTTTTTCGTCCCCTATCATAATATTGTATTCCGTCATATCTTCATTCTTCTCGATAACCATGACTTTCGTCTTTCCAACATTCACTTTCACACCTTTTCTTTTAAACGACTCATGCATCACAGTGACCATTTGTTGCAATTGTAAAGCAGAGTTTTGATCACTGTCTCATTCATTTTTAAACCCCATTCAGACTCTTTCAGATCTTTCAAACAGCTATCCATGAATAGGTTGAACAGCCATGGAGACGCTACACAGCCCTGTCTAACACCGCGATCGATGCTAAACCATTCTGTGTAGTCATCATTCAACCTGACACAAGCACTCAAGTCCTTATATAAGGATTTGAGTGCCCGTATCAAGTCACTATCCACCCCAAACTCGGATAGTGTTGACCAAAGTACATTCCTCATCACACTGTCATACGCCTTTTCCAAGTCAATGAAGCAGCAGAAAACCTTTCGGTGTTTAGCCAGAACCTTCTCGGTTACTGATCTTAATGCAAAGACTTGATCCGTGCATCCCATCCCCTTTCGAAATCCCGCTTGCACATCCCAGATCTTGCTTTCTGTTTCATCCATCACTCTTTCGATTAATATCTTTGCATACATTTTGCCCACAATACTCAAAAGGCTAATGCCACGGAAGTTTTTGCATTCCTGCTGTGACCCCTTTCCTTTATAAAGTGGCACAATAACGGCCTTGCACCAGTCGCCTGGAACACGGCCGGACCGCCAACACTTATTAAAAAGCTGGTACAACAGGTTTGCAGTGACACTTTCACCCGCCTTGAGCATTTCGGCATCTATTCGATCATACCCTGCCGCTTTACCCAATTTCAAACCTGCCATTGCTTTCATAACTTCTTCCATACTTATCTCACTTTCACGATTGGCCACACCACTGGAAGGTGAGGGCCTACTTTCCAAAACATCACTCGCACTTCGTTCAAATAAATTCTCGAAATATTCTTTCCACTGATTCATAATATCTTCATGCTCACTAACAATATTCCCATCCTGATCTCTTAACACGCCCACTTTCGAGTCTCCAAACTGCCCTCGGGCTCTTCTGACTAAGTGCCAAAACAGTTTGGAATTGGCTCGAAAGTTTTCCGAGAATTTCCTATCAAGCTTGTTCTTACATTCTTCTTTCTTTTTGCTTACAATATCTTTCACAGTCTTTCTTAATCTATCATAATTTTCTTTTGCTACTCTTTCATCATCATTCAAGTCATCTCGTATTCTATTTCTGCCCCTCACAGCTAGTAGATCTAGCCACGCTTTCTTCTTTTCTAATACACAACCTTTCACTTCATCATCCCACCACTCGTTCATATCTCTTCTCACATTCTTCTTCACACTTACCCCACATATTTGGGTGGCCGTTTCTACGATACCATTCTTAAATCTACTCCAATATTCTTCTATCTCGCAGTCTTCATCATTCAATAGCGGTTCCAACCTTTCTTTCAGTTCTAACTTATATTTCTCACGGACAGTCTCATCTTGCAAATTTTCAACTTTCACTCTTTTCCTTCCATACATACGTACCTGTGGGCGATGTCGCCATTTTTTGAGCAGACCTGCTATTCTTGACACCACAAGAAAATGGTCGCTTCCGACATTTACTCCACGGTACACTCTCGTATCCTTAACTTTCGTTCTCAATCGTTCATCCACTATTACAAAGTCAATCATACTTCTCTCAGACTGTCTCTGCCATGTATACATATGAATCATTTTGTGACTAAACATAGTGTTAGTCACCACAAGCTTTCTCTCCAAACATACATCTAACAGACTTGTGCCATTATCATTTATTCTCTCGTCACCAAAATTACCTAACACCCTTTCATACCCATCACGCTTTACTCCCACCCAGCCATTAAAATCGCCTAACATAACAATCCTTTCATTATCTTCACACCTTCCAAGCACATCTCTTACATTGTCCCAAAACTCTTCCCTGACTGCCAGTGGCTTGGACATATCTGGCGCATACAGACAAAGGATAAAAATCCTGGTCAAACCTACTTTCAGTCTCAACCACAGGAGCCTGGGACTCACATACTCATAACCTTTCACACAATCACTCATTCTTTCCGACAAAAGAACGCCCACACCTTGGCTTCCTCTCTCAAACTCTTCTACTCCCGCCCAGTAAGCAGAGAGTCGGCCATGCGTGGACATTCCACAACCTTTCTTTTTCGACTCACTCACACCTAACACGTCAATCTTCCTGGCATTCATCACCTCGCATATTTCGTCAATCTTATCATCTATTCCTCCACAAACATTCATCGTCGCAAATAAGCATTCCCCTGCCCTCTTTTTGCCTGCTGGGGGGACAAGACGTGACGTGTGGCAATGCACGTCGCCGTCGGGAATATTGCCCCCCCCCAGATACGATGGGGCAGCCTGAGTTGACCTCAGGGAGGGATTCTCCAGCTCGACTGGTACCCTCCTGGGGTAGTGTATTTTTTATTCCCCTCCTCATCATATCTGATTCTCCTACTTCATCGGATAGGAAAGGATTGGGTAATTTGGAAAGGAATTATGAATGATGGGAAGGAAAAAGTTATTATGAGGATGCTGCATGCACGGAGGGGACGTTTGTTGTGTACGCAGTAGCTAGGGAGGCCGGGGTCGCTTACCCGAGTGCCTTTTCTTCACAGTCGGACAGACTACTGAAGAGAACACCCCATGACCTTTATAATACCTATCACATTATAATCCCTTATAAGTAGGTACATAGTTTAAGTAAATATGTCTTTTATTTTCAGTTTTTTTTTTTACACATACATAACGTCACGCCTGTATCCCTTATGGAGTAGGCAGAACACCAGAGGTTACAAGACCATCTGATGTCACGTTTGACAAATTTGGAGGTATTATAAAGATATTATAAAGATGGAGAGAGACTATTGTAGTGACAGGGGGTCAGCGTATCGCCCACAAAAACGCCTTTAAAACCTCTGTTCCTTAATTGACTTTTACAGTATGCTTGGGAAGAGAAGCAGCTGGCACATTCTACGTTTTTCTTTCGCTCCCAGTCCAGCAATTTTTTTTTTGTTTTTGTTAAAGAGAGTTTTTCTTTTTCTTGAGATTTACATCGTAGGACATAATTAAATACATAATTTGTTTCTTATTTATTACAGTTAAATATAAGGTTTATATAAATATTATTAGAAATAAATATATAATAAAAAAAACTGCACATTAGGCATTATGTAATAGTGGAGACTTTGCTGGCCTATGTACAATTAATGTTTTTTTGAGTTTTAAGAGTTTTACATACTGTATGTTACTCAAAAATGGTAATAAATAAATAAAGTATTTTAAAATAAATATTTGTAAAATAATTAAGTATAATTTAATTTAGTATAATAATAAAATAAATAAATAAAATCCCTAGACAATCACACCAACTACATGGCCCCAAAGTAAGCATAGCTTATGTTATGGGATACCATGTAGCGAACTAGGGGGGAACCTAGAATATAAATACATAAATAGATAAACACCCAGACACGGAACTTTTTTTTTATTGTTCCGTGCGGGAATCGAAGCCGCAACCACTGGCGTCTGAGGCAGATACGATTACCCCATCGCCAAAGTGGTCGTCAAATTAATAAATATAATTGTATGTTCATAATATATTGTGTTTTTAAACTGACTAACTAATGCATAAGTACATAATTACAAACATGTATGCATATACATAATATAATCTTACATAAAATAAAAGCTGTTAAAATGTATCAACATAATCCGTGGATAATTTTTCCACAAGTTTAAGACGAAAAAAAATAACTCGTGTATAAAACTTATCAAATCAAAATATAATAGAAAGTATCAAAACCAATGCGGGGCACCTTTTTGCAGCTATACGAGAGCGAGCAAGACAGCTATCGTTTCGCTTTAAAAAACGAATTTTGTGTTGTGTCATTTTGGGTACAATGTTCTTAAGATCATACATAAAGAGAAAAAATAAATTAAATATTAATTATTTACTGAGTAAACTTCTCCGCAAGTTAAAGAATTCATTACGCGACGCATGGTTACATAAGCGTTATGCAATAAATACATAGCGGTTGGTGGTGTGCGTGTGGCGGGAACACTGCTGTGTACATGTTGACTGAGGCAGCGCGTCGGGAAAAAATAGTAAGGTCTCTTTATTTATTCATAGGGATTTCTGGTGAAAAATTAAGTACCTACTTTTATTACATAATTATGATCAGAATCGAGTACAAAGTGCTCTCCTTCAGTATTGAAAATTTGTCACCAGTCATCCTGTAGATAGACATACTATAAATAAAATCTCTTTCTGTTATTTTATTTCAGCCTTTCTCTCAAACTCCTTTGAAAATGTGCAAGGCAGCTATCATAAATGAACTATAAAATGTCAAATCGCCACTGACCCTGATTATAGACATATTATTCCATTAAATCGTCGAGATCTCCCCTCAGGAAATTTTCACAGTTCTCCCCATTCAAATTATCAGTAAAGAAGGGGTCCAACCAATCAAACGATTGGAAATGATTGGAATGACGTTGAAGCTAAATCTTCGTTACGGCGTTCATTTATTTTACTTTCCAGGGTCAAAGAATGGATTAGGCTCAATAAGCGTAATTATTTTTACGTCCACTATCGCTTATGAAACTAAGATTTTTCCAATGAATTTAAATAAAAGTCTGCACTGTTATACATTGTTATGTAGCTGATAAAACGTTAAAGTTTTGAAGCATGTCTGACAAACGTCTCCCATAACGACTTTTTAGATATGCTTAAAGAAAAGTAAACTGTAAGAATAATTACAGATTTTTGAACTTTCAATCGCTCAGAACTCTATTATACTGTCCAGTCACATAACTTTAAACTACGGGATCATTAAAATTATCTAGTTCGCAAACCTTACCCAATTATTAATAAGTATTTACATATTATAAATAAAATCTCTTTTTGATATTTTATTTAAGCCTAAGCTTGTAACACGTGTAGGCTCTAAAGTCTAAAGAGAGATTTATGAGGACTTTAAAATCCCATTCAGAAAGGGCTTTCAGTAAATATTCTATCGTTTTCTACACGCCCATCAACATATACACAAAGCCTTTTTAATTGGGTAGGGGAGACCTGTGCAAAACCATGTACCTTAGTAAAACTGTATTGGGTAGCTATTTTTGAGAATAATCCAAATTTCGTGCGCACAAACCACTCAGATATGCCTATCAAGCAATCCTATTTGCAAACAAACATTTGACGTTGTAAGCTAGCGCAATTTGGAGTTATTATGTTTTTCGGTAGTCTTGATCATGTTTACGTGAATATACATATAAGAAGTGATTGTGAAGTGTTCTACATACGCTTCAGGTAAGTCACTTATCAACTATGTTATAAGTGATGTATTTGTTCTTAATTGCAATGTTTGCACCGGCAAGTTTTTATTGACTATTAGTGAGTGAATTATGTTTTTGTTCTATATCCGTGTTGGGACAAAACCGTATCGGGTAAAACCGGTTATATCGAAATAAATAAGTCTAGCTATCATAAATTTTACCAAACACTAAACACCACCTTTCAATGCGTCATTCGGACAACTTACACTGCGGAAAGAGTTGGTCGAGACCAGATTTCATCAACATCCACTACACAACTCGACCTCGTGAAATGTATAGGCTGTCAAGTTTGGTCCCATAAAGGCTGAATTATTTGTGATACAGAGAAGTTGGATGACTTCTTTTGCACAAGATGCAATGTCACACGGTAAATTCCGGGGCAATATCGTATATAGTAAACGGATTTACCCATGGGTCGGGGTTAAACCGGAAAAAGTTGTTATTTGCTTTTTCATTGAAATTGTTGCCTAATTTCATTTTTATCTAAAACTAGCTTTATCCCGCAACTTCGTATGCGTTTAACTACCCTTCTCGTGGAAATTTCAGAAACTATACAACCAGACACCCACTGAAAGAACCTTTATACCAAGTATCACACCACACCCATGCACTCAAGGAATAAGTTTTTTTCATACAAACTAAAAATCATATATTTTCCGTGCCCGTGGGAATTTTGGGAATTTTTTTCATGACACAACCAGACACATATTGAAAACCTTTACACCAAGTTTCACATCGGTGCACTCAAGGAATAAGATTTTTCATACAAATTAAAAAGTCCTATATTTCCCGTTCCCGTGGGAATTTCGGGAATTCCTTCCTTAGAGCACCCCTTCATCCCCTAAAGAATGTATGTTTCAAATTTCAGCTCTCTACGTCATACAAACTAAAAAGTCCAACCCCTTCCCGTGGGAATTTCGGGAATTCCTTCCATAATACAAACAGACACTTATTGAGGAACCTTTATATCAAGTATCACATCCGTGCACTCAAGGAATGGGATTTTTTCATACAAACTAAAACATCATATATTTCCCGTTCCCGTGGGAATTTCGGGAATTCCTTTCATGACACAACCAGACACATATTGAAAAACCTTTACACCAAGTTTCACATCGGTGCACTCAAGAAATAAGATTTTTCATACAAATTAAAAAGTCCTATATTTCCCGTTCCCGTGGGAATTTCGGGAATTCCTTCCTTAGTGCACCCCCTCATCCCCTAAAGAATGTATGTTTCAAATTTCAGCTCTCTACGTCCAGTAGTTACGGCTGTACGTTGTCTGTCAGTCACTCAGTCACTCAGTACCTCAGTACCTCAGTCACTCAGTCAGTAACGGAACAGTTTTATATATATTGATAAATGAAATGAAATGAAAAATTTTATTCATCATAAGACCCTCGAATGACCGCTTAATGATGTCACAATTTTATACATCGGCTTTAACAAGGTGTTGATAGTTATTGAATAAGATATTACAGTAGACCAAGAGACAAAAAAAAAACCGGCGGAAAAATCTATTGGCACTCTTTTTCAATCAGGATTATACGAATTAATACAAATAGGTACACACAGTACATATTGATCATGACATGAAAAAAAAAACACAAGACAGCTTATTGTGAGTGCCAATGTTATGCCACAACCAAATTGCTTACATAGTAGGTGAATTGAGCTATGGATGCACAACACGAACATGACAAACTGGGACCAGAGTATTTAAACAAGAATGGAATAAAATAGTAATAATATCATCTGCAAAACGACCTGGCACCGGCAACAGCACCCGTTCACGAGTATAACGCAAGCACCAGCCATCACCCTCCTCAACCATATTTTAGGGAAGTGGGTGACCCGATACCCGACGCTACCACTAGCCATGCCGCCTGAGGGAGCATGATGTTCTTACTGTTGTCTTGACAAGAAAACAAGTGAGTGGAACAGTCACCAGTACACAAATATAATGATACCTAATGAGTTTGACTGAATAATATATATGTTGATTTAATACCTTTGCGTTTTGAAACGGATGAACTACATGCTCAGATCCTTAGCTATACGGCCTCCCATATAGACCTAATATCCTAATATCCTGGCCTATCCTAATATTATTAACCCTAAAATTTGTGAATTCTCTAATAGTTTAACTTTGTTGGATTTAAAAAACACACATCTGCATTTCCATTTGCTATACATATTTCTATCCCATTGTTTTAACAAGATCAGAGCGTACAGTGATTGAAGTTTGAAGCTGCAGCAAACAGCTACTAATCATTATACTAATCATTATATATTTATATTATATTTATTATTTGTATTTATTATATTGCCGTGGCTAAATTTATTTGAATAAAAAAAGATACTTAGAGACAAATTCAAAAATATATTTGATTTCGTTGGTATAGAAGACAGCACATAAAGCATTACAAATCTGTCAAAAAAAATTACTTGAATCTAAACTCTATGCCCTCGCATTAAGTTAAAATTGGTTAATGAAATTTGACAGGTAATGTAACGCTTGATCTGCTGCCTTCTGTACCTAAATTAATACAATTGAAATAAGTCATGAACTGAATGTACCACGACTTCGGAAAGTTGATCTGTTGAGAAGAAGTGGCAAGAAACTCAACAGAAATTATCTTATCTAGACACGCGGCAGCGTGTCAATCCAAGTTCAAGCAAAGAAACTGGCTAGCCAGCGCCAAGTGTGATATTACACGAATCACCTGGTGCCACTTTTAACCCTTTTATAACTCAAAACCTCTTTAAAGTGAGCACATACACAAGTATATGTGTTTAATTATATCCATTAGGACATATAGAAGCCCAAATTTTATGAAGCTAGCTCCAACGATTATATAGATATAAAGGTCAATAAGTCGTAAATTTTAGTATTGACTGACTGACATATAGTACCTTAACCAGTATGCAAATATGGTATGCTACTTCCAGATAACCTAGACAGATGAAATTTGGAATCCAGATCGGTAATTGTGTGTAAGCGTAGGAAAAAATCAGAAAATTAAAATAACTCAAAAAATAAGTGGTTTCCCCATACAAAAAAATTGTAATAGTTTCCAAATTTTTTTAAAATTCAGATAGATGTATCTGTACGTCGATGAAATCGCCTGCTTAGTTTTTTATACAAAAAGTAATGATAAAAAAAAAACAAAAACACATAAATGTAAAAAAAGGGGAGCCAAGTTCAATACAAAAATTATGCTTGGCTGTCGGCTTCGCCGCAAAAATAATGGAGATCTAAATCAGTTCTATGCAAAATCAAAATTATATTATTATATAATCAAAATTATAGGAACAAATTCACATTATGAACAATAATTAAACTCTATTTCTTTGCTTTATTGAATACCTAAAACAATTGCAGCTTGTTTGAAAATGTGATATCTTAAAATAGGTTAGATTTGACTTGGCCAGTTTTTATTACATCAGTTATTTTATAAAATGATTCAACATTTAATTTTGATAAAAACTGGCCAAACCAAATCTTACCTACTTTAATATATCACATTTTCAAATGAGATGCAATTGTCTTAAGTTTTATACAATAACAGCTTAAAGTCTGGGAATCTCATCTTCTTGCATCCGGATATTTTGCTGTAGTCCTTTTCACACAACACTTGTTTTGCCGTATCCTTAACTAAACTATCCTTGACTAATTTAATTAAGAATGCACCTGACCCTAATCAATTAGCGTGAATCACAGGCCGATTGAATCGACTCGATTGAAGGACAACGCTATTCACGTTCCTAGCAACAGAAAGAGATCGACGGATCTAGTACGCGTTCCTATAAATTTGACGTAAGCGACAAAATGAAAATTGTGAATAAAAGACAAAGTACAATGATTATTAAAAAAGTATTTTGAGCAAATTTAGGTTTAGTCAATACCTATTTATATATTAAAAAATATTATAGAAAAGTCAGCAAACTCCAAAGATCCAAGCAAAAATGAGATTAAAACGAAGTTTTTTGTAAAAAAAAAACTATCGAGGTTTTTTTCAGTAATCGTGTTTTCGTCTTGAGCATTAAATCTTCATAAATTGAAGTTACTTGTGTAAAAAAATCAGTTTCCTAGACCTTATAGATTTTGAGATCTAGGTCATTGTAAGTAGTCAAGTTAGGGTCAGGTGGATTCTTAAGGCTTTATTTATAATAGGTATAGGAACTGGTTTTCTCAATTATGTGCACCAAAGGCTTCGATCCTCTTTTACACTGCTTTAGATACTGTTTCTCGCGTATATTATATTGTAATTACTCAAATATTATAAGAATTTGTATATTACGCGGAGGCGTTATACTCGCATAATAAAATAAGTAGTAATTTCGGAGCGAAAAATCCGTTACTTTTGAATGAGTACTTTAGGTTTGTAGCGACATCTATCGACGCTCCATAGAACGATGACGATACGACGTAATTCCTACATCGCGCTAGCACAGTTTCTATAGCGATCTGTACATATAAAACTTCCCGACAACAACCATCGGGCCGTGGGCCGCGGCCTGCCATCCCTTTTCTGGGAGTGGGAACAAGCATCCGTCCCTACAGGTTTTCTAGTGGACACAATTTTTGAATTGATTATGATGTCACATAACCTATAACCTGCAGAATATCAATCATCTAAAGTTTTGTGGGAACGGACTACCATAAAGATAATTTGGGTTTGAAAACATAAGGAATTTATTTTTAGAATGGTTACGTAAATCTATTGAGCATCATGTTGCTGTATCGGGGTAACGTACATTGCCTTCTATGCCAGAGGTCCTGGGTTCGAATCCTGGCGGCGACGGATATTTGTGTGATGAACACAGATATTAGTCGTCAAGTCAAGGACGTTTATATGTTTATTTAAATTTATTATGTAATAAAAAATATGTATTTTTTCAATATTTCTTAAGTATATCAGTTAACTAGTATCCATAACACAAGTTCTTTAAGAAATTTAATTTGGGCTAGATAATGTTTTGTGAGTGTCAGAAATACTTCTTTATTTATATATTTGTAGAATAGTGAGTTTAGTAATATTTTTAAGTGTTTTTTAATAATGTATTTAATAATGCTCAGTTACCATGTTAATCTCCGGGATAGATATACCGAGCCCTAGTCCTAGGTTCGAGTCCTGTTCCGGGTTCCTGTTCCGATTCTGTACCTAATTAACACATGTTAAAATAATGTGCCTAAAACGTGCATTATGTTAACATGTGAAATTTTGTCAGTATTTTGTAAAAACTGCCAAACGAGAACTGAATTGTACTAATGGAAAGGAGTATTTGGTTCAATGGAAATCATTAATTCATGGATGAAAGGTTTAATGAAAACTGCATACCAAAAGTTTAATAAGCCCCAAATTCCAAGGGCAAGCTATCATAGTCTATTTAATTTATAGGACTTATTAAGTGTTTTCAGTTCTTAGAATAATCTTATTATTTAAATTTAACTTTACAAATTATATCTCACTAGTTGCTGCGTACGGTTTTACCCGCGCAATTTTGATTCCTGTGGGAATTTCGGGATCAAAAGTTATGTGCTATTCCAGGTTGTACTCTATCACTATGCCAAATTGCATTGAAATCCGTTGGGCCGTTTTGCCGCGATTGAGGAACAAACATCCATACATCCAAACAATCACATTTATAACATTAGTAAGATTTATATGTTTTGTTTTGGAAAACCAGCTGCGTATTAATTGTAATAATTATTTTGTATCGGTGTTAAACAATCTCACCTAATGACTACGTTAAAAGTAACACACGGCTTTAACATTATCGGAACACAACACTGACGTTAGGGCGGTGATATTTGGCGGCAGATTTCATATGAAGGGTGAACCTTCCAAGCAGGGCTCACTCGGATTAGTCGCTTTTCAGGACACCTTTATCCAGATGTGGTAGGGCTAATACAAGCTTCATATTAAACCTCTTCAAAAACAAAAATCGTCTATATGCAAATGTTAGTTTGTTAAACAAACTTTTGTTTTAATTTGTTAAAATAAAGAAATATACAAATTACAATCTAGCAATAATAGCTATAAAAATAAATCCAGGAAAGTAAAACATATTTAGGCAAATATATTTAGGACAGTGCGTAAACAACCTTATCCAGTTTCTCTTTTACAAAATGACTGAAACGGGATCCCTATGAAATAAAACCACTTCTCATGTCATTGGGAAATTTGACGTTTTTGAAATCCTCTTTCGAAGGTTCTTTTGTGTGCGAATCGAACGATTCGTCAATCGTTGCGTGTCAAAAAGTCGAAGTGACGTGACGAGCGGGGTTCGGGTATACGGTTTCTTTTGCATGTGGGAATAGTATTTTTGATATTAGAAATATTGTTCGCATTTTTCAAGGATTATTTTTAATGCTCTGTTGTGTGTGTTCTTGTTGAATAGATGAAAGCGTAACATAAATGTTGTTTTAAATAGGATTAATATACAGTTATTATCATTAAGTTCATTGTGTGTTATGAGAAATTGTATAAGCATAATAACTTTTTAATCTTGCACTTAGACTGAGCATGTAATTTTACTTGTAAATATTTACAAATGATTATAACTTAAAAACAATTAAAGTGAGCTTTCTCAATCGTATACGAAGTTAAAAAGTGGTTTCAGAGCATGACATAGAAAGTCCATACACATACATACCTCACTCCAAGAGCCAGTTCTTTATCATTATGAAATCAATGTTTTTCAACCTTTCATAAAAACTCAGAATAACTACGTTGCGAAAATGGTGTTAAGGCTCATAATTATGCGAACGTCAAAGTGGGGTCCCAAAAGAGTTATTTTAAATTCCTTAATTTCAAAGGTCCTTTAATAACTTAGCCGTAACTTTTCAATTTATTTAAGTACCCACCCCTATTATCATGCTTCTCGGAAATCCACTAACTTAGAGCTTACTCTTATCTCAACGAATTAAACTCGAAAAGATTAATATTATTACGCCTAATTATTCATGGGGTGAAATGTTAATTTTTTTGCAAGAACGTACGAATTTACATAATAAAGTACGATTGTTAAACGTTGTCCCTTTTTGAAACATGACTTTAGGTTTTTGATAAAATGTCTTTATGGTGACAAAAATAATTATCCCAACCTAATATTTAGCCCCAAGGTAAGCTTACAATAAGCTCGTGCTATGGAAACCAAACATACAAACTAGGGTATATAAGGGGTAGCCAACTACGCACAATAATTTCATAAAAGTTAGATTTCTTTGACGACCGGCTGGTGTAGTGGTAACATACATTGCCTTCTATGCCACAGGTCCTGGGTTCGAATCCCGGCGGCGGCGGATATTTGTGTTATGAACACAGATATTAGTCGTCAAGTCATGGATGTTTATATGTTTACTAGCTTTATCCCGCAACTTCGTATGCGCTTAACTACCCTTCTCGTGAAAATTTCAGAAACTATACAACCAGACCCCCTCTGCAAAGAACCTTTATACCAAGTATCACACCCATGCACTCAAGGAATAAGTTTTTTCTCACACAAACTAAAAATCATATATTTCCCGTGCCTGTGAGAATTTCGGGAATTTTTTTCGTAACACAACCAGTCACTCTTTGAAGAACCTTCATGCCAAGTATCACATCCGTACACTCAAGGAATAAGATTTTTCATACAAACTAAAAAGTCCAACCCCTTCCCGTGGGAATTTCGGGAATTCCTTCCATAATACAAACAGAAACTTATTGAGGAACCTTTATATCAAGTATCACATCCGTGCACTCAAGGAATGGGATTTTTTCATACAAACTAAAACATCATATATTTCCCGTTCCCGTGGGAATTTCGGGAATTCCTTTTATAACACAACCAGACACATATTGAAAAACCTTTACACCAAGTTTCACATCGGTGAACTCAAGGAATAAGATTTTTCATACAAACTAAAAAGTCTTTTATTTCCTGTTCCCGTGGGAATTTCGGGAATTCCTTCCTTAGTACACCCCTACATGCCCTAAAGAATGTATGTTCCAAATTTCAACTCTCTACGCCCAGTAGTTACGGCTGTACGTTGTCTGTCAGTCACTCAGTCACTCAGTACCTCAGTCACTCAGTCAGTAACGGAACAGTTTTATATATATTGAATTTAAGTTTATTGTAATAAAAATATGTATTTATTCAATATGTATTTTTATATATTTCTTAAGTATATCAGTTATCTAGTATCGATAACACAAGTTCTTTAAGAAATTTCATTAGGACTAGATAATGTGTGAGTGTTAGAAATATTTATTTTATTTATTTATTTACATAAGTGAACCTGCTCAGACTCAAACTCAAGACCTCTTACACCGCAGACAAACACTCAATATCTCACAGGGGTTATCTGGACCTTAAATTATTATGCATCATAAAACCAGTGACTACTCTAGATCATGATAGTTTCGTCATATGATTCCATGTTTTTAAGAGTTTACAAACGTTCTAACTCATGATATAATATGTATAGGCCCTGTAATACTTAAAGCTTATGTTTGACTGTATTATTGGGATAAACGTCAGTATAGTCCATAATCGCGGGAACCTTTAATTGGCTCTCCATAGTTTATATTAAACAGTATATAATTTTGTAACAAAGTCATTGGTTCTCCAAAAACATAAATTAATAAATAAATAAATATAGCCAGCAAGATTATAGACATAACAAGAATAAAAAATTTAACCTTCTCTCACGATGACGAAGAACATCAGCCCATAATCCACAAACTAGATAAGAGTTGGTTTGGTGAAATGAAATGAAATGAAAACTTTTTTATTCGTAGTAGGTATTATTACACTTTACGAACGTCAAACGCTGGATGAGGGCGGCGCGGGTCCGGACGTCATGACGAATCCTTGGGGAGGCCTCCGTCGGGAAGTGTGCATCTCTCGGCTCATGAAGATAATGATCGCCCATTATCCACCAATGTCTTGGTGTTGTCTACTACTACTTCTTCAGAATATCTTGTTCAGGTGATCAGAATTTTTAGGGCGCTGAAATGGCTGACAAACCTTAAAAAAATCTTCTACAAACATTCTATATACAAGTATACAGTACCGGGATAGACTGCTTAATTGTAAAATGTGCATGGCTTAAGCATTGTGTGAACGACATTTTTTTTTTATTTCGACACAATATTATTTACACTTAAAAATACTTTTCTAATTCAATCGTAAATGCAAGTTTTTAAGTTATGTTTTTCAATTATAAGTATTTCAGATCAACATAATTTTTGTTTGCATATGTTGTAACAATAAAGTTGCTTTTGTAATAAAACTTAATAATAAAGGTTAAATTGACATTACCTACAAAAAATTAAATCAGTCTCAATTTACTCAAATTCAAAATTATCCTTTAAGACCTCAAAATAGACTTTAAAATCCTCAAAATACCGCGACCATTATTAATATTTAAATGTAATAATGCTTATTATTCTAATGTAAATCAGTGTTTGCACTCCAGTCCGTCCCTTTGTTTGAATCGAGATGAAATATGGCCCTTGGCTTTCGCATAATGTTGAGACACTTTGCTAACTTCTGTATAACAAAGTCACTTTAAGAATTTATTCCAATTTACTGACTGAAGTTGACTGAAGTTTACTGCGGATGAGTTAAAAGGAGTTCTCGCACTTTTTATCAATGAGAGTATCACGTGATGAAAATTATAAGCCAAATTAGGTTCGGTTCAATAAAATGATAAGGTTTTCAAATATCTTAGAAAGAAATAACTTTAATTGTATGTGAGATTTGAGTTGAACATTTTGGCTATTGTGTATTAAATAAGTACCTACCTAGGGATGTCATTTTGTCCACATTTCACAACTCGTCATGACCACTTTTCGTGCTTTTCGTAAAATTTCTGCCATCAGTAGTGATGTACCTATTCTGGCAATATTATGAAGAGCGAGTTCTTTCCTAAGCCCACGTGCATATTGATCCCATATCCGAAAACCGAATCACCATCAGATTGAGGTCAAACGTGGGAGTAATCACTAGCGTTGAAGAAAACAGGAAAAATTTGATTTATTATTTTCAAATTCTGTTGTTTTTTTCCATGTTCAAATTACAAAGTTTCAAGGAATAATTGTTCGGAAAAATTTCAAATTTGGAATAATAATGAAAGTTTCTGAAATAAACAAAAACAAATTCTGATTCTACAATTTGTTTTTGCATTCTGAAAGAAAGAAATAAGAAAATAATTTATTGGTGCATTACATCAAATGATAAGTACCTAATACAAGCAATTGGTAATATTGTATGTAATGCTTGCTTAAAATACAATGTTACCAATTGTGCAATTGGAAATGGACGTGTGATAGCGATAATCTTTGTGCAGATGCAGCAGGAGTAACTTTTTTTTTCAAACATTAAAACTTTTTGATAAAATCTGTTTTCTTTAACTGTTTTTCAATTTCTCACAAGCCAATATACTATGGACTTATCAAAAAAATTAGGGAGAATTTCGATGTGACGAGACTTTGGCTGCAAAAACAGAAGTAACTGTTAGCCATACTCAGCCCAAGCGGAGCCAGGAACTACACTTAGTTCACATATAGACATTGAAATAATCAGCTTATTGCTGACGATACGCAAAAGATGTTCAATTCTTAAAGGGGATCTGCACCTTACCTAATGCACCATGTATATTTATTGGATTAAAGTGTATGAATAAGCGTATTTATATGAATAATACACTACAATTCTATTGCTTGGATTCTCGGTTCATTGTCGATTCAAAACAACGTATAATGCAGAGCCGGCGACGCGTTCACAAAATAATTTAGAAGCTATGATTTTTGTTTATTCTCAAGTTGTGCCATTGCTATACATACCCGAACAAGAAATCTGTGATAAAAATAGAAATTACGCAACAATTTTTATTTTAACAATACAGTTTAGTTTTGTCATATTTAGCAGTACACGATTCCCAGTGTTACTATAAATTTGATCATAGTTACATTCATGCATATTATTTTTTATAATAAATCTGTTTTACGGCTCTTGTTCCTATGATCATTTTTTGACGACCGGCTGGTGTAGTGATAACATACATTGCCTTCTATGCCAGAGGTCCTGGGTTCGAATCCCGGCAGCGAATATACAAAGGCTATACTATTTGAGTCACGAGTCAGACTCTAATAGAGGAGCTTTTGTTTATGCATATTACTTGACAATACCTTATCGAATTCTGTAAAAAAATTGACTGAAATGGATTAGCTTTTGCTCTTGTAATTTTCAAAGAAATGCAATGACAAAACCTAGTACTGTATAATACATATTCACTCAAATAGATAAGCTTTTGTCAAGATGAAAAGTAGGTATATCTTTGTTTGATATACATTGCGATGAAAGAGATAAACTACGAGAAGGGCTCCCGCACCGGAAGGCGGAGTCGGTACGGTTAGGTGCGACGACGAGCGCAGCGAGGAGGAGCATGTTAGGTTGCATATAGTTATACACGCGCGCGAGCCGAGCGAGCGGTGCCGCGGCAGCGGCCGGCGAATCGCCATAAACCTGGTCAGCTATTATAGTCAACCCTGGACAATCCCGACATGGTCAAAAGTCAAACTTTAAGTCATCAAAATAACGATGGTCATAATGCATGCACATTTTATTTCTATCTTTGAAAATCAGAACAATTGCCATTTAAGTATCAAATTGAAGCCAACGATCGGTAAATATCGATATCAAATGGGATAGCTTTTGTTGCTGCAATGTTCAATTGAAGTTATCTCACAAAGTCTACACGACTTCGGTCAATTTCTGTACTAGAATAGATTAGGGTTTCGGCAAGTTTTTGTCATACAAAAGCTAAGCCAGTTCAGTTTGCACTTTCACTCTAATGGTAAATACGCATCCCGGCAGCGGCGGATATTTGTGTGATGAACACGTATTATAACACGATATTAGTCGTCAAGTCATGGATGTTTGTGTGTTTATTTAAGTTTATCGTAATTAAAATATGTGTTTATTCAATATGTATGTTTATATACTTCTAAAGTATATCAGTTATCTAGTATCCATAACAAAAGTTCTTTAAGAATCTTAATTTGGGCTAGATAATGTTGTGTGAGTAACAGAAATATTTATTTATTTATTATTATTAATCATTTTTGTTTCTATAATCATCCATTACTTATTACTTAATTTAATAACTTTATTTTGATAAAAACCTTTGTAATGAGCCCACTAAAGGGCTATGAGTCTTTGCCCTGGGTGACGAGGAGGCTTCGGCCATAATCTACAAAGTGCTGTTTTCTATAATACCTATTTGACGACCACTATGGCGTTGGGGTAAACCTATCTGCCTCAGACGCCAGTGGTTGCGGGTTCGATCCCCGCACGGTACCAGAAAAAAAAAATGTTCCGTGTCTGGGTGTTTATCTATTTATGTATTTATATTCTAGGTTCCCCCCTAGTTCGCTATATGGTATCCAATAACACAAGCTATGCTTACTTTGGGGCCATGTAGTTGGTGTGATTGTCTGGGGATTTTATTTATTTATTTATTATATTTTTATTAATTTGATGATCATCTTTGCAGGAAAAATATATAAACAAAGTAAATCTAACCAACAATACAATCAAATTCGAATCTTATAAAATAATAACAACGAATGCAGAGCATTAAAAAAACCGACTTCACGTCAAAACTGTGGCTGAGTAATAATGTCATCCATGTAAACATTCTCCGATATCATACATCCTTTTTCAAAATTTCAAAATTTTTAATGAATTACTCAACCGATTTCAATGAAATTTATATGGGACCAACTATGAAGTATCTTCTTTCATTAATTCAAAATCGATTCATAATTGACTAAAATATCGTGCAACAAAAAACAAAAAAAGACATACATATGAATTGAGAACCTCCTCCTTTTTTGGAAGTCGGTTTACAAACAGTTTATTCCAATACCTTTCATCCAACAATCTCCAAGAATCTCAGCCAGCATTTGTAACCAAACTTCCTAAGAAAAGCGCAACATTATTCTGAGATTGGAAAATATTTTCAATTTGTACAACCGGAAACACGATTGTCTTGCACAGACACGTAGAAAAGTCGCCTGATTTGTCTCATACTGTCGTTTCCTTCACAGAATGTAGAAACATAAACGGTTGCTTTGGGTAGTTAGGATTTTAAATGACGTAAACGATGTGTAATAATAGAGTGATATTTATGAAAGTAATATTTTTTTGATTAGGATACGTTGGAGTGATTTCGGACAAGATTTCCAGATTCTTATTTTTTCGAAATCCGATCGGCTGCCTTATAACGTAAATATTAGCGATCAGCTATAAATAATAAATAAATATTTCTGACACTCACACAACATTATCTAGCCTAAATTAAGTTTCTTAAAGAACTTGTGTTATGGATACTAGATAACTGATATACTTAAGAAATATATACACATACATATTGAATAAGTACATATTTTTTATTAGAATAAACTTAAATAAACATATAAACATCCATGACTTGACGACTAATATCTGTGTTCATCACACACATATCCGCCGCCGCCGGGATTCGAACCCAGGACCTCTGGCATAGAAGGCAATGTATGTTACCGCTACACCAGCCGGTCGTCAAATAATATATATATATATAACAATGGATCGCGAGTCCATGGCGTGATGACTGCGATGGAATACTTAATAGTTGTCGTCGTGGCACTGTGCTTACTGTGTACATCACACGTTGTCGCAGGTTAACTTTCGGCGCGGTCAGTACTAGGATGGGTGACCGCCAGTCATTAATTGCTAACGACGACTTCTGTGCTTTGTAAGGCCGTATACAGAAAGAAAGCTGGAAACTTATAAGCGCTTACTGGCGCTTGACAGCGCTGGTCCGTTCTTCACAAAGGAAGCAGGTTGAGGCAGACCAAGCAAAATGTCGGACTCATCGAACGATGATTTCCCAGCGCTGACCAGCGCGTGTTGAGGCTTGTCGGACCTTGTCGATACCGTTCAGTGCTTATTGACGCGCGTTCATATATTTTCCTGCGCTTATAAGTTTGCAGCTTTCTTTCTGTATATGGCCTTAAGCAGTTAAGCAGTCGGGTGCTGTATACTTGTATACAGTAGTCGTTAGGATTTGCCAGAAGCCATTTCGGCGCCCTGAAAATTCTGACATCCACGACCCAGCACTGGGCCAGCTTGGTGATTTCCGGCCTAAAACCTCCTCGTCACAGAGAGTAGAGTAATGGATGATTTTTGATATGCCAACCTGACAGCGGTCACCTCAATCACTCGTGCCCACAGTGGCTGCAAAATTACGGAAATATTACTTTGATGTGTACATCAAGCGTCAAAAATATTTACTTTCATCTCAACTCTATGCCCTCAACATTAAGTTGAATTTGGTTGGGGAAATTTGGCAGGTAATATAAAGCTTGATCTGCTGGCTTCTGTACCTATACTTTTATATTACTTTTTTATGTATGTGTGTTTTCAAAAAAGTATTTTATTGAATCTGAAATGAATCATGAAAACTAAGAGCAATAAAAATCATTTCAAATAACTACAACTTAAACTTATGTTCCGCAAGCATGAATTTTGCTAGATCATGGAATTCCATCAAGGAAACCTCTTGACGCCTTTATTGGGGTCACTTTTAAAATACCCTTGCATGTCAGTGAACTTGAATTAAAAAAAAAATTGCAAATATTCTATTCTTCAATAACTTTAAGCTACTCTATAATCATCGTTCATAGCTTACAGACATCGCAGCATGTCACGTGTATCCGATGCTGCCCGCTACAAACAATGAACGCTATCATTGTTTTCAAACTGACAAAAGAAACCGCAAAATAATACATTTTTGAACGAAATTTAAAAGAAACTTGAATGTGATGGTATGAATTGCATTAGTGATTCAAGATAAAATCGTGCCTTTTGTTGCATGCTCTTCCATTACTTGTACTTTATTACAATACATGAATTTGAAATCGAAAACTAAATACGAGAATTGTTATTTTTACTGTACCTGTTATCATTAAAGATCAGATACTTATTTTATCTGATCGAACGTGACTTATAAACGGGAAAATTTGTGAGAATATATGGTTGTTTTTTACTTCTTTGATTACTGTCCCACATTTTGTAACAGGAGATACATATACAGGATGTCTGGTTAAAAAAAATTGATATTGAAGGAGAGCACTCTGTACTCGATTCTGATCATAATTATGTAATAAAAGTAGGTTCTTAATTTTACCAGAATTCCCTATAAAAAATAAAGAGACATTACTACACTTTTCCCGACGCGCCGCCTCAGTCGACCCGCACACAGTAGTGTTTCCGCCACACGCCCACCACCACTATTGTATCTATTTGTTGTTTTGTATCGTCAATATCCTACATTATAAACTAGTAGCGCCACCTACTCTAAAGTATGTAATAGCACAGATTACTAATGAATGAGTTACTATGTTAATCTCTGTACATGTTGAAAATAAAGAGTCAGTTTTTGTCTGTGCCTCACGCGTTTTATTGATTTTACTATTGTATTACGCTTATGTAGACATGCGTTGCGGAACAAATTCTTAAACTTTCGGTTAACTTTAATCAGTAAATCAATAATATCGATTTTTTTATTATTTTTCTCTTCATGTATGATTTCAAACTATCACTTCCTCGAATTTCGAAAGTGACCCACCAGTTACCGTGTATAATTTTATGAAGAGCCAGTTCCTATCTAAGCGCTTGTGTTTTAGTCTTCGACCTCATCTTCACAGACCGTATCTCATAACACATAAGCTTACTTTGAAGCCATGATTTATTTATTTATTTTAGCAACTTGAAAATTCTAACATCCAACAACTAACACTGCGTCAACTTGATCTTCTCGTCACTTAGATGGTCACCTACATGCCAATAGAAAGGGCTTTAATTAAACGCAAACTTTTTGAACAGCATTGCAGATTCATCTCCAATTCTAGAAAGGTCGAAACCAGCTGGGAGTTATACTAAGAAAAAACCCAGGGGATATTTAACAAATAGAAAATATTATTTAACCAAGAGTGCAGCCACGGGTAACAGCTTGTCATTACTATTTGGGTAAACCTTAGTCACTACCCTTTTAGTTTATTTAAATTGTCTGTTCCAGCACTTTAGATGGGTGTATGAATATTTAAACATGTTTTCGATGTCGTCGTACGTTTATTCTAGACAATCTCCACATGTTGTTTTTCATTTTATTAATATTTAATACTTGATCTTGAATTTTGAAAAGGAAAATACGATTTGGTAAAATATCTTTAACAGAATTTTGATGTTTGTTTTTGTTTAGATGTTGCGTTTTTTGTTTAAATCATTTGTCAATAATTTTACTACGAAGAATAGGCTGCATATTTTACATACATACATACCTACATAACTTGATACGCCTTGAACACGCCTGGTTCCCTTATGGGGTAGGCAGAACACCAGAGACAATAAAACCATCGGACGTCACGGCTGACACGTTTGGAGGAATCGAAATGATGACTATTGCAGTGATAGGGAGTCAGCACATTCATACATGCATAACTTCAAGCCTGTATCCCTTATGAGATAGGCAGAACACCAGAGATTATAAATCTGATGTCACGTTTGACAAATTTGTAGGAATCAAAATGATGGAGACTATTGCAGTGATAGTTGGTCAGCCTATCGCCCACAAAAACGCCAATAAAACCTCTGTCCCTTAACTGAATTTTACAGTATGCCCGGGAAGAGAAGCAGCTGGCACATTCTATGTTTTTCTTTCGCTTCCACTCCAACATGGAAGAATCCAGTCCAGCATGAAAGAATGCAGTCCAGCACATCACCCACAAAACGTCAATAAAACCCCTGTATAAAATCCCTTAACTGACTTTTACAATATGTCCGGGAAGAGAAGCAGCTAGTACATTCTATGCTTTTCTTTTGTTTCCAGTCCAGCATGGAAGCAAATGTTTTTAGTTATCATCTCTTAGGTGGTAACTAGTTCGCGTGACACCTGTTTGGGGTTACTTTCATATCAGGATTTGCCTGGCTAGAAAGAATTCTTAATTTAAATTCAACCGCCATTACCACCGATCTTTCGACGATATGTCCCAGTTTATTACGAGCAAGTTCCTTCAAACAACCTGTGTGCCTTCATCATCGACCTCATCATCACTTACAGTCAGGTAGGATTGAGGTAATATACGGTGTAATTCGCCGAACCATCATCAAATATCTGAGTCAACACAATCAATATTGAGTTTTTCCGTAATATTAAACTTCAAAAATAGGTTAACAATATAGTCTTTAAACAAATCGAACTACAAATTTTTTTATTATTTGTCATTCATTATATTAACATCAAATATTTAACCATCTTAATCAAATATGTTCACACATGAGTTCACGCTTGTATCCCTATTGTCCGTTCATCGTAAGATGTCCCCTGCCGTTATTTTGGCACTATAGCTTGTCAAGCTGTTTTCGTTATCTGGGATAGTGAATTAATCCTTTTTATTGATTACTTGCCAAAAGGGCAAGCGATAACTGGATCCTATTATGCAAACTTAACCCCGAAATTACGTGAAGCGATTAAAAAAAACGTCGTGGGAAATTGTCATTGGGCGTGTTGTTTCTCCAGGATAACGCTCCACCTCATCGTTCGGAAGTTGCGCTCACCGCAATCCGCAGTGCTGGCTTCGAAGTCCTTGATCACGCACCATATTCTCCTGACTTAGCCCCGAGTTATTTTCACTTATTTCCAAAATTAAAGGAGCATATTCGTGGAACTAAATTTGACGATGATGACGCGGTTATGACTGCCGCAGAGGAGTTTTTTAATAGTCGAGAAAATGATTTTTTGCGGAAGGAATAAGAAAGTTGGAGATGCGGTATTCTAAGTGTATTAGATTAGAAGGAGATTACGTAGAAAAATAAAATATTCTTGTTTAATTATTTTTTTTTGTATTCATTCTAAGATTTTTTTGATTCGCCCTCGTATAATATAAATTGTGTCGTCATTCGAAACTTTCCTAGTCTTATAGTTGTTTATTATTTACAAATCAGAAAATTAAACATATATTTATTCGTGGTAGGTATAAACAAACTTAGATTACGGGGTTAAAATGGACACATATTATTGGTAACACTGCCGCCACAATGCTGCCAACATCAGCAGGCAGGGGACATCTTATAGTGAACGGTCTGTAATGATGGCAGAACACCAGAGGCTATAAAACCATCTGATGTCACGTTGACAAATTTGGAAGTATTATTATTATGGTGTGAGACAATTGCAGTGACAGGGGGTCATCAGCCTATCGTCCACAAAAACATCAATAAAACCTCCGCCCCTTAACTGACTTTAACAGTTAGTCCGGGAAGAGAAGCAGCTGTACATTCTATGTTTTTCTTTCGCTCCCAGTCCAGCATGTCCCAGTCCAAATTTTAATATCACGTTTAATTAATATTCAGAGTATTTTAGAGCAAAACTAGCTGCAGTCTGTTTGTTTTTTGAACTAAGCAATCTTAAGAAAATATCGCTCAGAACAATGCAAAATTATAACTGCAGAATGTTGTAGTAAGCTTTTTGAGAAGCATTCAAGATGTAATTTGAAAATCCTGTAGAATTCTTCCGCGTAACACAGTTTAATTCCAAAGTTCCTCAATCTGTAACTCATCCAAAGAATTCGCAGTTGAACAAAAAAATTACAAACAATCGTAATATACGTTTGAAGTATCAAACAAGTTATTTTTTAATATGACAATATTAAAATGCATTTACTATTTCACCGCGGTACGGCGTCTTGTAATAAAACTTGTATTATAACTTTAGGAACGTCTTCTAAATTGAATTTACGCAAAAATATTTTAAACCTCACGTATGCATGTAGCTATATGACTCTGCTCATATTGTACATTTTGTATATTTTAGTTGAGGAAACTCTTATTCAACTTAAGTTTGGTGGTAATAAATTCGTTTTATAAGATATTTTTCATCTTACGTGTGAATGCGTTTGAGTTTAATGAGTTTTTACAAAGTTTAGTTTTTGATGAGCGGATTTCACTAAGAGACCGTTTCATATATGTATAAGAGCGCAGTCATACGTATGTTGGACATTTTCCTACTTAATAGAATGTTTTGCTTGTCATATCTTTGCTTCCATCCTGGACTGGGAGCAAAAGAAAAGCATAGAATGTACCAGCAGCTTCTCTACCCGGCCAAACTGTTAAAGTCAGTTAAGGGACAAAGGTTTCATTAGCGTTTTTGTGGGCGATAGGCTGACCCAATGTCACTGCAATAGTCTTTATCCATCATTTTAATATCTCCAAAGTTGACACGTGACTGCAGAATCTGATGATCTTATAACCTCTGGTGTTCTGCCTACCCCATAAATAAGGAATAAAGGCGAGAAGTTATGTATGTCATTTCCTCTATAAGTTGTTTAATTGGAAAATTGTGTACTTATCTGATGTCTGAGATGTTTCTGAGAAGCATTATTAAAAAAAATATGGGTAAAATAAATAAAAATCCCCAGACAATCACACCAACGACTTGGCCCCAAAGTAAGCATAGCTTGTGCTATGGGATACCATGTAGCAAACTAGGGGGAGCCTAGAATATAAATACATAAAAAGATAAACACCCAGACACGGAACATTTTTTTTTCTTGTTCCGTACGGAAATCGAAACCGCAACCACTGGCGTCTGAGGCAGACAGTTTTACCCCATCGCCAAAGTGGTCGTTAATTAATTTACATCGAATGATTTTGAGCGGAGTTCATCATGTTTTATCAGTCATACCAAAGTAATGTACTTATACTTTCTCAATTGTAAGATCATTATTGTACAAACATTCTTCCATGCTGGACTGCGAGCAAAGGAAAAACATAGAATGTGCCAGCTGCTTCCTCCCAGGCATACTTTAAGAGCCAGTAAAAGGACAGTGGTTTTTTTGAGATTTTTTGGTGGCGATATGCTGACCACCTGTCACTGCAATAGTCTTTCTATATTATTATAACGTATCCAAATTTATTTGTCAAACATGACATCAGATGGTGTTCTGCCTACCCCATAAGGGATACAGGCGTGAAGTTATGTATATACTTATGAAATAAAAATACGGCACAAATCTAAAGAATATTGAATCAACCAATCTTTATTCTAAATTCAAAATATACACTGCCAACGAATAACCTTTCCCGGAAAATCCAAAATCCCATAATACTAGAAATAAATAGTTTACAACAACAGCTATCCCGCATTAAAACTAAGCGCAAGTTTTATTTCAATCCAGCCAAACGGCAAAGGAGATAAACCACGTCCAGTGCAAAACTCAGGCAACTTTATAAAGTCCATAAGTCAATAACTAGTAAAAACCGTGCACATAGGGAATGAAAGGAACACAGTAAGTCTGTTTTTAAATTAAACGGAGATTAAATTTGAAAAGGTTTTGTGAGTAATAGAGTGCGGCCGTTGTCGGAATGCGTTCCTGACAGCTCCTTATGTCCACTGAATAAAGTTATTTCTGATTCGAAGGGGTAAAAAAGCTATGATTTTGACAGCTGTCAGGAACGCGAACTCCCACCGGCCGCACTATATTAACTATAGTTTATTATGCGGCTTTTATTCTTAACGTAGGCCGCCGCCGCTTTGCGCGCACGCTCGCTTAGTTCGGATGAGCGCTCGGGTCCACTCGGGGGCAGCTTCGGAGACTGCACATGCGCGGCGGCTGGTATAGGCGTCGATGGCGGTGGTAGCGGCTGTTTGAACACGTCGGAGCGGCATGCTGATCTAACAGTATCGTAAAAGAGGGAACTGCGCTTCCTTGTGTTGCCATATTTGAGAAGTATGGGCTACACGATGCGAGAAGCAGCCGCGCCTGCACTCCCCCCTGATGAAGGACTCGCGCCTGTATCCTTGTAAGGGTAGGCAGAACACCAGAAGCGATAAAACCATCTGATGTCAATTTTGACAAATTTGGAGGTATTAGAATGGTGAAGAGGGACTATTGCAGTGACGGGGGTCCATAAAACCTCTGTCTCTTTACTGACTTATGCAGTATGCCTGGGAAGAGAAGCATCTGGTACATTCTTTGTTTTTCCTTTGCATCCAGTCAATTATGGAAGAATTACTGTTCTTATATTCTTCTACTCCGCAATACGGTTGGCCGATGTAAAAAGTTTGCAACTCACTAAATAAGATACATTGCTGTTTGTGCAACTCGTAAGCAGCTTCATTCGTTGTATTGCAGCTTGTTCGATCAATTATTTAGTGGAGTCGCGTGCATGGAATCTTGAATACGTTAGAAAGTTAAGATTGAGTGCAAGAAGAATGCGTTTAGACATTTAATAGATGTGATGTTGTGGAAACTTGTAATTAAAGTTAATGTTGTTTTTTAATACCGTTGACTTAGTCTTGGACCTCAATCTTAGTTATACGTGTCAGAGATATGTGACGAAGAGGTTAAGGATGAACAAGAGCTTAAGAAACTCCTGTAAATGTGCTGTTGTAATGTCTGGCATACATTATCGCACTCATAGTAATATTGAACAGAAGATTTTGGCACTTTTTACAAAGATTATTCATGACGCTCTTATCAAAGTGCAGATGTTCCTGGGTGGTTTCAAATTTTGTTATCCATTGTTGGCTTTTTTGAATCTTTTCTGTGTTGCAATAGTTAAAATACATAAATAATTAAATAAATTAATAAAGACGCATAGTGCAACAGATTTTCGTTGTGATTGCAGTTTCTTCAATTAATTATTTTGAGTGATGACGGTAATTATTAATTGGGTAAAGCCAGGCATTTTTTTGCAGATTTATAACTATACCATCTTGCTTTAATCGAAGCAAAGATTGTGATATAGGTATATATGTAAATCCAAATATAGAAGAATACATTTGGTCTCGGGTGGTCTTAGCTGCAAAGCAATTAGATGGAGCTACGTTAGCAATGTAACGTAAAATCAAAAATGTGCTAAGTAATTTAGAGGCGTACCGCCAGGCTCGGTAGCTCAGTGGAAGAGCACTCGTCCGGCAAACTAGAGGTTCGAGTCCTGGTCGGGAGATTTTTATTTAGCACAATTTTTCAGTTACTTAAGGAGGGGTAGTTTAATAAATAAATAACTTGAACTTATACACCACATTATGTGGCCTCAAAGTAAACTTTTATAAATACCTGTGTTATGGAGACCACACAAAAAGGGAGCGACCTAGCTAACACCTAGAGCCAAGACAATTTTTAAAATTTAGTTCTTTTGACTGGCCTGTCTGGGAGTCGAAACCATGATTTCCCACGCCGCAGCCGAAAATTCGGCCAAAGCACCACTGAGGCCGTCAATACTGATGTTAGTAAAAATATTTCAAAATATCTTAATTAAATTATTATCAATTGTTTGACTTGTACCCGTGTAACCTATGACTATTTAATTAACTTCATTGTTATAAATTGATTTGTACTGGGTGGCGCAAAAGTAAAGACCCTATTTGGTTCAGCTATAACATTTTTTCTAAATTAGAAAACTAGATTTAAGTTTTTTTTTAATTTGCCATTAAATTTCGTCTCATTAGGATTTAAAGATGAAGTCTTTTAAATGGTGACCTACAGAGTTGATGCAAATTTGACCCGTATTTATGACATTTTGCATAACTTGCCGTAACACTTTTTGCGATATGTTCCTTATTTCTTGATGAATGTTTTCTTTTAGAGCTGCGAGATTCTGTGGCTTGTTTACATACACCCGAGATTTCAAAAAACCCCAAAGAAAGAAGTCTGGACTGGTCAGATCGGGTGATCTTGCAGACCAAGGCAAATCGCTAAAACGAGAGATAACTCGGCCTGGAATAGTGTCCTAAGTCCATAGTGTCGCGCGTTGTGTGTGCCGTAGCACCGTCTTATTTATTTATTTATTTCACAATTTATGTACACACTTATAAAAAAAATACATTTAACAAACTTAGCAAAAAATATTTGTACAAAGGTACAGCTTATTTTTATAGAAATATCTTCCAGCAGACCTGAAGAATGGAGAATTTGATAAAAAATACAATTTCAGTATGTACACTAAATATAATAAACATAAATAATATTATATTATATACAATATGGTCTTGTTGAAACCAGATGTGCTCCAGCCCCAATTCGTCCAAACTGGGTATCAAAAACTCACGTAATATGGTTCTGTAGCATTCTCGAGTGACTGGTAGCGCATTGCCTCCAGCGTCTTCGAAAAAATAGGACCCGATCACTCTGTCAACACAGATGCCACACCATACAGTAACTTTTAGTGGGTTTAAAGGTGTTCCTTGAATAATGCGCGGATTATCAGTCCCTCAAAACCGAGTATTCTGCTTATTAACATGCCCTGAGAGATGGGAATGCGCTTTGTCACTCATAGCCAATTTTGAAGAAAAATCATCCTCTTTAAAGTTGAGGTTTATAACGCGCTGGCTGTATTCTAGACGAGGTCGGTGGTCAGGAGGCAGCAGCTGATGAGTCATTTGAGTTTAATACGAGTCTTTACGGGAGTTTTTATCTTTAAGTCTTTCACCAAAATACGCTGCAGGGTCCGTCTGGAAACGCCCAATTGCGTGGCACGTCGCCTCGTTGATGTTTCTGGACACTCTTCCACATCTTCGCGCACAGCACCGGTATTTTCAGCTGAACGGCTTGTTCTTGGTCTCCCAGATTTAGGTCTATCCAATGTTTAGCCAGTTGCTTCAAGGCGTGTGGCAAAGCGTCGAATTGTGCGACCAATCGGTGCTGCACGGTGGGAAAATCGTCGACGAAATTCACGTTGTGTTTTTATCACAGATGACTTATTCCGTAAGAACATTGACATGATTATTCCAAGTTCTTGGGGAGTAAAACAGTCCATGTTTATTTTTAGTGTATTTTACATTTGTTCACTACATAATTTTCAACAACAGAATGACAGGAAATGTCGCATAAAAAAAAACAGTATTTTCTTTTGTGCCACTAATTTTGTGCCACCCAGTATTTACCTAGAACTGTTTAATTAATTTCATTTCATTTAATTGTTTCATTAATTTTGCTGTTGTTCTTTAATCTCATGTAACACTAACATAGGTAGTAAAGTTTTTGTATCTAACACATATGAACATTAACCGAAATAAAATGATTGAATTAAATTTATTCAAGTGTTGGAAATGTTGAATACATTGCAAAGTTGGTCGAAGATAGTGTTGTCGCTCCTGGATAAACGTGTAGTAAGAAGCCACAATAATACAGGTGCCTTTTGGTGTCGCTTGTTTTTAAATTATTTCAGTTAGAAAGAGGAAAATATATCAATCGAAGTTTCACAAAGCGGTTACAATTCAACTATTTATAGTTGTAGTCATCTGTGACCACAGGGTCAGAAAAACCACCGAAAGGTTAGTAAATTAAACGACATCATCATCATCAAAACTCCGTGTGATGAGCCCACTGTAGAACTATGAGTCTCTTCTCTGAGTGACGAGGAGGTTTTAGTCCCTAATCCATCAAGCCTGGTGCTGGCTGGTGGGCGTCAGAATTTTCAGGGTGCCGAAATGGCTTCTGACAAACCCTGACAACTACTATACTTATTAAAGTAAACAACACCCAGTACCACCTGCATAAGCACGCATTTAGAAAATCAAACGCAATCAATGGAATTCCTTTTAAAATATGGACAGTTAAAAATGACTTTTGTTTAAATAAAAATCATCACACGTCACTAGAACAAGTTTTGAACTTCCAACATAATTTATGTTCTTGTTCGTTTTAAATCGGTCCGCTCATTAAAATGGGATATTAAAGCAAATTGAAGGACCATTACTTATTCATTAGTCAAAGTTGAGGTGAGCCAAACTTAATCATAAATTGAACATTTGAGGCAAGAAATTTTGGGCCGTAGAATTTCAAGGCCTTTCATGTCGAAGATTTGCAAGTAATGAAACTTCAAATTTTTAATTAATAAATACCTTTTTAATGGATTATATCGCCTTTATATTTAATCATCATCACAACTCTTTGTAATGAGCCCACTGCAGGGCATGAGTCTCTCCCCTGGGTGACGAGGAGGTATACATAGAGTGGACATAATCCACCAAGCTGGACCAGAGTTGGGTGGTGGATATTTAATAGAAGTACAGATCTGCACAATCGTGCGAGTGTTTGTGCATAGTTGCGTCGTTTCGTTTCACCTAATTTTATTCAAATTCTTCCAAAATCACGCACCACACTACAGTGTGAGTGATGCCTATGCGCGAAGGTATATAAATCTCCGCACATAGGTATGTCATGCGCAAGTACGCGCGTGGTTGTGTTTTATACAAACGGAGATGCAAAAAACATAGGTGCGAAGGTGCGTCAGTGCGAATGTGCATCGGCAGTGTGGGAATCATCCGAGCCTTCTACTCCTTGATGTGCATATCGTAAGAGATTGTCATTATTAATCTCTGTTAACGCTTACCATTAAGGCCAGCAATAGTCAGTTCATCTGGTATTAAGCATGTCACAAAGTATTTGTTATTTTATTTTGGGTATGTAGGTACTGAAATTGTTTACCGTTATTATAAGTGGAACTTGATCATTTTAACCTTTACGTAACCTAAGCTTTCAATATCCTTTTGAAAAATATGATCTTATCTGAAGAGAGTAGGTTCCCTTTATAAATATATACTCGTTTGATTATCAAATTTTCGTGTGGGAGCAGTTCAATTCCTGCATTTGACAAATTCTACTGATGAATATTTAAATAGTTACCTACTTATTTTAATTAACTCACATTTAATTTTTATAAACGCTTTATTTTTTCTTCGACTTTATTATTCGAGTTACAGATTGGAAATTAACTTTTCTAAGTTGAATGAATGAAAATGTCACGTGACAAAGAGGAACCCGCACTGGTGCATGCAACTTTGACACCGTGAAACACACTGTTCATTTCTACTCTCAAGGAACAGTATGGCAGCTCACTAGAGGTCGCAACAGTTCTATATTTTCACGATTTATAATAATGGATTCTCTGCTCAACCCAGGTATAAAGTTTTTCACCCCAAGTAAATTTTTGATAGAGAATTATTTGAAAAGTGTTTGGACTTGTCCATATAATTCTTACAACCTTCTTAACATCAATTAAATGTATTATAACGCATACACCTTTTACATGCTAAAATACCTGAAATTTAAGATACTATCAGCTCGATTTGTATTCATCTTGTAAACTTCGTTGTGAACTAATGTTTCATTTTTGGTATCTATCAATCCTACGCATGTCAGCTTAGTCGCTCTTGACCATGCGGTCTATAAAAATGCCTAAATGTCGACTAAATATGCGACATGCCCATTTTAAAAAAAAACATTAAAGAAAAATTTAATTCAAATATATTAATATATTTTAATCAATAATTAATAACAAGATCATATAAGCTTAATATATAGCAATTACAAATAACAATTAAAATAACAAATAAATTAAATGTCAATTGTATATGTAATATCACGTATTTTTTATCACACGTTTCTAAATGCATGTAAAAGAAGTATTTCTCAGCAATTTTATTGAAATTTTCAGTAACAATTAGCAAGCGAGCGGCTACTTCAGACTTGGTTCAACACTAACTTTGTTTCAATTACGTGACCGGCTAACACAAACTGGTTCAATTGTGTTACAATAATACAAAGTCTATTCAAATTTAACCCCTAACAATAGGAGCATAGAGACGATACGTGTGTAATCTGTTGCTTCAAAAAGATTACGTATTGTACTATATCCTAAATTCATGAATAACGTAGTTTTTCTGCTATACAATTCATGGCTTTTGGTAATCTGGTTTCTGTGTTCCTTGTAGAGTGTTCCAATATTATACGCGAAAATCTAATTTAGCTCAAAGTGAATTATGATTGAAATTTCTTTGAAAGACCTTGTTTAGGTAAATTAAAAATGTGATAAATCTGTTAAAAGCAGTTCGTTAGATTCATTAAGTTAGTTTATTAGTTTATTTGAAACGGAAATTACACGAAAACCGCCCTAATTTCAAAAAGGAAGACGGTTGGGAACTATTGCTAACATGGGACCGAATACTGAAAATTATGAACCCAACATTCAACAAAATGATACATAACTTCACGACTGTATCCCTTATGGGATAGGCAAAATACGGAGGCTATAAAAAATGTAATATAACGTTTGACAACTTTGGATGCATTATAATGGTGGAGAGAGACTATTGCAGTAAGAGAAACTCCAACAAAACTTCCACCCCATAACTGACTTTGACAGTATGCCCGAGAAGAGAAGCAGCTGGCACATTCTATGCTTTTCCTTTGCTCCCAGTCCAACATGGAAGGTAAGGCCAACTAATTAAAATAACTAAAATTGTGTTTTCAGCGTATTCATGTACATAATCACAACCCTTTTCATAGAGACTACGAGGTGAAGCAAAGTCAAAATGCGTAAAACAAAAAAGGTGGCCCTCTATTAGTTGGTGCATGTCAAAATGTTTGGAGGTTTACTCATCCTAATGACTATCGTATTTGGCAAATTTACATACATACATACATAACTTCATGCCTGTATCCCTAATGGTATCCCAGAGGCTATAAAACCATCTTATTTATTTTATTTTATTTATTAACACTTTATTGTACACATTACAAAAGGAGAAATAAAAAAAACAATGTAAAGACAAACTTAAGAATGGTACAATGGGCGGCCTTATCGCTTCAGAGCGATCTCTACCAGACAACCCCAAGTTGTATACAAAAAAAAAGAAACAGTACAAACATCGGCAATAATAAAGCTTATGTTTAGTTTTATGAATATAAATACTACATAAACAAATAAAAAAATATATACATAATTATAAATACATAGGTAACTAAATAAAATATATATAAATAAATAAGCATACATAAATTTATATGTAGTAATAAAATACCTACTTAATAAAATACTTCTTCTAATTTTCAATCAGAGAAAGGTAATATTTTTTTAATTTAAATTTGAATGAGTTTAATGAGGGAGCAGATTTTACTTCGTAAGGAAGCTTATTCCACAGGGTCACTGCTCGCACTGTGAAGGATTCGTTAAAACAGTGCGTTTTGTGGAGAGGAGTGCTTAGCATTAAATTATTAGTGGAACGTAGATGTCTACTGTGAGTTTCATGTCGGAAATGGAATTGATCTCCGAGGTAGCTCGGAACCACAGGATTAAACAGCACGCGGTACAGTAAAGATAGAATATGAGTATCCCGGCGAAGGCGAATCGGGAGCCACTTGAGTTTAGTGCGGAATTCGGATATATGATCATATTTACGTAAGCCGAATATGAAGCGTATACAAAGATTTTGGAGCCGCTCAAGTTTATTTAAAAGTTCTTCTGTCAGGTCGAGGTAGCTGGCATCGGCATAATCGAGAATGGAGAGTAAAAGAGTATGTGCTATGGAAATTTTGGTTGATATCGGCAAAAGATTGCGCAAGCGTTTTAAGGAGCTATTGATACCAAACATCTTCCTGCTCACTGCCTCGACTTGTGGTTTCCATGATAAGGTTTTATCGAATATGACACCCAAGTTCTTGACCATGTCACTATAACATATAGTCACACCGTCAAAAACTATAGGATGAATCTTAAGAAAATCAATGCGACTAATCATGTTAGAGCTGCCAATAATTATTGCTTGGGACTTCGTTGGATTCACAGTAAGCCCATGTGAATGACTCCAGTCCTTTACTCTAGCCAGATCGCAATTTATTTGCTCTATAGCAGCGGCAAGTTTTTGGAGAGTGCTATTTGTGTATATCTGTAAATCGTCCGCATACATGTGATAGGAAGAAGTTATATTAAGAGAAATTGAGTTTATGAAAATTGAAAAGAGAAGAGGAGACAACACGCCACCTTGCGGGACGCCGGCTTTGAGTTCTGCCCATGATGAGCAAGCATCATCCATGACAACACGTTGTCGACGTCCACGTAGGTAAGTACGAAACCAGTCAATTGCTGATGGAGATATGTTAAGAGAGCGCAAAATTTGGAGTAAAACGTCAAAGTCCACATTGTTGAAGGCGTTACTAAAGTCTAATAGAGTCAGTATTGTGAGGTGGGAATTTTCTTTCTCCTTACGTATGTCGTCTGTTATTTTGACTAGGGATGTTACGGTGCTGTGTCCGGGCCGAAACCCTGACTGGTAAGGGCTCAAAATGTTGTTTTTATTAATAAAATTGGAAAATTGATGATGTATCAGTCGTTCAAGGACTTTGGATAAAATTTTGGAGGTATTATTATGATGTAGTTGGACTATTGCAGTGACAAGGGGTCAGCCTATTGCCCGCGAAAATGCCAATAAAACTTCCGCCCCTAAACTAATGGGAAGAGAAGCAGCTGGCACATTCTATGTTTTTCTTTTGCTCCCAGTCCAACATGGAAGATAAGGTCAACAAACTAAATTAACTATAATTGTGTTTGTAGCGTGTTCATATCCATAATTTTTGCGTGCGTATTTTTATTGTATTTTTCCTTTTTTTAATAAAGAGTAAATGAATAAATAAATAATCACAACCCTTTTCAAAGAGACTACGAGGTGACGCAAAGTCAAAATGCGTAAAGCAAAAAAGCTGGCTAGTTAGTCTATTGATTACTTTAACATTAACCCCTTTTAACGTTTTTCTCTGTATTTGTAATTTTTTTAATAATTATATATTTGTATACTACATATTTGATTTTTACGGGCTGTCTTTTATTCCCTTTCTCCTTTCGCCTGACCCTGTACCTTACAAAATTTTATTTAAAAAAGATGATTATATTTGTGTACTTGGGGTCTTTGTTCACAAGAGATGAGAAGTATGACGATGATATTGAAAAAAGGGTAAAAGCAGGAAATTGTGTTAATGGCGCCTTATACTCGATTATGGCAAGCAAAATTATACCGAATAACGCTCATCATGCCGTACTTGAGGGAGTTTTGGCGCTAACGCTTATGTATGGTAGTGAATCTTGGGTGAAAAGACAGAAGGGACAGACAGCCTTGGCAGAAAAGATATGAAAGCTGGATTAATGCTGTGGAGATGAGAGCTTTGAGGAGTATGTGTGGACTGAAATTGAGTGATAGGGTGCGCAACGGTAAAATAAGAAAGAGATGCGGAATAAAAGGAGAGGTGACTAACAATGAAAAGAGTATGCTACGTTGGTTTGAACATTTGGAAAGGATGAGTGAAAGAAGATTTACGAAAAAGTTGTACAGAGCAAGAATGGATGGTGCTTTCGGAAGGGGTCGCCCTAGGCGAACGTATGCTTATCAAATTGGCGACGCTAGAGCTATGAGTCTTTTACCTGAGTGACGAGGAGGTCATATATAACCATCTAATTTGGCCCCTTACTGTTTGGTTAAATAGGTAACGTATCAATAAACTTATGAAATAAACATACTCAGATATGATTTGACATCTGATATCTTTGTTGCTAGCACAAATATACTTGTATTCGAAACCAGAATTTTGAGCGCATTACGCACAATGAGTTTTAAAAGTAACTTTTTCGTAGTTTTACAGATTCCTTTACAAAAATCGTAACTTTCAAATGGATATCAGTGTTGTTATTTAATAAATGGGAAGTTTTGAAACACCTCAATACCTCCTCCATATTTTCATTTTCAACAGAAAATACCCCAGCTTAACATTGCGTGAAATCCACTTACAAACCTTATAGAAAGTTCTAGAGAACTAATAGAGTGTTTCATGGCCGTCGAAACACAACTACATTTTTATAAGCGTAGAACGAGTAATTAAGTTTAAAGTTATAGCGTCTGACCGCGCTTTTCAGTTCTGCTTTAGTTTCTCGGAATTAGTAGTGTTCTGTATGTGTCTATGTTTCAATATTATTTATTAAAATGATATATTTATGGTATTATACATCATAAAACAGAAGAGCTCTTAGGATTCTGTACCCAAGTGATAAAACTGGACCCAATTACTAAGGCTGCGATGTCCATTGTCTGTTCGTCCATCCGGCTGTATCTCATAAGCCGTGATAGTACGACAGATAAAATTTTCAGAGATGATCGATTTTTGTTGCCGCTTTAAGAACAATACAAAAAAAAATTAAAAATATATATTTCAGGTTGCTCCCAACGAAGTACGTTCACGGGCAGTTTTTTACCGCACTCACTAGATGGGGCAGAGTTTTTATTAAATCGCGTGTATTTTTATTTAAATGCTCTTTCAAATACTATAAATTATTTGAATCTCAATGTAGTAATATTAATAATACTTTTATCAGTAAGCAGTAACAAAATATAATCGGATGCACAGTATGGAATCCTTCGTGCGGGACTTCGAGAGCCAACTCGCACTAAGCCAGTTTTTTTCTTTATTTGAGATAGGATTATGCTAATAAAGTTACCGCTCAGTTTTTAAACATTCTATTACATCTACGTTCAGATTCAAAACAGACCTGACTTATTGATAGGGAAAGTTTAGTGTCCAGCGATGACAATAACAGTTTTTAAAGTATGCTTTGTTTTTCCTTGTCCACTTCAATCTCACCTCATGAAAAGCTTGTCAAAGATGGAAAGTACGCGAGTTTAGAAATAGAACCGGCTCCCTGTCGATCTTTGCCAGTATACATCACTAGAATGAGGATATTTGGCAGCTGTTTTTTTAAAGGTCGTTTCTTACCTTTTTTCTAGTCAGTTTAGAATAGCGCTACCGCCCCTTGATAACCATGTCGTAAAAGGCAGCTAAACTGATTGACCCCCGCTTTATGGTGGGACCCTATCAGGGTCCGCCCGGATAGCAACTACGCTTCATATAAAGTCTACCACCAATATCACCGCTCCGTTGGTGATGTGTTCCAGTAACATTTTATGAAAAACCGGTTTCTTCCGGAATATTTGTGGCATATTCGACCTTATCTACATTTATCATCTGGAGGTCCACCGTGAACTTTGTTCCTTATTTAAAATAGGCTAGCTGGAAGCCTGACGAGGTCATGTTACCGACCTGTTACTTTAATTAGTTGCCTGTTATAAAAAACTAATTTTTAATTATTTTTAATGATCGGTCAAAAGTGGAAGAAACTTCTTAACCACAATTTTAAATTCTCTCTACAACCTCTCTGTTTTTATTGTTTGTTTGTTGAGTAGCCAGCGTTTAAAGGATTCGGTATTTTCTTCTTAATGTAAGTTTTAATTATAATCTAGACTTCCGATATGGCTTGCATCAAAGTAGGAAAATATGAGTGCAGTAATAAAAGAAAACTTAAAAAGAGAAAAAGTTACCGATGAAAAGTAGTGCCGATTTAAATTGAAGTAAACTCATTTATGAATATATGTTGTAAATAAACTTTTCCACTTAAATGTAAACCGAACTTTTTATATATTTTTTTTCAATTATGAAGACTAAACGCTGCCATTTTGTTTACTTCAGAAGTTATTTTTATATGCAACAATTATGTAGGTATAGAAATAAAATAGTAGTAGGAATTTGGAGGACCTTTGACCGCCTGCAGTACGCCTTTGCACATTGAAGAATAAATTTAAAAAAAATCCTAGTCCTGGAATTAAATACCAATTATACCAAGAGTTCTTACAATTAAAGTACCTATTGTTGGTGGTTAAGCTGCTTTATTTGCAAAAAAGGATTGTATGAGCAAAGAATGGTCACCCTAAATTTTGAATGAATACCAATAAAAATAAGGATGACTACGTCACGGTAATACTATCTACAGTAATTCAACTTCAAACAAACGGATGAAACGCGAGCTACACCTACGCGGCTCGATCTCGGCATGCGCTCGACATGCGGCCTGTCGCGACTGTCCGAATGCCGAAACAATTTTTGATGGAGATTTAAATTAAAATCTGGATTTTTTATACCTACTTCAAAATTTTGATTTGTTATTCAAAAGTAAACATGGTTTTTGACATAAAACGTTGAATTTTTGTTGAAAACTTACTATTCAATGCACTGAGTATTTTATTTCTTAATATAAAAAAGTATATTAACAATCACAAAACTAAATGGAAGTAAACACAAAGTAGGCAATTGTAATTAAAAGGCGCCCCTACCGCATGTGAATGGACCGCTGCATTGTAGGCATTTATTTCAAAGATGCTGCCGAGTTGAAATACTGATATAGATAATATTACTATGACTACGCGCTACTACAAATCATCTTGTAGTACTACGCCATAGATTTAATAAATAATAATAATAAATAAATAATTCTAACACTCACACAGCATTATCTAGTCCAAATTAAGTTTCTTAAAGAACTTGTGTTATGGATACTAGATAATTGATATACTTAAGAAATATATAAACATACGTATTGAATAAATACATATTTTTTATTGGAATAAACTTAAATAAACATATAAACATCCATGACTTGACGGCTAATATCGGTGTTTATCACACCGATATCCGCCGCCGCCGGGATTCGAACCCAGGACCTCTGGTATAGAAGGCAATGTATGTTACCACTACACCAGCCGGTCGTCAAATGCATTGTATGTACATTGTAAAAAGATTTATCAATGAAATGCCGTTTCTTAGTAGCTACGTTGATAAGCAGCGACTATTTGTTAAAAAGTTTGTGGTTCCATACCTTTACCCGACTGCGGCACGCAAAGGAGGGTTACGTTTTCAGCTCGTATGTATGTATGCCTGTTTCTTGTTCCCTGATTTCTACTGATCTGCCGGACGGATTGAAATAAATGAGTATTAAATGCGCGAGTAATATTGGATTCATGAAATTCCAAGATGGCGTCTTAAAATAAACATTTGGGAGGCATAAAAACAAATAATTTCTGATTTCAACAATGTATGTATCAAATAAAAGCTAATGGTATATATACATCATAACATATTCACAGAAAGATTAAAAAAATAAAAGTAATTTTAACTTTAATGGTTTTTATTTTTTTAGATTTTACGACTGTTTATTTGTATTTTCAGACATTTTACGTTTATTTGTATTAGTCATCGGTCTGAAAGGCATTTACAATAAGTTTTATGACATTTAAATCACATTATGTTATGCAGTTTTAGTCGATTCACTTACATTTTGTAGGCATAACTACGTTATAACGTAGATAAACGGAAACGGGATTTTGAATATCCCTTATAGACAACTTTAAAAAATACTGAAAGTATTTTATATAACTCAAGAAGGATTATTCAGCAGGGATCAAATCTTGTTTGGGGAAACTACAGGGTTGTTTTTTGGTCACCAGCCAAATTTAAATGTAAGTTTTTTTGATACAATATAAACGTACACGCATTATTTTAGCGTCGCTCAGTACAAAAAAGTTGAAATATGGAACCACAAACATTTTTGATAATAGTCGCTGTTCATGAACATAGCTACTACGACGCGGCATTTCATTGTTAATAGTACGACGTAGTACTACGAGATGCTTTTTAGTAGCGCGTAGTCGACTTTATTTTAATGGTAATTTAGAGTGACCATGCTTAGCTTAACATGTTAGCGGATATATTAATTTCCTTGTAAAAAAAATAAATACCTTTTTTTTGCAAAAATCGTTTCTATAACAGATACTTATTGTGTAAAAAAAATTTTGCCGATGACCACAAATCAACCCTGTATATTTAACGACTCCATTTGAAACTTCACATGTGTCAAACTTTTTCACCATACACAGGCTTATTATCAAGTTGGGTTTCACCATTTCTATGGTTGGTTTAACCATGGTTTCTGGTCACATAAATATAATGGTTTTATATTTCAACATAGCATAGGTACTTGACTGTGTCATTGTGATAGGGATGAGTTTAACTGTCTATGTGTAAAAGAATTATCATTATCTCCAATGAACGAACGAAAACTATAGAATTTTTTTTTTATTTATTTATTTGTAAGTACCTAGAAAGACTGCCAATATCTGCTGAGGTGTAAATAGTACATACAATGCATCAAACTAAAATGCGGAAAATAAAAAAAGTTATTACAAAAACTAATAACCCGACTGCTGAATACAGTAAGTTCAAACTAAAAAGCGCGAAAAAAGCATATTAAGTATTAAAGCATATATTTTGTGAATCTTTGCTTATATAATAGGTACTTACTTAAAATTACCTACATATCTGTGAGCTTAAAGCAGTTTTATATTTGAACTTGAAGCTTGTCCCTGCCTGCTGCTCTATTTTTTATTACAAATACAATTTAAAGGCTCTTATAGTCTTATATGCGCGAATTTTATGTTTGAACTTACTGTATTCAGCAGTCGGGTTTTTAATTTTTTTTTATTACTTTTTTATTTAATTTTAATTTGTACTGAGTGATCTATACATATAATAAAGCAGTAAAAAAAACGTGTCTGTACATTTAATATTTTTACAAAAAAAATTATCTAGGGTTATAAAGAAATGAAAAAAGAGTAAGTATCTGAAAAAAAAAATTTGTCTGTTTGTTTGTTTGTAAGTTTGTCTGTTTGCACACGCTAATCTCTGGAACCGCTGGACGGATTTGAATGAAACTTTTTTTAATGTATAGCTGTGAAGCCGGGGCAACATATAGGGTATATTTTATTTCGGTTGGAACACCTGATGCAGAACCCTTAAGGGATCATCAAAATCGTAAGAAATATAGATATGATGCCTTAACAAAAGTTGTCCAAGATGATGAGCAGATTCTGCAGACATAAAAAAAATCTAGGATCTAAAAAAATTGTAATAGATTTTTAAAAGTAATGCCTAAAACTTATTAGAATATGGTGGAGATGTTCGGCATAAAGATCAGAAGTACTCATAGCTCAGTTGCGCGTAGACCGACCATGAGTCTAAGGTCGTGGGTTCGATTCTGCTCGCGTAATTTTTTTTCATCATATTTTTTTTTATTTTGTATCAATCTTTACATACATATGTATATATAAAACAGTAAACAACAACGTGTGAACATGAAATATTTTTACAAAAAAAATATGTAAGGTTATTAAGAAATGAAAAAAGTAAGAATTTGAATTCTGTGGCTGACATATAAAAATAGAGATTTTGGAAAATTAGTGATTAATAATTAATTTGTTGAAGTCAACATAGTGATTTACGAGTAGTGTTAAAAACGTGTCTGAACATTTAATATTCTCTCTTCTGATAAAAAAAATTGGTCTGTTTGTAAGTTTGTCTGTATGCAAATCAAATTCAGTCCTACCGATAGATGGCGATATCCCATATTAAAACTCGATATGGTTTCGATTCGGTGACGTGACCTTATTAATTTATTAGCTAATTAGAGCAGATGAGATTAAAGCATCATCAAAGCATTTTTATCTATGGCCTCAAATTAATAAACTTAGTTTAACAATAAATATGAGAGCCCAGCTTGGTGGTTGTTCACATGCTCAAGAGTTTTCTAGAATGTTATTTAAAGTTGGGGAAGGTCTGGCAAAAACTTCTCTGAAGAGAATGGCAAGGTTAGTCTTCCTGAAATACTTGGTAAAGTTGTTGCTTCCGAAGAGGAACTAATAATTTCAGTATTTGGAGATCTTCAAACATTACTAAACCACGAAAATTCTTGGTTATGTGAACGCGCCATATTGACTCCAAAAAATGATCAGTGTGCAGCCATTAACGATAAAATTATGGCAAAAATTATTGGGGATGAAGTGGTATATATTTCCATGGATAGTGTGGTTGATCAGGACGATGCAACTAATTATGCAATAGAGTTTCTAAACTCGCTTACAGCGAGTGGTCTCCTAGCTCACAAGATAAAACTTAAAGTCGGTGTTCCTAATGAGGAATTCAAATCCGCCAAAACTCTGAAATGGAACCCGACGTAAAGTAAATGCTTTACAGCGTAATGTAATTGAAGCTGAGATTCTTACTGGAAGTGGAGCCGATGAAACTGTATTTATACCGCGTATACCACTTATCCCCAATAACTTCCCATTCCAATTCAAACGCACACAATTCCCTGTGACCACATGCTTTGCCATGACAATAAATAAGTCGCAAGGAAAGACGCTCAAAGCAGCTGGTGTAGACCTAAGGACTGGGTGTTTTTCTCACGGCCAACTCTATGTCGCTTTTTCGAGAGTTAGTAACGTTTCAGGTATATATAATATTGGCTGAAGAAGGAAAGACCCCCAACATAGTTTATAAAGAAATTTTCTAATGATTGGGGTTCCGTAGCCGAATGTAAAAAACTTACCCTTACAGTTTCACCATATATTGTCCGTCCGGATGTCACACTCAAAAACCATCGTTACTACCTACCTACCCATATTGTATTGTATGTATAGGTAGTTGAAATTTGGAAATGATCTAACCTAACTAAGTAGGTAGGTTATTATAATAAGCTACAAAATGATAAATTTAACTTTTGAGTGCACTATTAAAATATTTTTCATCCCTCAGTCTCTTATAGATATCCAAAATCTACCCAATTTTATATACTCAAAAACAGTTATGAACTAATAACTCCTTTTTCGAAACTAAACCACAATATTCTTACCTACCTATCATTATCAAGACTGTGTACGTAAATGTTACGAATTATTAAAATACTTGAACTCGGGCATACCATTATTAAATACTTACCTACATAAGTTTATGTAATTATCTTAAACATTTAAAAACCGCGAGCGGAGCCGCGGGCAGCAGCTAGTATTAAAATAAGTTTGCAGATACGTTTATATTGTATCAAGGAGAAGAACGTTTAACGGTGAACGGTTCCGCGTAGAACGGTTCCTAGCTCGCTACATGGTATCCCATAATACAAGCTATGCAAACTTTGGTTGGTGTGATTTTAGTTTTTTTTTTATAAGTGACTAAACCGACGTTTGACCTCAATCTCACCTGATGGTAAGTGACGATGAGGTCGAAGATGAAAGCACACGGGTTTAGGAAGTAACTGGCTCTTTATACAATATTGCCGGAACACATTACCACCGGAGCGGTAACATTTGGCGGCAGACTTTATGTGGTCGGTGGTCGCTAGCCAGGCGGACCCAGAAGGGATCCTACCACTAAGCAAAAATCCCCAGACAATCACAAGCAGTTGGTGTGATTGTCTGGGGATTTTTTTTTTAAATTTAGTTACTGTTTCAGGACATCATCAACACAACCGTTTTTAGTGAGCACACTTCAGGGCTATGAATCTCATCTTTGGATAAAGAAAATGTCAAGACCTAGCTGAACTGTGCTGGATATTATCACAATTCTCAAAGCGACGAAAAATAATATGAAATAGAAACGACTCTGATTTCAAAAATAAAAACACATGTTTAATTACTTCAAAGCTAACGCTCACTTGATTTTGAGCACCGTATATTCTCGAACAACGTGTTATTTAATTATGAAATGTTTTGGTAAATTAACAAGGTACACACTATTTCACGGGCTGCGTATATCCATTAAGTGTTTATTTTGTTTGGCCTCGGTGGTGTACGGGGACAAAATTTGTAACCAAACAGACGGTCGCAGGCTTTATATTTACACCTATTTTTGCATTCTAGTTAATTGTGACAATATTTTATATATACCATATTTGATATAAAACTAATTTCTAAGTAATTACAGTTTATACAATATCCCAATAATGCATTACCTAAGTCCCCGAAATAATGTGAGTCGTATCTACATAATAAAATATCTACATCTTACGGATAATAATGTAATAAGTGGCACGTACAACATCGATGAGATACCCAAATATAGGGAATACTGTGGGTTGTGCCACATCCAACTAAATTCGGAAATCGTAAATCAGTTAATAAAGTTGGATCTCCCATTTCCTACAAGATCATTGCATAAATTAGCAGTTAACTTTGTTGCTAGTGCATTTTCTCATATTTCCGAATTCTTTTTACTTAACTTATACTTCCTAACTACATTCCTAAGTCAAGTAAAGTATATAGATGTCTCATTTCTAATTTCGTGAAGGTACAGTAACTATCCTAGCTTCCATGCTGGACTTGGAGCGAAAGAAAAACATAGAATGTAGGTACCGACTGCTTCTCTTCCCGGGCAAACTGTAAAAGTCAGTTAATGGACAGAGGTGTTATTGGCATTTTTGTGGGCGATAGGCTGACCCCCTGTCACTGCAATAGCCTCCCTCCATTATTATAATCATCTCATTAGTCAAACGTGACATCAGATGGTCTTATAACAGGCGTGAAGTTATGTATGTATGTATGCCATAAAATTTATTATTATTTTATTATTCCCAGTAACTATTTTTAATTTTATACTTATTTGAAATTTTAAACGGCCGTATTATAAAGTAGCGATTTTTCACATACGACTATGTTAAAAGCTACGGTCGAATTGTCCGAAATATCATGTAACAATGACACAAAAAAAAATACAGACGAATTGAGAACCTCGTTCTTTTTTGGAAGTTGTTTGAAAATGATAGTTAGCCATAGTTCCTTCTACAAGATTATGACTAAATAAATAAAGACACTGGTGAAACCATATATGTAGAAATTGATCCAACAATGTTAAACCTAACACATTCATACTGACAATCACAGTCGGAAACTTTTATAAGCCTTCTGTTGTTTTTTTGTTTTGATGTATACGCAAATGGCCGAAGTAAATTATAATTTTGGTCACATATAGTGTCTATACGTCGGTCGCTAGATATCTCGATGATCTCGAGGGGTTGTTTCGACAGGCCTTTGAGTGGTCAGGTCGATGTGTCATTATTCCAGCTTATTGAGAATTATGAGGGTTTCATGTTGATTCGCCGTAAATGCTTTTTGGTATATTGATGAACCGGAGTCAATGATTTATATTTACTTAACGACAGTTTTACACGCGTAACTGTTAATACCATTAAAATGTATATAAACTACCTACCTAACGAGATAGGCTATTCAGCGTGTTCTTTTTGATATCCCATAACTTTGAGGTTTTGTTCCTTACAAAAAAATAATAGTTTTTGCCAAAGCGTACATGTGGTTCAAAAGTGCATAATTTCCAAGATATCATCAAGCTTAATATAAAGAGTTTTTAAATTATCACCCTTGTAAAATCTCTTTAACATTCATCTAATAGACGCGTGTCACTCGAGCCATACAATAAACATCAAAAACTTTATAAACGTTGAGGAACGTTGCATACAATGTACAACGCTAAACTTTGCGAACTATACCTGTGCAAAGCAATAAAAAAGGGATAGAAAATCTTTGTCGTACTTCGCATAAAGGTGTTTTAAATAAGATGTTCTGACTTAATTGAATTTTACTGTATGAAAAAAAAAATTGAAAACTTGTTATGAATACATGTTATGTGATTCTATTACATGTTCCTATTTAATACCCTAGAGTTATGGGAAATTAAAAGGAACACCTTGTATATCGATAGACGTAAAATGTCTTTTCAAATCCGATTTATAAATGGGATTTGAAAGTGCATAGTCAGAGATTTGTAAAATCAACAAAGTCGTTTGCTTTATTATTTTTATTTTGATCTTGCTAATCGTTCAAATTTGTGGATCGAAAGATGCATATACCTATCTTATCTTTCATATCAGTCATATTATACAGGGTGACTGGTGGGTCAATTTTGAAATTCAAGGACGTGATATTTTGAGATCATACATGAAAATAAAAAATAGTATAAAAAATAAATATTAATTATTTACTGAGTAAACTTAACCAAAAGTTAAAGAATTGATTACGCAACGCATGGTTACGCTAGCGTTGGCAGCGATCCGCGTGCCAGGTCACGTGGCGCGATCTACTCAGTTGTACATATGTAAAGTAAATAGTAACATAGTAGTACTTATTCATAGGGAAACCTAGTGAAAAAATAAGTAGGTAACTTCTTTTATCACATAATTATCATCAGAATCGAGTACAGAGTGCTCTCTTTCTGTCTCATAATCATAATATTAGACCCCCTTTAGAGAGAGCTTATTTTCATATGCTCAATTTTGGCACTTAAGTTGTATTGGGTATGGAAACATTTATTTAACATTTCTGACACGAAAATTGACAATTACGCAAAAAGTTATGTTTGTCTTTGAGCGTTGATTTTGCTGGATCAAGTGAAAATTCAACAACGAAAAAAGTTCCTAGTAATTCAATTGGGAAATATATTTTTTTGCATTTCATGTGCAACTCCAATCTATTTTGCACGTGAATACACAGTTGACAAAATGCAAACAGCGCCAGCCGCGTTGCGAAACGGAACTATTTTTACGATTCCCGATATAGTCAAGTAAATAGTTGAACAAATTGATAAATAGGTTATTCAACTTCACATTGGACACCTTTTTATTGAATATTAAAACCTACAACCGCATCTGACCTCTATTGCACCGATAGAATACGGTTTAAAGAAGAAACGGCCTCTGGAAATGTTCGCTGAAATATCGAAGTGCTCATCGACTTAGATCAACGATACGCCGACTAAATGGGCATTGTTCATTTTTTCTAATTTATTTCATACGAAAAACCGTTTCGAGGAATAAGGTTTCTGAGTTTAAGAGATTTTTAACAAAATACATTTGACCTTTATTTAACCTTGATGACGTCATCAAAGGCATCAAATCGATCAAATGTTATGCCTTAAAGCTGTTTAAAAAAAGTCAAACTAAACTCTATAGCTCTATGGTGGTTGTTTTGTTTTGTTTATATTTTAACGTAACCTCAACGTAACAAAATCAGGTTCTATAATTTTCCCTGCGATTGATCTAAGTTTAATTAACAATTAAAATTTTAAGAATAATTAATTTAATTATTTTAATTATAGATTATTTATACAAACTACAAAGAAAAAAAACAGAGGAAATAAAGACGGTTAAGATTTGATTTGAATCAATGTTTGAAATGTTGGTTTGTTGTCTGTTAACAATCCATTGGGTGACAGTGACATAGCATAACTTTAGCACACAGACACAGCTAATGTTTTTTTTTACTGACTGACACATGTTTATAAAATTAATGCCACTGATGACGTCATCACGTACTAATTTCATAAAATCAATATAAATTAAACGACACAGTTAAAAATAAAACTATTCATATTGTTCTCTCAAAATAGGCTAAAGATTAATATAACATAATAAAAATAATAGGTTAAAAAAAGTGAACAATGCCCATTCAGATAGCAACATTTAGATAGCGATAAGAGCATTACTCATACACTTGTTTAGATTCCTCAAATTTGTCCGTTTGAGTGATTTATTTCTATTCACTGGGAATATTGAAGGTATTAAGCTACATAGGTAACCGTTTGGACAAGATTTGAATTTCCAATACTCCTGTAGATTTAGGTTTGAGTGAATATAATGAGTGAATGCAGTGGAATTTGAGGTTTGTAAATTTACGAATATGGAAACGATTCTGAGAATATAGTAGTCAATTTATCTACAAAGTTATTTTTGTTTATTTGTAACCTGGAAACAGTTTGTTCAAAATCGGTAAAAGAATCGATTGCAGTGGATTTTATACCATGTTATACAATACAATAGAAATACAATCAATCTATCAATTCTTTATTGCTTTCCAAATTTTACAGGTGGTAGGTATACATTGTTGTGGTTTTTAAATAATACGTAAAATTATGGACCTAGGATATAGTACCTATAGGATATAGGTACTGCAATGCAAGAGAGGATTCGTCAGTGAACATTTGATTTGAGTCTTAAATTATTTTATATCAATTTTATTATAAATGTAATTATTAATGATTAATACTTTCTTATTAAAATTTATCATTTAAATATTCATTCACCGTGTAGTAGCACTTTGTCAGTAAAAGTTGTTTTAATAAATGTATAAAATGTTTATCTGTTTCTTCATTGCGTATGTGTGTGGGAAGATGATTGTACAATTTAATAGAAGATGACTGAGGGCCAGTTGAGTGTATATGTAGTCGGGATGTTGGCTGAATTAGGTTGTTTTTCCTAGAGGAATTATTTATTGCCAGAATCAAAAGTATACAAACATATTGAAATATTGTATTGTATTAAAATTATATTATAATTTAATTCAATAATCTATACACATCTTAAAATAATGTGCATTAATATATAAAATAATGTCAAATAGTACTCATTCGCGCACTATCGTCCGTGATCCCAAGATGCAAGAAGGTGCCATCGAACCAACCGAATCATCTGACCTACGACAAACTCATTTTGGCAAACCGTCTAAATGCTATTAGATCAAAATACGCTTGAAGATAGGTTTCCTTGGTGACGAACTTGTTATCATTTCTTTTGACACTGACATTTACCGAGAACAGAATTCGTGCAGTACCTATAGTGCGGCCGCTCAGAGAATGCGTTCCTGACACCTATCAGTTGGTCATGACTAGTGATGGGCACAACATAACACTGAGTTCGTTACCGTTCCTCCAAAATGAAACGCCGGGTTATTTTTAAGATTATTTTCGTTTTAAATTGGCGGAATCATTTAAAATTTGTATTTTAGTAATTTAAGTGCAAACCAAGAAAAGGTAATATTAATATAATAAAATTGTTTTATTTATTTTTTGTTACAAAGTTACAATCTGTATTTCTATGCAATAAAGTATATTGAATTGAATGTGCGTACAGAATATTAATCAGACTCCGATTCGCTTGAGGAGGTAGTTTCTTCATCATCATCTTCGCCTACATATATAATTATTTTATTATCAATAACAGTTTCAATCCTAATATCTCGGTCAAAATGTTCCATAATCAGATTTTTAGTCTTCAACAACCTTTGTCCAGTCATCTCTAGTGACTTCCCCGCAGGCTTCTTTTAATTAGGTCAAAATCTTTTTCGTGCTGAATGGCGGGGAAGTATTGTGGCGGGCGGCGTAACCTTTTATTTGAGCCCAGATTAGCTCAATCGCGTTATATTGGCAATGATACGATGGAATTCTTAGAACGCGATGACCGTACTCCAGAGCCAGTTCATCGATTTCGTATCGCACATTTGCCGCTTTATTTTCTTTAACTAATTTAATTAGCTCTGCTTTTAGCATCTGCATATATGCCTTTTGCTTGTAACCAACTTTTTTTCGCGCATTCAGTTTGGTTTTAGTTTTATTTTTTAATTTAATAAAGTCCATTATTTTCAAATTCTTAAAAAGAAAAACGAAACGTATTATTTCATAAAGTATACCTGTTTAAGATCAGATTACGATACTGTTATTATTAGCACAGCACTACAAATATAAAGCTTTGACATAACCTTGTAATAGCGCAGTATAGATTTTGAAAAATATTGTTTACCAAGTTATTGGACACTCAGTTTGGCACAAAATTATAAAATTCATTGATTATTGATATAATAATGTTGTTTTAATGCTCATCAATTTTTAAAACGGTAAACAACCAGCAAAAATATTTTTTATCGTAACTGCAACGCCATTACAAAGTTACGTCGTCAGTTCAATCGCGATGTGTCAGGAACGCATTCTCTGAACGGCCGAAGTTTAAAATGTCATAAGTGCATTTTACGCGATAGCCTTACGAGTTTGACAGTTTCAAACGAATTATGAGCAAAGTGGGTCATGGATTCAGTTGTTTCGATAGAACCTAGGTGGTATGAAGAAGTAGCGATTGAGCGCCGCGCGAAACTAACTGAACTTTTCTGATAATATTATAATATTTTTCAACACACTTGCTCGTAAAGTAAGCCTTATTCTATTGAATTTAGAACTATAAACTGGGCTATAAGTCACGCGTGCATAATATATTATGCCCTAGTGCATAATATAATGAATCCTACAAAGTTGAATTGTACCTTTGTGCAAATTAAATCGGAGTAAACAGAGCATATTTTATTGATCCGGGTTATACATTAATTTTTTTCAGAAACAACAAAGAGGTTTTATACCACTTCAAATCCATATACATTTTTAAAGAGAAATAATAAGTCCAGCCACAGAATATATTTTTTTGGCCACGTGATCAAGCTTCTATTTTCATAACTTAGCCACGAGACAATAACTGTTGCGAAAAATGTGTCTTGAAGCAATTTATACTATAATTATAACATAATAATTTATACTTAGTTATATATTCATTAACATTGCGATGAAAAATATTTTGCGACAAGAAGGGCTCCCGTTCCGGTAGACGTAGTCGGCACGGTTAGGTGCGACGACGAGCGCAGCGAGGAGGAGCTGTTAGGTTGCATATAGTTATACACGTAATAAACCCAAGAGCATTTTTAAATAACCCCGACGCCCCGAACCGGCGACGTTGTTTGTGGCACGGATTGTGGCTGACATAGTAATTTAGAAGGCAACTTAGATTTTTAGAGAGGAATAATGCTATTTAAAAGAAGTCTGTTTAATTAGCACCCATTTTTAAATGTTTACGCCTTATATTAGTTAAAAAAAATTGTATATCAAACAAATTATTCACAATTTACAATAATTTGTTACAAAATATTAAAATATTTGGATTTACCACTCCAAATTAAATATTTTCATGTAAAATAGGCTGTATATGCTATACAGCCATTGACACATTTGGCGGAAAAAAAAACCTACGCGCATGCGCGAAGTTCGGCGCCATTTTTCAATCACAATTCACAGCTTTGTTATCAAGTGTGTTTGTTATTTTATGACCACGTATGTCTGTCTTTTACTCACAAGTGTGTTGAAAAACGTCGTATATAACTTTCGCTCACTTGTTACATAATATACTATTGTATACCGATTTTTTGAACGAAAATATTTGAGTAGGTTTCGCATACCTAAACAAAAATTTACGTGTATACATATAATAGGTTTTATCCGTAACTAAACTACCCTCCTTGTGAGATTTCAAAAACTCCTTCCATAATACGACCAGACATTAATTGAAAGAAACTTTATAACAAGTTTCACATCGGTGCACTCAAGGAATAAGATTTGTCGTACAAAACAAAAAGTCCTTTATTTCCTGTTCCCGTGGAAATTTCGAATATACCTTCCATAGTTCAACCAGACACCTATTGAAAATCCCTTACCCTAAGTATGTGACACTCTCTGTGTGATACTCCGTGCACTTAAGGAAAAAGATTTTTTATACAAACTAAAAAGTCATATATATGACTCCGTTTTTCCCGTACCCGTAGGAATTTCGGAAATTCCTTCCTTAGTGCTCCCCTACACTCCCTAAATAATTTATGTTCTAAAACTCAGCCAGTAACGGAACAGTTCTATGTATTAAGATTTTGCACAACTAAGAATAGTTAAAAATTGGTTTAGCTTGAACACAGGATATTGCTACTTTGTAAATGTTTTTCAGCAGTCCTGCGAGTAGAGTGTGTTCTGATTATTTCCACCAATAACCAGATTTGCTGTGTTTCATATAAAAAACGATGCGTGTAGTTTTTTTCTGGGTAAATTAGTCAGAGTTTGGTACTGTCATTGACCATTACACTCTGGTAAAAATATAACAGAGCTAACACGATACTTCCAAAGACTTGCTAAATGATTTTCAAATACGGAATCCTGTCCTGCGTATATCATACGATATAGCAGGTTCAGTAACCCCCCGTTCACACATGGTACGTTTTACTGGATACGTTTTACCGAATACGTTTTTTTTTTCATCGATGGCGCATGGAGCTGTTTGGGCGACTTCACATATGGCACAGTATTCAGTATACGTATTTTCGATACAAAAAAGGTATCCGGTAAAACGTATCATGTGTTAACGGGCTGTTACCTCTGCGCGGCGGACACAAGCATGTATTTCTCTCGAAAAGTTTTGTGCATTAGAGGAATTCTGAACAGTCAGTGCCAGACGCTGTATACATATACATGATCATGATAATGATGTCCTCGCAGACGTATCCGTCAACGCTGACATCTTGACAGTTGCTCGGATTCTGCCTTTGCTCATATTCCTGAACGTGACTTTTAATAAAATCATCATCATCATCACCACAACTCTTTCTAACTCACCCACTGCAGGGTGTGAGTCTCTCCCCTGGGTGACGAGGAGGTATAGGCCATAATCCACCAAGCTGGCCCAGTGCTGGGTGGTGGATGTCAGAATTTTCAGGGCGCCGTAATGGCTTCTAACAAACCCTAACGACTACTGTATACAAGTATACAGCACCGGGGACCGACTGCTTAACGTGCCCTCCGAAGCACGGAAGTCGCCGTGAGAAATGAACGGTCTACGGTCACCCATCCAAGTACCGACCGCGCCGAACGTTGCTTTACCTGTGATATCGTATGATACACAGAGTAACCGCAGCGCCACGACGACTTCGATATAGAGTACTTGGGGTTTATCAGAAGCCATTTCACGACCTCAAAAATTTTGATACCCACGGCCTACTATTACCTATAGTCCATTAACCACTAGGCCAGCTTGGACTAAAGGTACCTTCTCTTCACTAAGAGGAGAGACTCATAGCACTGTAGTGGGCTCACTACCGGGCTTGTGCTGAAAGTATCGATTGTATTTTCTGCATCATTAACCAAAAATAATTTGATCAATGTACACGAGTTTTCTCTGTGAATAATTTTATAGTTAAATTGCCCGGCAGAAATCGTTGCGTAATACTTCTGAGACTGTTCAGATCAATTTTGTACAGTCATTAATTTGTTTCATCACCTAGAGAAGAGATTCATGGCCTCAAAAAGTATTGAATGGGTTGAAATGTGATAATATTGTATTATGACATTACATTTAATTTTCACATGCAGAGTGAAAAAAAAAACAATTTATTGAAAATGTGACTCTATTGCCACAATTATAAAAAAAAATCACTTTTATCTTAAATTACGATTCAATAAATAAAATAATATTTAACCGGATTTATCATTTGTGACTACGGGTTGCTTAAAGGCAAAAAAGCTTCGAGTTTAAATTTTAAATACCCGCGATATATTATGCAGTTAAAAAGTATTTTACATAAAAACGTTAAAATCCAACAGATTAAAACCTTCTCAATCGTTTAATTTCAAAGTCAGCTTACACGGAAATAAAAATCGTGAACATAATATTTTATCTAATGTTCAACTCTCAGATATGTCAACAAAACTTAAAATAATTTATTGAAATCTCACAAATTAAGACGTTCATATGGCTTGACGTATCAGAAGTTACAATATTATTGAGAGCGCTGGATGCAATGAATGCCTGAGTGACATTCGATTGCAACGCCGCGGTAATAACTTTGACTTGAAGCCTTGAAGCAGGATTCCCGCAAGTGACATAGATTTGGTTAGGAAGGCGAGACGAGCGGAAGCATCGCCGATGTTTTCTGAAGTCTTGAAAACATGTCTTGGAATTATTTGATCAATGTTACTATTAAGTAATTCATAGAACGCAATTCTGAATAAAGATCTAGTTAAATAAAGCCCACAGACTCTGTGATCACTACTAATTATAGTAAATGTTTTATGTACTATGCTAGACTGTACACTATCACTATGCCAAATTTAATCCAAATCTGTTTCGCCAATTTGCCATGCCAACATATTAACAAAGGCATGGTCACTCTAAATTTCCATTTAAATAAAGATGACTACGCGCTACTATAAAGCATCTTGTAGTACTAAGTAATTATACGCGAAAAATTCGGTCTTTTATTTAAGATTTTAAAGAATTGCGTCTTAAATAGTTCAGTGTTAAATATAGTAGATAATACCGTAGGTTCGCTAATGGCTCCATCTGTTTCTACACGAAAAATTCAACTCATTTCACTTAATCTGTTTATAACCTCCAATCAATCAAGCTATGACGTCGCTTCACTTACAGACCTCACTGAGGAACTGAGTTCTTATTTATAACTTACTGAATTTAAACAAAAACGTACCTTATTCTGAATATTTAAATGTTACAAAAATATATATATAACTGGACTGGGAGCGAAAGGAAAACGTAGAATCTACATTCAGTACCAGCTGCTTCGCTTCCCGGGCATACTGTAAAAGTCATTTAAGGGACATAGGTTTTATTGGCGTTTTTGTGGGCGATAGGCCGTCCCCTGTCACTACAATAGTATTTCTCCATCATTATAGTTCCTCCAAAGATGTCAAACTTGATATCAGATGGTTTTTATAGCCTCTTGTGTTCTGCCTACGCCATACGGGATACAGGCGTGAAGCTTTGAATATATGTATGTGCATATGTTACACAAAGTGTGTGACTTATGGAGCCCACACTGCAGAACTAGAGGTAAATGCTTGTATACCCACATGCTGGGTACCCAGAGCCCGTTTTAGAAAGGTTTTTACCGTCCAGGACTCGAACACGGGACCTTTCACATAGCAGGTAAAATCTCAGCCCATAGAATAGAATAGAAGTACATTTATTGACGGACACAACACATTACTATAGTTAGAGCATGCAAAAGAAATTATTTTGTTGCTTTGAAATTACTTTACTATTAAGCAGAAAAAGACGACATAAACAAAATTACGAAGTAGACACAAAAATTAAATTAAAACAGAAAGTTAGATTATTTAAAGAGCCAGCCAAAAGCTACGACTCATCATATGTTATGACTTGCGTCGTAACGATGCTTTTCTGTCGTCGTCGCCCTAGGATAATCGCCAATTTAGTAATATTTATTTATTTATTTAATGTTTACAGAACCAACAGCACTTGTGACTATTACTATTAGGTTAAATACATATTGCCAATAACAGGTTCACTATTTTTACACAATAAAACTTTTTAGAGTAGGTAGAATTAAACAAACAAAAGTACACAAAACATACAAAATTTGGCATACAAGTAAAAATAATAATAATTTCTAACAATAGATAAGTATTAATTAAAAATATGTTTTGTTTTTAAAACCGAAATAACTTATTAATAACAATAATATCAGTATCAATAACTATACAAATAATCATCAATACACGCGCGGTGTGATACCTATTCGCCTAGAGAAGTTAACAAGTTTGTGTGTTTAAGAGAGAGTGTATGTGTGTGTGTGTAAGTTTGTATGTATGATATTTGAGCATGAATGTGTTTGTTAAATAAACTAATAATCATCAATATATATAAAACTGTTCCGTTACTGACTGAGTGACTGAGGTACTGAGGTACTGAGTGACTGAGTGACTGACAGACAACGTACAGCCGTAACTACTGGGCGTAGAAAGCTGAAATTTGGAACATACATTCTTTAGGGGATGTAGAGGTGCACTAAGGAAGGAATTCCCAAAATTCCCACGGGAACGGAAACGGGAAATATATGATGTTTTAGTTTGTATGATAAAATCTTATTCTTTGAGTGCACGGATGTGATACTTGGTATAAAGGTTCCTCAATAAGTGTCTGTTTGTATAATGGAAGGAATTCCCGGAATTCCCACGGGAACAGAAAATAGGTGTTTGAGTTAATGCGTGTACGAAGTCGCGGGCAAACGCTCGTCAGGTATATAAGTTTTACACAAATAGATAGATACATAAATACAAAGATTAATACATACCTAGGTATATGTAATAATATATTGTATTTATAATAAACTCTATAATTGGTAATAATTATTAACCAAATAACGTATAAAATAAAATACACATCTTACTTAGGTACTAAGACGACCGGCTGGTGTAGTGGTAAAATACATTACTTCTATGCCGGAGGTCCTGGGTTCGAATCCCGGTGGCAGCGGATATTTGTGTGATGAACACAGATGTTAGTCGTCAAGTCATGGATGTTTAGATAAGGGTATATTTAGGATATATTCTAATAAAAAAGATGTATTTGTTTAATATGTATGTTTAAAATATATTTCTTAAGTAGATATATCAGTTATCTAGTATCCATAATACCTTGTTGTTTGAGTGTCAGAAATTTTATATTAACCTATTTATTTATTCATTTTCTGTTCTTGTATAAGTGTGTTATAAGAATTGAAATGATGCCTTGTGAATATTGTATTTTATGAATAACATATAAAACCCTTTTCCCCTGAAATATTGTGCTCCATCTTCGACCACATCAGACAAGATTGATTGTCAGTTATAGTGACACATACCTACACTTATCAATGTAATGGTGAAATTATATTGGTTTCAAAACAAACAGATGAAAGAAATATACAGGGTAATTTTTTTGAAGATGCAAATATTTGAAGAGAAGGTTAAAAACAATATGTAAAATGATACATATTTTTTTTTAATTGAAATTTTCCAATTCTTATAAGTGACCAAATTTTTCTGACTATTGAAAAATCACGGTCTTATTAGAAATATTTGAAAAAGCGATTTTATTTCTTGCTATTTAGTCATAAATAACAGATTAAAATTTTGTTAACTTATGAGAATTATTAAATATCAATTTACCTAACACATTTTTTTTTTCATATATTGAATCCACACATCATTCTTAACCTTCTCCTAAAATATTTTAATCTCTATAAAATAGACCCTATATTTATTTATTTTATTTATTTATTTAACAATGTTTGTACACAGGATAAAAGACAATTGAAAATAAACATAGAATAAAGTTACAAGGGTCAGCTTATTTCTAAAGAAATTTCTTCCAGCAGACCTGAGACTGGAGAGTTTGGTTAAAATGCAATAATAGTGTGTACGTATAAATATAAATCGAATAAATTACTTATACTATTAAAATATACCTAGTCGGGTCATAAGTTCTGTCAAAAACTTTTAATGTTATTACTGATACACCTTTAGACAATTACTTAAAAATTATATACTACTCAAAACAAATGAAATATATTATATATGAAATGAAAGGTTATTAAATGTACAATATAATTTTAATTACATTATTCGAAATGCCCTCCCCCATTTTGGACACATGTCCTTAATCTACGCGGCCAGTCATCGATCGCTGCACGCACCACATTCATATCTAATTGTGCCGCTGCTTTAACCAGAGATGCTCGCAGAGACTCCAAATTTTGGTGAGGTTTAGCACAGACTTTCTCCTCCAAATATTGCCATATCTTGTAGTCCAGTGGGTTTAAGTCTGGACTAGAAGATGGCCAGTCTTCATGCCGGATAAAGTCAATTCCGCGGGCGGTCAACCAGTCTTGCCTGCTTCGTGCCTTATGAGCCGGTGCAGAGTCCTGTTGGAATGTCCAATGTCTGTTCTTGAACATTGTTTGAGAAAGAGGTTCCACTGTGCTTGTCAGGACAGTATTTTGATAAGCCACGGCACTGGTTCTCATACCTTTTTCACAGAAAAACACCTCAGTTATGCCTGAATATGAGACTCCAAGCCAAACCATGAATGAGGAAGGGTAATGGCCACGCTGGACCTTCGGAATACGCGCGCTCGCTTTTTCACTACTGTGAGCATACACCTTATTGTTTTGTTTGTTATAGCTTTCTTCAATGTTAAAAATTTTTTCATCCGAAAAAAGAATTTCGCGGTATTTTTTTCCCGCGTACCGTCGTAACAAAGCGCGGGATCTTTCTAGCCTAATTTTTTTTAAACGCTCGTTTAAGAAATGTCCGGTCTTTTTACGATAAGCTCGTAGTCCTAGGTCTTCATTTAGCACTCTTTTGACCGTGATTCTGCTTAGCCCCATCTGGTGAGCTAGGATTTTCTGTCTACGCACGGGATTTCTTTCGATTCGCGCCTTCACTGCTTTGATGACCGCTGGTGTCCTAACTGTGCGAGGTCGGCCGCTTCTTTTACGATCTTCGAAGCTTGATTCTTCAGTGAATCGTTTAAAAGTACGATAAACGAACCGTAACGTTATTTTCAATTTTTGTAGAATATTGAAAATCTCTTTTGGCGCGTAACCGCAGCGGTGCAACGCGATAACCGCGATTCTATCTTCTTTACTCGACCACTCCATATTTGAAAATGAATAAAATATAATTTCTTTTTTATTTTCAACAATCGCAACCGTTCTATTTTTAAAATTAGTAAGCGTATTTCTGGCCAGTATTCGATAATTAAAAATATGAGGTTTTGACAGAACTTATGACCCGACTAGGTATATTGAAAACCTACATAACAAACTTTAAATACAAATACATACATAAGATATATAATATATACCTACATATTATATCATACATAAAAATACACACAAATACATACTTTTAGCATAGAGAAAGGTAGTGATCTCTTACTTTTTTCTTGAAAATAGATATAGATTGAGACTCCCGTATACAGTGAGGTAATGAATTCCACAATCTGACTGCATGAATCGAGAAAGAGTAGGAAAAATAGTCAGTTTTATGAATGGGCATGTGTAGAAGAGTGCGCACATGTGCTCTACATGGCGTATCCTGAGAGTGAGTGAAAGAAAATCTTTTACGCAAATAGGGAGGGGTAAGCGGGTTAAATAGGATATTGAAAAGAAGACACAGGATTCTAAGGTCCGTATCGGAAGCCAACGGAGTTGCTTACGAAATTCGGTGATGTGATCGAACTTTTTGAGTCCAAATATGAAACGAACACATAGATTTTGCAAACGCTCCAATTTGTTTAATAGCTCTTCCATGGCATCCAGATAACAGGAATCGGCATAGTCCAGGATAAAAAGAACCATACTAAACTATATACTAAACTTGGATTTGATCAAGTTTGAATTATTTTATTTTTTGACTTACTTGATACGTTTTTCGATGCCTTTTCAGGCGCCGCGCTGAACATGAAAAAAAAAACACAAATTAAGTCCGATATTTTTTATGTTTAAGACCTAACAGATATTTTAATAATATTTTCTTAAGTTTTCAAGTTTCATAATTAAAAATAAAACACTTTTTAACTGACAATCGCTCGTGACCACGGGGTCAGCAAAGACACCGAAACGTCGAGTTAAAATGTAAAATACAAATTATATGCGATAACTCCGGTTCAAAAGTGTTTTATTTTGCATAATTTAATTACAAATTAAAAATAATTATTTATTCTGGAAAGTCAATCAAAATATTTCTTAAAATAACATAATACTTATTTAAGTATGAAAGCTTTTACAATTAAATTAAATAAAAGACTTGTCATTTTGGGGCTTTCATAAACCAGAACAAATCATTCGTGACTACGAAATGCCTAATCAAATTCCTTATTCCAATAAAACAATATTCAGTTCAACAGATCTTTATTTAAAAACAACTCAATTATACCCTAAACTTTCCCTTAAAACTTAACTGCTACAATAGCAACCTTCGAAGCCTAAACTTGTGGTTCTACCAAGTAAGGTGATTAGTCACAATGGCTCTACGCATAAATTATACGGACAATTAGTTACATTGATGGCGGACGAGATTACAGATGCCCGGGTCAATCACTCTGAGGTGTATTTCTGAGATATACGAGGAGGAATTCGGATTTTAATGATGGGCTAAGAAATTTTTATTTCACGGAACTTTAAGGGTGTAAGCACACCAATCGATAGTTTTTACTATGCCAAAAAATCTGATCGACATACGTTGATCGACGTCAACTTACGTTGATCGACGTCAACTTTCGTTGATCGACATCGATCTATTGGTGTGCTAACACCCTTCGACAGTCTGAAAAAAATAATGACATCTGCATCTAATTTAACTGATTTATAGCTAATTTAAGTGATTTATTCTCTTGTACTAGTTTGTTTATTTTAGCGAAGGACCAGCTGCTTCTCTTCCCGGGTATACTGTAAAAGACAATTAAGGGACAGAGGGTCTATTGACGTTTTTGTAGGTGACCCCCTGTCACTGCAATAGTCTCTCCCCGTCATTATAATATCTCCAAATTTTGTCAAACATGACATCAGATGGCTTTGTAGCCTCTGGTGTTCTGCCTACCCCATTAAAGACACTGGCGTGGAGTGATGTATGTATGTACTAGTTTCTTTAAGGTTATGAAACCCACGTTTAAAATCAACCTCAACTTGATGTATAACTAGGTTTTTTTAGAACAGCGACTAAAAAGAGTTTGACATCAATCTCAACTAATTGATGCTCAGTGACGATCAGTGGGAGGATGAAAACATATGGCCTGAAGAAGTAATTGACTTTTCATAAAACATTGTCGGAACAGGCCACAAATAGACCAGAGTGTTAGGACTTTATAAACGATATTATATACTTTATATACATATGAAGGGTGGTTACTAGTCAAGTGGATCCGGGGAAGGCAATAATATAGAAAGAATTAAATATTTTTACTTTGAAATTAAAGCTTATACTGGATAAAAACAATCTGAAACAATAAAAGTATAATTTTATAATTTTCCATGTTTTTTTATTTACTTAGATTTCTCCATATTTTAGCTCTCATACACGCGCCGTAATAGAAGTCGTTGTGGGGCAGCGCCGCCGTGTTTACTAGGCATTATATCATATCGACGGTAAAGAGCGGACCTGCTGTAATCCACAAAATGCAAAATTCTTAGGAGAGCCCAAAAACTTTTTGATTTTTCGAAAAAAATCATATGTCTTAAACTAGAGAAACTCTTAGACTATCGTCACGCCACGGGCGTAAGACCATTCGAAGCAGGATTTTTTTGATTCTAAAAATGAAAGAAATAAAAAAATATGATATGAAGTTTGGGTTACTGCAGGTTTGCTTTTTATCGAAAAGTGATGGATGAAACAGAAAGCAAGATCTGGGATGTGCAAGCGGGATTTTGAAAGGGGATGGGATGCACGGATCAAGTCTTTGCCTTAAGATCAGTAACCGAGAAGGTTCTGGCTAAACACCGAAAGGTTTTCTGCTGCTTTATTGACTTGGAAAAGGCGTATGACAGTGTGATGTGGAATGAACTTTGGTCAACACTATCCGAGTTTGGGGTGGACAGTGACTTGATACGGGCACTCAAATCCTTATATAAGGACTCGAGTGCTTGTGTCAGGTTGAATGATGACTACGCAGAATGGTTTAGCGTCGATCGCGGTGTTAGACAGGGCTGTGTAGCGTTTCCATGGCTGTTCAACCTATTCATGGATAGTTGTTTGAAAGATCTGAAAGAGTCTGAAGAGATAGTGATCAAAACTCTGCTTTACGCCGACGACCAGGTTATACTTGCATCGTCTGTGTCGGAATTGCAACAAATGGTCACTGTGATGCATGAGTCGTTTAAAAGAAAAGGTGTGGAAGTGAATGTTGGAAAGACGAAAGTCATGGTTATGGAGAGGAATGAAGATATGACGGAATGCAATATTATGATAGGGGACGAAAAAGTGGAACAAGTGAAAGAGTTTGTATACTTGGGGTCCTTGTTTACAAGAGATGGGAAGTGTGAAGGTGATATTGAAAGGAGAGTAAAAGCAGGAAATTGTATTAATGGCGCCATATACTCGATAATGGCAAGCAAAACTATACCAAATAAGGCTCGTCTTGCCGTACTTGAGGGAGTTTTGGCGCCAACGCTTATGTATGGTAGTGAATCTTGGGTGTGGCAGAAGCGACATGAAAGCAAGATTAATGCTGTGGAGATGAGAGCGTTGAGAAGCATGTGTGGAGTGAAATTGAGTGATAGGGTGCGCAATAGTGAAATAAGAAAGAGATGCGGATTGAAAGAAGATGTAGTGACTAAGATTGAAAAGGGTATGCTACGGTGGTTTGGACATTTGGAAAGGATGAGTGAAAGTAGATTTACGAAAGAGGTTTACAGAGCAAGAATGGATGGTGCTGTCGGAAGGGGCCGCCCTAGGCGAACGTACGCCAAAATTGATACGTACGTTTCAAATTGGCGACGTTCTTAAAAAGGGCCTAATTAAAAGTACCCGTAACCGGCGATCATGTATGAAAAGCTTAATGAACGTGGAGGAAGCGAAAGAGGTATGTCTGGATCGAAGCAATTGGTGTTCCCTTGTCTCTGCCTACCCCAAAGGGAGACAGGCGTGAGGTTATGTATGTGTATGTATGTATGCTTTTTATCGTCGATATGATATCGCAGGTGAAGCGACATTCCGCCGATCATTTATTTCACACGACGACTTCCATGCTCGGGAGGGCACATTAAGCAGTCACCCCGGGTGCTGTATACTTGTATTCAGTAGTCGTTAGGGTTTGTCAGAAGTCATTTCGGCACCCTGAAAATTCTGACATTCACCAACTAGCACTGGGCCAGCTTTGTGAATTTACGGCCTAAAACCTCATCATCACCTAGCAGAGAGCCCTGCAGTTGGCTCATACTCATACATATTGTAAGCTAGCTGTTTCGCGAGTTTCTAGCTGCGCAATTTCAAATTCCGCGGGAATATAGCGATAAAAATTAGCCTATTTCAGAGTATAAACTATTTCTGATCGCAAAATTTTAATAAAGTCTGTGCAGCCATTCTGATCCCATTCATTCATCCAAACATTCACATGTGTACAAAACGATGACGACAACTCAAACTAAATAAAAGAACATTGTAAATATCCCCTCATCATCATCATCATTCAGCCAGAAGACGCCCACTGCTGGCCATAGGCCTCCCCCAAGGTTTTCCACGTCGCTCGGTCCCGCGCCGCCCTCATTCAGAGTTTACCGGCGACTTTGACCAGATTGTCGGTTCATCTTGCGGGGGGCCTGCCTACGCTGCGTCTCCCAGTACGTGTCCGCCACTCGAGAACTTTTCTGCTCCAACAGCCAAACGGTTCTGCGAGCTAAGTGCCCTGCCCATTGCCACTTCAGCTTTGCAATCCTTCTGGCTATTTCGGTGACTTTGGTTCGACTGCGAATCTCCTCATTCCTGATTAGATCCCGCAGGGAAACTTCGAGCATAGCCCTTTCCATTGCCCGCTGAGCGACTTTAAGCTTGTTGAAAAGGCCCATAGTTAGTGACCACATCTCAGTGCCATACGTCATCACTGGCACCACACACTGGTAACACACAATACCCCGTATCTAAAGTCAATTAAACTGAAACAATATAAGTCCATACATTTACAGTATTGAAACTATCTACTGATATATTATTCAGAACAGTGTTGAGCCAATAATTAGCAACTATTGTTGGTATATTTACATTGTTGCCTGTATACTGTAGTTTATTCTTTAATTGGCTATAGCGAAGTCAGTGAATTTAAGCTCGGAAAGAGAATTTTATTTGGTTACTTTCATTCTGAAATGAGCTCTTGTTGTAATCTTAAATTAAATAAAAATACATAGTTGGGTTTGAGCTGTCTCAAATCATTGTCTGAGTAAAATGGAAAAGCATAAAATTTAATAGCACTGACCTTGATCTCTTGGGGTTGCCTTAGTTGCCACCTTAATTGGCAACTGCGCTTACCTGAGTCTAATTATCTAGTAGTGTAAATGTGTAATTTACTATGTGTGTAAATAAATAAATAAAAAATAATATAAAATAATTATTAACCTTTAATAGGTTTATATAGTGTAGTGTATATCGTATCTAAAGGCTTTTTTTTACTCAAAATTCACTGTCGAATATGTCTGTCTAGGCTCTTTAATCTACAGTCCTTCTTCAAAGCTTCAGGGTGGAAAGTCTCAAACTGCGGGGTAAAAAAGACGCTTGATATCTATGTCTTTGCCAAATAAAAAAAAACTCACTGTATAGTTTAAAATCTGATCATGCAGCTACTTACACCAAAAAAAATATATAACTAGTAAAGCGCCCATTTCAAATACAAATATGTCCAAAAAGGTATTCAAACAGGGGAATCATTGCAAGCTTTCTATCTATAACGTGATTATTATTATTATTCTATGTAATGTTTTTCCACTCCAGAAACTCAGTATCGAAAAATAAGTATATCCTATTTCGACCATCATAATATTATAATAAGCAAACGATTTACAAATCTGTAGTAATTCCATGCCGTAAAGACTCTACGCCCTAAAGCGCTCTCAGAAATAATCCCCAGTAAAACTGCAGAGAAAAGGCAGGTCTAAATTGAACCAAAACATCTTCGTTTTAGTTTAATTAACTGATAAAAATAAACGCAAGAACTATTATTCAAAACTTTCAAACAACTTCAACAAAAAACATTACCTCCGAAAACCACTAAAAATCCCAAAAAATATGTAAAACCAGATACAAAGACAGTTTTACTTTTAAAATACAAAAGAATCGTACAACACAAGTTGTAAAGTGTTATTTAGATGCATTTTGGTGGAAACTTAAAACATTTGTGACATAAAATCACAATAGTTTTTATTTAGTGCTTCCTGTGAGCCGGCTGAGGAGCAACTTACGACTATTTCTGGAAATAACTTTAGAAATAACGCTGAAACAAATGCTAGCTGAGTTATGTTTTTTGATATTATATTGTGTGACGATGTTGTTTGGCAATTTATGAAAAAGTTAAGTAGGTGGAATAATTTTGTTCGCAAATGTTTTTTTTTGTTAGTGAATAAATTTTGTTTGACTTGATATCGCTGATGATTTGTGACAATGAGTAGTGGATCTACATGGGCCCTAAAGTATATAAAGCTCTGAGTATGAATGTGTGTATGATTTGTCATGGTAATAGTTTATTACCATTATATGATCGATGATATTATAAGGTAGCAGTTTTAATTTAAATTAAAAAAAATGACATTTGACTCCTATACCCGGCGCGGCGAACCTTGATCCCTATGACACTGACAGTAATTTCCACAACATAACCTTGTAGTGCCGTCACCGTTACATTAGAATCGTATTGGAGACTTCTAAAAATGCCATTTATTTATTTTACGTAGCTATATTCTAATAAAATGATATTCCGTTGGAATTATAACAATTCATAACATTTGCAAGAAATTATCTCAATCACACTTTACATTTACGTTCTGCAAAAGTTACTTCGTAAGGTATGATTTAATAAATAACGGATTATCATTTTATTGGAATATAGCTACGTAAAATAAATCAATGGCATTTTTAGAAGCCTCCAATACGATTCTAATGTAACGGTGACGGCACTACAAGGTTATGTTGGGGAATTTACTATCAGTGTTATAGGGATCAAGGTTCGCCGCGCCCCGGGTATAGTACTCCGCTACATGTCTTTAAGACGTCTGACTTCTATAAGCTAAAGAATAAGATATCCGAGGAATCTGGGATAGTTACAGTACGAAACGGAACCGAACCGTACGAAACGGCCTTTAGTGGAAACGGAAGAAAAAACTCCTTTTTTACTCCTTGTGCTGTCTGTCATCTTCGAACTTATCTTCTCTTATCATTAGGTGAGATCGGAGTCAAACGCGGGGAAAGACACCACTAAAAAGAACATCGGAATATTACCCTATAATTTGTTCAGTTTGTAACATAATCTAATTAATAGTTATACCTACATCAATTTTGTTATTGTCAATCAGTTACGATACCTACTATAAAAAAAATCATAAATCTAAAATATCTGCAGATACAAAACATACGCAAAATGGATTTCTCATAACTTATAGTTATAATGATACCATTCTAAGTTGATATTTTGATATCTCAAGAGACAATAAAAAAACGAGAAGACACATGGAAAAAAATCGAAAATATTTAAAATACTTAATTGAAATTAATACGCTGAAAATTGTTTCATGTATTCATTATGCACGATGAAAAATACCATAATTTTACCCAGATTTATCGTGTATCCGGTTAATATTTCATATTTCAACTCTCGTTTCGGTATCGAGTAGTGATCACAGGATACCGAAACGTTAAGTTAAATATAAAATATAATCATACTCCAGATTTTTTTTCAAACAATATTTGATCCCCAATTATTTTTGGGCGGTACAATGACTAAAGATAAATGGCGAACGAAAAATTTTGATTATATGTTATTTTTAACTTCGTTAAATCATCGTTAAAATTCCCCACAGACAAAAATCCTGGTAGAACAATTGGAGTCACCATCCATACCGTATAATCTTTTTGTACCAAAACTGCATATAGCAATGTTAACAAACAAGAATTCATGCACTGTTGAGTTATTGGTATTCAGACTGCACGTCAACATCAAATAAATCATCTCACTGAAACTAAGGGGCTCTCAAATACCTATTCAAAAGTGCAAAAGTTGGAATTCTGAATATGGAAATATTGAAATGTCTGGCTTTCATTTGTTTTTTACAGTTGCAGCTGGATGTATATTGGAACGTGTATGACGTTCCTTTGCTATGAGATATTTAACGACTGAAATAAAAGTAAAAGTAAATTTACGAAGGAGATGTACAGAGCAGTAATGGATGGTGTTGTCGATAGACTAACGTATGCCGATCAAATTGTCGACGTTCTTAAAAAGGGCCTAATTAAAAGTACCCGTAACCAGCGATCATGTATGAAAAGATTAATGAAAGTGGAGGATGCGAAAGAGGTATGCCTGGATCGTAGCAAATGGTGTTCCCTTGTCTCTGCCTGCTCCAAAGGGAGACAGGCGTGAGGTTATGTATGTATAAAATAAAATAAAATTGAAATAAAACTCGTTCTCAAAACATAAATTCCATGCTAGACTGGGAGCGAAAGAAAAACATAGAACGTGCCAGCTGCTCTTCCCGCGCATACTGTAAAAGTCAGTTACGGTTTTTTGTGGGCGAAAGGCTGTGCCCCGGTCACTAAAATAGTCTCTTTCCACCATTACAATGCCTACAAATTTGTTAAACGTGACATCACTAAATCAGATGGTTTATAACCTCTAGTGTTCTGCTTGTCTATAAGGGATACAGACGTGAAGTTATGAATGTGTGTATGTAAAGGACATTTTTGACCAAGGAACTTTATAATCGGGGCATTTTATGACCTCCGTGGTACAATTATACAGGGTGGCTGGTGACAAATTATACATAATAATAAGCCCTAACGAGAAAATTCAACATATAACTGGATCCTGCAAAGCAATAGTATAAACCGATTATAAATATAGACACGATCAGGTAGCAAACATTATACACCAAGAAATTGTACTGAAATACAAACTTATCTCATGCCCACGTACTCCTTACTATAAATACAATCCTGAAACTGTACTCCAAAACACTACACACAAGCTTTACTTTGATCGAGCTATTCTCACATATTAAACCATCCATTACGATAGACCAGATATCACGGTAATAGACAAAATTATAAATAACGCACTACTCATAGACATAGCTGTACCTTACACGCATAACCTGTACACTACCATATCAGAGAAACTCACAAAGTACATAGACCTAAAGGACGAAATAAAACGAATGTGGAACCTTCAGTCCGTTTCAATATTTCCTATAGTAATCTCAACAACGGGAGTTATACCCACATCACTTCATCAATCCCTAACATCCCTTAATCTACCAGAAAATGTATATGCAACTATTCAAAAATCTGTAATACTCAACACTTGTCGCATAGTTCGTAAGTTCTTGCAGTCAGACCAAAACTGCATTGAACGCACATCTACAAGTAATAGTCACCAAACCGACGACGTCCGCCTGGCTTAGGCCTGTGTACATCGTAATGCCGGTATTTGTACCGAGGGTTAAACAAACTGTAAACAAAATAATAATAATAACTTTTTATTGCCAACAAAAACAATACTGAAGGAGAGCAGTGTGTACTTAATTCTGATCATAACTATGTAATAATAACTGTAGGTCTTTAAATGTTCACTTTAATTCCCTAAACCACTAAATAATAATAAATAAATACTACTATTTTACTTTTTACTTTACATACAACTGAGTCAATCGCAGCACGTGACCAGGCACGCGGATTATTGCCAACGCGAGTGTAACCGCATGCGTTGCGTAATAAATTTTTTAACTTTCGGTTAAGTTTACTCTGTAAATAATTAATATTAATTTTTTATTATATTTTTTCTCTTCATTTATGATCTCAAACTATCACGTCCTTGAATTTCAAAAGTGACCCATCAGTCACCCTGTATAAGCGGCTTCTACGTAACTCGTGCGGTCAGGAGTTAAAATAATATACGGAGCAAAAAAATAAATATCCCGGGTCTGGATGTTAATCTAGGTAGGTAATTATTTATATTCTAGGTTCCCCTTAGTTTGCTACACGGTTTCCCTTGTCACAAGCTTTGCTTAGTTTGGGGCCACGTGTTGTGATTGTCTAGGGCTTTGTATCCCGCCGAATTAATGCAGGTATCCATTTGTAAATGTATAAATGTACAATTAACAAAAAACATTAACAATAAACTGTATTGCACGATTTACTTTACACCGAATCGTCATCTATCAATTCAAAACCAGCAAATATTTATGTGAAAATAACCTAAAATAATATTCCATATACACATACATACATAACTAAACGCCTTCCCGTATCCCTTACTGGGTAGGCAGAACACCAGAGGCTTTGAAACCATCTGAGGTCTCGTTTGCCAAATTTAATTGCAGTGACAGGGGGTCAGTCTATCACCCGCAAAACTGTCAATAAAACCTCTGTCCCTTAACTGACTTTTACGGTAGGCCCGGGAATAGAAGCAGCTGGCACATTCTATGTTTTTCTTTTACTCCCAGTCCAGCATGGAAGAAAGTCCAGCATGCATATGTCTCACTTCCATATACACATGGTTCTATATTCCCAAATATTACAGTGTGTTTCTTTGTAACCCTCTCTTTGTTTAACTAGCATTACAATAATATACCAAAAAAGTAACTGAGTATTCAAATTGTTCCCAGTCGTCTCTTAACTAAGATACAAAAACTCACTTTTGGCAACTTCATCGCATGATTAAAGCAAGAAATGCATTAATTCACCAACTTAGTCCTCATCCATTTACATAAAATCTAGCTCGAGAAAACACTAAATAAAACTTTACATTTTAAAATTTTAACAAACTACCGTTGTTGGTAACACAGAGCAATGAAGAACTTTTATTTTATAGATATTTGGAGAATGCTTTATTAAATGATTATGTTGAATTAATTTATTGTCAGCCACTTTGGCGATCTATCTGCCTCAGGCGCCAGGGTTCAAGCCAATGCACCCGTGGATCAAGAAAAAAAAATGTTCCGGGTCTGGGTGTTTAACCTATATAAGTATTTATATTTTAGGTTCCCTCCCTAGTTCGCTACATGGTATCTGATAACACAAGCTTCGCTTAATTTTAAGCCATGTAGTTGGTGTGATTATCTGAGGATTTTATGTATTTATTAATACATTAAATTAACCTTGATTTCCCGAAGCATACTTCTGGACTTTGGTAGTACTTGTTATTTAGATATCCAAGAGCGGTACCATACCAATTGATCGATCGTCGATCGAGGGCGTCGATCGATGGTAAAATGGATTAGTCGCGTTAATCTATAGTTTTTACTAGACTAATCCGCTGCCTTATCACGTAAATATTAGCGATCAGCAATAATGGCGCAGTCATCACGCATTGCTATCGCTTTCATAATACGATGTAAAGCAATGGATCGCGCGTCCATTGCTTTACATCGCTGTTCAATCGTTCGTTGATCGCAGAATGCATTTATTGCTACGATACTAGCGCCAAAAACAATTTGGTAGCTAAAAAAGAAACTATAAAATGTGAAACAGATGTTTGCTTTTATAATTTCGCAGAAAAGTACACACGAAAAGTATGAAAGTCAAAGGGATTATATGCAATTTTAGTACATAGATTGTACGATAGAGGCAGCACAGTCGTCGGATTGCTATGGCTTTGTTTTTGCAGTAACGTAATACGAATTAGTTCTTTTTAAGTAAATCTTGCGCAATTCATGCCATAAGAAAAAACCGATCGACGTCGATCCATTTATTGTCCTCGAATATAATGCAGACTAGAACATTCTGGTTGAGTCCAATTTTATTTACCGCAGTCATTAATGATTTAATATGTTATGAATGTGTTACAACTGAAACACTGAATCATAATTTGTAAATCGCGGTAAATTTCAGGAGGTCAGCAACAAAACGTTACTGAAACTGTTACTCACACCATACAGCGCAAATATAGTAATAGTTCTTGGACAGAAGAACAGATACACAGGGTGACTGGTGGGTCACTTTCGAAATTCGAGGACTTGATAGTTTGAGATCATACATGAAGAGAAACCAAGATATAAAAATTACCTAATGATTTACTGAGTAAACTTAACCGAAAGTTAAATTATTCATTACACAACGCATGGTTACACTAGAACCGACGTATGCACGGCGCTATCAATAGAATATATAGGTAGGTATAGAAGGCTTCACGAATGGTCGTCGACCTAGTGAAACTCTTTATTTATTTATAGGGTATTCTTCTGAAAAATTAAGTAAGTACTTTTATTATATCATCATGATCAGAATCGCGTTCAGAGTGCTCTCCTTCAATATCCAAAATTCGTCACCAATCACCCTGTATAGACGGACAATGAACTTTAAAAGTAAAAGGGTATCGCCAAAATAACTACGCGTAGGCATGATAGTTGCCAAATCGGTCCTTTCAGGAACCATCAACCAGGGAGGTTACAGGAATACCTAATCAGCTAAACTCTTGGGTTTGGTAGAGCACAATTAAGCAATCAATTTATGCAATTAATGATAAGTTTGCAGGCTAAAACTTTTTTATAATTATTTATAGGATTCACACCGATTATTTAGCATACATTGAGTTTCTAGCTAGAAGAACCCATGCTATGGGCGTAGATCCATCTGTACAGTACAGCGCCGTCACCGTGAAACGTCGTCGTGCATTGCTCACCGCTCAGCGCTTCATATTAGCTCGTAAAATTATCTCCATCATGGTTCATTATAGAAAAGTAGGCCGTATAACGGCAAGGCGCCGCCGCTGTGAGACGGCGCGGCGCAGTGCCGTACGTTGCAAATCAATGCTTTTCTATAATGAACCATGATGTAGACGACGTGTACGACGCCGTGGAACGTTGCGGCGGCGCGCCATGCGCCGTGGACGCCGTAGCACGGCGCGGCGCAGTGGAGATGTATCCACGCCGTATGATACGACATACTAATAAATATAAACATGTATAGTATATAAAATACATGAACTGACTACTAATATCTATATTATTCATACAGATATCTACACCAGAAAATTCTGGCAAAGAAGAAAATGGATGTTACCGTTACCCTATTCGGATAAATAATAACCCAAGTTTCTAGTCTTACTTATATTATTAATGTGAACGTTTCGATGGATGTACGGATGTTTGTTCCTTAATCACGGTAAAACAGTTCATGAAAAATGAAATTCGGCATGGTTATAGTGTGTAGTCTGGAATAGCACATATCATCATCATCATTCAGCCAAGAGACGTCCACGGCTGGACACAGGCCTCACCCAAAGGGCCTGTGCTGCCCTCATCCAGCGTTTACCGTCGACTTTGACCAGATCGTCGGTCCATGTAGCGGGGGGCCGCAAGTTTGTTTTCTGTACTGTTCCGCAGATAAAGCCGTGCGAAACAGATACTGAACCAAATTTCTCTATTTTGTATTTTACAGGGGTCTCTATAAAATACTTCCTCTACAGCAGGTAGCTAAAGCGGAGAATTACAAAAAATCTCTTTTGTTCCTGAAATGAGTGAAAATGCCAACTCGTGATTATTTCTCGAAAGTATTATGTAAATTTGGAAATGGTGAGCGTGAACAGTGGCGAAAGTATTTGAATTTTCACATTTTTTTTTTATTTCGAGTTAAGAACACCACAGCTTTTTCACAGTTATGCTTTATGCAGTTTACTTTTTCTATTTCGAAAGTCAGATGTTTCACGATTTCAGCTTGTTTTTTATAAGCATTATACGAGGGTGGATTGAAAAGTTCGCGGCCTAGTCAAGAAAACAGAATAAAGTACATACAAAAATATTTTTATTTTTCGACGTAATCTCCATTTAGCTCTATGCACTTCTTCCATCTGCTTTCCAGAGCTTCCATACCTGTTTTAAAAAAAGATTCCTCAAGGTCTTCAAAATACAGGTTAACAGCGGCTTCGACCTCTTCATTCGTTAAAAATTTCTGCCCACCGAGGTGTTTTTTCAGGTTTGGAAACAGATGAAAGTCCGAAGGTGCCAAATCAGGAGAATAAGCTGGATGTGGCAACAATTCGAAACCACAATCACGAATTTGAGCCATAGACTCGACAGACGTGTGGACTCGGGCGTTGTCCTGGTGAAACAACACTTTCTTTCTCAGTAATCCTGGGCGTTTCTGTTTAATTTCTTCACGTAAACGGCGCAGAAGGGTGCTATAGTACGCAGAGTTTATTGTTTCGCCTTTTGGAAGGTAGTCCACCATAATGACACCCTTAGCATCCCAAAAAACCGATGCCATCACCTTGCCAGCCGACAGAATTGCCTTTGCTTTTTTCGGAGTTGGTTCACCTGATTTTTTCCATTGTTTGGATTGTTGTTTTGATTCTGGGTATAGTGGTGAACCCAGGTTTCATCCATTGTCACAAATCTGTTAAGAAAACCTTTTGGATCAGCCTCGAACATCTCCAAACAGTCGCGAGAAATCGTGAGTCGAATTCGCTTTTGCTCTACTGAAAGCAATCTGGGGACCCACCTAGCCGAAACCTTAGAAAAGCCGAGTTCATGGACAATGATGTTTTGCGTTCGTTCATATGAAATGCCTATAGTGTCTGCAATTTCTCTGATAGTCAATCTACGGTCTTTCAATATGAGATCACACACTTTATTGATGTTTTCTTCGGTCGTAGACGGCATTGGCCTGCCGGAGCGAGGGTCATCTTCGATGTTCTCTCGTCCACGTTTCAATTCTGCAATCCATTTTTTCACAGTGGTATAAGACGGGGCAGATTCCCCTAATGTTGTTTGCATGTCATCATGGATCTCCTTTGGTGTAAATCTTTTTTTAAACAAATATTTAATCACAGCACTTTGTTCAAATTTCTCCATTAGTGAAAATTTGTTCTACACACGTATTTATATTGTTCGTAAAATTTTATTTAAACAAGATATCAAATTGAAAATTCGCGGGCTGACAATTGAATAATGACAGTTCAAAATGACGGCAGAAAAAATAACAAAAGTTTTTTTTTTAATGGCCAGGCCGCGAACTTTTCAACCAATGTAGTATTTCAAAATGTAGTTTTAATACTTTAAGTTTGTGTAGGAATCGTAGGTGTGGAATATACAAGGTTTTTTTAATCACCAGCATTTTTTAGACAATAAGTATCATTTATTAAAACGTTTTTTGCAAAAAAAAAAAACGTATGTACGTTTTACAAAGAAAGGAATATATTCGCTTATACATTTAGCAAAGCATGGTCACTCTAAATAATGAATGAATACTTACCATTAAAATAAAAACGACTACGCGCTACTATAAAACATCTTGTAGAAACTATGTTCATCAACAGCGATCATTTGTTAAAAAAGTTTGTGGTGCCATATTTTTATTTCTTTTGTACTGAGCGATACCAAAACAAATTTGCAGGTACGTTGATATCGTCTCAAAGAAAAGAACATTTAAAGAAGAATGCGGGATCGTGAATCGCCTGTTTAAGTCAACGTTTTGGCACAAAATTTACACTATTGAATAAGAAGATTCTTATCTTAATTTTTCAGCAATCAGATCATTTTTAAAAGTCCGGAGAAAAGACAAATCGCAATTTGAATAGTTTTTGTTTTTCATACACAAATTCATTAACGAAACGTAAATGTAGACAATAAACTAAACGAAAACTTTTATTGTGTCAAATCTGACAACTCAAATGTCACCCACCTTCATCTTCATTCAATCAAAATCAATCAATGGCGTTTGGAGTTCGTCTCTGTAAAAGCTTTTCGTACGTATTTTTATTAACTTCGTCGAAGCATTTTTCAGTGGTACAATTTAGTTTCATTTCAACAAAAACAGTAACAGCCATTTTAGTAGTATATACTTTTGTGACATCTAGTTATGACATTGACATACGATTTTTATCCCAAGCTCACGTTCACGTTCAAAAGTTGTGTTCAGGATTTCTAACAATACGATGCCAATATTTAAAATGCGAATAACTTTTAAATCCCAACTTCTAAAAATTTTAAAACTTTTGTCATGATTAACAATACATAGTTTTTATATAATATACATGTTTGACATAAAATTGTGAAGTTCCAGAAAGCGATACAGAGTTCTCATACACGCCTGCCATACTTCTTTGCCGGTGACTAAGAAACAACAATGTTTTTTAATCTTTTGAGAAATAAAGAATTATTAACAAAGCTATTACACCAATAAATATAGTAAGTATACCAATATTTAGTTTCAATAAGCTTGTGTTGTAAAGTTACACAACGGTGCAAGAGGATATCCAAGTGTACTAAGCTTTAGTAGGTCATTATAACATGTACGTAGGTTGCCTGGAAGAAATCGCTTGGAGAGATAAGGCCGCCCACATTGTCCATATATGTTTTGTATTTGATTTCTGTTGACAATAAAGAGTATTTATTATTATGTGTGCTTACAGACTTTTGGCGGGAAAGACCTGACAATCGGACCAGTATTACGTAGCTTTATTTTTGGTTTTGAAGCGACACCTATTTTTATGATTTAGTTTAAATTAAAATGCTAAAAACCTTCTTCTTCAACTTGATTTTGGAACAAACCTCTGCATTAACTCAGTCAAAACATGTTATCTTCGACGTGAGTAATACTTTTGTTATATTGAACGATATTTTAATTATATCAAACAAAATATAAGCCAGATTTTATTGCGATTTACTTTATTTTACCTTTTAAATTGAAGTTTCGGTGTCTTAGCGGGTCACGGGCGACCACGATGTCTTCAATATTTTGACAGAAGAGTACTTAGTTCTTTTCTCCTATGGGTTATTTTCAATGGACTTCCAAAAAAGGAGGAGGTTCGCAATTCGTAGGCAAACTTTATTTTTTGTGTTTTTGTTACACGATATTTCAGACAGGTTTGAATAGATTTTAAAAAATCTTATTTCATATGATAGGAGATACGTCAAAGTTGGCCCCATATAAATTTCATCGAAATTGATTGAGTACTTTATGGATAATATAAAACTTTTGAAATAACATGTATGAATTCTTAGAATGTTTACATTGAAGTTTTGACGTTAAGTCGGTTTTTTTAATGCTCTGCATTCATTGATTATTTAATCTCAATCCATCTATAAATCCCTTTAAAAGCTATATATATATATACATTTACTATAAGTCAACAAAAACAGCTAATGTTTTTTATCTTCTTCGTGCCTGCTGCTTCTCTTCCCGGGCATACTGTAAAAGTCAGTTAAGGGACCGAGGTGTTATGGGAGGCTTTTTTGTGGGCGACAGGCCGACCCCCTGTCGCTGCAATAGTCTCTCTCCGCTATTATAATGCCTCCAAATTTGTCAAACGTGACATCAGATGGTTTTATTATCTCTGGTGTTCTGCCTACCCCATACGGGATACAGGCGTGAAGTTATGTATGTGTCGGCGGTGTCTAGCTAGAGCCTTATAGTTTATTTCGATTGTCTTCGGATGCCAGTACCTTCTTGGTACTTGACAGAGTCTACGTCACGAGTTTGTCACTAGCAGAAAGAATAATAACAATACAGAAGATGGACACGAGGAAAGTGTTCTTCAAGCAATTATTCAAGACAACCTGATCTTCAAGAGATCATTCACAAGAGAGTAGAACTGTCTAGCAGCCAAGATCAATCAGTTCAGCACCACAAGCATTGTCGACAGTAGAAAAACCGAATCGCCCTAAAGATGCCCACACAAAAGACTGTATTAGAGAATCATGATTGAAATCCCCAAGAATACCTGATGTTGGATAAAAGAGAGGATTCACCCCGATTCCGACATATGTATGTTTTTTATTATATCCTACCAAGAGATTTGCTAAAATTAGAAAAATTTAACCTCAAGTCTACCATTCTGAATCTATTAATAAGTTAAAATCTCTATTAATCTTTTGCTAAAGTAAAATCATAAACATGTATCTATTCTTATGAACATAAACCGGAACTCTTATGAAAAAAAAAACAGGTTGTAGATTTTCAGTTTATCAGGTTAATCCAACTTTATTGGAAATTTACTCTCAAAGTTGCCGCAGTTCTGGTAAATTTATTCACAAATATAGTACCGATAACTGGGGTACAAATTTGGGGGCGCCCCAAAGAGAAACTTTGTTACAAGGGGACTTGTACATTTGTCTTTTATGAGTGACTTTCAAGTATTAAAGTGAAGGTTTTGGCGTAAAGGAAGCTCGGTAATGGTAATGTTAGAATGATGGATCTTCAAGGATTTTTGTTTTACTATTTTCAGTAATAAATGAATATGTAATTTTGGCCTATCCTACTGATATTATAAGTGTAAATATAATATCGTAGGTTAATGTCTGAAATTTCATATAACACGTAGATCGTAGTCTGACATATTTTGATATTTAGAGGTTTATATGGAAGAAGCTGCGAGGAACAGCTAGTAAAAAGAATGTTCTTAATCCCAGAGGTAAGACTATAGAGAAAAATGACGAAAAGGTTACTAAAATTTGATTAGAACAATATGCGATCGAGCGATTATTTGAAAATAAATGGAAAGTCTAATTTATAATTCTACACGAAAAGTATCACTTATGATGACAAACATTGAAAAACAAGATATTTCGTAGCTTTTATCCACCATTTATTTATACTGAAGTTAAATTACTTTATAGTATTTATATATGATCTTGTCAGCTTGTAAGTTATCTTTAAGTTATTAAGGGAAGATTATTACTTTTGGTATAAACGCTAAATAAAATTACCTTGTAAACTCTTCACTAATAAAAAAATTATGAGTGAAGATCATTATTGGCATAAAACAATCTAAATAAGACTGTACAATATTGTCTTAAGTTTTCACAATTCATAATTAAAATAAAACTACTTTTAAACCGGATTAATCGCGTATATTTTAATATATTTATTATATTAATCGCGACTGACCTACCTGATGACGATGTCGCTCGTGACCACCGGGTCTGCAAAGACACCGAAACGTCGAGTTAAAATGTAAAATATAAAATATACGCGATTAATCCGGTTAAAAAGTAGTTTTATTTAAAGACTGTATAATTTAGACATTTATCTAACTACTACAGAAAACACAAGAGAACTCATATGCTTAGGTTTACTTTACCTCTTATTAAGTTACACAGGTCCTAAATGCAAAAAGGTTTTGTTTACATATTCCAATTTCAAAAAAAAAGTTTATCATTTACATTTACCTCACGCAGCAAAAAGTAAAGTAAGGCAACCCTATTACAAAAGATCTTGAACAGAAAACCACACAGTTAATTAAATCTAACAGTATCCTGTCATTAAGCTAAATTCAGACGAACAAACCTAATGAAAACTCTTCTTAACAACTCAGTAAAGCAATGTATCTAAAAAGTTTTTCAATAAGAGCCGACCAAAAGGTAAATAGTTACTAAATTCAAATAAGTTACAGCCGAAAAGGGAGATATGTAATTATTTCTGGCAATGTGCGAACTTGGAGGCTCTTAACTTTAATCTTAAATGTTTTGGGAGTATTGTAATAAACGTTTTGGATCAAGTTTTACGTTCTTATCGACATGGTAGTATATCAATATTTTTCTTCCGGTCTCAAAAAATTACGTCTATAAGTGAAATCTCTTTGATTTCGTATTATTTATTTTTGTATTAGTGCCAATACATCGTAGCCGGAGCGATGAAACTGTTTATTTATTTACTTTTTATCGTATATAATAAATAATTAACATAATAAAATAACCTGACGATCTAAGTATTGTGGTTTTTGACAAACCCTGTTCTTATTATTATTATTGGGGGTTTTGGGACTATATGAGCAGTCTTGTCCGCTCATCACACTGCGACCTAAAAGACCTATTGTGTGAGTCCCAATTTATAGCTCGCCGCACACTCCAATGGAGTCCAGGAAATTCAGGATTTTTCTTACGGCGATGCTCCTAATCTCTTTTGGATCCAGCTCGTGCTTATCCAGGTGAGCGGAGCGCTTGTGCATAACTGCGGGGCAGTGGCACAGTAGGTGTAGAGGGGTTTCCTCTGCGCTTTCGCAGTATCTGCAGAGCGCCGTCTCAGTGAGACCCAGGTTGGACATATGCTAGTTTAGTTTGCAGTGTCCCGTTAGTGATCTTGCCACTGCGCGTAGTTGGGGTTTGTTAAGAGATACTACCGATTCTGTATATGACTTGGAGTATCCCTCTATCAGTTCCCTTGAGTATCTCATGCCTAGTGAAAGTTCCCAGAGGCTTTTGCTTTCTGAGACGCAGTGGGCGGTGAGTATTAAACGCGTCAGGCTCTTCGGGATGCCGCAGAATGGTTCTGGACCATATCGGCTACCCATTGCTCCTGCCCTCGCGAGTTCATCAGCGGCTTCATTGTCGTCTATACCGGAATGGCCCGGAACCCATTTTATAAAAACTCTATTATGGCTTGCCAGCCTGTTTAGCGTTTCATGGCATTGCTTCACCAGCTTGGAGTCAACCCTTGAAGAGTCAAGTGCCAAGAGACAAACCCTGATAACTAGGATTAACAAGTAGGCATACAGCAACCGGGTTAACTGCATAACGTGTCTTCTAAAGCACGGAAATCTTCGCGAAAAATAACCTGAACCAAAAGACATGCTGAACGTTGGTTAACCTGCCATTAGGAATTACACACATAAGTCACTGCGCCCCGTTAAATTCCAAAAAATAACGTTATACAGGGTGTCCAAAAAGTATTTTGGAAAAAATATCCTAGATAGGGTTAGTCTTCTCCATTGGACTAAAAAAACCGTTTTTTAATTGGACTTATAGTTTTTCCATATCTAGGTAACGCGCGCCCCTTAAGATCAGCTGGCAGATACTTATATTGTTGTGATTTTGAGTGAGCACGTGACAATCGAACTTATTTGAGACTATTTTGTACATAACCTTATATTAACATTGAACTATTGAGTTGATTTAATTAGTTACTTTTAAAAGTTTGATTCCTATTTTCAACGTTTTTTAATATTATCTATTGTTTATTTTTATCTGTTATGTAAGTAACTCCCAGCTCAGCGTCAGGCGCGCGCGTTACCTGGATAGGTGAAAGGTCGCGCCCACGCGCGTTTTCCTTAAAATGTTTAGATTTTTTTTATGGAACAACTATAAGTCTAAATAAAAAACGGTTTTTTGTAGTCACATGGGAAAGACTAGCCCCATCTAGGATTTTTTTCTCCAAAGTACTTTTTGGACACCCTGTATAGGTATTATTTAATTACAACATATTATAGGAAGTGGCACGACTAAGACCGGCTTGCACTAAGCAGGGTTAGTGTTAAAAACGTAAGGGCTAAGAGATAATTGCCAAATGAATAACATCAACAAGAACGAATGGTGAAAATATTATACGCCTCAATTGTGTTTCAATTGATATAAGATGTCAAACATAGACATGAGATAGTTGTATACATCCCATAACGTATCGGAAAGTCATAGACATACACGTTTCATTCATCATTCGCTCATTTTGATTTATCCCGGTTATATCATTTGTCAAAATCACTTAAATGTTTCCAACATCAAAAATAATAATGAGAGAGTTAGCTAGCTAAAATCTATATAAGGTTGGTACAAGACTTTTCTTGGACGTCAAAGTTAACATTTTAACCCTGTGTTTCATGCAAGAGGGCCTTAGCAATCAAAATAAAGAATTAAAAAAACCCATTGTTCCATTTGCAGTTTTAAAAAGATCTGATACAAAAAAAAAACAACAGTGGTTTCTGCAACACAGGTCACACGCTCGATTCAAATGATGCAGAACGCGTTCTAAAATCAAATACAACGCCGAAACCCGTGAATTTAGAGAATGTGGCGCGAACGAAATCGGCTACTATTGACAGCTGTCAATGTCACGGATAGTTCCAATGCGTTAAGCGAGGTTGTGTGACTTTGTGACTTCCGCGTTCGATGTTTTATGCATTTTCACGTGCATTGGATAATAATTCTGAAATGTTTGTTTTGTTCACTTTTTCAAAAATATTGAAATTTGTATTATATTTGTTTAATGATATAACCATGCGTTACGTAAAAATTGTCAAAAAATAAAGTTTAAAAAAATCAAAGAATTTTCATCTTTGAGCTCATCTTTACCTATCGTTACGTGGAATTAATATTGAACGTGAGCTTATTGATATATAACTTAATCTTAGACTAATGACTACTATATACAAGTATACAGCACCCTGGACCGACTTCTTAACGTGCCCTCCGAAGCACGGAAGTCGTCGTGCGCGTGAAATAAATGATCGGTGTTCACCCATCCTAATACCAGCCGCACTGAGCACGTTTAACCTGTGATATTGTTTAATATGCACAATAACCACGGCGCCACGACGACTTCGACATACATATTGAATAAATATCTTTTATTAGAATTAACTTAAATAAACATATAAACGTCCATGACTCGACGACTAATATCTGTGTTCATCACACATAGAAGGCAATGTATGTTACCGCTTCACCAGCCGGTCGTCAAAACCGGTGAAACTAGAGGGATATCCTAGCATACACCGAGAGCTGAGCCAGTTTTATCCACGATCTCTCACACCACAGCCGACCACTTGGTTACTACGCCAAGGAGGCCGCATTATAAAGGGTTAATTTTAATTAGCGCATCACCTCTTGCAGGTAGCCTCTCCACATCAATCAAGTAAAATCGACTTGATAACTTTTTTTATTTTTGTAACTCTTTTTATCGTTAAAATTGAAATTTCAAGTTTAATTGCCCTTTGCCAACAGAATCATAAAAATTACAAAAATTGTGAGCCAATATTATTTAAAAAAAAATATTACGTTAATAGACTTAAACCACTTCACCATTTTCTTTCTTTCCTAAAGTGGAACAGTCATTTTACTGCATGCACTGAATGATTCGCCAGGTTATATGATTGCTCGTCTTCTGTTTAATATCTTGACGTTAGTTTACACCAATTTCTACCTTCAATACATCGAGTGTTTCTGAGAGTCCGGGAAGTTAGTGGAATCCATTGCCCTTTGATTGGCAATAATGAATAAAGAGGAAAGCAATAATGGTGGAAGTAGGTAGAAGAAGCTTTCTAGAAATTATGTCTCGAGATATTGACACTTCGAAGAAGGAATACCTGAATTTTTGGTGAAATTTGGGTTGAATTTTACTTAATTTTATTATTATATAATTTTATTATATAAATAATATAGTATATAGAATATACGTTAGTACGTATTGGGTGAATTTATATTTTTTTATATTAAAAAGCTATGCTTTATGTTCGGATATTAAACATCATTGAATTGACGCCTACTATCTGTTTTTATAACACAAATATCGATCGACATAGGGGCTTGAACCCAGGACCTGTAATAAAAAAGTAATAAATCATACAACTACACCAAACTTTATTTATCCGTTATCTAAAGACATAAGTATATGTACTTACATAATTCTTGAAGAAACAACATTTGGGCTAGATGATGTGGTGTAAATGTTAGAATAGAAAAAACATTTATTTAATTTTTATTTACCGTATGAGTCTGGATAAAGTTGTCAAACGAAACTGGGCGATAATTTGGGTCATTATTATTGACGAAAAACATAAAAAAAATTAAAAGTAGCCTCAGATTTTTTTACAGGAAATGAAATAAAATTCTTCGCGCGCGAATTCAGAACGAATAAGTAACTTGTTTACATAACTCTTATATTGTCACTGACCAAAGCAACGTTATGAAATTATAAGTATGAAAGAATAAATCACCAATCACTTCATTCACATGGATAATAAAATATCTTTGTTATCATACCCTAGAGGACGACAAATCATTAAGTGATTTATCTAGCTACTGCCAAACTAAATACCTAATATGTGTCTGTTTTTCTGTACGTATGTAACGAAATAACAGTTTATATGTATTGGCAGGATTCCAGGGCCTATGCCTTGTATTGGACAGCTAGCCAATGTGTAAGTATGTGGTGCAAGCTATAAGGTTCCTAAAAAAATAAAATAAGCCGGAAATGTGAATTTTAGACATTTAGGCAGCATCCCCAGTAGGCAAACAGCGGCTGACTGAGGTTGTGGCGTAAAGTGTCCACAGTTTGCTAGTTTTGCGCTCACTGTATGCAGTTTGCAGCGTTACGCGCGCCGACTATCTGAGTGAGCGGTCGACCCCCACGCGACGTACGAAAATTGATCAGAGTTTGCAGCTAACTCATATTTCAGTTTGCCACAAACTTGCAGCTCACTCAGTCGGCCGCTATCTGTTTGCCAAGTTTAGTTGCCCTGGGGATGCAGCATTACTCTCTTACAATCGATTTCTAAAAATTGACATGAAGGAAAACAAAAAATCATTGCCTTCTATTTCCGAGGATAAATATGTATGTCAAATATTTCGTAGGTTCACACAAGATTTACATACATACATAGCTTAACACCTGTATCCGTTATGGGTTAGGCAGAACACCAAAGGCTATAAAACCATCTGATGTCACATTTGACAAATTTGGAGGTATTATAATGATGGAGTGACAGGTGGTCAACCTATCGCCCGCAAAAGCGAAAATAAAACCTCTGTCCCTTATACCCGGGAAGAGAAGCATCTGGCACATTCTATGTTTTTCTTTCGCTCCCAGTCAATTTTCAAACTGAATTAAACTTACTACTGTTTCAAAACATAGACCAGGTGGCAGAAAACTCAACAGCAATCAGGTATTATATAAAAACTAGCTGACCCGGCAAAAGTTGTTTTGCCATATAAATAAAAAAAAATTGATGTTGGCCGATTCTCATAGATACCGGATAAGCACAAAAAATTTCATCAAAATCGGTCAAGCCGTTTCGGAGGAGTATGTCAACGAAAACTGTGACACGAGAATTTTATATATTACATTACGACTAAGAAGACGATTTGATTTCAAATGATCCGTATGATACAACCCTCAGTTTCAAATTGTCTTCACTGTTAAAACTTTTTTCTCATTAAATCTCTTATATTATACCTTAAGGCGAGGATTTTCGACCGCAGTAGGCATTAACGCTATATGGGACTGCGTGGCGGGCAGTCGCGTAAATGAACACGGTCAGCGCACAGAAATGTCACAGTATAATTAATAGTAGTATAGTAGTACTAATATAGTAGTACTATACCTATGGTGTGGCTTGTTATACGAAATTCGTTTCTACGATGACCAAAACTTATGTCAAGGATGATATAATAGAATCTATATTTTTTATTTATCTGGATTTAGTATTGCGATACCTATACTTACTATTTTATTTTTTATAAATATTGTAATTGCCATTTTAAAGATGAAATCTTTTTAAATTTATATCCTTACTGAATTCTGTTGTGAAAATCGTGCAATTTTGACTTGAAAGTATATCGTGACGTTAATTTATAACTTACATAAATTATTTGTTCCAAAATTCATTAAAATCAGATAAATAGGTAGTTGAGATCTTTTACGTAAGCTTTTATCTCTCATTCCAATCCAATAGGGCTGGTGTTTGAAAAAAAGTAGGGTTTGGGAGCTATTTTCATTACTAATTTTCTACAAATCGGTCGGATGGTTTGGCTGAAATAAAGGAACAGAAAGATAGACTTTCGCATTTATTATTTAGTATGGATCCGTTACTTAGTCACTACAACACGAGTTAATTTGAGCTAAATAATGTAGTGTGAATGTTACAAATAATTAATTTTTTTATGAAATGAAATTCAATCCACCCCTTCGGAATGTAAACAGTACACGAAGTAGTAAATTTGTAGTAGTTAATTATATCAAAAAAATAGTAATGTATGATTATATTCATAGTCATAATGTATTAGCCGTCTAATCTATAAAGCCGAAGGGTTTGTCTGTTTGAACTTTGAACTAGATTATTCGTGAAAGAACCGATCAGATATAATTTAATGTTACTAAAGTTGATGTATAAAGGTCCACAACACTATATTTTTGAAAAACATAGCATATGAAAGTTTAACCACAAAATACATAAAAGGTGACCAATTTAAACTAACTTTTAACACTGTGAAATTATAACTATCTGGAATCATAATTTCAACACACAGGAAAATTGGTGGTAGATGCCATCTACATTCCCTTTCAAGAACGAAGTAAGTACTTTTTATATATTAATAACTAGGTACATCAAAAGAATTGTAGGTGGCAGCATTACTCAAAAACATATTTGTTGAAATTATAAAGATACCAAACTAATTTGATATCTGGAACTTTTGAAATAGAGTCTATTTTACTCGTGACGAAAATAAATACAAGAAGGTATTTTAACGGACAGACATTTTCAATCAATTATTTTATTTGACGTTTAAGTACAAGCAAAGCAATATTATTTGAACGTAACCCATTCAAACAAATTAACTAACAAATTAACTGATATTCTTTTCGATATTAATAACTAATACCCATCTTAATCTCACCATCAGTGCTAATGTCTTATCAGCACTCATCAGTACCTATAAATTACCATTAGTACTTATCAGTAGTTACCCATCTGCACCGATAAACACCTATGAGAAGCCATCAGCACCTGTCAGCATCCATCAGTTACAATCGTCACCTATCAGTAACTATCAGCACCCATCAGCATCTATCAGCACACATCAAAAAGAACACCTCTATAATATACAACTTTGCATAGGTGTTCTTTAATACTTATATATTATATATCCCATAACTTTGAGGTTTTGTTCCTTACAAATAATACTTTTTGCCAAAGAATATGTGGTTCAAAAGTGCATACTTTCCAAGATATCCTCGGTCTTAATATAATGAGTTCTAAAATATCACCCGTGTAAAACATCTCATCCACTCAATAGACGCGTGTCACTGAAGTCATACAATAAACAACAAAAACATTTTAAACGTTGAGGAAAGTTGCATACAATGTACACCGCAAAACGATAGCGATAAAAAAGGAGTAGAAAACGCCACGTTGTCATACTTCGCATAAATTTATTTTTGACTTAATTGAATTATTTTGCATAAAAAAGAAAATTGAAAAATTATTCACATGTTATTTGATTCTATTACATGGCCCCATCAAGACCCTAGAGTTATGGGAAATCAAGCAGAACATATTGTACATAATATACATGGAATTTTTTTTAATGTCATTTGGGGGTAAAGTTCTCTTAATAACAGAGATAGCAAATTCTACTCCATAAAACATTCCTTTATTTTAGGAAAAATTAAAACTGTATTCAAAGAGTTTTCAAAAACTCGCTTCTTCACCCAGGAATAGAACCGACTTAAATCTAAAAATGAAGATTTCATGGTTTTCCTTTCAATGAAATAACCTAGTATGTGAGAGAGATTTTATTCTTGTGATTGGCTCTAACGAACTACACAATAAAATTACAGGGTGTCATTTTTACAGATTTTAGTCGGCTTGAATCCCAGGTGAAATTCTGAAGGTTTTATTTCTGTTCAATAATAAAGGACAGTTTCTTTGGAGTAAATTTTGCTATCTCTATTATGTAGAGTACTTTCCCTCCAGATGGCATTAAAAATTATACCGTGTATATTTATCGATGTGCACCTATCAGTATCTACGTTGGAATTGATGTGGAGAGGCAGCCCACAAGAGGTGATGCGTTAATATTAACCCTGTATACATACGTATAGAATAATAATCCTCCTTTTGTTTTCGTCGGGTGATTACGTAAGAAAAGATTTATCGCAAAAAAAATTATATGCTTTTTTGCACTTGTTGTCTAATAAACTTAAAAAAAATATCAGAAACAAGTTTTTAGCTCTATATTCAGAAGTGATAATTGTTTATAATACTCCTTTAATTTATCAATCAAAATATAAAATGTGACTTAACAAAAATTAAATAACTAAATTGTCGTACTGTTATGTGTACGCTATGGTCAAAAAGACGATCAATTACGCGGGAAAATTGGGGGCAAAAGCGACACAGGTCCTACCTCCATGACGCCTCGCGTGGTACTGAATTGTATCGCACCGTCGTCTTTATTATATTATATTATATTAGAAAAAATAGAACGGTTTAAGAAAGAAATTATCCACATAAATTAATTTCATGCTACATTACCAATATTATGACAAGTTTTTGTAAGTATAAGTTTGATATTCTCTTAGAATATCGGAAAATCACTTAAAATTTTCATCTTTTTCGTAATTTTTTATGATCGAGTAAAGTTTTCAGTATCGTGTTTTGATCCACAGATTTATAAAATATATTAAACAAACTTCAACATATATTTTTATCCGATCCAGACAAACAATATTGGCCGGTTGTAATGAGTTTGAAAACGCATAGATTTCGCGAATTGGGCCCTGAAATAAAATTAATTGTTTATGAGATTTACTAATGTCCTGTGTGATTTTTTGTGATGTTGTACTTTAAATATGCTGTTTAAAAGTTGCAACCAAAGGGATTATTCAGTTTTTGCATACATCGCGGTTTTAATTTTTTTATGACTTTCGGCAGCAAAGCAATCTGTGTGTGTACAAAGAGTATATTTTATGAAATTATGTTTTATCTGAAGATAAAACTTAATTTTAAAGCCGCCATTTTTCCAATATTAAATATTTAAATTGCCCTGGGATAAAATAAAAAAAACATGAACTGGCATCCTAGCGCCATTCGTAGATGTCACAATTTCTGGTTATTTTGACGTTTTAGTGACAGTTCACGTAACATTTAACTTGTCAAACTGCCATAATGTCAGTGTCAACGTCGACAAAATGTCATTTCGACAATGATATTTCCTGAATCTATGATAGATCCACAACTAAATGCATTCATACATAAAATAAAATCATACAAGAAAAATTGCAATTAACTAAAAGAGAGTTACATATACTTTCTTTTCTCGATAGGAATATAAATAACATTCCATCACCTAGCTATTCTCATTAAACTGAACGGAAATGGGAATCTATGTGTGCAGAAAATTATGAACGCAAGTTTAATCTTTCATTCATTAAATTAAGTAAATGCCGTAATGACGGGGTATAAAAAAAATATGAATTCCCTAAAGTTGGAATTCGCAACTTTTATATTTACCGATTACTTGCTAATAGTTGCAATGAGAGCAGCATATCTAGGTGAAGACTGCTTTTATTTCCACAAGACAAAGCTAAAAACTAATTCTCAACAGACACGACACGACTTTCGATAAAAACTGCACTCAAATCGGGTAATTTATTTAAGGGCTATATTATGTCACAGAGAGACACAAAGATTACGCGAGTTAAGATCATAGCACCTCTTGTTGAAAATGATAATTGTTCTTAATGTTTATCTTAATACTTGGACCACAACCCAGAACTAACGCAGTCCTAATTTGAGAGCTTACAAAAATACACAGAATATACTATTTTTTCTTTTTGTATATACAGCAGCTATTTGGATTAAGGGGATTTATTTTAATAAAATCTACAGAAATTTCATTGTTTTCATGATTTTGTAAGTTGCCAGTTTTAATAAATTGGCTTTTTGGCTAAAAGGTTATAGGTGTATTTTGTTATGAATTTTTATTCGTTTGTTTATCCATATCGTATTTCAAATTGATTGGTTGATAAATTGACCTCAATCTCACTTGCTGAATAAAGAAGATGAAGTTTAAAGAAAATTACAGCAAATGATTTTAAGAAGGAATTGGCTCTTCAAAAATATGGCCGAAATACTCGTACCTACTTTACCGCTGCAGCGATGATATATGACTTCAGATTTTGAATGAACGGTGGTCGCTAGCCAGGTGGACCCTGGTGGGGTTCTCCCACAAACGGGAGGCACTCAGATTTCTCGCCGTTTAAGACACGCTTATCAAGGGATCATTGGGTTATTCTAAGTGTTCCTATTGCGAAAAATAAGAAAAGACACATAAAAGACCAGTGTAGTAAATAAATATAGTATCATCGCTGGGGTAACTAACTACCTCAGAAGCCAAACGTTGTGGGTCAATACCCATACAAAGCAATCATTTGTGTGCGTATACGTTTTTTTTTTGTATTAGTATCGGTTCAGTATGAATGTTTTGTTTTATGATGTACACTGTGTTAGCGCTGGTATGCCAACTGGCCTCGTCATTTTCGTGATGATAATAAGGATCTAAGGTAAAATAATTAATAAAATAAATAGGGTAAGCTCGTTAAAAATATATACTTTTTTAGTACCTATATCTTGCAAAGATAGATAAATTTCTAAGGCAGTTTCACATGTACTCATGTGAAACACAATAAGTCAATATTAAAGTTATTCTTGTGAGTTATTCATTCATCACTGTCAGTGCAAAATATACTGAAGCAATTCAATAAATAAATACCATGTAAAATAGCTGTATCAATTTTATTACGTTAATTTTTGGTGTTGTCCGGTTTGCGGTAAAGCCAAAAATACAATTCGATTGAAAAGAGCAGCGTTATATGTTTGTTAGTAAATTTATTGAGAATTGTCGAAACTTTTATTAATTGTACAGCCCTAGCCTTTGAGGGCTAGTAACAGTATGCCCGGGAAGAAAAAGCAACTGATACATTCTATGTTTTTCCTTTGCTCCCAGTCCAGCATGGAAGAAATATTTCTACCTCTTCATATTATGAAATTCTTCCCCCTTTTTATAATATGTAAAGATAGAAATACCTACGGGATTTATTCAAGTGAAGCCGCGGAAAATAGCTTGGTAAAAATAAAGGGCGCTAAACACGCTTAAGATACTATAATATTTCGCCAATTCAATGAACAAACATATTATACATATATATCATAGCTTTCGTATCTGAAGATAGAGGGCGGCATGAGAATTTATCTTAACATAAAATCTTTAGTTATTAAATATATCTTAAGATACAAAACGTGACTACAAAATGTAAGTTTGGTGCAAAATCGTGTGGTAAATTCTAACACGTAAACTGTATTACACTATATTACAATATAGCGTCGCATCTTCGTCGCCTGTGATATCTGATATAAAATTTTATTATAAAATATTATGTATTTATGTTTTTTATATCTTAGACGTGTGTGGCGCCTTTAAGAGAGTACATCTTGAAAATATAGTTTGATTTAATTTTATACGTTCAATGCAATCAATCAATATATATAAAACTGTTCCGTTACTGACTGAGTGACTGATAGACAACGTACAGCCGTAACTACTGGGCGTAGAGAGCTGAAATTTGGAACATACATTCTTTAGGAGATGTAGGGGTGCACTAAGGAAGGAATTCCCGAAATTCCCACGGAAACGGGAAATATATGATGTTTCAGTTTGTATGAAAAAATCCCATCCCTTGAGTGCACGGATGTGATACTTGATATAAAGGCTCCTCAATAAGTGTCTGTTTGTATTATGGAAGGAATTCCCGAAATTCTCATGGGAAGGGGTTGGACTTTTTAGTTTGTATGAAAAATCTTATTTCTTGAGTGTACAGATGTGAAACTTGGCATGAAGGTTCTTCAAAGAGTGACTGGTTGTGCTACGAAGAAAAATCTCAAAATTCCCACGGGCACGGGAAATATATGATTTTTAGTTTGTATGAAAGAAACTTATGAGTGCATGGGTGTGATACTTTGTATAAAGGTTCTTTCAGTGGGTGTCTGGTTGTATAGTTTCTGAAATTTCCACGAGAAGGGTAGTTAAGCGCATACAAAGTTGCGGGATAAAGCTAGTCGAATATATTTCTCGTCAACAGGACATTATTATGACGCCATGTTCAATAAATAAAAAACAACTCAATTATCGGTCAGAGTTAAATGAAATGTTGAATTTTAATCAGCATACTCGTTAATATGCTGATTAAAATAAAATTCATGAACGATAATGATTTTCGAAATATTGCTGTTTTAAATGTAAAGTTATTTTTTTAAATGGGATTTATAGCATTTTTGATACGAGTCTTGTTAATAATCTTTTTAATCACCTAAGCATTTAGCCTATTTCAAGGGTTAGGTTATGAAATCATCTAAAAATCAGGGTTCACCGATAAATATATCAGCGGATATATATCATGATATATATCAGGATATATATCAATTGATGTCCCCATAAGGGATACAGGCGTGAAGTTATGTATGTATGTGTATGTATATCAATTGATTATTTCCTGTCATCTGAACTAAAAATTTTGGAGATTAATGTTTACCTGGCAACACGTAGCGAAAAACTACAATTCAGAATAATTTATATTGTTTCCCAAAATGGCAAAACTGATTTAAAGTTGGGTAAATTGCTTATTAAAAAAATATTACTCAAATTAACACTAAGTGGTACTTTTGTTACTTGTAAAAAGTTTTTTTTAATAATAAATGTAGTAATTTAACCCGTAATTTGGGTTAGTACCGGAGTACCACAGTCCCGAACGTACACGTATCTACCGGAAAACCACAAATTCTTGTCAATTTGGTAAACTAAATCAACATTCATTTAAGCTCAAAAGTACAGTCAGCAAATTATTGTTTAAATTGTTTAATATTCATAAGTAAAATGATAAGTAAAAATGTAGTCAGGGTTTATATTGTAATCAAAGAAAAGTTCGCAGAACAGTGTAGACCTCTAGAACAATCACAGATATTAATTATTTTTACAATAGTTTCTTTATACAGATAATCAAAAACCTAGTATTAAAAATGACCGATAATACCCGATCAAGTTTAAGATGTCATTTTCATAATTAATAAATTAAAAATAAACGCATGACTGATCTTACAAATACGAAAATGGTTACATACAATTTTCATAAAAAATAATAAGTCGAAGAATTATATTATTTTGATGTAATTATGTGACATTAAAATAAAGATAAGTTCTTTTGTCATTTGAAAACATAATTCTAACAATAAATTTCTAATTTAAAAACTATAACTTTTGTTGAAAAAACAAAATCTGTTTTTTGTTTTTGACCGAGTTTGTCAAAACAAATATTTACATGTCAACTTGTCTTTTAAATATACAATATAACGATCATAATAATAACATAAACTATAAAAATATCCATGTTATATAAAAAAATGAGTCTTCTTAAATCAATTTAAAATCATCCTTATGTTAAAAACAGTATGCATTTAAAAACCAACTCTTCAAAATATTAACCACTTTTATATTGAATAATTAGTCATTTAATTAATAATTAAATTTTCTCAAAAAATATTTAAATGTTGAATCAGTTCAATTATAATATACAGTATAAAATTGACCATGACATGAAAAAAATCAAACAAAGGACAGCTAATTGTGAGAGCGAATGTCATGGCATAACCAAATTGCTTGCATAGTAGGTGCATTAGGGAAGGGCGTGAGCCGCCCGACACCCGCTACCACTGGCCATAGCATATAAGAATAGATTTTTAAATAGTTCTAAGTATGAAGAATAGTAAAATAAAAATTACCTGGAATATTTCCCAAAATATCCTGCCACATATAATCCTACAGTTTCAGCCTCAAATACCTGACGAGCTTGTATTTTGTTGGCCTGCGATCCCAGGATATACCGGTCCAATTTTGAAAATATTGTTGTGTGGAGTTTATTGTGTGGTGAAATATTTGCTGATAAAAGTGGAAATTTATGAAAAAAATATTTTCGTGTTGTAATTTTTTAATTCAAACCGTGACTAAAAACAGCATTGTATATACAAGGTGTTCCTTTTGATATCCCATAACTTTGAGGTTTTGTACCTTACTAAAAAATAATACTTTTGCTAAAGAAGTTTTGGTTCAAAAGTGCATACTTTCCAAGATATCATCAATCTTAATATAATGAGTTCATAAATTATCACTTTTCTAAACTCTATGTAACAATTATTCAATAGACGTGTGTCACTGAAGCCATACAAAAAACAAAAAAAAAAACATTTTAAACGTTGAGAAACGTTGCATACAATGTACAACGCAAAGCGTTGCAAACTGTTCCTGCGCATAGCCATAAAAAAGGGATAGAAAAAGCCACGTTGTCATGCTTCGCAAAAAGGTGTTTTACATAAGAAGTTTTGACTTAATTGAATTATTTTTTATAAAGAATAAAAACAAAAAAATATTGAAAAAATATTCACTTTATATTTTATTCTATTACATGGTCCCATTAATACCCTAGAGTTATGGGAAATTAACAGGAACACCTTGTATAGACCAACTTAGTCTCATTAAGTACTTGCGTTATGAACACTAAATAACGGATAAATATACAGGGTGGTAACAGGATGCAAAGCTGGAAGGGGGTGATAGTCTAGACAAAATAAAAATAAATATCCTCAAATAAACACACATCATTCATGACCTTACGGGTTATATCAGTGTTCATTGTAAAATTACCTACTATTTAAACCCAGGACCTTTGGCATAGAAGGCACACTTTTTGCTTAATAACTTCACGCCTATGGGGTAGGCAGAACACCAGAGGTTATAAAACCATCTGACATCACGTTTGTAACTGCGGGTCAGCCTATAGGTCACGAAAAACGTCCAATAAAACATCTGTCCCTTAACTGACTTTTACAGTATGCCCGGGAAGAGAAGCATCTGGCATATTCTAAGTTTTTCCATTGCTCGCAGTCCAGCATGGAATAAACTTACCTCTCTGCCAGAAACCCTTCAAATATAAAAATATTGCGCGAAAAACATATTTTTGAAGTACGAAATCAGATCCCGTGAACGCACGTATTCCTGTTGGTTTTATTTAACCTTACGATATGTTTTATTGGCAAATCCCGATTCTCGGTTTATGTTTGAATATTTTAGTTTGCGCTATAGACATTTGGATTTTTATGATGGTTTAAAATTTTATTTGTAAAGCGAATTCTTGGGCATTCAGTTGATTGACGAAGAAAAAGTTCTTGAGGCTCAGTGGCAGTCTTATAGTAAACTAGCTGACCCAGCAAACGTTGTTTTGCCATATAAATAAAAAAAAATAGATGTTGGCCGATTCTCATAGATACCGGATAAGCACAAAAAAATTATCAAAATCGGTCAAGCCGTTTCGGAGGAGTATGGCAACGAAAACTGTGACACGAGAATTTTATATATTAGATAAGCAATGCTCGGCCGGGTGGGTACAAGAATGGGTGACCGCAGACCATTTATTTCTCATGCCGACTTCACGAGGGCACATTAAGCAGTCGGTTCCGGGTGCTGTATACATGGTGACTGGTGACAAATTTTAGATATTGAAGGAGAGTACTCTGTACTCGATTCTGATTATAATTGTCATGAAAGTAGATACATAATCTTTCATCAGAATTTCCTTTAAATAAATAATGAGACATTATTATACTTTTCCCGACGTGCCGCCTCAGTCAACACGCACACAGTAGTGTTCCCGTCTCATGCACACGACCCCCCTATAAGTATCTATTGTATTGCGCATGCGTTGCGAAATGATATGCTTAACTTTCGGTAAAGTTTACGCAGTAAATAATAATTATTTATTTTATTTTTTCTCTTCACGTATGATCTCAAACTATCACGTCTTCAAATTTCGAAAGTGATCAGCCAGTCACCCTGTATATTTATAATGTAGTCGTTAGTGTAGCCATTTCGGCACTCTGAAAACTCTAACATCCATCACAGTGCTAGTTGGCCTGATAAGTGGATTATGGCCTCCTCTTCATCCAGGGGAGATACTTATAGCACTGCAGTGGGCTAATTGTAAAGGGTTGTGAATTCTGATGAAGTTGATAGAAGATATTGTGAAAGTTGCCGGTAAACGCTGTATGAGCCAGGGCCGAGCGGTGTGAGATAACTTTAACCAGAAGTGGGCATCTCCGAGTTGCAAGACATACATATAGATTTATAGAAGCACATGTGTTCGCAATTTTAATCTGAGATTTTTTAAATAGTTTTTTTTTTTTAAAGTCTTTGTTGGGATAACAAAAATATCATTTCTACTCCAGGGTACGCGTTTTGTGAGGGGCGATTAATTTGAGTGAGCGTTGTTATGGCAGCGTATTTTTTAAGTCCTTATATTTAACATTTGATTATTTTCCCCTGTTTAGGGATGGCATAATGTAAAGTTTCAACACTGCAAGATATAAGGTATCTTTAACGTAAAAACCACATCTTCTTACATAAATACAACAAACAAAAAACAACGTTCCAAAAAACGAACAAGACCCACAATTCACCCCTTTTACAACCAGTGCAGTAAAATTTCTAAGAAACAAGGTATTTTAAATTTTCTACAACCATTTAAAGTGCGGAAAAAGCCAACATTCCCGTCTGGTGGGTGCCCAAAACTGTTTCGCACATACTCGCTTATACTCAAAATGTTCTTTTCTCTCGCTCATTTAATTGTAGCGGTCCGGTCGGGTGTTAGACTGCGTTTCCATGAAACTACGATTTTAAAAATTTTTGTTTTACTCTGAAATCTTGGAATACAATTTTAAACTTAAATAGATCTATATAGAAAGCATGCAATTAGTTAATTAATTATATTTTCTTACAAAAAAAAAAAACAAGAATATTTCTCCGGCTTATAGGCCTAATTATTTTGGTGGTATATGGTTCAGAAGTTATTTTAATCAGAAAATCTTACAATAGAATTAGAATGTAAATGAAGAAAATGTTTACCAGTAGCGAGGTGTAACAAAGTAAGGATCATTCTTAAGCAAACTCTCGTTAGTTTGTATAAAACGTCTTATTTCTTCAGTTCACTGATTTAAAACTTGGTAAAAAGTTTGCATTATGGAAGTAATTTCTGAAGTTCTCACTCAAACGGTAGTTATAAAATAAAATAAATATTTCTGACACTCACACAACATTATCTAGCCCAAATTAAGTATCTTAAAGAACTTGTGTTATGGGTACTAGTTAACTATTAAAGAAATATATAAACATACATATTGAATAAATACAAATACAATTTTTTTATTAGATAATAAACTTAAATAAACATATAAACGTCCATGACTTGACGATTGATATCTGTGTTCATCACACAAATATTCGTCGCTGCCGGGATTCGAACCCAGGACCTCTGGCATAGAAGGCAATGTACGTTACCCCTACACCAGCCGGTCGTCAGTTATAGAACTAGTAACAATAACACATAAATAATGTTTATGCGCGTACGAATTCGCGGGCGAGAACGTCAATATGTAATACAGTTTTATATGTTTAAGTTTCAATACTTACAAATTTTGATGTATGAAATAAACTGCTGCCATTATAGTTGAACAATCAGTAGCTGCATACCTACATTACTTATTTTTTTTATATTTATCATAACTACGTTTTGCTTATAAGTTTTGTTCTCTCGGCATATTCGGTACCATGGAAACAAAGACTAGAGTCTTAACAAATGGAGCTGTGGTCAAACGGGCCAACGCTTAGTTTGGACAACCCTGTTCTTCATTTATTTTATTTCGTGAAAGCCAAAAGAGTATTTATAGGCGGGTCGACGCTTACGGATAGTTTCAGATAGATCTATAAATCGTAACAAAACAAAGTGTTTGAAAATTCTAACATACACTTTTTATGAATTTTTGCCATACGCTTCTCTGAAGTAGGTACTCACTAGTTATTAAGATTTCAATTTTTACTATCACGATATCGATTGAGTTATTCGAAATTATTTTTATTTATTTTAAAATATCAGCTGTGACGTCACATTAGGTGTTAAAAAGTCGGCACGCTTGGTTTCAATATTATAACCTGGCAAATAATTCAATGCAGTAAATTGACAGTTCCAGAGTGCATACTTGAGGGAAAAATAAAAAAAAATGATGTGGTTTAAGTGAATGAATCAACTTATTTTGCATAAAACTTTAAGGAAATTTATAAATTATTGAATTTAAGGCGTGAAAGTAACTCAATCCATATCGTGATGGTAAAAATTTAAATCTTAATAACTAGTGAGTACCTACTTCGCGACTTAAGAACCAGAGAAGCGTAAGGCGAAAATACAAAAAAAAAATCTTTCCATTCGTTTTTTTGAATGGAAAGATTTTTTTTTATGTGCCAAAAAATTGGAACAATGATATGTGTAGATTGATTAATATAAAAATAACATATAAAGGTGAGTTTTGCTTACTGCCAAAATGAAGTTTCTCTACTTACAATACTCTTGACATCAGTATTTTTTTAAGTTATAAGCGCAGCAAGCGTACCTCGACTTACATAGCGAATAGGACATCAATAATATCTTGAATGTAATCGCTCAAACAACGATCTTGCCATACGTTATTAGCACTGAAAAATTGATCGCATAGGCTAGGTTTTTTGTGTGCCAAATAAGCGTAAAGTACCGTTACTGCTTAGTGGTCTCATACCTTAATTTTTAAAGCCATTTTAACGGAAGTTCCGTTGTATTCAGCTTATTTTTTTAATCTATGCAACAGCCAAAATGTCGTATGGCGACCATTTTTTGATTAATAAACTAATTTCTAATAAAAAAAAAATATACACAAAAAGTTTTACTATTCTGTAGCCGATAAATAAAGCTTTATTTGATTACTAGTTATCAGGTATCTACAAACTATAGATTTTGCCGTAAAATTGTTTCAAGATGACGGTAGGTAAATTTTAGTTGTTTTTCGGCTCTCCTGTGAAATAGTTATTTTACGTTACGCTTCCCTGGTTCTTGACCCGAAACTTATACTCTACAATGGACTTTGAATGCTAATAAAATTGAAATATAATATAACGCTAACTTTTGACTGTTTTTGTTATTTAAATCTGAACTCTATTACATTACATTACATACATTGATTAAAAACTGTTTGGGGAAATTCGACAGGTTTGTAACACTTGATCTGCTGCCTTCTCCCGTACTTACTTATAGCGGAACAGTCAAAAGTTAGCGTGATAAAATATTTTATTTTCTAAGCATTCTTTCAGATTTTCCCTGGTTGACGCTTCTCTACCAAAATCAAAAGCATATTAAACTCTTTAACTCTAAATTAGCAGTGATTGATTACAGGTTACCTTTAAATATAAGCTTAAGGTTAATAATAGTGGTTCAAAAACAAAGTAAAGATTAACCTCTCGAACGAAAAAGCAACAAATTGTACTGGAGCTAGCCTACTTACCCAAGTATGGAAGTGGAGTAAATATTCTATCGATCTATTTATTCAAACTCCAACAGACTCCGGCGACTTTATACAGTGCATCAATTCGCTGTTGGCAATGTTGTTTGCAATGGTTTCTACCGCGCCGAGTACGTAGAGTAGAAAGATCGGTTGATGAACTTTAAATTATTAGACCTAGAAAAAGATGATGCTTTTATAGTAGTATCTAATAAGTATAAAAATCATCAGAAAACAGACATACATACTTATACTTTTTTTCGGAAAGATATACATGTAATACACCCAGACCAATGATGATAAATTTGTTCAGGAACACAAGTATTTGCATTGTACGGGATCGAACTTGCAACCACTGAAGTTTTAGATGCTTTTGGGTATAGACACTGTTACCCTGCCCCCTCCCCTGTCGTCAAAATCGTATCCAAAAATAATAATACCTTTTTACTTCACCTATGGTTATCCGTGACGCGTAACCAGTGGTGGCAAGGGGATCACTTAGAAAATTGTGCTGTGCCGCTGCCTCAGTGTTGGAACTCTCGAAAAATGTGGTTTTTCTGTCCCCCAGTGGTGGACAACCAAATGGTGGCCATCGGTAATGGTTGATCTAAGTGTATGTGTGTTGAGTAAACAAACAGTTATTAATATTAATAGCAAGTTTCAGTATCATATGTTATGATACGGAATCGCCAGAATATTAGCGGAAACAAAAAAAATCTTACACTAGCCCTCGTATTTTTTATTTCAACTAGTGACTACAGAAACCTGGCCCTTCAAGATTGAATACAATCAATTTTATCGACATAGCACCCCAATAATATGTCCTTTTTCGCCAGATAAAGGGAAGTGCTACCATTTTGGTTTTTATGTCACCTAAACACGAATACTTCTTTTATTTAGCAATATCTACTGCTAAAGAAGTACTTCAAACCCGAAAGTTGTATAAAGGCTGAGCATTTTTCCCTACAATTATAGAAAGGTTTAACATATTGATTCGTTATTCGAAAACTAAGGATATCTTTTAGTTTCTATTTTAGGTAGTCAGAAAATATAAATATATTTTTGTTTTAAGTTTTCACGATTCATAATTTAAATAAAACTACTTTTTAACCGGATTAATCGCGTATAATTAATATTTTACATTTTAACTCGACGTTTCGGCGTCTTTGCAGACCCCGTGGTCACGAGCGACTGGTAAAATATAAATTATACGCGATTAATCCGGTTAAAAAGTAGTTTCGTATTCGACAGAACACTCTCAAATTTTTAGTTCCACTAATGTCAAAGTGACTTCAACTTCTGTTTCAGTTAGCAACTCTTTTGTTGAATTTAAAGACTTATTTAACATAAAAATGACTTGAGAAGTTGAGATTGGTTATTTTGATATTGAAGTCGCGGTTTGCTGGTTTTGTTCATTCTGAACTTAAAAATACACTTAAGGTAAAACACATGAAGTTGGCGCCTATCACTACAAGTTGTTTGTAAGGGCGCGTGGCACCCGTGACGCAGTTTCACTTGTAAAAATTCATTTGACGACCACTTTGGTGATAGGGTAAACCTGTCTGCCTCAGACGCCAGTGGTTGCGGGTTCGGTTCCCGCACGGACAAGAAAAAAAATGTTCTGTCTCTGGGTGTTTATCTATTTATGTATCTTTATTCTAGGTTCCCGTCTAGTTCGCTAGTTCGCTACATGGTATCTCATAGCACAAGCTATGCTTACTTTGGAGCCATGTAGTTGGTGTGATTGTCTGGGGTTTTTTTAATTATTATGTATTATTATTTATTATTGCTTACAGCTACAATCCTTTCGGTGGGAAAGACCCGACAATCGGACCAGTCGGTCGGGGATCAGGGCAAGAGAGACAGAAACCGGCGAACGATTTGGGCAGTCTCGAGCAAAACCGCTTTTTGCATGCGTGCTGGAAGTGAAGCGGCGCCGCATCCCAGTCTTTCAAGGTTTCCACCTTGTTTTAGTCCAAGTTTTAGTTCCAGTTTTAGTTTCCAAGAAATTACAACCGGATATTAGAACCGGGATGATTTCTTTGGACATATTATTTTTATCATTAGTGTGCTTGTAAATGGAATATTTAATCTCTTACTATTGGGTAAACTTCGATTAAAATCAAAAACGATGTACACGCGTGTAGCTAGCCTCGTCTCTCGCGTGCGTGGCGCGTACCGTACGTTCGTGTCATACGCGCGTGGCGACGCGACGTAGCAGTTTTTTATGAACACGTGCTTGGAAGATACCGAAACGTCGAAATAAAACGTAAAATACAAAATTATACGAGGTAAAATCTAAAATATAGTCCAAAAATAAACTATACTTTTTATTAATATCCAGTTCAAGCTGGTTATTTACACTGATGATCAGTGCCTCAGATCATTTTCAATTTAATTGTTTTTTTATTTATTTAAATACCTTTAACAATTTTACACTGTATCACCCAACAGTAATGCACTCGCAATAGAACAAATACTTAAAAGACTTTTATATCAATTGAATACGAGAAGTAGCGACGATTTCACATTAAAAATAAAAGGAAAATAGATCTGCGGTGAAATTTAATTTATTGGACATCAGTTTATGATAGAATTACTTATTGAGAGTTAAATAAGTTCCGTATGTTCCCGTTTTAGTGCCCCGCGCAATGTCGAATCCTGTGGGAATATTGGGATAAAAAGTAGCCTATGCGCTATTCCAGACTGTACCCTATCACTATGCCAAATTCGATCCAAATTTGTTGACCCGTTCTGCCGTGATTGAGGAACAAACATTCATACATCGTTCCATCCATCCAAACTTTCACATTTATAATTAATTAATTAATAATGCCACCATATTCCCCTCAATAAGTAACATCAAAGTTAAAATAAGGATGCAGCACTTCTGTAGTGCAATATTTTTTCAAATTATATTTATGTTATTTAATTTGCATGAAAAGGTTAAATTATTTATTGATTTGTTCTAGTGATTTTATTATTGTCTATATTTACAGTAAAGTAATTTAAAATGTAACTCATTTGAATTAATGTACATAAATGTAACTCAAAATGGCACCTTTCTTATAGTTGTGGCGTTGTAAAAAATAAAAATCATAACAACAACGTTTGCCTCATTTTAGTGTGAATTCTTTAGAAACACGCCGAAAATATTTAGACATAGTATTTCTTCAAAAACTTTGTTTGGGCCTCATAGATTCGCCCGATCTATTGAGCTGCGAGAGATATCTTTGTACCAAATAGGATCCCAAGATTTGGTCGCAAAAAAATGTTTTCCTTGCCTGATTACCGCACAAATTTAAGAAAGTACTGCTCACTGTCACGCATGTACTCCCTGTATGAAAATCATAGTAGTGATATCGATCTTTTTTCTAATACTAATCTTAAAAAATATATTTTGAAAAATTAATGCTGCTTTATATTAACTGTATTATTCGTATAATGGAGCTTAACTGTTATTGCTTTTATTATTTCTTTGCGTTTTTGTTGTATATGTATTTTAATTGTAATTGTTTTTAAATTTACAAAGTATTTTAACTAATAGTAGTAGAGCAAGCAGTGGTTTCCTCTAAGTGACAGGACACTTATTATTATTTATAACTTTTTATTATTATATGTACCAGTGCACCTGTTGTTGGAAATCCTAATAAATAAATTAAATTGTGATTTCAGAAACAAGAGAATATTGGAAGCTAAATTAATTAGGTTTGCAAACATGGCTGCATGCACTATCATATGATGGTACGGAAGACTTGTTAAATAAAAAGTATGAAATAGAATAACTATTGAACTTATGAAAAACATTTCTATATAGTACCTACTGTAATAATAAATATAATAATAAATATGTCTGACACTCACACAACATTATCTAGCCCAAATTAAGTTTCTTACAGAACTTATGTTATGGATACTATATAACTGATATACTTAAGAAATATATAAACATTCATATTTAATAATTACATATTTTTTATTAGAATAAACTTCTATAAACATATAAACATCCATGACTTGACGGCTAATATCTGTGTTCATCACACCGATATCCGCCGCCACCGGGATTCGAACCCAGGACCTCTGGCATAGAAGGCAATGTATGTTACCACTACACCAACCGGTCGTCAAACGTCTACTGTGATATAAAAGTTTCTTGTGGTGGGTAAAAGTGTTAAATACCGGTATTAATCACTAAATATTTAATTTTTTATGATGACACTGGGAAATAAATATTTTCATTTTATTGTTTGAAATTTGTAACTGTTGAAATAAAACCCTTAGTGTGGCTTAAAAATAGCACTGTTTAAAAACAACATCGAATGCATACAAATGGAAGAAATATATGGACTTCGAAATTAAGTTTATCTACTCATATATCTAACTGTTGGTCTGAAAGCTGTCACTAACTACAGTCATAGCTGTTAGCGCCTAAATTACAAATAATGTATTACCTAATAAAATTCATGTCTATGGCCATTCCAGCGTAGTTAAATAAAGGTCATCAACAAGCAAAACTGATGAGCCAAATCGTATGAGCATAGCTCGACTGTATAGATCTAATGTATAAATATAATAGTAGACTCCAGAAGATCACTACCTCGTTCATGGGTCAATGTGTACGCTTTATTTTATAATAAAACTCATTATAAAATATTAACCCTTCGATAGATTTAAGGATAAGTGTTATGTGAAAAGGTTTAATATAATATATCCGGATGCAAGAAGATGGGATTCCCTGGCTGTAAATTGTTATTGTGTATTTTTTTTTTCTTATTTTTAAAAGATTATTGCTGTTGAGTTCAACTGTCCGAGTGGTGGTAGATTCAGTTCAATTTGTAAATTGTTTGACTTTTTTGAAGTGTATTTAAATACTTACGAAATAAAGAAAATTTGAGTTTGAGATTGAGATGCTAACGACTTTAAGTCGATTGTAATACAACTTTATTATCTATGAATAGCCTTATTTTTCTGTTTGTGTGCCTGGAGAGGAAGATACTGGTCTTTAATATCACCTGATATAAAGTTAAGATGAAAAAAAAAATTACATATACACATGAAAACCATTCGACCAACGTTTAAAAAGAGTCAATGGTGAAGTAAATTCTGTATTTAGTCTGTATTTATATAATGCTATGCAGGCAATTGAGTTTGCCACTTTAAGATGATAATCAGTTAATATAAAAAAAAACCTTCTCCTAAACGTGACAAATCATTTTCTGAACACCGCATCCAAATCGGTTCTGCCAAACGCGAGATAATCGCGGACAAACATACTTACAGGTCAAACTGAGAACTCCTTTTTTGAAGTCGGTTAAAAACTATGACAGAGTTTGTCCTCTTCATAGAATTTGAACTATTTAAGAATAGAAGCTCAGTCTGCATTTTCTAGTCTGTTGGTAAAATATCGTAAATGTGATTTGTCCAAAAATAACATTCGCGCTCCAAAATTTAATATGCAAACTTAACGTCGATGCTCTGTAATTTCGTATTTGTGTTGTTATTGTTGTTAATAACTTCAAGTACTCTTCCCTCAACCAAGTGATTCCGTTTGCTAGTGAGCAGAACCATTCTAAAGGATTCTACAGTACTCCATACAGGATCCAGCTTTTGTTGTGTACAATTTAGGTAGGTAGCCATTCAGAGCTGAAGTACTGATGGACCTTTGAGATGATAACTTTGACTCTTTGTGACGCTCAAAAGCCCTATACCCTGGCAAATAATTCAATACAGTAAAATGACAGTTCCAGTGCGCCAACCTTAGGGAAGAAAAAAAATTGTGCTAAGTGAATGAATGTATTTATTTTTCAACCGACTTCCAAAAAAGGAGGAGGTTCTGAATTCGTCTGTATGTTTTTTTTTGTCTTTGTTACACGATATTTGGTACAATTATGAATAGATTTTAAAATTTTCATATTATAATTTTCTTCATAATTGGTCCCATATAAATTTCATCGAAATTGGTTTGGTACATCATTGGAAATTTCAAACTTTTGAAAAAATATGCATGATTTCGGAATGAAATGAAATGAAATGAAATTATATTTATTTGAAAGATTTTTCACAATATAAGGTCTTACAAAAGGGTTGTCTCTAGAAAAATCTGCCCTTAAGGCGTTCAAATATTACATTTAAATATCTTAATAGTAGGTAGGCACAGTTAATCTGGTTACTAGAAATAAATTATTAAGATTAAATTAAACATTATATTATATACAATTGTTTACCAGTTTAATTCATTTTTGTATTATATCATAAAATTAAAAAAAAAAAACATCATTATGAGATTACCATTTTCATTTGTCAATAAAATTGTGAATTGTTGTAAATACATTAATAATTAGTCATATAAGATACATTATGGGGTTATTTCAATTATGTTATGATTCCTTAAATTAATTATAAAAGTTTGTATTACTCACACTCTTTATATTGAAAATATTCCCTTATTGTGTAGAAGCATTTCATAAATTTTTCTCCTAAGCTGTCTTTCTCTTTGATCCTTGTGTTTAGGAAACATTTCGGGGTGCTGTTTAACAAATACGCATATATATTTTATGTAAAAGTAAGTATTTTCAGGTCTTTAAACAATGGCCTACACGAATCAGTAACTTGTACGTTTGCAAGAGCTCTGATGCAACGTTTTTGAACTTTAAAGACAGTATTTATATCTACTGAGTTTCCCCATAATATAAGTCCGTATTGTAAAACCGAAGCGACATATGCGTGATACGCTTTTTTGCCGTTTCAAGTGAGACTACTTCTCGTAGACGACGAAGAGCAAACACAAAACGGTTTAGTCTGGAACATATAGACTCTATATGAAGTTGCCATTTGATTTTGGAATCTAGTGTGATGCCAAGAAATTTGTAAGAGTCAACCTCTTTTATTTCTTGGTTTTCATGTTTGATATTTAGTTTTAACGGCACAGATTTATCAGTGTGAAATTGCATAATTTTAGTTTTATCTACGTTTACTTTTAAGTTATTTTTATCCAGCCAAATAATTACGTCGTTTACTATATTATTAATTTTATTTTCGAAAGAGTTTATGTCATCACATTTTATTAAAATTGTAGTGTCGTCAGCAAATAAGATTATGTCTTCATTAGTTACCTTAGGCAAGTCGTTAATATACGTCAGAAATAAAAAAGGGGCGGCTATTCCACCTTGGGGGACACCGAAATTGTTTGCTATATATTCGGATGAGTAGGTATTTTTATAATTATGCTGCTGATTTTTATAATTTTCTTTTGAACAAATTTTTCTAACTTCCGTTCTTTGGTATCTGTTTGAGAGGTAGCTCTCAAGTAATTTATGCGTGGTACCTCTAAAACCATACTTATCCAGTTTATCTAGCAATATATCATGGTGCACAAGATCGAAGGTTTTACTCATGTCAAAAAAATGAGCTACTATAGGTGTCTTACAGTCTAAAGATGAGGTTATAGATCGGATTAGATTAAAACAGGCCAAGCTTGTAGATTTACTTTTCTGAAAACCATTTTGTTCTGGCGCTATAATTTTGTTTTTTGTCGAAAAACTCTCTAACCTAACTAAGAGAGCTTTTTCAATGACTTTTGATAGAATAGGAATCAAGATAATTGGTCTGTAATTATTTATATTAAATTTTTCCCCTTTTTTATATATCGGCTTAACTATAACATATTTCAACCTCTGTGGAAAAACTCCCTCAGAAAATATTAAATTTATTATATGTGACAGTGGTTGCGCCAGAGTTTGACAACATAATTTTAATAGTTTAGTCGGTATTTCGTCATAACCAACCGCTTTAGAGCTATTTAGACCGTTAATAATACTTTTTATCTCATTTGGCGTCGTTGGGTGTAAAAATATTGTGTTGGGTATAGTTTTTATTTTGTTATTACTGTCAGTTTTTTTGTACATATTAGAATTCGTAGATTTTATAATATTGTCATTAAATGCATTTGCGATTTCGATCGGATTATTTAATAATTTGTTGTCATATTTTATTGATTCAATATTTTTATTTAAGTTAGGATTACTATTATGAGATTTTATTATATTCCATACTGCTTTACATGTATTTGATGAACGCTGTATATAATTTTTATTACAATTTTTTTGTAAGTCCATTATACAGCGGCGAAGTAGTTTTGAGTACTGTTTGTAATTTTCTCTTAATTTAATTTTATTTCTAGAGGATCTTATGTACTGAAAGTAGAGTCTCCTTTTTTTTGAGCAACTTTTGCGTACACCCTGCGAAATCCATCTAATTTTACCCGCTCTTGTCGAAATTTTAACTATAATCTTAGGAAAACACAGATTATGAAATAAAACAAGTGTTTCATGAAATGAAGAAATGCATGTTCTGGATCGTTTTCCGATAAAACTTCTGAGAAAGATAATGCCTGCATGCAGTTTATGAATTTATTGACATTTTCTCGACTGTATTCTCTTTTCTCTTCAAACCATTGATTTTTAGTGTAATTAAGTTGTGCTGTAAATTCAAGCACTTGCCCTGTCTCATGGTCAGATAGACCAAGATTGATTGTTTTTCCTAGTGATTCTGGCATATTGCTAATTATGAGGTCCAGACAACTATTTTTACGGGTAGGTACAACAATATGGGGTATTAAGTTGTAATTTTTTAATAAACTTTTAAGTGAATCTGAATGTTTGTTTTTTTTCAAACGGTCAATGTTAAAGTCACCCATAATTATAATTTTGTTTTTTGTTTTTCTGGTTAATTTCATCAAAAGAAAATCTAGTTTAGTAAGAAATATCACCACGTCTGAGCTTGGTGTACGATATATGCACATTATTATAAGATTGCTAGACTTTATTTCAATCCCACAAGTTTCAAACACTTTCGGAGTAGACATTTGCTTTGTAATTTTTAACTCTTTGTGATCTATATTGTTTTTTACTAATATATGTATACGTGGATGACATTCTCAACTGAGCCAAAAGTTTTGACGTGAAGTCGGTTTTTTTACTGCTTTGCATCCGTTGATTATTTTTAAATAATAAAAAATAGTTTGGCTTACAAGATTTTTCTTTTTTTTTCCCACTGTTGGCAAAGAGCAACGACTCTGGGAATTTAATTTTTACCGACAAATGAGTTTAAATATCAAGAAGTTATCCAGTCAATTTTACTGCTACTGTAACCATTTAAAGAACGAGGTATGTTTGGTAATTAATTATTTCCATTAAAATTTAAACTTTAAAGATATAGTACATACCTCAAATTCAATTTTATGCCATACTAATGACAAATACTCGTTCGTTTTCAATCATTCTGTTTTAGTACTAACACTACAAAGTTTTTAACTGGTATAATTATTTTTCTATTTAACATTTCGAACTGTCAATTTACTGCATTGAAATATTTGTCAGAGTATAGGTGGTTTACATTGTGGACTGACATTTATTTATTTTTATACAAATATAATTTTATATGACATAACTTTAGGCCTCTTTACCTTACCTATGGGATAGGCAGAACACCAGGAGGTATTACAGTGGTGGAGAGAGACTATTGCAGTGACAGGGGGTCCGCCAATCACCCACAAAAACGTCAATAAAACCTCTGTCCCGCATGCCGCAGAGAATCAGCATTCTATGGTTTTTCTTTCGCTTCCAGTCCAACATGGAATCATTGTTTACTGATTTATTTTGAAACGTATTTCATCTTGAAAGGTGCTCTTTTTAGCAACAAAAAAAACATTCTTGTATTTAGGGATGGTTCTATTTGGCTAAATTAGACTCACCCAAGCGAAAAAGTTCTCAAAATCTAGATATTATGGAGAATCGCACTCGCATAGATAAATTAATTAAGGTGAGGATGCAGCGTTTATACACTTTTCTGAACGATAATATAGCAAGTAATGTAAACATGTTGTGTCTGAAAAAAATATTCACAAAAAATAACCATATGAACAACCGCTGTGTAAAGATAGAAACATGATTAATGAAAATTGGCTCGATAAAAAAAAGGTCACAAACATAACGCTAATTTACCATTTCAAACAGATATTGCTACGAAATTTACTAATTTCATGTCAAAAGTACATATAAACATACAACGATCTTTTTGTAACCGATGGGTAAAGCAAAATTTTTAAATAATATAAATAAATATAATTTAAATATAAATATTTCTGACACTCACACAACATTATCTAGCCCAAATTAAGTTTCTTAAAGAACTTGTGTTATGGATACTAGATAACTGATATACTTAAGAAATATATAAACATACATATTGAATAAATACATATTTTTATTAGAATAAACTTAAATAAACATATAAGCATCCATGACTTGACGACTAATATCTGTGTTCATCACACAAATATCCGCCGCCGCCGGGATTCGAACCCAGGACCTCTGGCATAGAAGGCAATGTATGTTACCGCTACACCAGCCGGTCGTCAAAAATAAAATAGTTATATTTTTTCAAAATAAACTAATTAAACGTAATTTGGCTTGCTCACGTCGGCGAAATTATCAGGCAGGAAGTATGGAAATACGCACCGCGCCACAAGAGAAGCCCTTAAGCAGCGTAAAGTCAGATTTCACTGATCTTGAATTTATAAAATTTTTCTTGGACAGATTTCGTTGGTCAGGCTCTCCACGTCCATATAAATCTTCGTCCAGGCTATTCATAAAATAGATTTTTGGTGTTGTTTAGTAGTATGCAGGTATTTATATAAATATAAATGTGAAAAAAAAAATCTAATACAAAAAAAAAACCGTTGAAAAGCCTTTTAGCTACATCTAATTTACTGAAAGCTCCTCATGAAAAGAAATCTATATTTAGCTCTTTTCCAATGAAAGAAGTCTGACTATTTCATTCGACGACATTATGGGAATCCTGAGAAGTGACGTAAATCCTTGGTACAATACTTTTCAATTTTATTCAAGACACATAGACCGTATCGCAAGTGAGTGTCTATTACGGGGACTATTCTAGAATATTGACGATATTTTTTTTATTTTCTTGCATTTACTTTACAATTTTTATAGATATCATATCTTATAATCGTAAGTTATTCTAAATGCTTGGAATCACTTCCAAGACAATAGAAAGGACTGTGATTTTTGTTTATTAAGTAAGGATGCGACGGTTGTCTTCCATCACACTTTATGGTAAGGCACCATGAAGACTAAGGTGGTACACGTCTACACCTTTTCGCAAGCGCTTAAAAGTACCAGGACTATAAGGTCAGGACATAATACTGGTCAGGAAAAATTGACTGCTCTGCAAACCTAAGCGTTCCGTTTATAAGGGAACTATCAAAGCTCTTATTTCGACTATTTTGAATATACCACACACACGGATGGAAATTCTTTTTGCGTCTAATAGTCTGAAGGTGAAAATGTGCTTGAAGGCATTAAAGCGCTTGTTTGAAATTTTGTTACGGAATTAAATCACATAAGAATACCTTTGTAGCGAACATATGTAACTCATAATCTAAGTTAAAGTGACAATGGCCAGACCACACATATAGAAGAAAGATTGGTTTTTGGGGATTTAAGGTAGCCATACCGAAATACAGACAGCGTAAGCGTCTGTAGTATGTGTAAAACTAGCCTTGGAGGAAAAGCCTTAATGGAAATAGCCTTTGTCGAACAGTAGGCTTTATCAACTGATTGTTGTTTTTTTAATTATTACAAAAATTTAAAAGTTGCTTTCTTAAGTATCCAATATGTATGTAATATAACGTATGAAACACAAAACAAACAAAAACATGAAACATCCGGATCCCTTTCACGCTGTCTAAAAGACTGATAATTTACGGACAACGGGAACTGTCACTCACAAAGGCGTAGTTTGCTGTTATTCAAAAAACAGAAAATTTTTATTTTAGAAAAGCTTTGAGCACGCTACGAGCGCGCTCGACTGAGGCTCAGTTCGTGCTCGAGAGGCGTCCAAATCATGGGAACTTGTTCATTGTACAAGTTACATTACTGCAATCTGTACGCACCACAGGGTCGATCTAATCAGACAAACTAAAGCAATCATCTTTTCAAAATATTTAACCAAAAATTCTTTATCGTCCATGATTATATAAGACAACAATATGTTCTCTAATAGCCATGTTTTAACGTTTTGTTTTAAGGCATATTTGTTTGTTTTCAAGTTAAATTAGCTATAACTGGCTTAAATGAAAAACACATATCGATAGTTTCGCAAATCTATCTTTCTCTCAGAATAGTCCCCAAACATAAATGGCGGTAGTGATATCTAGTGAGGATCACAGATACAATTTATGTCCCGGTCACTGGTCTAATGCAATTGGACCCAAGCAGAATGCAACCAAAGTGAAAGATTTAAAACGTCTTCAGAATATAGATCGGATTCGATTCGTTACATGATACTGGTACATATCGATTACAGTGGCTGTAAAAGAATGAATGGAAAAAAGAGATTATCATTAACGTTCAAAGTTTTGAAAGGGAAATGACATCGGGATAAAAGTTATTGTAAGATTTCAGGTTCATATTGTTTTAACCTCTGGGAAGTCGTCCTATGAGTATTTTGCTCTCGCAATTTTTCCTTGCGGTTTATTTTAATTTTAGCGACACACTAGGACTGCAATCTTCACAGTACCTTCCTAACTATTCGCTCCATCCCCCATGACAACACTTGCGCGCCGGTCAGTGCCGCTGCATGCATCCACGTAGCGAGGTGTTTGTGTGAAGTGCATGGTGTAGCACGGCAATTTGCTCATATGTCTTGTTGGCTATTCGCATAAGTCAACAAGACATAGACGCGGTCATAAAGTGGTCACATGATAACGGTATAGTACATAATGTAGACAAAACCAAATTACTATTGATACATTCCCCATACATGCGACCATCAGAGGAACCTGTTTTGCATACCCACAAATTTACATGCTTCCATCTTAAAAAAACCTATTGTAATTGTAATCCAATTGAAAGAGTTAACTGTGTATCCTATTTAGGGATGAAAATTGATGAACATTTCTCTTGGTCCCATCATATAGAATACATTTGTGAAAAACTTAGAATACTGCTAGGAAAGTTCTATCGTTTAAGTTATAGGGTTCCTATTAGTACCTTAAGATGTATATATATGTCACTTGTAGATGCTATCATCAGCTATGCTCTCGATTGCTATGGACTCACATTTAAAACATACATCGATAAAGTAGAATCATTACAAATAAGATTTCTAAAACTACTTGTTAGCAAAAAAGTAAAAGAACAATGTAAAGACGACTACTCAAAACTTTTCAAAATATGTAAAATTCTACCAGTAAGCTTAAAACATAAATACCTACTAACATTAAATAACCATTCCGGTCGGGAGCAAGAGCTGACGTTAGTAAATAATACCTACAATACCCGATCAATGGCCACCGGAAGATACGTAGTACCTAAAATATCTAATTACTATGGAGACAGAACGCTAAAAAAACGCTTGCCATACCTGTTAAATAAACTGCCGGAGGCCATTAGACAAGAAAGTAATAAACTTAAATTTAAAAAGAAAATCATACTTCATTACCAAAATTATTATAAATAATTTAAGCATTATATAATTTGGTTAATAAATAAAGTAATAATATGTATGTAACTTGTAAGTTTAGACTATGAAAAACTTTTGTTAATTACTAGGTATATAACTCATAGCATTTTATTAGTATGTTATATTATAATTTTAGTTTTCGATTATCAGTACGGAGACTCGATCCCACAGTGAAACCAACAACATGGTTTTGTGGGGCACAGTGCTAGATATAAGATTTTAAGTTGTTAATGAATAAATAAATAAATAAATAAGTATTTTATTTTTGTAAATATATATTTTTTATTGATTGATTTTTCTTTGCGTATATTTACTATATTAACTATTTCAGTGGATATATTTTTTTAATATTATGTATGTTATTTTTAGCATGAAAATTAATAAAACTGGACGACCGATAAGCTTCTGAAATTTCTGCATGGTAGAAGATCTGGATTCCAAAGAAGGAGAATCTTTTGATCCTGAAGATTCCGTCCAAAACTCTTCCGTCATTCACATCCCCCACGAAACCGACACTGACTAGTTTTTGGATGATATAGAACATAACAATTTTCACGATTTAAGAGGTTGGATTCTATTTTATGTCGGGAAAGATAGGTAAGATATTTGTTTCAGGAGAAAAAATAGGCGTTCCAAAAAAGCATGCACTTTGAGCAAGAAATCACTCTGCACCGAGCATGTGAGGTTCATGTTCAGTAAATGGCATGATAGATACATATCAAAAGATTACGTGGCCTAATAAAACATTAGATTTTTGTCATTTTTATTATATTTTTTCCTTTATTATCTAACGCTGCTTCTATGCTATTATATTGCTTCTATGCTGGACTGGGAGCGAAAGAAAAACATAGAATGTGCCAGCTACTTCTCTTCCGGGGCATACTGTAAAAGTCAGTTAAGGGACCGAGGTGTTATGGGAGGCTTTTTTGTGGGCGATAGGCTGACCCCCTGTCACTGCAATAATCTCTCTTCACTATTATAATGCCTCCTAATTTGTCAAACGTGACATCAGATGGTTTTATTACCTCTGGTGTTCTGCCTACCCCATACGGGATACAGGCACAGTCTAAAAAACCATACAGTCGTCCAACGAAGACGTTTAGACAGGGCAATCGTGCGGGGTATGAGGGACGAGGGGCGGGAATGCCGAGCCCGAACTGCAAACAAAACAATGTTAGTAGTTCGGGACACATCATTCAGGGGTAACGCGTGTCTGTTTTCTTATTTTTTTAATTTAAAATGGTGCATAGGACGTGTGCTGAGAGAGATTGCAAGTCTTCATCTCGTATAAATAAATGTAAAGTGTGATTGAGATAACTTCTTGTAAATGTTATGAATTGTTATAATTCCAACGGAATATCGTTGTATTGGAATAAAGCTACGTAAAATAAATAAATGCCATTTTTAGACACCTCCAATACGATTCGAATGTAATGGTGACGGCACTACAGACCGTTCACTATAAGATGTCCCCTGCCTGCTGATGTTGACAGCATTGTGGCAGCAGTGTTACCAATAATATGTGTCCATTTTAACCCCGTAATCTAACTTTGTTTATACCTACCACGAATAAATATATGTTTAATTTTCTGATTTGTAAATAATAAACAACTATAAGACTAGGAAGGTTTTGAATGACGACACAATTTATATTATACGAGGGCGAATCAAAAAATTCTTAGAAAGTAAACAAAAAAAAAATTTTAACAAAAATATTTTATTTTTCTACGTAATCTCCTTCTAATCTAATACACTTAGAATACCGCATCTCCAACTTTTTTATTCCTTCCGCAAAAAAATCATTTTCTCGACTATTCAGAAACTCCTCTACGGCAGTCATAACCGCGTCATCATCGTCAAATTTAGTTCCACGAATATGCTCCTTTAATTTTGGAAATAAGTGAAAATCACTCGGGGCTAAGTCAGGAGAATATGGTGCGTGATCAAGGACTTCGAAGTCAACACTGCGGATTGCGGTGAGCGCAACTTCCGAACGATGAGGTGCAGCGTTATCCTGGAGAAACAACACGCCCAATGACAATTTCTCACGACGTTTTTCTTTAATCGCTTCACGTAATTTCGCAATTAAGTTTGCATTATAGGATCCAGTTATCGTTTGCCCTTTTGGCAAGTAATCAATAAAAAGGATTCCTTCACTATCCCAGAATACCGACAACAGCTTGACAAGCAATAGTGCCAACATAACGGCAGGGGACATCTTACGATGAACGGACAATACAAGGTTGTGTTGTGGAAATTACTGTCAGTGTCATAGGTATCAAGGCGCCGGGTATATATCAGTATACTGGCCAGTGATAATGACGTCATAAATCAGACGCTATATTGTACCGGTGAGATGATATAAATGAAATCTGATATAATTTTTTGATATTACCACTGGCCAGTATACTGATGTAAGTACGGAATTCGAAATTGTTTTCATTGTTATATTTAGTTATAATATTGTTTTAATTATAATATATCTGACGATGTTGATTTGCAATAAAAAATAATTTTATAAATATTGTTTACTTGTGACAACCCTGGCATCCTAACGCCGTCTTGACGTTGTCGGCATTTTCCACAAGATCAAAGGTCACCGTTATCCTACTGTATTATTTTTTATATTGTGATACAGGCGTGAAGTTGTGTATGTATATGTATGTGTATTATCTAACGATTGGCCAAAAGTTAGAGCCAAAGTTTAAAAGATTTCTAATTGGTTCATAAGTTTGGATTTTTGTTATTAAATGTCAATAAAACAATTTATTGAATTAAAACGAGACTTTTAATATAATATAGTGACTGAATAGTATATTATGTAACAAGTAAGCGAAGTTGCTAATTACAGTCGAGGCTGTGATTTGAGCCCGAGCCGCAGGCGACGGCTTAATAATGAGCCGAGACTGTAATTAGCAACGCTCACGAGTTACATACGACGATTTTCAACACACTTGTGAGTAAAAGACAGACATACGTGGTCATAAAATAACAAACACACTTGATAACAAAGCTGTGAATTGTGATTGAAAAATGGCGCCGAACCTCGCGCATGCGCGTAGATTTTTTTTTCCGTCAAATGTGTCAATGTCTGTATAGCATATACAGCCTATTTTAAGTGAAAATGTTTAATTTGGAGTGGTAAATGCAAATATTTTAATATTTTATGACAAATGATTGTAAATTGTGAATAATTTGTTTAATATACAAATTTATTTTACTAATATAAGGCGCAAACATTTAAAAATGTATATGGATTTGAAGTGGTATAAAACCTCTTTATTGTTTCTGAAAATATTTAGTGTATAACCCGGACCAATAAAATATGCTCTGTTTTCTCGCATGTTATTTGTACAAAGGTACAATTAAACTTTGTAGGATTCATTATATTATGCACTAGGGTATAATATATTAATGCACGCGTGACTTATAGCCCAGTTTATAGTTCTAAATTCAATAGAATAACGCTCACTTTACGAGCAAGTGTGTTGAAAATAATATTATTTCCGTTTTGTTTTAAATAAAAAGTCACTTGAAAGACGGTGAGCATTTTGCTCACATGCGACTACTCGTGTAACTTTTTAGGGCGCGCCTTCTCACGGGTTAAACACTCCATATGGTCGATAAAGTACATACGGTTTTAACATCACAAAATAGGCATTTCGTAAATTTTGTTGATTGGCTCTTGTTTGTTATATAATATCCATCATTAAATGTCTTTTTTTGTCTTTTTGTCTTCCATGCCACCTGATGGAAAGTGCGCATGAAGACTATGGTGTTACACGTCCATCCACGAGAAACCTATTCACTCGACACTTAAAAGTTCCAGGACTGTAGGGGTCAGGAAAAACAGACGCAGGCAGATTGTTCCACACCTTGGCAATCCGTACCAAAAAGGAACTATCGAAGAGTTTTGTTCTGTGGCTAAATATCGACGCTCCGGCGACAACAGTCTTGCGTAGATTTTTTAATGGATTTTTTTATAAGCCCAAATAAAAACGGTTTTTCGTAGTCGATTAAGAAGGTATCCTAATGGACTAATGAACATCTCCAAAAGTACAATTTTTAAAACCCTGTATTCATAGTCATCCTGCATATTAATCATAGTAGGAATTTCAAGTGTTTCTCGATCAAACATTTTAATTAGGAAAATAAAAATGTGGATTGGTTCGAAACCATTTTAAACGTAGTTCTATCCTAATGAACACTTCATACTTATTTAGCAACTAGCTGTGACCCGCGACTTCGTCCGCGTGGATACCGTTTATTAGAGTTGGATAAATACTATTATTATATCCTCCTTGAAGTTAAAACTTACCTTATTCTAAATTTCGTCAAAATCGACTCAGTAGTTTAGCTGTGAAAGCGTTACTGATAGATAAACAGACAGAATTACTTCAAAAACTGTTACAACAAAGCAGTGATCCGCAGTTTCACCTAGGTTTTGTGAAAAAGTATAGGTAGGTAGGTATATTACATAGATGATGCCCGCGACTTCGTCTGTATTGAATTAGTATTTCGAGTAGGTTATTTTCTTCTCCAAGGTCCTAGCTATCTTTAATAACAAAAATATCTGAAGATAAATGAAGAATCTTCGCCCATCTAATATGTATAACTCCTAACCCCAAACATAGGAAGGTAACTATCTATTAGGTACATTACAAAGGCACATAGCGTTATAATCAAATCGGGTGCCAAAGTGCCTTAAATTTTGATATTGACTTAAGTTTTCGCGATGACTATTATGTATGACTATTAAATAAAGCACTTTTTAACCGGATTTTCGCGTATATTTACATTTCAAATTTTAACATTCGCTCGTGACCACGGGGTCTGCAAAGACACCGAAACGTCGAGTTAAATGTAAAATATAAATTATACGCCATTAATCCGGATAAAAAGTGTTTTATTTAATGCCTTCAATTTTACTTAATTCATGCAATATCTTCATTAATTATACTTAGCTTATTGTTATTCTAGGTAAAGCTAAGTAGTTTTTGCGTGAAAGAATAGCAAAAATCCATCCATCCAGCCATTATCAGTGTACATACAATACTACCTATAGTTATGTATGGCTGCTTAGAAATAGAAATAGAAAACGATCATGAAGTAAACAAAACCTTGATTTCCATTTTATCTCTGTATGTACAGAAGGCAGTACATCAAGCGTTACAAATCTGTCAATATTTTTTACTTGAATTTGAACTCTATGCCCTCGATAATAAGTTAAAATTGGTTGGGGAAGTTTGACAGGTAATGTAACGCTTGTTTCTTCTGTACCTACCTACATTAAATCGCGCAAAAGCTTGCGCTCGGCTCCCGCCTTTTTATACCCTACCGCGCCGCGAGCCGCGTCGAGCGCGGCAACCGTTACGCAAAAATAATCCTTATATCATTCAGTATTCACGCGCGATGGGCGTATTTCATGTAAGTTTGGTGTTTCTATACCGATTTCTATGATTCCTTTTTAATTGAATAGGTAATAATGTTATTTTTTTTTTAATTAGGGATGAGTTAGAGTATTATAAACGTAAGAGTAAACAAATATAATCAGAAAGTTCCGAACTGCTAAGCTATCGGGATTTACACGTGTTATTGTGAGTCAACCATAAAATATAGACATATACTGTTGTGGGATATTTTTTTATAATTTTATGAAGAATATTTCTGTGATACATGATTTCTATGTAGCTTTAACCATTAAGGCTGCACACGCGACGGAAGCTAAAAAAATGAAGTAACTTCTCCCGTTTTTACCAACATTTCCCTTCACTGCTCTGCTCCTATTGATTGTAGCGCAATAATAAGTATATTATAACCTGCCCAGGAGTATGAAGAATAATTTTACCAAGTTTCGTTAAAATCCGTCGAGTAGTTTTTGTTTCTATAAGGAACATACAGACAGACAGACAGACAAAAATTTTACTGATTGCATTTTTGGCATCAGTATCGATCACTAATCACCTCCTGATAGTTATTTTGAAAATATATTTCATTATAAGTATATAGAAGAAGATAGATAGATATAGATATAGATAGAAGATATAGATATAGATAGATAGATAGAAGATATAGATTTTCTTTGTGTATTACCTCCATAAACTCTCAACTGCTTTTGTCATGAATTCTAATAAACTTTTTTGTTGCAGTACGTACCAGGCTGGAATATACCTACGTCAGGTCTTCTTCGTAACTGGGTGCAAGAAAACTACAAGATTTTGTTAGCACAAGTCTCTCAGTAAGGACGGGTCGTTTTCAAAATTGAATAAAACAGGCTGTGTATGAGTTATCAACGATTTTTTTCTGTTATTTGAAAGATCCATTCATGCCATTTGTTTTGAATATGAAATCATTCAATTGTCAGCCGCGTCTTCGAATAGTGGTACTAATCTGGGAGGTTCAATTTTCACCAGACAGATAACAATCAACACGCAGATCCATTTTAATCCAAATTTTAAATTATAGTTCGTTGCTTCATTCTTCAGATATATTCATTTACCAAGTAGTCCCTTTGACTCACACGGTAGCACGCACGAATTTAAGAGTTATGAAATGACTAAAAAGGTCAAAACACGTGTTTTCGATCGTTTTAGTTAAAATTTTTCACACCAGTCTGGATCCATAGGATGCGCCTCTGTCGAGCTCATTTCCTTTTTCGTGCGCGGTAGCAAGTACACCTGTCATAAAAATGCCGAAGAAGACGGCCGAAGAAAAGAAGAATATTATAAACGCAAGCTTAGAAGCTTGGAGCGGAAAAAATCATAGACGAGTGATTTCATACAGACAATATTCAAGAAAAGCATCTAATGTCTCCAGGCTCTTAACCTAGCGTTAACGCGAAGGATAAAATACCCAGGATGTTGATTTTTTAAATCGACACGGAGGTAGTACCCAGGATGTTGATTTTATAAATCGACACGGAGGTCAAATAAAAACTAATAAGCATGCATGCATGCATAACGTCACGCCTGTATCCCTTATGGGGTAGGCAGAACACCAGAGGTTACAAGACCATCTGATGTCACTTTTGACAAATTTGGAGGTATTATAAAGATGGAGAGACTATTGTAGTGATAGGTGGTCCGCCTATCGCCCACAAAAACGCCTTTAAAACCTCTGTCCCTTAACTGACTTTTACAGTATGCCCGGGAAGAGAAGCAGCTGGCGCATTCTATGTTTTTCTTTCGCTCCCAGTCCAGCATGGAAGCAAAAACTAAACTAGATTTCGGAGATAGAACGTCAACTGTAACCGAAAGTTCCATCTGAAACAGCAATAATTCAAGCGGAAATACAAACGCTTCCAATTTAAATCTTAACGGTTCTGGTAGTTCCCGTTAACAAAGGCCCTAAACATGGCGAATGTATTCACCAAGATTTAGCTCAAAGATGGCTGCCGTTATTGCGCAAAGGGCTACCCAGAGAGGTTTAAGATCAACCAGATTATTGAAAACCCTTAGTCTGAAACCAAAAATTTGAAGGTAAGCACTTGGGCTCGGAACAACAAGCCATAAGCCAAGCTATGACTATTCTTTGGTTGGATATTAAAGTAAACACAATAAAATTCCTAGTGGAAAATTGCAGAGTTCTGTCTGATTTTCATTTTTTTTTTGAAACTGAAATAAGAACGAAATTGCCATGAAGGTCTAGATTTGTTAACATATTGGAAAATGAAGAAAGGGATAAAAAAGCATGTTGACATGCCTAAAATATCCACATGTCAAGCGAACCCACGCCCGCGGTTTCAAGGTAACTGGACCGAATATCGGCTCGCAACTACGCAACAGTATTATTGTCAGCGCGGGTGCGCATTTTCTCACATAACTTTTCTATTCCTATCATTGGAGGTCCGAAAATTTTTCTCATACCATTTAAAGTCATAATGATCATTCTTCATAATAATTTTAAAAACTAAATATTAAAAAATATAATCATTGAAATTCATAATATCACTAATTATACACTTTGTTTTTACTAATATTTGTTTTAATATATTTGCTTATACTAATGATCGAAACTCATAATCATTCGAATAAATAACTTTTATATTCATAAATGTGTTTTATTCTAATATTTGTTTTTATAAATTTCTTAATCATAAGTTTTTTTATCCACATTATTGAAAATCATAACATTTTTCATTCTAACTATCTTTATTCCTAAATACTAAGTTCCTAATGTTCATCGTTCCGAATCACTTAAATTCATAATACTGGAAGTGATAAACATTTGTCCCCAGCGATACCGGCCTCTGTGCCTACACTCGCGCCCTTATCCGTTTCAGCGATCCCAGCAACACAGCCTGCGTCGCAATCACAATCAGATTCGGCTCCGCCGAAAGTCAAGACTCCGCCCCCCGTCTTTCTACGGGACAAGAGCCGCTGGACCGAGGTCTCAGCACTCTGCGGTAGGCACAATCCCAAGATCCAGTATAGTAAGGCATCCAACGTGGGTGACTCTATTAAGGTCGTTGTCAGTTCCATTTCCGATTTCAGGAATCTTACTCGGCTTCTTGCTGATCAAAAGCTCGAGTACCACACTTACGCTCTCCCTGAGGAGCGTAAGATTCGTGCCGTCCTCAGGAACGTGCCGTTCGAGCTCTCGAACGAGCAAATCCAAGAGGACTAGTCTTCTCAAGGCTTCCCCGTCGAATCTGTGCACAAAATGCACAGCCGCCGAGGCAAGCAGTTCCCACTTGCGCTAGTGATCCTAGCGAAGAACCCGCAAGGGCAGTCCATTTTCAGAGGCAAGCCCACCGTGTGCGGTCTGTCCAACATCCGCGTCGAAGTTCCACACAAGCGTGGTTTCCCAGGTCAGTGCCACCGCTGCCAACTGTATGGTCATGCGACGGCAAATTGTTTTGCTTCCCCTAGGTGCGTCAAGTGCCTAGATCCGCATGGGACTAAGGAGTGCTCTCGCACTCCCGAATCGCCCACCGCTCCGTCCTGCGTCTTGTGCGGCCAGTCAGGCCACACAGCAAACTTTCGCGGCTGCCCCAAGGCACCGCGTGCTGCCAGGGCTACCGTGAAGCCCACCGAGAACTGGAGAGAGCGACCGCAGCCTAGCTCGGACGCTCTTCCAGTCAGTTCAAAGGCCCCCAAAGCCTTTACTTCTATCGTTCCAGGTCAGCGCAGCCGGGTCGCGACTCAATCGCAACCGGCCGCCAAATCGGCTTCCCAGTGCCAGAACGCAAAAGGTTCTCAAGACCGCATGGCGTTCTGGATCCAGCTCGCTCCCATCGACGAGATCCTGGCTTTCGGCGCCGCTCTCGACGCCAGCCCAGAGGGTTTCAACGGTGCTCTTCCGGTCCTAACCAAGTTCGCTCCCCTTATCAGGAAACTCCAGCAAGCTCAACGTTTCTAAACGTAGTCCTTCTTTCCAGCATTCCTATCTCAGAGTGAGTCCGATCGCTCTAGATAATCTCTTAGTTTCAGCTTTGTCATTTCTGCTAGTCTTAGCTTCTGAATTTCTCGCTTTCAGTTCCTTTTGGTGGCAGCCGTCCGGATGCCGCTCACTGCGCAGCCTCTCTCTCCAATTGGCTGTCGCTCCGATAAATGATCAAGTACCTGAATCAAGGTAGGTCGTAAAGGGGGATGTTTAGTGGGTATGCTTGGCTTCACTGAGTGAGTCTCCACACTGTCTGGGCATTCTATTCTCCGTTAGCCACTGGGGTTAACAGCTTATAGAATGCCCATTCGTCCGTAATAGGATTCATCCTCCTCCCGCTAAAGCTTGCTTTACTGGTTAAAGCTTGTTTTAGGGGGTGCCAAAATTTTCTGTGGCGGAAAAACAAAAAAAAAGAGCAATAGTCTCCTGCTCTTCTCAGTCTGATCAGTTTGTTCCGAATATATTTTTTGAACCAAAATCAAATGGAGACAAAAGATTTATTTTAAATCTTATACAAATTTTATAAATTCCTTAATAACAAATCACATTTTACAAGAACATTTTAGAACCTCCCTGAGCATAGTGACAAAAAAGTCCTTTTTAGCTTGCATTAATTTCAGAGAATCTTATCTTTTAGTTCCTATATTAAAGGAACATCGTAAATAATTACGATTTCAGTTTTTACCACAAACTTATGAATTCGAGGACTTCAACTCGGATCTGTCAAATAAATACAGTGTTTACGAGGTCTCTTAAAGATTTTTGGAAAAGTTATAACAAAGTCGCATATCAACATATTAAAATTAACTCAAAGTGAATTGCAAATATTAGTAAAGATAATTAATACTGCTCCGTGGAAATATAACCAGTGATTTTGCAAGAAAAAAATGAGATACGAAGTAAACAATTTGTCATAAATAACAACACGTATAAAAACATATATCGAATCAACCAGTTTCAATCAGTGTTCACTATCTCAAATCTGTGTTGCCATCCTAAATTCAGTTTTAAAAAGGTAAGGAGCAAATTTTAAAAAGTAAGGTGTTGCACCATCAGAGAATTAGCACAATTCACAACTAACTAACCATTTACTTCAGCCTGTCCAACGGTTAAATATTAGTGATTATACTACCACTCAAACTTTCGAAAGGATAGATACAAAGCTCTCAAAAATAGCAATAATAACGATACAAAAATACAAATACATAGTAAGATTTTAGAAGATTTACAGTGGTGGAAAAACATGTGAAAGACATCTTGTCATAGAAATATTTAGCGAATATTTGCGTCACAGCCTGATGGGGGGGGGGGTAATTTGTAAAGATAATCATGCAAATGGAAACTGGAAAAATAGTGAGACATGTTTTCAGCTTTTAATGGGTTACAGTGTTTTGCAAAGGATAAACACGTTTGCGCTGTATGTAGGTACTATCTATATTAATTTAATGGGAGGAATTCGATTTCCTCATTTAAATGCATTAGCTAAAAGTTTTTGGTAATAGTTTGAGAAAATGAATATTTGACTATTTGCTCCGTATATCAACTCGGGAAAAAATACAGCACTACCCAATTATGCGTATCAAAGTTTTCAGTCAACCTCAAGTAAATCTGTTTGCTTCTCGCACCAATGTTAAATGCTCACAATAGGTTTCTTGGTAACGAGATCTTGAAGCTACGGTTATAGACGCGTTTACTCTCGCGTTTACTACTCATTGCTTTAAATTAAAACATTCAAGCCGTTTTGAAATTTTTGCATTTAATAATGCTCAATTATTCTTAAATAGGTAACGGGAAAAATAAATTAAAAAAAAAAAAAAGACCCGATCAGTACACGAACCTGGGACCTCTCGCTTGCCGAACGAGTGCTCTTTTACTGAGCTAACGATTTTGAAAAGAAATTATTTATCTTTCCAGAACGAACCAGCGAGGCTTCCCGGCTCGGTCTCATTAAGAGAAGACGTGTAGGCGGTCACCACAGTACCTAGTCGTGGTCTCGTCGCTTTCTAACAAAACTTAAGCTCAGTACAACGTAGCATGGTACAACGTATCGGTACTAGAATTATTGTCACAATAACAGTGGAGATATCTTTAATCGTTCGATTTCACTGAATTTTATCATTTTTTAAGGAACAATTAAAGTAAAACTAATAAAAACCGTTAATAGATATAGTAAATAGTCATAGGTTGGCCTTATTATTAGGAAACAATATAGGATCACATGAACTAATTAATCCATTACCTTGGGTTAAGGCCATTACCAACATAACACAATTACACTTGGTTTAAGATTAAGATCTTCAAGTCGTTTTAAGATTATATTTCAAAATGGTATCCCAATAGTTATTTAACTCTTGAGCAAAGTACACACACACAGTAACTGGTATTTTTACTGGCTTTTAGGCCACTAGCACACCGTGTGCAATTTTATAATTTTTGCAAATGAAATCAAAATAGGGAATTTGGATTTGATTATAATTTCAGCTACTGCCAGTAACCAACTCTAGTTTTGCCATATTTCCATGAACATGCCATTCCTGTATATGTCCTGCATTAGCTTTAGAAAATTAGTTATTTGTAACGAGTTAACTTAGGCCAGAGCGTGTAGATTGCCTTATAGTCAAACCAAAGCGACCTTACAAAACAACGATCTCACCGTCTATCAGTCGCTGGATAAAGCATGTCATGGGGTCTAGCGGCGCGGGCGTGGCGGCGGCGCGCGGCGTTCAGCGCTCACAGCACGCGGCACGCGCAGCAACGTCCGCGGCCAGAGCGCGTGGCGGCCTATCGCTGCTAGCCATTCGCAGCACGGCCTGCAGGACCGCTCAGTCTCAAACATTCGCTAAGTTTTATAACCGCCCCATGGTCGATCAATAAAAGTAATTTTGGAAGGGCAGTTTTTCAATCAAATGTAGAAGTAAACTCCTTTGTTGATCCTTAATTATTAATTTACTTTAAGTAATTTTATTCAGTATGCATATAAAAACAATGTTTCAAAGTTATACATTTACATTGAGTTGATTAAATAACTGTTGAATATTAGTTAATGAATTTTTATAAAGCAAAACTTTACCTTATGCTCTGAACATCTACTTGGTAAATGAATATATCTGAAGAATGAAGCAACGAAATATAATAGAAGATCAAACGAACTTCTTAAGTGAAGTTCGATCGATATTATATGAGTTGCTTCATTCGAAGATATACATTAAGGTCCCACCCGCCCTGTCAATGTAGTAAACTATTGTCCTTAAAGTTTTGCCATAACTATAAAATTAAGAACTCTAAAATAATGAGCTCGACAGAGGCGCATCCTATGGATCCAGACTGGTGTGAAAAATTTTAACTAAAACGATCGAAAACACGTGTTTTGACCTTTTTAGTCATTTCATAACTCTTAAATTCGTGCGTGCTACCGTGTGAGTCAAAGGGACTACTTGGTAAATGAATGTATCTTCGAATGAAGCAACTCATATAATATCGATCGAACTTCACTTAAGAAGTTCGTTTGATCTTCTAGTATAAATTACCTTTTTTAAAGTCTGCGATGAACAATTGAAATGACCAATAAGCCGCAATAAACTGATACTCTGAAAGTCGACCTAACCTAGACCATCACTCGGTTTCAGTAGAATTAATGCAGCGGAGTCATTAAAAATTTGACTTCCCGGATCCGTGCAAAACTGCGGCGGACATTTGAATTATGTTTCATTTAAAACAATTGGCATGAATGGGCCTTTCAAATAAAAGAACTAAAAGAACTTTCGTTTATATCTCAGGCATCCTTATTAAAAGTCCCTAAAGTACAGCTCGAATACTTTATACATATTATTTATTTCAACAGCTACTTCAAAAGCGACTTCTGAGAATTATTGATGCCATTTTGCGATCTTCCTAGACAGGATACCTTATTTGGTAAATTCCTTGTACATGAGATTGGCTACGTTCTGGGAAATCAATGTACATCCATCCAATAGTCATATACCGCCAGTTCGAATATATTTACTTCAACAGCTTTAAGATAACGATATCTGAAAATTATTGATGGCATTTTGCAATCTTCCAGGAATGTGTACCTTGCTAGGTAAGTCTCTTATCTGTGCTTACTGGAACGGGTGTCATGAAATCGCTGGAGTACTTGCTGAGCGGATCATAGAATTTCGACGACGATGGTTCTCGCTACATTTCGCTGACTGATTCCCTTTTATTATTATTTACTTATCTTCAGGTATTTCGCTGTATTTTGCTGACTGCACCCGTTCTCAACTAGGTGTTGAGGCTCTTAAAAGTAAGCGGTATGATATTTTAAGAATAATACAATTTCAATACCAGAGATGCAGTTTTTTTGAAGGGCCGTTTATTACAGAACAGAAATAAAGGGAAATCAATTGTTTCAGATTTCATACAAAACTTCGATCATTGCAATATTTTTTTATATATATTTTCTAATTAATCGATATTTTCACGTAATACTACATTAAATTGTTTTAGTGTTAAAAATATCGATTTTCGAACATTGATTTTTAAATAAAATTTTAGTCTAATATAATATTGAATTTATAACAATACAATAGTTATTGGTTTGTTTTTTGTGGTAAAAATTTTGCATCGATTTTTTTTATTGAGTTTTGTGTTAGTTTAAGTAATAAAATATTGAAACGATATTTATAGCGTAAAGATAGCGAAAGTTTGTTTGCTGATGACATAAAATAAGTAATGGTTCTAAAGTTATTTGATTTTTGAATAAATAGAAACCCTTTGATATTACGTTATTGTTGCGCAATAAATGCAAAACTATATAGGTAAAAATTAAGTACCTATAGTTTTTACTTTAACGAAAAAGAACAGAAATCTACTTATGATTTTCCTTGCACGCAGCCTCAGCTTTAGTGACTGGTTAGTAACGTTTAAAATGATGTTAAGAATTAGATTTTGTTCAGATTACTTTTATTTTGAACTTTATATAATATAAAGACCCAATCACGATTTCAATCAAGTCAAAACACACAGAATTTTGAGCTCCTGTATACTGGGATATACTTAGAAATCTTCAAATGTTGACATTTAAACTTTTCCGTTTAACACGGTTCTTTTATCCGAGTAACAAATACAACGTCACAAAGATTGAAAAATATTTATCGGATTCCCTAGAAATTTGAAATTAAACTTTCTCGCTGAGATTTTAACCAAAAATAGGTATCATAACTCACTTATACAGGGTGACTGGTGAAAAGTTTTGGATATTGAAGGGGAGCACTCAGTGCTCATTCTGATCATAATTATGTTATAAAAGTAGTTACTTAATTTTTCAGCAGAATATATCTTAGTAATATTTTAAATGTTTTGATGAATGGATGCTTGTTCCTCAAGCACGGCAAAACGGCTCTACGGATCTTAATGAAATTTGTCATAGTAATAGAGTACAAACTGGAATAGTACATAGGCTACTTTCATCCCGAAATTCTCGCGGGAATCGAAACTGAGCGGGTGAAACCGCGTGCAACAGCTAGTAAATAAAGAGTTTTACTAGGTTGCCGACCGTTCGTGAAGCCGTCTATACCTACCTGCTTAAGTAACCATGCGTTGCGTATTGAATTATTTAACTTTCGTTTAAGTTTACTCAGTAAATAAACGTGGATGGCAAGATAAGATTGCCCGATTTAAGCCTATGTGGAAGACAACAGCTTAACATCGAGAAGAATGGAAAAAAATGGAGGACGGCCTTTTCCCAGCAGTGGGACAGCGCAGACTTACATAGGATAGTAGTTAATAATTTTTTTTTTTTTTTCTCTTAAACTATTACATTCTCGAATTTCGAAATTGACTCATCAGTCACCCTGTATATTCAATCTCTTCATAAAAATCGGTCTAAGCTCTTCTGGTGAGAATGAGAAGGACCTAGTAATGAGGATACTCCCTCACCTCTAGATCTTACACTCTCTACATCAAACAAATATAATATAATATTTTAAAAGATTTACTCTGCATTTTATAATGTTTAAATATAATTTTAAAGATAAAAATATCACATAGTATTTTCTATGACGTGGTTGTCTTTTATCAATTTAGTTTATAAATAAAAAATATTACTGTGGAAAAATTATGATTAATATAATATAACCTTTAAAACCGAAATGAAAAAAATAGTGGTTTGTTGCAATTTAAGTATAATGGCAGAAATCTTATCATCAAGTACAAATTGTCGCTATTGCATTGCCAGTCTTCCATATCCACCCAATTATCGGTTACCCTACAAATCAAACAATAAAATGAATGCGTCAATTCTAATCATACACCGTAATACGGAAGCCCTAGTTTATAAAAAAAAGTATTTTCAAGTCGAAAATGAATCCCCATTTTCTGCTCCTCAATATCAGTTGCAATGATGGGTTTGCATTTTCAGTTCAAATCAGAAAGAAATTTAAATGCAGAAGTTCTTTTCTCGGTTCAATAAGTAGACAAATTGACATTTTCTTGTCGTTATATCAGAATCAAATGCTTTGCAATCGTTGAGATATTACTTTACTAGAAGAGTCTAGTAAAATATTAGTAAATTACTTAAAGTGTTACCTACATCAACTACGTGGACCACATGAAGCTTCAAGCTTGTGTTAGTAGTTCGTGCATTCATAAGCATACGTAGAATTTAGCCAGTTGACCATGGCGAACAATGAACCAGTGCACTAAAGAGGTCAAATAGGTGTTATAAATAAAAAAAAATAAGAATCATTCTGACCTACGATAGACGGCCTCCTTTGTAAAGGTATTGTAGAAAAAAAATATAACTGTTAATTTTATAATCTGCATTTGGTCCTTAAAATTAATACGCCAAATAGCTGCTTGAGATTAATTTCGAGACTTTATACGAAATGTTTCCAACAACATTCATAGTGACACGTTATTGATAATTATCTAAAATAAAAACTAGTCAATAGTAATGATAGCTAATCAAGCTGCTATTGATATTTACGTTATTCACTAAATTAGATTAATAAACCTTTGAAGCTTAAAATAAATGTTGTGAAGTGCCGTTGTTTAGCCCCAATGGGTAAATAAAAAAGTATTCTTCTTCTTTTATAGTAAAGGCAACTAGCCATCGTCATTAAAAAGTAACGTGCACCGTTTGTTATGATGTCATGAAAACGAAATAATTATTTTCCTTAAACTTCAATTGTATATTTTACATCTAGAGCTATGGTTTGGAATACAACGTTGCGCTCGGAAATATTTTCGTACTCATCCAGTATATTTAAAGTTATTATAGACTTCAGAAAATAAATATTTCAAAACGTATTATTGCTACATATCCGGTTTTTACTGAAATCATTTCAGTGAGAATATGTTTATTCCATTACTTAAAAGTTAAGTTTCGCTGCCGAAATAATAAATTAAGGTTTCAGTTTTTAGTAATTTAGTGAATCTGAGGCCTATTATGTCCAAAGGGACACTTTCTTTCTGAGATGCCTTTGGGCGTGGGATCAATCCCTGTAGAATGCAAACCTTCATTTTCGAGGACATCACACTTTGAAATAAAATGCACTTTGACAGACGCGATGAGAGGTATTGTTTTATAATATGCATAGATCATAAAAAATATGTTGTTGTTTTAATTACAACATTAATAATTATTTGTTAATATATTTCCTCTGTCATTTATTTGATCTGTAATGTAAAGTATTTCTAAAATTTTATTTGAATTCCTATACGTCTGTTCACAGTTTACCTTTTCTTTCCAATACTTAATTAATTCTTATTCAAAATGCTAAATTAATATCTTAATTTAGCATTTTGGAAGTTTTCTAATAACATCTTTTAAAAAAAGCAAGGGTTTTTTGGAAAGTAAGGTCTCAAACCGGGGCCCCAAACTGATTAAGGTGTCCTGAAACTTTAAAGTTCTTGTTAGCGCTGTGTTAGTCAATGTAAGGTAAATGATATTGGTAAAAAGAGCCCTCGTTCGCTTTTCTATTGTATCTTGTATAATTTCTTACTAAGTTAATTCAAAACACACCAATCGTGCTAAAAAATAATACATACAATCAAAATGCAAGCTTAGAATTAAATTAAGTAACACATCAAAACAATATTTCCCTGCACTAAATCACTGCGCATTTCATCCATATTCATCGCCAAAAAAGTCCCTAAACTTTCTCCTAAGCTCCAAACGACAAGGCACTTCTTGTTGTAATTGAACTTGCATATTAGGTCCTTACATATGAAATTGGCTTTTTGTATGGTAGGAATAAAAGTCGTTTATTTGTTTAATATAGTATATTTATTTAATCAAAGTATGATCCATTGCTATCTATGCACTTCTTCCATTTCATAGGTACTTCATTTATGCCTTTTCTAAAAAAAACATTAAGACGGGAATCAGTAAAATCTTTGAAGGCGGTTTGGACTGTCTCATCGGAGTTGAAATTTTTCCCCTGAAAAAAGTTATCCAAATTTCTACAAAAATAGTAGTCTGTTGGAGCAAGGTCCGGGGAGTACGGTGGATGTCTTAAACATTCCAATTGAAGCTCCTTTAATTTGGTAGCAGTGTCTGTTCTGCAGTGTGTGGTCTTGCGTTGTCCTGAAGCAGCAGTGGCCTTTTCCGATTGATCAGTCTTGGTTGTTTATCGGCTAGTTTATCCATCATTATTTAGAGCTGACTACAGTAGATATCTGCAGTAATCGTCTGGCCAGATTTAGGAAAGCTGTAGTGCACAGCACCGGCACTAGTCCACCAAACGCTGACCAATAAATTTTTTCTAGTTAATTTTCTCTTGGGGCAGAATTTGGATGGTTCACCGGGGTTCAGCCGTATTGTCGTAGAGTATCCACTTTTCATCACAGGTAATGATTCGATTTAAAATCCCTTCATTATTGTGCCGGTTCAGTAATATAACGCAGCAGTCGACGCGCGTTTGTCGGTTTGCTTCACTCAATTCATGAGGTACCCACCTTTCGAGCTTTCTTATCTTCCCAATTTGTTTCAAGTGGATTAAAACAGTTTTATCACTAACATCTGGACAGATGGATCCGCTTTCGCAATAGCTTTCAATTCTTCATTGTCGTCTTTGTTCTCCAGCCGTCCACGGGGATTGTTCTGTAGGTTGAAATTTCCAGAACGAAAACGTTGGATCCAAAAACGAACTGTGCATTCTCTAGCGACACCACATAATTACATAACACCATACACATAATTAATTCTTCGAGCCGTTTCTGCAGCACTGGTGCCACGGTGGAACTCATATTCGTAAATAACGCGAAATTTTATACGCAGAGAATAAACCAAATGAAAAAAAAAACACAAAAGAAATATAGTTTTCGAGACACAAATTGATGATTAAATAGCTGTATAAATTTGAATTTGGAATTCTAAACCAAAGACTAAGACTAAGACTAGATATTTTAAATTAAAGTGGCCAGTACGACAAAACACCAATTTCATATGTAAGAAACTAATATAATCACTCCCTAAATAGTAGCACAACAAGGATTACCGCGTTGCAGCCTGATTGCGAGTACTAATGTCTCTACATTACATGAAGCTGTCTGAGAATCTCCCGCTTAGTGCAGCTGTGGAACATATGAGCGCTTTTGTTGGGTTTTCAAGTGGTTATTTTGATAAAAGTTGTTGATGGTTCGTTTAGTTGCCCATGTGGAGAGATGTGAGTAATTCATGCGACTGTTAAATAAAGTTTGGAGGAAGCATATTTTTGATCAAAATGGAACGGAATTTTAATATTGTTTCTATTTTCATTTATTTTTATATTTTTTAGCATTTAATAATGCTAAAATTCGAGTCGTTTTTATCCGGATTAAGATTTTTAGCCGTGGAGGATCAGCTTAAAATAGTCCTATCGTCCCTTAATAAGTGTGTCAAAAAAGGCGATAGGATCCCTTCATAAAACTAGAATTACAACTTGTAACTAAAACAAAGCTCTATACGTCAAAACAATATTTTGCAGTAAATCACTGCACACTCTATCCGCATTCGTTACCAAAAAAGGCCCTAAACTTTTCCGCCCAAATTTGTCCCCAAAAAAGTTACTAAAATAGTGGTAGGTACAATCTCTCTTAAGCTCCAAACGACAAGGCACTTCTTGTTGTAATTGAACTTGCATATAATCACTCCCTAAATAGTAGCACAACAAGGATTACCGCGTCGCAGCCTGATTGCGAGTACAAATGTCTCTACATTACATGAAGCTGTTTGAGAATCTCCCGCTTCGTGCAGCTGTGGAACATATGAGCGCTTTTGTTGGGTTAAAGTGGTTATTTTGATAAAAGTTGTTTATGGTTCGTTTAGTTGCCCATGTGGAGAGATGTGAGTAATTCTAGTGACTGTTGAAATTAACCTGTGTTTTACACAAAAGATGGCAAGTTTTAGACAAAATAAAACACAATTATTATATTATGATCATAATAATATAATAAATAAATAATAATAATAAATTGTTTCTAGTTTTCATGAATTATTATAATGCTACTATTGAAGAAGGATTTAACCTACAGAGATATTATGCTGCGTAGTGTTGCGTTCGGGTATTACCACACTGGGCGTCCCTATAAGATGGCTCGGAACAAACTTCGGGCCATGGGACGGCCTCTTACTGAGACTTTACAGCCTGAGTTCCTGAGGGTGGTCGTGAGAGAGCTGTTTCCTAATAGCCCCGACCACTCCTTGCTTCCCCGAGCGGGAATGGCATGGGAGATTGAGGTTCCCCCCATCTCGGACGCCGAGATGGAGAATGTTATCTCCCGCATGGGGAGGAAGAGGACGGCTCCCGGACTGGATGGCGTACCCGGACGGATCCTGGAGATAGTGGTGGAAACTCTAGGGTCCGAGGTTCGGGCAGTGTTCGACCTCTCTCTGAGAACCGGACGGTTTCCGAAGCTCTGGAAGGACGAGAGGCTCTGCCTCCTTGGGAAAGAGGGCCGGTTGCCTGACAGTCCGTCGGTGTTCCAGCCTTTGGTCCTGCTGGACGAGACGGCAAAGATGCTGGAATTTATTCTGGCATCCCAGCTTGTCCAGCACCTCAAGGAGATAGGGTCTGACCTGTCCGAGGCGCAGTTCGGGTTCCAACGTTGGACGCCGTCTCTGCCGTGAAGGCCTTTACCGCGGAAGGTGCCGCGAGGGGGGAGAGGTCATTGGTGGTGTCTTTGGACATTGCCAACGCCTTCAACAGTCTGCCGTTTGGTACGATTCTCGAAGCTCTCCGATTTTAAGGGGTTCCTCTGTACCTGCGGCGGCTGTTGGAGGACCACCTCCGGGACAGGGACGTCATCTACGTCGAAAAAAAAGGGTATTACCACACTAATCGATCGACGTCGAGTGTTCCATTCGTCCGTCAATCGAAACCGTCAATCTACGGTTGATCGACTGGTGTGGCAACATCCTAAGATAGAATAGCCATATCGTTCCTGGATTTGTTAGCGTGTCATAAAAGGCGGCAATTCTGACAGTAAATGTTTTCGGCGGTACTACTCCTTCAGGGTCCGCCGGGCCAGCGGCAGATTTTATATGTAGGGTTGTCGCTAGCCAGGCGGACTCTAAAGGGATCCTAATATGTAGCTAAGACAAGTACAGTTTTTCTTATTTTAATCAATAACTGTCAAAAAATTACGAGTGATATTGAAATAGTTGAATAATTTTGATGCAACAGTTAGGTGTAAACCAACTCGTAAGTAAAAAACTTCTTTACTTTTTAACCCAAAATGACCACTATTTTTATAAAATATTCATGATAGATCTAAAAACAAAAGTTTCAAGCTTTTTGGCTTGTTATTTCAACCCACTGCATTGTGTGAAACTTTGTTGCAATAACAAAAAGCAAATGCTTGCAAAAAGAGTAATTGAAGATTATCACACAGCGCGATTAAGCTAGAAGATGTAAAATGCTTTTTACTGCTTTTGATTTTATTACACTTTTAGTGCAAATAGCGACTTTATCCCGCTGTACAGAGTACAAAAACCGTCCCATCCAACATTAGTTAAGGATTAGCAAGACGCCGCCGCCTTGATCGCAAGTATAAATGATCCTCCATTACGGGGGTCGGTTGCAAGGATACACATGGATGTTCAGTTAAAAAAAAACAATAAGCTGAATTCCACAGGGTTGATTTTTAGGTCACCAGCTGAATTTAAATATTATTTTCTTTAATACGATATAAAAGTAACTGCATATTTATTTTAGTATCGCTCGGTACAAAAAATAAAAATATGGCACCACAAACTTTTTCCAAATAGTCGCATGAACATAGCTACTACGACGCAGCATTTCATTTATAATATTAAGACGTAGTACTACAAGATGTTTTGTAGTAGCCCGTAGTAGCCTTTATTTTAATTATATTAATTCATAACTTAGAGTTACCTTGTTTTGCTTATTATGATAGCGAATATATTAATTTCCTTGTAAAATATACATACCGTTTTTTTTTTGTAAAAATCGCTTCTATAAAATGATACGTATTGTGTAAAAAAATGTTGACTGGTGACTAAATACAACCCTGTGTATATTTTTTTGTTTGTTTTGAATTTGCATTCCTAATGCATTCTAATAGGTATGAAGAATCCTTACAAAGAAAAAAGCATTGACAGAAACAAAATTTATGTACCTATGATTATTTAATCTGCCTTGTAATTGGAGTATTTTTTTATCTAAATAGCGATTTAATAAAATTCTCGTACGTTTTTAACAGGATATCATGGCGATTGCTTTCATGATGGACTGAAAGCGCAAGAAAAACATAGAATGTACCAGCTGCTACATATGTACATACATACATAACTTCATGCCTGTATACATACATATGTGGATTTGTAAGTATAAATTCCTACATAGTTTATTATCGCATACTTTAGAATTCCTATTCCTTGGTAGGCAGAACAACAGTAGCTATAGAAACATCTGATGTCACGTTTGACTAATTTGGAGGTACTATAATGATAGAGAGATACTATTGCAATGACAGGGGGTCAGCCTATCGCCCACAAAAATGCCAATGAAACCTCTGTCCTTAAACTGACTTTTACGCTGTGCCCGGGAAGAGAATTAGCTGGCGTATTCTATGTTTTTCTTTTGCCCCCATTCCAACATTTTTATATCTAAGAATATGTTACCCACGAATGACTCCAGGTTTATTAACCTTGGACTTCATTTAGTAAAAAAACTTGCAACGTCTCTTATATCTTATTATTCACATGTCGTTCACATTATCCCGCGATGTGAATCCTTAAAACATCTCAACCAAACAAAAATTATTCCAATCAATTCATTTTTGCGATTTAAATAAAACTCGTTGATGTTAAGGATAAAAATGAGAAGGCACTAAAGGGCAATGACTCTTACCCGTCTAAAGCTTCAGGAAAATAATGAGAGGCTGTTGTTTACCAAAATATGCATATATCGGAGAATGCAGGAAATAGTGAAGTGGGTATAAAAAAACACGGTCCTTTTACAAAGCAATCTTCGTTGCTATGTAAAATATATACGAAGTTATTTCGATGGCATCAGCCATAAACCTGGTTGCTCAGTTGGTAGAGAACCAGGTTCGAATCCTAGTCGGGCTAAATTAAGTATAAGTATTGTTTATTGCTGTGATCTTTAATAATTGAGCATTATTAAATACAAAATATCAAAAATTGATTTAATAATGTGCAAAAATAAATAAATAAATAAAATCCCTGAACAATCACACCAACTACATGGCCCCAAACTAAGCAAAGCTTGTGATATGGGATACCATGTAGCGAGCTCGGGGAACCTAGATCCAGGCGGGAATCGAACTCGCAACCACTTGCGTATGAGGCAGATAGGTTTATCCCATCACCATGGTCGTCATGTTTCATCTGAGCTGAGATTTAAAATTTCTTTAACGAAATTAATGTCGGGAGCAAAACATCATCACAAGATGGAGCTACATTACCAATATAACATTAACATTTAAAATCTAAGTAATTATGATGGTATCAGCCTAGAAACTTAGTTGGTAGGGTACCCTCAGCAAGTGGGAGACTAAGGTTTGAGTCAACAGTAGCCAATAATCAAATCGCCATAAAATTCAGTTGTTAAAGTTTTAATCTTCAGATAAATTTAAAATTATATTTTACTTTATATCTTTACACTAATTTTCATATTTTAGGACCAAAACAAATATTATTATTTCGTTATTCTCACCGTCCTTCCGTACAGTGAGTCTCACAGGTCCATACCACGCAGTAGTATGGCGTCTAGAATTGTTGCTAACGTAAAACCTGCATTTTGCCTTCGTTTTGTAAATGGGAAAGTAAGATATTGCGTTGCACCTCCTTGCAGAGAGCCCTCGGGCTGTTCGTCTTACAAGTGTTTCTAGAAAACGTTTAGAGATTACAAGAAATACAATATGTTTATAAATTACATGCAAAGTGTGCTTGTGAAACTGGTAGTTAGGTACCGTTAGGATGAAAAGTTGTTATTTTATTTTTGTCCTGGGCTGGACAAAAATGAATAATTCATTAATTTTTTTATGAGAAACCTAGTACACGGGTCAGATATTTTTGTTAAAAAACCGACTCTTAAAAAATATAGATTATAATATTGAAAATTCCGCAAGTTTCAAGCCTCTTGTGGTGTGTTGCTTGTTTCCTGAACCCAGCGCGCGGCGCAGCTCGCTACCCCTTCATGCGACTTAGAAACCTACTTGCATCCTGGGATCGCGTAAGATATAAGTGCAAGTGAGTCTGTACTTTATTTAAGGAGCTGTAGAGATTATTGAGTTAAAATATAAATAAAAGCTATTGCAATCGATTCTGTTACCGATTCCGAACAAACTATTTTCAGTTTTCGTATAAACTAAAAATTACGTTTTATAACAGCTTTAAAATAGACACGAAGAGTTTACTAAGAATAAACGTTAGCATGTAGGAAGAAACGACTAATACGTGGCTGCTACTTAAAAACCTCATGTCCTCCGATCATTGAGTTGCTACATAAACCTAGTAATTCAATGTTGATTACGCATTTCAAAAATTAAGGTTTTTATGCCATTACCGCATGCCAGTTACCGGCCAGAGGTTTTATTGGCGTTTTTGCGGGCCTCGCCTTCTTCAGTGCAATAATCTCGCTCCATCATTATGATACCTTCAAATTTGTCAAACGTGACGTCAGTTGGTTTTATAGCCTCTGGTGTTCTGCCTACCCCATAAGGGATACAAGCGTGAAGTTATGTATGTAGGTACGCAATATATCCATTTAAATAAGTGTTTTATTTCAGATAGACAACTTAAAAGTAATGGTTTTGGATCTATATTTTTAATATTGCTTTCATAATTTGAACACCTATTAAAAAGCAAAATGTCTTCAAATATCTGTGCCAATAAATGTAATGTAACTAAATTAGCCATCTGAAAATTCGCAATTAGCGATAAAATCGAGCAGCCAATGATTTCCATGGACTCTGCAGTCGTCTGAAGATTTCTATCGAATACAGTCGTACAATAGAAAAAAAAAGTAAACTTTCATATGTAAAAAAAAGATAGAAAAGCTTCGTTAGGATAAGAACTTTTATCGTGGATTTTGAACTTAAAACTTTTTTACTGGGCTTCTTAATTTTGAAAGAGACTAGACATATTATAAAAGGTCATTTAGATCTGTCATTTATAGTATGGGAAAGTGTGAAATTAAAAGACATACGAACATATGTTTAGAAACTATGTAATCGATTTAAATAAATAAATAAACTACATTCTCTAATTAAGATTAACATGTACTACCGAACCAATAAAATCATGACCCACCATAAGTTTATTTTGGCAAACCTAAATGTTAGTAGGTAGGTCGAAATTCGCTTGAAGATAGGTTTCCTTGGTGATGGATGAACTTGTTATCATTTCATTCGACACTGATATTTATAAATTGAGAAAAGAGTACAAAATTGGTAAAGTAACTAAATAAATGAAAAATGTGATAAATAAAAATTACCCGACGTTATTAAAACATTGCAATGTTTCACTTTAATTTACAATTTCTGTAAAGAAATTGGTCTCGGGTGGTCTTAGCTGCAAAGCTATACCATAAGATGGAGCTATCTTAGCAATATAACGTAAAAACAAAAATGTGATAAGTAATTTCGAGGCGTACCGCCAGGCCCCGGTAGCTCAGTGGAAGAGCACTCGTCCGGCAAATGAGAGGTCCTAGGTTCAATCCTGGTCGGGTAATTTTTATTTATCATACATAAATGGGAGACAAGCGTGAGGTATGGGTCATGATTCAGTTGGTTCAATCTATATATATCTTCATAAATCTTTTAGTTACAGACTCGACACTGACTGATCTTAATAGTCCACCCTGTATAAACTGAAAGTTTACTTTCTCACAACACGGGGTAAGCTGCAGTGAGAAATTGATAATTGCTCTAAACTTGCTGCTTTTTTTCATGTTGTTTTAATAGGATCCTGTGTTAGGGAAAGTTTCAAAACAGTTTTTCTAATGAAATTACTTCAATTTTTCACTTCACTGGATTCTTGCATCATTATCTCTAGCATAAACATACAGTCAAATGTATATATGGAAATGTAGTCTATATTGCTCTCCTGCTATTCTCCTAAACATAAACGTCGAGTTCATCGACGCTTCAGCGACGAGTGACATAATTGGTATTCACATAACACAGAACTCGACCCCAGCGCTCGCCTCTGATGACGGCGTGAGTAAGTACTGATATCCCTCGAACTGTTTGACATTTCGTCGACGAGCTCGTCGTCGAGTACGGCGCTGTTGTTTGAGTTACGCGAATAGCCCTGCTGTTTTTGATGTTAATAAAATGGGGCTCAGCAGATTATGCAACGGTATGTTAGCCTTCAGTCGACAAAGATATTTAGTTTCACTACTGACATGAGGTAGAGATGTAGGTTTATTTTCGACTGTCTGAAGCTGTGGTTTAAGGCTGATTATCTCATGACACATTTTGACAATATATTTAAGGTTTAAGCTAAATCAATCTATAGTGTTTTGAGAAACTCCACTATTACCAATAATCTGCTGAAGTCACCTGAAGTTGGAGTTGCTTAACATCGCTTTACTTTATTTCGTCGCCTACGTTTGTTGCGTTGCATTGCAACCAATCGCTCACGTTGCTGTCCTACGATGAGTTTAAAAAGTACTTGGAATTTACGAATCTACTCAAATCATGAATGGAATTCCCGTTTAAAAATATATATAGGGCCGCCTTATAAAAGTCAATAATATTTTAATAGCAGATTAAGACAGATGAGTGGGCCATAATTACAAAAAAAAAATCATAAATTAAAATTTGATCCGTAGTTTATGACTACATATCAAGTAATAAAAACGTTTCCATCTAATTGTATGTAGTCATGAAATGTAGAATAATCTTAAATTTTACTCACAGAGAAGAATTTTGAAATTTTATTTTATGGAAAATATTTAAAACTTTTTTTTTCGAAATTCAGACCCACTCAGACATTCAGACACACATCATTCCTAATCATCATCCTAATCACATCATTCCTAATCAGCTATTAAAATATAATTGACCATTGTAAGCGGACCCTGTATAAATGGTAAAAGTTTTCTTTTTATTTTTGTTCCCATAAAAAAAAACTAGCTCTTTCGCGCGGTTTTACCCAGGTAAAGAATCTTGCGGTAATATCGCAATAAAAACTTTCACGTTAATAATAAAAAAGTTATTTAAGATAATTCCACTTTACCTTCTGACGGTACATAAAATGTAAATTACACAGACAAATACCTTCAGTAGGGGCAAAAGAGGTCTCTTGTTGTGTCCAAGTTGACAGTTGCAAATACCTTTAAAAGGAACACAGTCCTAACTTATTCCGTGTGTCAGTTATCCAATGCGAGAATACGAACATAGTTTAATTATTCCGTAAGCAACACTCCAGAGTGGACTGTAAACGGGAGCGAATGGAGGTAGACAGAAAACTTTGAACTTTCTGTTTGAATTACAAATTAGCTATAATTTATGGGTTTATTTTTTAATACTGAGTCAAGTAAAAGTATAGATCAAGATTGATGTATTTTACAAATTACATTTCCTGGGTATATTTATTTTATACATTTTATTGTATGCCATAAATGAGTACAAAAGAAGGATCCACATAATAACAATTATAAAATACAATTGGCAGTCTTATCGCTGGAAAAGTATAAAATGAATAATAATATTCATTACATTTCATAAATTACCTGAACGCCCCAGGTATTCAATACATTACCTAGGTATTGTATAGAATACCTGAATTATACAGATTGCCGGTAACATACACACTCACTCCCAGGGTGCAAGTAGGTACCCACGTCTCATTAAGGGGTGCTGGTGCTTCCTCACTCGTGGAACAAGCACGAGTTCGTGCGACAAGCAAGTGTGCTAGGTTTCGCATAAACAAAATTTAACGTTGTATATACTCGCTGCTATTAAATTTGTTGATAGCGCGATGTACGAAACACGTCGTGTCATCAACGTCATGGTTAGATGTCGCTAAAGCATCTGAAAAACAAATAATATTCCTAGTTTAAATAAAGCTGTTTACTTGAAAGCTCTTTCTACTAAGAAAGTAACATAAACGATACACATTCAATAAGTTCCACTTACTCTAAGCTAACGGAAAACCATTGTTCCAATATATGAGGAACTTCACTATTTAGTTGAACTGCTGCGCTTAGCGCAACGAGAAAACTTTATCAACACATTACCAGTTTTATTTACGCAAGTTATAATGCTTTTGAGAAAATTTTTGCTTGTACGAGTTTAGTTAAGACTTAATCTAGGGAACAAGTTGTAGTTTTATTTTATGAATTGAACAATAATTGATAAGGAGTTTGTGTTTACAGAGTAACAGCGTAGTATCATTACATGGAATATAATAATATAGAGACTGCTGGACTGGTAGCAAAGGAAAAACATAGAATGTGCCAGCTGTTTCTTTTTCCGGGCATACTGTAAGTCAGTTAAGTAAGGCACAGAGGTTTTATTGGAGGTTTTTTTGTGTCTCTCTCCACCATTATAATGCCTCCAAATTTGTCAAACGTGATGTGAGACAGTTTTATAGCCTCTGGTGTTCTAACTACCCCATAAGGGATACAGGCGTGAAATTATGTATGCTTTGATCTTGTTTATATGTACGTAGACTCTGCAGATATTTTTACAGAGATTTATTTATGATCAATCAATTTGTATTAGAAACCAGCGATGTTTATTTTGTGTTTAGTGATGTATAATATGTGATTTAGTGATGTATAATAAGCGATGTATAATATGTATAATATTTAATGGGTGCTAATTAAACAGACTTCATTTAAATAGCATTACTCCCCTCTAAAAATCTAAGTTGCCTTCTAAATTACTATGTCAGGCACAATCCGTGCCACAAACCACGTCGGGGTTATTTTAAAACGCTCGAGGGTTTTTGCTTGGTGGTAGGATCCCTTCTGGGTCCGCCTGGCTAGCGACCACCCTTTATATAAAGTCTGCCGCCAAATGTTACCGCTCCGGCGGTAATGTGTTCCGGCAATATTGTATAAAGAGCCAGTTCCTTCCTAAACCCGTGTGCTTTCATCTTTGACCTCATCTTCCGGAACGGGAGCCTTTCTTGTCGCATATTTTTCATCGCATTGTTAATGAATATTATATATTAGTATAAATTATTATGGTATAATTATAGTATAAATTGCTTCAAGACACATTTTTTGTCTCATGGCTAAGTTATGACAATAGAAGCTTGAGCACGTGGCCAAAAAATATATTCTGTAGCTGGACTTATAATTTCTCGTATTTAGTTTCTATTTTTATTATTTTTTAAAATAATAAAAAATTCAAATGAAATAAAACATGAAAAATAGATTATCTAGGGTAATAGGTAATAATATTTAAAATCTAAGTTAGTAAATACTGCATGAATAAGTAAATACTTAAATAATGAAATTAAAGAATCTGAGATTTTCTGAATATTGAAAGATTTGATATATTACAATAATTAATAAAAAATACTGAGTCCATGATAAACCATTATATTGACATGATATTTCGTCAAGTCAACTTCAGATAGAGGTCATATATTTACTTCAACTAGGTGCTAAGTTCCGTTAATCGGTGTGTTGCCTAATGGATTGCATTTATGCATTACTAAACACATACTAAACACGATCAGATATAGAATCAATATTGTGTTGAAATAACTAAGTACACGTAGGGAATATGAGAGTTCTGAATTTAATTTCATTGGCTCTTCACAGTTTTATTAAAATTATCTGTATAATTAAAAGAATAAGTAGCTCATATTAATATTCTGTAGAATAAGATAAATGAGAAAGAGTTATTGAAGTAATTTATGGAATGCATAAGTTAGTGACTTTATTTTTCCACCTTTTCAATATAAAATTAGAAATACGTAGAACATCAATTACCATTGATACCTAATATATTGGGTTGGGGAAAAAGTTTCTTCCCATTTTGTAAGAAAATTCAAAACATTTTTTAATATAGTTTATTGACATTTAACTAAAGTATGTATGTACCATTTGGTTCGATAACCTTTTGCCATCTTGTAGGTAGGGACATGATGAAAAATGCTATATGCCCATTGCTATAAAAATTTTGGGACCTCTCATCAAAATACCGCGAAAAGTGGATTTGGCAGTCCTCTCGTGATGTTAACCTAACACTGCCTAAAGAATTCTGAAGAGACCGAAACAGGTGGAAATCTGAAAGTGCAAGGTCAGGACTATACGGCGGATGCATTGACACCTCCCAGCCAAACTCTCTTAATTTTTGCTGGGTGGCTATAGATGTGTGAGGTCTAGCGTTATCATGATGAAACACCACACTCCTTCTGTTGATCAATTCCGGCCGCTTTCTATCAACTTCTTGTTTTAATCTCATGAGTTGTTCGCAGTAGAGTTCAGAATCGATAGTCCTGCCTGGTGGTAACAGCTCATAATGAATAATGCCCTTCCAATCCCACCACACACACAACATCACCTTATTGCGAGTTAACCCGGGTTTCGCCACAGTCTGTGAAGCTTGACCGGCCTTTGACCACGACCTTTTTCGCACGTTCTTGTCGTACGTGATCCACTTTTCATCACCAGTTATCAGCTTCTTCAAAAATGATTCGGTTTCGTTACGTCGTAATAAAGAATCACAAATGAGTACACGGTTCATTAGGTTTCTTTCAGTGAGCTCGTGAGGTACCCAAATATCGAGCTTTTTTGTGTACCCAGCTGTTTTCAAATGTGCCCAAACTGTTTTGTTGTCAATTCCCAGTTCTTCAGCTACGTCGTAACTACTGACGTCGATCTTGCTCCACTTTTTCAAAAATGGCATCCATTTTATCCGTAATAGGGCGACCAGAGCGAGGTGCATCTTTGACATCAAAATTTCCGGATTGAAAACGCTTAAACCAAATTTGTGCTACTCTCACAGACACTGCACTAGGTCCATAAACATCGCAAATTTTTTCGCGGCTTGTGTTGCATTTTTACCTTTTTTTAGTAAAATTTAAAAATGTATCGAATTTCTTCATGAGATTCACTCATCTTGACAGTACGAAAAACAAATGAAAATCACACATTTTCCTAATTTGAATTTGGAATTATGTTCTTTAAAACTTTCAATGATACCAAAACCAGCCAGATACAAATACTATATCCAAACTATACTATAGCCAAAGAGATTTTATTGCAAGTTCATACATACTTTTTTTTATTTTTATAAGTGACTAAAAGAGAAGACTTTTTTTTTTTTTTTTTTTATAAGTGACTAAACCCGCGTTTGACCTCAATCTCACCTGATGGTAAGTGACGATGAGGTCGAAGATGAAAGCACACGGGTTTAGGAAGGAACTGGCTCTTTATACAATATTGCCGGAACACATTACCGCCGGAGCGGTAACATTTGGCGGCAGACTTTATATAAAGGGTGGTTGCTAGCCAGGCGGACCCAGAAGGGATCCTACCACCAAGCAAAAAGACTATAATATATTATTATTATTATTTATTATTTATATACTATAATGCGAAAATACTTTTTCCCCAACCTATTAATTAAGCTGAAAAGGTTATTTCCCTGGGCGCCCTCATTTTGGAAATTAATCAGATTTAAAAACAACCTGTTTGCATTGGATAGATTAAAACTTAGGAAAGGTAAGAAAGCAAAAAACTCGCATATCGTCGTGTAGAGCCGGGTTAGAATAGCCATAACGCCCGTGAATAACCTGAATACCTCCTTGGTGGGAGAATCCCGTCTAGGTCCGACTGACTAGCGATCATCATTTATACAGGATGACTGGTTGGTCATTTTCAAAATTCCAGGAAGTGATAGTTTGAGATCATATATTAAGACAAAAAAATACAATAAAACATTCATATTAAGTAATTATTTACTCGGTAAACTTAAACGAAAGTTAGAGAATTCATTTCGCAACGCATGGTTACATAAGTGTGATTCAATAGATACTTAGCGGGTGGTGGTGTGCGTGTGGCGGGAACACTGCTACGTGTTGACTGAGGCAGCGCTTCGGGAATAGTGTAGTAAGTGCCAACGCTGCGTCACGCGTTCAAACGCGCGTTTCATACAAAACTGAAACGTCCGTACCATACGCACGTTCGATACAGACGTTCGGAATACGCCAAATGCCGTACATGATACGTGCATTCAGTACGGACGTGGCCACGCTTGCTCCAAACGCTAATTCAGTCGGCAACGCTCCGTGGAACCTGTCACACGCGCGTATGCAAATGAGTTTTGATACAGAGCGTCTTATTTAAAAACAAATTCCCCGCACAACCACGTCGATTCCACAAACGGACTAACTGGATGACTTTTTTTTAATTTTTAAACGACGTAGTAAAAAATTAGTAACGAATTTTAAAAAATATATTCCATTTCGAAGTCGTCGTGGCGCCGTGGTTACTGTGTGTATCATACGATATCACAGGTTAAGCAACGTTCGGCGCGGTCGGTGCTTGGATGGGTGACCGCCGACCATTCATATCTCACGACGACTTCCGTGCTTCGGAGGGCACGTTAAGCAGTCGGTCCCGGGTGCTGTATACTTGTATACAGTAGTCGTTAGGGTTTGTCAGAAGCCATCTAGGCGCCCTAAAAATTCTGGCATCCGCCACCCAGCACTGGGCCAGCTTGGTGGATTATGGCCTATACCTCCTCTTCACCCAGGGGAGAGACTCATGCCCTGCAGTGGGCTCATTACAAAGAGTTGTGATGATGATGATGATTCCATTTACACGAAATTGTACTAGTAACGCTGCGTTCTGTAACGCGCGTACCGTACGTCCGTACGGTACGTCCTTGGCACTAAGGTCTCTTTATTTATTTACAGGGATTTCTGGTGAAAAATGAAATACACACTTTTGTTACATTATTATGATCAGAATCGAGTTCAGAGTGCTCCCCTTCAGTATTCAAAATTTGTCAACCCTGTATCAACCCTGTATAAAATCTGCTGTCAAATATTACCGCAACAGCGGTTATATAATAAATAACTAATAAATAAATGAACGAAATCCCCAGACAATCACACTAGAAACATGGCCCCAAAGTAAGCATAGCTTGTGTTATGGGACACCATGTAGCGAACTAGGTGGGAACCTAGAATATAAATACATAATAAAATAAACACCCCAACACGGAACTTTCTTTTTATTGTTCCGTGCGGGAGTCGATTCCGCAACCACTGGCGTCTGAGGCAGATAGGTTTACCCCATCGCCAAAGTGGTCATCTAATATTATGGTCGGTGATATTTTCCGGCAATATTTAATGAAGAGCCAGTATATACCTAAGCCGATCTGCTGTTATCTTCGACCTCATCTTCACTTACCGTCAGGTGAAATTGAGGTCAAACGTGGACTTCGTCTATAATAAAAAAAAACACTGCAATTCTCACTCAGTATAGTGCGACCGGTGGGAGTTTGCGTTCCTAACAGCTGTCAAAATCATAGCTTTTTTAACTTTCGAATCGGAAATAAACTTCATTCAGAGGACATAAGGAGCTGTCAGAGCTGTTAAAAAAAATCTAGATTGTGGTGTAGTCTTGTGCATCCTTATTTATTTTGTAAGTAACCTGGCATAAAAAATTAGGTACTCAGTGTGAAAATAAACATTATTAGGAATTATTTATGTAACTTAAATGTTTTTAAAACACTAGATACGCTGTGCTAGTTTTTATAATTAGAATAATAAAAATAAGGCCGGATTCAGCATACACCAACCGTTAGATTTTAGCGAGGTCCACTCTTTTAGTAAACACCTTGTATCAAATTGAACTCTACTATGATAGGTATTCCTCGCTCTTAACTCTAAAATTTAGTTCGAAAATTGTTTTCCCGCGCGTTCCAGAAATCCCTTTTATCTAAAAAATCACTCCTTTAATATATTTCCCTTCTCAAAACAGAGCGCTTACTGTAAACACTGAAGTTTGTGACAAAACAAAAACTAATTGGAGCTAGTTTCGGTCTACAAACGTGGTCTGATTTAATGCGAAGTTTGGATAATCTGCTGTACGGACAACAACAAGGTAAAAGTTATATTTTGGAATCCGAGACGATTCTATTACTAAAGATGTAAAGGCTAAAATGCTATTAGATGTTATTCTTAATGCAATTTCGACTGTACATACCTTAGCTATTCTATACAGAATAGTCTGATTTAATGTGAAGTTAAGTTAATGTACCTTTACTGGGTATTCTATATAGAAACAGTAATAGTACTTTACGATAACAAGTAATTTTCGGTTTTGATTTAAGGGTTTGTATAGTTTTCTCTTCTTGGTTAATAAAGTAATTCCTTTCTGAAATCACAATTATTAGTTTGTGTAAGAAATATACGAAAATACGTGTGTTTTGACTAATAAATAACGCCACATCACAAAGTATTAAATAAATAATAAATATTTCTGACACTCACACAACATTATCTAGCCCAAATTAAGTTTCTTAAAGAACTTGTGTTATGGATACTAGATAACTGACATACTTCAGAAATATATAAACAAACATATTGAATAAATACATATTTTTTATTAGATTAAACTTAAATAATAAACATATAAACAGTCATGACTTGACGACTAATATCTGTGTTCATCACACAAATATCCGCCGCCGCCGGGATTCTAATCCAGGACCTCTGGCATAGAAGGCAATGTATGTTACCGCTGCACCAGCCGGTCGTCAAATTGTAACTCATCCTTCATTAGTTTAAAAATAAAACATTGGCGTCGCTGCTACTAGTACTATTTTAATACGTTAACAAAGAAAATTTTAGAACCTTTAATTATATTATTAATATCTAACCGTCTTATTAATAAATTCGAATTAAAGTTACGCCGAGTTTTAAATTTGACAGAATGAAATTTTGTATTAATAAACACGCATTAAGAAGGTATTAAGCTGTATCGACCTTAAACTCTGGCCATCTCTTAATCCGCGGCCGTGTATGGTTTAGCGAATGTCTAAAGCTTTGTGTTAGCGTATACAGGCACTGATATTGAATTTTTTTGTGATTTCAATTTTTGAACTGTAACTTTTGCCTTTTAAAGATGACATAACTTATGTATGTGACATAAGGTTCGACCGACAATTATACGCGGAAGGAAATAAGTCTGTGAGTCTGTGAGAAAAAATAACCTTAACGAAATGGATCATTTTGCTGATGATTTGAGGGTGATGGAGGAAATTGATGAAGTTTCTGACCAGCTCACATTGTTTAGGCATGTGAAATATTACAAAACGCGTAAAAACCCTCTGGAGGAACTTCACTTTAAATCTAAATATAGATTTAGTCGATCCACTGCGGTTTTTATAATAGATTTAGTAACGAACGGGCTAGCTGGTGATGCAAGAGGTGGGTCCATACCACCTCATCTGAAAGTTTTGACGGCGATCGGGGCATGGGCACATGGAGAGGTATGTTCATGATTTCATTTTAGATAAATAAGTACCAGTAATATATAAGTATTGGGTTGGTTAGTTATTTTATGTACTGTCAACAGATTCAAGATGATGCTGGAGATCTAAGTCGGATAAGTCAGCCAACAGTTTCTCTTGTGTGTAAACAAGTTGCACTAGCATTATTGGAGCACAGGAGTCAATGGATGAAGAGCAAAATAGAACAATTGCTGGGTTTTTTTCTATTTGTGGATTTAGACAAGTGATAGGAGCTATAGATTGCACACATATTAGAATTCCAAAAGGTGGTGGGCAATACTATATAAACCGCAAAGGATATAGTTCGATAAATGTGCAGGTAACTTTTGTGGGCACTATTATTTATTTATTGCACAACCATACCAACCAATAACCAAAAAAGCTTATTGGACAATTTAAAGTATAAAACTAATAAATGTTATCTATTTTGTTCCAGGTTGTAGCAAATGGTAACCTAGAAATCATGGATATTGTTGCACATTGGCGAGGCAGTACACATGACTCGTGGATATTTAATGAAAGTAGGATTAAACAAAGATTTGAGCAAGGTGAATTTAAGGGCAGACTTTTAGGAGATTCAGGATATGCCTGTACTCCTTATTTATTTACACCTCTACTGCATCCTTCTTCAGAAAAAGAAGAAATGTATAATCGGGCCCACATCAAGACTCGTAATACAGTAGAACGATGCTTTGGGGTATGGAAACAAAAGTTTCAATACGAAATTGGACAATACGAAAATGTATATTGTTGCATTGGCAATACTGCACAATATTGCAATGCAAAGGCAAGATTATGATGAAGGCGTGCAACAGCTAGAATCTATTCCAGTAGCAGCAAATATTGACAGCTCTCACAGAGGTAATGCTGCCAGGGCTGCATTTATAAACGAAAAAATTTAGATTGGTAACTATAAGCTAATATATAAGCTAAAAGCTATACTTACATACTCTGAAAATAACCATAAGTGATAATAACTATGTGATATTAATATATAAGTGCAAAAATAAGTAAAAAGTGATTAAACAGTTTTCTTTTTGTCTGCTACTGTTTTACAATTTGTAAAATTAAAGTTTTCTTCTATATAAACTAAGTAAATAGCTGAAATATTGTATATATTTAAAAAAATAGTCAATTGGTTGAACATATTGTAAAATCACAACTATTTTCAAAATAGTGATTTGAAATTGTAACTACATTATAATATAGTATCAATAGTTAAATTACTGTGTAAACCTTTGTTGTTCCAATAATACAACCTCAACTCCAAGTAACAGCAGCTTCAAGTTTCATTTCATTTCATTTCACTTGATTAATTCAAAATACAAATATTGTTGTATTTCCTATTAACAAGACCTAACTTAGTATTCATCAGCACAGTCTCAATCTCTATTTGAAGAGTTGGTTGATTGTTCCCCCTCAATGGTATCTATATGTAAAAATTTTCACCTCACCTCACCAATGATTGCTTGATTGATGCAGAGTAGGTTAGTGCTACAACTAACTCTACACTGAAAAAATTTCGCATGTAAAAATAACTAAGTTTCGGTTGATTTTAACAAAGCGTGTTTGTCAATATACAACCTGCAAAATTTGTTGCTAAAAATAAATAAGTCAAGTTTGCTATTCTTACTTGATCAGAATCAACCGAGTAAATCGGTTAAAATTTTTTGCTTAGAAATAACAAAGTAAGCTTGATTATTATTACAAACAAAATGTTTGCAAACGTAGCCAACTTTACTGTTTATATTGACAAACTTTCTTGGATAGTTATAGCCAACCTTCTTGGTATTTGTAACCGTTTTGCTAGGTAGCCACAACAGACTTTCTCTGCAATGTGAGTTGTTTAACTCTGTAGCCAAGGCCAACCTACTTGGTATCTGCAATCGTTTTGCTAGGTAGCCACAACAGACTTTCTCTGCAATGTTAGTCATTTAACTCTGTAGCCACAGCCAACCTACTTGGTATCTGCAATTATTTTGCTAGGTAGCCACAACAGACTTTCTCTGCAATGCGAGTCACTTATCTCTGTAGCCACAGCCAACCTACTTGGTATCTGCAATCGTTTTGCTAGGTAGCCACAACAGACTTTCTCTGCAATGCGAGTCATTTAACTCTGTAGCCATAGCAGACTTTCTCTGCAATGTGGGTAAAAAAAAACTAAAAAAATACTGTTATTGTTCACTTATTATTTATTGTCATATATCTGAAAATCACAAAAGAACAGTCTCAAAGTTTACAATACTAAACCCAAATTACAAAGTAGGCACAGTCAGCATTAGCACAGTACAGCAGCATAGGCACAGTAGGCACACAGGATTTGATCAGGCAACTTTCCTGCCAACCTGGTGATTAAAACTCGTGAAGATTCCACAATCTTGCTATGGAAGTACACCGATGCCTTTTCTTGTGGGAATACTCTAATAATTTCGTGTACCCAATTTGCATAAATGGTACTCCGTATTGCATTTGACGGATGATTGCTCAAAATGTAGGTTCCGATGAGCCTTACCAATCTTATTCTTGCCGTATTATCCAACGGAATATGTGTATCTAAATTTAATAAACCTCTTCCTTCAAGGGTACTATTTAAAAGTAACGGTAAATCCTGAAAAACAGAAATAAAAAAATTATAATTTCTACTCATTCTACCTATTTTATAATAATTTTTCTATTAAAAACGAGGCACTGTCTGCCGACATACAGGCATCTAACCTGGTTCGGCTGCAGATTATATAACTTGACACAACTTTTTGTAACATCTAACTTGTAAACTTTTGTATATGTAATATTATTTTGGTACAATAGATCCGTTGATCCATGACTTACGGGACACCCTGTATATAAGAAAAATCTGTTTAATTTTTTTTTAACAAATATGGAACAGTAGATTTTTTTCAGGATTCAAAGTGGTATACCCTTCATTTATTTTTAATTGACTTTTTACATCTTGTATGAATGATGATAAATAGAGATATATAGGTATGTATAGATAGTACCTAATTATAGCTCTGAAGAAATATTACAATACATACGATAATGTTAATTTTGTTCTCTGATAGAATGGTTATTGTGATAGGTGTCTTGGGTGCGTGTGAGCTTGAAGCTTGAGGACGTGCATCAGGGTCAACCGGATATGTCAGCAAGTTAGATATAGATAAGTTAAAGCTTGAAACATCACACGCCTGTAAATTGAAGGATTAATTAAGACAACAGTATACAGATAATTAAAGCAGAATAAATTTTTGAATTGTAAGTGACTTACTTATCATCGGTAATAGGATGCATAGTCTTTTTATGTATTTCTAATTTTTTTGAGAATATGGCATGAAGGCCAATTTTAGGAAATAGCTCCTTTAGGTCAGATTCCTGGAGTAGTGGAAGTGATAGAGATGTAATTGCATTTTCTGTAATTAAATAACTGATTTAAGAAAAATGATCATCAAATGTATCAAATAAACAAAATGTATAGTTCAAATGTATATTAATAAAAACTACTTTCCTCCTCTGTTTGAAGTCTTTACTAATATTATAAAGAGGAAAGATTTGTATTTTTGTATGTTTGTAATGAATAAACTCAAAAACTACTAGAATCAAAGATTCTTTCACCATTAGATGGCTACATTAACCAGAAGTAACATATTTTGCTAAGAAACTCCCACGGGATCAAGAGCTACGCGGGTCAAACCGCGCAAAGCCTCTACTCAGCTGTAAATTAAAGACACAACGGCATATCAGTGGCAATAAACCAGTATAAGCTAGTCTCACATAGAAGGTATTGAAACCCTCTACGGCGGCGCTACCTTGACTCAAAATCACGCGTTCACTGGTCACTGGTGTGCGATTGTACGGTCTCTGTCTAAAAAAATATATAAGATAAAAATTAAATACATAAACGAACTTACCTTTGAACACTTCTATATATTCTTCCAGACTCAAGGCTTTCAGCAGATTTTGTACTTCTTCATCCATTTACATTAAATCACCTGACTATAAAAAAAATACGACGCTGTCGGGGCCGCCGCCGGCAGCGTCTTTAGGAATAAACAGTAGGTTCAGGCACAAAGCAATAGCATATTGGTACCTAATCAATCAACTACGTTTTATAGGTAACACACTCCTTTATGCGTCGTCGCACTCACTTAATTAAATTATTAAACGTTCGAACGAAAGACTGTTAGTTTGCAGCACGCACATAACTAGCGCTGACCGAAACGTGGAGGGGATATCTGCGCATCGGCGGCTCCACCGGCAGCCAGAATATTTACTTATGAATATTTATACAAGTACTCTGTTAAAAATAACTAGCTGAATAGCAAACAAAATAGCTAACTCCACCCTGCTACCAATAAATAAGTGTACTCGGTTAAATACTAATGAGTGTTCTTTTGTATTAGCAAAGCTAAGTGGTTACTAGTAGTCAAGTACTGGTTATTTAAGTTTAACCGTGAGTGGTAACGGTTAATATTACACGAATTACTCTGTTAAAGCTTATTGAGTGAACTTATTAAAATTTTAACAATTTTGTAAACTGTAAAATTTGTAGATTGAGTTATTTGTATTTAATGAGCAGTATGGTGTTAATAAACAAGTGAATTTAGCCATGTTTATGTATATATTATTTACCAAGTTTACTTCCATCATTTTCCACGAGTCTTGATTAAAAATAAACAAGATCCTTTTAACAAAGCCAAAAAGGTACTTTGCTAACTCCTCATTTTTTCAGTGTAACAATAAACTTAACGGCCATCACAACCATCTACTTTTTCCAAAATATTTTAATCTTAATTCATAAATTCTCTTACTAATTCTGTGTTTGGTACATTTGTCAAACTATATCATTTGCGGTTAATATAATTGCCCAATATCTCCACCAACTTTTGGGATTCTAATATACAATCTATAGCTCCTATCACTTGTCTAAATCCACAAACTCTTCATCAGTTAGTGGCATTTTAATCCATTGACTCCTGTGCTCCAATAATGCTACTTGTTTATTTTGAATTAAAGTCACATTCCTGAAGTTCTTCCAGAGGGTTTATAGGCGCTTTGTAATATTTCACATGCCTTTAATGGTGAGATGATTTCTTTCACTTTGCTAGATTAATGATGATGAGAAACCTTAATGGTTGTTGCTTTAAAAGAATTGTAATATAAAAATGCATGTGTTAACACATAAAGCTAAATATGTATTTTGCTAAGAACAAGATGTGTATTAATGTTTTTAATAAATGTATAAAAGTACAACATTTCTATATTTTATTTAAAAAGCTATAATGTGCTTTGGTTCAATATTGATTTCCACAGTGACACTAACACTTTCAGAAAATAAGACCCATATCACATCAAAGACCACAGTTATTATTTCTTTGCCTTAATGTATTTTAAACTGGAGTCAAACTATCATAAAATAAAAAAAATAAAAACAATAAAAAAACAATAAGTTTTATTCATCTTAGGAATTTCACAAAACACTTGATTAATTAAATTAGTAGGGTCTGTAGTGCTACCCGACTTAAATAAAGGAATAACCTTACTATGCTTCATTAAATCAGGAAACTCCCCACTAATAATACAGTTGTTAAATATTTCAACAACGCAAGGAGCTATAAAAAAGATATGCCCCACAGATCAGTTGTCTTTTTAATATCAATTGTCTTAAATCTTTTAATAATATCCCCGGTATCTATGGGTTGGAACTTGAAAGACACCTTGCAATGATTCAGCCATCACAGGTGATGAGTTTAATGATTTAGTAGTTGAAACTGGAATGTCAGCAAAATAGCTCTCAAATGCTGTCGCAACATTTTCATCTGCTTTAATTATTGTACTGTCAATAACAAGCTTAAACACACTATTGCGGTTCTTAACTTTCCCAGTTTGCTTATTAATTATATTACAAGTAGTTTTAGTCTTATTAGCACTATTTTTAATCTTATTACCTAGATAGATTGATTTGGCTGCGTGAATGATTTACACTGGTTTAGAGAGATTTTTTTCGGAATAAATACACTGTCATGTTGTTTATTTATAAATTATTGGAGTGGGCTATAGTAGGCATATTGTTGATTAGACCACATTGAAATCTCTCCAAACGTTTGTCATTGACTGGAACAATCATTATACTCTTATTAACCTGTTTTTCCTTTGAATATTTAAATGTAACCGACTGACCGCTGTGATCAGAGCTTAGTTTATTTATTACTGATGAACATACTAGAGTTAAATAAGAATACACATTATCTAGACAAATTGCAGTGCTTTTTGTTTCCCTAGTTGGTTGTAGAAACAGGTTAGTAAGATTGTGACATTTCAATAAATTTATTAAATTTTTACTCAAGGTTGAGTTTGCAAGTCAACATTAAAGTCCCCACAGACAAATATTTTCTTAGTTATATTACTTAATTTACCCAATAGTTCTTACAAAGCAAGTTCAAAACTATCATAGTTTGATTTTGGGGGTCTATTTATGCAAACAATTATAAAGTTTGTCAATTCTACCCAGGATATTTCAATAGTTTGTTCAATAGATAGGCTCGCTATGTCCTTACGTACCTTAAATTTTAAAGATTTATTTAATATTATTAAGGAGCCACCATGTATTGCTGTCTTTCTATTGAACGCACTAGCAACTTGGTGCTGAGCAAAATTCAAAGTTAATTGGTGAGTATGTCTATATGCTCAGCATTCAAAAACAGATAGTTTTGATTAAGTCCAACACGCTACTAAGGTACAGTATGATTCTTCGCTCCTTCGGTGAACCCAAATAATGCATGCCCTCGTCCCCTCTTGAAGCCACATAGTCATGACATTTAACAGACATAACTACCTCTTCCTCTTCATCAACAATTAATGTAACTGCATACAACTTGGCGTGAACCTTATGTTCAGGGACATTTTCCCATCACATTTGAGTATGTACATAGCTAACAGCGTCATCACCATATGATGGTCTCGAAAACCTAAAATAAAAATATTCTATTAGTTTAGACACATGCTTATCATAAAATACCTCTAAATAACTTGAGTGTGGTTTTATTGACTATCAAGGGCTAAACTGCATTTAATTTAACGAGTAACTAATAAACTTACATGAAAGTTATAAATGCTGAGTTAATAGGTATGTTATGGATACAAAGTCATGTTCACAAAACACATGATGTGGAAGCCAAATGAAAGAACAAGTGGACTTATGTCCTTTAGGTGTATACAATATTGAGATCATACTGAAGTAGATACTAACAGATGCTTCCCCAGTATCCATATTAATTTCGACCACAACACTATCGGAATCATAGATGTTGTGGTCTCTCATCAACTCCGCTGGGTTAAGCAAATATCGAGTTTGCAAGTCTGCATCACTCGGAGTATTTGCTTGTGGTCAACCGCCCGTTTTGTCAATTTATTTTAGGAAGCCGCTGCACGACTTTTGAGCCTGCACCTTCATGGCCTTTCACTGGAATTTCAGTTGGTTGAGGTCGCGTGGTCGGCTATTCAACTGATTAAACCTAAAAGAATCATACATAACACATATTAATTTTATCATATGTAAGATATACGGGAAAAAAGCATCTATGATCAAAACATTGATAATCTTACTTGCGATGTACTTCCTCCCATGCTTTTTGTTTCAATTTATTGGTATTAGTATTGAGGCTTTTATTTTCTATTATGCATGCATGTTCCTTCAGCACACAGCGAAACAATTGCTAAAAAAGGAAGAAAATATAGGAACCATGCATGAAACTAGCAAAATCCAACACCCAAATTAAAAGAGACTAAAATAATTTACCTTTTCTTCCTCATCCCAGTTAGAGGAACGGTTACGTTTCTCAGTCATTTTAAAGAAAATGCGCCGGTCTTTATAATAAGATGAAATATGATATGAAAACGCGAGTAAGTTTCATTATCATGGCGGGCGCATCAAGAATCACAGACACAATTTACTTTTTTGACAGTTGATTTGACAGTTTTTGGGCATCATAGTTCACCAACTCATTCTTTTTATTCAGAATTGCCATATTATTTGGGTTAAACACGGTCTAGAGAATGTATGGGTAAATCAAGGTTACAACCTGTTTATTAATAAGAAACTTACACCGAGCTTCATACCTCGTTTGTCTCGATTTAACTAATTCTTGACTTGACACGGTTTAAGCTCGATTTAGATGATTTTTATTAATAGCACTGAAAGAGAATAATCACACGTTCAAAATTCACGTCTTATACTTGTATTTTGTATCCAAATATAATAACCTCTGAAACTGTGATTTGAATTCTAATCCGTATCAGTCAATACTTACCTGCGTCATGGATAACGGATAAGGCCGTAGATAGATTGAAGATTAGCGGGTTTCGCTTATAGAGCAAAACTAACGGATATTTATTTATTTATGCTGCTTCTATGCTGGACTGGGAGCGAAAGAAAAACATAGAATGTGCCAGCTGCTTCTCTTCCCGGGCATACTGTAAAAGTCAGTTAAGGGATCGAGGTGTTATGGGAGGCTTTTTTGTGGGCGATAGGCTGACCCCCTGTCACTGCAATAGTCTCTCTTCACTATTATAATGCCTCCTAATTTGTCAAACGTGACATCAGATGGTTTTATTACCTCTGGTGTTCTGCCTACCCCATACGGGATACAGGCGTGAAGTTGTGAATGTGAATTGTGAATTTATTTATTTGTTAGAAAGTAAACCCTCAATTGACATCAATCTTACCTGACGGTAAGTAAATATCAAGTCAGAGAGAGTATGTAAAGAAGAGAGAAAAGTGATTTTACCCTGTTGAGATTCACTAATATAAATAAACAATATTAAATACTGTTGGAAATATGTTCAAACAGTGCTATCTTCTCTTGAAATAATGTACTAGACAACGGACATACCTACCTATACCTACGGGGTGACTGGTATAGCAATAGAGCGAGTAAAGAAGGATCATTTGCAAGTATTTAAAGCCTTATTTTAAAAGCCTTTATGGGTTAAGTCTAAAGCCGGCGCTAGACTTAGCTTCAAATGTTTGAACAAATGTTTGAACAAATGTTTGCACAAATGTGTGGCGCTGGACTTTGCATGTGTATTCAACGTTTGCACAAAGCTTTGCACTTTGCCATCCGGTGTCGGTCTTTTTCCACACATCAAAGCGTTCAAAGTTGAATGTGTGCAAATGTTTGCGTGCCCTGCCACACTTGTTCAGTGTCCAGTTGCTCGAGCGTTGTTGAGCGGGACGGTTGTGTGCATGTTACACTGCATGCGGCCATATAATGGACTGGGGCAGCGAGTGCGTTCTGGAATTTGTAGAGTTGTTACAGGGGCAACTATGTACATGGAACCCGAAAAATAACAAATAAAAAAAAATTAATTACATATATACAAATAATACAGGCTAACTGAGTCTACAAAATCGTTGTCCATCTTGTTTGTTGTCTACTAGCATACTGTGGAGAAAAGTGTTTGCGAAGCAAGTCTGGCAGGTTAGTCAATATGTGTTCAAATGACTTTGCAAAGTCGTCAAAGATTTGTGCAAATCTTTGAAACTAAGTGTGGCGCCCGGGTTATAGTTTTGGAGAGAGGCATAAATTTGAACAATAATGATTTTTTTTCAAAAGTTTGCCTTAAGACTCGCCCAACTTTTTAAAATCTTTAAATCACATTTATTTTTTCCGGAGATAAATTCTCAGAAAGAAGATGTTGCCCGTGAAAAATCATAAAAGGAGAAAAAATCTCGAAAGCTAAAATTTCAACATATTTAAAAAAACCGGCAGGGTATTTGTAAATTTATTTTGCTTCAACAAACTTCTTTAGTCCATAGCCTTTCCAAAAAAAACTATACCGTAAATATTAAATATATTATGTATAAGTACAGTAAGTATAAGTATATAAAGGCACTCAGACAAACACCTTAGTCAAAAATATTGCTAGTGCGGATATCGAATACGCAAAAAATTGTCTATGACTGAGACAGATTTTGTTACCAAATCCCGGGTCTTTTTTCCTATAACTAAATAAATAATTTACATTTCACATTTATACTCAGAGTTTGTAAAAACGTCGAATTAAATTTGAAATGATATCATTTTGTATACTCATAAAAGCGTGTTTTACATTTTGCTGCAAAAATTACATTTTATTAAACTACTGACCGAGAGATAATTTCGATTCAGTTTTCATTACTCAATATGATGCAACTGCTGAATAAATGTTGATTTAAATTAATAACGAAATGGTTAATGTGTTTGTTGATATAAAATATTGTTACTAAATTAATAATATAAAATTATTAATTATCCGGATAAATAAATTGCAAGAAACATATTTGCTTGCTGTGTACGGTCGGTTTTGAATAGATCAGCGGCCCCTAGATAAGCGTGTCGTAAAAGGCGACTAATCCTTCAACGTCCACATGGTGGAAGAACCTCTTCAACGTCCGCTTGGTGGAAGAACCTCTTCAACGTCCGCTTGATGGAAGAACCTCTTCAACGTCCGCTTGGTGGAAGAACCTCTTCAACGTCCACATGGTGGAAGAACCTCTTCAACGTCCACATGGTGGAAGAACCTCTTCAACGTCCACATGGTGGAAGAACCTCTTCAACGTCCGCTTGGTGGAAGAACCTCTTCAACGTCCACATGGTGGAAGAACCTCTTCAACGTCCACATGGTGGAAGAACCTCTTCAACGTCCACATGGTGGAAGAACCTCTTCAACGTCCGCTTGGTGGAAGAACCTCTTCAACGTCCGCTTGATGGAAGAACCTCTTCAACGTCCGCTTGGTGGAAGAACCTCTTCAACGTCCGCTTGGTGGAAGAACCTCTTCAACGTCCACATGGTGGAAGAACCTCTTCAACGTCCGCTTGGTGGAAGAACCTCTTCAACGTCCGCTTGGTGGAAGAACCTCTTCAACGTCCGCTTGGTGGAAGAACCTCTTCAACGTCCGTTTGGTGGAAGAACCTCTTCAACGTCCGCTTGGTGGAAGAACCTCTTCAACGTCCACATGGTGGAAGAACCTCTTCAACGTCCACATGGTGGAAGAACCTCTTCAACGTCCGCTTGGTGGAAGAACCTTTTCAACGTCCGCTTGGTGGAAGAACCTCTTCAACGTCCACATGGTGGAAGAACCTCTTCAACGTCCGCTTGGTGGAAGAACCTCTTCAACGTCCGCTTGGTGGAAGAACCTCTTCAACGTCCGCTTGGTGGAAGAACCTCTTCAACGTCCACATGGTGGAAGAACCTCTTCAACGTCCGCTTGGTGGAAGAACCTTTTCAACGTCCGCTTGGTGGAAGAACCTTTTCAACGTCCGCTTGGTGGAAGAACCTCTTCAACGTCCGCTTGGTGGAAGAACCTCTTCAACGTCCGCTTGGTGGAAGAACCTCTTCAACGTCCACATGGTGGAAGAACCTCTTCAACGTCCGCTTGATGGAAGAACCTCTTCAACGTCCGCTTGGTGGAAGAACCTCTTCAACGTCCGCTTGGTGGAAGAACCTCTTCAACGTCCACATGGTGGAAGAACCTCTTCAACGTCCGCTTGATGGAAGAACCTCTTCAACGTCCGCTTGGTGGAAGAACCTCTTCAACGTCCGCTTGGTGGAAGAACCTCTTCAACGTCCACATGGTGGAAGAACCTCTTCAACGTCCGCTTGATGGAAGAACCTCTTCAATGTCCGCTTGGTGGAAGAACCTCTTCAACGTCCGCTTGGTGGAAGAACCTCTTCAACGTCCGCTTGGTGGAAGAACCTCTTCAACGTCCGCTTGGATGCGACCAAACTTCATATAAAGTCTGCCGCTAATTATCTACGCTCTAGAGGTGATGTGATCCATAATTATACATAATTTGTGAAGAGCCAGTTTTATTTATTTATTAATTATAAAAATAGACTATTACAATATCTTAACATTATTGCATTTACAGGTGATGACAACACGCTTGGGTAAAATATTAAAAAAAAAAATAATCAATAGATTACCTAAATAAAAAAAAATACATATTAAAATTATGAAATAAAAAATACATGTTCAAAGTACTTGCTTCAAAATGTTAATCAAATAAAGCAAAGTCATTAAAATAATAATAATTTTTAAAATATTTCAAAGAAGTAGGATAACTTTAAATGAATGACAATGTCAAATAACTAATGAACACAACAAAATAATTAAAAATACTATTTATTCTCTACCAAAGGCTTATTCAGCTTCCCTACATTTCTTTATTTTATTTATTTACTCTTTATTGTACACTAGCTGTGACCCGCAACTTCGTCCGCGTGGATACCGTTTATTAGAGTTGGATAAATACTATTATTATATCCTCCTTGAAGTTAAAACTTACCTTATTCTAAATTTCGTCAAAATCGACTCAGTAGTTTAGCTGTGAAAGCGTTACTGATAGATAAAAAGACAGAATTACTTCAAAAACTGAACTGTTACAACAAAGCAGTGATCCGCAGTTTCACCTAGGTTTTGTGAAAAAGTATAGGTAGGTAGGTATATTACATAGATGACGCCCGCGACTTCGTCTGTATTGGATTAGTATTTCGAGTAGGTTATTTTCTTCTCCAAGGTCCTAACTATCTTTAATAACAAAAATAAAAATGAAGAATCTTCGCCCATATAATATGTATAACTCCTAACCACAAACATAGGTAGGTAACTATCTATTAGGTACATTACAAAGGCACATAGCGTTATAAACAAATCGGGTGCCAAAGTGCCTTAAATTTTAATATTGTCTTAAGTTTTCGCGATGACTATGATGTATGACTATGAAATAAAACACTTTTTAACCGGATTTATCGCGTATATTTACATTTTAAATTTTAACAGTCGCTCGTGACCACGAGTTCTCAAAGACACCGAAACGTCGAGTTAAAATGTAAAATATAAATTATACGCCATTAATCCGGTTAAAAAGTGTTTTATTTAATGCCTTCAATTTTACTTAATTCATGCAATATCTTCATTAATTATACTTAGCTTATTGTTATTCTAGGTAAAGCTAAGTAATTTTTGCGTGAAAGAATAGCAAAAATCCATCCATCCAGCCATTATCAGTGAACATACAATACTACCTATAGTTATGTATGGCTGCTTTTCACTGCCAAACGGCTAAGCCAATATTAATGTAATTTGGTATAGTAGTTAACACATACGTTACTTTTTATTCCGAAGAAATCTACGGTTTCTGACTTCCAAGAGGCAGAAACGATCATGAAATAAACAAAACCTTGATTTCCATTTTATCTCTGTATGTACAGAAGGCAGTACATCAAGCGTTACAAATCTGTCATAATTTTTTACTTGAATTTGAACTCTATGCCCTCGATAATAAGTTAAAATTTGTTGGGGAAATTTGACAGGTAATGTAACGCTTGTTCCTTCTCTACCTACCTATAAATCGCGCAAAATACCTCTTTATACCCTACCGCCGCGAGCCGCGTCGAGCGCGGCAACCGTTACGCAAAAATAATCCTTATATCATTCAGCATTCACGCGCGATGGGCTATTAGCGTATTTCATGTATAAGTTTGGTGTTTCTATACCGATTTCTATGATTCTTTTTTTATTGAATAGGTAATAATGTTAATTTTTTTTTAATTAGGGATGAGTGAGAGTATTATAAACGTAAGAGTAAACAAATATAATCAGAAAGCTCCGAACTGCTAAGCTACCGGGATTTACACGTGTTATTGTGAGTCAACCATAAAATATAGACATATACTGTTGTGGGATATTTTTTATATAATTTTATGAAGAATATTTCTGTCATACATGATTTCTATGTAGCTTTAACCATTAAGGCTGCACACGCGACGGAAGCTTAAAAAATGAAGTAATTTCTCCCGTTTTCCCAACATTTCCCTTCACTGCTCTGCTCCCATTGATTGTAGCGTGATAATAAGTATACTATAACCTGCCCAGGAGTATGAAGAATAATTTTACCAAGTTTCGTTAAAATCCGTCGAGTAGTTTTTGTTTCTATAAGGAACATACAGACAGACAGACAGACAAAAATTTTACTGATTGCATTTTTGGCATCAGTATCGATCACTAATCACCCCCTGATAGTTATTTTGAAAATATATTTCATGTACAGAATTGACCTCTCTACAGATTTATTATAAGTATAGAAGATAGAAGATAGATATAGATATAGATAGATAGATAGATAGATATACACGAAATAGAAAAAAAAACATTAAAAAAGAAAAACACAATCGGCGGCCTTATCGCTGCCTATGAGCGATCTCTGCCAGGCAACCAAACATTCCTTACAGTTCCGACATAAGTCCGTGAGCTGACTTCCTCGACCTCATCCTCACTTACCATCAGTTGAGATTAATGTCAATCGCGCGTTTAATAACTAATTTAATAAAATATCTAAGGTCTCTATAATTTATCACATTATTCCGTTACGCTCTGATCTAAACAAAGTCTTATATTTACTATTCTATATGCACACCGCGGCACTGGTTTATTTACTGCCGAAGATAAACTTTCTATGATCAAATTAAACTTTTTTTTTTAAGAACTTTGCCTGGTCAAACCTAGACTTAGAGGGTTAAGAAAAAGCTAATTGCTAACTTAACACCCCCAAGAGATTATATGAATTTGAAGTTTTAGTTTTTGTGAGCGGAACTTAAACTTCAAATTTATGTTACAAACTATATTTCGGTTTTAGTTTTGACTATCAAAGTGGCCATTTATAGGTTTAGTGTTATAAAAATCAAAGGTCAGTATGTGATTTTATACCAACTATTAGAAAGTATTTCAGATGATACCATGACATGAGTTACTACAATGTCTATCGTAGCAATAGTTTGAGAGACTCTTATGGTGCGTACAGATTGCTGTAATGGAACTTGTAATGTAACATTCTGCGCACTACACGTCCAATTACGCAACGTGCGCAGAATGTAACATTACTAGTTGCATTACTAGCAATCTGTACGCACCATTAAACTTTAAATTTTTATATAATTTTTGTTGTGTAGAAGCTATAAAAACATGAGGGAATAAATGTAAAGAAAAATATTTAATTATATCAGTTACTTAGGTACTAGCGCAAAATACGTTTTACCTAATTATCCATAACTGAAAAAGTATTAAAATAATTAAATTCCAAAAAGTTATTTTTCTCTCATCTACTTTTTTCTTAGTTCAGCCAATTAATGTTTTCAATTAATATTCATGTAAGATTATTCATAGATTCACTGTTATGTCATTATTCGTTCATTCATTCACCTGTTGCCCGCGACTTCGTCCGCGTGAATATTGGCTCCATTCACGCTAAATTACAGTTGGATAAATAGATTACTTTGTCCAAGTTCAAGTTCTATTCTAAATTTCACAAATTGGGTCAGTAGTTTCAGAGCCATTTTGTTGCAAAAAAAATATACAAACAAGCAATCAAATCTTTCCAATAAATAAAGTTCTGCTAACTTTTATATTGATTATAAGTTCATCTTTGAACGGTTTTGAAAGTGGACTGTATATGATAAATTAATGGAGTATGAGATGAAATGGATGTGAATGATCGTGCAAAGAAATAACTGCGAATGAACTCACCTTGTACAGTCGAAACCTCACAAGTCCAGGAACCACGGTATCCTTGGATTGAAATCAGTTTATCTAGACTTACCTCAGTCGCTCCGCGAATACCTGGTAATGGATAATGAGCGGTGATGATGACTCGATGAAGTCCAAACACAGGTTTCTTCTTACACGTCACAGACACAATCACAACAAATTAAATATATTAAATAAAATAATTAGATTAGATACGAAAAATAGCGACAACGAAATAATTAGCAAAGCGAGAACGAAAAGTGCGACAGATCAACTTAAATTCAAAGAACAAGTGAGCGCGAAAGATAAAATGTTGCCAAATTATAAAATAAAAACTACACTATTCATTATCAGTGTGGCCGATGCAAAAATTCAAAACTACTCATTACTTAATCCTAAACATTCCGCCCACCTAAATGCATTATTTACGAAAATAGTTAAAATTAAATAAACAAAAGGCTCGCGAAGAATGTCCAATAATTATGACAGAACAAACGACAAAAAAAATAGAAATAAATAAATTAATACCTAAATGAGACTCAATGAAGAATGGGCAAAGGGCAAACCTTTACGACAGGCCGTTTATACTCTCCAGAAGAAGTCTTAACAGTTACCACGCGACAAACTCCATCTGCACCTGGATGCAGACAGATAATGCGACCCATGCTCCAATGCAATGGGTTGGTTTGCTCATTTATGATCAGGACAAGCGTACCTATTTTTAGATCAGGGCTCGACTTATCCCATTTCATCCTCTGCTGTAAAGTGTGGATGTATTCGTTGCGCCATCTACTCCAGAAGTCTTGGTGCATTTTTTGAATAAGCTTCCAACGATGAAGTACACTGATGTTCTGAGCAGTTAGGTTTTCTTCAGGTAATGCAGTCAAGGGTTCCAAAGTTAAAAAGTGCGCAGGAGTAAGCGCCAAGCAGTCGTTAGCGTCAGTACTTAAGGGAGTTAGTGGACGGGAATTCAACATTGCCTCTATTTGAGACAACACCGTATAAAACTCCTCATAAGTGAGACGTTGGAGACCGATGACACGAGACAAATGTGTTTTAACTGACTTGATACCAGCTTCAGCCAAACCGTTAAAATGGGGACTACCTGGTGGACTAAAGGTAAACTTTATTGTTAGTGAGTCCGCCGCAGTCTGCATAAGACTTGCGAGTTGGTTAGCAGCTCCAATGAAGTTTCTACCTTGATCGGAAACAATATGAATGCAACGGCCTCGGCGTGCAATAAAGCGCTTCAAAGCAGCCAAAAAAGCATCCGTACTGAGCTCCGATGCGAGCTCGATATGAACAGCCTTGGTGCTTGTACACACGAATACACAAATGTATCCCTTGAACGTTTTAACACCTCTTCCACGACCAAGGGCAATATCAAAGGGACCCCCATAGTCGATTACTACGCTCGAAAAAGGCTTTACTTCGCTTACGCGGTACGATGGCAAATTACCCATCAATGGGGGTTGAGCAGGTCTTGGATTTGCGCGAAAACACTTAACGCAACCAGAGACTACCGACCGAATAGCTCGTTTAGCCGATAAAATCCAAAAGGACTGCGATATCAAATTTTGAAGCGTCTGTGCGCCAGGATGCATATGTTTATGATGATAATCATCAATCAAAAGCAAGGTGAAGCGATGATCCCTAGGTAATAAAAACGGATGCTTGATGCCGAAGCTGACATCGGCATTAGTCAAGCGGCCGCCCACCCTCAAAAGACCCGCCTCATCTATGAAAGGAGACAGCTTGCGAAGTCCTTTAGGTAATGAATTTAATTCACCCCTTTCCAGATACAACAGTTCTTGACGAAAAGCTACCGATTGAACTTTCTTGATTAAGAAGATAAGTGCACGGTGGAGCTCGTCAGGTTGAATTCCACAAGAAACGCTGTCCCTTTGAAGTTTGGTCGATGAACTATTTCGAAAACGAAAACAGTACGATAAAATTCTTAGAATTTTCGATAGTGACGAGTATTTTTTGAGCAAGAGATCAAGAAACTCAACCTCTTGCTCAGTTGCTAGGAGAGCTACACATTTTTGCTCATTGTGCAGAGCTTCAGAAACAAGCGGGAATTTTACTACTGGCCATTTTTCTTTAGGCTCCGATAGCCAAGAAGGGCCATTCCACCATAGTTCCTGCTTTAAAAATTCTCCTGGCAAAGTCCCACGTGACCCACAGTCAGCGGGGTTGTCAAAAGTTCTAACGTGACACCAACTTTCAGGAGGAATTTTTTCTTGGATATGGCTGACTCTATTGGCCACGAAAGTTTTCCATTTAGATGGACACGATTTGATCCACGATAATGCCACACTAGAGTCTGACCATGCGAAAATGTTGAATGTGTTATAAATTGATTCCAGCGAAACGAGAACTGAAGTAAGAAGATCTGCCAACAGTACTGCAGCTTGAAGCTCCAACCGTGGAATAGATAAGGTACGAAGGGGTGCGACTTTCGATTTGGAGCATATTAATTGCACGAAAATATTACCCTGAGAATCCAAGGTTCGACAATACACAACAGCGCAATAGCCACGCTCCGATGCATCACAAAATCCGTGAAGTTGTGCCTCAACAAAAGTCCCCCTGAGGATTCGACGAGGAATCGAAATAGACGAGAGACACGATAATTGAGATTTAAAGGTCCCCCATTCCCGAGCTATATCCTCAGAAACATCGTCATCCCATGCCACACCTGATGTCCATAGTAGCTGCATCAAATACTTGGCATGAAATGTCACAGGACCTAAAAATCCCAATGGATCATACATGCGAGCGATATGCGATAAAATAATACGTTTTGTGCATCGGGAGTCATGACTAGCAGACGCCTTGAACTGGAAACAGTCAGAACGAGGACGCCATAACAGTCCTAAGATCTTGAGGGAGGTATCCTCAGCATCTTCGAAGTTAATTAACTCTTCCGAGTAAACATCCGATGGTGAAAGGCCTTGGAAGAAGGACTGGTTATTTGAAGTCCACTTTCTTAGATGAAAGCCGCCGGACGAAAATATGTCGGTGAGCTCTTGTCGCAACAACAGAGCTTGGTCAATGGAATCAGCACCTGATGCCAGGTCATCAACGTATATATCTCTGGCGAGAACCTCGGCGCCAGAAGGATATGCTTCGCAAGACTCACTCGCCAATTGAGCTATACTTCTAAGAGCCATATATGGTGCTGAGGATACCCCGTATGTCACGGTGCGGAGACGATATTCCCGCACAGGTACATCGGATGAGGGACGCCATAAGATTCTCTGGTATTCTGCATCCTCATTCGGGACCAGTAATTGACGGTACATCTGCTTAACATCTCCCGTAAACACGATGGCATGCCAACGAAAACGAATTAGTAAATCAAAAATGTTTGTTTGTAATTTCTGACCAGTATGCAAGGTGTCATTCAAGGATTTACCACTCAAATCCTTGGCACTAGCATCAAAAACGACCCGAAGAGGAGTACTGATTGAGTCAGGGCGCAAGATACCGTGATGTGGAATGTAGTAGAATTTACCAACATCAGAAGTAGGGACCTCAACCTCCTCCATATGATGACAAGCCAAATAGTCTTCCATAAAAGCCACATATGCTCTGCGGAAGTCGGGATTAGAATTAAGTTTCCTTTCCAGTGAAACAAATCTCTTGAATGCAATGCTACGGGAATTACTGAAAGTAGGCTTATCTAGCGGGTCTACAAAAGGCAGGGGAACGATAAATCTCCCATCATCATGACGTTTATGATACTTTAAAAAGTACTCCTCGCATTTTGCTTCACTGTGTGACAAGTGCACCTTAGGTGCACTAACACCTTCTAATTCCCAAAACCTTTTGAGTGATGAATCCAAAGCTAAATTAGACAGTGAATGTGTAGAATTTGATGCAAAAAGGCAATCTCTCTTTGCAACTATACTAGTATTATTAGCATGTGTCACATCACAGCCTCCCATGACAATCCAACCCAAAACTGTATTCAGTGCCTTTGGCTGACCCTGACTTCCTTGTCTTAGCCCAGAAACGAGAATGGATGCAAAAATGTCAGCATTAAGCAACAAATCAATTGGGCCCGGACAAGCAAAGTTGGGATCGGCCAAAACTAACTGTTTAAGATGTGCCAAGTTTGAGGTCTCTATTTGGCAAGATGGCTGCTCAGCACAAATTGTAGGCAGCACTAAAGCTTCCACATTAAATGTGTATTTGCTATCATGGAGTGACCTAAACTCACATGATAGCATACCTTGAGGGTGGGCTGAAGAATTACCTATTCCGCTTATGGTCTGGTCACTTCTACTAACTTGCAAACCTAACCGCTTGGCGCATGGTGCAGCTATAAAATTGCATGCACTAGCGCAGTCTAGTAATGCCCTAACTGTTTGCCATTTTCCGCCCGAGTCCCTTAATAAAACCCTGGCCGTAGAAAACAAGACATTGCTAACTCGGGTAGCAGATGTTAAGGCTACACTGGGAGGATTAACAGTGGGTTGGCTGGTACTATCTCCCTGTGCTGCTGTCTTTAACGGCCTATTGAAATGCAACAGTGTGTGATGTGAGTAATTACATTCCTCACAACGAAGACGAGAGGAGCAGGCTTTTACTTGGTGGCCACTTGACAAACAGCACACACAAAGCTTCTTATCCTTTACATATTTAAAACGTGCACCTACATCCAAATCTATAAAATCTGGACAGCTAAAAAGATTATGTTGACCAGAACAATATGTGCATGTTGAGTTATTATTAACTATCAGTGCTGGCTTAGGTCTTTGGTTGGCTTTAGAATGTGAAAAGTTAATTCCAGATGTGTCTAAAGCTCTAATGTGTTTTTCAATAAAGGCTTGCAACTCATTAAACTGCGGAATCTCATCTGAATTAAACTCCAACTGGAATGCTTCTTGAGTTAAACGATCTAACTTTGACCATAGCAGGTGGAACAGCATAAAGTTTCTATCAGGCAACTTATACTTTTCCAACACTGCTAGGTTTTCTATGAAAGTTCTGCTTACCCGCTCTAACTCAGTACCAGTTTTAGAAGAAATTGGTTTGCAGAAAACCAACTTCTCATAATAACTGGTTGCTATTTGTCTCTTCCTATCATAATACTTGGACAGACTATGATATGCATCCAAGTAACTGTCATTGGTGAGGGGATAGTTTTTAATTAAATCATATGCACCATTCTGCACACTCGACAATAAATAGTGCAGCTTTTCAACATTTGATATGTTCCTGCTGTGAATTAAGGAATCAAACAATTGCTTAAATGATACCCAATTCTCTAACCTACCATCAAAAGGCTTTATGTTTATTTTAGGTAACTTAGCACAAACAGACTCAGCTACAATCAATTTACTTTCACTATGAGCCTGTTGTCTAATAGAACAGAGAACTTTTTTAAACTTTTGTTCAAAACTAATTGTTATGCCGCACTCAGCCCGTTGCTCAGCTTTGTTGCAGGTTGTTAATAGCTTGCGTTGAGCATCGTGAAACTCATTGGCTATATCCTTCACGTCGTCCTCAATATAGCCAACAAGGTCCGAGGCCTCCATATACTCAAGACGCATTACCGCGTAATCCCGAGCAATCCTATTTACATCCGCAGTCGCATCCAACTGAGCATTACCTTTCTTTTCTGCCATTATTAATTAAAATTTATTCAAACTAAAAATAAAACTTTACAACAACAAACGAAAAAATAATATAAACAAACGAAGTTAGGTTATGATTGAATATTCGACAGATGACAGAAACGATGGTGACACTGACAGATAATGGATGACTGACGGATGTGACAGATGTCCTTTACGAATAATAGAAATTTATTCTACAGCACTAAGCAATAGTGCCAACATAAAAATACAAATTATAAATTTACAAGTACCTACCAATTTTTTATTGAAAACGGCTGTTGAAATATTAAAATTACCCACGATTACAAATAAAAGTTAAATACAATAAATAAATGAAATATGATAATACGAAAGGCACTGTACCTAAGATCCGCCGATGGACCAAAATGAACGGTTTTGAAAGTGGACTGTATATGATAAATTAATGGAGTATGAGATGAAATGGATGTGAATGATCGTGCAAAGAAATAACTGCGAATGAACTCACCTTGTACAGTCGAAACCTCACAAGTCCAGGAACCACGGTATCCTTGGATTGAAATCAGTTTATCTAGACTTACCTCAGTCGCTCCGCGAATACCTGGTAATGGATAATGAGCGGTGATGATGACTCGATGAAGTCCAAACACAGGTTTCTTCTTACACGTCACAGACACAATCACAACAAATTAAATATATTAAATAAAATAATTAGATTAGATACGAAAAATAGCGACAACGAAATAATTAGCAAAGCGAGAACGAAAAGTGCGACAGATCAACTTAAATTCAAAGAACAAGTGAGCGCGAAAGATAAAATGTTGCCAAATTATAAAATAAAAACTACACTATTCATTATCAGTGTGGCCGATGCAAAAATTCAAAACTACTCATTACTTAATCCTAAACAATCTTAAAAGGTACATTTTCTGTCTTTTGTTCTTGATGTGATAACTTGAAACAAGTAACAATACAAATTGATTTGTATAGTGCACCCGGCAAACAGCGTCCATGATACAATTTGTCGGAAAACTATGCATTTTAAGGAAGAAGATAATAAAAACTTTAAATAACATATGTATACGCCATGTATGACAAATTTTAGATACTGAAGAAGAGCATTATGTCACTTTAAATTATCCTTTAACACAACCCAGGGTTGTCTGGAAGAGATTGTCTGTAGATGATAAGGGCGGCTATTGTGCACTGTACCTATTATATTGTTAATAAAGTTATGTCTTACTCCATATGTACAATGAAGAATAAATAAATAAATAAAATAAGAGCAGTCTGAACTCGATTCCTATCATAGTTATGTTATAAAAGTAGGTATTTAATTTTTCACCAAAAATCCTTTTAAAAATAAATAAAGAGATCTTGCTACGCTTCTCCCGATGCGCCGCCTCAGTCAACACGCACACCACCACCCGCTATGTACCTATTGTTTTACGCTTATGTAACCATGCGTTGCGTAATGAATTCTTTAACTTTCGGTTAAATAATTAATATTAAGTTTATCTCTTCATGTATGATCTAAAACTATCGAATTTCAAAAATGACCCCCAGTCACCCTGTATAATTTATCTGTTCCGTTGCTGACGCTGCTGAGTGAATGACAGACAACAACAGAGATCTCGTCATTTTGTTGATTTTATATTAGGTACACTAGCTTTTGCCCGCAACTTCGTACGAGCATAAACATTGTTTATATTTAACACAACCAGTCATTGAAGAACCTTTATGCCAAGTATTACATCCATGCCCTGAAGAAATAATTTTTCATACAAACTAAAAATTCCAATATTTCGTGTTCCCGTGGAAATGTCGGAAACTTCTTTCACAACACAAACAGTCACTCACTGAGGAACCTTTATACTAAGTATCACATCTGTGCACTCATGGAATAATTTTTTTCATACAAAATATAAATCATATATTTCCCGTTCCCGTGGGAATTTCGAGAATTACTTTCATAGCACAAACAGGCACTCTTTGCCAAGTATCACAACCGTGCACTCAAGGAATAAGATTTGTCATACAAACTAAAAAGTCCAACCCCTTCCCGTGGAAATTTCGGGAATTCCTTACATAATACAAACAGACACTTATTGAGGAACCTTTATACCAAGTATCACATTCGTGCACTCAAGGAATAATATTTTTTCATACAAACTAAAACATCGTATATTTCCCGTTCCCGTGGGAATTTCGGGAATTCCTTTCATAACACAACCAGACACGCATTGAAAAACCTTTAAACCAAGTTTCACATCGGTGCACTCAAGGAATAAGATTTTTCATACAAACTAAAATGTCCAATAATTCCCGTTCCCGTAGAAATTTCTGGAATTCCTTCCTTATTGCACCCCTACATCCCCTAAAAAATGTATGTTCCAATTTTCAGCTCTCTACGCCCAGTAATTACGGCTGTACGTTGTCTGTCAGTCACTCAGTCACTCAGTAATTCAGTCAGTAACGGAACAGTTTTATTGATAAAAAAACGAGCATTCAAAACCGAATTCTTCTTCATTTTCAAGTCCTTGTTCTAAGATTAGCTAAAAGAAACTAGAAACAAAAAAGAAATTTATGAAAATTTTTTTTTTTTTTTTCAAAAAGTACTATACCGAATTTGATCGTGATCCACCTTTGAAGCATGATCAGAAAAAATGACATTTCACTGGAGATATTCGCGTAACAAATATACAATCAAATTCTTAATTCTCAGTTTCATGAAATTGCATGTTTTACAAAGAAGTTTAATAGTACTAAATATTCAAGGATTACGTTCAGCAGACTATATCACGACGAAGCGCTGAGCTCATTAAAAATTATACACCTTCTGCGACAGTCACCCTGAACAAAACTTCGTAAGTTAATACATTTTTTTTATTTATTCTTACTAAAGTTTACTGGAAACTTGGTTTCTCGGAAGGCATTAAATCAGCGTTACGGTTTTTTTTGTTCTGCTTTACATTGCTAAGTTTAATTTAGACTTTAATGCATTGTATTTGCTGTTAAGAAGTTGCAGTTACGAGATTATCAATGCAGAAATATTATAAATACAGGAACTTAGCTTTGTTGACATGCAATGACTCGCCTTAACCATTATAAAATCAATGAACTTGAACATATTGCATAACAGATGAAAGTTTCTACGAGAAATTGCGCTTAACTATAACTAAGTAAGATGACAAAGTTTAGTATTGGCTTATAAAGAACTTTCTATAGGACTGCATTACCACTATGGCCGCGTTTGAGATTACGCGTCGATCACGCAAAGGACCCGGCACGTTTTCATCTGCGTTACACAAACACTTGCCACACGATGCTATCATATAGTATGCATATAGCTTAAGCTAAATAAATTCTGTCGCGTGGCTGCCACGCGACTATTGCGATGCATTTGCGCTGAAACAGTGCGGCTATTTTGAAGTCGCCCTGTAAATCTATGTTATTGACTTTGATAAGATTCACTTTTGTTATCTATACAGGGTTAATTTTAATTAGCTTATCACCTCTTGCAGGCAACCTCTCCACTTCTATCCCAACAATATTTGTTCTTCAGCTTTTTAAAATAATTAAATAAAAAAATTAAGTTTTAAGTTCCATACAAAAAATATGTAGGTATTGTCTCTAAACTGGCATCACTCTATTTACACTAATGCCACGCACCTTGCATCACGCCACGTGCAGCGGGGCGCGGAGTTACGTGGTGACGCAGCAAAATACAAAGTAATAAAATAAACAGAGGGAGCAAAAATTTGTTTGTTTTTCTTTTTTTTGTTTCATTTATCGTAGAACTAATGTAATTGGGATTGATGTGGAGATTGTGCCTGCAAGAGGTTGGGAATCATCTCGAAGGTACGGCAGTACTTCGGCCCTGCACAGCTTCTTAACTTATACACAGCTTAAGTGCGATCATGCATGGAGTACTGCAGTCATTTTTGGGATGGTTCAGCCAAATATCAACTAGAAGCGCTGGACTACGTTGACCGAAGAGCCCGTAAACTAATTAACGACGTCGACCTTACAACCAAAAAAACTGCAAACCCTAGAGCATCGTCGCAAGGTTGCTTGTTTAACCGTGTACTACAGGATACATTTTTGTGAGTGCGCGAGTGCTCTGTTTGAACAAATTGAACCCTCACCCTTTTTACCATGAGACTACTAGACGCAGACAGAACTTCCATCCGTATGTGGTAGATATTCCGAAAAGTCGAACTAAGCGCTTTGACAGTTCCTTTTTGATACGGGTCGCCAAGGTTTGGAATGAACTGCCTCCGTCTTTCCCCTTACCAGTAAAGTCCTAGTACTATTAAGTGTCGAGTGAATAGGTTTCTCTTGGATGCAAGTGTACCACCTTAGTCTTCATGTTCACTTAACACCAGGTGTCATGGAATACAAACGTCCCATCCACATTTTATAAAAAAAAAGTGGTGATGCGCTAATTCGCTAACTAAATTTAACCTTTTATATTTTAAATGTATGATATTTAATTCTCAAAAAAAAACCATTGCACTTACACAAAATAGTTGACCAAATCTGTATCATCTCAATACGATATTCATTTGTAACGCGCTTATCCAACACTGCGCGTTGTACCTATTTAAAAACCTTTTTTTACATTTAGAAGCCTTGTTTTAGAAAAGATCATTAGATTATTTTATTCTTAGAAACTCTTAGGGTGTTACCATATCAATCGATCGACGGTCAACCGAGACGGCGTCGATCGACGTCGACCGGATTTAAAAAATACGCGAGTAAAATTACGACTACTAGTCTGCAGTTACAATTAATGAAATAACCACGTACTAAAATCAACTAAATTAATAAAAATAACAGATTACTTCCATACTGGACTGGGAGCAAAAGAAAAACATAGAATGTGCCAGCTGCTTCTCTTCCCGGGCATACTGTAAAAGTCAGTTAAGGGACAGAGGTTTTAAAGGCGTTTTTGTGGGCGATAGGGCTCCATCTTTATAATACCACCAAATTTGTCAAACGTGACATTAGATGGTTTTGTAACCTCTGGTGTTCTGCCTACCCCATAAGGGATACAGGCGTGACGTTATGTATGTATGTATGTATGTACAGATTACATCATACTAATTCGTAAACACAAACGGTAATAGAAGGAATATTTTGCGTCCCTCATAATGTTACATTTAGATAATAATAATTATCACATTTAACACCACGTCACATACTAACACTCCAATGCTTACACTTGGTATCGTTTATCAAAATTGTTTAATGGGATTACCGTTTCACTCGACGGTCTAAGGTTATTTAGACTGGAGCTGTGCGATTTAAATTGCTTTTAGCAAACTGCTGTAGTTTTAAGGCACGTTCCCACTACTTCGTAACCGTTAATTTATCGTAGGTTAATATCGCAGGTTCCCATTATAACGACTGTTAGTTGTACATTTTTTATCGTTAAGCAACTGTAGGTAAAAAGCTGTTTGGTAAAAAGTATTTTAGTAAAATTTTGTCTTACTTTTCAATCATCGGATAAAGTTACTTGATAAATAACGTTTTACTCGGTGCAATAAAGTTTCGAATTTCAAAGCTGTCCAATTTATTCATAAGATCACTTTTTTCATTGAGAAATGAAGCCTAAATATCATCATCATCATCATCATCATCTCAGCCCGCGCTAGTCCACTGCTGGACGTAGGCCTCTCCCAACGCGCGCCACCGAATATATTACATAAATATATTAGCCTAAATATATTACAGCTAATTCATGAATTAACTTTAGTAACAGGATATTACCTTGCATTGAAACATCAGATGGTTTTATTACTTCTGGTGTTCTACCTACCCAGTAAGGAATACAGGCGTGGAGTTATGTAAGTATGTATTGAATACCTCAAAAATGTTGAGTTTTATTAGAAATTTCCTACGGCTGCAAACTGGACGGCAGCGACAGCGAGAGCGACTTCGGCGCGTGCAGCGACGCGGGAAATCTGGGCCGTTCTCGACGCCAGCAGGCGTGAGAGCGATTTGTCGCGGTTTCATACAAATTCAGTACTTTCCATCGTGTCGCGGAAACCGCTGCCGCTGTCGCTGCCGTCCAGTTTGCAGCCTTACTATAAAATTCATGAAGACTCGATGGTGTTCAATTATTTTTATTGTATAGTAAATAAAAGTATAGCTTCGGATTATCAATCAATATATATAAAACTGTTCCGTTACTGACTGAGTGACTGAGGTACTGAGTGACTGAGTGACTGACAGACAACGTACAGCCGTAACTACTGGGCGTAGAGAGCTGAAATTTGGAACATACATTCTTTAGGGGTTGTAGGGGTGCACTAAGGAAAGAATTCCCGAAATTCCCACGGGAACGGGAAATATAGGACTTTTTAGTTTGTATGAAAAATCTTATTCCTTGAGTGCACCGATGTGAAACTTGGTGTAAAAGTTTTTCAATGTGTGTCTGGTTGTGTCATGAAAGGAATTCCCGAAATTCCCACGGGAACGGGAAATATATGATGTTTTAGTTTGTATGAAAAAATCCCATCCCTTGAGTGCACGGATGTGATACTTGATATAAAGGTTCCTCAATAAGTGTCTGTTTGTACTATGGAAGGAATTCCCGAAATTCCTACGGGAAGGGGTTGGACTTTTTAGTTTGTATGAAAAATCTTATTCCTTGAGTGTACGGATGTGATACTTGGCATGAAGGTTCTTCAATGAGTGTCTGGTTATGCTACGGAAAAAATTCCCAAAATTCCCACGGGCACGGGAAATATATTATTTTTAGTTTGTATGAAAAAAACTTATTCCTTGAGTGCATGGGCGTGATACTTGGTATAAAGGTTCTTTCAGTGGGTGTCTGGTTGTATAGTTTCTGAAATTTCCACGAGAAGGGTAGTTAAGCGCATACAAAGTTGCGGGATAAAGCTAGTATTATATATTTCTTTTTAAGAAACATAAGACTACAAAACAACAATATTAATTTGATGTTTTTTTCCTCAGACGTAAACAAACAAAATAAGCTTTAATAAAGTAAAGTAATCCTTACAGAGATATTGTACAGGAAAAATATTATCTACTTCTGTATAAAAACAAATTAAAATTAATTGGTAGTAGATTCTAATAGTTTGTTTTGACAAAGCTTAACCTCCTTTATTTTTATAAAAAAACTTACAGAACAAGCTCTGTAAAATAAAGAAGTTTTTAAACGAAGCGATCGTATAATAAAAAGCCAAAAATATAAAAAAGCTAGCTAAAGCTAGTATTCAATGCAATTCTTGTACCATTGGAATACTCGGCCCTTTGACTTTCAATCTGTTTGTAATGAACCCACTGGAGGGCTACAATTATCTTGGTGACGAGGAGGTTTAGGCCCTAACCCACCAAGCTGGCCCAGTGCTGGTTGGTGGATGTGCAAATTTTCTAGGCGCTGAAATGGCTCTTAACAAAGCAAAACGGCTACTGTATACAAGTATACAGCACATGGGACCGACTGCTTACCGCGTCCTCCGAAGCGGAAGTTGCCGTGAGAAATGTACGAGCCGCCGTCATTCATCCCTGAACTGGCTGCGCTTAACGTTGCATAACGTGCAATATCGATAGATATACGCCACGACGACTTCAAGGATATTTCCCTAAATAAAAAATCCTGCGTCAAAACTGACTGCGTCTATCTTTCCTGGCCAAAATTCTGGTTTTTTTAAGTGTTGAACGACCAGGTTTCTCATGGATGGTCAAAGACGTTCCACCCATTAAAAATGCAGCTTAAAAATACCCAAAGACCAAAAACCAACGAATGCCTTCAAATGACATATTCTCTACAAATCCTTTATTTTATATAGCCAACAAAATTTACTTGTTGGAAAGGAAAATATTCCAAAATACACAAGAAAAACATGAACATGAACAATCGTGAGATTTTTTTCTACATCATTATTATTTTATTTTTCCTGCGTATCAAGCGTAAGTAGGCGCCCAGCAAGGTAGACTAACGATCTGCTCAAGATCGCCGGTAAACGCTGGATGAAGGCGGCGCGGGACCGCGTGACTTGGAGAACCTTGGAGGAGGCCTATGTCCAGCAGTGGACGTCTACTGGCTGTTGATGATGATATTCAAACTGCCCCACTGCAGCGCTATAAGAGTGTTGTTTGCGAGATTTGTAGCAGTTGAGCTTATTCTATAATCTTGGCTTTGTTTTTCCGTTGATCCTTTTGGAGTTTTGGTTCTAACAAAACTTCACCCCTGTACCCTTATGGAGTAGGCAGAGCACCAGAGGTTATAATACCATCTGATTTCATCTTTGACAAATAAGGAGGTGGAGAGGGATTATTATATAGGGTGCCTGGTGGGTCACTTTTGAAATTCAAGGATGTAATAGTTTTATCATATCTATGCATATAATAAAATGGTAGGAAAGTCAAAACTGTACATTGAATATTTTTTAAAAAAAATACTTGGGGTATGATCTACAATCGAAACAGAAACAAAAAATATAGTTTTTAGAATTTTTGTCTGTTTGTCTGTTTGTCTTTCCGGGATAAACTCAAAAAGTACTGCATGGATTTACTTCAAATTTGGCATGAAGATAGTTAAGAAGTCGGGTCAACATATAGGCTACATATTATCACGCTAGCAGTGTTATAATCGTAGGTGCGTTTGGTGCTGCATAGCGTTCACGCAGACGACGTCGCGGGCAGCAGCTAGTAAAGGAATATAAAGGAACCAAAAGTAAAGGAATTGATTACGCAAGGCATGGTTACAGTAGCGTTGGCAGCGATCCGCGTGCCAGGTCACGTGCCGCAAGTGACTTAGGCGTAGGAAATTAAATAGTAAGAAAACTTTCTAGTGAAAAATTAAGTACCTCCTTTTATCACATAATTGTGACCAGAATCGAATACAGAATGCTCTCCTTCAGTATCTAAAATTTGTCACCAGTCACCCTATTAGGGGTTCAGTCTATAACCCACAAAAACCTTCAATAAAACCTCTGTCCTTCCACTGACTTTTACAGTATGCTTGGGAAGAGAAGCAGCAGGCATTTTCTATGTTTTTCCATTGCTCCCAGTCCACTCAGGAAGTTTTGTTTCAATCGTCAGTAAAATTAAATGTTATTAATAAAACCCGTTCAGTTGAAGTGTGTGATCACCACTTAGCCACAGCCTTACATTTAGCAAACAACATAAATTGCACAAGCGCTTCACGGAACGGAAATCTATCCGCTTTTGAATGTCCTATGAGATGCCATAATACACGTCGTGTGGGAAAGAGATGGATTGTGTGATAGAAGGAGAAACACACTTGTGGATTAAGATTTACTGAAATGTTGGTCGAGTTATCTATGGAGCGTAATCGTATACAGGGGAAGATTTTTTAATGAGTCTACAAATTTATGCCTTATATTTTTTTAATTAGGACGGATTTTCCTTTTTTTTATTACTAAGAAAGATATTTTCATGAGGTTCGTAAAATTTAAATAATCAACGAATGCAGAGCATTAAAAAAACAGTATCACGTCCAAAACTTTGGCCGCAGTATAAAGTCGTCAAGGTAAACTCATACAAATTTCGTTCAAAATTTTTAAATTTTTCATGAGGTACTCAATCGATTTCTATAAAATTTAAATGATCCCTCTAAAGGATCCTGTATCATATGAAACCAAAATATTTAAAATCAGTTCATACTTGTCCGGAAAAAAAAATACACACGAATTGAAAATGACCTCCTTTTGGAAGTCTTTTGAAAACATTTCTGAACTTCGAATCTAAACCAGCGGATGGTTTCATAGTAAGGACGGCAATGATCATGATCAATTTGTACTGAATGTACCTATTTGTATTAATTCGTATAATCCTGACTGAAAGAGTGCCAAGGTTTTTTTCCGCCGGCTTTTTATGTCTCTTGGTCTACTGTAATATCCTATTCAATAACTTTCAACACCTTGTTAAAGCCGAAGTACAAAATTGTGACGTCATTAAGCGGGCATTCGATGGTCTTATGATGAATTTTTTTTTTTTCGGTGTAGGAATAACGCACGACTTTAAACATGATTGAGTCTACAATTGCGCTTCCTCACTAGGTGGCGCGGAGGTTTAGTCCATAAACCACCAAGCTGCTTAGTACTATTTAGTGAATATCAGAACTTTTAGGCTCACAAAATGACATTAATCACACCCTTAAGCAAACTCATCGACCTTTTACCTATAGGTAATAATATGAGGCTGATACTAGGATGATATTTCTGATATTAGGCTGAAAAAAAGGTCCGAGCGAGAGGTGACTCTCACAGAGTAGATCTTTTTTTAATAAAGTTACTTATGTTTTTCTAAGACTTAAAAGTTTAAATCAAAACCACTTAGAAAAAAAATATCATTGTAAATTATATTGTTTGCTAAACTTCGACCGCCGTTTCACTTGTACCAGTTCCTGCCCCCTACAACATTTTCTTATGACATACATACATATCTTCACGCCTTTATCCCTTATGGAGTACACAGAACAACAGAGGCTTTAAAACCATCTGATGTTACATTTGACAAATTTGAAGGCATTATAATGATGAAGTCTCTATTGTAGTGACAGGGAGTCAGCCCATTGCCCACAAAAACGCTCATAAAACCTCGGTCCCTTAACTGACTTTTACAGTATGCCCGGGAAGAGAAGTAGCTAGTACATTTAATGTTTTCTTTCGCTCCCAGTCCAGCATTACTAAATTAATATTTACGGCAACTGTATACAAGTACTTAAGACAAATTGCTTAGCGTACGTCCTGAATCACGGAAGTCGTCGAAATGAATTTATGATCGGCGTTCTCTCATCCTTGCACCGATCGGGCTGAACGTTGCAGAAGCAGCTGCGTCACGACTACTTTAAAGCTACTAAGATTAATTGAATTAAACATTATTGAGTTGACAGTAAGTAAGTGTATGCTAAAAGTCCGTGTGTCTAATATCTTCAACAATTTACATAATACATGCAATTGGAAATAAAAACCAAACAAGATATAATAAACTAGCCACCGCGCTTTTACCCGCGTAACTTTTGACCCCGCGGGAATTTCGGGATAAAATATAATATAATTCGGGATAATATATAATTTGATAACCTGCCTCAAGAGACGGGCTATCAAATTCAAAAAGAATTTTTCAAATCCCACTTGTAGTTTCTGAGATTAGCGTGTTCAAACAAAAAAACAAACTCTTCAGCTTTATATATTAGTATAGATAAATAAATAAATATTTCTGACACTCACACAACATTATCTAGCCCAAATTAAGTTTCTTAAAGAACTTGTGTTACGGATACTAGTTAACTGATATACTTAAGAAATGTATAAACATACATATTGAAAAGAATAAATAATTATTTTTTATTAGAAAACAAACTCAAATAAACATATAAACATCCATGACTTGGCCACTAATATCTGTGTTCATCACACAAATATCCGTCGCCACCGGGATTCGAACCCAGGACCTCTGGCATAGAAGGCAATGTACGGTACCCCTACACCTAAGTCGTCAAACAAGAATAAGTTATGAGTACAGTCTGTGAGTTAGAATGAAAATCATAATCGTCTTTACTTGTTCGTACTAGCGACTTTGTTTGCTTGATATTATTATTAACGCACCTAAAGGCGGGTAAAAGAGTATCGCTCTCAGTTGGCGTACATTTTTTGATATCTCCATTAATCATCGTAATATTTCTACAAAGCACAAAATATTTATAAATTAAACTTACCGACAAATAAATATATCCCTTGCATCGCTCCGTTTATTCATTAAAACGTTACAAAATATATATACGGTAGTTTTTGAGCTATTTAAATACGGGGATATATTTAACACAAATATGTCTATAAAACTTAAGTAAGTAAATTAAACATAAAATTCAGAATTCAAAAACTTTGATTCATTATAGGTTTACAACCTAATGAACTTCAAACGGTAGTTGAGGGCTGCAACGTGGAGAATCTTGGGGAGGCCTCTGTACAGCAGTGTGCGTCTCTCGGCTCACGAAGATGATGATGGCCCATTATCCTTCAATATAGCTACCTACTTCTTCGGCTTTAAGAAAAGAAATGAAATAATAGACCGAGATGAAAAAAACAGGTAACTAAAAAAAACGACGGGTTGCACTCCGGGTGTGCCGGCAAAAGTGAAAACTTGAATATTAGCGTTGTGCATTTTTGATATTTTGGAATGGTTAGGGAATAATTTTGCACGAATTATCAGTACAAAAGTACTCTCATTTATGTGGTACAATACAATATTTATTTATTGGGCTATCGTACACAAACATTATAATGTTATACTAACTTACTTTTTAGCAGATTCGTTTTATATTTTTATAAATCCTTGTATGTTATATTTAGTTTGCAGTTTCCTTTGTAAATAATTTATTATTAATTTTCGTATGTAGGTAATATATCTAAACCCGGAACTTTTTACTCAAACACTGGCCTATGTATCATGTAAGGAAAATAATGACGTTCGAAGTATGTTGGTAAACATACAAAAGACCAGAGAGTGGACATGTGAGGGTTCTGATAAAGTGAAATCTGCGTGAGAACGCTGGAGGTCGGATGACCGGTCTGGAAAAAGCCGCCGGCCCTCCCCGGCGACTTGCTGCTTCCACCTGAGGCGCCCCGCTCTGCCCGGCGCTCTCCACAGCTGCGGCCGTGTGCTGCAACCCTCGCGGTGGTCCCTGCCGCTGAGAGCGGCCTCCCTGCCGCTATCTTTGCGGTTGCTAATGGCTGTCTCCGACACTACCGCGGCTGTGAGCCGCGGTCTCCGATGGCGTCTACTGCGGCCGAGGGCCGCTAACTCCACCTCTAAAACTAAACTATTATTCACAGTGGTATAATGAACTCTAAGTGCTTCTTTTCCATTGTAAATAAATATAAAAGTTTTAAGTGTTATTAAATAGTTTCTTTCTCTTCAGCACCCTCTTCGAACTGCGAGCGACGGTTCCCGAGCCGTCGCTATGCGACAACATGACAATTTATATTACATTAAAAAGTTTATCTCTTAGAAAAATCAACTTCCATCCATAATTTCGACGACTTTTTCCCCATCATTACTACCAGAACCATCATCGCCAATCTCTAAAACTGATACGATCGGTTTATGATAGCTGAAGTAAGAAACGAACAGTTTTATTTCAAACCTATTTAAATGTCTAATAAAGACCGCATCAATAGCAGTTTTGTATTTCGTTGTGCTAACATTGCGATTATTTGACATAGTTATACCAAATTCATTATTTAAAAATTCAATTAATAGTTGATTTTTTCGTCTGCAAAGTTTATGTTGAAATCTCCACTCAAAATCATTGGCAATTCATAAAAGCTTTTTCCAATTTTTTTTTTTGAAGCAATTACACATTATAGATGTAATATTACAAATATTACATCTAAAATGTGTAAGTACATATGTATCTATATTAATAATTTCGTCCAGCAGTACGGTAGGCTCGATCGAAACCCAATCTTAATAATAAAATTATATTAATTAATAAATGAAAATTAATTAAACCTGACCTAACCTGAATAATAATAAAATAAAATTATATTAATTAAAATTGAAAATTAATTAAATTTTCATCTAGTATAACGTTTTCGCCGCGCCGTAGAAAGAGAGGGGGATACTCCCTCTTATAGATGCGAAGCTGGTTATTAACGATTTTAACCACGCAGTTAAATATGCATTTTTCAAAAACACTTGCGTTTGCGTTCGCTCCCGAACGGTCGTGTCTGCGGCCGCTCCCGAGTGTTCGTACTGCGCTGCCCTTGCTCCCACCCCCGCACTCGTGCGGGTAAGGTCCCAAGTTAAGCTCTTTCGGAAAGTTTTCTCTTGTGGAGGCTGTGTGGTGTCGGGGCTAATTCATCTGCCCTTTTCAGGGCGGACCCGACTGCTGCCGGCCGAAGCATCGCTGGTCAGGTGGATACGTAACCGGGACAACTAAGCCTGATCGTCCGCAGTTCATCGGTAATAGGTCCGTGTTAGGTTGATCTTTCTTTCAGCGCAGTTTGTGCAGCCAATTCGCCGTTCACCGGCAAGTAGGTTCCTTGTTAGGAATAAGCTCCCTTTCAGAACAGTTCAGGTTCCCAGGGTTCGATGGAGGCCCCCATTGAAACCCGGGCTAGGTCCGGAGAAGTGCAAGAACTCCGGGATGCGATAAGTCAGATGCAACTCCAATTCGTCCAACTCCAACACATGATCACGTTACTAAGTCAGCATAACGCTCAGCCGCTCAGGCACGATCTGCGACCCTTCCGGCCACTCCGCCTTCTCTCAGTTTTCCAACAGATTCTCCGGCGTCCCCAGATGTCGAGCCTGTCAATACTATGTCAAATTTCATGTCGGTCGATTCTTCCGCATGCAAACGGAAAACTACCCCACCGGGCAGTGATTCCGACTCCACTCCATTAGTTCCAGAATCTCCTGCTCCGTTCACCGAGGTTCGCAAAAAATCAAAATCAAAGAAGAAGAAGAAAGATGCTTCTTCGACTTTATCTTCATCCGTTTCAGCTGCTCCAGCCGCTGTTCCTGCTCTGCAACATGTCGCAGCGGCGTCTGCCCCTGCGCCTTTTGTTACAGCGATCCCAGCGTCCCAGCCTGCGTCGCAATCAGATTCGGCTCCACCGAAAGTCAAGTCTCCGCCCCCCGTCTTTCTACGGGACAAGAGCCGCTGGACCGAGGTCTCAGCTCTCTACGGAACGCACACCCCGAAGATCCAGTATAGTAAGGCATGCAATGTGGGTGACCCTATTAAGGTCGTTGTCTGCTCAATTTCTGATTTCAGGAATTTCACTCGGCTTCTTGCTGACAAGAAGCTCGAGTACCACACTTACGCCCTCCTTGAGGAGCGTAAGATTCGTGCCGTCCTCAGGAACGTGCCGTTCGAGCTCTCGAACGAGCAAATCCAAGAGGACTTGTCTTCTCAAGGCTTCCCCGTCGAATCTGTGCACAAAATGCACAGCCGCCGAGGTAAGCAGTTCCCACTAGCGCTAGTAATCCTAGCGAGGAGCCCGCAAGGGCAGTCCATTTTCAGAGGCAAGCTGATTCGCGTGCGTCGAATCACCACACAAGCGTGGTTTCCCAGGTCAGTGCCACCGCTGCCAACTGTATGGTCATGCGGCGGCAAACTGTTTTGCTTCCCCTAGGTGCGTCAAGTGCCTAGATCCGCATGGGACTAAGGAGTGCTCTCGCACTCCCGAATCGCCCACCGCTCTGTCCTGCGTCTTGTGCGGCCAGTCAGGCCATACAGCAAACTTTCGCGGATGCCCTAAGGCACCGCGTGCTGCCAGGGCTACCGTGAAGCCCATCGAGAACTGATGAGAGCGACCGCAGCCTAGCTCGGACGCTCCTCCAGTCAGTTCAAAGGCCCCCAAGGCCTTCACCTCTTTCGTTTCAGGTCAGCGCAGCCGGGACGCGACTCAATCGCAGCCGGCCGCCAAATCGGCCTTCCAGTGCCAGAACGCAAAAGGTTCTCAAGACCGCATGGCGTTCTGGATCCAGCTCGCTCCCATCGACGAGATCCTGGCTTTTGTCGCCGCTCTCGACGCCAGCCCAGAGGGTTTCAACGGTGCTCTTCCGGTCCTAACCAAGTTCGCTCCCCTTATCAGGAAACTCCAGCAAGCTCAACGTTTCTAAACGTAGTCCTTCTTTCCAGCATTCCTATCTCAGAGTGAGTCTGATCACTCTAGATAATCTCTTAGTTTAGGCTTTGTCATTTCTGCTAATCTTAGCTTTGATTTTCTCGCTTTCAGTTCCTTTTGGTGGCAGCCGTCTGGATGCCGCTCACTACGCAGCCTCTCGCTCCAATTGGCTGTCGTTCCGACGATGACTAGTGGCCTTAATCAAGGTGAGTCAAAAGGGGGATGTTTAGTGGGTATGCTCAGCCTATCTGAGAGAGTCTCCACACTGTACGGGCATTCTATTTGCCTTTAGCCACTGGGGTTAATAGCTTATAGAATGCCCATTCGTCCGTAATAGGATTCATCCTCCTCCCGCCAAAGCTAGTTTTACTGGTTAAAGCTGGTTTTAGTGGGTGCCAAACGATTTTCCTTGGCGGAAAAACAAAAAAAAATGCATTTTTCGTTATTAACGGTTAATTAACCGCATTTAATGCTTGTTACGGTTAAATACCACCGCGAGATGTCGCTAGCAGATTGAAATGTGAATCGCAACACAAGCGTGTCTATTCTCCGCAAAAAAGAGCACCTTTACTCTTACGCCCACTTTCCAGAATGTATCTGTTCCCATCACCGATCAACTAGGGCTTTTAGGCGTCACTATAACGTCCAAATTAAACTTCGGACAACAAATTGAGTCAATGGCAAAAACGGCTTCCAAAAAATTGGGTATCATCTCGAAGGTCCGGCGGTACTTCAGCCCTGAACGGCTCCTCAACTTATACACAGCCCAAGTGAGGTCTTGCATGGAGTACTGTAGTCACCTTTGGGATGGTTCTGCCAAATACCAGCTCGAAGCGCTAGACTCTGTTGACCGAAGAGCCCGAAAACTCATAAATAGAAAGAAAGAAAGAAAGAAAGAAAAACATTTATTTAACATAGCAGCAAAGACACAAATAATAAAAATAAAAAGAAAATACAAAAAAATAAAAAAATAAAAAAAAGTAGGTACAAATATTTAAAATATTATAATTAATACAAATAACAAATTTTGTATTAATTATAATAAAAGTTTACGATTTATAAGGTTGGTAGTGCTGCAGTGTCAAAAAGGCTCCAGCTCAGCTTAATGCTGCGTTTAGGCCACAAGTGCCCGAGCGCAGCGCTGGTTTTCAGCAGGTGCCCAAAGGTGGGTTGGGAATCATATTATACATTAGGTACAATCATATAAATATAGCAATAATAAATAAATAATTCAATAACACTATACAGAAAAAAATAATAATAATATATACATAGATTTTATTTTGTTTTCATGGCGTCATATTTTGCAGGCTTAATAAATATTTATTTAGATTTAATTTCAGAGAATAAATTGATGTAGATGAACGGAGTGGTGGTGGAAGATTGTTCCAACATTTAGTCGCCATATACCTAAAACTTCCCCTGAATACTCTAGTACTGTGTTTCTGGCAAAGAAACATATACCCTGATCCTCTAGTGGCATACATATTTTGAGGCTTAACTAGTTTTTCATAGAGGTAAATTGGTTTTCTGTTTTTGACAATCGAATAAGTTAGTACTGACAAATGAAGCTCTCGCCGGGCAGACAGCTTCAACATATTTGCCTTATTTATGAACGGTGTAACATGACTTCTACGAGGTATATTATAGCAGAAACGGATGCATGAGTTTTGTACTCGTTGTAGAAGACGTTCTGTGGATTTCAGAATACAGGGGCCATAAACAATATCACAGTAGTTAAGTTTCGATAGTACCAAGGCTTCGCAAAGATGAATTCTGAGATCAATGCTTAAAAGATGACGTACTCTGTACAGGAGACTAAGTCTGTAAAAACAGGTTTTCACGGTTTCTTTGATATGGGCTTTGAATTTTAGACGTTCATCCATCAAAATTCCAAGATTACGAGCCTCTGAGACTCTTTCGATCAGAATACCATTAATATTTGGTGTTGGATTATGATTTTTTAAGAAACGAATAACTTTAACTGAACCAAATATCATAAATTTCGATTTTTTTGGGTTTAATACTAGTGTGTTTTTTATGCTCCATTCATTTATTCTGGCTAGGTCCTCATTTAAATCCTTCAGAGCGCTCATAACATCATCTTTTTTTACGGGGATGTAAACTTGAAGGTCATCAGCATAAAGATGAAATTTACATTTATATACAACTTTGGCTAGGTCAGCGCCATACAAAATAAATAGTAGCGGTCCCAGGATTGATCCTTGGGGCACGCCTCTTGTCACGGCACTTAAATTCGATCTCTGTGGCAAACCAGAATTGGATGTAATTTCAACCGTCTGATAACGATTATTCAGGTAACTATCAAACCAGTTAACTGTATCGATACTGAGCCCATAATAAGACAACTTTGATAACAATAATGGTATATTTATTGAGTCAAATGCACGTGAAAAATCTAAGAGGGTTAAAAACGTGCCTAAACCTTTATCTTGAAAGTCCAGAATGTTATCAACCACATCAGCTAGAGCTGTAGTGGTGCTGTGCGCCTTACGAAAACCTGACTGAAATTGAGGTAGAAGACAGTTATTTTCCAAATAGCTAACAAGTTGTTCCTGTACCACCTTTTCTAAAATTTTGGAGAGATAAGGAAGCACGCTGATAGGGCGTAAATCTTTAATTTCCGCAGGATCTGCAATTTTAGGTATGGGTTTAATAACAGCTACTTTCCAGGCTTTTGGAAACGTTGAGGTCGTTATGGAATTATTTATTATAGCTGTTATCACACTAAGAGTCTTAGGCAGAGTAAGAAGAATCATGTCCATGTCAATGCCATCTATACCCTTCGCATTGGATTTGATCGACAGCAGAATTTTAGTAACAGTTGATTCATTTACTGGTTGTAAGGAGAAGGTTTTATCACAGTACCTGTCAAATTCAAAGCGGGTTAGAGCTGAGATAGGTACTTGAGCGTTGCCAGGGACACTGAGAAAATGTTTGTTTATTAACTCGGGATCTTTCAAATGAGTCGGAATGTTATTATTTTTGTTCTCGTGAGACTTCAGAACTGAAGTTTTGAGATTTTTCCATAAAACCTTGGAATTATTTATATTGGAATTTATTTTTTGTTCAAAATAGCATTTCTTTTCTTTTTCGATGGAACTATTCACAAGATTTCTTAAAGTTTGGTAATATTTTCTTTTTGATTCATGTTTGTGCCTGACATATTCTGAAAACGCTTGATTTCGTAAGGTTATCATAAATTTTACGTTGGGAGTAATCCAAGGTAAAGATTGATGTTTCACGGTTAAAAATTTAACAGGGGCATGAATATTGAACAAATTATTTATAAGTCTATCAAATTCTTCTATCATCAAATCGATTGTATTAAGATGGGTAATACTTTCCCAATCTATTTGACAGAGATCTGTATCGAAGACCGATCGATCTATATCTTTTATTTGGCGGTAAGATAGGTATGTTGCAGGTGGCTTTTCTTTTTTTAAGTTTAACGTTGCCGAGACGAGCGCGTGCCTGCCCAAAGAAGGGATATAATTTACGTGGAAATTTTTTACGTTTGCATTTGTACATATCAAATCGAGAAGAGTGGCGCTATGATCTGTAAAATGCGTAGGTTCTGTAACAAATTGTTTAAGCTGGAATGTTTGTAAGAAGTCGTTAAGTTTGTTTTTAGAAGTTGAGTGATTTAATAAGTCTATATTGAAATCACCGAGCAGTACAAGATGATCATTTCCGGAAAAAAAAGCAGCTGATTCGGTTATGGCATCTATAAAAGTGTCAACATTAAACGTTGGTGGCTTATATGCGGTACCAACAATGATACGTTTTCCATTCTGTATAAATTTAACCCATAATTGTTCCACAGATGAAGTAGGATGTTTAATGATACGTGCTTTAAACCCCTCCTTGATGTAGAATCCTACACCCCCGCCGCGCCCTCCCCGCACTTCTCGAGGGCGAGGCTTGTGTCGTAGCTTGTAGCCCGGAATGACGGGAGCCTTGCCATCCTCCCCATCTCTCAACCAGGTTTCATTTATTGCCATTATATCTGGGTCTAGACCCTGTACCGCCACAATAATTTCATCATGTTTGGTGCCAAGTGAACCCGCATTGAGTAGTCCAAGTTTAATGTACTTCACTTTAGGTATCATTTAATAGTAAAAGCTATTATAAATATATGATTTAAGGTGCAATATAAATAAGATAAATATTAAGAACTCAAAGTGATTTGGGTGAGGTGTAAAGTATAAACGTATTGTATAAATAGTATTAGATAAAATTCCAGCCAAATATAAATTAAAATACTTATTTCCCACAATTGTTGCAAGATTATTGTATAGTTCCAAAAACAATTCTATAACAATGTGAACAATAAAAATACCTTCACTACTACGCACACCAATAATTATCATTTTATCAAAGATTTCACTGCAGCAGTACCATAATTTAAAACAGTAAAAACAGTAAACGTGTAAAATATTCTCATATTGTTCACAACAAACAGTGTAAATGTCTACATGTTCAAAGAAAAAAGCATTGATTTTATTTAAATAATTATACACTATAAATCTAGACTGTTCATGAGAAAATGACAAAAAGAAACGTTTTTTATTTAATAAACAACATACTGAAATTATATATAACTCTTTCAAACTATAAACAATCATGTTCCATATCAAAAAAGAAAATCTTGAATAAAATATGTTAATGCCCTTTTCGTAGACATATTCTTTTAATTTAACTAAAACAACAATATTTGAGCTTATATTACAACCATGGTGTATATGAAAAAGACTAATAAAAAATGATAAATGATTAAAATTTAAATATAAATGGTAGATATTAAAATAGCATTGAGTTATATTCAATATGGAAAAAAAAGTGTTCAGCAAGTGGTTAAAAGTGGTTGCAAGATTCCGGATGTAACAATATAGTTTACAGACTAAAATAAATAACAACAACCTTACAAATAAAAAATTGCAGACGCTGGAGCATCGTCGTAAGGTTGCTTGTTTGACAGTATTTTATCGGCTACATTTTGGTGAGTGTGCGAGTGCTCTTTTTGACCAAATTGAACCCACCCCTTTTTACCACCGGACTACCAGACGCAGACTGAACTTCCATCCGTATATAGTGGATATACCAAGAAGTCGAACAAAACGCTTCGATAGTTCCTTTTTGGTACGGATTGCCAAGGTGTGGAACAATCTGCCTGCGTCTGTTTTTCCTGACCACTACAGTCCTGGAACTTTTAAGTGTCGAGTGAATAGGTTTCTCGTGGATGGACGTGTAACACCATAGTCTTCATGCGCACTTTCCATCAGGTGGCATGGAAGACAAACGTCCTATCCTTACATACAATATATAAAAAAAAAAAAAAAAAGCTTCGACTGGCAAAAAAAAGTCGGTTAAAATTCCCTATCTCAAAAACTATTGAACCAATTTTGATAAATACCCTTATTATACCCTAAGTTAAACGATACCTAGTAAAACAAAAAAAGAATTAGTCAAATCGGACGTGTAGTTCCTGAGATATGCGAACACAAACATGAAAACATACATACACTATTGAAATTTGGCACATTTGTTCCGACGTTGATATAGACTAACATATACGAAAACTCGGTCATTCTGAAAATATTACATACATACGAGTGGAATTGATAACCTCCTTTTTTGATGTCGGTTAACAAGAAAAAAAAAAGGAAAACTTTATCCTTTTTCGTTGTCAGTGTCAGATATTTAACCGTTATTAACTGCATTTTATCGGTGGTTAACCATTTGGTTAAATAACGGTAGCTAACGGGTTTTTTTACTACTATACCCTCTCCTACGCCGCGCCAGCTGTCTACTCTCCATCCGTCTTACGAATTTTCGATTAGGAGACGTGACCTGACGCGAGCTTAACATTTTTTACCCATTCCAAAAAAAGTGCATAACGCCGCTAAAGAAGTTTTCATTTCAAAAATTTATATTATATAAATCTAAGTAACTTCATTACCTCTATGGTGTTTCAATCGCTATTTTATTCGACGTTATTAAACATGTCAATCCGAATTAACCTAGCCCATTGCATTGAATAAGGACGCCATCGTATATAAACGTATTTACCTACTGACAGGTTATTAACGATGGCTGGAGATATAGGGAATAATTGACGACCGGCTGGTGTAGCGGTAACATAAATTGCCTTCTATGCCAGAGGTCCTGGGTTCGAATCCCGGCGGCAGCGGATATTTGTGTGATGAACACAGATATAGTCGTCAAGTCATGGATGTTTATATGTTTATTTAAATTTATTGTAATGAAACATATGTATTTATTCAATATGTATGTTTATGTATTTCTTAAGTATATCAGTTATCTAGTATCCATAACACAAGTTCTTTAAGAAACTTAATTTGGGCTAGATAATGTCGTGTGAGTGTCAGAAATATTTATTTATTTATTTATTAATTAAAATGGTTTGTAAATAAATTATATTAAAGTACACAAGAGTTGTAATATGCGTATGTGAAAAAGAAAAACTGACTACGAATTAAAATAAGGTAAGGGGTTTTTGGGTCTTAATGACAATCAATTTTCAATTGTTTCATATGTTGTCAAACCGAAACTGAGTTAACAATCGTAGGTTATATTAAGTTGTTAAAATTTTAAACAACCGATAAGTTATATCGGATGAAGAGTAATTTATGCAGATACAGTAGATGATTAACATTTAAATGGCATATGAAGGCGGTTGGACAAACAAGGTGTTCATATTTTTTTTTATTTTATTTATTATTCAACAGTATACAATAACATTTTCTTAATCTAAATAATGCCGATAAACTGCACGTTTGTCTCGGCATCTTCGTTCGTCATTGGCCATTACAAAAAACCTACGCGCTGAGTTGCGGGAACACAAAGTTAGTTTTACCGTCGCCAGTAATAATTTTATATGGAGCGCAAGCTGATCGAGACGCATATTTAAATTTTATAATCGTGTGTATTAAACCTCTGCTCTATACCTAAAAAGTTTATGATTTTAAAATATTACAAAGATGCCCTCATCTTCTATTTCTCTAGACTTCGTAAATAAAAAAATATACAGGGTTAATTTTAATAAGTGCATCACCTCTTGCAGGCATCCTCTCCACATCAATCCCAACAACATTTGTTCTACAAATACACTCGTAAAGTAGAAAACCCAGTCAAAATCTAATAAAATTCAGCCGGATAAAATTGCTACACAGTAACAACATTTACTAAACTTTCGAACAAATAAAAACAGTGACCAGCTCAATACAGTTAACCAAAATCCAATTTTCATAGCTCCAATATCAAAAACATTAACTCGAATATAAAAAAAGAACAAACACCACAGATTTATTTAGCCAGCTTTGGTAAACAATCAATGAAATATTATCAGTCGACCACACTCGTTCTATTCACCTGGAAAACACAAAAGAAAAATAATATACGCTATCTATTATGGTAGGTATAGTATGTGAATAATGAATAATTCAAAAGCCACAACGCGCCATGTTTTTTTCTTGTTGCCGCGTTTTAGGTACGATTTTTGAATTTAGAATGCTCTGTTATGATTGGTTTCCTTTTTATTGTAAGGATTCTGTTTCTGAAGCGAACACTACGAAAGGGATGGAACCTCTTTTTAGAGCTTGATTAAAGAGGATTCATTGGTAGTAATAAACCTTTTTGCAGATTTTAAAAACAAACAATGCACTAAGCCAATACTTGGAGTTATTAGTATTGATATAGACTTATTTTTACCATCTCTTATTTTCAGTGATGCCTGGGTCAGTATTGCTGTATAATTGATTAATACTTCTTCTCTCCGTTAGTATTTTTATTATTTATTATATCTTTTCGCTCCCCCAGAATTAAGAAGTTTCGACTATTCCGAATGAACTCCGTTTTTTTTTCCGCCAAGAAAAAGATTTGGCACCCACTAACTAAAGGTGGGGGATGAATCCTTCGCGGACGAAAGGGAAAAGTGCTGCTAGCCCGAAGGCTAACCGGTATAAAATACCCTGACAGTGTGGAGTCCGGAAGAAAAACGCAGACATTAGACTCTTCAGTTTCATATACCCTTCTTCAGTGAGAATACCTTCCAAACAAAGCCCTGTTATGATCCACGACTGGAGGAGAAGCGCTCGAGCTAGTCTGAAGATGCTCTCTCCAGTTTTCGATGGGCTTTACGGTAGCTCCGCCTTGGGGCAACCGCGATAATTTGCCGTGTAGCCTGACTGGCCGTACAAAAGTACTCCTTAGTCCTATGAGGCTCTAAGTACTTGACGCACCTAGGAGAAGCAAAACAGTTTGCCGCCGCATGGCCATACATTTAGTAGTGGTGGCATTGGCCGGGGTAACCACGTTTGTGTGGTTTCTCGCCGGGAATGTTAGATAGACCGCACACGGTGCGACTCCCTTTGAAAATGGACTGCCCTTTGGGGTTTTTTCCTAGGATCACTAGCGCAAGTTGGAACTGTTTACCCCGGCGGCTATGCATTTTGTGCACAGATTCAACGGGGAAACCTTGAGACGACAAGTCGTCTTGAACTTGCTCGTTCGATAACTCAAACGGCACGTTCCTTAGGCGAATCTTACGCTCCTCAGGGCATAGATGTGATACTCGAGGCACTTTTAATCAGCAAGAAGCCGAGTAAGATTCCTGAAATCGGAAAATTGGGTGATTCTAATAAGGTTGAAAGGACCTCAACCTTATAAGATAAATTTAAAGAAACTATTAAACAAAAATTGTGTAATAAAGGCTTTTATACAATATCTGAATATATGGACGATAAAAGTCCTTGGTTGTAAATTGTTTTTCTAAAGTGCTCAATCTCTAACTCCTTCTCCAACTCCATCTCCAACTCCATTTCCAACTCCATTTCCAACTCCATCTCCTTCTTATCCAACACCACCACCATCTCCTTCTTGTCCATACAACAGCAAGAACGTCATGCTCCCTCAGGCGGCAAGGCTAGCGGTAGCGTCGAGTGTCGGGTCACCCTCTTCCCTAAAATATGGTTGAGGAGGGTGATGGCTGGTGCTTGCGTTATACTCGTGAACGGGTGCTGCTAGTGGTGCCAGGTCGTTTTGCTGATGACTTTATGACTTTTTTCAACTTGACTCCGACTTCCCCATTTCCATGTCCACGTCCTGTCTTTGTCCACGACTATCCTCATCCCCATCCACATTATCTGTATTCTCTCTCACCTCTATCGCTACGTCTATCTCTGCTTCTATCTTTACCTCTATATCTATGTCTACGTTTCTGTCTAGTACTTGATTGCCTATTGTATAAATATAATAGTAGACTCCAGAAGATCAACTCGTTCATGGGTCAATGTGTACGCTTCATTTTATAATAAAATCCTAAAATATTTAAGATTAACCCTTTGTTAGATTTATGGATAAGTGTTGATGTGAAAAGTGATATCCGGATGCAAGAAGATGATTTCTCTTATTTTTAAAAGATGATTGCTGTTGAGTTTCTTGCCACTTCTTCTCAACAGATCGACTTTCCGAAGTGGTGGTAGATTCAGTTCAATTTGTAAATTATTTGACTTATTTCAAATGTATCTAAATACTTACGAAATAAAGAATTTTTGAGTTTGAGTTTGAGTTTGAGTAAGAGTCACCCATGTTGGAGGCCCTCGTATGCTGGATCTTGGGACTATGACTACCGCAAAGAGATAAAACTTCGGTCCAACAGCCCTTGTCCGGTAGGAAAACGGGGGGCGGAGGCTTGTGTTTTGGCAGAGCCGAGACGGTTTGCGATGCAGGCTGTGGGGCCGGGATCGCTGGAACGGAAGGAGGCACAGGAGCTGATGGAGGCTTAACGGCGGCTGGAGTGGCTGGAACGACTGGAGTCAAAATCAGAGTTGCACTTTGTTTCTTCTTTTATGACTTGGATTTTTTGCGAACCTCTGTAAACTGATCTAGAGATTTTGTAAGAAGAATCGGACTCATTACCTGGTGGGGTAATTTTACGTTTGCACGCCGAAGAAACTACCGACACGGTGCCTAAAATACTATCGTCATACTCAAAGGGATCTAGAGAATTGCCGAGAATCGGTTAGAAAACCCAGAAAAGCGATGGAGGCACGTGAAGTCATGAAATCAAGACAAGCGTCCTATCTTATAAAAAAAAAGATGGAGGAGCCCTGAGAGACGGGGCTAACGTTGAGAGAAGCGTGAAGAGTCGATCTAAGTTCTGTTCCAAAATCTGCGAATGAACTTCCTGAGCTTGAAGTATGGCCTCAAACCCATCAAGCATGGCCAAAAACTTGGATTCGATGGACGACTCCATTGAACCCGGGAAAATAGGCGAAACCTACGTGCCGGTGAACGGCGAGATGGCTGTACAATCTGCGCTATAAGAAAAAACGACCTTATCCGGACCTAATTGCCGGTAAACGGGGGACAACCAGGCTTAGTTGTCACGTTTACGTATCCACCTGATCAGCAAAGTCAAAGTCAAAAGAATCTTTATTTCGTAAGTATTTAAATACATTTGAAATAAGTCACAATTTACAAATTGAACTGAATCTACCACCACTTCGGAAAGTCGATCTGTTGAGAAGAAGTGGCAAGAAACTCAACAGCAATCATCTTTTAAAAATACACAATAACAATAACAACAACAACAATTTACAATCTTCTTGCATCCGGATATCTTATAATAAAACTTTATGCTTATCCTTAAATCTATCGAAGGGTTAATCTTAAATATTTTGGAATTTTATTATAAAAGCGTACACATTGACCCATGAACGAGTTGGTGATCTTCTGGAGTCTACTATTATATTTATACATTAGGCAATCAAGTACTAGACAGAAACGTAGACATAGATATAGAGGTAAAGATAGAAGTAGATAGATGTAGCGATAGAGGTGAGAGATATTACAGATAATGTGGATGGAGATGAGGATAGTCGTGGACAGAGACTGGACACTAACACGGACGTGAACACGGGGGAATGGGATGGAGATAGGAAGTCAGAGTCAAATTCAAAAAAGTAACATAGTCATAAAGTCTTCAGCAAAACGACCTGGCACCGCTAGCAGCACCCGTTCACGAGTATAACGCAAGCACCAGCCATCACTCTCCTCAACCATATTTTAGGGAAGAGGGTGACCCGACACCCGACGCTACCGCTAGCCATGCCGCCTGAGGGAGCATGACGTTCTTGCTGTTGTATGGATAAGAAGGAGATGGAGATGACGTTGGATGAGAAGGAAATGGAGATGGTGTTGGAGATGGAGTTGGAGATTGAGAATATTTGAAAAACAATTTACAACCAAGGACTTTTATCGTCCATATATTCAGAAATTGTATAAAAGCCTTTACTACACAATTTTTGTTTAATAGTTTCTTTAAATTTATCAAGTGGTAAGTCTTGAATATTTGTGGGAACCTTATTATAAAAACGTATGCATTGACCCATAAATGAGTTAGTGACTTTATGAAGTCTACTATCATAGCCGGCTAGCTTGTACTTATTTCTAGTATTAACATTATGCAAGTCACATTTTCTATGGAACATGTTTAAGTTCAAAGCGATGCTTTGACTGGCAGCAGTCGGGTCCGCCCTGAAAAGGGCAGATGAATTAGCCCCGATACCACATAGCCTCAGCGAGAGAAAACTTTCCGATAAGAGCTTAGACTTGGATAACCCAACACACACAAGTGCGGGGAAGGCGACAAGTGGCAGCGCAATACGACCGCTTGAGAGCGGACGCAAACGGGAAGTGAGTGATCCCCACTTGATCTTAGGACTTAAGCAGTCAGGTTTGTCTAGCAGTAGATACTTAATTTGAGGTAAATATTTTTTTGTGAATGTCAGATATATATTATATTTATTTGGAATTATTTAATATATTTTAACCCAACACTGGGCCATCTTGGTGATTTACGGCCTAAATCTCCATGGGAAGGGAGAGACTCATAGCCCTGCATTGGACTCCATTAGAAAGAGTTGTCTTGAACCCATCTCTCGTAATCAAAGTTTCTGAAAGGACACTAAATCTTCCAGTGTAATAAAATTCAAATTGATGAAGTCTAGTTGAAACATTTTTATTTTCAGTTAGGTGAGTCTTAATTTTTGTTTGATAAGTAGCTTTTACTCCCACCATAAGTCTCGAATATATTCGCAATTGGGACAGAATCATTAGATGGAACTACATTTTGATATGGCTATAGTATGACAAAATTGCTTTTGAACTAAATCTCGATATAACCAGATTACACTGTGACTAGATTTCGTTTGGACTGCATTTGCTAAAGTTTAGTTCTATCAATTAGCTTGCGTAGACTATTATTGTCGACTTAGAATAGCCCTAGCACCCCAGGAAACGTGTTGTAAAAGGCAAATAATTCTAGTGGCCTCCACTTTTAAAAATAATGTGTGTCCAGTATTTTTTTTCTTTATAAAAACAGTTTTTTTTCCTGTGTTTAACCTAATCAAAGTCAATTCACCTTTAATGTTTCGTTTTAACCCAGTTGTCTATTCCTACCTTCAAAGGAAAAACAAATTAAATAGCATACCTATCACGTACGGTGTACGAAAAAGGTTGCTATTCTATTATTAATAAAGTTTAGGAGAATCTTCATGTTATGTCATGAAGATTGTTACAGAGGTGGTAAAATAGCTTTTATTGCTTATATTAAAAGATATATGGACTTAAAGTAAACTTACAATAGGGATTAATTTACGAGCTAGACTAATAATTTTGTTATGGTGACTTTTGTTACCAAATCCAAATTAATAATTTTGTTATCAAATCCCCTGACAATCAAACCAACTACATGACCTCAAAGTAAGCGAAGCTTGAGTTGTGAGATACCATGTAGCGAACTAGGGGGAACTTGGAATATGAATACATATATTAGATAAACACCAGGACCCGGAACATTTTTTTTTCTTGTTCCGGGCGGGAATCAAACCCGCAACTACTGGCGTTTGAGGCAGATAGGTTTACCTCATCGCCAAAGTGGTCGTCATTAGCTGAAGTGAAGTTAGCAATAATATTATAAGAAAAATTTAGAAATAAAATTCGAATAACTAACTAGCCAGCTCGCGACAATTCCAGATAAAGCAGAAAAAATACGTTTTTTGCTACATTGAAGTAGAACAACCAAACAAACTTTCATCAGGTTACAATGGCTTCGAAACCATTCAAAAACCCAGGGATAATCTGATTATAAATAAACAAATACAAACATTATGTCACGCCTGTATCCCTTATGGGGTAGGCAGAACACCAGAAGCCGTAAACCATCTGATGTCACATTTGATAAACTCGGAGGTATTATGAAATAAAATTTAAATGAAATGAAATGGGATGAGTAGCAGCCGGCACATTCTATGATTTTCTTTTTCTCCCCCGGTGCGGTGAATCTTGATCCCTATGACACTGACAGTAATTTCCACAACACAACCTTGTAGTGCCGTCACCGTTACATTAGAATCGTATTGGGGGCATCTAAAAATGGCATTTATTTACTTTACGTAGCTATATTCCAATATAATGATATTCCGTTGGAGTTATAACAATTCATAACATTTACAAGAAATGATCTCGATCCCACTTTACGTTTACGTTCTGCAAAGGTTACTTTGTAGGGTATTTATTAAATCATACCTTATGAAGTAACTTTTGCAGAACGTAAACGTAAATTGTGATTGAGATAATTTCTTGTAAATGTGATGAATTGTTATAAATCCAACGGAATATCATTGTCTTGGAATGTAGCTACGTAAAATAAATAAATACCATTTTTAGACGCTTCCAATACGATTCTAATGTAACGGTGACGGCACTACAAGGTTGTGTTGTGGAAATTACTATCAGTGTCACAGAGATCAAGGTTCGCCGCGCCGGGTATAGTCCAGCATGGAAGATAAATATATACATATATTTGTTTGTAATAAACAAATATATATTCTATGTTAATTCTAAGACAGTATAACATACCTTTTTCAATTTTAGTAACGGATAGTAAACAGTCACCATATAGATAATCAATAATATAGATGCGACATTTGGCAACAAACGAAAATAGCAGAAGTGTGTTTTAACACTAAGTAACCAGACTTAAACTTTTCAAGTCATTTGATGCGATCGGCAACGGACGTGCCTACTGCGTACGAATATATTTATTTTATTCGCGATTTGCGCGGCAAATGCCGCTGCACGCGGAAATGGCTATGAGTTCCGAACAGCTCATAGCCAATGAAGTACTGGCGTTCTTACAACACGCCATTGACACCATGGATGAGATCAGCATCATCCAGATCTCCAGAACAAATTTTAATCTGGAAGAAATACTGGCCGCCAAAACGCTGCTGTTCAAGTCAATCGGGCAGATTGACCGAATGCCGTCTCGCAGGAGAGACGAAAAGGGAGAGAAAAGTCTTCAGGATATTATTAATCTCCTGAAGGTTACTGATCCAGACGACGTGCCGACTTTCGTGGCGAAAGACCTCAACAAGCTGCCGCCAGTCACGTTCGACCACGTCGATGTTACCAGGATCCTGAAGGATATAACTACCCTGAAGGCTTCCCTGGCTGCTGTCGAGTTGAAGTTAAAGGCTTCACAAGAAACCACCAGTGAGCTACGGGCTGAAGTCGCAGAGTTGAAAAACACTCTAGCCGTAAGTAGGTCACCTGAGGCTAATAACGTCAACACGCGGCGCGGGGCATTTAGTGCAACGTGTGCAAGTTTCGAGTCTGCAAAACTTGACTCATCGCCGGCCGCTGACCCCGCACGTGCAAGCGGTGACGCCTGCGTCGCCCGTCCCCCGCCTCCCCCCGAGGTGGTGTCGTCACCTGTCATCGTCACGTCAACCCCGAGACGAGACTACGCCGCTGCTGCCACCCACCTGCAGCCCCCACATACCGTGAAGGGTAGTGGGAGTCACCACGATGAGCACCCTCGTACTGACGTATGCAGTGAACAGCCGAAGCAAGATGGCTTCATTAAGGTGGAGCGGAAGAAAAGAAAACGGCTTTGTCGCAACAATTGCGGCACCGCTCCGACAGGACCTAACTTTCTCCTGCGTCCCGCTGTACCCGTCACGTACGTGTACGTTTCACGTCTCCATTACTCTACGAAGGATGCTGATGTCGTAGAGTACTTGGAGAAAAAGACGAAGTTCCGGCTCAGGGTTGAAAAACTGGAAACGCGCAACAACGTCAACTTTAATTCGTTTGTTGTGCGCGTACCCCGGGACCACGTATCGGTGTTCCTGAAGGAAGAGCTGTGGCCAAAGGGAGTTATCTTCCGCAAGTTCCGCGGCCGCCCGCCGCCCTCAGGAGCCGCCAGACCCGCGCTTCACGCCGCTGCAAAGTGATTTGTGTTTCTTTATTTATATATATGTTAGTTTTTAAGGTATTTATTTTACTATGGGCCTCTGTAATCAATTATCATTGTGTTTTTGTTTATATTGCCTGAAATAAATGAATTATTATTATATTATTATTAAACTGTCTTTAATCTATGGGATATAAATCCAATATGCAAACTTTATTATGAAAGCACAATTATTTGGTTTGTCTTTTCAATGAGACACGACTTTTTGACAAAGTAAATCAGTCTCTAGCCAGTAGTCTAGCAAAAATTAAACATATACAGATGTGGACCAATAGCAATATTGCAAGAATACGTAAATATGCTGAAAAATTTACCCGTAATTTTGAATGGTAAATATTATATTTAAATTCAACAAGGGAGGGCAACCTTCGCGCCTTCTTAATTAAATCGATTCCATCTTCGTCAACACGCTTTAATAACTTCAAAACTGACAGCTTTTTTTACCTAGGTTATTCCAGGTTTTATAGCCGGTATTTTTTATTATTTGTTTGAATATTCTTTTAAAGGTTTCATTGATACAAACTTGACTAATCAACATAATTGAAAAATGGACATTGTATAATAATTGTAGAATGAAACGTGATAAAAATCGGCAATATTATTATATTTCAGCCGTGTGGGGTTGGCTTAGAACATCCTAGTGGCCCCCGCTTGGTGTTAGGATCTCTTCAGGGTCCGCCTAGCAGGCGACCACCTTTCATACAAGATCTTAATGGTTAAAACTAAGTAATGAAGGTTCATGACTGTATTATACCTATGTATTTATTTGTTTGTATTTATGTATTATCTGTGTAATACTTAAATTCTTATTTTTATGTCATATTAATTTAACTAACTCAAATGTACAATATTACACACACAAATTTGTCAATATGGCAACAAAGTCATATAGGCACAACACCGGCCGTATTAATTGACAATATTGTTATTAATAAGTTATGTTTTGTTTTGAAATCTTACCTGTTGTTATAATGCATTTTGTATTTCCATTTATTTCTTTGGTTTACTTTTGTCTGTTCACCTACTCTAAAAAGTTTCTAAAACTTCTGGACCTGTGTATATACCTAATTATTCCTATTGTAATAGTTATAAGTGCTGTTGGTTTTGTGAGAATTAAATAAGTAAATAGGTAAAAATCTGCCGCCAAATGTCATTGATCCTGCGATGATGTGTTCTGACAATATTTTATGAAGATCTAATTCTTTCCTAAGCTCCTGTGCAGTCATCTTCAACCTCATCGTCACCTATATAAGGTGATATTGAGTTCCAATACGGTTACTGTCTGTCACAAGTCACTATTAAAAAAGAAAGTCATAAGATCTCTATAAGAAAGGAAAAGTGACCCAGCTCTGTGGCAACCACGATATACAGCACTTAAATTTTTATTACAAGAAAATGTAGTTTCGGTTTGTCTTTTATGTGTTTTTGCTTGTAAATAGAGAAAAAGGTAAACTTCGTCGCGTGGAGAAAGCAATGTTTTATTGAAACTTTGCTTTTGGTGTTTTATGCGAGAGTTTCGTTGTAAAGGCACTTTTATGAACATTTCGGGAATTATGTTCTTAATAACACATGAAATTACGTATAAGGTTGTTTTTTAAGTGGCTTAAACTCACTGAATAAGTGTTGTTATACGGAGAGCACGTTAAGGCAACAACACGGTTGCTGCAAAGTATTTAACGGTTAGAGTTAAAAAAGTAGGGTTAGAAAAGTTATTTTGGTGCAGCTTGCGATGAATTAAGAGGTTAAAATATTACTGTATTAAATATTAAAATTCAAATTTTAAGCTATTGCATAGCTTCTATCCACCGACCGAATCCAGAAATTCCGTAACGAAAAAAACCTAACACCCCCCACTCCGACCGGCACAGCAGCGGTGATACTTTGATTTCATAACTTTACATGCGGGCTTTAATAAACAATCAGCGCCATCTACTAGGAACTTGTGGAACTTCATATTAGATCAAACATTACTGCATTAATAAAATAAATAAATAATTATAATTGCATAAGTTGATAAAAAATGCTATGCAATAGCTTTACCGCGGCAGTCTCCGAGTGCCACACGTCTTTTTATTTATTTATTTCATTATTTATGTACAAACTAAAATGTCCAGTCTAGTTACCATTATCTCCATATATCCATTAGGATTGAGGAGCCACCTTTAAATTCACATAACTACTGATAATTTTGTTTTGCTGCCAAATCCAGAATTTATGCTGCAAAATCAGCTATTTTGCTGCTAAATATAGTGAGATCAGAATTCAAAAATCTGATGTGGATCCTCAGTCCTTACGGACATTATTTTCATTTAAGATGCAGGTGTGAAAACAAATGTAATCCAGTGAAGCCATAATAAACTAAATTCAATTTAGAAGGTAGGTAAATAAAACTATTTAAGCTCTACACGAATTACCGCTATTAGTGACACGACTTCCAAGTAAAAACCTTTATACTCATACGATGTACGGCCAGGAACTTCAATTTGGTTCATATTTCCAAGAAATCTCCTTGAAACCCTCAAATCAAGCAGACCGTTCTCAGTAGATACCAATATATAGGGTGACTGGTGAATTATAGATACTGAAGGAGAGCACTCTGAACTCGATTCTGACCATAATTATGTAATAAAAGTAGGTATTTAATTTTTTACCAGAAATCCCTATGAATAAATAAAGAACCCTTTCTACACTTTTCCCGATTAGCTTCCTCAGTCAACACGCACACAGCAGTGTTCCCGCCACACGCATACCACCACCCGCTAAGTATCTATTGCATTACGCTTATGTAACCAAGCGTTGCGTAATGAATTCTCTAACTTTCGATTACATTTACTAGGCAAATAATTGTAAAGAAACCATTAATTAGTTTCTTTAACGGTTTGAATTTACCGAGCTCAAGCTTACCATCAATCACATTATAGAAACGTCAATGTCGACTGTCAAAATATGTGTCAATGTCTGAATTAAGAGGGAAACGAAGAGAGAAAAGGAATATAACAGTTGTGTTTTAAGTTAAATTTTTGTAAAAATTTTGAAATTGAAGAACTCCATGTCAATGGACATATGTGTCGTTTCCCTTAATTACAGAGCAACGCCGTATTACCAATAACCTGCATACTATAAAACGACACTTCGTTTACAATGACAATGGAGAAATTACAATTTGAATTTACGTTATTACCTGGAACTGATGAAAAGACTAATGTATTGGCGATCACGACCATATCTACAAAAGGCGACAAGACATACATCATACCACCAGAAATGCAAGCGGCTAGTCGTCATACGGAATTAGTTAATACATCAGCATAATATATCAAAGTAAAAAGAAGCATAAAGAAGAGATACCAAGCTAGAAGAGTATGGATTTCACTGAATAAAGATCTGAGAAAAGTTTATTTAGATGAAGATGATAACCTACAATTTCAAGACGAGTTTTTAGAAGAGAAAACCCAAGAAACTGCTACTATTACTCCGGAGAAGGAAACTAGTACTTTAGAGAAGTTATTGGAGAAGTTGATGTCTAATCCACAGCCAAATAAACAACAAAACTTAAGTCAAATATCTGAGAAGTTTGCCATTGAAAAATTTACAAGTAAAAACCCAAATGCAAAGCAGTGGATTGAGAAGGAATGTATACGCTTTGATATAAACACAGATGAAAAGAAAATAGAGATATTGCGATTATTTATGGACAAGAGTTGTTTAAATTGGTACAGTTCCATGCTTATCAAGTTATCCATGAATTCAGAATGGTCAATATGGAAGAATAAGTTCTGTGAATCATTCGCAAATAAAGGGTGGAACCCGGTAACATATGCAATACTATCTAAATATCAAGGTGGTTCATTGTTAGATTATGCTATGAGAAAAGATAAACTTTTATTGGATATGCGAAGAACAATGGACACGGGCACCTTAATGTATCTTATTGTTCCTGCATACTATATAGTACATACTTATTAATTAATACTTACTTTACTTTTCTCTTCATGTATGATCTCAAACTATCACGTCCTGGAATTTTGAAAATGACCCACCAGTCACCCTGTAGTGTGACGGAAATAGCAGGCCATACCCATATGTTTGCTGCCAATACAGCACCTTGTGTGGGTTTCAAATTAAGTTCTGATACCTAGGTACATCATACACATTTGATATTAGAGGCTAAATAATCAACGAATGCAGAGCATTAAAAAAACCAACTTCACGTCAAAACTTTGGCTGCGTTATAATGTGGATGACATTATAAACATTCTCCGAACCCAATTCAATGAAGTGCTCAACCTATTTTGATAAAATTTATATAGGACCAACTATGAAGTATCTTCTTTCATATGAAACAAGAATTTTCAAAATCGATCCATAATTGTCTGAAATCGTGTAACAAAGACACTAAAAAAAACATACAGACGAATAGAGAACCTCCTCCGTTTTTGGAAGTCGGTTGATAAATTATTTTGTCCAATTATTTTATTTAAATACGAAGCTCTCCACACATGAGTTATAATTAGAATGTATTAAAATGTCTTCCATGCTGGACTGGGAGCGAAAGAAAAACAGAATGTGCGTAAGGGATACAGGCGTGAAGTTATGTATGTATGTATGCTTAGAATGCTACTGCCACTCTCGGATAAGCTCATCGTAATAGATGACTTATTCCTTCTTAGGATAAGGGTTTCACCATTTCAGATCCTCTTGCCTTACCTTCAAATAAATCTTGTCATCATGTAGCATCAACATGACTATAGTTTTTCATTTTAATTTTTCAACTTTTCATCAAAAATGACTGGAAAGTTCCAAAGTCATAACATCAAAAAATACTCTGACCTAGTAAAATGTTGTTGAAATCACTAATAAAAACAAACGATTGTGTTTTGTAAAGGCAGCCTACATTTTTCTGGAGACAGGACGTAGTTATAATTCAAAAAAACTGTCACGCCTCTACCATCTCGGAACTTGTACTGTGCCAACGGTGCCAACATGCTTGCGAATTGGCAGGCACACACATGTCACACCGAAATCTTGTGCGAGGTATAGTCACCGCCTTTTGCAAGTACGTTAGGTAACGCTTTTTTATTCTATTTGTACGTTTTGAACATATCTTTTGTCCTGTTCAAAAAGAAACTATAGAGATGCTCTGAATATTTAGATAATCTGTTTTTTCTTCTTATTGTACCTGTTGTTTTATTTTAAATTATTCAATACGGTAGTTTTATGTTTTATGACTATCAATCTAACTTTAAATACTATTTTTATTAATAACTAGCTTTATCCCGCAACTTCGTGTGCGCTTAACTACCCTTCTCGTGGAAATTTCAGAAACTATACAACCAGACACCCACTGAAAGAACATTTATACCAAGTATCACACCCATGCACTCAAGGAATAAGTTTTTTTCATACAAACTAAAAATCATATATTTCCCGTGCCTGTGGGAATTTTGGGATTTTTTTTCGTAGCACAACCAGTCACTCTTTGAAGAACCTTCATGCCAAGTATCACATCCTTACACTCAAAGAATAAGATTTTTCATACAAACTAAACAGTCCAACCCCTTCCCGTGGGAATTTCGGGAATTCCTTCCATAATACAAACAGACACTTATTGAGGAAACTTTATATCAAGTATCACATCCGTGCACTCAAGGGATGGGATTTTTTCATACAAACTAAAACATCATATATTTCCCGTTCCCGTGGGAATTTCGGGAATTCCTTTCATAACACAATTAGACACACATTGAAAAACCTTTACACCAAGTTTCACATCGGTGCACTCAAGGAATAAGATTTTTCATACAAACTAAAAAGTCCTATATTTCCCGTTCCCGTGGGAGGTTCGGGAATTCCTTCCTTAGTGCACCCCTACATCCCCTAAAGAATGTATGTTCCAAATTTCATCTCTCTACGCCCAGTAGTTACGGCTGTACGTTGTCTGTCAGTCACTCAGTCACTCAGTACCTCAGTCACTCAGTCAGTAACGGAACAGTTTTATATATATTGATTGATTACTTGGTGATCAGAAATTTAGTGTAATGTAGTTTTGTTTATTCCATGATAAGTACGATATTACAATTACAGTATGTTGAAAATAAATGCGTTCTCTACTTCAAGGCAACCAAATTTTTTTTTATTTTCGTTTTGTTTAGGTGGGCCAAAAGAATCACCCTATTGGGAGATGCTCTCATTTTTGCAAATGGCCGTCAATATCAATGTTTCGATTAGGGATGCACCGACTGTTCGCCGACCAGTCGGTTAAGCCGACTAGTCGGCCATATTTGTATGTTTTTGCTTACGGATTACTGGGTAAATGAAATACGTATTTAACTGTTATGTAATCGTTTATTAGTTTGTACCATATTAAAGATATTCCACTTCTAAGATACCTACTCTTCTTACGAGATTAGTCATAAAATTATACACGTATAAAAGTAATCAACAGTCAAACCCTAGATCTAAGCTGGCCTCTATGCTCTTAGGCTTAATCATAACGAATTTAATCAGTCTTATATAAAGAAAAAACTATTATATTATAAAATATTATATAAAGAAAAAACTATTTTTAATGTTTCATAAGAGGGAGATTGTGATGCAGAAAGCGAGTGTTTCTGCCCTATCTGGCAAAAGTCTATTTGTTTTTGTTTCATAGATGTTTCCAGCCTCGGAAAATAAACGCTCACTATAAATGGAGCTGGCAGGACAGCAAAGGTACACTTTAGCAATGCGAGACATTTCAGGGTATCTAGTTCTGTTATCGCTCCACCACTTAAATGGGTCATCAGTGCGCTTAATTATTGGCAGTGAACAGTAGGAGTGCAGCTCATGAGCTACAAGCGCAAGCGATCGGGCTGTTGCCGAGGTCACCCGAACTCCCCCGAAAACAATGTCAGCCCGGCTGACATGTCGGCCGACTAGTCGGCTAATTTGTAGCCGACTGGTCGGCCAGTCGGCCAGTCGGCCAAAGTCACAGTCGGCCCATCTCTAGTTTCGATATTTGTGTACTAAATAGATGCAGAATACAGGTGAACAAGCCATGGAGCGATCCTCAAGAACGCGGAATAATATCGATTAAGAAGTGGACGATTTTTGACCAAAATCATAATGAGCGATGAGGCTCATTTCCACCTCAGTGGGTACGTAAACAAGCAAAACTATTGTTGGGTACGTAAACACCAAAAATCCACGAGTAATGCATGAGGAACCAATACACCTGCTCAAAGTGAGTACATGGTGCGCTGTTCACGCTGGAGGAGTCACCGGGCAATTTTTTTTTTTTCGGGAATGTCGCTGGCCAAGTACAACAGTTTTTTCTGCAGAAATCGAATGAATTAGGACTTATGGACATGTGGTTCCAATAGAACAGATCAACGCACACACTGCGCGACCCAAAACCGATATTCTAAAGGTGGTGTTACCAGGACGTCCCATTTCTCGTTTTGGGGATTTGCGAGGCCAGTCAATGAAATAATCAACTGATTTAGATGAAATTTACATGGGACCAACTATGAAGTATCCTCTATCATAATGAAGCAATATTTTTCAAAATCGATTCATAATATTGTCCGAAATATCGTGTAACAAAGACACTAAAAAAAACATACAGACGAATTGAGAACCTCCTCCTTTTTTGGAAGTTTGAAAATAGACTTCTGACGTTATGTTTGAAACATTTGATTTACATCACCTGCTTAATTTTTACTATTCATAGAAAAGCAAAAAAGGACGGTAGTGACATACCCGCTTAACGCGAAAGTTTTTGACGATGGATGAACAGATGACTCTAACCCACTCAATTTACACTGCTACAAATTGACGAACCAAAACACAGTTATAGTCATTGGAATAAGACGTAGGATATTTGACGATCACTTTGGCGCTGGGGTAACACTGTCTATCTCAGACGCCAGTGGTCGCGAGTTCGATTCCCGCACGGAACAAGAAAAAAAAATGTTCCGTGTTTGGATGTTTATCTATTTATATTGTAGGTTCCCCCCTTGTTCGCTACATGGTATCCCATAACACAAGATATGCTTACTTTAGGGCCATTTACTTGGTGTGATTGTCTTGGGATTTTTCTTATATTTTTTTAACCGCAATGTTCCTACAAGAACGCGAGTGAAAAAACTAGTTTAATTCAAATTATCAACATATAGGACGTAACTACCATTGATATGTAATTACCGTTTTATTGATCTATGTAACTACTTTAAACTTGCAATAAGTATAGTTTGACATTCCATTGAAATAAAATTTTAAAATGTTCCTTTTGTAAAACATTACTCATCCCTTTCAATGCGTTTTCTTTTCTTTGCAAATATAATGGAATCCATGGTAACTCACCATAGATTCCATAAATTTTTTGTTATTTTTGATTATGGGGTCCGACGTGGAGGATATTATATTTCGTTGCTTCATTCTTCAGATATATTCATTTACCAAGTAGTCCCTTTGACTCACACGGTAGCACGCACGAATTTAAGAGTTATGAAATAACTAAAAAGGTCAAAACACGTGTTTTCGATCGTTTTAGTTTAAATTTTTCACACCAGTCTGGATCCATAGGATGCGCCTCTGTCTAGCTCATTCCTTTTTCGTGCGCGGTAGCAAGTACACCTGTCATAAAAATGCCGAAGAAGACGGCCGAAGAAAAGAAGAATATTATAAACGCAAGCTTAGAAGGTTGGAGCAGGAAAAATCATGGACGAGTGATTTCATACAGACAATATTCAAGAAAAGCATCTAATGTCTCCAGGATCTTAACCTAGCGTTAACACGAAGGATAAAATACCCAGGATGTTGATTTTTTAAATCGACACGGAGGTAGTACCCAGGATGTTGATTTTATAAATCGACACGGAGGTCAAATAAAAATTAATAATGCATGTTAATTGCCAATCACCACGGTGATTTACTACTAAACTAGATTTCGGAGATAGAACGTCAACTATAACCGAAAGTTCCATCTGAAACAGCAATAATTCAAGCGGAAATACAAACGCTTCCAATTTAAATCTTAACGGTTCTGGTAGTTCCCGTTAACAAAGGTCCTAAACATGGCGAATGTATTCACCAAGATTTAGCTCAAAGATGGCTGCCGTTATTGCGCAAAGGGCTACCCAGAGAGGTTTAAGATCAACCAGATTATTGAAAACCCTTAGTCTGAAACCAAAAATTTTAAGGTAAGCACTTGGGCTCGGAACAACAAGCCATAAGCCAAGCTATGACTATTCTTTGGTTGGATATTAAAGTAAACACAATAAAATTCCTGAAAAAATTGGAGAATTGCAGAGTTCAGTCTGATTTACATTTTTTTTTAAACTAAAACAAGAACGAAACTGCCATGAAGGTCTAGATTTGTTAACATATTGGAAAATGAAGAAAGGGATAAAAAAGCATGTTGACATGCCTAAAATATTCACATGTCAAGCGAACCCACGCCCGCGGTTTCAAGGTAACTGGACCGAATATCGGCTCGCAACTACGCAACAGTATTATTGTCAGCGCTACGCCCCCGAACTCGGTGGACGATATCAACGAGACAATGATCCCTAGCCCATCGTTAACGCAGGTACATGGTTTTATAGCGATAAGGCCGCCTATTGTACCTTTCAAAACTGTTTTTGTTGTAATGTATTCTTTTCCTTTTATTATTTTGTAAGTGCACAATGAAGTATAAATAAATAAATCAATAAAATGGCATATTTTTATAATTCTGGTACAGCTATTACCAATGACTCTGTTGGTTTAAAGTGGATATCCAAAGGCGTCTCATTACCGAAAATCTGTCGAGTTATACAGATCGTTACTCCTATAAACAATTTTGCTCCTAAATAAAATCAGGCTTTCGAGATAGGCTCTCTCCATAGATAAATTAATTAATCTAGGAGCAATAGTCTCCTGCTCTTCTCAGTCTGATCACTTTGTTCCGAATATATTTTTTGCACCAAAATCAAATGGAAACAAAAGATTTATTTTAAATCTTATACAAATTTTATAAATTCCTTAGAAACAAATTACATTTTAAAAGAACATTTTAGAACCTCCCTGAGCATAGTGACAAAAAAGTCCTTTTTAGCTTGCATTAATTTCGGAGAATCTTATCTTTTAGTTCCTATATAAAAGGAACATCGTAAATAATTACGATTTCAGTTTTTACCACAAACTTATGAATTCGAGGACTTCAACTCGGATCTGGCAAATGAATACAGTGTTTACGAGGTCTCTTAAATTTTTTTGGAAAAGTTATAACAAAGTCGCATATCAACATATTAAAATTAACTCAAAGTGAATTGCAAATATTAGTAAAGATAATTAATACTGCTCCGTGGAAATATAACCAGTGATTTTGCAAGAAAAAAGTGAAATACGAAGTAAACAATTTGTCATAAATAACAACACGTATAAAAACATATATCGAATCAACCAGTTTCAATCAGTGTTCACTATCTCAAATCTGTGTTGCCATCCTAAATTCAGTTTTAAAAAGTAAAGAACAAATTTTAAAAAGTAAGGTGTTGCACCATCAGAGAATTAGCACAATTCACAACTATCTAACCATTAACTTCAGCCTGTCCAACGGTTAAATATTAGTGATTATACTACCACTCAAACTTTCGAAAGGATAGATACAAAGCTCTCAAAAATAGCAATGATAACGATACAAAAATACAAATACATAGTAAGATTTTAGAAGATTTACAGTGGTGGAAAAACATGTGAAAGACATCTTGTCATAGAAATATTTAGCGAATATTTTCGTCACAGATGGGGGGGGGGGTAATTTGTAAAGATAATCATGCAAATGGAAACTGGAAAAATAGTGAGACATGTTTTCAGCTTTTAATGGGTTACAGCGTTTTGCAAAGGATAAACACGTTTGCGCTGTATGTAGGTAGTATCTATATTAATTTAATGGGAGAAATTCGATTTCCTCATTTAAATGCATTAGCTAAAAGTATTTGGTAATAGTTTGAGAAAATGAATATTTGACTATTTGCTCCGTATATCAACTCGGGAAAAAATACAGCACTACCCAATTATGCGTATCAAAGATTTCAGTCAACCTCAAGTAAATCTGTTTGCTTCTCGCACCAATGTTAAATGCTCACAATAGGTTTCTTGGTAACGAGATCTTGAAGCTACGGTTATAGACTCGTTTACTCTCTCTCCAAATTGTTTTAAATTAAAACATTCAAGCCGTTTTGAAATTTTTGCATTTAATAATGCTCAATTATTCTTAAATAGGTAACGAGAAAAATAAATTTAAAAAAAAAGACCCGATCAGTAAACGAACCTGGGACCTCTCGGTTGCCGAACGAGTGCTCTTTTACTGAGCTAATGATTTTGAAAAGAAATTATTTATCTTTCCAGAACGAACCAGCGAGGCTTCCCGGCTGGGTTTCATTAAGAGAAGACGTGTAGGCGGTCACCACAGTACCTAGTCGTGGTCTCGTCGCTTTCTAACAAAACTTAAGCTCAGTACAACGTAGCATGGTACAACGTATCGGTACTAGAATTATTGTCACAATAACAGTGGAGATATCTTTAATCGTTCGGTTTCACTGAATTTTATCATTTTTTAAGGAACAATTAAAGTAAAACTAATAAAAACAGTTAATAGATATAAGTAGTAAATAGTCATAGGTTGGCCTTATTATTAGGAAACAATATAGGATCACATGAACTAATTAATCCATTACCTTAGGTTAAGGCCATTACCAACATAACACAATTACACTTGGTTTAAGATTATTTCAAAATGGTATCCCAATAGTTATTTAACTCTTGAGCAAAGTACACACACAGTAACTGGTATTTTTACTGGCTTTTAGGCCACTAGCACACCGTGTGCAATTTCTCTTATAATTTTTGCAAATGAAATCAAAATAGGCAATTTGGATTTGATTATAATTTCAGCTGCTGCTAGTAACCAACTCTAGTTTTGCCATATTTCCATGAACATGCCATTCCTGTATATGCCCTGCATTAGCTTTAGAAGATTAGTTATTTGTAACGAGTTAACTTAGGCCAGAGCGTGTCGATTGCCTTATAGTCAAACCAAAGCGACCTTACAAAACAACGATCTCACTGTCTATGAGTCGCTGGATAAAGCATGTCATGGGGTCTAGCGGCGCGGGCGTGGCGGCGGCGCTCGGCGTTCAGCGCTCACAGCACGCGGCACGCGCAGCAACATCCGCGGCCAGAGCGCGTGGCGGCCTATCGCTGCTAGCCATTCGCAGCACGGACTGCAGGACCGCTCAGTCTCAAACATTCGCTAAGTTTTATAACCGCCCCATGGTCGATCAATAAAAGTAATTTGGGAAGGGCAGTTTTTCAATCAAATGTAGAAGTTTGATTGTTGATCAAATATACAAACTCCTTTGTTGATCCTTAATTATTAATTTACTTTAAGTAATTTTATTCAGTATGCATATAAACAAAATGTTTCAAAGTTATACATTTACATTGAGTTGATTAAATAACTGTTGAATATTAGTTAATGAATTTTTATGAAGCAAAACTTTACCTTATGCTCTGAACATCTACTTGGTAAATGAATATATCTGAAGAATGAAGCAACGAAATATAATAGAAGATCAAACGAACTTCTTAAGTGAAGTTCGATCGATATTATATGAGTTGCTTCATTCGAAGATATACATTAAGGTCCCGCCCGCCCTGTCAATGTAGTAAACTATTGCCCTTAACGTTTTGCCATAACTATAAAATTAAGAACTCTAAAATAATGAGCTAGACAGAGGCGCATTCTATGGATCCAGACTGGTGTGAAAAATTTAAACTAAAACGATCGAAAACACGTGTTTTGACCTTTTTAGTCATTTCATAAAACTCTTAAATTCGTGCGTGCTACCGTGTGAGTCAAAGGGACTACTTGGTAAATGAATATATCTGAAGAATGAAGCAACTCATATAATATCGATCGAACTTCACTTAAGAAGTTCATTTGATCTTCTATTAAACGACACGAAATATAAATGACATGTACGGACGTAGCATGATTAACAAATATACAGGGCGTGAAGAAAACGAACTTTGAAGATGCAAAATACAATATTAGTAAAATAAATTATTCAAACTTTGGATTTATAGAAATATGTGGCTAACAGACGAAATGTGCTTGGAAAAATTGAGTATATTTTTTTTGTAATAATGTAAAACGAATAGTCAAAATTAATGAAAGCCAAAGAAATTTCATTGTCTTCATTTGACATTTAAGAAACGTTAAAATATTGAAAAAAAAATGTAATAACATCTCATTAAACAAAACAGCGGTAAATTATTTTCTCCAAACAACAAGACACTCTAAAATAACTGAAAAAATGTGATAAATGAAAAAAATTGCAATTTAACGTAAAAACAAAAATGTGCTAAGTAATTTCGAGGAGTACCACTAGGCCACAGTTCAGTGGAAGAGCACTCGTCCGGCAAACGAGAGGTCCCAGCTTCGAGTCCTGGTAGGGTGATTTTTATTTAGCAATTTTTTTCAGTTATTTAAGAATAATTGAGCACTTTAAATGCAAAAACTTTAAAAAAATTAGGATAAGGTCAATAGGGGCATTTCCGACTAAAAAAATGCAAACATAAAGTTTAACTATTTGTACATTCATATGTTACTAAATTACTACACATCTGAATAATTCATTTTATAAAACAATTGACTGAGATTGATCTTGATGTATTCTTCAGTTAAAATACTTATTATATAGGTACAAAAAAGATTAATTTAGCAAAAAAGTCAGAAATAGTTGGTTTTACCCCTCTGTGAGGCAATTCCGACTATTGAATATATTAGGGTTTAGATAAGAGCAACAAACACAAAAGTGAGAGAAAAACCAAGTCGATGATTTGTAAAAGCAAATCAATACTTTAAATTCAATGCACAACGGTTCAATTTACCAAAACACTATCATAAACATTTTGAAGGGGCAATTTCGACTGTTCTCTATAGACAATAGTGATGGGACTCAAAATTCGATTAAAGTAGTCGATGAATGAAAGGATAAGAAAACTAAAAAATGCACTTAGATTCACAAATCAACCTGGAGTAACTTGTGTTAAATAATCAACAAAGTAATCTTCTATGAAATAAGTAACTCTTATAATTTTTGGTATCTCATAGTGTACGTAGTTTAAGCAATAATTTAAATTACCTACATGGGAAGTGTCGATACGTTGACATCACTAGTTTTTTGCATTTTCATATTAATTGTCTGTGGCAATTCCGACTACCAATTTTAGTCGTAATTACCTCGTGTCACATTTTTGTGGGGCATTTAAAACTCTGTAAATATTCCTCTTAAAACGTATCGTAAGCAAAAACCAATAAGAAAAAAACAATTTATGGTAAACAAGGTCAACACTCACCGTGAAATTGGAAGAAAATAAGCCACAATTAATTTAAAACAAATAAAAATCTGTAACAGCTCTTTCCGACAAACACTGGTTAAAATGGCGTCTGTATATAAAAACATGGTGGGAAAGCAGCATGACAATTTAGCTGCGCCATTTAAGCAATTTCATAAAACTTGGGTTTTCTCCTACATGGACATAGATGGGGCTTTTGATCAACTGTTATAGAATAAAAGTTATTGAGTTTGGTTGGAATTACCCCTTAGTTGGAAATGCCCCCATTGACCTTACTCTAATTTCACACACATAAAGAATATTGAATGTTTCTGTCATTTATACCTGTAGAGACATTTTTCTTGACCACTACAATCCTAGAATAAGTTTCTCAAAGATGGATGTGTATAGTCTGCAATAGAATTACGTATATCACCCAGTCTCCCGCACACATACAATATGAATACGCGATCGTCCAAGGTGGTATACTTATTCTAATGCAGACTATACCACCTTGGTTCTCAAGTTCACTAACTATCAGGTGGCATGAAGGGCAAACGTCCCATCCTTCTTATGTAAACGATATTTTTTTACCTTTTCAATTGTAATGTCATAAATTAATTCGATTCAACGTTAATTTTCTTGATGTAGACAATTATTATTTGGGTTACGGGACTATGTGAGCAGTCTTGTCTGCTCTGCACACTGGGATCTAGAAGATCTATTGTGTGAGTCCTCATCTACAAATCGCCGTACACTCCAATGGAGTCCAGGAAGTTTAAGTTCCTTACGGCGATGCTACTAATCTCTTTTAGATCTAGTTCATGTTTATCCAGGTGAGCGGAGCGCTTGTGCATGTCTGCGGGGCAGTGGCACAGTAGGTGTAGAGGGGTTTCCTCGGCGCTTTCGCAGTATCAAGCAGAGCGCCGTGTCAGTGAGACCCAGGTTGGACATGTATTAATATCTTACACTTATATTTTATTTACTTACACTTTATTGTATGCCATAAATAAGTACAAAAATGGAAATACATTATAACAATTTTGAAATACAATTGGCGGTCTTAGCGCTGGGAAGCGATCTTTACCAGACGACTCTGGAGTCTGGACAACCATTTAAATTAATTAATTGTTTTGTTTTGTTAATAATCTTTACTTGAATAAATAAATAAAAAGCTCTTTATTTTACTTGGTGACTTTCATAATTTTAGTTTAGGTACTGTTTTATCTCATTTCAGTTGTGTCATAGTTAATTTTGCTGATAAAAGATTTCGTACACCTTTGTGAAATAAAAAAGCTTTGCGTTTATTGGGCTGTTCAGCTTATAGTACGCCACAGTCAAGTCCGCCACAGCTGCCCTAGTAATAAAGGAGGAAAAATACAAGCAAGAAGTGTATCATTTATTCAGGCTCTCTAATCCCAGCAATAGCGAATGTACAACCGTACAAATATATTGATTCATCTTCGGGCGTTTTATTTTGCAGATGAATCGTGACTTCAGTCGTTTAAATCAGGATTTTTATATTATTATGTTCACAAAAGACGTTTATATCTTAAGTTTTCAATATTAAGTATTGGGCCCACAGATCGTGTGTCTATACCTAACGGGACCTCCACTGCTAGGAAAAAAATAATGCAAAGAAAAATTTGCTCTAAATTTTTTCTAGCGATAGCATATAAACCAAATTTGTTCAGTCGTTTTTTTCGAGAATTAGGTTTTTTTAAGTTAACCGTCACCTAGCGTACTGTTTAATTACTTAAAACATGAACATTTTTCTTTGCATTCGTTTTTGCCTAGTGACCGGGGTCACACAGCCACAGATCCGGTAAAGATTTTATAAGCATATTTTTTTCAGAACTTATGTTACTAATGAAAATGAAAACTTTTTATTCGTAGTAGGTAATTTTATACACTTTACAAACGTCACACGCTGGATGAGGGCGGCGCGGGTCCGGACGACATGACGAATCCTGGGGGAGGCCTCCGTCGAGAAGTGTGCATCTCTCGGCTCATAGAGATAATGATCGCCCATTTTCCACCAATGTCTTGGTGTTGTCTACTACTAGTTCTTCTTCGGCTTTGAAAAACGAAATGAAAGTAGAACCCAAGGTAGACCGAGAGGAAAAAAGCTGGCGGAAAATATGTTGACTTTACAAGAAGCAAAAAGTTTCAGCTTTTTAGTGTAAAATATACAATTTGTATCAAATTTCCTTAACATTATGTTATGAAACAGAAGAGAATGATTATTTGATAGTGATAAAAGATGATTTCTTAATACTAGCCCCGCACGTTGATATTGCGATGGAACCTTGTCACAATGATAGCGGCGTGACGTCAGCCACCGCAAAAAAGTACAGAAAAAAAGTACTTTGCGAACGGTACTGACTGTGACTGACGTCACTTTGACGTCACCAAGATGGCCGCCAGTCGCAATATCAACGTGCGGGGCTTATACATGCAAATGCATATACAGTTTTTTTGACTAATGAGGATTAATGTATTCGAGCGTAATAGGACGAAATCAAAAAGTTAAACTCTTTATGCTTGACAGAACAGATAAGCTCGCTTGATTTTATTATAAGGTACTTTTTTGTGATTTCACATTGAATTAAGGTCCATGTAATTATTTAACGACCTCTGTGGCTTAGTAGTCTTAGAGGCTACCACATAATTCGTGAGGTTGCGGGTTCGATTCCAGCAGGAATAAGAAAAGAAAAAAGTTTCAGGTCTGGATGTATACTAACACAAACTAAGCTTAATTATGGGCCATACAGATAGATCGCTTTATTAGGATTTTTTAATAATTGATTTTTTAAATTTATTTGTATTAAATATCACATCTATTACATAAGCGTTGAGTGAATAGGTTTCACAGAGATAGACTTGTACCACCATGGTCTTCATGGTCAATAGCACCAGGTGCCATGGAAGACAAACGTCCCACATATTAAAAACTAAAATAAAATAAAACAACATTTTCAATAATTTTATTTATTCTTTATTAATTTTCTTATTTTCAAATACTTAGCACAATTTATTCTAAACAGCAAATATCATGTGTTTGATTTTTAGTAATTTTTAAACTATTATTTAACATTTTGTTATCATTAACAAGTTTGATCAACAACAAAAATCAATAAAAATTATCAATACAATCTTTAGAGTGGTTTATTTAATAAATCAAGAGATCCTTAGAAGAAAAGTTGTTGTTATTTGCAACCTTTCTATTAAGGATTCTTCTATTTTACAGTGACCTGATGATAAATTCGTTTTACAGTATAATATGAACATTTAATGTTTATATAATTCAATAAACAACAAACGTGACAAAAATAACGGCATTTAATAATCGAAATATAAAGAAGAATACACAATGCTTATTTTCCAATTACTAATAAACAATGTTTTTTAAGTTTTTTGCATATAAAATGCTCAACTATTCTTAAATAAAATGAAAAATGTGAGCTTATACCATAAGATGGAGCTACGTTAGCAATATAACGTAAAAACAAAAAAATGTGGTAAGTAATAAATTTCAAGGCGTAGCGCCAGGCCGCCCCGGTAGCTCAGTTGGAAGAGCTCTCGTCCGGCAAACGAGAGGTCCCAGGTTCGAATCCTGGTCGGGTAATTTTTATTTATCACATTTTTCATTTTATTTACTAATAAACAGTTTTAATCCAATATTAATATTTTAAGTATTTACAAACGGTCATTAAATCTATGTTATACATCACCTATCTTATACTTTAATGTATTTCTTATTTAATACCTAAAATGCACCATTAAATTCCATCTTTATACAACTATTTATAATGTAAATTATAACAGGGTATTTTAACACAGCCATGTAGTGAAAATTATAATACTATAGGGTTGTAGTATATGTATAAATTTAATAATTAACATATTTATATATTTTAAAATGTATAACCAATATAACTATCGATTTAAATTAAGTGACAAAGACAGAAACAATTAATAAAGTTCAAAATTTTAGCGGTGGTTAAGAAAATCTGGTGTATAGATTTAAATAATAAATAAAGACAATTCTACATATTTATTACTCTATATCTTTAAATATATGTTTTTTACAGTATATATAATTTAATTTCTTGACAAAATATTAATATATAATATAAATATCTCCCTAAGCTGTCGGAATGAAACCACATAATCACACAAAAAAAAATGAGATTTAGGAAATAATACTGTGTATAAATTAAAGAATCGCTTCAGATTCAATGTTTCTATTTTATGTTTTTTTTTGTCTAGTTAACTTTAACTATTGAACTTTTTCACGGTGTGAAATCTATTGTGAAATTCATTGAATAAATGAAAAGTTAGTAATTATTACATAAACCGTAATATTTAATACATAAACTGTAATATTAGGAACTACAACATTTAAATTTTTCATTATTATCATTATTTTTCTTATACATATTATTTAAGTTTATTATCTATTATAAATTAGAGAACAGTTTTTACTTACAAAGTTTATATTTACACGTTAAATTATGGGAAATTTTATTACATTTTCTGAAATTTAAACGAACTTAATGTAGACGATATTAAGAAAATAATAATATTATGGTCATTAAATAAATAGTGTACAATAGTGAACTTTTTATTTTTTTATTCCTTTTGCCCTAAAATATAAGCCCTTTTTAACTTGTTATTACTTTAAAATTAAGTTATTAAATCAAAACCCATCAGATCAGAATAATAAATTAATTGTGCTAATTTTTTTTATAAAATAAGATGTATTTTTTCAGGAATAGAGTTCATTATTTGTATTTATATTTAAAATATTTAAGAAACGGAAACATCAAATTTAGAGATTTTTGTTTAGTTATTCATATACTTCTTTCATTTTTTAACATTTGACGTTAATCAATCTTTTTTTACGTTCAGAAAAAAGATCTTATAATTGAATTGAAAAGGTTATTGAACATTTATAAATAAATCTATAAAACAAATGGACGGATTTTTTTAACGAAACTATATGAAACGCAGTATTACATTACAATAATTCTTGATTCTTGTTTAGTAATATTTGAAAATAGATTATTTTTGTGTATTTCTGTGATATACAGTCAATCAAAACTCAATGGGAATTTAGGTAATATGCCAACAAAAAAAAATCGGCATTGAAATCCGTCACATTTTCTAGATCAGAGGCATACTTCATATTAAAGTTATTAGATTTTGTGGCATACCTACATTTCAAAATGCATGAACTTTTATTAAAACAAGTTAAGGAAATTTATATTGAAAATGCTTCACACACTTGCTTATCTTATAAATTTTTATACAGATACACCAAAAAAAAAAAAATTGCAACTTGTTTATTTGATCTGTTTGCAGCTTTGCTTTTTTATCCACCATTATCTAAGTTATCATACTCAAATAACACAGATATGGAAATTATTTATATGGAAGATAATATTTAAAAAACAAATCGAATCAAAGATTTATACACAGCTTTTAACGACCCTGAATCAAATATATTACATCAAAACCTACATAAAAAGTTACATATACCAATTCAATTAAGTTACATAACTAGCTTACTATCTTATTGAGCTAAAGTTTACTATAAGAAACTGCATAATAATAACCAATATTGTAGGAAAACAGCCTTCAGAAGCAGCTCCTGTAATTAAAATTATTAATTAGAAAAATCTGCAAGTTGAATTAATTCAAAGAGTTGCTAGTTTCCTTTGGATGTATATTAATAAAAAAACCTTTTCATTCCTGTGAAAACGCTAATGAATTCATCTATGTTAAACTGGTTGTTTCTGGTACTATTAATTTTTTTTTTGTCGATTATGTAGTTTTTAAGCTATTGCATAGCTTCTATCGCGGGCCTTGAGCCCGGGGACCGAATCCAGAAATTTCGTAACGAAAAAAACCTAACACCCGCCACTCCGACCGGCACAGCGGTGATACTTTGATTTCATAACTTATGCGGGCTTTAATAAACAATCAGCGTCATCTACTAGGAACTTGTGGAACTTCATATTAGATCAAACATTACTGCATTAATAAAATAAATAAATAATTATAATTGCATAAGTTGATAAAAAATGCTATGCAATAGCTTTACCGCGGCAGTCTCCGAGTGCCACACATCTTTTTTTCACACACTGATTGTCGGAAGTGTCCGACTAGTTTCGAACTCTTATGGAGTCCTTCATGGGGGGTGAGTGCAGTCGTACCTCCGACAATAAGTGTAAGTAAAAGCCGCATAATAAACGATAGTTAATATGAGTCACAAAACATTTTTAAAGGATCCCCTTATAAGTGGCCCTTTGAGGTACCGAGGTACACTCAGCGGTTTATATTACCTTTGATTACACTCAATAAAACTGTACTAAGAGTTAAGGTCTTAGCTAAACTTTAAAGTGAAAAATAAAATCTTACTCGTGGCTTTGTACACAAGCCATATTGCTGTACTATGCAGTAAGAGGGCTGCTATCCATGACAAGAAAATGCCTCTCATAAAAAACAATAACTGTCAAACGGACAGTATGTTATTATGTTGTTTATTTATTTATTGGAATATCGACCTTATTTGAATGACTAACTGACATTTGCTGACATAAATAATGTCAGAAATTATGATCTTATGTTCCGAAACGGCAATTTTTTACAACTTTAAATTATTAATTTATTTTACAGCATTTAATCATGAATAGGTATCCTATATTTTACAGTTCCTCGGTTTATGCCCTACAATTTGGTGTCCATGACCTTACGGTACACATATGGGGCAAAATGTATGTAAATAAAATCGTGTCCTTTAACTTTCTACTTGGACTTTTTTATCGGAGATTGTTATTGATGTTCAATTTTGACACATATTGTTTAGCTATTTAGCCGTGTAAGGTCTGCTAATCCAAGTGGCTTTGCAAGTGACGACCCTTCATAAAAAGACGCTGAATATCACCGGAAGTTTCTTCTCTAACATATTGGCTGTATGTTACCGTTTGGGCGAGTGACAATTTCAATAACGTATTATTTCACTCCTGAAAGTTGTCGGGATTTACAAATTACAGCCCGTTCACCCATGCTCCGTTTTACTGGTAACGTTTTACCACGTTTTACCAGATACGTTTTACGGATTTTTTTTCATCGATTGCGCATGGAGTTGTATGAGCGACTTCACATATGGCACTGTATTCAGAATACATATTTACCATACAAAAGCGTATCCAGTAAAACGGACCATGTGTGAACGGGCTTTCCACATTAATAATATGTTAAATCATCAATAACTCTGATAAATTAAATTAAACCCATCCAGAACGTTCTATCTACTAATGAAATCTAATTAAATTCTAAAATCTAAGTGGTTCTGACAGATTTAACGTCATTAAGGCAACTGTCAACCTCACCATGTTATGACGCAAATATAATTACCCGTATGCGGTTACCTTTGACCTCATTTTTACTTACCATCAGGTAAGATTTCAAACGTCACAAATGACAAAACTATAACAAATACCTGTAAAACTGCGACCCAGAGCTGAAGCTGGGTTAGCACTGCGTTCCCGGAGCACAACTGTTTCACTAGTGGCTTTCCAGATGTCGAATATGGACGCTTCGCATCTGAAATTATATTACTTTATATAATAAACAATTACAATAAATACAAGCAAATCATACATGGAGTGGGAGTGAAAGAAAAACATAGAATGTACCAGCTGATTCTCATTCCGGGCATACTGTAAAAGCTAGTTAAGGGACAGAGTTTTTATTAACGTTTTCGTAGGTGGTAGACTCATCTGTCACTGCAATAGTCTCTCTCCACCATTATAATCTAAATTTGTCAAACGTGATATCAGATAGTAGTATAGCCTCTGGTGTTCTATCTACCAGAGCCTCAGTTAGGACAGTTTAGGATATGAAATTTTCTGAACTCACACGGAGTGTGGATTTATACTAAAATACTCTTCAGTTTCACTATTTTATTTCCACCAAACAAACTTATTTGACTTATGTATTAATTTTATTCAATTATTTTATCTTTTTACATTTCGTGTCTTTTGAAGACACGCTGAAAATCACGGAATATTCTATGAATATATGTCGCTTTCTAACTTTCCAGGCTATTTGTCTCCAAATAAAAACATATGTTATGAACTTAAGACAGCCTACACGCCCTTTAAAAGGCGGGCTAAGTGATATTAAATAATCATTTTAATCGTTATGGTACATACATACATACATAACATCACGTCTGTCTCAGCTTGTGGAAGAGACAAGGAACACAAATTGCTACGATCCAGACATACCTCTTTCGCTTGATCCAAGTTCATTAATCTTTTCATACATGATCGCCGGTTACGGGTACTTTTAACTAGGCCCTTTTTAAGTATGTTGCCAATTTATGAGATCACCATCAATTCCTGCTTTGTACACATCTTTCGTAAATCTACTTTCACTCATCCTTTCCAAATGCACAAACTAACGGTTGTTTTCTTTTATTGAAGACTAATAACCCACTAACGAACAATGGTAGTGAAGCGCTGATTTCTCACAACGACTTACGTGCTTTAAAGGGCACGGACTTGTACCCACAAGTGTACCAACAGTAGTCAGTAGTGATTTTCAGAAGCTATTTTGGTAAATTCTGATATTCACCTACCAGCAAAGGGCCAGTTAGTGCCTGTGCCAAAACGTGGGTTATTGCCTAAACCTGCCTGCAGTGGACTCTTTTCAAAGGGTTGTGATGATGATCCCATGAACGTTTTTCCTTGATAATAGCAATAAATATATTGCTGAAGCGCGATAATAAATGACGGCAAACATTATACAGGGTGACTGGTGGGTCATTTTCGAAATTCCAGGACGTAATAGTTTGAGATCATACATAAAGAGAAAAAAATAATAATAATTATCTTACTGAGTAAACTTAAACGAAAGTTAAAGAATTCATTACGCGAGGCATGGTTACGCGTTGGCAGCGATCCGCGATTGACTCAGTTGTATGTAAAGTAAATAGAAACATAGTAGTATTTACTTATAGGGAATTCTAGTGAAAAATTAAGTACCTACTTGTATTACATAATTATAATGATCACAATCGAGTACAGAGTGCTCTCCTTCAGTATCTAAAATTTGTCAGGCAGAAGAATATGAGGAGTTGTCAACAGCCAGTTTCAAAAGAGGTTCTACCATCAAAGTCTCATTTAGAGCAGTCATCCCCAATAACAAATTTATTAAGGAAACGAAATGGCTTCTTACACCTGAAACTTCATTTAAATAATATATTTCAAATTCCAAGTAATAAGATGCCATTGATTTGAATTATAAGAATGGAGACACGTGTAACCTTCACGATTTCAATTTTTATATAAAAAGATCTAGGTTAAAAAGCCTCACGAAATTCGTTCATGAAGATTCTGGAGTATTAAGGCTTCGCAGACAGAAAAAATATTTGCGAGACAAATTAAGATTCTTGTCCAAGCATTAAAATAATAAGATAAAGTTTTAAGATTGTAATCACGGTCAACTCTTAAATCCACGCAAATATTAAAGAAATACTCTCTCTTTCAAACATTGGATCTAAAACTTTGAATTCTAAATTTAGTTTTAATTATGATAATGTGAATAAAGATATTCTTTTCCTGAAATTTTTATCTTTATTAAAATTGTTGCTTCGTCAATTAAATTGTAAGAAATTTTATAAAAAGAATTATGAACGAAAACCTTTTTTGTTACGATGCTCATTTTTTACCTATTGTTTGTTGTTAGTATTCTTTTTAAATAACATTGTTTCCAATTATAATTTTACGTCAATTAATATAATTAACTAGCTAAGCTCATTCTTATCTTTAAGCTTATTATTAGTTTACCTAAAAATATTTACTGCTGTTTCTTTTTTATGATATTGTCGTAGTTTTCACATTTCATTATTTAAAATTAAATACTTTTTTAAATATTTAACATTCGACGTTGCGGTGTCTTCGAAGACCCATGATTACGAACGACAAATTTTTATATATGTTTTACATTGTTTACAGTTTATCACAGGATTAACTAAATACCAAGTGACGTTCTTAAAAAGGGCCTAGTTAAAAGTACCCGTAACCGGCGATCATATATGAAAAGATTAATGAACGTGGAGGAAGCGAAAGAGGTATGTCTGGATCGAAGCAATTGGTGTTCCCTTGTCTCTGCCTACCCCAAAGGGAGACAGGCGTGAGGTTATGTATGCATGTATATATGTATGGAAATTGGGCCCTGGAGTTTAGAAGGGCAATTCAAATATAGAACGCTTGTTTGCTATCCTTGGCTTTCAGTTGACAAGATTGATAGCAGGTTCTGATCTACTCTTACGTGATGGTAGCTTTTTGTTGCTTGTTTATGATTTGGGTTATACCTACTTAATACAAGTCTTTACTAAATTAACAATTAGGATAACTAGAAATGAGGATAAAAACAAATATTTTTTCGTGTAGTTTTTCATTTTTTAATAAAATAAACTACCTTTGTACCTTTATTTTTATTTCATTTTAAACTGTTGTTGTTGCATAATTATCTTACCAAACAAGCAGAACTTTTACTAAATATTAATAGGACACACTTTTTAAGCAAAACTCGAACAAAGTTGCAATATTAATCCTAATATTTTTGTGAGAACAAGAATCAGACAGTTACAGACAGGAACAATAGGATCGTCTTGGCCTTGCATCGGCAACATTTCATTTATCGTACCATATAATCCTACCACCTGAACATAAGTTATTTATGTCCATGAGTTCCTTAGCCATTATGTAATATCCACTGAAGAGAAATCGTACCACTCATGACATTAAAATAATCAACGAATGCAGAGCATTAAAAAACCGACTTCATGTCAAAACCTTGGCTGTATTATAATGTCATCAAGGTATCATCATCATCATCACAACTCTTTGTAATGAGCCCACTGCAGGGCATGAGTCTCTCCCCTGGGTGAAGAGGTGGTAAAGGCATAATCCACCAAGCGGACCCAGTGCTGGGTGGTGGATGCCAGAATTTTTAGGGCGCCAAGATTGCTTCTGACAAACCCTAACGACTACTGTATACAATTATACAGCACCCGGGACCGACTGCTTAACGTGCCCTCCGAAGCACGAATGAATGGTCGTCGGTCACCCATCCAAATACCGACCCTACCGAAAGTTGTTTAACCTGTGATATCGTACGATAAACACAGTAACCACGGCGCCACGAAGACTTCAAGTAACCACGGCGCCACGACGACTTCAGTAACCACGGTTCCACGACCACATCAAGGTATAAATTCTCCGAATTCAAAAATATTTATTCAAAAGTTTGATATTTTCCATTAGGTACCCAATCTATTTCGATGAAATTTATATGGGACCAACTATGAAGTATCTTCTATCATATGAAACAATAATTTTCAAAATCGATTCATAATTGTCTGAAATATCGGGTAACAAAGACAAGTATCAAAAAATAAAACATACAGACGAATTGAGAACCTCCTCATTTTGGAACTCGGTTGATAAAGGTTTAAATGAGTCTTGATGTATTGTTTTGAAGTTTTGAACCTGCATATGGTCGACTTATCCACGTGGCCCCGCTTTATGATCGGACCCCTTCAGGTTGCACGTGGCTAGCTTGAGCGCTGACCGCTTTTATCGCAGATATTGACACGATATTTACACTGCAGAAAAGGGCTATTCGTGGAATGTATAAACTTGGAAATAGAGAATCTCTTCGAGAAAAGTTTAAAGAGATTGGTATCTTGACCCTTGCAACACAATATATTTACGAAACCCCTGTCACTGCAATAGTCTCTCTCCACCATTAATTATGCCTCCAAATTAGTCAAACGTGACATCCGATGGTTTTATAGCCTCTGGTGTTTTGCCTCCTCCATAAGGGATACAGGCGTGAAGTTATGTGTGTATGTATGTAAAATACTTAAAATCATGTAGATACCGTATCATGAGTGTTGGTACTGGGGACAGCATAGCAGCCTCCAGCTCAAGTGTAGCCAAACTCGACGCGTAGCCATTGCTAAGGTTCAACATGTGGTTGGCCGTGAAACCCGGCACCTGCAAAGAAGATATTGGTTTTTATTCCAAGTTCCATATTCACAACAATAATTTTCTAACTTGTAATACATCTCATCGAAATATTGAAATAAAGTACCACTGAGTATTCTTGTTGACTACTCAGTTGTAAAATTTATACATAGTATGTAACCAAGTAGAATGTAAACAAGGTTTAGGCTGAAACCCTGCGGTCCTGAAGAAATTTATTACTTTTACAGTACCATACATTTCTTTTTATTATGAAAATGTTATTCCTTTTTGACTTTTTTTTCTCTTATTTTATGCCGCCGCCTGCGCCGCCGCCGCCTGCGCTGCGCAGGGAGGACTGTGTCAACTGTATCAGAGAGAGCGAGCTCGGGGGAGCTGCGGTACTCACACTTGCTGAGCGGCGGGTATTATTCTACTTGACATTTCGATTGTAATGATAAATTAATTTAATTTCATTATACTTGTAGGATTTGCTTCGATTCGGTGGTTCCTGGATAGGTTTTTGTTAGAACCATCCTTCTATTTAAAACGTTAGCTTCGAGGAAGGACCCCTGACTGGCTGTCGCTCATGTCATCGATCGATTGTCATTAGAATGACAAAAGATCAGCAAGGGGGTGTTAAGAGGGTTAGAGTAACCAAACTGGGAGGATATGCACTACGTAGTGAAACTGTCGGCGGGGTTGTCCCCCGTGTAGGACCCTCTGAGTATTCGCCTCACCTCTTGAGATTCTCTTACGGGCATGTCTGTGGGGTTGTCAACGGTTCCTTGGCGAAAAAAAAGGAAGGACCCCATCAGCATCTGTACAGTTAGTGACCACGCTTCATGCATAGTCGAAAATCGAAAACTTCATTATGCTCATTGAATGTTAGATTTAATATTTCAAGTATAGGTTGGTGAACATTTCGATGATCTTTGCTTTTACAATTAGGGTGAATTAAAGAATAAGATATCTGTATTCCCCTGTTTTGTTTACATGAGTTATCGCATCAATCATTAAAAAAATTATAAGACGGACTCGTACACATAATATGTCTTTTCTTACTGAATGCGCGGTGACTGGGGCCTAACGTGAGCGCGGCGGCCTGTGATGTGCGCTGGCCACAGTGACGCACGAGCTCTTGTAGCGGTTTGACTTATATCAGGTGTTAAAAGATATGGACGACGATTTTTAATTATTTTCTTTCTGTTTGAAAAAAAATATGAAATTTGCGGGCCTTGGAGGGCACTCCGGTCCTTTGCTCTGGGTCCGATTTGGTCCGCTGCTTACTTGTTCACAGTAGTCATAAGGGTTTGTCAGAAACTTCTCGGAGCTTTTTTGAAATACACCGACCAGTACATCTCTAGAGCCCCGATTCTGTAATTACCACATGTTCACATAATGTGCCTAAAAGGTGCATTATGTTATAGGCGGCGCTATGTGTGTGTCCGTTTGTAAATATACAACTTTCATTTGTGTGGCAGTGACGCTGAAGTCGTCGTCACTGTACGCACACAAAGTCACTGTACTCTGCCAATACAATGTAACTAACTTCTTTCAACAACCTGCATGTAATTGATGCCATGGCCTTGAAATGGGCTTGATAAAAATGGTTGTAATGAAGAATTAATAAAAAACAAACTCACCATCTGCTCGTTGACGTACCACGTGATGTTCGCTGCTGGCAAGGACGGTGGTGAAGTGCAGTTGGCACGAATGTGATCTCCCCCGACGTAGGTCAGTCGGTTTGACGTCACATTTGGACTTGTCAATGGCGGTTCTGCAGAAAAAACAAAAAAAGTATTATTGGAAGTCTAATAAAACGCTTCGGCAGTTCTTTTTTTGTACGGGTTGTCAAGATGTGGAATGAACTGCTTGCGTCTGTTTTTTCCTGACCACTACTCTCCTTATACTTTTATGTGTCAAGACGTGTACCATCTAAGTCCTAATGATTATTTTCCACCAAGTGACATGTAGGACGAACGACCTACCCTTCTTATTAAAAAATAAACTAATTGAAAATATATTGTTTCTTCACCTAAAGCCTACATTTAGGAGAGGGAGAAAGCGTCAAATAATCTTGACCATTATAATAAACACCAATCAAATCAGTTTTTGCTTTTGATAGCTACGTTGACACAGAGATACATTCATATTAATTTTTATATCTTTAAATGGGTGATGTAATGATTACTTAAAACCATAAACTGGTAAATTTGGGATACCAATGAAGTAATATTGACTAAAGACTCAATTTCAGATAACAATTAATATATTGTTTACTGAGCTGTTGAAACATTGTGTTAATAAATTATTTGTGTTCCTCTTGTCGATGTTTTCCGGAATTCCGGGTTTGATTAACGAAATAATTGAATTGATGCCGTTTCGGTTCACTTAAGATTTATGACAATTAGAGATATCTTATACAAGTAACGATTCATCTGTAAATGACGGGGCTACCATTAAGTTAGTAGTATTAAAATGTTCGTATGATGTACTTGATGGTCACGGAAGTTACGCATTTATAGCAGACCACTGACCTCTATATTTACCTCTGGACTGGCTGTTCCGTAAGTTTGACAGCTATTTTTTTGTGCCTATTTGAAGCGCCACTAGCGAGTAGCGAGTGTCCGCAGAACAAATTTTGACGTATATTGCAAGTGGCCGCCAGAGAAGTGCTTGCTTATTGTTAAGTGATTTTATATTTTTTAAATATTAATTCGAATTTTATGTTGTTATTGTTATAAGCATTATATAAAAGTTATCAAGAATGAGGACATGTGTATATTGTAAGCGACTAGTTTTAGTACCACGGACACTCGCTACGTCCGACAGCGCCAAAATGGCGATTATCAAACGGGCACAAAAACACTTTGACAGCCGCCAGTCCAGTGGTAAATATAGAGGTCAGTGTAGCAGACGCTGAATGCAAAATATGACGAAGTGACAATTAATTTCACCGCCGCGGTTGTAACTTATATAATAACAAAGAGACAAGTGTCACAGTTTGGTTGTAAAGCTAGGCCCAGCTACTATTAACTGATGTTTAATAGTAGCTCGGTATTAATTGGTTTAGTATTGTGATTAAATAATGGCTTCCATGCTGGATTGGGAGCAAAAGAAGCATATGGAATGTACCAGCTGCTTCTCTTCCCGGGCATACTGTAAAAGTGAGTTAAGGGAAAGAGGTGTTATGGGAGGTTTTCTGTGGGCGACAGGCTGACCCGTCAATAATTTTTCTCCATCATTATAACGCCTCCATATATTTTAAACTTGACATCAGATGGTTTTATAACCTCTGGTATTCTGCCTATCTCTTAAAGGATACAGGCGTGAAGTTATGTGTGTTTGTATGTTAAATGATGGTTTGCATTTGCGAGTATAGTTTTTGTTGTAAATAAAGTTCAGTTTATAACCATTATATTTCACAGCTTCTTTCTTTGCGATTGAGGTTTACTTTATGTAGTAGCGCCACCTACTGCTAGCCTTTGCACGGATTTTAGAGTCTATGATAAGGGTTCTTTTTTTTTTTTTTTTTAACAACTGTCACGTTTCGCTCCCTATGTCAGCATCCAGTCTACAGAACTCATTCTGCGTTTCCGTGCTGTAGCCTGCGCACGTCGACTAAAATATATTAATTAGCTAGTTAAATTTTAAAAGTTTAAATGGTAAAAATTGTGCATCGAAGGAAGAGAAAATTCTCAAGAAAATAATTCGAGGAGGTTGAGACATCAAATTACAAATTCCGAAGAACCCAACGGTGTTGGGACTTATTAGAAAAAATGTCGTTGACACAAAAACTACCCACATTGTATGTGCGTGTAGTCATCGAGGTTCGATGCATACAATTAATTCTCCTATTTAGTCCGTTACTCGATAATAATATCGTCGTTGGCGATTAATCTGATGTACGGTGGAGAATCTCTAATATAATTTTAATAAATATTAGAAAAAATGTCGTTGACACAAAAACTACCCACATTGTATGTGCGTGTAGTCATCGAGGTTCGATGCATACAATTAATTCTCCTATTTAGTCCGTTACTCGATAATAATATCGTCGTTGGCGATTAATCTGATGTGCGGTGGAGAATCTCTAATATAATTTTAGTAAATATTAGAAAAAATGTCGTTGACACAAAAACTACCCACATTGTATGTGCGTGTAGTCATCGAGGTTCGATGCATACAATTAATTCTCCTATTTAGTCCGTTACTCGATAATAATATCGCCGTTGGCGATTAATCTGATGTACGGTGGAGAATCTCTAATATAATTTTAATAAATATTAGAAAAAATGTCGTTGACACAAAACTACCCACATGGTATGTGCGTGTAGTCATCGAGTTTCGATGCATATAATTAATTCTTTTGATTAGTCAGTTACCAGATAATATCGCCGTTGGCGATTAATCTGATTTGCGGTGGAGACGATCTTGCACGCCGAATCCAAGATTTGAAGTGCCCGAGCTACCTCCGTCATTATCAGCCTTTTTTTTGATACGATTAATGTCCCGGAAGAGGTCTAAAAACCAGCAGTTGTCGGCTGAAGATCTAAAGAATCTAAAGATAAGCCTGTTGAGGACTATCTTGTACCCGCAATTTGCAAATATTTACTTGCTCCCTTTATTAAATTTAGAAGCAAAAGCAGCATTGGCTGAAACTCTTACCAAACGAGATTCTATACATCAACAAAAAAAAAAAAAAAAGGGCAAATTGGAATCGCCTTGGCAGCTTTATCGCAAGCGATGGTAATCATTTTCAATGAAACTTTGAAGCAAAAACTTTTAAAACTGCTGAGTTACGCTTGTCGCGATAGCCAGAATAGGGAAACTAAAACTCATCGTAACATAATAATGAGTTCCATAAACGTATGCCTGCGTGACACGCTGACCAATACAAGTTGCGATGATTATCTATTGGGAGGAGATGTTGCTGAAACGCTGCAAATTGCAAAAAACGACGACGTCATCTCCGCAGCCATAGCTGCCGGCTCGAGCTCCACAGCAGAGCTACACGTACCCGCCACGTAGGACCTACCACGAACGGTCGTGGAACACTAGCAACCAGCGGAAATAAACCACCAGGTGCAGTGCGATGGACGTTTACGATATTTTCATCAAAAATGGGCTTAGATAACGAGTGATCCATTAATATTATCGTGAATAGCTGGTTACTAAAGACCTTTTAAATATCTGCCCGCTAAACAAAGTAGCTCTTGTGTTTACCCAAGGTCAATACATGGCCATAAAGATTATATTTTAGCGTTGGATAAACTATTAAAAATAAATGCTATATTCGTATGTTCTCATGAGCCAGGTAAATTTTATCACAAATTTTTTCTTGTGCTCAAGCTATACGGTGAAAATCGCTTCATACATAATTTAAAATCTTTGAATTAATTTACTACAAAACACTTCAAAATGGAAGATTACAGAACCGCTGATAAGTTAACAAAACAATGCTACATGTTATTTTTTCATCAATGTTGATAAGTCTTTCCGAAAGTACCTTCGATTTGAATATAACAACGTTTTATATGAATTCAAATATTAAACGTTTGACTTATGCACCGCTCTTTATATAAGTATTTACTAAAATATTAAAACCAGTCATGGAATTTTTACGTCGGGATAATTTTTTCATCCATAATATATCTAGATAATATATTTTACATTGGCAAAGATTGTGATGATTGTAATGAGAATGTTTGGATTACAAAACATATTTTAATAAATTTAGGTTTCATAATGCATACGAAAAAAGGTTGCTTTGTTCCTAGAACACAATGTAAATTCCTTGGGTTTATTTTTGATTCAGAGAAAATTATTTTAAAACTACCCACAAAAAAAAAAAAAAAAAGTTCTTAAAATAGAAAAAATAATACACAAAGTTATTCGAGCAATTTAAAATATTGTCACCAAATAAAAATCCTACTTATGATCAGGTAGTGAATTTACCCAGATATAATAAAGATGATTTTACTTGGTGGTTAAATTATCTAGAAGAGGGCTTTTCTCCTCTTAGAACAGGCCAATACACTAAAACTATCTATCCTGACGCATCATATACTGGCTAGGGCGGGTTTTGTGATGGAAAAGAGGCAGCGGGTCATTGGAAGGAAAGCGAGTCGTCGCTACACATTAATACTCTGGAATTAAAAGCAGTTTTTTCGGACTTAAAACATTCGCATAATTATGGTAGTTACGATTGTGATATATTGTTAAGAATAGATATTACCATTACCTGTATAAATAGAATGGGTAGTGTTCAGTTTTCACATATGGATCATATTACCCGAGACCAATGGAAATAGCGTGAAATGCGTAAGATCAATATCTTTACATCTTATATTACTTCAAAAGATAATATAGAAGCTGAGAGTTTGTCACGAAAACAGTTTAATGACACTGAATGGGATCTAAGTGACTATACCTTTAATAATATAACAAATAGGTTTGGAATACTATCGGTTGATCTTTTTGCAAACAGATGCAACTTATAATGTCCTATTTATGTAACCTGGAAAAATGACCCAGATGCAAAAACTCTTCAGAAAATTGTTAGTGAAAAGTCTGTGGGTATTGTGGTAGTACCATACTGGCCCACGCAACTATGGTTGCCATTGTTTAAAAGGTTGTGTTGTGATTGTATTTACTAAATACTAATTCGCTGAAATCTCCTTTCAGATCTGCGCACAACCTTCATTAAACATTAACCTTGGTTGCCGCGAAATTGTTCAGAAAGCGTTAGTAAAAAGATCACTGTCTTCAAAGTCCGTTGAAATTATGTTGGCATCTTTGTTGGATAATTCTTACCGAGACAGTGTGAAGGAGGTATCAAGGCGTGGATTGAATATTGCAAAAATAATAATTTTAGTTTTACTCAAACTTCTAAACCAATAATTGTTCATTTTCTAACTGAAATTTTCGAAAAAGGTGCTAAGTACGGTACTATTAATAGCTATAGATCTGCATTATCATTAATATTAAACATAAATTCCCAATATGACAGGTTAAAAAGTTTCATGAAAAGAGTCGTTATGTGAAGACCAACCACATCAAGTATGATCTTACCTGGGATCCAGCAGTTGTATTGAGCTACTTACCTACAAAATTTCCTAATGAAGACCTTGACTTAAAGACTCTTTTCCAAGAAAACTGTTACACTAATAGCTCTTGTAACGGAACATCGTGTTCAAATTTTATCCGTGACAAAGATTAAAAATATTTTAATAACTAAAAAAGGTACTTATAAAAGGGTTTATAAAAACCTCTAAATTTAATAGTAAACAGACCTTGGTAAAGTTTCCGTTTTTTAATATTCGTCCAGAAATTTGTCCAGCAAAAACCTTACAGATGTAGGTATATAAATAAAACGAAAATTTAAGGAAACCTGATAATTTGTTTATTAGTTTTAAGAAACATATAGGTTTCCAAACTTTAAGTCACTGGGTTAAAAACACTTTAACTCTCAGTGGTATTGATGAAAATATTTTTAGTGCACATAGTACATGACATGCTGCTACATCAAGAGCTATTTATTTAGGAGTTTCTATTGACCTATCAAAAAGACTGCAGGATGGTCGGATTCTTCCTCAGTCCTTGCTAGAAATTATAACAAACTTTGTAACGAAAAATAATTTGCCTAATCATTGTTGAATTGTTTTCAATAAGTATGTTTATTTACTATTGAAGAGTTTTACCTTACTACTCTGCCAATTCATTTCACTATAACTAATCTTTAAACATCCTACATAAAGTAAACCTCAATCGCAAAGAAAGAAGCTGTGAAATATAATTGAGGATCAAACGAACTTCTAAAGTGAAGTTCGATCCTAATTATGTGAACAGCTTCTTTCGAAGCGATTTAATATAAACCCACCCGTTATTATGCTTTGAAATAAGCATAATATGAATATGTTTCAACATGGAGTAATTTCAATTTATATTTGTATTTTACCCAACCCCAATATAGTGAAATGAACAAACAGGAATAAGACAGATTGACTTTAAACAAAATGAGTTCTGTAGACTGGATGCTGACATAGGGAGCGAAACGTGACAGTTGTTAAAAAAAAAAAAAAAAAAGAACCCTTATCATAGACTCTAAAATCCGTGCAAAGGCTAGCAGTAGGTGGCGCTACTACATAAAGTAAACCTCAATCGCTTCGAAAGAAGCTGTTCACATAATTAGGATCGAACTTCACTTTAGAAGTTCGTTTGATCCTCAATTATCACAAATTCGTTACGAAGTAACAGCGTCTACCGGCGCCCTACTGATTCCTGGACACCTTTTTCCCTTTTTTTAACTTTTACTCCAACTCCTGCTACGCATGTTTTTTTTAAAGTTTTTATTTTGAAGTCAAACGTAGATTTAGATCGATAAAGTTAAGCAAAAAAATATATAAAAGCAAAAAAAGAAACGAATTAAAAGAGAAAAAGAAATATTGTATACTAGCTGTGACCCGCGACTTCGTCCGCGTGGATACCGATTATTGGAGTTGGATAAATACAATTATTATATCCTCCTTGTAGTTTAAACTTACCTTATTCAAAACTTCGTCAAAATCGATTCAGTAGTTAAGCTGTGAAAGCGTTACTGATAGATAAACGACAGAGTTACTTCAAAAACTGTTACAACAAAGCTGTGATCCGCAGTTTCACCTCGGTGTTTTGTGAAAAAGTATAGGTAGGTAGGTATATTACATAGATGATGCCTGCTACTTCGTCTGTATTGAATTAGTATTTCTAGTAGGTTATTTTCTTCTCCAAGGTCCTAAGTACTATCTTTAATAACAAAAAAATAATGAAGAATCTTCGCCCATACTCGTATAATATGTACATATAACTCCTAACCACAAACATGGGTAACTATATTAGGCACCTTGCGTTATAAACAAATCGGGTGCCAAAGTGTCTTAAATTTTACATAATTCATGCAGTACCTATCTTCATTAATTATAACTTATTTTTATTCTAGGTAAAGCTATATTACTGTAAAGTTTCAGAAGAATACATTTGGCAGTTTTTGCGTGAAAGAATAGCAAAGATCCATCCATCCAGCCATTATCAGTGTATAATGTGTATCTATCTATAGTTATGATTGGCTTTTCACGGTAAAATGGCTGAGCTAATTTAATGTAATTTCTTTTGGTAGTTAACACATACCTACGTTACTTTTTATTCTACTTCTAAATCTAGGGTTTCTAACTTCCAAGAGCTAGAAATGATCACGAAATAAATAAAACCTTGAGTCCCATTATTTTAAGTTTAACTTTCTTACAAATATATCTCTGTATGTACAGAAGGCAGCACATCAAGCTTTACAAATCGGTAATTTTTTTTTTACTTGAATCTGAAATCTATGCCCTCGACATTACCAAAGTTAAAATAGTTTGGGGAAATTTGACAGGTAATGTAACGCCTTCTGTACCTACCTGTATTAAATCGCGCAAGCTTTATTAATGATTTAGACCTATCAACATGGCAAAATTTTCTACTGCATACTAACTATTTTTCAGATTTATTATTTTTAAGCCCCTAGTACTTTTTACCAGGAGAATTTCCTTAGAATTCTTGTTCCCATGTTTATTTTTAGTATAGTTCAGTTTTTTTTCTTCTGGTTATCCGATCGCTTTTACATCTAATCTACTAATGCCACGTTACAATATCAAAAAAACTCTTTTCGTTCGTTGCTTCCACGCTGGACTGCGAGCAACAGAAAATCATAGAATGTACCAGTTGCTTCTCTTCCCGGGCATACCTTAAAAGTCATTTTAGGGATAGAGGTTTTATTGGATAGAGGTTTTATAACGGATAAAGGTGTGAAGTTATATGTATGTATGTTCGTTTAGTCTACGAACAGTAGATTTAGCTACCATACACGTTGAATATTGAAGCGTATAAAGCGTCAAATTACTACTTACTATTCCTATAACCTACCATTCGTTTGTAGTAGCTTTTACTCATGTAAAATATTGAAACCTTCATTGATTTTGGCGACAATTTAGTTATAATTTACCCCTAGAATAACCCTACCGCCTCTGAATAATTGACTAATCCGAGTGAGCCCCGCTTGGTGGTAAACTGACTGTCTCGGCTCACTGAAATTTGCCGTCAAATGTCACTACTGCCAGCGGTGACGCGTCCCGAAAACATTTTATAAAGAGCCAGTTCTAGAGCCGCAAACGGGTTTATGATAGAACTGGCTTGTCTTCGGTATTCGACCTCATTTATACTTACCATCAGGTGAGAATGAGGTCAAATTCGGGCTTATTCACCGATTTGAAAAAAAAACTTAGTATTTTTAATATTTTGGAATAGAAAGTTATAAAATTAAACTCGTGGGTAGTCTGACTCCCAACCGTTACAAAAATTTGGTGGTTCATTCAGAGAAATCTTATTTCCAAGTGAAATAATAAAGGTTGGGGAATATGGTCATAGGCACCCAGAGTTTGGTAGGCATCTCGAACAATTAACAGCGTGAGTGGCCGGCCATGCCAGCGAATCACTCGCTCGCCCGCCCGCGTCTTATCGAACATACCTACCTATTTTATTACGGAGTTATTTTTAAATTATTACGATATCTCTTTGGATCTTGATTGAAATCACGTGGTGTCAAAGACAATTTTGTTCACAATTAAATATTTATTGTAAACAAAATAAAAATATATACTTAATAAAAAAAAAATACGCGAGCAGGATCGAACCCACGACCTTAGACTCATGGTCGGTCTACGCGCAACTGAGCTATGAGTACTTTTGATCTGTATGCTGAACATCTCCACCATATTCTAGTAAGTTTGAGGCATAACTTTTAAAAATCTATAACAATTTTTTTAGATCCTAGATTTTTTTATGTCTGCAGAATCTGCTCATCATCCTGGACAACTTTTGTTAAGGCATCATATCTATATTTCTTACGGTTTTGATGATCCCTTAAGGGTTCTGCATCAGGTGTTCCAGTAACCGAAATAAAATATACCCTATATGTTGCCCCGGCTTCACAGCTATACATCAAAAAAAGTTTCATTCAAATCCGTCCAGCGGTTCCAGAGATTAGCGTGTGCAAACAGACAAACTTACAAACAAACAGACAATTTTTTTTTTTCAGATTCTTACTCTTTTTTCATTTCTTTATAAGCCTAGATAATTTTTTTTGTAAAAATATTAAATGTACAGACACGTTATTTTTACTGTTTTATTATATGTATTGATTGAGAGTAATAGAGGATTTTAATGATCCCATATCACAAGCTCTGCTTAATTTGGGGCCATGTAGTTGGTATGATTGTCTGGGGATTTTATTTTTTTAATCTAAATTTTTAGTTTTTTACTAAAAAACATCTAAGTGATGTAAACAATGGATAAGTGTTGCCATGACAACCAAAAAACAAGACTACTGTTTGCTATGAAGAAATCTTGGATTAACAATTAAAATTGGAAGGCTAGTACAAACGGCTATGCGAAAAATTAAACTGGCTTTAATTTCGTCCTAAGTTCGGGACAGTAAAATTCATTTTATTTTAATCACCTTGTTTTCTTATTTTGTTATTATTTTTAGCACCTATGTTTACATATCTGACTAATGTTATAAATGTGAAAGTTTGGATGTATGGATGTTTGTCCCTCAATCTCAGCAAAACGGCTCAACAGATTTGGATGAAATTTTGCATGGTGATAGGCTACAGTCTGGAATAGCACAAAGGTTTTTATCACGATATTTCCACGTTATTCAAAATTGCGCGGGTAAAACCGCGCGATACTGCTAGTGAAATAATATTTATGTTCAATAAAACACTTTTTAACTGGATTTATCGCGTATATTTACATTTTAAATTTTAACTCGACCTTTCGGTGTCTTTGCAGACCCCGTGGTCACGAGCGACTTAGCAACTATCACCGACATGGGACCCTATCCTGAAAACATTAAATCTAACATCTAGCAAGCTGCACGACCTAAAACTTAACATACGGTCAGCTCGTTTTGTGTCAATCCAGAACGCTATGCTCGAAGACTGATAAACAGATGGAGATGATGATGTATAACTTTTTCCATCTATCAATCCGGCGCTTGACACCTCAGTCGCTCGTGACCACGGGGTCTGCAAAGACACCAAAACGTCGAGTTAAAATTCAAAATGTACGCGATTATTCCGGTTAAAAAGTGTTTTATTTAATAGTATGATTCGCGAAAACTTAATACAATATTATATTTATGTTCAGTTAAAATTTTTGTTTACTTCAAAACGTAGTCTCTGACTTCATGTCTATGAGTCTTTTGAAGCTAAAAAGTCTCTGAAGAACCCTTTTTATATTAATGAAACTTTACATCAAACGCACTAATATTCGGCCACAAAAAAGCTTGTGATCATATCTCATTTACCTATTTCTACGTTATAAATAAGGAAAATAAGTTTCAATAAGCAATACAAACAGATGTCTCCAAATCCGAAAGCTAACGATAACAAATACAGTAACCAAAATTTTATCGTCAATTGTTTGCAGAACACCAATCTCTGTCGACACAGTGGGAGTGCCAAATAACAGTACAGCTAAATAATAGATAGCTTGTTAATTTTGATGGTACTTCTGAATACCGAGTTGATAAATGAACGAATATTGTAAAAGGTGAAAAAATGACCGGAATTAATCAAACTGAATTGATTGAGTATGGACTGCGTGGTATTTTTGTATTTTGGAACTGTTGAAGCTTTGACAACAAGCACGTCATGCTTGTTGTTAAATTAAAAGGTTTTGGTTCAAAATTTTTCAGTCAAATAAATAAACGTTGAATTTGAACCGTAACAGCAAGCGATTTTTGGATTTAAAAGGTATTTTTTAACAGAAATTCTTGTGGAGTTTGTATATTTTGATATACTTAGATATGTTTACTATAATAAAGTAGTCTACGTTGGGCACGAGTGCTGAGGACTGACGATTAATTTCATATCTTATGACATGCAATCTATTGCGATAAATCAAGAAGAGTAGAAATGTTACATGCTATGGAACGTACATACATTAAACTGATGCTATACAGGGTGCTTTTCAAACGGTAGCCAATTTTTTTAATTGGATTCTACGTGTAAAAAATGTTACAATAAATATATCAAACATTAAAAATCACTCGTAATTAGTAAGCAACTTGCATTTTAAAATAAATAGAAAAGTACGTGACAAAAGGGCGTGTAACAAATTATCAATGACATACACAACCACGTTTTATAAGGATACTGACACTTAAGTGAGCTTCAACCTAGGGTAGGTTGAAGTTCAACCTACCCTCTCTTAAAATTAATGAAAGTGTGTGATTGGCTAGTTTTATGTTAGTTATTATGAATGACTGTACTATTATTTTTACTATTCAATTTCCTTTCATGAATGAGTTCTGTGTTTCAGGGAGTAAAAGATGGTAAAATTAAAAAAAAAAAAATACAAAAATTTGATTAATGTAATCGATTAAATTACCTCCTGTAAAAATTTGGGCACCGATTGAAAAAATACCCTGTAAACATTTACACATTGATTGTTATGCTCAAGTGCTGGTGTTAATTTTTTCACTTTCCTCAAAAGATTGATCTTGAATTTGTAAATCATGAGACTTATTTCCAGTACCTACAAAGTAAAGAATCCTTTGACTTCGATAATATAATTTAAGATTATAAATTTAAGTATCAAGAAGTTTTAATGAAATTTAAATTCTGTTACACAACAAATTGCACTTAACAAATCCAGTGGCTTGAGGTTCATAAAGGTTGCCACAAAGTAGAGTTTGCATTGGACTCATTTATACAAGGTGACATAAATAAATATGAATTAAGCCGAAAAACTAGATTAAGCAGATGTCCTTTTTTCTCCTTTAAAAAAAATGAATGTCCAAATAAAGATTTCCATCACACAAAATCATGTCATTGTAAGAAGTAAGTAAGTTCTTCAAAAACAAAATCGGGTGATTTATTCAGCCTGTTCAATTTGTATGTAAATAAATTTCTGAAGCTTATAAGTTATTCGTCTACCCATAACACACCTTCTTTTAAAACTTTAATTTGGGCTAGTTTCGTAGTTACAAATGAATTATTGACCTTATTGAAAATAAGTCTTGAAGGTAAATGAACACTATTTTGCCAATTGAATTTCCAAAAGATTTCTAAACACCATATATCATAGGTAATATTTTCTGTAGGTATTAACGGAAACCAAATCTCCACATTAAACGACCACCTTATCAAAACTCCACCAAATGTTTCCATCATGAAACATAGCTGGCCTTCTGAATATGCAATATTTCACAGAAATTCTAATAAAAGATTCCCCAAAAACGGGAAAAAATATTGTGAAGTCGCCATCTGGTAATACACACCTTCGTGATGAATATCGTCAGATGGTTTTTGCGCTCATCTTGAATTATGCACGAGAATAGGGAAGGATATTGTGTTAGAAAATGAAGGCAACCTGCGTCGGTATATTGCAGAGCTTCACATGTTAAAATAAATCTGACGTAACATGTTTTTAGTTAAAATTTGAAATAAACTGAGGTGTAACATAATATGCAAGAAAAATTTACGTTGGTTTGTATACAGGGCTTTTTTTTTTTTTTTATAAGTGACTAAACCCGCGTTTGACCTCAGTTTCACCTGATGGTAAGTGACGATGAGGTCGAAGATGAAAGCACACGGGTTTAGGAAGGAACTGGCTCTTTATACAATATTGCCGGAACACATTACCGCCGGAGCGGTAACATTTGGCGGCAGACTTTATATAAAGGGTGGTCGCTAGCCAGGCGGACCCAGAAGGGATCCTACCACCAAGAAGTTATTTAATAACCAAGATATAATTTTTCACAAGTATATAAATATATTGGCTAACGCATAATATTTAGCAAAGCATGGTTACTCTAAATGATGAATGAATACCATTAGAAATAAAGACGACTACGCGCTACTACAAAACATCTCGTAGTACTACGTCGTACTATTAACAATGAAATGCCGCGTCGTAGTAGCTATGTTCATCAACAGCGACTATTTTTAAAAACGTTTGTTGTTCCATATTTCAATTTTTTTGTACCGAGCGACGCTAAAATAAATATGCAGGTACGTTTATATTGTATCAAAGAAACTAACATTTAAATTTGGTTGGTGACCGAAAAACAACCCTGTATAATTCATTTCATTTACGATGCCCAACTTTCTCGTATCCAAGGCGGAATCTTCTGTCAGCTAAATACTTAATTGATGGCCAAGGGTAAGTACAGTCACGGCTATTAAGATGTATTTTCATTGAAATTTGAACCTTATCACAACAGAATAAGTTGCGAAGTGGATATGTCTTATTACACGCGACTGTACACGATTAAGGTCGTCTAATATCGCTGACCAAAGCCTTAAATTCGTGCATGAAAAAACACAGGACTATGTTACGTAAAAGTTCATCTTTTTTGGCTACTCTTTCTGAAATAGGTCTTGGAGAGTTTTCTATGTAATGGTAATTTATTTCCGCTGTAAGTTTTTAGTGACGGTTTCAAAAGAAAGAACTTCTTTGATAATGTCTTTATTACTAGATTGTGACTACATAGTTTTGTAAAACATATGTTTTATTTCTGTGGTAAACAATGTTTATTTATTTGCATGATTAATGTGGAAACTGTTGCTAATTGTAATGTGAGAGTTACCTTAAATACCATACCGTTCAAATGTGAAAAGTGTCTTACCTAGGCGGTAGCACGGATACAATTTAAAGGAATGGAAAAAATGTTTAATTACAAAACTGCACCTTATGCAAAGTCGAGCTGCTTGCTCCATTATTTTTGACATCAAATTTACTTGAATCTTTGTCTCGATGTTCTTTGAAATAGTTCTTCAATTTTTTTTACTTTCATTTCTATTCCAAAAATATTAAATGTTACTAAACTAAAAGTTATCCTAGGAAAATATTAAATTTAAAAGCGTAGCTAAAAGATTCACCTACACAGGGAAGAGAAAAAGTGATTTCTGAAATGTTTGTCGCATCCGCAACAAATAAAAAGGGAATTGGCCACTATAAAGAATACCTACAAAAAAATCTGCTTAATTACAAACATATTACGTAATATTTGGATCCCTATTTGAAAACTAGATTAAAAAAATAGACACAAACGCACAGAACTGAAAAACATGTCCCTCTGGGGACACCAAAAAAAAGCAAACAAGAATCCTAAATAAGCAAAAAAATCGTTAAAGATCCAAAAAAAAAGCCATGTTTTACAACTGATTAAACTGGTATATTCAGTAGCCTGTGCCCAACAGAGCGGCAATTATTTATTTAGATCGCTCCCAACATTGTGTTACACTTCCAGAAGAAACTCAGTCTAAAAACTGCGCTCCTTTGCTGTCCAGTTAACGTTGAGCAAACGGGATAGCCCCATATTAATTACAGCGATTTTTAATACTGTATCTCTTTCGTACGGCGGAATTAAAAGGAATGAGAACGGATAAAAGGCAACTGAAAAAAGACTGCGCAGTGTGTAGCTGAAATTTGTTTTCAGAGATTTTTCTCTTTTAGTGAATGGCCTGCAGCTGCTGCAAATCATATTAATTTCTTAGATTTTTGTTGTACGACTCTAATATTAAGATGATAAGGTTTAAATCTGTTTTGTTCTTAATCTTAATGCAATGATTTGTTGTGAGACAGTATCATGATTGCTAAATAAAAATTTGCTATAAAAATAAGGAGGTAATAATTCTTAACGTATTTGTACGGGGGCGGGAGGGGCTTATTTTAAAGAAAGTTAAAAACGATGGTTCAACAGATGAAACTTGCCATAAAAAAACACCTAAATTGATTCAGATGTTCGGTAGCTACAATACCTTAGAGAGTCAGCCAGTTAAAATTTTAACATCCCTCGTTTTTTTTTATTTGCCGGAACAGAGAACCGCACGTTTTATATAATAATATATAATAATAATACTAATTTCTTTGTAACAAAAAATATTACATTACATAACTTTTTTAAGCGTTTTTATACATAGTGTACACAATATGAAAAAGTCGTTTTCAAAGCATCTGCTGCCGAACAAGGTTTATACACTGCATTTCCGCAGACAGCGCCTTCAGCCTCGTTTTTTTAAATCAACTAAAATTTTACAAGTTTACATACTATATACATATTTTCAGTTTCTTTTATGCGTACTGATCGTATTGGTGTCATGTGTTGATATATTGAAGATAATACACATACAAATATATATATATATATATATATTTTTAAATTTAGTAAATAGTGGACTTTTAGTACTATGTATTTTGTATTAATTATAAATTTATAAGAAAGTAAATAAGCATAACAATAGTGGCATAACAATATTTCACAGTGAGATATACAGGGTTATTGGTAATTAGACCGGATCCTTTTTAGGGGTGGTAGAGGATGTCATTTGCAACAATTTGACTATACATTGTGATATCCGGAAATGGCTCATTTTTTTTATATTATTTTTTTTAATTTTTTTTTAGGATATCCAGTTTTCCTACTTAAAAATTCAATAAAAAAAAAAGTAATAAACCGATTTCAATTCTGTTTGCAGTTTTAGAGAGACCTTGTTACAGCTCTTAATAATAAATAACAATATCATACTAATGTGGACCCATCCAGAAACTTGAGGCTGTTTCATAAAAAAATAATAATATTTTTTATAAAATTGTTTGCAAAAACAATTATTATCTCCACAAAAACGCAAGTAAATTCAGTCTGCATTTTATTTAAAAAACATGTACAGTTTGTGTGCTATCCAACGAGGTAAAAAAGTTGGTGGTTTATTACACAGTTGCAGAAATAATGCGATAACAAAAGACTTAGGTAGAGACATTCCGAGAAAGGGTTTTAGACTAAGGTATCCATGTTGAATGCGCCGTCTCGCTCTTGCTTGTGTTTGTTGCACGAACAATGTGAACCCAGTTTGCTCAGGCACTTCGTACTGTTTAGACGCTCTTTTCAACCCTTTATCACGATAAAACTTCGACCTTGCTAACGTTATTGGACTTGTGTAACTTCTTTTTCTGTGATTCGGCTAGTGAACTGGACTCTGTGATTGATTGCTTACCCGACGACTTGGCTTATACTAAAGGACCTGATCATGGCTGCGGAGCCCCGCGACCACCTACCTCGTGTTCGAGAGTTCACAAACGAAGAGTATGCGGACATACTCTTTTGCTATGGTTTTGCCAATGGCGTTGCTCGAACGGAATATCAGTCTCGATTTCCAGAGCGCCGTTTACCCCATATGAGTGTGTTTGACGGAGTTTACCGGCGAGTACGAGAAACTGGTCGTGTTCAAAGACGACAAAGCGATGCTGGACGACCTCGTATTTATCAATCGGAGGAAGAGGAACAGATAATTCGCATGTTTGAGCAAGATCCGACGACCTCAACAAACGTCATTGCACGACGTCTTGGCATGTCGCAATGGAAAATATGGAACACAATGCACGGGTCAAGACTCTACCCGTATCATTTGACTCCGGTACAAGTTATACAAGACGGAGATCCTGCACGTAGAGTCGAATTTTGCAGATTCATGTTGAATACAGACATGGAAGATGCCAATTTTTTATTAAAAATTTTATGGACCGACGAGTCCAAATTCGATCAAGATGGATTAACGAATTACCATAATATTCATTATTGGGCCCCAAAAGAAGACGGTAACCCAAACAAGAAAAGATTAAAAGGATCACAAAGAAGGTTTTCCCTTAATGTGTGGATGGGCATTATTAAGGATGAATTGATCGGCCCTTTTTTCCTGCCCAACAACCTCAATGGAGAAGCATATGAAGTTTTTTTGCGAAACGAACTTTATGAGTTACTCAGTCATGTACCTCTTGAAACCCGAAGGAACATGATTTACCAGCATAATGGTTGCCCCGCACATTTTAGTTTAAGCGTCCGTGAGTGGCTAAATCGTCAGTTTCCCAATAAGTGGATTGGCAGAGGAGGACCCATTCCGTGGCCGGCCAGGAGTCCCGACTTGACTCCTGTCGACTACTACGTATGGGGTCACATGAAAAGCTTGGTGTACGACGAGACTCCTGGACCTGTGGCAACCATCGAAGAATTAAAACAGCGCATAATAAATGCAGCAGAAAAAATTAAAATGAACTTAAAGACAAGTGTCGTTAAAAGTAATTTACGCAAACGTATGCGTCTCTGCATTCAAAATAGGGGCTCACATTTTGAGAATGTACTGTAAAAATCATAAATACACAATAATTACAAAATCATAATCTTTTATTTCTTCAAAATAAATTAAGTTAAATTAAGAAAGTATTTCTTCCATAACTACTTCTCATGGATACCGTCTAAAACCCTTTCTCGGAATGTCTCTACCTGAGTCTTTTGTAATCGCATTATTTCTGCAACTGTGTAATAAAGCACCAACTTTTTAACCTCGTTGGATAGCTAACAAAGTGTAGATGTTTTTTAAATAAAATGCAGACGGAATTTACTAGCGTTTTTGTGGAGAAAATAATTGTTTTTGTAAACAATGTTATAAAAATAATTTAAAAAATTTTATGAAACAGCCTCTAGTTTCTGGATGGGTCCACATTAGTATGATATTGTTATTTATTATTAAGAGCTGTAACAAGGTCTCTCTAAAACTGCAAACAGAATTGAAATCGGTTTATTACTTTTTTTTTTATTGAATTTTTAAGTAGGAAAACTGGATATCCTAAAAAAAATTAAAAAAAAATAATATAAAAAAAATGAGCCATTTCCGGATATCACAATGTATAGTCAAATTGTTGCAAATGACATCCTCTACCACCCCTAAAAAGGATCCGGTCTAATTACCAATAACCCTGTATAGCAGATGTTCCGATTGCTCATATGTGTGTGTTCCAAGCCAATGGGATAAATGTTGATTTGCAATTCTGTTGAAGGGTGGTTACTAGCCAGGAGGGCCCTGAAGGGGTATTACCAGATTAGTCGCCTTTTACGACACCCTTATCTAAGGGCTATTTTAAACTGACCCTACACGGCCTACTGCCTATCTAATATATAAAATTCTCGTGTCACAGTTTTCGTTGCCATACTCTTCCGAAACGGCTTGACCGATTTTGATGAAATTTTTTGTGCTTATCCGGTATCTATGAAAATCGGCCAACAACTATTTTTTTTTATTTATATGGCAAAACAACGTTTGCCGGGTCAGATAGTTACAGTCTAAAGTCGCCCTTTTATGTTAAATAAAGTAAGCAAGCAATGAACAAGGTTTTTAAAATTTTATCTATATTAAGGAAATAGAAAACTGAAACTGAAATTACAACGTCTATCTTTCTGAAGCTGAAGCATGGATCTTTATTGGGATTTCAGTTAAAAATATCTAGTAACAGTTACGAGTTAGCTTTGAAAAATCTACTTTTTGGGAGTTAACATTGGTTTGATAGTTTAAAGGAGCCTTTGTGATAATCAAAATTAAATCCCTTTTAGGTAAAATTTAAATAGCATTTCTTGAAGTTTCAAGTTGTGATGGTTTATTAAAAATGGTGGCAAAACAAGTTTTTTTCATCCGACTTCCAAAAAAGGAGGAAGTTCTCAATTCGTCTGTTTGGTTTTTTTTGATCGATTTTAAAAATTCTTTTTTCATATGATAGAGTTGGTTCCATATAAATTTCATCGAAATCAGTTTAGTACTTCATCGAGAATTTCAAATTAGTGAAACAATATGTATGATTTCGGAGAATGTTTACGTGGATAACATTATAAGTCGGCCAAAGTTTTGACGTGAAGTCGGTTTTTTTTAACCCCCGACGCAAAACGAGAGGGGTGTTATAAGTTTAACGTGTCTGTGTATCTGTGTATCTGTGTATCTGTGTATCTGTGTATCTGTCTGTGGTATCGTAGCGCCCAAACGGATGAACCGATTTTCGTTTAGTTTTTTTTGTGTTATAGATAATTTTATCCCGAGTGTTCTTAGCCATGTTTCATGAAAATCTGTTCAGCCGTTTGAAGATCATCAGCTCTTTTCTAGTTGATGAGGGGATCTGACTACCTTCCAAATGTCCTTTCGATGCGAAATTTGGTACCGTATTGCTTCAATTATATTGAAAGTATATGGTAAGGTAACCATGACCTGATCAGCCGTTTGAAGGTCATCAGCTCTCTAACAGTTGATGAGGGGATCTGACTAAATTCCATAAGTCGTATCGATTCGAAATTTGGTGCCGTATTACAACAATGATATTGATAGTATATGGTAAGGTAACCATGACCTGATCAGCCGTTTGAAGGTCATCAGCTCTCTAATAGTTGATGAGGGGATCTGACTAACTTCTATATGTCGTATCGATTCGAAATTTGGTGCCGTATTACAACAATGATATTAAAAGTATATGGTAAGGTAACCATGACCTGATCAGCCAATTGAAGATCATCAGCTCTCTAATAGTTGATGAGGGGATCTGAATAGCTTCCATATGTCGTATTGATTCGAAATTTGGTGCCGTATTACTACAATTATATTGAAAGTATATGGTAAGGGAACCATGACCTGATCAGCCGTTTGAAGGTCATCAGCTCTCTAATAGTTGATGAGGGGATCTGACTAACTTCCATATGTCGTATCGATTTGAAATTTGATGCCGTATTACAACAATGATATTAAAAGTATATGGTAAGGTAACCATGGCCTGATCAGCCAATTGAAGATCATCAGCTCTCTAATAGTTGATGAGGGGATCTGAATAGCTTCCATATGTCGTATTGATTCGAAATTTGGTGCCGTATTACTACAATTACATTGAAAGTATATGGTAAGGGAACCATGACCTGATGAGGCGTTTGAAGATCATCAGCTCTTTAATAGTTGATGAGAGGATCTGACTACCTTCCATATATCCCATCGATTCGAAATTTGGTACCGTATTACTTCAATGAAATTGAAAGTGTATGGTAAGGTTACAATGACCTGATCAGCCGTTTGAAGATCATCAGCTCTCTTATTGTTGATGAGGGGATCTGACTACCATCTTCCTAATATTAAAACCTACTTTAAAAAGTACAAAATAAAAGTAAAATTAAAAATTTTAAAAACCCCCCGACACAAAAAAAGACCTTAAAAACTAACAAATAATATTTTAAACCTATTCTAATTATTATCGTCCCATATATAATTGACTGTAAGACTTGTACTTTAAAATATTTTTATTTTCCGAGCGTCGTCGCCGCGTCGGGGGACCGCTAAGTGAGAAAAACAGTTGTCAGTTGCATCAAAAGAATTCACTCCGAAAAATTCGTAAAATCGACACAACCGTCAACGTCCCCTGCCCTCACGTGTCTGCCCGTTCGGGTCGCCGCACTTGGTGACGCACACCCCCGCGCCGCAAGCCGCACACCGAGCTCGCCGCGCGCGGCATTACGTAGAGCGTAGACTATGCATGAAACTTAAGATCGCTCATACCTAAATGTAATAATAAATTAGCTGTTGTTGGCTTAATACTTTATATACTTGAGCGGTCCCCGACGTGGAGACGAAGCTCGGAAAATAAAAATATTTTAAAGTACAAGTCTTACAGTCAATTATATATGGGACGATAATAATTAGAATAGGTTTAAAATATTATTTGTTAGTTTTTAAGGTCTTTTTTTGTGTCGGGGGGTTTTTAAAATTTTTAATTTTACTTTTATTTATTAAAAAAATAAAACTCCTCTACCCCAATGGTTGACAAGGGAGAAAACCTAAATCCCCAATACTCAATACCAAAACCTAGGTACCCAATAGTTGACAGTCTAACTATTAAAAATTTCTAAAACTCACCTTTAATAAATTAGGGCCATTAAGATCCCAGATTGTATGTTTTTCTTTTCAAATATTTAAAAACCATTTTTTTTACAAAATTAATTTATAGATACACATGGTGTAATAATATGTCATTTTAGTTTTCCACACTATCAACTTAAGCATATTTTTTATACTGCTAATAAAAGTGTCGCCAAAAGGGGCAGTTTCCGATATCGGGCTACTTACTGTTGGAACAACCTACCCCCACCTTTACGACGCCCTATGACAAAAAATACCTTCAATAAAAAATATAAATTGTTTTTAATAAATAAACAGTGTGTTCCACAGTAACGAAAGTGGCTCGAAGTTATTTATTTTTTTATTGTAGCGGTTGTGTGTTTGGGAGGTTTGATTTTGTGTTTGATTTGTAATATATGTATTATTTTTGTCAATTATATATGTATAAATGTGTCTTTATATGTTATGATTTATCACTATATTAATTACACATTATATTAATTACTTTATTAATTTTTTACATTTATTATTTAATTTTTCTGAGGACAGTTACCAAATCACAGTCACAGGACACAACTGAAAATCAGCGCTTTTTTGCCATACGCAATAAAGCACATGCTGAGTTGTGTGCCTTTGTTTCAGCAGTATTCTTAATTTTTTTATTATTTTTATTATTATTTTTTTATTTGACAAGCTCTTGTTTATTTTAAGTTTTTTGATATATTTATTAATGCTGTGCATTCGTTGATTATTACAATACTGCTTTTTTTCGATATTTTTAAATAAAGCGTTTTAACTGGATTGCATCGCGCAAAATTGATTATTGTATATCGTTATTTTATTTATATTTTCTAAAAAAACGCACTAAAGTCTGCGGTTAGCATTCCGTAGAAAAGAGATTAAATTTTTTGAAGTTTTGACTCCACGAGAAATTTATTTAAGGAAAAATAATCCATACCTATCATGATCAGAGAATGCATAGATAAAAAAAAATACACCCTGATACGCATAGAAATAAATTGCTCCGTGCGAATTGTCTACAGCAGGGCTATTTACGTTACTAAAATAACAGCGCTGTGCTCGACGACGAGCTCGTCAACGAGATGGCAAAGATTTCGTCGTCGAGAAGTCGAGATGGTTCTACCTTAGAAAAAAAAAACAAAAAGTTTTATTCATCTTAGGAATTTCACAAAACACTTGATGAAGTCAGGCATCACATACTTCGGCTTTAACTAGTTGTTGATAGTTGTTAAATGAGATATTACAGTAGACCAAGAGACAAAAAAAGCCGGCGGAAAAAAACTCTTCGCACTCTTTTTCAGTCATTATCAAATTAATACAAATAGGTACAATACAAATTGATCGTGACATGAAAATAAAACAAACACAAGACCGCTAATTGTGAGAGCCAATGTCATGCCACAACCAAATTGCTTACATACGGCGGGTTTCAATATTCAACTGACTGCTATGCGTAACCGGTACAGGTACAAAACTAGTAGGAAAAAAGTAGCGTTTCACAATATCTATTAGCTACGGGCTGTAAGTTCTCAAATTTGGCATGGGCCCTCCTTGCGTGACGTTCTTCCAAGAAAATAGGTGATATGTGATTTATAGAATATCACGCATTCGCAAATTATTTGTATGATATTTGAACTAAAGAAATATATGAACTTACTCAATTTATGTTTGCTATGTTTTAGTATTCGATAAATATATTATAGTATGTTTTTGGAGCTTTTTATTAATAATTGCGTTTAACTGCTTACGTAAAACGAAACGCCAATCCTTCGACTAATTTTGCCATTGGTTGAATCACATTTTTATGACGTCAAAGTAAATATTTAAAAGAAAAATTATGTCATTCAATAATAGTCGTCCTTTTTTTCAAAAACAGTTATAGATAAGTTAGAAAGAGAAAACTGGATGTTGACAGATATTTGATAGGATATTTCGTTAAATGAATAAATTTTAACGTCGTTGGCTAGATAAAATTACCTATTCTTTAATTGGTCATACGTAATGAAAACATAAATCTTATTGGCCGCAGCAGACTGCCATGCTACCTTTACCTCATTGGCTTAAATTAATAACTTGTTACGTCGTCGTTGGCTAGATATAATGACTTATTTTTTAAATGGTCAAATGTAACCTAGCAACCCATTACACTCAAACAGTTCGTAAGCAGTGGCTTAGATGTCAAGATCTTGAATATAGAAAGGCATTTTGGTAGTGATTTCTATTGTTCGTAGGCAAAACGAAAAGTTTTCATAATATTGAAACCCGCCATTAGTAGGTGCAATGAGCTATGGACGCACAATACGAACATGACAAACTGGGACCAGTTTTTGATTAGAGCAGACAACCTTAAGAAAATTGTCAAACAGTTTGACAAATAACAGTTCTTACTCACGCCATCATCAGCGACGATCGCTGGTGTCGTTTTCTTGATATAAGTGAATACCAATTATGTCACTCATCGATGATGCATCGATAAACTCGACGCTGTTGTTTAAAAAATAGCCCTTCAGATTATGATAAGTTTTGAAAAGTGTCGACATATTTCATGGCTGTAAAATTCGTGCAAACCCGGGTTTGCTGATTATGGTTCTTTACTGCTTAATAAGTCAGGGTTTTTTCATTATATCGATATGAGTTATTCTATAAAAGTAAGATCTACTTAGCTTGAAAAAAAAACACCTGAAACCTATGATTTAATGAATTTACGGGATTCTTACCACGATATCCGATTTTTATTTCGCGTGGTAAATCTTAGTAAGAATGCCGTAAATTCATTAAATCACTGTGAAAATAACCGCGATAGTTAAAACAATTATCAACTGAACACCAGAGGCTATAAAACCGTCACGATTGACATTGGAGGTATGATAATGATGGAGAGAGACTTTTGCAGTGACAGGGGGTAAGCCTATCGCCCACAAAACTGCCGATAAAAGCTCTGTCCCTTAAATGACTTTTACACCGTAGAAGCAGCTGGCATATTTTATGTTTTCTAGTCTACATATTTTAAAAGCAAATCGTATTATTAACACTCCACTTTTAAAAGTAAATCTTATTTTCATATATCATAAATTGCTATTATACAAGTAGTTTGGGAGCAAAAGCTACGTGACTGCCACGATTTAAAAGGCACAGCTGTCTATAAATAATATTTTAAATAAAATAGGTTGCAATCTGGATTTATTCCGTTTATTTATACTGCATATTTCAACATACATACAGTACTTCACGCCTGTCTCCCTCTAGGGTAGGCGGAGCCTAGAGAACGCATATTTAACTCTAGGTTTTGTTACTTTTTGAGATGCCTCGCTGTCGGTCGCCACGATTCAGTGTTTTGTGTAGTTATTTAAAAAAACGGCTAAGAATGAGTCGGATTGGGACTGAACCCACTCACGAAGGGTTCAGTCTCCCCGAACTTCCACTAAGACAATGTTACTTAAATGAGAAAAATATTTCTATTATGACACAGTAGAAAGTTGGTAAGCAACTGCTGTGCTTATTGTATTTTTTTCTACCTTTACGTATTTGTTATAATAGCGGCAACAGAAATACATCAGCTGCGAAATTTTGAACTATCTAACTATCGCTGTTCATGAGATACAGCCTGATGATAGACGGACAGACACACGGACAGCGGAGCCTTAGTAATAGGTTCCTGTTTTACCCTTTGGATATAGAACCCTAAAAAATATAAAATACAGGGTCTTTTTTATTCACCAGATAAATTTAAAAATTATTTTCTTTGACACTATACAAACTTACATGCATATTTATTTTAGTATCGATCAGTAGAAAAAAAAGTAAGATATGGCACCACAAACTTTTTTACAAATAGTCGCTGTTGATGAACGCAGCTACTACGACGCGGCATTTCATTGTTATACTACGACGTAGTACTACAAAAAAAATTGTAGTAGCGCTTAGTTGTCTTTATTGTAATGGTATTCAATTATAATTTAGAGTGATGATGCTTTGATAATGTGCTAGCGAATAAATTAATTTCCTTATAAAAAAATATACATTTTTTTGCAAAAATCGTATCTAAAAAATGGTGCCTATTGTTAAAAAAAAATTGGCCTGTCACTATAGTTGAATTGATTTCGAATGATTTTCGTGACACTTCTCATTTTCCATTACGCGCAAACTATTTACATCTAATAAAATATAAATTGGCGCGTTAAGAAAATAAAAACTATGTCAATGAAATTGTTTATTTTAAAATTATAAATTGAACTTTTATCAAGTGTTATTGTTATTATTAACTGTAAATAAATTAAGTAAATGTCATAAAAATATTCATCTTAAATAGACAGTTGATAGCGATTGACACTACTGAATCGACATTGAATCGATGAATATGAGCGGCCATCTTGTAATCGGAAGTTTGTATACAATTTTTTCACCATCTTATTCGATACGTCAAAGCCATCGAATGGAAGATCGAACAATTTCATTACGGCAACGTCAGAAAGAATGTCAATTTTGAAATGTCACAAAAACCACTTGAAAAGAATTCAACTATAAAAAACATCCCTGTATATTATTTATGTTTCAAACAAAACTAACAAAGTGATAATATAGGTTGTTTACTTCGCTCGGAAATAAATTACGCATGCGATTAGTGCATCCATAATGAATAGTCTGATTTCATTTAAAATAAAACAATAATAATGGATACGTATTTTTTGTGGTATTTCATGCGATTCCTATGTAGGAATGTATGACTTTCAGGACTTTCTATTTTCACTAAAATTAGTCAATCAGCGTACGATAAATTAAGACTTCATAGATTTTCATTCTACTGACTTCCAAAAAGGAGGAGGTTCTTATTTCGTGTGCATGTTTTTCTTTTTCTATGTGTCTTTGTTATACGATTTTAGGGACAATTATGAACAGATTATAAATATTCTTGTACTCGTATCATGCAATAGAAGATACTTCAAAGGTAGTTCCATATAAATTTCATCAAAGTCAATTGAGTACTTTTTTTAATTAAAAAAAAATATAAATGTATACGGAGATTATTTTACCTTGACATCCAACACTTCAGCCAAAGTTTTGTCCGTGAAGTCGGTTTTTTACTGCCCTGCAGTCGTTGATTATACATATTGTATTAGCCGTTTAGGGCCGACTTAGAACAGCCCTATCGCTTCTGGATAAGCTTTTTGTAAAATGCTGCTAATCTAAGTGGCCCCGGTTGTTTGTAAGACCCCTTCAGGGCTCTCTTAGCTAGCCTTTCTTATGAAGTCTGTCATTTAATATCACTGCATCAGGGTCTGATATGTTCCGGCAAAACATATCAGTTCCTTCCTAAGCCATCTTTGACCTCATCCTCACTTACCATCAGGTGAGACTGAAGTCAAACGCGAGTGTTCTTACACATATCTATACTAATATATAAAGCTGAAGAGTTTGTTTATTTGAACGCGCTTATCTCAGAAACTACAAGTGGGATTTAAAAAAATCTTTTTGCATTTGATAGCCTAACTCTTGAGGAAGGTTATAGGTATATTTTATCCCGAAATTCTCACGGGATCAAAAGTTATGCGGGTAAAACCGCGCGCGGTGGCTAGTGTATTTATATTTATCTAATGTATAAATATAATAGTAGACTCCAGAAGATCACCAACTCGTTCATGGGTCAATGTGTACGCTTTTATAATAAAATTCCAAAATATTTACGATTAAACCTTCGATAGATCTAAGGATAAGTGTTATTATAAAAAGTTTTACTATAAGATATCCGGATGCAAGAAGATGGGATTCCCTGGTTGTAAATTGTTATTGTGTATTTTTAAAAGATGATTGCTGTTGAGTTTCTTGCCACTTCTTCTCAACAGATCGACTTTCCGAAGTGGTGGTAGATTCAGTTCAATTTTTAAATTGTTTGACTCATTTCAAATGTATTTAAATACTTACGAAATAAAGATTATTTTGAATTTGACTTTTGACGTTGACACTACACTACTTATGCTACTGCTCCACGATCGCGATAACGCGAAGATTTTCATTGTCGCGACACATCTGGTCAAGTAGTATGTCCTATCGCCATACAGCATCGTGACAACTTTTGCACTTCGCGCCGCTGTCGGTAAATTGCCGCACATCAAAAGGTTTTATCGCGACAAAGTTCGTGTGGTTGGCTACACGTCGCTCGCTTTAGTTGACAGCCAGACCCCGACCGGTTTGAACGTATTTAATTTAATACCTACATAATGTATTGGAGTAATTAGAAGGTATTAGAAGTCATACAAAAATATAAATCTGAGCCCGTTGACCCCGAAGATCCAAACCACTAGAATAAACATTTGAGTGACGACGCATGTATGAGAATTAAAGCTTAATAAGGTGAAGTTTTTTTTTATGGTTTTAATTTTTATTCAAATAATAAAGATGCAGTCAATAATTATTTGCCACCATTTGATATAGTGCAATCGTCTCTTCCATGTTTTCTTGCTAAATGATTATCGCGAAGTTTTTATTTGATGTTGCCAAGCTATTCGTCGTTGATCGAACATAAAGTTTTATCAAGGCAGCGGGAAAGCTAAAATTCGCATAATGGAGCATTAGAAACACGACAGAAATGAGCCAGTTTAATTAACAATTACAGTGCTAAACCCAAATCATAACTAAGAAACAGCCGTATAACAAACAGTCATTCATAGCATGTAACTTCCGCTACCATCAAGTCATACGAACATCTTAATATCGCTAACCTATCGTTATGTCTAACACGAGTTTGGTAGCCGTAAACACAAAAACCTGCAATGTCTACTTCATTCGCTAGTATAATTTAATTCTCTTTATCATTTTGAAAATTTTGAAGATATGTATCTAACCGCTGCAACTCGGTTGGCTGTAGAGCCAATACTCGTTGATATCTTTCGTTGGTTATATTCTGAAACGGTGAGCTGTATGAAGATTGCAAAGTTAACAAGTAAGCGTTATTTCAATAAAATAGTAGCGCTAATTTCATGAAACAATGAAAAGTGTCTTGAAGACTCGATTTTGATAGTTTTTTTTTTGTAAAAAGGGTGGGTTCTTGTTAAGAAACAACAAAAAAGTTTATGTATTAAGTTAATATATTTCTTCATTAAACTAGTTGCATAAGCGATTCAAGTTTATTATTATGTGGGAAAGAATATATTGAAGGTAAAATTTAGTTGCCAATTTATTTATCTATACTAATATATAAAGCTGAAGAGTTTGTTTTTTTGTTTGAACGCGCTAATCTCAGAAACTACAAGTGGGATTTGAAAAATTCTTATTGCATTTGATAGCTCAACTCTTGAAGAAGGTTATAGGCTATATTTTATCCCGAAATTCTCACGGGGTCGAAAGTTACGCGGGTAAAACCGCGCGCGGTGGCTAGTCATTGATAAACTAACAAAGCTGTTATTAATCTATGGGGTCCCGATTTATAACATTAAAATTTTAATAGCAGTTAAAGAATGATTTGTGAGTTTCTTTTATAAATTGAAAACCCACACATCATTCTAAACCTAGTCTTTACATATTTTAATGTAATAAATAGGGATATCCTGTATATTTAAATATGATTTACACTGCCAGTTCTGAAAAAATCAGTATAATTTGAAAAAACTACATCTTTGTAACTTTAAGGTGTTACTTACCCACAACCACCATTTCTGTACTCTTGATATCAGTATGAAACAAAGGAGCATCAGCTGATACTTCGCACTGATACTCTCCTGTCAGTGTTCTGTCAACTTCTGTCAATACCACCTTGTTCTGATCTGAAGCTGCCACCTGCGAAATAGAAATAAATTATATTTTTGAGTTTTCTGCATTAAATATTAATTTATTTTTATAGATCAGAAAGTATACTTATTAAAATTCACTCATCCAGGACTCGAACCTGGGTGTCCCCGGAGGACCGTCGCGAAGGACTTGTCCTGCTGATACTCTACCAAATGAGCTACAGGGAACTGGCAGATGCCATCGAAGTTACTTAGTATATTTTAAACGTGATATTGCTCACAACGTTTCTAAAGCAATACCAACTCAATACAGTGGAATCCGTTTATAATGACATCGAAGTGAAATAAGAATAGGTACTCTAAGAATAAATAGACTGTTTAAGTTAGTATGTGATTTATTTTAATACAGAGGAATAAAATAGAGATAAACCAAAGTAGCTATTAATAAGTAGACTCAATAAGTAAATCTACGCTCTGAGGCTCAAATCAAAAAAGCCTTTCAAGCGCCGAAAGTCTTTGGGTATAACGTGACTCTCCCGACCAAAGATTTTCGAAATCATACGGTCGGTCACTGTAAGCGGAAAATAATTGATAAAAAAGGATCACAATAAGCGATATGTCACTATAGGCGAAAACCAAACTTCACTGTGTAAACACGTCATATTGAGCGGTTGGTCAATATAAGCGGAGTCATAATAATCTTATTCTACTGTAGTGGTATCGCTTTGCAGCTAACCAGCCAATCCAGCCGAAGCGAAGTACGAGTATTGCATTTTCAAATATAATTTTCAAGTTCAATAAAACTACTTTTTAACCGGATTAGTTATCGCGTATAATTTATATTTTACATTTTAACTTGACGTTTCTGTGTCTTTTCAGACCCCGTGGTCACGAGCGACGGGGTCTGCAAACGTGATTGATCCGGTTAAAAAGTAGTTTTATTTAAATTATGAATCGTGAAGACTGAAGACAATAATTTTCAAGTTTAATAATTTAATAATGCTCAGTTACCATCTTTCTGTCAAGCACTTTAAAGCAATCCATATCAATATTAAATCATCAAATCATTACATATTTTAAATAATTTTCCGAACTAAGCCATTTCTGCGAATTGGCAATCAACATTAACATTTTCTAAATAAAACTACTTTTTAACCGGATTAATCGCGTATAATTTATATTTTACATTTTAACTCGACGTTTCGGTGTCTTTGCAGACCCCGTGGTCACAGTCGCTCGTGTAAAATATAAATTATACGCGATTAATCCGGTTAAAAAGTAGTTTTATTTAAATTATGAATCGTGAAAACTTAAGACAATACTATAAACATTTTCGTTAATACTTCATCAATATCATCGATTATCCATGTTAACAGTATAATTTTATTGTATTATTTTCAAGCTTATTGCTTTGTGGTTAAATAATATTGATAGAAGTGCAAAATATATTCAAACAGTAAAATAATAATTAATACTATTGTTCATTAATTGAGTGGTGTTCTCGTATTTGGGTGATTTAATAAATTTGTTAATAGCGCTGGTTTACGGTCAACACCCTTCCTAAAGTGAGAGCAAAAACCCCAAAATTATGGAAATGGCAGAGATTTACATCTTATTAATAAAATGTTGGTGTAAATCCAGTAATCGAATTCAGCTGCTTGATTTCTTAATTTACTCACGTACGATATGATCATATGAATGAATATGAAACAAAAAAATTTAATATCTAAGACGAAACTCACAGTTGATCTAAATCTCATCTGATGGTAATTGAAGATTAGAATAGCACAAGGGGTTAAGGAAGGAATAAAACTTTCCCGGAACGCATCACTACTGCAGCGGGTGATCTTCATATATGATAGGTTTATATAGAAGATGATAGCTAGCCAGGTATAAGTGTTTAAAATTTTATATTAGTTTTCGCTTTTATTAACACCTTCGAATTTATTTATATGGATGCCACAAGAATTCCTCGTAGGGTCGCTTTAATAACCCTGCCAAACCAGGATAAGTGTGACGTAAAATGTGACTTATCCGAATGGCTCCCACTTCGTGGTAGGATACTGTTCAGGGTCCGCCTGGATAGCAACCACCTTTCATATAAAATGTTTCGCCAAATACCGCTCTTGCGTATTGTTATATGTTCCGAGAATATTTCGTGAAGAGCCAGTTCCTTCGTAAACATGTTGGTCGTTCAACTTTACTTACCATCAGATTGAGAGCCAACGCGGGTATAGTCACCAATAAAAAAGAATTTAAACAATTACATCATTGTGACGCCGTGGTTATTGAAGTTACTGAAGAAAGTTACTATGCATATCAAACGATATTGCATTAGGATGGGTGACCGCCGCTCATTTATATCTCACGACGACTTCCGTGCTTCGAAGGGCACGTTAAGCAGTCAGTCCCGGGTGCTGTATACTTGTATACAGTAGTCATTAGGATATGTCAGAAGCCATTTCGGCACCCTAAAAGTTCTGGCATCCAACAACCAGCACGGGGCCAGCTTGGTGAATTACGGCCTAAACCTTCTCGTTACCCAGAGGAAAGACTCATAGCCCTGCAATGCGCTTATTGCACGGAATTGTGATGATGATGAAGATAATTACTACTTACATCAACCTTAATTTCAGCCACAGGAAAGACCTTCGTAGCCGGGGACTCTTTGGGCACAAATCTGTAGAACTCCATCATGTTTCTGTACCATCGGATGGAGTATAGTTGCGCTCCTTCCAATTCATACGTACACAGCAACTCCGCATCAGTTCCTGATAGAACCGCTTTTGGAGCGTGGATTCGCAGTGCTTTTAATGTGCTGACTGTACCTGTGGAAAAAAGAAAGGTAGATTTAAAAATTGATAATGTTTTGACTTGTGCGTCGAGCGAGGATTATAATATAATAATAATAAAATCTCCTGAAAATGACAACAACTAAATGGCCCAAAGATTTATGTGACCAAATCTTCTTCTTGATAAAAAAAAATGTAAAAAAAGATTTCTTGAAATAAATAAATATTTCTGACACTCACACAACATTATCTAGCCCGAATTAAGTTTCTAAAAGAACTTGTGCTATGGATACTAGATAACTGATATACTTAAGAAATATATAAACATACATATTAAATAAATAGATATTTTTTATTAGAATAAACTTAAACATATAAACATCCATGACTTGATGACTAATATCTGTGAGTTCATCACACAAATATCCGCCGCCGCCGGGATTCGACCTCATCTTCACTTACCATCAGGTGAGATTGAGGTAAAACTTGGGCTTAGTGGTTCATAAAAAAAATGCAAGATGTCAATTTTACACATGCTATTTCTATAGTTTCTTCAATATATAGGCTAGATTGAAGTATAATAAATAAATAAATAAATATTTCTGACAGTCACACAACATTATCTAGCCCAAATTAAGTTTCTTATAGAACTTGTGTTACGGATACTAGATAACTGATTTACTTAAGAAATATATAAACATACATATTGAATAAATACATATTTTTTATTAGAATAAACTTAAATAAACATATAAACATCCATGACTTGACGTCATCACACCGATATCCGCCGCTGCTGCCGTGATTCGAAGCCAGGACCTCTGGCATAAAAGGCAATGTATGTTACCATACCACCACACCAGCCGGTCGTCGTGAAATCATTATTTTCAATTTTAGCCTCTGATAATACTTAATATTTCTTTCATTTATTTTTTAAACCGTTAAATACAGTAAATTCACAGATTTTTCATATTTCTTGCAAAAAACTATTTGAACCATAGAACAATAAAATTTTATGTAATTTTTAACATTAAAACCCTCTTTGTAGTTAAAATACATTTGGAATTAGTTTGAAGACAGCTTTTGAAGTAATGAGATGTTTCAGATATAACGATTACAATTTCTTGTGTATCAATATCGCATGGAATTGTATAAAAATAATAATCACATAAAACAATATAACAAGTCATTTTTCCCGCTTCAGGCTATCCTACAACAAGTTTCGTCTACCACCTATTATTAATGGGACATTTTCTATTATCTATCCCTTGCCAAAAAAGGTTAATAATCTTCCCTCAAGGATACACTCCTTGCGCCTCCGGCCCGGTATATTCTCAAGGGACTTCAATATAAAAGGGTTATCAATTCTCTTTTGTTTTTGCTTTTTTTTTTACTATTTTATCTTCATATATGAGGTTATATTTGTCAATGCTTTTCAGAGACATTTAAAAAGTAATCTTCCTAATATTATTAATGTGAAAGTTTGGGTGGGTGTATAGAGGTTTGTTCTTCAATCACTGCAGAACCACTAAATGGATTAATGAAATTTGACAAAGTGACAATGTACAGTCTGGAATAGCACATAGGCAAATTTTTATCCTGATATTCCCACGGGATAAAAAAACGCGAGCGAAAAGCACGCGAAACAGTATGTAATACAAGATCAGCTTAGAACTAAGGATCTAGTCAAGAAGGCGGGTGGACGTAAGATGATGGAAGCTGGAACTCAGTCCAGTTATGTGGAAATCCATGAGGAAGGTTTTTTTACAGTTAATATAATATAATACGAATGAAGAGTATTAAAAAAACGACTTCACGTCAAAACTTTGGCTGAGTTGAGAATGTCATCAACGTAAACATTTTCCGAAATCATACATATTTTTTCAAAATCTTGAAATGTTCAATGCAGTACTCAACCGATTTCGATGAAATTTCAAAATCAATTCATAATTAACTGAAATGTCGTGTAACAAAGACACAAAAAAAAACATACAGACGAATTGAGAACCTTCTCCATTTTTGGAAGTCGGTTGAAAAGTCGAATAAAACGCTTTGACAATTCTATTTGATAGGGATTGGCTATGTGTAGAAGTTATTGCCTGCATCTAGTTTTCCTGTTCACTACTACAGTCTTGGTAATTTTAAGTGCTGAGTAAATAGGTTCCTCATAATTGGACGTGTACCACCATTGTCTTCATGTTCACTTTCCTTCAGTTGGCATGGAGGACGAATGTCCCATCCTTTTTGTGTAAAAATTATGGCTTTCAGCTTTACCAACAACTTTTTACATTTACTCAACCTTGGTTTGGCAAGATATAAATTATCTACAACTACTGACGTAAAATAAGCATATCACACCTATCATAAGGTTTCTTAGTAGTTTCATACTTAATGCCAGAGCCAGAATCGGCCGATGATCAGGTAGTTGTAAAAAAATGGCGGAGTGCGAGTCGCACCGTTTTATGCTTTTTTTACGTACGGTACCCCGAGAAGAACATATATATGTTCAATAGACTCAAATAGAAGTTGTGTAAAAAGGCTACTTATGAAATATACGGCCGATAAAAAAATTTTAAAAGCTAATGATTGCTTTTGAGTTTCTTGCTACTTCTCCTCAATAACTGAACTCCATTTCGATTTGTAAATTATTTTTTGGTGTGTTAGCTAATAAGAACAACACCTCATTTAATATAAATAAAGTGGACGAAATCAACAAAACCAGGTTTACGTGACAAAAGTTTTATCCACCCAAACATTTTTAAAAGAATATAAACATCAAATCTGCGACATTTATCGTACGATTTGAGTACCAGGAAAGTAGCAGCCACGAGGAGTTTACATAAGATTTTACGATAACGCCCAACAGTTTACATTCCCACCTTGAAACCTTCGCCTTAAATGTGAAGAAGTAAATACTGAGTTTATGTCAGCTCGTTAGAAGTTCAGCCGTAAAGTTAAACGGGCACCTTAAGTAGAAGATCTTTCTTCAAAGAAAATTTTGTTGATGGAAAGGGATGCAATCATTTAATCGTATACAGCTGTCCCTCTTTACAGCTTCAAACTTTGTAGTATTAAACATGCAGGTAGTGACTTATAAAAAGTTTTACAGAGTTTTCTGTCAGTTGGAGTTATGATAACCAGGTAATAAAATGGTGACGTAATAATCATGATTATGATTTTTATTACAGTCGAGAAGTGTTTTATTAAAGTCGTCATAATATAAAAGTATTTTTTCACACAAGAACAAGAGGTCTTTAAAATTATTATTTGTAGACTTGTTTTTCAATGTTTTTGGCAGAACGACAAGTGATGATAAAATAATATTGAGTTTGGGCATTTCCTTAAAATGTGCTGCCAAATATATTTATTTCAACGATTATGTGTTAAAGTACCTACATTTTTATGTAATTCTAGTTGCAGCATCTCAACTTAATTGATTTTTTTGTAAAAAATACGGTTTTCTTCCTTAATATACATGGTCGTTTTTTTAGTCACCAGCCAAAGGCTTAAATCCATAGTGTTTGAGCCGTTGGCCGATGATGTTTCAGCATTTATTACCGTCATGATTATTATAAATAGATTGACTAGATAGTCATGAACCATGTTTAAAAGGTTATTGAACTAACTATTTTGTTTTTCGTAGTTTAATTAAACAATGAAGTCAAAGAAAATCTTACGTATAAAACTAGAGTCACGTGTCCAAAATCTTGATAGGAAAATAGCAATAATACACATTGTTTTGAGAATCCGAGTCTTGAGTTTTGAGGTTGTCGAGGTCTTGCGAGGTAGCACCATTGTTGAGGTCCATGATGCGAAAAAACTCGAAAATCGAAAAAGGAAAACCGAAAGAGCACATCCACTTGTTGAAAAATAATGAAGTGAATGAATATTTGATTGACGTATTTGACTTTTGAAGTTTGGTAGGGATCCCGAACTAAAATAAAACAAAACTCACAAAAAGTTATAGTTGCAATCGAAATGATGCATTGCAAGATTATACAATTAACATAATTATATCCTTATGATATTTTTTATTTTATTTTAAATGTTTACTTTATTTGTTTACTTTACTGTTTATGAAAAGCTTTATGTATTTATCTTTAAAATAAAACACCAATAAAACTTCTTTTGCATTGAATCAGTAACCCCAAAGTTGCTCAGTTATAGTATGGAGATGTCTCACTTTTAGTTTCTTATTAATAGAGATTATTTTTATTGGGAAATATTTTTTTTCTGATGCTTTTTTTAATAATTGACGACCGGCTGGTGTAGCGGTAACATACATTGCCTTTTATGCCAGAGGTCCTGGGTTTGAATCCCGGCGGTGGCGGATATTTGTGTGATGAACACAGATATTAGTCGTCAAGTCATGGATGTTTATATGTATGTTTATTTCAGTTTATTCTAATAAAAAATATGTACTTATGTAATATGTATGTTTATATATTTCTTAAGTATATTACTTATCTAGTATCCAAAACACAAGTTCTTTAAGAAACTTAATTTGGGCTAGATAATGTTGTGTGAGTGTCAGAAATATTTATTTATTTATTATTATTATAATCATATACATAAATCATACAAATTATCGTGTCTTCAATTCGGCCTCTAAGTTCTGAAACATAAAGCTTACTGACGGCCTGAAATGGACTTAGGCATTTTATGTTATTTTCTTTGATACGATATAAACGTACATGCAGTAGTTATATCGTATCAAAGAAAGCGATACTACGTTAGTTTTCTACTTAACGTAGTATCGCTAAGTAGAAAAAAATAAAGATATGGCACCACAAACTCTTGTACAAATAGTCGCTGTTGATGAACACAGCTATTGCGATCCGGTACGCCATTGATAATACTACGACGTAGTTGTACAAGATATTTTTAGTAGCGCGTAGTCGTTTGTATTTTAATGGTAATTATTTATAATTAAGAATAACCATGCTATGCTTAATAAGTTAGTGAATATATTTATTTCCTTGAAAAAAACTTTTTCGAGAAAAAATTGTTTCTATAAATGATACTTATTGTGTAAAAAATTTTGGCTGGTGACGAAAAAACAACCCTGTATACTTACAAATACATATGATGTAAAAAAAAATCCTGCACACCGATAAAATTTATTTTTTAAATCTAAAATCCAAAGCTTTTATAACTGTTTCGACGTTTGCTCTATGTGATTGAAAATTTTCATGTTTTATAAATTGTAAGCTTGTAAATCTATCATAACGTACAAAAAGTGATGCGTCGAATGCGAAAAAACCTGTTTTGCTTAAAAAGGGCAATGTCGGAGAACTATGTACCGTGTAGGATAAATAAGTACCTACTATACAGTATTGACACACCGTAACTTCTAGTTATTGAGTCTATCATTTCATTTGAATTCACTATTTATATAAAATAGTCGTATCACTCTTGACCAGAGTGCTCGTGGTCAATATGTTACTGTTGTGTGGCATCTGCCTCGCTCCGTTGACTCGCTCCACGATGTCAAGAGTGGTACGACTAAGAAGAGATAACTGAAAGTAGAAAATGTTTTCTGCAAATTGATTAAATAGACTAAAAAACTTTTTCTTAATGTTTGCAAATAATGAATTGTGTTAATTTCTAAGTTCAAATTAATTGTGCTTTTAATTTTCATTTTAAGTTTTCGATGCCTTTAGTGTGAATTCGTTTCATTTTAATATTTTTTCTATAAACATTATCATAGTACCTTTAAGTCGTGACTTAATAAGACAGTCTTCTTATAAACCATGCATGACCGGACCGTTGCATGCAACTAGGTTGAAACGTCGAGCGAGATAAATACGTAAATAAATGAACTCATTACAATAATCTGAACCAAAAAAATTGTTATAGTGAGGATCTTCCATACAAAAATAAATCGATGATTTTTTAAATAAAAATCACGTAACAAAATGAAAAAAGAGAGTACTATTTGCATTTGCATGCATTCAAATTCATTACAATAAACTGAGTCAAAATAATCTGTGATATTGAATATCGCCAATCAACAAAGGAATGGATGAAAAGTTTAATTGAAAACACCTTGTATTAAATGAAAATAACAAAACAAAGAGTCAATAATAAAATAATAAGTAAAATAAAATCCCCAGACAAACACACCAATTACATGGCCCCAAAGTAAGCAAAGCTTGTGTTATGGGATACCATGTAGCGAACTATGGGGGAACCTAGAACATAAATAGATAAACACCCAGACAGGGAACATTTTTTTTCTTGTTCCGAGCGGGAATCGAACACGCTACCACTGGCGTCTGAGGCAGACAGGTTTACCCCATCGCCAAAGTGGTCGTCATTTGCATAGATTTGTTCAATGTTCATTTCAATGAGCTGAGGTAAAATAACTGTGATAACTAACGCTTACCCTTTAAACCAATTCTTTTGAACTATGATATTTTAACAACGTCGATTTTTATATCCAACCCTGTGTTGCCAAACAGCCGTACAAACAAAGAGATAAAAGCTTTTTAAATCTCCAAATTTATGGTTTGTTTGCCAGAGAGGAATACTATTTGCGTGAAATCGTACGGTCTTCTCGGACCGATATTATTTTAATACGGGAGAAATTCTATGTTTTATGCGACGGCACGTTTCGGTTTAAACTACGTAAAACACGTGATTTGCTTCAAGATTCAGGTTCTAAGCTTGTGTGAGGTGTTAGTTTCTAAATCTTTTTTATTTGAAGCGATAAATTGCTTTAGTTTTGCTGGATTTGAATATTTTAGTTCAAGCAGCCTTTTCTCGTGGCTTCTTCGCCCGCGTAAATGCTGATTGTGTGGAAATATTAAAGTAAATATATTCCATATTTTATAATATATTAGATTATGCATACAATTTGATTTTAGCGTGAATAAACAACAAACATCCTAGCTATCAAACTCATTAAACTATCCTATACATATAGCATACAACCCTTTCCATCCTTACAAACATTTGGATTCTAGATATAAGATAAAGTAAGATAGGATCAAAATTTTCTGGAAAAAAAAATACGATGTATCCCACGTTTTGCATTAAACTTAATTAAAAGTTAAAATAAGGATTGACACACCATTACCGGTTTTATTGTGTGATTATGGTTGAAAATAATAACTGTGAACTACCTACTTATTTATAAAATACTAGCTGTGACCCGCGACTTCGTCCGCGTGGATACCGGTTGTTGGAGTTGGATAAATACTATTATTATATCCTCCTTGAAGTTTAAACTTACCTTATTCAAAATTTCGTCAAAATCGATTCAGTAGTTAAGCGTTACTGATAGATAAACAGACAGAGCTACTTCAAAAACTGTTACAACAAAGCTGTGATCCGCAGTTTCACCTAGGTGTTTTGTGAAAAAGTATAGGTAGGTAGGTATATTACATAGATGATGCCTGCGACTTCGTCTGTATTGAATTAGTATTTCGAGTAGGTTATTTTCTTCTCCAAGTTCCTAAGTACTATCTTTAATAACAAAAATAAAAATGAAGAATCTTCGCCCAAATAATATGTATAACTTCTAACCACAAACATAGGTAACTATATTAGGTACATTACAAACATAGGTATATTAGGCACCTTGCGTTATAAACAAATCGGGTGCCAAAGTGTCTTAAATTTTACATAATTCATGCAATACCTATCTTCATTATTTATAGCTTATTGTTATAACTAAGTAAAGCTATATTACTGTAAAGTTTCAGAAGAATACATTCGGCAGTTTTTGCGTGAAAGAGTAGCAAAGATCCATCCATCCAGCCATTATCAATGTATAATGTGTATCTATCTATAGTTATGATTGGCTACTTTTCACGGTAAAATGGCTGAGCCAATTTAATGTAATTTCTTTTGGTAGTTAACACATCTACTTTACTTTTTATTCTACTTCTGAATCTACGGTTTCTAACTTCCAAGAGCTAGAAATGATCACGAAATAAATAAAACCTTGAGTCCCATTATTTTAAGTTTAACTTTCTTACAATATATCTCTGTATGTACAGAAGGCAGCACATCAAGCGTTACAAATCGGTATTTTTTTTACTTGAATCTGAAATCTATGCCCTCGACATTACCTAAGTTAAAATTGTTTGGGGAAATTTGACAGGTAATGTAACGGTTGACCTGCTGCCTTCTGTACCTACCTGTATTAAATCGCGCAAGAAGCTTTATTAATGATTTAGCCCTATCAACATAGCAAAATTTTCTACTGCATAGGTACCAACTATTTTTCAGATTTATTATTTTTAAGCCTCTAGTACTTTTACCAGGAGAGTTTCCTTAGAATTCTTATTCCCATGTTTATTTTTAGTGTAGTTCAGTTTTTTTTTCTTCTGGCTATCCGAACGCTTTAACATCTATCTAATCTACTAATGCCACGTTACAATATCAAAAACACTGTTCGTTCGTTGCTTCCACGCTGGACTGGGAGCAACAGAAAATCATAGAATGTACCAGTTGCTTCTCTACCCGGGCATACCTTAAAAGTCATTTTAGGGATAGAGGTAACGAATAAAGGCGTGAAGTTATATGTTTGTATGTTCGTTTATTCTACGAACAGTAGATTTAGCTATTTAGCTATCTTGTCAAATTACTACTTACTATTCTTATAACTACCTATCATTCGTTTGTAGTAGCTTTTACTCATGTAAAATATTGAAACCCAGCATTCATTGATTTTGACGATAATTTAGTTATAATTTACCCCTAGAATTACCCTACCGCCTCTGAATAATTGACTAATCCGAGTGAGCCCCGCTGGGTGGTAAACTGACTGTCTTGGCTGACTGAAATTTGCCGTCAAATATCACTACTGCCAGCGGTGACGCGTCCCGAAAACATTTTATAAAGAGCCAGTTCTAGAGCCGCAAACGGGTCTATGATAGAACTGGCTTGGCTTCGGTATTCAACCTCATTTATACTTACCATCAGGTGAGAATGAGGTCAAATTCGGACTTATTCACCGATTTGAAAAAAAACTTAGTATTTTTAATATTTTGGAATAGAAAGTTATAAAATTAAACTCGTGGGTAGTCTGACTCCCAACCGTTACAAAAATTTGGTGGTTCATTCAGAGAAATCTTATTTCCAATTGAAATCATAAAAGTTGGTCAAAGACAATTTTGTTCACAATTAAATATTTATTGTAAACAAAATAAAAAAAATATAATTAAAAAAAAAATTACGCGAGCAGGATCGAACCCACGACCTTAGACTCATGGTCGGTCTACACGCAACTGAGCAATGAGTACTTCTGATCTGTATGCCGAACATCTCCACCATATTCTAGTAAAGTAAGTTTTAGGCATAACTTTTAAAAATCTATTACATTTTTTTTAGATCCCAGATTTCTTTTATGTCTGCAGAATCTGCTCATCATCCTGGACAACTTTTGTTAAGGCATCATATCTATATTTCTTACGGTTTTGATGATCCCTTAAGGGTTCTGCATCAGGTGTTCCAGTAACCGAAATAAAATATACCCTATATGTTGCCCCGGCTTCACAGCTATACATCAAAAAAAGGTTCATTCAAATCCGTCCAGCGGTTCCAGAGATTAGCGTGTGCAAACAGACAAACTTACAAACAAACAAACAGACAAATTTTTTTTTCAGATTCTTACTCTTTTTTCATTTCTTTATAACCCTAGATAATTTTTTTTGTAAAAATATTAAATGTACAGACACGTTTTTTTTACTGTTTTATTATATGTATAGATAGATGGGCTGTAAACAAAGCTTAAGCTGAAAACCAACGCAGGTGAAGAAGTATCTTCAATACCAGCAGCCTTTTAATATTTGTTATTCATATATATTTTCTTCGATTTAAAGTTACTCACAGCTCTATGGTAGCAATGAAACATAGAGATGTAAAACTAGAATGCTTCATAGCATATAGCTATAGAGAATAACATGCACACTGTTACTTTTTTCACTGGTAAAAAGTATAGAATTTGAAAAAATGGCCATGTGATGTCGGCAGCTTTTACTAAATAATATTGGTTAAACAAAGATACGCGCGGAAGAGTAGCGCATAGTCGTTTTTTTTTAATTCCCTTGTTAAAAAACTGATACTTTTGTTTCCAAAAATCGTCTCTATGTAAAAAATATGTGTTGAGAGTGAGATCCGTGGTAGGATCTCTTTAGAATACACTCAGCTAGAGACCATCCTTTATACATTCTCGCGATTGAAGTAATTTTCCCATCGATGATAATATTGTGATCGACTTATAAAAAATCTGTAGATTCTATTAGGTAATATATTTTATGCACTGGTTTCTGACATAACGATGTCAAGTTGCGACAACTAGCCAAATCAGACCTTCACAATATATTATTAGTTCCAAGCTGGACTGGAAGCAAAAGAAAAACAAAGAATGTGCCAGCTGCTTCTCTTCCCGGGCATACTGTAAAAGTCAGTTAAGGGAAAGAGGTTTTATTGGCGTTTTTGCGGGCGATAGGCTGACTCCCTGTCACTGCATTAGGCTCTCACCATCATTATAATACCTCCAAATATGTCAAATGTGATGGACGGTTTTGCAGCCTTTGGTGTTCTGCCTACCCCATATGGAATACTGGCATGAAGTTATGTATATATAGTATACGTATATATTATAAGAAGTAATTTTATTTCACGATGTTGTAAACAAATTTTAAGATTGAACATTTGACTTAACACCCATTTACATCTCACTTCTTTTGTCGAATGGGCTAAATTAAACGCGATAACTCTGTTTAAAAAAATATTGTAGATTACTTTTTACTTTATCAATAGTGACTTAATTTAACCTTATTGCTAAATTTTCAACCGACTTCCAAAAAAGGAGGAGGTCTGTATGTTTTTTTTTTTGTGTCTTTATTACACGATATTTCAGACAATTATGAATCGATTTTTATTCATATGATAGTGGATACTTCATAATTGGTCCCATATAAAGTTCATCGAAATTGGTTGGGTACTTCATTGAAAATTTCGGAGAATGTTTACGTGGATGACATTATTATTAGTCGGCCAAAGTGTTGACGTGAAGTCGGTTTTTTTAATGATCTGCATTCTTTGTTTATTATTGACCAAAGTGTTACTCAACACTTGTCAAACTAAACATCACAGATGGGCCACCAATAAAAAACAAACAAAGACCAAAAAAGACTTTTCTCTCATCGTAATTCGTAGAGCTCATGATTGAACCTATTAGTCATAGATATGCTATACATATCAACCCATAGATCATCTGCAAAACGTAATAATTAGGAATTACATAACAGTCATGAATCACCTCAATTAATTAAATTGATTGATAGACATATCAAACAGCAATAAAGCTGATATTACGTGTAAATTTATAGTTCGTGTAAAATCTGAGTATACATGAATATAAAAAGGCCGATCAGCTTTTTTTTGTATACTTTTTTTAGGGGACCGCTTGGCAGAGATATTTTCTTGCCAGTGTTTACCTGGCTAGCAACAAGGCCTTATATCTTGCTAATAATATAAGGGTCTTTTTTTTGAAGATGAAAACATTTCAAGAGAAGTTAAAGAATATTATGTGGATTCCATTTATGACAAAAATAAAATTATATTTTTTTTTATTTTTTTATTGAAATTTTACAATTCTATCAAGTGACCAAATTTTTCTAACTATTGAAAATTCGGGGCTTAACGTATTTCTTAATAGAAATAGTTGGCAAAACGCTTTTATTTCTTGCTATTTAGTCGTAAATAACATATTAAATTAAAATGTTGTTAACTTATGAGAATTATAAAATACCAATTTACCTAAAAAAAAATTCATAAATTGAATCCACACATCATTCATAAACCTACTCCTGAAATATTTTGATCTTCATAAAAAATACACTATATGGATGGATGTTTGTTCCTCAATCACGGCAGAAACGCTCAACTGATTTAGATGAAATTTGAGTCAAAGTGTGCTGTTGCATAGCAAATAGGATACTTTTTATCCCGATATTCCCGTGGGATTAGAAATTGCGCGGGTTAACCCGCATGAAACAGCTAGTACAATCTAAGACTAATAAACTACTGTCACGGTGATGTGTGATGTCTACGAAACCAGAGTGCTTACCTCGTTGCTGCTAGATTAAAGTCTAAATTGGGCAGTAACCTAACAAAAAAAACAAATCAAACACATACATACATAACGTCACGCCTGTATCCCTTATGGGGTAGGCAGAATACCAGAGATTACAAGACCATCTGATGTCACGTTTGACAAATTTGGAGGTATTATAAAGATGAAGAGAGACTATTGTAGTGACGGGGGTCAGCCTATCGCCCACAAAAACGCCTTTAAAACCTCTGTCCCTTAACTGACTTTTACAGTATGCCCGGGAAGAGAAGCAGCTGGCACATTCTACGTTTTTCTTTCGCTCCCAGTCCAGCATGAAAGCAACAAATCAAACACAATAAAAAGCATTTCCAAACAGTTTAATCCAGAAAGTCGTTACGTGACGCAAGTGAATCAGCTAAACAAAAAATAAACAAAAATCTGGTTTTTAAATAAAGGCCCGGTTCGTTTAAAAATTGTAGACAATTACAGTGCGCAGTGCAAACAAAACGCGAGTGTTTTCCGAACTGTCGAAAATTTCGCGCGCCACCCTTTTTGTATAGTTTTAACGAACGCAACGTAAACGTATAGACAGCCTATATTAGACGACGATTTTATTTTTTACGTAGAAAGACTGCGTTTTTTTGTCGTGTTTTGATATGTAGTTTACCGACTGCGGCACGAAAAGGAGGGTTATGTCTTAAACGCGTATGTAAGTATGTTTATACAACACCTTTGTTTAAAATTCGCATTATGTATGAGATAAACTCCACCTAAAACAAGATATTAATCCCTTAAGATTAAAAAAGGTATCTTACAGGGAATAAACAAAACTTTATAATGTTATTTGATTTTGGAATGTCAATTGGAGCGAAATTTAATAATACCTACATGGACATGGCTGTATGACTAGTTGCTTTGCCTAATTAAAAAATATATGGACTTTAAATTTGGCTGTATAAGTTAGTGTACCTTTGCATTTGGAACGACTACCAAGAAAAAATTAAAAACCCTCGTAAAAAACCTTTACGCGACGGTTTCTTTCGCCTTTTGAAAAAGACAAATAAGAAATAAAATTGCGCGGTTTTTGAAAAGAAATTTTTTTCAGAGTTTTTATTTCAATAATATTCGAATAAATAAAATATGTCGAGCTCGAGTGACGATTTAACACCAGAAGATATTAGAAATGAAGCAAATAGTATCGTCGATAATATTTTGCCGTGTAAATCGAAGCATTTGTACATGAAATTTTACGAAAACTAAAAAACTTGGAAAACTAAAAAAGTCGTGAAAATTATTTCGGTGTCATTGTTTTTAGTATATTTTCAACAGTTGTCTGCTACAAAGAAACGTAGCAGCCTATGGACTGTTTATTCAATGTTGAAGACAACAGTAAACAATGAATACACCAAATAGAAATATCACTTTATCTTTACATAACTGGTCAATTGTTTCTAATATTATCTTTAATTTCTAAATTATTAAATAGCTTAGTAGGTACTTGATTTAATTCCTGCGTTTCATTGCCTAATTATCTTACAAGGTGGTGTATAAAGTAGAGTATGCTCCTCGGGGATAACAGTGTCTTAGTCTTGGGCAGTCTTGAATCCCTCGCTTCATTCAGGATTCTTACCATAATTCCCTCACTTCGTTCGGGAATTAACATCTTAATTCCCTTACTGCGTTCGGGAATTATCTACACAATCCTTCATTTCGCTCAGGATTCAATATGATGCCCGTGACATAATACACTGCTTTATCCCCTTGATGCATAATCTACTATTCTTGTTCCATGATTTCTACTGAACTGCCGGATGGATTTAAACATATGAGGTATCAAAAGATTCGTGTAAACTGTGCAAGTAACATTTGATTAATAAAATTTCAAGATGGCGTCTTAAAATAACCATTTGGGGGCATAAAAACAAATAATTTCTGATTTTAACACTAAAGGTATCAAATGAAAGCTAATGGTCAGCCTATTCTAAATATATATAAAATATACTGCTTTAAATTAACCATATTCACAGAAACACTAAAAAATTAAAGTATTTTTAACATTAATGGTTTTTATTTAGTTGAAGATAGGTACTATACGACTGTTTATTTTTATTAGTCATCGGTCTGAAAGGCATTTAAGTCGATTTACTTACATTTTATGCACAATTTTTCCGCAAAACTCTTTTATAACGTAGATAAATGGAAACGGGATTTTTAATATCCATTATAGACCAATCCAACTTTAAAAAATAGTAAAAATATTTAATATAACTCATAATCAAGAAGGAATATTCAGCAGTGATGAAATCTTCTTAAGGGAAACAATATTATTTCAAAATATTATTTGCACATGTCTGAAACTTTTTCACCATCCATAGACTTATTATCAAGGTGGGTTTCACAATTTTCATGGTTGGTTTCACCATGGTTTCTGGTCACATAAATATTACGGTTTTATATTCCAACACAGCATGGGTACTTGACTGTGACATTGTGATAGGTATGAAATTAATTGTCTATGTGTAAAATCATTATCTGCAATGAACGGATGAAAAATATTGAAAGAAAAACATTTATTTACTTATTTGTAAGTACCTATAAAGACTGCCAATATCTGCTCAGGTATAATGCATCAGTTAATTGTACAATGCATCAAACTAAAAAGCGGGAAATAAAAAAGTAATTACAAAAACTAAAAACCCGAGCCTGCGGGGTCCTGGTGCTACTATTTTTTTATTACAAATACAATTTAAAAGCTCTTATATTTATTTTCTGTAACAATTTATGTACACATAAGTTTGGATTTTTAGTTTGAACTTACTGTATTCCGCAGTCGGGTTTTTAGTTTTTATAATTACTTTTTTATTACCAGTTTTGACCACTGGCTGATAAATACATATGTTTATATTCCTAAGTCTTAAATTTAAGATTTTCCACCTGGTTACCAGCGCTGAAAAGTCGAGTAAAATTAAAAATATACATTATAAAGTCTGTTATAAAAGATAACTTGGTATCCAAACTGAAGCACTGACAACGCAATCGTAAAGTAAGCTTTAAATATCATGCCATGGAGATTACACAAGAGGTATCGCAGAATGAGAAGAGCACATGAAAAAACTGTGGAGAAAAATACTTAGCGATAGATTGACTTCGAAACGAAGGCAAATCCTCGGGGATCCAAGCAAGAATACAAACAGACTGAATCACTTTATTAAAGTTTCTCAAACTAACCGGACAGGGAATCGAATCTACACTTAGAATCTTATCACACAGCTTGATACTTTACAATTGTTATCTAAATATGCCAGTTAATAAGCTGCATACATATAAACTGTATCCTATCTTCACAATTTTGCGCGTTTGTATTAATTTTAGGAAGTCGTCGTGGCGCCGTGGTTACTGTGTGTATCAAACGATATCACAGGTCAAGCAACGTTCGGCGCGGCCGGTGCTTGGATGGGTGACCGCCGACCATTAATTTCTCACGGCGACTTCCGTACTTCGGAGGGCACGATAAGCAGTCGGTCCCGGGTGCTTTATACTTGTATACAGTAGTCGTTAAAGTTTGTCAGAAGCCATTTTCGGCGCCCTAAAAATGGCCTATACCTCCTCGTCACCCAGGGGAGAGACTCATAGCCTTGCAGTGGGCTCATTACAAAGAGTTGTGATGATGATGATGATGATTAATTTTAGGATGATAAAAAGTACTCTTATTTTAATACGTAGAGAGAGATCCAACAAGCAGTCGTTTTGTAGGAATTAAAACAGATATCAGTCGCGGAGTATTAAGAACCTATTAACGTACAACTCCTTATAAAAGGTAGGTATTTATCAATACTTACATTCCCAAACTTCAAGTTAAAAATCACACGATAAAATTCAGTAACTCTATTCAATCATGTTGAGATGCCGACGTCTCGCAAGGTCACGAAAATAGCATAAGTAGCAAAATTAAGAAGTTAAACTTTTGTTCTTTTTGTGCTTCTATGCTGGACTGGGAGCGAAAGAAAAACATAGAATGTGCCAGCTGCTTCTCTTCCCGGGCACACTGTAAAACTCAGTTAAGGGACTGTGGTGTTATGGGAGGCTTTTTTGTGGGCGATAGGCTGACCCCTTTCACTGCAATAGTCTCTCTCCACTATTATAATGCCTCCAAATTTGTCAAACGTGACATCAGATGGTTTTATTACCTCTGGTGTTCTGCCTACCCCATACGGGATACAGGCGTGAAGTTATGTATGTATGTAACTTTTGTCACTAATCGCAATAAATTAGTCAACAACGAGCATTTAATGAAGTCTGAGCAATATTGAATACTTAATACAATATATCAAAAAATCTTTGCAAAATATAATATAATTAGATATTTCGGTAAAAGTAAACAAACATAACCTACTAGTAAAATTATAGTACAATAACGTTTATCCTTAACAAGATAGACATTGAATAAATATCATCCTACAATCTACACTCAACTCAATAAGCACACTATTTACTACACAATACACCCGTGAAATATCAAAAGTCTTCTTTGTAAATCGTTGAAGTTTTTTCGGCGATATTTTCGTTGTGTAGGGTAACAACCCCACCGGAAGTAAGTGTTTTTGTTCCATTTGTTTACATGTACCGTTTAGGAACTGCTAACTCACACTAATAGTGACTATGATTTGTGAAAAGTGAGGGATGTTTGTGGAAAATCTATTTTTTTGTGTTTTTCTTATTATAAAACAAAAAAAATATATTTCTTTTGGGATTGCAATGTCACAGAAAACTTAAAGCAAAATGCGTTCCATGTTATGCACTAAGATAACATGATCAAAATTAATTTAGAGTTTATGTTGCAAAACACTTCAATTGAAATATCTTAAGTTAGGGCGCCTAATGTGTGGAATTTTCAGTCAGCTATCAAGACCTTTGTACTTTACTTATGATTTTCTTGAATGGTTACCCTAAATATGTAATAACCTTAATGAAATAGCTACAAATTATATCTAATCACGTCAAATTTTTTGTATAGTATCTAATTATCCCGTACAAAACTGACTAGTGATTCCACTCGTAAATAATTAATATCGATGTGACTTGTTTAAATCTTGTATTTGAGGAATATTTTTTTAATCAGTAGACATCTTTGAAATGTATTTCTCTATTTTATATAACGTATAGTCACCCTACATGAAAAAGTGTCACAAAAGAGAAATTTTGGCGGGAAAGTCATGATAAACTGTCACGAAATGTAGGGGTTTCCGCTACTGATTAGGCACAAACACACATCTACTGAAACAATGTTTCTACTTACTTTTATGACATTATTTTTTGCAATATTTTTTGTACCTACGAAAAAGTTTCGCTATTGCTATCTTTTGAACTTTTTAAATTTATTTATGTACCTACTCACTGCATTTTGTACGATTTTTGAAAAAATATTTGAATTTATTTTTAAAAAGTTATCAAGACTATAATTTGTTGTTAACTTTGACTTAAAGTTAACCAGACAAAAAGGGTGATGAATTGTGCTTACGCAATTTTTGAATAATCGGTAGCTAATAAGAATAAAAACCAATCTTATATTTTTTAATAATCAAAACATTACATCAAACAAACGATAAAAAACATTCGTAAACACTTTCTATCTTATATAGACAAAATAAAATAAAACATTTGCCCTATTTCCAAACAAAGCTAAGCGTTGTATATTTTCATTTGACACCGGCCAGTTACAATTCTGTATCGTTTATACACTATCACAATGCGCTCAGTCCCGAGAGATTTTATTCGCTCAAGCCTGGAAAATGTTCACATTTGCACATTTAATCCATTCCGTGAAATGCGAATAAAACTGAATTATTTTGAAGTCACAAAATTTGGATAATCATTAAAAGATTATCCCCAGATAATCACACCACCTACAAAGCCCCAAACTAAGCAAAGCCTGTGGTATGCGTGCGATACTAGTTAGCCAACTAGGGCAAACTTAGAATAATAAATACTGTGTGGATTTGTGGAACTGTAACATATTTTTTCTTATTCCGTGGGAGAATCCCACCCTCACGATTTGTCTGGTACCAATGCGCCACAGAAGCTGTCAGGCGTATTAAATAATAAATATTGAAGATCAGTAGAGATTCAGGCAAGACTAAATAACTACGTGCTTGGGTACCAATCCAAAAGATCGCCTTTCCCCGCACTACAACCTTGAAAAATAACAACCGAAATAAATACCGAAACAAACGGTATTTCATTTAGGCTACCGTTTCATCTAAAAACCCTTATGAAACGGTATAAACCCATTCATTTCGGTAGCCATTTTAATTCGGTAGCCGAAACATACCGATTCAAATGGTTAACCTTTTATATGGGTTTTTAAATACCTGGTATTGATACCTTTAATTAATAGAGTAGCAAAGATAGTCAAATTAATTCAAGGTCAGTGGTAGTTAATTTGAAAGCGTTGATTTAGGAAACTACCAATTGAACTTTTTTTTCAAAAATTAAGAATGGAACGTTTGTCTTCCATGACACCTGATGGTAAGTGAACATGAAGACTATGGCACACTTCCATCCACGAGAAACCTATTCACTCGACGCTTAAAAGTGCCGGGACTAAACTGGTCAGGGAAAATAGGTGCAGGCAGTTCAATGCAAAACTTAAAATAAATATTTTTGCATTGATAGCATTTTTTTCTTCTCAATTGTACACTCTTCACAGAGTGATCGTGGTTGTTCTGATTTTGTACAAAGTTGATGGTACTTGTATATGTTTAATCAATCATTTAATAGATTAACTGTAGGGAAAGGTTCAAAACCGTGTGTAACCAAAGAACCTTTTTCATACTAATACTAACTCTAACATTTTTAACTCTTCACAAATGTCGTTAAAATCACCCCACCATTGAGTAAGACTGCTTCGGCAATAAATAAGCAAAGTAACAGTTTAATGTTTACAGAACAAAAAAATACAAGGAAACTCAAAAGGCTTCGTTTTTCAGACATTAGCGCCATAAAAACGGAATTATGTATGTAAATCCCATAAAATTCAGGCATTTTTATCCTTATGAAACACTTAAGCACTTCTACTTTGTATTAATCTATATCCCACTTGAGCTATTTGCTCAATGTAGAATTATTTATAACCATTTATTTGTTTATCTGAGAAATGTTCTTTTTACTTAAAATAAAACGTTTTATTTTTTATTTCAGATATTGAAAAACATATTTATTATTCTGAGAATAAAGTTTTGCATTCTTATTCAAATAAATAGTGGAATTCCGCTGATATAGAACAGAATAAATAGTACGATTCCGTTATAATATCTCGATTTTTGTTTGTAATAATATCGCTCGTAAGCGCATTAATTATTTAAACTACCTATAGTATACAGAATCAGAATCAGAATCAGAATAAATTTATTGACAACTACAACAAACACATAATAAATAAATAAATGACGACCAATTTGGCGATGGGGTAAACCTATCTGCCTCAGACGCCAGTGGGTGCGGGTTCGATCCCCGTCCGGAACAAGAAAAAAAAATGTTCCGTGTCTGGGTGTTTATCTATTTATGTATTTATATTCTAGGTTCCCCCCTAGTTCGCTATATGGTATCCCATAACACAAGCTATGCTTACTTTGGGGCCATGTAGTTGGTGTGATTGTCTGGGGATTTTATTTATTTATTATTTATTTAAAGCAAATACAAGAAACACAAAATAGTTCAATAATAACAGATTCAGTATGTTTGCAGTGTAAAGGGCCATAGCTCAGCGAAATTATTGTTAAATGAACAAAACGCTGATTTTCAGCTAAAGCCTACGGTACGGGGGTTAGGTATCTACTGCAGATTACACCAACATAAAATTATGGATTGACCTTAATTTTTTATTAAAAATAAAAACGTAACTTGAGGTTGAGTTACAGAATAAAACCTTAAATAGAATAGAACATTGAATATTAAAATTTAAATTTGTTAAATAAAATTAAATAATTAAAACCTAAATAAATAAAATAAGAAATAAATTATAATTTAATTAAATTCAAATAAAAATTGAATATTTAAATTGAATTAAAATTAAAATTTAATCACATCTAAATTAAAAATAGAAATGATATTTTAAAAAAGATTTGACTAACCTAAATTAAATAAATATTAAATAAAAATGTAATTAATCACTAAGTTTACCTAAATATAACTTAGTTTTAATTGCCTATCTTGTTTTTTGTAAATGATTTCGTTTGGAAATAAAGCACTATCTAGAATGTTTAAAACAAAGCATCAAACCAAGGTGACTTTATAAGGCTGTTTATAACCAAATTTCGCATGACCTTGGCGGGACCTTGGTTGGCGGGTGTTAGTGGTAAACAGCAGTGTTTAGAAACACAGACATACATCTACATAGACAACGCAAGTGTCACAATTTGTATTGAAACCGAACACTGTATTGTATTGTTATTAAAACGGGCGGCGCTTTGAATAATAAACAAAGTTCAAATTCGTTCAAAGTCACGTTTACCTAATGAGAATCATCATACGTTAGGGCAGCGACTTCTTTCTTTATTTTTTTCAATCGAGTTCCAAAAGTAGGAGGTTCTCAATTTGTGTTTATGTTTTTATTTTTGTGTCTTTGTTAAACGATTTTTTGGACAATTGTGAATCGTGTTGAACGTTCTTGTTCCATATGATAGACAAGTGTGACTGCGGATCAACGCAATCTATGGCGCACTTGTTGTCTTGTCCTTTCACTCCTACTTCCTGCACCTACAGAGACCTCTATGAGGCAAACGAAAATGCCCTTATAATAGCAAAGCACTGGGGTAACATTTTATAAGTATTCGGATTACCATTGACTCGAGAAGAAGAAGAAGAGGATACTTCAGAGGTGGTCCCATATAAATTTCACCGAAATCGATTGAGTATTAATTATTTTTATTCTTCTTCTCATCTTCGAAAAACTGGATTTTTTTAATCTAGTGAACACGTTCTGTAAGAAAAATAAAAATAAATAGTTAGACTCAAGTGTGCTGTATGAAATATATATTTTTATAAACAAAACTAATGCAGCGTAATTATATAAAAAATAGCGTGTGTACCCATAAGTACATACACTTTTAAGGCTTTGGAAGATAAAGATTGGATCAAAATAATAAAAGATTGTCGAATACAATTGGCACAGTCCTATATTTTAGAATTAATGCTTATCCAACTTAAAATCATTAAAAAGTGATGTACATACCCTGAAAATTTAGATTAATCACTAAAACTTTTCAAAACTAACGAACCATTTCCAAAATTTCAATAAAAATTAGCATATGTATCTATTCCTATTATTAAAATATTGATGTAATGCTTTCTTTCTTAATTTTTATATGAAAATGATTACTTAAATGTATTTACTTACAAGAAATCAGAGACAAACAAATATAAATCTTTCATATTTTTTTCATTTTTCACATTTAATTATAAGTAAAAAAATCAATTGTATCTCATTATAAGTGAACTGTATATGTTCTTATGAGAAATAAAGTTCTTTAAACCTAACTGCCGCAATGAGATGCTGTGGAAAGTGTCGCGTTAGTGCAACTGACTAAAAACCGCAATTACATTCAACTCATTAAGTATCTTTGTACCCTTGTCACTCATCATTGTGGCAAGATAGAGAAAAACATTTCTTGGAATTCGATAATTAGGGGTTATATTAGTATTATACGTTAATTAACCTTTTCCAAGAATCTAACTATGACTTTTGTCCACCTAGCTTGTTCTGGACGAAACAGTGTGCGTTGTTGCATCATCTATCTCAATTAACTAATTCATTAAATTAATCAAATTAATTAACACGCCTATATTTTTAACATTAACATTCTTCGCCTTTATGTTGATTTAAAGTCCTAATAAGCTGTTCATGGTTTTCGTTGTTTAGTTCCACATGACGCACTAGATGGCGCTGAATGTCTATTAAATCACGCATAAATTGTTCAAAATAAAATGTACTTAAAAATATCTGTTCTATTTATTACTTGTATATTTATAAAAGTAAAGAAACAAAAAGTATCAAAAAATCATAAAACCAATATTTCATAAAAGAAAAAGTGAACCGCCTTAAAAAAACCGACCCACTGAAAATGCTTAAATATTTTTTATAAATGCCATCCTATTCCCGTTTCTATTCCGTCCATATTACTACCTCGTATAGTAAATTTCTGCCAAAAATGAATAAATAATGTAATAAGAACATTAATAATTTATCTGGGTAGGTATTTACATAGTTTTTGAAGTCGGTGCCATCTTCATGAGCCGAGAGACGAGATTTTTAAGTCGCTCGTACCCTTGCCACCCTCATCCAGCGTTTTACATTCACCAAGTGTAAACTTTTTACCTGAAGTGGATTTTGCCACCAAAAATCGTCGCTCCAGAGATGTTGTGTTCCGGCAATATTTTGTGAAGAGCCAGGTCCTTTCTAAGCCTGTGTGCTGTCATTTTTGATCACTTACCATCAGGTGAGATTGATTTAACGCGGGTTAGTCACCAATACTAGTCATCGACTTCACGTCAAAACTTTCGCTGAAGTAGAAGGTTTCCAAGAAAAACGATCTCCGAATTCATACATATAAAAAAAAACATGAAGTACTCAATCGATTTCTATCTGCATGGTTATCTGTAATACATCGCTCGTCAGCGATAAGACCGCCTCGTAGTACTTACTCAACACACTGTTTTTTTTTTCTCATTTACTGTCTGTACTGTTATTTTGAATTACTGAAGTGTAAAAAAATAAATAAATCGATTTCTATCAAATTTATAAGGAACTAAATGGAAAGTATCTCCTATCATAACAAACAAAAGTCATCAAAATCGGTTCACCCAATCAAAAGTTATGAGGTAACATAAAAAAAACATACAGACGAATTAAGTACCTCCTTCTTTTTTTGAAATCGGTTGAAAAAACATCAAATTCAACAAAGGAAACCTATTTTCCTAGCTGTACCTTTCTTCTGTTCCCTGTACGTATGAACATTAGAGGTTTTATCTCAAACCCATTTAATGTGTTTAATAGCCTAAAAGAGGCTATGATTGTTGCAAAATTGACTTAATGTCTATTGTTTAAGAGTTATTCTGGTTTAGTTAGAAAGACTGGATAATTTAGTTTATTACTGTTACGTAAACGGCCAATTAAATTAAGTAATGTGTGTAATATGGTATTTTAAGGAGACACATTTAATCTTTATTTTAGATGTTTTGAGATATATCCGTACCTTTCATATAAACTTAAGACTATCCTTCACTATTTGTATAATTGCGTGCGAAAATATTTAAGAAGATAACAAGCGACGTTTCTTTTTATATAATTAGTTTAAAAAAAATGATTTTTTATACAAGGGGTTCCTGTTGATTTCCCATAACTTTAAGGTTTTGTTTCTTACTTAAAACAATACTTTTTACCAAAGAATATGTTCAAAAGTGCATAATTTTTAAGATATCGTCAATCTTAATATAATGAGTTCATAAATTATCACTTTTGTAAAATCTGTTTAACATTAATTCAAGAGAAGCATGTCACTGAAGCCATACAATAAACAACAAAAACATTTTAAACGTTGAGGAACGTAGCATACAATCAGGGACTGCATATCGGTATAAAATTTTAAAATTTTAACTAGTAAAATTTCAGTACTCTTATTAGTGTACTGCTGCATCAAACACAATAACTGTACAAGTTATATAAATCTAAATTAATTAAATCTGTACCCAAATAATGTATACCGGATTAATTTCTGTAGATGTTTTTAGTACAGAAATATTTTAACCTATTCAATTTCGGTACCGAAATGCATAGGTCAGCATATGTCCCTACGCTTCATAGGCTTCAACTAAACTATCGAAACTTCTACAGTTATTTAAAAATAAAATTTTAATATCAATATTAATGTTAATACCGGAAAATTTCAGTTAACTGAAAAAAAAACAGTTATGCTACAATAATAAAAAAGCTACACGAATTATTTTAGTATGAATTCCTGTACTGTTATTTTTAAATACACCTAATTTAACGGTATGACGTCATACAGAAAAAAAAATTACAGAAATTCATACCGGTATGCAGTCCTTGCATACAATGTACATACAACGCAAAGCGTTGCGAACTGTACATGTAAAAAAGGGATAGAAAATGCCACGTTGTCATACTTCGCATTAAAGGTGTTTTACATAAGATATTTTGACTTAATTGAATTATTTTGTATGAAAAATTGGAACAAAAAAAAATAGAAAAATTATTCACATGTTATTTGATTCTATTACATGGTGCCATCAAATATCCTAGAGTAATGGGAAATCATAAGGAACACCTTGTATAAAATATTTTTATCATAGGTACCATTCGTTCCAATAGCTTTTTATTTTTTTTTTCCTAATTTCTGTCGTGCGTCTCACGAAACATGTCAACCTGCCTGGTAAGCTAAGTGAAAACAACAATATTTTTTTTTTTTATTTTTTTTTTCCAATGTCAATAGATGTTTACGAGATGGCTGAATATGACAGTTGAGAATAAAGATATAAAAGCGATAATAAAAGCGGATCTCAGAATTTGTCCGAAAAGCCGGGTATTTACCTAAAACCATCGTGCTTGAAAAGTTTAAAACACAAATATCTGCAAACCTAACAAATATTTACTATGCAGATCTCAAGCCCCGTCTTTCCAATCAGGTAGCAGTACGTCTTATAAAATTTACACGAAGTTAATTAATAAAAGAACCACTATACAAGTCAGACATAATTTAATTTAAGCTTGAATAATAACCGATAAAAACCACAATGATGCTACTAAGTACTCACAAATTAATTTTACTCCTTTTTAAACTAAAAACCAATTAAATTTATCCACACAATTATATCATTCAAAAGCATATTTTCTACAAGTAATTCAATCATTCACTCGTTCAAAAGTCCCGAGTCGACCTCTTATCAAACTGTATACAGCTACTGTATACTACATCACGCCCTTTTCAAACCCCTAATTGTTTTATAAACACCTACAGCGAAGCCTTCAGACTTAAAGCTTGATATTTCAAAGCGACCTAATGGCTTTTACACTTCATAAGTACGAAATGTCATATAATAGGTGCCGTGTTATACAGGGTGTTGACATTTATGGGTAGATTCTTAGTAATAGAAAATCGATTTAACCCAGCGATGTATGTTTCAGGTGAAATTTACGAGTAACTACACGTAAGTATGTGTAATTTGAAGCAGAGTGGAAGATTTCTAAGTATTTCTTTTATTTTAATTTATAAGTAAAAAGTTAAAGTTAGAAATGGGTTTTCGAAATGAAATGGATTAACTTTTTTATTCATTTGTATTTATCGGGCAGTGTTTTTATTTTATTTTTATGTAAGTTTAAATCCGTTTATTTTAGTAAAAATATAAGAGTTTCTACGAAATGACTATATTTTCAAGCAACGTCAACCAGAGCTTTTTCGTCGTAAAAGTACTTGTAGTAATTCTTTGAAATTATATTTTTATAAATATACGTTCGTTAAAATCTGTTTTGAATAGACTTATACTTCAATAAGTACTTTATTGATAATTTACAGTAAATTTACGGGATTATGGAATATTTTGCTTATTGCCTGTTGAAATTGGGGCCCTATAAAAATTAAACATTAAAACTAACAAATCAAGTGCATTAAAATTCAGTAAAAACTAAGCTTTATTAAACTAAAAAACACATGACATTTTGTAATTGACTCTAATAACAAAATATAATTAAATATTATACTGTTTTGTTACATTTGATGGTCTTTCTCAAATAAGAAAAAGGAAAAAAGCTTGAGAAAGAAATTCACAAGTAACGCATTACGAAATAATACCTATTAATTCTTTTTGTATAGTATAATATCATGAGAAAAGATGCTAGCTATTATGGGGTATGTAAGCCAAGCTCAGAACTTGTAATCCTGTTACTTAAGCGCTCATGTGTGTTATTGTTAGTTGTTAATAACAGTTGTTATTGTTAGTTGTTAATACCACTATAACATGTTATGCATGTACTATCAAACCAATTGAATCATGACCCACCATAAGCTCATTTCGGCAAACCGTCTAAATGCTAGAAGGGCGAAATTGACGTGAAGATACGTTTCCTTGGTGACGAACTTGTTATCATTTCATTCGACTTTGAATGACATTTGCTGAGTACAGAATTTGTACAGTATCTGAAATATCCTAAGTGCATTATACACGATAGATTATATCCTAAGTGGATTATACAGGTCATGATTCAGTTCGTTCTATTATACATATGTGTAATAGTAACTTAATTTGGTTACCTAGCAGAAAAAGTCCGGAATATAATCTAAGTCAACTGGCTGATTATGTTCAGAAGACTTTGGATGAAAATATAGGTATACTTAACCAAATTAAAGTTTTGTTAATACATAATATCATATTTTTTCAAATATTTATTGGTTTAATATGTTTTTAGTATAATCCACCAAGCTGGCCCAGTGGATGTGGATGTCAGAATGTTCAGAGCACTGAAATGGCACGTGAGAAATAAATGGTCGGCGGTCACCCATCCAAATACTGACTGCGCCATCCTGGCTGTATCACGCTGACTACGCTCGTCTTCCAGCATAGTGAGGATTCTTGTACATTCATTGACCTGCGATATCGTATGATACACACAGTAACCACGGCGCCACGACGACTTCAACGAAAGCTGTTCTTCGAAAATAAGTTTATTTGGAAAGGAATTAATATAATTTTTAATAATAACATTGCAGAAAATAAAAAAATAAGTTATACTTAATGAAATCATCATCAATCAAAGGTATGTATTACAATATTATTTTCAAGGTTTAAATAAAACTTTTTACAAGTTTTTTTCAACCCTCTAACGCACCCTGTATAAACTTACCTTGTCATTTTCCAAAATACGCTAAACTTATCAAAAACTGCTATGCCATTGTTAAACTTTATCATCAGCTTAAATGTTGTATGACATGACAGTTTGTCTAACTATTGACACTTGATGTCAATGAAGTAATGCGATTTGTAAGAAACTGTCGTGTCACGCTGCTGTCAAGAAGAAAAGTCATTATCATAGATAATTTACTGAGGGCTTAAATTGTTGTAAAAAGTTTTCATTTCCATTAATTTGTTGAATATTAGAGCAGAAAGTGATAATAGTCACTCCTTTATCGTATCTTACTAATATTATGTGAAAGTTTGGATAGATGGATATATTGATGGATGTTTGTTCCTCAATCAGGGCAACGGCTCAACGGACTTGGATGAAAGTTGAATATAGGCTACTTTTTAACCTGATATTCCTACGGCATTTGGCAGCGCGAGTAAAACCCTGAGAAACAGTTAGCATATTACAGTATACTTTTGACCCGGCAAACGTAAACAACGTTGCCATATAAAAAAAATAGATGTTGGCCGATTCTCATAGATTATCCGGTATAAGCAAATTTCATCAAAATCGGTCAAGCCGTTTCGAAGGAGTATGGCAACGAAAACTGTGACACGAGAATTTTATATATTAGACTAGCTGACCCGGCAAACGTTGTTTTGCCATATAAATAAAAAAAAAATGTTGGCCGTTTCTGATAGATACCGGATAAGCACAAAAAATTTCATCAAAATCGGTCAAGCCGTTTCGGAGGAGTATGGCAACGAAAACTGTGACACGAGAATTTTATATATTAGATTATTTAATTTTACATTGGAATGGGCAGTAAATTTTCATTAACGTAGATACACCTAAATAACTTTCGCTCAAAAATCCATCTTTCCACGCTAGATCAACCTTGATTTTATATATGTAGACAGATTTTATTTACACACTCAAACACACATACACTCCTACACGCGCGCTGAAAGAGGGAGAGACATTCGCAATTTATTTAAAATTTTAATTTTTTTTTATTATTATTTCATATCATTATATCACTTTCTAAATATTACAACAAACACCAAATTGTACCTCAAGGATAGGAACTGCTTTCTGTAATACAGGAATACCTAGCTTGGGTAAACATAGTGTTAAGATCACATATTTTTTAATTTTCATTTTATATGAAGGCTGGTCGCTACCCATGCGAACCCTGCAAGAGTCCTACCACCAAACGGGGACACTTAGTGTTCAGTGTTCCATGTAGTAAGTTAAAACGATGTATAAACAAATTTAAGTAATTTGATAAAATAAAATCCCCAGACAATCACACAAACTACATGGCCCCAAAGTAAGCATAGCTTGTGTTATGGGATACCATATAGCGAACTAGGGGGGAACCTAGAATATAAATACATAAATAGATAAACACCCAGACACGGAATATTTTTTTTTTCTCGTTCCCTGCGGGGATCGAACCCGTAACCACTGGCGTCTGAGGCAGATAGGTTTACCCCAACGCCATAGTGGTCGTCAAGCCACAATATGATGGCCATTTATAAAGTTTCCACTTGTAGTTAAATAAAAAATTATATACAAATAAGTCGTTAATAAAGTTGCAACCAGTTTCGAAATAATGCGTAACATTCCATATTTGAAAATTTACCGCTCTTACTCAGGGTCCAGCGCCTAATAAGTACATCACCGATGACCCTATACAAAGCAGCGCCCTCTGGCACATGTGTTTTCAACTTTGCAACACAGATTTTGTACATCTCGACCACTTCAATGATGAGGTAAACCTAGCTGGCTCAGACGCCAGTGGTTGCGGGTTCGATTTGCCAGGGTATACGGTCTACGGAGGGCCCTCCAGTGCCAGTAAGACCTGAAAATTGAGGTGAGTCGGTGGTGGTGGCGTGGGTTCGTTTCACTCAATTTTATTCAAAAGGTTTCTTGTATAACACAACACTTAGATTAATCACATAAATAGATGTTGTTAGTGCGTTTTCTAAGCAGACCCTACTCGGCTAACGTTTATAAGGTATGATGTAATATTTTATCTGTTCCAATTTTTTTGACTGGCGTATGATGTTGCGTGAGGTTAAAAATGAAATGCTCATAATAATACGATATTTTTTTTCTTAAACGTGCTACATAATGTTATAACGTTTATAGACTGAGTTAGTTAATTATAGTATTTTCCGTGCGCCTATAAATCTTGTGTAATGCATTATTATGTAATATATTCCAGGTGTACTTTATTAACAGTTCCCAACACTCTGATTTAATGAAAATGAGGTTACGTTTTTGACTCATATGTAAAAAAATAGAGGGTCAGAGATTTTTTTTGGCCAACTTGTATTCTCCAAAGGGGTTCCCGAGCACGCTCACTTAGTTTGTTGGACCCTCTACCAAACACCCTGTATATATTCGTCATTCTCTTACCTAAAAGTTTGAGCCCGTTTTGAACAAGGTTTTCATTATTGTAAGACTTCCTCAGCACTGATTTGCGAGCAAATTTTTTTTTTTCTAACTTACATGATTACCGTTCAATCTTTTCGTCATTTACCACAAGTGAAATTGAAGTCAAAAATGCTTTAGTAACCAATTAATAAATGTTTCAAATATCTCTAGAAACGTGATATTCACCATATACATCTTGATCATAATCTCATTTAATAAATTCGCCATTACAATATTAAGAAACATACTTAATATCCCGTTTATAAAACTGTTTTAAAATACACAATAAAAAATAGTATTAAAATACACAAATGGTTCGATTCTTTTCAAAATATACGTAAATTTGTCGCAATATTTGTCATTTCACCACGTACCTAAGAGTAAAGTTTAGTTGCAAAGCTATTTCGGAATTTACTGCTCGACTGTACCATCTGATTTCATTATAGATAGTTCTGGACGCGCAAACCTGGCGCGCTTCGCGTCAAGTTAGACTAATGGATGGAATGGATTTATTAGGAGACTTAAAACCGAGGAGTAATAGACTATTGTTATGAATTAACAGTTATTTTATTCGTGGTTAAATTATATATGTATGAGTATAACTGTTTTTATAAGAAATTCTAGGTTTGATTGCGCTAATTATATCTATACTAATATTATAAAGAGGAAACCTTTGTATTTTTGTATTGAATAGGCTCAAAAACTACTGGACCGATTTCAAAATTTCTTTTACCATTACTTAGAGGGATTCTTCCGAATCCGTATAGGCTACTTTTTATCCCGAAAATCCCGCGGGAATTGAAATTGCGCGGGTAAAACCGCGCGCAACAGCTAGTATTTTATAACTTAACTCTTGTGGAAGGTTAAAGGCGTTATTTTAATAAAGTTGTATATAATCAAGGAATGCAAGCTACATATGTAGAGAGCATTAGAGTCTTTATTATTTCATCTTAGTCCACGAGCGATAGGAATCTAATATTTATAATATAAACCAAACACTGTCGTAATCAATACGTAGGTATTCATTTTATGCATTATATGAACGATACACTTATAGTACATAGAGTATTATAAGTTTACTCTATGTATTATAAGAGTACAGTTTAGTACTAGCTGTCGGCCGCCTAGGCCTCGTTTGAGCGGTCCAGCCGCCTAACAGATGCAGGCTGCAGCTCTCCATTCAACTGTCGCAGTTTAATTTTTGTGTCGTTTCAGTGCGTACAATCACAGGTGGTTGCTCATTAAACTGGAAAAGCGGTTAACCGCGCGGTTAGCTGCCTCTGCGGTTAACCACCAGTACGTAGAAGCGCTAAGATATACAGGGTGGAAACTTTCAGTAGGGCAGGTAATTGTGTGAATGGGGATCAACATCACCACCACCACCACCACAAATCTTTGTAATGAGCCCACTGTAGGGCTATGAGTCTCTCCCCTGGGTGAGGTTTAGGCCATAATCCACCGAGCTGGCCCAGTGCTGGGTGGTGGATGTCAGAATTATCAGGGCGCCGTAATGGCTTCTCACAAACCCTAACGACTACTGTATACAAGTATACAGCATCCGGGACCGACTGCTTAACGTGCCCTCGGTCGTCTGAACGAACGGTCTGAACGGAATGAACGGTCGGCGGTCACCCATCCAAGTACCGACCGCGCCGAACGTTGCTTAACCTGTGATATCGTTTGATACACACAGTAACCGCGGCGCCACGACGACTTCAAAATTCCATAAAAAATACGGATAGTCTTTTGTAGACATTTTCTTGATACTGAAACGGATAAGGTACTTTCTCTTACCTATATTACTGTACCTGTACCTTCTGTATTACTGTACCTAAATTAAAATTTAAAGATTTTACGTTTTTAACTTGAATATTCCGTAAACACCAGACATTACCGTTTCGGCTGTGATGTATTCTGAAAATATTGTATGAAGATTGTCAGTTACTGTCTAAACCTATGTATTGTCATCTTCGCCCTCATCGTCACTTACCATCACGTAAGACTGACATTAATCGTTATACAGGGTGACTGGGTAGGTCGACCTAGATCCGTTAAGGGCGTGAGTCCTTTCCGTCTTTTCTAACTTATTGTATACTAATTCAATGCGATTAAATTCGTCAACGTCTTTCTTTTCAATTAGGTTATAATTAAATTCACTAATTAGGTATTCCAAAAAGTCACACCAAACTAAAAAATTATCGCAATCCATTTAGTTCGTAAAATTAACAGCTTCATTCCGTTGCGAGAATATAAATTATCAACTTTTTACAGTATTCATCAAAATGTCACGAGCAAGGCCTTTTGAATAATAAAATCCCCAGAACGCAAAAGAGCATAAAAGTTTTCTACCGACACTTCTTAAAAAAAAAACGTGTCAAGTACGAGACTTATGTCTCCGTCTAGGACTCCATAGGTATTTTTATTATACTTTAGTCAGTGTTTCTATGTCTATTTTTTGTATTTATTTTTTGAGATGGGACAATTCTGGAAAATTCACATGTTTTATAAAAAAGTACAAGAGGTCTGGCTTAATTCTACATAAAATTCTTTACCACTTTACCTTTAAATAGCAAAATAACAGTGATAAACAATTAAATTATAAAAATAACAAATTCATTATTTGACATCTAAGTAAATACTAAACGAAGAATGTGTTCTTGTTTACATACATAACTTCACGCCTATATCTCTTATGGCGTAGGCAGAACACCAGTGGTTATAAGACCATATGATGTCACGTTTGAGAAATGAGGTATTATAATGATGGAGAGAGGATTTTGCAGTGACAGGGGGTCAGCGTATCGCCCACGCAAATGCCAATGAAACCTCTGTCCCTTAACTGACTTTTACAGTATGCCCAGGAAGAGAAGCAGCCGGTACATTCTATGTTATTCTTTCGCTCCCAGTCATAGAACACATATACTCAAGAGAAGAAGTACAACTTCATACATTAAAAGTTAAGACTAGACGCCATCTGAAAACGGTCCACATAGCTAATATGGCGAAAATTTCAAACAGTTCAAACGACTTTGAGATTTCAACTTGCTCTGGTCGGAATAAAAATAAGCCAATACTTACAAACTTGTTAGGTGAAATAGCATACCATCAGTTCTGTAAGGTTTGCTTATTTTTATTGCGACTGGCTAAATATAAGGTTAACTTGATGAACAATAAGTAAAACAATAAATAAGTTTTTGATACTTTTATTTTGTTTAAAGTAATACAACAAAAAGTGTGGATAAATTGACACTCTTTCTTAAAAATACAAATTCACACTGACGCGAGTTTCTTCAAGCAATCAGGGGGAGAAAAGTCGATTAAATCACAAGAAAACTTAAAACACAAACACAATTTAAAAATATCGCAAAACCGCAATCGCGAAAAAATATTTTCACATTGTGAAGTAGGTAGACGTTAATTTTTGACATTTCTTTTTATGTCTGTGTTGCTATGTTCAAATAACATCGATTCGCTAATTCATTCGATTATGTATGTAATACGGTCCCTTTAAATAATTGTTAAATTATGAAGAAGTCATGTAAAGTTTTCGTTTAATGTTATTTCTAATAAAAGCGAAGATTTTTTGAAGAAAAATATGAATGAGTGTAAACTCAAAAAAATACTGCGATGTATTCGAACAATCGATTGAATATTTTTTTTCATGGGCTACACTGGTATCATTCTTGCTCTTTTTCTCTTATTGTGTTCTGTCTTTTTCACTCTGTATCCAGTATGTAGTCTGAACCATCTCCATACAATGTCGACGCCCCCTGCTCCCAGTCCAGCATGTTCTTGTTTTGACGCTACAATTTCAAAATTTCCATATCCAGTAACTTCAGTGACAAGTGAGACAAAAGGTAAACACAAAAAGCGTCACTATCGGGGTCTCCATTACACTATTTTGTCTCTGATCTCTAAAAAATGTTCTTATTATGAGAAATGAGAAGGATCTTTTACGTATCATATTGCACGAAATTATTCTGTTGCCATAAATTACGAGGCGAATTTGGAGGTTCTTTGTTGTTTAATTTACTGGACATTTTTTTAAGACGATGAAAGGTGAAAGCAAAATGCCACGGAATTGTAGCTAAAGAAAATAAACGCCCAAAAACTGTTGCAGAATTTTTTGACAGTTGTCATGTCAAGTCATTATGTCAATTATATTAAAACAACGTCCACTGTTGGTGATAGCAGAACTAAAAAGGATGATTTCTTTTACACTACGACTTCTTACGATGCCACTTTTGCTCTCTATGCCATCTGGTGAAAAGTGAGCATAAGGACTAAGATGGCACACTCCATCTGACTTTTTGATAAATCATATATACAACCAGAACAAGTTAGTACAATAGACTGACAACGTCTAACTTTACGTGATTTGGAAAATAATTCTCACAAGCGTCGTCCTAATTGGCAGCGATCGTACGATGGCGCGATGCGTTCTCGTCGTGCGATGAGTTCAAACATACATATATCTTCAGAGTGTCCTATTTGAACTTCGCAAGTCATTGTGCGAGCATCTGTATGTTTGAACTCATCGCACGACGAGAACGCATCGCGCCATCGTACGATCGCTGCCAATTAGGACGACGCCTTAGAGGTGAGAGATGTCGCTAGTTGTAGCAAGTTGAATGTTTATAATAATTTTGTAAATGGCGTTGTTTCCAACAACCTTCCCCTTTATTGCCAAGTTCTTCCGATCGTTATAATGTTTTATCTTAAAATTTATAAACTATTAATTCACTAGCTTTTGCCCGTTTCTTCGCTCGCGGTGAATTTATTGTTCTGAGAAAGATGATGATTTATAAGCACTTAAAACTATTCTTAATGCTTTTGCATAATTGTAATACATATAATTTTATGTAAGATTACGATATGTAAAATAGAATATAAAGGCTTCTTTAATCTATTTAGAAACACTTAAATTAACTTTTATCTATCAATTGAAATTTTTAAAATATCAATAAAACAACAAATACTGAGGTTCACTTGTCTTTTTTTATTGAGTATTAAAGAAATTCAAAGAAGACATTTACAATACACTGCTAGTTGAACTATTGAGCATAATTTGTAACATCTTAGCTTTCAGCTGACTGTGATTTTACACCTTTATTTAAATTAAAAACTTTAAAATGTTTTTTTTTTTCGGTTCAGAAATGCCTCTGCAAAAATTCATAAACCAGATTTCTGTAACAGCACTCTAAAGTAGGTCTGATTTATTGTTGTCTTGGGAACAATTTTGTACAATCCTTTAAAAAATTTGTAAAATGCCATTGGAAAATTTTAATTTAACTATTAATTCATGAGAGTTAGCAAGGTTTGCTCTTTCATATTTCGACAAATATGAAAATTCAATATTTTACTTTGAAGTTATCATTTTGATTTAAGTTTTAAGAACCTATATTGGCTCAGAAAATCCTTTCTGTATCTTGACTATATTGTTTTACAGTTAACGTACCTATTTTAAATACAAGGTCATACCAGAGAATCTTTTAAAACTATTCATTATTCAGTAATTTTTTGGTGAAATTATTTGTTGGAAAACTTTAACAACTAAGCATTTTCCTTCAAGTTGTATTCAATTTGGGTCAATTAGTACATACATTCACAAAATCAGTGAAATGATTATTTTACTAGTCTCTGAAAAACTAAATAATTACTCAAAACTAAATAAGTAGTGGACAATTTTGGTAAGATTTGGTAGTTACCTACATTAGGTCACTACAGAGCACTGGCACTTTAGTACTTATATTCATCTATGGCACTGGCCTCCTCCAAACTTGTAAAGGATTAGGGCATTCTCCACACGCACTGCCCCAAATCTGTGTTGAGTGGAGGTTGGGGCCAGCGAACAACCTTGGGTTAGAGATATGTTATAACCTCTAATTCACGAATACGTTCGCAGTATTGGGGACCAACGGCTTAACATGCCTTCCGAAGCACGGAGGAGCTCAGAAATGATAGTCACTGTGCGGTCACCCATCTATGGCCTGACCGCCCGCAAGTTGGTTAACTTAGCTCGTGGCGCAGTGGCTAGTTGACCACTCTAGCCAATGCGCCACGAGCTCCTCGTGGTATAGAATATGGATCGAATATAGATCGAAATAAAGAATATAATCAATGATTGTTTTACCTTATTCAGTCAAATAATATTTATATTATAAGCTTTTCAATTCAAAAGTTTAATTTAATTCAATAATTTTTATTAAAATATTATTGAATTGCGCCATCTAGTCGCTTTAGTCTGTAATAATTCAACAGTATCATTAACCTGCATCAACAGATGTTTTTCCTTCAATAAATTAGCTTGCCTATGACTAGCGACATCTAGAAATAGCTTGCGTTTATAACTTTTTTCACGATTTCTTGTATAGAGATGATCAGTCTATTTTTCTTACTTGTCTCTGATATAACGTAATTTTTGTTTACACGAAACCTGAAAACAATTTATTTAGAATCGGTAACAGAATCGATTGCAATAGTTTTTATACCATGTTATATTTTAACTCAATTTTCTACGTTTTAACGAGCGAGTGCCACGCGCTTGGTGTTCTCTCTCACTCGCTCGACAAAAGCAAGACAGGCTTGAAACATGCCGAGTTTTTAAGATAATATTATAAGTTTTTTGTATTCCAATTTTGGAACGAAATTATTTGACCCGTGTGCTAGATTTCGCACAAACAAAATCTAACATTGTATGTGGATGGACGTTTTCTGTTCAAAAGAGCACTCATGCAGTCACTCATATCGTTTATACTACCAGGACGGCCAATTAATTATTAAACTTGTAAATCACTTTCCTCCAGGATTCTACCCCTTTGCTGTATTCCAGCCATACTTAATATCTATAGACACTAACAAGTATTAATGACAGTACCAGAATATACCGTCTTTTATTCCTGGATTAGCAACTCTCCAGTGGTTAGACTTTAGTTTCAGGTTTTCATGAGCGATGATGATTGTAAGTTATCAGGTAAGTCACATGCTTGATTCCCCATTATAACATAAAAAATACTCTTTACTTATTTTTAAATCGCTTAAAAAATCAAAGACCAGTGAGAACAAATCGTAAAATATTAAAATCTTATATCACATAGCCGGGCAGAAGCAACACTGCCGACACTGGGGCTATATAAAGAAAGCCATACTTTTGTACAATCATCAAGAAAACTGCTATGACCAGTTTGTTATTTTTATTATTCGTGCAGTTGTTGTACATGTACAACTTGTTATACCTTAGCAATTTTTTAATAAAATTAGTTCTCCCTTATAAGCACGTTCAAATAAACAAACAAATCTTTTTATATATTGGTATAGTTCGTGTAGATCATCGTTTCGACAAAATTAATAACACATTGATTCCTATAATCCTGAATGTAAATTTCGCAAAGTTAAATTATGTGAAGTAATGATGAGCAATAATCTATAGAAATTGATATCGATTAAATGAAACTCCCTAAATTACGCTTGCTGCTATTCATTAAACGTTTCTAGTAAATTTTGCTTGCTGGCTTACGTACAGCCTATTTATTATTTAAACGCACTCAATAATTAAGCCACAAACTGTAAGCTGTACAACCATTTATTGATTTAGTTGTATTTTATATTTATCTTCATTAAGTTAGATGGTTTGGACAATTTGAAACGGAGAAAGTAGATTTTGGAAAAAGGTGTACAAAGCACGAATGGTTGGTGATCTCGAAAGGGGTACTATTGCTAATTGCTAACCAAATTGACAACATACTTAAAAAGAGCCTAGTTAAAAGTACCCGTAACCGGCGATCATGTATCAAGAGATTAATGAACTTGGCGTTCCTTAGTCTCTACCTACCCCAAGGGGAGACAGACGTGAAGGTATGTTTGTATGTATGTATTAATTAACAATTAATTTTACTAATACATATATTAATACATAATACTCGTAGTTATAAATTTATTTTGCCATGACATTTTGACAAAATCATGAAACAAGTCACTTTGGAAAATAGACATCATTATCAATCAATATATATAAAACTGTTCCGTTACTGACTGAGTGACTGAGGTACTGAGGTACTGAGGTACTGAGGTACTGAGTGACTGAGTGACTGACAGACAACGTACAGCCGTAACTACTAGGCGTAGAGAGCTGAAATTTGGAACATACATTCTTTAGGAGATGTAGGGGTGCACTAAGGAAGGAATTCCCGAAATTCCCACGGGAACGGGAAATATCAGACTTTTTAGTTTGTATGAAAAACCTTATTCCTAGAGTGCACTGATGTGAAACTTGGTGTAAAAGTTTTTCAATGTGTGTCTGGTTGTGTGATGAAAGGAATTGCGGAAATTCCCACGGGAACGGGAAATATATGATGTTTTAGTTTGTATGAAAAAATCCCATCCCTTGAGTGCACGGATGTGATACTTGATAAAAAGGTTCCTCAATAAGTGTCTGTTTGTATTATGGAAGGAATTCCCGAAATTCCCAAGGGTAGGGGTTGGAATTTTTAGTTTGTATAAAATATCTTATGCCTTAGTGTACGGATGTGATACTTGGCATGAAGGTTCTTCAAAGAGTGACTGGTAGTGCTACGAAAAAAAATCCCAAAATCCCCACGGGAACGGGAAATATATGATTTTTAGTTTGTATGAAATAACTTATTCCTTGAGTGCATGGGTGTGATACTTGGTATAAAGGTTCTTTCAGTGGGTGTCTGGTTGTATAGTTTCTGAAATTTCCACGAGAAGGGTAGTTAAGCGTATACGAAGTTGCGGGATAAAGCTAGTAATATATATAATCGAATTCCCCTCAAAAGCCTAATAAAAGTTGCATAATGGATCGAGTGAATTTAAGGTACAATAATAAACGAATGATAAGACTTTTTTTACAAGATTTTTGCTTGGTGGTAGGATCCCTTCTGGATCCGCCTGGCTAGCGACCACCCTTCATATAAAGTCTGCCGCCAAATGTTACCGCTCCGGCGGTAATGTGTTCCGGCAATATTGTATAAAGAGCCAGTTCCTTCCTAAGCCCGTGTGCTTTCATCTTCGACCTCATCATCACTTACCATCAGGTGAGATTGAGGTCAAACGCGGGTTTAGTCACTTATAAAAAAAAAAAAAAATCTTTTATTTAAACGGGATAAAAGCTTTGGGGGACCGCTAGACTTGCTTTGTCCTAGGAGGTGCTTTGTGCTTTGTCCTAGGAGGAGAGTATGTAGAAAAAAATATATAAAAATTCCAGTATTCCTGTGTTTTCTTGTTTAGGCCCCGAACTTTTCAATCCACCCTCGTTATGAAAATGAAGTCCACCCCAGCTTATGAAAATGAAGTTTTCAAAGTGTAGATTTTTATAATAATTAAACATGTAATGAACTTACGGTTTTTTTATGTAAAAGTATTTTTTAATAAACATGAAACTTACTTTACTTACAAAATAATTCAAATAAGTCTCAGTTAAAACACTTTTCTTCTCGATAGTTTTCCAACGTATGGACATATAGTACTGTAAGCCTCTGTAGTGGAAATATTACCTTTGTACCAAAGCAAGTCCCAATAGAGTATTGTGACAAGTGAGGCTTTAACAAGTTTTATTAAGCACATGTAATCCACACTGAGCTTCTGAGCCTACTGGTTTTGTGTTTCAGTATCGAATGTTCTTTTGCTTATATAAGCTTTTGAATATAGAATGACGGATTTTTATCTTTTTTGTGGTGAAGTTTTTTTTTAAATAGAGCTATCCTTCTTTAACTCATTTCTTTTCAAACGTATGTAACTTTTTAAGTTATGGTCATACAGCCGTAAATTTGGTACTAAAATATAGCTTACCGCTAAATCTATTATTTAAGTACAAAAAAGGAATCATAGGGCTGTTTTTACTAAATTTAACTGGATTGCAGCATTAAAAAAAAAATTGATGCATTTATTACAATGATTCTAATCCTACTACTTGTATGATTTAATATAATGATAATCAAGTTAATTCATAGATTATAATAAATTTTAATTTATTTCTCATATAAAATAAATTTAAAAAAATTAAAATATGCACTCTTCACTCAACAACTGGTAACTGTTCCAAACTTTACACTTCCGAGTAAAAGTTTGCTATTTTCTAAGAACAAGCAACTAAAGTTTTGGGAACTCGGTAGGCACGGACGAACCAAAACCTGCTTATTTGGGTCTTCTTCATACATACACACAACTCACACATCTCGAATTTGTTTGTAAATTTTATTTCTTACTTATTTCTACTGACGCTGTGTTAAGGTTTTAAGATATGATTTATTCTGATATTATATAGCAGACGAGCGTTTGCCCATGACTTCGTACACGCATAAACTCAAAAGTCCTATTTTCCGTTCCCGTGGGAATTCCGGGAATTCCTTCCATTATACAAACAGACACTTATTGAGGAACCTTTATACCAAGTATCACATCCGTGCACTCAAAGAATAAGATTTTATCATACAAACTAAAACATCATATATTTCACGTTCCCGTGAGAATTTCGGGAATTCCTTTCATAACACTACCAGTCTCTTTTTGAAGAACTTTTATGCCAAGTATCATATCCGGGCACTCAAGGAATAAGATTTTTCATACAAACTAGAAAGTCCAATAATTCCCGTTCACGTGGGAATTTTGGGAATTCCTTCCTTAGTGCACCCCTACATCCCCTAAAGAATGTATGTTCTAAATTTCAGCTCTCTACGCCCAGTAGTTACGGCTGTACGTTGTCTGTCAGTCACTCAGTAACTCAGTCAGTAACGGAACAGTTATATATATACGAATTTTTTAGATACGAAGGGTGTATACTAAGATACCTTCCTTTATTATTGTGTGGTCTCCGTAATACCAGTTAGTCTAAACAAACTTACTTTGAGACCACATCACGACACTAAGACGACCACTTTGGCGGTGGGATAACACTGTCTGCCTCAGACACGCCAGTGGTCGCGGATTCGACTCCTGCACGGGACTAGAAAAAAAAATTTTCCGGGTCTGAGCGTTTATCTATATATATATTTATATTTCAGGTTCCCCCTAGTTCGCTACATGGATTCCTATATCACAAACTCTGCTTAGTTTGGGGCCATGTAGTTGGTGTGATTTCCTGGGGATTTTATTTATTATTTATTACATCTAGGGAAAGATTAATACACACTTATGTTTATTATATACATTAATGACCTACCTTATGTAACTGGTCACCATATGACATTATTTGCCGATGACAGCTCTATTTTATTTATGTTTGACATTATAAACATTAAAGAACATGACATGAATGCTACACTAGCGACCCTGATCAACTGGCTAACATTAAAATATAACCTCACACTTAATTTGACAAAAACACAGTACATACATTTTAAACAAAGGAATAATGATTCAACAATTTTGAAAATTAATAACGGAGGCAATTCACTAAACAAAATAAATTCTACTAAGTTTTTGGGATTAATTATTGATAGCAAATTGACATGGAAATTTCACATTGGCTGTTTAATAAATAATTAAATCAATTCTCTTATGCTCTTTACAAATTAAAAGGTGTTGCCAATATAAAGACACTGTTGACATCTTATCATGGATATGTTGCATCAGCTTTAAGATACGGCATAATGTTTTGGGGCAATAGTACTGAAAAGCAGAGCATCTTTATAGCCCAAAATAAATGTATTCGGTCCATGTTCGGTCTACAACGAGATGAATCATGCAGACCTTACTTTCGTATGTATAAAATTCTTACAGTTCCCTCATTATATATATGTGAAATCTCGAATTTTCTAAGAAATAATCCCCACTACTTTAAGACACATCCACTTGGAACACGACGTGAGGGCAATCTAAAGGTTACACATACATGCAAAACTATTTTATATAGAATGAGCATAAATAGCATGGTACCCTCAATATATAATAAAATCCTAGCATGTACCTATTAGAGAAATGTAATCGCGCATTATTTAAATCTGCACTTAAGAATGGCTTCCTTGTTGAAAAAGCTTACTATAAACTCAATAATTTTTTGACCGACAGTGATTGTAAATGTAAATAAATATAATTATAATCAGAATAGAGTGCAGAATGTTCTCCTTCAATATCTAAAGTTTGTCACCAGTCACCCTGTATAAATGCATACATAATCATAGATGAATATAAGTACTAAAGTATAGATGACCGTCTCGCGGTTTTTGCACTTTAGCGCCACACAGTATCCACTCTAGGAACCTTTTTGACCAAAACAACCCTAGAATGCAGCCCGGCCGTACCGCCACTTTCAAATTTTCAGAAATTTGCAGTACCAGTTATTACAATTGTGCAAACTGCGCAATACTAATAAGTTGAAATAAACTGCACAAAGCATGATGCTATGCGAGTTGGGGGTAATAAAACAATATGTATCTCAGACAATTATTTATTTTTTCTTAATTATTTGTGTTTGATATAATAATTATAGGCCATAGATTTGTTCGGGTCGTTTTCGTCAAACTCAATGCTTTTGCCACACAAATTGTTCACCTCCTTGCACCAGTCATTCAAAATCAATGCAATTCCTTTTCTTAATTCACTATCTCACTAGAAAGTCAGCATCCTATGTAAAAATATCACTTCACAAAAGTAAAATCTTTGATTTGAGATCGTAAAAACGCGAGTAGTGAACACTCTACTCAACGTACTTTGTAGAAAACACTAACAAAAGAATTCAGCGACAAAAACACACAAAAAAATAAGCAAATGCAACGAGTGCAAAAAATTGATTGGTTGAATACTATACTATAAATACGCTGCCTGGTACTATAGATATACATATCGATATTGAACGCAGAAAAAAATACAAAAGTTCCAGTAGTGCCCGGCACGTAGCGCTAGTAGTAATAGAATTTTGGTATTTGTATGGAAGACAAACTAGCATGTACATAATCGCTTTAAAATATAAAATACAATTATACGCGAGAACTCCGATTAAAAACAATTTCATACAAAACTGTATAAATAATTCAATGGCAATAGAAAACTATGAACTGTTAATAATATCAAGAAATGGTGCTAGTTTATCTACGTTAAGCAAACTTAGCTCTGAAGCACATTACTCAGTAATCTAATCAATCCAATTTTACATCTTTCGCTTCTTAATAAATCAAAATATACTTCAGCACACTCACTAAACAATTTACGAAAAATACAGCCAAATAATTTGCATAGTACAGTCGTGGACATAAGTGAATTATACCAAATAGAACGAGAGACGCTCAAACGGGTAATGAATATTCAAAGTAACCGCGGGCATATGACGTACGGGGCGCGGGCGCTTGCAAACCGAATTACAAACGTTGGCTTTGCATCACACCGCAACGGTTATTTAATTTTGTAGTCAATACTTCAACGTGTTAAACTTATTATTATTTGCTGTTCGGAGAACTCAGGGTGAAAAGCAGATTAAGACCATAAAAAAGATTAGACATTATATATTTTTATATTAATTTTATCTGGTTTAATGATTTAGTAAAAGTCATGACTTTAGTTTTAGCTAGGAAAGTTTGAAAATTATCTCTTTTGAACTGGTTCCATATATTAAGATACAGGTTTATTAAAGAATCTAGTTGATATTTTAATATATTAGCTAACAATATTTAAATTGTCAAAATCAGTTAAGGGACAAAGATTTTATTGGAGGCTTTTTTGTGCACGATAGGCTGACTGCCTGTCACTGCAAAAGTCTCTCTCCATCATTATGATACCTTCAAATTTGTCAAACGTGACATAAGATGGATTTATAACCTCCGGTGTTCCGCCTATCCCATAAGGGATAAAAGCGTGAAGTTATGTATGTATGTATTAAAGTGTAGTTGAATGTTTTACGAAACACTTGTGTTATACAAGAGACCGTTACTATTTAATTTCAAGATTTTCTTTAGACTTCAACATAGCTGATTGTTGATAATATGCAAAACTTTGAAGAACAATCCTAAAAAATCTTTGCTAATTAAATAAATGTAATAAAATCCTGCTTGACCCGGAACTAATCTTAATGCAAATTAATAATGGAAAGATGTTTTATTTCTCTGAATATTTTTATAAATTCCTAAATTATATCAAACATTCTCTCAGGGTCATAAACAAGCCGAACGAAACCGCACAAAACTACCAGTAAACAATATTCCTTGTTTTCGGTAACCCAATTCATAATGCAAGCTCCAAAACGTGTCTCGACATTTTAACTACAAAATTAAAAATGCACACTAATTTAAGACTACCACAACCTCACCCCGAAATCCATTCAAGCTGTACCCAGCTCCCAAATAAACCAGGGCTAAAATTAAAACCACCTACAAGACCGTGTCATGTAAAACAGTATTTACACGCTTCACCTCAACGTAGATATTACTGAGCAAACCTTTCATTCGAAATAGGTTAAAAGCAAGTTGCATTAAGGTGCCTTGATATCGTACTGTACTTTCCTGTACCCATACACGCCCGGGTATTCCAAAACTGGGTATATTAAAAAGCGCTTTTGTGCGCGGGTGTACCTTTTAGGTGGATTGGTATTTTTGTATTCCCGTCTTGGTAAACGGTGGTTTAGTAATCCATAAATATATTTCTCTTGGGATATCATTGTTTTGTGTATTAGTGCACAAGCCTGGGTGTAGTTTTGCGTGTTTAAGGATGCGTTTCCGAAAAGGCTAGGTATCGAATTCTACTACTACATGTATAAGATTCACGCACACAAGCGTGCCGTGAAAAAGACGAAAGGTTTTGAACAGTTTTGATACTTTAGTTTTAAATATTTGCAAATTCTTTTATTAAAACGATTAAATTTGGTAAGATTAATTAAAGTGCTCGGAAAGTTTGAGCTCGTTTTATTCGTAACGATAAAACCTCACCATCGAACCTGATGAGCTGGTGGTACACTCGAGGGCTTCTACTGGAATTCCTATTCCTAGGCATGTCAAGTTCGAGTTCATAAGACGAGACATTACCATCAGTCCTGGTAGTGGGAGCTGAAGGTATGCCTTGAGGTACTACTGGAACTCCTAGACGAGTAGAGCTAGGCATGTCGAGTTTGGGTTCATTTTGATTCTTAGGACGAGACCTTACCACCCGTTCTGGTAGTGGAAGCTGAAGGTATACCTCGAGGTGCTACTGGTACATACACCTAGACGGATAGAGCTAGGCATGTCGAGTTTGGGTTCATTTTGATTCTTAGGACGAGACCTTACCACCAGTTCTGATAGTGGGAGCTGAAGGTATACCTCGAGGTGCTACTGGAACTCCTAGACGGGTAAAGCTAGGTATATCGAGTTTGGGTTCATTTTGATTCGCAGGACGAGACCTTACCACCAGTTCTGGTAGTGGGAGCTGAAGGTATACCTCGAGGTGCCACTGGTACTCCTAGACGGGTAAAGCTAGGTATATCGAGTTTGGGTTTATTTTGATGCGTAGGACGAGACCTTACTACCAGTTCTGGTAGTGGGAGCTGAAGGTACCATATTTTAAAAGAACTGAACAAGACACAAGGAACTGAAATCTATAGGCGGTCAGATTTGGTGGAATCGGGTTTTCATATTTTAAAAGAAATAATAAAATTTATGGACAAAGAATAATGCAAGTGATTGGGCTCCAAAAAAAAAGTCATTGTGCAGGGATGAGATGAAAGTCAGATTATAGATTAGACACATGTCATTCATATTTGTTAGGACGCTAAAAAAATTAGCCCTGGGAAAAAAAAGATATGACCAAAAATACATTTTGCGTTTAATAGAATAAAAATCGTTTTCTTTTATGATACAGAATCTGAACGCCCGTAGATTTCTACGAGTGTATTCGTATAACCTTTACAGCCATTGACTACGAAACTAGTGAATATTGTAAATAAATACGATTATTGGTAAAAAAAGTGCTTGTGTGATCCTTATAAGTACCTAATGGGTTGGCTACACAGTTGTAAACCGCGATTAGTTCGTCTCTTTTCTTAGTATAGTGACTTCCCTTCTTATTATCGTCGACACACAAAAGAGATGTTATTATTAATCTGTCTCTTTTCTTACTATAGCGAATTTTTTGCGGCACTGGTTCGGCGACATTGGAAGCACGGTTTACAACTGTGTAGCCACCCCTTTTGATTTGATTTGTCTTTTTTCTTACTTTAGCGATGTCTCTTATACGGCACTGGTTCGGCGACATTGGAAAAGCAGTTTACAAATGTGTAACCACCCCTTATGAAATAATGGTATGTATGGTTCATCTAATACTGCCGTTTAGAATAAGCTAGTATGTTGCTATAAGTGGTTAATAAAGTCTAATAGTGGTTATATAATTATTACAATTAGATTTCATTAACGCTCTCTATCTCTTTCTCGGAGCACATTATTAGCCCGCATTGTCCATTTTATTCGAAACATTTCGGGGTTCGAGTCGAAAGTCGAACTTCTTTTATGATTATGATATTTAATTGTATTGTTAATATGAATCATGTGTTTAAAAGTACTATTCCTTTTATAATTTATGATGTCTGTTTAATTGTACTGAAATAATGAATAACGTCTTCAAAAATAGTACTTATTTTATGTTTAAGAACTCTTACCAATGGTAATGAATGAAATAATAAATCATGTGTTTAAAAGTCTTACTTTTTTCATTAACGATAACCACTTATACCAACACATTAGCTTATTCTAAATGGCAGTATTAGATAAACCATACATACCATTATTTCATAAGGGGTGGTTACACATTTGTAAACTGCTTTTCCAATGTCGCCGAACCAGTGCCGCACAGAGTTCGCTATAGTAAGAAAAGAGACAGATTAATAACATCTCTTTTGTGACAGCGCACTGCTGTCTCGCTCGACGATAATAAGAAGGGAAGTCGCTATACTAAGAAAAGAGACGAACTAATCGCGGTTTACTACTGTGTAGCCAACCCATTAGGTACTTATAAGGATCACACAAGCATTATTTTTTACCAATAATCGTATTTATTTTCAATATTCACTCGTTTCGTAGTCAATGGCTGTAAAGGTTATACGAATACACTCGTAGAAATCTACGGGCGTTCAGTTTCTGTATCATAAAAGAAAACGATTTTTATTCTATTAAACGCAAAATGTATTTTTGGTCATATCTTTTTTTTCCCAGGGCTAATTTTTTTGGCGTCCTAACAAATATGAATGACATGTGTCTAATCTATAATATGACTCTCATCTCATCTCTGCACAATGACTTTTTTTTTGGAGCCCAATCACTTGCATTATCCTTTGTCCATAAATTTTATTATTTCTTTTAAAATATGAAAACCCGATTCCACCAAATCTGACCGCCTATAGATTTCAGTTCCTTGTGTCCTGTTCAGTTCTTTTAAAATATGGTACCTTCAGCTCCCACTACCAGAACTGGTGGTAAGGTCTCGTCCTACGCATCAAAATGAACCCAAACTCGATATAACTAGCTTTACCCGTCTAGGAGTACCAATGGCACCTCGAGGTATACCTTCAGCTCCCACTACCAGAACTGGTGGTAAGGTCTCGTCCTACGCATCAAAATGAACCCAAACTCGATATAACTAGCTTTACCCGTCTAGGAGTACCAATGGCACCTCGAGGTATACCTTCAGCTCCCACTACCAGAACTGGTGGTAAGGTCTCGTCCTACGAATCAAAATGAACCCAAACTCGATATATCTAGCTTTACCCGTCTAGGAGTACCAGTAGCACCTCAAGGTATACCTTCAGCTCCCACTACCAGAATTGGTGGTAAGGTCTCGTCCTGCGAATCAAAATGAACCCAAACTCGACATGCCTAGCTCTATCGGTAAACGAGTACCAGTAGCACCTTGAGGTATACCTTCAGCTCCCACTACCAGAACTGGTGGTAAGGTCTCGTCCTACGAATCAAAATGAGCCCAAACTCGATGTACCTAGCTTTACCCGTCTAGGAGTACCAGTAGCACCTCGAGGTATACCTTCAGCTCCCACTACCAGAACTGGTGGTTAGGTCTCGTCCTGCGAATCAAAATGAACCCAAACTTGACATGCCTAGCTCTATCGGTCTACGAGTACCAGTAGCACCTTGAGGTATACCTTCAGCTCCTACTACCAAAACTGGTGGTAAGGTCTCTTCCTTCGAATCAAAATGAGCCCAAACTCGATATACCTAGCTTTACCCGTCTAGGAGTACCAGTAGCACCTCGAGTACCTTCAGACCCCACTACCAGAACTGGAGATAAGGTTTAGTCCTAACAAACATAATGATTCCAAGTTTCCAAATTCAATCCTAATCATAAAAGGTTTTGTAATTTTTTTTTTTCAATAAAATTATATTATTACCTTTTCAACTCAGTTCAGAGAGCGTCAAGTATCGAGACTTGTTTGATGTAATAAATTGTGTATGTACAGCGATGTTTCTTAGCACGAAAAATAACTCAAAAGCGATACAGGTCCACTCTCGACAGCGGCTGAGCGCAGACTGAAGATATCTAGTTTTTGTTTGTAATGATATTGACATTATTTGCTAAAGTATAATAACCCTTACCACAGTGTGTTAAGATTTACGCATTTATACAAATATGAAGAAAATTACGTGTTTGGTTTTATTTTTTTTTAAAGGGTTTTTAGTAGTAATTTCAAAGAAAAAAATACGTATTATCAAAAATGAACATGTCAACCATCGAATAGTATTTTTTTTATTCATAAATACTTGTGTTTTCATACCAAAAGTGGTACCGTAAATTGGCTTAAAATCGTCATTTTCGTGCGACGAGGCATCGCAAAATTAGTTTTCAAGCCACAAAAACAAATTTATTTATATTATTTTTATATAATAAATGGAGATGAAAGTCTTATCTATCTATGAGTACTTGTAATTATACTAAACTTTGCGCCATTTTATCACAATATGTACCAGAAAATACCCTATTTTGAAGATTTGCGGAAACGCGTCCTTAAGATCTTGGAAGTAGGTTTTATGTTCTCACGAGGAACTTTTAGCTTACATAAAGCGGCATCCGTGGCGCAGTGGTATTCTGTTGCAGCGTAAATGGTCTTAGGTTTGAGGGAAGTTTCAAAAACGATTTTTCTAAAATAGATCGAATCTGGCTGTATACTAAGAGAGATGAAGCACTACATTCGATTCTTATCCGATCCGAATCCGATAAAAAAATTATCTAGAATTTTTTTATGAAATGACGGATGCCGGATAAAGTGCGTAAGCAACCACAGAAATAGTTCTAAGGCATTCATTTCTCGTATTTGAATGGGATAAGAATCGGATGTACTCGTAGTGCGTAATGTTCTAATGGTCGTATTACAGAACAGTACTCATGTATTGATACTAGTTTTGAAACTACTATCAACGACTTTCTTTATTACAAAACGTTGCCTAATACTAGATTCAATGATCAGATATCACTTGAGTACTAAATGATTTGAACTGTGTTCACGCTTATTATAGAACTTTACTTATGCATATGCCAATGATTGAAACTAGTTTCACAACTGTATTCACTTGAGTGTGCTGTCTACCATACTTGAGCGTACTTCAAAATAAGTTTTTGATGTTGTGAACTGTGGCTTAGAGAAAAACTAGATAGGTACGCGATTCGTGCCTTCTTTAATAGTGATCTGTATTAACTACAATAGATCCTTTCAGTGATATTGACCATTACGATAATATTTTTATAACAACTTTGAACTTTTTAAAACAAGTTTGAACTTGCTTTTCGTAAATAAAAACTTTATTGGAATTTATAATTGAGTATGTAATATACTGTTTGTGATATAAGTTTGTTAATATTTTACTCACACGTTGACACGTTGCATGTGTAATTTTAGCTCATTTCTTGTATTGTTTTAAAGTATTACTATTTGTTTTCTTTATATTTTTGTATCTTTAAATATTATTAAATGGCTTTGTTTATTTACTTGTCAACTCTAAAAATTGTCATGTTGCTTATGTCACTTTTCAATACAGATAATTTATAAACTGTTATTAGGTTTTATATTAATTTCTTTTTCAATTAATTTTATTACTATAATACAAATTATTCTGAGACTTGCACATTTAGAAGCAAGAGAAGTATCAGCTCCACTTTTACAATACCACAAGCGCTGCTCCAGAGACTAAAACCTCCTTGATACAAGAAGTGACAGGCTGGCCGATGATAGAATGGATGCCTCTCGAACATAAATTAATTTACGGCTGTCGAACGAAATCGAGGCTATAAAAGGAATGGCGAGCTGATCTCCTGGCTTTTGGAAAATAAAACAACGATCAGAGTACTTGGGAGAGCTATTGAAGAAAAATACTAAAAGTCTGTTATAACAGATTTTAACTCATTTGGAAAATTGCAGTGCATATATGTAAAAATCTTAGTGGACTATAAGTGAGAAAGTGCTTTTTATACAATCTTGTAAGTTTTTATTTGTAAATATACTAACTTTAATTTTATCCTTTTTATTTTCTTTACCTCTGCATTTAAATAGTAGGTTACTTAGGCTCTTACTTTAGGTAACACTACAAGTATTTTAGCTTCTTCAGTGCCCATAATTTAAGCTTATAAAAAGGTTATTTTACATGGTTGCTGTGTAAGTTTGGATAATCTATTATTTTATCTAATTTATTATAAGACCTTATTTAAAACGATGTTATACAAACGACCTTCAGGCTTTTATTATTTCATCTGGCTCGGGGGTAAAGGGTGACAGAATTACTTCTACGTTCAACCTCCATGCAGCCTCCACTAAATCTACGTTTAAAGCGACCCATCGTAAGCCTTAACCACGTGGGTTACATATCGTTGTCATTTTCAAGACTATAAGATAATATAGCATATCATACATACATACATAACTTCATGCCTGTATCCTTTATGGGGTAGGCAGAACACCAGACGTTATAAGACCATCTGATGTCACGTTTGACTAACGAGGTATTATAATGATGGAGAGAGGCTATTGCAGTGACAGGGGATCAGCCTATCGCCCACAAAAATGCCAATAAAACCTCTGTCCCTATATTGACTTTTACAGTATGCCCGGGAAGAGAAGCAGCTGGTACATTCTATGTTTTTCGTTCGCTCCCAGTCCAGCATGGAAGCAGGAATAGTAAATCAAAATTACATTTGAAGGTAGCATAATTAACATTTTTCCGTGGTGAAGTGTTGTAGACGCTGCAACGCCAATCATGAAGTCGCGGGCTCGATTACCGCACGGAACAAGAAAAAAAATGTTTCGAGTCTGGGCGTTTATGTATATACAACCTTAAAAAATCGGTTTTACAAAATAAAAATAAAAAATATATCTTAAAACTCGACAAGTTGAATCTATGATTGAGTCACGCCTAAGAAAACTTCCGTATTGCAGGCTTTGACTGTAAAAGCCAAATTTGTCTCTCTATACGAAACACAACTACAGCACAATAAAAAAGAAAACGGTAGTGCAAAATGGCTGTAAGCTAAATAGTATGCTACCTTTAAAATTATAATATTTGCAAGGATTAAGTTACAGTTAGCAATTCTCTTGCGAAGAGCTGTCGCACATAAATTCTTGATGAAAGTTACAAGTTTGCAACTTTACAGACGGAGACATATGTTTAACGAAATATTTTTTGATAGAACCGAACCGAAGATTATGATGGAAAGGTGCTAAGTGACTCGGAAGGTTATTCTAATTATTTATTTTTCGTTTTTGCACACAATAGTACACAACTTCACGCCTGTATCCCGTATGGGGTAGGCAGAACACCAGAGGTAATAAAACCATCTGATGTTACGTTTGACAAATTAGGAGGCATTATAATAGTGAAGAGAGACTATTGCAGTGACAGGGGGTCAGCCTATCGCCTACAAAAAAGCCTCCCAGAACACCTCATAGTACAGGGTTCATTTTAGCGTATCATCTCTTGCAGGGAGCATGACTACCATCAATCCTAACAACATTTGTTCGAGGACTTTTTAAAATTAATACTTTTTAAAATTTAAGTTTTCCCATACAAAAAAAAATATTGCCTCTCAACTGGCGTAACTTTATTCACTCTGAGCGTAGGTATGCCACGCACCTTGCGTAGGTAAAATATCGCCACGTGCAGCGAGCAGACAACATATTTTTAAAAAGAAAATTCGTTTTTTTTTCTCTTTTTTTGTATTCATTTTATTCATATTTCTCTTATCATAATTTGTAAAAAGTCGTAGAACAAATGTTGGGATTGATTTGGAGAGGATGCCGGCAAGAAGTAGAGCGCTAATTTAAATTAACCCTGTATACACGACAAAAACAGGCATAATATTAGACTCTCGTGGTTAAGCTATTAAGCGATGTCTTTTATATGTACAACTTTCCATTGTTTGAAAAAAAAAGAAGCAAGAAACAACAGACCTAGACCGTAACAGACAACAGACCAGACGTAGACCGTAGATTTAATTTTAAGATAAGCACTAAATATTTTACTCGTAGATTATTATTTTTAATAATATACATATGAGAACAGTCATTATTAACCTTCGAGCAGTTAGAGCTGGAAGTTCGCATGACAGTAAAGATTTAGTGATGATGAGCCTAAGATGTTACTAGGTGCCTTCTTGAAAAGAATCCCAGACAATCACACAAACTACATGGCCCCAAACTAAGCAAAGCTTGTGATATGGGATACCATGTCGCGAACTAAGGGGAACCTAGAATATAAATACATACAGATAGATAAACGCCCAGACCTGGAAAATTTTTTTTTCTTGCTCCGTGCGGCATTCGAACACGCGACCACTGGCATCTGAGGCAGACAGTGTTACCCCATCGCCAAAGTGGTCGTCAATAAGTTAGAACGCCAACAGAATCCATGCAGGCACCTAGCTACTTTTTCAGTTGCATAAAGTTTCACCATTTAGATAGCTATAATATATTGCAGTCGATTGCGATGCCCAAAAAAGCTAGAATGCTTTGTCTCCGTTTAAACGTTTTTTTTAACCCATTTACTTCAATTTATTTAGGTAAGCCGTTCATTTTTTGTAAACACAATGTATGCGCTTTGTCAAGCACAAGAGCGTTTACGTATAAATTAAAAGTTTAGACCTAGAATAAATCCAAGCTTCTGGATAAGTGTGTCGTAAAAGGCAAATAAATCGACCGATACTAGCAATTTTTTATGTTGAAAACAAATAATTAACTAATTCAGAGCAAGCGACTTCACGTCATACCTTTGGCTGAAGTATAAAGTCGTTAAGGTAAACAAATTCCGAAATCATACAAGTTGGAAAAAAAATGAAATTTTACATGAATTCAATCGATTCGATGAAATTTTTATGGGTCTAAATGGAATAAGTATTCTCTTTCATATGAAACAAGAATCATCAAAATCGGTTGACCCAGTCAAAATTTATGAGGTAACAAACATTTAAAAAAAACCGTACAGTCTAATTGAAAACCTCCTTTTTTATGTTGAAAACCAATAATCAACGAATGCAGAACAACCGACTTCACGTCATAACTTTGGCTGAAGTATAAGTGCCAACGCTGCGTTACGCGTTCGAACGCGCGTACTGTACGTCCGTTATTTCAAAGAGGCACACTTACCCATAGATTTATATAACACCTACAAAGAGAGATTCAAACATACAAACTTTCATAACATTTTCCGCGAAATGATACAAATTGGAAAAAAATTGAAATTTTTCATGAAGCACTTCATCGATTTTGATGAAATTTATATGACTCTAAATGGAACAGGTATAAATAAGTATTCTCTATCACATAAAACAAGAATCTTCAAAATCGGTTCACCCAGTCAAAAGATATGAAGTAACAAACATTTTAAAAAAAACGTACTGTCGAATTGAAAACCTCCTTCTTTTTTTGAAGTCGGTCGAAAAATTAAAAACATTTGTTTCTCAACTCGATACCTACAGTCAGATCCTTTGTTTAGAATGTGACTAATGTATCAGTATAAGTATCATCTTGAAGATTTAGCTCTATTGTGAAACATTTTTATTTAAAAACATGGAGTTTTAACATGTTTTTTAATCACAATAAGGTACTTACATTGCATGTTACTGTGGCCGTGTCAGCAATCGAATTAAGTAAATTATTTTACGAATCGTAAAATCTAATTACAATTTGTAAATTAATTTATTATATAAATTTTAATATTCATTGGGTATTGGGCAGGCATAATAAATAAATAAATATTTCTGACACTCACACAACATTATCTAGCCCAAATTAAGTTTCTTAAAGAACTTGTGTTATGGTTATGGTGTTATACTGATATACTTAAGAAATATATAAACATACATATTAAATAAATACATATTTTTTATTAGAATAAACTTAAACATATAAACATCCATGTCTGTGAACACACAGACTAATATCTGTGTGTTCATCACACAAATATCCGCCGCCGCCGGGATTCGAACCCAGGACCTCTGGAATAAAAGGCAATGTATGTTACCGCTGTATATGCCGCTACACCAGGCGGCATATTAGGATAGAACAAATACCCTAGATAAGTGAAAGACTAATCTCAGCCTTTGGTTATAGGAACTTGGTTAAGGGACAGTACCAGACCAACGAATTAAAAAATCTCCTGTCAAATACCAAAATAATATTGTAACAAAAAAGTTCCTTTTTGAATCATTAAAAATAAACAAATAAAATTTGTATTATAAACGTAAGAGTGAAATCTTAATCTATACTAATATTATAAAGAGGAAACCTTTGTATTTTTGTATGTTTGTATTGAATAGGCTCAAAAACTACTGAACCGATTTCAAAATTTCTTTTACCATTACTTAGAGGGATTCTTTCGAATCCGTATAGGCTACTTTTTATCCCGAAAATCTCGCGGGAATCGAAATTGCGCGGGTAAAACCGCGTGCAACTGCTAGTTCAAAAGATAAATTGCTTATCTTTTTAACTCAAAAACCTATTGCTCACTTAGAACCTTACAGAAGCTGTTTTATACTTCAAACAAACGCAAAAGCTAACAATATTGCATTTTCCTACTGAAGAACAAAAACAAGTAAAGATCACTACAAAGAAGTTTATTTTAAGAAGCTTATCAGTTAAAACACAAAGAGGATGTCTGTTAAAAGTTTAATTTTGAAATTCTGACTTTGTTCTGCACAAAAATACATTTTAAATTACATTTTAAATTAAATTTTGACGACCGGCTGGTGTAGCGGTAACATACATTGCCTTCTATGCCAGAAGTCCTGGGTTCGAATCCCGGCGGCGGCGGATATTTGTGTGATGGACACAGATATTAGTCGTCAAGTCATGGATGTTTATATGTTTATTTAAGTTTATTCTAATAAAAATATGTATTTATTCAATATGTATGTTTATATATTTCTTAAGTATATCAGTTATCTAGTATCCATAACACAAGTTCTTAAAGAAACTTAATGTGGGCTAGATAATGTTGTGTGAGTGTAAGAAATATTTATTGTTATTATTTTTTATAAACGGGCTTTAAGTCGCTCAGCGGGTAATGGAAAGGGCTATGCTCTAAGTTTCCCTGAGGGATCGAATCAAAAGTGAGGAGCTATTGGTCTCAGTTCAAATCCAGATCGAGTTACATATTTCTTCAATTAACACAGTTAGCCGTACAGCCACGCATGTTAATTTACGACTTTTTTTAATGATATGTTTCTTATGTTAATTTATGCATTTCATAATATACATTACACAGGTTCTTAAATAAAATTTGTTTTGACTTAAGAATGAGGTTCACGTACGTGCTTTAATTATCATCATCATCATCATCATCAGTCAGTAGAAGTCCACTGCTGGACATAGGCCTCCTCCAAGGCTTTCCACTATGCTCGGTCCCGCGTCGCCCTCATCCAGCGTTTACCGGCGACTTTGACCAGATCGGACCGGATCATCTTGTTGATGCCAAGCCCATCCCAGTCCAGAAGCTTGAAGACATCTTCTAACGCTACGGTAAGCAGCTTAGGAAATATAATATTGCCTTGCCTGACGCCTCGCTGGAGTTGGATAGGCTTCGAATTCTGATCCAGGACGGACTGAATAGTGGTCTTTTTGTACAAAAACTTCAACGCCTCGAAGTATCAATAGTCAATTTGGCACCGCTGCAAAGACTGAAGTACAGCCCAGTTCTCGATCGAATCAAAGGCTTTCTCATAGTCCACAAAGGCTTAGCAAAATTTTTAATACCTTACAAAGCTTTAACAAAAACAAAATTTTACTAAGCTAAGTAAATGACACAGTACCTACCAATATCTACAAAATCATTTACCATCGGTCATGTTAGGCAAAAACAACCCAAAAAATACTAATAAAAGCGAATGCCTCAAATAAAAAACAAAAGCACATATGAAAAAGTTAATCCAGCTCCGAAACTGACAGCATAAATTAAACACTTAGCACTTTATGTGAGGCATGGAACAACGCATGGATGTGGCCAAATAAGCATAGACTATGCGGGTGCCAACTTGCCTCAGACTGGGACAAGCTTAGCGTATCACTTGGCAGTTATAGACTGAAAAAATTGTATTGGTGACACGAAATTTGGAGAAAACTATTTTCTGATATATTAATTAAAACCTTATTAGGTTAGATGAAAAAGTTAAATTGTATAAACAGATTCAGATTTAAATATACAAGATATGTAGTGATAAAAGATAAAAGACTGTTTACTTGGAAACGGGAAATAAAGGACTTTTTAGTACGTATGAAAATATATTACTCCGTGCACCGATGTGAAACTTAGTAAAGAGATTCTTTAGTATGGAAGGAATTCCCGAAATTCCCACGGAAACGGTAAATATGGGAATTTTAGTATGTATGAAAAATCTTATTCCTTGAGTGCACCTATGTGAAACTTGGTAAAAAGGTTCTTCAGTTTGCATACGGAGTCGCGGTTAAAAACTCGTACAAGAATGCTTTTCTAGCTTGAGCTTTAGCGTAGTAATGCATCGTAGTTAGCGTAGTTATTACTACCTTAACAAAGCTTCAAAAAGCTTTAAAAATCTTATAAAAGGTATACTTTAAACAAAGTATACTTTTAACCGGATTATCGTGAATAATTTATATCCAAACATAATTTATGACCCTCTCTCTCGTCTCACAGGGTCTGAAAAGACACCGAAAAGTGTAGTTAAAATGAAAAATATAAATTATACGCGATAAATCCGGTTAAAAAGAGTTTTAATTCTATTAACGTAGTTTATGGGACCTGGACTGATCGACAATTTGGTCAAGGTCGCCGTTAAACGCTGGGTGAGCTTATGTCCAGCCGTCCTGGCTGAATGATGATGATGATGGGACCTGGATACCACTTACCATCAAGCAGTATTCATAAAATAATATATTTTTTTCACAATTACTTGCCTAATTACCAATTTAAAATCCGCTTAAAAAATGAATTATTCCACAGCTAAATGACTACGGCATTTAAACCATTACCTACTTGAACTTTAAATTAATTCCACAACTATCTTTGAAACAATCAACCTTCTAAGTTACACGCAGTAACTTGGAATGAGACTTGAACTGACTTATCTTTGGATCGTTTTGGGCCACAATATCAATATTATTTAGGAAACATTCTGTAAGTCATGATTGTTGGGAAAACTTTAACTGTTTTCAGATTATTAACTTCTTGAAATATTGACTGATGTTGTATTTTGTGGCGCCAAAACTAGGATTTTGAAGATAATACTTGAAATAAATAAATATTTCTAACAATCATACCACATTATGATTATGTATTGACAGATAAATAAATTTAAGAAATAAATAAACATACATATTGAATAATTTCGAAATAAACATATAAACATCAATACATAGCTTACCTGCAATACACATCATTTTTTCTTCGCTCATCCTATTAATGTGCCGTATTCATGCTACAGAAAAAATCTCATTTTAAAAACCTATCGATATGCATTTTAAAAACACCTAAGAAATGTGTAAGATTTGTGTACGGTCTGAACAAAAATACTATTATAAGAAATATTTCGAAGCAGAGTATATTTTTATTTTATGTGGTTCTATAACATAAAATGGCATGAAATTTGATGATATTATATATTTAAATTTAATACAATATTAATTTTTAAGATGAACTAAGTAATGATATATATTTTTTACATGATCGATTAAAAATAACATATTTTATAAGGTATGTATCGGACTCTGTTCGATATAAATTTGTTAAGAATTAAATAAATAAAAATAGTGCCTATAATATTTTGAATAGAAATAGAACATATAAACTTTTTAATTATAAAAAATCAAATAAATATAAAACTACAGATAAAGACGAATTAACTTATGTAACTTATATGATGATTTGCCAAGTCGTTAAAACAATTAAAACTGATTTAAGGGTGAAGATAGATGTCGAAGCAGGCGTCCCTTTCTCTCTAATACAATAATAGGTAAAAAAAAATACGCGTGTCTGTAGAGATAATGAGTTCCTGACAGCTTTCAAAATCAAAGCTTTTCTGTTCCTTGTAATCGGAAATGAACTTTATTCAATGGACATAAGGAAGGAAGGCATTCTCCCGCCGGCCGCATAGTAACTTCAAAGATTCTCACGGTAGTCGGTGCAATAAAGGGTGCGAATGAGACACACATCATGTTTTCTCTCGCACTTCTACTTTAAATGGATGACGTCACACCAGAAGGTCCGAATATGCGCGAAGTTCATGTACCTAACTCATTTAATTATTTATAATATTCAAGTATTTCTATCGTAAACATAAATTGTTTTGCAGTTCGTACTTTTATTTGGTAAAATTTGCTTCAGGGTGAGTAAGGCATACATTTAGGATGAGTAAAGAAAAAAACTTCTCATAGGTGAATACGGAATACCAGTTTAGGACGTGTGAGGAATTAGGATGAGAAGTCGTAGGATGAAAACGGAACAACCCCTCACTTCACCCCGTCATCGTGCTGAACCGCGCCGCGATGTAACAAGGCCAGCTTATTTTCTTACTTTTTTAAATTTTATATAAAATACCAGATGTTTATCTTTGCATAAACTTTTTGTTTTTATCTGTGTTGAAGAATTTTTACCTGGTGTAATTAAATGTATCCATCCGCCAGACCAGAATATACAATATTTCATTGTTACTAACATTTTATCCAAAAGAAGAGAATTAATCTGAACTAAACCTGCATATTATTAATATAAAGATATATAATTTTATTATTATTTATCATACTCATTGTTTGTTAAGTTAAAAAACTACATACTGTATAACTGATTGCAAGCATAATATTTACTTAAATCCTAATCAACTGTAAGGGTAAGTACTTAATCTCTATGTTATAGTCCACTGAAAATAACTGGCGTTTATGGTACAGGCTCAGCCTAATTTAAACGTCAGAGATCAAAAATATATTACAAAAAACAAATGTTCTACCTAATAATTATATTAGAAAATTGTATGATTGTGTCAATAAAGTTTATTTATTTATTTTTATTATAATAAATAAATTTTGTGAAATGGTTCAAAAAAAAACATCCCTGACTTGAATGTTCTTTACACAAACATTTATCCCAATAGGATACGATTTTTTTTTTCATCTTTTTGCAAAAATTCTTCGACGTTACAAATGCTTTATATTTAAAAAAAAATTGAATATTGCAGTCGTCTTATAATTTTAGGACTCATGAAGAGCTAGTACTATTTTACCTCATTAGTATTTACCTAATTAAAAAAAAGATTAAAGGAATCCAATTTTCCCTCCAACTCATAATGTGATGTGACCTCCTTAATATTCACACTTTTTAATTAATAGACTTAGCGTGCCAGCTATTATGCAAATAATTCACAATTTTCAAAACCTACTTAAAATGGAAAGCAATAAATTAGGCAAATAATTCTTATTTTTATATAATGCTTTGTTCTTTTACAAAGAAATCAGTTTATTCATATTAATGGCATGCACGAAAGATTTAAGTTTAATTTATGTTAAATTACTTCCCTTTACCTTTACTTCATTTGTTATGTAGTTCGCTTAAAGAAGCAACAAGAAAGTCATTTTTAATCAAGTCCTAGGTATATATATAAGATTCAAAGTTTAAAATAAAAAAAAATTGCGCTTAGTTACTACGATACTTGAAATAAAACTTACACTTATTATAATCTCTAGGAAGGCACTGAAACATAGGGTCCAAAAGTCTTTAATACTATTAAAACCTGTTATAAATCAATTTTTTTAAGCTCTAAATTTATATAAACGATTAAGTAACTTTATAAAGTAGAATTATGGCCTAGGTATATACTTAGGTATCTAGTATTTACGTCATATAAGTAACAATTTCTACGGAACATGATTTTTAGTCCTTTTTTAACATAACATACTTAACACTCTAAAAAATATTCTTTGAAGCAAACGTAAGAATTCTTCATTTTTACCACCCTTTTACCATCGGACTTCTAGACGCAGACAGAACTTCCATCCGTATGTGGTAGATATTCCAAAAAGTCGAACAGTTCCTTTTTGATACGGGCGCCCAGGTTTGGAATGCCAGGTTTGAACTGCCTGCGTCTATTTTTCCTGACCAGTCGAGTGAATAGGTTTCTCATGGATGGAGTGTACCACCTTAGTCTTCATGTTCACTTAACATCAGGTGTCATGGAAGACAAACGTCCCATCCATATTTTATATAAAAAAAAATTTCTTTATTGAAGGAATATAATTTAGAGTCTGGCTAACGAAAGTAGACAGGGGGGGTTTTTGCAAACTTTCTATATGGCAGTAGGTACTAGCATGAATTTCAAAGTCGTTTTTCTGGTGTCGCTGTTGTCAATCGAACTGTTTTTTGGAATAAACAATTTTATTTAGATATTCTTTAATTTTTTTACTTACCTGATTTATATTTTATTAGTTGCAAGTAGTTTGGACGAAATGGAAAATGAGAACTTTCACGCATATCATTTAAAAACAATTTTACTATACAGTGTGACTGGTGGGTCATTTTGGAAATTCCAGGACTCGTTTGAGATCATACACAAAGAGAAAAAAAAAATTAATTATTTACTGAGTAAACTTAACTGAAATTTAAAGAATTGTTACGAAAAGTGTAGTTAGGTCTCTTTATTTATCGATATGGATTTCTGATGAAAAATTTAAAACCTACTTTTATTACATAATTTTATAATCAGAATCGAGCTCAGAGTCCTTTCGTTTAGTATCTAAAATTTGTCACCCTGTAACAGCACTACAGACATGCAAGGCACATGTTTTTCTTAACTAAATTGGTTCATTTATAAGTTAATTCCACAATGATCTTAAATTAAATGTATTGTCTGACTTGTCATTGCTATAGCTAGTAAAAAATACACATAAAATCAAAGAAATTTAAATAGCATTTAATATTAAAATGCTATTTATGAGCACGGTCTTGATCCTAAATTGTCTATAATCTAAAACTAGCCCCCCGAATAGTCTGTATGACTTTTCCAATACATAAAACAAACATCGTAATATGTCAAAACCATCATAAATTATACAATTTACTATCGTCATGAATCATTCCGTTCATTGGTGAAAACCGAATGAAAATCCATTCTCTTTATGAGTTTGCTGCAAACTGATAAAACCAACGAAAGGCTTTATTTAAAAATACAGGGTCCGTTTAATAGCAGATTAGGAATTATGAGTAAATAAGAATGTCGAAAAAAAAAATTTTTCATAAGTTAAAATTTCAAAATTCTCTTCTATGAGTACAATACTACAATACTATAATATAATTAGATGGAAGCGTTTTTATAATTTGCTGTGTAGTCATAAACTACAGTTCAAACTTAAATTTTGATCACTTAGAAGAATTTTCAAATAAAAATTTATGAAAAATGTTTAAAAAAAAATCTTTTTTCGTAGTTGTGACCCACTCATCAGTCTTAATTTGCTATTAAAATACTATTGACTATTACAAGGCGAGCCTATAAGTCACGATGGGATTGTCATCGTCACTCTGTGTACAAAAATCCCTTAATGATAAAATTAAGATAAGTAATAAAAAATAAAAAAGGCGAGCCTATACTCGCATATAGAGATTATCAGTAATTTTTTTTAATTCTTAACATTCATAGTTTTGTATGATTTTAAATCGCTCGTGATCACGGGGGTTTTAACGACACTGTATCATCAGTTAAAATGTAAAAATAAACTATCATACACGAATAATCCGGTTAAAAACAGTGAATAGGTGTTTCATTTAAAAATAGACAGTAAAAGATAAATACAGTAAACTTTCACCGCATAAAAAACAGACAACTCTAAAAACCTTTAAGCAGCGAAAGCAAAAGAGCCCAAACCAATCACTTTTTCATTTGAAAACCTCCTTTGAATTTGAATCGAAGCCAAAGAGACATACTAAGTAACTGCGACTTCAAGAAATAACCTGGATTACCTATTCACTTTTCATTAGCGAGGGAAGCAAAGCTAACCGCAAAAGTGCATCTGATTGGTGCCTCCAATCGAAACCTTTCATGAAGATTATTACCCTAACGGCTTATTGGAAGTATTGAAAAGAGAAAAAATGATTTTTCAATTTGCAATACTACGCAATTATGTGATTGGCATGTTTGTTTGATAGGTGCTGATATTTTTTTTTATTTTTTTTTTGTTAAACTGCTTGCATTTATTGGCTTTGCAGGCCATTTGCTTTATTAAGAAGATTAAAAAACGCTCGTACCATTAAAAAGTGTTATCACTCGTCATGTTATTTTTTATCATTTGTTTGATTTACCAAGTATTGCACGGTGTTTTTTTATAAAAACAACTTTATCGTCCTTGGCCAAAATTATTTATGAGTTTGTAAAAAAGTCTCCGAAAGGCTTTTGAGTGTATCATATATAAAATGGCTAATTTAGCAACTTTTGTCCAGTCAGTACAAGGATGAGTGACCATCGATTGATTGTTTTTGGCAACGATTTGAATTGATTCTATACATAGTTGTTAATGGTTTGTCTTGGTTTGTCAGCTTGATATCACAGGTTAAGCAACGTTTGGCGTGGTCGGTACTTGGATGGGTGACCGCCGTTCATTCATTTCTCACAATAACTTCCGAGCTTCGGAAGGCACGTTAAGCAGTCGGTCCCGAGTAATGTATAATTGGGTAGGTATAGAGGTCGTTACGGTTTTTCAAAAGCCATTTCGGCGCCCCGACAATTCTGACGTCCACCACCCAGCACTGGGCCAGCTTGGTGGATTATGGCCTAATACTCCTCGTCACCCAAGGGCTCATGCCCTGCAGTGGGCTCATTACAAAGAGCTGTGATGATGATTGATTGAATTATATTGGATATCTAATGAAAAGCCAAGTGGAACATATAATCATATAACCTGCTCATCGCTTACCCTATTCAAATGAGTTGACAAAATATTTTGCAAACACACAATACCAACGTGAATTTATTTACTCAGCTTCTATCGCCTAACAAAATCATTAATTCAATCGTTCATCCTGTCAAACGTATCCCAAAATGCAAACTACTCACAGATTACTGATCCGCAAACCGATTGATAAATATTAACGATTTGGCCCAAGCCCGTATCAATTATAGGGACAATATTTAGGGGTTGAATTGTGTTAAAATGCAAATAGGAATCACAACCTATTGTGGATTCCGGAACGGACAACTTGTGTTTTGATTATAGGAAAGCTGGAATTAAATTGGCAATACTGAGATTTTGTGGGCTAAAATGCTAGAGTTTGTACCTAATCGTATAATATAATATTTTTATTAGTATAGCTAAGGTATAGGTATAGTCATTATATTGCCTCAAGCTTTCACGGTTCTATAAATAAAAAATTCGTAAGGAAGTCGTCGTGTCGCAGTGGAAGTCGTCGTGATGTAGGGAAGTCGTCGTGGAGCAGTAGAAGTCATCGTAACGCAGGGAAGTCGTCGTGGCGCAGTCGCTCTTGTGCATATCAATGGATATAGCAAGTTAAACAACGCTCGGCGCATTCGATACAGTCGCAATCAGTTCCGGTCGCTGTACACTTGTTTACAGTGTTCGTAAGGGTTCAGCCATTTCAGCACCCTAAAAATTCCGACATACGTGATCCAGCACTGGGCCAGCTCCTAAAAATCTTCTCGTCATCCAGGAGAGAGACTCACAGCCCTGCAGTTGTCTTACAAAAAGTCGTGATGGTAATACATTAAATATATACGTTTTAAGATCCCTCTGTATCTAAAGCTGGGCTAACGAAAGTAGACACGGGGGGTTTTTGCAAACTTTTTATATGGCAGTACTACCATGGATGTCAAAGTCGTTTTTATGGTGTCACTGTTGTCAATCAAACGGTTGTTGGTGGTTTTGGTAATAGAGATTGTGAAATTTTTGTATTTGAAAATGAATAAAAAAAAATGATATTTTCATAATCAATGTAGAAAACAGCAACACCAGTCACTCTTACGATTCATTCCATATAGAATTATTGGATTCAGATTTTGATTACAATGAATAAAAATAATTATTGTATTTTGTTGTTTTAGTTTTAAACCTAATTAATACTAGCTGCCTAAAATTTTAATAATATGCTTCTCATCAAATAGTAGGACAGTACCAATATTGTTATTTTTTACGATAATTTTATAAAAAAATTAATCATGTACTTATCAAGTTTATTTAATCCATTTATTTTGTACTATAGTCGGAGGACCATGATGTTTTTTTTTAAATTCGCCAGGTCTTTCCCATCTTTTCTATCATTATCCAGACCATTCTAATAACTTTATACATTTTTACTCGACATTTTGGTGGTATCTTTACAGACACCATGGTTACTATACATTTAAGCAAATACAATACATAATAAAACATTATAATTTCTCTAACCCTTTATACTATATATACTAAATATAACGAATACAATTAAATTTAATTAAATTTAAATTCAATTGAATCCTACAAACAGGTCAACCAAAAACAATACGCAAATTAAATGATAATTCGAACCAGATATAAAACTAGAAATGCATTATACAGATGATTTAACATCTCTTGACCTGGTTATCCGATATAACAATGGTTCATACGAGCTGTGGTTTATGTGGGAAGATCATATTAATCTGAGAATGGCAGACTGGCATATAAATTGATTTAAAAATATACATCAAAGAAATTTTTAATATTTGATTTTAAATACGAAAATCTCTTCTTTGACGAAAATGTTTTGCGATAAAGCTAACATGATTTTATGAGATGAAAATTAAGGGATAGAAATTGAAAAGTATCTCATTTGAATATTCGTCATATTTTTTCAACGGTCCGTTTATGACATCAATCTCACCTGAGAATGAACGATAATGTCGTAGATGAAATGCCTTTGGCATAAGAAGGGACTTGGTTGTGCTCACTACGTTATCGGAACACAATAGTCTCGAAGAGATAATATCTGGAGACAGATCACACTATTATGAGGGGCTGTTGATAGCGGTATCTAAACGGTGAAACTACCAAGAATCATTTGGATTAGTCTCCTCTTAAGACAAGTTTAATCAGCCTCACTTATTTTAGGTAATAAATAACTAAAGGTACATACAGGGAACTATTTGTAAAAAAGTTTTGGTGCCATATCTTTATTTTTTCATACTGAGCGATACTAAAATAAATAAGCAGGAATGTTCATATCTTATCAAAGTAAATAACATTTAAATTTAACTGGTAACTAAAAAACCACCCTGTGTTCATGAATACTGACTTATATCTATTGGAGACACTAAACAAAATAGACCTTATCAAAGTAAATAACATTTAAATTTAACTGGTAACTAAAAAACCACCCTGTATTCATGAATACTGACTTATATCTATTGGAGACACTAAACAAAATAGACCTTTCAACTTGTAATACCTACCTACTTCTCCTACAAAAAACCACTTAGAGCATCTATGTTATTTTTCTATTCTTATTTCTTATTTCTTGTTAAAATACATGTCAGTTTAATCGTAACCTAATTTTGAATATTGCATACATTAAAAATATCTACGTTCTTCCATAAATGTTAACAGAATTCAAGTCAGAACAGGGCATATGTCAATACCTCTATACTTAAAGAATAAAGTAGGTACCTACAGTAAAAAAAATAAGTAAGTTAATAAAGGAAACACAACAGTGGTCCCATTTGTACAACCTAAAACATGCTATTATAACATACTCCAACAAAAATTCTAAAATAATTTAACACATCTTTTTTACGACCAAAATGAACCTCTGTATTACTTTGGAAACATTTTTCTTAAGTACGGTAACACTCATAATTTGGAAAAGAATATTTCTCTCTTTTTAAGGACAAAATGGCGTTCCAAGTTCCAAGTATTGTTTAAGATGGAAAGGCTGTATAATTGATAACATGTTACGATGAAAAAGAATAAATAAATAACTGTACATTTTTTTATTATATCGGGTAAATAATAAGCATTTATTTGTTTTTTGTTATCAGGAGCACATGAACATGAGCATGATCTGAAGTTATACAGGGTCGATTTTGACGAGAGACCTTTGCGGAAATATTGCATCGTTTAAGTGATACATGGTTGGTTTATAATGTTTAGAAATTTAAACGAAGTAAAAAAAAAAATACAAAGTTCACTCATTTTTAACTGTGGTGATAACCCTATATTGCGTCTGCATATCACGGCAAGATGGCTAGATTAAGGAATCGCCGTCGGGAAAACTCGGGATATGACGTTTATTTCCGAGAGTTGTCGTCATCGTACTGGTGTAAGAATGACACATAAATGTCAAATAAAGCAAATAAAATGCAAAAATATGAATATCAGTTACTTTATTACAATTTTTACATACGGTGTTCAAATGTTCCTCCGTGTCTTATAATACACGCTGCAGCCCGTGCCGTATGTCGGTATGTCGGTGCACATGCGATAATGTCTGATCTTCACGATTTTTCCTACGAAGAATGTCGAAGGCAGCAATCAACCTTTGTTTCATTTCGTCCGGTATTAATTTTTTTGACGATAACCAAAATAAATTTAAAAAAACAAGGACAGCCTATTGTATGAATTGCTGATCAACATTCGGAAATAATTTTATGAAGCGAGTTAACGAACTAAAACTTTTTTATCACTTTAGGGCGCGTTCACATAGAACGTCCGATTTAACAGGATCCTTTTTAACTGATCCGTCGCTACTGGTGGTAATATTCACACAGCATTTACAGGACCGATTTTAACGGATCCGTCGCTACTGGACTTTCGTTCGTCAGTGTATCGACTACTTTCTACGAGGATGGACGTTGTATATTTTTCAAATGCCTTGCTTGCCATGATTATGAGAGCACTGGACAATAGACACGTGCACTACTCTAGGAATGAAACCGGCAAATGGCGGCTGTGTTCAGCACACCGCAACCCACGCACTCCCATGCCAAGCCTGCTTATTTTGTCGGATCGGTATTATTTACTGGATCCGGAATACTCTTCTATGTGAACTCGCTCATACAACTACATACGCTAACAACATTTACGTTTAAACGAACCTGTGAAACGGACGTTCTATGTGTACGCGCCCTTAGTAAACGGAGACATTTTATTTATGACGAAAGAGGTTACTATCATCTTTACCTAATTGCTTATGACGATTGAGTACATTCGAGTGGTTGTCAAAGTCATTCCATGATGTGAATTATTTGTTGTGGTTATTACAGAATTATCAACTAAGGAATTACATAAATACTCCAACAGAAAATTTAATAAAAAGAATAGAGACAATCACGTCTGCAAATCCTGCAACGATTTTTTTAGCGATGCACGCAGACATAAGAATGGATAAATGGCAACATATTAACGAAATATCCTGACTGACGTCTAAAGATTGTTTACAAGTTAGTTCAACCAAACCACCTGTGTAGGGTTGGCACAAAGTAGTTTTTGGTATGAATGTTTAAAAGGCTATAACTTGAAAACGATAACATATATTTCCATAGTTTCTATGGGGGAAATATAGTGCTAAGGTTGAACTATCTGCCAGTTCCGCAAAGGCCCCTCGTCAAAATCCACCTTGTATAATTAAACAGTTTCTCTTGCGAACTTTTAGTTTTCTACGTTTTTGATTATTTTTGAAATAAGAATATATCAAAGAAAAGAGCAATAGTTGACACAACTTCAGCGCCTACGACACGTCCGCCATGCTTGCTTGTCCGGAACATGTTAGTTTGTCTTCCCTACAAATACCGAAATTCTATTACTACTAGCGCTACGCGCCGGGCATTACTGCAACTTTTTGTATTTTTTCTGCGTTTGATATCGATATATCTATAGTACCAAGCTGCGTATCTATAGTATGGTATTCAACCAATCAAATGTTTGCGCTCGTTGCATTTGCTTATTTTTGTGTATGTTTTTTTGTCGCCGAATTCTTTTGTTAGTGTTTTCTACAAAGTACGTTGAGTAGAGTATTCACTCCTCGCGTTTTTACGATCTCGAATTTAAGATTTTACTTTTGTGAAGTGATATCTTTACATAGGGTACTGACTTTCTAGTGAGATAGTGAGTTAAGAAAAGGAAATGCATTGATTTTGAATCACTGGTGCAAGGAGGTGAACAATGTGTATGGCAAAAGCATTGAGTTTGACGAAGACGACCCGAACACGTCTATGGCCTACAAATATTATATCAAACACAAATATAAAAATAATTAAGAAATAAAGAAGATATAAATAACTGTCTGAAATGCATATTTTTTTATTACTCCCAATTCCCATAGCATCATGCTTTGTGCAGTTTATTTCAACTTATTAGTATTGCGCAGTTTAAATTTGTAATACGAAATAATTTGGACTACGAATTTCTGAAAATATTAAAGTGGCGCAGTACGGCCGGGCTGCATTCTAGGGTTGCTTTGGTCGAAAAGGTTCCTAGAGTGGATACTGTATGGCGCTAAAGTGCGAAAGTCGCGAGGCGGTCATCTATACTTTAGTACTTATATTCATCTATGGTCCAGAACACAATAAATTAAGTACTCGCAAGCGTGTAAATGGTAACCAAACGTTTGTAAAGACTAGAAGCTTGCACAGGCTTGCCAAGCCTCGTCAAGCGTGCAAATGTAGCATTAGGATAAGCAACATAATATCGCCGCCCCCGGAGAATAAAATGATATCGGCTTATATCTTAGTGTTAGTGTTATGTAATTTTTGAAATCTGTGGATGGTAATACATCTACTCAATTTTTTCGTGATTTTTATAGTGTTATTTAACGAAGTTACAAAATTTTAAAATAGTATTCACTGATTTAACACAGGCTTTGAAATTACGAGAATACAGTGATAATATGACATTATCGAAATGTAGTCCTACTTGTTACCATGACAAACTATCATAGAATTATGTTCTCATGAATAATATTCGACTAGATAATGATAAAAGCACGTATCATTTTATTCTCGTCCAAAACCAACTAGTCGCTTCGTATAAAGCTGTGTAAGTAAAACAACGTTCATAGTTTTGAACTGTAAGGTATACTGTCATCCTTTTTCCGCACTTAGATTTTACCTAAAAGCAATGGCATTGGCGTATACAAACTCGCCGGGCATTCCCACGTAGTGATAATGTTTATTTTCTTTATTTCACATTAATTAGTGTGCGTTTATGCGCCATTACGTAAGCATTGTAACGCTAAGTTTTTTGTTTTTATTTGTTCAAGTGAAGTGTTATTAGTTTTTATAAAGTTATAAATGTTATTAGTTTGTTACAATTTAAATAGTAGTTTGTGATAATGTACAAACAAAGGAATGCACGTTTAATCCCTATAATGAGTAATGTTGAGCAGATTCAAGAGGAGCCAAGTAATTTTAATTATGGTCAGTACCTAGTTACAACGTACCTAAATTAATGTATTCTTAGTTTAAATTTAAGTTTTTTTTTTTATAATTCTTCTTTTTTATATTTTAATACGTAGCTAGATAATTATGATATTTTTTACTGACTTAAAAGTAAACCTACCAACATCAATTACTCATAATAATTATTACTGCAGTTCAAAAGATTTCTATATTTTTCAGTATGAAATTAGTAAAAATCACAATAAAACAAAATAAGTTATAAAGTTGTCTTATTAACTAAGTAGGTACCTAACGGGCTTGCAAATGAACAGGCTATAAATTTATACCGAGTATAAGTAAAAATTTGTTGGTTATTCTGGAATTATACTAGGTATAACTTTATACCTCGTTTATTTGTAAGCCAATTTAAAAAGTAAGGTTTTGTTCAAGGTTTCGTATATACCCATACGCGAACGCGAAGCCTTCTCTGTGGTGCCACTCCCAGCCACTGCGAGTGTCGCCTCTCCAGTGCAAATGCCTGCTTTAGAGCAGCGTGCAGATGAGGCAAACTGGAACAACCCGGTGGCAGGGGACGGTGCAACAGAGATAGCTTCCCAGGATCTAGAGCACATGAGAAGGCTACTAGAGGAGGCGATCGAGGAAGTACATAATACTCCCCTTGAAGGAAGGCCGAAGCTTCCCAAACTACCATGCAGTGTTCGCAATAGGCAAGTCGTTGAGGCCGTTAATCAGATGTTGCCCCAACATTTGGAGAGCAGCTCTGATATTGGCGAGACGAACTCAATCCTTTTTGGAGCGGCTATGGTGTATGTCGGTTTACTGGCGCCATGGCTGCTCCAAGCCTAACTACTGGACGTGCTACTCCCCGGAGTAACGCTGTACCAGCTTGGAAGAGGAGGATTGAGGGTCGTATCGAACAAGCCAGGATCCTCATCGGTAAGCTAGCTTGCTTCAGCTCGAGCAACACCAGGCTAAGGATTGTGCGTTTTGTCAGGAGGGAGTTTTCCGGAATGGACACCAACTTGACCAAACCGGACTTCACCCGAAAACTGACAGAGCGCATCGACGAGCTGAAGCAAAAGATGGGCGAAGCATTATACAAGGCGTATTCGGAGGTACTCCCAAAGGGTTGAGAGATACAACCAAAATCGTCTCTTCTCGAGTGACCAGAGGAAGTTCTATAAATCCCTGGAGAGTTCCGAACCCTGTTCGACTGGCCGCATACCGGATAAGGCCGACGCTATTAACTTCTGGCGCGGCCTGTGGGAGCGCCCAGTTGAGCACGGAGAGGGTCCCTGGATTGATAGGTTGAGGAAGCGTGTGCGGAGGTGATCCCTATGAGTCAAGTCCTCATATCAGAGTAGGACGTAAGTGCTGCAATCCGCCGGAGCCCGCACTGGAAAAGTCCAGGCCCTGACGGATTGCAAAACTATTGGCTCAAGGGATTTTCTCTGCGACATGCAACTTTGGCCCGTCAATTCCAGGAAGCCTTAGACACCGGAGCTCTCCCAAACTTCCTCACTACTGGGGTCTCTCATTTAGATCCTAAGTCCAACAATACCGTGGATCCATCGAAATACCGGCCCATAGCGTGTCTTTCTACCACCTACAAGCTTACCACCGTTCTGAGCACCAAGATTCGCCAGCATTTAGATGCTAATCGCGTTATATCTGATGCTCAGAACGGATGTAGGGCCGGTAGCCGCGGATCAAAGGAACTCCTTCTCGTGGATGCTGTCGTTGGTAAATTGGTCAAACGCAACCGGCGCAATTTCTCCGCAGCCTGGATTGACTATATAAAAGCATTTGACTCCGTGCCTCATACATGGCTCTTGAGAGTTCTTGAACTGTACAAAATCGACGCTACAGTTCGAATATTTCTCGAGCGATGTATGAGACAATGGAGTACAATGCTCAGTCTCCAAGGCAGGCGAATGACGGCTGCGGAAGACCGAATCCAAATTAGTAGGGGAATATTCCAGGGTGATTGTCTGAGCCCACTTTGGTTTTGCCTGGCTCTGAATCCTCTTAGCACATTGCTGGAGGGATCAGAGACAGGCTTTCAGTTTCATAGAAGAGGCATGCGGTTATCCCATCTTTTCTAAATGGATGACCTCAAGCTGTTAGCTCCAACGGCTCCACGATTGGGGAAACTGCTGAAAATCGTGACAGATTTTAGCAGCTCCATCAAAATGGAGCTTGGGCTGGACAAGTACGTGGTTGTTCATGTGGAGAGGGGAAGGATTACTCGGTCTCAGAGGGTTGACCTAGGCCCCGTTAACCTGAGAGCTCTCTCCGAAAATAAAACATACCGGTATCTGGGTGTATCATAGAACATCGGTTTCGAAGAAGCGAGCGTAAAACAGTCTGTACGCAAAGTCTTTTTTGAGCGCCTGACAGAGGTACTAACTAGTTCTCTGTCGGGACTCAACAAAGTCCGAGCGTTTAACGAATGGGTTATGTCCGTTCTTTCGTACACCTTTGGCGTACTCAGATGGACTCAAAACGAATTAGACGCCCTGGATCGGAAAGTCCGCAATAATATGACCCTCCATAGAATGCATCGTCCTCGGTCGTCAGTAATGAGGCTGTATATCTCCCGGAAGTGTGGAGGAAGAGGCCTACTTAGTGCCAAAACCTTCAAAAAAATCGAGAGATATATAGCCTTCGAGTCTATTTTATGGCGAAGGCGGACGTGGGTATGCATAGAGAGGTTGTAGCGTGTGACAAAGGACTCACCCCTCTCAATCTGGGCCTCGAGACATGGCAGACTCCGGCAATACTAAGCATTTCTGATCGTGAGACCGTATGGAAAGAAAACGAGCTGCACGGAAGGTTTTACAAGGCTCTACACGAGCCACATGTGTACCGTAAAGCCTCTGTGCATTGGCTGCGCTTCGGGGACCTCTTTGGGGAAACCGAAGGGTTTGTCTTTGCGATACAGGATCAGGTTATCAAGACGAACAACTACCGGAAATACATTATAAATAAATAAATTATGAGGGACGGCACCGTGGACGTATTTCGGGAGTGCCGCCAACCTGGCGAGTCCCTCAGCCATGTAGTTTCGGGTTGTTCGGTTCTTGCTAACACTGAGTATCTGCATAGACACAACCAAGCAGACAAGATTCTCCACCAAGAGCTCGCGCTGAAATACGGTCTCATCAGTCAGAAACTGCCCTATTACCAGTACACGCTGGAGCCAGTTCTTGAAAACGGCAGCGCCAAGCTCTACTGGGATCGGCCCACTATCACGGACAGGACTATTCTAGCGAATAAACCTGATATCGTGTTAATGGACTGATCGACGTCCAAGGTGTTTTTGGTGGACAAAACTATACCACATGACGAGAACCTCGTGAAGGCCGAGACCGAAAAGCAACGCAAGTACTAATTGCACACGAGGTGACCGAAATGTGGGAAGTTATGTCCACCGAAATCATCCCGGTTGTAATATCCGCAAACGGTTTGACCCCAGCCACTTTGGTCAGAAACCTTGAAAGGCTGGGATTCAGCGGCGGTTCGTTTCCAGCACGCATGCAAAAAGCGGTTTTGCTCGAGACTGCCCGAACCGTTCGCCGGTTTCTGTCTCTCTTGCCCTGATCCCCGACCGACTGGTCCGATTGTCGGGTCTTCCCGCCGAAAGGCGTGCATACATAATAATAATAATAAATTCAGATAATCTTTGATCATAAGGCTGATTTTTTAATTTAATACCAAATAGGAACAATGATTTTCATGAATAATAGTGATAATTTTCAATAAAATTTTATATCTTTTTAATATGTTTTAGTTTTTTAGTACTGAGAACCCAGCTTTTTTGTTCATTTAACGATTTAGAAAATGATCGTTAAAAAGTAAATTTTTGCATAATTTAATTGAATAAAAGTATTGTTTATTACCATATTATAGTTTCATTGAGAAACCCAATTAAAATCGTGAATACGAAAAAAGTTTTACAATATTTACGGGAATAAAATTATATAACAGTATTATCGTAATCATTTGCAGCCCAAAAACGTGTAGAATATAATGATAAGTAACGAGTACACAATTTGATTCAGATGAGGCTGTACGAAGAATAAAATGATAAAGGATATTGTAGAACTAAAGCGACAACCAGTTTTGACTAAATTTTATTTTTTGAAATAATAACTCTATTTCGATAATAAGGCGCACTTCACTAAATCATTTCGAACATAAAAAAAATACTTTATTTTCAAAACCAACAATTATCAGTGTACGTCCAGTATTTAAAGAGCAATTGACGAAAACATGTTTTTTATTTTTCCTGAAAAGTTGCGTTTTTGTTATTATCATTTTATTCTCCGGGGACGGCGATATGCTGCATCCCAAGGCCATTAATTTCACTAGGTACTGTAATGTTCTTCTATTCAGAATATAATGACATTTTTATTTAACTTTCACAGTGTCTTCTTTCAATTAAATTGTAAATAAGTCATTTTTAAAAACACTACACTACACTACACAGCAGTACGCAAACTCATCTTAATAAAATTGATCTTGTTACATTATTAATTTGTTACATTAATACATGCCTAATATAATACATTTCGTACATAAGAAAGGATTTAAAAACACCATAGACAATGATATTTTTCAAATATCATAATATCACAGACGTATAAGTACGGATAAAAACGAAAATTTTCAAATTGTAAATCTTAATTGCCATTTTTGTCATGAATTAAACACGTATAGTGCAGAATCCTACTTGAGAAATTGTTTCTTATAAATAACAGAGATTTCTTTAGTATCCTTACGCAATATTTTCACTCTCTCGCAACATTTTAAGCTTTGCCTAGCTGCTTATTAAAATTGATTCTTTTGTCGATACGTAATAAGAATTTTAATTAAAAAAAAACTATAGTTCATGCAAGGTGACCGTCTCGGAGGGGAGTTCGCTGTTTCATACCAGGGGGGTTTCATACCAGTGGTATGAATCGCCGAATAGCGTTTTTGAATGGGCCGATTCATACCATACATACATAATGGCTTTGATGATAAAAAGTTTTTGCTAAACAATCACCTTGTAAGACCCTCTTATCGATACTATTGGAGTAGCTTAAACTGAGTTAACAATGACTGAACGTTTCGATGTCACTACTATAGTGAAAACCTCACTTTGGTTGACCTAAATAAATCTCACCTACACTGGAAGCCACATGTTTACTTACAAATAAACATAATCATTTTCATAATTACAACTCTTTGTTATGAGCCCACTGCAGGGCATGGGTCTCCCCCTGGGTGACGAGGAGGTATAGGCCATAATCCACCAAGCTGGCCTAGTGCTGGGTGGTGGATGCCAGAATTTTCAGGGTGCCGAAATGGCTCCTAACAAACCTAACGACTATTGTATACATGTATATAGCACCTGGGACCGACTGCTAAACGTGCCCGCCGAAGCATGGAAGTCGTCGTGAGAAATTAATGGTCAGCGGTCACCCATCCAAGTACCGACCACGCCGAACGTTGCTTAACATGTGATATCGTATGAAACACACATTAACCATGGCGCCACGACGACATGCTTTAAATCAAATTCAATGTACAAAGCTTACATACAATTTTCAAACATTTCTGATAATAAAAATCAAGTTCATGTAGATACAATTTTCTACTTTTATAACCTTCAATAAATAGTGGAACGGACATTCCAATTTCAAACGGTACTCGTTGCAAAGAATCAAACAGAATGAAAGTACTTATATTTGAACTGAACAATTACCAATAGAGGCATGGAAAATGTTGCCATAATAGATGAAGATTTCAACGTAAAAAAAATGTTATGAGTGTTGTCAGTTTAAAAAATGTGTTTCGAAAAAATGCGTTGCATTATAAAAACGGATTTTGTTATATAATTGAGTCTTTTCGTTATTTTTGATATAATTCTTTAATAAATAACATTAAAAGATCGTTTTGCATTTGCGGTTGGTTTCACAATACTTTTATTCAAGATTAAAATTTCTAATGTCAAATATTAAAATTGATTACTACTATAAAAAGTTACTATGCTAATTCCGCGACTTGTACTTGCACCGAACTCGTCGTTGCGCCCTGAGGATGCTTCTGGTTGAAGCGAAACACGTATCGGTAATAGCTTGTGGTGTGGGTTCCAAGTGTGTGTTCATTGCATGTCTTGCTTCTTGCTTGCGGGAGGGAGGGCGGTGAACCAGCGCATGAAAATCCTGCATCACTAGTGCAAGTACAAGTCGCGGAATCAGCAATGTAACTTTTTATAGTAGTTGTCATGGATTTCCGCAAATTAATGCCTGATACAATCAATTAAAATTGATTATTTTGTATTATTATAGAGTAGAAATAGGTATGTGGATGTACCTTTATGATGTTAGTATGTTATGCATAATTAAGCCTCAAATAAAGGTTATTTTATAAGTTGAAGGGAACTTTCCTCGTTTCACAAAGATATTTGTCGACAATTTACAAAACTATGCACGTGTCGATAAAACGACAAAATTTTTGACAAACCTTTGTAATAAAAACCCCGAATTTTCATCAATCAAAAAAGTAAACCAGTCTTTTTGTTAAATACCTTCTTAAAACTAATATTCTAGCAATATTATAAAAAATAACAAAGCAAAAGCATTTTATGAAAAATGGAATTTTATTTTAAAACAGGATTTCGCCCGGGGTCAAAGTGTCTGAGATATAATGTACTTGAAATGAAGCGCTTTGAATAATAAGAAGCGAACCATTCATTCGATACCCAGTTTTTCTTTATTTAGTTCTTTCAAAGCAATTTCAGTTTTCTTGAAAATTATATAGACTTCATTTTTTCACAACGATTTTCAAAGGTGAATTTATCTGAGAATTTAGTTGTATGATATAATATTTTGAATTGGAATATCGACAAAAAAAGTGTGAGTTTATTTTTCTTAGGTATATGGAAGCGAGTTAAGCAAATATTTAAGGAAGTGGATTCCACAATAATCAACGAATGCAGAGCATTAATAAAACCGACTTCACGTCTAAACATTAAACACTCTCCGAAATCATACATATTTTTTCAAAAGGTTGAAATTTTCAATGAAGTACCTAACCGATTTCGATGAAATTTATATGGGACCAACTATGAAGTATCCTATATCAAAGGAAACTATATTTTCAAAATCGATTCTTATTTTTCCGAAATGTCGTGTAACAAAGACACAAAAAAAACATCCAGACGAGAACCTCCTCCTTTTTTGGAAGTCGGTTGAAAAGAACATATCTAATTAAATCTAATGAATAAAGTATTTTTGACAGCTTCAAACTCGTCTCAAATTTTTTTCATTGTCACATATTTATAAAAACTTTATTCCGCCGAGTAATATTTTTTCCTCGTGTATTTTTATCAAACGATTGAAAAATCAATAATACCGGAAATACAACGCATGGAAACTAAGTTAATTTAAGGCACGTGCATTGCACGTAGCCCAAAATCTGTAGTGAAACAAGCGGCCCGCTGCGCCCCGGCAGCGAATATACAAAGACTATACTATTTGAGTTACGAGTCAGACTCTAATAGAGGAGCTTTTGTTTATGCATATTACTTGACAATACCTAATCGAACTCAGAAAAAAAATTGACTGAAATGGATTAGCTTTTGCTCTTGTAATTTTCAAAGAAATGCAATGACAAAACCTAGTACTGTATAATACATATTCACTCAAATAGATAAGCTTTTGTCAAGATGAAAATTAGGTATATCTTTGTTTGATATACATTGCGATGAAAGAGATAAGCTACGAGAAGGGCTCCCGCACCGGAAGCCAGAACCAGTACGGTTAGGTGCGACGACGAGCGCAGCGAGGAGGAGCATGTTAGGTTGCATATAGTTATACACGTGCGCGAGCCGAGCTAGCGTAGCGAGCGGTGCCGCGGTAGCGGCCGGCGAAGCGCCATAAACCTGGTCAGCTATTATAGTCAACCCTGGACAATCCCGACATGGTCAAAAGTCAAACGTTAAGTCATCAAAATAACGATGGTCATAATGCATGCACATTTTATTTCTATCTTTGAAAATCAGAACAATTGCCATTTAAGTATCAAATTGAAGCCAACGATCGGTAAATATCGATATCAAATGGGATAGCTTTTGTTGCTGCAATGTTCAATTGAAGTTATCTTTCAAAGTCTACACGACTTCGGTCAATTTCTGTACTAGAATAGATTAGGATTTCGGCAAGTTTTTGTCATGCAAAAGCTAAGCCAGTTCAGTTTGCACTTTCACTCTAATGGTATAGCCTTTGTAAATACGCGCCCCGGCATAGTTTGCTATACTTCTTATACGACTCGAGCGGATTTTTGCTCTACGATGCAGCCCACACGGGGGCCCAACGTAGCGTAACTTTACACAGGCTTTGTTTTAAATATCACAATAACTTGGACATTTGGAAAGGATGAGTGAAAGTAGATTTACGAAAGAGGTGTGCAGAGCAAGAATGGACGGTGTTGTCGGAAGGGGCTGCCCTAGGCGAACGTACGCCGATCAAATTGGCGACGTTCTTAAAAAGGGCCTAGTTAAAAGTACCCATGACCGGCGATCATGTACAGCCTGCAACAGAATAATGTATACCACCATCTGACGTCGCACGCACACGCGCGTTCATCCATACTTACTCACACCACGAAAGTTACCCAATCTAAGCATAATAAGTGGACTTGCTTACGCACACACGCACACTGTGAAAATACTTCACTTCTGCTGATTCATTAATTTGTTAAACTCGTTCTTAGCTACTCTCAAGTCTCACATGACGAGCTATATGGATGTAGACAGCCAATGATAGCAGGCAGACAAGATAATATGCTAATTTCGCAACTTCAAGTCATAGCGTCCATGGCCTAGCGGTTTAAGTGTCTAGGAATGAGATCTGGACAGGTCGGGTATCGAATCCCACAAAAAACTGTGATTATTCCTTTTTAGAAATTGAAAGAAATATATTACAACTTTTTTTGATGTTTTTTATTAAGTTTGAATTTGAAGTAGGTAGCTATTATTAGCGTGACTATTCGAAATAACAACGATGCCTCATTTCTTAAGACAAAATAAGTGAATCTTCCCCCGATTATCTTTTATTGTGTTGCTTTATTTTTAGCTTGTCATATCTTGAGAAAAAAAAAGTTAAATCTACCCTCTATTATTTAATAATGTTTAGTCGTGTTTCTAGATGGTTTGCATTCGTCGTTACTCGTTACTACTATCAGATTGTTGTGCTCAAGTGAAATTAAAAATGAATTATCATTTAACATTGCTGCAGAGAGCTGAAATCATTGTTTCATTCAATCAATACTTTTCCATCAGGGAAATTGCACGACGATCTGTAAGTTTAAGTTAATTATTATTCTGACTTAATCTTTGTATTAAACGTGATCGTTATTTCTATGTTAATCATTTTATTTTCAGAGAAAAACAGTGCAAGTATCTGTTCGTCGTTAAGAGGAACCGGGGGATATATACATTTTTACCCACTCGTTCGACGGCCACCACATATGATGTGAGTTTGCAAACTGTGTGACGACATTTGAAAGCAAGCAGCATATATTGTTACAGGTAAATAAAGAAGTATATAATCCGACGTTAGATATACAATATATTATAACTTAAAATGAATTAACTTTCTTACGCATGCAATATAATTTGTTTAAACTTCAAGGGAACTTAAGTTTATTTATTCATTTACAGGCTAGCAAAAGAGATATCAAAGAACGAAAGTAATATTTGGAATTTGATTGGTCTAACAATGTAGTTATTTTTACGGATAAAAGACATTCAAGTCGGATAAAGATGGCCGTAAAATATTATGGAGGAGAAAATGCCAACGTTATGATGCTCGAAACACCCTACCTGTTAGATTAAGCGGCCGCATTAAACGCCATCGAGAATTTGTGGGGTCAAATGATTTTAAATTTGGATTCATCACAAGTGAGGTCCAGAGCCACATTAGAAGGGCGGGTTATTTCAACTTGGGAGATGATGAGAGGATCTGCCTTGTGCTGGAATTTAGTTGACAGTATGAGATCTCGGTTGCAGCAGGTCATAGACACCGACGGCGCTCAAATTAGCTATTAATAAAATAGTGAGGTAATAGTTGTCTTTTCAAAAGTAGATAATCCAGAGTGAATGATGTTATTGTTGATTAGCTTAGAAATAAGCTTAGCTTAGCTTATTTATAGTTTCTGGCTAATAACATGTTGATTCATATTTACAATGGAATTATTACTTCAATTATATAATAAGTTCATACGCCAAGTGACAGAAAAATTAAAGTGAGAACTGTCATTCAAATCTTTCAAATAACAACTATTACCTAAACTATGATTGTTTTTAAAATTACTCGTTTAATAAATTTGTGAAATAAAAATTTCTAGTCAGACGCAACATATTGTGAAATGCAAAAAATAAATAATTATCTGGAAAAGATTGTGTTGTTTTTATTAGTTGTTTTTACCTGCACCTTATTTTTCGATTGCTTGCACTATATTTAATTTATTGATTAATTAGAATATAAATATAATTAGAATATAGAACATGAAAATTATATTTATATCACTTTAAATTATAATAAATTATTAAATTATTTCTTAATTTAAATGAATATATTTTATTAGGTTTGTTAATGAATATTTCTTCATTAAATTTGAAAGAAAAAAAGGGTATTGAAGAAATATCTTTAAACATTATTATTGTAACGATCAATCAATAATTTAACAATAAAAAAAGACATATTAATATAGCAACGGAGAAAAAAAAATGCAGACTTTTCAGAGTTCTATAATATAAAATAATAATCTGCACATTATACGGCTGACATAGGCTCGTCTACACGTGAAGTACTGAAATTAAAGATCTATACTTCCGTGTCATATTTCTTGTTGTGACACGATGTTGTTAGTTAGCTTAGTTAGAATTGATCTTTAGTTGTGTGCGTGCGACTATTGGTCGACATTATTCTGAGTCTTAGCACTTATTTTGAACACACATACAACGCGAATGCTTATTGTATGTGTGCGTGCGGCTTCGTGGTATACATTATTCTGTTGCAGTGTGTATGAAAAGATTAATGAACGTGGAGGAAGCGAAAGAGGTATGTCTGGATCGAAGCAATTGGTGTTCCCTTGTCTCTGCCTACCCTAAAGGGAGACAGGCGTGAGGTTATGTATGTATGTATTACAATAACTTATCTGTACTTTAATCACTAAGACTCGTATTCTTTTCTCGTTTTTCTAATTATTGTTTAAATTAAACGTAGAAACTGTCAAAAAGAACTTTTTTATACATTAAAGCTCTTCCCTATTAAAATTAATGACTTGGTGGTCTAGACGAAACGTTTACCATTGTTTTATAATTATTCAAACACCTAAGGCAAAGTAGAGATTATTTTTAATAAGCTCTAGTTTGATTTATCTTTGTTAATATTTTATTACAGAAAACAATCTCAAATATAACTTTTAAGTATAGTTACGATTTATTACTGAACTTTACAGAGACCAAAAAGTAGTCCAATGTTAACCAAAATAACTTTAAAATATCATTCAAAACGAATTCTCACTGTATTTTACAAAATAATAAACCAAAACTTATAATTGAAGCAAAAAGTTAACCATTGCATCGTTCAATGGAAAAAAAAAATATAAGACAGACAGTCCACGCATAAAACGCATGGCGAGTAACAAAATGAATTTTGTATTATATTGATAAGAGCATTTAATTTACTGTTGTGTCACAAATTTCATACATACATAACTTCACGCCTGTAACCTTTATGGGGTAGGCAGAACAACAAAGGTTATAAAACCCTTTGATGTAACGTTTGACAAATTTGAGGTATTATAATGATGGATAGATACTATTGCAGTGACAGGGGGTTAGCCTATCGCCCACAAAAAACCTCCAATAAAACCTCAGTGTTAAGGGAACTGACTTTAACAGTGTGCCCGGTAAGAGAAGCAGCTGGCACATTCTAAGTTTTTCTTTCACTCCCAGTCCAGCATGGGCCTAACCTTACCAAACAGAACCTTAATCTACGGCAAAGAATTAAAAGGTAACAAAATTATTGTGTACACGTGACAAACTTAAACCGCCGCCTCCTAGCTTGAAGCTAACAATTTAGCAGGTAATAAATATTATAATGCATACAAATATCCTCTCTAATATCTCTCAGAAAAATATTGTGCAAACAAAATAAAACACGTTTCTCAAAATATTCCAGTGGAAGCTACCTCTGAGCGCGAAAGTAATCAAAAAAACAATTTCTTCTAAATTAAAGGTGCGACCAAGAACGCAATATTTCGTGGGTACTTTTTTTAAAGTCCTTTTTGGACGAGGCAAAGACAAAATGGTGTCGTGACTGTGAATTAATGAGGGATAAGAAATAACTCATACCTTTTAAATTGAAAGGAATTGAATTTCAGTTGCTTTTTGAGAGGAAATTGTACGTTGGAAAGATGTAATGTCGTTAAAGTGGGCTGTATGCATTAGAACTCAGTTTAAACAATTGTGTTTGTTCCGTAGAAATATGTTTCAATAAAAATATATCAATAAATAGGAAAGAAATACTTTTGTATTTCGAAACTGCGATGTTTTGGCAGTTGCTATCGAAATGAATTTGTTTATCGCATTTATTCGTTGCGAATTGGTGAATTAGCGGGCGAATGCATTTTGAATATTTATCTTGTTTTTATTTTTATAATTGAGCATTATTAAAAGCAAAGAACTTTATAATATAAAGAGCTATTTTTAATAATGTTTTTAAGTTTTTGCATTTAAAATGCTCAATTATTCTTAAATAAAATGAAAAATGTGATAAATAAAAAACATTATTAAACCATTGCAATGCTTCACTTTAACTGGGATTCACAATTTCTGTAAAGAAATTGGTCTCGGGTGGTCTTAGCTGCAAAGCTGTACCATAAGATGGAGCTACGTTAGCGATATAACGTAAAAACAAAAATGTGGTAAGTAATTTCGAGGCGTACCGCCAGGCCCCGGTAGCTCAGTGGAAGAGCACTCGAGTGCACTCGGTACCTCGGTACCGCGATCATGGTGCTTGTAACAGCATCGAAATATCGGACGTGCGAAAATAAAATTAAAAATCGTGGTAAGAATCCCGTAAATACATAAAATCATAGTGAAAATAACCGCGATAGTTTAAAACAATTATTATTAGTTGCATCTTAACTCAAAATTTTAATACATTACGGACACTGTGTCACCTAGTCACCCTTAATAACGCCTTCAGTTTGATAAAATAAGTCCTGAAAATTCAAGACACAAATCTTAAAAGTTTGTTATTACAAAAGAAAATCCAACTTCATCCAGATTACTACTGACTACATTCTGCCAAGTCACATTTGCAAAGAACTGTAAGTGGATGGACAATAAATAATACAACTTTATCGACGATTTTATTATTATTGGATTGGTTTTGGAGCCAGATACGTTTGATGGCTGGATCTTGTTTCTTAGAACGATAACATCGAATGTAACTGTAATAGAAAATAAAGTGACTTTGTCTTGTCGTTGCGGACGTAAAATGGGGATAAAAGCATAGAAGTATTTTGCTGGACTGGTAGCGAAAGAAAAACAAAGAATGTCCCACTTGCTTGTCTTCCCGGGCATACTGTTAAAGTCAGTTAAAGGACAGAGGTTTTATTGGCGTTTTTGCGGTCAAAGGACTGACTCCTTGTCACTACAATAGCCTCTCCCTACCATTATAATACTTCCAAGTTTGTCAAACGTGACGTCAGATGGTTTTATAGCCTTTGGTGTTCTGCCTACCCCATAAGGGATACAGGCGTGTAGTTATGTATGTATGTATGTTAGTACTTTGTTTAACATTGCACATGGGGCAGGAGAGAAGGTGTAACATTGTTCGTGCGGTGCGACTCCACAAACAATGTTACACCTTCTCTCCTGCCCCATGTGCCCGGAAACCTGCACTACCGAGGACCTCGCACAAGCCACCGATAACGCCATAAAGGTGGCAAGTTTCTGGGCGGGCAAAATATAATAAACATATTCATCGACACGCAAAGAAGAAGTACTTTGTTTGCAGTGGTTAGGTAAGTCGTGCATAAAAGGCAAAAAAATGCAAAGTAAATTGTCGTGGCACGGACACCTTTGCATATAGCAGGTTAAGGATCGCTGGAAACGATTGGTACGAAGACGGATTACCGCCAATCATTAATTTCTCACGACGACGGCTTCCGTGCTTCGAAGGGCACGTTAAGAAGTCCGTCCTGAGTACTGTGTACTTGTATGCAGTTGTTGGGGTTAGTCAGAAGCCATTTTAACGGTCGGCAAATTCTGATATACACCAACTAGCACTGCGTCAGGTGGTAGGCCTGGTGGTTTATGGCTAGCTTGGCAGCTTACGGCTTAGAACTCCTCGTCTATAAAATAAGTTAAGTAAAATTCTATAAATTAACAATTTAAGAAAATCATATAAATACATTGCAGACAAAATAGAAGCTTCCATAAAGGACTGGGAGCGAAATAAAAACATAGAATGTGCCAGCTGTTTCTCTTCCTGGGCATATTGTAAAAGTCGGTTTTGTGGGCGATAAGCTGACCCCTGTCACTGCAATAGCCTGTCTCCACTATTAAATGCCTCCAAATTTGTCAAACGTGACATCAGATGGTTTTATAATCTCTGGTGTTCTGCCTGCCCCATAAGGGATATAGGCGTGAAGTTATGTATGTACAAAATATAAGACCACTTTTATACTTTATAGAAATTACCGAATAAATGATTTATTGATTATGAGGAACAAAGACTCATGTCATTAATATTTATATATAAGTACTTATAAGCTGTGTTAGCTAGTGTTAGTATCAGTTTAACAAAAAAAGTAAACTTAAGAGGCCATTTCTACGCCACTCCTCTCAAATAGGCCTAGGAATGCTTAAATACCTGGAATTCAATCCATTTTCAATAATATTCATATCTTTGATTGAATTTGAGGTTCAATATTGAATTTCACTATTAGTTACCATTTCCCCGTCACTCATTAATCCTTCCAAATAAATAACAACACTATTCACTAACAAATTGAATTTCGAAAATTAATTCAAATTTCCGACAATTCTGCCATTACGGTATGGAAATTAACACCAAATTTTGTGAACCCGGCCCCGGGTCATTTTACGAGCAACGTTAGGTACTTAGCAATAACGTTAGTCCAGATGTTCATTAGAATTATTTGATGTGACTGTTGCGTTGCGTGCGATGTACTAACCAAACTGAAAGGAATAAATGATATGGCGGACGAAAATGTTACCTGAATCTGCTGGAATGTGTTTAGGAATTTTGTATGTTGTTTTTTATATTAAAGCACTATTTTTGGGTTGAAATTATTGAACACACTGATAAAACGTAGACGTAATATGACCTACAGGGTTAGCATGCGGCCATATACCTACAGGGTGTCCCGCAAACCCTATATAATACCTTCACGGATGTATTCTAGTACATTTATTTTTCTTTTTTTATATTTTTTCTGTAATCCTCATGGGTTCAAGAATACATCCGTGAAGGTATTATATTGGGTTTGCGGGACACCCTGTATAAAGAATCGAATCGATAAAATAAATATTACCGTTAAAATAAATAAATATTAATTATTTTATCCTGTCATAATCTTATCGAAGATAAAGCCAAAGATGAAACACACCTGAGGAAGAACTGGATCTTAATGAAATATTGCCAGAACACCTCACTGCTGGAGCGGTAACATTTGGTTACAGATTTCATATAAAGGGTGGTCACTGATCCTAACACCAAGCGGGGGCTCGTGGATAAGTCGTCTTTTACGACAAGTTTATTGAAGAGAGGTAGAGCTAGTTCAAGCCAACCCTACAAGGAATAATCAACGAATGCAGAGCATTAAAAAAACCGACTTCACGACAAAACTTTGGCTGAGTTATAATATCCTCAACGTAAACATTCTCCGAAATCATATATATATTTTTTTAATTTGACATTTTCAATGAAGTACTGAACCGATTTCGATGAAATTTATATGAGACCAATTATAAAGTATTCTCTATCATAATAAATAAGAATTTTTAAAATCGATTCATAATTGTCCGAAATATCGTGTAACAAAGACACAAAAAAAAACATACAGACGAATTGAGAACCTCCTCCTTTTTTGGAAGTTGGTTGAAAATACTAAACAAATACAAATAAATGCTTAAAATTTCCGTGATTTCTAGCTCAAACTAAATTTAAAACAAGTTGAATTACTTACCGCCTTTAGGGCGTTGTCAAATTCCTATAAACCTAAGGATAGCATAACCGTTTGCTCAGTATTTAAACTGAATACTGAGTAATATCTAATGCCGAATTATTCACCTAAGTTAATCTAAGATTTGATTTAGTTCCAGGCAGGTTCTAGCTCAAAATACTCAGTAAGATTCTGCTCAAAAGGAAGACAGAGACATCTCTATGCGGGTGATAAGGTGTACCTTTGTTGGGCTTTCATTATATTTCACCTGCGACCAACATGTTCTTATTAAGAGAAGTAGTCTTCCATTCGCAGCTTTGTTAGTAGTCTTACCGCAGAAATAAGCTTTATTTTATAGAAATAAATTGTAACAATGTTGTTGAGCAAAATATTCATGTAACATTAACAACCTTATGCAAGCAAAATATTCGCGGTTATGTTTCGTTTCAGTAAACTCATATTTCAGTGCTGAAAGTATAAACTAATCCAATTGTATGTTACTCATACTTCTATTGTTAGTTGTAATTGTTTTTTTTTTTATATGGAATTATGTCAAAGAAAAAGCTCTGCAGTACATATACAGGGTGACTGGTGACAAATTTTCAATACTAATCATAACGATCAAGTGCGATCATGCATGGAGTACTGCAGTCATCTTTGGGATGGTTCTGCCAAATATCAACTAGAAGCGCTGGACTCCGTTGACCGAAGAGCCAGTAAATTAATTAACGAAGTCGACCTTACAACCAAAAAACTGCAGACCTTAGAGCATCGACGTAAGGTTGCGTGTTTAACCGTGTACTACAGGATACATATTGGTGAGTGCGCCAGTGCTCTGTTTGAACAAATTGAACCCTCACCCTTTTACCATCGGACTACTAGACGCAGACAGAACTTCCATCCGTATGTGGTAGATATGCCGAAAAGTCGAACTAAGCGCTTTGACAGTTCCTTTTTGTACGGGTCGCCAAGGTTTGGAATGAACTGCCTGCGTCTATTTTCCCTGACCAGTATAGTCCTAGTACTTTTAAGCGTCGAGTGAATAGGTTTCTCGTGGATGGACGTGTAACACCTTAGTCTTCATGTTCACTTAACATCAGGTGGCATGGAAGACAAACGTCCCATCCATAATTCATAAAAAAAAACTATGTAATAAGAGTAGGTACTTAATTTTTCACTAGAAATCCCTATGAATAAATAAAGAGACCTTACTACACTTTTCCCGACGCGCTGCCTCAGTCAACACGCACACAGCAGTGTTCCCGCGACACGCACACCACCACCCGCTAAGTATTTATTGTATTACGCTAATGTAACCATGCGTTGCGTAATGAATTCTTTAACTTTCGGAGAAGTTTACTCAGGAAATAATAAATATTTAATGATTAATTTATTTTTTCTCTCCATGTATGATCTTAACCTGTAATGTCCTGGAATTTTGAAAGTGATCCACCAGTCACCCTGTTTACAATTTTAACAATTTTAAATCCTATTTTTAGGTTTTTGCATTTAGTAATGCTCAATCAATCATAAATGTATAAAAAATATGCTAATTAAAATTACCCGACCAGCAGGGCTAGCATCCGAAGGTCTTTCTTCATATGTGTGATAACTGAACAATATGAACAATTAAGAAAAATATGTTTTTTTTTTATTTACTCGAATTAATTGAACTGTTATTTTTTTAAGTGCCTGGTTTAAAATAAAGTTTTCCATTTTCTATCCAGCCAGCATCTTTTCATAGATCTTAAAATAAGAAATAATATCATAAAGATATTTAAGACTAAGTGGGTTTTGGTGTGGTTTTATAGTAAAAAAAGGTTTCTTTGTGTTTTTGTATAATTTTTTAACTTTTTGAAATCTGTTTAAATTTCTGCCCGTTTTTAAAAAAAAGTTCACCAAAGCTGCCATACTTTCTTTAACTCCAGCATAATTTCCAAATATGTTTATAAATTTTAGATTTTTAAAAAAATACATGTTCTAGCTTTTATTTTCACAGATTCACTATCTGCAAAAATAAAAAGTAAAAAAGTGCAGGAATAAAAAGTTATGATACATTTTCTGCACGCAGTAGGAGAAAATCCTATAAATATTCAAAATCGATACATCTCAAAAACTACTTAGCCTAGGAAAAAAAATTTGGTGATTCGGAGTTGTATCTCCAGTTTTCCATTGCTCTACTATTTACGGGACAATATTTACGGACATTAAGGGTGAATGCAATTAACGGCTAATATTACTTTTAATATTACTTTAATTGCACCTAATATTACTTCTAAATTTTATATCAAGATAAGCAGTTGCTTTATTTTAGAGCCTATAGGATTTTCTTGCTAAGTTATTAAAAAAAAACCTTTATTTTGTCAAAATTTTATCAGATTTAAATAAGTTCTTTTTAACTGACAAGAAATTTGTCAAATTTCGAGGCATTAAGATGATGAAGAGAGACTATTGCAATGACAGGAGGTCAGCCCATCGCCCACAAAAAAACCTCCCATAAAACCATTGTCCCTTAACTGACTATTACAGTATGCCCGGGATGAGAAGCAGCTGGAACATTCTATGTTTTCCTTTACTTCCAGTACAGTTTGGAAGCATCCATCATCGTAATGCCTTGAAATTTGTCAAACGTGACATCAGATGGTTTTATAGCTTCTGGTGTCCTGCCGACCCCATTAGGGATACAGGCGGGAAGTAATGTATGTATGACAAAACTGAGATGAACAGGTTGGTTACTGTGGTGCGGTGGTCTAGACGCTTATACGCCAATCGTGAGGTCGTGAGTTCGATTCCCGCATGGAACAAAAATGGTTCCGTGTCTGGTATAGTGTAGAAAATCGTATTATGTATATGTAGTTTTGGTTCGAGTCAAAGCCGGGTTAATTTAGGAAACGAATTTTTTTTTTGAATTGAAACTGGCTTGTGTACGGGTATGGACTAGGGAATCCTCTAGTTTTGCTGTGTGATCTCCATAAAGCTTGTATAGAAGCTTACTTTGCGGTCACATAGCTATAGTTTTATTTTACTATTAATTTGAATTCAAGATTAACTTTTAATTAATTTACTTACTTTATAATATAGACTTTTAGCTAATTTTGACTTTTTAATATACTTGAAGGAATTATTTACTTATGTTTCTTTGAACAGATCTCATTCTATTACACCTTAAATGAATAAATTTACTCCTCAAGAAAAATTATAAATCAAAACTTACCTATTTTCAAGGTTTTAGGTCGAATCGTTACGTCCTTTCGGAATAAAAAAGTAACAAGAATTATTATTTGACAACATTTATCTACCATACAAATTTTCATATTTTATCATTAGTACGATTATTACATTGCAAATTGACAGAAAATTACTTCTGTCATATCAATATTATTTCACGAAAAAGGAAAAAGACGGAAACTTCCTGTGTTTTCTTTTTTGTACCTTAATTTATTTAACATGGTAACATTTTTCTTATAAAAGCTTTGTCATCAGAAATCCAAATGTTTCCGAACTTAACTTCCTTATATTCCTCTCTTTTACAAACATTACTCGAAAAGAAATATATATTTTAATTCGCAGGTATTCTTTTGTCATTATGTATTTAGTCTGTGTTTTTTCTTTTATGGAACTCAACTTCAATTTCACCGTAAAAATAAAAATGAGGTTTGGAAATAAATACAATTTAGTTGAATATTATTATTCTACTCGTTACAATACAGGGTGACTGGTGACAAATTTTAGATACTGAAGGAGAGCACTCTATGTTCGATTCTGATCATTATTATGTAATAACTAGCTTTATCCCGCAACTTCGTATGCGCTTAACTACCCTTCTCGTGGAAATTTCAGAAACTATACAACCAGACACCCACTGAAAGAACCTTTATACCAAATATCACACCCATGCACTCAAGGAATAAGTTTTTTTCATACAAACCAAAAATCATATATTTCCCGTACCCGTGGAAATTTTGGGAATTTTTTTCGTAGCACAACCAGTCACTCTTTGAAAAACCTTCATGCCAAGTATCACATCCGTACACTCAAGGAATAAAAATTTTCATACAAACTAAAAAATCCAACCCCTTTCCGAGGGAATTTCGGGAATTCCTTCCATAATACAAACAGACACTTATTGTGGAACCTTTATATCAAGTATCACATCCGTGCACTCAAGGGATGGGATTTTTTCATACAAACTAAAACATAATATATTTCCTGTTCCCGTGGAAATTTCGGGAATTCCTTTCACAACACAACCAGACACACATTAAAATATCTTTACACCAAGTTTCACATTGGTGCACTCAAGGAATAAGATTTTTCATACAAACTAAAAACTCCTATATTTCCCGTTTCCGTGGGAATTTCGGGAATTCCTTCCTTAGTGCACCCCTACATCCCCTAAAGAATGTATGTTCCAAATTTCAGCTCTCTACGCCCAGTAGTTGCTGTACGTTGTCTGTCAGTCACTCAGTCACTCAGTACCTCAGTCACTCAGTCAGTAACGGAACAGTTTTATATATATTGATTGATTGATAGTAGGTACTTAATTCTTCACTAGAACTCCCCATAAATTATTACTACTTTTCTACTATTGACTTTACATACAACTCAGTCAATCGCGGCACGTGACTTGGCATGCGGCACGTTGCCAACACTAGCGTAACCATGCGTTGGGTAACCAATTCTTTAACTTTCGGTGAAGTTTACTCAGTAATAATTTTTTTAATATTTTCTATTATATTTTTTCACTTTATGTTTGATCTCAAACTATCACGTCCTTGGATTTCAAAAGTGACCCAACAGTCACCCTGTTTCTAGGATATTTAGAAGCAGTACGAGGCAACCAAGGTTTTGAGACTTAAAACGCCCTGCCCCCATGGACAAGGCGTTTTTGGCACACCTTTATTGTGATCATTTAAATTGTTACTTTTATTGAATTATTATCAGTTAATATGGGCATAGACAATCTTTCTAGATAAAAACATTATAATATCGTTTCAGCAGAATTTTCATTGTTGTCAAACTAAATGAACTGTGCCAGCATCGATACGCGAAAATACAATTTATAAAAAAACTAGATAACTTTTCGTTGAAATTTTATTTACAAATAAATTTAAATAAAAAGCATGGTTTTATTTAAAAATTTATTAAATTCTTATTTGAATATTTGACAAAGTCTATAGCTATTGGACACTTTTGACGACCACTTTGGCGTTGGGGTAAACCTATCTGCCTCAGACGCCAGTGGTTGCGGGTTCGATCCCCGCACGGAACCAGAAAAAAAAATGTTCCGTGTCTGGGTGTTTATCTATTTATGTATTTATATTCTAGGTTCCCCCCTAGTATGCTACATGGTATCCCATAACACAAGCTATGCTTACTTTGGGGCCATGTAGTTGGTGTGATTGTCTGGGGACTTTATTATTATTATTTATTATAGTATCACTATATTGTATATTTCAATAGCCTCTAGGTAAATCCACTAAGAAGAGGTCATTTTGCTAGTAAAATTATTTTTTAAATTATTTTTGTGCCCTATAAATTGTCCACAAAATAGACCTAGACCAATTTTGGATTACATCGGAAAATCTTGAACCTGTATTAAGCCTATTAAAAATATGCATTTGAAACGTCGAAACTGCTGAAAATGAATTGTGATTGTATAGTAAAAATAATAATCAATTTTTTATCAGGTAAATTACACCCACAAGAATTTAAAATAAGCAAAAATATAGGATCACACACATTAATAAAATTAAATCCGGGTAATAATAATAAAAAATCAATTTTAATTACCTGTAAGATACATAAAACTCTTATCCCAGTTTCAAAGATTCATTTGAGTAAACAAAACTTATACTAAAACAAAACTTAAAGTTTACTCATTGAAATTACCACGAAAAAACCTAATGTAAACAATTGAAAAAGCTTTTTTCACTCCAATGCATTTCCACAGGAGCTGCCGTCGTTAAACCTGCACCTACCTGGATTCAACAGATTTATGACATAAATATGGCTTACTGCATAGCCCACTGTGAAACATTATCCGACGCAATGGGCGTAGAGGATAAGAAATAGCCCGAACGGTTTCTCTAGAAGCTTTAAATTTTGTTATAAAGTTTCATATAGCTAATAGTATTTATGTTTGTTATGATTTGTATTGTTGTGTTAAGGGCCTACACTACCTCAAACACGCTCCGAATCCAAATTTTGATCTCAAATATCTATCAGAGTACTGACCTAATAATTTTAGAAAAAACATATAGCAAAGTTAAGAGTATGAACTAAGAACCATATGTTTTGAAAACACGATTAATGAAAAAAATCTCGATAGAAAAAAATCACAAACTTACCTCTAAAATTAACAAAGAAACCTTATTACTTAATTAGTACTTAACCTACACTAATGTAACTTGGTATTTAGTTTCAAGGTATGACAATACGTGTACTATACGATCTGATTTTAAAATAATTTTATTATTTTTTTTATTATAAATCTTAAATCTAAAATAATGTGTTTGGCACGACGGGTGACCTGCGCCCGCTCAAGGATTCAGTTGCGCTCCAGCATTCGTACGAGGAACCTGTGTCGCTTTCACGCTTGCCGCCGCCGCTACAACATCACGTAAATATCGTGTTTTCCATAAATAAATTTGTGGTGTGTTTTATTTCAAAATGGGAAATGAAAGAAATAAGATACGGAAAAGGCAGAGTTGGAGAAAACAAAACGCGAGTGAGTAAGATAGCTCCGACGCGCGTTGTGGGGTGCTTCACGGCCGGGCGGTGAGGTGGGGGCGAAATTCAGATTCTAGCTGGAGTAGTATGGGCTCTTAAGGTTAGTCTTATTATTTAGATTTTAAAGAATACATACACACATAACCTCACGCCTGTCTCCCTTAGGGGTAGGCGGAGATAAGGGAACACCAATTGCTACGATCCAGACATACCTTTTCGATTCCTCCACGTTCATCAATCTTTTCATACTAGTAAAATGTGCCGATTGCGGGTACTTTTGACTAGGCTCTTTTTCAAAATGTCACCAATTTGATCGGCCCTTTCCGACAACACCATCCATTGTACACCTGTTTCGTAAATCTACTTACATTCATCCTTTTCAAATGCCCTAACCACCGTAGCATGCCCTTTTCAATCTTAGTCACTACATCATCTTTCTATACCTCATAAAATACCGAAACACAAGAATATTTGACAACATTTTTCCGCCAATATAAGAAAATATATGTTTTATGTACATAACCTTTATGTTATAAATCTGAAAGTTTGGATGTAATAATGTATAGATCTTTATTATTAATTCACCTCAAAACGGAGAGTTGGATGAAATTTGGCGTCGTGATAGTGTATAGTCTGGAATAGCCAGATATTCGCGCGGGATTTAAAACAACTAGTAGTTCTATAAACAGTAAAATGATTAGGCATCTCACGGACCGCTGGTGTAGTACCATCGAACCAACTGAATTTTGCTGAAAATTCATTTAAAACTGTCAAACTTGTAAGGTCTATCTTGTAAGCACTTATGACTTTTTAGATACTGTATGAATTCTGTACTCAGTAAATGTTAGTGTCTAATGAAATAAGTTCGTCACTAAGGAAACCTATCTTCAAGCGAATTTCGACCTACTAGCATTTAGACGATTTGCCAAAATGAGCTTGTTGTGGGTCATGATTCAGTTGTTTCGATAGTACAAATCATTCCGGTCGGTGGATGGCAGGACCTTATCTCGATGCCTGGCTAGCGAACACCCTTCAAATGAAATCTACCGTCGAATACCACCGCTCCAGCAGTGATATTAGCTCAGTCGTTTTAGGCATTTTAACCTCCAATCTGCGGAAAAATTCCTAGTGCGCTCAATTTTTGTACACACCGAAAGCGTAACAATGTAGATGTAGAAAATAAACAATGATATCGTGTCGGCTAAAAAGTTACAGAGGTCAAAAGGTTGCGATAATCAGTTTTTCGCAAACATCTTGCGATCTATTGCTCAATTTGCTCACTAGAATTTTTTCCGAAGTGAACCCTAAAATGACTGGGCTATATGTTTGGGAAATGTTATATAAAGAGCCAGCCAAAGCCGTGTGTGTTCAACCTCATTTACCATCATCAGGTTAGATTGGGATGTGTCTTTAGCTAAAGGAGGTATTAAGACAAAACCATATCTCCGTATTTCTAGGCATTAGAAACGTTATATGAGGAAGGTGATATTTTTGTATAATAATTACATAAGAAGTATTCATTAACTACGTATACACGAGTAAGCCTAATAGGTGTTAGTAAATACGTACATAACATCACGCCTGTATCCTTTATGGGGTAGGCAGAACACCAGAGGTTACAAGACCATCTGATGTCACGTTTGACAAATTTGGAGGTAGTATAAAGATGGAGAGAGGCTATTGTAGTGACAGGGGGTCAGCCTATCGCCCACAAAACTGCCTTTAAAACCTCTGTCCCTTAACTGACTTTTACAGTATGCCCGGGAGGAGAAGCAGCTGGATATCAATGTTTATTTCAATGTCGGCTAAAAATTTACAGAGGTCAAAAGGTCGCGATAATCAGTTTTTCGCAAATATTTCGCAATCTATTGCTCAATTTGCTCACTAGGATTTTTTCCGAAGAGAACCCTAAAATTACTGGGCTATATGTTTGGGAAATGTTATATGAAGAGCCAGCCAAAGCCGTGTGTGTACGACCTCATTTACCATCATCAGGTTAGATTGGGATGTGTCGTTAGCTAAGGGAGGTAAAAGGTTAAGACAAAACCATATCTCCGCATTTCTAGGCATTAGAAACGTTATATGAGGCTAACTGTAGGAAGATGATATTTTTGTATAATAATTACATAAAAAGTATTCATTTACTACGTATACACGAGTAAGCCTAATAGGTATTATTACACACATACATAACGTTACGCCTGTATCCCTTATGGGGTAAGCAGAACACCAGAGGCTACAAGACCATCTGATGTCACGTTTGACAAATTTGGAGGTATTATAAAGATGGAGATAGACTATTGTAGTGACAGGGGGTCAGCCTATCGCCCACATAAACGCCTTTAAAACCTCTGTCCCTTAACTGTCTTTTACAGTATGCACGGGAAGAGAAGCAGCTGGCACATTCTATGTTTTTCTTTCGCTCCCAGTCCAGCATGGACTGGTATTATTACATTACATAGAAGAGAAAATACACATTGAAAAGAAGATTAAGGTGTTATTCAACCATTCGTTGACATATTTTCACGAATAAATATAAATACTAATGCTCCTTCATGCCTACTCAAACAAAATAAACAGAAAACAATAGTCGAAAAGGAACAGATTTATTTATTTGTAATGTTTGATCTGAATACCGTATTTCGAATACGTTTCGTAAACAGTACTTCATTAAAGATATTTATAATGAGGGTTACTTTATGTTTGTCACGTAGGGCTTACCACTCCTGAATAAGCGGTTTTAAAAGGCGACTAATTTAGCTATCTACCACCCTTCAGGTCACGTCAAACGTGGATTTTAGCAGGCCTGGCTCACTCCGCGCGGTACATCCGTTATTTACCTACAGCGAAGCGCTCCGCCGGCGTATTTCGAATGGGTCGTGTGTCACGCGCGCGCCCGTCGGGACGTTGTAGATACCTACCTACCTAATAGCACTCACAGTAATTCTATGATCGAGGTCGCAAATAGTATTTAAAAATGGACATAAAAAGAAACAAATATCCAATTACCTAGATTATGTTTAGATTTGATTATGTTCAATTTAGCAAACAAAACATAGGTACCTAGTATTACTAATTATTCGTCGTAACTTTTTTTTCCTTTTGTACTTTAGGTAAGTTGAAACAATATTTTTTACAAAGGTAGAATAACAGTAATACCTCAACATCGGTAGATACTTAATTACAAATAAGGAGATTAATTATTCTTCACTAGGCAGCAACCCTAACAGCGTAAGAAAAGATAAGAGGCATGCGATAGAAAGAGACAAAACTTATAGGTATATAAATTTGCAGGTACGTAATGCTGTGCGAGCTGAATTCCACCGTATTGCGTCGTAGCAAGACTCGAATTTATTTAGATCTTCTTGCGGAGTAATTCTTCTTTACCAACTATTACTTATTCTGTGGTTTTAGTCAAACATAAAAAAATTCATCAACAACAATTTTGACTTTTTTTTGATGCAGTGTGCTACAACTATGCCAGTACCTAGCCGGCAGAAATTGCGGTTGGGATGGATTTTTTTGAGATGAATGAATAGATATTGATCGTCAAGTATTAGATAGATGTTTGTGTATTTGTCGTAAATTTTTATTGATTAGAACTTTTATTTTGCTTGGTGGTAGGATCCCGTTAGGGGAGTTTATCCTTCGAAAGATTTAAAGATACGGTAAAACAAGTATTGTGTGAAAAGCATTTTAAGATATCCGGACTATAATAAAATGGGATTCCCTGGCTGTAAATTGTTATTGTGTATTTTTAAAAGATAATTGCTGTTGAGTTTCTTGCCACTTCTTCTCAACAGATCGACTTTCCGAAGTGGTGGTAGATTCAGATATTTTTATTAATAATTTGACATTTTTTCAAGTGAATGTAAGTACCTACGAAATAAAAAAAATGTTTTGACAGTTGATACTAACGGAGTAAATATATTACTATTTGTTTCTTTATTATATTATTGTTCTACCAATAAATGTATTACCAGTATAACATACAGGAGCTCTGTCTGGGAATCAAACCACAGACTTACTTGTTGTAATCAAAATAAAACCCAGTTTACCTTATTTCTAATTTGTAATACATTTTTTTACTAAATTTATCCAGATAAGGAAAATACATGATAAAAACAACTTATAAAAATACGCAATGAAGTGCGAGTTCAACGCGATATCAAAGGTTCCGTACAAACTTAATGTCGATGCTTAGGGCTGAAATTGCGGAAACTTAATAAACGTTTTCCGTTAACCAACGTTTCTGTGATACCGTTGCGATTACATCGCCAACAAAATTAGACGTTCAACACGTTCTGTGTAAATAAATTCTTATTCTTATTTCAAACGACCTAACATAATGCTCTGTAATGTAAAACAAACACGAAGATTTTTTGTGCGCTGAATAGTGTACTAAATCTCATCACTATTGCAATACATATTGATTACAAAAGGATATTTTATAATTACTATACTATGAATTTTCACCTTATGAGGTATGTATAATTGTGAGTTAATTTTTGAGACGAATGAAATATTCAAATGAGTTAAATATCGTTTTCTACAAAAGAAATTAAAAAAAAAAAGTATTGTGATATTCTATTTTTAACTTTTAATGGCTTTAAAAATTTCGCACTGTTTTCTTCTTGAAAGAAGAAGGCTGGTGCACCAACAGCCAAAAATTCTGCGTCTCTAGTGCCTCCGAGAAGTTATACACTACATCCGATTCTCATCCGATCCCAATCCGAGAAATGACGGTTCGGCGCGCGTATCCGTAGAATGGGGTAGAAAACTGTCAACTCTTTTCACTAGAGGCACTGATAACGCTTGACCCATAACAACTGACAAATACCATAGTAAAAGTAAATTTTATAGTGATTTTTATAGAAAAATTACATATGCATCATTGCGTAGTCATAAGTTTTATAGAAAATGGATACCACAGTTTCTCTTGGGATATACGTACACTTGCTAAAATGTGGATGTAGGTACTTGATTTAAACTTCTGTGTAAATGTACTTAGTACGGTCCACATTTTGCACATTTTGATACAGAAAAATAAAATATTATATAGATTTACCGCAAAAAAGAACACTGAACAAGCAATTTTGGTAACAACTTGTTCATTTGACAGTTTTTTATGGGTCAAGCGTATGAAGCGACATCTATTTAGAACTTTTTGTTTTCTTCTCCAATACGCCCTACATCCGGCATCCGTCACGCGTCATTTCATACAAGATTTTATCAGATTCGGATCGGATAAGAATAAGATGAAGTGTATCACCGCTCTTATAGTCGCTCTTAGAGTAGAAGGTATTTTATTAATAACGGGCGTTTTTTCCGCAACTTCGTACGCGATAAACTACTCTTCCTATGGGAATATCAAAAACCTTTTGTCTCGGGATGAATTGAATAAGATTCTTGACTTTCGAATATAAAGTATTTTAATAAACCTTTTAGTACAGGAGCAAAAATCGAAGTGACATCTATACATTTTTTTTTTACATATATTTTTTTTGAACGTTTCTAAATATCAGACTACCTACAATATTTGGTTGAGGCGCGCACTATGAAGCGACTTATAAAATAAATAGGAAACCACTTGATCCTTAACACCTTTATACCAAGTATCTTATCCATGCACTCAAGGAATAAGATTTTTCATACAAAATAAAAAGTGCAATACTTCCCGTTTCCGTGGGAATTTCGGGACTTTCTTTCTTAGTGTTCCCCTACACTACCTGAGGAATGTATGTTCCAAACTTTAGCTCTTTACGCCCAGTGGTTATAGCTGTAAGTTTTCTGTCAGTAACCGAACAGTTTTATATATTAAGAAGATATACGTTGGATATCAGCGCGAAACCCTAAAAAAATAAATGACACAAAAATGTGCCTTAAATTTTCTTGGAACTTTATTCGTAAGCCCTGCTCCATAAAGCTTACTTACGATGAAGCTGTCACTATTTACAACGCATTAAATAAAAAAACGTAGACACACATGTTTATCTCCATTTTCTTCGCAATTAATAAGAGTTGGGAACATTTTGTTGAATATTTCTTTGAGGCTTACACTGGAATAAAAATGCAGACCGGCTAAATTAAAGAAGAATGTTCATAGCTGGTTAAGCATATAGTTAGGTGGTTATTAGTTCTAAAAAATAAATTGCTTTCACATTGAATAACAATTACGATTAGATTGAGAATTATCAAAAAGGAAAGAGAAGGAATGTCATACTGTCATGAATTTGTTGAAATGTCATGAAGTTGCGTTCATGGTACTGGGGTAAAACGATTTGCATGAAGATAAAGGGACAGGTATACGTTAAATTATATTGAATACTAGTTGTTACCTTATATTGTCTCAAGTTTTCAACCGACTTCCAAAGGGAGGAGGTCCTCAATTCGTGTGTATGTTTTTTTTTTGTGCCTTTATTACATAATGTTTTGGACAGTTATGAATTGATGTTGATTATTCTTGTTTCATCATATGATAAGGGATACTTTTGAGATGCTCCCATATAAATTTCTTCCAAATCGATTCAGTACTTCTGGGAAAAAAAATAATTAAAAAAAAAATGTATGAGTTGGAGCATTTTTAAATCACATTGGCGACCTTAGACTTTAGCCAACGTTTTGACGTAAAGTCGGATTTTTTAATACTCTGAATTCGTTAATTATCACGATTCATAATTTTAAATAAAAATTTTATAATTTATATTTTACATCGCCGTTATCATATTTGCTCTTAAAGTTATCTCCATCATGGTTCATTATAGAAAAGCACTGTCACGTTTTTTCGCGGGGCGGCGTGAAACAGCACGTCGCCGATGCCGTGGCACGGTGCGGCGCCGTAGATATGGAACCACGCTCTTACTCGACGTTTCGATGTATTTGCAGACGTCGTGGTCAGGCGCACGTGATTTTAAGCCATAAATTCGTTGAGTAAAGTGTTTTAGTTGCTATCTTTCCCAGCTTCAAAGTCAACAGTCGTCTTAAAGTTAACCTAAGATAGATGAGTGAGAAATTTCAACCAAAACTATTCTATAGAAAAAGGGTTACGAGTAAATTTTCATATTTGCCATATTATTTTAATATTTATCTTATTTTACTAATGTATTAGTGCGAAAGTTTAGATGATTGTAAGAATGTTTGTTCCTCAATTACGGCAATGGATCTATATGAAATATCCGAAGATATCCGAAATAAACAATTTATTATTAAAGCATAAGTGAACACCAACAACACGGCATAAGTATATAAGTGATCCTTCGAAGACGAATTAAGAGTCACTTAAGTTAAGTGCTTGAGAAAATAATAATAGACGTAATAATATTTTCTGAAGCAAAATATGAATTTTACTCAAAGATTTGGAAGAAATATTCAATCTTGTTTAGTAGCTCTTTGCTCGAGTCATATTTTAAGTAAGAAAATGTTGGAGAAAAATACTAGTTGTACTAATCAGGTTGTGATACTAAATTGAGATAAAACAACGGTTAATAATATTTTAAAGTTTTTTTTGCATTTAAAATGCTTAATTACTCTTAAATAAATGAAAAAAATGTGTTAAATAAAAACCACCCGACCGATCATTTATTTAAGAGTAATTAAGCATTTTAAATGCAAACAAAATTTTAAAATATTATTAAAACATTGCAATGCTTCACTTTAACTGAGATTCACAATTTCTGTAAAGAAATTGGTCTCGGGTGGTCTTAGCTGCAAAGCTATACCATTAGATGGAGCTACGTTAGCAATATAACGTAAAACCAAAAATGTGTTAATTAATTTCGAGGCGTACCGCCAGGCCCCGGTAGCTCAGTGGGAGAGCACTCGTCCAGCAAACCAGAGGTCCCAGGATCGTGTCCTGGTCGGGTGATTTTTATTTAGCACATTTTTTCATTTATTTAAACAACGGTTATATGTGTTTTAATGGTGATTAAGTCCTCAATCTCACATGATGGTAATTGTAGATGAAAGTGAAGAAGACAGCACACGGGTTTCGGAAGAAAATGGCTGTATAAAACATTGCTTGAAACAGAGTGGTGAAATTCGGCGGCAGACACATGTACGCAGGTTTTTAGACGCCAGACCAACCTTGAAAGGATCATCAACCCTCAAAGCGGTGTTCGTTTTATAAATTAATCGTCTTTTATGCCATTTTTATAATAATAAATAAATAAATAATACTAAATAAATATTTCTAACACTCACACAACATTATCTAGCCCAAATTAAGTTTCTTAAAGAACTTGTGCTATGGATACTAGATAACTGATATACTTAAGAAATTTATAAACATACATATTGAATAAATACATATTTTTTATTAGAATAAACTTAAATAAACATATAAACATCCATGACTTGACGGTTAATATCTGCGTTCATCACACCGATATCCGCCGCCGCCGGGATTTGAGCCCAGGACCTCTGGCATAGGAAGTATTGTATGTTACCACTACACCAGGCGGTCGTTTATCCAGCAGTGCTAGAGCTATTCTTCCTACTATTCCAAATTATTTAAAAAAGGATGTATTCCAACCATACGCAGCTAATGCACAAGCGCAGTTATTTGGGTTAGATTTTTTCAAAATTTTCTATAACACAACAAGTTAAAAGAAAATACATAGTACTTACTATAAAGTAGTTAAGTATATTAACTTTGCTAACTTCTCAGAGACTGACCTAGGTAAAGAGCAAATGGCGTAATATGATTAGAGGAAGCATTAAAGTCCCATTACGAAAAACATGGCCATAAAACCAGAGCTAGCGGGCTATATTTTAACTGGAACTGATTTTCATTTAGGTCAAAGTAGTGCCAAAAGTTGCTGTGTTTAAATGTTCATACGTATTTTATAAGCGTTTTGGCGGCAGCTGTAGCTAGTTGTTTTGAAGTTTTTTTTCTATTTTCTGATCGAAACATTAGATCGGACTTAAGAGTGTTTTTTAATGGTTGTAATGTTTATTTATTCAGATCAACATAAAATCAATCTGATATAGTTGCTTCCATGCTGGACTGGGAGCGAAAGAAAAACATAGAATGTGCCAGCTGCTTCTCTTCCCGGGCATACTGTAAAACTCAGTTAAGGAACAGAGGTTTTAAAGGCATTTTTGTGGGCGATAGGATGACCCCCTGTCACTTCAATCTCTCTCAATCTTTATAATACCTCCAAATTTGTCAAATGTGACATCAGATGGTCTTGTAACCTCTGGTGTTCTGCCCCCATAAGGGATACAGGCGTGACGTTATGTATGTATGTATGTATTGTTCTATGACTAAAATACAAATGTTCAGGGGGCCAAATCTGTAACTTTTAACATTATGAATGTTGACGTGCATGTTGTTAATCGATGGTTTTCCTAGTGACATTCTATTAGCAGAATACTGATAAAATGTCACACAGGCAATATCTTATAGGCACATAATGTTAAAATGTGGAAGTTATAGAATCGGGGCCTAGATTTTTTGCATTATTTGAACTACAAAGTCTCACTTTTTGCCAAATTTCATGATTCTAGGTCAACGGGTTTTGATTACCTAGGTACTATCAAAATTATGTGACATAAACATACCTTTTGGTAACATTAACCTAGAAATTTGTTTATTTCTCTTATAAGGGCCCTAAGGGAAGGGACGTAAGCCTAAATTTTAGCTATTAATTTTAGTATGGTAGCGTTCCTGATAGCAAGGTTTTGACAGATGGACATCTAGACGGACAACAGGGTGATCTAATGAGGATTCTGCTTTTTTTGATACACGGAATCCCTAAAAAATTTATGAAATCACCGTCAAAGTAATTTTATTAAGAAATAGATACTGAAAGAGCTTGCCACTATTCAAAAAGAAACTAGGATTGGTTATTAATATCTTATATATTAAATCGAGCGTCGAAATACGACTCCATTCCTCCGATCATCAGGAAGCCAAGCTCCGACTCAAGACGCAATAATTGAAAACTAAATTAAAATAAGCAGAAAAAGACGTAACTTCAGGTACTTTTAAGATAAAGACTGTAGGTACCTTAAGAAAGCCGCATCTAGGATTTATTGCTCTAGACAGAGGATTTATTGAATTAACTGTTTGGATAAACTCAGGGCAGAAAAGAAAACTATTCCAGTTTAATAGAATACCATCTTGGAAAGTAAATGGAGTGAAAATTAATGGATTATACCGAAAAAAGCGTTTTTTAAACGTATCAATTTATACTCAAGGTAATATTAACTACCACAAAAATGATGATATTTTAAATATTTCTTCTCTAAATAAAGCAACAGTATTGTACCAAAATAATTATTTTGAATTAATTTATGCTTTTGAAATATGTCAATTTATTAACACGTTTTTTAACAGACTTCCACCGTTTCAGAATATTGATCTGTGAAGAAGAAGCAATCACGTTGTTAAAATATCGCCGGGTTTCCTCAAGAAAATTCAAAAAATAACTAAAATAGCAAAGTATTTCAGTCGCTTCATTATCGGTGCTTCACACTTTTAATAAGCCTTTTCCCTTAACATCAGGTTTAATTGGAAAAAATATGGCTTGAAGGCTTATACCAATTGCTTCCATTATGCAAGTTGAAGTAAAACAGTGCCATTAATATGAAAACTATTTATATGACGTGGTCCCTAATCTATCCCCTAATATATCTCTGATCTATTGCAGGAGTCTGTATTTTCCCCACGAAGTATCTAGGCAGGGGCGCGGCTCTCTCGCTGTTCCGATCGTAGTCGGTTTTTTTGAAAAAAATAAGGGACATATCTAAAACAAGTAATTTGGTTTTCAAATTAAATGAATCTACCACAAGTGCCACGAAACATAAAGCAAACTGTTTTTTTTTTCTTTGAAAAGTTTATTAACACTTTCAAAAATCTTTTAAAATTAAAATTGAATATTTCTAAGGTGTTATTACAAAATGAAGCGTAGCAGAAATGCTACTTAGGTAAAAAAATTGCCAAACAAAAGCTTTTCAATTTTAAGAACCTAGCAATATATCATATTCGTATTATAAAAAGGTAGTCACGAACTTTGTAATAATGTAACTACTGTTTCTTAACCTCCCCTTTCTACTGTCTGAATGCAATAAACTCAAAAGCTACTGAATAATAAGGGAGTGATTTATGGGACAAGTATTTATGACGGGTTTATGTAAATTGGCTGAAATATGATATCGATAGTTGAAAGTATCGAAAAAATCATGACGAATTGAAGTCGAATTGAAAGTGAATGTAGAGTACGAGCTCGTAGTTAAAGGAGGAGGTACTACTAATTTTAGATGAGTAAAAGAAGCTCGTACAGCAGTCATTGAGTTACTATCTACTAAAGAACAGAAGGCAGTATATCAAGCGTTACATTACCTGTCAAATTTCCCCAACCAATTTAAACTTAATGTCGAGGATATAGAGTTTAGATTCAAGTAAATTTTTTTGACAGATTAATAACGCTTGATGTTCAATGACAATGACATTGTTCAATGACAGCATTAGTTTTTGTCCGTGTATGGCTGTCTCAGAATAACCTTGCCGCCCCTTAATAAGCGTTTTTATAATAATATAGCTCTTGTTGTAATATTGTTACCAATCAAGGGCTTATGTAATACACTGGTTGCTAAGATTCAAATCGATTAAATCATTTTAATTGTACGAAAATAGGATAAGATTCAGTAAAGAATGGCGGAGTTTTACGAAAGGTTCGAACAGACTTCTACTTCTGCCTCAATTCGGTGTATAGCTTTGGTGTAGAAATTTTAGGAATGTTTTGTCTAGTTGGTACAGGAATGGAGTTGGTAAAAGGATGAAGATCACTTTCTATTCTTTTATGACGGTAACTTACATAGTTCAAAAAGCAAGTAAATTTTGGGTACTGTCTAGTTGTATAAAGTAGTTAAGTCAGGGTTTTTCAGAAGTAATTTTTAGGAGATAAAAATATCTGTTATACACCATCCAGCAATCGGTCAGCCTGGACTTTTTTACTCCAAAGTTTGGTTCGCCCCTCCACTCCCTGAATGGGAGTGACTCTTCTAGATCGTTGTAAGATGATGGCGAGACTTTTAGTGGTGTTCAGTCGACCTCGGCCTAGGGCACATTTTTTGTAGTAAAGTAATTAATATTCAAAAACTTACCAATAGATTGGAGTACTGCGCACATAAACATTACACACGTAAGTGACGCCATTTTCTTAAATGTATTGTTCCCTTTTTTCATAACACATCAACTGTAGCACTTCACACATTTTATTTCAACATTCATACACATTCGCAAGAGTTGTACTAAACTGATTTTCAAAACTTTCATGTTCAAAACGTGTCACTTTAATATTCTTTTAAAGAAAGAACTCTTCTTTTTTCTTTACAATTGTCACTTCCAAGTCTGTTAAAGTTTCGAATTTATGCAGCCACATTTTAGGTTATATTTGCATCGACTGTCAAAGTTAGTCTATTCGAGTAGTCAAACAGGTTGTATTCGAATGACCGTAACAAGTTTCGACACGGGAAGTGCAAATATCAGTTAGTAGTTTGGTCCCGTCGTCCGTTCGTTTCAAGGTGCCTGGAACAAAGTAATTCGATCAATTTCTGAAAGTTCAATACAATTTGCCTATTCGATGTAGTGTTGTTAGGGATTTTGGATAGAAGCCAATGTCTTGAGTGCAATGAAATGTGTGATCGTGTGGGGAATCGTAATGTAGGGAAGTGTTTTATTTTGTGAGAGGATTTAACTTGTCTTTGGTTTATATGGGTGATAAATTGTTTTCTAATAAACATGTATGTTTGCGCATATGCCAAATGGAAAATTTATTTTCTTGCTAATAGAATTGCTTTTGTACTCCGTTTTTTTCATTTAGTATTCATTTCATTGTGTCTCTTTAGGGTAAATACATTTCTGGAAGTAAGATTTAAACAAAAAATACTCTGAAACCGACTACTGCCTCTAAATAAGCGTAACAAGCGATTTATTCGTGCGAACCCCGTAGATCGAACCTTAACTTTTTTCACACTGTAGCATATATCAAATTGTTTTTACAAGAAATTTGACGTCGTACATAAATGGAAAAGTCAAATTTGTATTTCTGGGTTGGCATCGAATCGTTTTTATCATTGAGATATTACTACTAGTATGGAGCAGACATCCCAAACAACTTTTTTCAGCCTCGAGTTAGGGCTTTTGGCCCTAACTATTCGGATAAATTTGTGTATGACGAGCGTTTGTCACTACAATTAAATTATACGTTAGTGTTTTCTGCTGAATATTTTTCAAATATGCCTTTATGTGTTCTGATGCACTGTTCGAACAATACAGGAAATACAAATAAATCCCAGAGACTCCTTTTTCACGTGTTCGCACACCTAAAGTATCTATTTAACAAGCAATTTGTATTTTATTTCGCAAAGTCACTATGTCACTATACTAAGTCACCGAGGTGTTATGGAAGGCTTTTTTGTGGACGATAGGCTGACCCCCTGTCACTGCAGTCACTCTCCACTATTATAATGCCCCTAAATTTGTCAAACGTGACATCAGATGGTTTTACAACCTCTGGTGTTCTGCCTACCCCATACAGGCGAGAAGTTATGTATGTATGTAACAAAAAAAGTATATTTGCAGTCACAAAACTAAATGGAAGTAAACACAAAGTAGGCAAATGTAATTTAAATGCTGAAGGCGGGCAGCCCTATCACATGTGAACGGACCGCGGCATTGTAGGCATTAATTTCAAAGATGCGGCCTAGTTAAAACACTTTAGATATCTGTACTGTGCTTTTACAATTCCACCGGTTTATCACAGGGCATGGAAAAAAGTATATTATTTTTTAGCTCTGGTGTACTGTTTCTGAGACATTTGCATTTTTATCGTTGCTTACAAGTTCAGTTCTTTGCAAGGAACTACTTAAAAAATCCTATGTCCACACTAAATACTTAATTTAAAGAGTTAATCCTAGCTCTATAGGTATACGGTATCGTATCTAATATTTCCGTATCATTACTATTTGAATTTCTAGGTTCCCGCGGCCGGGGCATGTAAACTGGGAGTCGTGGATTAAATTGTGAGACAAAAAATACCTGTATAATCGCAAATTTGTGTTACTTTAATTTAATCTTATAAGTATTTTTTTTTTTTCTAAGAAAATAGTTTTACTAGGTTGACGACCGTTCGTAAAGCCGTCTACCTATTTTGTGTTGATAGCGCCGTGCGTATATCCGTACCAGTGTAACCATGCGTCGCGTAATTAATTCTTTAAGTTTCGGTTCAATTTATTCAGTTTTTTTTTATTTTGTTTTCCTTCATGTATTCCTTCTCAAATTTCAAAAGTAACCTACCAGTCACCCTGTGTATATACAAAACTTTATGAATATTAAATGAATTCATTCTATTTTATATGCTTTTAAATAAAATAGGTAAAAAATCTGTTTGTTCACTTCTGCAATATTAATCTATAACATAGTTTCAATATCATGACATAGCCGACTTTTGACGTTTTGGCAGCTTAAAAATTGTTCTTTTAAAGCAATCTAGCGCTGTTTTTTAAATAGCTTTATTAGACGTCATCGCTAGATTTAGCGCTGCAGCCGCTGCAGGGCCGAATTCAGTACATACCGCGCATGCTCCATGCTCGTCATAATAATGCAACACATTTTTTGTTCGTGATAGCTTCTCTATACATAGTAATAATATCTCAATGGTTATTATCTTACTTCTTACTAAAATTATAAATTTGAAAATTTTGGATGTTTGTTCCTAAATATTGACAGAACGTCTCAACGAACTTGGATGAAATTTGGCATATTGGTAGTGTACAGTCTGGAATAGCATATGGGTTTTCGATCCCGACATTACCGCGGTATATGAAATTTCGCGGGTAAAACCGTGCGATACAGCTAATATTCTATAAACGCATACGTTTGCATTGCAACAAATACTTTCAGAAAACGCGGTTCCTATATTTAACATTTGACACTGCGAAATTATGTCACTTCCCGTTTGCGTTCGCTCCCGAACGGTCGTGTCTGCGGCCGCTCCCGAGTGTTCGTATTGCGCTGCCCTTGTTCCCTCCCCCGCACTCGTGCGGGTCAGGTGCCAAGTTAAGCTCTTTCGGAAAGTTTTCTCTTGTGGAGGCTGTGTGGTGTCGGGGCTAATTCATCTGCCCTTTTCAGGGCGGACCCGACTGCTGCCGGCCGAAGCATCGCTGGTCAGGTGGATACGTAACCGTGACAACTAAGCCTGATCGTCCGCCGTTCACCGGCAATAGGTCCGTACTAGGTCGTTTTCTTTTTCAGCGCAGATTGTGCAGCCGTGCCGCCGTCCAACGGCACTCAGGTCCTAGTCTAGGACAGTTTTTCTTACAGCTCACTCCATTTGCTGGTTCCGATGGATCCCTCCGAGCCTTCGGCGTCCCGCACCCTTCAAGAACAATTCTCACAGTTGTTTAATATCCAAAACACTATGGGGATTCGTTTCGAACAGTTAATAACTGTGGTCCACACCTTGGCAGAAAAAGTCAATAGTATTTCCTCCGTCGTTTCAGCTCCGATTCCTCCGAGCTTCCCCACTGACTCTCCGGCGTCGCCAGACCCTTCTGAGCAAGCCGGTAGTATGTTGGTAGACTCCTCCGCATGCAAACGGAAAACTACCCCGCCGGGTAGTGATTCCGACTCCTCTCCTTTAGTTCCAGAATCTCCTGCTCCGTTCACCGAGGTTCGCAAAAAGTCCAAGTCTAAGAAGAAGAAGCAAGAGGCTTCTTCGACTTTATCTCCATCCGTTTCAGCTGCTCCAGCCGCTGTTCCTGCTCCGCAAAATGTCGCACCGGCGTCTGCTCCTGCGCCTTTTGTTTCAGCGATCCCGGCGTCCCAGCCTGCGTCGCAATCAGATTCGGCTCCGCCGAAAGTCAAGTCTCCGCCGCCCGTCTTTTTACGGGACAAGAGCCGCTGGACCGAGGTCTCAGCTCTCTGCGGAACGCACTCCCCGAAGATCCAGTATAGTAAGGCATCCAACGTGGGTGACTCTATTAAGGTCGTTGTCTGCTCAATTTCTGATTTCAGGAATTTCACTCGGCTTCTTGCTGACAAGAAGCTCGAGTACCACACTTACGCCCTCCCTGAGGAGCGTAAGATTCGTGCCGTCCTCAGGAACGTGCCGTTCGAGCTCTCGAACGAGCAAATCCAAGAGGACTTGTCTTCTCAAGGCTTCCCCGTCGAATCTGTGCACAAAATGCACAGCCGCCGAGGCAAGCAGTTCCCACTTGCGCTAGTAATCTTAGCGAAGAGCCCGCAAGGGCAGTCCATTTTCAGAGGCAAGCTCACCGTGTGCGGTCTCTCCAACATCCGAGTCGAAGCTCCACACAAACGTGGTTTCCCAGGTCAGTGCCACCGCTGCCAATTGTATGGTCATGCGGCGGCAAATTGTCATGCTTCCCCTAGGTGCGTCAAGTGCCTAGATCCGCATGGCACTAAGGAGTGCTCTCGCACTCCCGAATCGCCCACCGCTCCGTCCTGCGTCTTGTGCGGCCAGTCAGGCCACACAGCAAACTTTCGCGGCTGCCCCAAAGCACCGCGTGCTGCCAGGGCTACCGTGAAGCCCATCGAGAACTGGAGAGAACGACCGCAGCCTAGCTCGGACGCTCCTCCAGTCAGTTCAAAGGTCCCCAAGGCCTTTACTCCTATCGTTTCAGGTCAGCGCAGCCGGGTTGCGACTCAATCGCAACCGGCCGCCAAATCGGCTTCCCAGTGCCAGAACGCAAAAGGGTCTCAAGACCGCATGGCGTTCTGGATCCAGCTCGCTCCCATCGACGAGATCCTGGCTTTCGGCGCCGCTCTCGACGCCAGCCCAGAGGGTTTCAACGGTGCTCTTCCGGTCCTAACCAAGTTCGCTCCCCTTATTAGGAAACTCCAGCAAGCTCAACGTTTCTAAACGTAGTCCTTCTTTCCAGCATTCCTATCTCTGAGTGAGTCTGATCACTCAAGATAATATCTTAGTTTCAGCTTTGTCATTTCTGCTAATCTTAGCTTTGTTTTTCTTACTTTCAGTTCCTTTTGGTGGCAGCCGTCTGGATGCCGCTCACTACGCAGCCTCTCGCTCCAATTGGCTGTCGTTCCGACGATGACTAAGGACCTTAATCAAGGTGAGTCAAAAGGGGGATGTTTAGTGGGTATGCTCAGCCTATCTGAGAGAGTCTCCACACTGTCTGGGCATTCTATTTGCCATTAGCCACTTATGGTTAACAGCTTATAGAATGCCCATTCGTCCGTAATAGGATTCATCCTCCTCCCGCTAAAGCTAGCTTTACTGGTTAAAGCTGGTTTTAGTGGGTGCCAAACGACTTTCCTTGGCGGAAAAAAAAAAAAAAAAAAAAAACGAAATTATGTCTAAAGCAGTCCCAACAATGTATTTACCAGTAGACGTCATCATAATTATTTATTAATTTCAGTTAATATTTTTTTAGTCACAACTTAACACACTTCCACCTTATCAAAATTACTAAAGTCAAATATTTCTTCTATTATGTTGGTACTCTTAAAGTGACTTCAACGGTGTAAACTTTATCGTTGAAAGAGTGAACGGAACCAGCTGTTTTGTTTCTCCTTGTTACTCCGCTTCGGAGTCACTTTGCGAACTATATTTTACAACAGTTCATAATTAGATTTGTAAGAAAACAATTGTAGCTAAACTTCATTATTAATGTGTTGGAGAGGGATTTTAGATACAATCGAATTAGCTTGGTTGCCGTGTACTAAGGTAGAGTCTTAAGTTCTGCCGCATTATAGATTTAAATTTATGGATATAAATTTCAATTAAACATTTCGTTTGGTGGATTTCTGTATTCATATTCAAAAAAAGTTTGTTTCATGGTCAATTTTCACCGCTTTTGATAAGTCAAGTAAAAGTTTTAGAAGGATATAGAAGTATAGTTAGAAGTGAAGTTTATCGGAAAAAGATACCTATGACTGACGCTGTTAACTGTTTTTTAAAGGTTTTGTCAATACAGATTGATAGCCACTAGGGTGCAATAGTCGAGAGAGACCCTTCAGGGTAAAAGTTTAATAATAATAAATTATAGTACATAATAATAATTGATGGTGATGATGATCATCATCATCATCACTAGAATGCTTATAAGTACTATATACCTTTTACTTCATAACATAAAATCTCTTTAAAGGGTTGTATTGAGGCTATATGTTGGATAATTTAAACGAAAACAATCGGTGTCTACAATAAATATCCGATTCGAATTATTACACAGACTTAGCCACAAAAAAAAACCTTTTATTTCTTACAATAAACGTATCACGTGTTATACCATATCACGTTATCGGCAGCCTCTTTGTATATAACAAGCTCATCAGAGGAGTGCCACATTCGGCCGAGTACACGGACGTGATTCGAATAGAACACGATGCTCAACGAAAACAAACCGAAAATCGATTAATCGAATCGGATACAAAACACGATGATAGTTCTTCGGTGTTTAATAAG